>OX439140.1:131684172-134445887 GCA_949318255.1 Pollenia labialis
ATAGAAAATTGATATTTTATATGAAAACATACAATCTCATTTATTTCGTTAATTAGAGGTCCTAGAGCCAAAAGGATCGAAATCTGTTATCACTACCAAAATTCCATATTTTCCATAGAAAATTGATTTTTTATATGAAAACATACAATCTCATTTATTTCGTTAATTAGAGGTCCTAGAGCCAAAAGGATCGAAATCTGTTATCACTACCAAAATTCCATATTTTCCATAGAAAATTGATTTTTTATATGAAAACATACAATCTCATTTATATCGTTAATTAGAGGTCCTACAATCTACAATACAAACATAGAGCCAAAAGGATCGAAATCTGTAATCACTACCAAAATTCCATATTTTCCATAGAAAATTGATTTTTTATATGAAAACATACAATCTCATTTATTTCGTTAATTAGAGGTCCTAGAGCCAAAAGGATCGAAATCTGTAATCACTACCAAAATTCCATATTTTCCATAGAAAATTGATTTTTTATATGAAAACATACAATCTCATTTATTTCGTTAATTAGAGGTCCTAGAGCCAAAAGGATCGAAATCTGTAATCACTGACAAAATTCCATATTTTCCATAGAAAATTGATATTTTATATGAAAACATACAATCTCATTTATTTCATTAATTAGAGGTCCTAGAGCCAAAAGGATCGAAATCTGTTATCACTACCAAAATTCCATATTTTCCATAGAAAATTGATTTTTTATATGAAAACATACAATCTCATTTATATCGTTAATTAGAGGTCCTACAATCTACAATACAAACATAGAGCCAAAAGGATCGAAATCTGTAATCACTACCAAAATTCCATATTTTCCATAGAAAATTGATTTTTTATATGAAAACATACAATCTCATTTATTTCGTTAATTAGAGGTCCTAGAGCCAAAAGGATCGAAATCTGTTATCACTACCAAAATTCCATATTTTCCATAGAAAATTGATTTTTTATATGAAAACATACAATCTCATTTATTTCGTTAATTAGAGGTCCTACAATCTACAATACAAACATAGAGCCAAAAGGATCGAAATCTGTAATCACTACCAAAATTCCATATTTTCCATAGAAAATTGATTTTTTATATGAAAACATACAATCTCATTTATTTCGTTAATTAGAGGTCCTAGAGCCAAAAGGATCGAAATCTGTAATCACTACCAAAATTCCATATTTTCCATAGAAAATTGATTTTTTATATGAAAACATACAATCTCATTTATTTCGTTAATTAGAGGTCCTAGAGCCAAAAGGATCGAAATCTGTAATCACTGACAAAATTCCATATTTTCCATAGAAAATTGATATTTTATATGAAAACATACAATCTCATTTATTTCGTTAATTAGAGGTCCTAGAGCCAAAAGGATCGAAATCTGTTATCACTACCAAAATTCCATATTTTCCATAGAAAATTGATTTTTTTATATGAAAACATACAATCTCATTTATTTCGTTAATTAGAGGTCCTAGAGCCAAAAGGATCGAAATCTGTAATCACTACCAAAATTCCATATTTTCCATAGAAAATTGATTTTTTATATGAAAACATACAATCTCATTTATTTCGTTAATTAGAGGTCCTAGAGCCAAAAGGATCGAAATCTGTTATCACTACCAAAATTCCATATTTTCCATAGAAAATTGATTTTTTATATGAAAACATACAATCTCATTTATTTCGTTAATTAGAGGTCCTAGAGCCAAACGGATCGAAATCTGTTATCACTACCAAAATTCCATATTTTCCATAGAAAATTGATTTTTTTATATGAAAACATACAATCTCATTTATTTCGTTAATTAGAGGTCCTAGAGGCAAAAGGATCGAAATCTGTAATCACTACCAAAATTCCATATTTTCCATAGAAAATTGATTTTGTATATGAAAACATACAATCTCATTTATTTCGTTAATTAGAGGTCCTAGAGCCAAAAGGATCGAAATCTGTTATCACTACCAAAATTCCATATTTTCCATAGAAAATTGATTTTTTTATATGAAAATATAAAATCTCATTTATTTCGTTAATTAGAGGTCCTAGAGGCAAAAGGATCGAAATCTGTTATCACTACCAAAATTCCATATTTTCCATAGAAAATTGATTTTTTTATATGAAAACATACAATCTCATTTATTTCGTTAATAAGAGGTCCTAGAGGCAAAAGGATCGAAATCTGTTATCACTACCAAAATTCCATATTTTCCATAGAAAATTGATTTTTTTATATGAAAATATAAAATCTCATTTATTTCGTTAATTAGAGGTCCTAGAGCCAAAAGGATCGAAATCTGTTATCACTACCAAAATTCCATATTTTCCATAGAAAATTGATTTTTTTATATGAAAACATACAATCTCATTTATTTCGTTAATTAGAGGTCCTAGAGGCAAAAGGATCGAAATCTGTAATCACTACCAAAATTCCATATTTTCCATAGAAAATTGATTTTTTATATGAAAACAAACAATCTCATTTATTTCGTTAATTAGAGGTCCTAGAGCCAAAAGGATCGAAATCTGTTATCACTACCAAAATTCCATATTTTCCATAGAAAATTGATTTTTTTATATGAAAACATACAATCTCATTTATTTCGTTAATTAGAGGTCCTAGAGCCAAAAGGATCGAAATCTGTTATCACTACCAAAATTCCATATTTTCCATAGAAAATTGATTTTTTTATATGAAAACATGCAATCTCATTTATTTCGTTAATTAGAGGTCCTAGAGCCAAAAGGATCGAAATCTGTAATCACTACCAAAATTCCATATTTTCCATAGAAAATTGATTTTTTATATGAATATATAAAATCTCATTTATTTCGTTAATTAGAGGTCCTAGAGCCAAAAGGATCGAAATCTGTAATCACTACGAAAATTCCATATTTTCCTTAGAAAATTGATTTTTGATATGAAAACATACAATATCATTTATTTCGTTAAAGGCGACCGTACACGACACGCATTTGTCATCTGACATGTCAAATTTCCCACTGCAAAATACATACATACATTTTTAACTTTGCTTCTGTAAAAGTCAGACGCAAAGTCATATGACAAAATTTCAATTAGAGCGTGCTCCATTTTCTTCTGACAAACCATCTGACATCAGAAATCTATGCTGGGAAGAAACCGGCAGCGGCGTCCACTATTGACGGAATCATTAGCCGGCTGAAGTTATTTGTTACAATACCGAGATATGTTTGATCATCTTACCATTGAATAGAATTTATGTGAATATATATATATATATATAAAAACCGTTTTATTATAAAATCCTAAATTGGTATCTTTGAATTAAAAGAACAAAATGCTAAGATGGTTAAACTATTTTACGGCGCAAATAAAAAATTTCATGGCGGCAGCAAGCTGTTTTAAAACCGAGCACTACTTTGGTTTCTGCAATAACAATGCGAAAAAAACAGAGACAATGTCAGAAGCAAATTACATGTACGTTTGTGACCGAATATTATAAACCTTATGTAAAACAGCGATTTTGACAGACATGCACAATTACATTGGACTTGAAAATTTGACATGTCAGATGACAAAAACATGTAGTCTATATGCTCCTTTAACACTAACATCATTTTAGTGTTAATGTTAAACATTTCATGTGAGTTGTAGACTGCATGTTTGTGCCGGTTCACACACGTCAAGTTTGTCATGACTTAACGAGTCAAACTTGACGTGTGTGAACCGGCACTTACATTCATATGATCTCCTTACAAGAAATGAATGAGCGAGTAGTCACATTTTTCATTTTGGTGTTAAGAAAATGATAGAAAAAAATGACCGAAATCAAGTTTACGGTCACATTCGGTCATTTCTTTCTATCATTTTCTTAACACCAAAATGAAAAATGTGACTGCTCGCTCATTTATTTCTTGTAGGGCCTAGATTACTTGGCGGCCACACGATCAAGTTTTGCCTTTCAATTCCTTTCAATTTGCAATACACTCTCACTTTTTTACTAACACACTCACACTTTTTAAATTGACCACGAGATTGCTTTCAATTTTACCTTTGCATTTGCTTGGAAATTTTGCTTTCAATTTAACAGCTGATTACATGTGTGTCTTTATAAATTGTTTTTTTTATGACATCATGAAAGTAAATTAGTTACAAATTGAGTGCAGCCTACGTCACAGCTTTCAATTTTTGTTAATTTTGACAAGCAGTATATGTAAAAGACTATCAAGAACAACTTGATCGTGTGGCCGCAGTGTTAATTATGAGAATAGTGTGGCATCAATATAAAATTTTACTATATATATTAATTATGAAAATAGTGTGGCATCAATATTCAAATTTATTATTGAAACATAAATCAAAGTTTTTGTCACAATCTCTATGTTTTTATTTTAAAATGTAAACAAACATTAAAAAATGTAAAGAAAAATGAAAAATTTTTGACATTTGGGGTTTAACTGGGGTAAACAGTTGACAAACATATGCGCCAACGAGTCTACCTTGTGTACTTGTACCATTCAAATTTACTATAAAGTTTACACCAAGGCGAATTCATAAAGGTGACATTTTCGAGTCATCTGTTAAATGTTTATTTCCTTGTGTGTATACTGAATGTCAAGCGTTGTTTACATTTTATTAAAAAAATTTGTTAAAATTTAAAATTCAATTAAAATATAAATTCTTGAAAAATCCCAGTTTAAATGTTATAAAACAAAAAAGTGCACATAAAATTTAAACACAAGGATTTTAAAAGGCGTAAGGAATAAGTGGAGCCACATTAAAATTGCAATACAGGAAAAAAATTTACATTCTAAAGCAATTGTGTACATTTTATAAACAAAATAATTTTGAAGTTCACTCTAACTTTTTACAAAAACAAAATACATAGCATTTTTTCAAAAAAAGGGATAGCTAGCATAGCTCTATCCCATGATGCGGTCACCTTTATGAATTCGCCTTGGTATACACTGTGAATTAATTGCTTTATAAACGAAGAAGAAGACTTAGTAAACAATGTCGTCCTTAACCGGTGTACGCGTTAATCTTTTTAATGAGAATTTTCTTAATGAATCCGAACAGGATGCTAATTCCGTACTCACCGAGTTGGATAAAGGTTTACGTTCTACCAAGCTGGGCGTTCAATGTGAAGCAATAGTCCGTTTTCCACGGCTTTTTGAGAAATATCCATTTCCTATATTGATAAATTCGTCATTTTTAAAATTGGCTGAATTTTTCTTAAATGGATCTAATCTCCTACGTTTTTGGGTTCTGCGTGTATGTCAACAAAGTGAAAATCAATTGGACAAGATTTTAAATATTGATGCTTTCGTTAAACGCATTTTTATGGTAATACATTCCAATGATCCAGTGGCAAGAGCTTTGACCCTAAGAACTTTAGGTGCAGTTTCGCGTGTTATACCGGAAAAACAACAAGTTCATCATGCTTTAAGAAGAGCTTTAGATAGCCATGATACGGTGGAAGTAGAAGCAGCTATATATGCCAGTGGTCAGTTCGCGGCCCAGTCCAGATCATTTGCCATTAGTATGTGTGCCAAAATATCCGACATGATTGAGTCCTTACAAATACCAGTGCCTATGAAATTGCAGTTGATTCCGGTTTTAAGGCACATGCATCATGATGCTAATACCGCGGCATTGGTGAAAAAGTTATGTCTTAATTTATTACCCAAGTATCCAGGAGAAAGTTTTGTGGTGGCTATATTAGCTTCTCTGACGGATTTATCGGCCAGAACTTTAACAGGTGTACCAGATCAGGTTTCTTTGTTGCTGGAGTTTATTAATGATTTGCGCAAACCGGTTAGATCCCAAGCTTTAAAATCTCTTAATAAATTGGCCGACAAACAATGTGTTCATGCCTGGCCAAAAAGTGCCATCAAGGATCTAACAGCTAAAGCCTTTGCGTGTTCTGAACCATCGGAGCAGTATCTATTTTTAGGGATTTTACTTAAACTTAGTGATTATCCTTTAACTTGCCACATACTATTGACTGAAAAGGGTGAAACACCATCAGTTGTGGATCTATGTAAGAATTGTTTATGCCTTAATGACTATAACACAGCAAGTCAGGCTATAACTGTTCTCGCTTCTCTTGTTACCTATGCTGATGCTAGTAATAAAACACAACGTATTACTGTATTAATGGAACTAATAGATTTGCATTTACAAAGTCTGCTCATGTGCACAATTCGAGATCGAAAATATACTGAGGATTTACGTAAAATTTTAGTCTGTGGCATAAAGGTATCTTCAGTAAAGTCAGAATTTGGTGTGGAATTGGTAACAGCATTGGCAAACCTTTTAAACGATTCAGTGGAGTATCCAGCAGAAAATGAAGAGGCAATATGTGAGGCGTTGGGCTCGTTATGTTCATATTTTCAATTGAAAAAATTTTCTCACACAACTAATGAAAATGAAACTGATCGAACTAAAATGCAATGGGTATGATGTATTAAAGATTTATTTGTAAGCTATTTTTACAGCTAATTTTATTTTTTTAGACCAATCCAGTACTTAAAAATCTCTTGCTAATTATGCGTAAACTGACAACAACTACTGAACGTAGCACTGCGGAGGAAAGCATTAGATCAATTGAAATACTTACCGCCGTTGCTATGCAGGCCATGATGGGCTGTTTTATGCCAACCCCAGTTATGTGTACTTTTGAAACAATTTTATTAAAGTCTAATCCCTGGACTCAATATCGCATGGCACGATCAGCAAGCCGTTATGGCCAACATTATTTGGCTGCTCATATTTATGTGAAAATATCTCGCAGTACTGTGGTGGATAAATTACATTTCTTTTTAACTGGTCTGTCCCAGTTAGCACAAGCCGAATGCATCTTGAACTATGGTGTCACGTATGATTTTATGCACAAAAACTATGAATTGTGTGAAAACCATATTGTACACAATATGAGCTTGGAGCAATATATGCCTTTAATGCAGCGTCTGGAAACGGCAATAAACTTATGTTGGCAGGCATTAGCTAGCTTAAGAGCCAGTTCATCACCTTCACATCCTTTTACGTTTCAATTAGAATTCTTGAAATTAAGAGCACAATTTTTGCAAACTCTACACTCAGCCGTGACTATTAAAAATGCACAAATTATAGTGCCACCACCAGCAATAGCAGGTAGCTTGGCCCAAAACTCAAGAGATTATTTGCAGAAATTTGGTCATGTTACTAACCAGTTAAGAAAATTGGTTAAGGAATTAAAAGCTTGCGAAGAATCTTTTGGACGTTTGTATAAATCGGCCTTTGATGCAGATCCCACTACCCTGGAATTTCTAGAAATTATACAATATCAATGTGTTTTATTTGCACATATAGTGGAGACTATTTGTTTTGCCACTCCCTCCGATCCACCCGATTTTCAAGCTGAAGGTAAATGTCCTGAGACTAGATATTTAATTAACTGCTGTCGCCGCATGGAGGAATTAAGCAAATCCATACCTGAAGAATCGAGCAATAATAAAACAATCAACAATTTTCATTTAGATATAATATTGGCGGAAATTGAAATCATAACCAAAACTCCCTTATGTTTGCCCAGATATTTCTTTCAAGTTTTGCAATCGACACAAATCAAATTATCCGTAAGTCCCCAACCACGAAGTGATGGAAAACCAGTAAACGTGCAATCGGGCAGTAATTTAGTTATAAAAGTGGAAGGTGTTATACAACACTATGGTAAAAAGCCTTCGATATTTCGTAGTGTAGAATCGGTTCAACTTAGTTTATTGTCAAAGCTTTTGACCCCACGACCTCAAGGAGAATGCATGAAGCTTCAAAGTGACACCGTTACATTAACACAAACGGTAAAGCCTCAAAGAGATTTTTTGTCTGGTAATTTTCTAGTGCCCATATCATCAGGCGGGCAATGGCAAGTTACATTGGAGACATATGTAATAGATGAGAAGGGTTTAACTTGGTGTACAGGACCTAAAAATTCGATGCTGGTAAGAGTACTAGACGATCCGACTAAACAGCAACAGGCTCCGGCTCCATCAGCCCAAACTAGAAGATTTTAATTTTTAAACTTTCAAATGAAAACATTTATGAAATGCCCGTTAAGGGCATTACAAAAACATATAAATTTAATTTTTATTTAACATCATCCACTAATTTATTTACTTAAACAAATTGTATCAAACTACTTTTGGAATGGATAATAATCCAAACCAGAATTATAATTGTATTTGGGTTTGTGTTTACGTTTAGCTATTTCAATCATTTCTTGTACATCCTTTCGATAGGCAGGTGGCAACATTTCTTCATACAAGGTACATTCATACTTTTCCGGCTCTTCGACTTTGAAAATATGGCGACGAACAATATCGATATCACGACCAAATTCTTCTCTCATATCGGTTAATTTTGAGGGCGCCACATCAAAATTGATGGTAAAGTAAGTGCCTTCAGTATGAACTAAACCATGTTCACTGATTTTATAAGGCAAAACTCTCGAACCTAAATTTTGCAATTGCCTTATAATGCCTCCTTTGTCTAAAATGGATTCTGCGGTACGTTTCAAAGTCGATAACAACTCAGGCTAATGCCAAACAAAACTCGTTAAAATTAGTTCAATTAAATTGACAAAATATCACTTACTCTTGACATTTGCCTTAATATCAAAGATAATTCATAAGAAGGCATTTTATTAAAATTTTGTACCTAATATTTATATGTAGTTATAAAATTTATATCATGCCCAAGAAATTTGTAAATATAACCTCTTAGTTTTTGGCTATGTTCATGAATTTTTTTTGTTCCTCTAATAAAAGATTGGCAAGTCTCTGTCTTATGACAGCTGATGTAATAATTTAATAATTCACAATAATAGCTTGTCCAATGTTCATAAATGTTTGTTTATTTATTTCGGAAACATTTTAAAAATGTAAAGTGAAGTAAATATTAAATTATAATAACTAAAACAGTTTTATTTAAAAAAAAATTGATTGGATTTTTAAAGGTAAGTAATGTTTTTACGTACTGTAAGCGCAAAATTAAAGTAAACACATACAATTTTCAAGTTTCCTTGATAGTTGTTATTACGATGATAAATAGCATTGTACCTAAATTTTGTTGCTAATAAAAGTATAATTAAATTATTTAAAACAATAAAATTTAACTTGGAAAATAATTATTTTTTTTAATGAAATATCTAAATCAATTAAACACGGCAAATTAAAGTAAACAGTCACATTTTCCAAAAAAATATATTCTGTAATGCAAAATGGCTACCGACCGCTTACAAATAAGTTTTGTGGTTTCTGATTAAAACGGCAAAGTGTCGTTTAAAATCAGGTTTAAAAAACTACAGCAGTCGAAAACAAACGCAACTTTTCGATTTTTGAGTTGGTTTGACAGCGACTGTGTATATTTAATCAATCAGAAGAAAAAGCAACAGTTTTTTTTTGGCCAATGACAAATTAAGAAGAAAAAGAAATGGAAGTTTTTCTAGTTATACCGCAGTTTTTTAAACGCTGTTTAAAATATTCGTGGCTATTCTAAAATACGCGTCGAAAGAGTACACATTTTCATCAAACAAAAACAAAATTTACGAAAATTGTTTTTGTTATTTATACACTTCTAAACTCAAACAAGTTAGAGTGCTATATTCGGCTGTGCCGAATCTTTAATATCCTCCACCGACTGTTCGAATATTTTAGGAGGGATGTATGTATATGATGTCTATTTATTATAAATTTATCTTTATAAAAACAGACATCAGCATTAAAATTGGTTGGTTTGAGGTTTAGATCTATATTAAATTATTTAGCAATTTAACCTAGCTTAAGTTACAGTTTCAATTCAAATTTTGTTATGATAGCATTATTAGGCGTACTAAAATGTTTTCCGGGAGTAGTGTTTATATGGGGCCTAGGGTAAATTATAGTAGGATCTTCACGAAATTTCCGTGCCTAGTTCCACCATTTATGTTATTTTTTGTAACAAAATTATCAATTTGTTAGGTGGTGGTTCCACATTTTGATTCATAGCTCTGGTCCTACTGCACCGATTTTGCTGAATTTCAATCCCAAACTGCTTAGGATAACTACAAGCAATTTGGCACCAAGTTCATTTCTTTTGAGTTGTTCGAAAGTGAGCGTGTTTTCAACAGACGGACAGACGGACATGGCTTAATCGACTTAGAATAGGGTAGCCAGATATGGAATTGACAAAAAAGCACATTGATGAAAAAAAAGCAGTACATTTAAGAAAAAAAAGTACATTTATTTTTTTATTAAAAAACGTTTAAAAAATTCATTAAATAACATAAAATAACATTTTATTCAATAAAGAACATAAAAATTAGATCGTAAATATGTATGTAGGTATAAGTAATAACATAAAATTAGTCAGGTCCAAGGCCCATTGAAAAATTCTGCGCAAGAAGCATGATGATCATTGTTTATGTTCTTTTTAGGTGTCAAAAGTTGTTTACATGTGCATGTATACGTTTATGGTATGCGACACATACACGTTTTTTCCTTTTGCTTTGTATATGTGGTAGTAAATTTTTGACAACTAAAAAGAATCGTTTTTTGTTTTTGTACAAGTAAGCAGACCTGATAGATGGGCCTTGGTCAGGTCTTTTCAAATTCAATTCTTTTTTTTTTTTTTTAATAAAATAAATTTAAATGTTTTTTAATACCGTGGCCGACATTGAAGATGTAATTCGTTATCAAGAAAGTTAACAATAAAAGACCAAATTACTATCAAACAAGTTCATTTGTAAAAAGTGCTGTTTCGATAATTTATCAACCCTTAAAGCTTAATGACGCTCAGATTGATGAAATATTAAAGCTGTGTTCACATTATGTGTATTTGTCATGTGGATTAACACTTTTTCACATGTTAAATGTGTACATATCGTCTGAACCCCTTCAAACACTATCATGTGTTATTTCTCTGTGTACAGTACACATGACAATTTTGATTTAGAACGTGTTCTATTTTCAAGTGACAAAGCATCTGATATCAGCTGTTTTTTATTAACAAAATTGTTTGTGGCGGCAAAAATTAATTGAAATTGTAATACATATATATTAAAATAGTAAATAAATAATAAAACAGATAAAAAATACACAAATTAATTATTAAAAATGTTTTTTTTATTTTTGATAGGTTATGTCAAATGTACGTTACATACCATTATGTGAACATGTAAATTACAAACCTTATGTAAAACTTAAATTTTGACATACACATGAAAACACATGTGGGTAGAAAAGTGACATTCCATATGACAAATACACATAATGTGAACACAGCTTTAATCTGCTACGAGCAAAAAAAAAACCAGAGTTTAATGCCCAATTTTCAGGATTGATATTAAAACACATTTATTTTTAAAATCGTTTTAAATACAAAATTCTCTTCTTCACTAAAAACTTAAGTGAAACTTAAGTCACCGATGTGGTACACTTAATTTCAACTTAAGTTTCCATTGTAATATTTTAGCAAGGTGGCCTCAATATCACAAAAATACAACAACAACAGGCAAAGCATTAACAGTCAGCTGTTTTTTCAGACCACCTTGTAGATAATTACATTTTTTTATATTTTTTTTTTGTATTTAGTAGTGCTACCATACTTTTATCATAATTAAATAAGACTTTTCAAATAAAACTAAAAAACCCAATCTGTTTTAAATACGATTTAAGTTTGTTATGAAAATTAACTTAATATAGATTTAAATACTATCCTGAAAATTGGGCATAAGTATATCGAAGGCTTTAAATATTGCTTGTAACCTCTATAATGTTAGGAAACAATCTAAATTCAAAGCCAAAGCCTTCAATGTACTTGTACCCTCAATCGCCATTGTAGATATTTTTACTGGGTGTTTCAAAGAACTTTTTTTTTCTACACTAAAAAAAATTACTAAAAACGTTAAGCACAGAAAAAAAGTACAAAAAGAAGTACAAAAGGCGATAAAAAGTACTTTAGCGTACTTTTTTAGGTGTTATGCAGAAAGCAGTATATTGATGAAAAAAAGTACGTGTACTGCTGAAAAAAGTACGTCTGGCAAGCCTAACTTAGAATCACTCAAGGACCCAGAATATATACATATACTATATGGGGTCTGAGATGAATAATAAAAAAGTTTCACACGGAATTACAAACTTAATATACCCTCTTCACAACTAATTGTGGTGAAGGGTATAATAAACGCCATAGTTATAAGGCGTTTCTATCTGTTTTGTTTGTTTGCTTGTTTTGTTTTAAGTTACTGGCGCAGTTAAGAATTATTTGGCCTGTAAAAGAATACACAACGCCAATTCTCGCTAAATATACCAACGTCAGAATACAAAAGGATTGCTTGAATTAATACTTTATGAAAGATGATGAGACCATGAAAAAGATGAGTTTACAACGTGACATTGATGAGTTTTAAAAATATCGTCAGCATCCAGACTTTGCAGATGCCCTCCTGCTTGATAAAATCAATCAGCGAGACATACCTACTTGAAAATTTCAGGGACATTATATCTTTGTCTGTCGTAAAAAGAGCAGCAGAAAATTACGTGGGACGCGTCCTCCACAATACAACAGTGATCACAATTCGCAGAGGGAGTGACCCCCATTTTATTTTGTGTGCAATTAGAGCAAGTATGACCAGATAGAATTCTATTTGCCATTCTTAAGTCGGAAGCTTTGTTATTGTCAGTAACAGTACGATTAAACAACCAAACTTTTAAAGTCGTCGGGAACAACCTACCATAATCCACGCCCTTAGAGGACCTAGCCCTTTGATAGTCAGCATTCCATTCACCACGTAAAAGTGATTCGATCGCCATCATAGCGTCCCTGAAGGACCATTTAATATGAACACGAACGCCATGGATCATCGCCCCTCTGGCCGCCATATCAGCGCATTCATTACCTGCAATCTTAATGTGGCCAGGGATCAGGGATGTTAGATGTGACGATTTTACGTCATTTTGACGATTTTTTTCGATGAATTTACCAAAATGACGATTGACGATTTTTGATGTAGAGTCACTTATGTTTTGACGATTTAATCCCGTCAATAAATTTACTTTAAACTTTAATCTGGCATTAATTTTATAACACTTTAATCTGGTAAGCAGGGTTGGTAGATGTGACGATTTTTCGTTATTTTGACGATTTTTTTGAGAAAATACAGTAAAATGACAATTGACGATTTTTTGACTAAAAGTAATAGTGTTATGACGATTCTCTGGCATCGATAAAACACACATGAAATATTTACAATTATATTGAAAACAGTCCAAAACTTAAAAATAAATTTTTCGAAATACAAAAATTTTGGAAATTAAACAAAAAAATTCCTCCCCCATCACAAACCAGGTGGATTTCATTAAAAGCATTAGTAATTCAAATTCTACAATTATAGAAATGCCATCGATGCTGCAAAAAATATACACTAGAGCCCTAATTTGCGTCTGTTCTATTTGGTCCGCTTTGTAAAAATTGGTTAAATCCGCTTTGCGTTTTGATGATTTCGATTTGCGTCGCTACATACGAATGCATTTTTCGATGAAGTCATAATCACATATGAAGAATTTTTCTATTTGTGTGTAAAAAGAAAAATCCCATTTAATTCTGTTAGGAAAGTTATTCTTAGGAAAATTTCGTGGTTTTCTTTTTAAATGATAAATATATTCAAGTGAGCTGAAATAAATGGAATAAAACTTAACCATATCACTTTCTTCATCATAAATAGAATTTCTTCCTAAAAATTTATATTTTCGAACCAATCCATGCAATAAATTGTCTTTAATTTGTAAAATTTATATATTTGACATTTTGTTGACGATTTTGTTCAATTTTCGTGACGATTTTGACGAATTATGTTCAAGCTTTTGACGATTTTTGAGGAAAAAAGTCCAACAACCCTGCCAGGGATACATATATATGCAAAGACAGGTAGACTCATTTGGGAGTGTAGACATGCTGCTCTATAAAAATAACCGAGTGGAACGGAATTGTCAAAATTGTCTTCATATAAATTTAACGCACACATGTACAAATTTTGGCTCATATACACGGAATTTGACATTGGTGTTCCAACTTAGGTAAACAGCTGACACACATATGGGCCAACGAGTTTACCTTGTGTAAATATACCTTGAGACTAACTTATCAAAACGGTCATCGTCAATTTTGTTGACGAATAAACAAGCCAACGAATCCGCTTCTGTTTATGTTGTTTGGCGATACCAAGTGTTCCATAACAGGAAGACCGTGACTTATTGATTTAAAAATTTCCTTTGCAGTGGCTAAAACGAAGCGTGACTTCGGGGAGAGTTCACAAGCCATGTGATTGATAACATGAACAGGAGTCGAACGGAGAAGACCGAGATCTTGCCTTAAATAATTTTTAATACTAGCTTGAAATAATCTCAGTGCATTCTTACCCAGATTTGCAAAGGTGGAAGCAGCATACTCGATTCTGGGTCTAATAAAAGAGCGATATATCTTAGGTGCCCTGCCAGGCGCCACACCAAGATTGCGATGGTTTACGATTTTGCAAAATTTGCAGGTTCGGTCTGTATTATAAAGTGCAGCTCGGACATGCTTTACTGAAGAATTGTTGCAGGAGAAAACTCTCCCAAGAAATTTGATTTTACACACATCAGGAATACTGCCAAAGCCGATAGTGATGTTTAGCGGGCGAGACCTGAACTTAAAGTGGATGGCCTTGGGTTTTTCGCAATTAAAGGGCAAGCCTATATTGATGCAATGTGCAAGGAAACTGTTAATGACGTTATTAAGTTTGAACCTCGCGACATCAAAATTCAAATCAAAACAGACAATGGAAAAGTCATCCGCAAATTGAGAGATAACCGTCGTCTCATTTGACAATTTATGCAGACTTGCAATAAAAACATTAAACATGTTGAAATAAGTTTTTCAATCGTGTTAGCTTTTGTTTTTATAGTTTTTATATTGTTAAATTATTGTCATTCTAAAGAAAATATTTGAATTAAATAAACGTTCCTTAATTTATTTTTTTTTATATAAACTATTCTGTGTCCTTATTTCTGTGTATATTACTAGAGGTTATGGGCGATAGTAAAGATATACACGGTATTCCTCAATTTAAAGGTGAGGGATTTGACGACTGGCAGTTCCGGGTGAAAACTCATCTGGATTCACTCAACTTATTGGATGTTCTAACCGGCACTCCTCCAAGTGAAGCAACTGCTTTAGAAGAGTTTTCTAAGAAGGACAAGAAAGCAAAAGATAGAATCGTAAGCTTTGTTCATTCGGATTGTTTAAGCTTTATACGGGAAAAAGAAACTGCTTTTGAGATGTGGACTAGTTTGCAAACCGCCTTTGCTAAACAATCTGTTGTGAACCAACTGCTTTTAAGGAAGAAACTGGTTAAGTTAAGAATGAACGATGGGGACTCAATTGTGTCTCACATATTGGTTTTTGAAAACTTAATTCGTCAACTGAAATTGGCTGGTGCTAAGATGGAAGACTCTGATGTATTAGCACAGCTATTTCTAACACTTCCAGAGAAATACGACCCTCTCGTTACGGCTCTTCAAAATGTAGAAGATGGCAAATTAAATTTAAATTTGGTGAAAGAGCGCTTGATTTCAGAAGAAGCGAAGTTTTCTGACCGTAATAATGAAATCCCTGATGAAAAATTGGCATTTTCTAGCAAGAAGTTCCATAATAAGAAGAGATTTAAAGGTAAATGCTTCAAATGCAATAAATTTGGTCATCAAGCCAAAAATTGCTTGCAAGGTGAGGCGAAAGTGGCAAATACTAAAGCGGTTGCCTTCATGGTAAAAAGGAAAAATGATGATAAACGGTATGTTGCTGATAAAATTAGTTTTAAATTAGATTCTGGTGCAAGTGATCACTTGGCAAATCAGAAAACATATTTTTCCTTAATTAAAAAGCTAAAAATTCCGGTGGAAATAAATGTTGCTAAAAACAATGAGTCAATAGTTGCAAATCATGTCGGAAACATAAATGGTATTACTGACAGAGGTGTTGAAGTTACAATAGAAGATGTTTTATATACTCCAGACTTAAGAGATAATTTGATATCTGTGCGGAAATTAACTAAATCTGGCCTTTCAGTAAATTTTTTAAATAAAAAAGCTGTTATATTGAAAGGAAAATTAGAAATCGCAACAGCCTATCTTATTGGTAACTTATATGAATTACATTTAACTTGTGGAACGGGTTATGCGTTATCGTGCAGTCAAAATGAATTTGAGTTGTGGCATAAGCGTCTGGGGCATATTGGTATTTCTGGATTCGAGCAGCTTAAGAAATTTGGATTTATAAATCGTGAACTGAAACAAAATCAGCTTGGCTTTTGTGATGTTTGTATGGAATCCAAGATTTGTCGAAATACTTTTGATGGTAAAAGACCCAGAGCTACTAGAGTTATTCAAAGAATTCACTCTGATGTATGCGGACCAATCACACCTACGGCTTGGAATGGTTCAAATTATATTGTAACATTCATTGATGATTTCACACATTTCGCAATGATCTTTTGTATCAAAAAGAAGTCAGAAGTTTTTGAAAAGATTCTAGAATATGAGGCTTTGGTAAGTGCAATGTTTCCTGAATCTAAAATATCCACACTTACCATTGATCAAGGAAGAGAATACCTGTCATTAAAGCAACTAAATTGGTACAAGTCTAAAGGTATTCAAGTCGAAACTACTATTGCTTATACCCCACAACAAAACGGGGTTTCGGAACGATTCAACAGAACAGTTTTTGACAAGGTAAGATCAATGCTATCAGAATCTGGAGTGCCCAAATTTCTATGGAACGAAGCTGCCTTATCTGCAGTTTACATTATTAATAGATGTCCTACTAGAGCGATTGAAGGTAATGCAACTCCAGCCGAATTATGGTATCGTAATAAGATAAACCTCCAGAAAATCAGAGTTTTTGGATGCAAAGCTTATTGTTGGGTGCCTGATGCCAAGCGAAAGAAACTTGATCCTAAAGGAAAGAAAATGGTAATGATTGGTTACGCTCCAAATGGCTTCCGTTTATGGGACATGGAAAACCGTAAAGTTATTTTGGCTCGTGATGTGAAATTTGAAGAGACTTTCTATCCTTTCAAATCGGTCATAAAACCCTTAAAAATTCCAAATATAATTGTACGAAACAGCCACGAGCAAGAGGGGGAAGAAGATGAATATGTTGCTGTGTCTGATTCCAATCGCAAAATTGACACTTCTACTTCAATTGAATCAACACCAGAATTCGACATAACAGACGATGAAAATATATCACTTTCTCCGGCCGTTGGGTCCGATGTTGTGGATATAGACGAAAGTAACCAAGATATATCTAGAGAAATATCACTTTCGGAAAATGAATTACGAAGAAGTGGAAGAATAAGTCGATTACCAGGCAAATTTTTCGATTATATAACTGGTTTCAATGCTGAAGTGATTAAAAATCAAGAACCTCAAACATATGCTGATATTTTTAATAGAGATGACTCAAAGCAGTGGGAGAATGCTATTAAAGATGAATTAAATTCTATGAAGGTAAATCATGTTTGGGATGAAGTTAAAGTTCCACCTAATGTTAAGTTGTTAAAATCGAAATGGGTGTTTCGAATAAAAGAGGATAACAACGGAAACCTTACAAGATATAAAGCACGATTGGTTGTTAAAGGGTTTCTCCAAAACTATGGTACTGACTACTGGCAAACATATGCTCCTGTTGCAAAATTAAGCACAATAAGAATAGTGCTGGCTATTGGCCTTCATTATGGTTACAAATTTCATCAACTGGATGTTAAAACGGCATTTCTACATGGAGAATTAAAGGAAATAATTTACATGGCTCAACCGGAAGGTGTAGAAGGAAATAACGATGTATGTTGCAAATTAGTGAAATCTCTTTATGGTTTAAAACAAGCTCCTAAATGCTGGAATGACAAATTCAATAACTTCATTGAATCATTAGGTTTTTCAAGATCAAAACATGACTACTGTTTATATGTTAAAATCGACAAAAATAAAACTGATGCGTTGTTTTTAATTTTGTATGTGGATGATCTGCTTATTGTTGGAAGTAAAATCGAGAGCATAGACAAGTTAAAAACTGATCTTAAAAGAAAATTTGAAATGTCAGATTGTGGCGATTTAAAATACTTTTTAGGGATGAAAATAACACTAAGTAATGGAAGCTTATGTATATCGCAGGAATCAAGTATTAACAAGATTTTGAATAAATTTGGAATGTCGGAGTGCAAATTAGTAAAGACTCCAATGGAAAAAGGATTGCAGATGGAAATTAATAGAACCGGCCAAGGTACAAACCAACCATATCGTGAACTTTTAGGTAGCTTGATGTACATTATGTTATGTTCACGGCCAGATATAAGCTATCATGTCGGCTACCTAGGTAGATTTCAACAAAGTCCAAACGACATACATTGGCAACATTTGAAGAGAGTTTTGAGGTATATTAAAGGAACTTCGTCTATGAAACTAAATTTTTCAAAGAACAACAATGAACCAGTAATTGGATATGCAGATGCAGATTGGGCTTCAGACATATCAGATCGAAAGTCAGTAAGTGGCTACGTATTTAAAGTCTATGGCTGTACAATTTCTTGGTGCAGTAAGAAGCAACAAACAGTAGCCACATCATCGTCAGAAGCTGAATACATAGCTCTTAGTTTAGCGACAACAGAAGCAATTTGGATAAGAGGAATAATGAAAGATCTCAAGGAAATAGATGACAACTATCAAATAAAGATTTTTGAAGATAACAGAGGATGTATTGGAATGGCAACAAATATTGAAACGAAACATGTAAAGCATATAGATATAAAACACCATTTTATTCGAGATAATATTGCCAGTGGCATAATAAGTGTTGAATCAATATCTTCCGAGATGCAGTTGGCAGATATTTTTACAAAGTCAACAGACTCCTGTCGTTTTATTAAACTACGTGATCAACTTGGACTAATCGATTGAGAGGGGGTGTTGAAATAAGTTTTTCAATCGTGTTAGCTTTTGTTTTTATAGTTTTTATATTGTTAAATTATTGTCATTCTAAAGAAAATATTTGAATTAAATAAACGTTCCTTAATTTATTTTTTTTTATATAAACTATTCTGTGTCCTTATTTCTGTGTATATTACTAGAAAACAGAAGAGGCGATAATGCGCTGCCCAAAGCCAGACCGTTGTTCGTCACCATAGACTGATTGCCCAGAATGAGAGTACGCCTTCTCAAAAATCCTCGAGCCAGTTAATGATGTGAGAGGAAGCTTCCTTAACAAATTACAAAGAAGCAGGTAATTGGTATTGTAATAGGCTTTATCGATATCTAAATCATAAGGTCATATTCAAAATTGATGACATCGTTAACGCACTGAGAAGTGCATCTTCCCTTGCGAAAAGCATACGACCTTACTGGTAAGATGTTGTTCGATGCAATGTTGGACTTGATCATATGTTCCAACGATTTTGCCAAAACCAACAGTAAGCAAATTGGTCTGTTGTTTGCTAATAATAGAAGCGTCTTTATTTCTCTTAGGTATATTACAAATTCTGATTTTCCTCCATGATTCTGGGACCTCACCCCTTAACAACTGTTCCTCAATAAACTCGAAAATGTTCCCCCTTGATTCTGGTTTTATGTTCTGAAGAATTCTGTAGGAAATACCGTCATCGCCACAGGCCGAATTAGGGTCCCTAGAAAGGACATAGGACTCAAATACTTCACGATGAAGAGGAGGCGCCAGGTCTCCAGGAGACACCGAAGCTCCTGCCGAGACGATAGTAGATGACACGTTTACCACGGATAGCCCAGTTAAAAACGACTTGATTTGGTCTGTGTCCCACGTATTCTTCAAGCTCTTGGGTAATTTGTATTTTTCAAGATGGCAAGCCTTTTCCACATTTCTTTAATAGAGCCGGGGTTAGATAAATTTTCTATCAGGAGTTTAAAAGCCTCACTCTTTTTTCTGCAAATGTAGCTGTCCAAATCTTTCTCGGCAAGTCGAAGGTTACGGAAATTATCCGGGGACACAAATTTAAAATATCTTGATCTTATTAAATTGCGCAAGATGAACAATCTGTTGCCCTCATTATCCCACCAAGTCTTGACCACATATTTATTTCTCTCTGAAACAGAAACTGTACATTTGGCTCTGGTGTCAGCGATCCCCTTTTGCAATTCTGCCAGATTAAATTCTCTTACCAGTTGGGCTGCAAGTACGAACAATGTGATGGTGTTAGTGAAAAAGTGTGAGTGTATTGAGTTTTTCGAACTTGAACTTGCAAGTGTAAATCCTAGTTTAGGGGAACCCGTGCAATATCCGAATTGTTACCAGGTTGTTGAAGTATTCACAAAAAAAAAAAACTAAACTGGATTTGAAATAAATATATTTTATGGAAAATTTGGAAGGAAATTTGGTATTTAAGAACTTTTGATATTTATTAAGCTATTTTTTTTGAACGCAGCAGAAAAACTAATGTCCAATTTTCACATAAAATATGTATAAACTTAAATCGTATTTAAATACAGTTTAAGGTTTTCAGTGTTAGTTAAAGTCTTATTTCGTTAAGATAAAAGACTAAATACAAAAAAATATCATAGAAAAATATATTTATTTACAACGTGTTTCGTTAGCTCTTTATTGGTTTGACTTACCGACCACTTAAAAAAAATTGAGTTTGGTATAGAGTATTAATGTTTTGAATACCCCCTTTCTGAACCCAAAACCTGTTTTACGAAATTTTTTATGGTTTCTGAGATATTAAGCATTAATTTTGCTCCATATCAACTATTTTAAAGTTTATGAAGTATTGTTGTGCATTACACGCGACTGTTTGGCGATTGCTGCAAATGTCTACATAATAAACTCAGTTGAGTTGTAAATAAACTGGTTGTGTTGAGTTGTAATTTTTCATGTTTTTGCTCGCCGTAATATAGCAAAGTTGTAAACCATAATACTGAATGGAGTTTTGAACCGCAATAGGGGCTATACATTTTTCTTCAAAACATACATATGCCAGAAGCAGTCGTGGAAATACAAAAAATTTCAATCGTGCATATTTTCGGAAACTTCATGTAAACCTTCATGTCGCTTTTCTCCGCTACGAATTTTTGGCATATGCGACAAACCAATAATGAGCTGACGAGTTGACTGTTGTTGCTTTACCTGTTGTTGTTGTAATATTGAGGCCATCTTGCTAAGTTATACACAATGGAAACTTAAATTGAATTTAAATGTACCAGATTGGTAAATTAAGTTTAATTTGAGTGCTTAATTAAAAATAGAATTTTGTATTTAAAACGATTTTAAATAAAAACGTGATTTCATATAAAAAAAATTGACTGCAAAAGTAAAAATTAGGTATTTTAATGCAAAAATTTTAATTTTTGATGTTGGACGCATTTTATAGATATCTAAATAAAAAACAAATTTTAAAAATTATTTTGTAAAATATTTATTTAATTTTTTTATTTTCAAAAAGAAAAATGTTTTAAAGTAACGGATAGAAGACAAATTTGGCGTATTAATTTGTAACACAAACCATATATGTAGAAAGACTGTGTTTTAAGATAAGCACACTTTCAAATGTTTTCAATACTAATTAAGTGCATATTGTTGTATTAAACACAAATAAAGTTTGTTAATGGCACATTATAAAATACGATTAAAAAATATTATATAAATATAAAACTCTTGACACCATCACCATGTGAGGTAATTTTGAATTTTATTTTTATATATTCATACTTATGTATATGAGAGAGATTATATTAAATTTACTTTTTTTTTCTTGTTGAGTTAAATTGATTGGATAGTTTGTATCAAAGTATATACATAATTGTATATGTATGTATACTGAGTCTAACTGATTTTGTGCCAATTAAATTGAAAAAAGAAACTGATCTTTGAAAGAGTTATTAAATAAAAGAAAAGAACACAAAAGTAATAGTGTATAAAAAGTGTCAACATTTTATATAAGTAAATATACATACACACATATAATATTTTGATATATTTTAAACTTAAATTTTAAAGAGAAAAATAAAAAAAAATAATAAATTTCAGTTGTTAACTTTAAAAATACACTTTTACTTAAACATTTGTTGGTAGTTTCTTTGTTTTGTTGTAAGTTATATATTAAATAATAATTAAAAAAAAATATGGAATGCACAACATATGGAATGTCTAACCAGTTAACAAACAGAACCAAGCTGTTTTTGGGATTTCAATAAATGTTTAATTTAATTGTTTAGATGAAGAATAATGTTATTGCGTTAAACAAAGTTAGAGCTTTACATGTGTCTGGTGTTGCCAAAGTTAATGCCAGATTGATTGGCACCCTTGTTAGAGCCATACTGAAGAGAAATGACATTTTGGCCGGCACGCAATTGTTCTTCAGAGAAGTTACGGACGTTCTTGTCAGCTTCCTTGGGGCCAATTGAGGGTTTGCCAAAGTTTTGGGCCTATTAGAGGAAACCCCCAAGAAATTAAGTTAAATATATTCTCTAATTAAAAGTTTAAAGTTTTAATACCTTTCTGCCCAAAGATTGTATGCAAATAACAACCGAGTTCAAGTTTTGTCTTTCCCATAAATCAACACTTTGGAAAGTTTCTTGTGTGGGTACACCAAAGTTTTTGGCACATGCTAAAAAGGCTGTATTAAAAAAAAAAATAAAATATGTTAATATTTTATTATTTCTAAATTAAGAAAAATTTATAAATTACCAGAAATATTTTCCATGCATTTGAAAGCCATTTTACTTTCATTGATTTTCTTTACGGAACCGGGCTGTAAGCAATTGGCCAATTTACATAGTAAAACACCATCCTTCAGTACTTCAAAGAAATTGTCCATATCACCGGATGTGTTTATAGGCTCACTTGTTACAACTTTAATCCATTCCAAGCATTCTTGAGCCAGTTCTTCGCTGTATTTCGAGTTGATCTAAAACAATAAAAAAAATCAAATTAATTAATTAATTGGAAATTTATACTAAATTTTTTATATTTAAATAATTAATTACTTTCGCCTTATACATTTTTGCTGTGCAACAGTTTTCTAGTGCAATTACGAACTGTCAATTAATGAAATTATTTTATTTTTATTTTTTGCAGAGAAAAGAAACATTTTCGTTAGTTATCACTTTTCATTGTTTTTTTTTCAATTGTATGTTCTTTCCTTACGATAAGATATCAAATTATATTTTTTAACAATTGCTTTTAATATTATTTATTTAGATCAGTGTTTCCCAACATATAATATTAAAAAATTGGCGAAATAGGGAGAGCAATCGCTATAAAATTGTATTAATTTGATGTTGCATGCCATTTATTTCATTTTTTGAAATAAGAAAGAGAAAATTGTAATACATATTTTAAACTGGCATAAATTTACGAGATTAAATTTGAATTTTACACTGTTTAAAACATTTCTAAAAACTAGAAATTGATTGCGAAATTTTCTGCCTGGTCCACAATGTCGAAACAAAATTTCTTTTGTATTTTTACATTGAAAACAAAAATATAAATGTTAAACTTCTTTAAATACAAAAAAAAAATATTTTAAATAGTGTAACTAAATTATCAAGCTTGAGGTCTTTTTTATTTTTATATAGAACTTTAAACGTTTATTTAACCAATATATCGGAACTTCTTTGAGTGCCTTCTTCAAGGTTTTTTTCCTTATTTTATAAATTTTTAACAAAATGTATTCAACAAATTTAAAAATAACTGACAAATTAAAAAATTTTTTAATTAAAAACCAAAAAAATATTTTTCAAATCAAACTTTCACGGATAAAAAAAACTAAACTGGCAACATGCCATTTTTTGCGAAAACAATAAAGCAAGTTGTTTTTTCTTAACCTACTTACAACTGCAATTAATGTTGGAAGAATTCCAACCAGTTGTAGTGGGGAATGTAGGAAAAAAATAAACTCACTATTTATTGTTGTTGTTTTTGTTTAAGCTTTGATATTGTTACAAGTAAAGCTGTTGCTTATAATTCTTATTCGCTTAACAGTTTTATTTGTTTAATATCTTAAGTTTTTCTAAAATCTGTGAATGAAGCTTCCTGACGATCTGGCCTAAGCAACCAATGAAATGCGCATGGGAATAGCTTATCCCATCAACAATAAATTTCAGTGTTTTTATCAAGAATAAAAATTGGGAATTAGGCACGACTAACAAAATCTTTTAAATTAAAAATGTTTGTATTCCCACGAAATTATCTCGATAATTTTTTGAACATTTTAAAAAAATTTTTTTTATTAAAAAAATATTTCTTTTCAATAGTTTGAGTTATAAAAGGTAATTTTAATATTATTAAAGAATTTTTCTAGTTTAGAATTTTCGAAAATGTTACAAATTATGTAGATTAATTTGACGGTTTATTTTGAGAAAATATCAACTATGCCTGCAAACTTTTTGTTATAAAAAAAACCCACGTTACATGCTGTTAAAAAAGTTTCGCAACTTCTGGTTTAAAACCTACTCTATTTTATTAAAACGCTTTCATTTTCAAATACATATTAATTTAGAGTCAAGAGAAAGGGGGAGAAAAAATGTTAGCAAGTGATTCATTAGCCAACATTATTTAAGTTGTTAGAACCAGGTAAGAGTCTAATATTAGCAATGCGGTAATTCAATTTAACTTTTAACGTTTTTTTTATGTATATATTGTTAAAATAGAATATCAAATCACAAAAATTTTTAAGTATTAACTTTTTACTAAAAAAAAAATTTCAAAACAGAAGAAATTTACAGTATTTACTTTGTCCCAATTGGGAGAATCTTAAGGAAATAGAAATTTTAAAAGAACAGTGATGTTTAGATTTTGTACAAATTTAATATTAAATGACCCTTAATTTCACGTATATATATTGACTTCACAACTTCGGAATCTTTGAAAAAATTGCCGATGCTTTAGTTAAATTTTATATATCGTGAGCTTATATTCAAATAGTGCTATCTGCAAAATCACAATTTTACAGGAGAGCGAAAAAAATGTTTTTTTTTTCGATAACTCTAAAAGTAATAACTAAACTTCATTTTAAAATGTTATTTTAAAACAACGTCTAAATCATATATACATATGTAAATTTTTTTTTAATTCCAGATATTCGCACTTACATATACATATGTCTGATAGCACTATTTACAAATTAAAATGTGATTGATTTAAACATTGAAATAATCATACAATAGCACTATTTGAACAAAAATAAAAATTAGCTGTAATTAAAACTAATTGAGACTTTAATTAAAGTAACACGAAATTTTATTAACAACACGAAAATATATAGATAATATATTAACATATTATGGAAAAGTAAAATATTAAAAAACGCGTAATCATGTTAAGAGAACCTTTATTGAAAAGCAATAGGTAGTTAAACGTTGTCCGCATATTTTAAATTATGATAAACATAATGGTATTCTTGCGAAATAGCAGACTTCGATTCTTTGCAAATGATTCCGCTTGCTTAGTTAAAAAGGACGTAAGCCAGATTGTGAGTATTTCGCTTCTATTTATATGAACGCTGCACAGTGTGGGACATTTGAAGTGGCAATTAAGGAGTTGTAGTTCTATAGACTTATGAGGAGAGGCGCCATAGGTTCTCAAAGTAGGACACCTAGGGTATTATAAAAACTTCAAATGATATGCATTTTGATTTGAACGCCCATTTTCATAACATGTCAGAATAATTTGAACGCGTTGCTCGATTGTGTATCTTTCCATGGTTCAAATTGAGTTAGTCCGAAATTGAGAAATGCCATATGAAATGCAGAAAAAAACTTGACGTTTAGGTGTGGTTCACAGTCAACATCGAATTTAAACACCCTTTATTTAATAGTGTTATACCTCTCCAGTTACTTCGCTACTAAAAGTCACTTTTCATCAGGATTTTGATTATTACACCCTGCAAAACTTCCTCTTGTAGATGATTGAAGGACCAGTATCTATCAATAAGGGGAAGCCCCAGCTTCGAATACCAACAGTTCAGGGGGAATATTGTCAAGGGTTCGCATATTTCAGAGATACAGGCACATTCAGTTTTCACAAACATATTAGTTTACCACGTGTGATTCGCAGTTGCATAATGACTGTTCATTTGCTACGGAGTTTTCAGCCAGAATTTGTGTGTAGTAGTCGGACATAACTATTATATTCAATAAATAACTTTTTTCATTGCTCATAGTTATTTTAAGCGATAATTTTTTTTCTCTTATCCATAACTATTAATGAAGTAATCCTAAATATTTCAGACCGTTCAGGGACTCGTTTTCTCCTACAACAAGAGACTACATTTTGGAATCTCGAATAAATTTTGGGTTACAATTATAACTGCGACGAATTTTGAACAATAAACCGGTTATAACATCGTCCTCATCATATACTTACATATTTAACATGATAGAGGGCAATTCAGTCAGTAAACACGCTACTAAAAATATTCATTTTCGAAAAATTGCAGATAGCAATATTTGCATATAAGCCCTCGATATTTAATAGAAAAAAAAGGTAAACCGCAATTTCGGAAATTCTTTCAGGGAACTTAAGTTTAGTTTCATGTTAAACAGCTTTTACTTTCTAAAATATTTTGTGGTTGATAGAACACAATTTTGAATTTTTTTTTCTGTTATGCGAATCTTTGCTGTATTTCTTTTATTAAACTAACAAAAATAATTATCAATTAAAAATTATTAATGTGGTTACTTATTTTAAACTTTATATACCCACAACACCATAAATGGAAATATTAGATCTAGACCTACCTTTAAGTATAACGATTAGCTAAGATTCATTATCTTAATCGATCTTATGATGTCCGTCCGGCTGTCTAGCAAAGAACAGGTCATAGTTTTGGAGATAATTTAAGAATAGTAAGAACCAGTTCATACATAATTTTTCATAGCACCCATACAAACTTCTTTCGGAATAGTCTTTGTGCTCACACATCATCTTATTACTAAATTACTTAATTTGGTTCAAACATATTTAATTGCGATCTTAATCATCTTCTACATTTTTATTGGAATCGGTTCATATGTCACCATACAGTATTGTTCGAAACCTAAAGCTAGGATACATAAGATACATTTTTCGTATTTTTTGCTGGCTTCAGGTACCATGTATAATCCTGACATTTTTCATATCATTTGAATCTGTACGCAAAATGTACTAAAACTTATTAAGGGCTAATAAATCAATGCTAGTTAAACTCTCTTTTAGGTTTTTAATGTGTATGAATCAGCAAATCTACAAATCAGTAAACATTTAAACAATTTCTAAACGCTTAAAAT
This sequence comes from Pollenia labialis, assembly GCA_949318255.1. Taxonomy (NCBI): domain Eukaryota; kingdom Metazoa; phylum Arthropoda; class Insecta; order Diptera; family Polleniidae; genus Pollenia; species Pollenia labialis. Next base: position 131,711,514 of record OX439140.1, read on the forward strand.
TGGGCGTTTAAACCACAGATTACTAATAGATATGTCACGATACAGAAGATTTTGCGTTTTTTTTGTCTCTTTCTAAGAAAGTTGCCATTTTGCATTTCTCTTTGCATCATATTTCTGGCGCAAACAATGAACACAAAGCAAACTGGTTTGCTTTTGGTAATTTTGTTTTGATCACGAAATTTGTGTATTCCATTTGATCAAAATGGGTCAGGTATTCTAATATTATTTGCAGGGTTGTAACCGGCTCAATACTAACACAAGAGCAGTTTTAAAATGGTGAAAGAAAACATTAAGGACGTTTCAATATACGATCCACTTAAATCGATTAATAATATGTACAAGTAGTGCTTAGTTGTTTTGAGGAAATATGAACTTCTTTTTTATTTTCAGGAAATTTATATGAACTGTTTGATATAATCGCCTTAACTCGCTTATTAACTTTTACAAAAATTAATTTGTTTTGATAATATCCAAAGATAGTTACATATAACACTGCGGAACAGTTAGTTTGCGGTCGGGAATTTGATTGCAAATTCTTACTAATTTGAGTCCTCTGAGTTCAAATTTAATCTCCATTTTTCTCTATCAGCTCTAGTTTTCGAAATATACCGTTATGTCAAAAATTAAGGCCCTTTCACTACATATATTGGAATAACTTGAAAACGGTTGACCATATTTAGTTAAAAAATCCGAAACTCGGCAACAATATTATCTGTAAGCCGTGCTTACATTATTTTTAAATATGCCCTGTCGTTTCAGAGATCTCGTTGAGTTTTTGAAGAAAAAATAGGAAAATTTTGAAAAAAAACTATTTTTTTGTTCTTTAAAAATCCATTAAAATTAAAAACATTTAGCTTAACATAATTTCGAATGAAATGGGGTTTGTTTCATTGTAATCGGTGCACAACTTTTGATTTTATTCGCAATTTACTGAGAAAACTGAATATCGATTTTTTTTTATGTCTTTATAATAAATATAAAAATTAATTTATATGAAAAGGACTATTACAAAAAAGCTTTATAAAATACATAACTGAAATTTAGCTCATAGAATAAATTCGAATAATAAAAAATGTTGAATATGATATCATTTTCTTTACAATATTTATTAAATATGAAATAAAAATGTTATGTTAATTAATGTTTAAAGTTAAAAATTAATTTTCAAATTTTTTTCAAAATTTTTTTTGGAAAAAAGTGATACACTTTTTGGAAACTAAAATGTATCTTTCACGAAATTTTACTGGCAACACTGATATATAATATATGTATATATATGTATATATATATATATTCATATATATTTTTAAACCTTTCTGTTTTTATCGCTCCATAGTGAAGGGTATATAAGATTCGGCATATCCGAATATAGCATTGTTACTTGCTTTGTTAGTTTTTAGTTTTATCAGGTGTTCGTTCTTGTGATGTATTTAGTTTTTTTTTAAATAAAATTTAAGTTTATTTATTTCATTATTTTATACAATTTCAAATTAAATATGTAACTGATAACAGTATACACAACTTCCTAGGCCTTGAAATTTAGAACAATTTACCATTGATTGTTTACTAAATTAAACAACATGTAATTGTTGATTTTGATAATTTTATTAAATAATTTGAGTATGAAGAAATAGACTTCGACATGTCTTAACAGTGACTGACTCATTAGAATCTTGTATTTGATAATATGTATTTTAAAATTGATTTAATAAGAAAGAAAATTACTATTACTAGGTTTTTCTACAGAAATTCATGTACCGCCACAAGCTATGCAGCGTTTAAAGTTTTAAAACGCAATGTGAATTTCTTTAGAAAGCAATATATTGCGTTGCGTTTTACATGATTAGGGTCTAAATAATCCAATTAATAACATTATAACTTTAATAATAAATAAGAGCATTATAAAAAAATTCAAATCGAATATTTTTGAATATTTTTGTTAATTTAAAGTTTCCTACTCTAAAAAAATTTTAAATGAATTACAGTACTTTTCGCTTATAGTCCACTACTATAGTTGCACAATTTTTGTGGGCTATAAGCGAATTTGGACTATAACTACGGTGACCATTCGTCCTTTTTTTAAGACAACAGTCCTTTTTTGATACGATGTCCTGTAAGATTTTTTTTAAAAGGACAGAAGATAGTCCTTTTTTTTGGAGAATTGTTCTTTTGATAGATTATGACATCTTCTTTAAACTCAAAAACTATAAATTTTATTTTCCCAAAACTCCAAAATTTCAACATTAATACAGCAAAACACGCTGGTTAACATTAATGCTAGCGTTAGATTGAATTCTAAAATTATTCGTTCCATAGAAAGAGTATTTTCTCTCTCAACAAAGGAGCCCGATGATATTGCAAAAATTATTTTAGTGATCCATGTGCTGGATTTTGGTTACTTTTTGCACATATCCAAGCCTTTATATTCCATAAATATATTTTTCTACTAGAGTTACTACCTTTTTCAATGCCTGAGGCTGCTCTTACCTTAAAGGACTTTAAATTTAGGGCGCCACTAAAAAGATTACTTTTTTGGTAAATAATTGTTGAATTATCGAAAAGACCCAATTAAAAATGGTTACTTAAAAATCACTTTTAATAACAAAGTGCAAATGGACTGCAGAATTTAAATTAGATTTATGCAAAGACAGTCAAATTAAAAAAATTTCCCTTAACAATAAATTTCAGTGTAAAAATTGGGAATTTAGCACGTCATACAGAAATTTTATTAATAATAAATTTTGTATTCCCAAAAATAGCTTTGAAAAACTTACTTCTACAGAAATATATCAATTATTTTTAATTATAAATTTTTTTTAGAATTGTGGTTATTTTGTTGAACTATTTATGGTTTTTAATCAAAATTTTTTAATTTTTAATCAGGCTTAAGTTCATCAAATTTAATTTTCATTAAATTATTTTTATGAAGAAAGGAATTTTACAACATGAAATTTTTTTTTTTATAAAGACTTTAACATAATTTTTATACCCACACCACAATAGTGGAGAGGGTGTTTATTATGCATTTGTGCTGATGTGTGTAACACCTTAAAATATTGGTCCTAGCCCCACCTTAAAGAATACCGATCGACTCAGAATCATTTTCTGAGTCGAACTAACGATGTCCGTCCGGCTGGCTGGCTGGCTGGCTGTCCATTTAACGTTGTGCGCAAAGTACAGGTCTCAATTTTGGAGATAATTAAATAAAGTTTGGGACATAGGTTCTTCTTGGCACAAGAAAATTGGCCGAATCGTAGGATCACGAGGGAAGATAGGGGGAAATTTCTGCCTCTCAGAAACTATCAAGCCGATTTTGGTGAAATTTAAATCATAGATATAAACATATGTATTTACATGGACACATAAGCTATGCAATTTTTCAATTTCAGCCTTTGAAAAACTTTTAAACCGATTTTAATGAAGTTTATAAACATAGATAAATCCATATTTATATGGACACATAAGCATGATGTGTTTTTAAATACCGTGGTGTAGGGTATCATATGGTCGGGCTTGACCGACTATACTTTCTTAATTTTTTTTACTTAATTATGAGCTTTTTGGTTAAAATTAAAATTGTTTAACTCTTTGAGCCACACTTTTATATATTCAACTTAATAACTAAAATAGGCGCAATTTTGCATTATTTAAAGTTTATTTATAATAAAAATTTTGATAATTTTGATAAATAAGGTGGTTAGTTTACTAACCACTATGACGGTTGGCCTAATAATTTATTTTTGGTGAAAATCTAAAAAAACATGTTTTATTTGTTCGGATGCATAGAGGAACTTCACAAGTACTGCATTACTATACAGTACACACTGGACATGATTTTTTTTTTAAAGCAAACAACCTGTCTCTGTTTTTTTAACTTGGGGAAATCCCGATTTGAAAAAAAAGCTTACACATTTAAAAAAATATATAAATGTTAAATTTTAAAATTTTTGGCCCAAAATTTCGCATAAATTTATCATCGACGATCTTAAAAAATACAATTTTTAAGCTCTTGAAAAGGTGGTTAGATAACTAACCACCAAACCTGAAAGAGTTAAACCTTTTATCTGTTTCCTTTAATATTTTACACATATTTGCATTAGGTAATCATTGGTTAGCAACAATGCCTAAAATGTACATATATAATAAATAATAAACAAATTTTTAAATTTGACTTCTTCACTTTGAAAGTAAATGATTTATATTTCGAGGTAACTAATAATAATTAAAAAATACGCTAATTCTATATGAAAGAATAAAAATATCCTTATTCATTAACCCCCGTATTTATAAACGATTATTAAATTTAACAGCAGGCAAATTTTCTTACAAAATATGTTTTGTAAACCTTTATTAAATTTAAAAATTTTTTTATAAATATGGGCGTTAAAGATTTAAAAAGTTTTCATTTTATTTAAGAAACTTAAATTTCTTCAATTCCAAGAAATTTTTTCATCTTTGTACAGCTTTAAGGAAATCTATCTACTCTTAAATGTACACACATCATGGGATTTTTGTTTTTTTTAATGTTTTATTTTGGCGCCACAACTGAAATGCTAAAAAATAACCAACATAAAAAAATTAGGTCAAGTGACATAACTTTATTTTTGAGTTTTTATATTTTTTAGTATTTAGGACAAATTTAAGAAATTATTTTCAAACAGCTTTCTTAACTCATTACTTTTAAACCTCGTATAGTTTCCGCAATTTTAAATTATACATATATGTATACATAAGGGTGGACCGATTTATAAGGTCAACCATTTTTCGATATTGTGTCATCGATTTTTCGATAGCTTTTGGCATGAGGAAGACGGCCAAATTTAATTTTTTTACCTTTTCCCACCTTTTATTTTTAAGTTTTTTGTTTGTAGGTAGTAACAAAAATCGGCTGATTAATTTTTTTTTAAATATTACCAAGGTGAAAAAAGGTTTTTCTTGAGGTTTTGGACGAGTTTTTGTCGAAAAAAAATTTGTATGCTTTAATTTTTAAGGTTTTTTTTTAGTAGCTATCTACATACATACATATGTTAAAAAATTCAGTGAAAGAAGTTACTAACACATACGTAAATTTTTTTTAATGCGTTAAAAACGAAATAGTAACTTTGTTAAAATTTAGCTCTTGTTATTTATGCGTTTTGTATAAAAATATAATTTTATATATATATATATATATATATATATAACGTCGATAGAATGTCTGCTTTAACAACAAACATTAAATTCTTTCACAGCTGATTCGTAAAAAAGTAGAAAAGTTTTGATTTTGTCAATTTCATCCACAACGCAACGTCACGTTTACGTAAGAGAACCTATTTAATGATAAGCTAAATAGGTAAAGAAAACGGAACAGCTGATTCACAAAGTATACGTTAACGTAAGAGTAACGATGCCTGAAGTCTATGTTAATTATTTTGTGGGTAGTGTTGCTAGAAAACTTTGAGCTCATGGCTCCAATTATAATTTTTAAGTTTTCAAAAATCCCCATTTTAAAATTTGAATCGCCCATTTTTTATTTTTTTAGTCTTGGTTGACACCACAAAGCATACAGAGATGAGAAAAGTGACGTAAGAAAAATGCCCAAATCATTTGTGAGGGCAACTTTAGAAGAAAGAGAAAGAAAGCGTTTTTTGGTAGTGAAGTGGCAATGTGTAAAAACAGGCCGTCACAATCAACACAAATTGCGTGATCAAAACACACATGCAAAAAGGGCAGCTTTTGAAGAAAAATACAGAAAAAACACAATATTTTCTGTCTCATGACGTCTCTGTGTGCTTTGTGTATTCATGAATATGAATACGGCTGTAAGTACTTTTTGTACTCTGAAGTATTTTTATACCCTTCCCTTGTTGTTGTTTTTTTTTTAATTAAATTTTTGTGTATACATATATGGACAACGGCAGAAACCAACTTTGGTATAAGGATCTTGGTTTTCAAAACACAATATCCGACAAAATGTGACGCGATTGTACAAGTGGGCGAGACACTGCCCATACTAAGACATAATAAATTTCATTATATCTGGAGAACGGCTAGAGCCAAAGTTTCCAAATTAGATACAAGAATCTAGGTTATCCATTCACAACATCCGGAAAAATTTTGTGCGAGATTTGACAAGTGGGCGTGGCACTTTCCATACAAAGACATTTAAGATTTTTCAATATCTGGAGAACGGCAAAAGACAAAGTTTCCAAATTAGGTATAATCACCTTGGTTATCAATACACAACATCCGACAAAATGTAAGCGGGCGTGGCACAAAATTGATTTATTTATGTATATCTGTTAAATTTCTGTTGCTATCGCACCACGGTGAAGGGTATATAAGATTTGGCATAGCCCAATATATGTATTTTATTTTTTATTAAAACCTCATACTGCAAGAAGAGTAATTTTGTTAATTGTATAACCCCCAACCTCAATTTTGAAAATGAAATAAGCCCCAAATTTTTGGGGGGAGTCTACCTGATATGAATTTCCCTGGTGTTGCGTCGATTACATTCGCTTTTTTTCTATGAATTCACCTTGGTTGTAACCTTAAGGACTTATTATGGTCAAACTAGCAAGTTTCAAATAATTACAAAAATGCAACAAAAACAATAAATAATTATGTTGTTTACCTAAAATGGCAACACACTGCATAAATAGTAGACACGAAAATTTTAAAAAACCATTTGTAGTTAATAATAATTTTGGTGAAACATTTTTTAATATTTATTGAATTATTGTTTACTTTTTGCATCAATATGAAATCAATTTACTGTTTCAGATAAGATATACATACATATGTATATGTATGTACATATACATATGTATGTACTTATGTGTAATATAATGAGTCAGTCTATAAATAAAATACTCTGTCAATATTTTTTTTTAAATTAATGTTTGTTTTAGTTTTTATTTTTTGTTATGACAGTGAACCAGACTTTAATATGGGCACATCATCAGCAGTTAGATTGTGTCGAAATTGTTTAACAACTTTATTTGACCTACAAACAGATTTTTGGTGATGAATCATTTGTAAACTACATATGTATGTACATATGTACGTTCAAAAAAGCTTGCAATAATAAATTAAATACCTATTCAAAAGAAAAGTGATCTTTTGCATATTTCGGTAGCTACGATTCTAATAGTTATCTTGCACAAGTTTTAAGAAATACAAGGAAATTTATAATATAGGTACATAAATTTAAAAATGGAATTTAAAAAATTGCGAATAATTTTTTGGATTATTGCAAACTTTTAACATTTTAAAAAAAAATATTGTAATTCACGTAGGTTCATACATACATATGTACATACTTTTTTTAATTTTTTTCACAGTCTTGTAAAATAATTTTGTTTACCTTATTTAGCATTCTGCTTTAATTTACTGGCAAAATTGTTTATTCAAAAAAAAATGTAATAAAACAACAAATCAATAACACATTTTAAACGAGAGTAGAATATCACATTTTATTGTATTTTTTTAAATACTTTTTAACTTATTTTATTTTAACGGCCATGTAGATTATTTTTTACTACCTACATTGTTGACAAATTTCATAAACAAACATTTTTTTTGTTTTTTAACGAAATTGGTAAAATATTATGTGACATTCCAAAATGCTTGTTTTAAAACTTAATACCTATGAGCATACATATGTACATATGTATGTACATACATATGGGAAATTTAACTCATAAACCACTTATTAATTGATTATTATTATGCATTATTTACTATAAATGTTACGATGATCTTATTAAACCAATCTTGTAATAAAAAAAATTGATAACCAAAAGCGAATAACTGCGAACTTTATGACAAGCCGGCTTATCAGGAATTTGAAATTAAATAATAATTAAAATTACTGGAACATTTGTTCACCAACAACAAAACTCAAGTTCTACAATTAAAAAAAATGTACTTTATCACTTAACGATTATTGAGATTTTTTTTTTGTAATATACATATGTATGTATGTACATACCTATGTAAGTACCTATTAAAACGGGAAATAAATTAAGCACAACTGAAATAATTATGTTATAAAAAGTAAGTTGATTTTGCTCTTAATTAACAAAATAGGAGAAAACAACTTAATTAAAAAATGTATGTACATTAGGGCGGGTCGATTTGTATGGATGAAAAAAAAATTAAAAATCGTATTGCAAAAACGTAATCTACATAAAATTCTACGAAAATTCTCCGCAGAAACCATGGGTCTAAAACAAAATCCTATTCCGCGCCTCTCGACTTGAAAATTTTTTTACTTGGTTGAAAATTTTTTCAATGTAAAAAAAATTTTGATTGTAAAAAAATATAAAGTGCAAAAGAATAACCTTACTAAACCATTTTATTAAAAAAATTTTTTTTTTTTTTTTTTTTTCCAAAAAAAAATTTTTTTTTTCCAAGGCGGGCAGCCAAATTTTCAAGTCGAGAGGCGCGGTTTAGGATTTTGTTTTAGACCCATGGTTTCTTCGGAGAATTTTCTTAGAATTTTATGTAGATTACGTTTTTGCTATACGATTTAAAAAAAAAATCGACCCGCCCTAATGTACATACATAAGTCAGAGTTAAGAAAAATTAAACCGATTTATTTCTAATTATAAACAAATTATTCACAAAAAGAAATCAATCTACATATGTGACGCGCACAATAGAAAGGGACTTAAGGGTAAAAACCGGTTTTGTTCATTTTAAAGATTTAAATACGTGTATCTTTGGTGTATTATCACTTCATAAAACGCGCATATCTCTGCGAGGGAACACTTTTGGGGCACGGGATCGGTCTCATTCGATGCTCAGATGTTCAAAAAAAAAAAGGTGAAAAGTGTCACATATGGCAACATAGTCATATCTCAAAAAATTAAAAATTTTAAGTTACTTAGCAAAACTGCTTATTCATACCTGCCAAATGCAAAAAAAAAGTAAAGAGTGCTATATTCGGCGGTTCCGAATCTTAAATACACTCTACCCACCATAACTGCAATAAGAACTGACTGACGGACAGACGGACATCGTAATTTGAACTTTTCTTCTCATAAGTATCTAGAATATATATATATACATACTTTATAGGGTTTAGGGTCAATATAATTTCTACAACACGAAATGACAAAGTAATATCTTTAAATAAAACACAAAAAATAAAAATATACTTTTTCACTGATTCTGATGCATTAACACATATATCTTTCGACCAAAATTAGCGACATTACATAACCAAATACCCCTTTCTACAAGAAAGTATATGATAAACACTGCAAGTTCTTTAGATGAGTTAGCATTTGGATTTTGTTGTTCAACTTTGCAGCGTATATTTTTCAGTTAAACTTACACTTAAAGTTCTATGTAGATCAGAGAGAAATATTATACAAGCCGAAGGTAAACTTTAAATTTTACATAAAAAGTTGAAAGAACAAAATTATTCGACAAATCTTCAGCTCATTATTGGTTTGGCGCATATCATGGTAATTTCACCATAAGGAGCTCACGATATGATTACATACATACATATGTCGTTGTTAAACATGTATGATCGGCATTGCTTGACGTGACACATGTCGCTATGTTGTATAGTTCAAAATTTGCAGGCTTATATTGCTCAAAATTTAACCTTACTTAAGGTCAAGAATTTAAAACAATAAAATAAACATTTTTGGTTTTAAAAAACATTCGTGCAAAATAATACCGGTTATATACAAACAAAAAAAAGGCAATCCAAAAATGGTTAAAAAATCTTGATTACGCCATAAATAGAAGCAGACAAAAAGAAAATATTGAAAACTAAAATCATATAATGTTAACACAAGCCCGGTTTTACGTTAACCATTTTTTTTTTGTTTTCAAAGAAAAAACTTTATAAAGCAGAGAAAAATAATTTAAAACCGTTTCTAACAAATAAATTAAAATCGATATGGCTTAAAAAACGTAATGACATCATATTTTATGAATGAAATAAAAAAAACATTATTGAATTTTAAGTTTTTATCAAAATAATTTGCCAATTTTTGTTATTCCAATTTACAAATGATTTACATATTTTTAATTAAATCAAAAAAAAAACATATTTTGTTCAAATTATGATAAAAACAGCACATTTTTTATAAATTTTTCAATACATACATACATACATACATACATTGGTAAATGGTAATAATTTTAGGCAAATTTTTAGGTGAATCAGCTAACGAAAATAAATATGTTACTCTATCTTGGTTCGTTTAAAAACCTATTTCTAAAGAAAGCATTTTATTTATTGTTTGGTTTCTGTATTTTTAAAAATATCAATTATGTATGTATTAGTTCATACTTGTAAATTTAAAATGATGATGATGTATTGTACGCGTCTTTTTTCTTTATAAGTTTTTGGTTATCGGTCAGTTAATCTATATATATAAAAATGAAAAATGTTTGTGTGTTTGTGTGTTTGTGTGTTTGTTTGTTGGCTTATAGACTCCGAAACTACTGAACCGATTTTCTTGAAATTTTTACAGTAACATCACGTGAGCCCTAAAAATAAAATAGGCTACTTATTTTTTCGATAGGGGCAGGGGAATTGGTACCCCCCATAGGATGCCAATATTTATTATCGCATATCTTAAGAGCCGCTGGCGGCATTTTGCTGAACTTTTTGTAGTAGGATCTTCTGAGCCCCAAAATTTAAATAAAATAGCAGCGGGGGAAGTGGTTCCCCCCATAGGACGCCAATGCTTAATATCGCATATCTATGAACTGTTATAGTGAGAATGTTCAAACTTTGTGGAAGTCACTCTTATGGTATACTACACTTTTGAAAATAAAAATAAAGCGGGTAGGGGAGGGGGGGCGGAACCTCCCATAGGATGCATATATTAAATATCGCTTAACTGAAGAACTATTAAAGGGGGAGTCTTCAAACGTGGTTAAAGCTACTACTATGGCAAACTATAAATTTCAATATATAAATGGGCGGGGTAAACAGGGGAGGAGCAGTACCCCTCATAGATAGAAATATAAATAAGAGCCACTGCACGCATTTGGTTGAACTTTTGGTAGTAGGATCTTCTGAGCCTCAAAATTGAAATAAAATAGCGGGGGAAGTGTTACCCCCCATAGGACGCCAATGTTTAATATCGGATATCTTAAAAACTGTTATAGTGAGAAAGTTAAAACTTTGTAGAAGTCACTCTTATGGTAAACTACACTTTTGAAAATAAAAATAAAGCGGGTAGGCGCAGGGCGGAAATACCTCCCATAGGAGACATATAATAAATATCGCTCAACTGAAGAACCATTCAAGGGAGAGTCTTCAAAAGTGGTTAAAGCTACTATGAGGGTTAACTATAAATTTCAGTATACAAATGGGCGGGGTAGACAGGGGAGGAGCAGTACCCCTCATAGATAGAAATATAAATAAGAGCCACTGCATGCATTTTGTTGAACTTTTGGTAGTAGGATCTTCTGAGCCCCAAAATTAAAATAAAATAGCAGCGGGGGAAGTGGTGTCCACCATAGGACGCCAATGTTTAATATCGCATATCTTAAGAACTGTTATAGTGAGAATGTTCAAACTTTGTAGAAGTCAGTCTTATGGTATACTACACTTTTGAAAATAGAAATAAAGCGGGTAGGCGTAGGAGGGGAAATACCTCCCATAGGATCGATATATTAAATATCGCTCAACTGAAGAACAAACTATGAATAAACTATGAATTTAAATATAGAAATGGGCGGGGTAGCCAGAGGAGGAGCAGTACCCCTCATAGATAGAAATATTAATAAGAGCCGCTGCAAGCAATTTGTTGAACTTTTGGAAGTAGGATCTTCTGAGCCCCAAAATTGAAATAAAATAGCAGCGGGGGAAGTGTTACCCCCCATAGGACGCCAATGTTTAATATCGGATATCTTAAAAACTGTTATAGTGAGAAAATAAAAATATAGCGGGTAGGCGCAGGGGGGAACTACCTTCCATAGGATGCATATATTAAATATCTCTCAACCGATAAAGTGGTTAAAGCAGTGTAGCGAAGCGCACCGGGTTAAGCTAGTTATTAATAAAATTTAAATTGCAAATTATCGATTATTGTCTATTCATCCATTTTACTTTCCCTTCATAAAAAAAATGTTTTAAAGAAATTATTGTTAATAACAATTGATGTGTGAGTGTTATATTAAACTTTTTAATTGTACCGTTACGCAATTAAATTCCATCAAAATTGGGTTTAGAGGTAAGACTATTTTCAGAAAACATTTTAAGAAAATGAAAAAAAAAAATAAACTACAGTTAACTTCACATTGTTTAACACAAAAGTCTTTGACCCTTAATTTTTTCAAAATATTTTTTCTATAAAATTTTAATATGTATGCTTGTAAACCTTTAACCATATTTGTTATAAAATAACTACCGTTTTTAATACACTTCCTTTTATACATATATTTTTTCTTTAAAAAAAAATAAATTTCTTTTTTTTACATTTCTTGTTTTGTTTTATAACAAAAATTAATCAATTATAGGTCAAACTACTTGTACGAATTAAGTATGACATGTGTGTAAGTAACTAGATAATCTTATGTTTGTACATGTCTACAGTTATTGTCATAATTGTTCGTACACATTTCTGTTACAATGTTAATGTCAAGAGTGCAATGCCATATTTATAACTGTTTTTAAATGTGTTATTTAATTTTATGGCAAAAACTATTTTAGGCCTGACTGCAAGCAATTCCAAGTGTAGGTATGGTAAATGTCATCATTATATAAATATTAACAGGACAAGTTTATAAACCTTATGATTAAAAATAAGACTTTGCTTATTCAGGAGAATTCTTGATTTTTTTGTTGGCTTTTTTATATTTTGCCATTTCTTTGTACTACGTATCGGTTTATGAAAGGCAGACATTTTAAGGTGTTACACACATCAACACATATGCATATTACCCTCTCCAATATTTTGGTGTCTTTGTACCCACTATCAAACCAATTTTAATGAAATTTAAAACATTGATAGATCCGTATTTATATGGACACATAAGCTATGCTTTTTAAAAAGCTAGGATCACGAGAGGAGATAGGGGCAATTTCTGCCACTCAGAAACTATCAAACCAATTTTAATGGCATTCCAAACGTAGAAAGATTTATATTTATATGGACACATAAGCTATGCATTTTTTAAAAAATAGGACCACGAGGGGAGATAGGCTCTTCTCCGAAACTATCTTACAGATTTTATTGAAATTTAAAACATAAATAGATCCCTATTCACATAGCCATCCATACACTTTCGAAAATTAGTTTTTAAATGCTGTGGCGTAGGCTATCATATGGTCGGACTTGACCAACTATACTTCCCCAATTGTTTTTTCTTGAATTTAAGTAAAACCTAAAGTCAAATGTGAAAAAGAAAATGTAAGAATTTTGTGCTTAAAAGTTTATAACTTTGTATTGGATAGTCTTGATTAATACGTATGTATGTATTAATAAAATTTTTTTTTGGTTCTTAAATATAAGATCATTAGCATAATTTCCTATGCTGGAAACTACTCCAGCCATAGTTAAGGTACGTTGGATTAAAATTTAAAAAAAAAATTTTGGAATCTAGTATTTTTTTCAATAGCTTCATAAGCTTTTTTATTAATGACAGTATAATTGTGGCAAAAAAAAAGTGTTTAAGTTGGACAAAGTTTCAATTATTTTTCTTGAATTTAAGGAAAAAAAAGAGATCCCTGATGATGACCTTCAAAGAAGATCGAAATATTGGAAGCAAATAAAAAGGAATTTTTATTTAGAAAAAACACTGGCCTCGAGCTTGACTAATTTTTATTTATTTATTTGAATTTTTAGGAAGTTATAGCAAAATTACTTTTTGCCTATTTTTTTCAATGTGCAATTACATTGAAGAAAGTAGTATTAACGCTGCGTTTACTCATGAAAATAATTTCTTGAAAGTTCCATATACGTATTATCAGCACAAATTTTAAAAAAAAAATAGAATTTCATGAAAATTAACATGCCAGTGAAATTTCATTTTCAAAATGTCGTTAATGAGTAAACACTTCCATCAAAAATTGCTCTTCTTCATTTTTTATTGTTTGGCAACTTTCAAGAAATTACTTTCATCTCTAAACGCTATGTAAGGTAAAGAAACTTAAAAAAATTATAACCGAAGGGAAGTGATGATTTTATTAGACAAAAAGTACATATTAAAAAAAAAACAATTTAAAATGGCTTTCTAACAAAATTAAAAAAAATTGACTTAAGCACCTTTTCTTTATTGAGACAGATATATAGTTCAAACTTATTTCAGGTTAAAGTGAACAAATAGAGCTTATAGTACATGTATCTTTTGCTCATAAAAATGTTTCGAATTTCTTTGTTCTATTGTATTTTTATAAAACTTTCACAGTGAAAAAATCCAGGACATATGGTTCAACCATAATGTGCGATGTTCATTGTGAGTCACACCTCAACGTCAAGTTATTTTCCCAACTTTAAGGTCAAATTAGACGGGACATAACCATAACGCACAGCCGTAACGATGACCGTGGAAACCAAAATTTAATTGGTTTGTATGGTATGTTTATGTTGTTTTGGTAATACAGTGGTTATGGTGATACAGTTTTGGTATGGTTATGTCACGTCTAATTGGACCTTAATTAGACATATTTTTTTATTGCCAAAGCTTATCCCGCGAAGCTCTATGCTTGTCTGCAGGAAAGAAACCAGAGTCTCTGGCGGGAATCCAACCCGCAACCCCGGCGCTGATAGACTGGCTCGCTACCAGCTAGCCTACCGGGGCTCTCTTTGTGGCCAGGAATTGAATATATGGACCTGGACGATATGTGGTTCCAACAGGATGGTACCACTTGCGACACAGCCAATGAAACAATGGCTCTTTTGCACGAGAAATATAATGGCCAAGTTATATCACGTCGTGGCGATGTTAATTGGCCGCCACGATCATGTGATTCGACGCCGTTGAACTTCTTTCTTTTTTTTTTGGGATATTTAAAGGAAAAAGTTTACGTCAATAAGCCAAGAACAAATCAAGAACTAAAGGATGCGATAATTTGGCACATTAACGAGATTGAACCTCAATTATGTCTCGTAGTCACTATCGGATATGCCTATACCTCCGAAGCCATGGCAAGCATTTGGACGATATTTTGTATCACACATAATTGTCAAAGATCCTTCTATCATAATAAAAAATATTAAGATAATTCTCGAAAAACTATTTGTTTCATTTACAATTAACATCGTGCGTTCTGGTCAGACCAACCTTTACTAAACAAAAAATCTCAAAATTTTTTGGAATAAATCCTTCATTAAATTTTATTTGTTTTTTTTAAGCATTTAAAACGTTTCTTCTCTTAATGATATCATGTATTAATGATTTTTTTTTTTTTTGCTTAATTAATCTTATTTGAAAAATTTATCAAACACACTCCATAAAAGTATTAAAATATTGGAATTTATTAATGTTTAATTCGGTATTTCATTGGAATTTATAGCAGGCCGTATATTTTGTTTGCTATACCACCGTTAAAAAAAATTATTTTAATTAAACATAAAGGCGAATTAATTTACATTTATTCAAATTATATCACTTTAACTTTATGAAACAAAAATAATTTCTTTCTATAGAGTCAAAAACTTATAGAACGTTTTATTATTTAAAAATGAAAGAAAAAACAACGTGACTGGAAATAAATTGTTATCATCGTAAAAAAAATGTGTTTTCTTTTTCTAGACAATTAAACGTTAGTTTTGCTTTTAATGGAAGAATTTGACACAAGTGTAAAAGCGAGTAAAAAAACCATAATATTTTGTATCTAGAAACCCATTACATGCATGTCGTTAAAAAATGAATATGGTTTATTGCAATTTCCGGAATGTAAAGTTTTTTTTTTGTTGTATTTTTTACACCATATTTTTAATAGGCACAATTGAACTTTTTAAAAAAAGTATGTTGTAGATATGGCCGCAAACATAAAATGAATTCACACTTCACTCGGTAACTACTTATACTTGTTAAATTGGTAAAATTTCAAATACTTGTTATAAGTATAAACTTACACTTTAAACGGGTTAACATTAACGAAGTTAAAGTTCTTTGGTAGTTGGTAAAATTAAAATATTTTTAAATTGTATTTGGGACATTTTACTAACATTTTAAGAATTTTAATAGTTTTTTGGGACTAAAAATAAAAATCAGGCGCTTATTTTACCAAATTAAACAATCTTAAAATGGCATTTGAGATGACGCACTAAAGCCCACATACACGACATGTTTTTTACAACTGAATGTTAAATGTTCCCACTGCAAAATGCAAACATGTCGTGTGTTACCTTTATAACATTGCTTCTGTAAAAGTGAAAAAATATAAAATAGAGCGTGCTCTATTTTCTTCTGACAAACCATCTGACATCAATCGTTTTATAATGAAAAAATATGTTATCATAAATCTATTCCGTGATGAAACAGACAGCAACCGTGTCCACTATTGACGGAATCGTTAGCCGGCTGAAGTTGATATTTTATAATACCGATATATTTCTGTTGTTTTAACAATTTAAAAGCAATTATGTACATATATACATATAAAGATATTGTTTCCTTATGTCGTGAATTGGTATCTTCGAATTTAAACAAAAAAATCTTTTAGATGGTTGAACAGCACGCCGTTTGGAAACCAAAAACGACTTTGGTGTCTGAAAAAACTATGCAAAAAAAGAGACTACCTTTGAAAGAATTAAAACGTACATTTGAGACCAAATTTTATAAACAACAACAGACAACAGATGTAATAAACATGTCGTGTATAAGAGGTCGAAGAATTTAACAACTACCGAGTTACAGCCGTACCTAAACAAGAGCGGAAAGCGTTTTCTAGCTGTCAAAAATTCTCATGCCTTTCAATACGTCGCGGCGTCAACACTTTACAATTGGAAAATCCGATTTTAAAGTTGACCGCTATTGTTAATAAATAATGGCAGTTTAGTTATTTTTTATCAATCTAGCTGTTTTTTATTTCTATTTTGTTTTTTTTAATTCTGTAGGCAAGAAACCAGTGTCTCTAGCGGGAATCGTACCCGCAACCTCGGCGCTGATAGACTAGCTCACTACCAGCTGGTCTGCCGGGGTTTTATTAAACAAGAAAGTTAATACAACAGTTTGAAACATAAGGTGGACGCTCTTGTTGAAAATAAAATTTGCAGGCGCGACCGTACATGATTAGATTTTAAAATCAAGCACGGCTTGTCACGCACTCATGAAGAATTTCTTAAGAAACTTAAAAATGTATAAAAATATAAAAATATTTTTACATTTTTGTCTGAATTTTAGATTTTTTTTAAATACATAAATAATTCGTGAGTGTGCGTGATGTGAGATTTTGGAAATGATTCGTTAATGAGTGTGTACTCACAATATTCTGTATGTAAAATGAACTGAAATTGTAATAAAAAATAAATGAAAATTCAGTTTAAAAACCGGTCTACTTACTTTTCATTTATTTTTAACGAAAAGTTCATTTAATTTTTACTGTAATAAATTAAACCCCATGTTCCGTAAAAAACAAAGAAATATTCAGTTATTTTATATAAAATAACTACCAAAAAATTAACTAAATAGTCGGTTAAAAACAAAGGAATATTCAGTTATTTTATTTATGCCTCTGGACCAAAATCCGCACCAAACAGTGACTCGTTTAGGGTGCAACGTCTTTTCAATGTATGCGTGCGGGTTTTCTGCGACAATTTTGCTTGTTTACATACCCGCCAAGATCAAAATGAGCTTCATCTGAATCGGTACGCAATTTTCGCACACATTATGCAACATTACCATGATTTTCAAAGTAATGTCGCAATATTTCCCAGCGTTGTTCAAGCCTATACACTACCATATTCGTTCAGCGGAATGATAAAACTAATTATCTGTCAAATCAGACATGATCAAGGTGTTACCATTCACGAAATATGCACTAGTTGAAAAAAAAACGTTAGATCTCGGGCCCGTTAGAATAAAAAATCGGGTTTTTTCGATATTTAAAACCTATTAATCGCACCTCAAGATCGATTTGAAAATCGTTTAAGAAAAAATTTCAAACTTATATCACAAAGGGGGATACAACTAAATTTTTTTTGTCCAAATACTAGAGAAACCTATTTAACTAGATTTACCATTACCTAGCTACAATTAATATGTAAATTCTGTTGACAGTTTTATTTAGAAAAAAATACTCTTAAATACTTCATTTCTTTTAAAATCTATTTTTCTCTATTTGTTTAAATAAACACAATCCTGCTTTATGTCATTTTAATGTTCAGTCAAAATCAATTTATTCTACTTAAAACATAATAAAATCTTTTAAAAATGATTGATTGTTATTTAAAACGTTTGCATGACAGAAATATTATAACATTGAAATTTTTAATTAAATGTTTAAGGTTATTGATTTTGCTTTTAATTTTATTTTAAGTTTATTTGATACCATAAAAAATTTTATTTAATCATTTAACAGATTTTAAGTGGTTGTGGTTTGTGTTTTTTTGTTTGCTGTAGTTATGAATGATTAACAAAATTCTAACATAAAAATTCAGAAGTTAAAAAAATAATCTATTGAATACGCCCAAAAATTTTAAATCTTGTTAATCTAATTAACATTAATGGTTAATAATTTGTACGAAAAAAATGTTAAACTATAGATTTACAACTTTTTTCGGTAATTAACAAAAGAAGCGCCGACGTCCCATATTTGTCCCGTCTGTAATTTAAAGTATCTGATAATACCAAAACTATTTAGGTTTTAATTTGTAATTCGCTTGTTCTTGTATTCCCAAGATTCTAAGCTTGATTTGAGTGGAAATAAAATAAATTATGTTATGGTGAAACTATGTTCTAAGGGGTCGGTTAAACGATGGTCGAAACTTTCGGCATTTCTAGAGTAAACATATAAAAATTATATCAGTTTTTTCCGTGGCTTGAATATATTTTTAAAAATGTTAAAAAGCGTTTTCAAAACATATTAGCATTATATTTATACCCTTCACCACAGGTGAAAAGGGTATACATATAAGTTTTTCATTCCGTCATTCATAGACCCTATAAAGTATATATATTCTGGGTTCTAAGGAGTAGCGAAGTTGATTTTACGATGTCCGTGTGTCCGTTGACATTGGTTTTTCGAAGGCCCCAGATACGATGAGAGCAAGGTTGTTATTTATTTATACTAGGGGTGTAACGATGCGACTTTATGCCGATACGATACCGATACTCAATCAAAAATATCGCCAATTTCGATATCGATACCGATACGCAAATTGAATTTGAATTCAAGTTAAAATTAACAAAATTCAAGTAGAGTAAATTGGTGGCTATAAAAAATTATAGTGTTTGTAATTATTTATATGTATGATGTTTAAGAACTTTGAAATTTATTTTGTATATTTTGACTATTTTAATCAATTAATTATAATGTAAATTGTGTATTTTAAAACACACATGCCCTGAGGAGAAAATAATATTTCATAATTAATCTTATGACAAATATGTACATAAAATTCCATAGTTATTCTTCCTTTAGTCACAAAAAAAAATCAAACATAAATAATAAAAAAAAATACGTTAATTCCACAAGCTATAAAAAAACACAATAAAATAGACATATAAATAAATCTGATGTTGACATCAATTTGAATTTGAAGTATACTGTGAATATTAAAACATAGATAAATAACTATGAAAATATATTTGGTCTTGCCGGATTTTATATACCCTTCACACTGCAGCTTTACAAGTTTTGTTTTTCAGCAGAATATTTGTATGGAAGCTATCTGAAATACTGGATGGTAGATAAATACTTGAACGTGATACTTGAGGCCAATTACTTTTAGAGCAGAATATATGTAGGTCTTCTCGAGACAAAAGCTTTGATATATCATGATTTAAGATCCGGCTGTAAATTTTAAAATAAGCGACCCCTTTTTTCAAAAGCGCTTCGCAAAAATACTTCATATTAGGATTTAGTTTCTAGATCATGTACATAGGATGAAAATAGAACTAAAGAAAGAAAAAACGAAATGATGAGATGAGATGGCAAAAGAAAAAATTTGATACCCATATTGCTCTATTTAAAACGAAGGGTTGCCACCCCATTGCATTTTTGTCAAAACGCGAACTAGCGCGAATTTTCAAAAAAGCGGAAACACGTATTTAATTAAATCGACTAAAGATTAAAATATGTTAATTTGGCATTTTTATTACAAACAACCCCGAACAAAAAATTTAAAAACCGGCTTTTTTTACAGAAAATCCTTAAAAAAAGGACATGGATGATCGTCCTTGGACAAATTGTATATACAGTTGGACGCGCCTTAAAAAAAAATGATAACCAATTTGTATATGTTGGTAAGAAAACAGATTCTCAAATTAACAAAACATGCAAAAATATACCCTCTTTCAAAATGGTCCAGCTCACGAGAGGTCAAGGCTGGAGCCGAAATATTTAAAATGGTATCTTAAAAAAGTCCAAGGTTCATTTTTAGGAGGGTACATCGAGCACTTTTTTTGGTGAGTCGCTCTAACGTACATACATATATGTATATGAATTGGGGTGGTTCGAAAAAATATGTTGAATCACTCACCCACTAGGATTAAAGATTAGTTAAAAACAATTCCAGGAATATTTTTTTTAATTTTTTGCCACGCCTCTGGATGTCGGCGTTTTAGTTTTTTGTACAATGCTTCGCCGTTTGTAGTCCAATCATAACATATTGCATATCGTTATTGATGGCTTGTCTATGGCTTAATTTTTGACGTTGTCGACATTTTATTCCGAAATCAAATTCTTGGCGCCACTTATGCCATCTCATATCCCTTCCCCCTAATGTCCAATTGTTTGCATGTGGCAAGTAAGCCCTTTAAAGACATTGGCCCATATTCATAGTCAAAAATAAAGTCGACTTTTTTTAAAGTATATTTTAAAACAATGGTGTTCACATGCATTTAAAACCGGTTTTTATTTAAAGTCGACTTTATTTTTGACTATGAATATGGGCCTTTAAATTTAAATATACTCATTTAATCACATACATTAAACCCAATACTAAACAATTAAAAATTTGCACCAGCTACGCCTTAGAATGAAGGGTATATCAATGAAGTTTACATAAATGTTAAACATTTTTGCCACGCCCCAAAATTCAGCAATTTTTTTTTTTATACAACGCCGTTTTCATTATCTTTGGAACCATTTACAGATTATGATCTAAAAAGTTTTTTTTTTTTTTTAAATTAATACGCTAGATAATAAAAAAATTTTAGTTGTCATTTTTGATGGCAAATCTATTATTTGCACAAGTAACCGAGTTATAAGTTATGTTGCTTTAGCTTAATGCTTTTTTCAAGTTTTGACACTTTTGCCAAATTCTAAACTGACACAAGTCTATTTAGTCTGGGTTCACATTATGAAAGTTTTCTTTCAGAAAGTCTGAGTTTATTGGTGAGAGGGGAAGAGAATATGACTTTTTTTCTCCTCTCTCACCCATAAACTCAGACTTTCTGAAAGAAAACTTTCAAAGTGTGATCCCAGACTTAATATAAACTCCAACCAAGATTTATTTTATCAAGTGTCACTATTCGTATTGAGACTATTTAGCGCTATATGTTGTTTGCAAGTTCCCAAGATTCGAATAGTGTAACGAACGAGTTTTGTATCTCACTTTCTCATATGTTTATAAGTATATTAAAGAACAATGCGTCAATGCACGTGTTAGCATTAAAATATAGATTCGAATTTTTTACAGAATCATTCTCTTGCTAAATTTAACCATAAGGACCAGACCAGTCTCATATACAATTAGCAGCAAGGTTGGAGTTGGAGTCGGAGTCGTACTAAAAAAATTTCATCGGAAGTAGTCGGAGTTAGAACTATTTCTTGACGACTCCACAGCCTTGGAACTAGGTGTGCGATATGAATTTAGCAATAATTGATATCAGTTTTAAAACGCAGTAAATCCGCAAAATTTTTTTGATATACATATAAGCTGAAATCTTATTTAGAAAGCAATCAATAAAATTGGCTCGATACTGCCTGAAATTTTTGAAACTCAATGTTTATATCGAAAATAACCCATTTATGGAGCACTTAAAAAAATCATTAATAATATTTCCGAAACGTTAATCAAAACAAAAATTATTTAATTAGGTACTCACATACCTGAAGTTGATGGTTCCACTCACTGCGAATAAAGCAGTTACTCAAAGTACTAATTTTAGCAAACATGACTGTAAAGGAAAAAGTTTTACTTAAAAATTTAAGTACGAACGACCCCATAAACTCTGTCGCAGGCGTATTTTAAATTTGCCAGCCGCGATAAGGGTGATTATTCTGGCAAAAAAAGTACATACATAGTTATTTGTCTATAACTCAGCAACATATGACCCGTTTTCGTTGTATACCCTTTTTACCGGTATAGTAATGAGGGGTATAAAAACAAAACAAAGGTTTATAATAAGACCGAAACTCAAAACTAAACAAACCATATGTAAAAATAAACAATAAACAAATTTAAACATACCTATAACGAATAAACTTTTTACATTCACATGCATATATTGTCCCCTTTTAAGCTGTTATTCATAGAAACTTTTTACTAAATTTGACTAAAGTGCTGATAATGATGATGAATACAACAAAGATGATCAAATGAAGACTGACACATCATCCCCTCTAAAACTACTATATAAAACATCTTATAAGTATGTATGTATGTATATTTAGCCAAAAGCAATCTATTAATTATCAGGCTTAAAAAAGAATTTGATCTTTTAAAAAATACAATAAGTTTGCAGATTTCAATTTAGTCAAGGAGTGATGTCAGATGAAATGTTAAAAATTCCCTACGTTTTCATAACACAAATCCCCACATTTCCCTACAACAGCAAATTCCTTTTAATTTACATACAAAGGAAAAATAAAAAAAAATCTGTCTTTTCCCTACATCTGATCTCGAGTCAAGGTCATAATTCTAGTTAAAAATTTGCAATTGCTAAAATTTTAGATTTTTATCTCTGATTTTGCTCGCAAATTATCCTTACTTTACAATTACTTTTACTTATTGGGGTCTACAACGGTACTTAAGGTAGAAGTTCATGTGCACGCGTTAGTGCGCGGGCACTCTGTAGACTTCTGTAAAAAAAAGTTAAACTAGTGTTTTTTCATAGAATAAGTTACATGCTAAATATTTTGACGCCATTGAAAAGATGATTTTTTTTTGGCAAAATCGGCATCTTCTGTAAGTCGATCGTAGGCCCACTTCCCAGCGTTGTTCAAGCGTAAACACAACCATATTCGTTCAGCGAAAGGATAAAACTAATTATCTGTCAAATCGGACATGAGCTAAGTGTTACCATTCACGAAATAAGCACTAGTCGAAAAAAAACGTTAGATGGCGGACCCGTTATACATATATGTAAATAGTATAAATTCAATTAAATAAAAAAATCTTGATATGTTTTCGAATCCGTTTTCAATGTACAAATAAGTGAACAAATAAAAAACAGCAGAAAGAAATGGCTTTTGTAACGCGCGTTGTGCAACTTGCAATTTTTCATGCTCTAAACTTTTTTAGCGCCCGACACACGTCGACAAACTAATGCGTGCTATATACTTTTAGTGATTGTGCTAACTCGGCGCTGCCGGCAAGTATTGAGATTGAATCTAATTCAAAGGTTGTCTCACTAAAGAGTATGGAAAACACTTTGTCAATCATTGCAAGTCACTTAAGTGCCCCTATTACGGTTTACAACTCAACTCTTGCTCAGTTGAAATTTAGCAGTTTTGTATTACTGTTTACAACCCTGTATTAGTGCGGTTAACAAAAACATCAAACACTTACAGCTCATTACTAGCAGTTGTAAAGTTAAGTTATTAGGTTTCAACTAGGGTGTTAAAACGATCAACCGTTATTCGATTATTTGATTAATTTTGGACGATTAACTGTTCGAATTATTTAAAATTGCTTATTTTCTATTAACGAATAATTTATGTCGATTAATCTAATTAAGGAACTTTTCCTTCCCTTGGAGTAACAATTTTTTAAAATACATATGTATGCATAGTACAAAGACTGAAACCGAAGAGTTTGGGAATAATTTATTTTTAAGAATGTTTAGTAAAGACTTTAATGATTTAGAAACCAGGGGCCTAATTCTGGCATTCGTGATCGAGTACTTTCTCGATTCGTAAGCAATTTTATTTCAGTCGATACTTAGCGAATCGAAATTATTTTTTCAGTATTGTGAAACTCAAATTAATGCTTTATAACACTGAAAAAATAATTCCGTTTCGTTCAGTATTGACTGAAATAATTAGATAATAAATTGCTTTCGAATCGAGAAATTACTCGATAACGAATGCCAGAATTAGGCCCCAGACTATTAAAAGTATTAAAATTGTTAAAAAAATCAACAAGAGATTCAAGTGAAGATTCAAGAAAAGACAAGAAAAAGAACAAAGAAATTGAATATGCCTTATACGCTTTACCTCTCTCCAACGTCAACAATAAGCAAAAGAATATTTTCTAAATCAAGATTAATCAAAACAAAAGAAAGAAATCGTTTGAAACATACACATTTAAACTGTACACTCTTTTTGAAAGATTATTTTGGAAGATAAGCTTAAATTAATAAAAGAACTTTTTGTTAATCTCGAGGTCTTTTTTATAATTTTTATTTTATAATAATTTATATTATTGTGTCGATAGTTCGTTTTTCATTGAAAACATCTTCTGGGCTGTAATCTAGAAATTAAAAAGCTTAAATTTTGATGCTAATTTTTATTTAAAAATGTTTCCTCTTTTATTACATAAAGTACCTTTTGTGAAATTGTTGTTACTCTTTTAATAAAATATTTGTGTAAAAATATATAATTGTTGGTCTTATTTTAAAACTTGACAAAATTAAAATAATTCGATTAAGCGAATATTATTAAATTGTTCGATTATTATTCGATTAAATTTTTACCTCGAATTATTACACTGTTCTACAAATTTGGGAAAAAATTGACTGCAAAAACGAAGCATGTTTTTCAACTACATAATCTGGCATCAAAATTGGGCTTCACGTCTTGTTAATTTTTTTTTACCGCATGCTGGCAATACTGACGCTGCAATTTCACAATTGATAATTTGACAGAAGCCGACATTCATTCTAAATCTTCATAATAGTAGCGTTGAAGCAAGTCAGGGAGATGGTGTGTTACTGATTCAAGCTATTTTTACTTTGTGTGTGGGGAATATTTGGTTGAAAAAAAGGATATGCAACATCAGAATCATTAAAATATGCATATTTACATTGCTTTGGTTTTGCATTCAGAAACTATGACAAACCGTCGACACCGACAATGTTTTGCATTTTCTTCATTCGAATTTAGATTTTTTTCAACAAAACCTAGGTGCGGTGAGCGATGAACAAGGGGAGCGTGCTCACCAAGATTTAATGATAATTGAGAGAAATTATCAAGGATTTTGGGACAAAAGCATGCTGGGAGACTATAATACGTGAAACCGCACCAACAAAATACAAACGACGTTAAAATAACGCCACTTACTTTTGAAAATTCATTTATGTAAAAACGAATAAAAACATTTTTTTGTATCTCGAAAACCTGACGTGATAGAGAAAAACCAATTACAGATACGAATTCAGCCGACCAAATTACCCTAAGAAATATGTATATTTGGTTGCTTCAGGCCAAAACCTTGTTAGCTAGTGTTATTCGCGTGATTAATCGATTAATATAAAACATCGATAAATTGAATACCCTAGTTTCAACTCAACTGAGTTGAATTGTAAACCGTAATAGTGGCATAGATTAACGAAGGCTTTTTATAAAACTACAAGAAGTTATTAATTTTAATACTTCAATGATGCTGATTTAAATTTTTAAGACAACAAACGATTAAGACAAGAAACGGAATAATCGTTCAATATCCCTGTCAAACAAAAGAAGAACTTATTAGATTTTTGTTTTAGATGACTATTGAATTTAGAACAATAATTAGAATTGCAAATCGATATATCTAAAGAAAAGCTCTAAAGACAAAATTTATTATAGTTGGAAAAACACATCAACGAAAAACTTCCATAATATGACTCAAAGCTAAAATTTCCATCATTTTATTGTTCCAATGGTGTTAGAAAAAGGCTCCGATTTCCTTTCAAAATAATGTGCTGTAGCTTAAACTTATACCCAAATTAGGTAAATTTTTAAAATTTTAAATGTAAGCAAAGATAAACTCATTTGGGGTATTCACAAGGTGTGCTATCATGTTGTGTTGTCATAATGTTGTAACATTTTACAATGGCTTAAAAATATTGTTGTTGCTTTGTAAACAAAAAGTGTCTTAAATTAATAAAACTTTGCTTGGTATGTTTATTGTGCTGTCGTAATTAATAAGAAGAGCCCTGCGCTGAACTGCTGAGTCGAGCGGCTATGTTTTTGTAGCCGTCGCCGTTTATGGTATAGTTTTATCTAGCAATTTTTGCAACAAGAAACTTGCGGCGTCAAATTAGACCGGCCTGGGACTCTGATGTTTGGTAAACAAACAAAAAAAAATTATTTGTGATTTGCGTATAAAAAATGGAAAATAGTCAGGTAAGATTTAATTTAATTTATTAATTCATGGATAAGAATTAAAAAATATTTAGTTTGTAGGAAAATATTTATTTTTTTATATTTGTTTTAAATCAGCTGATTTAAATTCCAAATAGAACACTTATTTATGAGGGATTGTTCACAACAGTCTTATTTTTTCATGTTATTATTTTAAGACATATGACTTTATGACACCTTGTAAATCCCCCAATTGTTTATTGTTGGTGTTTTATTTCAGCTTTGATATTGTGACAAGCAGGGCTTGTAATATAAAATATTAAAAAAAAATTTAATGGCCAATTTCACCATTTCTATTTAAATATCAATTCATATTTAGATATTGTTTTTCATATAATTTTTCTGTAACAAAACTCGCTGGTTCACTGTTTTAAACTTTCTGTTTGAATTTCGCAAGATATCGTTAATGAAATAGAGCCGAATTAAGGAACTTAAAAATTAAATTTGTAAACAAGTTCTTTTTTATTTATCGTATACTAATAAATATTTTTGTAGTCATGTTCATATAGTATATGACTTGAAATCTGCTGTAGCTCCTGTGGTGAAAGCATTTAGTGAACTTTATACAAGCAGGGCTTGTAATATAAAATATTAAAAAAAATTTAATGGCCAATTTCACCATTTCTATTTAAATATCAATTCATATTTAGATATTGTTTTTCATATAATTTTTCTGTAACAAAACTCGCTGGTTCACTGTTTTAAAATTTCTGTTTGAATTTCGCAAGATATCGTTAATGAAATAGAGCCGAATTAAGGAACTTAAAAATTAAATTTGTAAACAAGTTCTTTTTTATTTATCGTATACTAATAAATATTTTTGTAGTCATGTTCATATAGTATATGACTTTAAATCTGCTGTAGCTCCTGTGGTGAAAGCATTTAGTGAACTACATTTAAAGTTCCAACCTTCAAAGTGAATTATAATATTTAGATAAAAAAGGAAAAGGAACTCGAAAAACCACATGACATTGTCCGAGATATAATTATATATTTTATATGATCCTAATATGTTTTTTTATGTTGATGATATCCTTAATAAAATTACGTCATAAAAAGTTCGTTACCTTCTAATAGAAGACATACAACATTTTTTTACGTTACGTTTCTCTTCAAAATGTGTTATAAAAATTGTCAAAGTAACAATTGAAGGCGCATCTGCATGTTTTAATAAAAATATATTGAATTTTCCTGAGAATAATTAAAAAAGTTGGTCGAAAAATTTGACTTAATAAATAAAGCAAAACCAAAATGGCAGTGTTTAAATTTATGTACATATATATATTAAAAACAAAAGACTTCATAATTTGCAAAAAAGGACTCATGATGTTCTTTGCTTCTTCACATTCTGTGGTAAACAACACCAAGTACACTTGATGCCTTTAACGTCCAAGCAAATTGGACTTGGTGTTATTTTCAACTTTCCTATCTCGAAAACTACATAAGATAGGACTTATGGATATTCACACATCTATAAATTCCAACAGTATAAAAAACGTATTTTGAAAAAGATGTGAATTGGTGTAGTTCATATCTCCCCTACAGAACTATTGTTAAATTTTTAGCAGTGTTTGCATAATTTTAATAAATTATTATAACTTTTGAAATAAACCAAAGTTCAATGATCCCATACGGATTGAAACAAAACTCGTCTCTTTCGAAAGTTCGTAACAAAACTCGTTCGCTTCAAAATTAAATCCATTATTTTTCTATATTTCAGTTGGTTTCAATTTTCAACTGTTGAGTTATTAGTCAGGAATGACATAACACTTAAGAATCAAAAAAGTTCAACTAAGTTGGTTCATTTATTCAGGCGCTATAGTTTTCTTGCATTTTTTTCCAAAATTCAAATTAACTACTACTCCTAGTATGTTAAAGCTCAATGTGCCGCATTAAAATATCGATTTAAAATTTTTACAGAATAATTTTCTTGCTATATTTAACCATTTTAAAGGTACTGAATTAAAAAAATAGTTTAAAGTCAAATAAGGAGCAGTCTCATAAATATTAAGCATCAAGTTCAGAGTAGTAGTCGGAGTAGGAATTGGAGTCGAAGTCGTACTTAAATAATTTCAGCGAAAGGAGTCGGAGTTATAACTTGTTGGCGACTCCACAGCCCACAAGTAAGACTTTAACCCCCGTATTCATAAACGATTATTAAATTTAACAAATGTTTATTAAGGACAAATTACATAGTAAATTTGTTCTTTAAACCTTTATTAAATTTAAAAATTTTTCATGAATACAGGCATAAGTGTTTATAATTCTTATTCGCTTTAAGGTTTTATTTATACATATAATATTTTTAGCTTTTCTAAAATTTTTGATAAATGGTTTAGCACGTCATACGGAAATCTTATTAATAATAAATTTTTACTGCTGTATTCATAAAAAATAAAATTAGTTTGAAATGTGTTTTAAGGCAAAATTTTCATATAAATTTTTCTTAAAATGCATTTCAAATCCATTTTAATTTTTTATGAATACGGCAGTTAAAATTTTAGGTTTGAAGATTATAATTTTCCGTAGGGCCAATTTTGGCCTTCGAACATTTCTCTCAGTGTCGTGTTGTTAAGAGTATTGTGGGAAGTAAGCTTCATTTCAGTACCCACGAAAATCTTCAGTAGACCTGTCTTGAATACTCTTTCTTTCATGGAGAGGTGCTAAAAATTTGTTTGATGGACTTAAAGGTCAAAAAGATAAATAGTTCTTTTGCGCGGAATCCATCCATGGCACTATGATTCAGACGGCCACTTAATTTTTTTTTTTTTTGTTGATGTTATGTTTTAATGCATTTGTTATTGCAATCTAAAGGCCATACCATAGAACAACAAAAAATGCATTTTGTTTTTATTTTTAATCATAAACCATCAAAGATTTACTTATTCTAAAAAGTTGTAATTGGGGAAAAAAATTTTTTAAGAATCTTTACCTGCAGTTATTAAATAAACAGGTACACAAATTTAAAAATAAATATCGAGAATATCAGGTTGATTTGATTATTGAGATTTTTATTTTGTTTTCGTTTCTTGCGATTTTTGAGAAAATAAAACTGTTTTTAAAATAGTAATTTCGCTAAAAATGTTCAAACAATGTTTCAAAGAATAGTTAAAAATACGACCAAGAGAACATTTCGGGGCAATTTTGCTAGTATATAACAGTACTGCCGTATCCAGGTATTATCCTACCCTCCGCCCCATACACAAAGTCTATAAATCTCTTACATATTTCTATTGCATTTTGTCACTTCGTATTACTACACGCGTACATAAACAGAAGCGTTTTACTCTTCCGGAGCTTTATGTGTGTGCCAAGTTTTCTAAGATTCGGTTAAGTAGAACAAGTTTAAAAAGAATTTTTACTTTGAATGGGTGTGGTACTGCCCACTTTTCTAGTCATTATATTGACCTGTCACAGATAGTGACTGTTTCTACAAAGTTTCATAAGAATCGGCAAAGAACTTCGCCCTTAAATAGTTTTGGACAAAGAAGGTGGTCGTCTAAACAATCAATAATGCATTGTTAGAACAAAAAGAAAAGATTAAAGCGCGATATTTTTCATGTAGTAAAATAATTTACCCCCAATAAAGATTCGATAAAGATCTTATACCTTTAATAATGACGTTTGTATCAACATTAGAGAACCACACTCAAAAAACAACTTTAAAAGAGGCACTATGAGAGAGCAAAGCTTTTTAAAAAAGCATTTCGGTATTTGTTTTTTTAATTCCTTATATGACTAAAGCAAACTACAGTAACGGCAAAATTATTTAAAAATTTATTCGTTTTGTTTGTTTATTTGTTTTGGTAGGTAGGTACATATATAGCGTTCAACAAATGTTAAGAATATTTTTTTAATTTTAAATAAAAAAAATTAACTCTCTACATATATTAGCACGAAAGCGTGTACATACAGTAGTGGGCAAAACATTTGCAACCATCGGCCATGTTTAATAAAAACCGTTACTTTCATTACAAAACTTCAATAAAAACAAAAATGTTATTATTGAAATTATCTCATTTTTGAGTATTGTAAAACAAAAATTACGTTTCGTTAGTATGTAATTCATAAAATAACGTAACATCTCACGTTTTAATGTGGTAGGTATAAGTTGCAAATATTTTGAGCATACATACTACATACTATGGGTGTTTTTTTGGAGTGATACAACTTTGAGTTGGCATCACTGATTTTTTTGACCACCCATTTAACAGCTGATAGTTGCTTTTTGCTTAGTTTGATTTGGCATTTTACTATGGATCGACCTACACCAACGCAACGTGTGCAAATTGTTAAACTTTTTAATCACAATAATACGGCGAATAGACTGAAGTAGTACATATTGATATTGATTTTTAATTTCCATTCAAAATTTTATTTTGCAATGAAGCCCATTTCTGGTTGAATGGGCACGTAAATAAGCAGAAATGTCACATTTGGAGTGAGGAGAATCAACAAACTTTTGTCGTAACACCATTAATTTACAGAAAATTACTGAGTGGTGCGCGGGCGGGCGGTGTCGTTGGCCTATATGTCTTCAAAAACGATGATAGTCAGAATGCGAAAAGCTGTTGAAAATTGGTATTCAGATTGCGCCTTCTATGCGCCAGCAGTGGCGGCCACATGGTCGAAATCATATTTGAGCATTAATGTCATACAATTTTCTATCCAATAAAAACCGTTTCATTTATATCAAAAATATATTACTATGTTTTATTATGATAAAAACTTGTATCACTCTATAAAAAACACCCTTGAGGTATATGCTTTTACTTTGTACTTGACTGCAACACTAAACAAATTTTTAATTTGGCGTACCCTTTTCGCTTAATGACTTCTGCACATAGCTTTCGTATGGACTGAATTAATTGGTCAATTATATTTTTGGGATGTTATTCCAATGCACTTTTATGACAAAAAAAAGATACACAGGTTTTTTAAAAACTATGTTTCC
This sequence comes from Pollenia labialis, assembly GCA_949318255.1. Classification (NCBI taxonomy): domain Eukaryota; kingdom Metazoa; phylum Arthropoda; class Insecta; order Diptera; family Polleniidae; genus Pollenia; species Pollenia labialis. The sequence continues at coordinate 131,743,115 of OX439140.1, forward strand.
GATTTTTTTTTCTATTTTTTAAGGGATTTAAGTCAGGTAACTGGGCAGGCCAATCAAACCCACACAATTTTTCATTCGCTTTCCATTGTTTAACCAGCTCAGGCGTATGCTTGGAGTCTTTATCGTGTTAAAAGACCCAAGCAAGTGGAATTTTCCAAGATGTGTATGGCAACATTACATCCGACAAAATGTTTTTGTCATTGGAAAAAAAACATTTCGACTTCTCTTCAGACCAGTTGAGGTACTACTTGTTTTGCAAACTGAGGCGAGCTAACCAATTTTTTTGGAAATACATAAACGGTTTTTAATAGTTTTATTGCTCGCAGTCTAACTTCTACGGCCAAAAGTCTGTTCTTTCTCGACATTTTTTTCTGTCTAACTTTTTGTTCATTGCGTTGTATAACTCCTATTTTTTAGTATTGGTGCAATTTTTTATATAAAACTGGTAGTTGCAAATGTTTTGAACAGCACTGTATGCATACATATGTGTGTACTTGTTTAGATGTGTTTAAAAAATGGAACTTGGAATAAAATTATAAAATAAATAAAAAACAAACCAAAAAATGTAAAGCTGTTAAAGTTTGAAATCATTTTCGTTAATATGTTTTTTATTTTTATTTTTTTGAAAAACTAATCGAGTTGTGGAAATTTGAAGAGTGCTAAAGTAGTAAAGCAATTGGCAACAGGCGGCTTGGCTGTTTAGTGATACGTATGTACATATGTATGTAAATCTAATTGTTGCACAGTGTACACTCAAAAATGAACGATTAGAATAAAAATTGTACATACGATATTAAATCATTTCACACACTTTAAGTTTAAACTTTAAAAAATACTAATTGTCGTCTGTGTATGTATGTAAGTAGTATGAGTGCGCAATTTTAGTGCTTGCCTCGAAAAAAGGGAAACAAACAGAGAAATGAAAAACAAAACTAAAAAAACATGATGACATCATAGGAATCCATACTATGGTCTGTTTTGTTTCCAGCTAAAGTACATATGTACATAAGTATACATATATGTACATACGTCTGGTTAAACACAATTTACTTATCTTTAAGTACAAATTCTGTTTGTACTTTTTTGGTTTGGTTTTTTTTGTCACCCTAAAAAGGCCCTTGTAGTTTTTTTTTGCTTGAAACAATGCAATGATACAAAGTTTATTTCCATTTATAAAATTAAAATATGTATGTACATATTTATGACATCACGATGATAGTCCGAAAAATTTCTCACTGTGAATATAGAAAATATATTCACATTTCCTATTTTCAGGGAATTATAAGATAATGCTGGCATTTCCTAACCGAAAACGAATGGAGCTTTAAAAAAATTTGGTTCGACGGAATCTATTACTTATACGCACACCGGTTTTACGCTTTAATGCATCCCAACTTGTGTAACTTCAGTTTGGTATATAAAATAGCCTAAATTGTTTTGACAAATAGAAACTGGGAATTATTTCCTTCTGAAGGTTACTTTATATTATATTCAACATTTTTTATTTTTCGAATTTATTCTATGAGCTAAATTTCAGTTATGTATTTTATAAAGCTTTTTGTAATAGTCATATTCCTTCAATTTTTCAGAAATGACTTTATACACTATCAGACTATTATATTGTATTTTCTGAAAAATTGAAGGAATATGACTTGATTTCTCAGAAGAATTTTAATTTTTCTCATGTCTTTATCTCAGAAACCAATTGGATTTTTGTTTTTGTCTTCACCAAAATTGTAACTATTAACTGGGAGAAAAAAAGTGTAAAACAAACTTACCCAAAAAAAATGCACTTAGTGCATCATAATTATTAAAATGTCGAAAAATTTTAAATTTTCATTACTTTTTTCCATATTTCGCCCCTAGCTCTAAATTTTGAAGTCATCTAGTGCAAACACTTTCTCGTGTGGAATTTCTCGAAGTTCTTTTTGAAACCAAAAACCCCCTATTGGGCTTTGCTAGTTTATCTGCCGTTAGGATATTATGTTTTTCTGTTTTATGTGGCTACAACTTGATTTTTTCGAAGCATATGCAATTTTTCCTATGTCTTTATCGCTGAAACCAATTGGAATTTTGTTTTTTTTAAAAAAAGTTGAACAAAATAATCCGAAAAAATGCATATAGTTCCTTAAAATTACACATTTAATTTTGATCGTTGATCGTCTGTCCATCCGTCTGTTGAAATGGGGATTCCGAAGGCCGCAGATATTGGTGGGATTAGAGAAGTGGACGTGGAACTTCCCAAAAAAAACGTTAAAAATTTCTCTACAACTGGAGAACGAAAAGAGCTAAATTTTCCAAATCAGGTAGAAACATCTCGGTTTTCAATACACTACATAGCACACAATTTGCGTGATACTGCACTTACAAAGGCGTTATAGATTTTTTTCGGTTAAATTTTTGATATCAAGTGGCGCACAATTTCCGATATACTTATTTGGCAAATATTGCCGTAGATATTCGTATTCATATTCGCGAATATTAAAAATTGATATTTATTGCATTACGTCTAGATACATATAAGCTTCAAACATCCTTTTCATGCTTACCTCGTCATTTGAAAAGTTTTCTTTTTGTAATTTTCTTTATATTGTTGTTGTTAATGCGTAATTAAAAACACGTCAGTTTTACTTTGAATATAAGTAATTTAAAAAGGGTGTCAGTTTGTAAAAAAGAATAGTGTCAATTAATGTTTGTTTAATCCTTGTGCTATTAAATTACACTAGACTTAACAATGTGGCCTTTTTATGAAGCCGTTCAACAAAATTCGTCATATACTTTTGGCATAACAAAGCAAAGAAAATGAAAAAGAAACTGCCACTTTATTATCTATTACACTAGGGTTTCTATTTAGAAAAACATTTTCGTGAAAAATATTTTTTAAAGTCGTTAACATTTTTACCTCGGGAAATTTTGAGAATTTCATTTCAAAGTTTTTGGCCTAGATTTAAGTTAAAATTAAATGGACTAACTGCTAGTTTACTCACGTTGAATTTAATGACCGAGCCAGAGGTAATGCTTATGCATCTTTGGATAATTTGGGGAGCTTTCAGTATCATTTCAAAAATGCTCACACCTTAAGTACTTTATTAAAATTATGGGGGTGAAACAAGAAAACGTCTTATTTGGAAAAAATCTGAAATACTTTCGGACAATTCAGTTTTTTTCTGACTAAACTGATTGTCAATTATTTACTACTAAATACTTTTTTATACCCTACACCACAGGTGAAAAGGGCATATTTGAACTACAAGATTGATTTTCGCTCCTATAAAGTATATATTTTCTGGGTCCTTATGAACAGCGAAGTTGATTTCACGATGCCCGTCTGTCTGTTGAAATAGGGTTTCGGAATTTTTTCCACATATGCTCGGTTAATTGCTATTGAAATTCAGCCAGATCGGTCCAAAAATGATAGAAAACCTCGATACAACACGCACAAATAAAAATAAACCAAAATTTATAATTTATATCAATTTTTTTGTTCTATTTTTAACACTACCAATAATTAAAGTCGATTACAAAGCTTACGTCTACACAGTATTTACGTATGAGTAATGTGGTTATGAGACGCTGCATTACGTTAGGAGAAGGGTATTAAAGATTCGACACGGCCGAATATAACACTCTGACTGGTTTTTATTATTTTTTACAAGAAATTCCCTGCTATGAATAAACAATATTTTATGCTCTCCCGGTAATAGAGAATATCCGGAAAAGTAGAAACTCTATGTGACATTAATGTAAATAAAATTCTGATGTTAAATCATAAAAAGCGTAACGGAAAAATAAATAAACAAACAAAATAAAAATAGAAATTGAAATAAAAAGGCACACTCAACAAAAATTTTAATTTTTTTGGTGACGTTTTAACATTTCATAACCTTATTTGTGATTTATTTATCAAATATGTATGTATGTATGTGGGCATGATATTATTTATCTCTTAACGTCAAAAATAGATAAATATTTTTAAAAATTCCATAGAAACGTACGGGTAAAATTAGGTAGGGTTTTACCTATAATGGTGAACGTTACACCCATTATCAGAATATCAACAAGTTTTAATAGAAACAAAATTAAAATTGTACTTGCCAGATAAGCCTTTTAATAAATATTCAATATTAAAACAGTTTTTGCAATTTTAAATAATTTGCAAACACATACATATTTACTAGGGTGGGTCATGCATTTTTTTCGACTTCTAATCAGGGTTTAAAAAACTGCAGTCGAAACCAAAAACTGTCGAACAAAAAACTTTTATGTTGTAAAGAACCAAAGTTTTAGATTTAATTAATAATAATTAATAGTGAATAAAACATTAAAATTTAAAAAGTGGACTTTTTCAAAAATACTTAATTCTTAGGAATTCCGGCGCCGGCTCAGATGTGACTTTTTTTACTTTTTTTTGCAATTTTAACTTGTTTTAATGTAAGACCAAAAAAGTGTTTTTATTAGAATATGATTCAAGAACTTTTACTTTTCTTATACATCAGTGACGCACCCCAATATTCACTTTAAATGCCAGTATGTTTAACACCACTTTTTAAAAATTAAATATACATATGTATATTTTATTACCATAACCTTTAGATTTTCAAAATTGTTCACGTAATTTTTATGGAATTATTCCAAAACTCTAAACTTTTTACGTTTGCATAAATTGTTGTTTAGAAGTAGTATTTAATTATAAAATCTCTTAGAGGGCCCTCAAAACAAATCAGTCACCAAGTGAAGAGTTTGATATAAATATCAATTATTTTATAAAGTATGATGAAAATTATGTTTATTAAATTAAAAAATTATTAATTAACATCAGTTGAATTATGTCAAAAATGGGAATTTTTTTTATAAAAAAGTATTAACACCTACAAATGTATATTTCAGTGTTTTAGATACAAAATGGTGAACATGTTTTTAATTTATAAATTTTAATGTTTTCCATAATAATTATTTTTCAATTTGATTTCTTTAATAAAGCAAAAAAATATTTTCCATCTAACTAAATAAAGAACTTTTATCACCTACAGACATTTTAAACTATACCCAAAAATTATATTTTATGACAATTACTAAAACACTTTAAAAACTGAGTTTTTTGATAATCATTTTTTACTTTTTGGTTATTTACTAACTGGCATTTAAAACGAAATCAAAATTTCAAAATTTGTTTTTGTTTCAAATGGAAGTTAAACGAACCTATTTCACACATGTCATCCAAAAACAAGCAGTTAGAGTACTCGTTTAAACTACTAACATTAGCAATTCTTAAATTGTTTACATTAAGCAACAAAGTTAAACGAGCGCCCCTCGTAAAAACACTGCGCAATTTTTTTTGCTCATTTAGTTATCATATGTTATGTTCTTATTAAGAATAGGGTGTTTTTTTTAGCTGCATGACAACTTTAAATGATAATAGACAGAAATATTGTTGGAATGAAATTTTTTTATTATAATCTGGTTGATAATTTCATGGCATTTATTATTTGATTTCCGGCATATATATGTAAGTCAACCGCGGCTACGAGTAACATGATATATTCGACTTTTGACTATTTTTTTTTAATAAGTCCTTAACATTGAACATTGGCTTCCAATGCTTAAAGAGTTGCTGGTTTGTCTGCATAAACCAATAATAACATAGCCCATAAAAAATAAACCAGTATCGTTAAATCGCACGAACGATTGGACCCAGTGAACAGGACCACTTCTGGAAATAAAGTTATCACTATTGCTAAGCGCTCGTTATGGCAAGTTGTGCCGTCTTCTTGGAACCAAATGTCAGCGATGCTTAGCTGATTAATTTTTGGAAACAAAATTTTAGTAAGCATGCCTCTATAGCTGCGATCGGCAATCTATACTATTATATATAAAAGAAAATAAAAGCGAAAACGCGGCGCGCTGATTTTGCCGATCGCAGCTTTATAGCGATCGCCAGTCACCGTAACGGCAGTCAATTATAATCGATGTTATGGTGATTCGCAAACGACTTAAGAATTGTCTTTGCTCCAAAAACTGCTGCTTTGCTTAGTGACGTAGCCTTTAACCAGAAATGAGCTTCTTAAAATGGAATGCTCTAAGAACTTCGCAATCAAAATTTTTTTTTAATAAATTTTTACAATTTAGAAGCTTGCCAAACCTTACTGAACAATCAACACAGATTGACATTCTCAGCATTCAAATCATAGTTACCGATATCGATAGTTCCCATGCATCTAAAAAAACACCCGATATAAAAGCAAACATCTTTAATGCTTGGAAAATAATTTTGTTAAATTATTGTTTAACGCTCTTTGTTTTTGTTACAAAGAATTTCATTTAAAAATTTTTAATTTTTGGTAACAGTGTTACCTTAGATAAATTTTTTATATAAAATTCGTTAAACCAAAATATATTTTATATATAGCAGGCAGTTTAAGAGCCAACACTGCTGCGTAAAATTTAAATATTATAAATAATTCTTTTGGATGGCATAGCCACACGTCAAATCCAAATTGTCGTGCTTGTGATAGTAATGAAAATAACACCCATATGGTTTAATGTGAGTTTAACGAAAATCTAAATATTTTTGAACATCACAAAAATTTGAAGCCGGTTTAAATTTTATTTGAAAAAAAAAACTATATTTTACAAACAATAAAACATTTTGCTTGAATTTTGAAGATATAAATTTGATGTGTTGCTTTGCTAACTTGTGGGTCACACGATCAAGTATTGTTTCAATACACTTACATTTTTTCACTAATACAAACATACTTTTAAAATGTAATACGAATTTGATTTCCAATTGTGTGTTTCAATTTACAGCCAAGAAAATAGCTGATTCAGATTATAATAAGCAAATGTTCCGTTTGTTGTTTTCTTTATACAATGTTGAAATAAATTGTTTCAAAATTGCGTGCAGCCTACATCACTGCTTTAAGTTTTTGTGAATTTTGACAAGCAGAATGTGTAAACAATTTTAAAGCATTGTTTAGATATACCAAAACAAAACTAAATATTATTAATGCAAAATTTTAATTTAAAAAATTAGAAAAAATTCTCATTTAGGTCCAGCAAAATGTTTAAGAGATATTATATTTTGAAATATAAAATGTGTGAAATTTCACCCGAAGACCGTATAAAGCGGCCCATACACTTGCAATATTTTTGTATATGATATTCGCCATATTATTTCCATTTTGTCCTATATTATGAATTAAGTCGCACAATGGTTTCATTCATTCAATGAAAAGGTGAACAAAACCTATAGGAATAACATAAACAGCATTGTACAAAGTTGCCAACACATTTCACTTTCTTTTCGTTGTGCAATAAAAATCAAAAGTCTTTTGATTGTTGCCAATATATTGTGATACCTTCGAATATCACATACGATGTTATTGTACAATACGTAAAATTTAACAATTTTATTGCAAGTGTATGAGCCGCTTAAGGGTTAAGTTAATTTGTTGAAGCAATTTGATATGTGGCCACGTCGCTTAAAATGCTTAATAAAAAATTTTTTATTCGAAATCGTTTTATAAACTAAAATATTTTTTATAAATAGGGCCTTGAATCTTTAACAGGTAAAGTAGGCATTAAGAGGATTAATTCCTAAATATTTTCTTATTTAAAAACTCAATAAATACCTAAGTGAATTGCCATAAATATAAGCCTCTGATTAACAAATATGTAAAAGAGAATTTTATTTAATTTTCGTGAAAAACACTCAAATTGGAATTTTTTTTTAAATGTGCAGTTTCCAAGCGACAGGCGATTTTGTTATTTATATGTAGGTTTATACATTTTTCTAAACAATCAATCGCCTGTCATTTGGAAACAGTACATAAGTTTTTATTAAAATGTTTAAGAAAAGGCTTTTATCGTCTTAAGGAATTAAGCCGGATACCCGGCGTGTGCTACTAGGCGCCCCTCCTTTTTAAAAATACATAGCTTATGTGTCCATATACATAAATATGAATCTATCTATCGTATGTTTTAAATTCCATTAAAATCTGTTTGATAGTTTTGGTGAGGCAGAAATTGCCCCTACCTTCCCCTTGTTGGCCTATTTTAAAAAAAATGCATAGGTATCTAATGCATCCATTAAGGAATCTATTTTTAAAAATTTCATTAAATCTTTGAGGTAGTTTTAAAGGGGCAGAAATTTCCGCCAGCTCCCCTTGTGGTACTATTTTTAAAAAAATGTATTGGTAAGGTGTCCATATACATAAGTAGTGATCTAGGTATTTAAGTATGTTTTTAATTTCATTAAAATATGTGAGGCAGCTTCTGAGAGGAAGAAATTGCACCCTGACTCTTTTTGTGGTCCTAGTTTTGGAAAAATGTATAGCCTAAAATCATCTTCACCTCCCGTCGCACACTGGGTTATTGGGTATCAAAACTGTGGATTAATTAAAAAATTAATTTTGAAATAACACTCGAATACTTAATAACCATAGAAACTACACATAATTCTACGTCACTAACCGAAAAAATAACGGCTCTAAGTTGTATAGTGAAGCTGCATTATGTTTTTGAATTTACACTTTTATTCTTTGTTCGCTTGCGCTCGCTGTAAAATTGATATTTTAAGTTTAAAAAAGTGTTTCTTCGATAAAAAAAACTTCAAGTGAAATTTAAATCTGAGTATGGAGCCTTCAACTTCAGGTAATGAACTATTTTTCAGATACAATTATTACAGGAAAAAAAGTGATTTAATATTTTAAATTATTTTTTTGTTCAAAGTCCCCAAAATGTGCATATTTGGGGTATATATTTGGACATATAGTTAATTATCGGACTAGATCGGGCTCTGATTTTTTTTTTTTGATTTTGCGGATTGTAGACGATGTTTCTGCAAAAAGTTGAGCTGCGCTTTTGTGGCATATTTGATTAATTCTACTTTTTGTTCATTATGTCAGTGGTCAAAAATGATCAATTTCTAGTAAAACGCTGAAAAGTTATCATATTGTTTAAAACTTCAAAGCCAAATATCTCGATAACAAAGCGAATTATCGATAATTCTTACTTAATTTTTTCGGTTTATTTTGAGGTATTCTCTAAGAAAATAAAACGGTAAAAAGTTATCAATTTTTTTAAAATTCAACTCCAAATATCTCGATAACAAAACGAGTTATCGATAATTCTTATTTATTTTTTTCGGTTAATTTTGAGGTATTCTCTAAGAAAATAAAACGGTAAAAAGTTATCGATTTTTTTTAAACTTCAACTACAGATATCTCGATAACAAAACGAGTTATCGATAATTCTTACTTAATTTTTTCGGTTTATTTTGAGGTATTCTCTAAGAAAATAAAACGGTAAAAAGTTATCGATTTTTTTTAAACTTCAACTCCAGATATCTCGATAACAAAACGAGTTATTGATAATTCTTACTTAATTTTTTCGGTTAATTTTGAGGTATTCTCTAAGAAAATAAAACGGTAAAAAGTTATCGATTTTTTTTACACTTCAACTCCAGATATCTCGATAACTAAACGAGTTATCGATAATTTTTATAAAATTTTTTCGGTTTATTTTGAGGTATTCTCTAAGAAAATAAAACGGTAAAAAGTTATCGATTTTTTTAAACTTCAACTCCAGACATCTCGATAACAAAACGAGTTATCGATAATTCTTACGTAATTTTTTCGGTTAATTTTGAGGTATTCTCTAAGAAAATAAAACGGTAAAAAGTTATCCTTTTTTTTTAACTTCAACTCCAAATATCTCGATAACAAAACGAGTTATCGATAATTCTTACTTAATTTTTTCGGTTAATTTTGAGGTATTCTCTAAGAAAATAAATCGGTAAAAAGTTATCGATTTTTTTTAAACTTCAACTCCAGATATCTCGATAACAAAACGAGTTATCGATAATTCTCACTTAATTTTTTCGGTTAATTTTGAGGTGTTCTCTAAGAAAATAAAACGGTAAAAAGTTATCGATTTTTTTTAAACTTCAACTCCAGATATCTCGATAACTAAACGAGTTATCGATAATTTTTTCGGCTTATTTTGAGGTGTCCTAAACAAAAATTATCAGTTTGAGAGGCTTCGGAATTAATCCACAGTTTTGATACAAAATACCCCAGTGTGCGTCGTGTTCTTTTTTTTCAATGAATTTCTAGTGTGCTATCGATAATTTTTTTAAATTTTTTCGGCTTATTTTGAGGTGTTCTAAACAAAAATTATCAGTTTGAGAGGCCTCGGAATTAATCCACAGTTATGATACAAAATACCCCAGTGTGCGTCGTGTTCTTTTTTTTAATGAATTTCTAGTGTGCCCATATAAATAGAAATCTAATAAAACTTCATTAAAATCTGAGAGGTAATTCCAGCGGCAGAAATCGCCCCCTACTTTTAAAAATATTTATTACCCAAAACGATCATTGGAAAATTACCTTTCCAATGACACCGGTTGGATGGTTTCGGAGTCTATAAAAATTGTTTGTGTTTTATATATGTAGGTAAATACATATGTAGACTAAAATATGTATACATATGTACCTATGTATGTACATACATATGTTTTTCCAAAATACGATTGCTTTGCTTTATTCGTCAAAATGCTTAATTATTGAGATTTAATAAAGAAACTGACCTTTAAAACTTTTAATCATCATATGATGACGTTAAAAAGTAAATTAAATACCTATGTACCTATTTGCCTTGATTAAACAGATATAAAAAAGGTGTGAACGTACATGCAAAAAAGAAAAAAAAATAGCAACAATTTTATTTCTTTCTGTGTATCAACGAAAGAAGTCAGTCTTTTTACAACAGTGCCCTTAATAATGACTAAATTAAAAGCATGGTAAATCTAACTGTTGCTTTTTAAGTTGCCCTACACTAAACAAAAACACACTTCATACACTTAAAATTTAAATGAAGCAATTGTATGTAATTTAAAGCGATTATTTAATAATTCATTCTAAACTACTAGTGCCATTGCAATTTTTTTTTATTTAATTTCCTTACAATTTATTTTACTCTGCCGCCAATCGCCACTCATACACTCTAAAACAATTTCATTAGATACATATGTATGTACGTGTTTGTGTAGTTATTCATATTATTTATTTTCTGGTTTCTTCTACTTAATGTATTTTTCTGTTGTTTGTGGAACAACAATAACAATTTTCCCTTAATACAAAATACACACCAACTAAGAATGATATTTTTATCATTCCTGCTACCAACAACTTTTTCGGTTTATTTGTCATCACTTACCTTGCGTTGAGCTTCAGCTGCAAAGCCAGACTTTGGTGCACGATTGACTGACATTTTTTTTTTTGGCTTTTTTGGTTTAAAAAACAAGTTTTTTTTGAAGATAAATTAAAAAAATATATAGGTATATGTATGTATATAGATATATATTTTTGTAGTGCTTTTAACAAATGTTTTTAAAAAAGGCTTAAATTTTTTTTTGCTGTAGCTGGTTGTTGCTTCCTTAAAATCCAATTTTTGTTTATTATGCAAAATTTTTATTAAATTTGTTTTGTTTTATATTTTTGTATCACAGTTGTACGCGTTTGTTTTGTATTGCTTTTTTTCTAAGCTGTTTTACAATTTTATTTTCCGTACGTCTTAGCGGCTGAACGATTCAACTAGTTATGATTGTTACCAGTTTTATTGCTCGAATACCAACCATTTGACTTGTTGTGTGTGTGTATTATCTGTCCGTCTCATATTTTTTGTTGTACAGTGTAATTTCACTTTTAATCAAAGCTAGGGTTGCTAGTGTAACGTTAAGTTGTATTGTTTTGTTAAGGGTTGCTATTTAATGTACTATATTAAATGATCAGAGCTTTTAGTACGTTTTTTTCAACTGTGTTGGCTTGTTTAATTACAAGTGTAACGGTTAATAGACAGTTTGAATTTGAACGCCACTACTTCTAATGGACTGTAATAAATTTGTACCCAACAAACACGAAGATATGAAAAGACTTTATCATTTGACATCAAACGCAATTCTCAAACGTTTTTCAATTGTTTGATTTAACATTTAAATTCAAATTGATAAAGATTTGAAAATAAAAATTTGATATAAAATGTTTGTCAAATGTTAAAATCAAATCAAAAATAAACTTGGCAATACTAAAGCGAAAAATAAATGTAAGCATTAAAAATACCGATTAAAGTTAAATTTTTTTTCCTTGTGGTTACATGTGCTTTACTATTAAAAATAAATTTTAATATTAAGTGAACAGTTTATTTCTTGTGGAAAATAAAAATTATTTGTGAGAAATTACAATGATTAAAAATACGAAAAAAAAGAAAAATAATAAAACGGGAAAGTGAAGAAAGTTTGTTGAACGATCGCGGTGCTACAATCCTCAAAATAAAAGGAAGCCAAGTATTTTGTCTTTCCAAGAATTAGAGGACGGAAAGAACACTATTTTATCTTTTAGGTATGGTACCGAATGTTTATCTCAAAGTTTATTTAAATAAATAATAAATTTAAATTAAAACAATTAAATAGTTTTATTTATATTCCACATTGTATTACAATCCACATTTGAGATTTGTTTAAAAGCAAGTTGAAAATAAAGGCATTTTTCAATTTGAAAATAATTTCCCCTTTTTGTTGAGAACGCTATGATTTTCAAATCATTATCAAACGTTTGTCTTTTGAGAAAACGTTTGATTTCAAATCAGTTTCAATTTGAAATCAAAACTCCGTGTTTGTTGGGTAAACAATTTGTATAGATTATTTACTACAGATCGAATAAGCTTGTTATGCAAATAAAAATTAGCCTCTTGAACACATTTATGTTATTAACAGTGAAATTGTAAGTGTTGTTTTTTAATTTTTTTTTAAATAGTTCTCGTCTCTGTATAAACATTAGGATGGATCGATTTAGCAATCGATATTGGGCCATCGATTTTTCGATAGCTTTTGGCTTGAGGAAATAAACGTATCCATAGTAGTGCTGGGAAACTATCGATAGTACTTGTCTTAAAATATCGAAAATATCGATAGGAAAAAAATATCGATATCGATATTATTATTGTTTAAAATACAGCTATCAAGACATGTTTTTTTGCCGCAAGTTTTTACTTGCTATTATTAACTCGCGCAGAATAACAGCAATGAATACAAGCAACAACAATGGCAGGTGGTATGGAATGCTTAGCTCTGCTTTTTTTACTGCTTATTAAAGACAATTTTTAAAAACTGTCATCTAAAATAACGTGCGTACATATATACAAACGTCTCATACGTTCAATAAAGTGGTTAAAACAACGAACTGTACCCTGATAAAAACTAGTTAAAGTTTTTCTGCAATATAGTAATATCGATAGTGAAATCTGAACTTTCGATTGTAAAAAATATCGATAGTATCCCAGCACTAATCCATAGGTACTATTGCAGCTCAAAAATGTTACTTTTAACAACAAGAAGAGTAAAAAATAAAAAAAAGTTATTTTTTCGCCAAAAACTCGTTAAAACCCAAAAAATTCGAAAATATGATAACCCCATCGTTTAAAGCGTACAATTTTAGATTGGATAAAATATATGTATTTAAAAAATTTGAATTCGGCGAATTTTTTTTTAACATGCCTGGGTAATTCCATGTCAAATCGACCAAGAGTTGGACCCGACCCCTTTTGATTTTAATGAAATTTGGTGAGAAGGTTCCTTTTATCCTATAAGGAACATATATGAACGAAAACAAATTTAAAATTTTTTTTTCAAAAGTCATGCCATATTCAAAATGTCATAATTTCGCCGAAAGTGTTGAGATTATTTCTTCAATATCTCGAAAACTACTTTACATATGAAGATGATTTTAATGTTATTTTAAAGAGAATACTTGGGGCTACAAACCATTTATTGAAAAAAAATATGAATAGGTCAAAAACCTATTTTTTTATTTGGCTTATTTTGGCTTAATACCTCAAACTGTTCTTTAAAAATCCTGAAACTTTGAAGGAGGTGTTTTTTCTTTCGCAACCTTTAAAAAATAATCTTAAAATAGAATTTTAATATTGTATTTTTGAGGAACAAGTACACTGTGCTAGTTGCAAAGAACAGACTAGCCGTGCACCTTTCGTTTTAACCTAATTAGGGCACGCTGAATCCAGCATTTATTCGCGTAACTCAGGATGAGTTTATTGAAATTACTAAAAAACAAGTAAGAGTGCTATATTCGGCTATGCCGAATCTTATATACCCTTTACCATGAAAAGAACAGAAGTTTATATATACATATATATTTAAATATATGTATATATATATACATGTATATTTATAAAATATATATTGTTTAGTTTTATTTAATTATTTGCACATGATTGCGTGCTATTAAATATATTAAAAGTTAAATTAATATATAGCACGTTTAGCTTTGATCTAATTTCAGTATTTGGTCATACCGACATCTTAAAGTATAAAATTAGAATTTACTTTGGTGATAAAACTTGTGGTCGGGAAGTTCTATGGTTCCCGAAAATAGGTATTAAAAAAAACTATATTGTTGACATTACTTTTTTTTACCGATATTCCGAGTTTTTTTAAAGATTTCCGATATTGTGTTCTTCTAAAGATTTCCGATATTTTAATATCTAAAACGTATGAATAGGTCATAATACTTAAAAATAATATTTCCATTAAATTGGCTTATAGGCATATATGTATATATACCTACATATATGTACATATATTTAAGCAAACTTAATTATGAAAAAAAACAAACTTAATTATAAAAAAGAGTAATTTTTGGGATTTCAGTATTTTGATTATTACTCAGTAATTTTTAAACCGATTTGACAGATTTATATACCGACGTGTTTAAGAAGAAATTTACCATTTACTTGTGTTATAAAGCTTGAACTCGGGGAGATCTATGGTTCCCGAAAGTGGGTATTTAAAAAAAAAAAAATTAATTTTGGTCATAACTTTTTTGTATCTGAACCGATTTTTCTGAATTTTTTATAAAATATGTTCTACTAAAAATTTTCGATATTTTGGTATATAAGTCATATCCATAGGACATATGGCAGCCCTAAAATTGATAGTTTTTATACAATTTTTAATTTTTTTTTGTACGGGAGGTACCACGCCCACTTCTCCAATCCCGCCCACATTTTGTAGGATGGTGTGTATTAGCTACCTAAATGTGTGTACCTAATTTGGAAACTTTGGCTTTTGCCGTTCCCTAGATATACAGCAAAAAGTAATAAAATTACAACAACCACAAGGGATTTTTGGAAAATATTAGAGGTAGTCGTGATTTTTTGCTCATATCTCAGCCATTTGTGGATCGATCTTGCTGAATTTCACTAGCAACCGATGGTAGACTATATGTGACATAAATGTAAAACAACTTAGCCGCTATCATGTCTGGAGTCTCCGGAAAACACATATCAAACGTAAGACGGACAGACGGACGGATATCGTTAAATCAACTTCTCTCCCCATAAGGACCCAGAATATATATACTTTATTGGGTCTAGGATCAATATTGTAGAAATTACAAACGGAATGACAAACTTATATATACCCTTTTCCACCTGAGGTGAAGGGTATAAAAAAACGAAATTTCGCAATAAATAATAAAGTGGAGTTGGTCATGCATTTGACCCATTTAGGATTATCTTATAAGATGAGATTTCTCATAGTAACCGTCTTAAAATATTTATGTATTATAATATATAAAAATCGTATATCTCATCTCACGTGTAGACTACAAATTAGTGATATAACTTTTTCGGATGTCATTCTCTCAAGGGTCTTTATTATGGGCACCATTGTATTGGTATTAAAAAACATTTTTTCAGTTTAATTTGGTAAAAACCCAAACGCGTTATTTTCTAAATAACTTATTTTTCAAAATATGGTATGAAATTGAAATCGAACCAGATTTTAAGTTCAATTATTTACAAAATTACCTTATTTTTTGTGGTTTTAAGCGGTGTCCTTGTAAAAATAATTGATACTTAAATAATGATATAGATGAAATTCATTATTTTTATGAACTTTCATTACAGGGTCGTTTTAAAATTTTTGTAGATTCTGAATCCACTTCATTTCGATTTGTATAACATGTCCGACTACCTTTTACCCGTGACTTCGTTCAAGTGTAAAATAGAGCGATTTGCAGACATCCGCGTTTCGCAACCGTACAATAATGTGGATTTAATGTATGACCGACCGCAATTAGTTTTTTTGTCCTTAACATTTTTTCGAGACATACTTGGCCCTTATCTCCACTTCTTAGGGGGGCTTCCATACAAATATTGCGTTTTATGAACAGTGGCTTACAGATTTAAATCATATATGGCTTGTTTTGTTTGCAGCTTCCAATTTTTTGTGAATTTAAAAAAAAATTTCGAAATTTTGATAAAAAATTTTATTTTTTTCCAAAAAAAAAAAATTGTTTCTAAAACGGCTGCGCATATTAGAAAAAAGTTTTACCATTCTTAAAGTAAATTTTATTGCGGAATTTTGGTTTTTTTTAGTAATTTTAATAAACTAAACCGTTTTTGAGTTACGCGAGCATATGTTGTGCAACCTCCTCCATTTTCGAAATAACGGTATATCTCATAAACCAGAGCTCACCTAAAAAACTGTTAGCACCTTTGGATTCAGCTTACTCGAATTATGTCTATTTTTCCAACTAGCACAGTGTTATTTTTACAAGATCCACTGTTGAAAACCGGATAAACTGCAGCCATTTTGTAAATAATTGAGGTTAAAATCTCGTTCGATTTAATTTCCACTTAATCTCGATTTGCTTTTACTGAAAATTAAATTTTGAGTTTATACAGGGGTCTAATCACCGCATACGATATCGAGCAAAATTGATCGAAATTATTTATTATGGTATCACGACTCTCGATATGGAATGGAATTTATTGAATTTGAAATAGTAGCATTCGATAAAGAGTAACTCGACATTACATTTCTCGAGTTTTCATTCGATACGTCAGTGTCTATCGTATGCAAAAACATTCGATAGTTTATTCGATACGATAGTATCGAATGCGGTGATTAGACCCCAGTATTGTTGAACAAGTGCGATATGTGTAAAATTTTAAACATCTTGTACCATTCAAACAAACAGTGTTAAACTCAGTTCATATGTAGTTCTTAAGCTAGAAAAACAGTTAAAAAACCGGTATAGATTTAAAAAATTTACTCAAACCGCGATAATTCGCATATCGTTAATTCAAAAACATCACCAATCCGAAATAAACTTCTGTGTCCATGTTGTGGAATTCTCGTATCGAAAAAAAAAAAAAAAAAAAAAAAAAACGAAAAACTTTTCGATTGAAATGAAACAAAAATGCCATAAATTGAAACAAACAGTATTTTTCTCACTAAACTGTGTCTGTAACTTTTCTTTTTACTCTCCAGTCTACAGAAAAAGTTTCTCTGTAACATTTTTGTGAGAAAAGTTGCCGCTTTGAACTGTCAAATAAGCTCACGAATAAAAATGGGGCGAGAAAAAATTTCAACACTAAAAAACAATTAAAACTATAATCGGGCACGTTATACAAATCGAAATGAAGTGGAATTGAAATCGAACGAGATTTTGATTTCAATTATTGACAAAATTACTGTAGTTTTTCTTGTTTTCAAGAGCTGTTCCTGTAAATATAATTGATACTCAAAGTATGAAGTATATAAAAAGGAATATTTTTATGAACTTTCGTTACAGGCTGGTTTTTAAAATTTGTTCGATTTTAAATCCACTTCATTTCAATTTATAGAAGATGCCCGATTATATTTTGTTCTTGGCAAATTTTTTTATTGCTAAATTATTTTATTTTTAACATTTTTATAAAATATGCAAATGTTTGCAAAACACGACAGTTGTATTTTCGGCGCCGTCGTTGAAAAATTTTTAATTTTAGTAAATTTTGGTTGCCGTCAACGATATGGCTTCGAGTTCAATGTTATGACATTTATAACCTTTAGACGTAATCTCTTTTGATAGTTTTCGACATGAGTTAAATACACACTTTTTTCTCACCTTTCGAGAAACGATGGAATATTTGTTTCACATCTTTTCGATGTACTGGTTCCTTTCGGAAAAATTCTATATTTCACACAATTTAATAATTTTACATTAATTATTTTTATTTTTGTTGTTTATTACATATTTATTGTGTGTCTAGCTTTTTTTGCATTTAATTTTAACCTCGTTAAATCGAAATCTCTTCATTTCGAAAACACCTCTAATTCGTAAAAAGCAGTCGGTCACTTCGATTACGAATTTTTGAGATTCTTCTGTATTAGAAATAAAAAGCTTTAGATATGTATAAAACAATCAAGAGAAAACTTTAAAGAGCTTTATTAAATTGATCGAAAAATCCTAAAAATAGGCTCTGTTAATTTATTTTGTGATACAATTATCATACTTTTCAAAAAAATTACTTTAAAAAATTCTGCCCAAAAGCACGAAATGAAATAAAAACATGTCGTTACCTAAAATGCAAAAGGCCCTAACTAGCAAACATTTTAAAATCGACTTTTTCAATAAATCTTATGAATTGCATCAACACTAACGTCCACAACGGCCCTATCTACAGAAGATTATATGATACGCGCTTAAAGACCTTACTAACAGTTTTCATAATATGCAACATTGTCGATTGTCAAAACGACTGGTAGGTTTTACAAGAAAAATAGAAGCAAAATAAATTATAAACAGTTTAAGGCAATTTATTATCGATTAACATTTTTAATAGTAATTTGCTGTAAAATTTTCAAAATGGTAGATAGGGCATTTTGCGTTTTAGGTAACGATGTGTAATTTCACATCGTAAAGGCATTTATTGGAGCAGACAATCAGTCTCATTATGTGTGTTTGTTTAACCCAAAATTTGCAACAATTTGTACAGGGGGTTACTGTGTATTTCGATTGGAAAGAAATCATTTACGGATTCGAACAATTTGTACTGTGTATTACGATTTGTTTCGAATAAACGGACGTTTATTTATACTGGGGTCTAATCACCGCATACGATATCGAGCAAAATTTATCGAAATTATTTATTTTAGTGTCATGAATCTCGATATCGAATGAAATTTATTGAATTTGAAATAATAGCATTCGATATCGAGTAACTCGACATTACATTTCTCGAGTTTTCATTCGATACGTCAGTGTCTGTCGTATGCAAAAAAAAATCGATAGTTTATTCGATACGATATAATCGAATGCGGTGATTAAACCCTTGTATTAAAAACAAAAAATCCCTCTCTTAACAGCCACTCTCTATTACGAACAAAAAGTGTTCATCAAATTTCACATTTTTTTTTTAAATTACAACCTCTGTCATCGTTTCGAACGATTGCGAAAATCGTAATACACAGTACAAATTGTTCGAACTCGTAAATTATTTCTTTCGAATCGAAATACACAGTATCCCCCCAGGATTTAACTGAAATGCGTTCGTTTACACATAAATTTGCAAGAGAGTATATGAACTAAGACTGTAAAGTGACAGTTGTTAAACTAAGAGCCAGCAAAATTTGACTGAACACATTTTCGCCAGTAAAATCCAGTAGAAAACAAAAGATTCAATTAAGTAAACAAACAAGAGTAAGCAAACAAAGAGCGCACAATTCGTAATAAAAACATTTAAAAGAACAAAAGCTGAATTCAGCTCCTATATAAACCCCATCCATGAAATCACTGAATGACAAGCAAATCTAATAGATGAAATAAATATGTATATCTAAATAACATTCGGCACAAAAACTTTTACATGACTGTTAACCTCAAAATATTACAGTAGAATCGCGAAAAAGTTAACTCTCGGAAAAGTTAATCTCGCGGATAAGTTAACCGAATTTTAGCGTGCCTGTTAACTTTTCTGAAAGTTTTGATAAAACGCATCGGAAATGAGCAGCAAGAAGAGAATTTGAACTAAATTAATTAAGATATTCAGGGAAAACTAATAGCGTTGGATTTCAAAAATTAGAAAAAAATGCTTGAAAATCTCGAGGCTGCGGCGAATAAATATGAAAAATCCGAGTTTCTTTTTTGTTATCCATGTTTATTATTGTAAATTTTTCAAATTTAAGCCCGCTTAGAAAAGTTAATAGTTCGAAAAAGATAAAGACCTTTGGGACTATTTGGTTAACTTTTTGTCGATTCTATTGTATTTTGTTTTTGCGGATCCATAATAGGTTACATTCTCGAAAATTTGTATTTAAATTCCGTCACATAGAGTATCATGTGGTCGGGCTTGACCGACTAACTTTTTTACTTACCTCTTTTGTCTTGTTTTGTAGCAGACAAAATATCATTGTAGTTTCATATAAAGGAAAGTTAGGAAAAAAAGCAAAAGCCTTTTAACATACTTTTTCAGGAAATACAAAGTTATACAATTTAAAAAAATATTTTTTTCCCAGACAAATTTTTAAATCCATTTAACCCACAGAATAAAATTTTGTATCAATCTAACGCTATTATTTTTTAGTTTGTTTATAGAATATTATCGATTTTTTTATTGAGTTTGGCTTTTAACAAAATTGAAACAGATTTTTTTTCAGTTTTAATCAAAGCATTGGTTTTTTTTTTGTTTTTGTTTTTTTTTCTATACTATAAGTAAATACAAAAAATAAGATTTTTTATTATCAAATAAAAATCATATATACGAAAAGAAATATTACATAATTAACATTAACTACACAGAGAGTGAGAGAGAGAGAAAACAAAAATACAATTTTTATTTAATTTTGTTTCTTTCTTATATATTTTTTTGTTTTTTAGATGCTTGACTCTTGCTAATTATTTAGTTTTTTTTAATACAATCAGACCTTTTTTGTTATAAATTTATATTAATATAAAGTTATTTTTTTTTTTATTTTGTTTGTTTATTATTCTCATGTATTCAATATATTATATGTATATAATTAGGCGGATGTATATTTATATACGGTTTGTTTTTTTATTTATAATATAAATTAATTAAAACTATAATGCTACCTTTTTTCTGTTTTTTTCTCGAAATTTATATTAAATTAAAATTTTAGTTAAATTAAATACAAAATATGTATATCAATAATATATCATTAAATTAATCATTAATTGTTGCACAATTTTATTGAATAAATTTAAAAAAGGATTTTCAAAACAATTTACAACAGAAAACACTTAAATTAACCACAAATCACAAAGAAAACAAAGCATTAGTTTTAAAATTAAGGGCAAAATATTAAAAAAAAGATTAACCGTCTTGGTTATACAAAAATATTAAACAGTTTTATTTTTTTTATAACTAAGGCTGTAAAACACAAAAGAAAAATTTTTAACACATAACTTCGTTATTAAATATTTTGCTAATTAAAATTTAAACAAAAAAAAAATAATCACAATATAATTTTTAATAAAAAAAAAAACAAACAAAAAAAATATTTATTAATTTTATAAATTTTAATAATTTGTGCTTAAGTGTTTTAACATTGAATTTTATAGAACATAAATATTCTGCCTTGTTGTTCTAAAGTGTCTGTCTGCATAAGTGTTCCCTGCTTTGCTTTTGTATGGTTTTGTGATTTTGTTTTCTTTCTTTTTTATTTTACTTTTTGTTTAACTATTTTTATATAATTTAAATTATATAGTATTTTAATTTTTAATAAAAATTGCTAAGCATTTTTTTCATGTGTATATGTTTTAAATGTTTTGTATTGTTTTGTAAATAGAATTATTTTATTTTTTCAAAAAATTTGCTCTAATTACTAGGCACACTGTTAAATTAAAACAAAAAATAAAATATATAATAAAGCAAGGTATATTTACACAAGGTAGACTCATTTGGGAGTGTAGACATGCTGCTCTATAAAAATAACCGAGTGGAACGGAATTGTCAAAATTGTCTTCATATAAATTTAACGCACACATGTACAAATTTTGGCTCATATACACGGAATTTGACATTGGTGTTCCAACTTAGGTAAACAGCTGACACACATATGGGCCAACGAGTTTACCTTGTGTAAATATACCTTGTAATAAAGTGTCGAAAACAAAAAAAAAAAAAAAAAATAAATATATTTTATGAAATTGAAAATATATTTATATATTTAAAAAGTTATGACGCCTCAGCCTAACAGCGCCTTTGTAATGATTATGATATCATTTTTATTAGCAATGCTGGCCTTTTAAAGAAATTAAAATATTCTTTATAAGAAGCTTGTTGATTATTTTTCCTCATAAATAAGTTATAGTTAAATATTATCTACAAACTAATCTATAAATTTTTTAAAGGTTATTGGTTTATTTTCTTAATAGTTCTTTCTTTTTCTGATGATTTTGTTTATACTTCTAAACATATCCTTATGATTTTGTTTTCATTTATTTGTTTCAAAAGCCTTAAATCTTTTGTTTTAATATATTTTTTTCTTAGTAACCATAATTTGTCGCGTATTGTTTTTTTTTTATATATTAATGTTTTAATTAGAAAGTAAATAGTTTTTTTTTTGTTTTGTTTTGGAGTAGAGCAGGAAAGTTTGTTTTTAACACTCCTTTAGCAAACTCTGTTCTTTAAGTTTTTCTACACAGCATTGGGTAGTAGTAGCAGTTACATGACGTTCATTTATTCATTCATACGTCTTTCATTTGTATTGTGTTTATATAGTTTTCTCCTCAATAGAACATAAACCTACATCAGTAATCTCTGTTTAATATTTCATTTTCCTCTTTACATTTATTAAACTCACAGCAATGAAATATCTATAAAAGAAAGTTTAAGAAACGTGAGTATGGAGAAATTTTGAAGTTAAATGGAATTTTACCTTTGTTTTCATGACTATCAGCAGTGACTAGTGTATTAGTTGTTGTTAATAAACTATTATTATTATTGAAATTAACATTATTGTCTTGAGAATCAAGACTTAAATCAATTAATTGATTTGTTGATGGTACCACAGTTTGTAAAAGATCGATATCACTAAAGAAAAAAAAAAATTATTTTTAATAATAAAATTGTTTGTTCTTTGACTGTAATTTTTTTAATTAAGTAGAAAAAATTATCGGCCAAGTTGTCGGCGACAAAATTAATGATGGTCATACGTGACAAAATTATGGAAATTTTTCATCATTCCTAATGGATATTCTCTTTTTGAGGGCTTCAGAGTCTTAACTTGTTGATATAAACTTAAAAGAAGCAAAAGTGTGTAATCCGAATTATCCAGTATTCCGAATTGAATATATGACGTACTACATACTCTATAGTTCGCATTGATTGCAAGTTCGCTAAACCGAGTTTTTATTTATTTTATTTTTCTGCTTTTTTATAATTTTAAGAAGCAATTTTCTGTGCAAACTTTATAAAATTTGCAACTAATTTTACCGCAATAATGACGTGGGAATTTGTGAAGAGGAAATTCTTAGCTGGATTATTAAATCTGCCAATACTTCGTGGGAGCATGTGCACTGCAAGAGAAGCAATCCTACATCACAAATTATGTATGTTAAAAAAAACATAACATTTAAAAAAAGCTTTACTGCCGAATTAATTAAAAACTAAATTGGTCTTGAAATATATTTTCAGAAAAATTTGTATAGAAATTTTGTTTGAAAATACGTTTGATACGAATTCATACAAGGTAGACTTATTTTGAAAAGGTTTACAACGCTGTAACATATTTTAACGTTGTGTTGAATATTGAAACAAATATTTCATTTTCTTTTTAATTTTAAATTGTGTGTTTTGAAATATAATAACTTAAAAAAAATTAAAATTTCATAAGTAAGCGAAAATTAAAGAATTTAGTAAAGATTCCCCAGAACCACCAGAACGGTATACCATTTTGACACAAGGTTAGTTATCAGCAGTTGCTTACGTAGCAAGATAAGGTCACCTGGTGTAAATTCGCCTTGGTTTAATATCTAAATTATTTTTTTAGAATACGAAACTTAATTTTTTCATTCTTGATTAATAAAAATAAAATAAAATTGTTTTAAAATCTTGACCTGTGTTTTATTTTCGGATATAGTGAATTATCATACATAATAACAGCACATCCAGTAATCCGAATATCTCGTTAATCCGAATCAGGGTCTGCAATCATTAATTCGAATTAGCGAGCTGGCACTGTATTTCGAAAAAATTTCTTTCTCATATACTAAGGTCACTGTATTCCCACGAAAATTATTTTGATAATCACTGAGAGAAAGTAAAATAAATTTAGATGATCCCATCATAAGATAAAAATTCGCATAGGAATAGCTTATCCCTTCAACAATAAATTTTCAGTGTTTTTATCAAGAATAAAAATTGGGAATTAAGCACGATAAACAACAAAATCGGATACATTTTTTGTATTCCAACGAAATTACTTTGATAATAAACTGGCAAGTGCACGGTTAAAAAAAACTTAACTGGCAACATGCTTTATTTTTGTTTGCGAAAACAATAAAGCAAGTTGTTTTTGTTTTTTCTTAACCTACTTACAACTACAATTAATGTTGGAAGAATTGCAACGAATTGTAGTGAGGAATGTAAGAAAAGATAAACTCACTGTTTATTGTTGTTGTTTTTGTTAAAGATTGGATAATGCTACAAGTAAAACTGTTGCTTATAATTCTTTTTTCGCCTTTTATTTGTTTAATATAAATATTTAGTTTTTTTTAATCTTTTGCACTTTGTCAAAGGCAGTATGTGGTTCTAAAAATATATGAAACAAGCAATTAGGCATGTAAAGTGTAATCTAAACTAAAATAGCTGATTTTTTTTTAACAAAAGTGGAAAAAAACTTCAAGTATAAAATAGAATCTAAATACATATATGTATGTGACCTTCTCCGAGAACAGGGACCTAGTGTGTCAAAATCAGGTTTGGGCTTAATAGTGGATTGTGGTACCTTTAAGGGTGTAAAATAAGATAAGATTCGTTTTTCTCAAAACTTCATTTTCATACACTACGTCCCTTTTCTCGGAGAAGGTCACATCTAACGAAGTGATTTTCTGGTCCCAAGGAGATGCGTTATATGGAAGTTAGACTGTATATTTTGAAATCAAAACCACAATTTTTTTTGTTTTTCATTTTAAGTGTGACGTTTATTTGTTATTTTTTGACCGGTGTTGCCCTGATTTGAAATAAAATTCAATTGCGGATACGAAATAAAGAATACCAACCAAGGCGAATTCAACTACAGGTGGTGTCGGAACTAATACTATCCGAAAACAACAAAAACAACATAAGGGGTTTTGCATTGCATTGTTAGTGTTTACGGCTCGAAATGTTAACCATTCTTAGCAACACACTAGCAAATCAAAACAAAAAGGCTCGAACTGTCAAAATCTGAAGGCATTTCGACACCACCTGCAGTTTATTTGCCTTGATACCAACTTTCTTTCGCATCGCATTGTCTTACGCATCGTTATACAGAATAACCAACCAGAGTACCATGTTATCTGTTGCTACGTCAGTAGCTTCTCTTAGAGAATGGTGTCTTCGTAGAAGGCTGATTTTTCACCATTGTGGCACGTTTTGTGATGTATTTGCGTTGGTATAATGAAGATTTAGTAGTCTGTTATTAGTATAGACTAGTGAAGACTTCGAAATTCAAAGCATATGAAATGTTGAGGAATCGAAGTGTGTTGGTGGTTGCTAGGACATGTGTTTTCGAGGCAAAGTTCGACCTGTGACGGTTCGCCCTAGGTTCTGTTGCTATTCGATATATGCTGCTGGCTATTCCTGAAGCAGCGTATGATAGACAGCTCCGGCTCCTTAGTTCCAATTCATACGTTGCAAGTCTAATTGATAAACTTATAACATTTTCTTCTTTGAATCAGCTTTGGCATTCACACAATGCTTGTCTTGTTGCTGAAATATTGCTTTTGTATGTATGAAAAACACACATATGTTTGCGTTTTTTTACATTACGAATGAGAAAACAAAACGTATATGACGAGTACATCAAGCTAAGTACTCGTTTCTTTCCCTCTCGTCTCTCTCGCCATAAAGTAGCAAGGTGATCAATTAGACTTGCATTGTATGAATTGAAACTAAGCAAAAGGCGGGTGTATAATTTTTATCGGATTATAAACTCCAATTGCTACCTGTGTGTGTGTGTGTTAGCCGAATACACACATGGGCGGTTGGTAAACGCATTGTTTGTGGCTTTAATCCACTAGAAGATTTGGCCACATGGAAGGTGCTCATGTTAATTATTTCTACGTTAACTCTAATCGCAAAAATTGTAGTACTTTCCGATAGAGTAATGACTTTTGCGCTAACTTGTACATTTTTCGATTATACGAAATTTAAAAAAAATGTTAACCAAGCTTTCTTTGCAACATTTTTGGAACCTTCTATTGAAGAATGTTTTCTAAAATTTTTTACTGAACACTATGAGTTTTCGATAAATATTCTAAAGAAATATTTACAAAATAAATTGTACTTACTTCTTATTATTAATACTTTCAATATGATGACCATTGCCATTAGCTACCGATGTTGGCATTATAGTTGTTGTAGTATTACTGTCATTATTCTGTAGTTCAGTAAATAGTTTACCATTTGTTTCTTCAACAACAATTTGTGTTTGCAAAAGTTGTTGTTGCTGGAAATTTTGTTGAATATTTTTAACATTTTCATCGATAATCATGTTGGAAAAACTATTGATGAGAGAATTTTCCTTATCGATAACTGACTGTTCATACATTGCTTGAGTGTTTTGAGGTTCAGGAATAATTGTTATAGGTTGTGCTTGGTGTTGTGTTTGCTCTTGCTGTTGAGGTTGATGCTGCTGTTGTTGTTGTGATGCTGGAGTTAGTGGTGTAGTAGCTGTGCTACTGGATGAACCAGATGTAGAAACGCTTTCAGTGTTGCTGCTACTATTCATTACCACATCAATTGCAGAATTTGTTGTTGGTTCGTTCGTAGTGTTGTTAATGGCGGCGGTGTAGGTAGCATTAATGTCGTTATTAGAATTTGTTGTAACTGTTTCTTGAGAGACAGCGGTATCAGCAGTATCAGCTACGGCTGCTGCAACTGGCGGAGTAACAGATGTTGCTTCAGCAGGTTTAGGAGAGTTATTATTTTCCTATTTGTTAATTTAAAGGAAAATAATTTACATTTACTTTACAATATAACAGTAATTTATTAATATGTACCTTTGTTGGTGTGGAATTCGGTGTCGTATTGGCGCCACCACGTCTGGTACGTGACATAATTGCTTCCACGCGTTTTCGTCTTTCTTCACGCTCTTTTTCTTCACGCTTAAGACGTTCAGCAGTTTCAATTTTCTGCTTTTCAGCTTCTTCTTTTGCCTTTTTCTCGGCCTCTTCACGTTCTATACGTTGTTTTTCTTCATCCTCACGTTTTTGTTTTTCCTCCTCTTCGCGTTGTTTTGCTTCCTAAAATTACCGATTTAAAAAAAGTTAATTCTACAACAATGTTAGGTTAGGTTAGGTGTTAAGAAGGGTTATGTGCCCAAGGGCACACTTCCACCCGGAGACCAATGCGGTCGATTGTGAATCCCTTCAATAAAGAGAAAAGTAAAGAAAAGAAGTATGAGGCACAATACATTCTCGATCGTCTCCAGCTCTTCAGAATCATCGCACAACCTGGAGAAGTCTGGTATAGTGTTGTCCAATTTGCCCGTAAAAGCCCTAACAGGACAATGACCCGTCACAAACCCTATAAGTGTTCTAAGACCACACCTGTCCAATCCCAGTAGAATATTGGTTGCCCCCGCGTCCAATCTGGGCCATAGTGCCCTAGACACCCTGCAAACCGTTCTGTTTCCCCAGGATCGGTAAAACAATGTTACTATGCCCTTTACAACAGGAACTAACTACTATGGTAAATGATGGATTTTTAAAAAACATGCAAACAGATGTAATTTACACGGATTTCAGTAAAGCCTTTGACATAGTGAATCATGAAATGTTACTAAGCAAACTATCTATAATGGGATTTAGTTGTACAACCCTAAAGTGGCTGCGTTCTTATTTATTTGATAGAACTCAACAAGTAAAGTTTAGAAATGTTACCTCAACAGACATATACGTCACTTCTGGTGTTCCCCAGGGAAGTCATCTTGGCCCTACACTGTTCACGTTATTTATAAATGAACTCCCATCTGTTATCTTGCATTCCAATGTACTCATGTATGCAGATGATGTCAAAATTTTCAAGAGCTTTATTGACTCTAATCAACAACTTTTACTACAGTCTGATATTGATAAATTTCCCGAATGGTGTACAATTAATTTAATGGACCTTAATATTAAAAAATGTAAACATATGACATTCTACAGAACTTATAAATTTGATTCTCGATACTATGTTAATGAAATAATACTTGAAAAAGTGGACAGCATAACTGATCTGGGCTTTATGTTGGATCATAGGCTAAATTTCCGTAATCATATTGCGTTAACTGTTAACAAAGCTAACGGGGTTCTTGGTTTTATGAAACGGTGGTCTAGAGAATTTTCTGACCCCTATGTCACGAAACAACTTTATACATCTTTGGTTCGGCCAATTCTTGAATATGGATCCATTGTATGGGATCCTTACTATTCCATTCATATAAATAGTATTGAATCAGTACAAAAGCAATTTTTGATTTTTTGTTTACGTGGTCTTGGTTGGAACTCATATGTTCTGCCATCGTATGTTAATAGACTTGCTCTTATTAAGCTGCCAACTTTAAAAAGCCGCCGTACTATGCTGAGTATATCTTTTCTACTTGGATTAATTCATGGTGAAGTTGATTCTTTGTTCCTGCTTAGTAAAATTTACTTTTGGGTTCCAAATAGGCCAACTCGTAACTTTCAGCTCATCAGTGTTAACTACTACAGATCCGTTTATGCTAATAATGACTCCTTTCGTCGCATTTGTGAAAATTTTAATAAACTGTATCATATTATAGATATTTCTGAAAGCAATTATATTTTAAAAAGGAAGTGGGAAAGGTATTTATCTGTGGTGAAGTTAAGCTTAAATAGTTTCTACATATACGATTTGTCCGGTTTTTAATTAAATTTAGCCAAATTGACATATTATTTCCCACAGCGCCCATACAAACGTGCTCCCGTAATAATAATTCTGGAATGATTGCGACCACAAAGGAAGAATTATATCGTTCAAATTTGGCTTTAATATTTTCAATCTACAAGGTTTTTCATTATTGAAAATAAGCTCACCTTGTCAACGCACAAATGTTAAGGGTTTTTAAAATCAAAAACCTAAAAGTTGTACAAAAACTATCCTTTTTAAGGCTTATATATGAGTTACAGAATATTTTGTCCAAAATTCAAAAGTCCGTTTTTTATGTATGTATATATATATTTTCAGAAAGAACAGATCTTTTTAATACCCAAAACAAAAAATGCAGAACCATGTAACACATTGCCTTTTCAATGCTATGTTGAAGGTTATATCAGATTCGGCAAAGCCGAATAAGGCACTTTTACGTATGTTTACCTCAATGGCTTGACGCAAACGTTCTTCTTCGGCCTTGCGTTGCTCCTCGGCCATACGCATTGCCTCTTCTTCAAATTGGCGCTGACGTTCAGCCTCTTCTTCCTGCTTCTTAATTTCGGCTAAACGTTCTGCCTCAATACGCTGTCTTTCCAACTCAGCCTGCCTTTCAGCCTCCTCGCGAGCCAAACGACGTCTCTCAGCCAAAGCCGCTTTAGCTTCTTCCTCTGTGGTTATTTTACTCTTAGCAATCATTGATGCCGTCATGGCATCGCTATTATTGTCTACTGTGATCGGTACCAATTCACGCACAATAGAACCTTCCTTACTGCCACTGCGTGATTTTGGCTTTTGTGGCACTAATGCAGGTTCTGGTTCAGTGACGGCTTTTTCTGTGCCCTCATCTGATTTCTCTTCATGTTGTTGTGTTACTGCAGCAACAACAGACTTTTGTGCTGCCAATAACACGTCCAAATCATTTTGACCATTTTGCTGTACTGTAACTATTTCGGTCTTAACTTGATTGATAGCTTCCTTTTCTTCCTTGCTCTTTGTGGGTTCTTTGGCTGTGTATCTATTAGCAACGGGAGGAGTTATGCCTGATTTAGTCATTAAATCCTTGGATTTTTCTTTGCTCAACTTGTTTATTCGATCTGAACTTGGAGTTTTTGATAGAGGCTTAGGGGTGGCCTTTGGAATAAGAGGTTCCTAAGGATAAATTTAAAAATTATTAAAATCTTTAAAGATTATGTCGTTTTAGGTGTGGTTTACCCTCTTAATAGGTGTTTTCTTTTCGGCGCTAAATAATCGCGAGGACGATGATGTGACAATAAGTGATGTTGACATCAGGTTCATTGAACGTTTTGGAGTTGTTTGTGCTGACGTAGACGGTGACATCGATGATGTCTTAACGGGCGGTTTATTTTCCTTTTTAAGTTTATTTATTTCTTTAAAATGAAATTAATAAGATATTTATAAAAACTGTAACAAAAATGTATAACGAGTTACCTTCCAAGGAAACCTCGGTACCAGCAATACTAGCTGGGCGTGGTTTGCGTGCAGCCGGCACTGATCTTCTATTGATAAACCCAGATGTTGACATTGTAGTGGATGTGGACATGGCGCTACCAGGCCTAGAGTTATTAAGATGGCCACCTGGTGTAACAGTACCAGAACGGGAACCTATTTTTTTTTTTTTTTTTTGAATAAACATAAATTTTCATTTTTTTAAAACACAAAAACCATTAAACCATTGAAAACCAATATTTTTGTTTATTGAAATGATACAAATAAAATGAATGAATTAATGAAAGTTTTATGAAATTATTAGAGAACGAACCCTTTACCAATATTTACAAAAAATAATCAACAACCAATCACCAGGGCTTCAAATGTATATTTACAAATGATTTAAATGTTCTAGGGATTGTTTCCATAAATAATTTACAATTTGTTTGTTACACAGCTAATATTGTAGTAGAATTATTAATTACATATTTAGTTTAAGACAACAAGACTTACGTGGTTTAAGTTTACTGTACAAATATATATTTTACATTGAAAACAGGAGACATATTTTAACAATAAAGAGTATTCAAAGATCGTAAACTTTCTTTTATAATTTTTTTTGCTTTTATATTCTGTATGCCATACCCCAGTTGAAGAAAATAATAAAATTAATTCGATAATGTTTTGCAATATTAAAAAAAAACAAGCTTCTTAAATAAATGTAGAGTGCGTTAAAAATAATGTTTACAAAAAAACAACATTAAGAAAAATAATTGTGTGAAAAATACGTTCGAGAATTCTGAAAAACACCTTGAAGCAAAAAAATGTATTAACAAATGAGACCAGTACTGGAAAAAAGAGAAAAAAAAGTTAAACAACAGTGGGTGAGAAACAACAATACTTTTACTGCCGGAATTAAAAGAGAACTCTAGAAAAATACTTTGGTATATGAAAATAAATTATTAACGGTTTTTTTTTAATAATCGATGGAATTTTTTCAAGAAATTTTCAGTGTTTGCATTTTCAAAAGGGTGCTTTAAACAAGACTTAGGTTCAAGAATATTTAAAATGCAGAAATATATTAAGTAGAATCTGAGAATTATTTCTTTTCATAAGTTACTTTTTGGTTCTATTCAACATTTTTATTTTTTGAATGTATTCTATGAGGTAAATTTCAATTTTATAAAGATTTTTTGCTTTTATAGTCCAATTCCTTCAATACTTCACATACTATTTATTGCTTAAGAAAACCGTTGGTTAACTTTATTTTTTACACTATTACATAAAAGCTTTATAAAATTGAAATAAATTAAGTAAATTCTATTTTATAATTAGAAAATTCTATTTCTGAAAATGCCAATAAAAGCTTTAAAAAAAACATCCAAATAAAATTAAAAATTGTTCAAAAGTTTAAATTCTCTGCAATAATTGTGTATTTGGATTTTAAATTAAAATTGAAACATTTGAGGCTGTTCCGAAAACCACATTTTATCACAGTGATATGAAACCTGTGGATATATTTTGTGATTTTACAACGTTCAGCCATGTAACCAACTTTTTGAAACCACTTTCAGCCTGTTTTTTTATTTATTTATGTATTTCATTCTTTCAAGACAAAGAAAGCCTATAAGGCCAAATTTACATGTTTTACTGTAACCATCTGCTACCAAACGAAAGAATTTGGCACTCGTGTTCTAAAAACATACAGTTCGTTATTTTTGCGGTTATTGGACCGTCAAAATAAATTTCGTAAATAAAATACTCAATGTTTTGTTTATTAATTTTTAATGCAATTAGTTATTTTATTTACGACAAATTGTTTATATATAAAAAAAATCGAGATATATTTTTTTTTTGCTTTTGTGAGTTTAGGCTTGTTTGCGTGTGCTTTCGACAATCGAAAATTACACCGAAAACACACAAAAATGGTGTGATTTTGAACCACAAAATCGAACGTGTGATCTTAAAAGCGCGTGTGATTTTAAAACAAGTGATTTTCAGAACAGACCTTATTTACATTTTAAAAACGTTTCAATTTGCAATACATACATGGCAAATAAGCATATAACATTTTAGTAGCATAATTGGAGGGTTCTGAACTAGAATTAAATATTTTTAAAATATAATTAGAAATTTCAAAAACATAACAAGAAATTTTGAAATGTAATGAGGACATAAATACGTTTTATTATTAAAAAAAATTTAAAACATTTCAGCATTGAAATGAAATCTATGTACAAACACATGTATCTCAACAAATCCTAATTTCGTTGATTTTTTTAAGGAGGATTTCTTAAAAAAATTAAACGTACTATAAGTTTTAAGAACTTTCAACACATGTAAAAGGACAATATGCACAAATAAGCACGAAAAATTATGAAAGCTTTATTCGGCGTGTTATTGGAATAAAATAAAGAGAAATATACTATGAATTATAATGAAAAGCTTGTAATGATATACATACATATAGTCTGCTTACCATTAAAAGATTTTTGATTATATCCTCTAATAGGTAAAATGCCTGAAAGTTGTAATTAGTGTAATGAATAATCAAGTTTTGTTTTAAAATTATACTTGAAATGAAATGAAAGCTTATAGATATGTATGTTTTTGAAACATATAAAAAATTAATTTAATGGCTAGCTGAGACTTAAGGTGGATTCATCCATGTGTTCCGAATAATATTTTTGTCCGGAGAATAATTTTTTTGCTGAGTGTTCTGCAGAACAATTCACCCATTTTGGAAAATTTGTCCAGAAAAACAAAGCTACCATATGGTTTACAGATGTAAACAATTACACAAAATGGCAGCACAACTAGCAAACCACTTATTTTGAATTGTTTTCTAAAAATGTGTTTAGAAAATGGACAAAAAAAGGAAACCAATTTTGTTATTTTTAATTTTTTTTTTTGTTATTTAATTTTTAGGCAAAAAAAACAATCAACAAATTGAATAAAGTGGCAATTTTGTTCTAAACAAAAATTAAAATTAAATCAACTGGCCGAACAATAATTTCTCACTCTCTCAGAAATAAGAAGTCAAACTCAATATAAAAAAATTTTGTCCAGACAAAAATATGGTTGAATCGATCTTTAAGGGAATAAATAAAAATTAATTTATTTTCATATACCAAATTATGTTTTAATTATAAAAAAATGGTTAGCAATATTAAAATGATGTTTGCCATTGAATGTAAAGTAGACAATGTCAGGAGAATAAGACTGCAAAAAATGAGTTAAAAAATGGAATTTTAGGAAAATTAAAAAAAAATTAAACAATTTTTGTATTGAGTTCTGAAAAGGAATTGTGATAGTAATTTGTTGATAGCAAAAAGGAGGCAAAGGTTTTGTTGTTGTTGTTGTTGGTGGTAGTAGTAGAAGTAGTTTGCAAACACGCACACACACCTGGGTTTAAAAGTAAACTAGGAGAGTTCATGAGTAACAATGAGTCTGTATCGAAACGGTAGAGGTTAGTATTAGAGATCTGGCCTCGTTTAAACGTGTTGGATGCAGATGAAGCTAGTGATGATTGTAGATATTTTTTGGTGGCGGCAGTTTGCAAGCCTAGATTTGAGCGTGGTGTGGTGTTTGACCAGGCATTATTATAATAATGGCCCAAGTGTGTCATACTCTTACAGGCATTTCTACTGCCGCTACCCAATGGTAAAAAGCTGGTGGAAATTCCCCCACCTATATTATATTTGGGACGAGGTGCCCCATCACCGGCTAAATGTATCATACTGCGTGACATCTTGCTGTTCGAGCCTGCGCGAGATTGCTTCTTGGCAGAACGACGACCACCGCCAAGAGATTCCGTTTCATCCATCATTTCCATTTGATCACGTCGTTGACGTTCCATTATGGCTCTAATATGTTCGCCATTACGGCGAATCGGTTGAGCCAATTGATCCAAACGGTTCATAGAATAAGCCCGTCCTAAGTTTTGGATGAAGATAAATTTGGTTTTTTTTTTTTGTCAGCAAACAGCAGCATTTTTTTGTTTATTTTTGTTAAAAGCGGCATTTTAAGTAAAAAGGGTGATTTAAAAAATTAAATAAAATTAATGATTTTTAACCAATGATTTGTTTTCTATTTAGAAAAAAAAACTTATATAAAATGTATGTAAAATTTTCGATTCGTTACAAAATAAACTTTAAATAAAAATTATAATAACTACAAAAATTTCCTAAACCTTACACTCAACAGTGAAATTAAGGGACCGGGAGTAAGAGGAGTTTTTATAAAATTTACACACAACCATAAAATCTTAATACAAACAAACTTTAACATTTAAAACACACGTTCTTTTATTTGTGCTTTTTTGCATTTTAAACAATTTCAAACACGTTTAAAAAAGTTCATAAATATATAGAATAAATTAATCTTATTTCAAATAAATAGCATAGAAAGCAATTAAAAAAATGTAGTTGTTTTTTTTTTTGGAAGTTGTTGTTGTTGGTTTTCTTAAACGAATTTAAAGAAGTTTGGAAGTAATCAAACACTAATAAATATAGTGAAAGTAGAAATTAAAAAATGTTTCAGAACTAAGTATATTTAAATAAAAAAAGGAACAAACACATTTTTTATAGTTTCAGTTGCAGAAATTTTCCATTATATTTTTTATAATAACGAGAGAATAATAATTAAAAAGATTTAAATGAGAGAGCAGGAGATATTTAAATATATAAAAAAAAGAGTTTTCATATGATAGAATGATGAAGTATGTAGTTGTTGTTGTTGGTGGGTTTTGAGGTGGTAGTAGTTGGTTTATTTGTGTCTTACCTGGTGTTCGAGAAGGTGTGTTACTAAGTGATGATCGGGAACCGTAGTGACCATCTCTGGGACTTGGTATTGTTGGCATAAGATCAGTTTTTCTTCTGGCCACACTTCGAAACACGATATGTGATGTATCAACATTATCTTCTGTAATATTTTACAATATTTGGTGGAGAGGGTACACAAAAGAAAAAATTGGAAATTGATTTCTTGCTTTCATTTCAATAAAACATTTTTTTTTTGTATTGGATTTTGAAATGTAACACTATCTTAATTAAAAAAGTCAACATAAATGTTTTATGTTTATTTTTTTTTTATTCAGACATGCCGCTAAAGCTTTTATTTAAAATTGTTGAGAATTCTTTGCCAAAAGCTAAAGACAAAATGTTAAAAATAAGGATCTACTACGCAGGCAGGCAAATTAAATAAAACGATGGTTTAAAAGTAAATTTAAGAAATTACTGAAACTGCAGGTTTACATGTTAAATCCACTAAAAAAAAAACGAGCGAGCATTTAAAAAAGCCGTGGCAAAAGTCGAAAAACTGACTTAAAGTGTAAGTACGTATACATTTGAGATTGGTCGC
Organism: Pollenia labialis; assembly: GCA_949318255.1. NCBI lineage: Eukaryota > Metazoa > Arthropoda > Insecta > Diptera > Polleniidae > Pollenia > Pollenia labialis. Next base: position 131,778,872 of record OX439140.1, read on the forward strand.
AATAAGATTTTCGTTATAATTTCTTTCTTGTAAAAGTATCAAACAACATAAAATATATTTAATGTTAAAAAAAAAACTTGGAAAAATACTTTACTATAAAATAAAACCATATTATACAGCATCTTTTTTTAACACATATTTTTAATTAATTTCAAATACTGTTAATTTATTTCTTATCAAATTCAAATTTGTTTGTGCTCAGAAACCTTTTTTAATATTTTTTTAAAGCTTTAGAAAAAAATTTAAAAAAAATAATACATTTTAAGTTCCGCTTTGCTTAGAAGTTTGTCGCTTACTAACGTTCTAAAATTTGAAGATACTAAAATGTTTTGTTTAACACAACTCGTCTTTTTTCTTACTTTATACTAGTTTAATTAAAACAGCAGTAAAAAAATAAATCAAATTAAAACAACAAAAAGTTGTTTTTAAAATTACGGGTTGCTTTTGCAAATTAGGGGCTTTTTAATTCAAATTACATATATTTGAATTTTTTTTTAACATTTATTAAAATTAAAATGTGATATGTTGTCACATTTTTGTAATTGATTTTAATATTCGTTTTATTGTAATTGATTTTTACAACTACTGGAAATTTTCTGCAGCAAGTACTAAATTTATAAGAAGAGTTAGGAACACAATGAAAATCCTTTTTATTTGTCATTTCTTTTTCTTCATAGAACACAATACATGCGAAAGTATTTCTAATCTATTCGTTAAAACCCAAATAACTCTTAGTTAATCCGTTAAACTGGTAAAGTTGATCCGAAAACAGAACATTTGATATACATAGTTTGATAATACTAAATGATCGAATGGTCGAAAGCGACGACTAAAGTTAAATATATATTTAAAAAGATTTGAAGTGTCCTTATTTTTCATACTTTACGTTTAAAATCATCAATTTTTCTAAGTTTTTTGACAGTTTTGCTGTTTTGAGTAAAATGTTGTTGTTTTTTTCGATTTTATCTTAAGGTAAAATTTTTAGATCTGATGAAGAGCTTAAAATTTGCCGAAGAGAGACAAGCGATAACTCGAATAGTTCACGAGATATAGACTTAAGAATCAGTACATGTTTTTAAAAATTGTACTAACATACACCCCCAGTCGAAAACTTCAAACATGAATTAAAAAACACCTTAGCTAATAATGCAAAACCCAGCTAGGGTTTTTCTTCTTCCATCATAAGCTTTCAGATTTTGGGGGTCTCAATTGGTTCAAGATTTAAGTGCTGCACTGTGTTATAAAATATATTTTTGTAAGTATAATTTATATTTATGTATGTAATTAAAAATTTAGTTTTAAATAAAAATCTGTTTATATTTTTACATAAATGAATATTTTTAAAATGCAAACTCTTCTTTTAATCATCCCAATGATATTTTGGCGATATCTTTATATTTTCTCATTAGTGGCTATCTGGCAATATTGCTTGTTTATCATCCAGAAGAATCGCTTTCGTATTGCTTAGGAGTATTGCTATCGAGACACGTTTCTTCCCGAAGGAAGTATCTTCCGCAATACGAAATCGATTATTGCCGCAATAATATTTTTCGTCCTGGCAATACATATGGAGTAGTGTTTGCTGGGATGTTACTGCATTGCAAAGTATGCGACATTGTTTTGCGTATGTAAACAAACCCCACATTTATTTTACTAAAAATTATTTTTTTTAATAAAAAATAAAGAAAATCTGGATAAAAAACTGTTGATACCCTTAATTGCAATTTTTCGTAATTTTTTCAAAAATTTTGTAATAACGCTTTACAACTTTTTAAATTTAAATGAAAACGAAAAAAACTAATGATGCAGTTTGAAAGACAAATTAATTCTTATTAATATGAATAAACAATTTTTAAATTTATTCTTACCGTTCCTGAGTTATACCCGTTTTTATCTTTATACCCAGTATATTTTATTAAAAAATCTTTGCAGCATTTGCATTTTTGTCGGCGGTTTGGAGGGTTCAAGGGCATCTAAAATTTTTCCCACAAGCCACACATTTCTTGTTTTCACAAAATTCATATATATTTTGAATAAAATTACACATTTTTGAACTAACAAAAAAAAATAATAAAATAAAAAAATTCTTACCGGTACGTCGACAAAAACTTTTATACATATATGTGACGCGCAAATATAAAAGGACCTAAGGGAAAACCCCGGTTTTGTTCAGGAGAGCCATTTTGGTGTACCATCACTTCATAAAACGCGCATATCTCTGGGAGGGAACACTTTTGGGGCATGGGATCGGTCTCATTCGATGCTCAGATGATGTCCCCATCAAAAAAAAAAAGTAAAAATTAATTTTTTTACCCTTAGGTCCCTTTCTCTATGCGCTGCCACATACACAAAAAACTTTTCTATTTGATTCGTCGGTCAGCTAAATCAAAAAATTGTGTTATGTAAAATCGTATAACGACAATATTATAGCGGAGAATACACATAAAATAGAAAGTGAAACTGACAGCGTGTAACGATTTAGGTCAATAAATGTCAGAAGTTAATGACAATTAAAACCCAACTATAAAAATTTATGGAAATATACAATAATTATAACGAAAAAAGTAGCACCATTTTTAAGGTACAAACTATAAAAATAGTGTAACTCGGAAACTGTAGGACAAAATTTCATTTTTGTTTTTCTTAATTGTTTAGAACTTATCGGTATTTAAAATCGCGTCACTAGTTTTTATACCTTTCATATAAATTTGGAAAGAAATAAACCGTTTTTTACAGAATTTGTTAAAAAATTACAAAAATACTTAATACATATGTGGAATCGTAATGGACAAAAATATTGCCAGAACTTAAAGTTGTTGCATATGGAAATAAAGTTTGGGAAATTTTCTTTAGAAATATTCGGTCAAAAAATTAAATGAACGTGGTTATTGACAAAGTTATGAGTCAAGTTTGAAAAAAGCGCGAAACCCCAGATTTTTAACAAAGACTTGAATTGCGCGACCTCTAAACCTCTTCCTAAAAATCTAAAAAAAAATTCAAAAATACTGGACCCTATAAGCTTTCAAATTATGCACGAGCCTCTGACAAAAAAAATTTTTGGGACACCCTAATGTACATACATATATATGAATATAGTACATAGTTCTATTACTTTAAAGAATAGTATAAAGGGAAGGTATTATTATTTCAATGAGATTCTACTCGAACTCAAGAATCCAGATATGTCTGTCTGTCTGTTTGTTTATAATATATACAATATTACTGCATTGCTAACTGATTTCAATAAACCTTATATTCCAAATACAGTTTGATTGCTATCCTACTACACATAAATCTTCTTTAGCCCAATCCAAACAACTTGGATTTTACTTTTATATGGCCTTTTCATATATTTTAGCATTTGATACATTTTACTGAAAGAACCCCAATTTTTTTTTAAACTCTAAGGTAAGTAGTAGCATTTGAGAAAAAAATGGTTATATGGCTTATTTGGCTATAAAAATATTAATAGCAAATAAATGCTTTGGATTAAGACTCAACAAAAAGCAAAAATAATCATAAGATTTGTCATGCAAATTTGTAATGTATTTAAAAAAAAAAAAAATTTGGTCAAACGCAAATTAAAAAAAAAAAAATAGTTTAAACAGAAAAAATATTACAAACAGCATTCAAAGTTAGTAGAAAAAAAAATCTGATATTATAAAAAAGAAAAACGAAATAATAATTACAAATCAACAAATAAAATATTAATAAAACAAGATATAAATTAACAGAACAAACTAAAAATGGAGATGCAATAAAACATAAATAAATAGTGTTATTACTGCATCCTCACCCTTTGTAGTATAGAAATTATGACTTGAACATTGTTTATGGTGATTATTATGATGATGTTGATTATAATTATTATTCTCTGTGTTGCTGAATGTGTTCTTGGTGTTGTTGACTTTGCTAGAACCTGTAATAGTTTGAGTAGGAAGTGGTGGTCCATCTATATTTATTTCACTACCAACAATCGAAAGTGAAAATCTTTTAGGGGGCTCATCATTTGTGTAGCCCCAGTTAAAAACTTCATACATTGAAGATGATTTGCGACGATGATCTGTTGAAGTTATAGTTGATTTGAAGTAAAGAGTAGAGAAGTAGTAGTGGTAGTGACAGAAGTGAAGTCAGAAACAGTGGTTTTTGGTGATGGTGGAAAAGTGGATAAACACAAAGTAAAAAGGTGACAATAATATTTCACAAATAAGATAATTTTTTTTTTGGTATATATAAATTCAAGTTTATGTGAAGAGAGTAATAAAAAAAGGGGCGCAAACGAAAATTTTTAAAGAGAAAAGAAAATACATAATTAGAAAAAATAGCTTGCAACTTAAACTAAAAGATGTCGATACTTAAAAAAACAATAAATAGGAAACGTGCTTTGCTGCTCATATATGTTTTTGTTTGTCTTTTTTTGTGTTTTTTTTTAATTTTTTTCAAAACAAAGAACTGAAATAATATTAACTTTCAAATTTTGACTTCTACAACAAACAGACACTATGGTAAAAATATATATTTTTTTTTATAACTGCTTTGTTTTGGGTATGGTAAAAAAATGTTTATTATAAATTAAGACAATAAATAACTAGAGTAATTAACACACATATGTAATTTAATATACTGTGTACTTTTTTAAACTATATTTCTTTTGGCACAGCAAATAAATACTTTTTAAAAAAGTGGGCACAACATTTGCCAACATACATATTTGATTTTATTTTTTTTTTTTTTTTTGGACATGTCACTAATATTAAAATTTTATTAACACTTAATCATAAAAAAGAAAACAAGTTTAAAAACTGTAACATAGTTTTTTTATGTTAAAACAAAAAAAAAAAAAAAAAACGTATAAAAACATGCTTTTTAACTTACCATCATGTCTCTCTGTGCCACTGGCTGATGTTGCACGCTTTTTAGAACCACTGTCGTTAAGTTCACGTTCTGAACTTCGACGTGAAAGTGAAGCACCGGCAACATTTGATATTGAAGTGGAACTATAAAGTAATAACAAATTAGAACAATACGTTTTATGATTAAGTTATAAAATAAATTTTTTAAATTAAAAATAGAATTAAATGCTCTGTTGATTTTCTGTAAAAAATGTTTGTACTCAAAAACTCCGTTTGTGACTTACTGTTAATCAAAAATTTACTTTTTTTTGAAGAAGGTACCTCTTAGTCCAATTAGACACTATTTATCTAGAAGGTACTTTTTATATAAAAAAAACTATTACTTTTCTAAAAAGACAATTTATTGCCTGTTAAGTTAAATGTTTGCCTTAAAAGAACTCCTTTTATAGTTGGTTTTTTTTAGAAAAATATGTACTTTTTAAAAGGGTATATTTATATTAAAAAGATATTTTTATTAAAAAAAGTATGTATATTAGGGTGGGTCATATAATAGCAAAATTTTTGTGTGGTAAGCAGACAAAAATACAACATATTTACGCTATTGAAGTCGATACGAGAAAAAAATGTTTTGACCGACCCTAATGTACAGACTATACATTAGGGGTATAACCAAAAAAAATACCTATCACGACGGGGTGGCCACTAATGTATATATCAAGAAAACAGTTTTTTGAGATCAATTTGGATAAAAAACCTCCCCCCCAAACCGTTTTTTCCATTTTGTTCAAAAAAAAGTGTTTCCGTGTTATTTTAACATAATTTTAACTGTTTGGATGTAGTATAATTGGTGGTATAAGGCTTATTTGTGAAATAGTAAAATAGAACTGAATGTTTTTTGTTTTTACAATAGAGATATTGTATTTTTAATTAACAAAAAAAAATACAAATACTAAACTTCAAAGTGATTTGGGGGGGAACTTTTTAAACGCCCGCGAAAAAGTGACCCCAATTTTTATCATAGATTTTCATGGTCTATATGGCATGGATAGGTATTTTTTGATAATTTAAAAAATTGTTCAAAAGTTATATCCCTACTATACATATATTTTTGTAAAATATAAATTTGTTTATTTAAGAAGGTACATAATTTTTGTCCAATAAGGCACTCCCTATCGAAAAGCTTTAAGGTATGTATGTACATATGTACCTATTATTTAAAATGCTTTTTAGTCCAAAATGTTTTGCAGCATCGTCAACAATCTTATCACATTACAAATGATTCTTAAAAACATGTAGCGATAGAAATGAGGGGATAGGTATGTTCGTAAATGCATAAAAACTGTAATCAGTTATTCAAACTGTTGTTGCTGATGCGTGATCACCTGTTGCAGTTATAATGCTGATGCGTTTCTTGACATTGAAAGAAAAAGTGAAAGTTATTGCATCAAAAAGTTAACTGATGCCAAAATTTTCTGCAGAGCAACATCACTAAATAAAAAAAAACTTATGACGTTTGAGAGTGATGCCAAGTTTTTTATAGGTGATGCTTTTTCAATTTCACCGATGCGCAAGTGATGGCCAACAACTGCATTTACGAACGTACCAGACATCTTCCAGCATTGCTGCTTCATTACGTTCAACCATTTTTAACGGTTCTATAGGACCAAATAAACGACACAAGCAGTTTGACAACAACAACAACAAGATATTTGTGTGAATACTTAAACTACGAAGATTTTTAAAATGATGTTGAAAACTAAATCCTGTTTTGATAAACGATTACAAAGATCAGCTCCTTTCAATGCGCTAAGATGCTTATTCCCTTGCCTGGATAAACAAATCCCGGGAATTTAAAAAAATATTTTTTCCTTAAATCCCGGCAATTTTTTCTTGAATAGAAACCCTACACGCAATAAATCCAAGTCGATTATATTCTGTCTTTGGTTTCCGATCAAAGTTCTCCCTATACTTCTTCTATAAAACTTAAAACAAAAATCTTACCGTCTTTGACCCCAAAATGTACTTGGCGATACCATGCCGAAATCGGAGGGCTCCAGTAAGCGTGGTGTTGAGGAACCAAAAGCATAACCAATGGAATTTCTTTCACGTTTCTTTACCTCTATTCTTGATTCTCTTTCCTAAATTGAAAAAAAAAAAAAATTCAAATTAAATATTAAAACAAAATAAAATAACATTAAAATATGTAAAATAAAAATACTAAATTTGCTCTACTAACACTTACTTGATTTTTCCTCAATATATATTCACGTCTTTCTTTTTCAGCTTCCATTATGGCCTTTTTACGTTCTTCAACCTGTGTACGTTTTTCCGAGTCTCTCTGTCTAATCTCATCGATACGACGACGACGTTCCTCTTCTTTTTGTTCGCGATATCTTTGTGCAGCTTCAGCTTGAGCCTTTAGCTCCTCGATTTTTCTTTGTCTTTCTTCATTTTGACGTTCCCTAGCAACTTTCAATTTATCGTCACGCTCTTTGGCTGCTACTTAGATGGATTTTTATTAAATTGTTTGTGAGTTTTTGGTGGTGTTCGGTGGCCATTGTTGGTCGGTCATCAATAAAAAATGTTTGGTATTTGGTAAAATTCAATAATCATAACAGCAACAACAATAATGGTGAATAATTGTATGTAGTTTAACAATCAAATACACAAAGAAATCGAAAACCACCGCATGTTAGCAAAAACACAGCCAACCAAAACGTTTGTTTGTTAGTTGTTAGCAATCGTGAAGTTTTTTTTTATTATATTTAGTACGTACAATATGCATACCAGGCATTAGTATTAGGTGGCCATAAGAAAAAGAGTTAGAGTTACCAAAAAATACATTAATAATAATAGAAAAACCAAAGCAAAACGAAACAAATTTCACGTTATAATATGAAAATTAACATTTTTGTCCCAAACGACAATCGATACAAAACACAACGTGTGTGTGTAGAAGATGTTGGTTGATATATGAAAATAAATTAAAAAAGAAAAATAAAATAATGTATTAGTATTTTTGCTATTAATTAAATTTTTAAAAAGTTTTTCTTTTATACTATTCGTTTTTGAGTCAAGACACTGCTTTTTTGATTAAGCACAAACACTTTTAAATGCAGGTTATGACCTGTGTCCCACAAAATGAAAACAATTCATATATACATACATATTGTACAATCATTTATACATTTGTACATATGGTATCTATAGAGTGTTAAAAGCGCTATTCTAGTTAATAAAAAATAAATAAAAATTGATCTTTAGATTTCTCATTAGTAAAATACTGTCAAGATTATTATTAAGATTATAATAAAAGCAGTAATAGAAAAAAAAACAATATTTTCCATTTAAGGATTTTTTTAATTATGTATCATTTTTTTTAATTGGGAAATACTCTGTTAAATTTCAGCATTATTTTTTTTTTTGTTAGCGATGTTTTAGCAATTTAATTTCTTAAGTTTTCCAACAATAAAATATTCAATATTAATTGAATATTGCTATAAAACCATGTGTTAAAAGACAGGCAAGATGATTGCAAAATATATCAACGAATTTTTAAGTTTTTCGCAAGTGTCTCGAGACTGCAACGAGGGTTAGATATCCAATACTTATTCGTAATATTTTCAATAGCATTGTTGTCAAATACGTTGTCTTATATATTTTTAAGTACATTGATTCCTGGATAATCTTAACATTTCCCAAAATAGCAATTTGATGATGGAAAATGACACAAGATCCGTTTAGAGCAGTCACTATATTGCACTAGAGGTACTGTTTCGTTATTAGTTAATACTGCTAAGTAAGCATCTATCATGAAATACTATTATGTATGCACGAAATTGGAGAAGGGTGCTATGATCAGTAATATATTTTGCTTAGATAAAAGTAAAAGTATTTAGACATAGAAAATGCAAATAACAAAATAAATAAATTAGTATTGAAAATATGTCCTGCGGAATCCTTAAACATTTTTGCACAATGGTTTAATCGAAAAAAATTTTTTTTTTAACAAATTTCAAAAAATCAGAAAAAATAGTATTTGTTTGAATCCCACAACCGAATGGGTCTTAAAATTTGTGGAAAAATCAAAAAAATTCAAGAAAATCAGAGAGTACAAACAGTGAAAAACATTTATTTAAAATATTAAATATCGAAAATTGCACCCATGTCCACTGTGCAAAATTTTTTTCTACTTTTTACTAGATAGTAGACAAAAAAAAGTATAAATACAAAAAAAATTAATGTGTGTGAAGTTAAATTTCGAAATTTATTGCATAACAGAGTTCACACGTTTCATCTTTTGATGCTCAACTCTTATGTTTTTAGGTGAGAGAAGAAAGAAGAAAGGGGGTTAGTACGGAGATGCCTATACTCGGTCAGTACGCTTTGTGTTTTTATTTGTTGGTATATGCACAACGATGGCTGCATGTAATTTATTTTCTTTCTTTTTCTCTTTGATTCGCTATTAATAAATAAAAATTGTTGTTGTTTTGTTACGAAAAAAGTTGAAACCGATTGCTGTGTGTGAATATATTGACATCTTTAAAGATGAATTGAAAAGAAGTTGAGCATCAAAAGATGAAACGTGTAAATTCAGACTTAAAGCTCTATCATAGCATTGTTAACCATATAGAATTGTGATATACATATGTATTCAAATTGGAATTATACCTACATTTTTGGATCAAATGGACTGGAAAAAATATAGGGCTTCACACACATCCTGCTTATCCAAAACTTTTATTATTTTAGGTATATAATAGGACTTTTCATGTTTTTTTTAAATTTTTTAAATTTACAATTTCTCTGGAATTTGTGGACAAAGTTTCCCTTATGAAAATTAATTTGAAAAATTTGAAAATATGGAAAAATCTAAAAATTCGTATAAAGACACAACACCTTTAGCTTCTGATAATTAATTTTCATAAAGGACCACTTTGTCCACAAATTCCATCAAATTTCATCCGCCCATCTCCTCCCGTTTTCCTGGAATTCGGGAAAATCTTCAGGGAAATTGTAAATTTAAAAAATTAAAAAAAACATGAGAAGTCCTATTATATACCTACAATAATAAAAGTTTTTGATAAGCGGGATGTGTGTGAAGCCCTATATTTTTTCCAGTCCATTTGATCCAAAAATGTAGGTATAATTCCAATTTGAATACATATCAGAGAGCTGCAAGGAGTATGATCGAGCCGACTGAATCACTTCAGCTAAAAATTCAGTATAAATCAAAAAAGTATTCTACAGTTTTGTTCTTGTTCAAACGTCAACACGAATACATGAATGGTTTGTACTTAAATTGTCGCGTTAATGATTGAAACGACTCCATCATACATGTTGCAGCTAAATGAACATAATATCGCATTTGAAAACGAATATTGCAAGAACGATGCAAACACCGCTTCGTTTCCTTGCAGTGATCTGCAGTCATACAAAAAAAAATTACAAACGTTCATGTTCGATGCGAGTACAAGAATTCAAACTGATTGTTTGAAATGAGCTCGTTACTCCAAAATCATTTATGTTGTTGAACAAAAACGGTTTGAATTACATATAACAATTCAGAGTAAATGATTTAATATACTCCAAATTTCAGTATTCGTTGCAGTTCTCTGATACATATACATATAACATTTCTATATGGTTAACAGTGCTATTTTAGAGCTTCAACAGAACTCTGTAATGCAATTAATTTCGAAATTTAACTTCACACACATACAAAATTATTCTATTTGGACTAATATTGAAAACGTTATGCGTGTTTATTTGAACATAGTTTTCTTATAACGCTATTTTTTAATATTCGATATCTCTGTAACCATAAGCCAAAAAAATCTGAAAATTTGCCGAAATGTGCTGTTGAGAAGGAACATCAACAGAGTAAAAAAATAAGGAAAATCATAAAATATTTTTCTCCAAGCTGTCCGATTTGACTTGCATTGCCCCATATATTCTGGGTCCTTATGTGAAGCAAAGTTTATTTAACCATGTTCGCCTGTCCGTGCATCCGTTGAAATGGGATTTCCGAAGACCCCAAGTATGATGGGGACATGTTAGTTATATATTTATGTCATATAAAGAACGGCAACATCCAAAGTATCCAAAAAAGGAACACGCATCTTGGCTAGAAATGCACAACATACGACAAAATGTGGGCGAAATTAGACATGAGGGCGTGGCACTGTATATCTGGAGAATGGCAAGAGCCAAAGTTTCCAAATGAGGTACAAGCATCTTGGTTGCTTATACACAACATCCGACAAAATGTGGGCGATATTGGACAAGTGGGCGTGGCACTTCTCATACAAAAACATTAAAGATTTCTGTATATCTGGAGAACGACAAGAGCCAAAGTTTCAAAATAAGGTACAAGCATCTTGGTTACTAAAGAGTGCCCGGTAGGCCAGCTGGTAGTGAGCTAGCCTATCAGCGCCAGTGTTGCGGGTTCGATTCCCTCCAGAGACTCTGGTTTCTTTCCTGGTTTCGCGGGTTTAGCTTAAGGAATTAAAAAAAAAACACTGTATACATACGTATTATCAACGAAAAATCGACAAAACAGCCGATTGGCTGAAAGTACAAAAATTGTGTGAATGTTAGTGAAAAAAATGAGTGTATTGAGTTTTTCGAACCAGCACTTGCATGTGGAAACAGGGGGGGTGAAGTTAACTAACAGACCTTATGCCTCAAACCTCTTTAATCTATAATTATGGATAGAATTTGTGTGGATTCTATGTTTATTGGGATTCCTATTTGTTGGCATTACATACCGGCAAATACTTTTAATATTTTTTTTAACTTTCTCTTACAGGCAATTCATGTTAAATAATAAAACTGCTGTAAGATCACACAACAATATGTACAAAAAGAGTAAAATGGTATTATCAACAATCTAGTAAAGTGTAGAGCACAGCACACACAATGACTGACTAAAGTCAAGGTCAGTCCCACTAAACAATTAATATAAATGAAACAACAACAACGATATTAAGAGAGTTAAGAAAACCTAAAGAAGTTAATATACTATGTAAACATATCCGTTCGTTAATATTTGTTTTATGTATATGTATGTATGTATAGTATACATATAGTTGTATATCTACACCGGGCATATAAATGTACGTCATATATTTGCTCTTCATTTAAAAACTACAAAAACAGGTAAAATACTCAAGAGACTCTCAACAACGAAATAGGGAGTTGTATTTGCTTTCACATTGAAAATTGAAAAAAGTAAAATCGAAATAAAAAAAACAAGCGGAATAGATGCCGCTAAATAATAATACAATTTGTTTTTATTTCATATCTTTGTATCATTATTTTGCTGTATTTAGTTTGACAATTTTTTTATTTAATAAAATCAACAAGAAACATATCTTTTTTTAATTTCAACTTCTTTGCTGCAAATGTAACGAAGTGCTTAACATTAACACTAATATGATGTTAGTGTTAAGTATAGACTCATCATGGTAGGTATTAAAAATACATACATACATATGTATGTATGTAAAAAAATCGGTCTACAAATGATCTAGAAAATAGAAAAATAACAACATTTTTCTTCCAGAATTCAAGGTTTTGGTACAAATGTGGAAACAGAATTACATGAGCGCCTGCTTTATCCTGCTATATACCTGCTAAAATCTCATGGTGTATCTTAACCACTGGGTGACCAATTATACATTTACAAAATGCCGCCATGTGTGCACGAATACTTCACATACAGGTAGCAATTTTGACTGTATAATTCGACACAAATTATTCTCTCGCCCCTTGTTCAGAAGTCGGAGCTATCGAACCTCCACTGCTATATCAAAATTCAGGGGCATCTGTTGTACAACAGCAGCATCTAGGGAGAAAGTCTATGAGCCGAACTTGCCCACAAGGGTGAAAAATCATGTTTCCATGTGGAAGTTTCCCTCCCGCGGTTTTGGGTATAAACCGCAGCCACCACGTGATCTTCGAAAGTATACCTTCGTGAAGAAAGTACCCTTCTGATGCCCACAATAAATACACCTAATTATGCCGGAAAAGCAAGGCCCCCGCAAAGTCAAACTTGTTTCCTAGTCTATAGCTACAATTGTGCCGATGTCAAGAAAACAAAATTGTAATTGGTTTCCGAGAAAAAGTGCAATGTTCTTCGAAAAAATCAAGTTTTAGCCAAAATTTTCATGAGGCCATAGAAACCGAAGGGCAGCTAAACAAGTAAAACCCAAATGCCGATAAGTACTTCGAGAAAATCCGTACAGAAGGAGTTTGCTTTTTATTTGTTGCATAGTGTTATAGTTTAATTTTTTACTTTTCCATGTGCATACTACCTTATATTCTAATATTTTATTTCGCATTTACATATGTATGTACATATTTGTCTGATAGTGCGAATTGATGTTGTTTTTTTAATAATGTTTACTCTGATAATAAAACAAAATGTTTGTTATTGTAATTATTTTCAAGTTTTTCTTTTAAGTTCCATTTACTATTTTAAGACAGTTGCGTCATCATCGATGTACTCATTGTATTAAATTTGCTTTTACTAGTCTATTGTAGAGAATATCGTTTTGTTTTATACATCCAAACATACGTAGTATTTATAGCAGTTATTTTTTGTTTTTTCTTCAGCATTTTTTGCAAATACTACATACATATAATTGATTTAGGTCAACTGGTAATTAGTTTGTCCAACCATCTCCAAGGCACATATACTCGCTCTACTCTACACGAGTATTTGGAAATGGAGACATTATTGTAAAGATGGAAGAATATACTTTATACGTATGTATGTACATATGAGGATTTCAAATAGAGAATTAAATGCAATGCATAAGAAACATTAGTAATGGGAATTTTAAGATGATATTTTCTCAAAAAAAATTCAGGAGTTTTAAAATAATTAATGACTTATTGCTAGCTAGAAAATGCATTACATTCTGCTGGAATCTAATAGTTGTATAAATTTTCTGTACAATTTACTTCATTGCTAGCCAAAGAATAGCTAAAGTAAGCCTCGTAACAGAAATATACAAACGAAAATTCTGATAGTGCAAAGAAAATATTCCTGAAAAATATTGAAGGAATACGACTATTTAAGTAAAAAAGCTTTTGAGGATTGTAATTTGACTTCGAATACATTTGAATAATATGAAAATTTAAATAATAAATGTTACTCACCATGAGAAATAAATTCCCAGATTCTATTTGCTATTTATTTATAATAGGATGTGGCCAAAATTCGAAAAAAATAACACTAACTGCCGTATTCATACAAATATTTTTAATTTAATAAAGGTTTACAAAACACATTGTCTATGAAAATTGTACTTAATAAACGTTTGTTAAAATTAGTAATCCTTTATGAATTCGGGGGTATATTTTTAACTTGGGGTTCTTCCTCAAAAACCCTAAGTTAACGAAAGATCAAATATATAAAGAAACCTATCACTTTAGTCGTGGGTCACATTTCATTAATTTCTCTTTTTATTTGCGTCTGCACACTGAAATTTTTCATTGAAATTCTATATTTTACATGTTAACTTTAACTAAATTTTTCTGTTTTTGATATTTCTTAACAATAAGAAAAGTGAGTTAGCCAAAAATATATGAAAAATAAAGATAAATGAGTTTTTTTAGAAAACCTTTTGATAACTTAAAGCCCAAATTTTGTTTTATAATTTTCAAACAACCATGTGCATATGTAAGTACATCTTAAGTATTCAATTTAATTTACAAAATTATTTAAAATATTTTTCAATTATGACATGTTTAAAAGAGACTGGCTCTTATTAAAAGGCCACTAGAGTGAAAGATATTTTTAGAATAGCAAAACCACATTAACAATTTAATGAAAAAAATTACAGGCATACATTTTTTTAAGTTTTGTTATATCTCTTGACATACCGCAAAAAGGCAATAAAGTAAATTTCATTACAAAAACTTTCAACTTATACATACTTTTCCAAGTATTAGTAAGTAAACTAAATACATACACACAAACAAACATACATGTATGTAAATGAATAGTGAAGTGAAAATTGTAAACCAATAACTTGAAATATAAAAATCAACTGCCTGTTTTTAGATGACGAGCACAAAATTTATTCGTTTAAAATTTGATTTTCTAAAATTTGCGTTATTTTAAATGTTTTCGCCGTCTCAAACTTTACCAGAAAAATGCTCAACTTTCTACAAAACTTTTATGTGCTGTTTTCACAACGCAGGCGAATGAACGTGTAGTAAAATTTATATGAAAAGCACTCCGTTTTTAGAGAACACAAGCGATTGAGCGTGGAGTAAAATTTATATGAAATACACTTAAAAAAAAAACTGAGTTTCTGAGGTGTCCCAGAATTAACGCAAACTTGGATTTGTCGCAATTTGTGCAGTAAAGTGTTGGCAGCCCAAAAAAAGTGTCTTCATTATTGAACCATATTTCAAAAATAATGAAAGCTTGGCGGCTTTTGTTCGAAAATTACAAAATATGGTCGGAAAAGTGTTTTAACTTCCTCAACTGTGAAGCGATTAATTGAAAAATTCAGGGAGACTGATCCCTTGGAGACGCCAAACACACTAGTCGTACCGAAACATGCGGTTCAAATGAGAATATCGAAGCAGATACAGACTCCCTGCATTTTTCTATTACATAATCGCTTATTAGTTGACGAAGTTAATTTTTTAAATAAATTTTTGAAGTCATCATAATTGATATATGGTTCAATAATGACGGCACGTAGTTCTATCGTGTATCGCTTCATTTTTAGTGACGTGAACTGCCAGCTGTAGATTATTTTTTAGGGTTGCCCACACTTTAATTCACAAATTGCGACAAATTCCAATTTTGCATCAATTCTGGGACACCCTTTATTATAAAGCGGAAAAGTTGTTATGTTTCAATTTCTGTATGTTTGTATGTTTATATATTTGTATGTTTATATGTTTGTATGTTTATATGTCTGTAAGATTTAATCTACTGCCGGCACGATTTTAAAAAATTTTTCAATAAAATTAAGAATGTAACCTCCTATGGTCTTTGTGCAAATTTGCAATTTGTAAATTTGCAGTGCATATCACTGTTGGAATCTGACAATTATTAAATTGTACCGTCTTAATGGCAAAATTGTACCAAATTGACATAAATTGTACCAAAATTTCGCTATAAAATAAAAAAGCATACATAGTAAGAATTCACAGCACTTTTTTATTTAATAAAAACAAAAACAAAACAAGTAAGAAATTATAGTCCGTCAAGCCTTTGATTCTCTACACAACAGTGTACACAGATCAAGAGTGAGACCCATGGGCAATCATGGACCCGCCAGAACAAAATGTTATGAGGTTAAGATTTATGTTAAAGTTTTGGTGTCGACTTTTATTAAGATATCTCCATCTATATGAGATTTATTTGCTTTAAAGTGATTTTAGGAAAAGGTTTTATATCGGACCTATGGATAATTTTGAACCCGCCAGCGCTATATTTTGTCTTTACAAAGTGTCTATTGTAAAAGTTATTGCCGCTAATTTTTATATCAATACCAACATTTGTAAGGTAGTCGCAAATATGGACCAATTTCATAAAAATTGCGACCTCTACTTTACACAGAAGGTAACATGAACGATAGCCAGCCAGCCGGAAGCAGGGACATCGTTAAATAGACTCAGAAAGTATTATTTTGTAGTGTGACACACATCAGCACAATCGCATAATATCCTCTCCTCTTTTGTGGTGTGGGTATAAAAATTATGAAAAAGCATACATTTTTCTATTTCTCTTGGTTGACAGTGTCACCAAAACAATGGACTAAAGTAGTGATTTGGAGGCACTTACTCCTAGGCTTCTGCAGGCATACGAGTACATATACCTATGTATGTATGTACTTTATATGTTGGTATTATATCCGAACATTAATTAACAATTATACAATTTTTGGTAGTTCTGGTCACGGCTGGAAATGTTATTTAAAATTTTATTATAGAAAAGTGAGTTAATCCACCTCAAATAAATAATAAAACTTCGTCGATATTTTTATTTTAATTGTACCAAAAAGGGATACATTGTACCAGTGTACCAATGAAGTTTCGATTGTACCAAATTTGGTACAATTGTACCACAAATCCCATCAGTGATGCATATTATGATTGATCGTGAGCATACCACTTTTATTTTTTGTGCAAATGTTTTATTTTTCTAAAGATTAATTCTGGCAACACAAAAATCTTTATGCAGCACTGTTAAAAATCTGCATTTGTTTACAATCAGAATGTACTAATAAAGTGACCTCACAAGCGCAGATTTTGCAGTGATTTTCTTCGTGGTTTGACGTTTAGTCTTTTTTTTTTTTTGTTTATTTACATTTTTTAATAAGGCATTTTGACATTTGCCGTCTCAATTCTAGCAACAAAATGCCTGGTGTTTTTTCTATTGTTGCATTGTTTTAGTACTGAGGTTACTTTATTAATACATTTTGTTTACAATTATACGCAAGCATATTAAAATAAATTTTTTATTTTTAAATTATTTAAATTTAATTTTCTATTTTATGTTAAAATCCACGAAAATTTTGAATTTATAAGTTTTCTTTTAACCAATATGGCGCTTAATATGTCAAATATTATTATTTATATTTTTTTGCAACTGAGCAAATGTGCACTACTAATTTTGCTCATGGTTTTTTTTAGTGCAAACGAAGTAAAAACAGCAAATTGCAAATACGTACATTTTGTTGTTGTGTTGTGTAAATGTGTGTATTTTTGCACGCATTTGCATCGCTTGCACACTTTGCACTACCCATCGTGATTTCCCTTACTATTTACCAAATTATATTTTTTATTAAAATTCAAGAATTTCTATTTACACACATTAAGCGGTCTTCAGTCAAAAGTATTTTGATTTTTGTCAAACTGATATCAAAACCATACGTGTGAGTTTTTTGTTACTAATGGTGTTTTCTTTTCTAAAAAATAATAATGCATTATGTTTGTGTAATATATTTATCAGGTTACACGCACCCTTACAAAGTGATACATTTTTCTAAATTACAATGGAACAAAATAATAGCAACGTTTTACACTCAACACTAATATGTATTAAGCGTGTTAAATATTCTAAATTAATTTGTACTAAAAAGCAATATTCACCACGGTTGTTGCGATTTGCAACATTAAATTTTCTTTGATTTGTAATAAGCGTTAGCAACACTGATTTTTATTAATTAAAGTGAGCTGTTGTTAAAAATTATGCGCAAAAAAAATAATTATTAAATAAAAGTAAAACAAAAAGTTTTTATATCCATCACGAAACAGTCAAATCCCGATAATTCGTACCCCGATAAATCGTAATTCCCGATAATTCGTAATAAATTGTCCGTCCCTTGAAAAATCTCGTTAATTCGTAAAATTTCCATACATTTTGGTCCCCTCGCTAATTCGTAATTCTTTTTTCAAATAAAATATTCTTTACCACTTATAAATCGTAATTGTTTGCTAAGTACCATTTATAATTCGTAATAAAAACAACAAAAACACGGAAATAATGATATTTAGCTTACCGCTATATTTTGTGTGGGTTTTTGCTTGTGTGTGTGTTTATTTTCTTAAGATCAGTTTGTTACATGAATAATAAAGAAAAATGTCAAAGGACACGCATCGTTTTAGTAAATAAATTGAAAAACCCCGTTAAATCGTATTTATTTGTTTTTAAAACCGTTAAATCGAAACCCCGCTAAATCGAAAACCCCTATAATTCATAATAAACGGCCGGTCCCATGCGATTACGAATTATAGGGATTTGACTGTATAACCAAAAATCTTAATACAACACAAATTGTAAGCAAACACATGAAAAAAGTTGATGAGAAAAATACTTGCTTGCATAAAAAAGTACTTAACTTAGATACGAAAAATGGTATTATCTCACACTCAATTATAACTGGGGGTAAGAAATGGAACAAAATTGGCATTAATTTTTGTAACATATTTAGAAAGGAAAACGACAACTTTCACACTTTTGCATATTTTTTTAGAATAGAACAAAACCCCGAGCGAATGGTAGCATACATGGAACATTATTTGTCAGAAAAGAAAACACCATAACACAAACACAAAAATGTGAGTTTGATGAGCCAGTTTGATGTGTGGCCATGCCGCTATAAAACTTCAACTTTTATTAAAAGTTAATCTTAAACTTTAATTTTTTATGGACAAACCTAAAATTTTCTTTAGAAATTTTATCAATACCCTATTTTTTACAGATACATACATATGGGTCAATTTCAAAAAAAAAACGTACACATCGAGATTTTTTTTTTGCTTATTTTTAAAGATTTTTCAATTCGCCTGTAAGAGTGGCAAAATTATTTAGAAATTGATGAAGGTGGTACTTTTAGGCTCTCAAAAAAATAAATATTTTTTTAATTTTTTTAAGGTTTTCTATGATTTCGATCTTGAGCGTCACACACCAAATATGTTAAAGAAATCGCTAAAAATGCAAAAAATATTTGAAATTCAAGCTTACTACGATCTTCTTTTGTTTCTCAAGATTGACTTTTGTGAAAATCACCTTTTCGATTATAAACACAAAATCACGATTTACTTTGATTTTTAATTTTTATTAAAAGTGACTAGTTATTTTAAAATTTTAAGATGAAAATATGGAAATTTTTGTTAAAAAAAGACTTGAACTTAGAGGTTACTTGCAAAGTAATAGGCGACTTTGCAATTTTATTTATAAATTTTCATTCCAATTCTTATTCTGAATCTGTATAAACTTTATGAAATGACAAGCGGCTTTGTTTTTCTCATTCTCATTCAGTTTGAGCACTTTCGAATTAAGTTTGTGGCAATTGCATAAATTTCCGGACCCCCAGATGTTTAAATTGCAAAAGCACGAGCGAGATCTGTAAATCAATTCACCTCTGGATTTTGTAATTATATGGTGAATATCGATTATACCTTTCTTTCTTTAATATTCGTCACTACGCGCTCTATCGAGCTTTATTTTCTCTCGATATCTTCGAGCTCTTTCAACCGCCGTTAATTTTGTTGTTTTACTCTTGTAAATTAAAAAATAAAATCAAAATTAAGCATTTTAAGCTATGAAGCAATATATATCAAAAGTGACGCTCATGAAATGTTTGCCTATTTTGGTTTTTTTCGTAGGCAATTTTTTTCTCAAATTCACAAATTATAAAATGAAACCATGTAAACAATGATTGTCAACTTCAATTTTTACATTTAATATATTCACTTTTAAAAAAATTTAGCGTGACGCTCATGAAATTTTATCGCGCCCTTGCCATGGTGTTCACAAAAACTACGCAAATGCACACTTTTTTTAATTGAATTTTTTTTCGCTTTTTCACTTTTGTAATAATTTAAGTTTGTACTTTCCTTACTTTATTTAAATGAAAATTGAAAACTTGTAATATTACTTGAATTATAAAAAAGTGACGCTCAATGCAAATTGTGGGGACAACCTTTGTTTGCAACGCCAAATTCGCACTAATTCACTTTTGACGACTATAACAAATCAAAACACAAGAAAGAAACGCAATAATTCGAAAACTGTTATTAAATGTTGCATATTTACTTTTTTCTTGGTTTTATTTCATTTTGTTTACTAAAAATTCTAACGGGGGCACATGCTTTTGTATGGGAGGAGTCAGAAGGAGAAATAAAACACCATTCTGAATAAAAAAAACAAACATACAAATTTGAGAATTATGTTTTTTTTTTGTTACATATTCCTCGCTGATCACTCTGAAATTTTTGTTTTTTTTTTGTGTTTTTTTTTTACCTAAAATAGTAGTTTTTTAAATCGACCCATATACATATTTTCCAATAATTTTAAATATGTAACTGTAGAGTTTTCTTTCTACTGACAGCTACAAGAGTATGAAATCTTTACTTAAAGACGAATATTTGTTGAAACTATGCTTTAGTTCACTCTTCATTTATATACTTATATCCAATAAAAATTATATTTTTACAAGAGATTTTAAATTAAGTAGACTTTACAAATTTAAAGTGTGGGTGTGTGGTTGATTGCTTTTTTTAATTTGGTTTTTTTTTAATTCGTTATTTTTTCTCTCTTCATTTTTGTTTAAAACATTTTATTGGCATATTCAGAGGAGTTAGTTGAATTGTTTTTAGTATGCTATAAATATTTACATATATCGTATAAAGACTAAACCTACACAAAGTGCTGGTTGTCGAGATAATTTACATGTAAAATAAAATATTTTCATATATGTATGTACATACATACAGTTACAGACAAATAAATAGGATCACTGCTATACAGTTTTTGTGGTGTACCTGCCAAGCAAATTAATTTAAGATTCGTCGGACTATAAAACGTTTCGCTATTTTTTAACGAGCATGGAATTTTCAGAATTTAAATGTGTTTTTGCAAATATGTACTGTGCGATTTTGCCAATGACTTTTTTAACATGGACCCCTTCTTCAATATATTATGAACAGATCTTTTTTTTTAACTGTGTCTAACAGCTGCGTCTGATTTAAAAGCAGCGTTACCAAATAAGCACCTTTTATTAATTTTATTTTAATATCAATACAAAGAAAGCGTTCATGGCCAATTAAATACACATGTATTTTACAATTAATATATGTATGTACATATAAAAAAATGCTAAATGCATAATTTTCGTCCTAGGGCTTTTTTGGATAAGTAAATAAAAACGCTTTTATCATCCTTCCCTTACTTTTATTGAAAAAATTGTTTTTATATTTAATAAAATTTTAATCAGTGGAAAATTATAGATAAAACTTTTGTATAAAAAAAATTTAAATATTTTTAGATTTGGGCCCTTATTATGTATAACGCAACGCAACGCAACGCCAAAGAATAACGTTGAAAGCAAAAACAAAGTCATAAATAATTTGCAATTTTGTTGCTTTCTACAGAAATTCATGTACCGTTTTACATGATTAGGGCATTATTTAAATCAGACCATAAGTAACATATTTAAGTAAAGTTAGCTTATCATTTTATACAAAATTACTTAATTATTCGAAAAGTAGTGATATTTTTCAGAGCATTTGTTGCACGGACCAACATCACTTTTTTGATGTGTCTGACAGTATAGTCGTCATGCACGATTCTTTTTGATTTCTTTCGACCACAAAATAATATTTGCCATCATATCGACTTGAAAACTCTTGGTCGTCTTTACCTTATCCACGATTGAAGAGGTCTCTTACTTTCATAAGTTTTATAGTATCGAGTGGCAATTGATCGACGAAAATCCAATTAGGACATGCTTCCTGCTCCTTTGCGGTGTAAAATCCAGGCATTTTGTATTGAAACATCTATTAACCAGGTAAATATATAAAAACAACATTTCTTTCCACGAGCTCCAATTCTGTGTGCATTTAAGTATTCGTCCATTCTATAAGTTCCTCCCATATTTTGATTATACTCAGATATAAAAAATGTAAAATGTAGGCGCGAAAAATTGTGTCAACACAATTTCACCCCTTGCGTTGCAAACCATTTCGTTTTTAGACCATTTTCATTAGACCAATAGCCTTTTTTTGAAAGAACAAATAAATAAACATTAACTATCAGCATGCCCATTAAATCACGCATGTTCTGCACCGTGATTTTAAGACTGTCCTGACCACAGAAAACCGGATACACCTGCAACACATCGCTGAACTAGCGGAGCCTTAAATGAAGTTTTTGAACCATAAAGACTGGGTTTTTGAGATGTGGATTAAGTTTAAACTTAGTTTAACGAAGTCTTAAACTCGGATTTTTCCGTCGAAATGTATTTTTTTTATTATTTCATTAAATAAGAACATTTTAAGGAAATCTAAGCTGTTCCGTCAAATTTTTGTAAACAAACTTAGAAATCGCGACACAAATCTATTTTCAGATTAACATAGTTTAACTGAGATCTCAAAAACCCAGCCTATATATTTTTCTTTACTTTCCGTCGTCATCCTTTTTCTTATAAACCGTAATAGGGGCAATAATTATCATCTTTTGCAGTAGTCTCACTTGGCTGCCTCGCAATAAAATACTATTTTATTTAGATTAGTTTTCTATTTATTGTTTCGTTGAAACAATTCTCTTGCACTTTTTTGTGTGTACTAAAGAATTGCATTTTTAATATAAATCGATGTGGATAGTATTTATCTTGAACTCTTAAGTAGACACCTAATTTGTGTGGCACAAACTGGCTGGGACCACTTGTATTTTATATGGAGTTTTTGGTGGCTATAAAAAAAAACTCACACTAACGAACCCCTGGTCCTGGCTGGGACTTCTTTTATATGTATGGAGTTTTATGGCTATAGCAGGAACATTTCGTTGTCAAATAGAATAATTCTCCAAAAAAAAGTAAAGAAAGAATTCGTGTATGTTGCAAATGCTTTTTGGTACGTTTCGTTTTGATTTTATTTACTTCAGTACATAAATAATAAGGATGCCCCATGCCAGGCCCAGGTGGAAACAATATTCACAAAATTTTCATTTGACCATTTGGGGTATAAATTTACACTTTTTTTCATTTTCTTGTAAAAAAATACTTTAATTGAGGAATACATAAAGTTTCGTTCTAAAATGTTTAATATATGAAAAACAAAACTTGGAAAAAAGTCAAAAAATGCCTGGCCAATCCCAGGTATACACTTAAAGGTTAAACTTCATTATCCTAGTCAATGAAAAATAACTTTAATAATATTTTTTTTTTTTTTTTTGAAATTTCGAAAATTTTATTAGTGACTCTTTTTCATTGCCCGTAACTGTTTGTATACAAAAGATTTTATATTTAAACTAAGTATACAATATCAGGAAATAATTAATCATGAGGTCAAAATAAAGTAATCGAGCAAATATTCTTATATCGCATCGAATGCAATGTTTAAGAATAAACTGTGTAGGTTAAGTTACATAAAAAAAACTCTCTTCTTGAGGTTAAAATGAATCAATGTATCTGAATATCATACTATATATAGAAGCTATTCATGTCAATAGTTGCACCCTTGCGAAAAAGCAAAAGTGCAAAAACAAAACAACAACCACATAGACAATTATTTCGCACAAACGATGCAAAATTGTCAGGGTCTAAGTAAGTGCAAGATTATCAGAGTAAAATAATCAAATTTTCAAAACTTTTTATGGCATTGCCATATTGAAAAAAATGCTTGGAAAGTACTCACGAAATCAACTCTACACTAAACAAAGCAGAAATACCATTTTGACGTACACTTTTTCTTTGTATTAAAAAATATTATAAATTGTAGTGTTTGTTAAAAATAAAACAATTAAAAAAAAAACCTCAAAAAATGGAAGAAGCTGAAATATTAAAAATACTGGAATGCTTATCTGAATTTTTTTTTAGCTAGATAAGTTATTAAATCAACTTGTAAATTAATAAAATTATTCATTTTGTGTAATTTTCAAGAAACTAAAGATTGAATTTTATAAAAAAAAATTATTTGAAATAATCGCAAGTGTATAAAAAATAGTTTTGGAAATGCTGAAAATTGAAGGTGCAAGCAAAATGGGTTGCTCATTTAAAAAAGGTGCAACTATGCTTTTTTGCACAGTTGCAAGGGTAAAAAAATACCTTTATATACATAGTTTGCAAGTACATACTCTTGTTAGCATACTAAATTTTAAAAATATTATATTTCCTATCATGCAAAAACCAAGTTTAATTAACACTTACAAATTAACAAAGGTTATAATTACTAGTTATTGTATTTATTTGTGCTTTTGTTTTACTAAATTTTTATCTTCACAGTTTTTACAAGTCATATAGACAAATTAGTATTTACCTTTTCTTTCTACGCTGCCTTCCCGGCTTTCTTCCCTGTTAATTGTTTCAGCTGTAACGAGAAAATAAATGATAATTTTTTTATTAATAACAGTTCTTTTTATACGAAAATAGTTAAACAGCTAAACATTTGATGTATGTATGTATGTATATCCATTTGGTGTAATATACACATAAATAATATACAAAAATTTATTCAGTATTCACTTTATTAAGCATAATCCATAAATTTTTGTAGGCTTAATATCAAATACAATTGGCATTTTAGGAAATACAAATGAAATTCTTACCCCTAAGAATTTTTAGTGTCTTCTTTTTTATAATTTTTAAGAATTTAAGAATTATTAATTTTGAAATAATTTAAAAGCTTTTATTTGCTATAAAAAATCTTTCGATAACCCAAAATTTCTAAGTCTGCGTTCACACTATGAAAGTTTTCTTTCAGTAAGGCTGAGTTTATTGATGAGAGCGAAGAGAAGAATGACATTTTCTCTTCATCTCCAAACAATAATCTGAAAATTTCTGAAAGAAAACTTTCAGTGCGAACCCAAACTAAAGATAACCTGCCGATTAAAAACCAACTCACATTTTTGTACAAAACTTTTGATAATTTAAATTTTCTAGAAAAAATGTTTCGATAACGAAAATATTAAACAGACAATTTTTCGATAACTTAAATTTTGTATAAAAAATCTTTAGATAACTGAAATTTCTACAAAAATCTTTTAAAAACTCAATTTCTTTAAGGAAAAATCTTATGAACTTAAATTTTTTAATTCAATTTTCTTTAGATATGTAGTTCAAATTTTTAATAGAAAATATAATGATCTCCAGTTTTTTGAAGAAAATCTTCGAATTGCTTATGTATGTGCGGTTTCAACAATACAAGTAATTAAACATGTAGTAAAATTTTTTTCAAAAGCACTCAAAAAACTGAGTGCTCTTCATATAAACTTCACTAAACTTTCAATCATTTGTATTGTGAAAACCACAGAGTAAATATGTACTTTAAAAATCTTTTGACAAATCAAATTTTCCATAGACTTTTTTTGACAACCAAAATTTTATATTAAGTCTTTCAATAACTCAAAAATGCAAAAAAAAATTTTAAACCACAAATTATCAAAATCTCAAATTTTCTTTTGAACCCATTTCGATATACATACATACATACATACATACATACATACTTCTAAATTGTTATTCGAGTATGCACAATGTATATTTATAATTATAAATTGATAACTCATTTTTTTAATAATTTCCTATAAAAATTTTATATAAAGGGTATTCACGTCACAAGTTGCACCCTTGCGAAAAAGCAAAAGTGCAAAAATATAACAACAATCACACAGACAATTAGTTGTGCGTAAATAATTTTCTTTGTGGTTGTTGTTATGTGTTTGCACTTTTGCTTTTTTGCAAGGGTTCAACTTGTGACTTGAATACCCTTAATATAAATATTTATTCCAACTCAATCTGCTTAAAAAAATTCCTAAATGCGCATTCTTATAATTTCTTTTTTTTTTTTTTTTTTTTGAAATTGACTTGCACGTTTATTATTTTTCAAGTTATTCTTATCTTACGACAATACTAGAAAAGAACCAGATGGCAAGTTTAAAGATAAAATGTGGCAAATTTGAAGTAGACTAATTTACATTATAAACTCCTGCAAATGCATTATTTCACTTGACTGACATTCTTTCTAGATTTCAATTAAAAAGAAAACACAGAAAAGTATTGTTAAGTGTAGACATTTTTGAGACATACAAAAATCCAACAAATGCCAAGGAAAGTGAATTGAACGTAAGAGCACGAAGAGAACGAGTATATATAATTTATAAAGCATTATTAATTTATATTGAAACACACTTTGTTTTATTTATGTATGAGAGGGTATGCAAAAAAGTTATTTACAAATTTTATATACGAGAGCGGCCCAACAAGTCATGCACAGGATTTTTTATAAAAAAATCAATTTCTTTTTCAACATAGTCTCATTAAGCTCTATACATTTTTTCCACCGTTTCTCCAAATTGATCATTCCTTCCAAAAAAATAAGATTTGTAAAAGTCAACAAAATAGGTGTTTGTTTGTTAGATGATATCACAAAATCTTTTTCCGCCGAGCCGTTTAATGCAAAGAATAGGGCGGGTGCAATTCGTATCCTAATTAAGGGATTTTTTTTAAATGGAAATGGCACATTACATTATTTATAGATAGAGCAAATTAAGTATGTATTTGGGGTTGTAATCGAGAAAAACTTAAATTTAAAAATCAGTTGATGAAAATATGACAAACAGTGAAGACGTTTCAACTTTTAAATTTTACAGTGTTTTAAGTCCCCTGAAGAAAATTGTAAGAAAAGATAAACTCACTGTTTATTGTTGGTGTTTTGTTTAAGTTTTGATATTGTTGCAAGTAAGACTTTGAGTGTTTATAATTCTTATTAGTTTTAGGGTTTTATTTGTATAATATTTTTAGCTTTTCTAAAATCTTTGGAAAAGGTTTCCCGATGAGCTGGCCTAAGCAACCAGTGAAATGCGCATAGAAGATAGCTTTCCCTCAACAATAAATTTTAGTGTATTCATCAAATATGAAAAATTGGGAATTAAGCACGTCATACAGAAATCTTATTAATAGAAAGTTTGTGGAATTTTTATTTATAATTTTTTAAATGATCTTAAGCCAAACAGCAACGATCATATCGACTATATTTGTAAAAAGATCGGCAAAAAAAATAAGATACAGGAAGCAAATATCGATATAAATAAATAAAAAAAAAATTACAACTACCCATTTTTTCAGAGTTGTGAAAATTTCGAAAAAATATTTGATCATATTTCAATTAACTTGTGTTTTGATAGGATAAGTATGGGTATGGCTAAGAAAAAAATCATAAAAGATGACTTCGAGAAATTTGTCAAAACATTAGCAGTTAATTTACATTTTTTGGTTACTTAATTTGTTTTAAACTTTTATATACATATGTATGTTCAAAATGAAAAATAAAATCAAAAAATTAACAGCCTGTTCAACGATTTCGAACGTCAACGTTCGCATAGAAAACTACACTTAAAACAAAAACAAATTTTCGAATATTGTTTTTGTTTTACATATAATTTTCTATTCGAACGTTAACGTTCGAAATCGATGAACAGGCTGTAAATAAAATTAACCTAAAAGTTTTCTTAAGTTTAATATGGTTCGACGCATATGAATCACATAAATTCGCACAATTGATTAAGCCAACTTAAGCATATTGGGCCTGAATGCATACCTAAAAAACTTTTTTTTAATTTTGCGCAATTTTCAAGTTTATTTTTCTTATTATTAATTAACGTTTTTCCGAATTTTTTTTACATAGAAAATCATTTGTTCTTCTCAAAAAAAAAAAAATATTTTCCAATGCGAAAAATTATTTTCAAATCACGACATCTATTAGAAACCCATTTTCATTTTTAAGTAAATACCTATGAGTAAAATTTTACAATAAATGCCTACAAATTGGGTTAGCTGGGTTTATGGATTAACTTTTTTACATACATATGGCTGTATGTGTGTGTTAGAGATACGGCGAATATTCGGTTTCGCATACGATTTTTTTTTATTCGTATTCGTTTATTTTGGCTATTTTCACTCGGATTTGTTAAATGTATGCAAATATTTAAAGAAAATAACTAATTATCAGGGGTGTCATGGAATTCGAAAACGTAAAACGAAAGAATTTTAAGAGCCGGTTTTCAATAAGGTTTCTGTAATAAAAACATTTTATGACAATTATTATACAAATAATGCTCTATTAAACAGAATTCTTTAACAAAAATTGCAAACATTTGATTTAAAGTTTAATAAAAAGGACTGCCAAATTCTTTCGTTTTACGTTTTCGATTTCCATGACACCCCTGTATAATAACACATCGGCATTTCAAAGCATTCGATATCGATCGAAAATACAATACAGTTTAAGTGGAAATTTCGATCGAATGCCGTAATTTGCTCCCTGGACAATTTTAAAAGCACTTAACTATAAAAAAAAATATTTACTTCAGATTTTACTTTGCAATAAAAAAAATTTAAGAAGCAAGGAAACGCACCACTTAAAATTCAGTCTTATATCATACTACAAAATTATATTCAGGGCGAATTCACTACAAGTGGCAGCGAAAAGCTTGCTGACTTTGACAGTTCGAACCAATTTGTTTTGGTTTCATATTTTATTTTATTATAATTTAATTTCATACAACTTGGTATATATTAAATTAAATCAAATAAAAATGTACATAAACAGCCATGTTATGGATCGAGTGAAATTGGAATCAGTGGAGATTTCCAGTTTTTTTTATTTAAGATAAGTTCTAATAAAGATAAGCTGTACTCATAGTATGAAGTATATAAAACAATATTATTAAATGAACTTTAAGCACTGGATCGTTTTTAAAGTTTGTTCGATTTTGTTTTCACTCGAATTCGATTTCCCGAACATTGTTGATAACTTTTTGTTTAACCACATACATATTTATTTGTTTGTATTGTTATTTGAGGAATTTAATAACTCTATTACTTTAGTTGTAAGCAAAAATGTTCGAAACATTTTGCAACTTTCATTGAAATTAAGTCTTATTAAAATTGTAGCCTTTATTCGGTTAAATGAATGGATTCTTGTGAATAAAGATTATCAGAAACACCTGAGGTCCTTGCACAAAATGTATTGCTAGTTGGCATGACTAACAAACGAGATCAATTTATATAAGTTGTGTACGTCATTTTTATCGCATTTTTGAAAAACTGGACCTCTCTCTCATTCTCATTATTTGGAATGTCTGTCGGCTAATTAGAAAGTTTTTCTTTCCAATTTTGTCTCAGTTCATGATTTTGTTCTAAACAACAAAAAATGTAATTATTTTTATTTATTTTCACATTACCTATAACCTAGCCTTAGGGCTTAGGTCTTCAGGATCGATGGCTATATTAAACAGGAGACGTACGAACTGGGGAGTTCAATACTCCTCTCTGGTCCGGTCTCTATCTGACCCTCCTGGGGTTGATGATATCGGGGGGATCGATGCAGCAGTGGATCTGCTTTCGAACTCACTGCAGTTGGCGACTTCCTTGGCATGTAGGCTAAGGGTGCGTAGGAGTAGGAACGACGTATGTCCGGAAATCGGATGGTAGTTGGACCACGAATAGTCAAGAAACACTGGAAGTGTTGATGGAAACTCCCAATGGGAGGCGACTCCTATTCCTATGTCCATACCATTGGACTACGATAGGATTAAGTGGGCTATCGATAGCTTTAGCCCATACAAATCTCCGGGTATGGACGGTATAATTCCTGCGGACCTGCAGAGGAATTCGACCCTGATAATACCCTGGTTGTTGGCCATATACAGGGGATGCGCTAGATTTTCGTATCTTCCCGTGAAATGGACCCTGTGCAGGGTGGTCTTTATACCCAAAGGGGGTAAGGCTTCTCACACCGAGCCGAAGGATTACAGACCGATTAGTCTTGCATCCTTTCTTCTTAAGACTCTTGAGAGGGTTATCGATATACACTTGAGGATGACCATCCCAAGGGGCTTACTCTCTGCCTCTCAACATGCCTACACAAGGGGCAGGTCTGTTGAGACGGCTCTTCACTCTCTGGTCGGAACCATTGAGAGATCGCTCGAATTTAGGGAGTACACACTTGTGGCCTTTCTCGACATAGAGGGGGCCTTCAACAATGTCAACCCGGACTCTATCGTGATGTCCATGAGGAGTCTGGGGATCGACGCTGGCATATGTAGATTTGTGGACAATCTACTACGGAATAGGGTAATTTGTTCTACGATAGGTGAAACTAGTGTTCAGAGGCTGGTGAACAGGGGCACTCCCCAATGGGGAGTTCTATCCCCACTATTGTGGAACCTGACTATGAACACCATGTTAACAAGGATGGACGACATGAGGATCAAAACGGTGGCGTATGCTGATGATGTTGCAGTGGCCATCTCAGGGAGGCATTTGGGCGTAATGTCCCAGTGTATGGAGGCTGCTTTGAAGGTACTCAGTACCTGGAGTGCATCATGCGGTCTGGGTGTAAATCCGTCTAAGACGGAACTGGTACTCTTCACGAGGAGGTATAAGACCGAGGACTTTAGGCTTCCGAGGTTAAATGGAATTGAGCTTCGGATATCTCAAAGTGCGAAGTATCTGGGCGTGGTTCTGGATAGCAGGCTGTCATGGGGACTAAATGTCCGGATGAGAGTGGAAAAGGCAATAGTTGCATATATATGCGTGTAGGGGTGCAATCGGCAGGAACTGGGGTATGAGCCCGAGGTGTGTCAATTGGATCTTTGAGGCTGTGGTAAAGCCGACCCTGTACTATGGGGTCGTTGTGTGGTGGACTGCATTGGATAAGGGCGTACACCGTGCGATGCTTGAGAAAGTATACAGACTTGTCGCGTTGATGATTACGGGATCAATGCGATCTACTCCAACGAGGGCGCTGTTCACGATACTGAACTGGCTCCCGGTGGATATAATGGCCAGACAGTTGGCTCTTTGTTCGGCGACGCGGCTGCACGCGGTGAATAGCTGGTCGACACGTGACTTTGGACACGCCGGGATAATCAAACGTACGATTGTCCCTGATGGAGTGGATTACTGCACCCCGGTGCCATTCTTTGGTGCGGGGTTCGTGGTGCAAATGGCGCACAGCAGTGTGCTGTTGGATACTTTCCGTGAACCGACCCTAGGGGTCTATACTGATGGTTCGAGGAAAGGTGAGAGGGTCGGCGGAGGTTTCTTCATAGAGGAACTGGATGTGAAGGTTTCCTTTCGTCTGCCGGATGGATGTAGTGTCCTGCAGGCGGAAATCTCGGCTATAAGGCGGGCGGCAAACTGGCTGAGGTATCATCGCATATCGGGAGATATACGTATATTTACTGACAGCAAGGCTGCCCTTGCTTCCCTAGCGGGTGTCTACACGACATCGAGGTTAACTGTAGAATGTCGGATGTCTTTGGATGAGATTGCGAAACATTCAAGGGTAACGCTAATGTGGATACCGGGGCACACTGGGTGCCCGGGCAATCAGGTAGCAGATGAGCTTGCCAAACAAGGTAGTCGCATGGATGATGCATTCATTGACCAATTCATTGGCCTTCCAATGGCTCACTGTAAATCACTTATAGGGCGCGAGTCGCATAGAGTTGCGCAGACGCGGTGGACCTGTGAATCCACCTGCTCGATATCCAGGATCCTTTAGCCTGGATATGATGGACGGAGAACTAGCTCTCTACTTGGGTTCAGCAGTACCAGATTAGGACTGTGATATCGGTTGTAACTGGACACTGGCCGGTGGGGACTCATGCTGGAAGAATGGGTCTGGAATTTAACGACTACTGTAGAAGTTGTCAGAACGAGGAGGAAGAGGAGACTGTGCTCCACTTTCTCTGTCATTGCCCTGGACTGCGGGGTATTAGGGTGGAATGCCTGGGGGAACCGGTATTTGCCTGTTTGGAGGATCTATCTGGGATGGAACTGAAATCGCTCCTTCTCTTCACTAGGAAGACGAGGTGGTTGGACTTTGCAGTGACGCCATCTGAGTGACTGCTCTAAGGGATGGGCATTGGCGCGGGGTATCACAAAGGGACCAATAAAGGACCCAAGTGAGCTGTCTTTTGATGGCCGTCCATGGAATCTAACCTAGCCTTTAAAGGCCATAATCGGTTACAAATTTCTATTAACAATTGTAAATAAAATTAATATATGAAAGTATGTATGTATGTATATTAGGGTGGGTCACTGATGTATGAGAAAAAATAAAAGTTCTCGAATCATATTCTAATAGCAATATTTTTTTGCAAAAAAAAAGTTCAAAAAAGTCTCATCTTGAGTCCGCGCATGAGCTCCTAAGAATTAAGAATATTTGAAAAAAGTCCATTTTTTAAATTTTAATATTTTTTTACTATCAATTATTATTAGTTAAAACTAAAAATATTTTAAATTAAACTTAAAAAAAATAATAATTTGGTTCTTATACAACAAAAAACAATAAAATCCTTTTTGGTCACAAAATCTTGTTTACTGGCAAATCCGGGCATCTCTCGTCTTGATTCAAGTTTCGTCTATATTAAAGCATCGATTGACTTTTTTAGCGCAAAGAGTCATGAATGCTTCTGACACTATTTTCACAAACCTAAAAGTCGTTAAAATACAGTAATATGATTTTCTGCAATACAATGCTATTTTAAAAATTTAACAAAATTGAAGGTCAAAGCGCGGGCTCTTACACTAAAAATAAATTAATAATATTTTACAGGGATCTAATTCAGACAAAAATACAACATATTTACGCTATTAGAAGTCGATAAGAGAAAAAATATTTTTTGACCCACCCTAATGTATCTATATATATAAAAATGAAATATGTATGTATATAAAAATTCAAATATATTAAAGTTAAAATATAATTACAAAAGAGCTAGATAGCCTAATTTAAATGTAAGAGTTCCAGCTATGAAAAATCCCAAAACGAACGATTCAGAAGATTAAATGTAAATACATGTATACACATGCATAAGTAATAAAATAATAAAAATTTCTCCAAAATATCATAAAAAAAAAATAATATATTAGTCAAGTTTACACAGAAGAAAAATATAAAGTGGATATCTGTTAACTTTAGAATAAAAAAAGAATAAATTTTTAAATATCATTCCTTTAAAGCATATTTAACACATCAATATCAAACAGTTATATAGAAGATTGATTTCTTGAAAGTTCCAGAAAAAGTCGTTTTTTATGTGTGTTAGCAGAAACACCAAAAGTTTTCAAAAAGTTAGGCAACTTATTATAAGACCGTGCAACTCTATCATGAAAAGAACGCTCCAATACGGCAGATAATTTCGGTATCTTTAACTGTCTATTCCTCGTTGATCTACAAAAATTAAATAGCTGAATTAAATACCCAGGAGTTTGCAACCTATAAGACTTATACAAGGGAACAAGATTTCTAAAATCTACGAACTCTACAAATGAAAAACCTAAAAATTTTAAAACAAATGGTGAGACATGCTGTCTTATTCTCAACGAGTAAAGATACCGCATAACTCGATTAAAACCCAATCTTACTTTTTTTAGAATATAGCCAACGGTTCCAGAATACACCTCCAACCCATATAAAAAAACTGGCATAACACAACTGGCATATAACAATTTGTTTCTTTACATAAGTTGGCAACATTAAATCCGTATTGTACAATTTACGCAAAGTAAAATTCACTTTAGATATTATGTAATTAACATGACCCTCAAATGATAATTTTGTGTCAAGTATTACACCTAGACAATTAAGACGATCAACAAACTCAATTTCACCACCATTGAGAGTAATAGTGAACTCAGAACTACTACACTTGGCAAACAACATAGCCTTAGTTTTACCAGTATTAACTACAAACGCATTATCCAGAACCCAACTATCTAACAATTGAGCTGTATAATTGATCACATTTTGGAATACATCGGAAAATTCAGGTGTACCCTTGAACAAAAGCTGTACATCATCAGCAAAAGAAAATGGAAGACACGTATTACTAGAAATTTGATCAAAAAGATCATTTATAAACATTATAAAAAGTAAAGGTCCAAAGACTGATCCTTGAGGCACTCCGCTGTGAACTGGAAGCAAGCTAGAAGCCCGATTACCACTAACAACATATTGACTTCTACCAAAAAGATATGAGGATATTAACTTACAAGCAGAACTTGAAAAGTTATAATATCTGTGCAATTTTTGAACAATCAGATAATGATCTACTCTATCAAAAGCCTTGGTAAAGTCCAATGACAATAAAATACAAGCACCGTCATTAGCTTAAGTATTGCGAATATTATCTGTTAAGCCAAGCAGTAAAGAGGTAGTACTCCTATTAGCTCTAAAACCAGATTGACAATCATGCAGAAAATTATTATGATCAATATGTTCTAAAAGTTGAATCTTCATAATAAAAATTAATAAAATAAAGTAATTTTTCAAAATAAAATAAAGTTTTTTTAATGGACAAATTGCATTTAACTGTAACCTGGACAACACCCAAAAAACTGGACAATCCAGGCCATTCCAGTCCATCTGGTAACCCTAGTAGCAATAGATTATAAGTAGATTTCATGCAATAAAAAAACTTGAAAAATTTTCATAAAAAATCGTTTTTTAATTTTACTAAAAAACAAAATTATAAAAAATTCAGTCTATTGTTAAATTTGTGTTTGTTTAATATGTGTGTGTACTGTTTTATTTAAAGTAACACCTTGTACTTAAAGAATGCCAATGCATTTTGAAACAAATTATTTTCAGATCCTACTTTGACTACATATCAGATCAATAATATTTGAAATAAATTTTAACAATATGCAACCACGAAAAAGCTAATTTTACTTACGATTCTGAATGAACTGCCTATAAGATTGATAAAGCATCAAAACTAATGTTACTAAACATAACTTGGATCAACTGAACTCTGAGTATTAGTGGATTTTTGTACAATAATGGCACCGAATTTTTATGGCAATTTTTTCTATAAAAACTTTTTATAACAATTGTGATTTTTCATTGAACTGTTGGTTATTAATTGAAATTTTTGATATTTAAATTAGGCTTAAGTTCATAAAATTTTATTTTCATTAAATTATTTTTAGTGAAAGGAATTCAAAATATGAAATTATTTAAAAATGTTTTTGATGATTTTTATTCTTGACTAAAACCGGGATAAAACTCGGTTCGAATTTACATGTTTCGAGAATAACTACAATCCAATCATTAGATAAATAATACTTTTTATTTGATCAGAATTGCATTTTAACAAAAGCATGTCCATGTGCAAGGAGAATTCATACAATGTGGTCTTATTTTGAAAACGTTTACAACACTGTAAAATATTTTAACGTTGTCAAAAATAATACAACACTGTAGTAAAAAATTCAAACTTTCATATGATTTTGTCTTTAATTTTAAATTGTGTGTTTTGAAATTTAATAATTTAAAAAATTTTAAATTTCATAATTTTAAGAGAAAACAAGTAAGAGTGCTATATTCGGCTGTGCCGAATCTTACATACCCTTCACCATGGAGCAATAAAATATAAATAATTATATTTTGTGCCACGCCCACTTATCCAAACCGTCCACATTATGTCGGATGTTTTTTGGAAAATATGTTTTACTAAAATGTTTTGATATATAAGTCGTTTCCATAGGTCATATGAGAGCCCTAAAATGTAGGATTGTATAAAAATTTTGATGTTTTTTAGCCCATTTTTGGAGTATTTTGCTAATAAATTGTCCATTGTCTAACCGATTTGATTGTTGTATATACCGGCGTGTTAAGGAATTTACCATTTACTTAAGTTATATATATGTATATATATATGTATACATTTATTTACACTTGTATATATTTTAACAAACTTAATTATAAATATAAAGAGTAATTTTTGGGAATTCAGTATTCTGGTTATAACTCAGCCGTTTTTTAACCGATTTGACAGATTTATATACCGACGTGTTTAAAAAGAAATTTACCATTCACTTGAGTTATAAAGCTTGGACTCGGGGAGATCTATGGTTCCCGAAAGTGGCTATTTAAAAAAAAAATTAATTTTGGTCATAACTTTTTTGTATCTGAACCGATTTTTCTGAATTTTTTATAAAATATGTTCTACTAAAAATTTTCGATATTTTGGTATATAAGTCATATCCATAGGACATAGGCAGCCCTAAATTTTAGGTTTTTATACAATTTTTAATTTTTTTTGTACGGGAGGTACCACGCCCACTTCTCCAATCCCGCGCACATTTTGTAGGATGGTGTGTATTGGCAACCTAAATGTGTGTACCTCATTTGGAAACTTTGGCTTTTGCCGTTCCCCAGATATACAGCAAAAAGTAATAAAATTACAACAACCACAAGGGATTTTTGGAAAATATTAGAGGTAGTCGTGGTTTTTTGCTCATAACTCAGCCATTTGTGGATCGATCTTGCTGAATTTCAATAGCAACCGATGGTAGACTATATGTGACACAAATGTAAAACAACCTAGCCGCTATCATGTCTGGAGTCTCTGGAAAACACATATCAAACGTAAGACGGACAGACGGACGGATATCGTTAAATCAACTTCTCTCCCCATAAGGACCCAGAATATATATACTTTATAGGGTCTAAGATCAATATTGTAGAAATTACAAACGGAATGACAAACTTATATATACCCTTTTCCACCTGAGGTGAAGGGTATAATTATAGAATTTAGTTAAGATTCCACGGAACCACATGAAAGGTATATCATTTTGACACAAGGTTAGTAATCAGCTGTCGCTTACGTAGCAAGTTTAAACCG
Organism: Pollenia labialis; assembly: GCA_949318255.1. NCBI lineage: Eukaryota > Metazoa > Arthropoda > Insecta > Diptera > Polleniidae > Pollenia > Pollenia labialis. Next base: position 131,815,907 of record OX439140.1, read on the forward strand.
CCAACTTTGGGCGTTTAAACTTGTAAACAAAATTAAATAATCGACTACCCAAAAACGAATTTCAAAGATTAGTTCTAATTTAATCGCTGATCTTTATGTCAAAAACTGGCTCTAAGAGTATCAGAGAATGGCAATCTCAACTTCAAAGTATATACCTTATATGGTTAAGTTGATATTCTCTTAAAGTCTAAAAAAATTATTTTTAAGATGAAAAAAAGTATTGGTTTTAGATGCACATAGCCACACTCAATTTTTAAGGGTCAAATAAGCGGAGCGTGAAGTTCTTGTTTCAAAATAAAAAAATGGAAAAAAAAAGTAAACAAATTTGGTTAAAAGTAACCTCAACGGCAACGCTATCTGATACTTCTTTGAAGAGTACAAAAAGTTACATATCGCACTGGTTTCTCTAAAGGGAGTAACTCAAAATTTATAAATTTTTTGTAGAGACAAAAAACTGTTTTATTTTTATGTGTATGTATGTGCTCTTATACTACAAAGGAGAATAAAATTGCATTTTTTTTTTTTTTTGCAAAGTACTAGAGAAGTTGATCTAAAATTTTTACAGTGCGTAGATATGACCACTGTACCAGTGTGATATATCCCTCTTGACCAACAAAAGGGTATTAACTCGAAATTTTTATTTTTTTTACATTTTGAAAAATTCGACGACTAATTTTCATATCCAAATTAGGAATTTAGCACGTCATACGGAAATCGTATTAATGATAAATTTTGTATTCCCGAAAAAAACTTTGATTTTCATATCCACCTTTGGCAATGAACCTGTTGGTTAAAAAAATTCTTTCTCGTATGGCTTTAATATTAAATTCCAAATTGTTTTACTCTACTGAAAATTTTGTGTTAATACCCTATTGTTGATTAAGTGCGAAATGTTTGAACTTTGGGATTAAACAGAGTTAAACTATTCTTGGTTTTTAGACAGTTTATGGAAGCAGTTTCAAATAAAAAAGCACATAGGGTAATAGAAAATTCAAAAATAAGATGAAATATTAAATGGACAATTTCTCGAAAACGCAGTTATGGCCTTCTAAAGCTTTCATATAATCAATATATTTCAATATAATCATATAATCATCAATAATTTCCTAAATTTAATCTAAATACCAAACTAATAAGAGGGCTTATAGGCACAAACACTATTCCAGAAAGAAGTTTGTAATGTAGAAATGTGAAATTACGAACTGATCCTCACGATTTTTTGTAGGTTTCGTACTTTTTAATTGAAAGCAATGTTTAAAATTGCATCAAATTACCTGCAAAATTGCAACCAGCGACTCAGACAGTGATATTGAGTTGATGGTTATACTAAATAGGATCAATATTTTTAAGTGTTACAAATATCAGCACAAATGCATAATACCATCTCGAGTATTGAGGTGGGGGAATTCAAAATAGAAATGAATGACAAATTTCACTTTTCGTGGCGATGATTCGGCGATGGAAATTGTTTGCAGGGTATAACATCATAAACACAAATTAAAAATAATGCAATTTTTGGTAGTTCTGGTCAGATCTGGAGATATGTTAAAAACAATTGTTATTGAAAAGAAAAGTGAGTTAATCTACCTGAAAAAAATTATGAAACTGCGTGGGTATTTTATTTTAATTGAACCAAAAAAGGAGGAATTGTAACTGTGTATCAATTAAGTTTGATTGTACCATATTTGGTACAATTGTACCACAAATCCCATTAGTGCCATTGTTGGTTTGACCTACCAACCATTTTTTAAAAAATTGAGTTATGTATGACGTATGTATGTATATACATACATACATATATTTAGATGCCGCCTTTCTGAATCCAAATTCTGTTTCACGAAATTTTTTCCATGTCAACTATTCTAAAGTTTACTAAGTATTGTTTATATCTAAACGCCACCGTTTGACATATGCTGCAAATTCTTCATTGAAAAACGTTAGAAATAAATTTCACTGTTGCTCTGCTTCATTGCCGTAAGAAAAGCCATTAGTTAAAGCGAAAAATACGTTCGTACATATCAAAAGTTCAGAGGTGCATAATAACTCTTAAGCCATGCCTTTCCGATACTTTTTTCGTTTTATATTTTCTTCTTTTTTCAATTTGCTAACCCCCTATGTACACACTTTGTTTTTTTACTTGGATTTACGCATATCATCATCATCATCATCAATATATAAATCGGCTAATGCAAAACAGTTAAGAACACTTTTCTCCTCTCTTTGCTTAGCGACTAGAATAAAAAAATACACCATTTGAAAGGTATTTACTGCCAGAAGTGCACAATATATATTTAATTAAAATCTGTTCAATATTTTCAGAGTTATAAGCGTTCAAATTTAATACAAACACACATGCAAAACAAATAAATAAAAATTTCGTTTTTACCAATTATAAAATAATGAAAAAATAGGGTGGTCGATAATTCGAAGCGGTCTTCGAATCGCTCCACTATATTTTTTTCATATTCAAAAAATTTATGGCCGAATTTCGACCTTTTAAACTTTTAACCTAAATTTGTTCTCGAAATTTATATACAAATTTTGATAACATTTTTAAAGGAAACATTTCGTACTGCACTCGTATAAGTCTCCCCTTTACAACTTCTTAATTTAAACATAATAAAATGCATAAAAAATGATACCTCCACACATACACTTCTTATTTATAATGCATTTGATTGGTTATTCACCTTAAAAAAAATGACACTTAAATATGTATATGCATATTTATATACACACCCTGCAGATAATAATGGACTACGTGATCCATTTTGATGAAATGGACTACTTCCTGGACTGTTTCAATGTAATGCAAGCATGGACCATGTCATTGTTTAAAACAGTTTGTAGTGAAACAAAATGTTTTCGGTTTTAAACGAAGTTAAAACTAATCCTCTGGAGCAGCGATGCCAGAAGTGCAGATTTATCTGCATTTTGAAGATTTTATCCCCAAAATTGTCAAAATGCTGATTTTTTTAACATTGCAGATTTTTTAGCTCGGTTGAAACTTCTTTACATTGTCATGATTGTACTATTTCCACTTGTTGCATTGATAAATAAATTTAGTATATCAACCATTCATGGAAGAACCGTGTGGAAATACATTCATTAGTTGACATTTTATGCACAAAAGATTACTTAAAAATTAAACTTTCGTATTTTCTTGACACATTAATATCGAAGGACATATGTCATCTGATTTTACACAAAATATTATGCATACATATGTACGTATATATTTATATGCACTTATGTATTGATCTCTTCTAAATTTTCAATAAGACCCTTGATAATTTAAATAACATGTCAAAAAATTAACGTTTAATTTTTTTTTAAATAACAAAGATTAATCCTTACTCAGCCTGAGTAATTAAATAGATAGATATTTTTAATGTAAAAATATCCAAAAGTTATTATTTATGTTCTTAAAATCGACCAAATTTTTAAAACTTTTCTGTGTTGAAAGTTCAAAAAAATATTACCTTTTTTATACCTCATACTTCGAGGACCACTCATATTGACCAGAACGATTTTTAAATCTACCATCGATTTTAACTTCGGGAACATATTTTGAAATTAATTGTAATATCTTTTTCTAAACAAGCTACATAAAAAATGTAATAAATTTGTTTTGAAGGTTTATTGAAGATTTTTAAAACTTTGGCGCAGATTTTGCAGATTTTTTGACGAAAAATTATGGGTTTTTGCTGATTTTTCCTCTAAAAGTTTTGGCAACACTGCTCTGGAGCTGTGTTAACCAAACCCCGAGCGCACGCACACAATGATATTATGTGCTTGTGTTACAATCTATATAAAATTGAATGTAATTTATCTTTGTTCCGTATAGGCGTCTAAACTACTGACCCGATCTTCATGAAATTTTCACAGTATATTACTGTCGAAAAAGAAGGACAAGTAGGCTTTATAAGGTCAAGATTGGACAAAGGGGCGTGATACCTCCCATAAATTTTTTTTTTATATAAATTTTTTTATCAATTATTTTTGTTTGTTTTCAATTTTTTTTTTAATGAAATCATTCGATTTTCAAAAAAAAAACATCAGTTCCCAAGAATTATTGAACATTGTTGCTCTGTGTGCTTTTGTGTTTATTACGAAGAAAAAACAAACACAATTCCAAACAAGCGTGCGTGGTGTGGTGTTGCTTTCACAAAGCTTGAGCAGAGACTGATGATACTAATCATTGTTGCCAACTATTTTTAAAGACTTCCCGTCAAATCGCACCTTCAAAAACCGCTAGAAACCGCTAAATTTTTTATTTAGCTTAAAATGTTTTAAAAATATCGCTGAAATCCAAATAATATGTAAAATGTTTGTACAAATCTGGATATAGGTTGCTTTTTTAAAGGTGTATTATGTCTTTCAATTAAAATTATATTGTAAGGTTTTTAATTTTACTGACTCTTTTAGCCCCGCGAACGTTCAAAATGTTGATATTCATATAAAATTCAGGAATTTTATTGCTTGAAATCTATCCATTAGAGTTAAGTGCACTTAATATAAGCCAGTTCAACGATTTAAAAAGTTTTAAAAATATTTTCCCTATAAAATTCTATGCGAACGTCTACGGTCGAAATCGTTGAACAGGCAGATAGTTTTGGTAAAGATGCTAAAAATTTTAGACCGTAGACCAAGATTAAAATATAAGAGATTTAGCATATCTAGTTACACGCATGCTTATACTAAGCAACAAACTTATATAAACCCTGGCAAAGGCGTAAAATGGCGCTTTCTTGTTATTTTTTAAAGCATTACAAACAGTATTTCTTGAATTCTCAACTGTGTGGAAGTTTTATCCGATGGATATTAAAAAATACTTTTAGTTTTTGGTTGCTTAAGTGCTTTGATATAAACATTGATTTGCTGTATACAACACCCTTTTAACTTAAGCTTTGACTATAGATTATATTTTGATCGTTAAAAGTTGATAGCACTGGTCCGCCGTAAAAGAGTTTTAAATAAATTCAAGTCCGTTCTCAGTTTTTTTTTTCTATCACGTCTGGTTTTTTTTTGGGCTGGACAAATATATTGCTCGAAATAAGGCGGTTATGTTAATACATTTCAATTTAACTATCTAATAAGAAAATTTATAAATTCTGCTTAAAACGTTATACAATTTTTTATTACGGAAACAAATTTAATTTCCACAATTTTTTTTTATTACTTTAATTGAAAACAAATATTTTGAATCTATTATTTTGAGATAAAAACTGTAATTTTCAAATGCCTAGAACAAAAATTTTATTTTCTAATGATATTAAAAAACCGCTAGATTTTCCGCTAACCGCCAAAACGGAAATTTTACCCCGATGGACACGTAAAACCCGCTAGGATCGCGGTAAACCCGTCAAATTGGCAACAGTTGTTGTATACATGTGAATTGCCAACCGTGTCTGTGTGAAAAATACGATTATTGACTGACTCGCGAGTCTATGGAGTGGTTATGACTGCTCTGGAGTATACCATGGAGTAGTTTCAAAACTAGTCCACTAGATTATGTATGAACATGGAGTAGTTTGAAGACTACTCGGTTGTAATGCAAAACTGGGTTATATGGCCCACTCCTAGGACATCGTATTGTTTAACGTTTTAACCATATATTTGGAGCATTTTTGGAGTACTCCTACTCCTTTATAGATCATTCTTTACATGCATGTCTGGACTAGTCCCGTTATCTGCAGGGCATTTATTAACAAATACACAAACGAAAGTCACAGCAGGGGTTAAATGTAAAAGGTGGCAGCGCCAGAGCTAACAAACAGCAAGTGCAATTATTAATAAATGAAGAAAAGAAAATCAATAAAAAAAAAAATAGCAAAAACACAAAAATTCAACGCTCATAAAAAATGTTTAATAAAGAGGGAGAAGAAAATCCTTACAAGATTGCAACAAAAAAATATCAACATTCATAGGTACCCATTTATCATTAAAAAGGAGACAATAGAAATAAGATATGTATACATATACTTATATATGTAGATATGTATATCAACCCACAAATATAAATTTCCTGACATACTACTGAATCACTGGAGAAAAAGGTGTAAAATAATTAAATTGAAATGACCTTTAGAAAAAACTTTTTTACAAACTTGGTAGGTACATATGTAGGTACTTACAATTATAAAAAAAACACAAACTTTTGTGTTAAAATAGAAAGTTTAAAATTAGAAATGAATAACAGAAAACAAAAGATAAAGAAAACATTATTTAAGGCATATTGTTGTAATAAAATAACAAAAAACAAGACCAACTTTTTTTACGATTTTCACAAGACTTTTTTTAAAAAAAAGCAATAGGAGTAGCGGCAGCTGTAGCTGGTTTGAAGAAATAATATCCAACATATGATGTACATACATACATTCTTTGGTTGGATCTGTATTTTTTCAAATTTCAAATGCTTTTAACTTAAAATGCAACGCACTGCGTTTATACACTAATGTAATTTTTTCTTCTGGAATTTGTTTTGAATTATTTTTAACATTTTACTTTGTCTTGAGGTTACTCCCAAATTATTGTCTCTTTTATTAAAATACTTAGGAAGACACAAAATAAAAATAGCACAAAAAACCAAAGCAAATAGAGAATAGGAATTAATATTAAATAAAAAAAAAACATTAGAGAAACATGTATGAAATAAATATGTAAATCATCGTAATATCCAATGCGAAAAATTAGAACAATTTAATTAAGACTTAAGTATATTTTAGTTCCTTCAAATAGCTGCCTTAGCTTGAAGAAAAAAAATTTTAAAGTTAATTTAAATAAAATTGTTATTTTTTTCTGTAAAACACTTGCCTTTGTAAGACATTTTTTGCTAATAATGTTACATGGTGGTACCACACAAATTTTAAAGAAAAATTTTTTTTTTTTTTTGTTTAACCAACACAATGTTTTATTGTATAAAACAGCTGCTGCTTACAGCTCCGGAGAAGCGCTGCTCAAAAACAGAGCTAATAGCATTTTATTTTTTATTTTTTTTTGCTTCAGTCAAGGCTGAGTTTCAATCGATTTGTTTTTCCGACACACACAAATTTTTTCTTTCTTCATTTTTTTACATTTCACTACATTGTCAATTATTTTTTCTTTGCTTGAGAGAGATTAATCACCGCATATTTGCTTTCCAATCATTGTTAATACATATTAGATTATTGATTTTATTTCTTTATTTTCACATACCTGCTGAATTATTTGTTGAAATTTGTTGTTCGCCCCCAAGACTCGCCATATTTATCCACTATATATTATTTTATTTCAACGTGAAAAATATTCACTTGAAATTTTTCTTTCACAATTTTTAGAACTAAAATGACGAAGACAAAACGTACAAAAAGTAAGTGTTGTAAATAACGAGTAATCGTCGTATAGTTGGTACTTTTTACTGTTTTCTTTTCATGTTAAATCATATTTTTCGCCAAAATCCGTTAACACAAGGGTTGGAAAGTGTATGAGTGGAAAAGAGATAAATTGTGTTCACGTACTAAAAAAAGTGGTAATTAGTTGCTAAAATTAGTATGTAGTTTATTATAATTAAAACGCTGCCAGATTATAGCAAATATCTTTGATAGCATATGAGTTATAAACGAAAATATTTTTAAATATTATACTTTAATAAATTGTTTAAGCTTAAGGTGACTTTTTTTTTATAAAACAAAATTAATTTTATAAAAAAGTGACCTTAAGCTTAAACAATTTATTAAAGTAAAATATTTAATAAAAAAAGGTCAAAGAAATAAGAATAAAATTTACTGAAAATATTTTTATATATTTTCTGTTTATTCTTTTTTGGGGAAAAATAATTAAATGGTTAATCGTGGTTTTTTGTTCATATCTCAGTTATTTATGGACCGATCTGGCTGAGTTTCAAACGCAAACTTCAACCGAGTATAAGTGATATAAATATATAGCAACCAAGTCCCTATAATAATTTGGGACTTCAGAAAACTCAATTTAACAGACAGATGGACATCGTTTAATCAACTTCTCTACACGGTGAATTAAAAGAATTTTATTTTCAAAGTTTTTCTTGGGATTCAAAAATTAATTAACAAGGTTTCTTTCAAATGTGCTAAATTCCCATTTCATACTATTGAGAAACTGAAATTTATTGTTGAAGGGATAAGCTTTTCCTCTGCTCATCCCGCCCACATTTTGTAGGATGGTGTGTATTGGGTACCTAAATGTGTGTACCTAATTTGGAAACTTTGGCTTTTGCCGTTCCCCAGATATACAGAAAAAAGTAATAAAATTACAACAACCACAAGGGATTTTTGGAAAATATTAGAGGTAGTCGTGGTTTTTTGCTCATATCTCAGCCATTAGTGGATCGATCTTGCTGAATTTCAATAGCAACCGATGGTAGACTATATGTGACATAAATGTTAAACAACCTAGCCGCTATCATGTCTGGAGTCTCCGGAAAACACATATCAAACGTAAGACGGACAGACGGACGGATATCGTTAAATCAATTTCTCTCCTCATATGGACCCAGAATATATATACTTTATAGGGTCTAAGATCAATATTGTAGAAATTACAAACGGAATGACATACTTATATATACCCTTTTCCTGAGGTAAAAACAAAAACAAAATATATCAAGTGAAAACAGTGATGCAAATGCATAGTTTTCAAACTATGTCCCACCTAAGTTTTCATTTATATATTTTTTAATTTTTATATATATTAATTAATGGCAATAAAAATGGTCAAATGCGATTTCAAATGCGGGTTATATACAAAATGTATTAAATTTTCTAATAACCTAGTTCGCAATTTACACTATGGATATTTCTTGCCGGACAGAAAATGTTTGTTGACGAGAGAGGCAAAAAGTGAAGTGTGTCACGCACACAGCATGGCATCCTTACCGACAAACTTTTTCTGTCCGGCAAGAAATGTCCTTAGTGGAACTTGGTGACTACGCGATTAAGTTTTGCCTTTCAATTCCATTCAAATTGCAATACACTCTCACTTTTTTACTTACACACTCACACTTGCTTTTAATTTCACATTTCCATTTGTTTGGCAATTTTACTTTCAATTTAACAGCTGATTACAAGTTTGTTTTTATAAATTGTTTTCTTGATGACATCTTGAAATTAAATTGCTTACAAATTGAGAGCAGCCTACGTCACAGCCTTCAATTTATGTAAATTTTGACAAACAGTATTTGTAAAAGACTGTCAAGAAAAGCTTGACTGTGTGGCCGCAGGGTTAATTGCGAGCAGATAGCTGTTTTTTATTTGGAGCTGCGTCAAAAACCCTTTATAAGAACAAACTTTAAACTTGTAAACAGCTGTTAAATTGAACGTAAAATTGCCAAACAAATGGAAATGAGAGCAACCTCGTGGTTAATTTAAAAAGTGTGAAAAACCCAAGAGGGTATTGCAAATTGAAAGAAATTGAGTGGCAAAACTTGTGTGGCCACCAAGATAACTAGATTTTAGCCAAAAATGTTATAAATATTTTTTTTTAACAGTTAAAATCGCTAGAATTGCCACTGTTACATTAATTTTTTTCTCCGCTAAATATAAATACTTCTCTATGTAATAAAAAAACGCTTCATTAACAACGTTGTTATTCATATACAACACTGCTTCTTATTAGACAAGAACTAAATTTAGTTAATATTAGGTGGTGTATATTAATTTATTGTGTGTATTTTATTAACAAACAAAAATTGCATATAAATAATAAAGAACTTTATAAAATAATTAAGAGATTAGTTAAATTTATTTACAAATGTCGAAACACAATGGTCAAGGCCCCGGAGGCTCGTCACAAACTCAAACCTACAAATTGGTTGTGGTGGGAGGCGGTGGTGTTGGAAAATCTGCGATCACCATACAATTCATACAGGTAAGACGGCCATGAAACGACAAAAAAGTTAAAATTATTATATTTTGTTTAAATAATAAAAATATATATGTACATACATACATATGTGCAAAAAAGAATTTCTATGACGTTAAGTCGCGTAGTTGTTGTGTTGTTTGTTAGAAGATGAGACTAATTTTTTCATCTGTTGCGCATTATGAGCAACAGATTTTTAGTTTGCTAAAATTAACCTATTTTTATAATATAAAATACCCTTATTTTTATATTATTTATTTATAAAATGTTTTGTTTTTTAACTTGACCGTCATATGAGAAAGAAATCATCACTTTTAAATAACTAATAAAAAAGGAAATAAAATAAAAAGGAAATACAACCACACCTACACTTTTGTTTATTAGTCTTTGGGTGTTATGTTTTTTAAATTTATTCCAATTTTATATTAATTATTTTATTGCTTAATGCAAAATCATAGTATGCTTAACCATTGGTTTCTATCGTTTTCAATAAAAATGTTTATTTATAAAAAAAATGTTTTCTTTTTTTATATTGAAGAGTGTTACGAGCTTAATTTGTAATATTGTCATTTTTAGAATACACATTTTGAGCTCAAACCTCCATATATGAACATTTTTTTTCATTATGGTTTAAAAGGTCTAGTTATCAGTTTATAAAACGTTTAAATTTTAAAATACGTAAATTTGTATGTATGTATGAAGTTTAAACTAGGTTTCCGAATATTAACAAAAACACAAAGTTTAATCAAAAAATTCGTTAGTTACATTAGGCCATTAAGACTGGGGGTACAAAGATTTATGGCGATTTGTAGTGACGACCCAGACGTTTCTGCAATCAGGATGCAGAGAATACCCCTTTTCAAAGTTGCTGCCCCCGACTTAACACTTCTGGAAATAAAACTCCAATTTGTTGTGTATTCCGCTGGTCTTTATTTTGCGGCATAACTAAAAAACGAATGAATACCTTCATATTGGGTGATGCGGTGTCTCTTTATCTTTCGAACGTTTTTTAAATATCATAGGTATAATGTAAAAAATAGATTTAGCAGGTTTACACTCTGACGACGATATCTGGAAAAGGCATGATCCAAAAAGGTTTTTTTTTGTAAAGTATGTATAGAATTATTTCAAAGTTTGTTTATTCATTTTTTTACTAGGAAAACGTATATATAAATATAAATTCTTAAGTTTTATGCTAGGGCTTTTTAAACTTATTTAAAAATCCCTCTCAGGGGTTAAGAAAATATCTAAATAATTTTTTGTTGATAAAAATAAAATGTTCATAAACAAATTTAATTTTAGTTGTATTATTCATGTTTTTTCTTAATATACATATATATATATATATATTTGCTATTTGTATTTACCATTTTATTTTGTAATTAACATAAAAACGTTTTGAAACTCTGAAGTGTTTTTTTAAGTTTATTTTGCCCAGCATATGTTTTGGGAAACTTTAATCAAAAGTATGCACCTACATACGTACAAACATTTTATTGAAAATTTCAGTACAAATATGATTTTTGTGCATTTGCCAATGGATTTGTTTGTCAAGATCATTTTTTTATACTTTGTTTGTATAATTTAAAAACTTAAATAATTTCTAAAAATGTATTTCCATGGAGATGACGATCATCAGACATCAGTCATTCATAGATATATGAACTGTATGTTTCTTTAAGTAAAAATTAAAATTTATCTCTCAATGCTTTATACTATAAGAAAAATTTTATATTTTGATATCTACTTGAACGAGTACTACATCATCATCCTCATCTAAGGTTTATTAGATTTGGTCTCTTTTTTTCTCTTCTATGCTCTTTGGATCCAGCGTTGCCGTTGAAAACTTTCACAAAATGGTATTTTCTTTAAAGGCATTTTAAAGAAAAAAGGTCAAGTTTTTTAGAAATAAACAAAATCAGATTTTTGTTAACTTTAGTAAAAAAAAGATTTTTTTAAATTTATTTAACAAACAAGAAAAGAAAACAAGTAAGAGTCCTATGCCAAATCTTATATTTTGTGTTTTAATGATGATGTTGTGTTTTAATAACCAAGATGCTACTTTGGAAACTTTGGCGCCTGCCGTGATCCCGATTTACATAAAATTTAAAGAAAAAACAACAACAGAGATTTTTGGTAAAATTAGAGGCAGTCGTGGTATTTGGCAGCAATTCCTAAATATATGCGACATAAATATATAACTACCAAGTCCCCATCACATCTGGGGTAGGGATGGACACTGTAAAAAAACATCGATGTTTTTTTCGATGCGATGCATCGCAAACATACATTGATGTTGCATCGATATTTCATAAAATACATCGATGTTTTTTATACATCGATTGTTTTTTTTAATTATTTATTATTATTATTATGTTTTCGAAAAATCTTTAGTTTATTTTACATCTCCCAATACTTGTTTTCAATACTGTAAACAATAAACAAACAGCAAAATATTTTCCTTTTTTGAACTTGTGCATAATTTGTTAGCTTTTATTTTAATTACGCGTGGTTATCAAGCTATTTGTTGGGAGTAAAGATGCCAGACCCGAACTTATTCGCCGCATATAATAGTGTTGACAGTTGTTCGCATAATATTTACCACGTTTACATAAACAAACTTGAGTCATGCCAACACATATAGATATGTATACACGTCTATATATCAATCTACACGTTCTGTATACAATTTGTCATTTCGATGCATCGAAAGAAAACATCGATGTTTTCCGATTGTTTAGGAGCAAAAAAAATATCGGATTATATCGATGTTTCGACACAATACATCGAGTGTTTTAAAAACATCGATGCTTTTTGTCCATCCCTAATCTGGGGTCTTCGGAAAATCCATTCCAACGGACAGACAGACTAACGGACGAACGGATAGACGGACATCGTTAAATCAACTTCGCTAGTTATAAGGACTCTGAATACATATACTTTTGAAGGTCTAACATCAATATTGAAGACATTACAAACGGAATGAAAAACTTAGATGTATAACGCTTTTACCTTTGGTAAAGGGTATAATAAAAGTATCTATACAAATTATGGTCTTTAAATGCTAGGTTATAAGCAAGGCCTGGATTTTTATGCAAATATCTTTGCAAATCAAAAAATTTGCAGTAAAATGGAAAAAACACTTTAGAGAAGTGATGATTTTACTAGAACAAAAATATGTGTTCAAAAATTATCTCTAAAGCTTAAGATTGCTTTCCTACAAAACTAAACAAAAATCGTTTTTTATGCGGTAGCTGCGTTCCCAAAAAAACCGTATAAATGAAATCCGCATAAAAAAGACTCCATTTTCACACAAAACGGATGATTCGTTCCGAAAAGTTAAAAAACCGCATAACTTCAAATCTGGGAGTAAAAATTAGACCAAAACCGCATAAAAAAGTCATTATATAAACAAATTAACCAAAAACAATTCATTTATTTATTTATTATAAAAAATACATAAGAAGAGAAAAACTACAGTATGAACCAGTTTTATGAAAGTTAACAAATAGTTAAACGCATACATTTAAATTAATACGTAAATTAGTAATGAATAAGAAACAAAAAAAAATATTTATAAAACTTAAATTAATATTTAATATTTAAAAGTAAAACATAACATGGTATCGGAATCACTACTTGACAACATACACATTAGCAGTTGGTAAAGTCGGAACATTCATACAATCTTTATTTGGAAGGGTTTCGGCAGTTTTTTCAAAAAATTTCGTCATTAAATTTTAAAAACTACAATTTATAAGTGATGCCAACGTTTAAAAATAATACGACAAAAAAAATATAAAAAATGAATAAAAAAAAAAATATGTAAAAAAAATCGAATTGAAAACCGCATAAATTCAAATCCGCATAAAAAAAACCGCATAAAAACAGACCTAAGAGTATACTGAATTTAGTAATTTTTCTTAAGTTTTATTATTGAAATGTCTATATTTTTATTTATTACAAAATTATATTACAAAAACTAAATTTTATTATTTGATTGATTCAATGGATATTATCTTTACTGACTAATAACAATATTGACTTAAAATTAATGAATAACCCAAATTTTTTTTTAATAATTTAATCCGGCTTAAGTTCATCAAATATAATTTTCATTAAATTATTTTTATGAAGAAAGGAATTTAATTTAATGAAAATTAAATTTGATGAACTTAAGCCTGATTAAAATATTATAAAAAAAAAAAAAATTTGGATTTTATGGTTTATAAATAGTTCAACAAAATAACCACAATTCTAATTATTAATGAATAACAATATTTATTATTATTTATTATTTATTTATTAATAGATATAAATATTTTGTATGTACATATTCAGTTAATTTACAAAAACAATGAATAACAATATGCATTTAAAAATAAACCTCAACTTTACAGAATATATGTATATGTGTATACATATATAGATGTACATAAAAATTTACGAATTAAGATAAACAATAATTTTATGCTTTATGGAATTTAAACATAAAGAAAAATCAACAAATTGTGGCAGAGAATTAAATTGTCTACATAACCTCGAAAACGGATCTGCAATAGCGTAATTTTCTCTATAAAATTTAACAAAAAGCAGATTATAATGACGCGAATTTCGACAAGGTATATTAAATTTAACAGACTCTAACAGAAAATCACAACAAACATTACCATTAATAATTTGCATTTCATAAGAGTAAGCTCCATAATATTATGATTACACTATAAAAAGAAGTTATTAATATCCGATTGAAGATAAAAATTATCAGCAAAGCAATTAAAAGAATAAAAAAAAAATAATATTTATGGTGTACGAATATGAATTTGGCATACTTTAGTCTTATATATTTTGTTTTTTTATTCTTGATACAACTTCTTGACATAATTTCGAAAAGGGTCAAAAAGAAGCAAGAACTGATTTTTAATTATACAAAAGGGTTTATTAAAAAAAGAGGCATAAAAAGACGCAAGGGTATCTAAAAGGGTCAAATTGCCACTTTAGGGTCACAACCAGAATGTACTAATAAAGTGACCTCACAAGCGCAGCTGTTTGCAGTAATTTTCTTCGTGTGTGACGTTTGGCGTCATTTTTGTTTGTTTATTTATATTTTTTATTAAGGCATTTTGACATTTGCCGTCCCAATTCTAGCAACAAAATGCCTGTTGTTTTTTCTATTGTTTCATTGTTGCAGCACTGAGGCCACTTTGTTAATACATTTTGGTCACAACGGCAACGCAGTTTGGCTCCAACAGGCTAGACTCTTTGAGTTTATTGTGCTCTATTTATTTTTAGTAATTTACGTCATTTTTTTTTTATACAAAAAAAACATAAAAACATTAGCAACAATAACAAAGATTTTAAAGACTTTATCACTTTTATGTTGTGTCTATAATTTTTTCATTGTTTATTTTTTTTTATTTATTTATGTATTTACTTATTTATTCAATTGTATTATATGCAGGTTGTATTAGTTCCACTGCATTCATTCTTTTGTAAATTCTTTAGAGTTATTTCTGGCTTTTAAATGTTCATACTTTGATAAATAATTGCAGTTGCTCTTCTTATAATATGTAATGTGTTATTAGTCATTAACTTTTGTTATTTATAAAGTCGTACTTTTTTGTTCGGTCTTGAGTTTCTTACTTGCTTTCAATGATATTGTATTTCCTAAACACTATGTTTAAAATTAGAATTTGAAGAATTATCAGCCACAAGAAAGTTACAAATAATACAAATAATAGGTATAAAAATTAATGAAAAATGTCATAAAAGCTCCCAGAAAAATCACAGTGCTTTGAATTGCACAGGTTCTATATAGTATAGCTCCTAGTCCTATAATATTATCAAAATAAAAATTGTTTAACAAATCGCACTGGAACAACAAAAGTGTATTAACTCAAAATTTTAATTTTTTCACTTTTTGGAAAAAATCGATTGTTATCGTGCTATTTTTCTACTTTTTGGTAGTAAAACGGTTGATTTAAAAATTCTTTTTCATATGCCTTTAATGCAAAATGGCGGTGCGCAAAATTACCCCAGGAAATATGGCCCCAAAAGGAAAGTATAGAACGTCCCCAAAATTTTAAATGAGACACAACAACACGCAATTTTGGGACAATTTTTTTGTTTTTCTGGGGTTATTTTTCGTTAGGGTGTTTTTGCATTTTAAGTGGAATGAAAAATGACCCCAATATCAAGGAATGAAAATTGGCCCCAAATAAAATCACAATTTGTACTTTTAATTTTCGTTTATTTTTTGGGTCCATATTTCGCAGCACCACGTAAAATTAAAAAATGTTTTTACTTAAAATTGTAAAATCTTGTGTTAATATAGTATTAGGTGTGTTCCACAAGATCTCGGGCAAGTTCGGACTAATGAGAGTAAAATGAAAATTACTCTCTTAATTTGCCGAAACTACCCAAAATTGCTGGAACGCAAAAAACCATATTTGAACATCTTCTGCTGCTAATGCTGCTTACTTTTCAAATTAAGATCTATTTAAGTGATTTAAGACGCTTAAAAGTCATAACATTATAAAACTAAAACATTAGCATCATTGTAATTTTTTATATTAAAGATTAAGGGAAATATGTATGCAATAACGTTTTAACCACTTTCATTTTTCACAAAAACCTTACATTTTGCTTTTTAATATGTTTTTTAATTAAAACTAAACTTTTCCTTACGGATTTCAATTCAAAATTTATTATGGGTATTTTCATGTCATCGTACGTTACATTTGTACGCCTTCAGAGAGGTTGAGATTTTGCAAAACTAGCAATAATTGGAAATTAATTTTATTATGTACTAGCTGGACCCGGTCCGCTTTGCTGGCCCCAGCCGTAATTTCGAACGTATGTATGTATATCATAGCGTCAATCAATTAAAATGGATAATCATTCAAAAAAGCAAATTTCGATCTACCAAAGGTCAAAATACAATTTGGTTTAAGGATTGATGTTTGACTATTGACGTCAGCAGTCGTCGATGGCTGCGAGTGTAAGACGGCAAATCCATCTGAGGAGATCGAGTGGTTGCGATCGAAACATGTCATGGTAACCTGCCGGCCAGGGTTCAAGCCCCGGCCACGGTCAAGAATGATATATTATCAATAACAATTTTAATTAATTTTCATGTTGTAAAATTCCTTTCTTTTTAAAAATAATTTAATGAAAATTAAATTTGATGAAAAAAATATTAAAAATGTTGATATAAGTTGTTTTCTAAGTTAAACCGCGGCTGCTGAACACGAATATGGGCTAATACTGCGTTACGGACGTTACATTCGCACGCAAATTTGCTTGTTAAGATTGACACAGCTGGCGTTCACATTGGAATATTTTCATGAAATTTTTTGCAAAATGCAGTTCTTTGGGAGTACTTTAAAACTTGTTTTAAACTTAAAGGTTAACTGTATTTGAAAAAAAAGTTATGCTAGCTTAAAGTTCCGTTACGGACGTTACAAAAAATGGAAGTCGACTTTGAGGCTTATGTGCATTTGCACATTTTTTTTTAGCTAAATTTGTATAATCATCAAAAAAAGTCCAAATACAAAAAATTAAGTGGAATATATGACCATATCAATCCAGCATAGAAAAAATAGTCCCGTTAAACAAAAATCTTAATTTTTGTCTGTTACGGACGTTACACTTTTTCCATTAAACCAAATTATGTATATAAAACTCGTTAATGTATTTAAAAATCTTTTTAACCTTTTTTTAACCATTCGAAACAACTCACATTCCATTCTTTTACGAATTGTGGAATGTTTCTCAGAATGTATTTTTTTTAAAATTGGCTTCCACAGCCCTCAGGAAATATCTTTATTCTATTAAAAGAATTAATTTTTCTGATTTTTTAAATTAAATTGTGCGACAGCTCATCACTTACAATGCAATAACACTTGGCGCAATTGTTGAACCAAGCAACGCATGTAAACAAGGTAACTTGTGAGTAACTGAAATGAGCAGATTGAACCTCATTTTGCGACAAAATTCTGTAATTTACAGCAAAGTCAATTTGCAATATCAGATCATTGGGTTGTATTTGCATCTTTGAGGCAATAAAATAGTTTTGCTGCGAACATTTAATGTATGAATGCAGCTTAAAAGCAGGAAGCTTGGCGTTAAGCTCATACATTAATTCGTTAACCGATCCTTTGGTTTGGATTTTCTCACGATATGCTCGCTTTCTTTCCGCCTCTTTAGTTTTAAACATCAACAGTTTTTCAGTATTATTTTTATTTATTTATTTATTTCAACAGGAAATACAAAAAGCCTTCTCGGCCAAAAAAAAAGTATTACAAAGTAAATACATTAATAAATCACTATGTCAATTTCTATTATCTTATAACTAAAACTCCTGTACATATTTAAATTAAAAGTATGGTTCTCAACCACCCAAACAACACAATTATTGCAACATATAGACTATTAAAAAATTTGTCCCAGCTAGAGATTTATGTGATTTAACAGAATTCTCTTAAAAGTCCTAAAAGAATGTGACAAAGTTATTAGTTATTCCAAGTTCTCGCAACTCTGAATAAAAATGAACGTGAGAAAACGTCATAACGTCTAGACAAACGCAAAAAATTAAAGTTACTATATAAATCAAAGGGAACACCACATTTAAGGGTTTTAAAAAAGAAAAGCAATGAACGCAGTAGTACATAATTCTTGAACGTACATCCTAAAAATTCTAAGGCACAACTAGTAACTTGATCACGAATTCTAAGACTATATACAAATCGAAATATTCTGTTAAAGATCCGTTCAAAATTGCTTAGGACAGCGATCGATGATCCAGAAAAAATCTCAATACAATCATTTAGATTAGACATGAGGAGAGCATAAGCTACACGACGTTTTACGTACTTTGGTATACATATATGAACTAAGGGAGTACAACAATTAAAAACGTCTTGCTGGAAAGATGGTTAACGTGTCGTTCAAACGAAACATATCGATCAAGATAAACTCCGAGGCATTTTAAATTTTCTACAAATTGAATAACCTCACCATTTATATAAATTGATGGCTGTTGACAGGCATGATTACAGATAGCAAACTGAATAGCTTTGGTTTTAGTAGGATTTATTGAAAGATTATTAGCTGACATCTAGTTTGTAATTCTTAGTAAATGACTACTAACCGCTGACTCAAAATCATGTCCTGGATTTGTATCATTAAATAACAGTTGCACACCATCGGCAAAAACATACGACTGACAAAAGTTGTTACACAGAATTTCAATGCATTCATTAAAATACATTATGAAAAACAAGGGCCCTAAGACGGAACCTTGGGGTACCCAGGGGTGACAGCACCTATTTTGGAAACGGTATCATTTAACGAAATGTATTGAAAACGTCCATGAAGATAGGAAAAAATGAATTTGCAAGCTGTCCTAGAAAAATTGAATGTTTCCTTTAATTTACGTAGCAGTCTGTAGTGATCAATACGGTCAGAAGCTTTACTAAGATCCAATGAAACCATTACGCAGCGCCTGCGTGCCTTCTAACAGAATCGGTTAGAGAAAGTAGCAATGAAGTGGAGTTATAATTATTACGAAAGGCAAATTGATTTGGATGCAATAAATTGAATTTATTATTATGCCGTACAATTTGATCTTTAATAAGAGTTTCAACAATTTTCGATAGTGCAGGCAGTATGCTTATTGGCCTCAAATTATCAATATCAAAGTTGCCTGCCTGTGATATAGGTACAACCCGTGCCAATTTCCAAGATGTAGGGAAAGTAGAAACAGTGAAAATTGTATTCACAACATGAAGGAGTATATTTGATATGAGGAGATATATAAGCTTAATAAATTTAATGGGTATAGAATCATGTCCCGTAGCGTTTGATTTAATCCTCTAACTCCATTTTTATAGCTAGTATTAATTAATTTTCAGTGACATTTTGAATAGAAAAATTTTCCAATTCATCGACCACTTCATCATTATAATCAAAAAAATGTATTCGACTTGGGCTAAAGTTGGAGAGTTGCACGAAATTGTTTTGCTCCGCCTGCATTTGAACTCATTTTAATTAATACGAATATATATGTCACCACGCGCGTTTATAATTGAAATGAAGTTTGGCAAAATTTTGATATCAAAGCAAGAATTTCTTAAAGATTTCTAACGGAAAATCCAGTACGTAAACATTGCATGCATGGGCGTACCACCAAATATTTGAAGGGGGGGGGGGCATGGGGGTTGCGGTTTACAACATGGTTATTAATTACAAATTATTGATTTTCAGGAATTATTAAAGGTTTCAGAAGAATTTTAAATTCATCTCAATTTAAATTGCAGATTGGGGGATCGCATTTTATTTAAACACAATTTTTTTGTTATTTTGAGAGGTGTCATGAGATTATTTGGTTTTGAATTAACTCTTTTAGTTCCCTTCTTTTTATATACGGTTGTCAGCAAGTAGGATGGCAACTCTTTTATCATTAACATTTAACATTTGTAATTGTACTTGAAGCATTCTAAATAAATACATAAAAGCGATCGGTCGTGTTTATCATCCTAGTCGATTATCCTGACAAATAATCAGAAGTGGGATATACTAAAAGGTTTATAAGTGGATCGCTGGAAAAAATTAATAAGGCGTGTGTCGCAGTTCTTATTAAATTGTGAGTAAATAAATCAGACGGCTGATTTAACCGAGCGTGTGTCGCAAGGAGTTTTTGCAAAAGCGTGTGTCGCAAGTGTCGTAGAATGGAATACTCCGATTATACAATGGTGGAGCTGAAGCAGAAATTGCAAAGTCGGGGGTTAATAACATCGGGTAAGAAGGCAGAGTTAGTGGCCAGATTACAAGCGTTCGATGAGGAAAATCCAGAATTTGAGGATGTGGCTGCAAATTCAGAAGAGACGCTAATTGGTTTTGAGGAGTGTACCAGGGAAAGTGATAGGTATCACGAGATGCAAAGGGACATGTGTTCTTTAATGGAGGCTGTAGCTGCTCTGACCAAGAAAATTGATGGAATGGAGCAAAACAAAAATTGTGAAAATAACATGCAGGAAAACGCATGCATGCAAAATACGTTACTTTATGCTGCGCCAACGTCTGGTGTGTACCCAACAAACACGGAGGTTTGATTTCAAATTGAAACTGATTTGAAATCAAACGTTTTCTCAAACGACAAACGTTTGATAATGATTTGAAAATCATTTGTAAATCATAGCTTTCTCAACAAAAAGGGGAAATTATTTTCAAAGCGAAAAATGCCTTTATTTTCAACTTGCTTTCAAACGTAATTCTCAAATGTTTTTCAAATGTGGATTATAATAGAATGTGGAATATAAATAAAACTATTTAATTTTTTTAATTTAAATTTATTATTTATTTAAATAAACTTTGAGATAAACATTCGGTACCATAGCAAAAAGATGAAATAGTGTTCTTTCCGTCTTCTAATTCTTGGAAAGACTAAATACTTGGCTCCCTTTTATTTTGAGTATTGTAGCACCGCGAACGTTCAACAATCTTTCTTCACTTTCCTGTTTTATTATTTTTCTTTTTTTTTCGTATTTTTAAACATTGTAATTTCTCACAAATTTTTCACTAGAAATAAACTGTTCACTTTATATTAAAATTTATTTTTAATAGTAAAACACATGTAACCACAAGGAAAAATAATTTAACTTTAATCGCCATATTTAATGCTTACATTTATTTTTACTGCCAAGTTTATTTTTGATTTGATTTTAACTTTGACAAACATTTGACATCAAATTGAAAAACATTTAATATCAAATGTTTATTTTCAAATCATTATCAATTTGAATTTAAATGTTAAATCAAACAATTGAAAAACGTTTGAGAATTGCGTTTGATGTCAAATGATAAAGTCATTTCATATCAAAGGTTTGACTTCGTGTTTGTTGGGTATGGACGAACACATATAAGTATAACGACAACAAGTGTAACAACAACAACATCTAGACAGCCGTTGACAACGATGTCAAGTGATTATCATTCGCCTGTGAATGTAGTTGTTACGTCGCAAAATAATCTACCGGCAACAACTCTGCACGAGCATGCTCAACAATATCCGTTAAATTCAAATGCTACTCCGATGTATACAGCGGCGGCAGAGGACAGAATGGCAAGAAACGTATATATGCCGTACCGTAATGGGAACAACCCCTATATGAACGCTAGTGCAGTTGACGTTGCAAGTGTAAGAGAGCAAGTGGTGGCAAATCATAGTATTAACGATATTATTAAAATGTTGCCAGAATTTGACGTTTGCAACGGTATGATAAACTCTGTAAATTTTGTGGAACGTGTTGAACAATTGAAAAATGCTTATGGATGGAATGATTCTGCTGTTTTGTTTGCGGTTCAAAGTAATTTAAAAGGTGTTGCTAAAATGTGGGTAGACAGCCAACAAGTATTTCGGTGCTGGACAGAATTTGTTTCAGCATTTTTGTATGATTTTCCGTCGATTACAAATTCTGCTGACATTCACATAGAAATGATGAATTCGCGTATGAATAAAAGTGAGTCGCTCATTGAATATTATTACCGTATGTTATCTGTGGGTCGCCGTGGTAATATGGACGACAATAGCATAGTTAAATATATCGTTAATGGACTCAGTGATGAGAATTTAAGAAAAACATTGATCGCTATGAATTTTGTGTCGTGTACGGATTTATTTAAAACATTAAATAGAATATACGAAGAAAATAAAATTAAACCGGGAAACTTACCGAATGAACAATCGCGTAAAACGTATAATCGTAATGTGAACAATGATAAACTGAATGTTAACAAAACAGTTGGTGATGTGAATACAGATACAGTGAAAACGGGTACAATATGTTTTAATTGTCGGGAACGCGGTCATATTGCCCGAAATTGTGTCAAATCTAAAAAGACAAAGTGTGGGAAATGTGGAGCAAAAGAACACGAGACAGATAAGTGCCCGTCGCGATCGATAAACTTAATAGATGGAAAAAATAACCAACCCGTATATGATAAAGAGGTTTTTAAAGACATTGAAATAGACAATTTGAAATATGGTGCATTAATAGATTCGGGTAGTGGTAGATCATTAATGGCTAAACGTGTAGCGTTGGGAATAAATATTCCGACGGCGAATTGTGAAGAAAAACTGTACGGTTTCGCGGGAGGACAATACGAATGTCGGGAAAAAATCGTTGTGAACATAAAAATTGATGATGTTAATGTTGAGTCAAAGCTTTTAGTAGTCGGTGATGACATAATGCCGTGTGATATTATAATCGGAAGAGATATTTTATCGAAAAGCCGCGTAATAATTGAAAATGGACAATGTCGTGTAGTTGCGTTAAAAGGTGAACAATTAAATGTCAACGAATCACTGAATGATATGGAAAGGTGCCAATTACAAACACTAGTCAACAATTATTCGATGTGTTTTGCTGAGAAGCTGGAAGAGATCGGTAAATGTACTGTGGTTGAAATGGAAATCAAGGTTAAGTCAGGTAAACCGGTGTCAAGAAATCCATATAATATCCCAATACCAAAACAGAAATCTGTCGAAAAAATAATTGCTCAGCTGTTAGAAACGGAGATAATTCGCCCATCTAAGTCGCTGTACTCTTCACCAATTGTGCTCGTACCAAAACAAAATGGTGAGGAGAGATTATGTGTTGATTATCGGGAATTAAACTCTGTCACGGAGAAACAGCCCTGGCCGGTGCCGACAGTGGAAGGTGTGCTGCAGACATTAGCGGGTAAGAAGTATTTTACTATTTTAGATATGATGTCTGGGTATTATCAAATTCCCATCCGGGAAGAATCGAAGCAATGCACAGCTTTTGTAACTCACAATGGACATTTCGAGTACAATCGAATGCCATTTGGGCTGAAAAATGCCCCAAGTACTTTTCAGCAGATGATGTCAATTGTTATAGAACCCATTAAAGAACATGTTGTAAGTTACGTGGATGAGGTTATTATAGCATCCGTATCATTCTCTGAAGGCCTATCAAAATTGGAGATGTTTTTAAAGGTGGTTAAGGGTCATGGGTTGACCTTACGGTTGTCGAAATGTTCATACTTACAGAATAATGTGACCTTTTTGGGTCATGAACTAAACGGAAATGGTTTAAAACCTGGTAAAATAAAAACCTTAGCAGTAAGAAATTTTCCTATTCCGAAAAGTGCGTCAGAGGTGAGACGTTTTATTGGTTTAACAGGTTATTTCCGTCGATTTATTGAAAATTATGCCCAAATAGCAGCCCCGCTAAATCGGTTGACTCGAAAGAATGTTGAGTTCGAATGGTCTAGAGAATGTAATGAATCATACGGGAAATTAATTCAGCTGCTATCAAGTGAACCAGTGTTGGGTATTTATGACGTCACAAAGGGGCATGAATTGCACACAGATGCCTGTGCTGTTGGACTAGCTGGTATTTTGCTGCAGCAGTGCGAAGAGAATTGTTTAAGGCCTATAGCTTATTTTAGTCGATTGTGTAATAGTGCCGAACAAAAATACCATTCATATGAATTAGAAGTTTTGGCTGTTGTAGAGGCTTGCTAACGTTTCCGCATGTACTTACTTGGGAAACAATTTGTGATCGTCACTGATTGCTCTGCAATTTCGAACCTAAGGGTGTCTAAACCGATGATCCCAAGAGTGTCGAGATGGTTTTTGAAGTTGTTGGAATATGATTGTCAGATAATACATCGTGAAGGTAATAAAATGTGTCATGTCGATGCCTTGAGTCGGGCCCCAGTGGAACCAGTCAATCAACAGGTAGTCGTTCAGGATGTAGGTGAAAGAATTATGATGATTAAGCCATCTACTGATGATTGGGTGTACATGATGCAACGAGAAGATGAAACTTTGAAAGAAATCATCGATGTTCTGACTGGTCGTAAGCAGTCGAAGCAGCAGGGACAGTTCGCTAATGAATTCGTTATGAGGAAAAATCGTTTATTTAGAAAGGAGAAGGAAAACAAATTATTGTTGGTGGTGCCGAAGGGTCTTAGATGTCGCATTGTGAAGTTATGCCACGATTACGTAGGCCACCCGGCGCTTGAGAATACTCTGAAGAGGTTGTCAGGAGATTTCTGGTTCCCGCGAGCACGGAATTTCGTGAAAGGTTACCTTAGAGCATGTGTCGAATGTTGTTATTGTAAGGAGTCAGTCCGTAAGTAATGTGAGCTATATGGTATGGATATACCCAAAATACCGTTTGAAGTCATTCATATGGATCATCTAGGTCCATTCGTCAAAAGTCGTCGTGGTTATGAACATCTATTAGTCACCGTGGATGCCTTAACAAGATATGTTGTGTTATGCCCTGTAAGGTCAACGAAGACGAAACCTGTGCTGGATGCTTTAGATCAGCTAACGGTGATTTTCGGAATGCCAAGAGTGTTGGTCACTGATCGAGGCACAGCATTCACATCATCTCATTTTGAAAATTATTGTTCAAGTAATAATGTTCAGCATATAAAGGCAGCAGTCCGAACTCCAAGATCCAATGGACTGGCCGAAAGAGTCAACAAATCAGTGTTGTCGTACTTGAAGTCTACAGTTAATGACGCCAAAGACTGGGACACCACAATAAGAGCTTTACAGTGGACTCTGAATATGAATGTAAATGGTACTACGAAACACTCTCCCATTGAATTGGTTTTTGATTTTCCGGTTAGAGATATTTCTGGTAATAAAATCCTGGCAGCAGCCCAGGACGTGACCTTTGAAATTGAATCGTCAGTAATGAACAAGAAACGTGAAGATGCTATACGTAATATCGAGGACGCAAGAAAATTGTGGAAGGCAAGGTTCGATGCTAAGCATAAGGCTCCAAACAAATATCATGAAGATGATTTGATATTAATTGAAAGTGTCATTCCAAGTACTGGTGAATCAAGGAAACTTGAAGTGAAATATAAGGGACCGTATGTTGTTAAAAAGGTGCTTAGATATGATCGGTATGTTGTCGAAGATATTGATGACGCTCAACGTAGTCAACGTAAATATTCAACAATTGCTAGTAGCGACAAGATGAAACCCTGGTGTGCCTTATACCCAGACATTGATGAGGCGTATGATGATGAATCAACCTCAAGTGAAGACTAACTCGAGGACGAGTTCTATGCAGGATTGGCCGAGTTGTCATGAGATTATTTGGTTTTGAATTTACTCTTTTAGTTCCCTTCTTTTTATATACGGTTGTCAGCAAGTAGGATGGCAACTCTTTTATCATTAACATTTAACATTTGTAATTGTACTTGAAGCATTCTTAATAAATACATAAAAGCGGTCGGTCGTGTTTTTCATCCTAGTCGATTATCCTGACAGAAGTTTTTCGAATTCTCGGCAATTTTAAGCCCAGATTCAGATTCAGCAGGTGAAAATCCATTATAAACACTTACTTCCACCTCATAATATTAAAATAAATTTTTTGGGTATTTTTATGCCGTTACGGACGTTACACACTGTCATTTATATTTAAAAAAAAGTGTAATAAAGGCATTTCTTTTTTTCATCAGATTAAAGTGCATAAAAAATCTATTTATAAAGCTAGTTTGGAAAACAAGATTATTAAAATTCATTCTGTTAAATTTAAAAAACCATATTTTCCGTTACGGACGTTACACACAGTGTACCCATTTTTAGTTCAAATTTTTAATATACATATACATATTAGATAACTTACAAATATGATTTTTATCTTAAAGAAAAGAAAATTAAACAAATTAAAGATTGACCATTTTTTGACCATGGAAAATACCATTTTTTACAAGAATAAATGAAAGCAAGAGGTACGTTTAGGTTAGCCTCTGCCAAGAACAAACAAGCCACCGTAAAACCTTATTGCTTATACATTTTGAAGCTTGAATATGTATTCTATTATTCCATTAACAAACTTTTGGATTTTGGGCAACTTTAAATTTCTGCCTTTGGTTTAACAATTCTCGGTTTTAGCCGATATGGCATTAATTTTTTTTCTCAAGAAGCGTTTAAGAGATGTACGCGATAAATTCTGCAGGGATTACACAATATCACGACGAACTCCTGAACTAATTCCACACCTTGTATTTATCTCTTCTCGTCACTATTACCAAGAAAATAAATTAGCAGGAATTTATGCTGTTCATCAGAAATCGGTTTTGATATATTTGCCCTCGTATTTAAAAAGTTGGCATAAAGGTTTCTGTAATTATGTTATCAGTTCCAAATGAAGTCATTTGAAAGCAATTGTTATACTTTTGGATATTTTTGAGAAATACTTTCGACTGCGGTGTAATTCCTGAAACCAATGACTGTAAGGGCTCTGGCGTTATGCTTAATTCTGTCAATTTAACTTGACCACTCATACAATACAAACCAGCTGTCTCGTTTATGTATTTTAATGCTTTGCAATAAACTCATAATTTATTAATTTCCAACATTTTTTTATTTTTCGAATTTATTCTATGAGCTAAATTTCAGTTATGTATTTTATAAAGCTTTTTTGTAATAGTCCTATTCCTTCAATTTTTCAGAAATGACTTTATAAAATACATAACTGAAATTTAGCTCATAGAAAAAATTCGATAAATAAAAAAATGTTGAATATAATATAAAGTAACCTTCGGAAGGAAATAATTCCCAGTTTCTATTTATTAATTTCCCTAATGTCAATATTTGGATGTTTATTGTAATTTATTGTTGGGTTATAATTAAAGGCTAGGTGTGAAAATAATATTCTGTAAGGTCATGTTATGCGTTGCTGCTCTTGCCTGTCTACTTCATTTACGTTGTTCTTAACGTCGTATAGCTCTTTGACTCACTGTTAAATGTTCTCTAGATGTTCAAGTTCTAGCATTACTATTATCTGATTCTTGCATCTACTGCGTTCGTTGAGATCGATAATCTCGTATTAAGTTAGTTTGCCGAAAACGACGTCCGATATTTGCGCGCGGGTCTTGGCATTTTTAATTTTTAGAATAATTTTTTTTATACGAATATTTCAATAATATTTTTTTAAAGAATAAAATTAGGAATACATATAGACCAAATAATAAATCTTTTACTTACCAGAAAATGCTATTAGATTCTTCATGTTTGTTTAATTACACATGCAAGTATTTATATGTATGTTAAAAAGTCACTTGTATTAATTTGAAAAATATTTATGGAAGTGGAAATTGAATTTTGTAAACAAAAATGAACATGAATGTTTGCAATACAATTTACTATTCAATTTTTTTTTCATTGTGGCGATTTTAGCGTATTTTAGTGATGTACCGCTAAATTGATTAATGTATATTAGCGGTTACGACGAATATTACAAAAATATAAAAAGTGGTTCCATTTTTGGGATAAATACGAAACTCAACAGAAACACTCCTCATGCCTCATACATCAAACACACAAATTTTGGTCAAGTCGGTGCAGTAGTTTTTGAGTTTACTTATTACAAACAAACACGACTCATTTATTAATATAGATATGTACTATATTTGAAAAAAAAAATATCACATTCGGAACCTTGTTGCCCAAAAAATCCAGTAGAGTAGGTGCTTACGTACGTACCATAAAACAGAAGTGGTTTTGAGGTAAATGTAAAAATATGCGAAAATCTGCAGATTGTGGCTTAAATTAATTTAAACCACAATTAATTAATTGAATGGCTTGTATAATGGTCAAAATTTAATATCGTTCATGACGTGGCAGATTTAAAATGTATGAAATATATGCTTTGTAAATATGTATGTATATGTCTACAAAAACTTAAAACAAACAAGTAAGAAACTATAGTCAGTGAAGTCCGAACATATGATACCCTATACCACAGTATTTAAAAACAATTTTCGAGATTATACTCTATTTGGGACCCATGGGCAATCATGGACCTGCCAGAACAAAAAATATTTTTTTTATTATAAAATCTTTCTTTGGAGGGTTGCTGTATCTATAATAATGTTTTTTTTTTATCTGCAGAAGCTCTCAACAGAAGGTAGTTTTTTCGAAAAAATTTTTTTGTGAAAGAAGTGAATTTGTTTAGAAAAACTTTTAAAAGTTTTTAATTTTCAAAAAAACTTAAGGTTAAAATTGGTTGGGGAAAAGTCAAAACTAAGATTTCTTTAGGAAATTAGTCGAGAAAAGAATTCTCTAGAAAACAGATCGAAGAAACCATGGTGAAATGCTGTTTGTCTATAGAAAACTGAACGAAAACAAAGTTGTCTAAAGAAAATTTGTCAAACATTTTTTTTAATAAAGGGTGTGTGTGAAACGGTAGCAATGTTCTATGGTGAATTAAAATTGTCAAAAATTTCTACGCTAATGTCAAAATTTATACTAGCCCCTAGGGCTAGTGAAATTTTATTCACCTCAACAGTGTCAAAAATTTACTTCCATGAGTACTTTGCTACCGTTTCACACACACACAAAGAAGTAGTCGTAAACAAATTTTCAACAAAAAAGTGCTCTAAAAATAACTAGCGAAAAAAAAGATCTAAGAAAATTTGGCAAACTTGGTCAAAAAAGGTTTTTATAAAAAATTTTTCGAAAGTTTTTTTTTTTTTTTGAAAAACTTTGTAAACTAAAATGTTTTATAGGAAAAAGAGAAGAACAGGGCTATTTATAAAACTATTCGAAAATGTTCCTTAAAAAATGTTGTCATTAAGAAAAAAGTTTTTTCCAGAAAGTCTGAGTTTATAGGTGAGAGGGGAAGAGAACATGATATTCTTCTACCCCCTCTTACTAATAAACTGAGAATTTCTGCAACAAAACTTTCATAGTGTGAACCGAGACTTTGAAAATAATTCCTCTTAATAACCGTAATTTTTTATTCTTTTCTTTAGAGCTATTTTGTTATCGATTATGATCCCACAATTGAAGACTCCTATACCAAACAGTGTGTCATTGATGACATCCCAGCCAAACTAGATAGTAAGTTTAGTTATAGATAAAAAAAATATGTGTTTAAAAATTAACATTTTTCCTTTTTTCGCTTTAGTTCTTGACACTGCCGGCCAGGAAGAATTTAGCGCTATGCGAGAACAGTATATGCGATCTGGTGAAGGCTTTTTACTAGTCTTTTCTTTAAATGATCATTCCAGTTTCGATGAAATTGCCAAATTTCAAAAACAAATTTTACGTGTGAAGGATCGTGATGAGTTTCCCATGCTGTTGGTGGGCAATAAATGTGATTTGGAACAACAACGTCAGGTGTCATTGGAAGAGGCACAGAATGCCAGCCGTCAAATGATGATACCCTATATTGAGTGTAGTGCCAGATTAAGAATAAACATCGATCAGGCTTTTCATGAACTTGTGAGGCTAGTAAGGAAATTTCAAATAGCCGAAAGACCTCTTATCGAGGAGAGTATTAGGAATAAAAAGAAACGAAGATGTTGTGTTTTGTAATCTGAAAAAAATGATTGAGAAATAGAAAAACTTAACAAAAACAGAAACTGATTTAAATAAAAAAAACATATCTTTTTAGAAGATTGAAAAAAAACACACCAAACAGCTGCCACTATTTAAGTTTTTGTGAAGAAAACTTAAATAAAAATTAAACAGTTTCTTTTAAAAACTAAAAAAAAACCAAACACAAATTAAAAAAAGTAACAAATAAAAAAAATATTCTAAAATCTACAAAGTTAAAAATTTTATATAAAAAAATTCTCAATTTATATTAAATTTGTGGCATTTTGACAAAACATCTTAAGTCGAGATAAGATAGCAAAAAAGTTTTTAAAAAAAAAGCTCGGTGAAGCAATCATTTTTAATTAATAATAAAATAATCCAAAATTAAAGAAAAAATTTCGTTTATAATACAAAATTTTAAAAACGTTAACTAAAATGTTTTTTGAATGAATTTTCGTATAATTAACAGCATTTTTTCAACTTTTTAAATTCCACTTAAGATATTTTGTCAAAATGCCACAGAAATAAAATCTTACTACACCTCTCAAACATGTTAAAAGCAAAAAAAATGAAAAACAAATTCATTATGTATATCGAATTGTATTGACTTTTAAAGAATAACAAAGAATTTCATGGTTTACAAAATTAAATTTATTTATATATGTGCATATATTTAATTAACTTTTATTAATTATTTAAGAAAATGCTTTCTTTTCCCTAAAAAATATATATTATTTTAAATTCAATAAAATTCAAAAAAATGCCAAATATTTTTATAATTTTTGTTTCTTTTTTTTACATAAATTATCTGCAAAAAAAACGAATATAATTGATTTATATTAACGAAAATATTGAAAAAAGTGCCTCAAAATAAAATTTGTATTGCACGAAATTACATTATGCACAAACAAAAATCTATATCAAAAATATTCAAAAAATATTTTAAATTAACAAACATACATCAAACTAAAAAAATTAACAGCATTAATTGTTTAATTTAAATAAAAATTTAGAAGTGATTTTATTATGAAACTTTTTTAATTCTTATTTTTAATATAAAACAGCTGTAATCCATGTTTATTATTAAAATTTTTTTAAAAATATTCAAAAAATATATTTTTTATTATAAATTTGCTACAATTTTTTTTTTGTCTTTGTGTTCTTTTAATTTATAAATATTTAAAATTTTTTTGAATGTAGAATTTGTATTAATTGTTAAAATAATAAATAATATACAAACCAAATCATAAAAAACAAACTTAATTTGTTTTTATTATTTTTTAATAAACAGCAACAATTTTTTGTGTGTTTGTCCATATTTTTTTATTGCTAATAAATAATATATTTTTTTTGTATTTAAATGTAAAACCATTAAAGAATTTATATAAAAAATTAAAAATGTTGTAAGAAAAATGGCATTAAAAAAGTGTAACATATTATTAACAACGCTAAATTTGTAGTTTTATTTTATTGCACTATGGGAACGTTTGTCTTTTTCACTAAAGAAAGTTTGGAGCTCAATAGAAATCTTATTACATGTAAGACCCAACAAATCTTGGGATAAAAAAAAACTGAACTGTTCTGCAAATCACTTAAGCTCATATGACGTGATTTCAAATTACATGTCCCTTTTTTAATTAAACGTGTGATATTTTGGTGTTCCGTTTTTGTGTATTTTTGTGCGATCTGCAATTGTCGAAAGCACACTAACGGCCATTTTCACCAAGTTCGGTTAAAACTAACTTTCAATTAAAGTTCCGGTTACCAATATGTTTTGACAGCTATAACCGATTTGAAATCACATGATTTTCAGAACTGGCCCGATAATGTGCATTCTAAACAAAACTTGTCCAAAAAAGTATTTTTTTTATATAAAAAAAAATGTATTCAAGTGTGTTCTAGAATCCGAATCCAATCGAAAGTGGATTTCTTCAGCATTTTTGGTGTTCTGCATTTCACATCACCATGTTTTAATTCGTTGTAATTAGAGTAGTAAGGGTTAATGAAAGTGAAACGAATCGACTTTTATTTTTATATGTATGTAGGATTGCGATTTCCGTGCAAATGCATGTTTTTGTCCACCACGTGAGATAACACGGCCATTGAATTTGTCGCACAAAAGAGCTATTGTTTCGTTAGCTGTGCTGCAAGTAGCGCCGTCCTGTTGAAACCACATATCGTCCACATTCATATCTTCCAAATAGGACCATAAAAAGTTTGTTATCATCTCAAGATAGCGAACTGCCTGACCGGCCTCATTTTGGAAAAAATAATGCCTGATGATGCGGCCAGCCCATAAACCGCACCAAACAGTCACTCTGTGGATGCATTGGCTTATCGAGAATCACTCTTGGATTATCATTCGTCCAAATGCGGCAAATCTGCTTATTGACGAATCCGCTGAGGTGAAAATGTGCCTCATCACTGAATCATGAAGTGCACGGTATGCATTTTGATTTGAACGCCCATTTTCATAATAAGCCTGAATAACTTTAACGCGTTAGTCGATTGTGTATCTCTCCATGCTTCAAATTGAGTTAGTCTGAAATTAAGAAATGGCAAATGAAATGCAGAAAAAAACAAAACATTTAGGTGTGCTTCACTTACTTCGATCGATTTCGATCTCTAGAGGAAATTATTTGCAGAAGTATAGCAGTGATTGGAATGTCCGCGAAAAGCTTAAACAAATTCAAAGTTATATTGACTCTTTTAAAATCTAAGTGCCCGAAAGTGATGCAACAATTTGGAGCAACATTGACAAGTTTTATTTAAAAAAGAATGTTTATTTACCCAAGTACTAATTTTTTCTAAAATTATCGAAAAAAATCTCGTAATTTATAAAATTTCTGAATTTAGAATTATTCGATTAATCGATTAATTATAAAATTTTATTCGATGTATATTGTAAATACCCCTTTTATAAATCAAAAACCTCTTTCACGAAATTTTTATGATTCTGAGATATAAAGCATTAATTTTGCATCATGTCAACTATTTTAAAGTTTATTAAGTATTGTTTTACTCTACATGCCACTGCAAATTCCTCATGCAAAATAGTAAAAAATAAATTTATCACTTGCTTTGCTTCATTGCCGTAAGAAAAAAAAGAAGTAAAAGCAAAATAAAATATCCAAAGCTCAATACACTGCAGTAAGCAGGGCTGTGGAGTCGGAATTGAGGTTTTTGTACCGGAGGTGGAGTCGTAGTGCCCTCGCGACTCCGACTCCAAAATATACACTC
The DNA here is from genome assembly GCA_949318255.1 of Pollenia labialis. Classification (NCBI taxonomy): domain Eukaryota; kingdom Metazoa; phylum Arthropoda; class Insecta; order Diptera; family Polleniidae; genus Pollenia; species Pollenia labialis. The sequence continues at coordinate 131,849,406 of OX439140.1, forward strand.
AGAAAAAATTAAGTTAAAAACGTCGAAAACAAGGTTGATTTAAAATTTTTCGGTGGTGATTTTACTTCATACGTTTTTCATGTTAACTCAACCTGATTTTACAATTACTTGCGAACAAAATTTTTTTCTTTTAAAATAACTATAATTCATGTTAATTTAACATTGCAGTAAAGTTAGTGCAAAATGTCATTTATATGGAAATATCAATCCGAATCACGTTGAATGAGAGTTATTTCATGTTGAAACAACGTGAATTTCATGTAGAAACTAATTGGTTTGAGTGTGTTATAACAGTGTGAAGAAGCTTCAGAGATAACATATGCATTTATTTAAGAATAATTCAAAACACTTACCCCTGTAACACATGTTTTACTTATTTTGTAGTCGCCTTTGTTAACAGATCAATCAGCAGAATGGCCCGATATGGTTTTCATCATCATTCTACTTTGAAAACTTGATGTACTATTTAACTAAATAATGTTAACGGGAATTGTCTTCTTTTTATAACATATTTTAAGAATGAAAATAAAAAATTAACATACTTAACTATGAAAGCATGTTAATTTAACAAGATAAGCTTTTGATTTTAATATAAAATAGGTTTTTATGGATTCAATATTGAATCCATATTTATTTATATTTTAATATTTTTTTTTATTTTTTTTAACAGTGAATTATATGAAATAAACGTGATTAAAGATTATTTTAATATTTTTCATTTAAAATTAATATGAAATAATGATACATTTAAATTTACTATGATTCTCAATTTTTCCATGTTAATTTTACATTGGTATTTTTTCTGTGTGTATCGGCATAAAAATTGTTAATAAATAACCCACGATAATATTTGGTTTTATCTTTTATTATAAAACGTTATAAAACTTAAGGGTTGAAAACTTATGAAAAACTGAGAAAAAAATAAAACAAATTTCTCAAACTAATTCGATAAAGTATTTACATTGAAACTAAAGTAGAATTGAACAAAGTACTTCCAACAAAAATGTTTCTAATATTTTTCAAAATTAAATTTTTGTTAAGAGATTCTGCTTTAGAATTTTGAAGTTATGAGCAGGTGAGTTTCAAAAATTGAGATAACAAGAAACTGGCATCCTCATCGATAAACCAAAGCATGAAAAGCCAAAAACAGTGCGTACACCCGAGAATATTGCTGCTGAGGCAGAAAGTGTGCGTGAAGCGCCATCAACATCAATTACCCATCGTTCTCAACAATTGAACATTTCGGAGACATCATTGAGACGAATTTTGTATAAAGACCTTGGTATGACGCCATACAAAGTCCAATTGGTACAGGAGTTGAAGCCAACTGACCATTCAATGCGTTTTGGCTTCGCCAAGAGGGCCTACGATCGACTTACAGAAAATGCCGATTTTGCCAAAAAATCATCTTTTCAGTAAAGCTCATTTTGATCTTGGCGAGAATGTAAACAAGCAACATTGTCGCATTTGGGGCACAGAAAACCCGCACGCATACATTGAAAAGCCGATGCACCCAAAACTAGTCACTCTTTGGTGCGGATTTTGGTCCAGAGGCATAATTGGGCAATTTTTCTTCGAAAATGAGCAAGGTGTGGCCGTTACAGTCAATGGCGATCGTTATTGGCCATGTTGAACGAATTTTTGTTCACAAAAATTGAAGAGGAGGTTATTGGCAACGTTTGGTTTCAACAGGACGGCGCTACGTGCCACACAGCCGAAGCTATACTCGATGTTTTGCGCCCTGTTTTTTAAGATCGCATTATCAGCCGCAGAGCTGATGTCGTTTGGCCACCTCGGAGCTGCGATTTGACACCGTTGGACTATTATTTGTCGGGTGCCGTCAAAACCAGAGACAATTGACGCTTTAAAGGACAATATTCGTGAAGCCATTGGTGAAATACAGCTGCACACAATCGATATGGTGCTTAAAAATTTAACCGATCGTGTAGGCTACTGCATGGCCAGCCGAGGCAGCCATTTGAATGACATTATTTTCCATTATTAACCGGAAGGATTGTACTTTCAAATAAAAAAAGAAATTTGAGAAAATATTCAGTAGTTTTTTTATAGCATTTTCAAAAAAAAGTTATTTGGCGGACCCTTTATTTCTATATTAAAAATGTGCCTTTGTTTGAATATTTTATATGACTCTAATATATCTTTTTTAACAAAATTACAAAATATTAATGATATTATTTTTGCTTTCAATGAAATTCTTTGGCGTTGTGTTGCGTTCTTTATAACAAGGGCCAGTGCTGCCACAACCAATTAAATTTTTACAACCAAAATTTTTGAAGTTACTAAATGAAAAAAAAATATAACCAAATTTAAAATGCCTTTTATTAATTGTGAAAATTATTAAAATTTGTTTTATGTTGCATTGCAATTCAAAGGTTATTTGTAAAATAATAATTATAGATCAAAAAACCAAACAAGAAATGTTATTCTTTTACATATTAAAAAAATAACGAGAAACTGAATTAAAAGCTTTTATTTTTTTGAGACTTTTTTCGTGAAACAAAATTTTTATTTTACAAATCGCTGGCTTAACATTTAAAGGCTCTAAGTCCACTTTTTTTTAAAAAATTGAGAATTTAATGCAGTAATTACAGTCATCTCATTTTTTGTTGTTGTTTTGTAGTGATGAGCAAAAGCGCTAAGTCCAATTTATCACAAGAAAAAGCTCTAAGTCCCAATTAAAAGTACAGTTTAACCATTTCTCTCAAATTGTTCCTTCACATGTATTTTGATTGTTTTTTGTCTCTCCTGTAAAATTTTCAAATATGGACTTAGAGCCTTTACATGTTAAGCCAGCGAAATGTTAAACCCGTAAAATTTCCATACAAAATTCTGTATATTGAAAGTTAATAATAGAATATTTTTTAATATGCCAGTTATAAATAACAAAAATGGAAAATTGTTTACCGCTTTTTAGCTGTTATTGGCAGGACTGTCAAATGTGGCGATTTCTTAATTATTTTGTCGATAACAATTTTCGTTTGGCGATTTGGCGAAATTGAAAACGATTGGCGATATGCGAAATGCATTTTATGTAAATATTTTCCAATTACAATATACATATGTATGTATGTATCTAAAATATTATAAGAACTTAATTCTCTTGTTTGTAAATTTTATTTAAAATTTATAATTCTTATTATAAATAACTGTTTCAAAATGGTTCTTTTTGATATATTTTGTGAATCATTGAAAAATATTGTGGCGAATATAAACAAATTCACCTTTCGTAACGTACATTCAATGGGGAAAAAGTATATGACTGACAGTCCAAAGTTTTTTTTACCAAACAATTATTTTAAAAAATATACATACCGACAAGTTATAAACAGTAAAATTTCAAATTTCATAAAACTTACAGCCATTTCTTAAAGAAAATTCCATAAATCTTAAAATTATATTGATAAATCAATGTATGTATGTAGTATGTATGTATTTTTAAAAAACTTAAACGAATTTTGTGTAATTTTTCAGTCATTTTCTCATGATTCTATGCACTTCATACCTTAAGTACTACTTATCTTTACTACTCTTAAAATCACGAAAAACTACGCTCATTTAAAACAAGTTAGAGTGCTATATTCGGCTGTGCCGAATCTTATATACCCTTCACCATTGTGCGTGCAGAATACAGAGCAACTAGACAAAAACTAAATAATTTTACATATACAAACATTTGTATTTACAATACTTAAAACTTTATTATTAATTAAATTTAAAAAGCTTAAACTGGTAAATACTTTTTTAAAATCGTTATTACAGTACTTTTCGCTTATAATCCATTCCGCTTAAAGGCCAAAAACGGATGTAAGCCAAAACTGTCATATTCACATGCAGAATTTTTCGAATCCATACAAATTATTTGTCCTAAGGTCCATTTCGCTTGTAGTCCATTTTCGTTTAAAAGCCACATTTTCTTAGCATGCGAATATAATTCATTATGCAAAAATGTTCGCTTATAGTCCACTCTGTTTTTAGTATCTTTTTAATCAACTGGTAACATGTTTTTATTTACATTTCTGCGAACTATTATAAATGCCAATTTTCGCCACTTATATTTCATAACATTGTGTCTTCATCTGACAATTTTTTGTCATAATAAACGTCAAACTTCATACAAAAAAAAAAAAAAAATACTGAAAAAATATTGGAGTTTTTTTTTAAAGACGGTGAAGAACCCATGTAAAGAACCAATGAAATTGATATTTATTTTGTGTTTGATTTCGTCACCCAAAGAATTTAAATGAATCTTATACTTAAGGCTTATGATGCATTGAATTTATTTACATTTTTGATTTTATTGTAAGCTTTTAACTATTTATTTAAATTAAATCAATTGTTGGTTAGTTTTTAAACAACCTTTTGTTTTGTTTAAAAAAGAGTAGTTTTATTGAAGAAAATAATTTTTACATAGTCCAAAATGTGGATTATCTAGGTTTCACTTACAATCCATAAAATTGCTTATAAAATAAATCGGTTATAGTCCAAATTCGCTTATAGTCCACAAAAGTTGTGCAACTATAGTAGTGGACTATAAGCGAAAAGTACTGTAGTACATAAAAATTAAAAAAAAAATTTTTTTTCGAAAAACCAAGGTTCGAACCAGGGTATGCTAGCTGGTAGCGAGCTAGTTTATCAGCGCCGGGGTTGCGGGTGCGATTCCCGCCAGAGACTCTGGTTTCTTTCCTGTAGACAAGCGAAGAGCTTCGCGGGAATAGCTTAGGAAATTAAAAAAAAAACATCGTTAAATCAAAATCTCTCCTCATAAGGACCCAGAATATATATACTTTATAGGGTCCAAGATCAATATTGTAGAAATTACTATCGAAATGACAAACTTATATATACCCTTTTCCACCTGCGCCATGTTTTAACCGATTTGAAAGATTTATATACCGACTTGTTAAAGAAGAAATTTGCCAGTTAGTTGGCTTATAAATCTTGGACTCGGGAAGAAATATGGTTCCCGAAAGTGGGTATTTAAAAAAAAAAACAAAAAAAAAATAACCATAGGTCATATGACAGTCCAAAACATCAGGTTTTTATAAAATTTTTGATATTTTTTGTTTGGGATGCTGTGTATTGATAACGTATTTGTGTGTACCTAACTTGGAAACGTTGGCTCTTGCCGTTCTCCAGATATACAGAAAAATACAACAACAACAAGGGATTTTTGAGGTAGTCGTGATTTTTTGCTCATATCTCAGCCATTTTTGGACCGATCTGGCTGAATTTTAATAGCAAGCAATGGTTGACTATATGTAACATAAATGTAAAAAAAACTAGCCGCTATCATATCTGGAGTCTCCGGAAAACACATTTCAAACGTAAGACGGACATCGTTAAATCAACTTCTCTACTCATAAGAACCCAGAATATAAATATATACTTTATACGGTCGGTCTAAGATCAATATTATAGATTTTGTGGTGAAGGGTATAAAAAATAATTAAAAATTTTCATTGATTAATTGATATAAAAATCACAAATGGCAATATTTTCTTAGCAAAAATCTTACAAAAATATTTGGTTGCTGTTTTGAAAGGGATTTTTTGTTTTCGATAAATTATAAAAAACTTCCGTTCCTTGGTAACAAATAATGAAAAAATCGTAGTACACACACAGTACAAATTATTCGAGCTCGTAAATAATTGTATCAAGAAAAATATATTCGTACGCATTATTATTTTAGAAAAAAGTAACCAAAATGAAAAAAATAGTCACATCTCCACATTGAAAAAAAATATAACCAATTTTGGCTAGAAATAACCAAAAACGGCAGCTCTGATAAGGGCCTAAAGAATATACTACACTAAAATATTATTTCCATAATAATGCACAAAAATAATAATTAAACAAAATGTGTTAAATGTTTTAAGAAAAATTGTTTCATCGACAATCTAAAGAAAGAGAAACCCTTCAAATAAAACCAAACGAATTATTTCACAATTATATCTAAGGAAGCCATATCTATACATTTTATTATGACCAAGCAAGTATCCTTTTTAAAATGAGTATAAAAGCCGCATGTCCAAAACAATTAGACATCAGAAATCAACATGAACTCAATCAGCATCTTGGTATCAACCATTTTATTGCTTTTGGTTTTGGCCTCTGTTGAATGTCAATTGACATTTTCTCCCGATTGGGGTAAACGATCGGTGGGAGCAACGGGTTCTAACACAGGGGCATTTTTCGATTCCCAACCGGGTAATTGCAAGACCTCAAATGAAATGTTATTGGAAATCTTTCGATTTGTACAGGTGAGTTGGAAATCACTTTAAAGTTAAATAAACAATTTTTTTAATTTCCGTTTTTTTTTGTTTGGATTTAGAATGAAGCCCAATTATTTTTGGATTGCAAGCATCGGGAATAATTGTATCTACTTTAAATAAATGTTCACTCTTAGTTTTAGGTTTCACTTATTCTGTATACATGTATACGTAATATAATTTAATTATATGGTACTATGTTTTATATGTATAAAAAAATTTAAATTATCTTTAATATTAAAAAAATAAACGAAGGGGTAGTCGGCATATGTTTTAGAGGTTCTTTACAAAAATTATTATAATTAAATTACTGTATTATATAAAGTAAATACATTGTATGTGGTGTATTTAATAAAAACAATTATCTAAATAAAATTTATGTTAATTGCAGTTTGAAAAAATTAAATATAATTGAAGTTTTATTGCTTTGACTTTTTAAAAATTTTAGTGGAGTTCAATGTCAATGTTGCTGATTTATTTTTGCAAATTTCCCCAATAAAAACAATTATACCCATTTCTCATTTGCATACGCTGTTATAAATAGGTGCGTTCGAGTACTTTTACAGATAGCTTGCAAATACTATTGGACTACTTGATCCATTTAAGATAGTGCAATGTAATGAAATCATGGACCATGTCATTGTTAAATAAAAAAGAGACAACGATATGTTTTCGATTTTAAACGACATGCCTTCGTTTTTAAGCGATTTCAAAACTAATCCTTTGGACTCCTAAGTCAGGAGTATACCATTGAGAAGTTTTAAAACTTATCCACTGAGAGTATGAATGAACATGGAGTAGTTTAAAGACTACCCCGTTGTAATGCAAAGCTGGTTTATATGGTCAAACCATAGGACATCGTAATGTTAAATAGACCATGTTTTTTCAAAACATTTGGGTTACATTTGGACTAGTCCTAGTCTCTTATGGGGTTGGTTTTAAATGCGTGTATGGGCTAGTCGTAGTATTTGCAGGATACTGTGTTAACAGAAAAACTACTCTCGGAAATAAATATAGGTTTTCCTTAAGACTAAGAAGTTTTTGGATAGCTATGTTGGGCTGTATTACTAGGGTATCACACGATTTGTTTGGAGCCTCAGCCACAAGTCTACTGTCGACCTAGACCTTTGTATAGGAAGGCGAAGAGCTTATAGAATCCCCTCCAGACTATATTGGTATTCACCAGTAAAACCAGTAAAACATCTTGAGGTTTTTTTCTTGGTTCTCCACCGGATAAAACACGTTAGAATGAGGTTAATGCTGAAACCGCAAGAACTGTAAGTCGGTACTGTTATGCGACGCCAAGCCACTAGCAAAAGCGGGATGAAATATAAAACGCACAAACGCAGAACAACAGACACGGCCTGTATGTTTTAAAAAGTTATCGAAAAAGACGGACAAGCTGCTTCCCGCCCAGAGCAGTTTTACGCATGAAATAATTGGGGGATTCACAAGGTGTCATAAAGTCATAAGTCTTAAAATAATAACATGAAAACATACGACTGTTGTGAACAACCCCTCATAATTTAGTGTGCTATTTTGAATTTTAATTAGCTGATTTAAAATAAATATGAAAAATAAATATTTACCAAAAAAAAATGTTTTTTTATTCTAATTCATGAATTAATAAATTAAATTAGAACTTTCCTGACTTTTTTTCAGACGCAAACCATAAATAAATTTTCTTTTGTTTGTTTAACAAACATCAGAGTCCTAAGCCGATGTAATTTGACGCCGCAAGTGGTTTGTTGAAAGAATTGCTAGCCGCAGGTTTAATACGGATATTAGCCGGATAAAATTAACTATCAACAGCGACGGCTTATAAAAACTAAAGAGGCACGGCTGAGCCGTTCAGCGCAGGTCTCTTCTGATTAATTACGACAGCACAATAAACATACCAAGCAAAGTTCTATTAATTTAAGACAATTTTGTTTACAAAGCAACAACAATTTGTTTAAACCATTGTAAAATGCAAGAACATTATGACAATATAACATAATAACACACCTTGTGAATACCCCAATTATAATAAAATTTTTAACACATTTTAGGAAAATACATACAAGCAAATTAGTTTATGTTATCCTTCATATCGATGGCTTAGAGGGTAAACCTGCTAAATCCATTTTTTATTTTATATGACACATTCCACTAAGAAAAAAATGTACTTAAATTTGTGACTCTGTAGAACATTAAAAAAAACCGTAGCGTACGCTAAAAGAACACTACACGCTGGTTTAGAAAAGACCGGTACGATATCTTAGTACATGTTTGTGTTTGTCAGCTCACAATCGTTGTGTACCGTATTTTTTTTGTGTACAAATTTACAAACACAAACATTTTTTTTATTTTGTATAGAATGTGTATGTATACTATTCATAGAAAAATACGGTACGGTACACTAAAATGCAGTACATTAGTGTTTTTCTCTAACTCTGTTAAGAAGTGCTTTCGCACCGGAAATAAAAATAGTCGTCGTATCTTGTTAACAGATTGGTTTCCCATTTGTCACACATATTTATCTGTATACCACACATTTTGCTTCGATTTCGCCATCTTTGTTTAGCATCTAATGTATACGGATCAACTAAGCACAACTTAATCAAAACCTATCCAACGATGTCCGTTCAGATGGTTGGCTGGTTGTCTGGCATTGCTAGCCTTCATGATATAATTTAATGAAATTTGGAACAAACATACATACTGGGAGAAAATCTGTATAGAATTTTAAACAACCCCTATATAAACTTCTTTTTGGAACCATTAAATATGTCGTTGCTCATTACTGGCCAACACACTGACTCTCTTGCCATCCTAACGCATTTTGCATAGCTGAATTGCCTATACTGAATGTGTTTAAAATTATTCGATCGCAAACGATTAAGTACTAATACCTTAAGGGAAACATAAATCTCACAAATTGCTTGCTTGGCAACCACCCTCTTTGTTAGTCCCAATCCATATAATGAAACATTTGCTGGGACACATTTGAGTTTGTTTATAAAAGGGGAAAGACGAATTTAAAAGTGTAATTTGTTTCATGTACAAGCAGTTTTTGTAAGATTGTTATTGAAAGAAAGAGAAAAGGCATAGAAAATGACTCAATGCTGTAAAAATTTTTATTCTATGGACAGTTTCAAAAGAGAATTGAAGAACGTTTTTGCAGCAAATGTTTCGCCAATAAACAATTATACCTATTTCGTACAAACATAAATCTTTTATTTTTGTTTTGTTTTCAATGAATACATACGCCCATGGTGCTGCCCCAATTTTGCTAAAAAGTATTTAGAGTAAAAAGTGGTTTAAGTAACAAGTTGTTTTTGGGCAAACAGTGCTATTAAAAAAAATTAAAATTTACGCTTCTTCTACGTCTTCACTCTGCAAAGTTTTCGCGTTAAAAACAAAAATTTCGAAATTTTGATAAAAAAATCATTTATTTTTCAAAAAAAAATAAATTATGCTTCTTAAACGAGAAAAAGTTTTACTTTTTATTGCGGAATTTCGGTTTTTAGTAATTTCAATAAACCAAACCGTTTTTGAGTTACGCGAATATATGCTGTGCAACCTCCTCCTGGTGTGACGTCATATTTGACAGCTGAATTTTGTAACATGCGCAATACGTTATCTTGTTTATATCATTCTTGACTATGATGTACATGCGCCGAAAATTAATGTTTTTTTTAATTTAAATGCATTACCTTGTTTTCTTTGTTTCATGATACCAGGGCTGTCAGAATTTGGAGCTTGTTCAATCGGGTTAAGCTATCCTTGAAAACAACAATAAAAAAAAGTTTTGCTACTTATATATACGAAAAAAAAGAAAAATAGGCGTAAATTAAAAAAAAGAAGGGAAAATATATTAAAAATGTGTACAATCCCCAAAAAATTCCCGAATTTTTAATTTAAATCCCCAAAAAAATCACCAATCCTCAAATGACTTTCTTTGTCCTTTTTGTTCGCATGAAATTCCCAACTTTGGGGATAAACCCCCAAGTCTGGCAGCCCTGCATGATACTGATTTAAAATTTGGCCACAATAACTTTTCTTAATATGTAGTTATGGCGAGAAAAACCCTCGTCTATTGCATTGTTAGTGTTTACGGCTCGAAACTTGCCACCACCTTATACTGAATTCGCCTTGATCTATTGCTGTACGCATGCCCCTTTAATTAAAACGAGTGTTGAACATGTAGCATTTTTTTAATTTTAAAGGGAACATCATCAGAAAAGAACGCTTTACACTTTTAAAATAACACATGTTTTTCAGAAAAGAACATAAAAAAATGTAAAAGGCAGAATAAATGCAGAATTTTACTCAGAAAAGAAAACGCCATTAGCTTAAGACGAAAAACTCTTATACAAATATTGATAACTAGATAACACAATTAACTCGTATATTAATCTTTCTCTGACTGCACATGGGCCCCGATTAGGGAACAATCAATCAAATCTGTCTGTAAATACTGTGATGTACAGTATCTTATGGTCGGTCTTGACCAACTTTATTTTATTTTTTTTACTTGTTTATTATAAGCAAATATAATTAAATTGTTAAATATTTCGTTTTAAGGTAAGCCCTTTTTGGGTTTTTTAGGGCATATATAACAATATTTTAAAGCATATTTTAAAGTGTTTACTGCGTATTTTATGCGCATAAAAAACTGATTTTAAGCATATTTCTGAATTCCCTTCATATAACAACTGACTATAATACCATACAAATTTTCCAGTTCCCTTTCCAATCCTATTTTGGATTTTAATAAATTGCTTAAGAATGAGTCCAGTTTCTTATAAATTAATTTACTCATTTGGTTTTTTTTTTTTTTTTTTTTTTGTTTACCCATTATTTAAAGATTTTGGGATTTTTTGATTTAAATGATTAATTAATTGCTGCGAGCTATTGTCACATTTAATTCAATTATAAAATACATTGTAACAATTAAATTATTTAAATACTGTGTAGATTTCTAAAACATTTTTAGATTTTTAATGTTTCAATTTGACGTTGAGCTTTAGTATTGATTTAGTTTTCAATTAGACTCACTATCGGTTGCTTAATAAAAAAATGGTTAAACATTTTAGATTTGGTTTATTCATAGAATTTTATTTAATAATTTTTTTGGTAGTAAAAATTGTTTTGACACAAAGTAAGTTAAAAAATATGAAAAAAATTAACGGGTTTTACTTTTAAACGCGATACAATTGTAAATTCCTTAAAAAATCGCAAACGGCTTAAAAATAAAAAAAAGGATTAATTCGAAATACTATAGTGACGTAATTTATTTATAAAACTTGTTACTATGTATTTATAAAAATCAAAACTACAAAAATTTGCTTTTATTAAAATGGGTTAAAATTAGATTTTATTTTCCATTTTTCGATGTTTACGATTAAACGCAATAACTGTCATCCTGAAGTTGACATCGGTATTGGTACTGTGCGGCCGTTCCATACACAAAAATCAAGGGAAAAACTACTTCATATCCTTAGAAAAGTAATTGCGTTGCATTCTTACCAAAATAACAATTTTCTATTTACTTATTTTTACGTCCTTAGATGCCACCAAATTCAAAAGAGTTTTAAAATAAACTGCATGTGGAAAGGATGTGTTTTTTTTCGCTCACATAAATTAATTGCAAAATTTTTAAAGAAATTTATAAAGTTTTTCCCCGTTGATAAGTTAGTATATGGGAAATACTATCCAGATATTATCTTTTTATGTTTTAAAAATATTCTTAAAACAGTTGTTTTATACTTAAATGCATCGCACCGTGAAAATGTTCGTGTTCAAAAAATTTTAAAAATAAAATTTCATGTTTTTCCCATACATTTTACGGTTTGTATAAGAGCTACTATTAAAAGCAGCTATGAATGCCTTACAAGAAATTTTGGTTACAAAAAAAGTTGGGGTCGGTCTTAGAAATTATTCTCTATGGGCACGCTTTAACCTCTTAGGGTCTGAAAACGAATTTCGGGCCAGAGCGGATTTTTGAAGTTTAGATATCAAAATAGAGCTGGGGCGTACAGAAAAAAGTTGAATTTTATTAAAATAATGGGGACTAGAGGAACATTTAAGCTTAATACCATATAGTTTTTGAGTCACTTAGCCAAAAGTGGTGTTTTTACCGCCGCACCAAAAAAGCTCCGATTGGCTTGACACTTATCCCATTTTTTTTAAATCTCAAAAATAAATACATTGGCGGTGAGACTTTATCATTTCCAACTATAAATATAAAAAACATTCTATCTTGCATGCAAATTTTGTTTTGTATGGCGCTTACGAGGTTTTCGAAACGGCTTTAAGTTTTTTTTTTCATACAAAGTTTTCAAGATGAAAATTCAATGGGTGGCATATGTTATTTCCTACCATAAAAACAAATAAGGCGATTTCGTAAAAATGGCGCTACGTGGTCAATATTAAAACGCGACAATATGAATATTTCCAAAGTTGGTGTTAATATATCAAAAAAAAAATTTATTAATATTTTTTTTTTTAATATTTCTAATTTGGAAAAATTTTGGAAAATAAAAAGATAAACTCACCAGACCCACTGTATTTAAATCGTACATACTCAACAAACACGAAGTCAAACCTTTGATATGAAATGAATTTATCATTTGACATCAAACACAATTTTCAAAACTTGTTCAATTGTTTGATTTTAACATATGAATTCAAGCTGATAATGCTTTGAACATAAGCCATTGACATACAATGTCTTATCAATTTGATGTCAAATTGTTATCAAATGTTATTCTCAAATCAAACAATAACTTGGCAGCACTGAAGCGAAAATTAATGTTAACACTATAAAATGGCGGCTAAAGTGAAATGTGTTACTCAATTAAAGAAAAGTTACATATTGCGTCAAGTGAAATCACCTTTAAAAATCCTTGATTTCTTGTTAAAAAATATAAATTATTTGTGAGTAAAAATTAATAACAAAGTGAAAGAATGTGAATAAAAATAAAACGGGGAAGTAAAGAAAATATAAGTTTGTTGTACGATCGCGGTGCTACATTAAATACAATCCTCAAAACAAAAAGCGGACAATATTTTCTCTCCCAAGAATTAGAGGACGGAAATAACACTATTTCATGTTTTAGCTATGGTGCCGCATGTTTATCTCACAGTTTATTTAAATAAATCATGAATTTAAATTAAAAAAAAATAATAATCTTTATGTTCCACCATGTATTTAAATCCACATTTGAAAAACATTTGAGAATAACATTTGAAAGCAAGTTGAAAATGAATGAATTGCTCAATTTGAAAATAATTTCCCCTTTTTGTTGAGAATGCTATGATTTTCAAATCATTATCAAACGTTTGTTTAATTTCAAATCACTTTCAATTTGAAATCAAACCTCCGTGTTTGTTGGGTATTCGGTTTACGTATTATGCAAATAAATTTATTAACAGCAGCTTCTACAATATTTATTTCAACTAAGGTGTTCTTTTATCTACTCTTCATATACATAATTGCTATTGGCTATTTGACATTTAAGGTAAATTAGAGTTTTTAAAATACATAACTACAAAAATGGAAAGTATTAATTAGGACCTAATCGCGCACTTTATATTGGCTTCTTATCCCATTATATCAGCAAGGAGAGTTTTATGCAAAAACAAAAGGTTTTGTCGACGAAATTAAACAATTTTTAATTACACTATGATAGTTGAAAAAACAGACAAGCCGGGCCGGGCCGGGTTTACTTTCTCGCAATCAACGAGAACTCGCTGTTTGTTGTGTCCTCGTTTTCATACAATGGTTATGCAGAGATCATTTGTAGTTCGTGTGACTAGATTTTAGGAATTTTTCTTGTACTTTTAAACAATTTAAAAGGCTACTTTTATTGTTATTAAGTCAATAGGGGTTTTTTTTTACAGAATGTTACAATATTTTGGTTACCACTTTCATAACAGTTGGGACCCATATTCGTGATAGGGATAGTAAAACATATGTATTTAAAAAATGTATTAGTAAAATAAGTTAAATTAATATTTTATAATTAAATTGTCAAATAATGTAACTTAATCAATTTGGCCTATATTGGCTTACGATTATATGTGAATAAATATATAAATAAATGGCGATTTAACATAATTCGGAAACGCGAATACCGGTTCACACACGTCAAGTTTGACTCGTCAAGTCTTGAGTTTTTAGGAGAGAGGGGAAAAGAAATGACATTCTCTTTTCCCTTCTCTCTTAAAAGCTCAAGACTTGACTTGACTTGTGTGAACCGGCACTAAGACATGCCATAGTGACAAATTGCCTTCACTAAAAAAAAGGTTAACAACGAAAACTTAGATTCAGACAGCAATATCAATTTTTTTTTAGTTTTTGCAAAGGTTAATTAGTTCGTGGGGGCTCAATAATGTTAGTTTTTTGACAAAGGTTTTATTGGAGGTACCCTTATCTTGGCTGTCATTTCAATACAAAGTTCACACAAATAATAGGTATTAAATAATTTAACAAAATGTTCAAGTTGTTTTTGGTCTTAGAGGCTTAGCTTAGCTGCAATAATTATTTTGCAATAATGTATTCTACCCGTGTCCTTGCATCGATTTCAATAGTTTACACAAATTAAAAGGTATAATGTGAGACCTTTGGTGACCTTACTTTAGCCGAAATTATAATTTTTCTAAAAAGGATGTATGAGAGGTACCCGTATCCTTCGCGAATTCTTTCGAAATTCGAATATTTTAATGGCTTGATGATAGAAAGCAGAACGCCAATTTTTTGCTTTAGTCTTCTTTCTCAGTTCTTGTCTAATTTTGTTCTACATGTTGCAACAAAGTACTGTGGGCCGTCTACGAGATAAGTAACTCGTAATGCTAGTTATTTTCTGCCGTTCGACCGCAATCGTGCTAAAATCATAATTTTGGGGGAAATTTTGTAAGGGGGGGCTATGGTTTTTTTTTCTTATGCACAATTAATATCCAAGCCAAAATTTTCCCGGCTTGCGTTCAAGCATTAAAAAATAAAAAAAACGCTGATATTAATGAACAATTATCGGTAAATTTTTCTACCAATATTCTTATAAGCTTATTTAATTTTCTGCTTAAATGCAACCAGTGTTTAAAAAACTGCTGTCAAAGTAGAAAAACTGCCATTTCTTCCCCTTCTTTATTTGTCATTGTCCAAAAAAAACTATTGTTTTTACTTCTAATTCATTAAATGTAAGCCGTCGCCGTCAAACAAACTCAAAAAAGCGGAAAGTTGTACACAAATTTTTTTTTCGACAGTTTAAGGTTCAGACTTTAGTTTTTTAAACCCTGAATGAAACAATAAAGATTATAAAACATGCATAGAGGGACTTCTGTGGGCAATCGTGGTTTTATGCTCATATTTCAGCCAAGTAAGTCACATGGCTTTGCGGGCTTATACTTAAATAAATGTATATAATTTTAAAATTAATTAATTTTAATAAACTTAATAAGCCGATCTTGCAGAATTTCTACAAAAAAACATCTTCAAACTATTGATGATTGCAATATATGTAGTATAACATCCTAAACCCAAAATTATCTGGGGTCTTCGGTAACCCCATTTAAATAACCTTACGGACATCGTTAAATAAATTTCGTTACTCATATGGGGGATACACAGAGTGTTATAAAGTCATATGTCTTAAAATAATAACATGAAAAAATACGACTGTTGTGAACAACCCCATTTAATTCAGTGTGCTATTTTGAATTTAAATCAGCTGATTTAAAACAAATATAAAAAATATATGTTTTCCAAAAAAAAAATATATTTGAATTCTAATCTATGAATTAATTAATTAAATTAGATCTTACCTGACTATTTTCCATTTTTCAGACGCAAATCTGAGTAATTTTTTTTTGTTTACCAACCAGCAGACTCCTTGGCCGATCTAATTTGAAGCCGCAAGTGATTTGTTGCAAAAATTGCTAGCCGCAGGTTAAATATGAATGTTGGCCGGATAAAATTTTAACATCAACGGCGACGTCTTACAAAAACTAAAGAGTCTCGGCCGTTCAGCGGAGGTCTCTTCGGATTAATTGCGACAGCACAATAAACATAGCAAGCAAAGTTCTATTTATTTAAGACACTTTTTGTTTACAAGCCAACAACAATATTTTTAAACCATTGTAAAATGTTAGAACATTATGACAATATAACTTGATAGCACACCTTGTTAATACCCCAATAATTTCTTTTTTTTTTTTAATTTTCTAAGCTAATCCCGCGAAGTTCTCCGCTTGTATGCAGAAAAAAAACAAGAGTCTCTGGCGGGAATCGAACCCGCAACCCCGGCGCTGTTAGACTAGCCGTCTACCAGCTAGCCTACCGGGACACTCAATACAAAAATCTTTAAAATTCGAATTCGTGTTAGAAAAAATCTTTGAAATCGCTCCGGTAGGATAGTTGGTAGTTAACTGGTGTATCAGAGCGAGGGTTGCTGGTTCAATTCCCGCTAAAGACTCCGATCGGTTTCACTAAAACGGCCTGCGTTAATATTCCTGGGTATTTGTATCAATTATAACGGCCAAATTCGCCAAGTTTGGTTAAAATTAACTATTACTATAGGTGCGTTCATTTATTTTACTAGCAGAAACTTACAACGAGGTAGTTATTTAAAAAAAATTACAAAAATGTTATCCCAATTACCAAAAAAAAATAAAGTAAATGAACGCTTTTCCAGCAAAAACTATTAAGTTGGGCATATCGACAGTATTCAGCTGCAAGATACGAGATTATTTGCTCCTTAATTCAATTGTTTTGAACTATTTGCGCAAGGATGCTGTTTACAAATCTTGGAAAAATAAATATTTTATGTTATTGGATAATTTTAATTAAAAAATTATTAAACAAGTTTCCAATCGTGAATTGGAATTTTTTTTTTCTACTTGGTGTGACCGAAGTAGATACTTAAATAATTTATTACACGAAACGTAATAAATATGTGTAGTGTACAGCCAGCAGCGGTGTTGTATATCAGCTACTATTGAATTCAAAGTTCGTGGGTTTGACAGATGTAACAAATATGTTATTGCAGAAGTCTGTCAACATTTAAGCTTTCACACGTTCGTTTTTGGTTCCATCTGACATAACCTAAAATCTTTATTTTTATTCACTTTTAATTGTATTTCAGAAATTTTTTTTTTTTAATAATATGTGTAAATAAATAAAATAATGACAAATGCCGCCACAAACATATAACCTGAAAAAGAGCTGATGTCAGGTGGTTTGTCAGATCAAAATAGAACACACTCTAATTGAAAAATTGTACACTGCTAACTCCATATGAGATTTACAAAAGAAATTTTTTTTGCGTTTACACGATATATTTGCATTTTGCAGTGGGAAATTTTACAAGATCATTGTTAAATAAAGATCGTGTAAAAGCACGTTTATTTGGTTGTTGGCTGATGAGAACAAAGAGAATGTTTAAACTTCAAAAACTCGAATTTATTTATAACAACAATATGTTGGTGTAATTCAGGTTTCTTTTTGTATTAAAGTTATGATTTGGTTTAATTGTTCTGATATTTGTAAGCCTGTTCCGAAGCTTTGTGTTTCTTATTATATTCGCGGCCAAAAATTCGTCGTTCGTCCCAGTTGTGTTCCTAGCTAGCATTAGCCGGTTAGCGCCTAACTTTTAAAAAACATTTTTTTTTTGGTAAAACGTTTTTAATTGAAGTAAAATAACACAAGAATTTTTTTTTTCAATACATATTATTATTTTATAATATCATTTCAATTTATTTAACATTAATTTTTCTTTTGTTTTGATTTTTTTGATAACGATAATTGTTATCAAAATTGGAGATGATAGTACATTATTCCTGTATCGCAGCATGTTTCAAAATGATACGACCTGATTTGCTCTCAAAATTTTGTATAAACAAAACATGTTGTTTCAATAATGTTTGGGGCGCGAAACAGGAATGGGAAAGCGTCACTTTAAGTCGAAGTCGATCAGATCGCTTGTAATGCGGGCGATAGCGACTGATCGATCTTCGACTATTATAAATTTTTTTTGTTTTGTAAACAAAAACATGAAACAAGATTTTAAATAGTACATGCAAGTTAAAGTATCAGAACATTTACACTAGGTATCAGCACTAGGATGCTAGCTGTCCTTTTTTTTTGTATGTTGCCATATGGATTTGACATATAGAAAACATTGATTCGACATACAAAAAAGGGACAGACATCCATAGGCTTCTCTAGTGCATATATGTATGTACCTTGCAAATTTACCTTGTTTCAGAAATTTTCAACAAATCTTTTGTTTCATTTAAATTTTTATGACCTTTTTTCATTCTTTCGTTGCAAGTTTTTCCAATACGAGTATTTTTACGAGTAATAACTATTTAAAAGAAGAAGCAATAATTTTTTGTTATTTTCTGAGCTGTCAGAAAAATAAAAAATATTGTTAACTGGCAGTTATAGTAATAGTTAATTATAACTGAACTTATTGAAATTGACCGTTAGAAATAAATAACATACGTATGTAGGCAAATTAAAAAATTGTTTACAAAGTTCGAATTCTAAAAAGACGCCAAAGTCAAATGTTAATATAAGTCGGCCCTGACCAATAAAGAAGTCTTGTTTACTCTTAATTGCGTAATAGGTTCATCTGAAAAATTTATAAGCATCCAAGCTTCGTTTGACATACGAAAACATCCGACAAATATTTTAACCACATCTAATAAATCTGAGATTTCATGGTTAAAATTAAAAAAAAGCTAATTAAATGGTTTCGCTGTTTAAACAATTTAAACAATTCACCACCATTAATAAAACATTTTAAAGTGGCTGACAAAGAGTAAAATGCATTAAATATAATTTAGTGTAATTTCAAACTTCATTCAAAACGATTGAACATGCACGGAAATAGGGCACGTGGACGACAATTTATGTATTTATGGTACATATAAATAAAATGATTTTTGTTTAAAAATACTTCTCTGTTTTTTCACATTTTTTTTTTGTTGGTGTTGTTTAAGAATTAAATGATAATAACAAGATTGGTAGAAAAACATTTTTCGGAAATGTATTTGCAATTAATATCTCTGTTAGCCGTGCTAATGCCTGATCCCAAAATCTATTACTTCGAAAAACATGCTGAAAATTTACACAAAATTAAAAATGTTACTGGTGTGTCATAAGTTTATGCTTACATATGTTACAATTTTTTTTTTTAAATTAATTTTTTAATTGCATATTACAGCTCAAAGTTGTGTGGATTCGCGTTTGCGTGCCGGAAAGTGTTTAACATTAGCCAAATGTCCTGATATAGTAGAGGAATTTTATGACGAGGCCCGTAAGACCTCATACGGCATTGATTTTCAAACTTTCATTAGCAATTCGATATGTGGATTTGATGGGGCAAATTTTTTGGTAAGAATAATTTAAAAGTTATTACTTGCGAAAACTGATTTATTTCATTATTATAACAGATCTGTTGCGGAAGCCGCACAATGTATAAGCCTCCTTTACAAAATACTCATCATTTCACCACTGGAAAGCCTTTCGAACAGTTATACCAGAGTACTCCATTTTTATTTGCACCACTAGCTCCCTCTACCTCTATTGCTACACCAACAGCCACTGCCAGTAATAATAAAAATATGCCACCGATTATTTATCCAACTTCTGGAAGTAACAGTAATACAATTCCTGATATGGGCGGGGTTATTTTTAAACCCACACCACCGGTTGTGGGAGGACAAGTAATACAGCCTATTCCCCTAAAAACTACTCAAGGATCTTTTACATCACAAAAACCAAATGCAATTCCAAACAGTCCAACTACAACTTGTGGTGTAAGCAAAGGCACCATTAATCGGGTTGTGGGAGGCAACGAGGCTAAAAATGGTAATTACCGTTTTATTTAAAGAAAATCTATAGATTTTAAGTGCCAAATATTCGTTTAATCCTTTTGTAGGCAACTATCCCTGGATGGCAGCCTTGGGCTATCGTGAAGATTATGATACTTTAAAATATTTATGTGCTGGTAGCTTAATTTCCCCTAGATATGTTATTTCTTCGGCTCATTGTATAAATAACTATTTGATGCTAGTGCGTTTGGGAGCCCATGATCTTTCTAATTCGTTAGAACCAGAGGCACGAAATTATCATATAAAACGTACTGTCATTCACGAACAGTTCGATTTGAAAATAATAACAAACGATTTAGCTTTAATAGAACTGAGCGAGACAGTGAAAATGACAAGTAAGTAATTTACGACTTAAGGCTCAGTTAGCCGGGAGTAACAGTAACAGTAAACTTACCGTAAAAACGTAAGACCAATTTATTTCTTCAAGATTGAGACGTAAAATCTTACTGCTAACTGTAATCGTTCTAATTGATTTACATACAACAAAATGAACCAGCTGATTTGCAACGTTACTTTTACTCCTGGCTAAAGGCTCAGTTAGCCGGGAGTAACAGTAACGTTGCAAATCAGCAGCTTCATTTTGTTGTATGTAAAGCAAAGTGAATAATTATAGTTAGCAGTAAGATGTTAAGTCACAATCTGTAAGAAATGGACTTGTCTTACTTTTTTACGGTAAGGTTAAGTTACTGTTACTCCCGGCTAGCTGAAACTTATGAGACCAACCTAAATTGGAGCGTATAACGTTCTCTATCTCTCAAAAATTCTCATGCTCATACAATGTGCATGAAGTTAACGCAAATAGCTTTGCAATTGGAAAAAATCCCATTTCTACAGCGTTAACACTTCGGCTATTTTTTGGTCAATCCAGCGGATTTATCCTCATTTTTATTTTTATTTTGTGGGTTTTACTAAACAAATTAAGTTCACATTTTTGTTCATGGCACAGCGTTGACGCTCTTATTTAAGTTTGGCATTGCAGCATTAAAGCTCAGCGCTTTAAAGTACTTCGCACTTATTTAAGATGATCTGTAATAGTTGGACTATGGTTAAGACTGTATTTTAGACATAATCCAGACTATAGATAAGTCTGTGTTCATCAAGGCTATAGTTAAGATTATATATAGCCTTGACAGACTTATACAACCCAATAATGAATAACAATTCCCCGCGAGTTTTTTCCCGTCTCCCATTTTTTCTATTTAAATTCAATGGTAAAAATGGGGAAAGGGAAAAACTTCCGGGGAATTTTTATTCACAATTGGGCATAGTTAATTCTGTACTTACTTTTTACAGATTTTATATCTACCATATGTTTGCCAGAAGACCCGAAGTTCCTCGCACAAGATTTCGTTGGCATGAATCCTTTTGTTGCTGGTTGGGGTGCCACAAAGCATCAAGGACCCACCTCGAGTATTTTAAGGGAAGTACAAGTACCAATTGTTAATCGTCAGGTGTGCGAAAAAAGTTATGGGTCCATATTTAATTTTGTTCAATTTAGCGAAAAGGTACATTTAATAAAACTAAAAAGAGTTTCAGCCATGTTCTGGAAATCGGAATCAAGTGCAATTGAAAATGATGGAGATTTTGAGTTACATTTTTTTTGTTGTAAATTATCGAGTTTTCTCCTGATTTTAAGAGTTCTCTTTTTAAACTTTCAAAACAGGATCGTTTTCAAAATTTTTTCAATTTTATTTTCACTCAAAATCGATTTTCAGAACATGGAAATTACATACTTTTAATAACTTAAAAAAATTACAGCTAATTTGTGCCGGAAATTCCAACGTTGATGCATGCCAGGGTGATTCCGGGGGTCCTCTGATGTTGCCTCAGGTATTTAAAGGTTAAGATAACTTTAAAAAATCATTTTCGATTAATGTTATGAATTACAGCTATCGGACTCTTCATATCACTATTATTTACTAGGCGTCGTCTCGTTTGGTTATGAATGTGCTCGAAGCGGTTTTCCGGGAGTTTATACTAGAGTTGCTGCCTATTTACCTTGGATTAAGAGTAATATGAATTAAGTATTTTTTAATTTATAACATTTTCTTAAGCTTATTAAAGATAATTTTTTTAAAAATTATCAAAAGTTTCTTATTTTTGAATTGAAGAAATGTTAGAATTGGTTTTGAATCTTCTATATTTCTATATTTTCTTTAGGGTTTGCTTTAAAAACTCGTATACAATTTAACGTTTCAGTTTTAAATTCTAATTTAACTTTTCAATTTTAAAATATTTTTTACCAATCATATTAAAGAGGAATATAAACCATTTTTTTCGACATTCTTTGCCATCAATCTTCGGTTTCATGAAATATTTTTGTACAACATTTTTCATAGCCGGATTCAGATTGAACGGTACCGTAATTTAGTAACAATAAATCTCGGATACTTTTACGAATTCTCTATTTAAAATAAACAATTCAAGCCCTTACCGCAAAAATGGCTAAAGCGACATCATTTTCAATTTAAATTTTTTTAAATAAATTAATTTATTGACAACACCTGCATCATCTCATAAAATATCGTGGTCACATAAGGTACCGTTGCGATTTTATAGCAAAACAATTAAAGCTTAAGCGTCAATCTGTATACAAAATTTTTATAAACTAAATTTTAAAAAAACTTCTCCTGTAAAATTGTGTTTTTGTCGCTTAAGCTTTTTTTTGCGGTAAGGGCTAGAATTATTTTCATTTAGAAATATTAACGACAAAGATCGATAAAAATATATGAGCGTCAAATTTGAAATTTTTTACGTTAATAAAACATATACATACATATTTACATAAGATAAGGGATTGCTGTTCGGTTTTAAACGAAATCTAAACCGCGGTTTTAATGCCTACAAAACCGAAACCGAAAACCGACCAAAAATCCTCGGTTTTAGATTTTACTTTATGCCAAAAGAAATTGGAAATTATACATAATACTCGTACTTCATTTAAAAAAAAAACTTTATACATAACAGCGTAGAACAATGGCAAGGTATTTCAAAATTTTTTAAATTTATAATAAGTACTTATGCCCGTAATTTCTACAAACAGATATCTAGTCGTTTTCGTACCTAACAGTTATCTTTACCTATCCGGTACCACTAACTAACAAAAATCGGCAGTGTAAAATACATTGCACTTTAACCCATAGGTAAGAAATACGTTTTTAAAGTATGATACCTATAGGTCACAATAAATTTAAAAGGTCGAAACAAAAACATATTTAGATAGGTCACAATATTATTACAGTAACGGACTGTAGTTTATTTAAGAAGTACATATTCCGTTCAGTCATTTTTAAATAAATAAACATTTAAGCCCGTATTGCTCGAGATATCCACAAAATTCTTTGGAAAAAACATTGATGACTTTTTTATTGATTCTTAATTTTGCATGAAAATAAACATTCCGATTCATATTACAGCTATTCTTACACAGAAAATATGCAATTTTTATATGCTATCTTTGCATGGAAACAAAATTTAGAACATTTTCAATTATTGTCACTATCCATCCTCGTTGAAGTTGACGCATGTGGTTCTGATGACCTTATTTTCTTCGTAAGTTGTTCATATTCATGTTCTGAGTCTGCATCATCATCCGAGATAGACGTAATATTCAAGAGCATGTTTTGTTCAGTGTGTCCACAAAATTTAAACTGCATAATTTTAGAACTCCACCAACATTCCTCTGCAAGCAATGCAACCAATTTTTTGCCTTTGAATCGCTTTTCCATTGGCATGGTCACCTGGTGGATCCTCTCTCCTTGTTCGTCCGATTCCTGAGGTAATTGTGTTAAAAAAGTTTCAAGGTGGAAATGCAAAAAATGTAATTTTAACGTCATGGATGCATTGATTTTTTCAAAATAATACAGCAACTTGTCCACTCGTGTATGTATGTCATCTCGCTGTACCCGGTTCTTTCCTAAAATGCCTTCGATGACTTGCTTCAATGCGTCCTATGCACATAGGTGGTTATAATGGTTCGAAAGCATATTTGTGAAAGATTCGCTTTTCATTAATTTTCGTTTATCCGGTCCATTGAGAATACCTGTTTGAAATATAAAAAAAACATTAACGAAAAAATTATTGGTAATGCGAATACATCGAAGTGAACAAATTTAGAAATGACAATATTAAAATACTGACAACGATACGTACCTTTTCTAATTTTAGCTTCACTGGGTTTTGAAAAGATGGATTTCAAACAGTCATTGGCGTCATCAATATCTTGGCTTCATAGGCTTCATCAATATCAATAACAACATCATACCGACAACGTCAAGCTGATTTTCAGAAATTTCATTCCGTTGACGAAGCAAATACGTTCTAAATGCAAAAGTTTAGATACAAATTTAATTGCAATCAATTTAACTTGGCTAGTTTATTATTCAATCGGGCTTTTGCTTTGATCGGGTAACCGCTCGATTAATTAACCGAGGTTTTGGTTTTATCGGTTAGTAATCGGTTAGTTATGTTATTGATCGGTTAACCGATTAATAAAGTTTTGTTGTAAATTAAGTAATTTCAATAAATAAAAATGCAAAAATGATTTATTATTTGGAGTTTATTAGCAAAAAAACAAACAATAACATAACCAACGAAACAATTCTTGGAATAAAACGTGCAAAAAAATAGTTGTTTACTTTTCGAAGATGTTGGAGAATTCGAAAGCAACCCATAATACAGAATATCATATTTCTCAGTCCTTTTCCAGGATTTTTCTAAACATATAAAATCTTCCATTTTGCCATTACAGTCCGGTTTTATTTTTTAAAATTGCTAACACTTCTAATTGTTTCGGAAAATTCTTTTAAAATATTGTTTGTGTCATCATTTAACTTGTCCTAGCAAAGCTCAGCACAGAACATTCTGTAAAAAAAACTAATTCCGAATTCCTTAGTTTCTGATTTTGTACTGTATTTTAAGAATTTATTGCTAAAAGGAAATATACAGGGGTGTGCTGGAAATCGAAAACGTACACTTACAAGAACATTTAGAGTTGACAAAAAATCAACCAATTGTAGTCGGGACTGTAAGAAAAGATAAACTCACTGTTTGTTGTTGTTGTTTTTGTTTAAGCTTTGATATTGTTACAAGTAAAGCTGTTGCTTATAATTCTTATTCGCTTAACAAAATTTAAAAAAAAGAAAATTTAAATTCAAAACTTCATCGCCTTTAGTGCGGAAACTTTTTTAACGATCGCGAAAAAGTAATATATCATTTCTTTATATTTTTTCATGGTCTATACAGCTATGCGATAAAGAATTTGATATTCCCAAAAATTGCAAAAAGTTAATACCTTAGTGAAGGAACACCTTTCAAAAACAATTAATTTTCATTACATTTCTGCAAAAGAGCTTCAAAGTTTTATAGTTTTAAATATTGTTAAAGACAAATTCTTCTTACCTTAACAACTTTTTGATTTACACAAAAAGCGGTCAAGCTTTCAAATTAATGCTTAGAGATGTGTAAAACCTTGCAAATTCTCTACAGTAGGATCAAAGCTTGATGATTCTGATGACCCGTATGCAGTGTTGCCAGAAGTAGGGGAAAATCCCTACATGTAGGTATTTTTGATACTAAAATAGGAGCCTAGGGAAAATCGGACAGAGTTTTTATAATCTCCAAAATGTAGGGATTTTTCCTCATATCGCATTATTTATGAAATAAATGAAGAAACAAATTTTTATTTTCCTTAAAATCGCATTAAAATATACTCGTATTGTCATTCAATGTTAAAAGATTTAATTGAGTTTAACCCTTACACGGCCTTCGGGTAAAATTTCACCCATTTTATGTTGCAAAATATAATCACCCTTATTCCATTTAGCGTCATCAATATGAAACGATAACGTTTTGTGTCGATTCTGGCAAATCGGTATGCCCATTGTCAATATCAAGTTTTATCGATAACCGTCGATGTATTTTTGGTATGCCGTACGCAACGTTAACGATGGCATCGATATAAATTGACTCTGAATTTGTCGTCAGTCTTATTGGTGGCGAAACAGTTTTATTTCTTTTTAACTTTTTAATAATAATAATGTTGAATTAAAAAAAATGGACAAAGAGCCACAAAGCTACGCGAAAATTGCAAAAATTTGCAAAAATAGCGAAAATTCGCGAAAATTTTTAATATTTCAAACAAGCAATAAAATTGATTAAAAGTCCCTAAAACTATAAGAAATAGCAAAAATTCCATAAAAATGTCTAAATTAGCGGAAATTCGCGAATTTTAGCCATGTGTCTGATAGAGGAAACTTTTCCTTTAAGTTTTCTGATTATTTAGAGCTTTAACGATCTTTAATAAATATTAAACTATCATACCGCTATTAGCAAATTTTTGCGAATTTCCGTTAATTTTGCCATTTTTATCGAATATTTGTAATTTCTTATAGTCTTAGGAATTTTTTTTTATCAATTCTATGGCTTTTTTGAAATATTGAAAACTTTTATGAATTTTCGAAAATTTTTTTAAATAAATTTTTGGGTTTTTTTCCATGTTTGCAATTTTTTGCGAATTTTAGCCATGTTCGCGAAAGAAGTGATTTTTTCGTGTGATTCTTTACAGCTTTAACGTTTTTAATAAATATGTATTAAATTTTGCTATAATAACGCAATTAGCAAATTTTTGCGATGTTCCGAATATTTAGCCATTTTTATGGTACCTTTGTCATTCCTTATGTTTTTAGGGACTTTAAATTAATTTTATGGCTTGTTTAAAATATTAAAAATTTTCGCTATTTCTGCTAATTTTCCGAATGTTTGCAATTTTCGCGTAACTTTTTGTTGCTATTTTTGGCAATCGTAACCGTTATAAAGATAGCCCCATATATAAACCGAAGTCTGTATTTAACAGGTCACAATCAGCACTGTGAAATTGTTAATAAAAAGCACGCAACACGTTAGTTTTTCTTCCAATTTTCCCCTTTGTTTTTTTGTGGTTATTTTTTTGGCATTTGCCCACTGCACACTTTATGTTTGAACTCTCTTCTATTTTTATTAATTTTTTATTTTTCTTTATTACGCTACTTTTAACACACGTTTGATCACTTTTAAAATTTATATTTATTGTAATAATATTTTTAATATAAAATATTAAGTAAAATTAAGAAATTACGATTTTCACATATAAAAGAGACTTGGTAATCTTTACAAGGGAACTGCTACGTCATCAAACGGTAAAACATTCGCAAGGCGTAATCTTTATTTCTATCATTCTTGGAAGTTACAATAGCAAATTTATTCTAACTGTCTAAAAATATGCTACACATATTATTTTCTTATTTATAAAAGAGAAAAGCATTTTTCTTATCAAATTACCCTCCAAATTCACTCACTCTCTGGCAGTTAAAAACGGATGGGAAATTAAGGTAGAAATAATTATTGCGGCAGTTGAATTTAAAGTTTTGTGATTATCAGGTGTGTGGAGTTTAAAAGAATTATTAAATAATATAGAAAAAATGATTATATGTAGTATAGAATTTTAAAGCAGTTAACAAATTTTTAAAATCCCAGTTAAAAAGTGAAATAATTTTAAGGAGAACCTAAACCTTCAAAAAATGCGATACAATTTCAGTACGATCACGGGTATTTTTAGTTTGAATAGTTAAATATGTAATTTGTGGATGGATGGATGGATATCAGCGAAATAGAAATCTAAGACAGCAACAAAATAAACTTCTGATAAGATAAAATTAATTACACACTTGCAAATAAACGTATAAAAACAAATATAAATTAAAAAAAAAGAAGTAGAATAGAAACAGAATAAAAAAAGAAAAAACCAACAACAAAAAATAATAAAACATTGTATGACGTCCATGAAAACATTGGGTTTTTTTTTTTGTTATGTGAACAACAAACAATTGCAAAAGTATTAAAAAATTTTTTAAAATAAAACAAAGAAAATAAAAAAAAAAACAAACAAGTAAGAGTGATATGTTCGTCTCTACTGAATCTTATGTACCCTTCACCATAATATTTAAATTGTATCGAAACCGTTTATTCAAATTAAGCTTTGTTCACACCGATTTAATATTTGACGTCCTACATGTAACCACTAGTTTTATTAAAAAATTATTTGCTTTTGCAAAGCTTTTGGCTACATCAAACATTATTTAATACAGTCGAACTTCCATAACTCGAACTTCTCTAACTCGAATTTTCTTTAACTCGAACTAATTAGGTTGACAGTAGCGTTAAGAGAATAAATAACATACAATTCTTCTTCCGTAACTCGAACTTCCACAACTCGAAGTTCTCCATAACTCGAAAGAAATACATACATACGAATTCTATAACTCGAATTTTTTGCTTGGTTTACTGGCTTATTGATTTTGCTTTTTTGTTTTGGTTTGTTTATTTTGTTTTCTTTTGCTTGTTTAGCTGGTTTGTATATTTTGCTTGCTTTTTTTTCGGGGAAATCCCTTTTTGTACATCATGTGCTTCTTGTTTTTTGCGTAAGTATCAGTACTTTGCATAAATGTCATTCGCCTTAGATGATAAATGTTATAATCGCATTTTATTTTATTATCATGGCAACTAAACGTGTTTTAAAATGTTTGTCAATTGAAGAAAAATACAAACTAATAAAAGATGTCGAAGGTCGATTAAAGAAAAAGGATGCAGCTGATAAATATGGTATCCCGGCTAGTACGGTCTCAACGATTTTTAATTTTTTCCAAACATTGAATTTATATTTAAATACGAATGACACTACAACTGATGAGCACTATAAGGCTTTAAACAAGTTAGAGTCATTTTTTACTGAAAATAACAAAAAAAAAATAAATTTTCAGCCACTAATTTCAAAATATTTTACTTCATTGTAGCTTTGTATGTAGTTTTCAGTAACTATGTACCTGTTTTAAATAAAAAATTCAAACTATAGACATGTGCTTGCAATTGATTATTTTTTTAAAATTTTGTTTCTGTAACTCGAAGTTTTTTTTGGGATAATGATGATTCGAGTTATAGAAGTTCGACTGTAGTTTCTAAATACCAATATACAATTATTTTTCTTCAAAAATAAAGTTAAGTGAATTATTAGAATTTGTTAAAAATTAAACTAAAGTTTGATCAATTTACTGGTCACGCTGTTTTTGTATTTTTTTTTTGTCAAACATTTGTTAAGTATGAACATACCTTCACACTTAAGTTGTGTTGACTCATTTTCAATACTCATTATCCATTAAAAATACAAATGTTCATTGAAAAAGAGTGCAACTTTCAAAATTAAAAGTAACTTTTATGAATTTATACTAAAACTGGAGGTTCAATTTTTATCTTTGAAGAACAAGGTATGCTCGGATACGTTTATGTACTTAAAGCTTGGGTTTGCTAGAAAATTATTAAGATATTGTAAGTATATAATAATATTTGAGCGATGGGGGGCATATTTGAGTATGGTGTTTCCGAATGAATCCAATGGAAAGAAGGCTAATATTTTTTGTGTGTGTTTCCGGTAGAATATCTTTCTATAGTCGAATCAATTAAAAAATATTTCGAACTTCATCCAGCCAAGCAATTCATTAGAGGAAAGCCAGTACGGTTTGGATGCAAAAGTTAGATGATAGCAAGTGCCGATGAAAATTGCTATACTTTCGACGTTTACTGTGGAAAATCGGCAGGAGAATTGAGTATTGGGCCGTTAGGACTGAAATTGGTCAAGAACTTGTTTAACAAAACAGATGTTGGGCCACAAGAGCATACAATATATTTCGATACCTTTTTACAAATCATGCATTGCTGCGAGACTTACGCGAAGCCGGTTATCGTGCTACTGGTACCGGGAAAGAAAACAAAACGAAGAAATGTCCACGGAAGTCTGTCAAGAATATCATCCAGCAAGACCGTGCTAAATTTTAATACCGATTTAATACAGCCAATCAAATTTTGTTTCTGCAATTGCTTGACAATAGCGTACACTCAAAATATTATGTAGTTAAATTTAAACGAAAATTCATTTAATGATCCATTTTTTAACTACAACAACTGCATAATAGACAGCCAGAGATATCACTGACCAGCTCCAGTTTCGTTGCAGTAAATACAACAATTATTTGAGGTATTCAGTTGTCGAAAAAGCTTATCGAAAGCGGTTCAAGCCTTCAGCAGGGGATCAGGTATAAAATTAGATAAAGTTGGCCATATTCCCCAAAACAGGCAAGCCAACTACGATGCTCCTCCTGGTCTGATTGAAGGAGGGCGCACTCCACTCATCAACCGAGGATTTCCCTTGTTGTCGGTAGACACGATGCAAGATAGTACTATTGTTAATGTTTTCCTGTTTCTCCCGCAGTGATTTGAAGAAGTCCTAGATCAGAGCCTACTTTTGACGGTCTTGCAAATCTTTTAGCTGCTGAAACCTTGACAACATTCCATAAGGTTTAAGTAAACGATTACAAAATTCTTCAGGATCTTAAGGAGGATGTAGAGCGAACTATATGCTGAAAATCATACAACTAAATTTTGTGAAGATCGGCTTAAAAATTACCACGGCCCTCGTATAAAGCCCCCTATCGGAAAAAGCTTTAGTACGCCTAAAACCGTAACTAATAATGCTATTGTAGTAAAATTTGACCTGTCATCTATATATGTATATAAAAACGTTTGTGCCGTGTGCGTGCTCCTAAAACTCAACAACCGCTGGATCGATTGACACCAAACTTGGACAATATATTATTTTACTCAATAGCCAGGCGACCATACACGACATGTATTTGTCATCTGACATGTCAAATTTCCCACTGCAAAATACATACATGTCGTGTGTTGCCTTTTTAACTTTGCTTCTGTAAAAGTCAGACGAAAAGTCACCTGACAAAATTTCAATTAGAGCGTGCTCTATTTTCTTCTGACAAACCATCTGACATCAGAAATCTATGCCGGGAAGAAACCGGTATTGGCGTCCACTATTGACGGAATTATTAGCCGGCTGAAGTTAATATTTTACAATACCGATATATGTATCATAATTTCACCATTGAAAAGAAATTATGTACATTTATTAAGAAAAAACGTTTCATTATAATATCCTTGATTGGAATCTTCCAATTTAAAAAAAAAATGTTTAGATGGCTGAACTCTTTTTCGGCGCAGACAAAAATTTGTATGGCGGCCGCACGCTATTTTAAAACCGAAAACTACTTTGGTTTCTGTAATGACTATGCGAAGAAAAACATAGACAATGTCAGAAGCAAATTACATGTACGTTTGTGACCGAATATTATAAACCTTATGTAAAACAGCAATTCTGACTGACATGCACAATTACAGGTGACTTGAAAAGTTGACAAGTCAGATGTAAAAAACATGTCATCTATATGCTCCTTAAGTTTAATCCCGATATGTGGAGCTTTTGTCGTAATATTAAAATTTAATTTAATATATGGTTTGGCTGAAATCACAAAATATATTTATTAAACAAAAATAAGTTTCCTGATAAAATTTTTACCATGCTGATAGCGATGGGGTCCAGTATTGTGGTCCAGTTATTACCAAAATTCTCCAGAATTGAATTTTTTATTTTTATTAAGAATATTATTTTTATAAGACTAGAAATCACTTTGCCAAATATGTGATAATTGGTCCATGATTTACGATAGGCCCCATATAAAACGGCCTTTCGAAAAGGTTTTTAAGACGCTTAAAATGCTTAGCAAATCGTAGAATTGTTTTTTTTTACCACTAGAAATCTTTCAACCGAATGTTCTCATGAACAATAAACTAAAACTTATAATAGGTCCAATATTAAATCCCTCCTGAATGTCACTTAAGCCGGCGATATACTATCCTATTCAGTCGTACGATTTATCAACAAAATCGTGTGTGCTCATAAAGTATGAATTGAGTGATAGATTTTTTGATGATCATAAAATGATCAAGGCCCATCTATCAGGTCTGCTTACTAGTACAAAAACAAAAAACGATTCTTTTTAGTTGTCAAAAATTTACTACCACATATACAAAACAAAAGGAAAAAACGTGTATGTGTGGCATACCATAAACGTAAACAAACGTATACATGCACATGTAAGCAAAATGTAAACAACTTTTGACAACTAAAAAGAACATAAACAATAATCATCAGGCTTCTTGCGCATACCTTTTCAATGGGCCTTGATAAAATGATAGTTTCTCTGCGATCAGAGTTGCCTTTCCTTGTAAAGTAGCTGAGTCATTTAAGTTGGCATCATTTTTGTGGGATAATGTGACTTTGACAGCAGATTTCGAAGACAATTTTTTATGTCGAATAGAATTTCATCAGATTTTCGTGTGAATGAATCGTACGATTGTGTAGGATAGTGAATCCCGGCCTTTAAATGTGAATGGTAGGTAATATATCTGAAACCAATTATGACATTTGATTACAAGTAGTTCACATAAAGTATTAGTTGACTTTTAAGAATAAACTTAAATATGCTGTTTTCACAACAAAACTTATTGAACGTGTAGTAAAATTTATAAGAAAAAGACTCAAACAACTGAGTGCTTTAATATAGAGTTTGCTAAAAACCGTAAAAATATGAAACCGCGGTTTCGGTTTTAATCATTTTCGGTTTCGGTTCGGTTTTCAGTTTGAAAATATCCCAATAAAATTACATAAACATATATACAATAACAACCCAGCTAGCATTTGGGTAATAATTTCTTGTAAAAATCACCAAAAAGAGTTTTTTCAGATCACTTTAGATGATTGCAAACTGATTTATCACTTGATTTATCAATGATATATGAAATCATTGAAAAACGATTGGCATATGATTCATTCATATTTCCAAAAAGGAATCAGAAAATTATATCACAAAAGATTCTTTGAGGTGATTAATCGGCAGGTTGTTTTCACAACGAGTGGATCATTTAGTTTCGAAAAATGAGCTCATATGCATTTATTTTGTTCGTGAAGTTGAAACCTCAAAGATTCAATTATGATACATTTTCAATCATATTCGAGTCTTTTTAACTCTTCAGCGTGATTAAAAAACAAGAATATACGCTCATTTTCTGATTATAAAATATACTTTTGTCGGGAGAAAATGGTTCCATATCCGCGGCTCTTCTTGATGTGACATTTATGATTCGTTTTTTTTATTAGTGTAACTCATTAAAAAGTTTTTGGATCAACAAAACTACTCCAAAAAGAATCATAAAGATGATTAAAAAAAAACGATCTTCCAAATACTACCAGGGAATCAAAGTACTTTTATTAAAAAAAGGGACATTTGTTTTTCTTAGTACTAATTTTAAATTGTAAGAATTTTTATAAACACCTTGCCATTGCTGCAGGTTGTTATGTATAAACTTTTTTATGTTGAAGTACGAGTATTATGTAAATATCCAGCCATGTCACAGGGTACAATTTCGTTCGGAAACTGAATTCATTCCGTAATTTGGTGCTTCAGAAAATTAAGAAAACATTCTTCGGAATAAAACCATTTTTGTTTTCATGAATGAAATGGGAGTTTTCTGTATCTATCAATAAACAAATATGTTTTCTTCAATTTCGAATTTCGGAATTGTACTCTGTGACATGGAACATAATTTGCAATTTCTTTAAGCATAAATATATTTTTAAAGTTAAAGCTACAAACCGAGGTTTTTTTGTCGGTTTTCGGTTTCGGTTTTAGGCATTAAAAACCGCGGTTTCGAATTCGGTTAAAACCGAACAGCAATCCCTACTTTAATAGAAGTTTTACTACACGCTCAACAGCACATAAATGAAATAAAATCGCGGCGTTTTTGAGGTAATTTTTTTTAAAGATTAGTTTATAGATTCCGTTGAAAGCTCATTCCTGAAATAATTTTACTCTCGATGGTGGGTATCAAAGATTCAGCACTGCCGAACATAGCGCTCTTACTTTTTTTTTTTTTTTTTGGTAAATTAAGTGGTAAATGAATGATTTAACTGGAGCGGCTTAAATTACACTAAAAATTAATTTTTTGTTTGCTTAAAAAAAAGCCAAAAACGATAGCTAAAAAAAAATTCAAACAGTACAATTGAAAACGGCCCACTTTTCTATAAGTAAGTACATGAATATTTACGTACGAATACGTATATGTAATATGTAAAGAGCACAGTAGGATAAAAACAAAATAATTTGAGACGAATTTTTTTTAAAGGTTTTTCTAATTAACTAGGGTGTTCAATTAATTGGGGTTTATTTTTGTTCGATTAAAAAAATTAATTGATATTCGGCATTTTTAACTTTTGTGATTAAATGAATAAAATTTTAAAATTAATCGATTAATCGAAATATGCTAAGTTCAGAAATTTGGATTTTAGATTTTAACTTTGGATTTTTGAAACTCTTCACGGACAGTTCATCCTCTGCTATGCTTCTGCACACCATTTCCTCTAGAGAATCGATCGAAGTATCTTGTTAAAAATATTTATTCATTGGACCACTTGTAGCCCCCTTTGATTTTGCTGGTGGAGCATCTTCTTCAAGTACTATGTTAAAGTCACTGTGTAAGTGGAAAATTAGTGAAGTTGTTGAAGAACATTTACGTTAATACATTTTTGGACACCTGTTACATTTAGCATTATTAGATTTATCCTTCGTACAATATTTTTAAACCAAACTCATTCTAAAGAGAAAACGCATGAACTATTTTTTTAAAAAATACGGACGTGTTCTAGAAATCGATTTAAAATCGTGCAAATTTTAAAAATTACCCTGTAATGAAGTTCATAAAAATATTCCATTTTGTCTACTTCATTCTTTTTGCAAGAACAACACTTAAAACCACGGACAACTACGGTGAATTTAAATTATCGTTTGATTTCAATTTCACTTCATTTCGAGTTCTAGAACATATCCGAAAAATTAATATAAATCTTTGAGTTAACATACCTTTCTTGTTTTTTCTTATTAAATTGTGTTGAAAAAATTTAACGAAAATCTAAACGTAATTACTCACTAAACATGACTGTTTTTTTAAATTCCAACGGACACATACATTTGGTTTATTCGTCTTAAAACTTTAAAAAATTATACATTTAACAGAAATACTATATATTATTATTATTCGATTAATCGGTATAAATTCTTCGATTAATCCTTTAATCGAAATTAGCAATTTTAAATTATTCGAACAAATAATCGTCGTAAATTGTTCGATTAATCGAACAAGAATTAATCGACTGAACACCCTATAATTTATAGCTTTAGAGCCCAACTATATAATGCATAAGCTGGCTTAAGCTATTGTCAAAAATTAATAAAAAGCTTCTCATAAGCATTTAAAAAACAAAAATTAAAAAAAAATTTTAATTCCGTACGAAAAGTGCGATCTGTTTCGTTCGCACTTTGCTTAAGCAAATGCCGGTTTCATAAAATTAACCAAAAAGTGTTCTTAAATTCAATATGGTTTGACACATATTAATCAATTCATATTTTTTTTTTGTTAAAAAATTCTCTCTATTTCTGACCCACTGTGTAAGTAAACATGTGGGAACGTGCCAGTGTTGCCAAGTTAGGGATTTTCACCCCAAATTTGGGGTTTTCCTTTGCGTTTAGGGTCAGTTTTAGAGACTAAAAAGTAGTTAGGGGGAAATTTAGTGTGTATAAATAGCATTTGGGGATATTTTAGGGTTGATATTATTAAATATTTTCAAAATTACAAAAAAGAATGGAAAAGTCCAAATGAATTTAAAGGTGATTATCTATATATATAAAAATGAAAAATAAAAAAAAACGTATGTTTGTTTGTGTGTTTGTTTGTTGGCTTATAGACTCCGAAACTACTGAACCGATTTTCCTAAAATTTTTACAGTAACATCACGTGAGCCCTAAAAATAAAATAGGCTACTTATTTTTTCGATAGGGGCAGGGGAATTGGTACCCCCATAGGAAGCCAATATTAATTATCGCATATCTTAAGAGACGCTGGACGCATTTTGCTGAACTTTTTGTAGTAGGATCTTCTGAGCCCCAAAATTGAAATAAAATAGCAGCGGGGGAAGTGGTTCCCCCCATAGGACGCCAATGCTTAATATCGCATATGTTATGAACTGTTATAGTGAGAATGTTCAAACTTTGTGGAAGTCACTCTTATGGTATACTACACTTTTAAAAATAAAAATAAAGCGGGTAGGGGAGGGGGGGGGGGAAATCTCCCATAGGATGCATATATTAAATATCGCTTAACTGAAGAACTATTAAAGGGGGAGTCTTCGAACGTGGTTAAAGCCACTATTATAGTAAACTATAAATTTCAATATAAAAATGTGCGGGATAGACAGGGGAGCAGCAGTACCCCTCATAGAAGACATATAAATAAGAGCAACTGCACGCATTTTGTAGAAACTTTTGGTAGTAGGATCTTCTGAGCCCCAAAATTGAAATTAAATAGCAGCGAGGGAAGTGGTTCCCCCCATAGGACGCCAATCGCATATCTTATGAACTGTTATAGTGAGAATGTTCAAACTTTGTGGAAGTCACTCTTATGGTATACTACACTTTTGAAAATAAAAATAAAGCGGGTAGGGGAGGGGGGGGGGAAACCTCCCATAGGATGCATATATTAAATATCGCTTAACTGAAAAACTATTAAAGGGGGAGTCTTCGAACGTGGTTAAAGCTACTACTATGGCAAACTATAAATTTCAGTATAAAAATGGGCGGGGTAAACAGGGGTGAAGCAGTACCCCTCATAGATAGAAATATAAATAAGAGCCACTGCACGCATTTTGTTGAACTTTTGGTAGTAGGATCTTCTGAGCCCCGAAATTGAAATAAAGTAGCAGCGGGGGAAGTGGTTCTCCCCATAGGACGCCAATGTTTACCATCGCATATCTTAAGAACTGTAATAGTGAGAATGTTCAAACTTTCTAGAAGTCACTCTTATGGTATACTTCACTTTTGAAAATAAAAATAAAGCGGGTAGGCGCAGGGGGGAAATACCTCCCATAGGATGCATACATTAAATATCGCTCAACTGAAGAACTATTAAAGGGAGAGTCTTCAAACGTGGTTAAAGCCACTATTATAGTAAACTATAAATTTCAATATAAAAATGTGCGGGGTAGACAGGGGAGCAGCAGTACCCCTCATAGAAGACATATAAATAAGAGCAACTGCACGCATTTTGTTGAACTTTTGGTAGTAGGATCTTCTGAGCCCCAAAAATTGGAATAAAATAGCAGCGGAGGAAGTGATGCCCATCATAGGACGCCAATGTTTAATATCGCATATCTTAAGAACTGTAATAGTGAGAATGTTCAAACTTTCTAGAAGTCACTCTTATGGAATACTACACTTTTGAAAATAAAAATAAAGCGGATAGGCGCAGGGGGGGAAATACCTCCCATTAGATGCCTACATTAAATATCGCTCAACTGAAGAACTATTAAAGGGAGAGTCTTCAAACGTAGTTAAAGCTACTATTATGGTAAACTATAAATTTCAGTATAAAAATGGGCGAAGTAGCCAGAGGAGGAGTTCCCCTCATAGATAGAAATATTAACAAGAGCCGCTGCAAGCAAACTTTTGGTAGTAGGATTATCTGAGCCCCAAAATTGAAATAAAATAGCAGCGGGGGAAGTGTTACCCACCATAGGACGACAATGTTTAATATCGGATATCTTAAAAACTGTTATAGTGAGAAAGTTCAAACTTTGTAGAAGTCACTCTTATGGTATACTTCACTTTGAAAATAAAAATAAAGCGGGTAGGCGCAGGGGGGAACTACCTTCCATAGGATGCATATATTAAATATCTCTCAACCGATAAAGTGGTTAAAGCAGTGTAGCGAAGCGCACCGGGTTAAGCTAGTTTAATATAAATTGCATTACAAGTAAATGTTCAAATATTAGTAGGATAGCATCTGCGTTACTGGCACTACCATTTTCGAACGAGCATTCTCAATGTTTAGTATTATTAAAAATTAAATAAGAAACCAACTGGCAACTTAAACAGTTGAATATAATATTTTACGAGTTAAGGCCTAACCTTAATATGCATAGCCTTGCTTAACCTACTCTCAAAAATTAACAAAAAGTCTCTCAAATGTATTTAGCAAAACAAAATAAAAAACATTTGATTCCGTATGGAATGTGCGATTAGATTCGCACCTTGCTTATGCAAATGACAGTTTCATTTAACTTAGCAAAAAGTTTCCTTAAGTTCAAAATGGGTTTCCTTATATAATTAACATGTATTCGGACATTTGCTTAAGCCAACTTAAGCACATTATGGTTGGGCCTTTAGATATTCTTTAAGCAATGAATGCCAAACATTTACGTGGACGTGAGGGATGAAAATGTTCTAGACGTTTTTAATGAGCTTTTTTTTATATAAGTATATGTTAAAAAATAGTTACATACATACATATGTAAAAAATTAAATGAAATAAAATGGTATGTATTTTTAAAAAAATATTTAAAAAATTATTCTTTTTATTTTGGGGGTTTTTTACGGTCAATATTTGGTAGGTTTGTGCTTTTTTTGAGATATTTCTCGCTTATGGATTTTATTTCATTTTTAACTGGTGCCATGGAAAGATCACTTCTAATGGCTTTGTTTGTTATAAACCACGGTGCATTTGTTATCATTCTGAGAGTTTTGGACTGATATCTTTCGAGAATTTTAATATTGGAATTACTGGCAGTTTTATAAATTCTTAATTTGTTATTGAGATTCACTTGCGAATGCGGACCAATTAACCAGTACGATCTCTTTGTTTTGATTTTAAGTTGATCCGATTAACTTTTTATGTGGGGTTCCAGGTCAGGCGTCTGTCAAGTATCATGCCAAGATACTTGACTCTTTCGCCAAAAGGAATAAGATTTCCATTGAGAACAACTGGACTGCAGTTTCCTTTTCTGAGTCCAAATGTTACGTGCTGAGATTCGCAATTAACTTTAATGTTCCATTTCTTCAGCCACAGCCATAATTCATTGGGCATATGTTGTATATATGTACATATATATAGTCGAAACCAAAAACTTTCAAACAAAAAACGAAAAGCTGTACACAAATTGAGTTGGTTTGCCAGCGACTGTTTACATTTAATGAATCAAAAGTAAGAGTAACAGTTTTTGTTTGGCCAATGGCAATTGAAGAAGTGGAAGAAATGGCAGTTTTTCTACTTTGACTGCAGTTTTTTAAACGCTGGGCAAAACTTTAAATTTGCTCCGATATTTGTGACCCCACGACTTTTTAATAATTTAATCATTTTACTACTTTAAACTACAAAGAAAATATTGTTATTCTCTAAAAAAGAACAAAGTATTTATTGTGTGTTTTTTTTCTAAGTGGAAAAAAAGATAAGACACTCTCATACATGCGGAGACTTCAAACACACTCATTTGATCGCATATTAATACCAACGTGTGTAATTGGGGTATTATAGATAAACTAAATCTACAATGGTTTTTTAATGTAGAAAAAAGATAAACAAAAAAAAAACAAAACAAAAAAAAATATAAAACACCTGTGAAAACAGCCATGCATATAGCGATAGCTTAAATGAAAAAAGACATAACTGCAGTTTGAAAGAAAAGAAAAAATAAATTGTTAAATGATATGAAATGCCCATAAAAACACTTCTTAAAGAAATTATTATTTAACTTTTCATTTAAATAAAAAAAAATTTGTGTTCCAGAGTTTAACGTGTGTGTTGGTCTGTAACGTATTTCAATTCTTTTTGTAACGCAATAACTATAACAAGAATAATTGAACTCAAAAATATTTAAACTCTAATACCTATTTACCTACAATAATATTGACATAGGTATAGCACTATGCAACAAGAAAAATTAATAGCATTACAGCTTGACTCTAACTACAAAAAGTTTAAAATTCACCGATGTGGTACACTTAATTTCAACTTAAGTTTCCATTGTAATATTATAGAAAGTGGCTTTAATATCACAACAATACAACAAGAACAGGCAAAGCAATAACCCTGCAGGAAATTTGTGCCAATTGGTCCAACAGACTGGTCCTGGGATTTGTGAAAATAGAACAAGTACAAAAAGAAAGGACTCATGACCAGTGAAAGAAGAACCAATCCCTTAACTGGTTTATTAAGAACAAAAAGGTAGAAAAAGTAATGAATTACAGTACAGTCTTAACTGGTGCTGTGACACACTTTTTGGTAATTTCTAAAATTTGGCTCTCAAATTTAATTCTTGGACTAGTTTTATTAAAATATTAAAATATTATTAAGTCTGGCAACACCATGTTGAGTTGGAGATAAAAATTTTGGCTTGCTGATTGGATTTTTAAAAAAATTAAATTAAATGTTATAGAGTGTAAAAAATATTAAATTTATTAACTAAAGCTTAATTCGCGATGTTTAATTTGGATATTTTATAAATTGATTGGTATTGTTTGAAGATTTGTGTGAATTAACTTTAATAAAGTATTCATTAATCCACGTGATTATTATACCGGCTAATATTTTGTCTCGTTTATACTGCACCATATAACTCAATCTTTATTATTGTGTCTCGCTCGTGCACTGTATTTAGTATACATACAAATTTTGCAGTAATATACACAAGACGAATTTACACCAGCCTTCTATGATGACTGTTCCTTGTGGCGTTTGTAATGTTGATGTTGGTACTGGCAGGAAACGAAGTATTTTATGCAGAACTTGCAATATGTGGTTCCATGTCGATTGTGAAGGTATTACGAAAGAGGTTTTTGCCATATTAGACAAAAACCGTAACTTGCTGTACACTTGTAAAGCATGCATAGAGAATCCACCTGATTATAATGATGACCTTTCTTTCAAAGATGAAATTCGTAAAGAGTTTACTGGTTTTAAGAATTCACTTAAGTTACATGGTAAAGAGATACAGAAGGAGCAAATGGAAATTAGAAAGAAATTTGAAAGTGTAGTTTGTGAAATACGCAATGAAATTTCAGCCAATATGAATGAAATAAAAAATGAAGTTAAGGAGTGCAAAGAACTGGTCAACTTAAATGATAAAGTTATTAAGAAAAAAATTTGTGAGCTAGAGCTACAAAATCACGTATTACAGAACCGTTTAAATAGGAGTGATTTAATAATAACTGGCCTTTCTGCTGATCTCAATAACATCACTGAAACTATTATATCTCTATGCACCAGGTTGAATGTTGATGTTACTCCAAACGATATTTTTAATGCTTTTTATATAAAAAGAAGAAAAGCCGTACTTGTCAAATTTTGCAAAATTGCCACTAGAGATAAAATAATTTCAAATTATTTTCATGGAAAACCCCTAATTCGTTCTGATGTTGAGGGAGGTAGCTGCACCAGTAGAGTCTACTTGAATGACAACTATTCCTCTCTTGCACAAAAATTGTTGAGGATTTGCTGGAAACTCATGAAAGATAATTTAATAAGCCGTTACAGTATTATAAATCGAGAATTTTTGAAAGCGAAATTAACAATGCCCAACGGTGATGTTAAGATCCTGTCTATGAAGGACTGTATTGAGTATTTTAAACTAGATTACTACTAACCCCCTGTTCATGGGAAGTTTTTTAGGTTTATTAGGGGCTTATTAAATGAGTTTTCTTTAAAATTCGTTTTATAAGCCTGTGATGGGCCTAAAATATTTTTTTATGAACAGGGCCTTAATAACTTAAGTATTATTATGTCATATTTAACTAATTAGATTTTTATTTTTTGCTTTTTATTTTTTACACCTATTTTAATGTTAAAGTTGATATATCTTGAGTCAAGGCGAATTCATACAGGGTGGTCTTATTTTGAAAATGTTTACAACACTGTAAAATATTTTAACGTTATATCAAGAATAAAACAACACTTAAGCAAATAATTCAGACAACAATATCATTTTATTTTTAAATGTAAAGATTTCCCAGAACCACAGGACGGTATACCATTTTGGCACATGGTTATCAGCTGTAATTTGTATGGATAGATAAGTTCACCTGGTGTAAATTCGCCTTGTTTTTAAGTTTTATACATACGAGTGGCAGTTTTATTTGCCTCTAATTCTTAACATACATATTAAATTTTCTTTTTTTTCCCAATTTTCAATCAGCTTGAATTACCATAATTGAAATTTTATTCTGATTTTTTTGGATTTTGTATAAAATTTTTGAAACATTATATTTGTTTTTGATTTTATATATATACAGTAAAATCTCGGAAAAGTTAAGTCTCGAAAAAGTTAATCTCGCGGAAAAGTTAATCGAGCGGCTGTCTTCACGTGCCGTTCTAAAAAGTTAATTTTTAATTTTTAATTAACTTTTTAGAGCGTGCATAAAAAAAACCGAAAAATTCTGAGTGAAGAGAAATATTTTCAGTTACGGTACTTCACGAATACATATGTATTTTGTTTTTACTACGTATTGCACATTTGTTTTATGTAAAAATGCAATTCTTGTCTCACAATATTTTAAGCCTTTGTTGTGAAAAGAACGCGGTCACAAAAATTATTTCACAACACCTAATACATAACTGAAATTTTTTAATTAATCATAAGTATGTACATATAATATTAAAAATAAATGAAATAAAAATATTATTTACAGAAATATATGCTTTAAGCTTTATTTCGATAAATTTAAAAAACCTTCGGAAAAGTTAATAATTCGAAAAAGTTAATTACCCTTGGGACATTTTGATTAACTTTTCCGAGATTTTACTGTACATACATACATACATACATATGCATACGTACGTAGATTCTCTGTTAATGTTTTATAACTCTTTGCATAGTTGTCTCCCCTTTAAACTTAAGTATTACAGTTTTGATGTTCCATAATAATCTTGGACCTATCGCCAGGGATATATCTATTTTAAAATCAAATCTTGCTGCACATTCTAGAAATTTAAACATTGTTCATCTTAATGCTCAAAGTCTTAGTCCCTCTATCTCAAATGTTAAACTTGAAGAATTTACGTTTCTAAAAAATTAGGTTTTAAAACCTTATTTCGTGGTGAAAGTTTCGGAGTTTGTGAATCTCTATTTATTGAAATATTTGGAAATGGTGGCTCAGTTGTAGTTGGAGTTGTATATCTTCCAAATGGAAATTTGGATGTATTTGAAGAACTCCATAGTGATGTATTTGACCGATATTCCAATATAGCAATTATGGGTGATTTTAATTGTAACCTTTTTGATCCTTCTGTTTCTAATAGAGTTCATACGATGAGCGCAAGATGTGGCCTTAC
Organism: Pollenia labialis; assembly: GCA_949318255.1. Taxonomy (NCBI): domain Eukaryota; kingdom Metazoa; phylum Arthropoda; class Insecta; order Diptera; family Polleniidae; genus Pollenia; species Pollenia labialis. The sequence goes on from OX439140.1 coordinate 131,892,725, forward strand.
TTGTTGTCATAATTGTTTACCCACACACTTCTGTGTGCGTTATAACAGTACTTCTTTAATAGACTATTTTTTGCTAAGTCAACCACAGTTATTGGCGCAAAGAGGACAAATGCTATTTCCCTTCCTATCATCACACCATAGTCTAATTTATATATCCTTGAAATTTACCTTTAGGGTGCAAAGACATATAATTGAACTAAGGGACTATAATCGTATAAACTATGAAATTCTTACATGGATATTAATCTTACAATACATGTATAATTGGCCTTATGGGCTTTCTTTGTATTGATTAAATAAATAAATAAATAAATAAATAATACTACATTGTATTTAAATAATACTACATTTAAGTAACTGACACTAAGCATTGAGGTTTTTGAGAGGCTGTTTCACCGATTTTATCATAACTTATGAAGAGGTTAACCAATTTTATTACAAGAAACTCTAAGTGCCTATTTCACCAATTGTGTTTACCAAAAAATCAATTTTTGTTTTTCATGTCAAAACAAAAACAAAATTATATGAAAAATCTATATTTCAATATGAATTGATATTTGAATACAGTTGGTGAAATTGGCCCTAAATAACTTAAAATAAAATTGTTTAAAAAACGTGCTAATTAGGGATGCCAAAAGGGATCGATTTTAACAAATCCCGGGATTCGGGATTTTGGATTTTTCGGGATCAATTTGTTTCTTTAATATACAACTTTTTTAAATAAACAACACTTTATTTATTTATGTTTGAATTTAAAAAAAAGAAAACTTAACAAAACAATTCATAAGCAATTTTTTTTAATTAACTAAATTTAATTTATTTTTGAATTTTTAAAAAAGAAAAATTAACAGAACAATTCATTAATAACTTTTTTTTATAAACAAAAGTTAATATATAAATTTTTTTATTTTTAAAAAAGAAAACAACAAAACAATTAATTTTATATAAAAATTTTAAATTATTATTATGGTCTTATGTCTTTAATAATTCTTAATTGTATAAACGCTTGAAATGTAATATTCATAAATAGTTATTAAATTTAACAACGTTTATTAAACGAAATTTTCATAAATATTTTGTTTTGTAAACCTTTATTAAGTTTTAACAATTTTTATAAATACAGTCATAAATCAGCAATATTTTTTAATAACTATTTACTTTATTGACCAAAAAATAAAATACATGACTATACAAAACAAAAAACATGTCGTCCACATGACATGAAACATTTGAACGCAAATTCATGTTTAAAGAAGAAAAAGGAAGAATATACATATAAAAATTGTTAATACATAAAAGTTGTTAAAATTAAAATCCTGGAATTCATAAAAATAAATCCCGGGATTTGGGATTTATCAGGCCCAAAAATGCCCGGGATTTCGGGATTTCCCGTTTGGCATCCCTAGTGCTAATATTGCAAAATTGGAATTTTTTTTAAAACTTTACAAATGGAGCATGGAAAGAAGAACTTACTACTTTTATAAAATTTTATTAAAACAACGTATATTTAAAAACAAAAAACATGCTTTGTTTTATGAAAATCGATGGATAAATCGTCAGTTCATTATTGCCTTGGCGCATATGCCAAAAAGACGGAGTGAAGAAAAACGACAATGAAAGTTTTCATGAAGTTTTTTGCAAATGCAACCGATAGATTTTTTTTTGTATTTTCACCACTGGTTCTGGCATATGTTTTGAAGAAAAATGTAAATTTTTGTGAATGTTCGTGAACGAACTTCGAAGTTAATGGTCATTTATTGAAATTGAAAATTAATGTTTTGTGCCACATACGCCAATTATCAAAATGTATTCTAAAAAGTGTTCTTACCTACTGCAGTGTATTGAGTTGTTGACATTTTATTTAAGCTTTTACTACTTTTTTTTAAGCTACGGTCACACTTATTTAATATTTGAGCAAAAAAGCGTAACCACCACTTTCGTTAATAGTTAGTGAGATTAAACATGGTCTTGATATCACAAAATACACTAATTATACTGCTAGACATAGCGAAAGAACGGTTTTGTGTAAGATGTGGTATTACAATCAAAATAAAGTTCGCTTGTTGGTTCCGTTTTTTTTCGTCAAATATTTGTCAAGTGTGACCATAGCTTTAGTCGCAATTTACACTATGGAAATTTCTTGCCGGACAGAAAATGTTTGTGAGCGAGAGAGGCAAAAAGTAAAGTGTGCCACACATACAACGTCGCCCCCTTTATCAACAAACTTTTTCTGTTATTTTTTTATAGTTATATTTTATTTCAAAATAATACAGTAATATTTTACCCTACTTTTATGACGTATTTCGCTCTTTTATTTTTAACCACGGTTCATTGACAATAACGAGAAAAAAAAATTACATTAATAAATTCACGTGAATTTTCTGTTTATATTTAATGTTTGTGGTTGTCAACTTTGTCGTTGTGTGTATTTTGGATAGAGCTGTGCGCGTGCGTTTTTTTGACTCACGATCACTCCAGATAATAAGAACAAAAATGTAATCACGAAAGCTTAAGAACGAAGAATTTTCAAATTCTCACACTCATGCACTCTCTCTTAAATGCAGTTTGCAAATGAAAATTATCACCCGGGTGGGTATTGATAAGGCGAACGTGAAATTCTGGTTAACAGAGGTCTTTTTTATATCTGTCTTTATATACAACGCGTTGCTTGACTTTGCCATCTACATTTCGATTTCACTCTACCTTTGTACTTACATATGTTAAGCCAGAGCAAGTTGTGATTGACGATTAATGTTTTAAATAAAAGGTGGGTGTGAACAGTTCAGTCAAGAATAAAAAATTATCAATAAACTTTAATTAGTTTCATGTTGTAATATTCCTTTTTTTATAAAAATAATTTAATGAAAATTAAGTTCAATGAACTTAAGCCTGATTAAAATATCAAAAATTTGTATTAAAAACCATAAACAGTTTAATAAATTAACCACAGTACTAATTACAGTAGAATCCCGCTATTTAGTAATCGCAGGGGACCGGCCGTTTCTTACGAATTATAGGGGTTTTCGATTTAGCGGGGTTTCGATTAAATGGGGTTAAAATAAAAAAATACGAATTAACGGGAGTTTTCAATTTATTTATTAAAACGATAAAAAAAACTTAAAAAACAATTGTTAAAAATTAAATATACACACAAGCAAAAGTAAAAACCCACGCAAAAAAATAGCGGCAAACATGTTTCTGTTGTTTTCATTACGAATTATAAATGGTAGTGAGCCAACAATAACGATTTATAAGAGGTAAAGAAGATTTTATTTGAAAAAAAAAAATTACGTATTTGCGAGGGGACCAAAATGTATGGAAATTTTACGAATTAACGAGATTTTTTCGAGGGACCGACAGTTTATTACGTATTATCGGGAATTACGATTTATCGGGGTACGAATTATAGGAATTTGACTATATTATAAAATAACTTGAAAATAACTTTCTAAATCGATCTTACGATGTCCGTGCGGCGTGCTTTTTATCTTGTTCGCACAGTACAGGTTGCAATTTTGGAGTTAACTTGAAATTATTTGGTGGATACGTTTTAAATGTCATAAGAACGAAGGCTATTGGAAATGGTAGCAATCGGTTCATATTTTCACGTAGCCTCCATACAAACTTATTACCGGATTAGGTTCTTACCCAAAAACTAGTGTTAAGTAAGATTACTTTAAATCAGTGTTCGAAATAAACAGTACATTATATAGCGTTCGGATCACACACCCAAGAACGATGTTTATTTTTTTAGTGATTGTGTAGACAAACACAACCCTTAATACCGTTCGTAACTATTTTCAAGAAAGAGCCGAACATTATATAGTGTTCTGTTCTTCGTTAAAGACAGAACAATTGTAGTAGTACTGCAGACAAACATTTTATTTTAATGTTCTATAATGTTTTTTTTTTTACATTGATAAAGAAATTAAAAAACAAAAAATTTTAGCAATGACCGCAGCACGAACAGCTTGTGTGTATATGTTATGCTTGTGTTAAATTTTTGCTTTTTGTTTTTTTTTCGTACCTTTGTGTATTTTATTTTGTAAAAAATGCTTGGTTTTTTTTGCCAGTTAAAAGCGACGAACATTAATGAGCCGAACCGAACACAATGTAGTTTGAGGTTTTGTAAAAAAACCGAACGGAATCAAATGTTCTCATCTTTTGTTGAGTTGGATAAAAACAGTATTCTTTTTGTGTTCGAAAGATGACAAACAAGGAACCGTTATTTTTTTATTGATAAGAGTTTGTGTTTCCACAAATCTACCGAGCCGAACACTAAGGAGCGATATTTGGTGTTTATTTTCGAAAACTTCTTTAAATTGGTAACAGCACTTACATTATTGCCTAAACTTTTTGTAGCAAATAGAAACTGGGAAATTTTTCCTTCATAGGTTACTTTTTATTATATTCAACATTTTTTATTTTTTCGAATTTATTCTATGAGCTAAATTTCAGTTATGTATTTTATAAAGCTTTATTGTAATAGTCCTATTCCTTTAATTTTTAGGAATGACTTTATACATACATACTTTATACCAGCAAATCGAAAAATAGTGTTTTTTTAAATGCCTCCCTAGCACTTTAATAAGTAATAAGCAGAAAGCAAAAGCGGAAAAAGCGATAGTAAATAATAGGCTTAATCTCACTAAGTTTATGTAGTCTGCTTAATCAAATCACAGTAAAGCACCTTTTCTATTCGCACGCTTTAAGACCATTCGTTTCTACTTTTACAAGTTTTATGGTCTTATTGTGGGTGTGTCTTTAGGAAAGTCTTATAAATTATTCCAAATATTTGCGTTTAAACTACATTAAGAACGAATTTAAGTTTTCAGAATGAACCAAAGTGTTTTTTTTTTAATTTAAATTTCTCGAATTTTATTATTAAAAAATATTATTAGATATAATGAAAAGCATGAAGTGCAAACACTTGTGTTTCGTTTTTCATATGGTCAGATGTATTCACAACTTTATTTAAATTGTATACCAATTGGTATTTGAATATTGTACAAGTGCGTTTATATGGCTGAGTCACTGATTCATTCACTCACTCCTATTGTTGTATTTTAAAACAAATTGTTTTTTTGTGTTTTATATTTTATACTTATTTTTACATACATACTTACATACCTCTACATACATATGGTCATATTTATTTGTTATTTTTAATGCAAATGCTTTTTATTAAAGGGGGTGTAAACAAGTTATGTTTTTTTTTTAAATGTCTGTAATTAATTATGCCCACACCACAATCGAGGTGAGTGTACAATGCGCTTGTAAAACCTTAAAATACTCGTCCTAGGCAAACCGAAGTATACCGATCGACTCAGAATTTGAGTGGATCTAACTATGTCCGTCCATCCATCTGGCTGGATGTCCATGTTAACCTTGTGCGCAAAGTTTAGGTCGCAATTTTAGAGATCATTTGGAAATGGTGTGATTCGGTCCCTAACTTAACATAGCCGCAATACAAGCTTCTTTCCGTTATATAGCCTTTGTGATCATAAACCATTTTATTATGTATTTAGGTACACTGAAAGAATTTTCTGCACAGATCCAATGGATTTTGACATAAATCCAATGAAAAATTACATTAAAAGTCAACCAATGCAACCCTTCATTGGATTACTGAAGTATGTTACATTAGCCCCCCGTTAATGAAATGTTTCATAAAATGATAAAAATTTTGCATTATTTTAATGTCAGAAAATTTTATTAAGACTATTGTGACTATTTGTCAAACGTTTAAATAAATTTTTTCATTATTTTAATAGAAATGTTTTTATATTTGAATGAATTTTTTAATTTGTTCAATGACATGCATTCATTAAACTAATGATTAAATTTGGTAATTTTGATGACAGTCTTTTTTAATGAAGTTACGAAACTCAATTTTCATTCCCAAAATAAAATTTTTCATTGAATTAAAGAAAATAATTTAATGAAATTGATTCATTAGATTTATGAATCATAATTCTTTCGGTGTATTTAGATTTAATTTGGTGCAAACTTGTTTTACAGCAATATAAATAATCCAAAAAAATTTTAGTGGAATCGGTCCATTTTTGATCATAACACCCATACAAATACACTCCCGAAAATATTTCTTGAAGCCATAACTTTCTTATATTTATATTTCCTAAATTTGGCGAGCGTAGCTTTGACGATAGCTTCTATGTCGTGTCAAATAAATCGGAAGAAAATTATTAATTCCTTAAATTTTGGAATATGTACGTATGTTTTGCACACTCTGTATTTATATTCCCTTTCTACAACTGGTGGAGAGAGTATATAAAAGTTTGTCATTTCGTTTGTATTTTCTTCAATATTGATCTTTAACGCTATAAAGTATACACAATGCAAGTGACCTTCTGAAAATGAAGTATTGAGAAAAACGCATTTCATCTTATTCAACACCCTTTTGGGTACCAGAATCCACTCTTAAGTCCAAATAAAAAAATCACGTTTCGCCGGAAAAATCCGAGTTTCAGACTACGTTAATCTAAGTTTAAACTTAATTCACATACCAAAAAAAAACCGGCCTAAGTTTGGCATCCGTGTAATACTCATCAAAAACCTCATATAGTGCATTTAATCTGGGTACTTAAATAATTTTAAGACGTCTGTCTGTCTGTTCGCCTATTGAAAACACGTTCACTATCGAAAGAAAATAACAATATTGGTGTCAAATTGCTTCTAGTTTGCCTAAGCTGTTTCTGATTGAAATCCAGAAAATCGGTTCAGTAGGGTAAACCTACATATGTTCACACCTTTTTAATAATAGACGTCTAACACGTAACCCCTAGTTTTATTAAAAAAATTTTTTGCTCTTGCCAAACGTTTGGCTAGATTAGACATCATTTAACAGTTTCCAACTAAATTACATTATAAAACGTTTATCTTCTTACTAATAAAGTGAAGAAAATCAATAGAAATTGTTTGAAATAAAGCTAAAGTTTGATCAATGTACTTACTGGTCACGCTTTTTTTTTTATTTCTTCGTCAAATATTTGTTGGGTCTGAACAAACCCAATAAAAAATTTCATCATTTTGCAAAGCACTAATGGTACATTTAAAAAATAAGCGCAAAATGATGCGCTACGCAATAAGACATACAGATATGCAGTAAAGTTAGTGAAAGAACTCTCAACTACTTTTATAAAAAAAATATAATTTCAAGTGCCGCGGCATTCCCTTACTACGAAACAGGTTTGTAAGGGAGAATACTAAAAAATAACTGTATTAAAACATTCAGTGTATAAAATTCATGTCTTCCGTAAGCGCTATGGTAAGCGAAACTTTTATGTTTCGCCCTTACAAACCTGCTTCGTTGGAAGCTCCATTTTTTATTTCCAAATGTGGAAAAAATTAATAATTTTGTTACAAAATCTAACAAATTTATATTTATATATGATTATTCACGAATTCTTTACCAAATGCCCCCTATAAAGCCCACTCTCGGAAAACACTTAAGTATAAGTCCATTATAGTTTCATATGACAAGAAATCACATGCAAAATTTCGTGCGCATCGTTCCATAATTTACCACAGGCACCATAAAGAGCCAACTCTCGGAAAACTAACTGCGTAATTTACCAATCTTGGAAACACTTTAGTACGAATAAAACCGTAACGAATAACGTTATTGTGAAACAATTTAGTCCGTCATAGTTTCATGTGACTAGAAATCATACTGTCAACTTTCTTGAAGATCAGTGCATAATTTACCACAGCCCCATAAAAAGCCCACTCTTGAAAAACAACTTGAGTACTTCTAAAATTGTAACGAATAGTGAACCGTTTAGTACGTAAACGAATAATTCTGTTGTAATAAAATTTGCTCTGCCACAGTTTTATAAGACTAAAAATCACACTGTCAACTTTGGTGGGACCATTATTTACCTTACGCCCCAGATAAAGCCCACTTTAAAAAATCATTTAAATATGCGTAAAAAAGTACCAAATAAAGCTATGTGGTAAACGTTGGTCCAATTTAGCTTTTTATGGTCAGAAAATACACCATACAATTTTGTGACAATCGGTCTATTATTTACCATGGGTCCACAGAAAAAAATAAAAATAGATTTCAATTAAAGAATTTGTGATATTAATTAAAAAATTAATTAAATTTGCACCAGCAAACAAATTGATAGTATCAATTAAACGTTTAGTTAAATTGATTAAACTTTTAATTCACTTGATTAAACGCTTAATTCACTTGATTAAATTTTTAATTAGAACTGATTTTATTTTTGATTAATGCTTTAATTAGTGAACAGTTTTGGAGAATTTTTTCTGTGTCCATATAAAGCAGCCTCCTGAAAACCACTTTAAAACGTATTAAACGCTAAGACAAATTTTACTAATGTTTTGAAACTTGGCCTAATTTAGGGTTTTCAATACCAGAAATCAGTCTCCAAAATTTTGTAATGATTGATCCATAATTTACTTTGGATCCAATATAAATTTCCCTCCTGAAAATAATTTTAGTACGGCTAAAACTGAATCAAGATATTTGGCTTAAATTAGGTCAAAAGTAAGTTTTTTGGGAATAAAAAGAAATAAAAGCAGAAAACTTTCTGAAGGTTACCCATAACTTAATTTAACATTGTTCAAAATCGCCAACAATTATAATACTGACGTCAGATTTGTAGAGTTTGGTCACTAATTTATAGATCCCATACAGAGCCCACTTCTGAAATATTGCAACTTTCGGTGGAGGGTATCAAAGATTCGGCATAGCCGACTTAAGCACTCTAATTTGTAAGCTTTACATTTCTTTTTGTTTTTACTGTTTAGTTCCGACTGGAACTAAATCATTATCATCACAATCAACTGAAAAATTATAAAAAATAAAATAAACAGACCGTCCTCAAAATCATGATCAACCATAGAATGAATGATTTTTGTATTGTTAAGCAAAGTTTTAGTATCAAAAGTGCAGTATCCAAAGCAACATCAAATTTGAAATAAAAAAATAAAACAAAACTAAAAAATATAAACAAAAAAGAAATACAACAAAAAGTACGTAATAATCAAATTAAATACGAATATTAAAAAAATTTTATGGTTTCAATTGTTTTTACTCGCCGGTAACTGCTCTGTTCGCTTTTGGTACGTCTGAAGATATAAAATGACTACATACAACAAAAACTAATGTTTTACAATCAACGCTGTAATAATTTACAACACTATTCGGTTACAAACTTACTACATACATACATACATACAAACTCATTTTCCAGATCGTAATCGCAGTTTTTTGTGTGAAAAAAATATAAACAAACTATTGCTGTTGCGTCTGCGCAATCGACTTTACTTCTTCTTTTAATTTAAACTTTATGGCGAATTTTTGTTAGTCCTACAATTATTAAAGTTCATTAAAAACAATAATATTTAAGTTGTTGCTTTTTTGTGTGAATTTCTTTGGGTTTTATTTATTTGTTTGACGATGATGAATTAATTTTGAAAACTACAATTTTTAGTTAAACAATTTTGGGAATTTCTTAAAAAAAAACAATAGCACCAACAGCAAACAGTGGTCCTCAAAATTTATAAATCAAAGGAAGTGAATAATAAAAAATTATGTCGAATTTTTTGTAAGTGCATTAAATCCGAAAAAATGTTTAAACACATAAAAGAAAAACGTTTTTTTTTTGAAGAAAAAAAATCAAATTTACTGCCAATTTCACCAAGTTCAGTTAAAACTTACTTTTACTGCAACTTCCACCTAATAATATCTAACCCTAACCGCGAAAATAAGGTAAGCGCCAAAAATCAAATTTTACAGGAGAGAGTGTTTTTATTTCATATAAATTTTGAATGAAATTTGTCGCTTACGATAAAATTGTTTTTGCTATAAACTCGTAACGGTACCTTATGTGACCATGACATTTAAGGAGATGATGCAATTGTTGCCAATAAAGTCATTTAATAAAAACCAAAATTGAAAATGTTTTCGCTTACGGTATTTTCGCGGTTAGGGCTCGGTATGTTTTTGACAGTTATGTATAACTGATAGTTGGTTATAAAACTGAACTTGGTGAAATTGGTCGTTCATAGATTTTCTTTAAACCCCCTCAATTGCTATCTTTTTCAAATAACCGCATACAGAAATGTCTTAAAATAATTTAAAGTTTAGTCTTTAAAATCTCCCTCCATGCGACTTGGGCTTAAACCACAGCCAGCCACCACGTGATTACCTCAAAGATAACATGCATAAATAAATTCCCGTGCGATTCTAAGAGATGAACTGATTTTAACCCCCTTGTAAGCTGCAGGTATTTGCTGCCACTATTTTTCCCGAGACTGCAACAGTAAAAGATATTCGGTCCCTAATTACAGTTTCATAAATCTTAACAAAAAGTTTCCTTAAGTTCAATATGGTTTAACGATTTGATTTAAATGTATGTATTCGCTCAGTTGCTTAAGCTACGTTATTCACATTCAGGTTGGGTCTTAAGATCGATCAGTTTTAGATTCTTCGAAATTTCAAAATAGTAATCAATTTTGGTATGAGTGATTGAAGATTTCCGTTATATTCTTTGAAAAGTTCAAGGTTTGGCAATAAAACATATTTAAGGTTTCTTCAAACTTGTTTACTTGAAAATTCTTTTTTAAGGGAAATATTAGTGATTAAAAATATTTAAGCTTTTTTCTACAAATTCTTTAGTTTCTAGTTTGAAATTAAATTAGTTTTTATTTTGCTGAAAGAAATATGTGTGATCAGTGATCACAGATTTGAAGAGTAAAAATTTTTTATGAATTTGCTAAAATTATTTTGGAACACATTTAAAAAAAATGTATTTAATTTTTTCTTTTTTTTCATTTTAGAAATTTTGTCACATACAAAAACATTTTCAAATGTCTAACCATCAAAGCTGAAAACTTTAAAACTAATTCTACAACACAAAAATAATTACAGTCAGCAGCAAATAAAAAACAAAAAAGAAATCCAAAAAAAAAATGGCTTCAAATGCAGATACTGATACACAAGTCGTTAACATTGATGATCTACCCATAACATTTAAGGTATGTATTCGTAACTAATTATTAAAATAATATTTTTTAATCATGATTTCAAAAAAAAAAAAAAAAAAATATTGTCATATGTGCTCCAATTTAAAAATGAAATAATTAAGTTTTGTGGTTCCGCTGGCTGATTTTAAAAAGGTTTTTTTTTTCAAATAAGTTGAAAAACAAACTTCTTTCATATCCGGTAAAAAAAAAACTAAAGCGGATGTGTTTATGGTAAACAAAAGTTACCCGCTCCATAGTCTTTTGCAGGCTTTAAGTAATTTTTTTTTTATTTGAACTTCATTATAATAAAAAAATTATGATAAAACATTTCACAGTTAATGCTTTTAAATTTTCTCTTTTGTAAGGTTAAATATATTGGCTCTGAAGTGGCCCGGGGCTTATGGGGAATCAAGTATACCCGGCGCCCGGTAGACCTAATGGTAGGTGCTGCCAAAAATTTGCCTACCAATAAAACGTTGCCACACTGTGAACTGAAAGTATCCACCGACGGCGTCAGCATAGAAATTTTACAACCCAAGGCCAGTATTAATAACTGGAGTTATCCCATCGATACTATTTCCTATGGTGTACAAGATCTAGTCTATACTCGTGTCTTTGCCATGATAGTGGTGAAAGATGAAACCAGTGTTCATCCCTTCGAGGTCCATGCCTTCGTGTGTGATAGTCGGGCTATGGCCCGAAAATTGACTTATGCTTTGGCTGCTGCCTTTCAAGATTACTCGCGAAAGGTTAAAGAGAATGGCAGTGATGAGAGTAGTGATAAAATTACACCCACCCGACAAAAGTTTGCTATAGATTTAAGATCGCCTGAGGAACTGGCCGAAGATGATGAAACGGAAGCTTAATTATTATTATTATAATAATTTTTTTAATTATCAATTTGAGTGTGCTTTTTGGTGGTTTTAAATTAATTTTTTTTTTTTGTTTTTTTTCTTGTATTGAAACTTAAAAGTATTTAAGTCTTGTGATGATTTTATTGTAAATTTGTATTTAAATTTTTTATTAGATATACTTTATTATTTGTTTGTGTATAATTTTAAAAAAGAGGATTTTAAAATTAATTTGCAAGTGCTACTTAAATTTTTTTTTTGTAACATTTATATTTTTACAATAGTATTGATCTTTATTAATGAAAAAAAAAAATAATTGTAAAGTTATTATAAATCCTCATACAGCTAATAATCCAAAGTTTTAATAAATACAACTATTTTAATGGAAAATAAAAAATAATCAGTTTATAATATTTATTCTAAAATAAAGTTCTAAACTAAAAGGTTAACTTTTTTAACGTTCTTTTTTGAAATTTTTTTAAATAGAGAGAGCAAAAGTTATTTTAAAGGGGTAGGTACACACTATCGATTATTGAACATGTATTAGCAAATGCAAAATGAAAATGCAAAAAGAGCGAACGATGTGTATACATACCACTGATGGGATTTGTAGTACAACTGTACCAAATTTGGTACAGCCATAACTTCATTGGTGCACTGGTACAATTCATCCCTTTTTGGCAAAATTTAAAAAAAAAATACCCACGAAGTTTTATCATTTCGTTGAGGTTGATTAATTCCCTTTTCTTTTCAATTATAAAATTGTTGGTTTATTAATTTTCGGATATTATACTAACATATAAAGTACATACACACATAAGTTTATGTTCCCGTGCCCAAGTAGGTGCCTAGGATTAAGTGTCTCCAAATTAGTCGATTGTTTTGGTGACACTGTTAACCAAGTGTCTACATTTTTGTCTGCCTTTGCGAAAAAAGAGAAATAGACAAATTTTAGCTTTTTCTTAATTTGTATATCCACAACTTACTAGTGGAGAGGGTATTATACGATTGTGCTGATGTGTGTAACGCTACGCAATAATACTTTCTGAGTCGATTTAACGATATCCATCCGTCCGGGTGGCTGGCTGGTTGTCTGTCCATGTAGCCTTCTGCGTAACACTGCCTTTACACATGCAAATAGTGGCATGCCACTGTTGTATACATATTATCAAAGAAAAATTCTTTCAAATAGTCGAATATTATGGCATTTGCTTTTCTGTTTACACATGCCCCAGCGAGTTTATGTTCAAAATGTCATTGAAACGTCAACTAGAGATAGTTTGTTTACCAGAAAACAAACTAAAGTTACCGAGCTAATCATATAGGCAGAAAAAAAAATTATTTGTATGGGCAGTGCCAGATTTACACTTGCTGCCATTGAAGCTACCATTACGAAATATGTGAATATATTAGTAAAACACGTGGTTGTATTGAGTTTTTCGAACTCGCAGTGGCATGTGTAAATGCAATTTTTAAGGTAATTCGGTGAAATTTTGACCATAGGTTTCAATTTATACGGACAAAGCCTAAAAAAATGTTGAGAATCGGTCTATAAATGCACGTGTCCCCATACGAACTTCTTTCTGGAATAGTGTTTGTGACTAGTAACCATCCTAATACGTTGGCATTTACATTAAATTTGAACCCGACTTATTTTATTGCAATCTAAATTATCTTACCATTTTTTTATTGGAATTGGTCAATATTTGATGACTACCGTATAAATGTTGGTTTTGATATATTCACAAATTGGCGACAATAACATTTGCGACAGCCACTTTGTCAAGACAATATGTTGCGCTGGTGGATCCAAAATTAACCATATAAACCCCATTCCTAAAATCACTTAGAGCAAACGAATCTTATATAGATGAAGATATCTTAGTAATAGTCGAAATAAAAACTTTGACATAAATTTTAACCTCATAACATAATTTTGTTCTGGCGGGTCCATGATTGCCAATGGATCTCATTCTCGAAAATTTGTCTGTATATAATGTGGTGTAGAGTATCAAAGGCTAGGCGGACAAGAATTTCTTACTCGTTTTGTTTTTGTTTTTATTAAAAAAAAAATTGTTATAAATACTTACTATGTATGCTTTTTTATTTTATAGCAAAATGTTGGTACAATTTATGTCAATTTGGTACAATTTTCCCATTGAGACGGTACAATTTAAGAATTGTCAGATCCCAACAGTTGTACATACACAAAAAACAAAGAGCAAAAGAGCATAAAACCAACAAATGCAAACGCCCTGCAAATAATAGGACCAGTCCAAACACGCGTGTAAAGAGTAGTCCACAAGGGACTAGGACTAGTCCAAAAGTAACCCAAACGTATGGAAAAAACATGGTCTATTTAACATTACGATGTCCTAGGGCAGGACCATATAGCCCACCTTTGGACTATAAAGGAGTAGTTTTAAAACTACTCCATTGTGTACACAAGAGGATTAGTTTTAACTTCGTTTAAAAACGAAAACATGTCGTTAAAAAACGAAGACATGTCGTCTCACTACAAACACTTTTTAACAATGACATGGTCCATGCTTGCATTACATCGGACCAGTCCATGGAGTAGTCCATTTTATTAAAATGGATCAGGTGGTCCAATATTATTTGTAGGGTGATTATGAACGACAGTTTTGCTCAAATTTTTGCTAAAAAACAAAAATTTCAAAATTTTGCTAATAAATATTTTTTTTTGGCAACAAAATTATGTTTCGACTGGTACTCTGTTCAACATTTTACATGAAATGCAGTAAAAATTTACATGAAACAAATTTGGGCGAAATATCTAGAAAATGGAAAAGTTACGAAAAGATTCTGGCAACTTTACAACTGCGAAGAAATGTAAGCTGCACTTATTTTGCGTGGAATTTTAAGCAAAAGGAAAAAGTATAAACTTAATATTAAATACGAAATTAAAAATTTAAATAACACAACCGGTAACAGTTTTTCATCTATATTTACTTTCTTTTTTATTTAATTTCTTGTTAAAAAAATAATTTTTAGTAAAAGAAGTTAAAAAAACATTTGATTTTATGAAAATATAGTTGAAAGCGATCAAAATCGTTCTTTGCTGCTTTATTCCGTTGAAAATTCAAAAATATTTATTTTGCGGTCCCTGATAATGATGATTATTTTTTTTTATCTTTACAATTCTCGATGTTTTCATAAATATCGTTCTATTTGTGTAAACATGTTTGATCTCCGTTTTTTTTTACTTTTGAATAAATATCAGGGGTGTGCTGGAAATCGAAAACGTAAAACGCAATGAGCTAAATTTCAGTTATGTATTTTTATAAAGTCATATTCCTTCAATTTTTCAGAAATTACTTTTTTATACACAACCAGACTATTATATTTTTACCTTAGCTTTTCTTTGGACAGCAATGAAGTATGTATATTGTATGTACAGATAAATTTACAATTATTAGACACCAGCCGAATGTAATGCATTTTGTGGCCAGCTACGTAATGAAAACTCTCCCTAATGAACATACCTGGTACTTATTATACTATGGTTTTTCTATGAAAATTATTATTACTCTTGTTTTTCGTTTAAAACCTTTTGTATCAAATTGTCTTTTAATAAATAAGTTTTATATAAACAGTGTGCATTGATTATTTTATAATCTGCGTTTTTTGAACTGAAACAAAACTTACAATCAAATCCTATTTATTTTTACCATTCAACAACATTAAAATGTCTTTGCTTAAAATGCCAATTCAAGTTTCACATCTGGCAGTTTCTCTTTTATCCACCACATCTGTATTGTAAGTGTCTTCGCTAAACAATTACATTATCAGCAAACTGACATCTGGTAATACCCTCATGAATGCATCATTCTTCCCGCTAGTGTCTTGGCTAACAAAAATCAAATAAGCAATAATCACTTATTCTGAAACAAGTGGCAACTCACTTTCTTTAGTTTAACGCGTGATTTCTAGCTAAACGTTTGTGATATTTGTTACCTCTCCGTAATTTTAGAAATTTCGCGTAAAAATAAAACTGTTTTCGTAAATTTTTCTACATACAAGTGTTAATTAAGTGTTGAATTATATATATTCGATATAAATTTTATAAAAATAAAATAGTTTAATGCCAAAAAGAGCAAAGTTGACAAAAAAAATGCAAAATGGATTAAAGCGCCTGGCGCCATTTGTTTGTTTATTGTTATTGTTGCTCGCTAAATAAAGTGTGTGGTTGTTGTCATAATAGTGGGTAAATGTCTAAATATAAGGCCCAACCAGAAAGTGAAGGAGCTAGCTTAAGCAATTAACAAACGTTCTTCAAATGCATTTAAAAAAATCAAAAAAAAAAAAAAGTGTGATTCAGTACGGAATGTGGATCTAATCTTGCAAAAAATATTTTTATTAAATCAATTCATTACTTTATTATTTAAAAATGTATATTAATTTGTTGAGCTTGAGGTCTTTTTTTATTAATTTTTATTAATTATCAAAATAATTTTCGTGGGAATACAAAATTTAATTTAAATGATTTTGTTATTCGTGATTAATTCCCAATTTTTATTATTTGATAAAAACACTGAAATTTATTGTTGATGGGATAATCTATTCCTATGCGCATTTCACTGGTTGCTTAGGCCAGATCATCAGGAAACTTCATCCATAAAGATTTTAGAAAAACTAAAGATATTAAACCAAATAAAACTGTTAAGTGTATAAGAATTACAGCAACATTTCCATTTGTAACAATATCAAAGTTTAAACAAAATCATCAACAATAAACAGTGAGTTTATCTCTCCTTACATTCCCCACTATAATTGATTGGAATTCTTCCAACATTAATTGTAGTTGTAAGTAGGTTAAGAAAAAACAAAATAAAAACAAAAACAACTCGCTTTATTTAAAAAGCGGGCTGCCAGTCAGTTTTTTTTATTTTTTTTTTTTAGGCAGTGCACCTGCAAGTTTATTATCAAAATAATTTTCGTGGGAATACAAAATTTAATTTTAATGATTTTTTTTATTCGTGCTTAATTCCCAATTTTTATTATTTGATAAAAACACTGATGATCTGGCCTAAGCAACCAGTGAAATGCGCATAGGAATAGCTTATTCCATTAACATTAAATTTCAGTGTTTTTATCAAATAATAAAAATTTATTTTATTTAAAATTTAACTGCCGTATTCATAAATAATAAAATGAGTTTGAAATGTGTTTTAAGGCAAAATTTTCATACAAATTTTTCTTAAAATGCATTTCAAATCCATTTTAATTGTTTATGAATACGGCAGTAAAAATTTATTTATATAAATTTTATTGTTGATGATTTTGTTTAAACTTTGATATTGTTGCAAATATATGTAACTGTTTCTGTAATTCTTATACGCTTAACAGCACTGTTGCCAATTTGACGGTTTTACCGCGATTCTAGCGATTTTTACGTGTCAATCGGGGTAAAATTTCCGTTTTGGCGGTAAGCGGGAAATCAAGAGGTTTTTTAATATCACTAGAAAATACAATTTTGTTCTGGGCATTTGAAAATTACAATTTTTATCTCAAAATAAGAGATTTAAAATATTTATTTTCAAAGTGTCTTTTTTGTTAGTATTGTAAATTAACGAAGTTGCTGAGTGAGGGAAAGAGACAAATATAGTTTTTCAACTGTTTTATTCTAGGTTATTTAACAAACGTGCGTAATACAGCTGTTTGTTGGATTTTTCAACTACAGCGCAGTAAATTTTAGTCTAATACATTTTATTGTTTCAGTGTTGTAAATCTTAGTACTTTAACTAAATTAATAAGATTCACAAGGACTACAAGGGACTTTACTATCAAGGGTGAAAACCGCTATTGTCAATAAGTGAGTATGTCGGATCAATTGGAAATGCATAAAATTATAGCAAATACATCCTAGTTTTTTAAAAAATCTTAAAAAATTTTTAATTGTTATTTTTTTTTGCGAATACATATTAAAAAATAAGATTTTTTCTATTTGTAATTTTATTTTATTCAGTATTTTTCAATCATTTTTCAAAAATATTTCTACGCGGTTTGTGTTAGCAATGTTTTTCTTAAAACACATTTGAATAGTTATTTAATTTTTCTACCAGTCAATTAGGGCAATGACACATAGATGTCACCCAAATTTAAGATTCTTAATCTTTTTAGTTTTTGCTCTTATCATATTCATCAATTCAGTTCGCGGTTTTATTTAGTGCAATCAACAAGTCGTTTCCGTGTTTTATTAAAAATTTATATTTCAAGCGCAAATTTAATTTTTGTTACTTAATATAAATAAATTTGTTAAAAGCGTAAAATTTAAAGTGTTAGAATGAAAAGTGTTAAGTTTATTTTGCAAAAAGTATAGAAATTCATGTGAAATTAGTGTAAATAATTGATATTATCATAAAATTCATTCCAATTGTGTCAAATTAAAGAAGAATAAAAAAAATTGTGAGCCATTTTCATTTTTTAGCGTTTGTTGTTGTTTTGCCAAAAATACTGTTTGTGTTTTTGTAAAAGGGAAGCAAGTTAGTTGCAATTATTGAGAAAACAATACAAACGTAAGAGTATATTTGAACAAGTGTATGTGTTTGTGTGTTTTGTTGCTGCATTAAAAGTTAATTTTGCTGTTGTTGTATACTAGTGTCTGTCTAGTAGTGTTAAAGGTAAGTATTTGTTTTTATTATTAAATACTATGATTTATATCAACATGTTGACTTATGTACTTATCAACATTTCTCACTATTAATTAGAAAATATTTAAGTTGCTGGTACATATTAAACATCTGCATAAATGCATTCGTCCAATGAATACACAACCTCATTCATGAATGATTCTTGCTACTTGTGTGCAAAAAAGACCATTGAATAAATGTTGTGTTGTACTTCGTTGAAGTAGTATTCTACTTCGCTGTGCTTCGTCTGGCGTAGATTTTATTAATTCGTCCCATACACCGATCAAACTCGAACTCACAACATTCAATAATAGAGACAACAAAAAGACAAGTGCTAGTAGCAATGAGTTCAATGAGTGATTAGTATGCATTGTATTGTGCATTCTCTCTCTTCACGCCAACAACTTTGTAACCACGTATTGTATGTATGTTTATTTTGTTGGTTTATTACATTGTTTCAGTATGGAGGTAAGATGTAATTACATATATAAAGTTTTGTGGATTAGCGCCTAACAAAGAAAAAATAACAAGATTTAGTATGATGTAATTAATACATTTTTTTTTAAATATTCTAAAATTTTCTGAAAAAATAAAAAAATTTTCTTTCAAAAATGTTCTTTACAAAATCAGGTCTGCCAGGTACTTTTTTCCTTGTCCCTAAAAAATTACAAAAAAATCCCCATATTAAAAAAACAAAACCTTAAAAAGTTTATATTTTTATTTTTCAAAAAATTGAAAAAATTAATTTGTTGTTGTTTTAATATCGTAAAAAATTAATGCTGGAACTGTTTTTGAAATAAAGTATATCTTAGGGGTAAGTGAAGCTGAAACTTCTTACCGAAATTTTAACACGGTTTAATTTATTATTAGTCCGTTTATTTTAAAGATATGTATTTGTGATGAGATTTTTATTATATTTGAAAAAAAAAATTAATTAGATCAGCATTTTTAATGCATTTCTTTCTGTAGAAATTGCCAAACATATTTTTAAAATTAATAAGCAACAAAACATTTTGTCAAAATGACAAATTTTGTATTTAATTTTATTATTTGATTGCTAACTAATTTTTATTCAATGTTACAAACTCATTGTTAAAAATATTTGTTGAAAGTGAACAATTTTAATTAACAAAAGAATTTTTTATATTTACAAATTCGGTTGTTGGTGCCTTTTCAATTAAAAAAAATAATTGTATTGACGAATATGGTATTCAATATGACAATTGATTTGTCGTAATTTTTTTCTGTGAAATTATAAATAATACAATGTAGGATATTAAAATATCCACTACTCTATAAGTAAAGCTGCAAAATATTGGCAACTCCTGCAAGTAGCGCCTCATCAGAAAGAACATTCTCATGTGCTAGAAACCTTCTTTCTGAAAAACGTAGCCTTATTGGGTACGGTAGGAAAGGTAATGTTTTTACATTCTAACATGTAGATTGTTTAGATTTTTAAAAACTTAATTTGACTTTAATATTTATTTTTGTTTTATACTTTTTTGTTTTCATAACTAAGAAATAATTAAAACAAAAAAATTTTTGAATAAGAATAAAAATTGTGTTTTCCTTTATGATCTTTCTTCAGTTAACTCGGGTTACGCGAATAATATTATATAATTCGAATGCGCCTTACAAACTCATTGTATATAACAAAGTCGTACACGTACTTTTCTCATTTGTACCAACATACAACATATATTCATACCGAAGCAACCATATTCAATGCTTACCGAGTTGTGCCGAGTATGAATCGTGGGTTGTGTGAACGCTACAAGTTGATCGAGTTCGATGCTTTCATACTTTTAACAACTCAAGTATCTTTTGCACTCATTCATTGCTTCTCATTGCAAATGAATTAAATGAATATGTGCCGTTATTTTTTGTGGGTGTCTCATAGCTGATTTTTTTTGCATTCATGCAGATGTTTAGTACATACCTATAAGTATGAATATAAACTTATATGTATGTACCTAAATTGCACATTTTAACAGTTGTTTTGGAATTTGACTAGAATTTCATTACTTAGTAAGATATTTTTAGATAACAAATTAAAAAATAATCATTGCTAATTTTTTATAAATGCTAAAATTAATAAAAAAAAAGGGAAATAAACTAAAGTATTTCTGATAAATATAAGAAAATTCTTTTATTAAGGAAATTTAAAACACTAGTAATATTTTTTTTATTAAAAGCAAAAGAAAATACCTGTCTACAGCTTTTAATTGAAAAGGGAAATAAGCTACATCATTGCTAACTAGTTAGAATTGCCAAAATTAAAAAAAGGGAAATAAACTAAAGTATTTCTAATTTTTTTTAAATTGATTAAGCTTGAGGTCTTCTTTTATAAAAAATATTATATTTATTATTTTTTCAATATTTCGCGAACCTTTGGTTAGCATCGTCAGGAAAATTAACAATTTTATATAAAAACAAAAAAACAATAACAAAATATGAAAAAATTTTTTGTCATAAATTTAATTAATTTCGATAGTTATTAGATTGATGACAATGATGATTTAATGCTGTCTTTTTAGAACTAATGTCCCTATATTTTTGATCGGATTTATACCCCGCAATTCTAGTCCTTAATTTGTTCTTTGTTGTACCTATGTAAACCTGATTGCATCTTTCATTATCATTTCAATTTTGTAGACAATATTGGACATATCCCATTTACTAATTCTATCTTTTGTCTTGCTAAATAAACTGTTCAATGTATTATAAGCTTTGCATGCTATCTTGTATTTATCAGTGTCAAAGATTCCTGATTCTTTTATTCTTTCCGAAACATTGGATATGTATGATAATGATTTATATATCATTGGTTCTATTGTACTCGTAATTCTAGCAATCCCATTGCTCCTATCTCTATATCGATTAATTAATCCATGACTCAAACTATTTGGAAAATTGTTTTCCCTTAATATATTTCTAATTTTAATTTTGTTTTTCCTGTGATAAACCTTGTCACTAATTGTTAGTACCTTATTAATTAAATTTCTAGCAGTATTTGTAATAATCCGTTTACTGTGTCCAGAATAATAATTCAAAATTCTGCCTGATGCTGTTGGTTTTTGATACCAATCTATTAACAAATTATTTCCCTTCCTTATTATCAAAGTATCCAAGAAAGGCAATTTTGAGTTACTTTCCATTTCCAAAGTAAATTTAATATTTCTATTAAATTCATTAAATGTGTCCAACAAGTTATTTACCCCACATTCTGTAATAATGTAGAATAGGTCGTCAACATATTTTATTATTATTTAGGTTTAATATTAAATTTCCCAATGGATGTGTCAAGTAACCTTTCCATAACAATATCTGCTACAATTGGAGAAGCAGAAGATCGCATTGGAAGTCCTTTCATGTGTGTATATACTTTCCCATTACAACTAAAGTATCTGTTGTCCTCTATACAAAACCTTAAAATTCTCAAAAACAGTCCCTTGTCAATTTTCGTATATTGCTCTATTATATTCCATTTCTCCTCTATTATTTCAAGTGCAAAATCAACTGGTACACTAGGAAATAGCGATACCACATCTAATGAAATTAACTTTTCATTTGTCTGTATACAATGATTACTTAATTTCTCTTTCAATTACACTGAATCTTTAACATTATACATATATAGAATGTTCAGTTATTATTTTTAAAGTATTCGTTAAATATCTACACAATTCATAAAAAGGTGAGTTAATAAAAGAACATATTAGTCTCAAGGGAAAATCGACCTTGTGAATTTTCGGGTAAAGTTTTGGAGAAGTAGCAATATTTGTTTTTAGTTTATGTCTTTCGGATACGGATATAATTTTCTGCCTAAAAAGTTCTTTTATAATTTCATTATTAGTGTTTCCAATCTATTCGTAGGATCCCTATTGATTACCTTATATTTTGCATCATCTTCTATAATATTATAGCCACGGTTGTGTTACTCTTATCTGCCTTTAATACTAATATATCCTTATTTCTCTTTAAAAAACTCTTCGTCTTATTAAATTTATATAATATATACTTATCCCTGTTATCAACTCTCATTTTGTTCAAGTGATTGTCTAAAATAGTCGACAATTTATTTCTAGCTATTTCCTGATCTTCCTTCCCCTCTATGGTCTGAACTAAATCCTCTCCTTCTGTTATAATTTTTAGCTTAGAATATCCTCTCGAGTTTTATTTACAAAAAATTTATTATTTATTCTAATTCCTAATTCTTCATTCTTTAATTCCCTCAGTTTATCATTTTTTTTCCTATGAATACTTCTTACATTTTCATTTAAAGAAGCCTCAACTCTCTCCTCAAATTTTAGAAATTGTCTCATATCCTCTTCCGTTAAAAATTATAACAGATGATGAGGATTTAGTTCAGACCATAGAGGGGAAGGAAGATCATGGAGTCTTTTTGTCTCAAATATTGTCTCTGTTTCTCACTGTTGCCAATTTGACGGTTTTACCGCGATTCTAGCGGCTTCTGCATGTCCATTGGGGTAAAATTTCCGTTTTGGCGGTAAGCGGGAAATCTGGCGGTTTTTTAATATCTAATGATAGAAAATCAATTTTTGTTCTAGGCATTTGCAAATTACTAGTTTTATCTCAAAATAAGAGATTTAAAATATTTGTTTTCAATTAAAGTAATTAAGTGATAACAAAAAATTGTTTTTTTGTGTAAATTAAATTTGTTTCCGCAACAAAAAATTTTACAACGTTTTAAACAGATTTTACAAATTTTCTTGTTAGGAAGTTAAATTGAAATGTATTAACATAACCGCCTTATTTCGAGCGAAATATTTGTCCAGCTCAAAAAAAAAAAACAATTTGTTTTGTCAACTTTTATCGATCAAAATAGTTAAAAGGGTGTTGTCTACAGCAAATCAATGTTTATATTAAAGCACTTAAGCAACCAAAAATTAAAAGTATTTTTTATTATCCCTTGGATAAAACTTCCACACGGTTGTCAAACCTAATTCCAAACAACGTACTGTAATTCGAGAATTCAAGAAATACTGTTTGTGATGCTTTAAAAAACAACAAGAAAGCGCCATTTTAAGCCTTCGCCTGGTTTCATATAAGTATGTTGTTTGGTATAAGCAAGCTTGTAACTAGATATGGGAAAATTCTTCTTTATTTTTATTTAGTTAACGGATACAAACCTTTTTTCTAGTTTTCCTAAAAAGTGAAAAATAATTTGTATAAATCTAAGCGAAGTCTACGGAACGAAACAAAAATTATCTATTCGTTTGTTAGGATTGTTAACAGTTTTCAAGCATTAATGTTTGAAATAATGGCTGGCAAAAGCCTTTAAAAATTATAAATGTTATAAAGCAGTAGTGGCCATGTTATCCATATACACATACATATGTTTATTCAACCTTTTTGAATTAATGTCCCTCTGAAAGTAAATGTAAGTACCAAATATAAAATAGTGTAAAATTTCAAATCGGTTGTCTTGCATTTACTGCCTTCTTTTCTTTTACGGTTTTTTTTAATCTTTGTCTAGGGTCTAAAATTTTTAGCATCATTACCAAAACTAGTTTAAGTGCACTTAACTCTAATGTCTGGATAGATTTCAAGCAATACAAATCCCTGAATTATATATGAACATCCACATTTTGTACTTTCGCGGGATTAAAAGAGTCAGTGAAATTAAAAACCTTACAATATAATTTTAATTGAAAGACAAACACCTTTAAAAAAGCACCCTATATTTAGATTTGTATAAGCATTTCACATAATATTTAGATTTTAGCGATATTTTAAAAACATTTTAAGCTAAATAAAAAATTTTGCGGTTTCTAGCGGTTTTGAAGTGCGATTTGAGGGGAAGTCTTCAAAAGAAGTTGGCAACAATGCTTAACAGTTTTATTTGGTTTAATATCTTTAGTTTTTCTAAAATCTTTATGGATGAAGTCTTCTGATGATCTGGCCTAAGCAACCAGTGAAATGCGCATAGGAATAGCTTATCCCATCAACAATAAATTTCAGTGTTTTAATCAAATAATAAAAATTGGGAATTAAGCACGAATAACAAAATCATTTAAATTAAATTTTGTATTCCCATGAAAATTATTTTGATAATAAATTTGCAGGTGCCCGGCCTAAAAAAAAACTGACTGGCAACCCGCATTTTAAATAAAGCGAGTTGTTTTTGTTTTTATTTTGTTTTTTCTTAACCTACTAACAACTACAATTAATGTTGTTTGAGTTATCTTTTATATAAAAATATTAATTTTACTTTAAAAAAAATTTAATTAAATTAATATTTTTATATAAAAAAAGACCTCAAGCTTAAACAAATAAATATACATACATTTAAATAATAAAGTCGAATAAGAAAGAATTTATATTAATACAAATAATTTTCGCAAGATAGCGCCAGTTTAAAACACTGCACCTTCTTTCTTGATTTTTTTTTAAATTATGTGTTAACATAAATGGCTTTTCCATGCCTTTAACATAAGCTGAGCAATAAGAAATATTGCTCTGTTATTCTGTCGACGTTATTGCCAATTTGCTGAGATAATTATCTTTAGTGTAGACCTAGGGTTAGCAATAATTGTCAACGAAAATTGATAAACAATTATTGCAACATAAACTTCCGGCAATAAAAATGGTAAAAAAAGGTCTGCCTACATTAAAGATAACATAATGTTGACATTTACAGCAATATATGTTGCAATATTTATCTCTGGTATAGACGGGCCGTTATGTCTATTAAGTAAACATCCAAATCGTCAATTGAAGAAACCAATTGATTTAAAGAGGTAAGACAATATTTATTTAAAATTTTTTTGTAAAAAAAACAATTCTCCCTTATCGTAGTTGGCGAACTTAAAATACGCCTGCGACTGTTTGGTAATAGATTAAAGGAAATACGTTCACGTTCTCATTAATCTATTACCAAACAGTCGCATGCGTATTTTAAATTCGCCAACCACGATATGGTTGATTTGTGATCAAACTACATATGTACCTACATATGTACGTATGAACACAAAAAGGAAAAATCTCTCCTCGAAATAGGTGAAATTGTTAGATGGAACCATTTTACAAAAAATTACAGACAAATATGCCAACTAGAAAACTGTGGAGAATTTTCCGCGTGGAAAACGATCAAAGTGTCTTAAGCTGGGATCACACGATTGTCGCAAATGCAACAATATGACACAATATTGATTATGCTTTATTGACGCACAATAATGAAATTGAACCAATCAAATATTCTGAATTAACACAATTGCTCTGTTTAAAAAAAAATTAATTGCCTCTAGTTGGTACAAAGCGATATGGTTACAACAATTGACACAGACCCGTCACACGAAAAATCACAAAAAGTAAATTTATTGAAAAAGGCAAATATTGGCGCGTATTGTGTTGCTTGATTGCCGCACAAGAACACAATAAATATTGGTGCATTTATTTATATTGAAGCGCGGTTGCATAGCAAACAGTCACACGATTGCCGCACCAGGGTTGCATTTGATTGGTAAAAGCAAGCGCAATATTGGTACATGAGCCATTTGGTTGTGAAGTCACACGCTTGGGGTATTAAAAAGTGTGAAAATTGGTGCATTGCGGCAATCTTGTGATCCCAGCTTTATAGATACGAAAGTACAGACCATAGTTAGTCAAATGAAAGCAAATCTGGCTTTTAGTGCATTCAAATAGCTGAAAATAGATTATAAACTTCTGGAAAATCGTCTTCTACGCGGAAATATAAATATTTTTAATACTAAAATGGTTCCATCTAACAGTTTGACCTATTTCACGCAGAGATTTCCTTTTTTGTGTAAATCTGCAATGACGAAACATTCAATGGTGACTATCCTTGTATTTATCAACAAGTTTTATTATCTGTTGCACCTCGATAGATACAATTGCTTGATCGTTTTGTTTCTTTTTGGTTTTTTTTTATATACCAATATTTAGGTTCTTAAGTATAAAAGTTTTTAACACTATACAAAAATTTTGAATTTTTTCTTCTTCTTTTTCACGTTACGAGCAATAATTTGATGACAATTTTTGAGCAAAATACAACCCTGTCATTATAAGTTGTTATTGTTTTAGGAATTTTTTTAACAATAATTAGATCAGGAAAGCATTTTTGTCAAAATATTTAAGGCTTGTGTGATAGTGTAAAACAGCCTTAAGCGATATTCATCACGGTTATAGCGATTTTTTTTGCATTTACATAATTTTAGTGCCAAATTTATATTTGTTTTTTTTTTAGATAAGTTTTGAATGTAATATAATCAGCCCTATCGTGAATAACATGTAGAATATTGTTCCCATAAAATTTTCATTCCCCTAAAAGGAGAAAAGCAGTCATGAATCTGATGTGAAAAATTTTTCACGCTATCAGTTCCAGTGACTGTAAAAAAAGAAGAGAGATTAAAAACAAAAATCAAAAATCTCCCAATAAAAAATTGTGCTTCGAGCGAAGCAGGTTTGTAAGGGAGAAATGCAAGAGTTGCGCTTACCATTGCGCTTACGGAAGACAAGAATTTTATATGGCGAGTTCCCACTTTGAAGCAATACATTTTTGACACATAAAGCGCATTATTCAGCGCATATAAAAATTGTTGTATGTAACGATCGGCCTTAGACACTGAATGTTTTGAAACAGGTTTTTTTTAGTACTCTCCCTTACAAACCTGCTTCGCAGTAAGGGAATGCCGTAGCACTTGAAATGTTATGTTTTTTTTTATAAAAATTTTTAAGAGTTCTTTCACTTACTTTACTGCATTTCTGTATGTCTTATTGCGTAGCGCATAAGTGTGCGCTTATTTTTTTAAATGTACCATTAGTGCTTCGCAAAATGATAAAATTTTTATTGGGCTATGAAATTTTTGTTCAAAATTATGCACTTAAATATTTTAAAGAAAAGTTAAAATAATAAAGCAAAATATTTAATTTTAGAGGGATAGTTTTATTACAACGTTGGTTTTTTGGACTTTTTAAATTTTATGTAATAAAATATGTTCCAAAATTCTGCCACCACGTCTCGAAAGCTTCACAAATCCGCAGGCAATCGACCTGTTGTTTTGCATTTTGTTGACCAATATATCGGTTTGTGCCTTATTCACGGATCTAGCCCTTAATATTCGATTTAAAAGGAGGAACTACTTACATACATGTTCTGTTCCCTAGCAAAAATAAAGTGAGAAAATCTAAGGGAAACGTGAAAAAATTACCAAGCCGCTCATATACATATTTAGAATAAGTATTTTTGGCTTGGACGAGAATCATGCAAAATTTCCTTGGTCTTAGTTAATAATTCTTTCATGTAATTGAAAACTAAACCAAACATAGTCACCCAGTACCGATTTGTTCATCGTTCACCGGGATAAGAAATAAAAAAATTGTAAATCTATTCCAAAGTCATCGTATATGACGAATCTTAGTCGACGCCATGATTGTGTGTATTTTCATATACACAAAATCTTTTATTCGCGTCCACCAATTATCGCGGCCAAAAATTCGTCGTTCGTCCCAGTTGTGTTGGTAGCACTTAAAAACAAATGATATTAATTAGAATGATTTGCAAAGATCTAAAGCAGCCCATACAATATTCAATTCAATTGTCAACTGAGTCGGTTGCTGTCCAAATCAAAGCGTGTATGGCTTTGTCAATTGATTAGTTTGACGGTTGTCGAGTTGGTTGATGAAAAATCAAAAGATTTTGATTTCTCAAGTTGACTACTAAGTCCTTTAATTCGATTGTACTGGGTGTGCTCAAGTCTCTTGATCAGCTGTCAAAATTAATGTTTGTAGTTTTCTTTTGCAAAAAAAAGTTAAGTATTTTAAAAATTGTCTATTATTTCATTAAATTTTAAAATTAATTTTAAATCTTCCAATTCAGTTGATGAAGTGTGGGGCCAAGCTTCAATTCAGTTGAAAGACTCAGTTTACAATTGAATTGAAACGTGTATGGGGCGCATAAATATGATTTTGATAACAATCTGTTATTTTATCTATTCGGCATTTTCTTACAATCGCAAAACGCTTAACATATGTGATTCTAACTTGAGATCGCATAATAGCTATTGTGTAAATCGCAAGAAGGAACTGCACTATTTTCCAGATGAAATTGAGAAATAAGAATGAGAATTTAAATTTAAAATTAAGAAAACTCCAATTGAAATTGAGAGTATCAATTTGAAATTTAGAAAATTCCAAATGAAGTTGAGAAAATTCCATATGAAATTAGGAAAAAGCTCATATGAACAGTCAACTTAATAAAGAAAATCTATCAGCGTATTTACGCAAAAACAACGATTTTGTTAGAGCTGGAAAATAATTGGTCTGGATAGACGAGACCAGCTTTATTTTGTCGAAGAAACATGGTTGGTATCGAGTTGGACTGCGCGTAGTGCAGTCAATTCGTACATACCGTGGACCAAACATACACTTAATTGGTGCAATAAGTACGTCAGGCATTATTCAAATGGACACCCAGAGGGGTTCGTTTGCTGCTGTCAGCTCAAACGAATGGATCAGAATCGTTTTTCGTAGGTGGAAAGAGTTGGGGAATGAGTTATTAGAACTCGTATTGGTATGTGACAATGCTCCATACCAAACCGTACAACAAATTATTTTTTGCCAACTCTCCAGCTACACTCCATTGAAATTATTTGGTCAAAAATAAAAAGTACGATGAAAACAATGACGAACGTAATACCCCCAATGTATGAGAGCAGAGGCTTGCCTTTAAAGAAGAGGTTGTTAAGGCTTCTAAGATATGTATAACTACTGGAGATTACAGTAGAACATACACAACATACCTACTACAACATTTTACCAATCTGCTCTAGATCTGGGAGACCTGTTGGTCAATAATACTGCAATTTGTATTTATTTTTCGATCCTTATGTTGGTTGAATGAAAATAATAAAAATTATATACATCAATTTAATCAATTTTAAAATAAAATTTTTCAATTTCATTTGGAATTTTCGCAATTTCAAATCAAAATTTCTCAATTTCATTTTGAATATTCTCAATTTCATTTTGAGTTTTCTCATTTTCATTTGAAATTTTGACAATTTTAATGAAAAATGGTGTAGTATATTTTTAAAGAACTATGGCAGGTCCCAAGCAAAACGATCGATATTCAGAACGCCATAAAATAAATCTGGCGTTTTGCGATTTAAAATCATGCAACACCGTGAAACGGTGTTTGTAATTGAACTCCCCCGAAACGGCCTAATTTTTATTAAATTTCGTATGTGTATTTATTAGGTATGAGATAACGTCGTAAAGTATACTTCATATCGCTAGAGCATGTAAAATCTTCTTAACTAATCAACTGGTTTTCTAAAAATTTGGCACGTAGACTCTGCAACATCTGAAAGGAAATGAGGAATAGGGCGTGAATTAGGGCAAGATGGGTAAAAGCTCCTCCTTCCAATTTTTGTTTAACTAACAACCGACTTTCTTGAAATGTTACAGGCAAATAGTGTAACATCTGAAAGGAACTATAGCCTATAATTTTTATTATTTAGAACGTGAAATAGGACAGGAGGGGTAAAGGCTCCCCGTAATCAACCGGGTTTCTTAAAATTTGGCATGCAGACACTGTAACATCTGAAAAATAATAGGGAATAGGGCGTGAAAAAGGCCGTAAAATAGGGCAAGAGGAATAAAAGCTCCCCTTCCCTATATCTGCTTAACTTATCATGCGGTTGTCTTAAAATTTGGCATGCAGACACTGTAACATATGAAAGAAATAAGTTTTATGGCAAAACAACGTTTGTCGTGTCAGCTAGTATTCTATAAATATAAATAAATACTTAAGTTTTATAAATAAAAAATGCAAAAAAAATTTGAAAAACATTTGGTTAACAATCCAAGAAGATTTCATTTATTTACATTAAACGCCCTTAATATGAATGTTAACTTTTTCATAACACACATTCATACTTAAGCACGATTTATGTTTATAAATCCTTATATTTACACCATTCTTCACTATGAACCAAAATAAACTTTAAAGCCGGGATTCACTATCCCACACAATCGTACGATTCATTCACACGAACATCTGACAGAATTCTATCCGCCATAGAAAAAGGTCTGCATAATCTATTGTTAATGCCACACTATCACAGAAAAAAAGATGCAAATTCATCTGACTTTACAAGAAAATGCAACTCTGAGCGCATCGAATCTATGATTTTATGAAGATTTTCGTTAAAATTTCTCAGTCACTTAGTTTCATTTGAAGTTTACACTTTTATACTTAAAAGGTACTTTACACTTAACTTCTCACAAATGTTACATGTTTTGAGGAACATACAACCCTGTCGTGATAAATTTTTATTGTTTTACGAAAACGTTCAAACCATGAGGGAGCCGTTTCGTCAAAATACTTAAGACTTGTGTAATAGTGTAAAACGGCCTTTATAAGCACAAACGATTTTTTTGCCAAACCGTACGACTGAATAGGATAATGAATTGCCGGCTTTAGACACATTTTTTTTAATATAAAATTTTTATTTAAATAAAATCGACATACAATTGCAATTTAATTTTTTTTATTTCGCAAAATAAATAACAAAACAAAAAATCGACATAATTTAGCCATTCTACCAAATTTGTATAAAACAGCCTATAAAAATCTAAATTAAATTCTACTTTAAAGAAACAACATCCTCGAATGCCGGACATTTTTCTCTTTAATTTCAAAAGAAAATAACTATAATTTATTAAGATGTTTAGATTATGGTAAAACAATGATATTCGTTTTTTTTTCTCAATCACTGATCGATTAACATGCGATAAAGTAAAAGAAAGAAAAAATTAAAGAGAGTTAAGATAGATAGATGTAGGAAAAAAGGCACGAATCGTAGAGTACGAAGAAGAATATTTAAAAAATCTAAAATAATAAGATTTTGGGCGGGTTGAATGGCTCAGATACGAAAACACAAAGTCTCTATGACGGAGAGATTGTTAGAATTAGCATAAAGATTTAGCTTGAATCGGTTTTAAAAAGGAAACGACGTTTGCGGGGATCTAGTTTTGAAGTTAACATACTACGAGATCTGTAGGAACGATTTGATTTCTCTTTTACATCAGCAACGTCATCGGAAACTTCAGATTGGTCATCTTTAAGGTCGTCAGTTTGTACTTCGGCATCAACAGGTTGCACGGTACGTTGGTAAATTGGCAAAACAATTTTCTCTTCTGATTGGCTCGATATTTCTTCTACGTCCTCGTCCCCTTTCTCGTCGTGAGCTTCACTTAAAACTTGTTCCAATTGCATGGGTGTTTCCATTTCATTTTTAGGCATATGATCTAAGCGATCCTTAACCAATTCTACAATATCGTCAATGCTTAATGGTTTGAAGCCAACCATGGGCATAGCGTGTGCTTCTTCTTGTACCTTTTGGTCAGTATTGGCAGACATCTCAACGGGTACAATTTCACTTTCTTGTGATTGTTCTTCTTGCATTGGTACATCTTTTACAGGTGTACTAATAACGCGAACAGGAATTTGATACATTTCTAGAGGCAAGTTTATGGTTTCAGCAGGAGTTTCTTCGGATTTTTGTGATTCTTCTTCTAAATTTTCACTGCTTTGTGCTTCCAATGATTTTAAAGCATTGAACTCATTAGCTTCGTTGTTTTCTTCAGCTACAGTTTCAGATTCCTGTTTGGATTCTTCGACTTTATAAACATTGTTTTCTTCAGCATTATTTTCTACAGAATCATCTTGATTTTCGATAATTGCATGTTCAATTTCGTCTTCAGTCTTTTTAGTTTCTTCTTTATTTACTTCATTACTTTCTACCTTTTCAGCCTCTTGTACGTCAGAAACATTTTCGTGAGATTGTTCGTTTACCTCATCGATATGTTGTTCGACATGCATGCCGGGTGTCTCATTAGTGAAATCATTTTTTCTCAAAGTGTTGATAAAGTCAACAATTAATTGTTCAGCTTCATGGGCCATAACTGGATCAACAGCCTTAAATCCGCCAATTGATTGCTTGTTAGCATCCATGTCTTCATACATTTGTTGTACTATAGCATTAGGATGGTTCATCACTTCGGTAGCTTGCATCGATTCAGGAGCTTTAACAGGTTTTTCAGATTCCATTTCTTCAATAGCTTGAACGGAAGCAATATTGGAACCCTCTTCGGAGTTTTCTTCATAAATGGCAGGTTCAGTTTCATTTTCAGACTTAACTGATTCAGTTTCTTCGGCGACCGGTACAACATTTTCTTCAATAGATACAGGTACTTCAGCTGGCTTGGCTTCTTCCATGATTTGAGATTCTTCAACATTTTGAGCATCTTCCATAGGAGCAGACACTTTAATTGGATGAGGTTCTTCGACTGCTAATGTTTCCTTAGCAGGAGTTAGACCATCAGATTCTTGAGTGTGTTCAGCAGGGATTTGCTCATTATCTTGGGTTTCCTCATCACTTTGGGTTTCTTCGGCAAATTGAGATTCCTCAGCTGTTTGAACTTCTTCAGCAACTGGACTTTCTTTTATTACATCAGTTGCATCAGGGGATTGCGTTTCTTTATCAGCTTGAGTTTCTTCAGCGTCTGTCATTATATTAGCAGTTTGGACTTCTTCTGCTACCGGACTTTCTTCTTTGACAACTTGCGTTTCTTCTGAATTTTGGATTTCTTCAGCCGAAGTTCTTAAACTTTGGGCTACTTCTGGGGTTTCATTTTCAGCAGTTTGTGATTTTTCAGCTGCTGAAACTTCTTCGGGTGTTTGTGATTCTTCAACTTCGGTTTCTACAGGTACTTGAGATTCTTTAACGGGTTGCTCATCTTCGGCAGCAGTTTGTGTTTCTTCAACTGATAGTGGTGCTTCGGCAGCTGGTGTATTTTCTTCACTTTGAATTTCAAAAGCTTGTGTTTTTTCTGCAGTTTCAGATTCAGTTTCGGTTTTTTCTGCAGTTTGGATTTCTTCAGAAATTTGTGGTTCTTTGGCGAATTGAGCAACTTCTTCTACAGCTTGGGATTCTTCTTCGCTGTGAATTTCTTCAGGTGTTTTTTGAGCAACTTCTTCAGCAGCTTGAGATTTTTCAGTATTTTGGGTTTCCTCAGCAGATGTTCTTAAGCTTTGTTGAACTTCAAGTGTTTCTTCGACAGCTTGAGTTTCATGACCAGTTTCAACTTCATCAGCGGTTTGTGTTTTATCGACATTATTTATTTCTTCGGTAGCTTGGATTTCTCCACCAGTTTGGGTTTCTTCGGCTGTTTTAGTTTTATCAGGGGATTGTGTTTCTTGAATTTCTTCGGCAGCTTGTGTTTCTTGGAAGGGTTGTATTTCTTCAGCGTTTTCGACTTCGTGGGATTCCTCTTCACTTTGAATTTCTTCAGCAATTTGAGGTTCTTCAGCAACTTTAGATTTTTCAGCTTGCTCAACATTTACAACGGGCATAACTTCTTCGTTCCTACTGTCTTCTTTCTCATCAGTTGGAGTTTCAATTACTTCAGATATAATGGCAGGAATTTCTTCAAAAGCTTCTAAAACTTGTACAGGTGCTTTAGCAATAGCGATAGTGTTTTCAACATTTTGGGAAGCTTCATTGTTATTGGCTTCTTCTGGTCTTAAGAAGACATTATTAGTTTCTGATGCTGCGTTTTCGCTATCGAAAACTTTAGATTTAGTATTGGCGTTTGACAATTCAGATGCCAAGGGAGAAAAGTTCTGTGCTTCAGAATCGGTTTCAATTTTGACTTGTTCTTCTTGCTTCTCCTCTTCTTGTTGTTGCTCTTCCTCTACTGGCTTCTTGTTAAACATGATGGGACGTTTTCTTATTTGGTTAAACAATTCGGTTCTGGTAGCCATAACAGTTTCGGTTTTGGAATTTTGAATTTTATCTTTGAAGGCATTGGACATAACAGATCCAGGACGTCTAGAGAATTTTTGCACAGCTGGCTTAATTTCTTCCTCAACTACAGGATTCACAACTTCAGAAATTTGCATAACGGGAGTTTCGGGTACTTCGGGTTGTATTTGTGTCTGGGGAATTTTGCGCAAAGGTAAAATGGCAGCGGGCTTCTTTTGGGTAGCATAAGAAATTGTGGGCCTTCTACGAATGGGTTTTTTTACGTTTACAGGTTTGGATTGTCCAACGATCTTTTCATCTTCTTCCTGCACAACAGGTTTGGCTGCTTCAGGTTCTGTTTCAGCTTCCAAAATAGTTTCGTTACTCTCGACAGTCTCACCGGCAGCTTCATTGTTGGATTCCTTATCCCCTGCAGAGTCCACCATACCAAAGTTACGATTCAATTCGTAGTATTGATAGGATTCTTCACAAGTGATTGTCATGTCATCAGGACGCATGCAAGTAAACGAATCCTACGATTAATTTAAAAAAAATATAGAATAGGAAGGATAAATTAATCTGAATAATTTTACGATATAAAATGTTACCTGACTGAAAATAGTTTCTTCGGGACAAATAAAACTCCAACGGAAAGTATTCTCCTTACCATCGGCATAAGTAACTGGCAAGCATACGTGGAAGATTTGACAGTCATTATCCACATCAGCATAGTAACCGTAAGTCTTATTTTGACAAGAGAATCCATCAGTTATATCAGCTCTAATGGATGTGGCATTACTGGGCAAAGTCAACGAAGACATGATCATCATTTCATTGGGTTCTACATCGATGGCGGGTTGCATTGCAGTATCGTCACCTTGTTGCATTATGGGCATGTTACGCTAAAAATAAAAGTTCAAAATTAACGAGGCGATTTAAAAGAAATTGGAAAAAGTTTTGCTTTACATATATTGAGACTTTGAGCAACTTTAAGATAGTTTTAGAGAAACTTATCCTATTTAAACTTGTTATAAAGAACAAAAAACAAGATTTTAATCCATTGCAATAATGATGCATTCGCCTTTCTTATTTGTAGCTGCTGTGTCATTTTAAAAGCAGCAAAAACTTGTTAATATATTTGCCTAAAAACATGATTTGAATTTTAAATTGAGCGTTATATCTTCCTAATACTCTGCGATTTCAACAATTAAACGGTTTGTGATTTGAGTAACAATAAATATAAGTGCACGTGACTTTGGTGTCTCTAGTAAGTTGTATTAGCCAGGCCAATACGAAAACAAACTCCAACTACCACAACCATAACAAACATTTTTTTCTACCGCAGTACTGAAAATTTCACTTCTGTTCTAGTTTTCCTTGAAGAGGTGTAAAGTGAAATTTTTTTCGTCAAAATGTTCGTATTCGTTTGTTTGTTTATTTAATTTTAACAATCAATGTTGTTGCTGTACTCACATAAACTTTGTTTTAAACTTTAGCAAATTTACAAATATATAAAGAGAAAAAACAGCAAAAAACATATATATATTTTGGTTGCATAAATACGAAAATTTAATAAAATTTATACGATTCAAGTACATAGACATGTCCCATAATGATTTAATTGGATTTTTTTCCGTCGACTATGCGTATAAGTGTCTTCAAACTCTGCGTTACTTTGAAAAAAATAAAAAACGATTGCACCTGCGCAGCAAAATTTTTTCTATAGTTTTCTTCTACATTTTTGGTTGCGGTGGTGTAATAATATTTTGATATTTTTGGTTTAAAACAAAGCATATTATCACATATTATTTTGTAATTAAAAATAAATAAAACAAATTTTTTTTTTGTTGTTTATTTGTTGCATTTTTATGAGACCTTTCTTTAATTTTTCGGGTTTTAGTTAAAGAAATTGTTGAATAATTTGAAAGTTCATACTTTATTAAATATTTTCTAATTTTAATAGATTTGGGTGCCTGTATTGTGATTTAAAATTTTTATTTAATAATGGATTTTTGTGCATATTATCGATACGAGTTAATAATAATTAAAATGTTAATTTTTTTTTTTAATAATACTCCGAACATTTCAATAGCTTTCTTTGAATAGGGAAATGACAATTTTTCTTGCATAATACTTATATTAAAAATTTAGGTCTTTTTAATTTTATAATTTAATTTTACAAATTAATTAGCCAAACCAAACAAGAAACACTTATATATTTCATGTCAGCAATTATCAATTTTTTTTCTCTAAAATATTGTAAAAATGTTAATTGTTAATAAAACAAAAAGTTTTATGAGAATTATCTTAATATTATTTATTATTATAGAAGGATCTATGACAATTTTGTGTTAAACAAAATATCGACCAAATGCTCGCTTCGGCTTCAGTGAAATACCACTATCCGATGGTTCATATTTTCAAGCATTCTGCGACATAATCGAGGCTAAATGTCGTTAATATGCTAAATTATCTCATCTTTTAGCTCTTGACTTGTTCTGGGCTTATTGACATGCACTTTTTTTTAGATATTACCAAAGACTGAAAGCCAACGGTGTCAAATAACATGATTGTGGCGGCTAGTTAACATCGCCACGACGTGAGATAACACGGCCTTTGAATTTCTCTCTAGTCCTCCATCAAGAAGCCACAACTATATTATGGTTGCCTTCGAACATGTAATGGTCAAAAATAACTAAATCGTGCTTAAAACTTATAAGAGCAGGGTTGGTTTTCAACAATAGCATGTTGCACTTGGAAAAGAGGAAAATACTATTGTTAATTATAAAACACATTATTGTCTTATTTAATCATAACATGTTTAGAGGCAACCATTATATGGTTGTGGCTTCTTGATGGAGGACTAAATCAACCATAATATGGTTGAAGGTGACAATAATATGGTTATATTAGCCATAATGTGTTTAAAGTTTTCTATTAAAAATAGTTTTGTTGGAGGTAACCATATTTAAACAGGTTTTTTCTCTGCGTGCATGCAAAAAATTTTATACTTAAAAAAAAAATGTTTCACGAAATTCTATTGTTGAAAACAGATGTTTTTTAATCCAAATTTTATATTTTAATGAGGCTAAAGTTCATTAAATTCGGATGTTTTTCTGGCTACTGCTTTTTTTGTTATTTGTAGCAAATCAAGTAGCACATTTGTATGTCTTTATCTGCATGTTTTGCCAATTGTTATTTTCAAACTAGCTTTAAGTTAGTAAAATAGTTGATTTCGCAATAAAGTCATTTCCCAATGAATAAATGAATTACGTTAGGAACGCAAATCCAAACGACCGACAAGTCAATAATTAGTGGTGCGCTTACGAGAACGATAATAAATGTGTTGTTGCTGCTTGCGTAAGTTGCCGATCAACATCGAGGGCAGGCTGCAAAATTTTCATCATTCGTGGTAATGAAAATTATATTTGTTGGCTACCGATACGAACTTTGCTATCGGTTTTAAAGTATTTGCTTTTTCGGTGTCGCTATCAATACCCGCACTCAATTTTAAATGGTATGTAATTCAAATCGGTAATAATTACGATATTGATTTCCAAACTTGGTAAAACCTGTTTTGGTAATTTCTTTGATTTTGTTAGTGTGAATGCTACTAAAGAAATAATATTTAAGTGAGGAAGATTGATATTTTGTACTAACTTTATAACTTTATTTCAGAATAAATGGAAGTAAATTATGAAAAGAAATTTTTTAGTTTATTTTTGGGCCTCTGAGTTCAATTTTTTTTTAAGCAAGTAAAATGAGTCGTTTACGTTCGAGGTGAGAAAACATCAAGGAGTTCCTTGAGACACCCTTGGGCATCTAGTAATAAAAATAGTTTAAATTGAAAATAAAAACTAATGGAACAACAATCAAAACAATCAAAAAAACAGTTTTTATTATTTGAGCAGCATAAATTTTGAACAAAAACATTGTGTTCGAGATTGCTTACAATGCTTTTAGAGCTTTCGAAGCTTCTACAAATATTTTTCTAGATCCTTTAGCAATTGTAAATAAGGAAAATTAATATAAATTAGTTAAATGTATATTGTATGGTTAATTGACATTTGGGCGTCTTTTTAACAGACCTTGATGCGAGATTATTCGAAAGCTTTTTAAGTAACAGGGTTCGCGAAAGGTTTGGAGTATCCTTCATTTTTCTCCTTAGGATTTTCGATTTCAAAAAATGCATTGTACTGTTTAGGGATTAAACGCAGAGCCATTACTTAAATCATTCTTACATAATATTTATCTTTGTATGAATCACTTTCTAAATCGATTTAACAATGTCCGTCCGTCCAGCAGGATGGTGGTCGACCTGGTGCGAAAAGTACAGAAGAACATTTCATGAAATTTGGTAAAGAGGTTAATACAAGTACCCAGCCTATTAAAAAAAAAGAAAGAATAGGTCCATAATTTCACATAGCCCCCATACAAGCTTATTCCGGAATATAATATTATTACGTTGGTATTTAGATTAAATTTGGTCAAAACGTATTTGATAATAATCTAAGTTTTTTTAACAAATTTTATTGGAATCAGTCTAAAGACTGGCTGTCTATATCGACCTGGTGCGTAAAGTACAGGGGGCTACCGCGTATTTCGATTCGAAAAGTAGCATTTTCGAAAGCAATTTCCGATTCGCCAGTTAAATCGTACTGCGTAACTCATTCGAAACGATGACAGAGTTGTAAGCAAATGGGAAATTTGATTAAACATTGGTAGCACTGCTATTAAAATACCAAAATGGACGAAAATTACCCAAAACAAAACAAATAATAAATACTACTCAATGTGTGAAAAATATTATAATTGTGTTTTTTTTTAATAAAAATTGCATTGCATTTTCCTGTGGTTTGAAGAGTCTGCAGAAAGAGCCTACCTACTTTATACTGCTTTTAATTTTTTCTAAATTTTTTTTTTTAAATTTCAAGACCACAAATATTAAGACATTTTCAATTATAAAATCAGTAAACATTTATTTTATAACAATTCTAATATTATTAGGTTTAATTTGTTTGTTTTCACTGTTATTTATCTTGAACTTTGTCATTTGCACTTTGTCACTAATTAAATAGCTTTCTGACGCTTGTTTTCGTAATACAGAGCTGGAGTTTTGAAAGGGATTTTTATTGATCTAAATAGAGAGTTACCGTTACGAATGGGACTTTTTGTTTTCGAAAAGATATAAACAACTTCCGTGCATTCGAAACAAATAGTACGAAAATCGTATTACACAGTACAAATTGTTCGAACTCGTAAATTATTTCTTTCGAATCGAAATACGCGGGAACCCCCCAGGTTGCAAAGTACAGGAGATAATTTCATGCAATTCGGTACAAAGGTTCTGGTTAGTCCAACGACCCAGCTTATTAAAAAAAGTGAGAATCGGTCTTAATTCACATAGCCCCCATACAAGCTTCTTTTCGGGATAGAATCTTATTACGTTGGTATTTAGATTAAATTTGTTCCAAACTCATTTGGTAACAATCTTAATTTTCTTAAAAAATTTTAATAGAATCAGTCTTTATTTAACAATGCTTTATTAACAATTACATACAAATTGGCGGCAATAACTTTTACGATAGCTACTTTGTCCTGACAAAGATATATACACAATATTCGGCGCAAAGAACTTTAAATTGAATCTTAACCTCATAACAAAGTTTTGTTCTGGAGGGTCCATGGGTCCCACTTTCGAAAGTTTGCCTGTACATACTGTACAAATATACTTTCTTACTTTGTTTTAACAAGTGTTTCTTAAAAGAACAACAATTTAAATTAATTTAAAAGAACAATTTAAATTAATTAGGGAAAGCAAAGGGACCCTTATAACTACACCATAGAATAATTGGGATGAGTAAAAGGGTCAATGGATGAGTAAAAAAGACAGTTGCAAATTTTTTACTTTTTAACGTGAATATCGTTTACTACTCTAAATCGTTTCGGTATATAATTTTAAAAATTTAACAGCGCAATAACTTGGTTTCCTTGATACATTTATTAGCAGCTCAAGACGGCTTTTCTATGCCTTTAATCTGGTCATATAAAATATATCCCTTTATTCATGCAAAGTTTGTTTCCCCAACGTCAATAAATGAAATATTAAAATTACATACATGTCTAAAGATTATTTAGAGATAAATTAAAAATGTGTAAGAATTGTATAATTTTTAAGAATTTTCTCTAATAATATAAAAATTCTTAAATATATTCTGTTCGAAAAATCCTTCGTTTATTAATATCAAACTTCCGCCTTTTTGTTAATACAACTATTCCTCAGTCTTTACTTGAAGTCAAAATTTCCAAAGAGTGTACAACTGTTTTTGTGTTCAGCTGTCTGATTAAATTTTTATAGGTCTATAAAATACATTGTATTTGTCATTTATTTTTATTCATTCATTATTATCTGAGTGATTGGCAAAATTATTAAAACACGTACATTCAAATGAAAGACAAGAACTTTTGCAATTGACTAATTCCGAAAAACTTACCAATACATTTACACTTTAATTCCAGTAGACAGTTTTATGTATATAAAAAATAAAAAAAAAAATTTTAAGAACTTTATAATTTTTTGTCTTGCACATTTAACTAGAAATGAAAAAAAAAAAAATACAAGAAAAAAGAACCCAAATGTATGGCCTTTTTTAATAGCGGGTCTGAAAAATCATGTCTAGAATTCCTAATGAAACTCATAAATGTAAATGTAAACCAAGAAAATGATATATGAGAACACAAAATAAGAAGGAGAGAGACACATAAGAAGACCAGTGGAAATAAATTAAAAAAACTCGAAAGAACGCCCGAAGACATGGAAAATCGACTAGAACGGAAAGAGGAAGAAAATACAGCTGAGTTAGTCAAAAATACATTATGTACTCTCATATTGTAAAAGTAAGTAAAGTGTTTACTTTGTTGTTGTCTCTTCACACGTCTGGAATTTTGAGAGATAATTTTTTATTTTGTTTTGAAAGACTTTCCGTTCAAGTCAATCTTCTATGCCCAACGAGTTTGTTTCTTGTCCAAATGCTCTTCAAAAAATTTTTATATATATTTTTATTAAAATTACTTCCGTAATGTGAAGGCAAACTGCAGTAGAACACTATTTATTTGTTCTTGGGCCAGCAGAGAAAAAACGGATATGAATTTGCATTTCCTTTCCTGTTTATATGGATATTGTGGCTATTTTTATAACAAAGAAGAAAGAATGAAAGAAAATCGAAATTAGTTAAAAAGTCATCCCATAAAATGTGGAAACCATTTTTATTTGGTTACTCTAAAGTAATTCTTTTAGTAGTCTTAAATTTGAAACTGTGGAAATTGGTAAGTTTGAACATGTTAAATTTTTCGTTTAGCATGTATTTTTCTTTTTATTGTTCGGAACAGCACTCAGCGAATGACACCTACTAATGCATTGCATTGTGTTGGAACTAGGTACTTAAATAGGACAATAGTGGGAGTAGTGCTTGTGAACATTCGATTTGAACTTATTCATGTTGACAGTGGTGGCAAGACGCCCACAGGGAGATTGTTTTACATACGAAGAGTCCTGCCAAAGAATAAATTTTTTCTCAAATGCGTTGTACATTGCACCGGCCAATCGCCCACAAAAGGATGGGCTCTTGAGAAAAAACGCGATTCGGTTACTAGATCCCTAATTTTGATAGAATTGGATATCCTACTGTCACCAATGAGATCCTTTGTCAGGAGTGGAATGGGCTGTAGACTTATGGTTTTGTTTAATCGAGTCCTTCATTCTACAACTTACGGATACACAGCTGAGTACTATCGGACGTGTCCACAGGTTGCGGATAGTTGGAGGTTCCGTAGATATACGGAGCAGCTGCAAATATAGTCGCAGACAATCAGCGGTTCAAAGTGGAGAGTTTTACAGGGTTTCCAGGTGGAACCAGACTCCTAACAAGTTCTGGAGCTAATGATACATGGAATGTCAAGGCGAGTGATTGGCGCTTTCAAATACCAATATCCACTATAGACCAACATCTGTTCCCATGTAAAAGCAGGCTGGCAAGGATTAACGGATCATATTTACAAACGGCCCAAAATAAAAAAGTTACATTAGGTGCCTCACCCAGCCCGTCTGGACGCCAAGTTGGCAGCCCCAGTTCCATGATCGGATGCAGTAGCCCAATCAGCTTTTTATCTTAAAACAACCGATTACTGAAACCTTAATAAAAGAAAATAATTACCGACCGTGGGGCTTTGTGCTCCATATACGAACCAAAGAAATCCCTATATAATTTATACATACATATATACTTAACTAAATGACAAATACAATTCGTAGAAACCTTTACCTTTAATTCATATCTATAATTTCTACTCCTTTTAAAATAGAAACTTTTTTTTATGAAAAATCATTAACTGCCTGTTTTTAGAAAATTAAATCAAGTGAGAGAGCGAGAAATTATATTGAAAACAAAAACAAATTTTCGTTTTTTATTGTTGTTTTCAATATAATTTCTCACTCACTCACTTGTTTTCATTTTCAAAAAACTGTCAGTTAAACATATTCTACTTGTTACAAAATTATTTTTAAAAAGCTGCTTTGAAAGTGAATTAATATTGAAATCGATAACTTCGGTTTATCAGCTGAGAATTTCAAACGGTTATGCCATTTCTGTTCAGCAAGAAATTTACTTTGGAAGAAATAAATCTGTATGCGAAGTTCATGGAGCCCTTTGTCCAATTTACGCTCAACATAATCGGCAAAGTGAGCAAGCAATTCGTGCAGTTATTGATCGTTTTCGCACTTAATTTACTCTTCTCAATACAAAACCATTAGCATACATTAAAATTTACTATTTAGTGTAGTTAACCCGCTGGCGCCATCATCGGTCAATATTTCTTCCGAAATGGGCAAGGAGCCGTCGTTACGATGAACGGCGAGCGCTAGCGAACCATGCTGACTGAATTTTTGTTTCCAAACACATTTGGTTCCATCAAGACGGTAAAAATTGCCATTTATTGCAAAATAAATTTGGTGACAACTTTATTTCCAGATTTGTATTTCACTGGCCCCTCATGCTATTTAACGCGTCTGGATTACATTTAATGGGGCTATGGTAAGTCATTGGCTTATGCCGACAAACCAGTAACTCTTGAAGCAATATTCAATGCAGCATTGACGCCATACAGCCAGATTTTTTAAAAAAGAGTAGTCAAAAATTGGACTGATCGAATAGACAATGTAATTCGCAGCCTTGCAACTAAATGCCATAAAATTATCTACCAGATAATAATAAATTTATTTCAACAAGTTTCTTGTCTTATATTTTCATTTTAAGTTCTCATGCTGCTAAAAAAATACCCTTTATATTCTTTTGTGGCCAATAAACAATCAAAAAGGCATGAGATTGACGTTATATTTAAATTGTTTTAATTTTCCATACAGCATCGCCGATCTCACAAATACTAACAAATTTGTTACTGATACTTAAAACATTCTTGATAAGGATTTTGATCTTATAAAGACTTTCTCTGGGTAATTCAATTATTTACAGACTATTCCACAAGAAAAAGATAAATCAATTGTAGAATAAGCCTATCATAAGAGATCAACATAACAACAACAAATATGACTTCAAATGACTTATTCTCGCTATAGTTTTGTAAGTGTTTTTAAGAATGATGTCCTGTTATTTTTTATTATTAGTTAAAGTCTTTTAAAGTGTTTTAAACAGCGCACAAAAAAAAAATTAATTAATTTATTTTGAAAATACATCATTTAATTTTAATAGAGTGTTCGTAAAGAAAGTAATCTTATTATTAAAAAGTGACTACAAAAGAATTTTTCTGTAAGCTTATTCTATAATTAAACTTCTTAGCTTACATTATATTATAGATAAGTAATATTATCGCAAGTGTTCTGTTTTTTAATTATTATACACTATTTACTAAACCTTTTATATTAGCAATCACAACATTTTTCTAAGCTTTAGGCTTATGTTACTAAGCTTGCTTCAAGTTCTTTTTAAATAGTTTTGGTTTGTTGGGTTGATTCTAAAAGAAACCGATACGTGTCGAATTTAAACCCGATGTAAAAGAATTTTGGAGCATCAGTTACAGTTTTCACATTTCAAAAATAATTAATTTTAATAGGAGTAACAAAAAAGAAATGGCCAAAGTTAATTTATTGATATAAAAAAATGTCAAAAAATGTAATTTTGCAAATTTTTGTAAAAATTTTAAAACTTTTTGACAAATTTTAAACAATTAAAAAACATAGACAAAATTGATAAGAGATAATTTTTAAATTCAGAAATTAGTTTTTATAAAAAATTAGAAATGAATCAAAGTAATTTTGTGGGAATACAAAAATTTTTAATTTAAAAGAT
Source organism: Pollenia labialis (assembly GCA_949318255.1). Lineage (NCBI taxonomy): Eukaryota > Metazoa > Arthropoda > Insecta > Diptera > Polleniidae > Pollenia > Pollenia labialis. The sequence continues at coordinate 131,937,403 of OX439140.1, forward strand.
ATTGTTTGTTTTTTAAAATGTTAGAATCTTTAACAATTTAAATCAAATGATATTAATGAAAAATTGTTTAAAATTTCAAATTTTAAACACAACATCAATTTTTCGACCATTTAAAGACTTATTCTTACCTTTAGACCTACTGGACCGGCTAAACAATATCCACTTAGACATATTAATAACACAGCAGATTTCCACATTTTTTATTATTTTTTTTTTATTGATATTTCAAGTTTGTTGTTGGTGGTTTTAATTATATTATTTAAAATTACTTTAAGCAGCTACAGCACTTTAGCACTTTAAGTTTAAAATTTTCTATTTTTTGCTTTATTTTTTCCAAAAAAAAAAAAAAATTTGCAATATTGCTCTACTGTTTCCTTGAATTTCAATAGAATCCACAAAATTAATTTTCAAATTCTGTTGGTTGTGGCACTTTTTTTATTTCGAATTTTTTTTTTATATAATAATATCACTTTTTTTCTATATCCATATAATCCTTATTTGGGCTATTGCTTATTTTTTAAAATGATTGCATTAAGTTATTTATTTTTTGGGATCAGACCAAAGCTTGCACTCGCTACACCTGTATGTGAGGCTCCGTTGGCTGAAAAATACTAACTGCGATTGTTGAAGGCGTGTAAGTTCCAATTTATATTCTTTACTTTGATTTATTAAGAATTCAAAAGAAGAAGAGACCACAAAATACACTCGTACGCAAACGCACCGTAACATGACTTTTGGACGCGTGTATTTGACAACTCACCGTTGTTTGTTGTTTGGAGACACATTTAGCTACGACAACAACAACCATAATTCAATACAGAAGTAACGAATAGATACCAACAACAACATTAATAAAAATTACAAAAAAAAATAAAAAAAAATATATAAAAAGTTTTATTTTATTTCTGTCCAAGAGAAAATTCGAGTACTAAACTGTTTTCTGTGTACTTACAAAACTATTGAATTTCAATTATAAGGCGTCATGTGTTTTAGAGTTGCTTGCTGCAGCAAGGTACCTCTTGAATGTTGACAATGAATTTTAAACATTGGCGCGCGCTTATGTGTTCGTTTTTTTTCAAGTGGATGTTAATTTAATTTTGTGGATTAACTCGTTGTGAATCATGCGCTTTATAAACTCTCCATAGAGAAGACAAATTTAACTTATTACTATTTTCTATTGTTTTTTTTTTTTGAATCAAAATAGAGAGGGATCTTTGTTTTACATAAAGTTTTATAGACATTACAAAGGGCAAGAAATCCACAAAATACATATTTTGCAAGACAAAAATAACATTCATTAATTCATCACTCTGGCCAAGGAACAACTACAACAAAAATATATTTTATTTTTCGGACCTTTTGCTTATTTGTGTGAGAAAATTTTGTATATTGAATTCATAATTGAGACTACTTTTTATTTGTTCTTAAAAAATGTTTCTTTTCATACCATTAACCGAAGTTAAAAGGATATACATATATAAGTTTGACATTCTGTTTGTAGTTTCTACAAAATTGATCTTAGACCCTATAAAGGTCCTTATGATTAAGGAAGTTGATATAACGATTTCCGTCTTTCCGTGTGTATGTTGAAATGGGTTTTCCCAAGACCCCAGAAATGTTGGTCGCTACACCCAGAGAAAAAACATGTTTAATAATGGTCACCTCCAACAAAACTATTTTTAAAGAAAATTTTCAACATATTATGTTTGATTAAATTGGCTCTCCATCAAGAATCCAGAACCATATTATTGTTGCCTCCGAAGATATTCTGGTTTAAAGTGTGGCAACTTTGATTTAGCATCACTGCTTTATTTGAGCACCCATTTAACAGCTGATCGTTGTTAGTTTGAATCGAGCAACGCGCAAATTGTTGAAATTTTAATATTGATTTTGAATTTCCATTTAAAAGTTTATTTTGCGATGAGGCCAGTTTCTGGTTGAATGGGTACGTAAATAAGCAGAATTGTCGCATTTTGGAATCTGCAAAAATTACTGTTTGGTGCGTTTTATTACTTTCATGTACATTTATTATTAACAAACATATTTAAAATAAAAACTTTATATATGATTTGAAATACTTATTTTATATTGTCTGGATTATGTAAACTTTTTCATTTAGTGAACAGGCCCTGTCTGAATTAGTTCATATAAGCGAGCGGCTACTGTATTTACCTTATGCTATGTTCACATTTGGCTTCTTAAACGCGTTCAGGCAGCTCGAACGTGATTAAGCTCTAATCACTTCCAAATCGAGATGATTACCCATACATTGAAGTGATTTGTTAATCACTTCAAATTGACGTGATTACAACTAAATCACTTCATTAATCACATATAATCCACTGAACATACCTCAAATGTAGAATCGGCCAACATGAACGTGTACAACCGACCACGATTTCTGCTTAAAGTTTTTATTTTTTCTTTAAATAATTTGTATATTTTCACAATTTCATCATTCATATGTTTAAAATAATCTTCTGATAACTTTATAAAAGTATTTATCCATTTTTAATGAGTATTTTTTCTTAATCATCTCAAATGTAATGTGAACGGCTTTGATTAGCTAAATCAACATGTTTCTTAAACGCGTTTAAATAACCAAATGTGAACTTAGCATTAAAGAATTACCATTTTTAAAGAAAACTACATACCTTATTCCTTATAAATACTAAATACCTTATTAGTAAAAATTACATGGAAAAAAACCTTTTTGGTTTTTTTTATTTTGTTAAAGAATCTTACGAGAAAAATAATATTTTTTTTTTTTTAAAAAATTAAAATTGTCTAATACAGTTGCTTTTTTGTAATTAAAGAAATAACAAAATTATTGTTTACATTTTTACACTCAATAAAAACAAAAAAGAGTTTGTGTCTTAAGTCTTTTGTTTTAAGATTGAAATAATACAGGTGGCAGCACTAAGGCAACAAATACAAAAACATTGAAAAATAAGTCTCCGTATACAAACGTCAAAAATAGTTTTAAGCTTAAATTAAATTTTGCTGCCGAACGCGATTAAATAAATAAATTTTTAGCCAATATTGATTTCACTATGCTTACTATTTATTTAATTTTAATCAAAAACTTTAATGCAATATAATAATCACAGCACAGAACGTGGACTTTTTGTAAACATAAACAAAACTTTGACATATGACTAGACAAACAATACAAGAGCAAAAAATCGTCATCTAGCGTAGTGCTGCCACATGTATTATTTCACTAGGGTAGAAACCGACCAATTTTGTTTAAGTCTTATGCTATTACTTATGGAGCACAAAACGACACAATCTTATTTTCGAAAAACCATTAAAACTTTAGATTTATTGCATCTAAATTCATGAAAATGTTAAGTTTTATTAAAAACATACGTAGCAATCAATTAGGAGCATTTAAAAAAAAAATCTATCGAGTAGTTTTTGAGAAAATTTTTTTGTAAACCTATTTTATTGTTATTCTCAAAACCGACTTGATGGCTTATAGGCTAAAACAATAATAACCTGACGAGTTGTTAGTCAAAAATTTAGGTATTTGGCTAGATTGATCATTCCTACATAAATTTATTAAAATATGTTAAATTTTTCCTCTATTAATGAAGTTTTAATTCATGATGTACGGAAAATGAACGTTATATACCAATTTGAATAATAAATATTTTTTCAACCGAAGTCATGAAAAAAAGTTGCTCCAATTTTTAGACAAATTTTTGCTAGTTCGTTTCGTGAATTGGTCGTTATTTAATCATTCTTATAAAAAACACTTGCACTAAATGTGTAAAAAGCTAACGGAATTTTTTTTATTTTATGTTATTGTAAACATTTTACTAGAACATCCAAAGCAGGGGGTCGATTCTGGTTCTGTGAAACAGTGAAATTAAAACTTTTTTGATATTTTCATAGAGTTGCTGATTCTCGTTTAATGAAAAAATTATATGTAAATAAATGCGAATGTTTTTATATGAGAAGAACAAATGGAATGAAACAAATTGTTTTCACATTTTCACATTAATATGATTCTTGTCCTGTGTAATACCCTTTGTACACTTGCATACATTTCCGAGGAACGCATGGAAGATGTTCAAAATGTGAAATACGCGTTCACACTTGAAGCATCTTATATTTACTATCAATAAAAAATGTCGCCATTTAAAAAAAAAATTTAATTTTTTTAAATACTTTTTTCCTGCAAAAGTGCCAAAAATTTAAGAGATAATACCAAAATTAATTAAGAATTCATTTTGTTTCACAATATAAAAAAAAATTAAGCAAAATTAATCTTGCAAAAAAGGAAAAACTTCAGAAATTGTAAGCAAATGCCATGCTGTCAGTGATGCCACAATAATAATATAATTTATTGCCACTTTTGTAGTGATGACACTAAAATAATCGGAAGATGTAGAATGGAATACAATGAAATAGGAACATTTTGTAAAGATGTTGAAAAATTTGATTTTTAGCCCAATGAATTTCTTATGGGAAAATTTCAACATCTTCGAAAATTAATGTTAAACGTTAAATGTTGACAAGTGTGAAAAGACTATAACAGTGCAAAGAAGTGCCAAAAACTTTTCATTTATGTCATATTTTTACACTTTCATTTTAACGGTAAAAAATAATTTTAAATAAATTATTTAGAGGAAAATATGGACAATGTCAACGATTAATAATAATTTGAAGAAATAAAAATAATAATCTTCCAAAAAGATGCATATTTACAGATTTTTAACTTAATATATTTGTATAAAATGCCAATTTTTGATAAAAAAAAAAACAAAACATTACTGGCGAAATAAATGACGTTAATAAAGTTCTCTTACCTTGGCTTATTCCGAATTTCTTGCGATAATTCAGTTAAAACCAATAATCCTAAAGGCCATGTCAGATAAAACTTCTTCGCTTTGCGTGACGCTTCTAACTTTGACATAAAAGCGTAACGCAAATGGTGTATGTCACAATAAACACATTGACAACACGCACGAATTGTTTGTTAAAAATAAATAAATAAAAAAATACTACTTGCAGACTGTCAAAGCGCGCAAAAATATAAGAGTTGCTTAACATTTCGCTTTGCTCAGCGTTAAAAGTACTTTAAGGGACATGTTTCGTATAAGTATGAATATTTCATCTTGGATGTCAAAGCGAATATCTAACGCAACGCGAAGCAAAAGTTTTATCTGGCATCGCCTTAATATTTTTTGTGTATTTGTATAATTTTACACTTGATTAAATGATAAAGTAGATATGCTATTACCATCGGCGGTAAAGAATTTCAGTTCAACGACAGATTAAAGTAAATTTAGAGCCGCCTACAATATTTTTATGTTTTATAATAACATATTTATAAATTAATCTTTATTTTCTCACCCCTCTCAACAATGAACTCAAGAATTGCTGCAATTGAAATTGCAAGTCTGGACCGGCACTATGATATAAAATCTTGTCAATTGTCATTACACAATTTACACGATTTAAAAACTTGTCGCAAAATTTACTTGTGTAGAAAAACAAGTAAATTATATAACGTGATGTGATTGATTTTACCTATTAAAAAATAAATTAAAAATAAAAAACCTTTTTAAAAAACTAGCTTTTATTTAAATACACTAAAAGGAAACTTTTACTTAATTACGTAGATGTAATTTTTATGGCAAAATTATTATGTTACTCAATTTAACTGCAATAAATATTTTGGGGAAATCGCGCGGGCAAGATGTTTGCCCAAAAAACCAATTGGTCAACTCATTGATTGATTTTTAAAATTAAAATATTTTTTCAGTTAAAGAATTCCTGTTGTTTTTATGTATTAAAACATTTAATGTAAAATTTTTTCCTTTACTATTTTTTGTGCGCACTTGAACAAGACATTGGCGCCAACCTCTTTCAGATGCAATATCGTTCATGCAAAAAACCAAATGCAACAAATTCGCAGAAAATTAAGGAATTTTCGGTTCACTCATTGTTTATTTTAAGTTAAAAATATTTACCATGTATGTATGAATATAAAAAACAACAACAATTCTTTTACTGAAAAAAATTTACATTGTTAAAAACAAGAGGAGTCATAAAAATGTGTTTTTTTCTTTCTTCAAATAAACTCGACCCTGCAAATATTATGGGACCACCGGATCCAATTTGATTAAATGGACTTCTCCATGGATTGGTCCGATGCAATGCAAGCATGGAAAATGTCCTTGTTAAAAAGTGCTTATAGTGAGACGACGTGTCTGTTTTAAACGACATGCTTTCGTTTTTAAACGAAGTTAAAACAAATCCTCTTGTGTATACAATGGTGTAGTTTTAAAACTACTCCTTTGTAGTCCAAAGCTGGGTTATATGGTCCTGCCATAGGACATCGTAATGTTAAATATACCATGTTTTTCCATACGTTTGTGTTACTTTTGGACTAGTTCTAGTCCCTTGTGGGCTACACTTTACACGTGTGTTTGGACTAGTCCTAATATTTGCAGGGAAGCGCAACGCATTCATGCTCATGTGTATGCGCATAGGCATACGATTTATTAACGTTAATAACAGCGTTGCCAAATTTCATTTTTGATGTGACAAACATTTTTTTAGTATTATTTAGTATTGCGATTTTTCATTGTTGCAGCTAAATTTAGCATTTAAAAATCTTATTTTGCTGCAACATTTTTATATAGCACTTTTTATATATCATTTTTGTAAAATGTTTTAAGCTTTTTTAGCATTAGTTATTTTAAAAATTTGGACGAATAGTTTAATTTATTTAACTTAAATTTTTTAAGAAATTATAATAAATTTTGACTTAAACTTCAACTTTGTACTCAAAATGATAATTCGTATGAAAATGGATAATTCTTATCTTAAGAAACTCTTACCTGTCATGTAAAAAATAAAATATTTAGGGAATATATAAAATTTTGATTGTTAAAATTATAAGGCTTTTATATTGCGATATAAAAGTACAAAGAAATTTCACACTGTTAGATAAAAATTCTATAGTGTAAATGTTTGAAAATATTTTTTGCTTGAATTTTAAAACTATAACTTTTCTTAAACTATAAGAAGAAAAAAATAATATAAAAAATTTGTACAGCATAGAAATAAAATCGTTTCAATTTTGCATGTATCAAAGGTTTGCGGACCCACTAAATTTTAAGTTTAATCTCAACTACCTGTACTACATATTTATTTATATATGATGTATTTACTGTACCAAAATATACTTAAATTAAATGTTAATTTAAATTTCGTTAAAATATAAGTCAATTAAATGTATGTAGTTTCTAATCAAACTCCATACCGAGAATACATTTTTAACAAAAATCTTAAAAATATTTTAGGATTATTTTTAGGATTTTTTGTCTATGTCCAGATTAAGCTGTAAAAATTTTAAGAATTTGGTCACCCAGGTAATTTTCTTTAAATGAAGAATAGCAACAAAAAAATTCCGTTACATTTTTGACACATTTATTGAATGTGTTTTTTAGAAGAATGGTAAGGAATTTGCATAAGCCTTCGACCAATGCTCAGAAATAAGCTGATGCAACAACAAAATTAAGTATTGGAAATTTTTTGATGATCATAAAAATTTAATTGAAGGTTAAGTATTTTTAGTAATTTTCTTCAATGGTAACAACAAAACTCATTTATGTATTTTTAGGCATAAGACAAAATAGTCTACCAGGGGGTCGATTCTGGTTTTGTGAAACTGTGAAATGAAAAAAACTTTTAATTTTCGTCTTTCTAATCACTTTTCACATTATCACTTCAAATTTACACAAACTGCGATTCCCGTTCTTTTAATGAAAAAGTGTTTCATTCCATTGCTTGAGCCGCATGTATTTATTTTTTCTAAAAGATGTTTAACTTCCCTGCAAATAATAGGACTAGTCCAAACACGCGTGTAAAACGTAGCCCACAAGGGACTAGGACTAGTCCAAAAGTAACCCAAACGTATGGATTAAAACATGGTCTATTTAACATTACGATGTCCTAGGGCAGGACCATATAACCCAGCTTTGGACTACAAAGGAGTAGTTTTAAGACTACTCCATTGTATACACAAGGGGATTAGTTTAAACTTTGTTTAAAAACGAAAACATGTCGTTAAAAAACAAAGACATCTCGTCTCACTACAAACACTTTTTAACAATGACATGGTCCATGCTTGCATTACATCGGACCAGTCCATGGATTAGTCCTCTTAATCAAAATGGATCAGGTGGTCCAATAATATTTGCAAGGATATTATGAGCCACTCACAAAATGCGCACCAACAACCCAGCGGAAAAAAGAAGGAGTACAGATGCCTTCTAGAAGACCTCTGTACCCGTTCTTTTGGATGTACATGGCCTGCTCGCTCCATTCCATACTCATATATTTTTTAAGCACGTTGTCATTGCGAAGTAGGCCTTCCGTTCTCACTTCTTAAGCAGGTACATAAGAATGGTAACAGGATAAAAAAAATTATTTTGCAAAAAATGTTACTCCTTCGCTACTCCCTTCTCATAGAAGCAAATGTGGGGTGTATCTTATCTATTATACCAAAGAGCCGAGGCATTCTTTAGCAGTTAGACAAGAATAGTAATTAAATCAAAAAAATTTTTAAGCAGGCCTTTTAAAAGGCCGAAAGTAAGAGGGTCTTCTGAGTTTTCCCGCTGGGAAAATGCGCAATACACAAATATACAAAATCGCTCTTACACATCCGAATGCGCTGATTTTTATATGAGTGTCTTTTTGGCTCATGCGCAAGAGTGCGTTTTGCGTGCGCAAATCAGAACTCTGGTGAACGGCTTTGATAAACTTAATCAACATCTTGATGAACTGCGTTTGAAAACGCAATTGTGAACATAGCATTAAAAAGTAAAGCAGGTTTCACTACCAGTTTCTTAAAAGAATCAAGGACATACTTTGAATAAAAAAAAATTTTAATCATAATTTATATAAAAAAAACCCTTAAAGGATAAATAATGTTTTTGAGTTTAAACTTTTAAAAATAATTCATTCATTACTATCAGAGCTGTCAAAATGTTTTCAACCAAACTGATTTTTTTGCTTTATTTGAAAACCATTATAGATTTATCAAAATTGCAATATATTGTGATTGCAATCATTTTAAATTTATTCTTTATAGAAATCATTAAATGCAATTAATCAAATTGATTGCAATCACATCTTTATAGAACTCATGAGATTTCAATTAATTTCTCTAAAATCACAACTATAGTGGAAGTCTTATGAAATTATATACACTTGGAATTTAGAGGTTGTAAACAAAGATCGGGACGGTTTTTGTTGTTCTTGTTAAAGCTTTGATATTGTTACAAGTAAAACTGGTGCTTATAATTCTTATTCGCTTAACAGTTTTATTTGTTTTTCTAAAATCTTTCCTAAGCAAACAGTGAAAGGCGCATAGGAAGAGCTTATCCCATCAACAATAAAATTCAGTTTATCAATAGTATAAAATGGGAATTTAGCACATTTTAACGAAACCTTGTGAAAAAGTGACATTGTTTGAAATTCAAAATTATCAGAGTCGGCTTTATCTGTAGAAGAAGGAGTTGAATTTAAAGAGAACAAAGATTTTGATTTAATTTTGATCGCAATTACGGAATTTAATTGCAATTAATACATGAACTGAATTTAAAAAATCTATTCAATTTTTTTGTTTCGATTTCAAGATTTTAAATTTAAATCATACGATCAAAATTCCGATTTTGAAGGCAATCCAAAAATATTAGCAATCATTATGGAGAAAACATGTGATCACAATAAAAATGATTGCAACCTTTTACAGCTCTTGTTGCTATTTTCTTTAAAAAATTAAATGACATTAACTTTTCTTAATTTATTTATTCAACCCTTTAATGTGAAATCATTTTTTTGTTTCTTTGGTTGTAGTTAAATAAAGTTTCTTTTTTGCCAATAAACTAAAGCAATAATAAAAATTGTTTACAAGAAGAAAAAAAAATTTGCAAACTACGATCTAGATTTTTATCAATGAAGTAATTTCGCTATTTTTATTTCTTTTTCTCCATATTATTCATTTGGTATTAGTGAATTTCATTAAGTACTTTTATTAATGGCCAATATCATTCATAAATTTTGCACTTCGAGTAATTGCGGAAAAAACCCAAGAAATACAAGTCCAACTATTTAAGCCAAACAAATTTAAAACGTTTAAAGTCCATGTCACATTGGTGACATTTTCTTGTTAGCTGATATTGAAAAGTGTTGAATGTTTGAACGTGATTTGTCGCAAAGTAGAGCAAAATTCTTAAAAATCGAATAGAAATGTTTAAAGTAGTCGAACTTAAGAAGAATTGGCAAAACAAAAAAAGCTATAAAATATTTTAATAAAATATAGATCACTTCTTGATTTCTTCGTCTTGCAAATGCTTAAGTGTGCACACATGAAAAAAACAAAAATCCATACAAATATGTGATCGACATTATAATAATGGAAATGGAAGTTAAACTCTAAAAATATGCTTTATGTATTTCTTTAAGCATGTGTGTGCCCTGCTTAAAGTTAAAGTATTGAGTAGTTTCTGCAAAAAAATGTAGATTTTAAAAATCATCGTTCTCAAAGTTGGTAACAACATTCCATTTGATCTACTCTAGGGTTTTGGGTAAATTCTTTTTATTTTATAGTTTGTAATTAAATCCACAGGCTGCAAAATGTAAAAATAAATTAATTGTGTCTTAGAAATAATCAGTTTTAAGACAAAAAGAATCACAGTTTCTCTTTTAAGATCAAAAAAGTCTGGCATTGTCGCCAGGTTTTCATAAGTATTCTCATAAAATCATTGATAAACTTAAGCAGGATCTTTATTTATGTCTTATGGTACGTTCAGACTAATGACGAAAATATTTGTTCTGATACTGTGTAAAACAAAAAAATATTTTGTTTGATGTTCAAACTAAGCTCAAATATTTGACAATTTTTATTTGTTGAAACAGTTGACAAATAGTGTTAAATAAAATAAATTTAATCCTGTTTGCCATGCGTTCAGACTTAAACAAATATTTGCATCAAAAATACAAAATATATTTCTCAAATAGTAAAAATAACCCTTTTTACTTGTTTTATTCTGTGGAGCAGCATCTCTTATAGTGTTAGAACAGGAGAATGCAAAATAAAAAAAAACTAGAAGACAATGGGTAACGGGAACATACTTAGCTAAAATTTGCGAAAAATTGCAAACTTGCAATCAAATCCTAAATAAATAATTGAAATCGCTAAATCGGTTAAAACAAAATGTCAGGAAAAAACAAAACAAAAACATTTTGTAAAAATAGCGAAAAATTTAGATATTTCAAACAAGCCATAAAATTTATTAAAAGTTCCTAAAACTACAAGGAATGGTAAAAATTCGATAAACATTGCTTAATAAGCGGAAATTTGCAAAAATTTGCTGATAGCAAAGTCAACTGTTTATTAAAAATCGTTAAAGCTGTAAAGAAACACAGGTAAAAATCGTTTCTTTGCAATCATGGCTAAAATTCGCGAAAAATTCCAAACTTGGAAACAAGCCCTAAAATTAATTTGAAATCGGTTACAAAAACAAATTCGATAAAAATTGCTAAATAAGCGGAAAATCGCAAAAAAAAAAAAAGAATTACTTGGGTAGCAGTTGCGAAGGCCTGGTGGTCCGTATCCGCAGGGTGAAAAGCAATGCGTTTCCCACCGCCTAACACACACAGGTAGCAGTTTAAGTGCTTAATATAACAAGATTATAATCTCGTCCGCTTCTTATGAGCTAGAGATATCTAACCTCTAGTCATGATGATTGGCCGAAGTATGCTGATCATAAGATTCAAAAAGGATACGTCAGTATGACAGATCTATTGACAGCTATCCCTTTCGTAAGTTCGAACGGGCTTCAAAAAGCACCCTTTACATGTGAAAGGAATTACCTGATAAATTTGAAATCTTTAATATAACATGCATGCGGTTCGTAGCCTGCAGTTTTGATTCTATTCCACCTGTTAACGATTTTGCTTCTGTGCTAATAGCAAGTCTTAACGCAAAACTGATTTATTTGCTGTGCATGTACTCTTCGATCCGTTAAGTTGATTGAAAAGTCATCGTCTACCAAACAACCCAACCAAACTTTTGTCCGTCTGTCTGTCTGTCTTCCAGTTTTGTCTTAATATGCGTTTAGAATATTATATCCACAATTGTTTTGATAATGTTGGAAGAAGAAAAAAACGTTTTTTACTCTAACCTGAATTAACGCAATTTTTAAATTTAATTCGCTAATAAGCATGTATGCATTTCCCAGCTCTTTCAACGATCAAACCCAAATGATAAACTAATACAAACGCTGCAAGCGTGCCCAAAAAACATAATGAAGTCGAGCCAACACATTTAAATTGTTTTTGCTATTCACTCTGCTGTTGTTATAGTTAAAGCAAATGAAATTTTAACGATTTAATTTTCTTTTTTTCACTTTTTCTGTACGTTTATGGTAATTTGTTTTTTTCGTACACAATATCGATCTATCGGTGTTTTGGACTGTGAAAGATGTTTGTTACTAGAAAAGGAATAGATGGCAGGCTTTTTGTAATAGGAAATTTGGCTAAATATTTTATAAATCCCGATAAGCTAAAATATTCCTTGAAATAGAAGAAAATCAAACACGACAGCAGTAATTTTAAATAGTTTGGCGATTTAGTGATTTTAAGTGTTTAAGAAATTTTTGCATTTTTTTAATACTTCAACAAATATGCAATTTGATCAATTTTAGAGAATTTTTTGGAGGAGCGGTTTTTTATTTTAAATATTTTTTCCTCAAGCTAATAACCAGGGAAACCGTAAATATACAATTATATATGCGATCAATTGAGGCAAAAACAATATATTTATCCGTTTTAGAGCTTCTTATGAATTTTGGCGTCAATTTGTTAGTGCATATTTTTGCATATTTTAGCCCAAAAGAGCATTTTTTAGGTTAATAGTGAATATACCACTATTTTGAAGCATGTTGTAATGCTGGTTCATTTTTTCTCTTATATAAATCTTAACCTCTAACATGATTTTATTCCGGTTGGTTCATTACTGCACATGGGCCGCAAAGGGGAACACTCGAAAATTTATAGTAAATACTCTAACGTAGGCTTGACCGACAATACTTTTATAACCTCACCGCCAAGTGGAGAGTGTGTTTTGCGTTTGTGCTAATGTTTTTTACATCTTTAATTTTAATTTTTAATATTGGCCGTAGAATCTTTTAGTATACCGATCGATTTGGACATCGTTAGATCAATTAAAAAGATCTACACAGAAAAAAACACTCGGGTTAAACTAAGTTTTTTATACTTACTTAAGGTACGAATCGTACCTTAAAAATTCAAGTACAAATAAAACTAAAACGTACTCAAAACAATCCTAAATGGGACTACTTTTGAAAATCAATCCCGGAATTTGTTAAAATAAGTTTAAATTTCTTAAATCAAGTAAAAATAAGATTGAACTTTTCGTTGGAAGTGCCACTCTGAGAGTAAATTTATAAAGTGGGGGTTTTAAGCTCATATAACTTATTAGTCTCATCTCTCAGCATGGCATTCTTTTATGCGTGGAGACGCGTGTGTTTTTCAAAGTTTGTAGCAGAAATTACAACAAACCACAAAAGTTAAAAATAAACGATTTGCTTGTTGTGTATAGAAACAACAAAAACCACAGAGTAAGAAGAAGAAGAATATATCCCAATAAGCACACAAAAATAAAATTTCATGTGCTTAAAATTTAACTGGGAATAAACTTGAATTCAAGCGTATTTTGAAAATCCCATTTTACTGCAGAATGCTATTGAAATAACGTGTAACAAAAGTATATCTCAACCTAGTGGTCTGAAACTATCGATGGTTTTTGACAATAGTTTTCAGTCCTATCGATAGTTTTTGTTTTTCTCAAATAATTGTTTTGTGATAAACTTTTATCCTTTAACAACGTTTGACAGTACCACACCTTGTCACCACATTTTAATAAAGCAAATGTACGCTTTTTTTAATTCCGTGTGTTTGAAAAATTAAAATTGAAAAAAAATTAAAATAAAATAATAAATAAAGGATGTATTCCTATTCTTGCAAGACAAATACACTTTTTCCAATTTATTATCAGGTATGTGATGGAAAACGATTTTGAAAGCAAAACGATTTTAAATCAATGTCGTTTTCAGTATCTTTAAAAATGGATTTCTTACACATTTATCTATATAGTGAACAGAACCCGTGATGAAGAAAATGTTTGTCTGCCACTGGCAGGACATAAAATAAAGTATTAGAATAAGATTTGATTAATTGTTGTAAGTTAGATTTTAGTGTATGATTAAATAATAAAAAAAATGTACATACGATTTTTGAAGTAAAAACGTTATCGGGCATGGTGCTGGTGTTTTATCATTCTATAAGGTGTTAAACGGGTACCTAAATCTATCATAAGAACTGGAGGTTTCAAGCACGAATTCGGGATAAAATAAACTTCAAAATACTTGAATCAATTGCATTTTGAGATTGATTCAATTTTAGTTTTACTTAAATCAATCTCATTTTTGGACTATTTCAAGTACGAATTCGGTATTGTATATCGATAAGTTAAGTATTTCGCGATTGAAAATCCGTATTTAAATCAATCTTTCTGTACTTGATACAAGAAAATCCGTACTAACCGTACTATTAATACCGCTTTGAACTGATTTGAGCACGAATGGATTAATTTTCCTTTTTATTAAAATTTTTCATATTTTTTTTTTTTGGGAAAAACACCTTTTGTAAAAAAATTTCCTTTTTTTTCTTCTTTTTTTTATAAAAAAGGAGTTTTTGCAGAAAAAAGTGAATTTTTGAAATATTGTGTTTTTTTTAAGTGCATTATTTTAGAAAAACTTCCATCTCTGATTTTTTTTTTTTTTGAAAAGTAAAGGGTGTACGGTTTATATTAAAACCATTATGACCACCTTTAATTTCACACTCGTCGTCTCTGTTGGCGTCCGTTTTATTTTAATAATCGATTTAAATTTCCATACAAAAATTTACAAGTCTCATTTAAACAAGGTCAATATCAGTACACACAAACGGCGTGTTAGAATGCGTGGGAGATTGATGATCACCTGTCAGCCAGCTACTGTTAGTTGTCCAAATGCTTATTTTTTTTTTTAATTTTCAAGTTTTTGTTTTAATTTTTGCTATTTTTTGCTGCCACAACCTGGGCGTTCATTGGTTTTCTATCGGACATCAAAAATATTCATGATTTTGATTTAAATAAAACTTTTAGCCAAAGAAAGTAATTTTTGTCGTTTTTTTTTAATATTGTACAGACTCTATGTGACACGATTGGATAATTAACTATTTAATTCAAATAAAATTATTGCTTCAGATTACATGTATACACACATACATACTAATACATAGTAGTGTAGTTGGTCTGTGTAAATATGTACTTTAAAGTACAATTGTTTGAGGTACTTGGTATTGAAAAATTTTGTGTCGCTTAAGAGTATCTTGAACTTGTTGCATATCAATTGCAATTAAAAATTGACACGAGATACAAGACTAATAATGAACCGAATTAGTTACTAAAGATTTTTTTTCTGTTTTTTGGGGTGATTTATTTTTAATTCATTTTGTTTTCGAAATCATTTATAAATTCATTTAAGTTTTTGTTTAATCTGCATAAATGAAAGTTCATTTTGAAATTAATATGGAAATAAAAATAAACAATGTTTCATGTTAATTGTAAAGACTATTTCAAATATTAATTTAAGTGCAACTTCGTTTAAGACATTTGTATTTCAGAAACTGATTTTAAATTTTTTTCCATTAAAATAAAAAATGTGCAGCTAAAGTTTCTTTATCAATTAATTAGCTTTTATAAGCAATTTATAGAAAATTAAACAAAAAAAATAATCTTTGTTTTAAAACTACGAAATTCATTATAATTTTTTGTTCTGTAGCTATAAATAATAATAGCTTAAGTCGAAATATTGGGTTTTGAGATATTAAGGGTTTTGTCTAACATAAATTGTGTTTGGTTTTTATATAAAAAGAAAAAGATGAACATTCATTTAATAAAAATCTGGAATTTAGCGTTGTTTTCTAGTTAAGATGTCATGAATAAATCCATTGGCAGAAAAATAAAAACTAAATGGAACTTAAGCTACTATATTGAAGGGCAAAATAATTTGTATTGATAGTAAGTCGAGATAAATGCTTTAGGTTAAATTGAAAAATGCGGAAAAATATGAGTTTTTTTTATAAGGAATAATTTGAATGGGCTGTTAGTTATTGATTTTAAGGGTGTACAAGTTTTAAAGCTCAAGCATTTTAATAATGATGTAGCTACCTTAGAAAAATTAAGTTGAGTTAAGAAGTTAGGGCTTATGTATTATTTTCCAAAAAGACTTAAGTTAAAATATAAATGCAAATAGTTTTATTTATTACTAGCATTTACCTACTACTTCGTTAGCGTCTCCTTTTTCTTCGTGGGCACATTTTTATGCCAAAGTTTATTTTTTAAATTCTAGCATTTAATCCGCTTCTTTAATAGAACCAAAAAGCTAAAAAAAATATCAAATTCCCCGTATTTCCTTTTTTGGGTACTATATTTTTCCCCCATTAAAGTATCAAAAATTTCAGTATTGTAGTGGCAGCCCATAATTTAGAACGAATATGTCAATGAAAGTAGGAAAATGTTTTGTAAAAAAAGTACCAAAAATAGTTACGATTTTCACCCCTTAAATGTTCGAATTTCAAAAAAGTACCAAATACATATACGTATTTTTTTGATAAGTTTCGAATGTGTGGTATTAACGTTGTTTCAATGTTTATTGGTTCAAAAGATAGATGCGGTGGCAAAAAAGTACCAAAATTAAGATTTTACCCGTTTACTCCCTAATGGGGCCGAATTTCAAAAAAGTACCAGACTCCTGTCCGCTTATTTTTCTTAAGAATAACGATTAGTATTACATTTATTTTGCATCTCTTTTATTTTTGTTGATATAAGGTTACCGAATTTTTCCGTTTTTACCTTTCAAGTCTCTAGGGTCAGCGGTTCGGGCTGGGCGATGATGGATGAGTCAGTCAGTCACTCACGCAACTCTCATATATATATAGATGGCATTTTATACTTGAAATTTAGCTGAGTGAAGAGAATCAGAATATGTAATAAAACGAAAAAGCACTTATGTCAACTTTAGCCATTGTCATTTATTGCCTCAGATATATACAATATAAAAATACAAGGTCTTTAACAATGCAGTTAATTTAAGGACCATATTGGTCTCTGGATGAGGATATGAAGATTGACTTTGTACCAGATTTTCTACTTAACCTAATAATTCCCAGTATTTATTAAGCGAAATGTCCACTTTTTGATTTTCAATAAAAGGCAGTCGGTCGATGTTAAAATAAAAAACCAAAAGCGATATACGCCTATGCCATATCTTATGTAAACTTCACCAGTAGATAAGAACAAAATATTATATAAATACCGTTTTTTAGATATAAATAAAGCTGTTTTGTGCCACGCCCACTTCACCTATCCCGTCAAGATTTTGTCGGATTTTGCTTCTGCCTTATTTGGGAACTTTGGCTCTTGCCGTTCTCTAGATATACAGAAATCTATTATGTCTTTGTACGGGAGGTGGCATGACCACTTCTCCAATCCCGTCCATATTTTTTTGAGGGGCTGTGTATTGAAAAACCCAACATCGTGTGCCAAATTTTTCTCTTTGTTGTGGTCTATTGCTCATGTATATCCGCCATTAATGAACCGATCTGGCAGAATTTCAACACCAAAATGATAAGAAGCAGGTGTGACAGAAATCCAAAGAAACCAAGTCCTTATCATATCGAAGACAGACAGAAGTACATCGTTTAATAAACTTCGCTACTCATAAGGACCCATAATATATATTTTATATAGTCTAAGATCAATATGAAAGAAATTACAAACAGAATGCCAAACTTATATATACCCTTTTCCACCTGTGGCCAAGGGTACAATTAAGCACTACAGTCCTTCCTTTTAATCCTTTAAGTCCGTCGCACAATGCTTCGACACATAGACAAAAATCAAGAACAAAAATTTTGTCTCAAATTTTGTTCAGATACAGATTTTTTGAACGATAATAAGGTATCTCAAGTAAATGTAAATAAAAACATTTTTTCTGATTGCTTTTGCCACCACGAGAGGGCGCTAAATTCAGAAAATTTTATGCAAAAATGACTTAACAGAAAAAAGGATTTAGTTGTTTCACAAAAATATTTCTCAAAAATTTTTTTTTTTAAAAAACTGGTTCGAAATTTGGTTTACAAGTACTTTGATATATTTGCAGTTAAAATAAATTATAGAATTAAGTATATGGGGGATTTAATGCCAAGTGACCCAATTTTGAAAACTATGTCTTCCGATTTGGATGGAATTTGCACCAAGGTTAGTCCTATTGAACAAATTGTAGTTAAGACACAAATTTTCAAATGGATCGGTAAAAAAAAGCAAAAAATAAACATTCGCGCTAAAAATAAATAAAAAAAAATTTTTAATTAATAAAAAGGATTTTTTTAAAAAGATTGATCAAATAGTAATCTAAGCTACTTGGGACAAATTTTGCTAACACCAATAGGTAATTAGTTACATGGATGAGAAAGAGCACCTGTTTGGCAAAAATGTCAAATTTTGACCCTCTCTAACTCAGAAACTTTTTTGACCGATCTTGTTGAAAATTTGTTGTCTAAACTACTTTTTGTCCAATAGGACTAACCTTGGTGCAAATTTCAACCAAATCGGAAGACATCGATTTCAAAATTAGCTCACTTGACATGAAATCCCCCATATAAATATTTCCAAAAAACTTTTTTTATTGCTTCGCAAAACTATTTTTTTTTTTAAACCCAAAAATTACATAAGTTTGATGGAGTTTAAATAAAATTATATAAAATTGAAGTGAAGGTCGGTTCATAATTTACCATAGACTCCTTATAAATCCTACTGCCGGAAAACAGTTTACTACTCCTAAAACCGTTATAAATTATATCATAACAAAATTTGGTACTACATTCAAAAGAAAAATCAATCCATCCGTACTTGGCGTCTAAATGTTGCGAAAATCGATGTCTGATTTTCAAAGTAAACATTTGGATAATAAATTGGTATGGTTGATTTATCGTAAATTTATTCAAGAGGATTTGCCATAGTATGATCAGTAAAAATGTCAAACCATTTTAAAGTATCCCTTTCCTAAGCTCATCCTTTAGCTACCCCAAAGAGATTAAAAGTTTAAAAAATAGTTGTTAATATTGCTTCACTGTGCAACATCTTGTCATGGGTTAATAAAATTCATATTTAACAAAATTCTTCATAATTTATTGAATTAAAATTCTATAAATTCCTACCTTTTATTCCATCATACATAAATATATCGAATTTTTTTTTTTATAATTTGAAATAAGATTTTTTGTTTTAAGATAAAAATGTCACCAGCAACATGTATCTGCATGTAATCGCACTCACTCGGTCGATTGTCGGTCGGTATTTTTGGTGAAGTCAAATAAATTATGACTTAAAAGGAATCTTATGAATATTAAAATGCGTGTGCCAATGCTTGGTGTTAGTGCTGGTGCTGGTGGTATGCAAAATTAGATAACATTTTACACGTTTATACTCGTAACACTGTTAATCTAACAAATATTTTTAATGATTCATTACAAAAGTAACAACAAATAAATAATCGAAATTAAAAAAAAACATTTTATTTTGTTTAGCGTTATTAAGCGCCATATACTGCAACATAAACCGTTTAATTGAAGAAAAATTATGGCTTCATTAAATATTGAATTCATTTAATTGAATTAATTAAATATCTACTGTATTCGTACTTATAAACATTGTATACGAACACTTGTATTACGAATATATTTTTATATTTTCCTTTGATAACAATTAATAAAAACTATTTGTTATTGTAGTTTTTGTTAGTTTTCTAGCATTTCCGAAGGCAATGACACTCAAAGCTTTCGCTTTTTGTTGTTTTTTTCCCACTGTCTTTTTTTGTCTATTAGTTAATATTGAACAAATCATAATTTTAAGTGGACAGGCATGAGTTTTTAAAGCAAACAAATATTTATGAGTTTTGTAAAGAAAAATATGTCGTAATTTTTATTTCGTGGGCAAAGAAAAAACAATTTGTCTTGTGTGACTTTTGAGAATTTCTTAGAATTCTTGTCGTTTGCTAGAAAATTAAAGAAATTTTTATACATAATTTTGGAATCCTTGCATTAAATTCTTAATTTACACTTTGCTTAAGTATATACAGCTACTGTCACTGTAAATGGGACACTTTAAAATATACTTTGTTTACACGACAAATCACTTGTATTGTGAAACCGTTCATATGGCTTTTATTTTGAATTCCAAATAACACCATCAGACTTTTGCCATGTGCCCCACTTAAGGTGTGAGTAGCCGTTTATGACTCTTCCCACTTTTTATTTTAGTAATTGTTAGTTTAAATGTCTTTGTTGGACTAAATACGTATTAAAATTTACATTTTTGCAACTGATTCTAAAATAAAAATAAATTTCATTTACAAGTAATCAAATATGCTGTTGTAGGAGTAAATGGACAAGTTTTAAATGGTTCTTAACTGTAATACAAAAACAAATTAATTAATATAGTTTTAATGTCAATTTGAAAAACTTTTTCCAAAAAAAAATTTTAAATAATCAATTAGGAATAGCAAAATCGGTACAGTTGTACTTTTTTGGGTACTTTTTAAACTTGAGGAGTACAATCGTACAGCAATGGCTAATTCAGTTTAATTCAGGAATTTTTCCAGTTTTAGTAATTTTATATGGCAACTCATAATTTCACTCATATATATTTGCAAAGTGTTAAGAACAAAATTCAACACTTAGGCGTTGTTGCCAGGTGACAAGCAATTGATTGTGTAGTAAAATTTATATGAAAAGTACTCAATAAACTGACAGATTTTCATATAAATTTTTGTACACAATCAATTGACTGTCACCTGGAAACAGCACATTCATCTTTAAACATGTTTAGTAAATTTTGTCAAGAAAATAAAATCAATGGAAAAGTTAATAGTTTCCCAGCAAAAACTTACATTGCAAAGTAATAAGTTAAAAAGCTAATGTAACAACTACTCTTCACTACTTATTCATTCGCATTTTAACACGATATTTTAAGACGGTGATGTCATTGGAGGCAAGTACTTACCACTATTGGTATAAATAGTGTTTTTAATTAAATTTACATATGTTCATACACAATAAGCCAGAGAACGGTATGAATTTTAAAGGGAAAAACGATATTAAAGGAAAGATATAATTTAAATGCTATCGTTTAAGATACAAGATCGATATATTCAGCCCGATTACGGTTGGCGAATATCCCTGAGTCGTTTTTTGTAGTAGATTAAAGAACACAGGTTGTGTGTTACTTTAATCTACTAAAAAACGACTCAGGCGTATACGCCAACGCCAACCTCAGCTGGTCAGGCTATTTATAATTTGGACTATATCCTTTTAATATCGTTTGGCTAGTGTAGTTTTTATTAAAAATTTTAATTTAAAAATATATATTCACCTTTATTGTGTTTGGCGTATTTAAAATACGCCTACGACTGTTTGGAAATAGATTAAAGGAAATAAGTTCACGTTCTCTTTAATCTATTACCAAACAGTCGTAGGCGTATTTTAAATACGCCATACACAATAAGGGTGATTAAAATCAATTAAGTATTTAAATATTTCGTATTCAATTCTATTACAAATTGTTCTTCATTTATAACCACTAAAAAGAATTGAAACAACAAATATTTAAAATCAATTTGTATAAGATTTTAATAACTAAAACCTTTGATGCATTTTATTATTTGATTATTAATTTCGTTAATCAACTACACTGAAAGAATTTTCTTCGCAATACCAATGAATTTAGACATTAAACCCATGAACAATTTCATTAAAAAGGAACCTATGCAGCGCTTCGTTGGATCAATGAAACCTGTTTCATTAAAATGTATGTAATGAAACATTAATTAGAATAATGAATATTATTATTAATTGGATGAATACTTCAAAAAAGTAAAAAAATTTTTTTTTTATTTTCTTTTTAATTATTTTTTTTCTTTTTAACTTTTTTTTCGTATCTCATTTTTTTTTCTGTCTCTGGCAGGAATCGATCCCGCAACCTCGGCGCTGCTAGACTAGCTCACTATTTTTTTTTTTGTTTTTTTTTTCTTTTTAATTATTTTTTTTCTTTTTAACTTTTTTTATGATGACATTTTTATTGTCATAATGAAAATTTAAATTTATGATGGCACGCTTTTTCGAAATATTTGTATACTCTTAATTATTAAGACTATTATTGAATGTTAAAAATAATTTTTTTTTTAAATTATTAAAATATGTTGCTTTTATAAAAAAATTTTTGGTTTCAATAATTTAATGGCATATAACATTAGATGTATGAAATTATTAAATCTTACATTTTTTAATTAACAATTTAACATTTTTTTAAGGAAACTGTAATTTTGTATTAATTTATGAATAAAGTTATGTTTGTATATTGTTTTTTAATGTTCCGAATTGAAATTTTTTGTTTACTTGGACAAACTTAAGTTTTCATATATCCAATGAAAATTTTTAACGTAATAACGAAATCCCATGAAGCGATTTTAACGAAAATACTTCATTATAACTATGAAATTTCATTTAGACAATGAAAATTTTCATTTAACCAATGAACATTTTTTTATGAAAATAATTCATTAAATATATGAAGCATTTTTCTTTCAGTGTAATAAACAAGTACTTACGCTGCAGAGTAAATGTCAGCCAATACTTCTACGTAATGCAGATGGTATGAAGCAGTCATTGAAAAATAAGTTGTTTAGTAATTGCAAATCATTACCAAGTTTTTGCTGGGATAGTACCACTATTAGTAAAGATGCTGCTAAAAGTAATCCAACATAAATTTGCAAATTATAGATTTTGCTGATATTAAAATATTAAAATAACAGAAAGATTTAAGTATCAGTGATTTCTGGGCGACAGTTTCTGAAATAAAAAATGAGGCAAATGAATTAATGTTTCGGGAAATCTTAAAAATTGTGGGAGGAATATTATCCATTTCACATTTATCTGTAAATGTGGAAAGCATCTTTCCTTACCAAAATATTATCAAAACCAATCACGCGAAACCCGCTGTATGGATTTGGATGAAATTTGGTAGTTGGATATCAAAAGGCCCAGATTAAAATATACGGTACTTTTTAAGAGTTAAATCGTGAAAAACTAATAAATAAAACACATAAAACAAATCCAATTAAAAATCCAAAGTTTTTCTAGTACAATCCAAGGCCCATTGAAAAGGTCTGCGCAAGAAGCCTGATGATCATTGTTTATGTTCTTTTTAGTTTTCAAAAGTTGTTTACATGTGCATGCATACGTTTATGGTATGCGACACATACACGTGTTTTCCTTTTGCTTTGTATATGTGGTAGTACATTTTTGACAACTAAAAAGAATCGTTTTTTGTTTTTGTACAAGTAAGCAGACCTGATAGATAGGCCTTGGTACAATCATTTCAAAACTCCTAGTATATTTTATTTATTTTAAAATTGTATAAAGTAGATATTCTACAGTAGCACCACAGTTTAAATGATAATAAAGCAACGAAATATATTTTTAATGAAACGGGCTTTATTGGTAAGAAAATTGTATAAAATTATTGTTTAAATATTATTCCTGCGCGCAGACGGCGCAATCTGGAACACCATTTTACAATAAATTTTTGCAGCATTTGCGGCCGTATTTCGCCGATAACTCTACGACTGTTGATTTCCAGGTGTTCAATTGTTTGTGGTTTATCGTCGCTTTTAAGCCAATATCCTTTTGAAACATCTTCTGTAAAGTGGAAGGACACAACCCCAGTTGCTGAGAACGGCGAATAATTGATGATTTCCTGTACAGTTAGGCGTCTCACGGGATGCACATTATCAGTAACAGTAACGATCTATCGTTCTTCGAATAAGCCGCTCTGAAGAACGATTATGTACGCCATAAAATGGAAGAAGCGCACGATGAGTTTTACAAAAAGAACAATTATTTTGAATAAAAATTTTAACAATTTGCATGCGTTGCTCTGGTTCAAACTAAACAAAAAGCAACTATCAGCTGTTGAATGGTTGCTTTAATAAACCAGTGATGCCAACTCAAAGTTGTGATACTCTAAAAAAAATCGCTTTACAATTTCTAGAGGTTGATGGTACAATTATAAAATTCTCAATACCATTTCGGTAACCAATTATTTAATATATCGTCGGCTTAATATGCAAACCTGCTTATTCAAAAAAAACTTTTTATATTTCATATGTGCAGTATTGTGGTTATCTTGTTGAACTTTTATGATTTTTAATCCAAATTTTGATATTTTAATAAGGCTAAAGTTCATCAAATCTGTGACATTTTGACAAAACATCTTTAGTCAAATTTAAAAAGTTGACAAAATTGTTGTTAATCATACGAATTTACATTCAAAAAACATTTTTGTTTACGTTTTTAAATTTTGTATTTTCAACGAAATTTTTCTTTAATTTTGGTTTATTTTTTTATTTAATAAAAATGATTTTTTCACCGAGTTTTCCTTAAAAACTTTTTTGCTATCTTATCTCTACTTAAGATGTTTTCTCAAAATGCCACAGATATTATTTTTATGAAGAATGAAATTTTACAACATGAAATTAATTTAAATTTATTGATAATTTTTTATTCTTGACGCGGGAATCGAACCCAGGCTTTCACGGACAGATAACCGTTACATGTTTTAATTGAAACCACTCAATCTCTTCACAGGGTTTTGCCGTTTAGCACCCACAGCCATCGACGAGATGAAAATATAGTTGGTTGTACACACTTCAAAACTCAAATTGAAGAAAAACAACATGCTGGTCATTAAACCGTATCTTTCTCTACCACACGGCATTAAAATCTCAATTTACTTTAAAAGTGGATTTAGCAGATTTGCATATTAAGCCGAGGATACACTCAGCGATGCCAGTAGCCCGTTTCTGTATTTCTCGCATCGTAAAATTTCTTACATGAAGTGTGAAACAAAAAATTCCATCGTTTCTCGATTTATGAGATAAAAGTGTTTCTGTATTTGAATGCGAAAACAGACACAACAAATTCTGTTTATACTGGAATATTTCCAGTAATTAAGTGTCAAATAAAAGTGAAACGTCAACAAAAGAAATAAATATAATAAAAACAGGGCTGCCAGATTTGACGAGTTATCGTTATCTTGAAGATTTTTTGTTCCGATATTAACAAAGTGACGTTTTGATGATTTTTTCTAAAAAAGTGACGAAAGCAAAAACAAAATCAAAAATATTTTATAATTTTGTTGTTACTTTCTATAGAAATTAATCTTGAATTTTTAAATTTCAAACACTTCTATTTTGTGGCGTTGAAAATTGAAAAAAAAAATAATATGAAAGTCTGTAGAAAGCAACAACAAATTTATAATATATATTTGATTTTATTTTTGCTTTTAATGAAATTGTTGGCGATTGGTTTTACACTATAAGCCCCTTAGTCTTCGAAATAAGATAATTGTAAGTATTTTTATATGTTTGTTTATTAGAAAAAAAAGATATCTTTAGAAACAAGGCTGCTTAAATTTTTATATTTATCCCTATTGTGAAAATTGTCCTCGAAATTGTTTGTTTCTTCCCTAAAAAATGTATCGGCAAAAGCAAAATCTCGAGGGAAAGTAATGGACCGACTTGGCTTATTTTGAACATTTAATACTTCTTAAGCGGCCCATACACTTCCAATATTATTGTATATGATATTCGCCATATTATTTCCATTTTGTCCTATATTATGCAATAAGTCGCAGAATGGTTTCAATCATTCAATAAAAAGTCAACAAAACCTACAGGAATAAAATAAACAGCATTGTACAATTTTGCCAACACATTTCACTTTCTTTTCGTTGTGCAATAAAAATCAAAAGCCTTTTGATTGTTGCCAATATATTGTGTAACCTTCGAATATCACAAACACATTGGCGATAAAAATGTACAATACGTAAAATTGGACAATTTTATTGCAAGTGTATGAGCCGCTTCATATACATATACAAAATATGATTGATATTTGATATTCTTATCTTATATGTACACTTTTGTGCCAAAACCATTACTCCGGCAAGAAAGATATTTGTTTGTCTCCCAGTAAAAACTTTTTCAAAATGGATAACTTCTTTCACTCGTTATTAAGTAGCTTTCTTCCATAAGAACTTCGATAACTCCTTTTTTCTGGATGTATTAAGATAAAAAAAATGACTTACTTTTGAATTTGTTCTTTTTGGCACAACCCTTGTAAAATTCATTAGTTTTTCAGTAGAATTGTATGTAGTGCTTTTATGTGTTTCTGATTACTAAACATATTATTTTGTAGGCGAAGATTTTACTGGGTCTTTAACCCGTTTATTTATGAACCGATTTTTTTAATTTTAACTACAAGGTATTCTACTAAGTCTATTTCAGGTAAAAAAGAAAAAGATTATAGGAATAGGTAAATTAAAGATTTATATCTCAATTATTAAATACCCATGAACTTTAACTATGTTTTTGTTTGATTATTTTTTAATAAAAGTCGAAACAAATTTGTTTAAAATTGATTTTAAATTGCACGATTTTTAAAACAAAAAAGACGATCTTTCTTATTTTTTTCTCAGGAAATTGACGATTTTGACACAAATTTATCTGGCAGCACTGATTAAAACCAAAACAAGAAAAGGCTAACAAAAATTTAAACTAACAATATACATATGTATAACAATTGTTTTTTGTTTATTTTCATCATATAAATTATGCATTTATCATTTATATTCCTTCTATTTTTTTTATTTATTTAAAAAAAATAGTATATAAACATACATATTTTAAATTCAAAATATCTACATTTTGTTTTTCTCGCCACCAATTTCAAATGTGACTTATTTTGACAGTTCTTGAAAGAAACTTTTCGCAAAATATTGTTATAGAAACACTTTTTCTCGCATCCTTCCAATAATTGCTGGAAAATTATTAAAATGACAGATAATTCTCGCAACGGAAAGATTCAGAAACACTTGTGCGAGAAAAACCATTTTTTGTTTCATTTTGCACTGTTTCTGTCCCGATTCACTGGTTTCATGCGGAAAATTTTACGATGCGAAAAATACAGAAACGGGCTACAGAAGTGCAGATTTATCTGCATTTTGCAGATTTTACCCCCAAAATTATTAAAATGCTGTAGCTCGTTTCTGTATTTCTCGCATCTTAAAATTTCTTACATGAAGTGTGAAACAAAAAATTCCATCGTTTCTCGATTTATGAGATAAAAGTGTTTCTGTATTTGAATGCGAAAACAGTCACAACAAATTCTGTTTGTACTGGAATATTTCCAGTAATTAAGTGTCAAATAAAAGCGAAACGTCAACAAAAGAAATAAATATAATAAAAACAGGGCTGCCAGATTTGACGAGTTATCGTCATCTTGACGATTTTTTGTTCCGATATTAACAAAGTGACGTTTTGATGATTTTTTCTAAAAAAGTGACGAAAGCAAAAACAAAATCAAAAATATTTTATAATTTTGTTGTTACTTTCTATAGAAATTCATCTTGAATTTTTAAATTTCAAACACTTCTATTTTGTGGCGTTGAAAATTGAAAAAAAATAATATGAATGTCTGCAACAACAAATTTATAAAATATATTTGATTTTATTTTTGCTTTTAATGAAATTGTTGGCGTTGCGTTTTACACTATAAGCCCCTTAGTCTTCGAAATAAGATAATTGTAAATATTTTAATATGTTTGTTTATTAGAAAAAAAGATATCTTTAGAAACAAGGCTGCTTAAATTTTTATATTTATCCCTATTGTGAAAATTGTCTTCGAAATTGTTTGTTTCTTCCCTAAAAAATGTATCGGCAAAAGCAAAATTTAGAGGGAAAGTAATGGAACGACTTGGATTATTTTGAACATTTAATACTTCTTATATACATATACAAAATATGATTGATATTTGATATTCTTATCTTATATGTACACTTTTGTGCCAAAACCATTATTCCGGCAAGAAAGAAATTTGTTTGTCTCCCAGTAAAAACTTTTTCAAAATGGATAACTTCTTTCACTCGTTATTAAGTAGCTTTCTTCCATAAGAACTTTGATAACTACTTTTTTCTGGATGTATTAAGATACAAAAAATGACTTACTTTTGAATTTGTTCTTTTTGGCACAACCCTTGTAAAATTCATTAGTTTTTCAGTAGAATTGTATGTAGTGCTTTTATGTGTTTCTGATTACTTAACATATTATTTTGTAGGCGAAGATTTTACTGGGTCTTTAACCCGTTTATTTATGAACCGATTTTTTTAATTTTAACTACAAGATATTCTACTAAGTCTATTTCAGGTAAGAAGAAAAAGATTATAGGAATAGGTAAATTAAAGATTTATATCTCAATTATTAAATAATAATTATTAAATACCCATGAACTTTAACTATGTTTTTGTTTGATTATTTTTTAATAAAAGTCGAAAAAAATTTGTTTAAAATTGATTTTAAATTGCACGATTTTTAAAACAAAAAAGACGATCTTTTTTATTTTTTTCTCAGGACATTGACGGTTTTGACACAAATTTATCTGGCAGCACTGATTAAAACCAAAACAAAAAAGGCTAACAAAAATTTAAACTAACAATATATAACAATTGTTTTTTGTTTATTTTCATCATATAAATTATGCATTTATCATTTATATTCCTTCTATTTTTTTATTTATTTAAAAAAAATAGTATATAAACATATTTTAAATTCAAAATATCTACATTTTGTTTTTCTCGCCACCAATTTCAAATGTGACTTATTTTGACAGTTCTTGAAAGAAACTTTTCGCAAAATATTGTTATAGAAACACTTTTTCTCGCATCCTTCCAATAATTGCTGGAAAATTATTAAAATGACAGATAATTCTCGCAACGGAAAGATACAGAAACACTTGTGCGAGAAAACCCATTTTTTGTTTCATTTTGCACTGTTTCTTTCCCGATTCACTGGTTTCATGCGGAAAATTTTACGATGCGAAAAATACAGAAACGGGCTACTGATTTGAAGATTTTTGGCTTAAAATTGCAGATTTTTTAGCTCGGTAAAAACCTTCTTTTCATTGTCACTTTTGTTTGTACTATTTCCACTTTTTGCATTGATAAACGTAATATATCAACCATTGGTGGAAGAACCGTGGGGAAATACAAAGATTTATTAGAAGAAATTGTGTAAATATTTTTAATACTTAGTTGCAATAGTTGATCTCTTGTAAATTTTCAATAATAGTTTAAATAACATGTCAAGCATTTTACTTTTTATTTGTTGTTTAAAATAAGATAGACGTGATAAATCTCAACTCAGCCTGAGTTTCGGATAGATATTTTTGATTTAAAAAAATCTAAAAATTATTAGCCATGGTCTGAAAATCGCACTCGAGTAAAAATCGAACAAATTTTTAAAACTTTTCTGTGTTAAGAGCTCAACAAAATATTTCCTTTTTAAAACTTATATTTCCAGGACCACCTATGGATATTTATGAGAATTATTTTTAAATTCCAGAACATTTTGAAAAAAAATGTTATATCTTTTTCTTAATAAACTACATTTAAATGTAATAAATGTGTTTTGAAGATTTTTAAAATCTTGACGCAGATTTTTCAGATTTTTTGATGCCAAATTATGGGTTTTTGCTGATTTTACCTCTAAAAGTTCTGGCAACACTGGATACACTATGACAATAAAAGAAATTGTTTCTCCCTGTAAATGTTAAGAAAACGGATTTAAACAGGATAACATCCACAAAAAGAATACGTACAGAAATTTTTTTATTTTTTGTTAAATATACATATAAACAAAAAATTAAATTTTTATTATTGCTGGTAGAGATTTATTTAAGAAATTTTATATGTTTAAGCCGATTAAAACTACGATCATTAATTGCCCTAAAAGGAAAATTGTAAATATTGTCTATTCGACTCAATACTTTTCTCTTAGTTGCTTTCATTTAGAAACAAATCATTACACGATCGTATGAAATAAAAAAAAAAAGATTGTAAAAGTTTCAGTGTGGAATCGCCCACAACAATTTATAATTCATTTTCAAACATCCATCCATAATTTAAATTTAAATTCGTATATTTTATAAATTACCTTTGCAATTGCTTTATATTGATTTAATTTAATATTATATTGTTAACAAATTAGTTTGAGTCGTAGGTTTTAGAAAGTGTCATGTACTGCACGTAGACAAAAAAGCTGTATGAACTGAATCGGACTGCCGTACGTACCTCTTACGACGAATTTTTACTGCACAAAAAGGGCATTTCTAGCTTTATGTAATTCATTTTTGAACAAAATTTGTTTCTCTTTAAATTATTTTATTTTCACATTTTTTAATTTTGTAAATTTGTTTGTAAGAATTTAAAATAAAACAAAAGTGTTTAATTATTTATGCGCATGATATATTTTTAGGAATTTTTTTTTTAAAACACTGAAATGAAATGCTTTAAAATGCGTTAATTTCATTTAAATGAAAGTTAAACTATTTTTATTTTATTTAAAGAAAAAAAAAAAAAATAAATATGTATTTGATTTAATTTTAATGTAAATGTAACATAACTAAAACAAAAAAAATATACATTTGGAATAGAAATAGTAACAATTTAGAAAATTGCTTCAAAATAAATCAAATGCTTGAGCCAACAAAATGGAGCCATCTAAAGTGTATGTTAAAGAAATTTCATTAAGAATAATGAATATTTTATTTCAATTAATCGTAATTCCTGTCATGAAATTTTAGATTTTTATTTTTATTTTTTTTGCACAAAATTAACAAAAAATGTAGCCAACACGTTCCAGCATTTAAATGCAAACATGTATTTAAATGTTTGTTGGAAAATATTTAATATTTTTTTCTGAAATGCAATTTTTTTTTTTGTTGTAACTAAACTGCACTTATCATTCATGACATTCGCTGGCATAAAATGATATGGAAAAAAAGAATACCTGTGTTGTCCGTCCGTCTGTTGTCTACAATGTTGTTCGATTAACATTTAGAGAATTAAATAAGAAACAAACTGTTGCTAAGTGCAACTTGAATATTTTTTTACTGTTAATTTTACATTTTATTTACGACTTTTGTTAATCTAATTCTATGCATGTCTAGATTTGATTATCATTCTTTGGAGACAATTTCGCATTGTTTTTTTTTTACTTAAATCTGAGAACTAATTTTTTATCAGACAGAAAATATGTCAACATTTTTTGCTAAGATAAAAAAATTTTTGAAAATTCTCGTTGTCGATTTTGTTCGACGATTATAATCGGTATCGCTCCATTCCAGCAAAAATCTTACTTACCTAGTAAGCCAGCAAATAACATTGCAAAAAACTGTTCAATACTTATGTTTTGGTGTAAAAAGCTCATTATTATACCTTTCATCGAAGGTAAAGGGGTGTAAATATAAGAGTTGGTGATTCCGTTTGTAAATTCTTCAATATTGATCTTAGACGCTACAAAGTTTAAATCGCCCTCATAAGATTTTACTTGTCGTGCTTAATTCCCAATTTTCATTCTTGATAAATTTTTTGTTGAAGAACAAGCTAGTTTCTGTGCGCATTTCACTGGTTGCTTAGGCCAGATCATCAGGAAACATTCTCGCAAAAAATATTAGCAAACCCAAAACCCAAAGATATTAGCAAACAAAACTGCAGACTGAATGAGAATTGCAAACACTCAAAAAGTCATTTATATTCTGGCTCCTTGAGTAATTCTAAGTCGATTTAGCCATGTCCGTCTGTTAAAAACACGCCCACTTTCGATAAACTAAAAAGAAATGAACAAACTTGACGTCAAATTACTTGCAGTTATCCAAAGCAATTTGGGATTGAAATCCAGCAAAATCGGTTCAGTAGGATCAGAGCTATGAATCAAAATGTGGCCCCACCACCTAAAAAATTGATAATTTCGTTACAAAAACTAACATAAATGGTGGAACAATGCACGGAATGAGATAAGATTTTGCAAAAATTCATAATTTAAAAGAAGATTGGTCCATAATTTACCCATGGCCCCATATAAACCATACTCCCGGAAAAAAGTTTAGTACGCCTAAAACACAATTAGTAATGCTATCGTAACAAAATTTGGTACGTCACAGTTTAATAGGACTAGAAATTGCAGTGTGAAATTCCTTGAAGATCGGTCCGTAATTTTCCCTAGGCCCCATATAAACCCTACTCCGGAAAACTGCTTAGTACGTCTAAAGCCGTAATTAAAAATGATATCAGAATAATAAAAACTACTGAATATTTTCTCAAATTTCTTTTTTTATTTGAAAGTACAATCCTTCCGGTTAATAATGGAAAATAATTGCATTCAAATGACTGCCTCGGCTGGCCATGCAGTAGTCTACACGATCGGTCCAATTTTTAAGCACATTATCGATTGTGTGCAACTGTGTTTCACCAATGGCTTCACGAATATTGTCCTTTAAAGCGTCAATTGTCTCTGGCTTGTCGGCGTAACATTTATCGTTGACGGCACCCCACAAATAATAGTCCAACAGTGTCAAATCGCAGCTCCGAGGTGGCCAAACGACATCAGCTCTGCAGCTGATAATGCGATCTTCAAAAACAGGGTGAAAAACATCGAGTGTAGCTTCGGCTGTGTGGCACGTAGCGCCTCCTGTTGAAACCAAATGTTGCCAATATCCTCCTCTTCAATTTTTGTGAACAAAAATTCGTTCAACGTGGCCCGATAACGAACGCCATTGACTGTAACGGCCACTCCTCTGGCCCAAAATCCGCACCAAACAGTGACTCGTTTTGGGTGCAACGGCTTTTAAAGGTATGCGTGCGGGTTTTTTGTGCCCCAAATGCGACAATTTTGCTTGTTTACATATCCGCCAAGACCAAAATGAGCTTCATCTGACATCGACATCTTCTGTAAGTCGATCGCAGGCCCACTTAGCGAAGCGAAAACGCATATTTCCCAGCGTTATTCAAGCGTATACACAACCATATTCGTTCAGCGGAAGGATAAAACTAATTATCTGTCAAATCAGACATGAGCTAAGTGCTACCATTCACGTTAGATGGCGGACCCGCTATTTAACTCAAGATTGTCGGTCAATAATTTCATATAGGTCTAATTTTATTGCTAATGTCTGGTTTTATAAAAAGAAATTAGTTATAAATAGACATCATATAGATATCACTCCTGAAATATTCGAAATGTCGGTGGAATATAGCCGAATATAGAATTCTAACTTGTTTAATTTTGAGTTAATAGAACAGATTACTGAACAGATATGTAAAAAGGGACATGTGAAAAGGGCCCAAATCAGTTGCGAAGGCAGCTTTCGAAGAAATAGATAGAAAGCTTTTTTTTTGGTAGTGAAGTGGCAATGTGTAAAAAGAGCCCGCACCAATCAACACAAATGGCGTGAACAAAAAAAACAAAAATAACAAAACGCAAACCATGTTCAACAAACGTTGTGTTTTGTGCAATAAAAATTTATTTAGTTGTATTGTTTCTTTTTTTTTAATTACTTAAATATTATTTACTCGTGTTGTGTAAAACTTAAAATTTAATTTTTATATCAGTTTTGCAAATAAATCTCAACTTCATAAATTTGTGTTCATTGTACTGCGCCATAACAGATGATTCAATGAGAAATGCAAAAAGGGCAGCTTCGAAGAAAAAGTCAAAAAAACGCAGTCACAAGACGTTAGCGTGACATTTCTGTTTAGTAATCTGTGGTTAATACCCTCTTTATGATCAAGTGCAATATATTCTTTATGAGGAGTGAAATTGATTTAATGAATTCCGTTTGTTCGTGTATCGTTATATATTTATGTTGCATAAAGTCCGGAAATGTTTACTATTGAAATTCTGCCTAATCGGCTTACAAATAGCAGATATGTGCGCAAAAAAACCACGGCTGCCTCTTATTTTATCCATAAAGCCCTTGCAGTTGTTTTCTTTCATCTTTATATCTATAGAATGGCAAGAGCCAAAGTTTCCAGATTTGGTACAAGCATCTTTGTTATCCAAACGCAGCTTCTCAATGGGTGCTATTGGAGATGTGGGCATGACATTTCCTATACAAAGACATTATAGATTTATGCATATCTGGAGAACGGCAAGAGCCAAAGTGTCCAATGACAATTAGAACCTATTTACCAAGTTTAATCGAATTGTCTGCAAAATTGCGACATGTACTTAGAGCAAATGGTTTTGTGGCCAGCCAGCTGGACGGACGGACATCGTAAGATCGATTTAAAAATTAATTCTTAGCCGATCGGTATACTAAAAGTGTGTCTCTGCTAATGTGGTGTGGGTATCAAAACCTGAAGTTGATTTGTGAAAAGTATTTCAAATAGTATGTTTTTCATGCAAGAGTGTAGTTACGTCTTTTGGCATTAAGACAGTGATGTATTTTTAGTTATGTCCTTTTGAATTTTTATTAATAAAGTCGCCATTTTTGATCGCAGGAGTCTAAAATTCTGCGTGAACATGTAGTTTAATAAAACGAATCTTATATAGTTACGTCCGTTTACATTTAAGGTGACGATATGCACGTACCACCTGCGTTGAGGGGTATACAAATTCACAACTTTTGCAGAATAAATCATTAAAATTGGTTAATTAACTTATTTGAATCATCACATAATCTTTAAATGAAGGGCTCAGAGATAATGCGAACTAAGCCAAAAAAGAAAATTCGAAATTATTTTGAGTTTGAAAATATTCTGAGTTTAAGTTAGTTAATTCTGGAGCCATTGACTTGGGCTAATTCCCGTTTTAAGTCCGGATTTAAGTCCATTAAAAAACTAAATAGAGTTAAACATTGCAGAGAATTTGCCACCAGTTTTAAAATACATAAAAATTATTACAGTAACTGATTGTGGGTTATTAAATTCGTTTTTAGTACTGTAAAAATTAAATAAAAATGTAGTTATTTTTCGAATAACATTTTTTTTTAACATTTATGTTGTTATTCATAAAACAAACTAACAAAAAATAATGTATTTTCGTACTTGTATTGATTTGTTGTTTGATTTTTGGCCGGTTAAAATATATTTTTTAAAAGTAGCAACTATTTTTTGTTTAATAAATAAAAACTTAAAAATGAATTTAAAATTCATTTATTATTTTTTAAATACTTTTTTAATTGCTGAAAATGAATTTTCTTTTGAACTAAGCTACATAATATTTTCAGTATTTTTTGAGCTTTTTTGCACTTTTTTTGAGATGATCATGGAGATTCTAATGTAAAAGACAAATTGAATGTCATATGCAAGGCAACGAAAGTTTTGGAATCTCTTAGAATTCTACATAAATATGTATGACAAACTTAAACAGACCTTTAAGAATCAAGAAAAGAAAATTCTTAAAAAGTGACATTTAAAAGCAAGATATAACTGCTTCAGCGCTATAAAACCAAAGTTTTTATCATAGGATAATGGCTGGGAATGAAAAATGGGTATTTTGATAGAATCTGAAAGGTAAACTGGCATGTTAAGAATGGGACCAGCGGGGGTTTGAGGGGTCATCTCAAGAACATATCACCTGCGGTGCAAATCAGGTGCTGTTAACAACTGGGCTTAGGAAAGAGTTACAGTTTTCTTGAAATCGCGGCTGATCACAGATCCTATATGGTACATCCGGACTGAGTAGCTCCCGGTGAGCAGCCACCGGACTAATGATGGGTTGAGGCCTCCGTAAGTATAAACGGAAAAGGTTTCTGTTTTCATCACCCAGAGAAAAAACATGTTTCACCTGGAACAAAACTACTTTTAAATAAAATGTTACCATATTATGTTTAATTTAACCATATTATTGTCACCGACAACCATATTATGGTTAAATTAGTTATGGTGCTATAGTATTCAACTATGGGGCACTGCCTCAGCCTCTTATATCAAAAAAATTCAAAGGCGCCAAAATAAACGTCTTTGAAAAATAACAGCCGCTCCCAGGCATGTTAAAAACTCAAACATCCACAAGGATCTCAATATGCCATTTGTAAAAACTATGATAACGAAATTTGCAGTAAACTATTTAAAAAAAACTTGAAATACACCCAAATCCACTAATTCGAAATGCATATTTAAAATAATGGCGGCCACTCGCTGAAGCGGAAGAGACACTACAGCACTACATACATTTGTTTACAGAAACCGTGATGACGAAATTTGTTGTCTGGCACTGGCAGAACAGTAAATAAAGTTTAAGGATAAGATTTAATTAATTATTGTTAATTTATATTTAATATATGAAGAGTCAATAAATACCCTGCGGGAAATTTGTGTCAATTGGTACAAAAAACTGGTCCTAGGATTTGTGAAAATAGAACAAGTACACAAAAAGAAAAAACTCATGACCAGTGAAAGGAGAGAACTAATCATTTAACTAGTTTATGAAGAACTAGAAGGTAGAAAAAGTAATGAATTACAGAGCAGTCTTCACCGGTGATGTGACACATTTTTTGCGACTTTTTAAAATTTGGTTCTTGAAATTAAATCTAGGACTTGTTTTATTGAAATAATACTACATTGTAGTAAATGATACTAAATACGTTCATTAAGAATAAATGTGTGACTGGTCAAATGTGTCAATTGACCCACTCTAATGACAACCCCATGTAAAAGTGATACCCTTATTTATATAAAGTGTTAGAACTAGGACCGGTCTCTATCACCGGACTACTTTTGTGTCAGTTTGCTTCCTTCTAGGGTAAATATAAAAAAAATCTCCAGTAAGAGCATTGGTTTTCGATTAACCCATTTTATAACAGAAAAAAAAAATTCAATCACTTTCTTTTTAACTATTTTTAAAAGTGTTGAATTTTATTTCAAAATTCACAAACAGCGGGCAAAATATTAAATACTCATAAAAATTGCTTAAACACTTCTTGTGTTTTTTAATTTTTTTTTTTTTCAAAGATTCTAGTGTATAATTTTAAATACCTTTTTTAAAACAGACAATCTTCAATTAAAAATTAAATCCACCTGTCTTCTTTACTCTAATGACCCAAATTAAAAGTATTTTTTCTTCTTATTCTTACATTTTGTTTAAATTTCAACAAACCTGGTACAAAATACCAAATTAGTTAAAAAGTTTAATTTGTCAGTACAGATAAGATATACATACATATTTCATTGAAAAACTCCTAAATTATACTTGTTCCACGCCCCAAACAACAAACATTTATGAGCAATTTTAAGGTGTTTTTTACAAGCGAAAAAATTTAAACAAAAAAAAAAATCGATATTTGCGGAAACCCAAAAAAAATTTTTTTTTTATATGAAAAAAATGAAGTAAATAAAAGAATATGTATTTAAGTGAGAGAGTTGAATAGACTTTACAAACATAAAATTTGCTATTTAGTAATTCTCGACAGGTTCTGAAATTTTTCTATATCATTCGCATGTATTCGCAATTATTTTAGCTGTTTGTTAGCACCAACGAACGACTCGATCGATTTGTCGAAATTGTTTTAAGACAAAAACAACAAAAAAAAAATTACTTGTAGTCCGTCCCCTCCAGCTCAATACATTCTGGAACGATATGGATGAACAAAAACAATCCTCAAGTGTTGAGTTGTCATGTTTTATGTTAATGATCAGTCGTACGCACACAAATTTTGTTCAAATAATTTAAAATAGTTGAAAAATATTTTTTTATTTTTATACCTTAAAATAAACTGTTTTCTTGATTTCAGTATCTTAAGGAATCGCACTACATTTACATACGTTAATAATTTTTTAGAAATTTTTACTTTGGCCAAATTATTTACATAAATTTTTACATACCAAAGAAATTCGAATATGTACTGACTGGCATCTACAATACAGGGGAATAGTGAAATACAGTGCCAGCTCGCTAATTCGAATTAATGATTACAGACCCTGATTCGGATTAACGAGATATTCGGATTACTGGATGTGCTGTTATTATGTATTATAATTCACTATATCCGAAAATAAAACACAGACTAGGATTTTAAAACAAATTTATTTTATTTTTATTAATGAAGAATGAAAAAATTAAGTTTTGTATTCTAAAAAAATAATTTAGATATCAAACCAAGGCGAATTTACACAAGGTGACCTTATCTTGCTACGTAAGCAACAGCTGATAACTAACCTTGTGTCAAAATGGTATACCGTTCTGGTGGTTCTGGGGAATCTTTACTAAATCCATTAATTTTCGCTTACTTATGAAATTTTAATTTTTTTTTAAGTTATTATATTTCAAAACACACAATTTAAAATTAAAAACACAATGAAATATTTGTTTGAATATTTGACACAACGTTAAAATATTTTACAGTGTTGTAAACGTTTTCAAAATAAGACAAAATTGAATGAATTCGCCTTGTATCAAATGTATTTTCAAACAAAATTTCCATACAAATTTTTCTGAAAATATATTTCAAGACCAATTTAGTTTTTAATGAAAACGCAGTAAAATTTTTTTTATATGTTATGTTTTTTTAACATACATAATTTGTGATGTAGGGTTGCTTCTCTTGAAGTGCACATGCTCCCACGAAGTATTGCCAGATTTAATAATCCAGCTAAGAATTTCCTCTTCAGAAATTCAAACGTCATTATTGCGGTTAAATTAGTTGGAAATTTTCAAAATTTGCACAGAAAATCGGTTCATAAATTTATAAAAAAACAAAAAACTAAAATAAATAAAAATTCGGTTTAACGAACTTGCAATCAATGCGAACTATAGAGTATGTAATGCGTCATACATTCAATTCGGATTACTGGATAATTCGGATTACACACCTTCGGATTAGCGAGCTGGCACTGTATTTATAAATTTATTATTATTGAAAAGGAAATTTCTTTTAATGAAATAATATCCAATAGGCAACATTTGTAGGTTTTCAGACATAATGGCGAATGTAATAAGTAGTCCAGTGTTACCACCAGCTAAATTCAAAATTACACTTAAGATAAATCAAAATTACCCGATTTTAATTAAATTACACCATATGTCAAACTAATCTTTTGTTTTATAAAAAAAAAACACAAAAAACTTATTAAAAGGAGACATACTTTTTAAAAAAATACTTTATAAAAAATGTACACAAGCTAATTAATTAAAAAATAAAATAAAACACAAAATAATGAGTTCTAGTTCCATATTTGGTTGCATTTATCTAGGGACTCTTCAAAATGTTCATTGACCTGCCTTTGTATGACATCTTCAGTTAACAAAATTCGTCGTTTGGTTTCAAACGACAGTCTGCTTTTCAACTGAAGCATTTGAAAATGACAAAATAAAAAAATAAATTTATTACGTTGTGTTATATTAAAAATAAACTTCGGGTTCTAAATCGCTTTGAAGCTTATATTTATCGAAATCTAAGAATCGCCATTCACTACCAAGTTTTTGCAAATTCTTAAAAAGAAAGAGTGTTTTTCTGGATCAAAATAATTTTAAAATTGCTAAATATTGAAGCTAAAAATGGGTGATTCCAAAACGTCATTTGCAATGCAACCGAACACAGTCTTACATTCCTAAACGCAGCCATTTAAACATTGGCAATGTCTTACGTTTCTAAATGTATAACAGTTATTGATGCGCAAGCAAAAGGAACACTGTGCATCAATAATTTTCTTGATGCTTTGTTGACATTTATTTTGTAAAAAGTAAACAAAACAGCACGTTACTTTGTATCGAAACAGTATCAAAACCGCATCACTGTAATGTGTTTTGATGTTTTGGAACTCACCCAAAGCTTTTAAAGTTATAAATTTAATCACTAAAGTAAAGCCTTATATTATTTGTTTTTAAACGAAAGAACGTCAAATTGCACCTTAACTGCACCTTAAATAAATTACCCATGCTCTACTCACGACAGTGAAAACTACACCCAATTCGGTGGCAACACTGAAATAACCATAATTATGGATTTTAATGTTAAGGCCTATATTGATGTACATACTAATATTTTTGCTCACATATTCAACTATAATTACAGGTTTTGGTTCAGTATGTCAGTGGGAAATACACACTTTTAAGGTCTAGAAAAAATTCAGTGAATGGTAACTTAAAGCCATTTCAATTAGGGAGGTAACACTTTAGTACGCGTAAAACCGTAACAAATAATGCTATTACTACAAATTTTGGTATGTCACAGTTTTATATGACTAGAAATTACACTGTCAAATATTGTGTAATTTATCACAGCTTCCATAAAAGCCACTCCTGAAATATTCTAACTGTCGGTGGAGGGTATTAAAAATACGCACAGCCGAGTATGTCACTATAACGTTTGTTTAAATAACATTGTAAAATATAGTTTAGTTATAATACTCTTACCCTGCATTTACACATGCAAGTTATTACTTGCAAGTAGGTTATACGTATTAACATCGAAAATGTCGGCGAAATAGTTGAATGTCATACAAGTTGCATGAATGTTTACACAGGCAAGTGAAAGTTCCTTATAAATCAGAGTTACCAAGTGCGAAACAGAGCTTAATTTCTAAATAAACATTTGGCATTAATAATTGTTATTTCCTTTTCAAATTAGATTAATGTTTAAAAAAATCACGAAATATTTTAAAATATACTTTAAAAAAGTTAAATCTTTAATTATTATTTCCGCAATTATTAAATTTGGTAACACTGCTTATGTTTTTGACATCAACTTGCTGCAAGTGTCAAAAAATCACTGTCTTCAGAAATTTCTTGCAAGTTGTCTGCAAGTACGAAAATGTGATGGTGTTAGTAAAAATGTGTGAGTGTATTGGGTTTTTCGAACTTGCACTTGCATGTGTAAAGGCCAGGTTAGGTCGGGTTTTCAAGATGTGGATTAAGTTTAAACTTATGGCGATTTCTTTTCTGAGAGAAATACTTTACAGTAATCACTCGAAATGTTACATGTTGTGCAACTTCAATAGAACACAATTAGCTGCTTTGTTTTACAATTATTATACTCGTATCATTAATGTGATTCATCAGCGATTTTTAAAGATATTTGAGTGTGGTTTATGCACGCTATTACGGTATGGAAACAAATATTGACATCACTAATGGCTTGGACAAATTAAAACGATAATAAAATACATTGACTTTTTTCATTTTAGCATGTAAATATTTTTATATTTTCACAAAATCGTGAGCGGTATAAATAAAACATTGATTGTACAAACAAAGTAGTAAGTACCAAAGTTGTAAAACGGGGTTATATGAAGACCTTAATTAA
Organism: Pollenia labialis; assembly: GCA_949318255.1. Lineage (NCBI taxonomy): Eukaryota > Metazoa > Arthropoda > Insecta > Diptera > Polleniidae > Pollenia > Pollenia labialis. The sequence goes on from OX439140.1 coordinate 131,978,753, forward strand.
AAGTAAGGGTGGAATATGCAACATAATTTGAATATTTTTTTAGCAGCCTATTCCCAAAAAAACTTGAACAGTTTTCCCACAGTTGTACAAACGAACACAAAAATGTAGAACATGTAACATATTTCTCAGAAAAGAAATCGCCATTAGTTTAAGTTATTCTGAAACTTGAATTTTTCCGGCGAAATGGGATTTTTTTTATTAAAAATTTCTTAAAGACCAACATTTTAAGCAACACTAAGCTGTTTCGTCAATATTTTATATACAAACTTGGTAAAGGCGGCACAAATCAGTTAACCCAGTCTTAAAGTTAACGAAAAAAAAAAGTTTTTTCGCTCTCCTGTTTATTTTGCAGATAGAACTTTTTGATTATAAATATTTAAAATTGGTATTAATAAGACTTAATAACAATGAATTGAATTTGAATTCATGGCAAAAATAACAAAAAATAAATATATTTATATATACACTCAAAAAATTATGTAGTTAAATTCAAACGAAAATTCATTTGAAACAACTTAAAATTCATTTAAAAAACGGATCATTTACATTTCATTTAAAACAAATGATTTTTACATTCATTTTTAATTTTTTTATTTATTAAACAGCATATTCTGTAAAAAACCCGAAAAAAATCAAACTACATAACAAAAATAAATACGGAAAAACATTATTTTTTGGTAGTTTGGTTTTTGAATAACAAACACAAATGTTAAAAAATAAAATTATTCGTAAAATAACTATATTTTTATTCAATTTTAACAGTACGGAAAACGAAATTAATAACCCACAATCAGTTACTGTAATAATTTTATAAGTGTATGTATGTATGTACATATAATCTGGAAATTTATTTCTCATGGTGAGTAACATTTATTATATAAATTTTCATATTATTCGATTACAATCCTCAAAAGCTTTTATACTTTAATAGTCTTATTCCTTCAATATTTTCCAGGAATATTTTAAAGTATGATAGTGCATACAAAATATTCCTGGAAAATATGGAAGGAATAAGACTATTAAAGTATAAAAGCTTTTGAGGATTGCAATTTGACTTAGAATACACATTCGAATAATATGAAAGTTTGTATAATAAAAATGTTACTCAACATGAGAAATAAATTCCCAGATTTTATTTGTTAAAATAATTTTAAGACATATTATGGTTAATTTAACCATATTTTTGTCACCGGCAAAGAAATTATGGTTAAATAAGTCCTCCAACAAGAAGCTACACCCAAAATATGGTTTCCTCTAAACATTTTATGATTAAAAATCGAGCGATAAACGAAATCATATTCAATTTTCGTTTTTTTTTTTAATAAATGACTTTATTGGCAACACTTGCATCATCTCCTAAAATGGCATTGCCACATAAGGTACCGTTACGATTTTATAGCAAGAATAATTCTATTTCATACCAAATGTAAATGAAATAAAATAAAAAAAACTCTTGCCTGTAAAATTAAATTTTTGGTGCTTACGTTACTTTCGCGGTTAATGCTCGATATGACAATAAAATGCATATCACAAATAATTGTTTGGTTATAAACTAACAATAATAATTACTTCTTTTTCAAGAGCAACATGCTATGGCTGAAAAACAACCATTCTATTAAAGGTGTTAAACATATTTTTGTTATTAGTAACCATAACATGTTCGGAGACAACCATAAAGTGATTGTGGCTTCTTGATGGGGGACTAATTTAACAATAATATGGTTGCCGGTGGCAAATTGACCACAATATCTGACCGCCTCCGAGAAAAGGGACCTAGTGTGTGAAAATGAAGTTTTGAGAAAAACACATTTCATCTTATTCTACACCCTTTTAGATACCAGAATCAACTCTTAAGTCCAAACCCTTTTTTTGACAGAGAAGGTTAAAAATTTCCTTAACAAATTTGGAGGAGACCATATTGAAAAATGTGTTTTTCTGGGTGTAGCTGTAGGGTTGACCAGGACTTCAACACATTCGGAATGCAGAGTCATGTTAAGTAGCTCAACAATTCGTTTTTTCGCTACGATTAAAGTCTTTTGTCTTTGAAATATTCAAGTTTTGTATCGAGGGTCAAGGAATTGAGATAAACACTAGGTTTTATTATTCTCTTAACCATCAAATCTTTTATTCAGCGCTTACACTTAAAGCTAAAAGTAAGGCACAATATTTTTTGGGTCCCTGAACTGTTTCCATTGATAAATTTATTATTTTTTCTAATAATGCTCGAAGACTTCTTACTTGCGGAATAGCGTCAATTAACGCAGCCGTGGCTTTGCTTATGGATACACATAAGAGATTAAGTAAACGGAAGAACATTTCACAACTAAAGCGCAAAGCAAAACGGCTTTAGCTGGAGCCACCCTCATATTTGCTGAGGAATGTCTGAGGAGGGGGGCAAAGGGCTTGAGATTATTTATAATGTCGTATAGCCAAGCCGCTCTTAGAGCACCGTCTTCTTTAGAGGTGAAGTCCGTGTAAGTCATGGACTGTTTTACGTCTCTAAACGATCTGGGGAAACACAATGACTTGAATTTACCATGGTTGCCCAGCCATGTGGGCAACAAAAGGGCTTATTGCTTTGCTAACAGGCCCAAAACCTTTCTTCGGCAACACTTTTGGTCGCATTAGGGAGAAGTTACAGAAATTACCAGAACGTGAATTCCTTCACACACGGACGTCCACCTCTGGGTTAAGACAGTCCAAGAGATTTGTTACACTGTCCTTTGCCAAGCCGGGTAAGTTACTTTTGCTTGATAAGGCGGAACTAAAAGTATGTTCAGACCTTACAAATATTTACCGAAAAAAATCCCAAAAAAAAGCGTGACCAGTAAATTTATCAAACTTCCGCTTTCATTTTAACAATTTCTATTGATCTACTAAATTATTTTTGCGAAAAGATAATTGTATAATGTAATTTATAAACTGTTAAATGGTGTTTGATCCAGGCAAACTTTTTGAAAAAGCAAATAATTTTTAAAACAACTAGGGGTTATGTGTAAGACGTCAAATATTTAATAGGAGTGAACATAGCTTCAGAGTGCTTGTTGGCCTATTTCGTCTGGTTTAAGCTTATAATGGGTAATGTGTGAACCAGAAAATGCAGATCTTGTAGGTTGATGACGAAACGGTAAAACATCTGCTCTGCTGTTGTCCGTCCTGCATTGGGGACATCCAGACAGACATTTTTCGGAAGGAAAATGGTGAGATAAACTGATATTTATGAACTTTCACCAGGCAGGGTAATAGATGGTCCGATACATAGGCTACACAAAAGATCCTCTGGGTCATCTACATACATACATATTGCAACAAGAGTCTAACTTGCATGTCGTTGTGGTGCAAATTGAACCATCTTGTTCTAGGCTCGCGAAATTTTCAAACGAAAATTTCTACTGTTTTGTGGGGTATATTTTGTAATTAAAAATAATTGAAAAATCAGTTGTTTTAAACATTTTGCAAGGTAGGCATTTATAGTTTAAGCATTTTAGAAAGCAAAGCCGGCCAAGCCCGACTATTTCGAGAGTGTACCCTATTCGGGATCCATGGACAGTCATGGAACCGACAGAACAAAATTATGTTATGAGTTAAAGATGCATGTAAATGTTCTTTGTTCCGAATATTATTAAGATATCTTTGTCTATAGATATTTCTTTGTCATTAAGTGTTTTTATGGAGGGGGTTTCTATGGGACCTTTGCTTAATTTCGAAGCTAACCGCACAACATTTTGTCCTGACATAGAAGCTATCGCAAAAATTATTGCCAACAATTTGTATGTTAATACAAACATTTATGGGGAAGTTATGTCATTAAGGGCTAAAAAATCAGAGCGAGTTAAACTCTCTGTTTGGTTTAAAATGTGTTTAAACCAACAAATCTATAAATCACCAAAGAGATAAACCATTTTTAAACGCATAAAATTGGGCGTTTAAACTACCAATGCAGACCATATGAATTTGCTGAGATTTATCGTAGTGCTGCCACATGTTATTTTTTTAACAACATATAATACATGGGACACTGATTTATAGTTGTTGAGTTTAAACTACATATAAATTCAAGTTTAGTTCAACTAAACCAACGTTTAAACCATCAGTGATTTTTTAGCCCTAAGTTATTTTCATAATATGTATTAGTTTAAAAATAACATTTGTGTCTATTGTTTTGTAGTTTAGTAATTTGTAACGCCCATGATGAAATGAACAGGTGGTATTACTACGCCAGATAACGATTTTTTTGCACATGCATTGTTTGTCCAATCTTATGTCAAAGTTTTGTTTATGTTTACAAAAAGTCCACGTTTTGTGTTGTGATTAGTGTATTTTACTAAAGTTTTTTAAAATTTTAATTAATAATTAGTATTGTGGTTATTTTGTTGAACTATTTATGGTTTTTAATCCAAATTTTTTAATATTTTAATTCGGCTCAAGTTCATCAAATTTAATTTTCATTAAATTATTTTTATGAAGAAAGGAATTTTACAACATGAAAATTAATTAAAATTGTTATTGAAATCATTCATTCTTGACTGACCTGAGATTCGAACCCATTTAATTAATAATAAATAAGATATTGGCCATTAATTTATAAAAATTGGCTAAAAATTTATTTATTTTATCACGTTCAGCGGCATGCTTTGATTTTTGCTTAAAATATTTTTTGACGTAAACTTTGGATAATTTCCTGCGTTTAAAAAACTGCAATCGAAGTAGAAAAACTGCCTTTTCTACCACTTCTTTATTTTTTATTGGCCAAAAAAAAAACTGTTGCTTTTACTTCTGATTCATTTATTGTAAACAGTCGCTGTCAAACCAACTCAAAAAGCGAAAAGTTGTACACAAATTTTCGTTTTTTGTTCGACAGTTTTTGGTTTCGACTGCAGTTATTTTAACCCAGTTGTACTTGTTGCCGTAGTGATGCCATCTGCATGATTTCACCACAGTAAAGCCAGCATTTTTAGAAGCCAATTTTTGTGTTGCCATTTTGCATAATTTTCGTAATTAAAAAAAAAAATAAATTTATTTGTTGTTGTTTTTTGTTTGGCTTAAGGTCATATATTAAAATTATAAATAAAAAATCCACAAATTTTTGTATTTTTAATGGAAAAGCTTCTAGACTTTTCAGTAGATCTGATGGGAGAAAACCCAAAAATTCTCACCAAATACGTGGATGACTTGTTTTGTGTTATCAAAAGGAAAGATGCGAATGATGTGTTAAGAATTTTAAACTCATTTAATAGACAGATTTGTTTTACGAAAGAAGAGGAAAATGGAAATAGAATACCCTACTTAGACTGTGTGGTTCTTAGACAAAACAACCTGCTTAGGACAGACTGGTATCAAAAACCAACATCGTCTGGAAGACTCATAAACTTCTACTCTAAACATCCTAGGCGAATAATTATTAACACTGCCACAAATTTTATAAGACGAGTTTTATTGATTAGTGATGACTCTTTCCACAAGGATAATTTTAAAAGAATAATAGACACGCTAAAGAAAAATGAATTTCCTATAAAAACTATTAAGGATTTAATCAAACATGCAAAATCAAAAAAACTCGGTAGCAAAGAAGAAGAAAAATTAGTTAAAATATACAAATCAGTAACGTACATTCCCGGATTCTCCGAAAGGCTTAAGAACTCTAACATATACAACAAGGAAAAATACGAAATAGACCTTAAGACCAATAACTCTGTGTACCAATTATTCAGCAAACCAAAGACGAAACTTGAAAAGGAAGATAAATCAAACTTGATTTACAAAATAAGCTGTGAGGGGGACGGGTCCAACATATGCCCAAAGGTATATGTAGGGACTACAAAATCAACACTCAATACAAGATTATCAGGACATAAATCTGATCACAGAGCTGTAACAAAACCAATTGAACAAAAAACTGCCCTTGCGGCCCACTGTACAATAACAGGACACAAACCAAATTTCAATAATGTGAGCATCTTACAAGAAGAGAGTAACTATGCCAAGAGATACACACTGGAAATGTTACATATAGTAAACACACCAACAAACTTACGTCTCAATTACAAGACAGACACCGATAAGATTTCGCATATATACAAATACACAATAAACAAACACCGACATAGAAAACAAAAATAAGACAAGAAAAATATCAGTTGATGAAAATTTGACGAACAGTGAGGACGTGTCAACTTTTTTGTAGTTTAAATTTGACAGTGTTTTAAATGTATGTATTGATTAGTGTTACGTTATAAAATTTAAATGTTAACTATATGTGTATTTTGTAGCCCCTGAAGATGACCATCGATGTATGGTCGAAATATCGGATTAAAAATAAAAAACAAAATTAAAAATACAAAAATTTGTGGATTTTTTATTTATAATTTTAATATATGACCTTAAGCCAAACAAAAAACAACAACAAAGATAATCGACACAGGTCAACAATAAATATTGAACAATAAATTTATTTTATAAAAAAAACTGCGTAAAGAATTTTTTTTTTATTTAAATGAACTTTTTTAGTACATAATAACATTTTCTCTAAATTTCTCAAAGATTTATCAGTAAACAAGTAAGAGTGCTATCTTCGGCTGTGCCGAGTGTGCCGTTAAAAAAAATAGATTGTTTTAAATTTTTATTTGATCGTTTTTTTTTAATAAATAATAAATAAATAAAAATAATAAATTTAATAATTAAAATAAATACCTTTTAACATATTAATATTGACAAATAAATACTTAATAGCAAATTATTTAATTAGATTTTTAAAAAACAAAATATTTGCTATAAAAAATATTTTTTTACAAGTAAAAAAATTTCATTCTATACAGCCATGTTCTGAAAAATTGAATTCTAGTTAAATTGAATTCAAACAATTTCTGAAAATGGTTGAAAGTTCAAAAACTTTTCAAAAATTAAATATTTATTCTCCTCATACTTTGATCACTACTTATCTTTACCAGAAATACTCTTAAAACCAGAAAAATACGGGTATTTTTTAAAGTTTAAGTGAAAATCTTCGTCGATTTTAATTTCACTAAAGCTCGATTTCCAGAACATGGTTAAAAGACATACATTTTTTAATATTTTCTTAATGACTATTAAAGTATGATACACAAAAATATTATTAAATAAAAATTTTCAGTTCATAAATTTTGTTGATTTTTTAAATAAATAAAACTTAAAATAAAATATAAAACATTATACTTATAAAGAAAATTTAACTAAATTAAAAAATATTCTGGCCTTTCGAAATGTTTCTCTTTATTGAAAACACTTTTTTTTTTACTAATTTCAACTAATAAAAATTATTTTACAAAACATTAAATTTAGACTTATCAAAAAAAAAACGATTTCTTTAATTTCCTTTGATCTAAACAAAATTTAGTCTTTTTTCTTTTTTTATTTTCAAAAACATTCGCTAAATAATTATTTCGTATTCGAATTAATATTTTTACCAAACGTCTAAAGTCATTAACGTTGCCATTGATTGCGATACGCCAGATATTGGGGATCGTATTGCTGGTGTTCTATTTGAGACTGTTGCGGTCTGGGTTGATAACTATCCGTAACTGAGTCGTAATTGTTTTCAGTGGAATCCGTTTGCAGGGATCTCTTCCAATAGCCACCACCACCACCACCACCAGCCGATTCACTCCAGTCATCTCCGTGATCTTCATAATGATGCTGATGATGTGCATGTTCAACAAAAACAACCTGTCGTTAAAAAGATTTATTCTTTGAAATAAAATAACCCAAGGAAATACCAAAGATACCATGTGTATGATTACAAAAACAAAAGGATTTATTAGACCTTTTTTTAGGTTTTGTGAATAGGAAGAAAGGATTTCATTTCATTTCGGTGAATAAGTTTTCAAAATAGTTAGAGATTATATAAAATTAGGGATTGCTGTTCTTTAGGGGAGGTATGTGTAAAATTCTGGGATTTTTTGTTTGTTTTAGTTTTGAACAATTAATTATTAAAATTCTTTTAGTTTTAAAAAGTTAAAAAGTATTAGAACTTATTGGTCAAAAACTTATAATCTTTATTGCTATACCACTTTCAAGATTTGATTTCAGCATTAGAATGCCAAATTTGTAGTTATATGGGTTAACATTTAAAGTAATAGAAAATCTGAAACATTAACAGTTCGCTAAAAATCGCTTTTAAAAGCTTTAAATATAAAATATTATATCCGTTTTTACATAACAACGAAATCTAGAAAATTTAATTTGAAATCTTCCTCAAAATTAATTGTTTTATTTTTGTTTTTGGCTAACTACTTATTTCAGTCAACAGTAGACCTAAACCTTCGTAAAGCAAGGCGAAGAGGTTCCGTAAGCGGCTCCAGAGTAAATTGTTTTCAACCCTTTAAACGTCTGAGCTTTTTGTTTTCTTCTTTAGTTTTCCACCAGACAAAAAACACGTTGAAATTTCAAGGTTAGAAACGATTGCATATAGTTAATGATGAAACCGCCAAAACTTTCACTCGGTACAGTTGTGCTAATGCGAAAAAAAACGTAAAACACGCGAACAACAAACAAACAAATAAATTGATAACAATTTTACTAACATTAATTTTTTATATACTTTTTCATCTACATAATGGGATTATGCTCTCATCTAAAATAATTTATGTAAACCATTTTTCGCGAGGTCGCTTTCACTATTGTTTATCAAATAAAATCTAAATTTCTTAAATTGTTTCAAAAACCCGTGTGGTTTATGTGCCGCCTTCCTTGGTAATTTTTGAAAAAATTATGTCTTATGTCTGCATCACCATTAAAAAATACCAAAGCGATAACTGTAATTTCAAACTCCCACTTAATCAAGGCGAATTGAGTTACAGGTGTTCGACACCACGCCTTCTGATTTTGACAGTCCATGCCTATTTGTTTTGATTTGTTGGTGTTTTGCTAAGAATGGTTGGCATTTGGAGCCGTAAACACTAACAATGAAATGCAAAACCCTCTATGTTGTTTCTGTTGTTTTTGGATTGTTGTAGTTGCGACACCACCTGTAGTTGAATTCGCCTTGCACTTAATTAAAACTAATGAGACAAAATTGTTATCAACCATAGAAAATCTCTCTTAAACTGCTTTTTTTGGAATCTACTCATTTTGCTGATCTCACAAATCCTCAGCTTTAAGATATTTATTTGAAAACGTATTATTATTAAAAAAAATACTACAATATAAGCACACTACATACCAAGGCCCATTGAAAAGGTCTGCGCAAGAAGACTGATGATCATTGTTTATGTTCTTTTTAGTTGTCAAAAGTTGTTTACATTTTGCTTACATGTGCATGTATACGTTTATGGTATCCCTGCAAATAATAGGACCAGTCCAAACACGCGTGTAAAGAGTAGTCCACAAAGGACCAGGACTAGTCCAAAAGTAACCCAAACGTATGGAAAAAACCTGGTCTATTTAACATTACGATGTCCTAGGAGAGGATCATATAACCGACCTTTGGACCACTAAGGAGTAGTTTTAAAACTACTCCATGGTATACTCAAGAGGATTAGTTTTGAAGTCGTTTAAAAACGAAAGCACGTCGTTAAAAAACGAAGACATGTCGTCTCACTACAAACACTTTATAACAATGACATGGTCCATGCTTGCATTACATCGGACCAGTCCCTGGAGTAGTCCATTTTATCAAAATGGGTCAGGTGGTCCAATTTTATTTGCTGGGATGCCACACATACACGTTTTTTCCTTTTGCTTTGTATATGTGGTAGTAAATTTTTGACAACTAAAAAAAATCGTTTTTTGTTTTTGTACAAGTAAGCAGACCTGATAGATGGGCCTTGCTACATACATACTTAAATTAGGCAAAATGTTGAAAATGTAAATAGAGGTAAAATTACTCTTGTTTATTTTTTTTTTATAAAACTTCAATTTTGTTTGTCGAATTTTTACCAAAAATCTAAAAAAAATAAAATTTTGGCGAATTTTGTCATTTTCGATGTACTATTTGGCGATAAACTATGTCCCGTACGTGACGCGATTTTTCTGTACGTAACAGTATATAAAAATATATTTTAAGCTTGGTCCTTAATAATAATTTGGTTCTTAGAAACTTTTTCCCCTAATCGTAATAGCTTTGCCGAATTTTTTTTATTCAACCTAAACACGTGACAGAATATGTAACTTTTTTCTTCAGTATTTTATGAATTATTTCGAAATCTGAATAGCAACAACTGCTCAAACATAACAAAAATACGAGCGAAAAGAAATATGTAAAAGAGAAGTGGCAAAACAACTTTATTTTGAGTGATACATATCTCGTGTGGAAACGGTATACTACCAATTTCTATTATTGAGTAAAAATTCCCAAATTAATTTTTTAACTCTTTTGAATTTACCAGTAAAAAACTGTAAAATACAAAGTTTTTACCAAAAAAAATTTATGTACCGTATGAATTCCCAAAAACTCAAAACTAAAAAATGTTCTTAATTTAAAGAAATTAAAGAATTCTAATTTAATTTTAAGTTACCAAGCCTTTTGTTCACAAGTTAAAAGATCAAGTTTAAGTCATAAAAAGAAAAACTTAAATGATGAAACAGAACTGAGGCTGAAAGATGTTTTTCATGCAGTTTGACATAAAATTATGCCAGAGAATGCGGTCGAGAAATAAAATCAATTTTAATTTGACATCACATATAGACATTTATTCTCTTAACAATGCTACCATACTTTCATTAAATTTCATACATTTTATAAACAAAGAAAACAAAAGAAATGAGAGAGAATTTGAAGTTACTGCCGACGTTTTGATTATGGGCTTTATTTAATGGTAAATATTAAAGCATTTCACTTCACTCATACTTTGTTTTAGTGCTGGGAAACTATCGACACTATCGATAGTCCTTAAATATCGAAAACATCGATAGGAAAAAAATCAATATCGATATTATTATTTAAAATACATCTTTGAAAACATGTAACTGCAGCTATAATCACAGTGTTCCGCCGCAAGTTTACTTGCTAATAATTCGTGCTGGATGTAATGTATACAAACAAAAAAAATAGCTGTTGGTATCGATACCTCAGCTGTGCTTCTTTATACTCCCAATTAGAGGCCCTTTTCCATTTCTTATCAAATAGCTTATCTCTTTTTATTTTGAACGTAAACATTAGTATGTACATATGTATTTCTTTAAAAAATTTTTTTTTGCTAACTTCACTGAATGAATTTTCTTCCCAATAATAATGAATTTTGACTTTAATTCCATGAAAAATTGCATTAAAAAGGAACCTATGCAGTGCTTCGTTGGATCAATGAAACCTGTCTCATTAATATGTATTTAAAGAAACATTACATTAGATCTATGAATATTATTCATTGGATGAATAAATATATTTTTATTAGATTCAATGATTTTATTTCATAATATTCATGAAAATATTCATTAATTTGATGATAAATATACAAGATTTTAATGACACAATTTCATTGAAAATAGTATTTTGTATCACTATTTTAATGAAGACTTTCAATTTTTATTTTTTTTTATCTTTTATTTTATTTTATTTTATTTTTAATTTTTTTTTTTTATTTTAATTTTTTTTTTTTAATTCGCTAAGCTAATCCCGCGATGCTTTACGCTTGTCTGCAGGAACCAGAGTCTCTGGCGGGAATCGTTCCCGCAAACCCCGGTGCTAATAGACTAGCTCACTACCAGCTAGCCTACCGGGACAGTGTAGTTTTTGAATAAAAAAAACTACATATGTTTTTTGCCATTACTCAATTAGGATCGTAAATATGAGATTAAATTGTCCATAAAAACAATAACAACGTTGATTTATTTTGCTAGCGTTTGTACACATTAAAGAAAACTAAAAACATACATATTTATTGATTGAAAGTTTTTGTTTCATTACTATAATGACATTTTTCATTGTCATAATGAAACTTTTAATTTATGAAGGTATGCTTTTTCGAAATATTTTTATACTTTTAATTATTGAGACCAAGGCGAATTCATGCATACGGTGGTGGCGATACTGCAACAAGTAACAACACCAACAACACAACATTGTATTTTATTTGTTGCTTTAGTTGGCCGATATGTCAAAAACACAAATAACTTTTGACATTTCTCTCTCTAATTTAGAAAAAAAAGTAGCACAGCTGTGCCTTCAACGCCACCTGAAAATTGAATTCGCCTTGATTGCGACTATAAAGTTACAGTGAAAATTCGATAATCCGGATAATTGATTGCAGACCCCAATCCGGAGTACCGAATTATCCGGATTACCGCATATATGTATTTATTAAAAATTGTAATAATTTATAGCAAAATTAAACATAAATATTAATTCGAACAGTTCAGTTAAAATATACGTAGTAAGTTACATGCACAAAAGCGTAGATGCCTTGAGGCGAAAAGTAGGTTTACTTTCTACTTTTGTAAGCGTCACAAGCAGCGTTCGAACAAATCAGCTGATTTTGACAAATTAAATTTTATTTTTACTTGTGCTGCTGCTGCATAAAAAGCGTTGCATGAAACTTGAGACGTAGAGCGCAAGTAAGGTTAGAAAACCATGCACTGCGTTGAGGCGAAAACGCGTGATATGGACCTCCCGCTTAAAGACAAACTGAGCCTTGAACTAAAAACGCATGTGCAAACATACTCATATCACACTATTCTAATTGTAATTTTTAAAGCATGCTGTGATTTGAATAAAAAATAAATAAAAACGGGTGTTATTCAATCCGAACTATAGAGTTGAAATCAATCCGGATAATAGAATAAGCAATGAGCTGCAAAATTCGGTCCGGATTACCGAATATTCCGAATTAGTGGAGTCCGGATTATCCAATTTATACTGTATTTGAATGTTAAAAATTATTTTTTTTTTCAATTGTTGAAATATGTTGCTTTTATAAACAATTTTGATTTCATAAATTTAATGGCATATTACACTAGATGTATGAAATAATTAAATCTTACATTTTTTAATTAACAATTAAACATTTTTAAGGAAAATATTATTTTGTTTTAATTTATGAATATAATTATGTTTGTATATGGTTTTTTATGTTCCCAATTGAAATTTTTTGTTTAACTAGGACAAACTTAAGTTTTTATATATCCAATGCAAAATTTTCAACGTAATTCGAAATCCAATTAAATTTTTTATGAAAATGATTCTTAAATATATGAAGCATTTTTCTTTCAGTGTACAATTTTTGTTACGTTAGGAATTCTAATATGAATAATATTTTTGTTTAACCTTTCAGTATAGTTCCAATTATTTACTTATTGTTTTTTTTTAATAAATTTGTATGTTTATAGTTTTCTTTTCAAATAAGTTTTTACGTAATTTATTTGAACATATGTACATTCTACATATCGCATTGCTTCCTCTAAAGTTGGTTAACCCAAAATTTTTATATTTTCAGTAGAGACTAAAAACTGTACTCATATACTTCAAAGGGGGATACAATTGAAAAATTATGAGTTGACTCTCCTTAGAGGAAGCAGTGCGCAGTGTTACCGTTATGCGACTAAAGTCGCATTTTTGCCCCTTTTTGACAACCGTGCCACTTTTTTGACCCCTTTGTTTTAAATCCCTTTTTGTATCATTTTGTAGTTTTTTGTGCCCCTTTTTGAACCAAATTTTTTTTATACTGTCAATCAATGAAGGCGATGTGCCTGCCAGCTTTGATATATATAAATTACTTTGATATTGTTACCGTTTTTATTGATATAATTATTAACCCAGATGATTTTGTAAAAGAGTTCAAACTTTTAGAAACCAGATCAAACGATAAAAGCTATGAAGCAATTTTTAAAATATCTAAGCCTGGAACATTTTGCTACGAAATTGGCAATTTAAAAAACTGTTTGGGTGACAATTTATATCCAAACTTGTATAAATTTGCTTCGAATGTTTTTATTTACCACATAGTAGTGCATCCTCTGAGCGGATTTTTTCTAAGTTAGCATATTTAAAAAATAAAGTGACAAATAGACTGAAAGTAGATACCTGTCAGTCTATGTTATCCGCTTTAAATTTGTATCAAAATGACTTGGAAGATTGGATTCCAAGTTATGAATTGATTAATAAATATAAATTTACGTTTTCAAAAAAATAGATATTTAATAGTTGAAGAAACAACATAACACTGCAATTTATAAAAAAATGGATCTGTACCTGATATTAACTATCTTCCTATCAATACTTTTATATGCTTTTTCCTCGAGGTTTTTTCGTAACTTAATTTTTTTGTTAAAAAAGTAAAATAATCCAAGTGCCAAATATTTATGTACATATACTTCCATATATACATATCTCTATCTATTAAAATGTAAAGTTTTTTGTATCAAATCATATTATGAACTATTTTTTGTTTTTGTAAGTATTGTTATTACACTATTTTAAGCTCGTTTTATTTACAAGTAATTAGTAACTGTTTTTGTATAAATAATTGAAATAAAAATTTTATGCAACAGTTCATTATCGTTTACTTGCAAACAAGACATGTATTTTCACAATATATGTATATATATACATATATATATATATATTAGGGCGGGTCGATTTGTATGGATGAAAAAAAATTAAAAATCGTATAGCAAAAACGTAATCTACATAAAATTCTCCGAAGAAACCATGGGTCTAAATAAAATCCCAGTCCGCGCCTCTCGACTTAAAAATTTTGATTGTAAAAAAATATAAAGTGCAAAAGAATAACCTTACTAAACCATTTTATTAAAAAAATTCGATTTCTTTTTGGAAAAAGCTATTTCTTCAAAAAAAATTTTTTTTTCCAAGGCGGGCAGCCAAATTTTCAAGTCGAGAGGCGCGGATTAGGATTTTGTTTTAGACCCATGGTTTCTTCGGAGAATTTTCTTAGAATTTTATGTAGATTACGTTTTTGCTATACGATTTTTAAAAAAAAAAATCGACCCGCCCTAATGTATATATATATATGTGTGTTTTTCCCAAACAATTTGTATTATATACCTATAATGTATTTTTTTTTATAAATATGAAGTTTATTTTTAATTATGTTTAGTTTTCGATGCAAATAATTTAATAAATACATACTTTTTTTTAAATTTTCCTGTTTTTAAAGTTGCCCCTTTTTTTCAGAATTCCCCTTTTTGTGACACTTTTTTTTTGAAAATCCCCTTTTTGTGCCCCTTTTTGAAAATTTTGAACGGTAACACTGCCAGTGCGATATGGATGTTATATTTTTTATGTGGCATAAGTGCAATTTAAAAAAAACTGTCATTCAAAATAACGTGCAATCAACGAACACTAACGAACTAGTCAAGTACAAACATTCAGTCGATAGTATCGATAGTGAAATCTGAACTATCGATTAATATCGATAGTAGAAAATATATATAGTATCCCAGCACTACTTTGTTTACGAAGAATGCACAATTATTAATTAACTTAACAAAAACTGTATTGGCAATGGACATGAGCTAAGAAATCCTTATGCATGACTCAACAAGATCAGGGCCCTGTTTTTCAAAACTACATGTTACAAATCTACAAGTAAAATACATTTGAAACGAAAACAAAAATTGTAAAATTGTTGCTTTTTTAAATATATTTTACATTTAGAATTGTAACTTGTAGTTTTGAGAAACAGGGCCAAGATCAAATTATTCTCCTGTAAATTTTCTAAAAAAAAAAATTTTAAAATATGTTTAACAAAAATATTTTTTACAAATAACCCTTAATCCAAGAACGTATAATACAGCTTTAAAGAAAAATTAGTGTAAAAACAATTTTTTACAAAACTCGTGTGTGTGTGTGTGAATTCCAAAACAAACCCAAAAAAACGACTTAATAGTTAACCAACAAATTAAAATTAATTCATGGAACTAAAACAATCATACCTTTTGTGGAGTGCCACCACGCTTAATATCAATCCAGAATCGGGCAATATTGATCAGCAGACCAATTAAGGCGATGGCAAAGAATTTAATCTGCAAATGGGCACCCAACAGTTTCAGCAACAATTCGATTTTGGCCTTAAGGAACGTGCCCAAAAACACTAATTTTGCTAAAGCCTTCTTCTTCTTCTTTTTCTTGAAGCGGGTCACTAAGAAATTAAAATTAATCAAACATAAAGTTAGTAAAATTTGTTTGATTTAAAAAAGAAATGCTTAAAAATTATTAAATAAAAAAAAATGGGAGGTTTGTGGTGTTTGTTAGTAATGGGTGCGGTTTTTAGTGCGGCTAGAGAGAGAGAGGGAGAGAGATAATGCTTGACAGCTAAAAAACAGGAACTAATTTTATGTACAATGCATTCACGAATATTTTATTCTTAACAACTTTTGGAAAGTGTAAACCTTGTGCGTAATTAAGTCGGTATCATAGTGATTGTGTTCTGGTGCTTGTCCGTGCTTAACATGCTTAGTTGGTGCTAAAACCTTAAACCAGTTATCTTGTGTAAAAACGGAAACAACGTATGTTAGGTGTTATCGTTTTTTTCAAATCTATTTCCTATTTATTTCGCTTGTGCCATGAGTAAGTTTGTCGATAAGGAAGTATCTGTGCCGGTAATGCAGGTTTTGATTTCACCTTTAACTGCCGCCCAGTTTGTGGCGTGTTTTTAAAAGACTACAAAGTTGAATTTTTTTTAAATTGAACATGACATAGTTTTGTTGTGGGAGTCTTTTAGCCTTTTTTTTTTAACATACCGATTAAATTAAGCAAATGTCATAAGTATTTAGCGACAAAAACTTTTTGATTCAGTTTGCGGCGACTTAAAACTCAACTGAGACTTTAGTATCAGTAGCTTTAAGAAAACAATAAATTAATTGAATCGATAAAAATACTTTGCAGTTGAAAATGGCTAAAAATAAAAGGTCAAATTAGCTATAATCAGTGGTGGATTTACACTAGGGGCAGTCGGGGCTAGAGCCCAGGGCGGCAAATTTTCTAGGGCGGCAAAATTTGGAAAGTGAAAAAAATTTTTTACTGTCATCAAAATTTCTCAATAGAAATTTTATATTTTAATTAATCATATATTATTTAATAGATAATTCAAGAAATGCGACTCGTATAATATTTGTCAAATTGAAATTTTGTAAATCATAATTTTGGCACCTTAAGTGAAAATTTATATTCGAAATTATTTAATTAATTAATTTCTTTAACGATTTAAAATGGTAATAAAACTGAAACCTCCATTTATGTAGGTATACAACAATAATCCACAAGAGCGTTACAAAATTAAATTGTGTCATTCCCCTTTTTCTTTCATTGACAGTTCGTTGCATAGCTTTCGTTGTGTTTTGAGAAAAATACAAAAATACAAAATAATAAGCCACAGCAACACTATATGTACATTGTACATATTAAATTGTGGGATTCCCCTTTTTCATATCATTGATTATGTGTTGCATAGTTTTATTTTATCTTTTTTAAACGTGCTCATCATTAAAGAGTAAGTGTTGATTGAGTAAGGTGTTAAATTAATTTATCGATATCAAAAAATTGCATTAATGTTGAGCATAAATATACGATCAATTGTCAACCATGGCTGATGGACGCAAAAAATTGAGTGGATCTGAGTATCGAAAGCGCGCTTTGGACAAAAGTAAAAAGGAACAAGAGGTTTTGAGTAAAACTCCCAAACTAGATGATTTTTTTACGAAAAAAGTATGTGTTACACAAAAATCAGAAACTAACAATAGAGATTGTACGAATTTAGATTATGAAGGTTTGTATCATATTTTTTCAAGTATTCATATTTTTCCAAGTATAATAATGATTCATTTGTCGATGTGTATAAAATGTATATTCATTATTTACTGTCATAATTAGGTTAATAGAATAATAGTAAATTTTTGCAGGTGATGATGCATGTTCTACGTCAACTTCAAAACGAACTCCGTCTACGAGTAATGATACTGATAGTACCACGACTTCTTCGCTGCCACAGAATAACCATCACGAAAGTGAACTTCAAGCTACAATTCCAACAATAAATATAGAAGATAATGAGCATGGGGATATTGTGATAAGCGATGATCCAGGAGAATGGGTTATAAACGATTTCACCAGAGATTACGTAGCTAACCATGGATGTAAACAAAATAAAAATTTGGATTTCTCCGGTACAAAACGTGATTACAGCGATGGAACTTCAAGATGGCTGTCAGAATCACTATTTTTAAGAAAACTTATCAACGGTGAAAAAGTTCCACGCCCATGGCTCATTTACTCAGTTAGTAAAGGTTCTGTATTTTGTGCAGCTTGTCTTCTTTTTGACAGAGAGTGTTCATTTAATGGCAAAAACGGATTTAATGATTGGAAACATGGAGGCGTTCGTGTTGGTGAGCATGAAAACTCAAAACATCATAAAAAATGTATGTTAACCCTTAAGCAAAGATCGGATACTAAGAACAGAATAGACCATGACTTAGTCATACAAACAGAGACAGAAATCTCTTATTGGAGAAATGTTTTAAGAAGAGTAGTCGCTGCTACTAAAGCCTTAGCTTCTCGAGGGCTTCCATTCCGAGGAAGTGATGAAAAGTTTGGCTCACCAAATAATGGCAATTTTTTAATGCTGATTGAATTTCTTGCTTCTTTTGACCCATTCCTAGAAGAGCATATTCGAAAATTTGGAAATAAAGGATCTGGCAGTACAAGTTACTTATCGAAAACTATCTACGAAGAATTTATACAGCTTTTGTCAGTAAAAGTATCTTCTATCATAATTCAAGAAGTTAAATCAGCCAAATATTATGCTATTATTGTAGATTCCACACCTGATATATCTCACGTTGACCAACTTTCTTTTGTTATTAGATATGTGCAAAAAGATGGAACGCCTGTTGAACGCTTTCTGATATTTATTGAAAATTCTGGACATAAAGCTGAAGATTTGCTAGTTGCTGTATTGTCTATTCTTGAGTTTTTTGATCTTGACCTCGCAGACTGTCGAAGTCAGTCATATGATAATGCTAACAATGTATCAGGAATGTATTCAGGTTTACAGGCAAGAATTCATGAAATTAATGATCTAGCAGAACATGCTCCTTGTGCTGCTCATTCTTTGAATTTAGTTGGAGTTCACGCAGTAGAATGCGCACCAGAAGCTGCTTCATTCTTTAATACAGTACAAACTTTATATAACTTCTTTACTGCATCGACGCAGCGCTGGGAAATTTTACAATCTCATACCGGAAAAAGAATCGCGTTAAAATCTTTATCTGCAACCAGATGGTCAGCTCGTTATGAAGCTGTTCATGTACTTAATCAATATTTCGACGAAATAATCGAGACATTGATTATTATTGAAGAAGATATTGACGAAAATGCAATTACAAGACAACAAGCAAAAGGTATTCGTATTCAAATGGAGCGACTTGAAACAGCATTTATGCAAATATTTTGGCATTTTTTACTCTCGCGATTCAATGCTGTTAGTCAAAGATTGCAAAAAGTTGATTGCAGCATTGCTGACGTGATCGACGATTATCATGGTTTGATTAAAGTTGTTGCTGATACGCGAAATGAATTCGAAATCTATGAAAAAAATGCTTTAAATATTTCAGAGATTAAAGAATATAAAACAACAGTTTCTAGACAAAGGAAGAGAAAATTACATGCTGATGAATCACGGGATGGAGATGTGCAACTGTCAGGTCGAGACTACTTTTGAGTCAATACGTTTAATGTCATTCTTGACAATCTGGATTTCGAATTACGAAAAAGATGTGTTGCGTATGAAAAGATACAGGAAAAGTTCTCAGTTATAATTGAATTTGGCAATTTGGATAATAGAGAGATTCGTAAACGAGCTGAACGTTTAAGAAAGATTTATTCTTCAGATCTTGAGTTCTCATTGGATGACGAATTCGTGCACTTCCATGCTTATTGCACTGAAAAAACGATGGAAAATAATTCACCTTCCGATCTTCTGAAACTTTTGCGAGCAAACGACCTTTACACTGAATTTCCGAACGTAGAAATCGCATATCGAATATTTATTACTTTAGCTATAACAAACTGTGGCGCAGAACGATCGTTTTCTTGTTTAAAAAGGGTTAAAAACTACTTTCGTTCTACAATGAGTGCAAATAGACTCAATAGCTTAGCTATTCTATGCATCGAATCGGAAGTGCTTCAACGTTTAGATTGTGAGGATTTAATCGACCAATTCGCAACTCAAAAAGTCAGGCGTATTTGCCTGTGATAAAATTATTATATTATAATTATTGTGCTGTTTTTATAAGACGTTTGCCAAACGTCACTCAATCGTCTGTATGTTGTTTTTGTTGTTGTAACGGCAACAACAACATGCAGATGATTGAGTGACGTTTGGCAAACGTCTTATAAAAACAGCACACATGAGTCAAGCTGAGTGCAAAATGTATAGCTCTAAGAACAAAAACAAATATTTTTTATGTCATATCAAAGTATATAATATATAATAAATTATTTGCAATACATTAGATATTTGAATTTTTAAAAATAATGAGGCGGCATTTTTTTCAGTGCCCAAGGGCGGCAAAAGTTTAAATCCGGCCCTGGCTATAATAAATTTCGACTGTGTTTATTATAATTGGCGGCTCTTAGCATGTTTTAAGGGCATCAGCCTTGTTTTATGTATATAACGATTTGAATAAAACTTAAGTCGATTTATAAGAAAAGCAATTTAAAAAAAAAACAAGTTAGAGTGCCACATTCGGCTGTGTTGAATATCTGATACCCTCCATCAACAATTAAAATATTTCAGGAGTAGGCTGTTTATGGGGTATGCATGGCGTTATTTATTGCCATTTAAAGCTAAATTTGACCAAATTTTACCACAATATCTAAATTTTCTACGGCTTAGGGAATATTTAAGTGATTTGCCTGAGTGAGATTAATATGGGGCCTGTGGTAAGTTATGGACCAATCTTAACGATTTCTAGTCCTATGAAACTATGGAAGACAACATTTGATTTAAAAAACATGGTTTATTATGGGCCGATCAGCCCAAAATTTAGTAGTTCACTACAAGTGGTGTCTTCTAGTCATATACAACGATGTTAGTTTTTTTTTTTTTAATTTTGTAGGGTGGTTGATCCACATTTGTATTCATAACCCTTATCCTACTTAGCCGATTGTGCAGGATAGCAATTCTGCTTAGGAAAACTATAAACAATTTGACACCAATATTTACCCCTATTATGTAAGTCGACATTAATTTTAAATTGTTGTCACATCAAGTCGACGACTACATCACTTCGACGTTAATTTGGTATTTTATAAGAAAGCTGTGTCGACGTCGACTAGTTATCGCAAATTTGACAAAAAATAAATCCCATCTATAATTATTATACCCTTCACCACAGGTGAAAAAGGGGTTTGAATGTGTTCGCACATTTTTCCCATGTTTTAGATAAGAGATATTTTTACCGTAAGTTTTCAGATTCTTCAGAGCTTTAAAGTTTATTATTAAATATAATGGTCATTTTCTCATTAGGCGATTATCTGTTTTCTCAACGAAAAACTCCACATTAAAGATATTTGGTTTTCTTAATGTCTCATTTGCTTCTATTCTGTCACAAAGCTAACCGGCCCTCATATGCCAATTATTTATTTGCCGTTTATTTGTCATACAGATAAATTCAATCAGATGACTCCAAACTTTTACATGCATTTTTATAGGTGTTGCCAACTAAAAACATAGTTTTTTACGATATAATTAGAAAACCAAAATCGTTACTTTATCGGTCAAAAAAATTTATGTCGACATTAAGTAACAAGCAGTTTGTCGATACATTGAGAAAATTGCCATAAGACTTTTCTATCATGCAAATTTCCGTTAATGAAGCAATTTCCACTGAATATTTGCCAATCCTTTTAGTTGTTTGAAATGTCAAAAATGTTCGCGAGTTTTTGCTATTTTTGCATAAATTTTTTTTTTTTGTTATTTTCCGATATTTTTTTTTTAGCGATTTAGCGATTTCAAATAAATTTTAGGGTTTGTTTCCAAGTTTGAAATCTTCGCAAATTTTAGCCATGTTCGCGAAGGATGCGATTTTTTCCTATAAGTTTTCTGATTCTTTACAGCTTTAACGATTTTTAATAAATATTAGACTTTGCTATCATGTCGCTGTTAGCAAATGTTGCAATTTTTACCGAATATTTGCCATTCCTTATAGTTTAAGGGACTTGAACAAAATTGTATGGCTTTTTTAAAATATAAAAAATGTTGTCGAATTTTCGCTATTTTTGCAAAGTTTTCCGAATTTTCGCAATTTTGGTTCTTTTAGGCGATCGTCATAAATTAAGAATTTTCGCGAATGTTCGCTGTTTTAGCCAACTTTTCTGATTTTTCGCAATTTTCGCAAAAAATTTACTAATAAAATATATGGCCATTACTTCTTTTAAATTTGCAGTTTTTTTTATTAAACGTTTTTAATAAATAAGTTTACATTTCATTTTACATATCTTTAACTTTCATTTGAGTCGTCGCAAAATTTTTTGTCGATTAAAACAGGGTCAATTCTACTCGTCAGTAGTAATCGCTTATTGTCAATAACGACTCTGAAAATAAAATTACGCTTCAGGTGCCGTCGACTTACGTCGTAGTCGACTTTCATAATAGGGGTGGTTGTTTTTTTTCTGTTGAGTCTTTCGAAAGTGAGTGCGTTTTCAACTGACGGACATGGCTAAATTGCCTAAGAATTACTCAAGAACCGAGGATATATAAATACTTAATGGGGTCTTAGCTGAATTTTAAAAAGTTTCACACGGAATGGCAAACTTAGTATACCCTCATTCACTACAAGTGGTGATGTAGGGTGTAAAATATCTAAGCTTATATAAAAATCTTCTAAAAATTTAGCATTGGGGGGGTTAAAAATACTAAAAGCAAGGTAATGAAGAAAAAAAATATGTATAAAATGTTCTGTGTGTATGTAAACGGTGCAAAAAGTTATTCAAACACCCACCTCCAATACCTCTACCATATTTCATTCGATGTTTCTCCTTGCGCTGTCCACCATCAAGTCCGGCCAATTCTTCCAGTAGACCCAAACCTAAGTGATCTGTTGAAGGTTCTTGTTCTACTACAATCGTTGGAGTAGCATCGCCATGGCCTCCCTTCTTCTTTTTACGTTTCTTATTTTTTGATGGTCTTAATTTGTGGCCAATTGGCTTAAGCTGCTGTGTTGCATGATCATCATGATGTTGTGATGCTAATTGATGTTCTATTGGTTGTATGACTAAAAGATTAGCAACCGGAGTTGCTAAATCTTGTTGGCCCTTCTTATTCTTTTTGCGTCGCTTATTGCCACCTCCAGGCTTTTTTAATTGTTCTATGGCTTCTTCATCATTTTCCTCATTATTTTCTCCATTGCTTTCAAGTTCTATAAACTCAACATCACTGTCACTGGCTTCGTGGGCAAGAATGTTAGAATTTTCTTCTATATTATTTGTATTTTTTAAATCTCCCGTTTGCTCATTAACATGATTATTATCATTCTCGTCCTCCCCTTCTTCCTCATACTCAGCTTCTTCATACTCTTCAGCTTGTTCATCATTCTCGGTGTCAGATTGAAAACTATTTTTTGTGTTTTGCAAATACTCATATTCTCTTCCTAAGAAACTGTAATGAAAATTGTTTGGCCTCATAAGTTTGTTGTACTTAAGGTTTGTTCAGACTTAACAAATATTTGACGAAAGAATCCAAAAAAGCGTGACCAGTAAATTGATAAAACTTAAGCTTTATATATAACAGTTTTTTTTAACTTACTTAACTTTATGTGTAAGAAGATAATTGAATAATGTCATTTAGAAACTGTTAAATGAAGTTTGATCCATTAAATGTTTTGCAAAAGCAAACAATTTTGTTATTAAACTAGTGGTTACTTCAAGGACGTCAAATATTCAATAGGCGTGAACATAGCTTTACTTAAAGTATTTTTTTATATTTTACCCATCCATTGTTTCCGTTAGATATTCTTTCATATAATTTGTGCCAATTTCAATTTTCTTCAAAATCGTCGAGGGCTTCTCTTTGCTCAGGGTAGTAGAATCACTGTAGCCACGTCTTTCCAGGGTGGAGTTCATTTGGCGATCAGCTTCAGCTGTGTAGGAGGTGTAAATGAAAAAATTGTTATTATTAAATACGTTTTATGTATATTTATTGTTAGTTTTACATATAAAGTTTGTTTGCTAGAATAACCACAAACTAATTACAGTAGTTCCTGCATAACCCCTGTATTTATAAACGATAATTAAATTTAGCAAACGTTTATTAAGGCAAATTTTCATACAAAATTTGTTTTGTAAACCTTTATTAAATATAACAAATTTTTTATAAATACGGGTGGAGGACTTTAGTGATTCTGAAAAATTTGAAAACCTAAATAAAATAATTATAAGACTTAATTTTCTTTTTATAAGAATTGAAAGGGCTAAAGTGCTAAGTGGATTGATAAAAAGTTGACATTTTTAAATATGTTGTTGCCATTTGTTGTTATTCAGTATGGTAATGCTGCTAGGTTTAAAAACGGCAAACACAATAAGTACTCAATTAAATTTATTCTCAGATTAATTAATTATAGTTTGCCGCTAAGATTAAGCTCGATGTTAAAAACCCACTCTAAAGCTATGGTCACACTTATTAAATATTTGACCAAATTAGCGTAACCCCTTCTTTTGTTAATAGTTATTGAGATTTAAAATTGTCTTACTATCACAAATCAAGCAAATTATACTACTAGACTAAGCAAAAAAAAAATTTTTTTGTAAGATGTGGTATTATAATCTTAATAAATATTTGAATTAAAGGAAATAATTATTTAGTTTGCTTGTTGGTCGCATTTTTTCGTCAAATATTTGATAAGTGTGACCGAAGCTTAAGTATTTATTTTCGAACACTGGTAGTAACATACATATTAGTTGTCAAAACATTTGGAAAAGTGTGTATGGATAAGTGAAAAAGTAAACGCCATGTTATTATTATTAAAACCATTTATTATGTCTTCCTTCAATGGTTTCAATTTAATTGGTGCATTTATTTTGTAAGTTAGTTGGAGCTTCAATTATTTCCTCTTCTTCATCATCGGAAGATTCCGATAACTCTTTAAAATTATTCTCTATGATTTTCAAAATTCAAGAGAAATTTACCTTTTTACTTTAAATATTTGTATTGCCATACATCAGGCGCGGATCCAGCTCGAGCCTTAGGGGGGGGAAAATTTTTTTTGGTACAAAAAAGTACAAAATTTGTTTTTAAAAGTTTATTAAAATTAATATGTGTATATTATATTAAAAAAAACTCAACAATAAGGTTAAATGAAATATAAGAGTAGTTCAATATAAATTAATTTTTTTAAATAAGCAATATATGATTTCCTCGTGAGGCAAATTTAGATAGTACAGTCTTTCTTCTGTCATTGTTGATCTGAGCCATGTTTTTTTTAGACGACGGGTAGGAAATGACCTCTCTCTCGTAGCATTGCTGACGAGTAGGGCAAGTTTTTTTATGGCAAATGCCATTTTTGCCATTTCTTCAATTATTTTTTTAAAAAGAAATTTTTGGTCCAGCTTGCCAAAGAATACCTTTATGCAACATAGAAAAAAATTGTTTAATAAGCTTAGCGAATATGAGGCAGAATCTATTCGAAATGCTTACTGAATAATGCAAAAATCGGACGCAAAAAGTTCTTTCAATGCATCTGCTCAAGCCTCTTCAAGTTACAAACGAAAGGGATTTCTATGAATGAAAGCTTTGGCTTAATTGATAGTGCTAAAGGTGCTATCAGACGGGATGTATTTTACATATGTACTGTCAAATTTCTTATCTGTAAAAGATGTACACATCGTGTGATACATGTCAAACTTTGCAAAATACATGTGGAAATATAAATGTAATTTTTTCGATTAGAACACGCTCTATTTTCCTGTGGCGAACATAAACAAAACAGCTGGTTTGTTTTGAAACGAAATTGTTTGAAAATGCTGGACGCTACAATTATTTTATTAGCAGTTGTTAGTTGTTACATCCATTTTACTTTTAAGAACTTTATAATTTCAGCAGCTTTATAATTAAAATAATTTATACACGTTAAAAAGTCAGCTTTTGTTTACATTTATAGGTTATGCCATAAGGAAAAACATAAGCAGGTGTGATAGTAAAAATTATAAATCGTATGTAAAATGGAAATTTTGACATACATACGGAATTACATATGGGTAAGAAAAGTGACAGTACATATGTAAAATACATCCCGTCTGATAGCACCTTAAGGAAAATAATACAAGATGTGTTAAGTGTTCAAATATGCTCCAGTTACATCTTGCGATGTTGAAAGAGTGTTTCTCATTTATAGAACTGTTTTATGTGATAACAGGAAATTATCACGGGTGTTCTAGCAATCGAAGACTCAAACCACAAGCATTTTAAGCGTCGTTCTTTAATAACATTTCCCTGATAAAAAAATTTTATGACAAATGTTATAAAAATATTTCTTTATTAAACAGAATTTTATAACAAAAATTAGATCAAAAGTGTATTAAAAACAACTTCCAAATTCTTGCGTTTTGCCCCCAGATTTTTTTTTTTTTTTTGACAATTTGAAGAAACATACTATTGTACTTACAAAAAAAAACTTAATAAAAAAAAAAAAATTCTTTAATAACATGTTTATTTTTGCCATTTTTATACTTTTTCGTGCATTTTGCCAGCCATTTTTCGTGCAATTTTAAACTTGCCCTGCTGACAAGCATTGAAACGAGAATTTTAAATATTTTTCTTAGATTTCGGTGGATATCTTTATCACAGTTTATTAAAGCATCTACAACGTTATCTCATAGATTTTCAGATATTTTCCATGTTTGTTGCTAATGCAACAGTTCAGACTCAAGTTTATATGTTAGTAGGTGTTTATCTATCTCTTTTATCAAACATAATCAGCTCATCAGCTAGTTGTGATTTTAAAAGTTTTGTATCTGTATTTGACTTGATTACACTTTGAGGTAGAAGTTTAGGTATGTTCAATACATTTAGGAGATCTATTGGGAAACGTGTTTTAAGATCTTCTAAAATAAATTCAATAAGAGGAATGTAACCTACAACTCGGAAGTAGTCTTCAACATTTTGAATGTGATTGGAACCTCGATTTGAACGCAGATAACTTTAACTTTTTCAAAAATCGCTTTGAATAGTTCTTCGGCTTTATTTCTTTTCTCTTCAAGGCACATGATTTAAGTTTTGATAAGGCTTGATTGATCCTTTTTGAAGATCTATATCGTGCTTTTGTAAAATGATACTATTCTTCAAATGAATTCAAAAGTACTAAGCGAGTTCCTTAATATAAGGCTTTTGATGAAGTATCTCTACCTTTCCACTCAGATATTTTTTCCAAAGCTTCTACTATATGATGTACACTTGTTGCAAGGTGTAAAATGTAACCCATCTTGTCTCCCATAATGTAGAGAGTTTGGCTCCCAAATACTTTGCTAAAACTGCGTTTCGCTTGGGATGATTATATTTAAAAAAATTTGTCGTTTCTTTAACAAATGATACAACTTATTGTATTAGGGGCACTTTGTTGCTTTTTAAAATTGAGTTGTTTGATTTATGGGAATAGCAAGGCGTTTGTTTTGCATTTGTCCAGAATTTTATAACAGCTCCATTTTCTGATGAGATCAGAGGACACCCATCTGTTCCATTTCCTGCACAATTTTTTAGGTCAAGACTAAAATTTGTCAAAGCTTTTAGAACTATTGATGAAAGTGCCTTCGCATCAATTGACACATCAACGTCATTATCAATATCCTTTAAAGCCTCTTCAAATGCGTTTACAACAACGCCAATAAATGCTTTCCTAATAATTTTTTGTTGTATGTTGAAATATCTTTAAGATAAGGAAATCTGGGTTTTCCCCGAAAAATCTGTGTTTTCGTCAAAAATTATCGAATAGAATTTTGATTCATATAACACATATATATGTACATAAATATTGCATATACTAAGGCTTATTAATAATTCAACCGCACGCATTTTCAAGTCAAACGGTCATTCTTTGGATATAAATAGATGCCACCTGCTGGGATTGAATGTAGAATAATAAGTATTTAAATACAGTAAACTAGATGTTTCATTGGAAATATTTAATAAATAACTATTAGAATTAAGTTTTGGATACTTATTGAAAATTTCGTTAGATTCAAAAAAAAAAACTTTGCTGGGATTTCCTAAAATTTTGTGCATATAAAAAATATTATTATTGGGAATTCTTGTATTATCGAGAGAAACCAAACATATTTTTAGAATTTAGAATGAATCCGCGCCTGCCATACATATAAGTACAAAAATAGTTTTACTAAATTTATAAATCCCTAGCCGGATATTTAAAAAAATGCAAGTTTTTTGTTACGCAATTAAGCGATTTATTTTGTTCAAATTTATGTAATTTCGGACAAGAATAATGTATCATTAAAACAGGGAACGCATTTCAGCGAGGTCAATTAAGCGGGATTTTGGATTTTGATTTATGTAATTATGTGAACATTATTATATTAGAAGTAACGCTCGGCTGATAAAACTTAAGGAGTTTCACGAATATTTTAGCGAAAACATCACTTTTACATTTTGAAAATTTTTATTACTGGAAAAGGGTTTTTGAAATAAAAAATTCCTTTGGAGACAGATTATTTTCTACTTTGCAAAAAGTTATTTTTGTTTTAATCCTTTTTTTAACGATACGATTGTTGCTAACAAAAAGCTAATAAAGAGACAGTTGAAAAATATTTTTGTGTTGGATAAGTAAAAAATATAAAAATGTCCGGCATATCCAATGTTGCAGCAATAGAGGAACTGAATTAATATTCCGTTGAAAAAATGTGTCGACGACATTTGAGGGATGCATCAGCTCCTTGATCATACCCAAATGAAATGTAAGTTACATATCGTGCCCTAAAATGCAAAAGGGCTTAACAAAAAAAAAATCGAAATATTAGTTTTTGATTGAGTTTTGTTGTTCGTTTTATTAAACTTTGTGTTCACAAACAATTTTAGATAAAAATGGCAACTTAATTAAAGAAATTCAAACGCCAATTACATCTTCTTGTTAATGATTTTGAAAAGTTTTTTACTTTTCCTGTAAAAAGATTAAGTGTTGTTACGCCCTTTTACATTTTAGGTTACGATAATTATGTTTACTTGTTTGCAAACAAAAATTCTATACATAAGTATTATTGCTTTTAGCTTTATAAATTTTTAGTAGTTTGTACGAAATAAAAAGGTGGCAATAATAAGTTTTATGGTATATGTCAGTGATGGAAAATTGAAAAATTTAGATGGAACTGACCACCAAGCAAAAGAGTACTCTTTGCAACATTTTGGTACTTTTTTCAAATATATTTTTTTGGTAAATAAATTTAAAAATAAATAAATTAAATATAGAAACTGGGAATTATTTCCTTTCATAGGTTACTTTATTATATTCAACATTTTTATTTTTTCGAATTTATTCTATGAGCTTAATTTCAGTTACAAAAAAGCTTTATAAAATACATAACTGAAATTTAGCTCATAGAATAAATTCGAAAAAATAAAAATGTTGAATATAAATAAAATATATATTTTTTTTTTTTTTAATTAAAATATACCAACAGACATATAAACTTTTGATAAGAATAAATTTTGTCTAGGCAATGTTGTCAAAAAATTCGTGACTCCGACTCTAACATTTTTCGGCATAAAAAATTAAAACAAATATTTTAATAATTTCCAAAATAAAAATACTTCAAAATTGACGATGCAATATTTAAAATATTGATTCGAAATGTTTACTGAATTCTTTCCTTGCTTTATTTAATCATTGAAAAGGTACTGCATTAAAAAAAGAGTTTAAAGTCAAATAAGGATCAGTATCATATTAATTTAGCATTAAGGTTAGATTAGGAGACGGAGTTGAAATTTCAGCGGTTGGAGTCGGAGTTATTAATTTTTGTTGGCGACGCCACAAGCATAACAAGAAAAGAGTACTAAATCGGACGTGGGGCTACCGTGGTATTTTTGAAAGGAAAAAGTACGGAAAATAATACCATAGTACTGAATTTTCCATCACTGGTATATGTGCTGCTTAAAATATCAATTACACTTAGAAAATTAAAATAGGTTTACGTTTTCGGAAGAAGCCAAATACGGTTTTTATTCCACTTTTAATCGAAATCCATGTGTAATTTACCACTTTTAATCGAAATCCATGTGTAATTTACCATTTCGTTGGTGGCAACACTGCGTTACAATCACCAGTTCTTATCAGTGCTGCCACCAACGAAATGGTAAATTACACATGGATCATGCCAAATTACACATAAAAATACGAATTACACATGCTTTCTTTTTACAGATGTCACAGAAACAAATTTCGATCAAAAGTGGAATTAAAACCGTATTTGGCTTCTTCAGAAAACGTAAACCAAATTAAATTTTCTATGCCACCTATTTATTTCGTACAAACCACTAAAAATGTAAGAAGCTAAAAGCGATAATGCTTATCTATAGAATTTTTGTTTGGAAACAAAAATATCGCCACCTAAAATGCTGAAGGGCGTAACAAAACTTTTTATCTTTTTACAGGAGAAGCAAAAACCTTTATAAAATCAATAGCAACAAGGTGTAATTGGCGTTTGAATTTCTATAATAAAGTTGCCATTTTTGTTCTAAATTTATTTAATAAAAAGGTGAACATAACCTATAGATATATCATAAACAGCATTGTACAATGTTGCCAACACATTTCACTTTCTTTTCGTTGTGCAATACAACTCCAAAGTCTTTTGATTGTTGCCAATATATTGTGCGACCTTCGAATATCACATACAAATTGGCGATATAATTGTACAAAACGTAAAATTAAATAATGTAACTTACTTTCATTTGGGTATGATAAAGGATCTGATTCATTCCTCAAATGTCGACGACGCAATTTTTCAACGGAATATTAATTTAGTTCTTCTATTGCTGCAACATTGGATAGATATGCTGGGCATTTTTATATTTTTTACTTATCCAACATAAAAATCTCTTTATTTGCTTTTTTTACAACAATCATATCGTTAAAAAAAAAAGATTTAAACAAAAATACCTATTTGCAAAGTAGGAAATAATCTGGCTCCAAAGGAATTTTTTATTTCAAAAACCTTTTTCCAATAATATACTTGAATTTCCTTAAGTTTTATCTGCCGAGACTTACTTTTAAAAAACAATATCTAATATTATAAAGTAAGCCCTTCAAATATGTTGGATGGTTCAGACAGGCTTTCGACGCTACCAAATGCATTTTACCAAAATAATAACTGTCTTATCGTCTTTTAGCAACTTAACTTCTGAAGTAAACTGTCCAAACATAACATTAGGTGATCAGATACACCTACTAGATTTTCAGAAGGAATCCTTTTTTCTTTATTTGTGCTTTTGAGAAGCTCCAACATTTCTTTTGCAGTCGATGATCCACTGTCTTTGAAATAAAAACAAATAATGTACACAGGATGTTTGGTCGTTATAATAAATTGTGGCAAAAGCTATCTAAATGCCAAATGGTTAGTAGTAATGATCCAACCATTTTTAGTTCAGCTCTTTTAACGTCTTCATTCTTTAAATTAATTTTTCAAGTTTTGCTTAGAATAATAAACATTTTTTACTTTTTGCGAAAAAATAATAAAAAAAAATCAGTTCAACAAAACGCTAAAATATTAAATTACACATGAATTACACATGCAGTCAATTACACATGGGCTACACATGAAAAAAAATATTACACATGATATGTGTAATTACACCTGAGGTGGCAACACTGGTTCTTATACTTATGCGCTGACTAAGGCTCTTTGTGTCTAAAATATATTGCTTCAAAGTGGGAATTCGTCTTATAATAGTAAGCGAAACTTTTCTTAAAACCCTCTTCACTCATAAGCAAAACCTCCTTTACATTTCAATTGATTTATAAACTTATGATTTTTTTTTTTTTTTTTGATGTGGTATTTTATTATTTTTTAAACCACAAAGTCATCTTTAAAAACAAACTCGTCACACATTTTAAACGGTTCATTAAATTAGTTTTTTTTTTGCAACAACTCGTACAATGTTTTTTATTAAAGTATTAAAAACGAAACAAAAAAGCAGTTCAAATAATTCGCCGAAAATTACAGGTTTTCTTATTAAACCCAAAATTACACAACATCATTTTTAATGATTAAAAATTAGGCATGAAAAGTCGTAGTAGTTGCATATATTTAGAGAAATTTTACGTGTGACATCGTAACTTACCTTTCAACTTTTGCCACTGGGCATGCAATTCTCCATCCCAAATGTCCAAAAGACGTGCTGACTGTTGGCGTGCACATGACCAGGGCTGCTCCCTAAGGGGGCACAAGACTAAATTTAAATATGGCGATACAACTGTAAATGAAAAGAAAAAGCAAAGAAATATAAAATAATTTTTTTTAGATAAAGTAGCATTTTTTTCTTTTCTTTTTATTTTTAATAAATACTTAAAGCGTAAACTGTTTTGTTGCGCTTTGTTGATTAAATAGTTTTTTAGTTGTTGCGTTTAATGAAAATGCAATTCTTTAATAATTTAAAAAAATGTTATATTAAGGCGTTTGCTAAAAATATAAGAAATCATAAGCTACATCTTTGTTAAGCGTATTTTAGTTCGAAACAAAAGAAACAGATATCAAAATTCTCTGCGACTTACAGATATTAATTTAATTAAAACTTGATTTAATTAAATAAATTTTGAAAAATTTTTTTCATAAACATAAAAGCTTTAAGAAATTGTTCCCTTTTTTTTTGCCAAAACTAATTTTTAGCCAAACGAAGGGCCTAATTGAATGATTTTTGTCACACGAGGAGGGCGGGGGAGGGCGGGGGGAGTTATTTACGGGCGCTCACACATTCTTACGGAAAAAATGGTCTTTTATTACACGCTCGCAAATTCTTGCAAGTAACATTTTTCAATAAAACAATTTTTATTTAAAAATTTTGTTTCTAGTTCTAAATTATCAATTTAATTAAAAAAAAAATGATTTTCCATTTCTTCATTTTCACTCTCTTTTCGAACTCTTATGACATTTATTTCTGTGATTTAAACTGCTGTTTAAAATGTTATTTAAAATGCCCGGAATACTTGCCTTTAGCCAAATATGATACTAGCTTAACCCGGTACGCTTGGCTACCCCATCGAATTAAAATTAGTAAAAATTTTACTTTTGGTAAAAAAAAGGGGAACGTTTCTACATGGCTACGAACGAACGAACATTAAACGGTAAAAATACAAAACATTTCTTAAAAATACGGAAAAAGTAGCATGAATTATGTTCGGTGTATAACAATGGTTTCAGAAAATAGGGTGAAAGTAAGTTTGTCTTCATAATCTTTATACTATAATTTCTGCAAGATTCAATTTGCTTAACTCAATTTCAAATGCATGTTAATCAATGAGAATAAAAATTATTTATGTGTAATAATGGACGAAACAGTTGCATATTTAACACACTGCAAATTTTGCTTATTTAAAAGAGGTTCTCAAATTTTGTAAAATGTACTAAACGATTATAGAAACGAAATCACTGAAACCCACAGCCACTTTAAAATTATAACTTTCCAAATCGATGAAAATCTTCCGAAGTATTTCTGTCACTTTCTGTTCTCTGCCGAACTGCCAATAATCTTAAAAAAACTTGGATACAAATGAAATTCTGTACCAAAAACCTTACTATTTTGTAAGGTGTATGGTTCTTAGTGGAGAACAAGGGTCTTATCACCGCATAGGATATCGAGCAAAATTGATCGAAATTATTTATTTTGGTATCATGAATCTCGATATCGAATGAAATTCATTGAATTTGAAATAATAGCATTCGATATCGAGTAACTCGACATTACATTTCCCGAGTTTTCATTCGATACGTCAGTGTCTATCGTATGCAAAAAAAATCGATTGTTTATTCGATACGATATAATCGAATGCGGTGATTAGACCCCAGTTCCTATGCAAATCTCAGTCTAAAAATTACTTTAACTGTCGAATGGCTTATTAAAACTTTTGAATCTAACAGTGCTGCTAACTCTTCAGGAGTAAAAATTACTACATTTTTAACAAAAACTGCTAAACAATGATAAAGATGTGTTAACAACAATATATCGACTTATGGTTAACTACTAGCTAGACAACAGCTCTTCCGTTAAAAATTATTGTTAACGTTTTTGGTTTTGGTTTTTTTTTTGTAGAAAAAGACTATTATAAATTGAACACAGACGCTGCCATGCATTTTCTTTTGGCAGAAACGCTAACACTTTTTTGTTTTCTACATTTAACATTTTATTATTTTATCGTATTCGAAATACTTAAAATGTAAAGAAAAACACTGCTACCAACATTGAAATTTAGTATTTTGATAAAGTTACCATTTTTTGCTTTGATAAACATTTTTAGTTAACCAATAAACTGCAAATATGAAATGCTAGTAGTTTACTTATAATTAGCTAATGACTCTAAATTTGGGCCTTAGTATTTTTTTGATCTATTTAAGCCATTAAAAAAGGGAGTTTAGAAATTTTCTTTTAAGTTAATGTAAGATTTTCAAAAAATTTGGACGAAAAATATGATACCCTGTACATCAATTTAATGGTTTCAAGACAGACGATCTGGTAAGGCTATCAGCTGTTCAATATCTTTGATATGAAGTGACATTTATTTAGAGAAAGCTTTGCCATTTACGAATATGGATCATTTGACGACCAAAGAACAAAGAAAGAAAAATAGATAAAACTTACAACATAAGTTCAAACGCGGCACACTGTTTGAGCAGTGCGGGGTAATTATAGTCGTCATGATCGACATACTGTGCTAGGAATTGGCAATATTATAAATCTTTCTTTATAATCTTGCTAGAAATCATCGCAATGTGAACACTGCCGAAAATATATCTTCTGTGAGAGAATGTGTGGCGGAAAATCCGAATTTGTAGATTCCACGGCTAAAAGTGGTATATGGCCGTATCATAACCAGGGCTGAGAAGTCTTCAATAAATAGTTCTAACTCCGACTTCATCCGCTAAAATTTTTGAAGAACTACTCCAACTCCAAAACCTACTCTAACCTTGATGCTAAACGTATGTGAGACTGGTCTTTATTTGATTTTAAAATCTTATTTTTTAATTCAGTACCTTTAAAATGGTTAAATTTAGAAAGAAAATAATTCTGTAAAAATTTAAAATCGATATTTTAATTCTAACTCGTGCCGCATATGTAAAGTAGACTGGTCCTTATTTTCTGACTTCGAAATTTTGAAAGCTGGGGTCTTTTTATTTTTAAAAATATTAAAAAATTTTTATACCGAAAAACTTTTGGAGTCAGAGTCGCGAGTTTTTATGGATACTTCGACTCAAACTCCGGTATAAAACCTCCACTCCGACCCCACAGCCCTGATGATAACCGACTTGTTTTGGCCTGCAACTGAAGATTATGATAGATGGTGCCACGAACCACACAACACAACCGATTTTGGCTTTCCAGAAAGCGTAATTTCATTTAATTTAAAATTTACACGGATAATCTCCTAACGTTGGAGCATTTCGTTAGATTACGTAGTTTGTCTGTGACAAGTGTTGCCAAGTATATAAGAAATATATGCACTTTTTAAGAGCTGAAGCTCGCAATTAAAGGCCGTTACACACTATCCCACAAAGTCTTACGTATTTTTCAAAAATGCTTCCCTGATCTAATTATTCTTTGAACTTTTTTAAAAAACAATAACAACTTATCATGACAGGGTTGCATTTTCGTAAATTACTAAAGACTTTGTGGGATTGTGTAAAACGGCCTTAAGCAACAACTATCTTACATGGCGTTTACATTTGCCAGTACTTGGCAAGACAGTAGCAATTCAATACATGAATACTTTTCCAACTGTCTTGTCTACTGTCTAGCAAATTTTGCAGACAGTAAAATTGGACAGTGATTTGACATTTGCTAACAGTAAACAAAAGTTTTGTTAGCAAACAAAAAAAAAATCAAAATGAAAATAAATAAATACATTCTGTTTGGATTTTTATTGGTTTAGTTATGTAAGTGTTATGTTTGTTAACACTATATAATTATTTTAAGCTATTTTTAAATTTGTTTAGTTCATATAAAACACCTTTAGCTGGACTTGCACAGCAACATTCACATTTGACATATTTTTAATAGTGACCTGTCTTAACTACTGTCGGGACGCTTACGTCACGAAGACAGTTAGTAGTGTTTTTGGTAACTAATATGTATTTTCTTACTGTCTTGCCAGTACTGTCAAATGTAAATGCTGTGTTAAGTTTACCAACTTGAAATTACTAGTCAATAGGAATGTAATTGGCGTTACGTCATTTGTGCGACATGCGCAGAAGCAAGGCGAATTCATTTTTCAGGCGACGTTAAAAGCACAGGCAAACTACTTTTTTCTCTTACTTAAAGAGAGGAATGACAAAAGTTGCTTGTGTTTTTGACATATCGACCATCGAAAACAACATATAAAATGCAATGTTGTGTTTTTTTGGTTTTGTACGGTCGAAAACTACCTCGAAAGGATCGACTGTTGCAACCAATCTAGAGGCAGTCGGCTAAATGGCATTGTATTTCGTACGCAATGGTATCTTCAATATATTACAGACTAACCTAAACAAGTGCTTTAAGCGTTTTTTATCTGTCAAAAATGTTCATACAAATTGTTTGAAGGAAACCCAAATAGCGCGCCGTCAATACTTTACCATTGGAAAATCCAATCTTGGCAGCGCTTAAAGTAGTGAAGTTGACTGCATTTATAATGAATTTTATTTCATTAATTTTATCAGTTTGTTTTTAGCCGTTTGTTAGCCAGAAGTATTTTTTTTTCATTAAAAATTTAGCCGTTTTTGGTCTTGAAGAGTTAGCCACACTGATCAAAACAATATTCGAATCCAAAGGGACTGGCATTAAAATAAAAAAAAGCAAGAATTAAATTTTATAACCTTAAGGGCCATTATTACAACTTGCCAATAGTTAAAAGTCGGATTTTGTCGGACCGATAAATAGCTTTGCATTATAAAACCTGCATTTATTATGTTTTCATCTATTAAATATTATTATTATTGAAAATAACAGCAATAAAAAATGGAAGTTGTAATAATGCAAAGCTATTTATCGGTCCAACAAAATCCGACTTTTAACTATTGGCAAGTTGTAATAATGGCCCTAAATAATCTAAAGCTTCTTTTTTTAAAAAGAAAGTGCCAAGCCCTCTTAAAAAAAGTTTAAGAAGTTCTGATTTTATACTACAAGTATTATTTTCATACTCTTATAAGAAATATCTGTGAAGTGATATATTCAAGTTCATGACTTAAATGACACTTAAGATCATAGATTTTTTCATTGCATTTTGACACATATGGGAAAATTTATTTTCTGAATGCTGCATGCAACAAATTGTGCTTTTGTGTGGCATACAACTGCTTTTACTAAAATAGACATCCATTCAATAAGGAAACATTTAATGAAAATAAATTTCTTGAGTGGGTGCCCCGTAGGCTAGTCTTACCAGTACGACGGTTGCGGGTTCGACTCCTGCCAGAGACTCTGGCCTGCTAAACTAAGCAGACTGAAGATCAAAGTTACAATTGCTCGGTAAATTAAGTAAGAAAATAACTGTTAAATGTATTTGTAACTCTAAATAAATAAAACAAACAAAAATATTCAATATAAGATTATTATCCTGAACTAAAAATGCCCAAAAAATTTAATCAAAAAATAAAGGAAGAAGTTGTTAATAACCAGAATGCTCTCGAAATGCTTTCACTTATGAAACTGAAACCCAAATTAAATAATTTCAAATAAAATAGCAATTGAAAATACGACTCCTTCAAAACAAACACTAAAATAACATTTTAGTTTTAGATCAGTAACTTAAAACTCATGTAAATCTATTAAAATGGCAATTTAGATGACCTTGTAGCAACCAGAGACAAAATTATTTAGTCACGTTATTAAGAAAAGTGTTAAGAAAAGAAAAAAAAACAAACAAATAAAACTTTATTTATGTGCGGCGAGTATTTAGAAAAAACTTTTCCTTTAAAAATTTTTTTTCTATTTAAGTGAAAATAAGTATATATTAATTTTAAATGTTTAAATGTGTTAGTGAACACGGCTAAAACATTAAAATAAACAAACTATTGTTAAGAGATCCTCATTAATTTTCCACCCAGTAGTTGGTTCAGTAGGCTTCATTTAAACAGCCTGATGGAGACCGGCCGAACGACCGACCTACTACCTTCTTCTTAAAGGTTTAAACATTAAAGATGTTCATTCGTTTGTCTTAAAGTCAGGTTTCTTTTCGTTTATAAATAAGTGTGTCCGTATGTGTGTGGGTTGAAAAGCCAAAAACAACAACTACCAAAACAGAAATGACATTCAACTTGAAATTTCATGGAGGTTGGTTGGTTTTGAGTTCCAAGGAATTTTCTACTTTTGTTTGTTTCTAACTTCTTTGAGTTTTTGTATCTTTTATTTAACGTCTCTTGTTTCCCATGAAATGTCATCATCATTTATTGTTATTTGTTGTTGGTGTAATTTTAAACAATAAGATAGAAGAAGCAATAAACATACTTTAGAGAGAAATGCAAGTTCATGTTTTGTCAGATTTGATGACAACAATTTTATAGTCCAATATTTCAATTTCATTTTCACTTTTTTGTGCATCTTTATCAATTGCAGTAGTTTTCAGAGGAATCTATCTTTTTTAAAAGGCACTCTTTATAATTTCACATAGCCCATATACAAACAAGCTTCTTTATGGAATAGATATTTGTGCCCACAAACTTAAATTCAACTTTAATTTGGTCCGAACTTGTTTGATAAAAATCTAAATTATCTTACCAAATTTTATTGGAATCGGTCTATATTTGGTTTAAAAAGAAACTAAGAAAAACGTTGTGACAATTTAAATTAAGGGGCTGAAAAGCAAAGGGGTACAAGTGTAAAATAAAATGTCGAATTAATAAAGCTTTTAAGTTTTTTTGTTATATTCAAATGTGTACTAAAGATACGGTCGCTATAGGGCAGTTTAGAATCATAATGCAGGCCTGAGTTTGCTTTTTAACCCCTTAATAAAAATAAAATAGGTTTTGTCTTTTCTCAAACCAACATCAAATTAAAATCCCAGATAAAGTTTTGGAGTTTAGAAAGGCTTGAGAATAAGTTTTAGTTAAAAAGTTAATAAAACATAAAATTGGTTTTTTTTTCATTAAAAAATTAATTAACACACCTTTGAATTTGTTATCACTTTTAAAATATTCGATTTGCCAACTTTTGACGCTTATGTTCACTTTTTGATTGTAACCAGATACCAATAATTTCTCTTAGTGTAAATAAACCACTCTAATGTGTGTTATGAAAAGTAAATTTATTGTTAATCATAAGAGTAGTTTCTAATATCGGGTGTGTGTTTTGGTTTAATTTAAAGCAGAATTATCGCACATGCAATATTTATTTTCACTTTATTACGTTTCAAAGCCAATTATTTTTAGTTTCTGTAACCATTTTTAAACTTATTTAGAAAATTGATTTTGATTTCATTTACACGAACGAAAATAGATCTAAGTTTTTAACAAGCAATAACAAGAGATTTTATCGAATGGAAAAAAATGGTGGAGCAATTTTATCACTTAAGTATCACCCACTGTGTTTGAGAAATTTTCAACATAAAATTGAAAGGGTTTATCTTAATTTTTTTGTAAAGAGCCCAAACTGTTCTTACTATCTTTGCTTGTATAAATATTAGTTATTTTTTCTGAGTTACTCTACTTATTTAATGTTGCAGTTTACTTTCCTACCTGCAGATTGCAACTTTATTCAGAGTTTTAAAACATAATTCAAATCAATGTTACGCCCAAACTTTACAAAAATATTAAAGAAATCAATCATAGAAGTCGAAACGAATTCTCTTGTCCCTAAGTACCCATAATTTATTTTTCATTTATTTATGAGCTAAAAATTCAAATTCCATTAACAATTGGGGAGACTTTCACTACTTAAAGTCATCGAGCAAATAAAAAGTCCACAAACTTGAGTTACGGTCAAGAGCAAAAGTACAAATACTCGCATCTACTTCGGCGAATAAGTGATTTGTGTGGCAAGTAGTTTATTTATTTATTGATTTTAACCTAATAATAATAAATAGCACAAGTATTTGATTAACTTTTAAGCGTAAATCTTAAAGCCCAATGAAAAACTAATAGTTTTCTTTTGTAAGTATTAAAAAAACGTTGTTTAAAATAACAACGAAATTTGTCAACCGTTAAATTTGAAATGAATACTTTAACCTAGTCTTATAAATAATTTCTGTAGTTAAAATAACTTATTAAATGTTTAGCTCAGACTAGAAAAAAGGTCAAATGCATTTTAAACATGGTTTAAATGTATTAAATAGGTAGCAAGAATTTGTAGAATTAATGATAAATTGTTTCAAAATCTATTTGAAATAAACAGCTTTTAAGGTTAAAAAGGCGTAAAAGCAATTTATTAACTGCCTTTAAAAAAAAAATGAAAACAAAATTTCGTGTAAAAAATTGAGCTACAAACGAAAATAAATTTTCATATTTTATTGTTGTTTTCAATAGAATTTCTCACACGAAATTTTGTTTTCATTTCGTAAAAACAGGCAGTAATTAAGTTTTTAAAGAGGTAAGAACGCTGTATTCGGCTGTTTCGAATCTTATATAACATTTACTATGGTATCATTTCAAAATCGTACCATAACCTTTAGCTCGTGGGTACATTTGTATGGGGGTCAGGCGAAATAATGGCCCAACTTGGCTTTTTATTTAATACTTATTATTAGGGATGAGATTTTCATGCACTAAAAAATCGAAAATATGAGCATAAGATATGCACTATAAACTTCAAAATATGCATTAAAAAATAAAAAATATGCACTAAAAACTTGAACATGTTCAATAAAAAAAAGTTTTGTTTGTTAAATTTTATTTAAAATAAAATATTGGACTTTATTTCTTTAGTTATTGTTTCACCAATATATCCAATATATATTTTTTGGAAGATTTTTTTTTTTTATGTAGAACTTTTAACTTAAGTTAATTATAATAAGACTTAAGCAAGATGAAGTTTATCGGTAAAAATTAGAAGCGAGCGAGGTTTTTTGCACAAACGCTATTCATTTGTGAACCGATCTAGTTTAATTGCAATAGCAAACATTTCTGGACTATACACGATATAAATATATAATAAACCAGTTTCCATAATATCCGGGGTCTTCATAAAACCCATTTCAACATACACACGTACAGACAAACGGAAGGACAGACGGACATATTTTTATCAGCTTTTCTACTTATATGGATCTAAAATATCAATAGATTATAGGGTGTAAGATTAATACAGTAGAAGTCACAAACAGAATGACAAGCCAATGTATATAAAAACCACTTATAATATACCCTTTCTACCTCTGGTGAAGGGTATAAAAAACCATTAAATGCATGAATTTTTTGCGCAGTTAGAAAATTTCTTAAATCTTACGGCTTAAGACTTTTATTTTAATCACTAACGCTCAGTTAAAGATCTTAAACCGTTAAAAATAAATAAATTTGTAAATGAAATAATAAATTCTTGAATTAACAAATTAATTTTTCAACTTAATTAATGAATTATACTAACGGGCAAAATAAACCATACAAATTGCATGCCAAACATGTCAAAATTTAACACTTGTTAATTGGGATGTTCGCTGTTTAGACAAACATTTGAAGCATGTTTGTAGAAATATTAAAACTTTTTAATAGTTGGCAGACATGTGCCATATTTGTCAAACTTTTTGTAGCGTCTAATGCTAAATGTATTAATTTCAGCGAAAACTTTGCAGAGTGAAAACTTTGCAAAAGAAGCATTAAAATAGTTTTCAATAGTAAATTTAATTTTTTTAGGCAGTATTGCTTGCCACAAAACAACTCGTAGTTTAAATCACTTTTTACTATAAATTCTTTGCCTTTATTTTATATTTTGTCTCCGTTTTAAGCAAAAAGCAACAAAATTGCAGCAGCATATAGGCGTCTGCATCTTTTAACCACAAAACAAAAATATTTATTTATTTAATAAGATTTACAAATTATATTCTCACTTAATTAGCCGAGCAATAGTAACGTAGACCTTCCGCCTGTTGTAGAGAAACAGACCAGAGTCTCTGGCGAGAATCGAATCCGCAACCCTCGTACTGATAGACTAGCTCACTACCAACTATCCTACCGGGGCACCCAAAAGGAAAAATAGAAAAATTAATGTTTGTACGAAATATATTTATATTGT
The DNA here is from genome assembly GCA_949318255.1 of Pollenia labialis. Lineage (NCBI taxonomy): Eukaryota > Metazoa > Arthropoda > Insecta > Diptera > Polleniidae > Pollenia > Pollenia labialis. The sequence continues at coordinate 132,021,079 of OX439140.1, forward strand.
TTGTTGGTGAAAACAAAACGGAAACCAAGTGTGTGTTTGCCAAGCATTTTGTTTGGTTTATTTTGCCCTTAAATCTAAAAACTATTAAAACACAAGCGTTTAAAAACTGCAGTCAAAGTAGAATAACTGCCATTTCTTCGACTCCTTAATTTGGCATTGGAAAAACAATCGGTTGCTTTTACTTCTGATTCATTAAACGTAAACAGTCGATGCCAAACCAACTCAAAAAGCGAAAAGTTGTACACAAATCTCCGTTTTTTGTTCGAAAGTTTTTGGTTTCAACTGCAGTTTTTTAAACCCTTATTAAAATGACTTTAGGGTCTTCTGTTTTCAACAAAACGTTGAATAATAATAATAATCAGCTTGATAGAGGACCTTAAAATAAATCTCCATAATTATAGCCTTCACCACATATTGAAAGGGTACATATAAGTTTGTCATTCCGTTTGTAATTTCTCTCCTATACATATTGTCAACATTTTACATTTCGTAACGTTTTTGTTTTGCTTTTTTGAATAAAAAACCCGGTTTCAATTTCACTTTCGTACGAATTTTGTTTCTGTCGCACACCTGATAGTCGGAAATAATTTACTATTGAAATTCAGCGAGATCGGTCCACAACTGGCTGAGATATTTTAAAGAAAATAGTACCCGAAAATAGTACCCCTATTTGTTCTTATTTGTTTTTAAACAGTTTTGTTTAGATCAGATGTCAAACACTTTTTAAAACAAAAGGCAAACCGAGAAACTTCTTCTGAATTCTAATGTTTGAAATTAATTTAAAACAATTCAAACAGCATCATTTTATTGCAGAAAATTATGATTGCTTGTCAATAATTGATTACACTTTAAAAAATTTTTCATACTATTCTCTTTAATGATTCTCCCAGGAGTTCCTGGGAATGAATGTAGCATTTTATACGCTCCCTAATTTGACAACACTCTCTTTTAGAGGAATTTTATTATTTTGAAGAATTTATATTTTTTTTTTGTTAATATAACTTTTTTAATTTAATTTTTAATTAATACAAATATGAAACAAAACAAAAAAAAAGTATCGCCAAAATTTTTTAGGTGTTTTCTATAAAACATATCGTCACCTAAAATCTAAAAGGCGAAGTGACGAAAGAAAAAAATTTAATGGACTTTTTGATCGATTTTGATGTTATTAACCGAATATGCCTCATAATCATTTAAAAATTCGATATTGAATTTTATGTGGCTTACAGTCTTTTGTATTTTAGGTGACGATATGTTTAACAACTGTTATATACGATTTTTTTTTATATCATCATCATGTGACTTTCTCTACATCTGATAAACAAAAAAAAACAAGTATCTTTTGGTACTGGCCGCTCGAGCATGCAAGATCAACCATTAATGATTCAACGCACAAGATCACTAACAATACAAGGTGTTAAAATTCTAAAATACAGTCATTCACATAGTAAATTCTAAAATAGAGAAATAACAATTTAATTAAGCTTAACAAAATCTGGTTTTTATTAATAGATCTGTATGTTTCCGCGGTTTTTAACACACGTTGAAATGCGTGTTTTTTTTCATCCGACTTGATTTTGATGTTGATTTTGAATGAAACACAAATTATCTAGTAAATTGTTGTCATTTCTTCTAACTAGGATAATATTGATATGGTTCAATTATGTATGGAACAGAACCTCAATTCAATGGTCCAAATTTTCGATGTCGCTGAGGCATAATTGAGGTTCTATGCCGTTAATGTGCCGAATTATCTCATCCTTTAGCTCTTGAATTGTTGCTGGCTTATCGACGTACACCTTTTCTTTCAAATAACCATAAAGAAAGAAGTCCAACGGTGTCAAATCACAGGATTTTTGCGGCCAATTGACATCGCCACCACGTGAGATAACACGGCCACTGAATTTGTCGCGCAAAAGAACCATTGTTTCGTTAGCTGTGTGGCAAGTGGCACCGTCCTGTTGAAACCACATATCGTTCACATCCATATCTTCCAATTCGTTTCATAAAAGTTCTTTATCATCTCACGATAGCGAACACCATTCACAGTAACAAGTGTTAAAATCATGTCGTGTACATGCACCTTTAATGCACGAGAAATTTTAAAATTTTTACAATTACGCACACTCACCAAAAAAAAACTCATGAAAACAATAGTTAATTAAACACGAAGTTAAATAAGGTTTATTATATTTCTATAGGTTCTTCCAAATTTTGACAGTTAATAGCGGCCATATTGTTGGAGCTTCATCTGCCGAATAGGCTGTCATTTATGCTGTCTGATTTGCCAACTTACCACACAAGATTTGCTTCATAAAAATAGGGGATCTATTCGGGCCATGTTCCGAACTCTTCGCCCATGAACGGGTGCGTCTGTTAACAAAGTTCTCTAAAAAATGTTCCTTAAATTCACGGATCTGGTTAATTTTGCAGAATTATTAGCAAATAATTCTGACTTACCAGCTAGCAATCAAACCCTAGCTGAACTCGAATAAGTGTCGGTAACTTTGCCGAGAAAAATTTTTTCGGGCCTGGGCTGTTAAAAGGGTTGAAGCAGTGCTCTTCGACGCTAGCTCGTCCTTATCAAATCGTTTCAGCCCTTTATACCATGCCAGGGTGTTTCCCTTTTGTTGGAAAGTTGCGAAGATAACGCCAATTCCTAAACGAAGTGGGTAATAACCCTGAAAATTATCGCCTAATTGCAATTTGCTCGTCACTAAATTACCATATTATCAAGTCTTTAGAGTCGAATTACCTTCTAAGCGACCACCAGTATAGCTTCCGTAGAGGTCGCTCTGCTGGAGACTATCAGAAAATGGTAACGTTTTATTCACCATTTTGGTGAAAGTAAGGTAATTTCTTCAGATATTTGCCAGGCGTTTAACAGAGTCTGGCATGGTGCACTCTTGTCAAAAACTGTTGCATTTTGCTTTCTTAGAGATGCATTATGCGTTTTATCAAACGCGTTAAAGATTTATTCAGGGGTATCGAAAGGCTCTGTTCTTTCTCCTGCTCTATTTCTTATTTTTCTACACGAAAACTTCTAACCCTGTCCACTTTTTTGCATATGACAGCAGCCTTTGCCATTCGTTTTCAATTGATTTTAGTCAAAGCGTATAAGATGTTGGTGCTATGAGGCAAAACATGAATTATACACTTAGTCCAGACTTTGATATAATCTCGGAATAAGAAATTTTGCGTGCTAACGCATAAACGCACTACTAATCAAGATGCTTTATCTGTATATATGGGTGATACAATTATTGAGGAACCAGAATCTCTTGTTGTTCCAACAACATTTTAGATTTTTGTTTTTGATGAAAATCGATAATTTTTGATAATTTGCATCATCTCTAAAAATCTCGTATCTCTGGGAAGTACCGTTACGAAATAAGAGCAAAAGCAATTTCAAACATAACACCAGACTTGAAGCAAAAATATTTTAAAAAAACCTTCTCCTGTAAAATTTTATTTTTGTTGGTTATATAATTTTTGCTATAAGGGCTCGATATATTCAAGGTGTCGAAAGAAGGTATAAGTGATACTTCAACCTCTCTGATCTCCTTACTACTTTTACCACCTTTATATGACCGAAAATGGAATACAACTCTCATAATTGGCCCGCCCGGTTCTTCAAATTATATTTTAAGGCTCCTCGACTCATAGCTGCCAATAAAATATGTCCAAAGTCGGCAAATTTTGCAAAACAAAAATTGTCAAAATCGTCAAATTGACTTATTAAAATATAATTTTAGTTTAAAATAGTATGTGTTATATATTTTTCCAATTGTACTGCTTTTTCTCTCTTATGTTCTCACTAGTGACAGTAGGGTAGTTCAATTCCATTGCAGTATGGGTCGTGTTTCCCTGTTTTATCGTTCCAACAATCGGATATGCTCTGTTTGAATTAAGGTTCTAGTTCCCGAAACTCGTACGTTTGTTCGTAAAACGCGTTTTTCCTCAAGAACACATTCTTTTGTGGTCGATTGTTCGGCGCATAAGCCAAGTGATTCCAGCGTCACTCGAAAAGCTTACGTCACGCGCACACCTCTAATTATTACATTGAGATATTTATTAAAAGCATAATTTTTTTTTTATATCTTAAATAAATCAATTTTACCATAAACCACTAAAACGAAAAGATTTAAAATTTAAACCAGTTTTTTAATAATATCTGGCTTAAATATTTATTTATAAACAATAATTTAGATTAACAAAAGATATATTAAACAAATTTTTAAAAGGAAATGCGTTTTCTAAAACGTTCAGGTATGTATGTTTTTTATAATTCAGGCCTTTAGAAATTAAAACCAACAGTAAACATTTTTGATTTGTTATTAAATTAAGCATATTTTATATATTTTTCTAAATTAAAGCCATTAAGTAGGTTTTTAGTTTTCACCAACAACAAAAAAAAAAAAATTCTAAAATTCAACCCAAAACTTAAACACAATTCAACCCAATTTAAATGAATTTTTTAAACACTTTTGTGTTCCTTTTGTTTTCTTTAAAACTGGAATTAAAATTTTTTATTTTTGTTAAGTATTTGGAAAAATGCGAGTTTGGGTATTAGTGAGTAGGGGATTTGTTTTTATTCCTGCACTTATTTGTTACTTCCCGGGAAGGCAAGAGCAATTTAAAATTAGCCGGGATCCCAGAATGAAAATCTTTAGCATTCGAAGAAATTATGGCCAATGATACCAAGGGCTAAGAAAAAGTATCTTAAGCTGGGATCACACGATTGCCGCAATGCACCAATTTTCACAGTTTTTAATACCCCAATCGTGTGACTGCACAACCAAATGGCTCTTGTACCAATCGAGGACAATATTGTGCTTACTTTTACCAATCAAATGCAACCCTGGTGCGGCAATCGTGTGACTGTTTGCTATGCAACCGCGCGTCAATAAAAATGACAAAAATGCACCAATATTTATTGTGTTCTTGTGCGGCAATCAAACAACACAATACGCGCCAATATTTGCCTTTTTTATTAGATTTACTTTTTTGTGTTTCTTTTAGTAGGTAATGAAAATAAATATGTATCTATTTATTTATTTTGCATTTAAATTTTTTTTAATTAATTATTTTAAGTATGTATGTGCACAAGCACATTGAGCTGTTCTGTGCGAATATTTTTATTAAAGATATTTCTATTCGAACCTAAACATACGAAATTGTTAAACAGACTGTTAATTTTTGGAATATCTTAAAAAATTAAATAAAACTATTCAACAATAATTTGTTTAAGTATATGATTTGTATCATTTATCATTTAATTTTTTTCAATGAACAATCCAACAAGAACTTTCAAACAAATAAAAAAGCTACCACAACAGCTGTTTTCGCAGTTAATATACATAAGTAAGAACAATCGTGTGACTGTTCTGCGGCAATTGTTGTAACCATTTCGCTTTGTACCAACTAGCGGCAATTAAATTTGTATAAAACTGGGCAATCGTGTGATTTCAGAAAATTTGGTTGGGGCAATTTCATTATTGTGCGTCAATAAAGCACAATAATAATTGTGTCATATTGGTGCTTTTGCGGCAATCGTGTGATCCCAGCTTTATGCTAAGAACACAACTGGGATGAACGACGAATTTTTGCCGGCCAATATTCGTCGCTAAAAATAAAACATATTTGTGGATATGAAAATACGGCAACGACGAACCTATCGGTACCAGGTGATCTTTTTTTTGTTTCAGTTTTTTTTACTTTTTACTTTAAAAATGTTTTATGTTAAGTTTATAACATTTAAAACAAATATACAAAATAGTCTTGAACAATTTCCAACATATTATTTTGGAAATTGTGATAATTCAAAAACAGCATTGATTAAGGCACAAATAAAACAAGAGAAATTTTATTTGTTACTTACTTATTGGTTTTTTTTCCTATGAAAACACTGGGGGTTTGTTGGGTTTAAAACGTATGGCGGGTTTTATTGTTTGACAATAATTTTTTTTATATATATCCACAGATCAATTCCAAAACATTCCAAGTCGAAAAGGTTCAGTTGTATGGTAAGTTACTTTTTGTGCATAACTTTGGAAAAGTTAAAAACATGCTAAATCGACTTAGCATGTGTTTGGATTGAGCTGTCGATATACGAAATTGTAACGTTACTGACTGGCTGATTTATCATCTCACATCCTAAACGCACTGAAGCTAAAAAGTTGGAACTTAGGCTGGAGGTTGGTCTCTCACCAAATCGATCCACTAAGACGCAATTTGTGGAAATAAGAATTTTAAGGGGGTAACTCCCTAATCTTATGTCTCCTAAACTAAAAGAGATAAAAAAAATTTAATTTTTTATCATTGTTCATTAGAAGAATAAGCGGAAAACTACCTGGTACTCTTTTGAAATTCGGCCCTCTTGGGGAGTATACGGGTAAAACCTGTACTATGGCACACATTTGTAACTTTTTTTAAAAGTCCAAATATAAATTTGATACTTTCTTGAAACTCGAACGTTTAAAGGGTGAAAATCGTACACTCACAATTTTATTACAGTAACGGACTGTAGTTTATTTAAGAAATATTCCGTTCAGTCATTTTTAAATAAATAAACATTTAAAATTCCAAGCAAATTTATTTTTAACTGATTCTAACAGTTATTCAAAAAACTAAGTGCATATTAATACGGATTTTCAGTTGCAGTAATATTCTCCGTTGATTGAGTTAAATTCTTCTTTATGTTAAAGTAAATAAAAATGTAATTTAAAGCAACGAAAAGTATTCAGTAAAAACAATTAAATATTCAGTTATTTTATATAATTTTACTACCAAAAATTAATTTTTACTTATCTAAAAAAAATGAATTGCTTGTTTTGTGTAAGCAATTCCCATTTTCTATTTGTTAAAATAATTTAGTTAAATACATCAAATTTTAAAAGTAAAATAATTGCGAAGCCATATCGGTCATGCTGCTGGTGTCTTATAATTGAGAGTTCTTCTGTAAACAACGTGGTCAGTACAACAAAAACGTGTGTAACTGGGTAAGTAAATAAAAATATTCTCCCTCTCTCGCTTATAAGAAAAACAAGCGGACAGGTGTTTGTCTGGTATTTTTTAGAAATTCGGCTCTTTTGTGGAGTAAACGAAAATTTAATAAAATAACTGAATATTTAATTGTTTTTACTGAATATGGGGTCAATTTGACAGTAAAAAATTGACAGTAAAATTTTAATAAATAACTGAATATTTAATCGTTTTTACTGAATATGGTGTTGAATTTTTTACAGTAAAATTTTACAAAATAACTGAATATTTATTTACAGAATATTGTGAGTGTACCTGTTTTTGGTATTTGTTTTGCTAAACATTTTCCTCCATTCATTGACATATACGTATTAAATTATGGGCCCCCACTACAATGTCGAAACTTTTTTTACTTTAAAAGGGGAGAAAAAACTTATCAAAAACTGGAAATTAATTTTCTTCTTTCTTTTAGTTTTCCGTTCTACATGTGGTACTTTTTGAATTTTCTATAATATTGAACTTAAGAACAGGGTCCTGAGTGAATGATAACTTTTTAGTAAAAAACTAGAAACATAGACTTTAACATATTTGGAACAATATCTGCGACAGGCATTATATTACCCAAAATTGACATGTTACAAAGTGTCTAAACAATATCAATTTAACCTCTACTAAGAAATCGCCATGTTAAAGTGACAAGTCTCCCTCATACAAATTGTTCGAACTAGAAAGGTCCCTCTCACTTTAGAACTGTCACGTGACAAGTTTGATTTATGTTCCCTATCACCTAGAGATGCTTAAATTAACCATTTTATTAAAAAATGTTTCGTTAAGCATAGTTTTGTTGGTGGTGACCACACTGAAAAATGTATTTTTTTCGCGTGTAGCTAGAATTAAGCAACTTTATTAGTGCGAGTATTGCGGATTAGATTCTCGCCAGAGACTCTGTTGTGTTGTATAGTTAGGCTATAATTTTTATTTATTTTCAAAGCTATTTTCGGGAATACAAAATTTGTTAATCATAAACAATTCTTTATTTAAAAAAAAAAACACTGAAATTTATTGTTGGGGGATTTTAATTGTATTTATAAATAAATATTATTAAAACAAAAATTCCTGAAAACGTTGCCTTAAATTCTCGGGAAATCCCAGAATCTAAAATCTCTAATCTAGAGGCTTAATGCTCATATTTTTGTAGCGTAAACACCTAAAACTTTTTAAAGTTTTAACACGTTTTTACTCCAAAGAAAAATAAAAACAAAAGAAATTTTAGTACTCTAGTTTATAACCTAAAGAATAATTCTCATATCACTAAGCTGAGCCATAAAAGTAAATAGACACTACTCATATTTGTATGCGAGTAAATGCCCATGTAAATGACCCATATTACAACCTCTAACCAGTAGTAGTCTAACCCTGTGGTTGTTTACCTTTATATTGTACGTACTTGAGTTTTGTTTTGTTTCTTTTAAATTGTTTATAATAAAAATATTGCAAAGAATATTTTGTTAATATAAAAATACTTTTTGGAGTAGTTTAAATTATATTATTATTATTTTACAACTTGTCTTAAATTCTCGCTTTTACCAGAAGTAGGCACATCGTTCGTTCTGCATGTTGACTTTGTTTTTTTTTTTATTTTGTTTTTTTTTTTTTTGACTTGTGAATATGTATGACAATCGTAGTAGGTGACATTATTTATTAAAGAGACGGTGTTGCCAACACTTCAAGATCAAAAATGGTAAAACTTTGAGCAAAAAAATTGATTAAACTATCAGCTGAACAAGATTTAATTACATTATATTACAATATTAATCAAAAAATTATTAAAAAAGAGAAAATATAAGATGATATTCATAAGTGATTTTAAGCAAAACTGTCATTTTACACACATATTGAGTAAAGCCTATAGAACACGGAATTTAAAAAGCCACATGCGCATGTGGTTCTGACGTAATTTTGACGTCACTACAAAGCAACAATAGCAAGTTCTTGTTGTGTGATGACGACAAAATGTCGTCAGAACCACATGCGCATATGACTTTTTACATTCCGTGTACTATAGGCTGACAAGTCTTTCCGACTTCCAAAACTTTACAAAAATTTCCAAAAAAGACAGATTTTGGGCGATCACAGTTGCAGTTTCTTGTAAAGTAGGTGAGTCATATGATTTTGCATTGTGTGTGTTATTGACGAAAGATTTTGCATTATGTAGGATAGAATTCAATCAGAGGTTCGCATGAATGAATCGTACGATTATATAGAATAGTAAATCCCGGCTTTGATAACTTCTTTCCAAATAACAAGCAACACAAAAAAAAATTTTCAAATAAAAAACAATAAAGTCAAAGCAATCGTTGTATCTGCAGATGTGAATAGTGCTTAGAGCTCTAGTAATAAGTCGCTCCTGCGAAACATAAAACTAAACACTCTAACAACATATGTAAGTCCAAGAATTTATTTTAGATGGAAGCAGTATAGGCTCTCTGAAGGAGTATTGGCTATGTCCACGATGTCGGAAGCTAACTTTCGCATGCATTTCCCCGACAAACAGCTGATCTGCACCTCACACCCCACGACATGTCGATCGATAGTGAACGTGGCCGATAACATAACAGTTTTTATACAAATTTGCGGCCCACAAAGAAATATTATGCGACCATAAATGTCAAAAGCAGTCAATTGTGTTGTGTTTGTTGACACAGGCACAGAGCACACAGAGAGGAAATATTGGATTTTTTCTGTTTTTTTTCTTTCTTTGAAAGCTGCCCTTTTTGCATTTTTGTTTTGATCACAAAATTCAGGTGTTAAAACAGGACAATCCCCTTTCTCATAACTTGTGTTTTCTTCTCGCCAAATAAGAAATAGCATTTTTACAGGGTTGGCATGAAATTTTATAGCTGCACATTTTTAGAAGGTGATCTTTTTTGTGTAGAAAAGAAAACACCATAAGAAACTACTAGACGTTAAGATAAGGTAAATATAAATACAACTTAAAGCGATGATGTGTGAAAAGTTTTATTTAAATCTTGTGGTCAAGTTAGAAACCGGATAAAACTAGACACAATTGTGACCTGTGTTTGTTTTTACAGTGAAGGTTATTAAAGTGAAAATATTTGGGTTTATTTATATACATATTTGCAATAAAATAACTCAAGGTTTTTTTAAAGGGAATAAACCCTATAAAAAATGAATGAAAACAAAAGTAATTTAAAAAATTTATTCACATTTTAATATGTTTTTTATAATCAAATAAAAATGTTAATTTATGTTTGTTTGATATCTATTTTAATATATATTTTTTATTAAGAATTAATGCAATACAAAAACACAAAAAAAAAATGCAACCCACGGAAATTCATTTGATTTTAAATCGGGTTTAATGACTTGCTGAGCGTGAAAAAGTTATTTTTAGCTTTAAATGACCGAAAAAAAAATATTTATAGAAAAGTTTTTCGAAATTGGAATGTGGATATTACAATTTTAGTAATTTTAAAAAGATTTAATTGTCTTTTACAATAGGGCACTAATTTAGTGTCCATCAAAGCATCAATTAAAAGAGATAGAAGGCTTTTACATTTGTATTAACAAAAATACGCTTTTAAAGACTAGTTTTGAAAACCATAAAGATTGGAAAAGTCTTACTTTGTATTTTTCAATCGAACATTTTTTTGGTTAAAATTTAAGATAAGGAGTATTGAATACAAGTCCTCGATATAAACACTTTTGTCACAAAATGATTTTATGACGAAAACCAAAGTATAGTTGACTGTACACTGAAAGAATTTTTAACAAAATATGGCTTGAACCAAAAATATGTTGCATTATTCTCGTCCAAACCAAAAATTACCTTTTTTAATTATATGTGCGACTTGGTTTAAGCAAAATGTTTCTTCATTTAGGAAAATGTTGCTAAATACGAAAGAAATAAGTTAAAATCAAGGAATTATTATGGATTTTGGATTTTCTTGTTTTAAGAAATTAAATTGGTTGCTTTAGAAAATAAACTTCGTTTTGATTGAGCGGTAGATCGGAAAAATAATGAAAAACAAATTGGGACCTACTTTAAACTCTCTATCAATATTTTGAAAATGAGATCAAAACGATCAATTTGTGCAACATAATGTGATACAACAATTAATATTTTTTTCGATGTTGTAGTAACTCATAACAAGGGCGTGGAGTTCCTTGAACGTTTAAAACTAAGTGAATAAGTTATTTTTCCGAATCATACTTTTTTTTCTGAGAAATGGCATAAATTTTTGCATATTTTATCGCTAATGCATTTTTTGTCATACAATGGTTAAGAATGCATATTGTGCTCATTTTTACTGAAAAGAACATAGTTATGCATATTTTTTTGTTTTTATTGAAACGATTTTGGATTTTATCAAAAGAAAAGAGGTTGTATCACTCAAGTAAAAGCTCAAAAATAATTACAAAAATACTATTGGGAAGAAAAAATTACTTTGAAAAAATTTAAAAATACTGTTATTTTAATGCTTGAAGCAGCATTTTCGATGTTCAAACCAGCTTTCGATGTTTATCTGCTTTATTTTTTTAATTGATTTTGATGTTTTTGTGTTATACGAAAATTCAAAAATCCGTGTCTTAACTGTCTACAATTTTGATTCAAGAAAGAGAGAATGCCCGCCATTAAATTTCTTAAGAATAGGTTAAATTTCTGCAAAACTTTTTTTTTATTAAGAAAAATTTGAACCAATTTTTTTCAATGTCATAAAAAATATTTTGTTGTTAGAAAATTAAAAAAAAACAAACAGAAAGTAAAGCTTTATTTACACCCATTAAATATTTGACGTCCTACACGTAACCACTAGTTTTATTCAAAAACGGTTGGCTTTTAAGGTTTCTAAATGACATTCTACAATTATCTTTTTACAAATAAGTAAAAAGTTAAAGTAAAAATAAAGCTTAAGTTTGATTAATTTCCTGGCCACGCTTTTTTAATTTTTTCGTCAAATATTTGTTAGGTCTGAACATACCTTAAGACTGTATATGGATTTGTTTTGACAGTTTCTCTTTAAAAAATAAGCACATTTTACTAATTTGTTAAGCATATTTTGAATTTTTTAAATGATGTTTCATGCGCATATTTTGCAATAATAAAAGTATGAAATTCCGCGCCCTACTCTCATTACACTCAAAATATCTCCATATATTTTTTTATTGATGTTCAGATTTGAGATGAAGAGGAGTTCCTAAGTTTTAATCATATCTTAAATAAAAAAAACCCAAATTTCCTAAGCTAATATTTATTAGGTCGCCAAACACGAATATGAAATCAACATAAGCGGCAGTATTTCAGCAGTGGAGCTTAGATGGCCTTAGCAAGGGGTGAGTGAATGATTCAGGTGGATCTTAAAATTGCTACCTTTTTGTCGTGTGAGTGCTCACGCCCACATAGGGGGTTTGGCGAACACACTTTTTTCTGCCAGATCATCGTGGCCATAGGCCGAATCGGATGTTACTCGCGGTAATTCCAACACATCTGCTGTGAACTTCAAGGAATTGAGAAATCTTTTTGAACACTGCGGCTCATGCCTGTGGTATTTTTACTGTAGCGACCCTCTTGACAACGTGTTAGTGTTGGCATATTCACCGTTATCGTTATAGACGTTCTTGTGACGAAAGTTAGGCGTTTTTAAAACATAGTCTCGCGGTAAGCAAAAACAGCAACAAATACGTAATTGTTAACAAATCTTTTACAAAAAAAGTTATCGTGGTTGGCGTATTTATTGCAAAAAGTGTCGTTAAGTTTATTAATCACGGCAGCGTGTATGTATTTCAGCCGACTGAAATTTAAGGACCAAATTCTCACAGTTGGTCTCAAAAAGCCGCCTGTATCTTATAATGGATACCATTACTAGTTTAAAGAAACGTCATTTTTATAGTTCCATCATTTGTATAGCATTTTCTTTTTAATAAGGGTATTCACGTCACAAGTTGCACCCTTGCGAAAAAGCAAAAGTGCAAAAATATAACAACAACCACACAGATAATAAGTTGTTCGTAAATAATTTCCTTAGTGGTTGTTGTCATGTGTTTGCACTTTTGCTTTTTTGCAAGGGTGCAACTTGTGACGTGAATACCCTTAATATTCTAGCGTGATTTTCAACCACAATTGCATTCATTGTAAAAATTGCAAAAACTTATTTCACTGATTTGTCAACAAGTTAGTGGAAAACTGTTATAAATTTTCAATATGCCATTGTTGAAAAAAATAATTCTTATTCAAAAGAAAAAACCGCTAAAAATAGCAATAAAATGCTTTACTGATATTATGGCCAATCTGTGGTTTTTATTAATAACCACGTATGTTAATTTTTTTTTTTATTTTTTGACTTTGGAGTATTAAAAATGTTGTACACTTAAAGTAGAATTTTTACAACGACATAGACTAATTTTTGTTAAATGTCACAAAGCATCAACTTTAAAGCCGATGCACTGATTACTTTTTTGTTGCGTTACTAATACGTAAAGAGATGTTTTGGAAGGGTTTGCATTGTATATACCCTGCAAATAATGCGACTAGTCCAAAGGTAACACCAATATATGAAAAAACTTAGTCTATTAAACATTACGATGGCAGGACCATATAACCCAGCTTTGCATTACAAAGGAGTAGTCTTAAAACTACTCCATGGTATACTCCAGAGGATTAGCTTTGTAGTCGTTTAAAAACGATAACATGTCGTTAAAAAACAAACACATGTCGTTTCACTACAAACTCTTTTTAACAATGACATGGCCCATGCTTGCATTACATTGGACCAGTCCAGTGGAGTAGTCCATTTGATCAAAATGGAACAGGTGGTCCAATATTATTTGCAGGGTATATTGCTACTGCGGTGTTATAAAACCTTATACCTTGTTCTAGTACAAAGCAATTGAGGTTTTGGAAGTCAGCCTTTGATTATTAATACGAAACAATTTAAATTGTATATTTTTACAAATGGACTTCATTTACCCAGCAAGCATTTTGTATCACAATCAAATCTTTTAATAATTACCTTAAAGAGCAAAATAACCGATTATTACGCCTGTTCTGAAAATCACATGATTTCAAATCACGTGCATTTAAATTCACACGTGTGATTTTGTGGTGTTCTGAAAGTCATACCGTTTTTGTGTTTCTCGTTGTCCTTTCGGCAATTGAAAATCACACCGAAACACAAAAAAACGGAACACCAAAATATTTTACCTGTGATTTTCAGAGCAGGCCTGTATGAGCTAACTTTTCGATCATAAAGATACTCTCGTAGTACCCTACCGATGAATCACCTCAAAGAATTATTTTTGTACAATTTGCTAATTCCTTTTTGAACATATGAATTAATCATATGTGAATCCTTTTTAAATCGCTCTAGCGATAAATCAGTTTTAAATTCAAAACATTTAGAAATTATTATTGAATCATAGTTATATGAAAAATTGTTCAATCGCTCAAGTGACAAATCAGTTTTTAATCATCAAAAGTGATCTGAAATGACTCATTTAGGCGATTTTTACAAAAAATCATCACCCAAATGCTTGCTGGGTATTCTGTAAAAAAAAACATTCAAATACATACGTTGCTTTGCAAAAAATAGAATTTTATTAACTTGCGTTAAGAAAAGTTTAAAGAATTTCATATGGAGAACATTTTTGATCTATAAAAAAAAATAACTTTGAGAGCCTATTTCATCAATTCTATTTAAATATCAATTCATATTCAAATATAGTTTTTCATATAATTAAATTTTTGTTTAACATGAAAACACAATTCTACACATAAATTGATATTTAAATAGAATTGGTGAAATAGGCCCTAAAGACACAGATATTTATATGCTAATTTTTAACGCAAACGAAAAATATCTTCAAATTTCATTCTGGAAAAAAACTGATTTTGTAGAGAACAATAAACTAGGCTTCTCGTTATTTTAAAATTACAATTAATTTTTTTGTAAATTAAATAATCAAATTTACTCATCGTAGTAGATGAATTTCAAATTTTTATAGTACAAAATGTAAACGTGTTTGCAATATTTATGAATAAAAAGTAAAAGTTAACAACTAATGGAAAAAAAATATAAAAAAAACACGAAACAGGAGAAATTTATAAATCGCAAAATTAAAAACAAATTTTTTTTTTTTTTAATAAAAAATGCAAAAATAAACAACTTGAAATCAAAATTCGTAAAGCACACAAAAACAAAAATCTTTGAAACAAAGTTAGATGTTGCATTTACATCTGCGCGATGCGGTAAAACATCTTTATATAAAACTTGTTCAATGAGTTTCAATTTCATTAAATTAACGCAAATCTGCTGAAAACAGGAGAAGATTCAAATATAGAAGAAACACAAACAAAAACTTACCATTTCTTTGGTTTTGAAATTGTCGTTGTTGTTGCTGAGACTGTTGTATTTGCAGTTGTTGTTGTTTTTGTTGGAATTGAGATTCATAAAAACTTCTTCGGTGGGAACTGGGTATTGCACTCCAACAACAAATAAATGGCATTAAGGCGAATAATAACAATAAATTAAATTGCCAATCCATTGTATTATTTCGGATTCTGAATTCTTTTAAGCTGGTTCTAAAGGTTTGTGTATCTTTTAGGTTTTTTTTCTAACGTTACACTTGAGTAAAACGATTTGAAAATGATTAGCCGTTATTTTAATTGTCACTTAACATTTAACAAAATGCGTTAAAAGATCTTTTTGTAATACAAATCATTTAAAATACAAACTGCAGCTCATTACAGATTTTTCTTAACGGTTTTAGATTTTTTTTTATTACATCGTCTCTTTTTAAATAAAAGATTTTTTTTTTGTCAAAAGCGTTTATTTCTTTTAATTTAATGTTTATTAGTTAGACTTTTTAACATTTCTTGTTTCGGTTGGTGTTCAATTTTGTAAGAAAAAAATTATTCACTGATTTCTTTTGTATTTAATTTTTTCTCAAAAACTTTGTTACATTTTCATTTAAATTGAAATGTCAAGCTGATGTTTGTTTTATATTTTGTTTTATGCTGCTGCATTTACTTTTTCTTCTTCTTCGGGCTTCTTCGGATTTAGATCCATACACCACCAAGTTCAAGGTAAAATTAAACCATGACTAGCATACGTAAGAAGTTTTATACTGGCGTTAAAACCACCAGTGTATTTCAAAACCAAGACTTAAGAGTGGTTTTTACCATAAACGAAGAGACCAAACATGTTTAAACTTAAGAGTTGTTTCTATAAAACAACAACTAACAATGTTAAGAAAAACTCTCTTTAAAAAAAAAACACTAAAGAGTTAAATTAGAGGGGGTTTCTTAAGCATAAAAGTGTGGTGTGCACATGCTTAAAAACTTTTGCCACTTCTTTTTAATTTTATTATGGATAGTTAAAATACTTTTTATAATTATTTATTTCATTAATTTTATAAGTTTTACATTTAAATGGAAATATAATTCTGTTAAAAATTACAAAAATAAAAGTTTTTTTCTTAAGTCTTTTGTTTTAGTTTTCAACTTAAATTTACTTTAAATGTAATTATGACAATTTTTAGCATTTATTATACTTTTTTATTTCCTTTAAATACTAACTGCAAAATTATTTTTTAGTTAATTTATTATAACACTGTGCTAGTTGAAAAAACAGACAAGCTGGGCACTTGGCGTGTTAACCTAATTCGGGCACGCTGAATCCAGTGGTGCTCGCCGTTTTTTAGGTTAGCTCTGGTTTTCGAGACACACCGTTATTTCGAAATGGAGGAGGTTGCATAACATACATATATTCCCCAATAAAATTGCCTTTAAGAAAAGTTAAACTTGTTTCTAATATGCGCAGTCGTTTGAGAAACATAATTTTTTTTTTTTGGAAAAAAAATAATTTTTTTATCAAAATTTCGAAATTTATGTTTTTTAAAAATTCATAAAAAATTGGAAAATGCAGCTATATATATATATATATATATGTGTTCCTCTAACTCCCATTGGAGCATAGGGCGCCATAATGCAGCTATGTATGCTTCTAATTTTTTGCGGACTTATAAAAAACGAAGCTGCAACCCAAACAAGTGCGACTCCTGGGCATTTATGGGGCTTTTTCTTCAATCTATTTCGAGTCTACATTGAACATTTTTTATGTGAGCCCCCTTAAGGAATGGAGATAGCGGCTACACGCAATGCCACAAATTTTTAAACAATGCGCAACGATTCCGTCCTGAACGTATTTTATTTCTTTTTTAAATAATATTTAAAACTTCGTTCGCTTGCATTTTCAAAGTCAAACAGCTGATTTTCGGCACACTAAGAATTTTCAGCACGTCAAGTCGATCTACAATACAAGCAAACGATAACCTAAAAGTTTTCATACGAATTTCCGGCCCACTAGGAAATATTATGCGACCACAAACGTCAAAATCAGTCACTTGTGTTGTGGTTGTCGACAGAGTCATTTTGTGAAAATATAAAACGAAATGATTCCCCTGCATATAATATTGGACTACCTGATTAATTTTGATCAAATAGACTACTCCATGGACTGGTTCAATGTAATGAAAGCATGGACCTTGTCATTGTTAAAAAGAGTTTGTAGTGAAACGACATGCTTTCGTTTTTAAACGAAGTTTAAACTAATCCTCTTGTGTATGCAATGGAGTAGTTTTAAAACTACTGCTTTGTAGTCCAAAGCTTGGTAATATGGTCCTGCTCTAGGACGTCGTAAAGTTAAATAGACCATGTTTTTTCCATACATTGTGGTTATCTTTGGACATGTCCAGGTTTCTTATGGGCTACATTTTACATGCGTGTGTGGACTAGTCGCATTTATTGCAGAGTCTTTACACACCAACACTAAATACTTTTTTTTATTATTAAGTATCCCAGCTAGCATTTGTAAAAATCACCTAAATGAGCCTTTTCAGATCAATACTGATGATTAAAAACTGATTTATCACTTGAGCGATTGAAAAAGGATTCATATATGAAATATGATTCATTGGTATGTTAAAAAAAATGATTTTAAAATATTTTGTATTATTGTTTTTGCCAAATGAAAAAAATAAAAATAGAAACTTTCGTGTCAGCCAAACAAATAAGAAGCCCAAAAATTATTGACAACATAAATGATACCGCAAATTGTTTCTTCTCTACTTTGCAAAAACCTGACAACTGTTGTTTGGTGTGGTGTAAAATAAAGCCATAATGGTACTGATTTATAAAAAATAAAAATCAATAATCATGACAATTAAAAAAAAATGATAGGAAATATGTAAAATGAACAACTACATTTATAATTTACGATTGAAAAATGAGACGAAAACGATTTAAAAATGATTATAAAAACTAACATTAAAATTATCAAAAAGGAACCAAAATATTGTATCACAAATGATTTTTTCAGGTGATTCATCGGTATTTATGATTGAAAAATGAGCTCATATACGGGTATATTGATCTTGAAGCTGATTTTTAAATGATTAGATTATGATACTAAATGTTAGTTGAGGTTTTTGAGCCGGAGACGGAGTCGAAGTCGTAGAATCCACAAAAACTCACGACTCCGACTCCAAAGTTTTTCGGCAAAAAAAATTTTAAAAAAAATTTCCAAAATAAAAATTATCTTCTTAAAACACATTTAAAATTTAAATAAATGGTTTATGAATACTGCTCTTATGTGCTGTTTCCAAATGACAGGCGATGGACTTAGTGCTTTTCATATAAATTTTACTACATAATCAATCGCCTGTCATTTGGAAACAGCACATTAATGTTTGCGCACAGTAATTTCTTGTCAAAAACTTAAATTTTTAGAAGGCCGTACGGTAATGAAAAAATAAAAGTTAACATCACTGACTCTCACATACATTCAGCATTGGGATTATAGTAGAAGTCGGAATCGCACCTTAAAAATTTCAGCGCTTAAAGTCGGAGTCGGAGTAACTACTTTTTTCGGACGACTCCACAGCCCTGGTTTTTATAACCATTATTTTATAGTTTTTGTCTCATTTTTCAATATTAAATCACATATAAATCTGTATAGTTTTTGATTATGTGTCATATAATTTTTAATTGTCAGGTTTTTTAATTTTTCAATAAAAAAAAATCCGCGTTTGATTATTCGACCCAGCTTAATTTTGAACCAAACCAAAGTTATGCTTTTTTTAAAGAAGAAAAGAAACAATTTGCACTTACATTTATGTTTATAAATTGTCAATAATTTTTGGGCATCTTTTTTAGCCAAGCTTTTTATTTGTTTCTATTTTTATTGTTTTAATTTGGCGAAAACAAAAATTCAAAATATTTAAAAATCATTATATAGTTAAGCCGATAGCCCATGCTGCTAGTGCTTTCAGCTTTAAGATTTATTGTAATTCTAATTATAATAATAAAGCATAAATAATAATAATACTAATAATAATAATAATAATAATAATAATAATAATAATAATAATAATAATAATAATAATAATAATAATAATAATAATAATAATAATAATAATAATAATAATAATAATAATAATAATAATAATAATAATCATTATTTTAACATGTTAATGAATCATATATGAATCCGTTTTCTATCGCTCAAGTGATATATCAGTTAGTAGTTTTAAAACTACTCCATTCTATACACAAGAGTATTAGTTTTAACTTCGTTTAAAAACGAAAACATGTCGTTAAAAAACGAAGACAAGTCGTCGCACTACAAAAACTTTTTAACAATGACATGATCCATGCTTCCATTACATCGGACCAGTCCATGGAGCCCATGAATCAAATTGGATCGGTTGTACAATAAAATTTGCAGGGGAGTTAGCTAAATTGTGTATATGTGAACCGAAAGATAATTATGTCAATAAAACGAATATTGACTTAGTAAATAAAAAAGGTATATCTGAACACGGTATTAGAAACTTAAAACCAGTCGACCGACAAGTCGATAGTTAGTGGGCCGCTAAAGAGAACGATAATGACTGACTTCTTGTCGCTCGCTTTAAGTTGTCGATCGACATCGGGGGCCAGGCTGTTATGTATTTCTGCGCCATGTTCTTACATTTTGGGTACAACATTTAATTTTGCCAGTAATTTTAATTAACGTTCGAAAACTGTTAACTAGCGAAATGGCGTCAGAAAATGTAGCAGTGGCTTTGCTTATGGATTTTGTGGTCTTTTAGAAGTAACGCAAAATTTGTAGTGACATGGTTTTTATTTGCACAAAAATCATTAAAAATAAGCAGAAAAATTATAAAACGTACAAACACATACAAGATTTATCAATGGGAGGACATTTTACTATTATGGTGCAAAGAAAAACGGCTAAAGCTGCAGATCCACACCGAGCGTTCAATGCATTTATGCATCAGTACACAAAGTAGTAGTGTAAAATTGTATTGACAAGTGAAGGCCATATCAGAAAAAACTTTTGCTTTGCGTTAAAAATTCGCTTTGACATTTATGATAAAATATTGATACTTCTACTTCTTCTAAGTAAATTGACTCTTATTCGACTTATAATTATTCGACTTAAATAGTATTTATTATTATTATTTAATTAAGCTTGAGGTCTCTTTTGAATTGAAAAAAACCCTGAAGAAGGCACACAATGGAGTGCCGAAATATTGGTTTAATAAATTTAATATTTTTTATAAAAAAAAGAGACCTTAATACCCCTTATAGGCATAGGATTTGTATACTATACCTAAACTACAATTAAACTACGAATAAAGTGGTTCATATATTTCTGGGTTATGTATACCAAAATTTTCGTAGTATTAATATGGTATCTTATAAGCCTTTTAGCTGTGTTCAGTAAGAATTGTGGTATGTAAACTATATGTCTGTAAACTATATGTCTGGGGTACAAGCTTAATTAAATAATAATTTTTTTTTAACAAACAATGCGTGAGTGTTGTCTAAGTTTTTATTGTGACATACACCTTTTTTTTAAGCTTTTCTGTCTATGGAAGTAGTTGTATCTGACAAGGCCTTTGCACTGCAAACGCGTAGAATGCATAAACGTATCAAAAGCATGAAGTAATTTTACTTTCTACTTTGGCATGCGTGGAGCGAACCTCCAGTTTTAGTATTAAAAGAAACAATTTATTTGTTATGCAAAAAATAAGCATTGCAAATTAACTCCCAACAGGTTAATTAAACAAATTTTCATATAAAATTCGTCTTATAATCCTGTTATAAAGATGAAATGTTGATTCATAAACAACAACAACAAGGCCTTAAATTATGTGTTAAAAAAAATCTATAAAAAATGTATCGTCGTATCGCCAGGAAAATATCACCGATATGGACATATCGGCAAACCCGAACAAACAAATTTTTATTAAGTTGTTTCCTTCTCCTGTAAAGTAAGGAAAACATTAGCTAGGGCTTTTTTATATTAAAGTAACGATATGTTAACCAGGAATAAACGTTTTAACTTTAAGGGGCAAAACAGGGTAAAAATTCGTATTTTTGGTACTTTTTATAAATCAGCTTTCTTTCAAACATTTTTGCGAACCTTAATCAAACATTTTTTTTAATTTCTATAAGTACAGTGGAATGCTGCATTAAAAACACCTTTAAAGGCGATAAAGGGGGTAAAATGGGGAATTTTTGGTGCTCTTTAATTAAGCTAATTTATACTAAAAAATTTTAAAAATATAAGTTTTTATGCTCAAACTATCACCAGGGGGACCTATATTAAGGTAAAAAAAAATATTAAATTGAAGGGGCAAAACAGTGAAAAAATTGGTACTTTTGGTACTTTATTAAACGATTTTTTTTTTCAATATAATTTTGCGCAAACTTTAAACAAATGTTTTTGAAATTAAGGCAGCAATCAAATAAAGTATATTTGAGGGCTTTCCTAATATAACATTATTACAAAGTGCTAATATTAAGGAAGTAAATTTGTGATCATATTTATATCCATGATTGTAAGTCCATGATATTTTGGCCCCGGGCCACACCGGAATTTAACAGCTAGCTTAATATCAAAACTAAAGGGGTTATTTTGTAAAACACTTCAGCTCACTTGAAAAATCAAAAAAGTTTCGTATGAATAATTTTTGAACGCGATGTTAAGGGGCTTTCCAAATAAACCTGAAAACTAAGCAAATAAAACTTGCTCAAGCTGACTTTAGCTTAATTTGATTTAACGGCAATTTTGAAATCTTCACGTGAAATAATATTTTAAATAAGAACTTTAAAGAAAACTTTAACCGCAGAGAAAAGGAATGATTAAATAAGAATAGAATAAATTTTCGGAAATCATCCTTAAAATTTACAAATGCTCTCCTACAAAAACAAGCAAAATTTACTTAAGCACTTTTTTCTTATTGCCACTGTTTTGAGAAATTCTTCAATTACAAAGAAACATTTTTGCTTTTAACATAAGTCTATTGAGTACGAAAGCTAAGAGCTCAACTTAAGAGAGAAAAGCGGAACAAACACATTGTCCGACTAGAGCTAAAAAATGTTCTACTGCTGAATCAGTCGCAAGAAACAACTAAAAAATGGTAAAAAAGGTTTAAAATAAATGTCAAAAATAATTCTAAAATAAAAACAAGTACGAAAATAAGGTTAGTCAAACCCGACGATATGATACCCTACACAACAGTATTTACAGACAAATTTTCGACAAATTACGGCCATCAAAAACCTGTTAAAAAGGACTTTGGTCTGCATATGTGGCCTGATGCAGTGGTTGTGAAAACATTTTTGAAATTTTTTGGCGATTGCTTGTTTGGCGATGATTACGCGATCCCATGCAGGGAATACGAATCGCTAACCATCGCCTACGCCTTACAACTAGGCGATGAATATGCGAGCGCACACAAGTAGCGGCAGTCATCAGTGTTTTTTTATAACTTTCGAAAGAATTTTTTTTTTCTTGTTGTTTTGTTAAGGTAACGAGAAAATAAATATTTGGTTTCAAGGGCAATTAGCAAAATTGTCATTTCAGTTGAGCAAGTGATTTGTGAAAGGTCTTTTATTGAAATTCATATAAATAATATAACAATTTCCATCGCCGAACCATCGCCCGCGAATCGCCGGCAAGTTGTCTAACATCGCTGTGATGCATCGCGTGGAAGCTAAATGCGATCCGCTGGCGAATCGCGAAAGCGTTCGCATGTGTCAACCATGCGAATCGCGGTACACGATGTTCACGCGAATCGCGGGCGATGATTCGGCGATGGAAATTGTTTGCAGGGTAGTTTTGAGAGTAGTATTTGTATGGGAGTTGTTGCCAAAAATGGAACGATTCCTATAAAATATGGTAAAATTATTATAGTTGCATTGGAATATTATTGGACCAAACGTAATCTTAATATCAACAGAATAAGATGGTTAATGGGTACGAAGAGTCTATTTCAAAAAAAGTTTGTAAGGGGACTATGTGAAATTATAGACTGATAAACTCACTTTTTGTAATAGGCTTTGGCCTTATGGCAGTTAGAGTATATTGTGAGCTAAAATGCAAAAAGGTGTAACTAACAAAAATATAATTTTACAGTAGAAGCAAAAACTTTGTAAAATGAAAACTACACACGTTTCAGAAAAAACATGCATTGATAAGTCGTTCATGGAATTTTTCAATTAATTTTCAAACAAAACGATTTCATTATATTTTGTTAGAAAAAAAATGCGGAGTTACAACGTTTTGCATTTGTCAAATGAACAAACACACTTGTAGTTACGTCCCTTTGTTTTTTGTTAATAAAAGCGTAACTTTTGATCGCAGAAGTGTAAAATTTTGTCAAAACATGTAGTTTAATGGCAGTACAAAACTAGATTTGAAATTTTTTGTTAGTTAAGCCTTTTTGCATTTTAGCAAACGATATACATACATATCCCAAACTAATTTCGTCAACAACCCTAAGTTTTTAAAATAAAAAAGTAACTTCACTTTTTTTCAATTTTTTGAAAAAAAAACTATACAACAAAACCATAAAATTTAACTTTACAATGAGAAAATTTATTGACAGGTGTTTTTTTTTTGATACTGATAAAATTAAACCTGAACATACAATTCAATGACTTTTGATATATTTCAAGATTTTCCAAATATTTTAATATTTCACTGACCAGTTAATTGTTTGTCACAAAATTTCATAAAAAAAATATATTTTTCTAATTGTAACACAAATATGCTTTAAAGATGCTAAAAATATTTCATAAAACCGCTTAATAATATGTTAAAGGAAAATGTTACAGTAAAAACCAAAAAATGTTCTAACCGCACAATATTGTCAGCGCATGTCATTAGAAATTGTGGCATTAAAAACGCTTTCTGCTCTTATGCTGGGTACACATAATGCAATGCATTTACGCAATCTAGCAAATAAAATTCATTTTCATTAATTTTTCATTAATTCCAGATTGCATCAACATCAAAACGCTTTAATATTTTAAGGTTGCATTGAAACAGATTTCCCGTAGATTGCACTGTCTGTACCCAGCATTAATAGGTCTAACAACTTTAAGACAAACTTTCTGATCATCAGAATTTTTGCCTAGAATTAATATTACTGGTGTTTGCCCAGTGCTCGAAATTCAACTATAATTATTTATGCAAATATAAAGAAAACATACATATGAGTATATATGAATTTGCATGTGTCGAGCATTTGTTTGTTTTCGCCTAAGTAGAGATCGGTTCATATGTTTTCTTCCACTATTTAATTTAATTTTGTTAGTTCAATTAATATAAAAAAAATCAAAAAATACCAAATGAAAAACAAAAAGTACCAGAAAGTCCCCTCTCAATTAGACTGGACTTAATAATTAAAATTCAAAAAGTACCAGTTAAAGAACTAAAAAGTACCAAAACTGTTCCCTCACAGATTCTAATTCACTTTGGACTCTGCATGTTGAATTTTATGTTTTTAGGTTCAGTATTAATAAAAAGAGTACCATTTGAAGAATAAAACATTACCAAAAAGCTCACCGTTATAGATTCTTATTCAGTCAGGACCTTGCATGTTCATTTTATGTTTGTAAGTCCATTATTAGCGAAAATTCAAAAAGTACCAGTTAAAGAACAAAAAAGTGACAACATTTTTCATCTCATAGACTCAGATTCTGCACCTATAATTTTATGATTCTAACTCCCCATTTCGCCAAGTTCAGTTAAAACTAACTATTACTTTAACTTCCAGTTAACAAGATGTTTTGACATGTATAACTGATAGTTAATTATAACTGAACTTGGTGAAATTGAGGGTAAGTTCAATATTATAGAAAATTCAAAAATTACCACATGCAGCACGGAAAAGCAAAAGACAGAAATTTAATTTCCCGATTTTCCCTTTTTTGATAATTTTTCAACCTCAAAATTTGAAGGTTGTAGTGGGAGCCCATAATTAAATACGTATTGTATTTACGTGTAAAATTAAGCAACATAAATTTTGAAAATTTGCTCCGAGTGAAATTATTTCACAGGAACATTTTGACATGTTTCAGTGTTACCTCTCTTGCGAGCTTGTACAATTTGGCGTTTTTATTCCTGCAAAGTATGCGGCATTGTTATGCGTATGAAAACAAATCCCACATGTATTTTACTAAAAATTTTTTTTTTTTTTTAATAAAAAAGAAAGTAAATATGGATAAAAAAAACTTTTACCGGTTGTGTTATTTTAATTTTTCATTTCTTATTTAATAATCAGTTCATACTTTTTTGCTTTTGCTTAAAATTTCACGTGAAATAAGTGCAGATTAGATTATTTCGCAGTTGAAAAAAAATGTTGCCAGGAACATTTCGGAACTTTTTTACAAAATGTGCAGATTAACATTATTTCATAGATATTCCGCACAAGTTTTTTTCATATGCGTTTTAACAGCATTTCACGTGATATGTTGAACAGAGTACCAGGCTTTATTTGTCAAACGTTATTGACTTAAGGTACTTATCGACTACACAATATAATTGAGTACTTTATAGCTCTAATCGTTTTCCTCCACACTATTTAATAAGTAATGCAACATAAAAACGATTATATGGTGAAATTTTAGCTCAAATTTATATTTTAGTTTATAAAACTTTAGAAACTTACATCTTAAATTCTAAAATCTTAAGAATGTACACACTTTTTTATTATACAGCGAAGAAACAAATGTAAAAGAAATTAAAATTAAATTTGACAGTTTATGTCAAACATGCTTTTCTACTCTCCCTCTCTCCAAAAAGCTCAGACTTACTGAAAGAAACCCAGTGTTTAAAAAACTGCCATTATTTCCTCTTCTTCATTAACCATTGGCCAATAAAATACCGTTGCATTTACTTCTGATTCATTAAATGTCAAACCAACTCAAAAATCAAAAAGTTGTACACAAACAGTTTTGACTGTGATGAAAACTGATCAAAGTGACAGACACTCAATGACTGAAATGAAAATCTTGCCATTAAAAAAAACGTTAAAACGTTTATTAGTTAAAACGCTGATTACACAACAAAATTCAGGTCATCGCCGGCAGCCTCAACACTTGCAGAACGAAATGAAAGTAGACTACTAGTAAAGCAAATCTGCCAAAGGGGTTTGAAAAATTAGCTCGGGCTCCCATATCCTAAAGTTTTTGAATTTTTTGAAAAGGCGTTTGGTATAAGTAAAAAAAAATATACTTAATGTACTTCTGAGCTCAAAAATAATTTCAGATTTCTTCAGTAGAATCGTATGGATATTCTTTTTTTAGAATATATAAATCCTCTAACACTCATTTTAAGGGGTCATTTTTGTCCCCACAAAAGCATACTAAAACTGCACTTTAGAGGGTTAAAATGTTCCACAGACATTTTTTTTGCGTCGAATTTTACTAGGAGTCCCTAAAGACAAAAAATTTGTGCAATGTATGTAAAACGGATTTTCGAAATTCCGGGCCTTGAAATTTTTTAATTACTTGAAAACCCGCTTTACATACATTGCACAAACTTTTTGTCTTTAAGGACTCCTAGTAAAATTGGATGCTGAACATTTTAACCCTCTAAAGTGCCGTTTTAGTGTAGAAGTAAAAAAAGGACAAAAATTACCAGTTAAAATGGGTGTTAGAGGGTTAATATATTCTATAATTTAAAAACTTTAGGGGCCCATATTTCTGGAGCCCGAGCTTATTTTCAACCCCTTTGGCAGATTTGTTCTACTACTAGTCTGCTTTCATTTCGCGTTGCAAGTGTTTTTTAGGTAACATTTCGCGTTGCAAGTGTTGAGGCTGGTATTTTTTTGTTGCACAGTGTTATAAGTAAGAATTTTTAACAAAACTATTTTAGGCTTAAAATGTTATTTAACTAGTTTTTTTTAAACCTGAATTAAGATTTTTTTTGTGAATATAAAAATTTTATGAATTATAAAAATCTAAATAAATATTTTCACATTTCGTAATAATTCCCAAAATGCATATTGATAATAATGCACAATGCAAGAATGGTCAAAAAGAAAGCCTCATTAATGTATTAAAAAAAAAAATTTATATTCATACTCTAAGCACCAAAAAATTTTTTTGGTAAGAACGTGATTGAAATATAAAAAGACTGAAACCATTCAATAAAATTCTTTTAAGGGCAACAACGCAATAGTCAAACAAAATGTAACTTACGTCTAGTAAAACTTTATTTTTACTTAATTTATAAGACCATTTTAATTGAATCAAATAAAATATGGCAAATTAAATAAAACAGCACATGTGCTAAAAAAAAATTGTATATACTCGTTTATATGTGTGGCATTTGATACCCTTTACCACGAGTAGTAAACAAAGATATACTAAGTTTGTCATTTCATTTGTAGCATCAAGAAATATTCATCCAATTTTTTATATGTTAATATTTAAAATGCTTACGTTATTCCAAGATGATTTAGCTATATCTGTCGCTCAACTCAATAGAAAGAATGTTATTGGTTACAAGCGGCACTAGATTGAGATAGTTCTCTACACGCAGAGAAAAAATATTGTTGGGGATGGTTAGTCGTACACAAAAAATTGTTATTTTTGTTAAATATAAGCAATATTATAGTTACTGTATGTAAATGTTTATAGTATAAATTGACTCTTATTCGACCTATACAAAATTTTATTATTAAGCTTGAGGTCTATTTTTTTATAAAAAATATTATATTTATTAAACCAATATTTCGGCACTCCGTTATGTGCCTTATTCAGGGTTTTTTTTATTAAATTATATATTTTTTATAAAAAAAGAGACCTCAACCTAAATTAAATAATAATAATAATAATAATAAAATGTTTATCGTAATTATAAATTTGTGTATTGTTGACTGAAAAATAATTATTTTTCTAACAACTAAATAATGATAACTTTGAAAACATATTTGGGGGATTTACAAGGTGTCATAAAGTCATAAGTCTTAAAATAATAACACGAAAATATACGACTGTTGTGAACAACCCCTCATAATTTAGTGTGCTATTTTGAATTTAAGTCAGCTGATTTAAAACAAATATAAAAAATAAATATTTACCAAAAATAAAAATATTTTTTAATTCTAATCCATGAATTAATAAATTAAATTAGATCTTTCCTGACTATTTTCCATTTTTTCAGACGAAAACCACAAATAAATTTTATTTTGTTTGTTTACCTAACATCAGAGTCCTAAGCCGATCTAATTTGACGCCGCAAGTTTTTTGTTGCAAAAATTGCTAGCCGCAGGTTCAATTCGGATATTAGCCGGATAAAACTATACCATTAACGGCGACGGCTACAAAAACTAGTCCGCAACAACAATTTTTTTAAACCATTGTAAAATGTTAGAACATTATGACAATATAACATGATAGCACACCTTGTGAATACCCCATACATCACAACCAATTCATGATATTTAGTAGTCGTAACATGATAACTTTCTATAGGTGTACTCATAATATGTTGAAGATGCAATCAAAATGTCTTTTCTAATATTATGTAAGTGCCATTTGTAAAACAATTTTGAATCAGTTGTGTCGTTTGTTTTAAATATGTGATCGAATTATTTGTTAGTGAGCGGGCGGTATTAATTTTTTTTTTTTGTATTTTTTATTTAGCGTATGGAATAATATAAAAGAAAGAACATACACATAAATCAAAGGTAATGAAACGATTATATATTGTTTAGAAATTTAATGAGTTTAACCATGAAACTGCGTCTGCCGTCAAAGTCCGTTGTTGGATAAGATTGGGCATTCTTTAATGATGTGATCGGTTGTTTGACGCGGGGCTCCACTTGGACACTTGGCCCCATTTGTAGAGAGTTTCTAGGGTCCTACCGGTACCAGTTCTCAATCTGTTCAGGTAACACCATGCTTTCCTCGGTAATTGAAGGTCTGCTGCGCTCATCAAATAATAGGCTGGATCTGTGTGAGTTAGACCATAGACTAGTCCAAGCTGTTGGCGAGGTCTAGTGGGAATTAATCACGGCTAACAAAATCTTGTAAATTTTGTATTCCCAAAAGTTACTTTAATTTTAATTTATTTTTTATTATTATAAAAGCTATGAAAAATGCTGTATCATAATATGATTACATGATAAACTTATTATGATTAACATGGCAATAATATTTTGATTACTTCTTAGCTTATTATGATAAACATGATAATAATATGATTGCTCCTCAACTTATTATGAGTAACATAATAGTTATAAGATTTCGTCTTAATTTATTATGATTAAAATGACAATATTATGATTACTTCTAAATTTATTATGATTAACATGATAAGAATATGATTAAGGGACAAATATTATGATGCTATATTACGAATATATTTCGTCATAATATGAATCAATAACAATCGTAATATAGTGACTACAATCATGAATCTTATCATAATATGTTGCTCTTGGAATATGTTTACCACAACCATGGTTTTTCATTGCTTGTAATGAAACGTTGAACTCGAGAAATTGAAGGATTTTAAGAGACCTGTAATTTTGGATGTTTGTCGCATCCCAGGTATGCGTACACCTTATTTGCCCGGAAGGATGAAAACACCAAAAGGTGAAATATCCTTGAGCAGATCCCTACACCCCCGGAGGGAAGGTAAAGAATATACATATACATATAAGTTTGTCATTCCGTTTGTAATAATAACAATTTTGATCTTAGTTCCTTAAAAAGTAAAATTCTGGGTCCTTATGAGTAGCAAAGTTGATTTGAGGATGTCCGTCTGTCTGTTGAAATAGGTTTACCAAACACCCCAGATATAATGGGGACGTGGTTGTTCTATATTTCTGTTGCATATGCTCCGTTAAATTTG
This sequence comes from Pollenia labialis, assembly GCA_949318255.1. Lineage (NCBI taxonomy): Eukaryota > Metazoa > Arthropoda > Insecta > Diptera > Polleniidae > Pollenia > Pollenia labialis. Next base: position 132,051,306 of record OX439140.1, read on the forward strand.
GCTTTTGAAGTTAGGCTAGATCGGTCCCTAAAAAGAGAGGAATTAATTTTTCTCTCCCCTCTCACTTATAAAGTAAGAATCACAGCAATAAAAATAGCACAAAGAAATCTCATACAAATTGCTTTTCTAAGTGCAGGTATAGAACTGCAGATTTAAGATAAATGCCCAAAATTTTTTCAATGAAAATTCAATGAAAAAGTAAAAGCATTGAAATTTTAAAATTTTACGACTTTTAAACATTTGACTTAAGTTTTTTAAAAACACTGATTTTCATACAAAAAATTAAAGCTTGCTGCACTTTGACTTAACTGCTCAAAATACATATTTTCTGTAATTTAATTCTTTAAAATCCTTGTTAACGAGCATCTTGTATACCTGCATATTTATCATATTTTTGGGCAGCTTTAAAATGTTTTCACAAATAACATCAAAGTTAGCTGTACCCATGAAAAAATATGGTGGCCATTTTTTCATATACATAAATATCCAATTTAATAAAATATCAATTTATTAATAAAAATGTTTTTTATTATTTTTTTTAACACTTTACTTTAGCTGCAATTTTATGCAGCAAACCACAATTGTGTACCTGGACATTAGGGCAGTTAAATACATTTAAGATATAACTGCAAAAAAGAAATCGTGCAAAGGAGATTGTGCAGTTAAGTCAAAATTATTGTATATACATTAAAGTCTAATGTCGAAAAAATTAAAATTTTTGGTGGACGGTATCAAAGATTCGCCACAACCGAATATAATATTCTTATTTCTTAATAGTTGTTTTAAATTATTTTACAATATTTTTTTCACATTCATTTAAATTGGTTTTTATTTATAAAACTGATTATCACAATGACAAACTTTCCACTTTCCACTTTGGTAAATGTTTTGTAATATTTATTTAATAAATTAACACCTTCTATTGGCCAGTAAATAAATAATACTTTTAGGAGAAAAACTAAAGAAAATATAGCAAATAAATGTTTGTTGTTGATTCATTCCAACATCTATTTGCTATAAATATTTAGTTAGCTAAAGCAACATTATATTTTGTTGATATTGTGAGAAAGTGATAAATAAATGTTGTTTAAATTTTGTAATTTAAACAAACTCAAAACTCATTTAAGATAGCAACTGAAAACCATTTTTTAATGATAATTTTTAGCTTTTTAACGCTTAACTACCGTATTCCTGGAAAATTAATTAGATTTAAAACGTATGTAAATCTATTTTGTCCCATGCCCACTTGCAAAATCCCACCCAAAATTATGTCGGATACTGTTTGTTGTTAACCAGCAAACTTGTATCATAGTTGGAAACTTTGGATGCTCTAGACATTCCCCAGATAAGCAGAACTATCTAACGTCTTTGTATGGGAAGTGCCTCGCTCACTTTACCGATTCCGCCCATTCTTTTAGAGAGGTTGTGTATTGACAACCCAACTATGTTTACCAAATTTATTTCCCTTACCGTTCTTTAAATATATATAAATCTATTTTATGCCACGCCCACATCTTCACTCTCGCTTTTTTGCTCATATCTCTGCCATTTGTGGACCGATTAGGCTGAACTTCAATTTGTAGTGAACAAATTCGAACTTGATTTTACATAAAGGGTACATTTTTAAATGCATAAAAAGTGCGCATCACTCCTGCAGTGATGTTATTAACAATCGCAATGACAAGTTTAATTGAAAATATTGAACCAAAAAGTGACAAAAAGCATAAAAACAGGAAAATGAAACAATTTCTTTTATGTCAGAAGTTATTGCATCAGACAATTAATTGATGCAATAAATGACAAAAAAGACTATTAACATATGAGAGTGATGCCAAGTTTCTTACATGTGATGCTTTTAGGAGCATGAAATTTTTCCGATGCGCCAGTGAATCGCAGCAACTGCACTTACGAGTGTACCCAAATATATAAATACCAAGTCCCCATAATTCCTGGGGTTTTCGAAAAAGCCATTTTGACAGACAGACGGACATCGTTAAATTAACTTCGCTTCTCATTGGGTCCCAAAATATATACACTTAATTCGGTATATGACCCATATTGTAGAAATTACAAACGAAATAACAAACTTATATATACCCATATAGAAAAGGCGCCATAACGCTATTGTATTTTGATATCAGCACTATGGCAAGTCTCTTCTTTTTTGAACCCATGACACTTTTTATCATTGTAATGCCAGCATTAACATCAGTTGGCCAAATATGTCATCAATCAAATGACGTAACGGCATCACAGAAATAATGAATCGAATTTAATAAAAAAAATGGCATCAGTGCGACGAGTCAATAAAATCGAAGAAAAGACTCATTAGGCAGTTTGTCATCAATTTGAGTCATTGGGATTGACTTAAGTCAAAGAGAACGAATATTGTTATTTACATACCCGTTACACATGTTTGTTTCACTTTTGTTGTATTCCGCCCTTTGTTTACAGAAAAACTCTCAATTTGAAAAGTTGATGTATTTTACTTAATAATTTAAAGAAATATAATATAAGAATTTTTGCTTCTTTTTTTACTTATTTAACATGAAAATAATGTTAATAATACACAACATGTGTCATCGATAATGTCACTGTAGTCATAGCATAGATAAAGCATAAAATAAGACGAAATTTTATGGTGACACTCGTCATTCAATTGAAGTAAATTTTTGACTTATTGATACCACTTGTAATAGCATTGATGTCACAATTCTGATGTTAAGGCATCATCAATATAAAGATGCATTTTTCTATGAGTGCGCCCTTTTAACTTCGGTGAAGGGTGTAAGAAGTGTAAAACGAACTAACCCGAAGAAAATGCATGTTGAGCTTCAAAATTACTAACATGTCGAAAAATATTTCTTTTTTATATGTTTTTCCCGATTTTTAGACCATAACTGCCAAACTGTGAAAAATTAAATGGATTATAATGTAATTTTTAATTGGTTGGAACATTATAGTGCTTGAAAGTAGATTTTACATTCGCCATCAGTATTTAACATAGGAAAATGTAGCAAAAGGCAAAAATATGAACTAATAATACTTGTTTTGTTTATGAAAATTGTACGTACGAAATATTTTGCTTTTAAACTTTGTTCTGATATGAGCGATTGTGATAAAACGATGTCGTAATCATAAATTTCTGTACCCTTTATTCTTTGTGTTTCCCAAATTGTCTATAGAGTGTCTTAAAGTATTAAAAATTTCTCAAAAGTTTTGTCCATAAATCCTGATTTGCACTTTTCTTTTAATTTACTTCATTCGTCTATTGATCAGAAAAACACATTAAGCGACATGTGTTTAATTTACTGTGCATCTACTAAAATGGTCACAATAAAATGTATTTTGTAATTTATGACATTTATTTAATAATATGTCACTTGTAAGTTTTACCAATTAAAAGTAATTTCTTCTTCATCTGTTTTTTTTTGCGATCTTGGAACGATAAAGTGTTTTCTTCCATAAACGAATATTTTAACACTCTTAACATACGTTTTTTTTCATTTCAATGACAATTATAAGGACAAACTTTTTTATCGACAGTTTTTGATCAAAGGAAAAATCAAACAAATCATTAAAGATACGACAAGAAGGCAGAGGCAATAGCCACAAAAGTACTTGCTGTTGTAGAAAAAAAAAGCTTTTTAATTTTAATTTTTTTTAAGATTTTTAATAAGGACTGAAATCAATAAAAATAAAATGCTTTTTCGAACAAAAGTAAAAGTTTTAAAATAAAGTTGGAAATTTCGTTAAACCAAAAAAAGTGTCAAATTGGATTTTCAAAACTAAGTTTAAAATTTTAAATCCTAAGAAAATACTTCGGTAATACAATTGTCCGATTCACAAGCTCGTATTATCATCGTATTCGTTGTATAACCGTCCGTTTATACAATATTAGCCATTATCATGGTTGGCGAATTTAAAATACGCCTGAGACTTTTTGGTAATAGACTTAAGAGAACGTGAACTTATTTCCTTTAATCTATTACCAAACAGTCGTATTTAAAATTCGCCAACCACGATAAGGGGATTGTATATTTGTTTTTCGAAATTTTCATACAAAAGTTTTGTCTCATTATACGATTGATTTTTATATGTTTTGAACACTGTAAATCGATACGCGTTAGGACGGAGCTTGTGGATTGGAGAAATGTTTTTTTTTTTTTGCTTTTTTGAACATGTAGTACTTTAGGGTTAAAAACATCATCTTCGCTAATATAATGTAAAATAAGTTTGAAAAAATATTCCGACTTTTTTAAAATTACTAGGGTATTGAGTCGATTAATTTTTGTTCGATTAATCGAACAATTTTAGACGATTAATTGTTCGAATAATTTAAAATTGCTTATTTTGTGCACCTGGCAGTTCGAAATTCTGGAAATTTTTTTTTACAGAAAATGATTAAATAGTGATAGATATGAATAGTTGTGTAAGCTTTACTGTAACTCAAAACAGTTTTTATTTAATAACATTTAATTAATTGAACATATTAAATATATATTTTTTTATCTTTCACACGTATGAACGCTTTACTTTGACCTTAAGTTATCAACTGACCCAAATTTGTACAAGCAATTAAAATTTCATACGCATATGACCGAATTATACACACCTTTAATAACTCGGTGATTCCCCTTTTTTCCGAGTATAGAGAAATAAAAAAAAACACTTCCTGAAATTAGAACCACAGGCGTCCAATACATTGAAATGGCCGGTTCTAATTTCTGGACGGTTCGAATTTGTGAGATTCTACTGTAACATGTAGTATTTCTGTTAAATGTATAATTTTTTTAAAGTTTTAAGTCGAATAAACAAACAAAATGTCCGTTGGAATTAAAAACAACAGCCATGTTTAGTGAGTAATTAAGCTTAGATGTTCGTTAAATTTTTTCAACAAAATTAAATTATTCATTTCACAAAAGAAAAAACGAAAAAAGTATTTTATCTCAAAGATTTATATTAATTGTTCGGGTATGTGAAATTGAAACCGAACGATAATTCAAATCCAACTACTATTAACAAAATTACCGTTCTTGCAAAAATAATAGATACTTAAAGAATAAAGAAGATAAAATCAAATATTTGTATGAACCTTTTAATCAGGCTTAAGTTCATCAAATTTAATTTTCATTAAATTATTTTTATGAAGAAAGGAATTTTACAACATGAAAATTAATTAAAATTGTTATTGATAATCATTCATTCTTGACTGACCTGAGATCTCAGATGATTCTCTTTTCAAAATGTGTTCGGTTTAAAAATATGTTACAAAGGATAAATCTTTTAATGCCAAATGCAACAGGTGTCCAAAAATGTACTAACGTAAATGTACTTCAACAATTTGGAGCTACATGGACAAGTTTTATTTAAAAAAGAATATTTTTTTTACTCAAGTACTAATTTTTTTCTAAAATTATCGAAAAAAAATCTTGTAATTTATAAAATGTCGATTAATCGATTAATTTTAAAATTTTATTCGTTAAATCGAATAAGCTTAAAATGCCAAATATCTATTAATCGTTTAATCGAACAAAAATAAAACCTGATTAATTGAACACCCTAAAAATTACAAGTTGTGAATCATGATGAATTTATGATATGAAGACTTAAAAAAAAATTTTTTTGTTTAAAAAAAAAATAGCAATTTTGAAATTGGGTTTAAATTTGTATATTTACACAACAACAGCGGCAAGGCTGATATGCGTTTGGGCTGAGGTTTCTAACACCTTACACAATGTATTCTAGTTTATCAATCGACTGGCTGGCTGGCTGTCCATGTTAACCTTGTGCGCAAAGTATAGGTCGCAAGGTTCTGCTCTGGCGGAGCCATTATTGCCCATGGGTCCCAAATAGGGTACACTCTTAAAAATAGTTCTCGACATTTTATGGTTAGGGTTCCATATGTTCGAGCTTGATTTTCTTACTTGTTTTTGACATGAATAATTAAAAAAATATTGAATTGAAAATGTGAGTGGTTGCGAAAAAAATTAATTGCTTTATTTTGAACACCAAGCCCAAAAATATTGGTACCATTGTAAACGAAGATTTTAAATTGGCTGATTTCATAAACGCAGTATTGCAAAGCATCATTAATCAAAGAAACAAGATTGCGCATTGCGCAGGTCCGTTATTTTTGTGTATGACGAAACAATAGACTTTGTGTATGTGCAATTATGTGTGTCTTACATTTTTTACAACAAACACTCATATTTAGTCTATGATGACGTAGATGCGCAGTAGAAATTTTTTTTGTACGGCTGAGTGCGCAATCTTGTTTTTTTGAATCATGGCAAAGCATTATTAGAAACAAATGCGTTTACAAGGCATCACAAATTTCAACATTGCACGAATTTCGCAACCGTTGTGCAGTGAGTACAGTCACCATTCAATAATGAACTCAATACATTGTCTATAGAAAAGTTGTGGGCTTTAAGAAGCTATTCTTTTAGTAGTGCATTGCAATACTGCGTTTATGAAGTCAGCCATTATGTTTCCCAATTTTTAAATTTTCATAAACATTTTATTGTCTGATAACAATTTTAATAAATTTAAAAAAAGGACGACGGCATTTGCAGCCAGTTCCTAACTTTATAATTATTAATATGTTTATAAATTTATTTTGGATATTTTTTTTAAAAATTTTAATATTTTTATCAGATAATTAAATTTAATTTTCATTAAATTACTTTATAAAAGAAGGAATTTTTACAACATTAATGCCCGTTTTCACAACTTGCCGATAGCTAAAAGTAGACTTTAACCGGCGTTATAAAAAGTGTTTCATTATTAAAACTTTACTTTTACCTAAAGTGAGCGATAAAGTAAATGAAGGTTCATCCTACCTGGTAGGTAAAAGTAGAGTTGTAATAATGGAACACTTTTTATACGGCCGATAAAATCCTACCTTTAGCTATCGGTACGTTGTGAAAACGAGACTAAATGAAGATTAAAAAATTATTAATAAATTTTAATTCACATACCCCCAATTCCACCAAGCCCAATTAAAACTAACTATTACTTTAACTTCCAGTTAACAATAAGTTTTGACAGCTATAACCAATAGTTAAATATAACTGAACTTGCTGAAACTGGGGGTTAATGTTGTAAAAATTCCTTTCTTCATAAAATAATTTAATGAACATAAAATTTAATGAACTTAGCCTGATTAAGATATGAAAAATGTAATTAAAAACCCTTAACAGTTTATCAATATAACTAATTATTTTATTTTATAATAAAAAGAAAAGGTTTTTGAGATCTCAGTTAAAATTTTGACAGTACAGCTTAGTTCCGCTTTAAATAGGTGTTCGAAAATAAACAGAACATTATAAAGTGTTAGGCTCACACACCCAGGTAAAATATCTATTTTTTTAGTGTTTGTGTAGACGAACACAACCCTTAAAACCGTTCGTAACTATTTTCAAGAAAGAGCCGAACATTATAAATTTTACTGTTCTTGGTAAAAAAAAAAACAGAACAATTGTAGTGATGCTGTAGACAAATATTATAATTTAATGTTCTATAATGTTTCTTTTTTTACATTGATAAAGAAATGAAGAAACAAAAAATTTTTAGCAACGACCGCTCCACGAACAGCTTGTGTGTGTATATGTTTTGTTTTTGTAAAATTATTTTTGCTGCACCGAACACAATGAAGTTTGTGGTTTAAAAAAACCCGAACGGAATTAAATGTTCTCATCTTGTTGTTGAGTTGGATAAAAACATTATTATTTTTGTGTTCGAAAGATGGCAAACAGGGAAACGTTATTTTTTAATGATGTACCACCCAAACACTATTAGCGTTTGTGTTTTCCACAAATCTACCGAACCGAACACTAAGGAGCTATATTTAGTGCTTATTTTCAAACACTACTTTAAATGTTAGTGTTTTAATGAAATCTCGAAAACGCGGCCTAAAAGCTTTTAATATCGAACATTTTAAGTGGAGAAAAAGTTTCGATAAATAAATATTTTTTTAATTATATTTTTTTTTTATTAATAAGCTAAAATAATTTACAAAATAAATTTATGTATAATTTTTAAAGTGCTTTAATAATTTAAGCATATTTCTAAAAACATTGACAAAATGGCTACAATTCCTTGAATCATGTTGCCAGATTTAATGATTTCGTGGCATTTTTTCAACATTTTTCTCTGATATCTTTTTTTTCAATCGTAGTAACTAATATTAAGTTTTATATATTTATGTATAATATAAATTAAATTTTATTTGTGTATTATTTTCTTTACTTTTTCTAATTTAACTTGTTTTGTTTTAGTTAACAGTCAATCATTGTAACGTGTCCCAAAAGAGAAGTGGTTACAATTTATAAAAAAAGACCATGTTAGAAACCAAATGTGCAGGTAAGTACATGTAATTATTCATAATTGATAACGAAAACAGCAACAACTACTGCAACATTGAATGTTGTTTTACCCATAATTGCCACAACAATAATGCGTTTGTTGCGATCAGCTTTACATCATATTCACTTTCGATGGCAAAGCGTGACACAGAAGTGAAAATTTCGAAAATGTTTGAGAAAAATAAAATCAATGCTTATGTATGTATATATGTACATATGTAGTTAAAAATAACACTAAACCAATAATTATCACATGATGCTTTAGAAAATAAAATATCACTTGAAGTCTTCACAAAATTTTTCAATACAGTTAATTGTTATAAACAAATACGATTAAATATTATTTCCTTTATTGCTGGAAAAAAAATTTTCATTATAGATTTGTTTAAATCCAGTTGCAGATCTGATATTTCTAACTATAGTGGTACGTACAGTATTCCCCGGATAATTACCTCGGGGCAATTATGTGGGGTAAGCAAACGAAAAAAACCTATAATTTCATAACGAATGAATTCTTATACAAAATACTTTTTATATTAACACATATGGAAAAAGACATGGTATACTTTATACGATATACTTTCTTAAAAGCGGTATTTTCTTATATGGTATGTTCTTATATCCGTTATATACTGCATTTAACCGTTTTAGAGCTTTTTATGAATTTTTGCGTCGATTTGTTAGTAAATAATTTCCTTATTATACCCATTGCAGCATTTTTTTTGAACATTTGAAGCATTTTTTAATACATGTTCAGCGATTAAAAATATATTGCTAAACTTACTTTTCATTTTAAAATAAAAGCACATATTTTTTTAGCAAATATGACAAGTTGTTCTTTCGTAAAGTGCTTAATTTTTTATAGAGTCTAAACACAATGTTTGCGGTGCGGTGCGATTTCTCGTTGCGGGAGAGAAAAATAAACATATTACAACGAAAGACGGCGACGGCAATAGTTGTCATTGTTTGTTAACATTTTTATTAATTTATTAGTGCATACATTTTTATCATGTTTTTGTTTACAATTAGGTTGTGAACATCGCCAATTATTCAAAAACCAAGGCGAAGTCAACATATGGTGTTTTTTTCTGTGGTCGACTTGTCAAAGTTTGTATACAAAATAGTTTTTTATGTAAACAAACCTATTTTTTTACTAGCAATATTTTTGACAACCCGACCACAGAAGCAGTGTTGTTGTAGATTTGACCTCACCTTCTACTCAATTCACCATGTTCAAAAACTATGGCAACATAAGAAAGAGAACGGGTATCAAAAATTGAGAGAGAAAGAAAGTTCGCTATGAAAATAAAATAGATTTTAATTTTATGCCGTTCCGCACTGCGGTTTTTTGCTTTAAAATCGTATGAAAAACTGCACCGCAATAAATTATCGTTACATTGTGTTCAGACTCTTAATCAGAATAACAATATGTATGTAAGTGCCGGTTCACACACGTCAAGTTTGATTCGTCAAGTCATGAGTTTTTAGGAGAGAGGGGAAAAGAAATAGCATTTTATTTTTCCTTCTCTCCTAAAAGCTCAAGACTTGACTAGTCAAACTTGACGTGTGTGAACCAGCACTTACTGAGAATCTTGTTGCTATAGTTTTAACCGCAGGTCAACACCAACGATTAATATCTCAGCAGAATAACAGAGCAATATTTCTTTTTGCTCAGCTTATGGAAAAGGCATGGGAAAACGTATTTATGTTAACTCGTAATTTGAAAAAAATCAAGGAAAATGGTGCAGTATACAAAGTGACACCATCTTGCAAAAACTATTTTTATTATTTTATTTATTGGACTTTAATATTTAAATGCATATTAATTTGTTTAAGGTTGAGCTCTTTTTTGTATAAAGCTATTTATTTTATACAACATATATTTTTTTCTTTTTGTTAAAACAAAATTAATTAATAAAAAAAGAACTTAAGCTTAAACAAATTAATGTAAATTTAAATAATAAAGATCTAATAGAAAAAAGTTATATTAGCAAAAAAAATTTTAAATTTTTTAATTCTTTTACTTAAATTATAATTTGCTACATTCGTGCGTACATTCGGACAAATTTGAGCAAACTGGGTTCAGTGCTGCTGTTCGCAATAGTGTGGCTGAAGAGTCGTCCACCTCAACGCGTCGGCGTGCCCAACAATTGCGCCTTTCACGCTCGTCGTTGATGAACATTATGCATAAAGACTTGCATTTACACGCTTACAAGGTGCAATTGCCCCAAGAACTAAAGCCTCTTGGCCGTTTCAAACGTTGTCAAGAAATGGCATCAGCGGATGATCAATTTTCGAAGAAAATCATCTTCAGTGATGAGGCACATTTGCACCTCAGTGGATTCGTCAATAAGCAGAATTGCCGCATTTGGGCGAATGATAATCCAAGAGTGGTTGTCGAAAAACCAATTCACCCACAAAGCGAGACTGTTTGGTGCGGTTTATGAACTGGCGGCATCGTCGGGCCGTATTTTTTTCAAAATGAGGCCGGTCAGGCAGTTACTATGAATGGTGTCCGCTATAGTGAGGTAATAACGAACTTTTTATGATCCGAATCGGAAGATATAGATGTGGACATAATGTGGTTTCAACAGGACGGTGCCACTTTCCACACAGCTAACAAAACAATGGCTCATTTGCGCGACAAATTCATTGGCCGTGTTATCTCACGTGATGGCACCGTTGGACTTCATTCTTTGGGGTTATTTGAGATAAAAGGTGTACGTCGATAAGCCAGTAACAATTCAAGAGCTAAAGGATGAGATAATTTGGCACATTAACGGCATAGAACCTCAATTATGCCTCAGCGACATCGAAAGTTTGGACCATCGGATGGAGGTGTGCAGCCGAGGTAGCAATATTTATCTCTGGTATAGACGGGCAGTAAAGTAACAAAAAACTTATCTAGAAATTTGCCAAAAAATTAATTTTCTACATCAATCGAACTTTAATCAACCTTAAAAATAATAACTTGATGTTCCTCACTATACCGAATTCCTACTTCGTTTCTATCCGCCCTTTCAAGAAAATATCCAAAAAAAAAGTTTAATATTTAGCGAAGCACTAATGGCACATTTATAAATGTAAGCGCACAAATATTAGCTACGCAATAAGAAATACGGAGATGCAGTAAAGTAAGTGATGGATTTCTTTACAAGTTTTATAAAAGAAAAAAAAACATTTCAAGTGCTACGCCATTCCAGGTTCGTAAGGGAGAATACTAAAAAATAACTGTAAAAAAACATTCAGTGTGTAAAGCTGAACCCTACATTCACCAGTTTTTATATGCATTGCATAAAGCGCTTTTTGTGTCAAAAATGTATTGCTTCAAAGTGGGAACTCACCATATTAAATTCATGCTTCCGTAAGCGAGATGGTAAGCGAAACTCTTACAACTCTCCCTTACAAACCTGCTTCGTTTGAAGCTCAATTTTTTATTAAGATATCCTCTTATGGCCATTTTCTCAATGTATCGACAAACTGTCTGTTACGTAATGTCAACATAAATTTATTAGACCAATAAACTTAACAGTTAACAATTTTGGATTTCTCAATATACCGACAAAAGACATTGTTTTTAGTTGGCAACACCTCTCAAAATACATGTAAAAGTTGGGAGTCAGCTGATTGAATTTATCTGTACGCCAAATAAAAGGAAAATAAATAATTGGCAGATGAGTGCTGATTAGCTTTGCGACAGAACAGAAGCAAATGAGACATTGAGAAAACCAAATTTCTTTAAGTGCAGTTTTTCGTTGAGAAAAAAGATAATCGCGTAATGAGAAAACGGCCATTAGCCTTTAATACTGTCTGTCGGTCTAATTATGCAAATTTTGATCGTATTGCAGAGTGAGCTCTGGAGTCAATTCACCGCATTCGATATCGAGTCAACTATTGTATCGGGTAAACTATGGAATTTTTCTGCATGCGATAGACACTGACGTACATAATGAAAACTCAAGAGATGTTACGTCTTTGGTTCAATCAATTTTTGTAAACCTAATTTTTTAACACACTGGTCAGTAAGAAATACATGTATTTGTTTCAATGGCGAATTGACCACCTTAAAAAAATAAAAGTAAATGTTATTTGTTTACATTTTTTTTAACCATAATAAAACAACAATTTCCAGTTGTGTTTTTGTTTTAACTCTTCCACTATAGTACATTGTATTTATGCGTCTTTCAAATCAATACCAACTTTTTATGGTCCATTTTAGCTAAAAAGTTGCTATTAAACTAGACCATCATAATTCCGATGAAGTTATTAAATCCTAAATTGAAATTGAAATTGAAATTATTTCCTAAATTGTTGAAAACGACAACTTAATGTAGCACTTGCCTTTTACGCCATTAAATCGGACGATATTTTTTTTCTATTGTTTTCTAAAAAACATATTATGCAAGTGTTAGCCATATTAAAAGAATACTGCGAAAGACATAAAATGAAGATTAATGTGGGAAAACTGGGATTTTTATAAAATAAACTTTCATACATTTGTTTTTTTCTCATTTAAGTATAATATAACTTAAAGCGTTTACATACGTACTAGAGCCCTGCCCAATTCCATTTGAACACACATTCAAATCATTGAGCATTTTTCAAAATAACTTCGGCATTATTATATTTTTTCTGATTGTTCGGGGTCGAACTTTTATTTTGTAAATAAAAAGGCTTCGAAATTGTATGGTTTTTAATATTAAGTTTTAATTAATTTAAAGTTAACAAATTTAGTTTAATTTTTAAGTGTTTGTTGGGTTTTGTTCACAATTTTGTTTAGGGTGACAATACAATTTGTTTTAATATTTTTATTGTTTTTAACTTTTTACTGTTTAATGTTTGCACTTTAACGGACGAAACTAGAGTGAGTTTTAATTATTTAAAAAATGATCTTGATTAGGTACAAGAAAAATAATGTAATAACAAAATGTGAAATAAATAAATAACAATTTAAGGACCGTTAGTATTTAACAGGGTGCTGCGTTTGGGACGAGTCATCATTAAACACTGATATTTGTAACAGCTTAAAATGTTGGTCGAACCTTTAAGTATACCGATTGACTCAGAATCACTTTCTGATACTGATAATTTTATGAAATTTGGTGCACAGATTCAAACTATCAGAAGGACCAAGCCTATTGCTACCTTCCGGAATAGGGTCCTTGTGCCCATTAAGCATCTTATTAAGTTGGTTATTAGATTAACTTTGGTCCAAACTTATTTTATTGCTATTAAAATCATCTTACCAGATTTTATTGGAATCGGTCTATATTTGACTATACACTTAAAAGAAAACCCAATCCATCCGAACTTAAATCAATCCGAAGCGGTATTAATTGTACGGATTTTCTTGAATCAAGTATAGAAAGATTGATTCAAGCGCGGATTTTCAATCGCGAAATACTTAACTTATCCATATTCAATCTCGAATTCCTACTTGAAATCATCCGAAAATGAGATTAATTTAAGTAAAACTAGGTTAGGTTCAATGGGCAGTCGTCACGCCGACGGCTCACTTGGGTCCTTATGTCAGTCCCTTTGTGATACCCCTAGCCAGTGACAAGAGCCAGCCAGTAATTAACCAGACTATTCTCCAAAGGTCACTGCAGCCTCGAACCACCCCGACTCCCTGCAGAACGGAGTGGTCGATTTCAGTCCCATATTGAACATATCGTCCAGACATGGCAATTCTGGTCTCCCAAAGTGTCCAAGCCGAATGTCCCCAAGACCGTGGCATTGGCAGATAAAATGAAACACCGTCTCCTCCTCCTCCTCCTCCTTCTCCTCGTCATGACAACTCCCACAGTAGTCATTATAATCAAGACCCATCCGCCTAGCATGAGTCCCTATCACCCAGTGACCGATATCACTGTACTTATCCGGTCCCTGCCGAGACCAAATAGCATGCGCGTTCTCGTCGCATCATATCCAGGTCATAAACTTCTGGCCATCATGCAGGTATGCTCCCCCTGCCATCTCACCCGAGCCCTTCAGTACGACTCTCGTCTGAGGAGAGTCTTGCAGCGGGCCATAGAAATGACGATAAGGCCATCGAAGAATACGTCGTCCATGAGAAAGCCCTGTTTGGCCAGACTGTGCGCAGTTTGGTTACATAGGCATCCAATGTTCCTTGGTAACCATGTCAGCGTTACTCTGGAATGTTCCGCGATCTCATTTAGCCAAAAAGAGACCCTAATGCCCAATTTCTCGATGAAGAAACCTCAACCTACTCTGATGCCTATCCTGGAACCATCGGTATAGACCCTTAGGGTCGATTCCAGAGATCGCGTGCTATTTTTAACGGAAGTAACAAACATTATGTGATGTTCTACTTTTCGTTTTAAAACAGTATAAATGTAGTGGTTATGTAGCCATACATTACATTTTAATCTTCTATAGTGTTTTTTTTTACATCGCTGAAGGAATCAGCATGACCACAGGACGAATAACCTGTGTGTGTGTATTGTGTACATTTTTGTATTTGTATAAATTTTTTATTAAAAACACATTTAGGAAAAAATTATTGAAAACCAAATAACTAAAAGAACTGAATATATGTTTGTATTTTGTGTTTAAAACAATTTTTGTTATATTTACCAACCAAAAGGGCGCTGAGCACAACTGAAACGAACGAACATTAATATGCTGAACCGAACGCAACGAAGTTTGTGGTTTTTACGAAAAATAGAACGCAATGAATTGTTGGTTTAGTACAGTATTCTCATTGTGTACGAAGATCACAAACCAAGAAACACTAACAGCCGTATTCATAACGAAAAGTTAGCCACAGTTTGTACACTACGTACAACGAGCTGCTAACTAGAACGTCGATTAGGCTTAGCCGCTTATTAGCACAAAGTTTATTCATAACAAACTTGTTTCCATCTGCTAACTTTTAATAAGTCAGCTCTGAATTTAAATTATGCCACATTATATTACTAAAAAATGCAACACGTTTTGCATTAATCATCGCTGGTTTTGCCAATTTATTTTTTATTATTTTGTTTTACCCTCCACTCATAAATATTTTAAGAAGTACATAATCAGTATTGTGGTTATTTTGTTGAACTGTTTATGGTTTTAAATCCAATTTTTCATTAAATTCATTAAATTATTTTTAAGAAGAAAGGAATTTTACAACATTAAGGCCCGTTTTCACAACATACCGATAGCTAAAAGTAGACTTTAACCGGCCTTATAAAAAGTGTTCCATTATTAAAACTTTACTTTAACCTAAAGTGAGCGATAAAGTTAATTAATGTATATCCTTTTTCATATAAAATCTTTTGAACTTTTAATAATTTTTATGAAAATATTTTTTGAGGTTAAATGTTTTACAGAATAGGGGAGCAGCTTGCTTATGCTTATTACAGTTGGGCCTCTGCTCGTCTTCTATGCAGTAAACATTGTAGCAATTTTTTTTTTTTTTTAATAAATATTGAAAATATTTAAAATAATTCAAATGAAAATTGTCAGTTTTCTCTAAATATACATATGTATGTATGTATTCATGTACATAGAAAATATAAAAACTCCATATTTGTATTTAAAGTATAAATCAAACAATTCATCACTGAAAATGCTTAAAGAAATTGCATTTTTCACAAATATTTATGACCATAGGAAAATTAGTGCAAATATAAGAGTTAACAGTCGTAAAGTCTGCGATTTTACAAGTCAACTAATCGTTTATTAATAAACAAATAAATAATCATTATATGTACTTGTTCGTAACAAAAGGCAAACTTCAATTAAATAGAAGCCAAAAAGATCAGAAATTTATAAGAAAGCAGTAAAAGTGATAAAAGCAATTTGTAGCTTTTAATACTATAAATGAAAATAAAATGGAATTAATTTAAATATTGATTGGCTTCGGACAATAATACAAAATTATAACTGACAAATGAAATATTATTTAGCAAATTTAACAATTTTAGAAAAAATTATTTTCTTCAAGAATCTGAACTTTTACGCCGTTTAAGTCTCAAGCAGTAGCCCAGCTTAAAATTGTTTACGAACAATAATTAGTATTGTGGTACGAACCTTACATTATGTCACAATAATTTTTTTTGTTTACAAATAAGAGTATTTATTGTTGCTAGAAATACACATGTTTACTGACAATTTATCAAGTTTTTCTACCAATAGAATTTATGTTATTTTTTCCTTGTTGTACTTGTTAATTTTCTTTATTCTCACTTTCTATCAAAAAAACACATAATTTTAAATACTCAAATTTAAAAAGACATTGTTTAATTTAATACAATTAATATTAATTTTTACAATTTTTTCCTTCCTTTAAATTTACTTGGAGCAACTTCGTGTTAATTTTATTTTATTTCAATTTAACTTTTAAATTGTTTATAACAAGACGAATTCGCCTTGTTTTATTTAAATTAAACTTTGGTTAATGATTGCCAACAGGGTGTCTTCATATTAATTTTTCTTTTTTAAACATCAAACAGATTACAATTTTTTGTAATAAATGTGTTGCATACTTTTCAGCTTTGCCTTATTCTTATTTTAAAACTCAAAATGTTTGTGTTTTCACCAATATTAAGAGATTTGTTGCATACCCTAAGGCTCTTGCTAGTATACGTGTTAGAGAATTAAAAATATACGGCCTGATTGTGTAAGGCGTTGAAGTAAACGCCTGTATTTTTTTTTGGAATAGATAAAGGAACACAGGCTATGTGTTACACAGGTGCTTACGCCAACGTCTTTTACAATAAGACCCATTATTTATATGGCAATAGGGAAAAAGTGCTTAAATCTATTTTTTTAGCTTTGTAGAAAAGAGTTTTTTATATTTCAAAGCGTTTTTTTGAAACGCGAATTGCAGACGTCAATCTTGCTTTATATACCGCACTTTTAACACTTTTAACACTTTTTGAAAATGACTTTTCATATTTTTAATTATATTTATTGAAATGTTACATATTGTAATGTAAATAATTGCATAAAATCTTTAATTTTTAAATTAAGCACTTTTATTTGACTGATAGATTGGCACGTTTTGCCATTAAACAGTTGGCATTTCTGAACGAATATTCAAATTCGCATTTTTTTGTCTATTTTTGCTATTTTCTCCTATTTTTGCTATTTGCATTCAAACTCACATTCGCTAAAATGTATGCGAATATTAAAAGTGAATACATATCTAATGAATGAAATTGTTACATAAAAATTAATTTGTAAAAAAATAATTACAACTTCTAAACTAATGGCTTTTTCTTTTCTAAGAAAAAAGTGTTGCATAAGTGTTACATGTGATTTGGCAACATTTTTAAATGCTCCCCTAATTTTTAGGAAGTGTTTCATATTTTACGTTTACAAAAGAACACAAATTTCGGCATTAAATAATAAAGTACAATTAGCGCAATGTAAATTTAATTACAAGTGGTGGCAAGACTACAACAATCCAAAACCAACCGAAACAACAGATGTTTTTTATATTCCGTTGTTAGTGTTTACGGCTCGAAACTTGCTACCACCTTGTATTGAATTCGCCTTGATCTAGTGCTGCACTCATGCCCCTTTAATTAAAATGAGTGTTGAACATGTAGCATTTTTTTTTTAATTTTAAAGGGAACATCATCAGAAAAGAACGCTTTACACTTTTAAAATAACACATGTTTTTCAGAAAAGAACATAAAAAAATGTTAAGGGCAGAATAAATGCAGAATTTTACTCAGAAAAGAAAACGCCATAAGAGAAATAGAACAATACAATATCGAATTTTTAAAAAATGTTGAATAAAAACTTTTAAAGATAAGGAAGGATATATTTTTAAAACGATTGTTTTTTATATTTTTGTTCAGGGGAACTGAAGAACATATTTTTTTAATTTTTTTCTTATTTGGTATCAAGTTTGCTAAAAATTATTAGATACTTATATTAAATTTATTATTTAAAATAAGCATTCTTAAAAAATATATGTAAATACGAAGTTTGACTATGTTTTGTCTCTAGATTAAAGGATATATAGAGGCGTTTCTGCCAAAAAGAAAAAATTTAAATTTGTTACACAGTGATTTATTTGTAATTGAATTTTTAAATGTTAGTGCATGACATTAACATACATATTTATTTCGGTGTTTTTGTTGTTGTTAAATACATTTTTAACCTAGGGAAAAGTGTAGGAAAAAATTTTTGGTTGTAGGGAAAACCGGGTTTTTTTAGATCCGTAGGGATTTTTTTTAAAGTTCTCCTGGCATTACTGGTTGGTATTGAAATAATAACTGTTTTAACTTGGTGGCCACACGATCAAGTTTTGCCTTTCAATTCCTTTTAATTTGCAATACACTCTCACTTTTTTACTAACACTCTCACACTTTTGTAATTGACCGCGAGATTGCTTTCAATTACACCTTTCCATTTGCTTGGAAATTTTACTTTCAATTTAACAGCTGCTTACCTGTTTGTCTTTATAAATTGTTTTTTGATGACTTCATGAAAGTAAAATGCTTACAAATTGAGTGCAGCCTACGTCACAGCTTTAAATTTTTGTAAATTTTGACAAGCAGTATATGTAAAAGACTATCAATAACAACTTGATCGTGTGGCCTCAGGGTAATATGCACTGGGTACAAAAACGACCAAAGGTCTTGTATTAAAGCCCTCCCTTAACTCGCCTTTAGACAAACAAATCTCATTTGGATTCTTGATATTATTCGGCACAAAAACTTGAAACAAATTAGGTTAAATAAAAATCGTTAAAACAGAAGCAAATTTAAACATTCCTAAAACCCAACGATGAGAACAAAATACAGTAGAATCGCGGAAAAGTTAACCAAAATGTCCAAAGGGTTTTTAACTTTTTCAAACTATTAACTTTTCTAAGCGGGCTTAAATTTGAAAAATATACAATAATAAACATGGAGCTTTCAGAAATAACACACTAAAATTATTCCAATGGCTTAGTTTTCATAATAACAAAAAAGAAACTCAAATTTTTCAAATTTATTCGTCACAGCCTCGAGAATTTCAAACATTTTTTTCTAATTTTTGAGGTCCATAACCCAACGCTATTAGTTTTCCCTAAAAATCTTTATAAGTTTGTTCAAATTCTCTACTTCTGCTCATTTCCGATGTTTTTTTATCAAAACTTTCAGAAAAGTTAACAAAAAGTTAACTTTTTAGAGCGACGCAGGCACGTTAAAATTCAGTTAACTTATCCGCGGGATTAACTTTTTCCAGGGCTTAACTTTTTCGCGATTCTACTGTACAACATTGCATAGTTTTATTTTTTATTGACAGTAAAATCTCCCATGCTTGGACAATGAAGGGAGCATTAAAAAGGTCCGCTCAAAAGTGATGTCTTTTTAAATGAACTCACTGCTCTTCTAATGTAACTCTGCCGGGGCCAGGCAATAGTGTCCGGTGAAAGGCAATGTCTGCTTGTGAAAGGTAACCTTTAAGGGAAATTGCACTGTATATAAAAACAACAATTAAGTCTTCTTTAAGACCAAGCGAAGATCTTCAAATTAAATAAGTTACAACTTAAATATACATGTTTCTTAAATGACACATTAATTATAATGTTACTATTATTATCTAATTTAACTTTTTTTAAATAAAATACGAACATTTTCGAAAAAGTTTAAACCCTCTAAACTGTTTGTTCCCGTTATAATTAAAAATAAAAACAATTTTAAAACGAACTTATAATTTTTTTTACTTTGTAACTAATTTTTTAAATTTTGAAAATAAAAGTAGAAAATATAAACTAATTTTTATATTTTTACACGACAAAGAGTGAACGTTTGTCAAAATTCCCATAAACTTGCACTATTTTCCTACACAGCTTTTACATTTGACAGTACTGGCAAGACAGTAAGAAAATACATATTGGTTGCCAAAAATACTACTAACTGTCTTCGTGACGTAGACGTCCAGACAGTGGTTAAGACAGTTTACTTTTAAAAATATGTCAAACGTGAGTGTTGCAGTGCAAGTCCAGCTAAAGGTGTTTTATATGAACTAAACATATTTAAAAATAGCTTAAAATAATTATGTATAAAAAAATATAACAAACATAACACTTAACTAAACCATTTAAAATCAAAACAGACAGAGTTTAGGTTTATATCGAGTGACAACAGACAATGTCGATTACTTTCAACTTGCTTTTATACAGTGAATATTTCATAAAAATGTCTGCAAAACTGTATTTAGCAGTGTCGTTGTCGCGTACTTTCATCGACATTTCGATATTTCCATAGAAATTGTGCCTTGAGACCCAAATTGTCAGGAGGAATTATAGATGAAAATATCAACTTAACAAAGTTGCTCAAAAAACGCCACCGGGCGGTTTTTCAAATTGATATTTTCATCCATGATTCCTCCTGACAAACTGGGTATAAAGGCGCAATTTCTATGAAAATATCGAAATGTCGACGAAAGTACGCGACGACGACACAGCTAAATCTATACAGTTTTGCAGACATTTTTATGAAAGATGCACTGTATAAAAGAAAGTTGAAAGTAATCGACATTATATCGACCCCTTTGCGCGAAATTATCGTATATACCAATTTTTTGAAATTGAGTTTTTGATGCAATCTTGTTCTACATTCAAAGAGACGTCACCTGACAAAATATTTATATTAGACGAATTCCACTTCGTTGCTCCAAAAATTGAGTGTATATTTTCATTTTTATATGCAAGCGAACGCAGAGAAAAGTAGAAAAATGGCTGTCATGTAAAATTTGGTTTTTGTAACATACGATAATTTCGCGCAAAGGGGTCGATATGTTATCACTCGACATAAAACTGAACTCTGCTGAAATTTGTCTGATATTCTTCAATGGTTGAACAACGGATTATTAAATAAAAGTACATATGCATGTTATCACAGCATTGAAGCATATTGAAACTTGACAACATTGTCTGAATATCGATGATATTCAGGGGTGTGCTGGAAATCGCAAACGTAAAACGCAAGAATTTTAAACGTCGTTTTTCAAAAGATTTCTGCAATAAAAGAATTTTATGACAAATATTAACCAAATATTTCCCTACTAAACAGGATTTTAAACCAAATATTGTAAGAATTAGGTTTAAAGTTTATTAAAAACAACATCCAAATTCTTCATTTTGTGTTTGCGATTTCCAGCACACCCCTGATTGTCTGTTAGGACTCACTAATACGCGGAAGCCAAACGAACAAAATCCATTCTGGTCATCTACGATATTTTGGACAATTGCTTAAAAAAATAATGTATAACGCAAAAGCAAATTCAGCATATGTCATTGATGATTTAACAATGCCAGTATGTTTCATGATGAATCATCCCTACGTTCGCCACCGGGCTGTCTTGTCAGTGCTGGCAAATGTGCACGCCATGTAAATAGTAAAATGAAACCAAACAATGGACAATTACATAATATCAACGATTAAAATAATTAATAAAAGACATGGTACAAAATGCGGTGAGAATTTAAAGTTACAACTGGAACATTTACAACAAACTAAATGAAACAATGACATGACTTTAAAAATCTTTTTAGTGCCAGGGCTTGCAATTATTTATTAATTGTACCGGAGATGTATTGACTGAAAACTATAAAAGTATTCGGGGAAGTTTTTTTTTTTTTTTTGTTAAGTCCCAATTTACACTAGGTACATTTCTTGCCGGATCTACCTTTTCGACCCCTCGCCAACAAACTTCGTCTGTCCGGCAAGAAATGTCCCTAGTATAAATTGGGACTAAGAAAAAAATATTGTAACAATTTGTTTAGGGCACAATTTCAGTAAACTTTTTAACAGTTTTTTAAGTTAAATTAGGTATATGGTTTTTAGAATCTATGAAAATTTATTAATTTTTCCTTATTTTCTGTATATAACGATTATAACCTCAAATGGGTATACATAAAATCAGAAAATCATTTTTTTCTTTTAAAACTTATATTATTAGCTTTAAAGCCCAATTATTCAGACAATGTAACCCTTACAGCTATTCAGATATAAAGAATTGCATATTGTTCCACGCCTACTTTTCTAATCCCGCCCACATTTAGGCTGATGTTGCGTATTTATAACTAATCTATATGTACCAAATTTGGAGTCTTTAGATATTGCCGCTCTGCAGAAATACAGAATCCTATTTATGCCACGCCCACTTCTCCAAAACATCCCACATTTTGTCGGATGTTTTGTATTGATAACCAAGATGCTTGTACCTTATTTTGAAAACTTGGCCCTTGCCGTTGTCATTCAAACAGACATTTTTAATGTCTTTGTATGGGAGGTGCCACGCTATTCTCCAATCCAACCAAGTTTTTTATATATTAATAACCCAGCTATGTGCACCAAATTTCGCAATTTTTTCTTTTCGGAACACATCGGTTGGATGGTTTCAGAGTCTATCGAAACATGGAAATTTAGTCAAGAATAAAAATTATAAATAAATTTTAATTCATTTCATGTTGCAAAATTGAATTCCTCATTAAAATTATTTATTGAAAATGAAATTTTATGAACTTGAGCCTGATTTTAAAATAAATATTGAATTTGGATTAAAACCCGTAAATAGTTTGATTATGCAAAAAGAAACTAAAGATTTTTGTATTACTTCAAATACATAAGTTCTTTGTAGTTTGTTTAAAAATTCAAAAACTGCTCAAAATTTATTAACAAAGAAAAAACTTAAATACATAAATACATAATAGGTTTAATAACCAAGGCGGCTCAGCTTCCTATGATTCTGTTGTGGCCTTGATTCCATTGCAGGTGCCACGGACGCTTGAAATTTAGATGTAGTAAATCCATTTGTAAGTGTTTCTGAAGCGTGGCCCAATTCAGTATCGTAGTATTCAATACCAGAAAACGCATGCGCAGTCTGTTTACGGATCTGATCTTCATGAATTTGGCAAGTTCTATTATACAGTTTAGCTTCATATATATGACGACTTAAAACCTTTTCAATAAACGCGGGTATCCATTTGCAATCTGACCTTTTCAAACGTATCCAGACTGGTTCGTTTATTTGAAATTTACTTTCTTTCCATTTTATCAATGCATTTTTTGGATAAAGTAAAGATAGATCATTACGAATGTATCTTGAAAACAATATTTCAGCCGGTACTTTCAGTGTTGTTGAATGTATAAACCAATTGTAGTTTTCTAAAAATATTTTTACTGTTTCTTTTGGAGATTTCCCCTCCTCTGCAAGCTTCTTGAACGCATCCTTGAATGAACGAACGAGTCGTTCAGCAGCACCGTTGCTTGCAGGATGATATGGTGCTGTAGTTATATGTTGAATTTAGTTTTTATTGAAAAAATCTTGAACATCTTTACTAATGAAAGGAGGCCCATTATCTGATACAATATATTCACAGTAGGCGTAGTTAGTGAAAACTTCTTCTAAAACGGTAATAATTAAAAGCAAAAATAGTTTATATTAGAGGATGTACGGCGCACTTGTTTATCCTTGCAAGGAGGCTTTGTGTACATTTACTGACTACAAAATAGACAAACTGAAGAGTCAATTAAACTACGCCAATCGGCTGGGTTGCACTGTTCATTTATTAAGCCTACAATGCACTGTGGGACAGAAGACAGATCACACATATGTACATCACATTATAGAGAATTGTGTATTTATTTAAATAATAATATAATTTTTAACAATTGTAAAATTCATTAAAGACATTTTGCAATAATGTGTCAATTATATAAGTTTTCTTTTATACAGTAAAAACTTTATTATTTAATGAAAGCCAACTAAAATGTCTTCGAAAATTACAAACGGCATCCGACAACTCCCAAAAAAAACCTCTGAAAATTCCCAGCAATATGCTTTTTTTAGTTTTTCTTGGAATTTTTTCCCTGCCACTTACGGAACTCAGGATCCCCATTACACAATGATTACAAACGTATATGGTCAAACAAGGCTAATGCTGGGTACACACAATGCAATGCATTTACGCAATCCAGAAAATTAAATTTATTTTCATTCATTCCAGATTGCATCAACATCAAAACGCTTTGATATTTTGAGGTTGCATTGAAACAGGTTGCATGTAGATTGCACCGTGTGGACCCAGCATTAAAACTGTTGATAATTGCCTTGCAATTGGAGAAAATATGGCATTAAGAGGAAATTTGAAAAAATTGGTTTATTTCGATAGTCCCATAGAGCCCGTACTAATTGAAATGTTTTAACTTTTTTTACATGGCAATATTAAACGTAATAGAGCTTTCCAAAATCCGCAAACAATTTGTATGTATGTTGCTGAATAATATTTTTTTTAAATAAAAAAGATTGAAAATTCTTTATTAACTAAAGCTATGTTCACACCTATTAAATATTTGACGTCCTGCAGGTAACCACTAGTTTCCTTAAAGAATTGTTTGGTTTTGCAAAACGTTTGGCGAGAGCAAATATTATTAACAGTTTCTAAATTACATTATTCAATTATCATCTAGAAATAAATAGAAATTGTAAAAAATAAAGCTTAAGTTTGGTCAATTTATTGGTCACGCTTTTTTTGGATTTAATCGTCAAATATTTGCTAGTTGTGAACATACCTTAAAATTTGGCAAAAAAAAAACGAATTTTAACTTAAAAAATCTTTTAATTGCAAGAGTTTGTTTAGACAATTTTATCTTTTAAGTAAATTTTTTCTTTAATGTCTACATCGTATAAAATGAAATTCGACACAGCCGAATATAACTTTTTTAACATATTTATTCTTGAGTAAATGAACTTTAAGCAGCTAAAGTTTTTTCTAATTTTATTTTTTGTTGTTTTAATAATTTACATCAGTTATCTTAAATAAAAATATATTACATTATTCTACAAATATTTACATAAGTAATCGTATGATCTTGATACATATTTTCTAAATTTTCTATATAAAATTATAAATTACAACAAAATAAAGCAAATGTTAGTTAATATATTTATGTGCACAACATTATAAATACATACACATATCATTCCTAAGAATAATTACTTAAATTACTAAAGACCAGTTTTGATTACAAGAATATTTTGACACAATAAAACGAAAAAATACATTTTTGTAATTTCTTTGCAAGAAAGTTTCGATCATTTTATAAAAAAAATCTTCTCTAATTTTTCTTTTCTAGTCCATCTTAAAACTTTCGATGGTTTGCTGCCAAATTAGCGCTAAACTGTTGCGTACTTCCAGTGGCAGCATTAAACGTAGTCGTTAACTCATTTGGCAGCAAACCATTTTGTTGTTCCTGCAATGTCATTGTGCCGTAGGCTCTATAAGGATCATTACGCCTTTCCCAACCGTGAGATAGACCACCTGCAGCAGCTCCAGCGTTTCCATAAGAATGACCCGTCACTTGTGGTTGAACGTGGCCACCATAAATGTGTAAATGAATTTCCTTATTGCTGTGATGTTCTACTGGATCTGACTGCCAGCCATGGCCAACATTAGGTGTCCAATTCCAAACGGGTGGGTGAGAAGGTACAGGAACATGTTCAACATGACCAAAGTTAGTTTTCAAAGAAAAGAGCTTGGCCAATAGAGCGAGTAAGTTCACAACAACAAGAACTTTTACCAAGAACAGGGTCTTTAGGCCGAGAGCAACTAAGAAAGCCACCATGGCGGAGAGTACGCCAAATTTGAAGACTATGGGTATAAGAGCCATTTGTAAGCGGCGTATTTTTCCAAAAGTACGACCTTCTGTAGGGAGATAAAAAGGGTTGCATTTTAATAAAACATTATATTTCAAAAGTTCAAAAATCCGTAACAAAAAAAAATGTAAATCGATTTTTTTAATTGATTATGAAACGTTTTGGTTAATTAAAGTGAAGAAATGGTTAATAAAAATAACCAAGGTTGGCAACCGATACCAATACCGTTTAAATTGAATACCGGTATTGATACCGAAATTAATTTTTTGCATAAAATACCGGTACAATCGTTTCGGTATTAAAAAATAATATAAGTTTTCAAATAGAAAAAAATTAAAAGTTTCAACACTTGTGCTAATGAAAAATATGTTTGTTAACTTGACGCTCTATGGCTGCAAAACTGATATTGTTCTGTTACTTAAGTAACTTAAGTACTTAGTAATTACTAATAGTAAGTTACTGTAATAAAACATTCGATCAGCTTTCTGCAGGGCTGTCAGATTGATGTTAACCTTTTTCGCCAAATAAATATTTTTTTGATTACTAAAAATATTTTTTTAGAAACCCTAAAAAATAAATTTATTCCGTACCGCTAAAAAATTTTTGCGGCTAATATTAAACAAATATTAGATAAACATTTGTAAATAGTTGCAGTTTTATCATGTATCTAAAACGCTTCACCGGCAAGACTTCCAATTTCTCTTCTTTTTTGGAATACATTGTGAGGGTGATTTATTTATTCCACGAAGGTTCAAAAGAAGTGCAACATGTACTATTCCCATTCATATGGCGTCTATAAGTTCGTATTGCATTCTACTTGGAAGGCGAGTTTTAGTGGAGTTACTAGTTTCAACACAGGCATTACTAGTTGTAATTACCGCTACTACCGCTAATTGCTTGGATTATTTTTTATTGATTTTTTCAAGAGCACTTTTAAATATGAAAAACTATTTTCTAGATGATTTTCGTTATTTTACTCAGCCATTTAAATAAATTTTCAAATATGTACCTATCATACATATGAGTGCCTGAAATTTCATTCATAAAAATAATAGAATAAAAATAATATTATTTCTAAGTATTAAATTTAACGAATTTCAAAACAAATTAATAGCTTATCAAAAATACCCAACAAAATCGATAACTATTATATAAATCGCCAAAAAAAAAAATCGCCATGTCCCCACGTTTGACGAGAAATAGCCACATCTGACAACCCTGGCTTTCTAAAGGGCCAAATACACTCATCAATACTACCCTGCGAATAACAGGACTTGTCCAAACACGCGTGTAAAATTTAGCCCACAAGGGACTTGGACTAGTCCAAAAGTAACCCAAACGTATGAAAAAATATGGTATTTTTAACATTACGATGTCCTAGGGCAGGACCATATTTGGATTACAAAGGAGTAGCCTTAAAACTACTCCATGGTATACTCAAGAGGATTAGTTTGAAGTCGTTAAAAAACGAAAACATGTCGTTAAAAAACGAGAACCTGTCGTCTCAG
Source organism: Pollenia labialis (assembly GCA_949318255.1). Taxonomy (NCBI): domain Eukaryota; kingdom Metazoa; phylum Arthropoda; class Insecta; order Diptera; family Polleniidae; genus Pollenia; species Pollenia labialis. Next base: position 132,078,802 of record OX439140.1, read on the forward strand.
TATAAACACTTTTTAACAATGACTTGGTGCATGCTTGCATTACATTTGACCAGTCCAGGGAGTACTCCATTTGATCAAAATGGAACAGGTGGTCCAATATTATTCGCAGGGTAATTAGTGAAAATGTGTTTCTATGTTTGACACAGACGATGCTGGATGGCGAATGAAAGGAAGATGATTAGGAAAACCATATCGTTCTTCTGCAAACAATCAATCAATGTTTCTAGCGCCGTCTGTTTTGGATACAAATACAGTCAAATCCCGATAATTCGTACCCCGATAAATCGTTATTCCCGATAATTCGTAATAAACTGTCGGTCCCTTGAAAAAATCTCGTTAATTCGTAAAATTTCCATACATTTTGGTCCCCTCGCTAATTCGTAATTTTTTTTCAAATAAAATCTTCTTTACCTCTTATAAATCGTAATTGTTTGCTAAGTACCACTTATTATTCATAATCAAACCAACAGAAACATGGAAAGAATGATTTTTTGTTTAACGTTATTTTTTTTTTGCGTCGGGTTTTTTCTTGTGTGATTCTTTATTTTCTTAAAATCAGTTTGTTACATGAATAATTTTTATAAATTTTTTCTTCTTAGCCATTTTTTATTGTTTTAGTAAATAAATTGAAAATCTCCGTTAATTCGAATTTATTTTATTTTAACCCCGTTAAACTCCGCTAAATCGAAAACTCCTATAATTCGTAAGAAATGGCCGGTCCTTTGCGATTACGTATTATCGGGATTCTACTGTAGTTCGTTTACTCGACTTTTTCACTGTAAAGAACAGTGAAAAGAACATATCTTACACCAGAACCTTAACCAAATTAAATTGTGGGTTACACCACTTCTGCGCTGATAGCCTAATATAACCTCTCTCTTTTTCTCGCTATTTGTTTAACTTAGGCTTAGGTTAGAATCAAACTCACTTTTAGATTGTTTCAAGTACGAATTAGGAATTAAAGCAACTTAGAAATTCTTGAATTTTTATTTCACTTAACTTAAGTCAAGTTTTCGTTAAGTTTTCGGACTATGTAAGTTACGGTACACTTGAATAATCCGTACTTGAATCAAGCATTATGTACTGGATTTTAGGAAATCCATACTTACCGTACTATTGCCGCCGCTTCGGCTTGATTTATGTACGGTCGTATTGATTTTTCTTTTCAGTGTAGATAATAATTTTAGTTTAATGAATTTAATTTATTTATAAGTAAACAGAGTTTTTCTGATTTTACCAGCACAACAAACGCCCTTATTTTACCTATTTTTAATTTCAAAGTTATTCGATGGAATCCGAAATGCGTATTTATTTTCAAATCTTACTTTTTAATAAGAGGAGTCTATATTCCCAATCTAAATTAAACGTTATTTATCTGCTTAGATGCTAATGGATCAAAGGGTTCAGTTTTTACCTGTTTTCAAGGAATCAATTTTAAACCTTCCAAAAAACACCTTGTTGTTATTGTTGCCCTTGAAACTTCAATTGAAACGGATGTACTTATGTCAAATCGTTAAACGTGCCAACCCACTACCCGACTTTTGTAATGTTAGCTTTAGTTTAATGGGCTGGACGCTGTTGAGTGATTCAATAAATCGTAATACTATTTTATTTATACAAATTAAAAATGGTTGATTTTTATTATCTACTTATTTATTATTAATTTTTTTGCAGATAAATCTAATTTTTATATTTATCAGAGCTGAACATTGTTTTTTCGTAACGTTTGTTTTTTTATTATTATTAATATTTTAACTCATTTTTAATTTATAAATTTATTACTCTTTTTTCATATATTTAGAGCGCTTAATAACAGAAAGTATTTATTTGTTTATAAAATGTTGTGAATTTTGGTTCGACAAGTAAAAGCAAATTTAAAACACTTTAAAAGTGGCAATGATCTTTAAATTGATGCAAAATAAAAAAGAGAATAATTATGGAAACAAAAACTAGAAAGTGTAATTGAATTAAAATAGAAATAAAAGAAAATGTTTTTTTTAAACAAAAAAACATTTTGGCAATATAATAATAAATTTTAAACTGAATTAAAATTTTCAACCACTTTAATTTATTCCGAACAAATCGTATGCCAAAAAAAAGTGTTGCGAATAAAAGAGTTAATTGATTTTCAAATTTTTTAATGTTATAAGCTTCGTTTTAAACACACCTTAATTGTTTATTATAGTCTTAATTTAATTTTTAGTAAATTTCATACTAAACATTGTCCGATCATGTTATTTTTGGTATTTTTTTGAAAGTGAAAGTACTATGGGTACAATAAACGTTTTTTACCAAAAATAACAGTGAACAAAAGTTTTAAATAACCAAAAATAAACCAAAAAATTACCCTGAGCTTATGATATTTAGCAAAACGAAAAGTAATACTGAAACTACTTCTTTTAATATTGGCGCTTCTGCAAATAATAGTATTTTTAAAATTTCCCCATTTAAAGGGTAATCCAACCATAATGCACGATTCTAATTGTGAGTCACAACATCGATGGAGAGGTATACAATCAGCGTGGCCATTTTTGCAGCTAGATTTAGCATTTTTTTGTCTGATTTAGCTGCAAATTTTTCATTTAGCAGTTAGCATTTTGTTTAGCATTTTTTAACTACATATATAGCATTTTTTAGCATTATTTAATTTAAGAATATTAAAGTAATCTTTTTTGAAAAACTACTTTTGAACTTTTGAAAAACATTTTAAGACCATTTTTCCCCTCAATTACGATTTTGAATTTTTTGGAATCGAAAAGAGATACCCAAGGCGAATTCATTCAAGGTAATCTCGGTGCTACAACAAGTACAACTCGTACAAAAACCACAAGCATTTTGTTTTTGTAAAATCATTGTACAATGCCATAAACAGAAATTGTTTTATTTCACAGAAACAAAGATAATAAACAAAATTTTGACATCAGGGCTTTTAAGACCACCTATAATAAATTCGACTTGAATTGAAAAAAAAAAACAAATACGAATTACATGCCAAGATTTTATAGCCCAATTTATATGTCATCTTAGAAAACTGTTTAAAAACTAATAAATGCAAATTAAGCGAACGAAAGAAGAAATTATTGATTTCACTGTAGAAGAAATTACAACTTTGGAACATCAGTGGATGAAACCAAATTCATATGACAGTTGATTTCTGGATAAATGTATATGGATATACAAATTCATTACATGAATATCCATTCAGCGAATTAGTTTCTTTTGCTATGCAGTTCTTGGTCTTGCCAGTTAGCAACGCGGAAGTTAAAGTTGGGTTTTAGTGGTATAAATATCTAAAAAACGAAAATTCGAAACAGAATGACGTTAATATATTATAATGATATCTTGATCGATTCTTCAGAAGCTGAAGAAGAATATTTATTTAATGACGTATTTAATTTATAAAATGATATATTTTATTAAACATGTTATATAAATTTTATTAAAACACTAAATAATTCCCATTAATGGGTCAAGTTCCTTTGATTTTTTGTTATGGTATGGTACCTTTTGTTTAAAAACATTTTTGTACGTATATAAAGACTGAAATATATTTCTTTTATAGTTTTAAGACTTTTTATGTTTCATAAATATTATATTGTTATTCTTTAATCAGCTTGTTCTATTGATACGATGTGAGGTTATAGGGAAGAATTATGTAAAATAAGTTATGTATAAAGGTATTTTAACTAAAATAACAAAAAAATAAAACAATTTAAACTTTAGCATTATTTTTTGGCAGTTTAGGATTTTTGTTAGCATTTTTTAGCATTATTTTTAAGCCGATTTAGCTGTAAAATATTTTTGGATATGGCCACACTGTACACAATTGAGCAGCGCGTTTAGCTTGTTGAAATCGTTTACGAACAATAAAATATACAAACATCGGAAAAACATAAACTAAGAAATTTATATTAGGAAATTTCCTAAAACTGAAAAATAAATAAGATTAAATAACACTAAATACATATCACACTTGATCATAAAAAGGGTATTAACTCAAAATATTTATTTTTTCACATTTTGGAAAAAATCGACAAGAATATTAACCCGCTGCAAAATATCCTGCTATCTTTACTACTTTTATTATTATGTATTTTTAATAATAAATTTAAAATTGTTTTGCTTTTACTGAAAATTTTTAAATTTAAAAATGATCTTATAATCAAGTTCGAGAAGTATAAAAATTGGACTTGTGATAAGATTCTAAATTAGAACATGAAAAATGGCAAATGTCAACCTATAAAGCTGTATAACAGTTTACTATACTGTAGTTTTTTCTTAGTTTATTCATTATTTTTACTTAAATAAATTTAACATCATGATCGTAACGTGAAGGTTTGCCAAAATGTAAAATTAAACGAGCATCCAACAACAATATAACATCAGCTTTTTGCAAAGCCAATGTACCAGCCGAATACATACACTGATCTGCTCTATCGAATACTATACCTTTACCCATGGGTGTTGGCAAGAAAGGCAAATTGGTATTTTCTACGAAATGTCTTAGAATTTTTTCAGCATGGGAATAGGCTGCACCCTTACCAATTATCACTAACGGACGTTTGGCTGAACGCGACATATTTGCAGCTCTCATGACATCATCACGTGAGGGATAGACCAATGGAGCTATAGGATGCGCCAAAGCCTTGTATAATTTATTCTCATGTACTTAAGACTGTAATAAATTGCCAGGAAACTCCAAATAGGCAGCACCAGGACGACCGTAAGTGGTATAACGAACCGCTTTCTCGACATGCAATGGAATAAGGACAACAGTTGGTGGGCGAGCAGCATATTTACAGTTGGGACGTGATAATTCAACTTGATTACACTTTTGTAAACCAACTATACCTTCATGATCTTGGCTAGTCGAACCGCCAATAACGATTAATTGCGAACAGTTGACTTGCATTAGCTATACCACACAAAGAAATTAAGCCTATAGGACAGACCACACACGAGACTATAGATCAGACCCTAGGCCTGACCTATTTCCCAGGCTATAAACCAAACCATCTTAGCCAGACCCTAGACCAGACTACAGACAAACCCAAAGACCAAACCCTAGATCAGATTACAAACCAGGCAATATAACAGTCGATATACCAGACCATAGATCAGTCCATATACCAGAACACAACACAGATCATAGACCATACCAAAGACGAGACCATAGACTAGACTGGTCTAGGCCATGCCATAGACAAAACCAAAGACCAAACTAAAGACCAGATCATATACCAGACGGTATCCCAGAACATAAACCAGTTCATAGACCAAACCATTGACTGTAAATTTAAAAGCAAACCCCCATAATTTTTATTGAATCTAAAAAAATAATTCATTTGGCAAGCTTTTTTTTTTCGTTGACACTACCTGATGCAATAAACGTTTTAATATTAAAAATCTTTTTTAAGTCATGTTTGTAACCCCCAGGTTTTTTTAAAAGAAAAATATTACAATCAAAATATGTTTGTAATAGTTCAACAATTTTGAATTAATAAATCAATTTAACACAATTAAATGTTAAACGGAAATTTCACATTTTTGAAGACCTAATTAACACTTTTGTGATGAAATTGAAAGTGAAATCATAAACACATTCTTTTTCAATGTGAAAAGAAAGAACCCATACATAAGTACACAAGTACAAAATATTCAATGGAAAAAAAATGGTTAAGTAATCATCTGTCGCTCTAACACACATTCAATTTAACTAGAAAAGGTAAACACATACTTATTTATTCAATTACTATTTACCTCCAACTGCTGTTGTTTTACCATCGTCAACACCAAAAAGGCTTTCACTGACATCGTCTTTAACCCAATTCCACAAACCCCTTACAATGCCCCAAACACTCAGTGACGTATCGGCAGCCGGTTGTACAGCATTTTTTTCCGCTGTTTCATTTTCATCATGTGCGGTGTCATCGTCGTCTTCTTCATCACCGTACTCTTCTTCGGACGACTTGTTTTCGGTTTTATTTATGGTCACCGTTGCTGCTGCTGCCGATTCTTTTGCTGATACTTCCGCTTTGGCTGGTGTTGCAACCACCTCTGTTTTATTGACATTTGTTTGACTTTTGGGTAATTTACCAGCGTAGACTGAAGTGCAGAGGTAGCAGAAAGCCAAACTTATAATTAGTAATTTATAGATAAGGGATTTTATAAAAATCTGTTAACGAAAAGAAATGAAAAAAAAGTTTTATATAATTTTTCTCAAATTGGTTAGATGAGTTGCATTTTATGGGAAATTGTCTGATAAATACATAAAATATGTTAATAGATATTTTAATGTTTCCTTAATTAATTTTATCACCAGCGCAAGTGTTGTTAATAACCAAGGGCCGGATTTTTATGCAAATGCATATTTGTTCTCGTCAGTCGGAGATTACCATATACAAAATATATTTGCGAATCCAGAAATTTGCAGTAAAATGGCATCAATTTGTTGGTGCATTTTTTTTTTTTTTTTTGCCTATTTCGCTTTGAATGCATAATTTTGCATATTTTGAAACAACTTGTGTTAATTGCTTTATTTTGCCATGCACCCTTGCGCACAAGAAATAAAAGACAACTTGGATGATATTTATTTATTGATTTCTTTTGTAAAGCACCTTCGCGTGTTGCCGCATATAAAAAGAATTATCAGGATTAATATCTTCCTCTACAGCCTATAACGACCAAATGGGGGACGTGGTTGAAAGCAATTATGTATTACTCTAAAAACTTTTGCCAATTCAAGGATGTTGTAAAAGGATTCAACAGTGATGAATTTAAGTTATTGATATTGCCATGCATAAGATGTATTTTTTGGACAATCACTTAAGTTAACAAATTCGTAGCAAGCAAATTAAGGATTTAAATTTATTGTTTATCGAAAGCGTAATGAAAATGAGTATACAAAGAAACTACCAGCATTTAATCATGCACCTATTACTTCCGTTTTATTTTGTTTAAAAAAACAGGCAGTAAACTTTTATTTTGAAAAAATGTAGGGTCAAAAATATTTCTAAAGGCATTTTAGAAAACAAAATCAATAAACATTTGACTCGTATGTAGTTGCGATCAGTTTCGCACTTTGCTTAAACAAATGACAGTTTCAAAAAATTAAACAAGCCAGCTTATGTATATTATAGTTGGGCATTTACAAGTGACTTAATTTACATGATTGTCTTAAAGTTTCTTTATATAAATATTTGTGTTTTTCTTTATTTTAGCTTCTACTTTTTTGTTTATTGTGTCTTACTTACGTTTATGAGACTGAATTGAACCGTTCTTCATGCTATTTTTGTTGTTTCTTCTTATTTTTATGTTTATTTTTATAACTTATAAAAAAACTTAAGATAACTTTAACTGCATATTTTTTAAATTTTTGCGCACATAATTCTATTTTTATTGCATTTTTTATGCGCATTAAACGCGATTTTAACTGCATAGAAGTCCGGGCCCTGTTAATAAGTAACAAACAAATTTTAAAATATGCAAGAAAAAAATTCAAAGAAAGCACAAAATATGGTTAAAAAGTAAAAAAAAACCAGCACAATATTACAAAGCTACAAAATTTGTGTTTTGCTTACTAAATTGTAGGTTAAACATAAATTGATTATTTCAAAGTTATTTTAAGAAAAACAAAATTTTTTATAAAATAAATCTGTTAAATATTAATCTTTTTCCTTTTAAACTTAATCAATATATTACGCAACACTTATAATAGATGCAATTTTAAAGGAGTTGGTTGAAACATATGATGGAAACTACATAATTATTTCAGTTTACTTAATTTAATTATCTATATATGGTTATTTCCACAGAAAAGTCCACTTTTTGTCACGTTACGACACCAAGCAATTAGTTTTGGATTTAAGAAACATGGTGTTCAAATTTTTTACTCTCTTTTACCCACCAAAATGTATAAAAGTAAATAACATTTTTAATATTCTCTGAGAAACATTTAAAAATGGTTGGTGTCGTAACGTGACAAAAAGTAGACTTTTCTGTGGAAATACCCATATATAAAATTGCTACGTTATTGACTGATTCATCATCGTACAGCCTAAACGCTTGGAGCTAAAAACTTGAAATTTGAACCAGAGATTGGTCACTCCCCAAATCGATCCACTAAGACGGGATTTTTGGAAATTCGAAAGTTGATGGGGTTAAAAACGCGAAAATTCGGTAACGTTATATCTCCAAAGCTAAAAGAAATACAAAAAAATGTATTACTTATCGTTGTTCTTTAAAAAAAATAAGCGGACAGGTGTATGGTACTTTTTTGAAATTCGGCCCCAGTAGGGAGTAAACGGGTAAAACCTGAATTTTGGTACATTTTTGACACCCCATCTATCTTTTGAACCAATAAACATAGAAACAAAGTTTATACCACATTCGAAACTTATCAAAAAATACGAATACGTATTTGGTACTTTTTCGAAATTCGAACATTTAAGGGGTGAAAATCGTAACTATTTTTGGTACCTTTTTTTACGAAACATTTTTCTCCATTCATTGACATATTCGAACTAAATTATAGGCTTCCACTACAATACTGAAATATTTAATACTTTAATGAGGGGGGGATGGTACAAAAATGGGAAATACGGAAAATGTGATAGCTTTTTGGTTCTACAACTGGTATTTTTTTAATTATCGTTAATGTTGGACCTTAAAACATAAGATTCAACATACAATGCCCGGAGTGGATAAGAATCTATGACGGAATTTTTTGGTACTTTTTTGTTCTTTAACTGGTACTTTTTGAATTTCCGTTAGTATTGGACCTAGAAACATCAAATTCAAGATGCAATAATAGGGAAAATTTTGGTAATTTTTCATTCGAAACTTATCAAAAGATACGAATTTGGTACTTTTTTGAAATTCGAACATATAAGGGGTGAAAATCGTAACTATTTTTGGTACTTTTTTTGCAAAACATTTTTCTCCATTTATTGACATATTCGTACTTAATTATGAGGAAATTTGATATTTTCTTTACCTTTTTGGGTCTACAACTGGTATTTTTTTAATAAACTTTGGCATAATAATATGTCTACGAAGGAAAAGAAGACGCCAACGAAGTAGCGGGTTAAATGCTAGTAAAATATATTTTTTGTTAGTATAATTTATATTTATGTATGTAATTAAAAATTTAATTTGAAAAAAAAAAGCTGTTTTTATTTTTACATAAATGAATATTTTTGAAAATGCAAACTCTTCTTTTTATCATTCCAATGATATTTTGGCGATATCTTTCTAATTTCTCATCAGTGGTTATCGCTTGCTTATCATCTAGAAGAATCGCTTTCGTATTGCTTAGGAGTATGTATTGCTAACGAGACACGTTTCTTCCCGAAGGAAGTATCTTCCGCAATACGAAATCGATTATTGTTTCAATGTTTGCTGGGTAATGTAAGTTGTGAGTTGGGCTGGCAATCTCGCAATCCCAATCCCGTAAAATCCGGGATTTTTGAAATTCTGCGAATCCCTGGTCATTCATTTTTTTTTATTCCCGTGATTTTTGGGATTCAGTCAATCCTGAAATTGTTTACTTTATTTTGTTTTTGTTTTAGCCTCTTTTCATAAAAACAGATTCATCACCACTTTCTTTCATGAGAATAAAGGGAACACAATATTGATCTCTTATATTGATTTTTTTAATGCGTTTTGAAAGAAAAAAACATGTGTAACACGGAGGGTTAAGAACAATTTTTTTGTTTTTATTTTATTCTCTTTTATACATTCGTTTTTTTTTAACATTTTGTAAACAGAAGTTTTACAAAAATGCAGCTGTTATTTATCGTTAAAACAAAATTACAGAATCATCGTTACTGCAAGTGAATATATAGATATGTCGACAAATATTACGATTGTCGGTTCCTTAAAAATTAGTGAATCGCACCACAGGCACGTTAACCAGGAAGTTCAAAACCATTCGAGCCACCGTTAAAATCCAAACAGATTTGTTATCCCTTAGCAAAAATGTTGCACGAGCGCATAGGAATAGCTTATCCCAATTAAGCACGAATAACAAAATCATTTAAACCACTAATTTCTTTAAAAAAAATAGTTGGACCATGGGTCACTTTACGATAAGTATCTTTTAAAAATACTTTTCTTTTTAAAATATTATTTTAGAATTACTTTTTAAATTTACATATTTATAGGGGTGTACTTTTTTGGGAAGTTTAAAAAAATATCCTTTAAAGACCTTGATGAACTGGTTTTTAAAGAGTATCGTTAAAAACATATTTTGTCTTTTTTTTGGAAAAAAAATTCGTTTTCTTCTTTAAAATAAACTTTTAATCATTCCACGAAATATGTATTACATTTAACTCATATTAATTAATATGTCATACATTAAACTTAAAAGGTCATTGTACTATTTTTAGCTAAAACATATTATAAATAATGTGATAAACGTGATAAATTGTTTAATTAAGAAAACAGAGCTTAAATGCATTTTAAATTTGTTTTGTTAAAATTTTACATTTCAATACAACTGACAGGGATTATTTAAAGGCTTTTCATATCATAAAAGACTTAGGAAATGAACTTTTATTTTGAAAAAAAAATTTTAGTTTTCTTTACAACATTTTTGGAATTTTAATGTACAAAATAGTTCATATATATGACATATACATATGTATGTCTGCATCGTTATTTAATACACGATCTTTTAAAAAAAATGCAAGACAGCTTTAAAACTTCCTCATTTTAATTTAATTTTTATTAAAATAGAAAAATTGTTGCTTTAAATCTTTGCACATAACTTTTATTGGCAGGCACAACCTTTAAACCATACATTAACCTTAAGTGACATCAGCGAGTAGCCAGTTTGTGTTTTAACTTTAAATTATCAATTACGTAAAAATAGCAGCAACAGTTACAAACGAGTATGGTTTCACTTAATGAACTGTCAACTGTGCTTGTTTGATCATAATTTTACTTGTTTTATGTCAAAAAAATTTAAATGAATAAAATAATAATTTGGTGTGAATACTTAAACACAAAAATGCAGTTTATAATTTTGAGTTTATATTTAAATGATTATGTGTAAATTTTAGGGTTAAGGTATTTATTTTGGGCATTTTCGTTACGATAGATCAGACTTTAGAGCAAATTTTAGACCAGACTATAGAACAGATTATTGGACAAGTCATTAAAGTGTCTTTAAGAGCATGTAAAAAAACGTTACATTTTTTAAGGATACTTTCGAAAACACAAAGTTATTAAAAATTGTACTTTTTGAGCAAATACTTAACTTAATATCAGGCTTAAAACCAGATAATATATATATATTTATTCCCGTCGTTCCAAATTGGAGCATATGGCCATTACAAATGTATTCCATTGAGATCTGTTACAAGCTATTAGTTTTATTTCGTTCCAGGATTTTCTTGTAGTTGCTACCTAAGAATCCAACTGTCTTCTGCACGTGTGGATTCCAATCAATGTCTGCCCGTGTTAGGTCATCTGCTGGCTTACGTAGTGTGTGACCTGTCTTAGAATTTCGGTGCAAAGGAACTTGTTTTGTGACTGTCCATAGGTCGAGGTTGGATATCACATTTGGCCAAAATATTTCCAAAATTCTCCTCACACATTTGTTGGTAAAAACTTGAAGTAAAGTAATGTCGCGCGCAGCAGCATTCCAAGTTTCACATCCATACAATAGGGTTGATTTTACGCTGGAGTTGAATAAGCTGATTCATTTTACTTGATATATTAGAAGGACGCAGGAGCCCAAATGAACGGCGGGCACAGTTGATACGGTTTACTATATTTTCACTAGATCATTGTTGCTGATAGTACTGCCGAGATAGTAGATGCTGTTTGTTGTCGGTGTTCACACGCATGTATTTGGTCTTGGATATGTTTATTTTTAGTCCTGCGTTCGCTGTCGCCGCTTCTAGCAGCCTTAGCTTTTGAGAAATGTCGCTGTGCGTGTGTACCAGGACACAGATGTCATCGGCATATTAATTCGAATGTATATTCTAAGTCAAATAAAAATTTTAATCCTTAATAAACGTTTATTAAATTTAATGATCGTTTGTGAATACGGGTGTTATACTTTAATAGTCTTATTTCTTCAATATTTACCAGGAATATTTTCTATGCAGATTCTATTTGTTGAAATAATTAAGTTAAATACATACGTCCGTATTTATAAAAAAAAATTTAAATTTAATAAAGGTTTACAAACAAATTTTGTATGAAAATTTGCTTAATAACGTTTGTCAAATTTAATAATCGTTTATAAATACGGGGGATAACATTAACAATAGGCACTATCCAGTTATAAGATAAAAAGAATGCTGACGAAGGCCGTAGCGGGCCAGAAAATGCATTACATTCTGCTGGTATCTAACAGTTGTGTAAATTTTCTGTACAATTTACTTCATTGCTAGCCAAAGGATAGCTAAAGTAAGCCTCGTAACAGAAAAATACAACCAAAAATTCGGATAGTGCATAGAAAATATTCCTGGAAAATATTGAAGGAATAAGACTATTAAAGTAAAAAAGCTTTTGAGGATTATAATTTGACTTAGAATTCACATTCGAATACTATAAAAATTTAAATGTTACTCGCCATGAGAAATAAATTCCCAGATTCTATTTATTATAGAAAATTTAATAATTTCACATGCATCACGGAAAAGTAAAAGAAATTTAATTTCCCGTATTTATATAGACGTAAAATAAGAAACCCGGTTTCTAAAAAATTTCGAATAATCAAACACCGTATATTTTTTATTATTTGATTATTGAAAAACACTAATTTTGTATTTGCATATCGCACTCGTTCAACAATACTGTATTAACTCAAAATTTTTATTTTTTCACTTTTTGGAAAAAATGGATACGTAATATTCATATCTACCCACTGTAAAAATATTGTGCAATTTTGTCCACTTTTTTGTAATGAAACGGCTGCTTTAAAAATTCTTTTTTATATGCCTGTAATGTTAAATTGAAAATTGTTTTGCTTCTACTGAAAATTTTTAAATTTTGAGTTAATACAGTATTGTTGAACGGGTGCGATATGTCTAAGTATCAAATTTGAACGCTTATTACTCCAAAAATATTGAACAGATTTTAATAAAATATATATTGTGTACTTCTGTAAGTAAATATCTTTCAAATATATTTTGTTCAAATCGGTTGATACAGAGGAGGAAACTGTTTTGCCTTTGCCGATTTATATATAGATTTGCACCAATAAACAAATTAAAAATATCAACTAAACATTCAATTCACTAGATTTAATATTTAATTCTCTTGATTAAACGTTTAATTAACTTTATTAAGTTTTTAATTAAAACTAATTTTATTTTTGATTAATGCTTGAATTGGTGAAATATTTAAGAGAAATGTTTCTATGAATAGACAGCCCAAGGCGAATTCATACAAGGTGGTCTTATTTTGAAAACGTTTACAACACTGTAAAGTATTTTAACGTTGTGTCAAAAATATTACAACACTATAGTAATAAACAATTTAAACAAATATTTCATTTTCTTTTTAATTTTATACTGTTTGTTTTGAAATGTTATAATTTAAAAAAATTTTAATTTCATAATTTTAAGCGAATCTTATAAAATTTAGTAAATATCCCCAGAACCACATGAACGGTATATAATTTTGACACAAGGTAAGTAATCAGCTGTTGCTTACGTAGCAAAATAAGGCCACCTGTTGTAAATTCGCCTTGCGACTGACCAAACTGTAGATAAAAACTTTGAACTATACTATAAATAGACTTTATAAGAAACTATACACATAAAAAAATTAAAATCATTTGTGTTACTAATTAAATTTGCACCAGTAAACAAATAATTACTATAAATTAAATATTTTTTGATATTAACAATATTTTCTGCAGTAATGTTTGTGATATAAGTAAATTTTAAATTAATTCACTTGATTAAATTTTTAATTAAAACTGATTTTATTTTAAACAATGGCTTAAACGAAAATAGTTTGTCGAGTTTTTTTTTCTGTGTAATTTTTTACTTAAATAGTTTTTTACGGAATCCGCCTTATGTAGGCCTAGCAGTAAATAGTAAAAACCTAAAAACTAAAAATCAAAAATAAGACTCTCTAGTAGAACACAAATTATTAAACGGTCTTCTGCCTGGGAAGGTGGAATATTGGCTTTTCGAAGCCTTGTTCCCGATTGAAGTTGAGAAAAGGGTCTTGAAAGCGGATTTGGATGATTTCCAATTTAACCTTCGCCTTACCAATACCCAGGTAAAGGTGACCATAACTTTTTAAAATTGTCAGTAAAAAATAAAATAAATAAATAAAAGAAACTGGAAAAAATTTGTTTGACAAATCATAATATGTGTAGTAAACAGAAAAAATGTTTTCAATTAAATCAAGTAATGCCCTTTCAAACAATTATTTAATTGTTCCAATTAATTTGCCCTAATTGAAAATAAAAATTTTAATGTTTTCGTGTAAACTTTAAAATATTTTAAAGTTTCAAACCATTTTTTAATTGTTTCAGCTAACTGTGTTGATAAGCCTCTTTTGCCACATTTCAATTAAACCTATTGATTGAAACTCGACAACAAGAAAAGCTCAAACTTACAAATATGTTAATTGATATAATCAATTTTATTGCAGGTGGAAAATAAGTACGGAATTTAATTAATAGTACAAATTTCTAACTAATATGTTAATTGAAACTGGTTTTAAATTTTTTTCTGTGTACCATCCGGATGGGTATTGGCAAACGACGTAAATAAATTGAAGTCTTTGGTATGGCGAATGGTTAGTAAAATATTTTTCATGAACTTTGCGAAATTCATATTTTACCAGTGGAATATCTAAATCCCTATGGATATTCTTATTTATATACATATATCACAGCGCTGCTGTCATGAATCTAAGTATTTTCGATTGTTTTTACTGTATAAGCTCGGTGCTTTGGTTTCAATATTTTTTTAGAAGCTTGCCAATTTGTGGGGGGTTGTAGGTTCTTAATAATAGGTGGTGATACCAAATCATATCCCACAGAGTTTCACGTAATCGTATGTTAACTGATAACAATTTTAAAAAATTTCGGATCAACATTTATTTTTGCATTTGCAGGACTGTTTGAGAATGCCTCACCCAGACTAAAAAAAATTTGTTGGGCAATTCGATTGAAGAACTACGGTTAAATGCTCTGCAAAAACTATAGCCAAACAAAATAAATTTACTTGTTGCATTATATTTTTAAAGATACTTGTTGTTGATTGGCATGCAAAATAAGATCTTTACATCCTTCAAGCAAAATCAAAAAGTCATCATAAAATTCTATCTATAGCAGCTTAACTCAATTTGTTCTTGTAACTTTTCCACAATAGCATAAAATTGCTTCAATTTAATTTACTTGTGTGTTTAACAATTTATTTCAACCATTTAAAATTGTAAATTCTTTTTCATGAATTGGATTTGTATGTCAACTTCACTTGTTCAAAAAAGTTGGAATGTTGCCGATTGATTGTGCGTGTGATTAATTTATCTAACAACAACAAAAAAAACTAAGCAATTGAATCGTGTTGGTATCTACCAAACTGCAAAAGATTACCACTGGCAGCCGCAATTAAGCACATCTCATGCGGGTACAGATATTAGTTCCCGCTGTGTTATAAAAATAGAAAACATTTTAACAAAACAACAGAAAGGCACTTAGTACAACAACCCCCCGTGTGGCAATTTAAACGTTTTTGTATATAAATTGAGCATTTAAAATTGTGATTTAGCTGCAAAATTTCCATTAAGCATTTGGTATTTTGCTTAACATTTTTATAAATTAAACAAGCATTTAACCAGCAACATCGTTAGCGGCTTCCTTTCCTTCGTGAACCTATTTTCATATATGGCATAGTTTATGTTTCTAGGTTTAAACAAAAAAGTACCAACATTTTTCATCTCTTTCACTCAGAGCCATGCCCCTGTAATTTTATATTTCCAAGATCAATATTATAGAAAATCCAAAAAGTACCACATATGGAACGGAAAAAGGTAAAAGAAAGAAATTTAATTTCCCTTATTTCTCGTTTTTGCTATGTTTATCCTCTTTATTGAAGTATGTAAAATTTTAATATTGTAGTGGGCGCCCATAAAAAAGTATCAAAAATATGTACGATTTTCACTCCTTAAACGTTTGAGTTTCGAAAAAATACCAAAGTTGTATTTGTATTTTTTCGATAAGTTCTAATGTGATATAACCTTTATTTCCATCTTTATTCATTTAGAAGATAGATGGGGTGGTAAAAAAAGTTCCAAAATACAGGTTTTAACCGTTTACATTCCTAAAAGGGCTGAATTTCAAAAAAAGTACCAGACACTTATCTGCTTTTTTTGTAATTAACAACGCTAAATATAAAATTTTTTATGGTATCTCTGCAGATAAGACACCCAATGGCTTCGAGGGAGTAGATTTAAGAAACAATGTAATTAACAGGGAAACCATAAATATGCAATTGCTTGTTTTTCCTCATGCGACCAATGAAGGCAGAAACAAAATATTTATCCGTTGTAGAGCTTTTTAAGAATCTTGGCATCGATTTGTTAGTGCATATTTTTGCATAGTTAAAACAGCCTTTTTGCAGCATTTTTTAAGTTTAGCGCATATTTTGCCTTTTTGAGGCATATTTTAAAACATGCTAAATTTTTTATATGCCTATTTCGCAGCATATAAAAAATTTTTTGTTTTTGCAAAATTTTGGCTTTTCTGTTTTAAATATTTGTGTGCTGGCTGCTTCACTTTCGATATTTAATTTTTACTCGAAACTTTAAAATTTTATATATAAACAAAAACTTTAAAAGTCAATTATGTAGGTTTTTGGCGATGCGTGTTATATATACCGATCGACTCAGAATCACTTTTTAAATTGGCTGGTTGTCTGTTCATGTTAACCTTTTAGGCAAAGTACAAGTTTCAATCTTGTAGATAAGAAAATCAAATTTGGTAAATACATTTGAATTGTACCAAGGACGAAGTTTATGTAAATGGTGAGAATCGGTCCATCAAATTATGTTGGCATTTAGATTAAATTCGCCCCAAACATACTTTACTACAAATGAAATTATTTTAGAATCAGTTCACATTTTCCCAAAGCTCCCATCTATAAACAGCTTCCTTTTAAATGTTAACATTAATAAACAACTAAGCGACCATCCCTAAAATCCTTTTAAGACAAAAATCTCATATGGACAGTAATTTCTAGATAATATTAAATTTTAACCTCTTAACATAATTTTGGTTTTGCCGATGACTGCCCATCGTTTCCAAGTAGGATAAAATCTCGAATAAATTCGTCTGTTAATACTATGGTGTTTGGGCTTTACCGATTATAATTTTAGGATTATTTTTAGTAAAAGGAACTGTTATTTAATTGTTTAATATTTTGTTTTCAAGTTTTTTTTTGGTCATATTTTTAAAAATTTTCAGGGCATATTTTCAAGTTTTTACTTAATGCGCATTAAAATTCGGATTTCCAAAAATCATTTCTTAGTGGATCGATAAGACGAGAGACTAACCTCCGGTACAAATTTCAATTTTTAGCTTCAGGCGTGCTATGATGAATCAGTCAATAACAATTTAATAATTTTATTTATATAGGTAAGGGAGATCGAACGGTTATTATTCGATCGGTTTTTAATTTTTGCTAGGGTTGGTAATTTTTAAAAGTCCATTTCTCGAATAACGAATAAACCGGTTATTTTGATATAATAAACCGGTTGTTATGGCAATGTATAATTAATATACGTTTTCCTTACAATTGTTGTAAATATTCACTTAATTATTAAAATTTTTACATAAATTTTGTCAAGAAATAATTTTCAATTCAAAAGAATTTTTAGCATTTTTTCCAATCATTCCTAGAATTGATTGGACTTCGTCTTATGTCAGATTTAGCAAAAAAAAGCTAAAATCTGGTCACACTAACCAAAATATTAAATTGTTTCTTTTTAAAGAAAGCTTAAAAAAACAAATTGCTTTTGAGACTAGAATAAACAATTAAGAAAAGAAAAAGCTAAATGAATAACAATAAAACATTTAAATTTTAATTTACCATTTATACACAAGAAAACATAACTGTTTATATGATTTTAATTTGTGTAAGAATTTATTTTAAAAGAGAATTTTGTCACCATTTTACCACAGTTAGAATTCTATTTTTTTCTATTTTTTTTTTAAATTTTTTATTGTTTAAAAATATTTGTTTGTTTTTCTTATAAAAGTATAAAATGTTTTTATTGGAAGTGGGTTAATAAAGTAAATGTGGGTTAATAAAAGAATGTTTAACAAATTTTATTGCCCAAATAAAATTGGCCTAAAACTTCTGGAACCAAATTAGCATATTGTTTTTTTATTCAAAAAATAAATCCGAATTATCTAAAAACGAACAAATGAATTTTATAGGATTCCTAATCATGTTTATTATAGAGCTCAAATAAGTTACTTAAATAAGTTACTGTTTATTTTTAATCAAATTATAAATTTAAAATATTTTTCTTTCAATAAAATTTATTAGATCAAAGGACAGACTATATGTTAGACTACGGAAGATTAAATTAAGACTAAAGACCACACTGTATACCACACTATTAATCAGACTATACCCCAGTCTCTAGATTGCACTATAAACAAAAGTAAAAGTTCAAGCCAATACAGACCTAAATTACCTTAAAAAAAGTTCAT
Source organism: Pollenia labialis (assembly GCA_949318255.1). Classification (NCBI taxonomy): domain Eukaryota; kingdom Metazoa; phylum Arthropoda; class Insecta; order Diptera; family Polleniidae; genus Pollenia; species Pollenia labialis. The sequence goes on from OX439140.1 coordinate 132,097,499, forward strand.
TTCTTAAGTCTTTTGTTTTGTAAGGTTAATTTATTTCAGCAAAACGTTTTAATAAACTAAACTATTATTACATTTCATTAAAACTAAATCCCTGTTAAGATTATTACATCAATTGTTATTTTCATTTTGCCGTCGTAAAAGCACGTGTTTGAGAAATCCATAATTAATGATGGGAAAAATTCAAACAAAAATAAAAAAAAATTTACGTATAACATAAACTATAACAACTTATTTACACATATTTGTATGACTACATCATAAAATAAATCATAATTAACCACAAAAACATTTAACATGACTACCAGACAGACACTGACACTTCATCACTTTTAAGAAAAAGCCATTAAACATATTCAGCCTGCATTAAGTAAATATTATTAAATACATTTTAAACTAATAATATACTTTTAAGGTAGGGCCAGCAAAACGACTCATTATTGTAATACATTCCACTTATTTTGTTAAAAACACAATGAAATGTTTTTGTTTGGAAAAAACACACCTACTAAAGAAAGTGGTTAAATAAACAAATAAAAAAAACTGATATACATACATACATAGTTGGAAATTTGTGTCAGATAGCGCAAAGAGAAGTCAATACCAGATTATTTGATAGTTAATATTCACAGAGCGAAACCTAGATGAGAGCCAAAAAACACGTTTAGACTAGATTAAAGACAAACGTTCGACCGGTTGTAGACCAAACCTTAATCAGATCAAAGACTAGACTATACAACAGATAACACTATAGACACAGATTACTAAACAGATATGTCACGAGACGGAAGATTTTGCATTTTTTCTTGTCTCGTTCTTTGAAAGCTGCCCTTTTTGCATTTTCTTTGCATCATCTTTTATGCTGCAATAAAATGAACACAAATTTGTTAAGTTGAGATTTACATGAAAAACTGTTGTTAAAATTTACTTTTAAAATTACCACACCACGAGTTAATAATATTTAAGTACGTAAATAACATTATAAAACAAAACAATATAACTAAATAAATTTTGTTCACAAAACACAACGTTTGTTGAACTAATGCATTTGTTTAACGTGGTTTGTGTTTTGTTATTTTTGTTTTGATCACACAAACAAATGGTAATTGTTGCGGTCTGTTTTTACACATTGCCACTTTACTACCAAAAAAAAAACTTTCTGTGTTTTTCTTCGAAAGCTGCATTCGCAACTGATTTGTGCCCTTTTCACACGTCACTTTTTACATATCTGCTTAGCAATCTGTGCTTTAAACAATAGCATACCTCTGTTTATAGGTTATAGATAGACAATGGGTCAGATCACAGATATAACTAAACTGTAAATCATATTAAAAAAAAAGATTATAGGCCGGTCCTTAGATTTACCTATAGACCAAGCTATTGAACTATAGAATAGATCATGGCTCAAACAATAGACCAGACAAATAAACAAAGCATAAACCCGATTAAAGATCAGACTATAAAGTTCGCTACAGAACTGTAGGACAGATAATAAAACAGATAAAAGCATTAACTAAACTAAAGATGAAATTAAAGAAGGGATCATAGAGTACAGCATAAGATAAACAATAAATCAGATTTTAAACATATTTGTATAATAATAATACTGCATACTATCGAAAATAAACATTATATACTGTACTTTAGTGTTCTATACGGTAGAAATATGGAAAACACAAACCGTCGTCTAGTCTGCAAGTAATTCTATGTGTAACACTGCGTTTACATTTGACAGTACTGGCAAGACAGTAAGAATATACATATAAGTTGTCAAAAATACTAATAACTGTCTTCGTGACGTAGGCGTCCAGACAGTAGTTAAGGCAGTTCACTTTTAAAAATATGTCAAACGTGAATGTTGCAGTTCAAGTCCAGCTAAAGGTATTTTACATTAACTAAACAAATTTAAAAAAAGCTTAAAATAATTATATAGCGTTTATAAACATAACAATTAACTAAACCATTCAAAATCAAAACAGAATATATTTTTTTTTTTACATTTTGATTTTTTGTTTTGCTTTTGCTAACAAAACTTAAGATTGCTGTTAGCAAATGTCAAATCACTGTCCAATTTTACTGTCTGCAAAATTTGCTAGACAGTAGACAAGACAGTTGGACAAGTTTGCATGTATTAGGGAAAAAGTTTGCATGTATTGCAACTGTCTTGCCAGTACTGGCAAATGTGTTATTTGGAGAATTTTTTATTGTACCATTGTGAACTCATAGGTCATACATACATCTACTAAGCAATTTTGCGATACCTCAATGGGCTTAGAAGCTATATCCAAAATATTCCTGTAACAAGTACTATGTGTTAAGTCATACATAGTATTTTATTGTTTTTTTTTTTATTAAAAACTTAATACTAAATTTGTATGTGTTCAAACTGGAATGAACATATTTTGAAAAGAGGCTGCTTCAAAGAGGGTTATGTGTATTTTTTTTTAAAATCACGAAACGCTCTGTAACAGATATTTAATCCGAATTTCTTTTAACGCAGAATTTTAGTAAATATGCCCGCGAATAATTGTAGCTTTTTATGTCAATAAATTTTATCATTAAAGAATAATATAAATCAGTTAGTTCGCTCTTCTGAAAATCTGTTGAAAAAAAAACACATAGCACTTATTATCAAAGTTATTATCGGGAATACAAAATTTATTATTAATACGATTTCCGTATGACGTGATAGTTTCCCAATTTTTCATATTTGATAAATACACTGAAATTAAGTGTTGAGGGAAAGCTAGCTTCTATACGCATTTAACTGGTTGTTTAGGCCAGATCATCAGGAAACCATTTCCAAAGATTTTAGAAAATGGAGAATAAGAATGTTAAACACTCAAAGTCCTACCTGTAACAATATCAAAGCTTAAACAAAACACCAACAAAAAACAGTGAGTTTATCATTTCTTACATTCCCCTACTACAGCCCTTGTTGATAACTACACGCAAAGAAAAAACATGTTTGTGGTAAACATATTCTAAGAGCAACATATTATGATTGTAGTCACCATATTACGATTATTATTGAATAATATTATGACAAAATAAATTCGTAATATTACATCATAATATTTTCCCCTTAATATTATTCTTATCATGTTAATCATTATAAGATTAGAAGTAATCAAATTTTTGTCATGTTAATCATAATGAGTTACGAAGTAATCATATTATTGTCATTTTAATTATAATAAGTATCGTCGTTTTAATTTTAATTATAATATGTATCGTCGTTTTAATCATAATAAATTTAGAAGTAATCATATTATGCTACAGTGATGCTGACACAAAAAAAAAATAAATTGAAATTTTTGGAATCCATTTCTTATTTTGTGGCACTTTACAATTTGTTTAATGTTAATAAAATTTCTTATTTTAACAAAAAGAATCTGGGAATTTATATCTCATGGTGAGTAACATTTATTATTTATACAACTAAAGAAAGTCCCCTAACAGAAATATACAAACGAAAAATTCTGATAGTGCATAGAAAATATTCCTGGAAAATATTGAAGGAATAAGACTATTAAAGTAGCACTTTACAATTTTATTTAATGTTGATAAAATTTCTTATTTTAACAAAAAGAATCTGGGAATTTATATCTCATGGTGAGTTACATTTATTATTTATACAACTAAAGAAAGCCCCTAACAGAAATATACAAACGAAAAATTCTGATAGTGCATACAAAATATTCCTGGAAAATATTGAAGGAATAAGACTATTAAAGTACAACAAGCTTTTGAGGATTGTAATTTTACTTAAAATACACATCCGAATAATATGAAAATTTATTTCTATATTTTTTTTAATTTCTTTCCAATTCTTAATTTTTAAAGAATATTTATTTTTAATTATTTAGCCACTCACTCAAAATAATTGAACTAATTCCATAGGCATATTTAAAACGAACGACACAACTGATTCAAAATTGTTTTACAAATGGCGCTTACATAATATTTTAGAGTAAAGATATTTTGATTGCATCTTACACATATTATGAGTACACCTAAAGAAAGTTATCATATTATGACTATTAAATATCATGAAATGGTTGCGAGAAATATAATATGTTTTTAAAGTTATCATTATATAGTTTTTGGAAAATTCATGGTTTTTCAGTCAACAGTTCTCAATTTTTTAATTGCGATTAACATTGATTTGTTCAGAGTAACTATAATATTGCTGATAATTAATAAAAAATAACAATTATTTGTGCACGACAACAATAATTGTTACAATAAACATAGTATAGTTGCCGCAACCATACCCAGCCACATTTTTTCTCTGCGTGTAGACGGCGAAACGCTAATAGTGTTTGTGTAGTAAATACCTTAAAATAACGTTTTTCTGTTTGTGATCTTACTAAACCAACTCAATATAAAGATGAGAATATTTCACTGCGTTCTGTTTTTCATAAAAAAACACATCTTCGTTATGTTCAGCTTATGTTCGTTCGTATTTGATAAAGACAACAAAAAATTTTTTACAAAAATAAAATACATATGTACATACATATGTGTTTTTACCGAAAAAAGCCAACAAACAATATTTACAAAAATCAAACATGTACACAATACACAAACAGGCTTTCCGCGCTATGGTCGTAAAAATTGCCTAGCAATAAAGCGTAAAAACACTACAGAACATGAAAATATAATGTGTGTATGCCAACAGAAACACCATAATTGTACTGTTTTATAACGATAAACAGAACACTACATAATGTTTGTTTCTTTCGTGAAAATACCCGATCGGTATTAGGGGTTGTAACTAGGGATGCCAAACGGGAAACCCCGAATCCCGAAATTCCGAAATTTTTCGGGACTGACAAATCCCGAATCCCGGGATTTATTTTTATGATACCCGGGATTTTTTATTTTAACAACTTTTTTGTATGAAAAATTTGTATGTGTACAGGAATTTTCGTTTTTATTGAATTTTTATAATTTCTAATTATTCATTGTCTTATGGCCGTTTTCTCATTACGCGATTATCTTTTTCCCCAACGAAAAACTGCACATGAAAGAAATTTGGTTTTCTCAATGTCTCATTTGTTTTCTATTCTGTTGCAAAGCTAAACAGCACTCATTTGCCAATTATTTATTTTCCTTTTTTGTATTTGCCGTATAGATAAATTCAATCAGCTGACTCCCAACTTCTATATATGTATTTATGAGGTGTTGCCAACATAAAAAACAATGTTTTTGTCGGTATATTGCGAAACCCAAAATCGTTAAAGGATACTTTATCGGTCTAATAAATTTATATTGACATTAAGTAAGTCTGAGTTCATACTAGGGATGCCAAATTGGACCAGGTTTTTTGAAACCCGGGATTCGGGATTTTTTATTCAAAAAAACGGGATCCCTGGACGGATCGGGATTTTTCGGGATTTCATATATAAAGGCCAATTTTTAGAATTCATATACAAAATAAAACAGTTTTAAATATTTCAAAAAGCTTCTAAAACAAATTAATGGCGTCTGATAATCGATACCTTATTTTGTTGAAAACATGTTCTGCCGACGAAAACAATGTTCGTATTCAACACTTCTGGGTGGTATCGTAAATAAATAGATACTATGCTATATGACAATATTAAATTTATTTTTTATCAAATATATACATATGCATGTATTAATCTAATAAAATAAACTTAAACAAATATGTGTCAAAAGGCCTTTGGTAGAATCCCCTAAATTTTTTAACACCTTTTTGCACAACTTGCATTGTGCGTGCGCAGTTCTATTATCGTTCATTTAGAAAAAACTTTATCTTCTGATTTTATTTTCTGTGGTACAAAATGCATTGCATGTAACATTTATTCAGTTGCGACTTCTTTCTGTAACCAGTTAAAAAATAGATTCATTGCCAATATGATTTAATATTAAATTTTTAAAGCTATTTTTAACAGGGTGACTCATGTTTATTTAAATATAGTTGTATTTAATAAAAAAAATACCTCATATTTACTAAATCTTAAATCTCAAGATTTTTACATAAAAATCCCGCGGGATTCGAGACTTAAATTTTTAGAATAATCCCGGGACTTCGGTATTCGGGATATCGGGATTGGCATCCCTAGTTCATACGGCACATGTCTTATTGGCATATTTATATATGTTCCTTTTACTCCTCTGGGGAGCATAGGGCCGCAATCTTATTGGCATGATTCTTCATTTTATTCTTTAAACATGAATTGGCGTTCAAATGATTCATGTCATGTTGACGACATGTTTTTTTATTTTGTATAGTCATGAGTCTTGTTTTTTGTTCGATAAAGTAGGTTTTAACAAATATTGCAGATTTATGACTGTATTCATAAAAAATTTTAAAACTTAAAAAAGGTTAACAAAACAAACTATTTATTAAAATTTAGTATAATGAACGTTGTTAAATTTAATAATCATTTATGAATACGGGGTTACATTGTATAAATTAAGAATTAATTTAAGACATAAAACCAAAAAAAATAATTTAAAATTTTGATACAAAATGAATTGTTTTGTGAAAATTCAAACATAAATGAATAAAGTGTTGTTTATTTAAAAAAGTTGTATATTAAAGAAACACATTGATCCCGAAAAATCCCGGATCCCGAAATCCCGGGATTTCCAAAATGTTTAATTATTACCCAGAATTGAGTATTTATGTTCTTTTCTGTAAGGCCTTTTGCCGAAAAACAAAGCAATTTTAATGCAAGAAAATACCATTTAATAAACGTTGTTGTCCATTATCGATAATAAAAATTCTTTATTTTGGGTTTGTTAATAAAACAAAAAAACAAAGTATTTTTGTGTTAACCCAATTTTTGTAAGGCTGGTAACCAGTATTTTGAACTAAAATATTTTTTTTAAATATTAATATAATTAATTTACAACAACGATTTTTAAGGGGTTATTTAATTTTGTTTGGGGCGTTATTTCATTTATTCAATTGTGGGATTATTTCTGCAAACCAAAACTGTACAATTAATTGTACTTTACATATTGAGGTCTTATTTCATTTCAGAAATTGGGGTCCTATTTCATTTTAAATAAGTCCCCAAAAGTTAGGCTATTATTTCATTACTGTTTGGGGCGTTATTTTATTTCGTTGGGGATTTAATTCATTTTCAAAATGGGGGTTTTAATGCATATGAAGTAAGGCCCTATATTTTGGGGGGTTGTTTCATTATTTTTGTAGGGTTTATTTCATGCCGCCTTTTAATGTAGTGTTTTGAATAAATATGTGGCTCCATTAATAAGTCCCAACGAAATAAGTCCCTAAACATAAAATAAATTTTTATTAAATTGAATCTAAATACCAATATGATAGGATGGTTGATGGGCACAAAGATGTTTATATGGGGGTCATGTGAAATTATGGACCGATTTTTACCATTTGCAATAGGCTTCATCCTTATGAATTAAAACTATGTAGCAAATTTTATTAAATTATATTCAAAATTGCCGCCTGTAGTTTGCGCAGAAGGTAACTTGGACAGATAGCCAGCCAGCCGGCCAACTAGCCGGACGGACGGACATCGAAAGATCGTCTCAGAAAGTGATACTAAGTCGATCGGTATGCTATTAAGGTATGCTATATTTTTATGTGTTACATACACCAGCTCCAATATTCTGGTGTTAATTAAACTTAAACGTGGGTAACAATCTTTGTCGTGTTTTTTAATATAAAAAAATTGCTTACATACCATTTTACTCTAACGAAAGATGTCTCGCAAACTTTTTGTAATCAACTCCAAAATTTCCTTTTGTAAAAATAATAAACAAAATCCTTTAATATCTATTTTTTAATATTTACAATTAATTTTCAATTCGTTCGCACTTTTTTTTTAATATTTAACACCAGCTTTCACATTTACGTTTTTGTTTCAATTTAACTTTTTAAACAATTTATGGCAGAAATAATCAAAAAAAAAATCCATTACAACTTTTTGTTTATTTTCTCCTTTTTCTTTTTCTTTTTTTTTTAATTTAAAAGAAAAAAACTTTTTTACGTTAAATGCAGCTGCGTATGCGTATTTTACCACTCTGTTTAACGTTTATTTTGGGACTGATTCATTTGACAGCTTCTTTGCAACATGTTAAATCAGTTGAAGCGATTTTCATTCTACACACGAAATTATTTCTTTCTTTATTTGCCAAGTTTATTGTGTTTTATTTACAATAAGCAACTGTTTTCGGCTCTTTATAAACAAATCTCTCTCTAAATGTTTTTGGGGGCTAGCTGAAATGTGATCTTGAGTTTTCAACACCTTGCTCTTCTCTTTCTCTTATTGTTTTTTGTAATTTCTTGTTGCTCACTGTACAACAAACAACAACATGTGATCCAACAAAGACTTTCTTTCTCCCCATTGTTACTTCGGCATGAATTTAAAATTTCAATTGTAACCGCTTGTCTTGAAGATTTTGGTCCGATCTCGCTATAAACTGTTTGGCAGTTGGTGACAAGTTTAATCGATTAAACTTAAAAATGTTTTTTTTAAATGTTTCCAATAGTTATTGGTATTAAGTTATTTTATTAGACCTACTAATTGGGCCATGTATGAATACAAATCTGGTCCCACGCAGAAACCTCTCACAGCATATTTTGTATTTTAGTGGATCTAAAGAAATTCATCCGTCCGGCTGTCTGGATGGTTGATTGTCCATGTAAACTAGGGAATGGTATATGGTAGAGTTGTCAACCAAATAAGAACAATTCGATTAACCGATCAAACAAAAACAAACTCTTGTTCGAATAATTTTAAAATGGCGATTTTCGAATAACGAATAAATCGATTAATTAATGTAGATTCATCGAAGATTTTTTTAGTAACTACCAGGCCTACGATGTCGACAAGACATTTATATTGAAAACAATAATAAAAAACGAAAATTGGTTTTTGTTTTCTATACAAATATACTAAAGAAATGTTCTTGTGCACATTGTGGGCCTGGGCTAGAGAATGGTAAATCGATTTCGATTCCAATCGAAAATCGATTTTGTGGTAAAAAAAAACCAATCGATTTTTTGCAATCGAATTTACGTATTCGATTTTATACTGGAATCGATTATTGGGCCTTTAAAATCGATTTGTTTATTTTTTATCAAAATTTTGGCAATTTTTAATTTTAATCCTAATTAAATCGATTAATTATGCACACTAAAACTTGAGATTTTTTGTGCGTACATACGTGTGTAGCTGGTATGTTTACGCAGTTTTTCAAGTTTAAAGTTGTAGTTTTACGTATTTACCAATTTGTACCTTTGGTATACTTTCAACTTAAATATAGGGGCTCTTGTTCTTCAGAAATAAAATTCATCAATGGACAGTGGGCAAAACAGTCCAGACATATCGTGTCACTGAAAGTCAGCATTGTGAAAATCAACATACATACTATAGAAGCACAACAGGTTAATTAAACTATGGCATTCCTGTGGAAATGCGATAATATTCAATCAGAGCGATATTTAAATCTAGTTAAAAGCAGAGTGAAAAACAAAAAGTATGTAATTTATCCTAACAAATCCGAAATTAAAAGGAAATAAATCTGCGTCAAAACCCGAAACAAAAAAGTCGATCGAAAAATCGAAAATCGATGTTGGAATTGATTTACTATTCCCTAGCCGAAGACTTCGTTCGCTTAACTTATACATATCGAGCCTTTGGTGCAATATCGTAGTAACTCAAAATTTTAATTTTTTGAGCTGGGTATGCAGAAATGATCTTTGGGGAAATATCTATCTAAAGAAAAAAAATTATGATTCCATCTCCAACTGTTCAGATTTTACAGCTAAAAATGTCTTTATTGCCTCTAGCTATTTCCAACCATATTGGTATTAATATAAAAAAAATATTTAATATTATTAATAATTGTTCACCTTTTTTTAATTACCAAACATTCCTCTTTATTTAAAAACTTGTAAAAACATAACTTTAGTAAACAAAAGTGCTATCAAAAATATGGCTGAAAACTTCAAATGCATTTTCTCAGTTCACGATTTTTTGAATTACTACGGTATTGCACCAAAGGCTCGATATGTAAAACAAAAACCATATTTTAAAATATGTTTTTTCTTAAATGTAAGTTAAACGAAGGAAGTATTCGTTCGAAATCGGCGAACAGGCCATAAGTAAAAGCTTATAATTTGATTTATTCTGATACGTTTTTAGTGATGTTATTCAAAATGTAGGAAAGCAAAAAAAAACTGTAGCCATAGCCCTGATTGTAATTTATCTCAATGTGTCCTAGGCAAAAACCGTGCTGAGCATGGTATTTCAAAAATGTATATTATGTTCTTTTTAAACAAATCTTTGTTTTCATCCAACATTTAAAACAGCGATACATGAAAATTGATTACAAAAAAAGATACATTTTATAAGAGCTTTGCAAACTGGTTAGAGAACGAACTTTCCGTCCAGATCGCTTCAGAAACTTCAAATCAAAACGCACGTGGGAGACCGCAAAAGTCGTTGGACAACTGTAGCGATAGATCTAAGAGGCGGAAGCTTAAGGATATAAATGAAGAAATCGGATATGAAAATATGCAAGATTCTTTCCTACATCAAATACGATCACAGAAACAATTAACAAAAGTGGATATCATTGAAAAAGTTGTTAAAGCTAGTCGTCCATTGAGAACAAAACGGATTCTTTAAAGTATACCAACTCCGAGCGATGCAAAACAATTCACAAATGAGGAAGCATTAGTATTATTTCTGGATTTGAAATTAACAAAACAGCAATATATTCAGCTTAGATTGCGTGCGATTGATTGTATCCAGCATATCATCACATAGCAGCTGCTAAAATGGACTGTTTGCCATTAAAAGACACTATTACAATAACATCAATTTCGGCAGAGGTATAACTACAATATCTACTTGATCATACAGCTTGCTTCAATCAATAAAAGGAAATGAGTTAAAGAAATATGGAAACACAAAGTCAATTCTTTTTTGTAAATAGGGATGTGATGGTTCTTCCGGACACAAAACAATACAAACAAGTAGTATGTGAAAATATTTCGGACTTAGATATGTTCATGGTATCATTTGTACCATTGCGATTAAAAAGATATTTGGAAAAATGAGACACCATAGTGATATCAAGGCCCAAATTGCAATACTACAGCCATTACAATTAGATTTAGATGGGCAGCAAATTGAAGTTAGCTACCAATTAATGCTAACAATGATAGATGGAAAAGTAGGCCAGGCTTTGACTAACACGAAGGCTGCACCCAGCTGCATCATATGCCATGCAACATCAAGCCAATTAAACCAATTCCCGACAAAATCATTAGATAATGCTGATGCATATGAATTTGGATAATCACCACTACAAGCAAGAATACGACATATGGAACACATACTAAAAATCAGTTATAATTTGGATTTCTGATCTTCAAGATGAATATCGCAGATTTGGGTTGATTATAGATCAGCCGAAATATGGGTAAGGCAATACAAATGACGGCTATACCGCAAGAAGACTCTTTTCAGATCCATAAACAGCATCTGAAAAAACAGGTGGTGTTGATTTTAACCTCATTTTTAGATTTAAAAGAATCCTAGAAGTACTTGCGTGCAATGAAGAAATTGACTCTAGAAAATTTGGAGATTTTGTTAAGGAAGCTGCAAAAATATATACAACCAGATACCCATGGAGAAATATGTCTGTTACAGTTCACAAAAATCTTTATCATGGAGAATATGTCATAAAATATCAGTTGGTGCCAATTGAAGATTTACCAGAGAAAGCTCAGGAAAAAAGGAATCAGGATTACAGATTTTATAGAGAGCACAATACTAGAAAAATTTCACGAAATTCCACTAATGAAGATCTATTTAATATATTATTGACAACGTCAGATCCGTTCATCTCCAGTATTTGAAATCAATGGAAAGTGGAACATCGGGATTTAAATGAAGATGTTAAAAAACTACTAATGACCAGAAATAGCACAGAACAGAATATGGAATATTTGCAATTAATCTTTCAATTAAATGAACAATAATTATAATTCATTAGATCTAAGACAGACATTGTATTAGTACAAAAAAATAATAAACAGAAAAAAAAATCAGTTTCTCAATAGTATGACATGGGAATTTAGCACATTTGAAAGAAACCTTGTTAATTAATTTTCGAATCCCAAGAAAAGCTCTATTGCTACTTTTATTTTTAAAAGGTTTATTTTATTCACATATGTATGAAATGTTTTAATAAATAAGAAATATTCAAAAAATCAATACCTATATTTTCGTATCAAAATTTAAAAAAAAAATCAGAATTCAGCGGATTTATTTTGCAAATATTAACAAATTCTACAGCAAAAAATAATAGATTCTTCTGTAGTAATAGCAAGATTTTAGATAATATTTCTAAAGTTTTTTTAAGTGTTAACAAATTTGAAAGCAAAAAATTGTTAATTTTCCAGTAATAATAGCAAAATTTTTTTTTAATGTTAAAATTTTTTTTATAGTATAAACATTTGATTTTTTTGAGTGTCCTATTATTACAAAAAATGTTAATGATTATTATTTAAATCCAAAAATTATATTTTTAAATAAATAAAAAAAATAAAAAAAAAATCATATTTTATGCTAAAGTTAAAAAAAAATCTAAAGTTCCACTTTGCCCATAAATTCCCCAATAACTTCTCCACCGATTTCAATGAAGTTTAAAGTGGAGAACAGTTTAAGAATCTATCTGTCGATTATAAAAATTTTACTAAAATATCTCCTTCTGTTAAAAAGTTACAGATTTTTGGCCAATGAAAAACGATTTTCAGCCACTGTGCATCGTAAATAACAAAGCCATAAAATTACAAATTAATTTACATTTTTTTAAGTTTCTATGAAATAATATTTGTTTGCTTATTTTTAAGTTTGTATAAGTTATAAATAAAAAGGAAAAAAATAAACAAGAATTTTTAACAAAGCCGTTTAAAAATCAAGCGTAAAAATGCACGATTTTTATTTCGTCAAAATACTTATGCCGACTAGTGTATCGATTTCAATATATATTTAACCTCTAATTGACGTCACAATAACTGTTAAGTTTTTCTCCACACACTCTCGTAGAATATAATAAATTGTTTTGATATAAATATCATCATATATATATATATATTGTATATGTAATAATATGTACGTTTGTAAAAGACATACTACGAGTAACTATTTAACTTTTTCTCATTTTACTCATTCATTCAAACTTTTATTGACATGTCTGTCGTTCGTTCTAAAAATGTCACTAAAAGTTGTTTCTCATAATTTTCGGTACACAATTTCCAGTGGTTTTTTAAAAGCTTTTATAAGTATTTTAAAAATGTTATTTAAAAAATGTACGACTGTATTTCTAAAATGTTTTTTGTTACAACTTAAAAGCCTGCAATTAAATTATTGCAATTTTTATTTTTTTACAGAAACTTTAAAGCCTTTTTTAGAAAGTAAGTTTTATTCAAAATATTATATTTATGTTCAACATTGTTTATTTTTTCGAATTTTTTCTATGAGCTAAATTTCACTTATGTATTTTATAAAGCTTTTTTGTAGTACTACTATTCCTTTAATTTTTAGGAATGACATTATACAATACAATATAATAGTCAGGTAGTGTACAATGTCATTCCTAAAAATTAAAGGAATAGTAGTACTACAAAAAAGCTTTATAAAATACATAACTGAAATTTAGCTCATAGAATAAATTCGAAAAAATAAAAAATGTGGAATATAATAAAGTAACCTATGAAAGGAAATAATTCCCAGTTTCTATTTATTATATTTATGTCTTAGAACTTTCTAGTTGTTGTTTCAAATACATTTTAATCTGCGATTATGTTTTAGAAATTTTTTATTATTCCCTTTATTTTTTTTTTTAATTTTAATAAAATTTTGATGACAGATTATAGCGAACAACTCATTTCCTAATTTGGCTCTTGGAAAACTATTTTAATGTTAATACTGGAACAAAGTAGATAATCTTTTATCTTAAAAATTTAAGTTTTTCAAAGATGATTTTTTACTTGAAATAAAAGTAAGCTATGATTTTTCCTTTAAAGTTTTATTTATAAATAAGCAAGTTGTGTTTAAACCGTATTAGTAATTAATCATTCCATGTGATAATTGGATTTTGTGCGCTTTATTTTTTTTTTGGATAATTGAAGTGATTGTGAGTTACTTAAAAATAAATAAAACATAAAGTAAGCCAAATTTAAAGAAACCATAACAAAAAAGGTGGGGCTAGGGGAGGTTAAGTGATAATTATATCTAGTACTGTTAAGCATCAAAACTAAGTTCTATACATTTCAGCTGCCACCACCTGCCACCCCAGTAACCAGATCATTTTTAGTGACTTTTCAGTGATTTTAAAAAGATTAGCGTGACTGACTGGGTGATCATCGCCCAGCCTAAACAGATAGGGACAGGAGATGAGCACAAACTATTAATATAATCGCTACAAATGATCATATTTTATTACACCTCCAAAGCCCTTTTTTAATTTTGTACGTTATTTTTTTTTACTTAGAGATCAAACATGCTATTCTTGAGTTGTATACCAAATTTCAGCCATTTACGTAAAGAAATAAAGAAGTTATGGATTTTTGGCCGGAATTGACCACGGTGAAAAGAGTACAGGTAACCCTCCTACAACACGGTAGATAGGTTCCTAGAAAACGCCGTGTTGTAGGAAAACGTGTAATATGAGGCTAGGAGACAGTGTAAAATATAAATTTTTTTTAATTAAATATTTTCTTTAAATTCATTGTTTTTATTAGAAATATGTACATGCATACAAAAAAATACACAACAGTTACATTTTTATTCTAATCTAGTACTTTTGTACTATTTTGGTACTATTTTAACAACCCAATCATGATAAAGTTGCAATTCCATTTTATCATGTTAGAATGAAAACGTGTTGTAGATGAGGAGATTTCCGCAAATTTTTTTTCGTGTAAGATCGAAATCGTTTTGTAGGAAGCCATCTTGTAGGAGGGTTACCTGTATATCGATTAATATAAAAAAGGAATAACTAAATTTTTTTAATTTAACTTTTTTTTGTTTATTTTGCTAGAAAAATGCCAAATGCACATTTTCTTTTAATTTCAGATGTCTATAGTTTAAAATTGATTTGATATTTTTACTAACAAATGCATTAAAAACAAAATGCTTGGTCCCTTTTTGTTTTGAGGATTGTAGATTGTATAGTATTTATATTTTTTTAAAAGAAATCAAGGTTTTTTAAAGGTGAATTTGCTTCACGTAATACGTAACTTTTCTTTAATTGTGTAACACATTTAACTTTAACCGCCATTTTATAGTGTTTACATTAATTTTCGCTTCAGTGCTGTCAAGCTATTTTTTGATTTAAGAATAACATTTGATAACAATTTGACATCAAATTAATAGGACATTGTATGTCAAATGTTTATATTTAAAGAATTATTAATTTGAATTCAAATGTTGAAATCAAACAATTGAAAAAGGTTTGAAAATCGTGTTTGATGTAAAATGATAAATTAATTTCATATCAAAGGTTTGACTTCGTGTTTGTTGGGAGTATTTCGTCAAACTGACATCAAACTACCCAGCGGGAAAAAGAAGGGGTACGGATGCCTTCTAGAAGGCCTCTGTACTCCTTCTTTTGGATATACAAGGCCTTCTCGCTCCATTCCATACTCATATCTTTTTTACACACGTTGTCATTGCGGAGAAGGCTTTCGCTTCTTTAGCAAAAAAAAAAACAATACAAAAAATGTTACTCCTTCTCATAGAAGCGAGTGTGGAAGGTGTATCTTATCTTTTACACCAAAGAGCCGAGGCCTTCTATGAGGCATTCTTTAGCAGTTAGATAACAATAGGAATTTAATCAAAACAATTTTTAAGCAAGCCTTTTAAAAGGCCTGAAGTAAGAAGGTCTTCTGAGTTTTACCGCTGGGTATACGTGTGAGTTTCTTATTACAAACACAATTACAAAAGTTTGAGTTTGATCAGCCAGTTTGATGAGTGGTCATACCGCTTAAATTTCTTTATCTAAGCGAAATCGATAAAATAACGATAATTTGCAATCATGTATGTTTTTCACAAAAAAACCCGTTTCTTATATTTTCTATTTAACTTGGCAATTTCTAATTTAAGAACTATAGTTTTCAGAGCACGTTTAACTTAAAAATTTTAAAAGCATAATTTAAAAATTCTTAACAAAATAAATTGTTAATATGAAAAGTTATTTCATTATTTTCAAGCCGAAATAAAAAGTCACACTATTCTGGAAATAGTGTAGTTATTCTTAGTTTTATTATCCACTTGGATTTTTTTATGTTTTTGTCTGCCGGTACTGCATTTTACCTAATTTTTAGTTTATATTTAAGTCTTCTGTTAGAATCTAGGAATAGTTTATTGTTGATATTTCACATTGTCTTTTTTGGAGGAGTTGAATAAACTATTTTGTATTCTAGAAACATTTTGTTAAATCTTTTTAAATTTGTTTAACAAGTAACATTTGTTATAAGAAAATTTATTGTTTAAAATTTACATAAGTACATTAACTTAACGGTATCTAAAAATGTTTTGTAAACTTTTAGTAAAAAAAAACAAATGTTTAATTATTTTTTTTTATTTGTCTAATATTGTGTGGCAAGTATTTTTGTTAAAAAAAAAGAAATAAGATTCATATATAAATTTATTTTTTATTTATGGTTAATAAACAATAGTTTTTTTTAAATGGTAAAAGATCAGAAGCAACAACAAATTATTGAGCAACTTCCTCAGAACGTAAAACTATTTCATCTAGTTTGCTTCTTAAGTCTTTTGATATATTTTCTGTGGTTTATAAAAACTGGGTGACTTTAAATTCTAGATATTAAAATCTTTATAAATGTAAAATATTTATTTTTTTTTGGTTTCAACGATAGTTAAATACAAAATTAAAAAACTTTATTTCCTCTTAAAAACAAAAATATAACAGTACAGATAAAATATTTATATTTTGGATCAAGTGAACTGGGAGATTTCAAATTGGTTTTAATAACTGTGGATTATTATGAAATGTTTCTAAAACGTGAAGTTAATTTTATATGGTAGAATCTAGTGGCAAATGTTTCGTAATGTTAGGTAATAGGACTCTCTAGCAATTGCGAGGACACTTGGAGGCCCTTGAGCCGATTGTTCTAGTAGATCTGCTTCGAAACAAAAAAATGCAATATTTTCTTATTGTAACTATCTCCTATGGATACATGTATGTATCTATGTATATATATAAAAATTAAAAATGTTTGTTTGTTTGTGTGTTGGCTTACCCTACAAATAATATTGGACCACCTGACCCATTTTGATAAAATGGACTACTCCATGGACTAGTCCGATGTAATGCAAGCATGGACCATGTCATTGTAAAAACGTGTTTGTAGTGAGACGACATGTCTTCGTTTTTTAACGACATGTTTTCGTTTTTAAACGAAGTTAAAACTAACCCTCTTGTGTATACAATGGAGTAGTTTTAAAACTACTCCGTTGTAGTCCAAAGATGGGTTATATGGTCCTGCCCTAGGACATCGTAATGTTAAATAGACCATGTTTTTTCCATACGTTTGGGTTACTTTTGGACTAGTCCTAGTCCCTTGTGGACTACTCTTTACACGCGTGTTTGGACTGGTCCTATTATTTGCAGGGTATAGACTCCTAAACTACTGAACCGATTTTCTTGAAATTTTTACAGTAACATCACGTGAGACCTAAAAATAAAATAGGAAATTTATTTTTTCGATAGGGGCAGGGGAATTAGTACCCCCCATAGGATGCCAATATTAAATATCGCATATCTTAAGAGCCGCTGCACGCATTTTGTTGAACTTTTGGTAGTAGGTTCTTCTGAGCCCCAAAATTGAAATAAAATAGCAGCGGGGTAAGTGGTACCCCCCATAGGACGCCAATGTTTAATATCGCATACTTAAGAACAGTTTAGTGAGGAAGTTTAAACTTTGTAGAAGTCACTCTTATGGTATACTACACTTGTGAAAGTAAAAAAAGCGGGTAGGCGCAGGTGAGAAAATACCTCCCATAGGATGCATATATTAAATATCGCTCAACTTAAGAACTATTAAAAGGAGAGTCTTCAAACGTGGTTAAAGCTACTTTTATGGTAAGCTATTAATTTCAATATAAAAATGGGTGGGATAGACAGAGGAGGAGCACTTTTTTCGATAAGGGCTGGGGATGAGGAACCCACCATAAGATGCCAATATAAGGTATTGCGTATGTTAAGAGCCGCTGCACCCATTTTCTTGAATTTTTTTTCAGTAGCATCTTCTGAGCCTTGAAATTGAAATAAGATAGCAGCAGGAGAAGTGGTGCCTCCATAGGACGTTAATGTTGAATATCGCATATCATAAGAACTGTTTTAGTGAGAATGTTCAAACTTGGTAGGAGTCACTCTTATAGTAAACTACACATTTAAAAATAAAAATTAAGGGGGAAGGTGCAGCTGGAAAAATACCCCCATAGGATGTATATATTAAATATCGCGTAACTGAAGTACTATCTTAGCTAGATTCTTCAAACGTAGTTAAAGCCACTGTTATAGTGAACTATAAATTTTTAAATAACAATCGGCGGGGTAGAGGAGGGAAGAGCGGTAGCTCCCATAGAACGAAATTATTAAATTCCGAATATCTGAAGACAAATGTCTTCAAGCTTTACAGGATCCACTCTTATGGTAAACTACACCTTTCAAAATAAAAATTAAGGGGTAAGGTGCAGGAGGAGCAATCAATAATATATAAGTAAAAAAGCGTATGAAATTTTGTTTCCTATAGACTTCTAACCCGGCTCTTAACATAGGCAAAAATATTAGACAAGGAGAAGAGAACAAATAAACGATACACTCTGGAAGGTTTACGAATACAGGAAAACGCTACTAGGGCACTGAATACAAAAGAGGACAAAAATAACACGAATGCAATATATACAATTGCAATACTTTAGTTTGATAATTTACCATCTGTGATATAGTTTGACAAAAAATTTTATAATTTAACATTAATTTTTTAATAGTAATATGTAGTTTGTTTTCATTTGTGTTGCTAATAAAAAATTTATGTTTTATGTTTTGTGTTGTGGGTATAAAACTAAATTTGTAAAATAACGTAAAATTAAAACAATTGACGAAAAGATTATAGGTATGTAAGTTATATTATTCCTGTGAAACTGTATTGTTGTGGTTTTTATTAAATTATTATTTTTCTATTGTTTATGGTTACCAGATCAATAAAAATATCTCCCTGAAGATATTGGGAATCTCCAACGAAACGTCGGAAGAAAAAATTATGTTATAATCTTTTTATTTTCATAAACCACAAGAGCTTAATCAGCCCGTTTAGAGTTTACTAAAAAACATAACAATAAAATTTGGAAAAGGTCGATAATAATTAAAATTATATAGGCAATTAATATTTTTTAATTTTTAAGTGCGGGTGGTACCTTTCATACAATGACAATAAAGATTTCTTCATAGTTGGAGTACTGTTGCAGCTTAGATAAAAATACACAACATCTTCCAAAAGTAGGTTCAATAGGAAAAGTAGTCATGGCACCTCCCATACGAACACATGCGATTTCTGTATACATATCAGTAAAGCGGGTTCTGTAAAAGCAATAAAATTTGGTACAAGATGCTGTGTTATCAATACACGAGATCTGTTAAAAAAAATTTTACTAATTGTATTTCGATGGGGTAGCAAAGCGCACCGGGTTAAGCTAGTGGAAAAACAAAAAATATGATTAGTTTTTGAAAATAAATAAAATTATTTATTTATTTTTTTGTTTTGCTTTATTTATTAACTTCATATGTTAAAAATACTATTACAAATTATATTCTCATTGCGTTTATGAATCATTTGTAACGTTAACCTTCAACCCATTGCACTTTGGTCTCTCAGCACACTTTTCTCGACCAAAGTTAGAAAAAAAGCACCTGTTGGGCTTACAAAATATTTTTATTTATATAAAAGTTTTTTTATAACTTTTGGATAAAAACGTTTTTACTGTTGTAGAGTTGGAGGATAAGGCACTTTTCCCAATTAACATGTAGTTTTTGAAAAACTACCAATTTTTTTTTTAACTAATTCATGCTTTTAGCTTCGGTGTTCCTGTTAAGCCAAATTTTAAAAAATCAGCATTTTTAAAGTAATAGTACCCTGGAAAAATATAATTTTATCAAAATATGTAAAATAGTGCAAAAGGAAATATGTGTACTGAAAAGAACGCTCCACATTCCCACCTTTTAAGATTTAAGGCTACATCAAACAGCTAATTTTTTAAGCAGTTCTTTTTAATTAATATCTATTATTTAATAATTAAACTACTTACCGTCAGAGTTATTCTCCATCTTCAACTTATTTTAAAATTTCTTAAAATCAGTTTCTGAGTCGATCTAACGATTTCCGTCAGGCTGGATGGCTGATAACCTTGTGCGCAAAGTACAGGTCGACATTTTGAAGTAAATTTATTGAAATTTGGTACGTATGTTCTGATTAACACAAGGACCAAGCCTATTGAAAATGGGGCGAATTGCTCCATAATATCAAATCGCCCGCATACAAGCTGCGTTCAGGATCTTTGTGCCAACTATCAATCCAACTTTAATGAAATTTAAAACGTAGATAGATCCATATTTATATCGACACATAAGCTATGCATTTTTTAAAAAATAGGACCACAAGATAAAACATAGATAGACCCCTTTTCATGTAGCCATACACTCTCGCAAATTTGTTTTTAAATACTGTGGTGTAGGGCTTGGCCGACTATACTTTCTTACTTGTTTCAGTTAGGGTTTTTTCAAATCACATTAATATTTAAAATAGTTTTAAATACAACATTCTGTTTCTCACTAAACACTTAAATGAAAATTAATTCACTTTGCTGGTATATTTACCCCATAAAAAATTGTGCTTCAAACGAAGCAGGTTTGTAAGGGAGAAATGTAAGAGTTTCGCTTACCATACCGCTTACGGAAGACATGAATTTTATATGGCGAGTTCCTACTTTGAAGCAATACATTTTTGACACAAACAGCGCTTCATTCAACGCATATAAAAACTGATGAACGTTGCTACCAGCTTTACACACTGAATGACTTGTTTACACTTATTTTTGATGTTCTCCCTTACAAACCTGCTTCGTAGTAAGGGAATGCCGTGGCACTTGAAATATTATTTGTTTTTAATAAAACTTGTTAAGAGCTCCTTCAATTACTTTACTGCATCTCTGTATGTCTTATTGCGTAGCGCATAATTGTGCACTTATATTTTTAAATGTACCATTAGTGCTTCGCAAAATGGTAAAAATTTTTATTGTGTAAATTCAGCTTAAGTTTCCGTTGTGTATAACTGGTCCCAATATCACAAACAAACATACAACAACCACAGACATAGCAAAAACAGTCAATTGTTTTTAATGTTATTAAATAAGATATAAAAAAAGGTAAGACGTAAAACAAAAACCATATTTTATAATTTATTTTTGTTTAAAAAGTAAATTAAGCGAAGTCTTCATTCGAAATCGAAGAACTGGCCAATCAAGTGGATATAAAGTTAATATTTGGGCTCAATTAGGCAGATATTTTGAATAAGATTATTTAAAACACATGAGCTTTTTTAAGAAAAATTGTTGCGCCTTAGAAATTCTGTACATAGTACTTCGCGACACTTATTGCTGTTAGTGTCATTGTTGCGTGAGTCACGAGTGATGGTAGTTATATTCATATGTATTACAATGATTTCAAAAACAGGGTGTGCGTGATTTTAAAAGTTTTATTTTTACGCACTCAAGAACTAACATTCTTAAGATTTTTTAAAAACTTCGTCTCCCGTCTCCCCCTCCTATAACACTAAGATTTTGTTGGAGCATAAGAAAAATTATAATTTCTTTGCCGTAAAAGCTGCCCACATGATATGAATTGATTCGTAAAAAGGGACTCTTGGCCCTACTGTGCGCCGTCTTTCTCTTTCGTTTTACCTCATCTTAAAAATCTAGTAATTTAATTATTTTGCAATATATTCCACTATATTTCTTAATGTTAAATTATTAAATTGGTACTTCGTTAACATAAACTTATAATTTTTGCAATTGGGGATAAAAATGTTATGAAAATCCATGGGGATTTTTTGGGAAAAAGTACTTTTTTGCTGGAGTACGAAATACGGTTAGCACTATTGGATTCTCCGCCATTTTTTCAAATTTGGGTATAACATTTAATTTCGCCAGTAGACAAGCGAATTTGCGTCTCTAGAAATATAGGGAGATCTAAAGTATATCTCGACCTTTCTTAAGCTGACCCACAGCGTAGGATAGACCAAGGCTCTTCCTACCCGAATGCTGTTAAAAATTTGTACAAATGCTCCAAATGTCAGTGCATCATAATTCTCTAAATCCTCAAATCTTTCATTTAGAGCTAATGCTAAGTAAGCCGCAAATTTTTGGGAGTCTGAACTATTCACCATTTCAGTTTATTCATATAATACATTTTCTAATAAAGTTAATTGTTTTATTTTTAAAAATAATTAGTATTGTGGTAATTTTTTTTATATTATTTTTATTTTTTTATTTTTATTTATTTCCAAAAGTTTTTGTTATTCGTGCTTAATTCCCAGTTTTTATTCTTGATAAAAACACTTGAAATTTATTGTTGATGGGATAAGCTATTCCAGATCATCAGGAAACTTCATCCATAAAGATTTTAGAAAAACTAAAGATATTAAACCAAATAAAAATGTTAAACGTATATGACGTATAGCAACATTTGTAATAATATCAAAGTTTAAACAAAAACTCATCAACAATAAACAGTGGGTTTATCTCATCTTACATTCCCCGCTACAATTAGTTGAAATTCTCTCAACATTAATTGTAGTTGTAAGTAGGTTAAGAAAAACAAAATAAAAACAACAACAACTTACAAAAGATGTTGTCAATTAAGTGCTTTTTAGGCCGTGCACTTGCCTGTTTATTATCAAAAAGTAATTTCAATTTTTGGGAACACAAAATTTTAATTCCAAAAGTTTTTGTTATTCGTGCTTAATTCCCAGTTTTTATTCTTGATTTTATTTATTAAATTTCAGTAACCTAGCCCTTTGGCTATTATCGGCTTACAAATTTCTACTTAATAATATAATTAGCGGAATAGCGTCAGACAATTTTGCAGTCACTTTGTTTATGGATTTTGTAGTCAGTTCGAAGTTACCCAAATTTTCAGTCAAATGATTTTTAATCTCACAAACATTAATGAAAATAGAAAAATTTTTAAAACTTTTAAATAACTGCATACAAGATAAAGCAATATGAAACATTTCACTACTATAATAATGGAGGTTCAACAGCACGCCTTTAATGCGTTTATGAACCTGTCAAATTAGTAGAATCAAAGTAAAATTATATTAACAAGTTACAAGGCGTAGACAAACTCTATAAAAAAGTATTATCGTAAATAGCGATTATATACCCAGTAATAAGAAACTAAAGTTTATTAAAAAAAGAGTTTATTAAATACACTTTTATTAATGACCAATTTTGTTTAAGTTATGATAAATACAACATTAAAAAGGTACTTTTGATTTTTTCTTATACTTACTTTTTCAACATTGATTAAAGTTTGTCGTATTTGTGTTGTTTATGACAATCATAAAACCAATTTTTAAAACCACTGGCTTACGACTACGACAACGACACTTTTAATAAGGTCGAATATCTAATAAAACTAATTCAAATAAATTTTTTTAAACCTTCAATTTCTGTCCAGAATTAAAATTTGTTTCATATACATATGCATGGTACATGTTGATGTGTATACTTTATTTACATGTATAAATACAACGTACAAGTTTAACATTTCTTACAGTAGTTTTCAAATGAAATAACAAATTTTCAATAATTTCCAAAGAGTGTTACTCATTTTTTACCCAAATACTGTTGATAAGTTTGTAAAGTAGGCCTTATATTACTAAAAGGATCATAAGGATTGTTATAATTATTAAAATTATTAGTAAAGGGATAAGGAGCATTTTGGTCGATTGCATAAGGCCAAGTGCGTATGTTGTTATAATCCAATTGGTTAGTATTAGCATTCCAAATATAAGGATTTGTGTAAGTATAGGGAGAAGGCGTGGACGATTTGATATTTAAATCCGAAAAGGTAGGACCTAAATTAACTGGCGGTCTATAGGTCACATAATTGTTATAATTATAAGGATAAGTTGAGGATATTTGGGCTTCAAGACTCTGTAAATATACATTTATGTAATTTAAATTATTATAAAATTTATTTAAGAAAAACATGCATATTTTACCCCTATTATTTATGTAAATGCTGATTCACAACCTTGAGATTTTAGCCCTCAAGTCTTGCGCTTCTTAGAGAGAACGGCAACGAGAATGCCATTTCTTTTCCTCTTGCATGGGGTCTTTACCTGACCATTTCTTGTCATGACATTTGGTATGACAAAAAATTGTCAGGTAAAGACCCCATGTTAAGACTTGACGATTTTAAGCTGAAGCGTGTGAATCAGCACAAAGTCGGCAACATCATCTCGACGTTAATTTGTTAAATTTTTAGGATATTGTATCGATGTTGATTAGTTATCGAAAATCGAAGATAAAAAAAACATCTCCAATTATTATTTTGTTGTAACGTTTTTTTTTTGTAATATAATAATATCTTTACCAAAATCGCAATTTTAAAATATTCTTGCAGACAGACGGCATCAGTATCTGTCAAACCAAGGTGGACATTAAGCCGAAGTTTAAATTTTACCTTCTGATAAACATATGTAACGTCATACATATGTATGGATGGACACATATACATACAGATTTTAGAAGTTAAAATTTAATACTTCGTCTAAATATACACTATGGAACAGTGTTGTCTGAATAGATGAGCAAAAAATGGATAATTATAAGAAAATGTTGTGTCACCAATTCTTCGTGAACAGAAGTGGCTAAATAAGTCTTCGTTACAAAAACTTACAAGTACCAACAGAACTTGAAACAGGAGATGATTATTTTTATGCCACACAATTTACTTATACATGAATAAAATTTTTGAACAACTAATCAACGTTAAAATTAAATGTTTCCATCATATTCGGGCATGTTCTTGAAATCAAAATGAAGTGGAATTGAAATCGAACAAGATTTTGAACTTAATTATTTACAAAATGTCTGTAGTTGTTCCTGTTTTTAACAGTGGTTCTTGCAAAGATAATTGGTACTTGAAATAGGAAGTATATAAAAGGGAATGTTTCTATGAACTTTCTTTAGTTATCAAAATTTGTGAGATTTTAAATCCACTTTTGATTTGTAAAACACACACGATTATTCGTTTACATATGACTTTAGTTTAAGATAAAAATTTCTCATTATATAACCGCATATTGCTAAATTTATTTCTTCATGGCTAAACAAAATAGAAAAAGGCTAAATCTTGTCACAAAATGGCTAATTGGCAACACTGCTATGAAGTTACACTGAAAAAAATAATTCCGATTCACTCAGTATCGACTTAGAATATTAGAAATTAAATTGCTTTAGAATCGAAAAATTATTCGATCTCGACTGCCATTTAGTCCCCAGATCTTGGAATTGTAAAGTTTCTATGATAAGTGGTCTTTAGCCGTACGGAGTCTTTAAGCACAGGGGTCTAATAACCGCATTAGAAGAGATGTAATTTCTTTGGTTACTCGATATCGAATACTATCATCCCAAATTACGATACATTTCATTTGATATCGAGTGTCATGATACCAAAATAAAAAATTTCGATTAATTTTGCTCGATATCGTATGCGGTGACCCAAGTTTGAACATTTTTAACATTGTTTTATTAAATTTTGGGGAGCTAATTTTAGCAGGATGGCGTTCATAAGGTACAGTCGCGGAGGTTATATGCCAGGAATTATTTTTAAGCTTCACCATAATTTTGATCACTTCATTAAATTTGTTGTGTTTTATGTTTAAAAAAATGTTCTATGTTTCTAAAAAAAAACCCTTTATATTTTCTCTCCAACCAAAATTTCAATAATTTTTATTTGAGTGGATGCAAATTTTTCCATCGATAGCGTTAATTCTACTAGACGTTGTCCGCACAATAGAAAATATCATTTGACTGACAATTCGTTTATTGCTGTTTACTTGTGTCGACGCCGACTTTTATAATAGGGGCTATTGTTTGAATTAAATTATGTATTAACAACTCACCATTATCATCGCAGATATTGTTAACGCTATGAAAACTTTATACATTTTGTCGCTTTTCTTTTACTTTAAACATATTCCACCAAGAAACCTTTTAGTTGTAAATTTAATTCAATACTAATACCTATTTTATTGTTACTATTGTATTTATAAAACAAAATTTATTAAATTGTGTTAAAAAAAGCAAATTTGCCATTGAACTTGAACCGTTTCACAACACATATAATCCATTTGTCATCGTCACCATTTGCACCATTTAATTGGACCTGGCGTATGTATGATATAAAATGTTCTCATTGTTTAAGGTAATATACGATAATTTAGTTTTTATTTAATAAATAACCAATATTTCACAATTATAAAAAACAAAATTATGAACGTTTTTCATTATTATTTGTTTTGTGAAAGCAAGATTTAGCATATTATTGTCTAAATAAATACATTTTTGTCACCCCTTTACCACGGGTGGAAAGGGAATATAAACGTTTGTCATTCCGTTTGTAATTTCTACAATTTTGAGTTTAGACCATATAAACTATATATAACCTTGGTCCTCATGAGAATTGAAGTTGATTTAACGATGTCCGTCTGTCCGTGTGCCCGTTGAAATAGGGTTTCCAAGGACGCTATAGTCCGACATTTTTTGTTGTTGAAATTTTAACTGATTGGTCCACAAATGGCATGATTGAAGAAGTGGGCGTGACAAAAAAAAGATTTATTTATATATAATAACGGTATTAATATAACTTTCTGTTCGTATCGCACCATGGTGAAGGGTAAATAAGAGTCGCCATAGGCAAATAAAGCACTCTTACCTGATTTTTTTAATTTTGACCTCAACTTTGGGGTAATTTTTAAATTTTGTGTCTTAATACATTAAAAATAATAAATTTACATTATTAATTTTAATAAAAATTAAACGTTTTTACTTCGTAAAATTTTTTAATTGATCGGTAATTATATACATATGTATTTCATTATACCCACAATTGTGAAGAGGGTATTATGCGTTTGTGCTGATGGGTGTAACTCATAAAAGTATTGGCCCTTGATCCACCGATCGACATAAAATCACTTTTAAATCGATCTACCGGTCTATCTTACTGGCTGGATATCTGTTCATGGAAGTCTTGGGCGCAAGGTCATTTTTCGAAAATAGAATGAAAAGAAAATAATTTCGGCTTTTAATCTAAAATGCCAACAAATTGGAAAATTGTTCATTTCGATTTGATGTATAAAAAACATTTTCCTGCAATTTTAATCTCAACTTCAATTTTAAATCTATATATTTGAAACAGTTTCTAGAAATAACTTTCTTAACCGAAAAAAATCAAAGTAGGTTAGGTTAGGTTTGATTTGATTTAAAAAAAATCCTCTTTTAAAATATTTTTCACCAAAAAAAAATTACCGAATTAAATCGAAATTCGAACAAGTGTTGCCAATTAAAAAAGGTTATTTTGAAAAATATTTATAAAAATAGAAACTGGGAATTATTTCCTTCTGAAGGTTACTTTATATTATATTCAACATTTTTTATTTTTCGAATTTATTCTATGAGCTAAATTTCAGTTATGTATTTTATAAAGCTTTTTTGTAATAGTCATATTCCTTCATAACTGAAATTTAGCTCAAAGAATAAATTCGAAAAATAAAAAATGTTGAATATTTATAAAAATATTATTTTTTTATAATAAATTTTTTTAATTTCAAACACCTTTTCTTGATTTTAAGGAAATTCAAAACAATTTCCATCCAAAACAAATACAATTTAGCTTTTCGGGAAATTTTTGTGTTTGAAAAATATTGGACACAAAAAAGTTAGACTTAAAAATCATTTTATAATTTGAATCTAAATTTGCTTAAAAAGGAAAACGCAATTTTAATTTCAAGTAAAATAATCAAAATAAAATCTTAAGATTTAACAAATTGGATTAAAAACCATAAATATATTTATATTAATATATTTATATTTATAGTTCAACAAAATAACCACAATTTGTAAATTGTAATTTTGGATTGAAATTTAAATGTTAAATGTATGTTAACAATTTTAATTTCTAGTTCTCACTTGTTTTTAATATCCATATAATTGAATTTATTGCTATAAATAAAAAAGTACATTAATATATGTTTATTTTTCAATAATAATTTGCTATAATTAAATAGTTTAATTAACTCGTTATTGTTATTAAATTTAGTTGTATGTAAAAAAACAAAATGAAATTAAGGTAAATATGTACATATGTAAATACATATTTTAAAGTTGATGCGTATATAATGGAAAATTTTTAAATATTATTTGTAAAATGTAATTTTTATTGATCATCTTCTATTTTTTTTAGTACATATTGTGAAACTCCAATAAATGTTGCCCTCGCCCTTCTTAGGGGTGTTTACGATTAGTTAGAACAGAGCCAAAAATTACCGTTATGAAGGGAAGTGAGGGGGTAAATTGTTGCACAAAAGTATTTGCCGTAACATTTTCTACAGTTACTAAACATACTTTAAGCCTTAAATGTGAACAACACAAAGTTGCATGTACCGATATGCTGCACGAACAGACCAAAAGGGTATATATACCCCCTTAAGTAAAATTCCGATGTGATCTTTCAAAACGCCGACACTCGTTTTTTCTTTTTTTTTTTTGTCTCTAGCAGAAATCATTGTCAAAACCCCGTTATGTTTTGCTTTTTGTACAGTGTAATGTACGTAAGTGGTGGAGTGGTATGGTGAAGGGTATAAACAATTCGGGAAATTTAAAAAATGGTTTTTTGAGCAGTCTGTCTAAACTTTGAAGTTATGTATTTTAAAATATCAAATGATCAAGTACGACAGAGAATATTCCCCAACATTTAAATTGTGATAAAAATTCCAAATGCAATGAAATCCCTGAATATTAGTTTTTATGCTTATCTGAATGATATAGTGGAGTGCCCCAAATATTGATCCTTTAATTTTTCTAGTACATATTAATGATTTTAAAGAATATATTGGCACTTCTAATTGCAAGTTATTTTTTTGCTGATAATATGAATTGGGTATTTAATGGTGATAGTCAATATCAGGACTACTGTCACGAGCCTTTTATTAATTTCACATTATTTAAAAATGTTCTTTATAAATTTTTGCGTTTTTGTGTAGAACGTAGGAAGCTTTATAATAACGTTGTCTAGCCTGCAAGAGGTGCTATGTGTTTTTTTTAAAGAATTTCAGGAGAGCGAAATAAGTAACTGATTTATGTTATCCTTTTATAATATTTAGTTGACATCATTTGCCAAAATAATTCACGAGCTCATTTTCTAAAATACTGCGTTAAAAAAAAATTTGGAATTTATGTATCTGTTACAGAGCGGCGCGTGACTACACATAACATCTTTTGAAGGAGCCTTTTTGCAAAATACATATGTTCATACCAAAATAAACACATAACATATTTTGCTCATAAAATAAAGCTTAGTTTTAAGTTTTTGTATGGCAAATATGCTAAAACCAAGCAAAATTAATGGTACAATATGTAAAGTAATTAACATTTTCAATTGCAATATAATTTATTAAGCTTGATGTTTTTCTTTTTTATATAAAAAATTATATAACATCCATATATTTTATAGTTTTATTATTTCGATACAGCAATGTGTATCATCGTCAGGGAAATAATTAAACAAAATAATGAAAAAATACTAACAATTGTCACATAGAAAAAATTATTTACAATTAGAAAAATTTTTATACAAATAATCTATTACATTCTAAAAATTTTTAATAACCTGTTTTGTTTTTATACACTAAATGTCTATAATTTTGTGCTACATTATCCGTGTCCAATTTAAAATTAATTCTTAACAATTCGGGTACTTTAATGATTTGCAACATTTCTAGCATTAAACGTCGCTTATAATTTTTTTTTTTGTTTAAAACTGATACATTCCCAAAATCCGGAGAGTGATTTAAACTAGAACAGTGGGCTGTTAATGCTGTTTTTTGTGATGAAATATCCCTAAACCATTAATTAATCCATTAATAACACTATGCTAGTTGAAAAAACAGACAAGCGGGACACATGGCGTTTTAACATAATTCGGGGACGCTGAATCCAGTGGTGGCCGCGGTTTTTTCAGATTGGCTCTGGTTTTCGAGATATACCGTTATTTCGAAAATGGAGGAGGTTGCACAACATATATTCGCGTAACTCAAAAACGGCTTAGTTTAGTGAAATTCCGCAATAAAATTTCATTTCAGAAAAGTAAAACTCTTTTTCAAATATGAGTAGTCGTTATTGAAACATAATTTTTTTTTTGAAAAAAAAATTAATTTTTTTATCAAAATTTCGAAAATTTTGTTTTTTAAAAATTCATACTAAGTCAAATTACAATCCTCAAAAGCTTTTATACTTTAATAGTCTTATTCCTTCAATATTTTCCAGGAATACTTTGTATGCACTCAACATGAGAAATAAATTCCCAGATTCTATTTATTAAACAGTAATTTAAATAAAACCAACCAATTTGTTTAACATTTAACAGCTGTTTTTCACAAGTTTGCAAACGTTTGGCAGCTCCTTAACAAGATTTTAGCAAATTGTTAGCCAGAGTTTGGCAATTGTATTATAAATAAATTTGTGCTAAATTCATGCCAAATTTTCATTATGAATACGGCTGTTAATGTATAAAAACAAAACAGGAAATAAAAATTTTTTTTAGAATGTAATAAATAGATTATTTGTATAAAAATATTTCTAATTGTAAATAATTTTTTCTATGTGACAATTGTTATTATTTTTTCATTATTTTGTGAACGTTATTTTAATTGTTTAATTATTTCCCTAACGATGATACACATTGCTGTATCGAAATATTGGAACTATAAAATAAATGTTATCTAATTTTGTACATAAAAATTAAAAACCTCAAGCTTAATAAATAATATTGCAATTTAATAAATAAAGGTTAAATAAAGTTTAATTAACATTTTATTTAAAATATACCCGAAATATAGAAAATAAACAATGAATAACAAAATAAATAGATTTAGTGGCAATACTGTACTAAAAGGAATGGTTATTTTTGTGCGTATATTAATTTTATATTGAAATGCTTTTATTGACACGAGTTTCTTGGCTCAATTATTTTAAGAGTATAAGTTCTCTTTTTTGAACTCAACAGTTCCCAACTATCGGTGTGATACAGCATGAAATAAACCTCGTTGCGTTTAAAAAATAATCCACGGATGTTGATGGCATTAGCTTCCCCAGGTCGGATTGAAATGAAATTTTCAGGAATGTGAACGTAATCATTAAAGTATGTATACAAAGACCAAATAGTTGACTATATATTGGACTGTTGGTATATTTTGTTCATTTGAAGTCTTGTTAGTCGTTTTCAGTAACATTTCCTTTCTTGTGTCCTACACAAAGATCGCACTGATCTTTACGTTGCTTAAATATGGGAACTTCTTCCTTATGCAGCATTTCGCAAAATTTTTTAATCTTGAGATTCCCTTCAATTTGCTTTACACCCCTGAGTAATGAGTTAGAACCTTCGGGATATATTTCAGCCACTCATGTACCGAATCAGATTTTATTACTGAAACACATTACTTTGTAGGGCCGACTTGCCGTTTATTAGGATTTATCCATCATTGAAAAACATTACGGTTGAAGTCCACTGTAGCCAATTTAGAGATTTTCCCGCTAAATCTAGCGTTTTTAAACTGTCAATCGCGGGAAAAAATACGTTTAGCGGTAAGCGGGAAATCTAGCGATTTTCAAACAACAATTTTCAATTTAAAAAATCTTTCTAAAATTTTAAAAATACAGATTTTGTACATTTTTTTTATTATATTTTTTTTGTTTTTCAAGCTTAAAACTTCTAGTTTATGTTCACGGTCTTACTGACTTTTGCAGTTTTAGTGAAATGAAGAGTGTATGTGACATTTGTTTCGATTTTCATTTAGTATATTGTTAGGGCTGACAATTCACAAGTAATCTTGAAACAAATTGCATCGATAGATCACAAGCAATATATTTCACCCACTTTTATCTAACTAATTTTATCTAATTGCTTATAACGACAAATAATTGCCACAAATAGCGAAAACTTTTTTGCCTTTTATAAAGAAATTGTTATATCATCCACCACAACTAGTTGTGATATGGGTATACTAAGTTTGTCATTCTGGGTGAAACTTTTTTATTATTCATCTCAGACTCCATAATTTATTCTGCGTCCTTAAGTAATTCTAAGTCGATTAAGCAATGTCCGTCTGTTGAAATCACGCTCATTTTCCAACGACTCTAAATGAAAAAATTAATATTGGTATGAAATTGTTTCTAGTTCTTCTAAGCAGTTTGGGATTGAAATACAGCAAAATCAATAGGAAAAGAGTTATGAATCAAAATTTGAAACAACTACCCTTAAAAATAATTTTGCTACAAAAACTAGCATAACTAGCGGCGGAATGCACATATTGATATTGGATTTTTTATATGTCTAAAACCCATACTGTTAAATTTCGTGCAGATCGGTCTATAATTAGTGATAGGCCCAGTAAAAAGCCCACTCTCAAAAAACAGCTTTATATGACTAGAAATCACACTGTAAATTTTCGTGATTATCAGTCCATAATTTACCATACGCTCCATATAAAGCGCATTCTCGGAAAACATCTAAGTACGCCTTAGACCGTAACAAATAATTCTAATGTAATACTTTTTGATACGTTACAGGTTTATATGACTAAAAATCACAGTCAACTTTCGTGCCGATCGGTCGATAGCCTACCATTGTCTGTGAAACCGTAACGATCTTAATCCGTGTTCTATTACAATAAAATATGGTCAGCCGTAGTTTTATAAGACTATAAATTACTTGTAGGGTATCAAAGATTCTTGCGAATAAAATAGCTGGGGAAGTTTGAAACCTGAGTATTTAACGTAATTTGAGAGTCATGTACGTATGAAATAGCAACCTATATCTAGATTTATATAAAACTTTTGAAAATGTTTAGATTTTAGCGGTATTTTTAAAAAAATTCCCGCTCATTTAAATATTTAGCGTTTTCTAGCGGTTTTGAAGTCCGATTTGGCGGGAAGTGTTCAAAAAAAGTTGGCAACAGTGTCTAAGCCAAGTGACGCTTTAACAAAATTGCTTACAAACCTGTTATTTTCCACCATTAGCAGCTGGTAAATAACATTCATAGCGATATCGCTTTTTACAATTTTTTGGTTTTAGTCGTCAGCGAACTTAAGTATCGCAATCCACAACTAATCCATTCATATAAGCCTTTTTTGTGTCCCATGAGGGCAAGCTCCAAAAATATCGAAATGTTTCCTCACTTACCTTACCATCAACCGCATCACTCATTAACGAGTTTTTGGATTTAATTTCTGCTTAATGATGGCATGGTTCCTTTTTTCAAAGGTTACTAAGAAATTAGAAAAAAAATTATTTAAGTGCAAATTATACCCGCTCCTGAAATATTCTAACTGACGCTGGAGGGTATCAAAGATTCGGCACAGTACCAGTTTGAACACATAACACTTTTTGTTTATAGACGAAAGCTAAGTATTAAGGGTATTCACGTCACAAATTGCACCCTTGCAAAAAAGCAAAAGTGACGTGAATACCCTTATTAAGTTTTTAATAAATAAGCAAAAAATTATTTAAAAGACATGCTTAGCACTTGCTGCAGGAATATTTTGTATTTAACTTTTAAAACCATTAAGATATCTCAAAACCGCTAAGTATGTATGACCAATAGAGATTTGCAATGGTACAATAAAAAATTCTCAAAATACAACTAAGCACTTCTTGCATGCTAGACGATGATTAGCAAAAGCGAAGAAAATAATCGAACTTCGAGGTTTTAAGATATAAACAATTTAATAGGGTGACCTCATGTGACAAAAATAGAAGGTGTTACTTTCATTTATCAAATAAACACAAAAATTTGCGAATTTCGCCACTTAAGTTTTCTAAATCTTTTTTAGATATGATTTGGAATATTAAAATCTTGTTACGCAAAATTTATATATGTTTAGCTAAGCTATGTTTGATTACACAAGGGAAGGTTGTTTTTAATGGTAGTTGGAATGCTGAGTGCTCAATTTTTTCTATCAGCTCGACTTTTCGAGATATAGCGTTATTGCAAAACCAAGATTCGTTAACAATTAGATTGTTTTTAAATTTGCTCAGTAGTTTCAGAGATATCGTTGAAGTTAAAAAAAAAACAGTTTTTAAAAATTCATAAAAACTTAAATTTCAGCAAAATTCACAGTTTTTGTAAAATACAGTTATTTACAGTAAGCTTAGCATATTTCGAATGAAATGAGCTTTACTTCATTGTAACCGGTGAACATCTTTTGATTTAATCACAATTTACTGAGACAATTAAATTGATAAAACCCCGATTTCCATACAAAAAAAGATTATTAATGTGTGTGTGTTTGCTGCAGTTCTATTTATGGACGTTTTTTGCTTCGCTTAAAAATAAGATACATTCACTTAATCTTCTATCTATACCGTCGTTCGCAAGTTATTGTGTTCTATATGACAAAAATGTTAGTTTCAAAAAACTGAACCGAAAAAGTTGTCGCAACCTTCTTACCAAGGAAACTTCTAGAGTTTCTGGTTTTTTTTGGCAAAAAAAATTTGAGTCCTTGGAAAAGCGTCTAAGAGTAATAAGCGTTTAAAGAAAAACATGTTTGTTCTATATGCATTTATTTATGAAACTCTTATTTTTTATAGCATATATAACAAAATGTAAACAAATTATTTTGAGAAATGAAAAGCAATGTCTTTTCACGAATCAAAAACTTTATTATACCCTCCACCACAATTAGTTGGGAAGATGGTATATTAAGTTTGTCATTCCGTGTGAAACTTTTTTATTATTCATCTCAGGCCCCATAAAGTATATTTATTCTGAGTTATTGGGGCATTCTAAGTCGATTTAGCCATGTCCGTATGTCTGTCCGTCTGTTGAAAACACGCTCACTTTCGAACAACTCAAAAGAAATGAACAAACTTGGTGCCAAATTGCTTCTAGTTATCCTAAGCAGTTTGGGATTGAAATTCAGCAAAATCGGTGCAGTAGGACCAGAGCTATGAATCAAAATGTGGAACCACCAGCTAAAAAAATGATAATTTTGTTACAAAAAATAACATAAATGGTGGAACAAGGCACGGAATGAGGATAGATTTTGCAAAAATTTGTTTTATTCGACTGGAAATCACGCTGTAAAATTTCGTAAAGATCCGTCCATAATTTACCCTAGGCCCCATATAAACACTACTCCCAGAAAACAGTTGAGTACGCCTAAAACCGATAAAAATAATGCTATCATAACAAAATTTGAATTGAAACTGTTACTTAAACTAGTTTAAATTGCTAAATAATTTAATATGGATCTAAACCTCAAACCAACCAATTTTAATGCTGATGTCTGTTTTTATAAAGATAAATTTATAATAAATAGATATCATATAGATATCCCTCCTGAAATATTCGAACAGTCGGTGGAGGGTATTAAAGATTCGGCACAACCGAATATAGCACTCTAACTTGTTTTTTTTTCATTTCATTTGCCAACTGCAATGTAAAGTCACAAAAAGGAAATAAAACAAAAACAGACAATGCAAAGAGTTCCAAAATACTACACTTTATTTACACTTTCATATAGAACAAAATAAAAAATTGTTTTTGTTATTTAGTATTTTTACTCCGTTTTTGTTCTATATGCACAGATTTTTGCATATAGAACACAATAGGTTACGAAGCTTGTCACTGAAGTGTTGTATAGCACAAAGTCAATGTCTCATAATTCGAAAACTATAAACGATACGAGCAGACTGATCGCACAGATCGACAGATCTCTAAAAGTTTACCTAAAAATCAATCTTATCTCAATTTTTTATATTTTGCGGTATAGAACACAATAACTTGCGAACGACGATACATCTATATAAAATAGGATGTGTGTATGTAACGTATGGGGACTCCAAAACGGCTGGGCCGATTTTGATTAAATTTTCAGGGAATCTTCAGAATATTCAGGCGGGTGACACTGTGAAGTCTGATTTTTGATTTCGGTCTGGGGGCGGAGGGGCGTGGCAAATCCATAACTTAAGAACGGCTTGACCGATTTGAACGATTTTTTCTTTAAAATTATCGCTATGCTCCAACTTAGGTTTTTACGGAAAGAAAATTTTGCCCCGCCCACTTGTACGCCCACTTTTTTCGATTTACCTAAAATCAGAAAACGGCTACATCGAGTTGACTAATTTTTCTTTCAAATGTTCGTATTAATCAACTTTAAGTTTTCATCAAAAGAAAAATTTACCACGCCTACTTTTACGCCCACTTTTTCTATTAAGCGCATAGATTGAGAACGGCTTGACCGATTTGGACGATTTTTTCTTTAAAATGATCGCCATGGTCCAACTTAGGTTTTTACGGAAAGAAAATTTTGCCCCGCCCACTTTTTTCGATTTACCTAAAATCAGAAAACGGCTCCATCGAGTTGACTAATTTTTCTTTCAAATGTTCGTATTAATCAACTTTAAGTTTTTATCAAAAGAAAAATTTACCACGCCTACTTTTACGCCCACTTTTTCTATTAAGGGCATAACTGGAGAACGGCTTGACCGATTTGGACTTTTTTTCTTTAAAATGATCGCCATGGTCTAACTTAAGTTTTGCGGAAAGAAAATTTTGCCCCGCTCACTTTTTTCTATTGACCTAAAATCAAAAAACTGCTCCATCGATTTGACTAATTTTTCTTTTAACTGTTCGTATTAATCCATTTTACGTTTTCATCAAAAGAAAAAATTACCACGATTTTTTCTTTAAAATTATCGCCATGGTCCAACTTAGGTTTTTACGGAAAGAAAATGTTGACCCGCCCGCTTATTTCGATTTACCTAAAATCAGAAAACGGCTCTTTACACCAAATAAAAAAAAAACAACATTGCCTATGCGCTGGCCTTAAGATAAAGTAATAAATAAATATAATTTCCAATTTGCCTTAAATACATGCGTTTCTTTTTTTATTTTGTAAAAAAACTTTATGATAGGTATTTCATGGTTTTTTATTTAAAGGCCGTAAATATCGTTTAAAGATCAATTTAAATCGTCTGGTAATACAACACTAATGTTTGCTTAGGGCCAGCAACGCGGACCGGGTCAGCTAGTTGTGAATAAAAGCGAAACGCGTTCATCGATTTAAATGATCTATATCTCATTTTGCTCATAGGTTATGTGACTTTACGTAATAAAACTTTGTCTTTTTTATATTTTGGATTTTTCTGGATTTTTAAAAATAAAAAATTTTAATTTTTTAATTTTTTTTTACGTAAACAACCATTACTCAGGCATTTTTTTATTTGATTTTAATATGCAAAAAATTGACTGTTTTGAAAGCTAATAGTTACTTACATCTTTAAAAGATTTCTGAAAATCGCTTCATGAAGAGTAAAGTTATGATTTTTTAACATTAAATTTTTGTAAAAAAGTCGATAGTACCTGTAACTTAAAAATGCGAGCTGATAGAGAAAAAACGGAGATTAAATTTGGAATCAGCGACCTCAAATAAGTAAAAAAAAGATTGCATCAAACTTCCGATTAATAATATTTTTAAAACGAGCTAATACCTGGTGCTAGGTGTACAAATATACGGGGCTATCAATTTATTGGAACCGCATAAACAAGGCCAGGCAAGCGTATGGCCAACTAAACCATGTCGGCCGAGCCACACCTGGCGTCGACAACTAGACATCTAAATAGCAAAATTCAACAAAACGTGGAACGAGATGAAGATCGAAAACTACATTAGATAAGACTTATGGGAATTTACACATCTATAGAGGATAAATTCTGATTCCATCAGTATAAAAAAAGTATTTTGAAAAAATGTTAATTGGTGCACTTATCCCTCCCCTACAGAACTATTGTTACATTTTTAAGTACTGTTTGCATAATTTTAATAAATTAAAATACATAACTTTCAAAATATACTAAAGCTCAAAGATTAATTTTCCTGCACACAAAAAATTTACTAAGCGCAAGGGTAGCATGGCAGTATCTAAGTTTCTTAGCTAATAAAACTATTAACTTGGTAATGTGTATGTTCGAAAAAGTATCTAATTATTTTGTAAAAAATTTACTTAAAAACTTTGAAAATTTACCAATGATAGCAAAGTTATTTTATATTTTTATTTTTGGAAAATTATCTAAGTTTAATTTTGTACCATAGATTTTAGGTAAATTTACTATATACTTTTTTTGGTTACATACTTTAAATAAAATTAATTTAATTTCATTGTAATATTTTATTTATTTTTATCAAACGGGGAAAGTATAAAACATATAAAGATAAAATTGACACACAAAATAAACTCATAGCGAACAATTCTGCATCATTAACTCCAAAATATCATATTTTGGATGAGCGATATATATTTTTAAACCTATTGGAATTTAACAATAAATTTGATTTATTAAATTGTCAAAATAGTGCATATTTAGTTTGCTTTCACTTAAACTTGAATTTTGTGATTTTTTGTTGTAACAAGCACATCCAGTGGTGTTTCTGTGAAAGTCATAATTTT
The DNA here is from genome assembly GCA_949318255.1 of Pollenia labialis. Taxonomy (NCBI): domain Eukaryota; kingdom Metazoa; phylum Arthropoda; class Insecta; order Diptera; family Polleniidae; genus Pollenia; species Pollenia labialis. The sequence continues at coordinate 132,136,355 of OX439140.1, forward strand.
CATTAGGCCTTCCTTCTGTTAATGCTTCTAAATATTTTTTTTACCTGGTTCTTTTCAATGGAATTCGTGTGATAAATAACGAAATGCTTCTTGGTAGTTTTAGATGCCACAATTGTTATATCAATATAATCATCAATAAAAGTAATAAATAATTATTTTTATTTTTTATATACATACATCATTTTTGTAAAAAGTTCAGTGGAGATCTTATGTTTATAATATACTCACATAAATACGTTGTATCTTTATACTCTATCGAATAGTTTTTAATTTATTTTAAATTCAAAAATTTTAAATTGAAATTTAAATTTGAACTTTTCGATTTTAAATCATCTTCTTGCTATATTTAACCATTTAAAAGGTACTGGATTAAAAAAAGAGGTTAAAAGGACCAGTCCCATATACACTGAGAATCAAGGGTTAGAGTAGGAGTCGGAGTTGGAGTCGGAGTCGGAGTCGTACCTACAAAATTTCAGCGGATGGAGTCGTAGTGGGGTCTTTTTCTTGACGACTCCACAGCCCTGTCTACAACGAATCCAACACTAATTTTTCCTAGAATTTCGATTTCTATTTTTGAAAGATTATTACTAATAAGAACGTGTAAACTTTGGAACACTAAACTTTTTCGAAATACACTTTCAAACAACTACTCTGCTCTACAAAATGCAGCTTTTTTAAAGTTTCCTTAATAAAAATTAGTGATCCTTATGTACATATTTTCATCTTCTGATGACTATGGGGACATTATTTTCCCTAACAGCTATGTTTTAAAGCTAAAGTAACGTAAGTACATACATATGTATGTATATTATTTGAACAATTAACACAACGTCCGTTTTTGCCTACCAGCTCTTGTTTAAGAGATGTTGTGCAATCATTTAAAAACAATAATTTGAATTTCCTTATTAACCCCATTTAAAATAATTTAGTTTTTATGTTAAAATTATTAGCAATAACAAAATGGCTACGAGGAAGATACTTTGTGCAAATAATCCAGTTTTTTGTCACTATATTCTTTCACAGTATCGTGACCCTTTAGACTACAGGAGAACTGCATATTTCAAATATTTTAAAACTAATATTTCCAATCAAGATAAACAATAGGTGTTAAATACTGTTTTACAAAACTGCGCAGTGTCTTTTCGGCGATGGTAACTTGGGAAATCACTCACTAGAAAATTTGGGACACCAATGATCTGTCCGGAGCCCCATTATCAGCCTGAAGTTTGTTCATTTTGGCACTATTTAAAACACGTAGAAAATAAGATGAAATGTGAAGATGTTTTCTATATACATAAGTATGTATTTCACGACCGTTTTAATGGGTTTAAAAATTTTTTTACTAAAATAAGTTGAAAAATGGTGAGAAACAATTGGATTTTTCATAACTTTAAGAACAACATAAATTTGAGCATCCTTGCAATACATACAAATATACTCACCAATGTGATTCTATTCAAATGAAAGAGATTTTTGTGTAGATTAATAATACAGAAAATATTTTAAAGTTTGAAGGGTCAATCGTGAAATATCAAGGGAATAATACAAAAAATTGTGTTAAATATGCAAATATAAAATGTCACCATATACATACATAGGTACATACATACATATGTATATCTTTAAAACTAAAGATGTTAGAAAAGAACTAATTATGCCATTCGTAATCAGCACTCTAAATTTAATTAAAAACAATGGAAAGAAGTCAGGAAACATTTGCTGTGTTAAGCAGTGTTGTTAATGAATTACTTCGATTACTAATACCTACATACATACATATGTAGATTAGTTTTTCTCACATCCATTCCATAATAAGATTAATGAAATATAAGATTTTTTTAATATATCGCACCTCTAAAGATAGTCAAATCAAAATTTTTAAATTTTCACTTTTTGCAAGAAATCGATGAACAGTGGTCATATCTACGCACTATAAAAAGCTTAGATCAATTTATCTAGTATTTTGCCAAAAATATACAATTGTATCCCCCTATGTAGTATAAGAATACATATAAAAATAAAACAGTTTTTTGTCTCTGCTGAAAATTTTTAAATTTTCAGGTAATCCCCTTTAGAGAACCAGTGCGATATGTATTTTACATGGTAGAATAAGTACAAGGTAGATTATCACATAGTTTTACAAAGTTGTAAATATGTTACTATGTATATGAATCGTATGTAGGTATATGGCCCTACGGATCGATTAATAAATAAATGAAATAAAATAAAGTAGATTATATGTAGGTATAATCGTTTGTCATACAAATTAAGTTAGGGACAACAAAAACTTTGCAACAATCCAGTTTTCTTTAAACAAGTCCTTTTATAAAACAAACGAAAATTAGTTCATGCGTATTATAGGTACCACACTTCTCAGACACTCGTATGTAATTCTAAAATTTAGAATCTAAATGGATTTGACTTTTTATTGGTTTTATGAGTGCATACGTAACAGCTACATAAATGTTGTTTTTCTTCATAACCTTTACAATATTTTTCATATCTTTATCAATAAATTTTGTTTGCTGTTACAGAAAACGGAAATTGGAACTAGAAACATTACTTGTAAACACCTTTTCTAAACTACATTTTTTAAAAATTATTAAAATGAATTTTTCTATCATATAATTTTAATTAAACTGAATTTATTGTACAAACCAAAAAAACACTAGCAACAAATATACGGCAGAAAAACTTAAAAGCACCTCTACTTCTCCCTCTTTTTAACACATGAGCACAGTTCAACTTTTACTTCTTCCTCTCTATTCGTCTCTTTCAAATTATTTTAGCCGACATCAAGAAAAAGAAAAATGCCTGTTATGCAACACCACTACCATATTCACATGTAACCACAAAATTTTCCTTGCTGGAAACAAAATCAAAAAGATCTTTTATGTAATTTTTTAGTTTTTTTTTCGTTTTATTTAGATTTTTATTCATTTTTAGTTTGAATATTTTATGTGTATATATAACTTTTTCTTCACCTATCTCATTTGAAACGAACATTTACAAATACAAATTATAATTAATGACGACTTTTCACTCAAAATTTGAGATAGTGCGTACATTTTAGAGCTATTAGTTTTGGAAAAGCACATTCTTAGAATAGAATTGTTTTAAATAGATGTTGTGGGTTGTTCTTATAGTTTTAAAGTTGATGCTACATCTGATGTTTAGGCAGCTTCCTTGGCGAGACGTTCAGCCTTTTCGACGACTTCTTCGATGGGTCCAACCATATAGAAAGCGACTTCAGGTAGGTGATCGTAATCACCAGCCAAGATCTTGGTGAAGCCTTTGATGGTTTCTTCAAGAGGGACCAATTTTCCGGCGTGACCAGTGAAGACTTCGGCGACTTGGAAAGGCTGGGACAAGAAACGTTGGATCTTACGAGCACGAGCGACTGTCAATTTGTCTTCTTCAGACAATTCATCCATACCTAAAATAGCAATGATATCCTGGAGGGACTTGTAATCTTGCAAGATCTTTTGGACACCACGGGCAATGTTGTAATGTTCGTGTCCAATGATGTTAGGGTCCATAATACGAGAGGTAGAATCGAGAGGATCCACAGCAGGGTAGATACCCAATTCAGCGATGGCACGGGACAACACAGTTGTGGCGTCCAAGTGAGCGAATGTGGTGGCTGGAGCAGGATCTGTCAAATCATCAGCTGGTACGTAAATAGCCTGGACAGAGGTGATGGAGCCCTTCTTGGTGGTGGTAATACGTTCCTGCATAGTACCCATATCAGTGGCCAAAGTGGGTTGGTAACCTACGGCGGAGGGGATACGACCCAACAAGGCAGATACTTCAGAACCGGCCTGAGTAAAACGGAAAATGTTGTCAATGAAAAGCAATACATCTTGACCTTCTATATCACGGAAGTATTCAGCAACGGTCAAACCAGTCAAAGCAACACGGGCACGAGCGCCTGGGGGTTCATTCATTTGGCCGTAGACAAGTGCTACTTTTGAAGTCTTGTCCTTAAGGGAAATGACGCCGGATTCAATCATTTCATTGTACAAATCGTTACCTTCACGGGTACGTTCACCGACACCAGCGAACACGGAGTAACCACCATGAGCCTTAGCAACGTTATTAATAAGTTCCATAATTAATACGGTTTTGCCGACACCAGCACCGCCGAAGAGACCGATTTTACCACCCTTGGCGTAGGGAGCAAGCAAATCGACGACCTTAATACCGGTGACCAAGATTTCTTGTTCGACACTCATATCCACGAATTCGGGAGCTTCAGCGTGAATGGCTGCGGTCTTATCAGTGGGAATGGGACCACGTTCATCAATTGGTTCACCAATGACATTGATAATACGGCCCAAAGTTTCGGCACCGACGGGAATACGGATTGGGAAGCCGGTGTCCAGTACTTTGTTACCACGTACCAAACCCTCAGTACCGTCCATAGCAATGGTACGTACAACATTTTCTCCCAAATGCTGGGCGACTTCCAAGACTAAGCGAGGGGAACGGTTTTCGACTTCCAAGGCATTCAAAATTGGGGGCAATTGATCCTCGAATTGGACATCGACGACAGCACCAATAACGGCCACAATTTTGCCATTTCCAACGGCAGCAGCCTTTGCTGCAGCCTTGGCATACTCACGTTGAGATTGGGCAAGTAGTGATATAACTTTCTTGTCCGACCTATTAATGGCCGAGCGAACAGCAGTGAACATTTTTAATCGATTTTTTTTATATGCCCGTTATGAAAGTAAATAAGGTGAACGCGCTCCTTTAAAAGAATAAAAAATATTTATTTTTTTTATGTTTTTTTTAGAAAACTTGAATAGAGAAAATTTTTCACACAAACTTATGAACTCACCGATTACGAAACAGCTAATTTTTTGCAGGCAATGTGGCCGTCTTCGTTTTCAAGTTACAGGGCAGTGCCACAGAATATACAGAACTGACACGAGACGGAAGATTTTGCCTTTTTTTTTTGTCTCTTTCTAAGAAAGCTGCCCTTTTGCATTTTTTGTTTTGATTACGCAATTTGTGTTGATAGTAGCGGCCTGTTTTTACACATTGCCACTTTACTACCAAAAAACATTTTCTTTCTCTTTCTTCGAAAGCTGCCCTCACAACTGATTTGGGCCTTTTTCACACGTCACTTTTTACAGTTCTGTGTATTCTGTGGCAGTGCTACCGAATGTAGAATTAACCTTCGTTCTTAATTTTTACCGTTTTTCTGATGTTCGAAAAAATTTCCCGTAAATTCACAGTGATCTGACATTTCGAAAAAGGTGCCAGATTAAAAGGTTGTGTGAAATAGTCATCTTACACGTTGTCCACAACAGAGTTGCTGTTAGAACATGAATAGTGACGTACTTTTTGTACCATTTATATGAATTCGTCTTTCAAAACTTAATTTTTTGTTTTTCCTGCTACTAGTAAAGAAATCAAAAATCAATGAAAATTTCAATCAAATAATAAAGCAAAATATTTAGTATTGGAGAACCTGTTACTGCTCATTCTAAAATTTGTTGTAAAACCATATCTGTTAAGAACTATTTTATAACCAGTGTTTGAAAATAAAAATTAAATATCGGTACTAGTATTTGGTTCGGTACATTTGTGGAAAAAACAAACGTTAATAGGTGACATTTTCGAGTTAAGTTTAATGCTTATTTCCTTGTGTGTATACTGAATGTCAAGCGTTGTTTACATTTTATGAAAAAAATTCGTTTCAATTTAAAACTCAATAACAATATAAATTCTTGAAAAACCCCTATTTCAATGTTATAAAACAAAAAAGTGAACATAAAATTTAAACACAAGGATTTTAAAAGGCGTTAGGAATAAGTGGAGCCACAATAAATTTGCAATAAAGTAAAAAATTAACCTTTTAAAGCAATTGTGTATATTTTATAAACAAATAATTTTGACATTCACTCTAACTTTTTACAAAAACAAAATACATAGTATGTATTCAAAAAAAGGATAGCTAGCATAGCTCTATCTCATGATGCGGCCACCTTTATAAATTCGCCTTTGTACTTACCCAACACAACAGAAGGATGAGAACATTAACTTAATTGTTTTCGGCTTAGCACATTAATGTTCGTTCGTTTCAGTAGAGCTTAGCGCCCTTTTGGCCGTTAAAGAAATCCAACAATTTGTTTACAAAAACAAAATACATATGCCCAAAAAAACTTCGAAAAATGTTGCACAAACAAAGCATGTGCACAATACAACCACATGTGCTGTGCTCGTATGTTAACTCATAATTTGAAAAAAAATCAAGGAAGAAGGAGACTTACGACAACTTGCAAAAATTATTTTTATTAATATAATTTCTGTCTTATTCGACTTTCTTATTTAAATGTTTATTAATTTGTTTAAGCTTGAAGTATTTTTTATATGAAAATATTAATTTTTATTAAATTTATTTTATTTTTTTTGTGAAATTAAATTAATATTTTTATATAAAAAAGAACTCAAGCTTAAACAAATTAATATAAATTTAAATAATAAAGATCGAATAAAGAAAAAATTATATGTATATATAAAAATAATGTTTGCAATTTTATTTTAGTGTTTATTTAATTCTTTAATTTAATTCTTTAACCATTTTCAATTAACAACCAAATTTTACGTTTTATGCTAGCAATAATTGTCAACGAAATAGACTAACAATTATTGCAACGTAAATTACCGTCTACATTAAAGATAACATAATTTTGAAATTTACTGAATTATATGTCGCAATATGTATCTCTGGTATAGACAGACAGTATGGTACATTATTATAAAATAAAACCCCAATATAAATGTTTACATAGTCGCTTCCACATGTTTCATCTTTTGATACTCAACTCTTGTGTTTTATGGTGGATGAAGAAAGAAGTAAGGGGGTTGGTACAGAGATGTCTGTACTTGGTCAGAACGCTTTGTGTTTTCATTCGTAGGTATATGCACAACGATGACTGCATGTAAATTTTTTCTTATCTTTTTCTCATTGATTCTCTGTAAATAACATTGTTGTTGTGTTAAACCGAAGAAAGTTGAAAACGATTGCTGCGTGTGATCATATTGGCATCTTTGAAAGGGAATTGAAAATAAGTTGAGCATTAAAAGATGAAACATGTAACACTGCGTTTACATTTGACAGTACTGGCAAGACAGGAAGAATATACATACAAGTTATCAAAAATACTACTAACTGTCTTCGTGACGTAGGCGTCCAGACAGTAGTTAAGACAGTTCACTTTAAAAAATATGCCAAACTTGAATGTTGCAGTGCAAGTCAAGCCCAAGGTGTTTTAAATTAACTAAACAAATTTAAAAATAGCTTGAAATAATTATATAGTGTTTACAAACATAACACTTAGCTAAAAAATTCAAAATTAAAACAGAATATATTTATTTTTTTACATTTTAATTTTTTGTTTTTCTTTTGCTTACAAAAGTTTAGATTACTGTTAGCAAATGTCAAATCACTGTCCAATTTTAGTCTGCAAAATTTGCCAGACAGTAGACAGGACAGTTGGACAAGTTTGAATGTATTAGTGAAAAAGTTTGCATGTATTGCAACTGTCTTGCCAGTACTGGCAAATGTAAACCCTGTGTTAATTCAGACATATATTGATGTCTTCTTGCCATTTAATATCGGCTTACAGTCTGGCAGCACTTCCTTATATTGCTAATAATTCACAATATCATTTCGAACAAGCGTTCCTGGAAAATATCCCATTATATACAGAGTCGCACAGAAAAAACAAAATGTCGCCTTATACTGTATAAACATAATCGACATTTAAAAATTTTTTAAGATATATGGAATCTAAAAATAATTTTGATAAAATCACTGTCGCAATTACGGATGGTGATAAATATGAAAATGTTGTTCATGACGTGTGTCACGTGCCAAATGTAACAAATTTAAAGGAATTTTATAAAATTTATGAATTGGAAGAAAAAGCTATCGAAGAAAAGTATAATGATCGACCAAAAGTTGCGCCCACAATAGAACTTTTTGCAGAAGCTTTTAAAAAGTTCGAGGAGTATCCAAGCAATTTGCAAAGGACCAAGAAGGCATCTATTAGAGAACGTTTTAATTCAAATGTATCTAAGTCATCGCCTACTTTAAGTGATTCAACTGGGTCTACAACAGCAAGCAGCCATTATAAAGAAAATTCTTTATTAAGTTTATCAAATCTAAATAAACCTGATGACATTCCTCCAGCCTCAGAGACATTAAGTAATTTTGTAAAATTTCAAAAGCAAGTAAAACAGTTACATTCCGAAATTGTGCAACAAGATTTGGAAAAGGAATATGCTACCAAATTGAAACAATTAAACATGTTTGCCCAAAATCTGGAAAAGCTGTTGCCAACAGAAAAAGTGGGAAAATCGGCGCTGACACCCGAAGAGGAATCTATTATAGAGAATTTAGTCAAAGACATTGATGATTTAAATTTCATACGCAATCACCGTGATGTTTTCAGGCAGCCCAATGTTTTAACCAGTAACACGACACCCAAATTGGAAAATTTAGTTGATATCTTATCGCATTGTCTGTTAGCAGTCAATTCTTTCAATATTAATTGACTTTATTTATTAAAATTTTTAAAACAATAAAATAATGTTTCTCTAAAAACAAACTTCATTTTCCATATCACTTTCATCATCACTATTGATTTCTAACTCTTGACGTTCTAACACCACACGCATTTGTTGTATGGTATCCCATATGGCCAATAGTTTTCTTATATTACATCCTAAATACTCTGCTCTCTGTCCGGCTGATTCCAAATACTCTTCAAAGTTGCGGCTTTCGGTTGGTTGATCACATCCGGTTAGCAAATTCACAAATTTATCTACTATCTTGGTTAAGGCATTTACTATTTCTTTGTTGTACGTATAGGGCGTGGAATTATTTTTATAAGCCGGTTTTAAACTTCTGGAGGCTTCAATTTGTAGCAAAACATTATTCGACTTGTCCAAAACATCTGTAATGGCAGCATTTTGTGTTTTAATAGAAGCGCGTGTTGTTTCTGAAAAAGAAATTCAATTTTCATTTTTTAATATTTTTTATTATGCATTTTTTCCTACTTAGCTCATTTAGCATTTTGCTAATGAAACATTTTTCGACAGACATTTTCCTAAAGTTTTCTTAAATCTTTGATTCTCAAATCGAATCTGAAAATATTATTGAAGTTTAATTAAAAATGTACTAAATGTTATCCCGGCAGACTGACATTTTAATTTGTAAACAAAAACATTTTCAATTAAAAATCAAAGTTTGATACGATTGCAGATTGTTGTTGAGCCGTAAGTAATGAAAAACAAAGCCGGTAACTTACACCGACTAAATCAAGGCCCATTGAAAAGGTCTGCGCAAGAAGCCTGATGATCATTGTTTATGTTCTTTTTAGTTGTCAAAAGTTGTTTACATTTTGCTTACATGTGCATGTATACGTTTATGGTATGCCACACATACACGTTTTTTCCTTTTGCTTTGTATATGTGGTAGTAAATTTTTGACAACTAAAAAGAATCGTTTTTTGTTTTTGTACAAGTAAGCAGACCTGATAGATGGGCCTTGGACTAAATCTTAATGAGCCGGTCGAGCAGTGTTGCCAGTAGAATAGGATTAAAGATTAGTTGAAAATAATTCCAGAAAAATTTTTTTCCACGCCTCTGGATACCGCCCTTTTAGTTTTTGAATGCTATGTCGCCATTTAAAGTCCGATCATAACATATCGCATATCGTTATTCATAGCTTGTCATTTGGGGCGTGGCAAAAAAGTGAGCAAATTTTAACCTAGACATACAAAGTAGAGATGAGCGATATTTCCGTACCTGTGATTTAATCACTGTTACTGAAAAATCACGAATCACAGTTGTGACCAAATCTGTTAAGTAACAGGTACTTGCTAAGTTGTTATTTTCTTATTTTGTTTCATACACAAATTTATGATATTTCACTGTTTGTGTGGGTAATAGCGTTTTTTGCACTCATGAATGTAATTGTTGCTATTTTTTCTTTTGTTCTCTCTTCTTCCTTTTTAGAATTTTTTTTACAGCCAATGTTTATTTGTTCAAGTATGTCCAACTAAACAGGTGATCGTTTTTGTTGCCTTATTTCTTTGTCAAACTCCATAACAAAAAATTTTCAAATATCCTAGAACAAAAATAAAAGTTGTGATCACAATCACAGTTTTAAATAACAGTGATTTTAAAATCACGTTCACTAATCACGATGTTCCTTAAAAATCACGGGATCGCTCATCTCTAATACAAAGTATTAGAAGGGCTTTATTGCCACGTGCAAAAAATTGTACATTAGGGGGTACGTCCCGAAATAGCATAAGCGGCGCCCAGAATTCGATGACAGACTATATGCCACCAAAGGCAAAAATGAAGCCATAGACAAGCTATGAATAACGATATGCAATATCTTATGATCGGACTTTAAATGGTGACGCAGTATACAAAAAGCTAAAAGGGCGATATCCAGAGGCGTGGCAAAAAATTCCAAAAAAAAAATTCTGGAATTCTTTTCAACTAATGTTTAATCCTAGGGGTTGACTGGCTTAACTTTTTTTTTCGAACCACCAAAATTTTCAAAAATTGAAAGCTGTGAACTAGGCTGCACGCAATTTTTGTGTCATTTACTTTTAAGATATCAGCAAGAAAACAATTTATAAAAATTTCCTTTTATTTTCTTTTGGTTTAAATACTAATTATTTTGTTCAAAACTTGATTTTATAATTATATTATTATTGAATTGTTATTATTATTACTATTGGTGTTCATTATGTTATCCTCTGGACTATAAAAGAATTTAATTCTAAAGGTCCTTATAGCTGAAATAAATAAAAATTTATTTATTTATTGCTAAATAAATAAAAAAAAACCCTTGTAATCAGCCTTGTTGCTGACTGTGTGAACATGGTATTATTAGCTGTGTTCGAGAACACAAAAGTTATTACAATTTTTTACTGAACTTTATTGTTCTTGACTGACTATTAACAAATTTTTACTGCAGAAATTTTTGCAGTAAAATTTTTTAGTAAAACAAAAAAACATTTGTTTCAAAAAGTAAACAACAAAATACGTGCGCCGAGATAGCGTCGATAGTTATCCACGAAAACGCAAAACTCAATTGGTGCTTTTGGGGGTAGAATTGAAAATGGGAATTTAATGCTTTTGGGGATTAAAATGATAGAGTTTTGCTTTTGGGAATGCAAAATTTGGGAATTTAAAAAATTAGGGGGTTCATCACATACCTGATTAAAACCGAATATGTATTTTATTTTTTCGGGGTTTACAGGCAACGTCAAGGAAAAACTGAATAGATTATGAAAGACGTACTAAAAAATTTATAAAAAGCTTTCCGTGCAAAAAATCTTAGGAACAGTTTTCCAGAAATCTGGGTTCCTCCAAAATGGTCAGTAAAAACTGGGATTTAATTTTTAAGGGTGTTAGAGGTAACGTGAAGAAATAAACTGCGTAGATTATGAAAGTAGACGTTCTAAAGAATATAAAAAGCCTTCCGTGCAAAAAATCTAAGGAACAGTTTTTAAGACCATTTTGGAGGAACAGATTTCTGAAGGGTATAAAAAAAGAGATATTAGTTTCATTGGAGATTTATGTTGTGCATAAATCCTGGGAAAATGATTTTTATTTTCCGCTTTCTCTTTAAACTGAAAAGTGCAGAAAAAAGGAACTCTTACCACAAAACAAAATGTAAAATTCTTGTAATCATAAACAAAACTTTGACGGAAGGCTAGACAAACAAAAGCTGCGTTCGAGAACACGAAAGTTTTTACTATTTTTTACTGAACTTTACTGCATTTTACGAAATTGCGTTCGAGTACATAAAATACAGTAAATGAGAACACAAATTGAGAGCGTAAAGTGACAGTTCTTGTCTGAGTATTTACAAATTTTTAATGCAGAAATTTTTGTAAATTAAAAAAACATATGTATGTTCCAAAAGGTGAACAAACAAAAGTAACAAATAAAATGCATATAAATTGTGAAAAAAATTGTAAAATAAAAGAAAAGTTGAAATAAAAATTAAAAGAAAACAAAAAGTGAATAACTGTTAATAAATTAATCTTGTTTGTGAAGCATTTATTTGGCTAAATACAAACTTTTAAAATTTTTTTTGTTAAGTTAATTTTTTAGAGTTTAAAAATTGTGAAGTACTTGGGGACTTAAGTAATCAACAGCAAAAAAATTATTGATGTTCTTTTAAATAATTTAAACCGCTACAAATTAGTAAAATCAAGTAAAATTAAAAACAAACAAATATGAAAGATTAAATAAAATATTTTGTTTGTATTTTCCAAAAATTTTTGTGTTATAAAAAGTTTTTAATCGAGTACCGATAAGAAAACGAGTTAAGTAATCGAAAGTGTAAACATTTTTCAACACTTCAATTATTTGCCATCAGCTGTTGCCTTTATTTTACGAATTTTTACAAATTTTGCGTTCGCGTACTTTTTAGCACAACAGCTTTTTGTGAGAGCAAATTTTTCAGTTTACTCATTTACTGCATTTTACTGCAAAAGTACTCAAACGCACCTAAAATTAAAAATAAAAATTGGCATGTGGCGTAGTTAATGCCACCTGTTTATATTTATTTTAAATGAGTTCAAATTATATTTGTCCTTTTTCATTTTATATTATATTCTTAAAAATTTTAATAATTGTTTTACAAAAACACATTTATTCATAAACATCTTCCTTGTCGGCGACATACTTAATGATATCGGCAGGTCGCAATAATTTTTCGGCATCTGAATCAGGAATTTCAAACCCGAATTCATCCTCCATGGCCATTATAACTTCAACGTGATCCAAGGAATCAAGCCCTAAATCATTAATGAAGTGAGACTCAACACGGAGCTAAAAATTTAAATAAAATTCAAATAATATAAGAAATGAAAAAAGCGTGGATAGCAAGGAAGCAAAAGGCCTGGCAAAGGCAAAAAACATTTACCTTACTTGGGTCAATCTTGTCATACAATTTCAAAACGAGCAAAACTCGTTCATTAATCAATTTCAGTGATAGTGGAGGTTTAGCCGAGTATTTGCGTGCAATTTGCCATTGCCAGTTATTGCTCCTCTAACCGGAAAATAAAAACAAAACAAAGAAATACATTAATATGAATCAATGTACATAATTACCTTATCACTAGTAACTTTGTCATAGGAAGTCACCACTTTTAAGACACGATCTTTAATATCTTCCATTGTCAATTTGTCGGAATAACAACGTACCTGTACGTTATTAGAACATACCTTTAAAAATTTCTAAATAGGAAAAATCAGTACAAACTTTATTTAGTACATACATAGTTGTCGATACTATATAGAAATATAGTAGGTAAATTTTAAAAAAATATATGCAATATAAAGATTTAAGGCCACCACAACTCAAATCCGTTTAATTTTTTTCTATCACACCTAGATTTTTGTTTATGGGCGGGACTAATATTTTGCCCAGAATAAGGAGTTTATGGTAAAACATTTCAGTATCACTTTGGAAAGTTTTGATCGATTTGTATAATGTTACCCGAAAATGATTAAATAAGCAATTTTGACTATAGTTTTTCATATTTTTAACAGTAACGGAGATGTTCAGAAAAAAGTGGTGTTAACATTTCTTTAAATATTAACTGAATGCTGTATAATTGTGTTCAAAATAATAAAAACAATTATAAGGGCATACATTTTACATTTTTACCATTTATTTTGAGTTAATACTCTTTTATCAAGTGCGATATGCATCTATATTCAAAGGCTATTTAAAATTTGTACATTAGACCGTATCTCAAATATCTCAAAAAAAAAAATTTCCCCGTACACTCTATCTGATTGAAAGTATTTTTGTAGTTTCGGAAAAATAACCATTTTTTTGTCGAACGTAGGGGTCGCCTTTTTACATTTTTGGTATATCTTAAGGCCTAACCATAATATGCATAGCCTTGCTTAACCTACTGTCAAAAATTATCAGTCTCTCAAATGTATCAAAAAAAAAAAAAAAAACAAAAACAAAATAAAAAAAACATTCGATTCCGTACGGAATGTGCGATTAGATTTACACCTTACTTAAGCAAATGCCAGTTTCGTTAAAATTAGCAAAAAGTTTCCTTAAGATCAATATGGTTTGCCTCATATAATTAACATGTATTCGCACATTTGCTTCAGCCAACTTAAGCACATTGTGGTTAAGCCTTAAGTCATTTACAGTCCGATTTTAAAGTATGATAGGTATATCAATGTTTTTGACTCGAGAAGACCTGTTTTGCCTTTAGATTTCATTGACCTCAAGTATCACTTTCTAGTATTTATTCTCACCTGATCTCTGATCGTACCCCGCTAAAGTCAGAAAATTAAAGCTTGAAAGAAGATATAAATTTTTTCCCTAACATTTAATTAAAATTGTTCATCTTTTGTGATTCAAATCAATAGTTGTAGACAGAATTTAATCATTTATGGCTTGCACCGCCTCTGATAAAATCCCAAATAGTTTCTAGCGAGCTTTAATTTTCTGACATTAGGGTGTACATGACATTTGGGAAAAAAATGTTTTTTTCGAAACCTTCTTTCAAAAATACTTTATACTATTAGAGGGTGTACGACGAAATTTTTTCCTTGTAAGTAGGGATGCAAACGATACATCGATGTATAGAAAATATCGATGTATCGTTCATAAACATCGATGTTAATATCGATTTTTAATTTTAAAGCCGTTATTTAAAAATATGAAGTGTATTTCAAAGCATATACCTACACATGTTTTTGAATACATGCAATTTTGGAGACTGTGTGAATAAGTGTGAAAGCCCAAATATAATATGCTTAAGTTGGCTTAAGCAACTGTGCGAATACATATAAATCGTATGTGTCAAACCGTATTGTACTAGAGAAAACTTTTTTCAAGTTTTATGAATCTGCCATTTGCATAAGCAAAGCGCGAAACTGATCGTACTTTCCGTACGGAATCTAATGTTTTTTGATTTTGTGATTTTAAATTCATTTGACAGGCTTTTGTTAATTTTTGACAGAAACTTATGCATATTATAGATGGTCCTTAAGATTTTTAGTAGCAAGGAAGAATTTGAGCATTCCGCAAGTTTTAATGCAAAGAAGTTTATAACATCGATGTTGAAACATCGATGTATCGTGTTTTTACCGATGTTTTTTAACATCGATGGTTATCGTGGAAAAATCGATATTTTTAAACATCGATGTTTTTCACAACGATGTTGCATCCCTACTTGTAAGGTGTTACGCTCTAATCTACATAATAATAATAATGTACATTGTATATGTACCTATAAGTAGTTTTCAAATACATAAGTATTTTTAAAATGAAAACAGGAAAAGTTAAAAAAAAATATTTCGAATTTTTTCCTGGTCATTTTATTCAAATCGAATAGCTCGTTCTCAAGTTATGATAAAATGTATTAGCACAACCGCCCTATTTCGATTGAATTATTAGTCAGGTCCATAAAAAAACTATACTAGGTATAGAAAAAAACCTGAAAACGGAATAGGATTCAGCAAACGACTTATTTTTGCCGACCAGTGTAATAGGTTATAGATATTTTCTTCAAATGTACATTACTTCTTTTTTTTTAATACATTTCGAAACGAACACGGGTTTCATTTGTATTAATATAAAATCTGATAACGTAAGTTCGTGTAAACTGCCATCAAACATTGAATTTATCCCACAAATCCTCTTTTCATTGTTAGTTGGAAATTTGAGGTTAGGTTTATTTTGTATTGCAACTAGTTTTTTTGATCTTTTTTTTAGTTTATCCTTTAACTTTCAACTTACTTGTGCAACACCATTGCTCATGGCGGGCATAGCAATTCTGTGCATTAAACGGATCTGTGGTTGAATAGTGACCGCACGGATTCCATTTGCGGCTCTAACCAAACGGGCACATTTACGGGCAGTTTGTGTTAGCAACATTTTCCGAGAGCCTAAAATAATTTAACACAATTTTTGTAAATATTTTTTCCAATAATAATTGAATTGTTTTAGGAATTTAATTAAACTTTACCCCAAATTTGTTAGAAGAATATTATGTAAAAACTTCTGCAAAACTTGTGTGTTCTCCACAAAAAAAATGTTAAACAGAATTGTCAAAAATACTGGGAATTTTATAATGTTGCTAAATAGCCTGATGTTTTTATGACATTTTATAAATGTCAAAAAAAATGTTGCCAGACTGTTAGCTAAAGCAGAGTACGTACACACTATCGAGCATGGAAGACAGTAAAAAATTTCGTCAGTCAGCCGCAAATTATTTACAAATTAGCAGTAACACTTTCGAGCAAGAGACAAACAAGGTACATTACTCCACGTCTACAACTGATATGATTTGCAGTTATAACATGATGTTATAAAAGCGTTGTTAAAACATTTGCATTAGCAACCGTGCTATAACATGAGAAAACCTCTAACATAATGGGTCTATACTTAAAACTAACATCATATTAGTGTTAACGTAAGGCATTTACGTTAGTTGTAGACTGCGTGTTAAAGATAGGTTTGTATTACAAAGCATACAGAGATGAAAAAAGTGGCGTATGAAAAATGCTCAAATCATTTGCGGGGACAGCTTTCGAAGAAACAGAAAGAAAATGTTTTTTGGTAGTAAAGTGGCAATGTGTAAAAACAGGCCGCTACTATCAACGCGAATTGCGTAATCAACACAAAATATTCAAAAAGGGCAGCGTTAGAAGAAAAAACAGAACAAATTACAATATTTTCTGTCTCGTAACGCCTCTGTGTGTTCTGTGGTTTACATTATGTTTATTTGTCTTGTGGAATGTCACTTTTCTACCCACATGTGATTTCATGTGTATGCCAAAATTTGAGTTTTAAATAAAGGCCCAATTACACTGACGAATATGACGGCGAATATTACGTCCAGCACACGTACACGTTGAATTCGTCAGATGGACAAGCATTTGACAAGTGTATTTGGCCCTAAAGGTTTATAATTTACGTGTTCACATGTTGGTATAATAAAATCAATATTCGATATCAGTGATGATATTTATATCTTTTAATATATTGTTGATAAAAAATGCACAGTCTTCTGAACCAAAGTCTCGGCAAGATGGACTCTTAGATTTGGATCAAGATGACTATCATAGTGATTTAGAACCCAAAGTCTATTGAACAAGTTTTTCAAACTAAAAACTGCCCTGAGGGCATTTAATATTAATTAATTTTATTTTTATCTGGCAACTTTCAAATGCTTTAGGTTAATGCAAATATGAAAAAAAGGATGGAAACTTTTGTGTACGTGTGATTTTGCATCCATTTTTCACCTTCAATAAAACATATAGCGGAGCTGTTTATTCGAATAGTATTTACAAGTAAGTACTAATGTATGTATATATCGAACACAGTCAGTACCGATGTATGTATATACCAGACACAGCTACCTATTCAGTACTGATATATTTACCGGTCGCTACTGACTAAGCAGTACTGATGGTCAAATAAACAAGATTGCGCATTGCGCAGGTCCGTTATTTTTGTGTGTGACGAAACAATAGACTTTGTGTGTGTTCATTTGTGTGTGTCTTACATTTTTTACAACAAACCCTCATATTTAGTCTATCATGACGTAGATGCGCAGTAGAAATTTTTTTTGACCATAACCTATAGAAATAACAAACAACATTGTACAATGCTGCCAACACATATCACTATCTTTTTGTTATGCAATAAAAATCAAAAGTATTTTGATTGTTGCCAATATATTGTGCCATCATCGTATATCACATACACATTGGCGATATAATTGTACAGTACGTAAAACTGAACAATTTTATTGCAAGTGTATGAGCCGCTTACTGCCCGTCTATACCAGAGATAATTATTGCGACATATATTGCAGTAATTGTCAAAATTATGTTATCTTTAATGTAGACAGCAATTTTTTGTACATATTTATTGCTAACAATTTATGTTGCAATAATTGTTAGTCCATTTTCGTTGACAATTATTGCTTACAAAAAACGTCAATTAGGTTGTCAGTTGAAAGAAAGCAAAAAAGAAAAAAAAATAGAAGCAAATTGTGTGAGAAAGAAATTAAGTTTTTGAAATTGCAGCAAATTATAATTGTAGTAAAATAATTAAATTAAAAAATTATATAAACACTAAAATAAAATTGCAAAAATTATAATTTTTTCCTTATTCGATCTTTATTGTTAAAATTAATATTAATTTGTTTAAGTTCGAGTTCCTTAACAAAAATAAAAAAATTAATAATATTAATAATTTTGTATTAAAAATGACCTCAAGCTTAAACAAATTAATATAAATTTAAATAATAAAGTCGAATAAGAAAGAATTTATATTAATAATAATAATTCTTGTAAGATACCGCCATTTTTTACACTGCACCTCCTTTCTTGATTTTGTTCAAATTATGAGTTAACATAAATACGTTTTCCCATGCCTTTAATATAAGCTGAGCAATAAAAAATATTGCTCTGTTATTCTGCCGACGTTATTGCCAACTTGCTGAGATAATTATCTTTAGTGTAGATCTAGGGTTAAGACTTTTAAATTACACCTGAATTACACCTAATAGAAATTACCCACGCTCTACCCACGACAGTAAAAATTATACCAACTCGGGTAATTACCCACAAAGTGGCAACACTGTTTCAACGTCACTTGAAAAATGAATTCGCAACATTCTCCACAAACAAGGCGAATTCAAACAGGTAAACTCATCTCTACAACTACAAAAAGCCCCATCCCAGCAAATAAAATTGGACCACCTGACCCATTTTGATAAAATGGACTACTCCATGGACTGGTCCGATGTAATGCAAGCATGGACCATGTCATTGTTAAAAAGTGTTTGTAGTGAGACGACATGTCTTCGTTTTTTAACGACGTGCTTTCGTTTTTAAACGACTTCAAAACTAATCCTCTTGAGTATACCATGGAGTAGTTTTAAAACTACTCCTTAGTGGTCCAAAGGTGGATTATATACCATGGAGTAGTTTTAAAACTACTCCTTAGTGGTCCGAAGATGGGTTATATGGTCCTGCCCTAGGACATCGTAATGTTAAATAGACCAGGTTTTTTCCATACGTTTGGGTTACTTTTGGACTAGTCCTGGTCCTTTGTGGACTACTCTTTACACGCGTGTTTGGACTGGTCCTATTATTTGCAGGGATGTATTTTGTTTATACAATTTTCTGGTTGGTTGTCAAAATTTTTTTATTGCAAATTAAAATTATCACTTTTTTATAAAAGAAATTAATAAATTCACTTCAATCATTCGCAGTTTTGAAATTTTTTTATTATAAAAATAATATTTTTAACACTTTTCATTCAACTTCTTCTCAAAACAAAATCATATTTTGACGTTTGACCATATTTTTTAATTCGCCGTGGAAACAGCTGATGAACGGCTGACGAGATGAGTTCACCTGTTTGAATTCGCCTTGTCCACAAATGTTGGTATTCAGCAACTTATTTTCCGTTTGAATTCGCCTTGAAATGTTGTATTCAGCAACTTATTTTCCTTGCATTCACGACATAAAATACTAAATTAGTAAGAAAATACAATATTTTATGATAATTTTGTATTTTTTGAATGATTTGATGGCGTTTTTTAATACAGCTATGCAGTTTATAGAATAATGGGAGCAGAAAGTTTTTATGTTGATTTGAAATTTTTTTTAAATTTCGCGTCGATTGATTTTTTGCTATACTATTTTTGACGAAAAAAATTGAGCGCCCCTAATGTACACGTAAAAGCAAAATGTTAACAACTTTTGACATCATAAAGGAATAAAGAACATAATCATTTGGCTCCTTGCGTAAACCTTATGGATGGACCTTTAAAATTGAAAAAATATTTCCAGGCTTCCCCCTATTTAGTGATAATAACTTTCGAATCGACTACTTTTGTTGGCGTAATATGACATCATGGAGTCTTATATTTTTGTTTACAAAGATGTTGACTTAAAATTGCAACATAAATGCAACTTTATAATCTAGTTTCAATAACTAAATGTAAATACTTGTTTTATAGCAATTTTAAATGATTAGATAAAAAATGTTTTGCTTAAGTGTTCGCTGTTTGAAAAGTAGTTTTAAACTTGACAATATTATGCTGGAAAAATTACGTAACAACGTTGTGCTAACAGCTGCACACCAACTCAGATGTGTACGCAATAGCAAAAATTTCAGCACAGCCATCATCTCAAATCTAAATAAAAGCAATAAAAGTACAACAATAAAAGGAGACCTACAAATGTTGCGATATTCTGCCAATACAATAATGACGCATTTCAAGGAACTCTGCATGTTAGAATATGATGTCATAGGTTTCGATTTGGATGGAACCATTTTAAGATATGATCTTAACAACATGGTAGTGTTGGAGCATGAGTTGCTTAAAGAGTTTTTGGTCAAAGAAAGGAACTATCCTAAAGAATTGTTAGGCCAGAAGTTTAAAGGAGATTTTTTGCAAAAAGGTCTAATTATTGATTGTGAGCGTGGAAATATTTTAAAACTATGTGAAAATGGAACCATATTAAAAGCATCACATGGCACAAGGTTTATGGTTGATGATGAAATTTGTCAAGTCTATGGTGATGAACGAAAATGGGATACAGCTCAAGAATATATAAAAGATCCTCTGTCCGCCTGGAATGGTCCTATAGCAGAAAAGTTAAGAACGCTTTTGGATTACTTTGATATCGGGGCTTCATTAGTTTTTGCCCAAACAGTGGATGTCTTAGATAGATTATCGCCTAATGAATACACTTTGGGTAAAAACGACTATAAAATATGGCCTGATATGTTTGCTGGTCTTATTAGAATCTACAGTCGTGAACATTTTGCTTCAGGAGAAAGTGCTTACTTTGAAGCTTTAAAGGCAAATCCGGAAAAATATTTATTGAAAACAAACCAAAATGTAATTAAACTCTTAAAAGATTTAAAGGCCTCAGGAAAAGCTTTATATTTGCTGACAGGGTCTAATATAGATTTTGCAGATTTTACTGCTTCCTATGCTTTAGGGCCACAATGGCGAGAGCTTTTTGATTATATAATTGGTTTTGCAAAAAAACCTGGTTTCTTTTTTGCCCAAAGACAATTTCTTCTAATAAAAAATTTGAGAGAAATAGAGGGAAGTGAATTGCCTCTCAATAATATACTTAAACCAAATTCTTGCTATAGCCAAGGCAATTGGCAGCAACTAAAAGAATCTATGTGTAAACAGATATTACATAAAGAACCTGATCAAGTACGATCTTTATATGTAGGCGATAATCTAATACAAGATGTTTTTGCACCCAATACTATGGCCTCTATTGAAATTTTAGCTCTGAGTGAAGAACTACTAGAAAATGACAATAATTACGATTTCAAATCTATAGTACATTCACCTCTATGGGGTTCATATTTTAATGATGACGATGGTACACCCACTTTGTGGTCTAAAATTATAGAAAAGTATTCACAATTGTGTATATCAGACATGGATGTGGTGGCCAAAATTGGCGTTAAACAAAAAATACATTGTGAAAATAAGGAGGGCTATTTTCCCAAACAACCAAAAGATCTTTTAATACGTTAAAAAAAATAAAGCTTAGTGATGATTTTATAAGAATATACATACATATATAACATTTTTATTTTAGATATATGGGGAATTTTATGTCAAGTGACCCAATTTTTAAATCGATGTCTTCTGATTTGGATGAAATTTGCCCCAAGATTAGTCCTATTGGATAGTAGTTTAGACACAAATTTTTAAATTTCGGTTAAAAAGTTTCTGAGTCATAGGGGGTCAAAGTTTGACATTTTGGCCATACAGGTGTTCTTTACATCCATGTAACTTATTACCTATTGGTGTTAGTCAAAATTTGTCCAAGCATCTTAGTTTTTTTTTTAATTTAAAACTTTTTTTATCCGGAATGTTTTTTTTTTTTTGCTCAAAAGAAAGCTTATCAGGGGTGTGCTGGAAATCGCAAAACGCAAGAATTTTTAACGTCGTTTTTTAAAAAGATTTCTGTAATAAAAGAATTTTAAGACAAAGATCATACAAATATTTCTCTATTATACAGAATTTTATAACAAAAATTATAAAAATTTGTTTAAAAGTGTATAAAAAACAACTTCCAAATTTTTGCGTTTTCGATTTCCAGCACACCCCTGCATGTCTTTTTGGGATGCGAGTGGCTTATGCATGAAGCACTTTTTTAAATTTTTTCCTAAAATACCAGAACTTACTTAAAGGAAAAGACATAAGCTTTCTTTTGAGAAAAAAAATTCCTGCTAAAAAAATAAAAAAGTTTTAAATTTAAAAAAAAAAAATGTTTTTCAGAAGATTCATCAAATAGCTATCACATCGATTTAAAAATTTGATCACTTGACATGAAATCCCCCATATGTTTTTAGATTATAATTACAAGTTCAAGTACAAAGATGTTTCTAAATAGCTTTATATAAATATTTAAAAATTAACATTGTGGTGCTTATGGCTGACTTCATAAACGCAGTATTGCAAAGCTTTGCAATTGTCTTTTAGAATTACAAATACATACATACATATTTAATTAATACATCGAAAAGAAACAAGAATAAATTTCCATTTTATTCATTATTTTTCTCGAATCTTTATTTTTTTATCCTAATATTTTTTTATAAAACATTTTTATTTTCAGATGCTAATTTTGTAGAATAGGTATAAAGCAGAGCGTTTTACTTTTATACGAATAGTCTTTATTTTTGTTTAAAAAAGGTAAACTTTTTAATAAAGCTTATTGTATGTGTTTCTATTTACAAACATATTATGTACATATGTATGTACATAAATAAAAGATTTAAAAAACAAATAATGTCAGATATACAATACGAAAAAATGTGTATTTTTACAGTGTACGTATGTACATATGTACTTTTATGGTAATGATTTGTAAATATGCCTATTTGGGATTAAATAAAACTTCAGTAAATCTTTAGTTAGATAAAACAGAAACATTTACAACACAATACGCCAATAAGTTTTTAAAAATTGTCTATTTTTTTATTTTCCGAATCTTATTTTTTATAAAACTATGTAGTATGTACATATGTAAATAAAACAAAGTAGCTTAAAAAAATGTTCTTCTTTTAACTCTTTTATATTTAGATGTTTAAGATTCATACATATGTGTACATTTAACAAATATTCCAAAAATGGCGTGACCACTGTATTCGTCTATTTTTAACTTGCGTTTTTGTTGATCTACTAAACTTGATTACGGAATAAATACGCATTGTAATAAAGGAAATAGTGGCAGAGTTTTTGGGATAAAATTGATAAAAAAAAACGGAAATTAAAATCTTAGTCCCAATTTACAATGTGGAAATTTCTTGCCAGACAGACGAAGTTTGTTGAGCGACGCTGTATGCGTGACAATTAGGGTGTTTTTCTTAAGCTAAGGTCACATTTAAAAATATTTGACTCCCCACACGTAACCACTAGTTTTATTAAAAATGTTTAGTTGTTTAATTAGTTAAAGCATATCTTATTTTATTAATAATTACATATGTGTATAAAAGTTAATAACTTAAATTGGTAAATACGTCAAATATTAAGGGCGTTCAACAGCCATGGCAATACCCATGCCTCCGCCAATGCACAAGCTAGCAACACCCTTACGACCACCAGTACGTTCCAAAGCATATAACAAGGTAACCAAGACACGACAACCAGAGGAACCGATAGGGTGACCTAAAGCAATAGCACCACCGTTAACATTAACTTTAGAAGCATCTAGTTCTAAATTTTTTAATACGGCAAGTGATTGGGCAGCAAAAGCTTCATTTAATTCATACAAATCAACTTCGTCTTTAGACCAGTTTGCTTTGGCAAGCTTTATTTTGATGAAAAATTTATATAGAAAAATTATTTTTTAAAGATATTTCTTACAAAAATTACGTACGACTTTTTGAACGGCAGTTACTGGACCAAGTCCCATTACTTCTGGCTTAATGCCGGTCTGTGCCCAAGCTACAATTTTAGCCAGAGGCTTGATATTACGTTTTTCGACTTCTTCTTGCGACATAAGCATTACAGCTGCGGCTGAATCATTAATACCGGAAGAATTACCAGCTGTGACAGTACCATATTGCTAAAAAAATGAAATTAATAATTTATAAAGCTTATTTTATTTTAAACCCTACTGGTATAAAAAAAGGTTTCAATTTTTGTAGATTTTCCAATTTGGCACCATATTTTATATATTCATCCTTCTCGATCACTGTACTGCCTTTGCAATCAACAATTTCAACTGGAGTTATTTCTTTAACAAAATAGCCATTTCTCTGAGCTTCTTCAGCTAAATTTTGAGAACGTACTGCTGAGATATCTTGTTCTTCTCTAGTGATATTAAACTCTTTGGCCAAATTTTCTGCTGTTATACCCATATGAATGTTATGCATGGCATCGGTAAGACCGTCATAAATCATTGTATCGACCATTGTTCCAGGACCCATTTTAATTCCATTGCGCAAGTGCATCACATGAGGAGCTAAACTCATAGATTCTTGGCCACCGCAAATAATTATATTCGAGTCACCACAACGTATAGACTGATATCCTAAAACCACAGTTCTAGAAGTAGGTAATTAAAATCGAAACTTAAGTCAATTTTTTTTAAAAAAATCAACTTAGCAATTATACTAACTTTAAGCCAGATCCACATAACATGTTTAAATTATATGCTGGTACTTCTATAGGTAGACCAGCTGCTAAGACAGCTTGTCTGGCAGGATTTTGTCCTTGGCCAGCTGCGAGGGACTAAAATGTTCAAGTTAAATATTAATTATTTTTAATAATACATTTTATATCCCGTTCACCTGTCCCATAATTACTTCCTCAACATCTTTAGCTTCAACACTTGATCTTTTTAAAAGATCCCTAATGACAATTGCTCCCAAATCGGAAGCTTTTAATTTAGATAGCGAACCATTAAAACTTCCTTTAAATAAAAAAACAGTAAAAGTTAAAGAAAGTCTTTGGGACGTGTTAACAAACAATAAACTAAAAAAGAGAAAGTTATTTACAAATATAGATTCATTAAGTGCCATCAGTAGCGCACTTTGTTAAAAATATTTTCAATATAAGGGCACAATACAAGGCAAAAACTGACGAATTAATAAACATAAATCGCAACTTACCGATAGGGGCTTAAGTACAGTTTACCGACGCAGCTCCAAATAAAAAAAAAAGTACATAGGGTGATAGAAAATTGAAAAATAAGAAGAAAAAATAAAATGGCAAAATTCTCGGAAACGCATAGTTTCCGAGTTATGGACCTCGGAAGTTTTCATATGAATTTGCGATTTCCCATTACATTTCTGAACATATATGGTCAATATTGGTATCATTTGAAAGCTTTTGAATAGATCTTTCTGGATATAAACATTTTATTTAAAAATTCTTAATCCATTAAGGAGCGGCGATGAATTTACGAAAAAACAAAATTTTTTAAGTGATAGAGGTGGTAGAGGAGAAAACCTATGCAGAAAAGCATTAGTAAGCGAAGCCGGTGTTTGTTATACCATAGAGGAGAAAATCTGTTCATCCGGCCGAAGGCCGGCTATGCGAAGAAGCTTTATTTAGCGAAGCCGGTGTTTGTTATACCATAGAGGAGAAAATCCTTGCGCCCGGCCGAAGGCCGGCTATGTGGAGAAGCTTTATTTAGCGAAGCCGGTGTTTATTATACCATAGAGGAGAAAATCCTTGCGCCCGGCCGAAGGCCGGCTATGTGGAGAAGCTTTATTTAGCGAAGCTGGGATTTTTTTGATAAAATTTTTATTACCTAGTGCACCTCCGTAACATTTTGATATAAAATTTTGTAAAAACTGTATTAGGAGCTAAAGAGTTAAAAAGTTTTAAAAAAATTTTGCATATCCAGAAAGATATGTTCAAAAGCTTTCAAATGATACCAATATTGGCCATATACGTATAGAAATGTAATGGGAAATCGCAAATTCATATGAAAACTTCCGAGGTCCATAACTCGGAAACTATGCGTTTCCGAGAATTTTGCCATTTTATTTTTTCTTCTTATTTTTCAATTTTCTATCACCCTATGTACTTTTTTTTTTATTTGGAGCTGCGTCGGTAAACTGGACTTGTTCCCCGATAGGTGTTCTGGCACCGGCTACAATAAATACTTCGTTGCTGCTCATCTTGCTTTGAATTGTATTCTGTGCTTTGAATTAAATTTAAAAAAAATATCTTCCACTTTTTGTTCACTTCCAAGGCCCATCTATCAGATCTGCTTCATTGTAGAAAAAAACGACATGTATTTTGTTTGTGTAAAATTTCTTTTAAGCTGTCAAAAACTTACTACGGCATAAATAAACAGGTGACAGCACAACACCAGATGACGATTTTTTGCTATTGCATTGTTTTTATTTTGGTTTCCACGTTTTGTGCTGTGATTATTGAATTTTAATAAAGTTTTTGAGAGTTTTGAATTAAAATAAATAAGATATTGATCATAATTAAATAAAATTGGCTAAAAATTTATCAGGGGTGTGCTGGAAATCGCAAACGTAAAACGCAAGAATTTTAAAAGTCGTTTTTAAATAAGATTTTTGTAATAAAATAATTTTATGACAAATATTTAACAAATATTTTCCTATTAAACAGGATTTTAAACCAATAATTATAAGAATTAGGTTTAAAGTTATTAAAAACAACTTCCAAATTATTGCGTTTTGCGTTTGCGATTTCCAGCACACCCCTGTATTTATTTCATCACGTTCAGCGGCACGCTTTGTTTTTTGTAACGATGCCACCTGCCAAGGCGAATTTACACCAGGTGAACTTATCTTGCTACGTAAGCAACAGCTGATAACTAACCTTGTGTCAAAATGGTATACCGTTCTGGTGGTTTTGGAAAATCTTTACTAAATTCTATAATTTTCGTTTAAATTTAAGAAATTGAAAATTTTTTTAAGTTAGTATATTTAAAAACACACAATTAAAAATGAAAAACAAAATGAAATATTTGTTTGAATATTTGACACAACGTTAAAATATTTTACAGTGTTGTAAACGTTTTCAAAATAATGGATATAAATATACCTTGCAAGGCGAATTCAAACAGGTAAACTCATCTCGTCAGCCGTTCATCAGCTGTTTCTACGGCGAATTAAAAATTATGGTGAAACGTCAAAATATGATTTTGTTTTGAGAAGAAGTTGAATGAAAAGTGTTAAAAATATTATTTTTATAATAAAAAAATTTCAAAACTGCGAATGATTGAAGTGAATTTATTAATTTCTTTTATAAAAAAGTAATAATTTTAATTTGCAAAAAAAAAAATTTGACAACCAACCAGAAAATTGTATAAACAAAATACATGGGGCTTTTTGTAGTTGTAGAGATGAGTTTACCTGTTTGAATTCGCCTTGATACCTTGCGCACAGAATATACCTTGGGCATATACCAAGGTATATTTATAGCAGGTAGTCTCGGAAAACCAGCTGTTTATTTTTTATTTGCTTGTTTTGCGATACGAACTGTCAAATCTTGTATAGTAAACAAGTAAACAACTTTTTTGTCTTTATATTTTGTCTTTTTTGTCTCTTATCAGTTTGTATCGCGGCTACCTGCTATAAATATACCTTGGGCATATACAAAGCAAAAGGAAAAAACGTGCATGTGTGGCATACCGTCAATGGCGCTTAAATTTGTGTGGGAAACACAATAAACCAAAATGTATTAATTAGTACATTCTGCAATAAACGTAAAAAACATATACATGCACATGTAAGCAATTCGCCTTGGCTACCAGATTTGGGGTTTGAATCTCAAATAAGATAACAAAAATTAATTATGGGTTAATATTGAGAATGATGAGAAACTAATCTAATTTTTTTTTTGGGAAAATTATTGATTGTTCTGCAAAATTTTTAAGTTGCAAAACTCTATTAATTCAATTTAAATTAAACAAATTATAACCCAAATTCAATATTGGACGGCTGAAAAATTGGATTTACTTTAAAGTTCTATATATGTATGTATTGAAAATAATCTAAACCCTTTTTTGCTACGTCCAGTTTATGCATTTGAATATTAAAACTGTACCTAAACATAAAAATTCCATTAAGTTATAGTGATGGTGGTAAAAATTAGTTTTTGTGATCTAAAAACGATTTGTACTTAATTTTTATACATAGTTTCATTAAATAATAAAATTTAGGATGGGCGGGGCTTTTGGGACCCTCTGGGTCAAAAAAAATTCCCCTATCCACTCAAATCTATGTGTAGGTACTCAAATTAATGGCTTATTGTATGTGTTTCTATTTACAAACATATTATGTACATATGTATGTACATAAATAAAAGATTTAAAAAACAAATAATGTCAGATATACAATACGAAAAAATGTGTATTTTTACAGTGTACGTATGTACATATGTACTTTTATGGTAATGATTTGTAAATATGCCTATTTGGGATTAAATAAAACTTCAGTAAATCTTTAGTTAGATAAAACAGAAACATTTACAACACAATACGCCAATAAGTTTTTAAAAATTGTCTATTTTTTTATTTTCCGAATCTTATTTTTTATAAAACTATGTAGTATGTACATATGTAAATAAAACAAAGTAGCTTAAAAAAATGTTCTTCTTTTAACTCTTTTATATTTAGATGTTTAAGATTCATACATATGTGTACATTTAACAAATATTCCAAAAATGGCGTGACCACTGTATTCGTCTATTTTTAACTTGCGTTTTTGTTGATCTACTAAACTTGATTACGGAATAAATACGCATTGTAATAAAGGAAATAGTGGCAGAGTTTTTGGGATAAAATTGATAAAAAAAAACGGAAATTAAAATCTTAGTCCCAATTTACAATGTGGAAATTTCTTGCCAGACAGACGAAGTTTGTTGAGCGACGCTGTATGCGTGACAATTAGGGTGTTTTTCTTAAGCTAAGGTCACATTTAAAAATATTTGACTCCCCACACGTAACCACTAGTTTTATTAAAAATGTTTAGTTGTTTAATTAGTTAAAGCATATCTTATTTTATTAATAATTACATATGTGTATAAAAGTTAATAACTTAAATTGGTAAATACGTCAAATATTAAGGGCGTTCAACAGCCATGGCAATACCCATGCCTCCGCCAATGCACAAGCTAGCAACACCCTTACGACCACCAGTACGTTCCAAAGCATATAACAAGGTAACCAAGACACGACAACCAGAGGAACCGATAGGGTGACCTAAAGCAATAGCACCACCGTTAACATTAACTTTAGAAGCATCTAGTTCTAAATTTTTTAATACGGCAAGTGATTGGGCAGCAAAAGCTTCATTTAATTCATACAAATCAACTTCGTCTTTAGACCAGTTTGCTTTGGCAAGCTTTATTTTGATGAAAAATTTATATAGAAAAATTATTTTTTAAAGATATTTCTTACAAAAATTACGTACGACTTTTTGAACGGCAGTTACTGGACCAAGTCCCATTACTTCTGGCTTAATGCCGGTCTGTGCCCAAGCTACAATTTTAGCCAGAGGCTTGATATTACGTTTTTCGACTTCTTCTTGCGACATAAGCATTACAGCTGCGGCTGAATCATTAATACCGGAAGAATTACCAGCTGTGACAGTACCATATTGCTAAAAAAATGAAATTAATAATTTATAAAGCTTATTTTATTTTAAACCCTACTGGTATAAAAAAAGGTTTCAATTTTTGTAGATTTTCCAATTTGGCACCATATTTTATATATTCATCCTTCTCGATCACTGTACTGCCTTTGCAATCAACAATTTCAACTGGAGTTATTTCTTTAACAAAATAGCCATTTCTCTGAGCTTCTTCAGCTAAATTTTGAGAACGTACTGCTGAGATATCTTGTTCTTCTCTAGTGATATTAAACTCTTTGGCCAAATTTTCTGCTGTTATACCCATATGAATGTTATGCATGGCATCGGTAAGACCGTCATAAATCATTGTATCGACCATTGTTCCAGGACCCATTTTAATTCCATTGCGCAAGTGCATCACATGAGGAGCTAAACTCATAGATTCTTGGCCACCGCAAATAATTATATTCGAGTCACCACAACGTATAGACTGATATCCTAAAACCACAGTTCTAGAAGTAGGTAATTAAAATCGAAACTTAAGTCAATTTTTTTTAAAAAAATCAACTTAGCAATTATACTAACTTTAAGCCAGATCCACATAACATGTTTAAATTATATGCTGGTACTTCTATAGGTAGACCAGCTGCTAAGACAGCTTGTCTGGCAGGATTTTGTCCTTGGCCAGCTGCGAGGGACTAAAATGTTCAAGTTAAATATTAATTATTTTTAATAATACATTTTATATCCCGTTCACCTGTCCCATAATTACTTCCTCAACATCTTTAGCTTCAACACTTGATCTTTTTAAAAGATCCCTAATGACAATTGCTCCCAAATCGGAAGCTTTTAATTTAGATAGCGAACCATTAAAACTTCCTTTAAATAAAAAAACAGTAAAAGTTAAAGAAAGTCTTTGGGACGTGTTAACAAACAATAAACTAAAAAAGAGAAAGTTATTTACAAATATAGATTCATTAAGTGCCATCAGTAGCGCACTTTGTTAAAAATATTTTCAATATAAGGGCACAATACAAGGCAAAAACTGACGAATTAATAAACATAAATCGCAACTTACCGATAGGTGTTCTGGCACCGGCTACAATAAATACTTCGTTGCTGCTCATCTTGCTTTGAATTGTATTCTGTGCTTTGAATTAAATTTAAAAAAAATATCTTCCACTTTTTGTTCACTTCCAAGGCCCATCTATCAGATCTGCTTCATTGTAGAAAAAAACGACATGTATTTTGTTTGTGTAAAATTTCTTTTAAGCTGTCAAAAACTTACTACGGCATAAATAAACAGGTGACAGCACAACACCAGATGACGATTTTTTGCTATTGCATTGTTTTTATTTTGGTTTCCACGTTTTGTGCTGTGATTATTGAATTTTAATAAAGTTTTTGAGAGTTTTGAATTAAAATAAATAAGATATTGATCATAATTAAATAAAATTGGCTAAAAATTTATCAGGGGTGTGCTGGAAATCGCAAACGTAAAACGCAAGAATTTTAAAAGTCGTTTTTAAATAAGATTTTTGTAATAAAATAATTTTATGACAAATATTTAACAAATATTTTCCTATTAAACAGGATTTTAAACCAATAATTATAAGAATTAGGTTTAAAGTTATTAAAAACAACTTCCAAATTATTGCGTTTTGCGTTTGCGATTTCCAGCACACCCCTGTATTTATTTCATCACGTTCAGCGGCACGCTTTGTTTTTTGTAACGATGCCACCTGCCAAGGCGAATTTACACCAGGTGAACTTATCTTGCTACGTAAGCAACAGCTGATAACTAACCTTGTGTCAAAATGGTATACCGTTCTGGTGGTTTTGGAAAATCTTTACTAAATTCTATAATTTTCGTTTAAATTTAAGAAATTGAAAATTTTTTTAAGTTAGTATATTTAAAAACACACAATTAAAAATGAAAAACAAAATGAAATATTTGTTTGAATATTTGACACAACGTTAAAATATTTTACAGTGTTGTAAACGTTTTCAAAATAATGGATATAAATATACCTTGCAAGGCGAATTCAAACAGGTAAACTCATCTCGTCAGCCGTTCATCAGCTGTTTCTACGGCGAATTAAAAATTATGGTGAAACGTCAAAATATGATTTTGTTTTGAGAAGAAGTTGAATGAAAAGTGTTAAAAATATTATTTTTATAATAAAAAAATTTCAAAACTGCGAATGATTGAAGTGAATTTATTAATTTCTTTTATAAAAAAGTAATAATTTTAATTTGCAAAAAAAAAAATTTGACAACCAACCAGAAAATTGTATAAACAAAATACATGGGGCTTTTTGTAGTTGTAGAGATGAGTTTACCTGTTTGAATTCGCCTTGATACCTTGCGCACAGAATATACCTTGGGCATATACCAAGGTATATTTATAGCAGGTAGTCTCGGAAAACCAGCTGTTTATTTTTTATTTGCTTGTTTTGCGATACGAACTGTCAAATCTTGTATAGTAAACAAGTAAACAACTTTTTTGTCTTTATATTTTGTCTTTTTTGTCTCTTATCAGTTTGTATCGCGGCTACCTGCTATAAATATACCTTGGGCATATACAAAGCAAAAGGAAAAAACGTGCATGTGTGGCATACCGTCAATGGCGCTTAAATTTGTGTGGGAAACACAATAAACCAAAATGTATTAATTAGTACATTCTGCAATAAACGTAAAAAACATATACATGCACATGTAAGCAATTCGCCTTGGCTACCAGATTTGGGGTTTGAATCTCAAATAAGATAACAAAAATTAATTATGGGTTAATATTGAGAATGATGAGAAACTAATCTAATTTTTTTTTTGGGAAAATTATTGATTGTTCTGCAAAATTTTTAAGTTGCAAAACTCTATTAATTCAATTTAAATTAAACAAATTATAACCCAAATTCAATATTGGACGGCTGAAAAATTGGATTTACTTTAAAGTTCTATATATGTATGTATTGAAAATAATCTAAACCCTTTTTTGCTACGTCCAGTTTATGCATTTGAATATTAAAACTGTACCTAAACATAAAAATTCCATTAAGTTATAGTGATGGTGGTAAAAATTAGTTTTTGTGATCTAAAAACGATTTGTACTTAATTTTTATACATAGTTTCATTAAATAATAAAATTTAGGATGGGCGGGGCTTTTGGGACCCTCTGGGTCAAAAAAAATTCCCCTATCCACTCAAATCTATGTGTAGGTACTCAAATTAATGGTAATTTGCTCACGATTGGAAATTTTTTGTTTAATTTTGTATTTTTCAATGTTTTATGCTCGATTTTTTTCAAATTTTTTTTACAGCCTGTTCAACGATTTCGAACGTTATCGTTCGCATAGAAAATTTATATGAAAAACACTCAGTTTTAAAAATATTTTCCATATAAAATTCTATGCGCCTGAGCAAGAAGTGAGAACAGTATGACAGTCCGTTTGACAGCTAACCTTTCGTAAACTCTATCGGGCTTGAAAAACACCCATTATAAAGGAATTGCAATGAGCATTTTGAACCTTCTCTAAATGTATGCAACCAAATGTGGAAGTTAAACTCATTATTTTAGGAGTTTTATTTTATGTTTTATTAATAGTTTTTAAATCTTTAATTTTAATTTTGTTAATTTGTTTTTGTTGGCAAAAGAGAATGAACTTTAATTATGTTACGTGCTTTAATATTTTATAAATGAAATCAATAATGTTTGTTTTTAATTGTAATATTTATTTTAAAAGTAGAAAATACATTTTTCAGTCATTGCCAGTTTTTAGAAGAAAACACATCAATTACTAAAGGCTCAGTTAGGCTTTACTTTCTGTTCTGTTACGAATCAGCTTTTTTGTTTTTGTTATTAAAAACCTGTGAAATTGATTAGTTTTTCTGTTCTGTTGCGGTTCAGTTTGTTAAAATCAAAAACTTGTTAAGTAATTTTAAGTGACAGCATAATAAATAATAAAAAATACATATTTTTATTGAAAAAAAACTATTTTTTGATTTTAAAAATTCATAAAATTTAATTTCTTCAAATTTATGTGCATAAAACTAATTGAAATAAAACAGTGAGTTTATGATGCAAAACTAATAAATTTGTCATAAATGGCTGATAAGTTGCTACAGAAAAAGTAACTATTACAATTTTGACACAGAACGGCACGGAACAGAACCGAAACAGAAAGTAAAGACTTATTCTGCCTTAACAGTTTTAAGTTACAATAAGAATCTTAACAGTTTGACTAATATTAATCTTCTTTCAATGAGTTTGTAGTGGTTTGCTTCTTTGTAAATGTATTTTTATTAAATAAAACTTCAATTTTATATCAGGTGTAATTTCATTTAAATCGGGTAATTTTGCTTCGTCTCGAGTGTAATTTTGAATTTTTCTGGTGGTAACACTGCGTGTAATGTACTTCTACCTTTATAGCTTATTTTCGACGTGTTAAAGAATAAATTATGCGTAGCCAGCCTTCGGCAGGGCGCAAGGATTTTCTTCTCTATTGTATTTTTCTATTATTTTGAATCGGATGGCATATTTTTTTTCGTACGCCCCGCCCCGTAATTTGCGCTTCAGCCAAACATTGCACTATTTTTAATTAATTTTTTAAATTTCTTGTATGAAACTAAATTGTTATTAACATTAATAGTATTATTTTTTTTTTAAATCGATGAAAATTAAAAGAAACCCCGAAACAATGTTGTATTATTTTTAATACATATCTAAAATTTTGATTTTCTAATAAAACTTTTACTTTTTAAAAATACCAAGGCCCATTGAAAAGGTCTGCGCAAGAAGCCTGATTATCATTGTTTATGTTCTTTTTAGTTGTCAAAAGTTGTTTACATTTTGCATGTATACGTTTTTTTACGTTTATGGTATGCCACACATACACGTTTTTTCCTTTTGCTTTGTATATGTGGTAGTAAATTTTTGAAAACTAAAAAGAATCGTTTTTTGTTTTTGTACAAGTAAGCAGACCTGATAGATGGGCCTTGAAAAATACGTTGTTGCTTTTAGTTTCGAATAAAACATTATCATATGGAGTTACTTTTTGGTATTGAGTATCCATGAAAACCTAGCGAGTACCAGGTACCAGCTATTCAAATAGTCACTATATTTACAACCCTAAATCGTTAAATTAACATCACTTAACAAGTGAAAATTGTTTCTCTACTGTGCAAAAAAGAAAAAATAAAAAAATTATAGATATTTTATACCTTAAAATTACAAATTATATTTTAATTTTAATAAAAATAAGCACACTATAATAAACACAAATTTTACATTGATAAGGCTCAACAGTTTTAAAAAGTTTAAAAGCGAAAACAAAATATAAAACAATTTAAAATGCAAGCAATCAAGTGCGTCGTGGTGGGTGATGGTGCAGTCGGTAAGACCTGTCTACTCATTAGCTATACAACAAATGCTTTTCCGGGAGAATATATACCCACCGTATTTGATAACTACTCGGCCAATGTTATGGTAGATGCTAAACCTATCAATCTAGGATTATGGGATACAGCTGGTCAGGAAGATTACGATCGTCTGCGCCCTCTGTCATATCCTCAGACAGATGTATTTCTTATTTGTTTCTCTCTGGTAAATCCGGCTTCATTTGAGAATGTAAGAGCAAAATGGTATCCAGAGGTTCGACATCACTGCCCCAACACACCCATTATATTAGTAGGTACTAAATTGGATTTACGGGATGACAAAAATACCATTGAAAAGTTGCGTGATAAGAAGCTAGCTCCAATAACTTATCCACAAGGTTTGGCTATGGCCAAAGAAATAGGAGCTGTTAAATATTTAGAGTGTTCGGCTTTGACACAGAAAGGCCTAAAGACTGTATTCGATGAAGCTATACGTTCAGTATTGTGCCCAGTTTTGCAGCCTAAGTCCAAACGTAAATGTACGTTACTATAATTTCACAAAAAATCGGGGAATTCTTAAAGAAAAGCACACTAACACAAAGATTTAATAACAACACATAACACCATTCTTTCAAACAAAGAAATTAAACAAGAAAAACAGGAAAGAATCCGTTTTTAACACTTAGAAAGAAGAACGGATGAAAGTACACAAAAAAAAAAATTTAAATCGCCAGCCAATATTTATATATAAAACAAACAAAAATACCAATTTTTTGTACACTAAATGTAGCAATAGTCAATAAAAGAAGTCAATATGGTCTTCCAGACGTTGATAAACTAAACATTGTCACCAGGCCAACGTGTTTTAACGTTAAAAACAAATCACCAAATTCCAACAATGTCCCAATTTGAAAAAAACCTAAGCAATCCACTCACTATTTCTAGCTATACAAAAGGACATTAATTATGACTAACTCGTGTTTACACATCCAAATCCATACATATAAATATATACATATACATATGTATGGTGCAGTAGGTGTAAACAAAAAAAATGTTGATAAATGTTTTCATTTTGTTTTTACGATCTGTAAGTTTCAATTTCCCCCTACTTTTGTTCTATGAAATCTATACGCATAAGGAATAAGTTTTTTTTTGTTATTTAGAAAGTATTTCTTGTATGTATATGTTTTAAAAAGATTTCTATAACAGCATTTTCAGTTTTATTTTAAAACCAATTAATCAGGAAGTTGTAATGGAAATCGATTTTGAAAACAAAATTTAAAACTTAAAATAT
This sequence comes from Pollenia labialis, assembly GCA_949318255.1. NCBI lineage: Eukaryota > Metazoa > Arthropoda > Insecta > Diptera > Polleniidae > Pollenia > Pollenia labialis. Next base: position 132,172,690 of record OX439140.1, read on the forward strand.
GGTTCTTTGTATCTTTAAAAATGGATTTCTATAATGTATTATTTCGTGCCTATATTATTTTAAATTTTATATATTATATTGAACTGTATTTTGAATACAAAATTAATTATTCAGAAATGGATTTTAAAATTGATCGAAATTAATCACACTTGTAGAAAACGAGCGTTTTAAAATCGATCGATTTTCATCATATACTTAAATGTTGTAAAATTTTCGATTTGTATTTCTAATTGTATTTCGACTAAATTTAGAAATTTTCGAAGTTTTTTTCAAGGTTTGTAAATCTATTGCAGACTTTTCGAAGTGTTGTAAATTGTTTTTTTTATTAAAATAGATATTTCTTTTATGTTGTTAATATTTCATTTATTTTTTTATTCATCAGTCACGAGCCTTATTTTATTAACTTATTATTTATTTATAAATGTTTAAGTTGTGAGAAATTTTTTTAACATGTTTGAAAATTAAATAAATTTATTACCGCCAATTTCAACAAGTTCACTAACGTACTGTTAACTGGAAGTTAAAGTAATATTTAGTTTTAACTGAACATGGTGAAATTGACAATTAAAGTCATAAAATTAAAGCAACATTTTGTTACCAGGAATTAAAATAGAAAACTTTTTAAAGATATACTATATATGTAGATGTACATAATATTATTGATGTTCAACGTCATTAAGATTTATTTAAGTTTTGAATTTGAGATTTTCAGCAAATTTTAAATGATAATTACTGCCTGCTTTAAAAGTTTTGACACTTTGGGTCGAGTGTACGGCCATGTTCTGACATTAGCACGGTTTTAAATCGCAAAATTCTAGTTGTATGGTGTTCTGAAACTCGTGCGTTTTGTTTGAGATCTGCCATAGATTCTTAAAAATAATCTAGTTCCCTTGATCATACTTTTGCAATCTGAAGACGACAAACTCCTTGCGACTCCAATTTACAGAACACCTTTTATGCGATTATTAAAAATATTTAAATATCCTAAGGCCGGTTTTCACAACTTACCGATAGCTAAAAGTGGACTTTAATCGGTCTTATAAAGAGTATTCCATTATTAAAACTTTACTTTATCCAAATGTGAGCGATAAAGTAAATTAAGGTTTATCCTACCTGTTAAAGTTAAAGTAAAGTTGTAATAATGCAACACTTTTTATACGGCCGATAAAATCCTACCTTTAGCTATCTGTAAGTTGTAAAAACTGGCCTAAAAATTGTTTGAAAACTATCTTATCAAAAAGTAACACTTTAAAAAAAAAAACTTTCTTAAAACGTATTTTAATCTTATAAATTCTATAGTAACGGAAAAATATAATGCATTATTGAAATCCATTACAAAATAATTGCTATAATAATTATGCATTGGAAATTTGTTTTTTAAAAGCTCTACTCTTTTAAATAAATTTTAACCAATTTATTGTTTTTATATGGGAACCTAAAGTAGCTTAAAATTTTAGTTTTCAAAAAAATTTTTTTATTCAAAAAGGCGTAACTAACAAAAATAGAATTTCACAGGAGAAGCAAACAACTTTGAAAAGTGAAAACTATAGACATGTCAGAAAAACATGCATTGATAAGTTGTCCATGAAATTTTTCACACAATTTTCAAGGAACCCCATTTCATTATATTTTGATAGAAAAAAATGTGTAATTACGTCGTTTAGCAAATAAATACATATATTAAATTAACACACTTTTAGTTACGTCCCTTTGTTTTTTCTCAATAAAAGCTTAATTTTTGATCACAGAAGTGTAAAATTTTGTCAAGACATAGTATAATGGCATTTATTATAAACAATCAAAAACTCGATTTTGAATTTTTTGTTAGGTACACCTTTTTGCATTTTAGCTAACGATATACAGTTTGGAAGTTATACTTTAGTCTCAAACATTAAAATTTTTTCTCCTGTCTCCTTTAATAACTTTATAATTTATATTTTGCTTTGCCTATCAATGTGCATTATTTTAAACTAAAAGTTTTTGTAATTATTTTAATTAATAATAAAAAATAAACAAAACAAACTAAATATAAACTTAAATCTTTTTGGCTTTATTTTTATATTTTTCTAAATTTAATATATTATTACAAATATAAGTTGCTTATATACCAAATTTACAAAAAAAAAAAAAAAAAAAAAAATTATGTTCTATTTTGCAATTTAAACTAAACTTTAACAACTATGAAATAAAATTGTTTTTATGTTAAAATTTATTAACTTAAAAAAATGAAATATACAATATTAAGTAGCTCTCCAAAAGAAAAGAAAAAACAAAACCCACTATATTCGAAATAAAATAAGTTATTAAACAATTATTATAGTAGTTTTTTGCTGTTACTCGTACAATAGTACAACATAATGTTTGCAACCTTTCTGCTATAAAACAAAAAAATTAATATGTAAAGAAAATTAAAATTTTTCAAAACTCATTCATACTCATAAATAACTAAACAAAATAGAAGAAAAACGAATCACAGAAACCATTAAAAGAAATAGTATAGAAACATAAATCAACCACATCATCATACCAACCAACAAATTTTTTCCATTAAAAATGAGTCAGTCAGTTAGTGTAATGTATTGTTTTGAAAACCGAATTATAGAATATAAAATGAAGAAAAAAATCAATTATACCATAGATTTACAGAATTAACTGGGCATTTTAATGACAAGCCTAAGAAAAACCATTTAGTATATTTGTGCTAATCAAATTTTGAAAAAAAACAAAAAAAAAAAAAAAAAATTACTACTACTATTTAATAATTATATATGTATTAAAAAATGCGTAATCTTAAAATAACACGTAAAAATTGTAATACTTTCTAAACAAAACCAAAAAAGTAAATAAATTTTTGTGTGGCACATAATGTCAAAAAAGGCTTTATTTCAATTTTATTTTAAACTAAAAATGTTTGAAAAGTAAACGTTTTATGAATTAAGGTTATCCTAAATTAATCTTAACTGCATGCTCAACTTATTCCAAAATCTTTATGAAAACACAGCTTTAAAAATATTTTCTATACACATGTATGCATATTTGTATGAGATTGTTTACGTTCGAATTTTGAAGAGGCAGTTAATAATATCTATCAGGAATAATATCTATGTATATCGATATAATTATTGATTAAAATACAGCTATTAAGACATGAAGCAGCAGCTAGCTATACACATACAGTTTTTGCCGAAAGTTCTTACTTGCTATTATTAATTTTTATATGTTTACTTAGGGACTGAAATTTCAAATAGGCTGACTTCATAAACGCAGTATTGGAGAAGCATAACTTAAAACTAATGCCTTGAGAAATCATCAAAAAAAAAAAAAACGAGGCACAAATAACGCAGCCGTTGTGCAGTGAATGCGTTTACCGTGAAATTATGATCTAAAGGCATTGACTAGATAAAGGTTATGGAGTTTAGGAAGCTATTCCTTTTAGGGATGCATTGCAACAATGCGTTTATGAAATCAGCCATAGTTTTGCAATATTGTAAAAATAAATTCAATTGCGATCATAGGACAAAACAATGAACGACCATTAGAGGAAAAGCCCGCTAGATTAATTACCTTTTGGGTTGAGAATCAAAACCAATTTATAACATTATCTAAAGTTGCAATAAAATATCTTATAGTCATTACTATTTCGGTTCCTTCAGAAAGTTGCTTATCAGCAGGACACTTTTTCCAAAATTGTCATCTATAATAACGTGCGTACATACATACGTTTAATTAAGTGATAAAAACAACGAACTGTAGCCTGGGAGGTTACAGCGTATTTCGATTCTAAAGAAATAATTTACGAGTTCAAACCATTTGCACTGTGCATTACGATTTTCGCAATCGTTCGAAACGAAGGCAGAGGTTGTATTTAAAAAAAATGGGAAATTTGATGAAAACTTTTTGTTCGCAATAGAGAGAGGCTGTTAAGAAAGGGATATTTTGTTTTCAATAAAGTTTAAAAAACGTCCGTTTATTTGAAACAAATATTACGAAAATCGTAATACACAGTACAAATTATTCGAATTCGTAAATGATTTCTTTTGAATCGGAATACGCGGTAACCCCCCTGATAAAAAAAACTAGTTAAAATTTTCTTGCTCTAGTAATATCGATAAATATCAATAGTATACCAGCACTAATACATACATAGGTATTTGCTTTTGTTGTCCTTTCGAAAACTCGTACACGTTCAGACGTTGCGTTTTTTGTAATACTCCATTTTTTCTCTTTCTCCCATTTTTCCTTTTTTAACTCAATTGTAAAAATGGGAACAGCAGCTTGAGATTGAAATCCATAGGAAAGAGTTTTAACCGAAATGTGGAATAACCTCCCTACAAATAGATATCTTAAAAAATAGAATCTGGGAATTTATTTCTCATTGTGAGTAACATTTATTATATAAATTTTCATATGTATTAATTGAATGTGTATTCTAAGTCAAATTACAATTTCTTAAAAGCTTTTATACTTTAATAGTCTTATTCCTTCAATGTTTTCTAGCAATATTTTTTATACACGTTCGCACGATTTAAAATCGCAAAACGCTAAATTTATTTAAAAGTGTTCTGTAACTCGTGCGTTTTGCATGCGATCTGCCATATTTTTTTAGGATTATTCTAGTTTCCTTGAGCATACTTTTTCGATTTGAAATTTCCAAACTTTTTTTATTTTTATACATAAGTTAAAAGTATACATATAAATACACGAGTTATTTCTTAAATAAATTAAGCAATTACGGAAACTTTAGTCCTTCTTTGCGTAATTGAACTAGTATTCGTGGGAGGAGATATTCTAATTTACAAGAATTTAAAAAAAAATACAGAAAAATGTTCTTATATTATTATAAGATGCCAGAACACGCTGGAATTCTTTTATTTTAAAGTTTTATGTAGGGAATGGCAAATGGATTCCAAAATCGATTTTTCGATCGACTTTTTTTTATTTCGATTTCAAAATCGTTTTAGATAAATTTGAAAACTTACCTTACCTTACCTTATTGGCAAAATACTAGAAAATTTGAATTAAAATTTTTAAAATATTTTATTTTTATGACTACTGTTTATAATTTTCCTGTAAAAAGTAAAAATGTGTAAATTTTGAGTTGACCTTTAGAGGAACCAGTGCGATATGTATGTAAATTTTAACACATTAAAATTGTATTCTTGATTAAAGTTATAAATAGTTTTATTCTAATTTCTTCGACCTTTTTAAAAATAATATTATTCCTTATTAAATTTTGAGCTTAAGGTCACTTTATGAAATTTCATAAATATATCCTGAAGAAGATTTCCAAAGGAAATCGAAATATTGATTAAAATAAATAAACTATTTTAAATAAAAGTGACCTTAAGCTCAAAATTTAATAAGGAATAATATTAAAGTTATAAAAAAAAATTGTGAATTTCAGCAATATTTTTTATAATAAATTAAATACATTTCAAAAATGTGCAAATTAGTCAATGTATGGATATTATTTCGAAGGATTATGAGAACAGTTCTTTGACAGTGGCGACTGTTTCTTTGCTAACTTACTATTTAGTAAGATTTAGAAAACAAAAGCTTTGTTTTTCATTGATGTCGGAAAGATGCAGAGATATTCCCTTTCAATTTTGGATTTGTAAGGATAAATTACTTTCCGTTTTACCATTCTGCTATTAACAAGATTTAAATATCGCTCTCACGCTGATCTGTTTTAATTTTAGCGTATTTCTCCAGGAATGTCATGGTTTAATTCACCTTTTGTGTTTCTATAATATTATGTTGATTATGTTTTGTTCGGTACGATCTATTTATTTTTTGAGTAGCGATTATCTTTACAAGAACATATCTAAAAACCAGGGGCTGCTATACTCTATTACGATGGGAATATAATTTCGATGCAAAAGCTAAATGCCAACTTGGTACTCTCTATCATTTTCGCAAAACATTTTTAAAATGAAGAGATTTCCATACAAAAAGAAAAAAACGTTCATGACACACACACATTTAAAATGTTATTTTTGTATGGAAATCGATATTCAGGTTTCTCCGTAAATTGTGAATAAAATCAAAATTTGTGCACCGATTGCAATGAAATAAACCTCATTTCATTTGAAATTATGTAAAAATTAATGTTTTTAGACCAAAACTGTAATTTTTTCGCATTTTTATTTTGTATGAATTTATAAAGAGCAAAAAATTTGTTATTTTTTTAATTTTACTTTTTTTCTTCAAAAATTCAACTATATCCCCGAAACCACAGGGCAAATTTAAAAATTGTTGCCGAGTTTGAAATTTTTTGTTAACTGAATATGGTTAACCTTTTTCAAGTTATTCCAATATATGTAGTGAAAGTGCCTTAATTTTGGACATAACGATATATCTTGAAAATTATAGCCGATAGAAAAAATGGAGATTAGATTTGCAATCAACGACCTCAAATTAATAAAAATATGCAATCAAAGACCGCACAAAAAAAGTTTAAATTTGTTCTCTGGTGTAATTTACTGTAGCTCAAATATAAAAACCCCTCCTGCAAATCATATTTTATAAAGGCAACCAATAATAATGCTGTGTGGTCAGTAGGCTGTCCCGTCCTTGTATGAGAAAAATGTTTTTTCGATCTACACTTTCGCAAGAGATATCAAAATTTGCGTAATTTTACACAGATTACGGTAAAAGTAATAAAAATCGAATTAAATGCCATCTTGAGGGCTCTACTTTTGAAAACGTTTTTGCAAACCTAAACCGTAAGCTTAAAATAATAAAAAAAACAAAGGGCTTAATATTTATTTTATTAATAAATGTTATACTTGCAATTAATGTACAAGAAAATAAAAATTATAATAAATGACTAAAACTTAAAATTTAAACATATTTTTTTGGCCAAAATTTGGCATTTCTGCTTGTGATTTCAACCTGGTTCTAATAAGGCCTTCTCTAAAAGCAGCGTTAGTTACACTTTGAGAGGGCTCTGTTACCAGCTTAACACATCTTTTAAACAGCTTGTGTGTGACAAGTAAGCCAACAATTTCCAAGCTGTTATCTTTTACCATGATTTGAAGGTCCTCATTAGGAACATGCCGAAGAACCGGCGGTGCTGTAACCCTACACTCGTGCCATGTCATAATTTCGGTGTAATCTCCAGCAGAGAAGTTAATTTTTGGTGGTTTAAATATTCTGTGTTTTGTGCTACTTTTAGCTTCTCTAGCTTTGATTATTCGTTGCAATGCCAGCCGAACGTTGTCTCTATCATCAAACAGCGTACTGACAAGTAGATTTTCCGGGTGAGCAAAAAAAGCATTTTTTCAATAACAGAATCCACAACAGAAATCATATTTTCTTGTAAAAAATGATAATACATAATCAGATGAAAAAATGTTTGGCTCCTTCTTTAAAAGACGTTTTTCGTTTGATTAGGAACCAAATCGGAGCGTATACTTTAACGACATAATTAACAAGGAGTTGCAAATTTTCTGATGGATTTAGGGTGCTAACGTAAACTCTGAGTAGACAATTAGCAGAGGTAAGCCATCTCGAGTGCGCAATTTTTCCAGGTTTACGGTTTGCCAGCTCAGGACTACAATAACCAGTTTGTACAGCTTTACATATCTTATAAAGATATTTTTGATCCGGACTTAGTTGATTGACCACATTTTTCGGCAAGTCAGGCAAATTACCAGCCACCGCACAAAAAGACACCGTTGTTTCATTATCACAAGTAGCTAATTTTTTTCCAATAAGTCCACAATATTCTCTAGGTCATCTAACGTCAAGAATAAATGACGAAGGGGTAACTCATTGGCATGGAGCATACAAACATACCATTGTAGCTGTCTCTTCAAATACTCCTCCAAATATTGAATAACGCCACCCTTCCAACCGGTATTAGTTGCAGTTCTGTCACATCCAATGCAAATCACGTCATCTAAATTCCAACCTTTATCTTCTAATAAAGTTGTGATCGAAGTTAGAGTGCCCTTTGCAGTGCCACGACTTGGCGTTTTGTGACCGAAATAAATTGATTCAGGTTCTGCTAAAATTGAGATGTGTTCTCCCCTATTTTCTCACTTATCAGAGTCTTGTCTTTTCGTCCGTCAAAGTAAATGCTTTTAATAACAATACCTACAATGTCTTTTGAATTTTCTTTGCGGAATTTAGATACAACTCTGTAAACGTAGTTTTAATCAATTACCAGAGTTAAATTGTTGGTAGAAATCAAGCCGAAGTCAGTCAAAACCGCAACAGCAGCAGCAGAATGAGCCGATAAACCGTATCTATCATAGACCTTAGCAACTGCTGGCAACGGCAATGTATTCCGATTCGCCGTTGATGTCGAAGGTCCATCTGTCGAAAGTGTGTTAGTGGAAGATGCCTCCGTTATCCGATACGCAAGGGAAGATTCACACAGTGAAACTTGATCACAATTTTCTGGGAAAGAATCGGGTTCTTTCATAAAACGTTCCTTTTTTGCTGACCTTATTGAAAGTTCAATTTGTCTCTGTTTTCGTTTTATTAATCGAGCTGTTTCTTTTTTATCAACACCACATACATATAATAATTTTTCTGTTATTTCTTTGATCCAACAAAAAACTTCTTTCACTGATTGGAACTTTCTTAGGTTTTAAACATGAACAAAATTCAAATAAAGTGCATTTGCAAGCGGCAACGTCGAAAAGCTTCTCAGATGACTAAAAAAAATTTCTCCGGAACTTTTTTTTATAAAAAATTCGTTATAGCCGTTGTACGTTATAAATGAACTTCAATATGTCTATCAAATTCATAGTTGCCGTAGTTTAGGTGTCGAAATTAAGGATAGCGCAATATAATCATGAAAATAGATACTTTCCAAAACTTTGAAAATCGGTAGAACCCTAAAGATAAAGTTTAATTTTATTTTTTAAATCATTTTGGTAATCTACGATCAATTACGCAAATTTTAGGAGGTCTTGCGTTAGGGAAATCTAAAAAAAAATTTCGGGACAACCTAGTGGTCAGGTTTTATAAAGATCCCATATAAAGCTTACTTCTAATACATATGTTCGAAATCTCGGTGGAGAATATTAAAGATTCGGCACAGCCGATTATAATACTGTTACTTGTTATTCATACATATTTGAGTTGATTCTCGTTTTACTTTTTAATATTCGCTTAAACTAAATAAATTAAGTAAACTGCTAAAATAAAGTATATAATTTACCGATAGCTAAAGGTAGGAGTTTATCGGCCGTATAAAAAGTGTTCCATTATTACAACTTTACTTTAACCTACCAGGTAGGATAAACCTTAATTTACTTTATCGCTCACTTAAGGTTAAAGTAAAGTTTTGATAATGGAACACTTTTTATGAGGCCGGTTAAAGTCTTCTTTTAGCTACCGGTAAGTTGTGGAAAGTGGCCTAAAAATATCAAAAAATTGTTTATAAATTTGGCTGAGATACATATTTAAATACATATGTAAGTAGTACGTACTTAAAACTTAATCTCTCATATATTCCTTAATTGAAAACAACTGAATGTCAAATGCATATAAATTTATTTATTTAATAAAATTTTTTTTTGTTAATATATTTATTATCAGTCGTATATCAATTTTTTAACCATCAAAAAGACCTCATGCCTTGTTGTTGTTGGTTTTTTATTTTTTCTGCTTAATAGAGTTCACCAAAGGAATTCACGTAACAATACAAATTGAAAAACAAAATGTGAATGTAACTATAAATTGTCATTCAATATTCAATTGCCTTAGATTAATAAAAAAAACTAAATTACGAACATGTATTTTAGATTAGGTGATAAATTGTGAGTGCTATAAAATGTGCAGCAAAACAAAAAATTTATAATAATGGGTCACAGTTGCCAAATAAAAAATTTCAAGCATTACAAAAATCGTTAGTAATCGAGTATTCGTATGTGGAGTGTGCAAGTTGGTGATGATAATGGTGTGTTATACAAGACTAAAACCCTGAGTTTGTTGAATTGCCTGCAAAACTTTAAATTTTAGTCGCTCTTTTGTATTGTAACGTGGCAAATCTAATAGATTAAAACAAGTATGAGCCACGGGTAAAAATTTATCGTCATTTGTGGGTTGTATGCAAATCTAAAAAGAGATGGACGTAAATTTGTTGTTACTTTTAGATTAATTAATAAATTAAATTAAAGAAACACTCACATTAATGGCTTTCATACCCTGTATAGGAATACGATCACTACCGGTCAAAAAGAGTAAAAATTTCTTCTTCTCTGTTAGAGGTAAATCATGAAAAACCTCCCAAAACCATTTAACCTGAATTTAAGGAAAATTAAAAATACATACATATTTGTAAAAAATTAAAAATTAAAAAAAATATGTATTTTTACGATAATAGTAAAAAAGTTTACTTTTGTGTAAAAGTGTATTTCTTAAAAAATATGTATTTTTCCGAAGCCTTTTTTTTGGGAAAATGAGCATTTTTTTTTTAAATGTGTATTTTTGTTAGCTACAGGGCAATTGGCTTTTCAATAAATACTATGGTGACGGAAGCGTACATAGTTGTTGAAAATGCATTTTTGAGCAACAAATTTTTATGTAAAAATTATATTTTTGAGCAAAATAGTGCATTTGTTTAAATTAATTATGATTATTTCGCAAAAAAAAAGTAAAGTAGTACTTACCGTTTCATCACTAGATGTATATCCATTCTTGTATTCACAATTTCGTTCTAAAGCTTTCCAATCATACTCTTCATTGCCAACCACCATAGCCATTAGTTCCTCAGGTCTGAATATTTTAAGCACACGACCTGAGCAAACCTTTAAAAAAATTATAACCCTGAAAAATACATTAAAATGTTTAACGTTTAAACTCCTACCTTCATGAAACCATTTTGAAAAGCTTTAAATTGATCATCCACAGCCTTGTTGAAAATAAAATCCACATATAAATCTACAAATTCATGTCTAAAGAGTTTAAATTTAAATAAACATACATATATGTATGTATGTATGTAAATTATTTTCTTAATATCTGAATTTTGTTTTAGTCTTTTACCTATTCTCCTTGGTTACGGCAATATTACCACCATTCGCTTTTAATGGTTCACTTTTCGATTCCCCAAAAATATCTCTAGATATTTCAAAATGCAAATCAAATGTTTCCTCAAAGTCATCGCCATCATAATCTAATATTTGTTGCATAGAATTGGCCAAGGTGGGCGATAGTTCTTTTAAATCGCTTAAATCCACTTTATCATTTAAAAGTTTCTTATACAAGGCCAATGGAAATGGTAAGTTAATAATAGTAAAATTGTATATAGCTAAGCCACAAATTACGCCAATTAGAAAGTACATAGTTTCAGTCTCGAACGTAACATCGACAAACCATACAACACGTGAATCTTCATATTCCTTGAACATACCATATTTTGGATCAATGAGATCTTTTAAAAGTAACATGAAGAACTCCTTCCGTACACCACCAGCATCTTCAGCCTCTTCACCATGGAATTTAACCTTAAGAGGCTTTTTCAAATCACTTTGTTTATATTGAGCTATTTCGCGTATTGTATCTTGAACAAGATTCTCGCGTGTAACATTTAAAACAACAAATTGAGAAACAGGTGTGCCAAAGGCTATGTAACTGAGGAAACTCTTAAGAATTAAAAGAAAATTAAATATGAGTATTAGAAATAAGTAAATGAGATGAAAAATCTTACATCATTTGTGGCATTTTGCATCGCTTGATGCATTTGTATGGCTTGATCGGTTTGTAAAAGAGTTGTCTTTGCAGCAGCATTAAATAGAAACGGGTAATTGCAAATATTAAACGAATCCGTCTAAGAAGTTTCCATATAAAATAAGGATTACTTAAAAATTGTTTTTAACTATTTTTCTTAAAAACCTTACATTTTTATCAAATAGCCAGTGTAAATATTCCTGTTGTATATCAACAAAATCTGGTAATTCCGGCCAATGGAATATTTCATAATGAACTTTCTCTTTGCGTTCTGTGTTATTTACATGATGCAAGAAAAGTAACAGTTTTAAGGCTGCCACTAAATTTGAATTAAATCTTACCAGCTGTAAAATAAATATATTTTATTAAATTATTTTATGTATAATTTGAAGTTTCTAGAGCAAAACTTACTCTCTTCTGTGAAGGACTACCCACTATGGGCGGTATTTTAAAACTGATAATATAGGCCACTACTTCTTTAAAATTCGATACTAAATGTTCAAACCAATCGGAGGACATTTGAGCCCACCATTTTCCGACAATTTTTCGAGGTATTTCATTTAAACCACAAGTAGCTTTGCTAAATGGTGTATGCAATAGCTCATAATTTTTTGAATTAACAAATTCGTGATAGAATGGCAATAGCAAATAAACTCTTAAAGTCTCAACATCAGCAGGAGATGGTGTCAGAGAACTTAACAATTCGTTGGTTATCTTATCCCAAATCTGAAATTTTAATTTACAAAAATTATAGTATACAATAAGCTTTTGCTTAATAATGTCTACTACTCACCACAGATTTAAGACTTTCATTTTCTACTTTACGTAAATATCCAAAAGATTTTTCTGCTGACTGTAAATCAATACCATGATGTTTTGATGTACAACAGAAATGACGATAGTTTGACAATAAAAATGAAGCATTTATACAGGCTTGACTTTTAAATATAAGTTCAACTAATGATAAAAGATCCATATCAACAGCACTATCTGGTTCAACACGTGAGATTTGCTCTGTAGATTCTTCTGTTAAAAAAAGAACCTGACTCTTGACGCTAAAAAAAAGTTTAAAAATATATATTTTTGTATATTTTTTTTTAATTAAAAGTTTAAAAATATATATTTTTGTATATTTTTTTTAATTAAAAGTTACAATATTAAAAAATGTCAAAGTTTTTCTTGGGATTCAAAAATTAATTAACAAGGTTTCTTTCAAATGTGCTAAATTCCCATTTCATACTATTGAGAAACTGAAATTTATTGTTGAAGGGATAAGTTATTCCTATTACAATAAGATCATTTAAAATGTTGGTTATCGTTAGGTATGAAAAGATGTACATGTGTTCATTTTTAAAGAAATGGTTGTTTGTTTCAACCAAGTTAAGACAATTTTTGATGTATTCGACTGAAGTTCAGTGTATTCTAGCCAGATAGTTCTAAATAGCTTAAAAGGTAGAAGGATATTATATTAAGGCCCGTTTTCACAACACCGATAGCTAAATGTAGACTTTAACTCTATTAAAGTTGTAATAATGGAAAACTTCAGTAAGTTTTGAAAACGGGTCTAAGTATTTAATTTTCTACAGCAGTGAAATATTTTAATTAGTCAGTCAGCTGTTTCAAATAAAATGTTTAAAAAAAGCTTTTATTCAAATTTTGTAAAATAATACATAATGCAATTTCCAGTTTAATATCACGTATTAGTTTAACAATTTAATTATTGTAATTTAACAATTTCTTTATTTTAATTTAACAAATTAATTATGGTAAATTTAAAAAATTACAAATATTTATCACTTTTTTTGTACTTCGTTAGCAAGGACATTTTTACCGTTTTCGATTTTTACAAAATTGAAAAATTAGTTTTTATGATTAATTCACTCTCTTAATTTTCAATTAAAATTTAACTACGGTCTTTTCTCCAAAAGAATGAACTAATAATTCTTTCAGTTGTTTGAATGAGAAAGTGAAAATACGAATATTTTCGAAATTGGGAAATTAACAACTTTGTAGATAGAAATTCTTTTCATTTATTTTTTACGGGTTTTTCTTTTCAAATATTTTCAGCAAAATTTTTTACAGCCTGTTCATCGATTTCGAACGTTAACGTTCGCATACAAAAATATATTTAAGACAAAAATAAAATTCGAAAATTTGTTTTTGTTTTAAATGTAATTTTCTATGCGAACATTGATATTCTAAATCGTTAAACAGGCAGTTAATGATTGAATAATTCTACAAATCATGGACTGAAATGTTTGAGTTAAGGTTAAAAATCTAAAGTTTTTCAAATTTATTATGGGTTAGGCTGAAACGTTTTCGTATATAAAGTTTCGTTTTCGATAGAAACTCATGTACACGCATTTGAAAAAGACAATTCTCCTGTTTATTATCCAAGGTTTGTCAGTTCGGCTATGAAACCATAAAATTTTTGATTCGTATCTTGCTTCACGTAAAACGAAATCACTTTTGATCTTCGACAAGCCTGAATGTGTGGACAGTATTTCAAAGGATTATGGCAATAGCTCCTCAGTGGCGACTGTTTCTTTGCTAAGTTACTATTAAGATTTAGATTTAGAAAAGAAACGTTTTAATGTCATTGATGTCGGAAAGATGCAGATTTTTTTTCCTTGTAATTTCGTATTTGTTAGGTTAAATTACATACTTTTTGTTTTTCACTCTGATTATAACTAGATTCAAATATCGCTCACACACTGATCTATGTGAATATTAGCGTATTTCCGCAGGAATGCCATTGTTTAATTCACCTGGTGTGTTTCTATAACATGTTGATTTTAACAAAGCTGACTTTTAGTGTTTGGTTCGGTACGATATGTTTGGACTGTTTTATTCACTGTCCATTGAAGACTTTAATTTCTGAAGAACAAGAGCCCCTATATTAAAGTTGAAAGTATATCAAGGGCACTAATAGGTAAATAAGTAAAACTACAACTTTAAACTTGGAAATCTGAATAAACATACCACCTATATGTTGTGCATAATTAAAATTAAAATTAAAAATTGCCAAAATTTTGATAAAAATAACAAAATTAATTTTAAAAGTCCAATAATCGATTTCAGTACAAAATTGCATGTGTAAATTCGAACGTAAAAAATCGATTTTTTTTACCACAAAATCGATTTTCGATTGGAATCGATTTACCATTCCCTAGTTCTAAACATCTGTTGTGCCATCAGTTCTTACAATATTTTATTTAATAATTTCATCCCTTTTTAGTAATTTTAGTTGTCAATGAAAACACAATTTTCATGTTTCTCTAAAGGTAAATTTATAGCAGGTAGCCGCATGATTACAACAATTGAACAATAAAACTAACAACCGGTCTTTTTATTGTTGTCATGTGATACGAACTGTCAAACAGCAAAGGGGTTGATAAGAGACAAAAAAGCCAAAAGATAAAGACAAAAAACTTGTTTACTTGTTTACTAAACAACATTTGACAGTTCGTTTCACAAAACGAGCAAATAAAAAATAATCAGCAGGCTTTCCGAGATAAAAATGATACACACGGTTCATTAAAAGTATCAATAGCACCGAAAAACGATAAAATTGATTCATTAGTATAACAACGGTAACGCTGTCCACGATCACAACCCAATACATACAATAAAACAACACTTCTGTTAATGTAAATATCAACGTCCCATCTTCGTTAACTTCGGTATTTATTAAAAGTTTCAGTCTGTCAAACGAAACACTTCCGAACATGTCGAGTGCCGATGTTCTTTGTTGTTTTCAACATTTCGGGTTTTGCTTTTGCCTTCACTACGACTGTTTCATTTAATGAATCAGAAGTAAAGGCAATTGTTTATTTTCGTCCAATGAAAAATCAGAAAGTGGAAGAAAAAGCAATTTTTTGATTTTGACTGCAGCTTTTTAAACCCTGCTTTTAACTAATTATAATTATAATAGTAATTACTAATTAGTAATTACTTTACAAGACAACCTCTTTAGTTAAGTAGCGAAAACTTTTCTATAATACCAAACCAACGAATTTAAGTTTTTTTAAATAACTTTAGAAAATTGTATTATGTTTTGTCCAAATTTTCTAAATAAAATTACTTTTAATTATATTTTCCTTAAATATTAAAGTTTTTCTTTTAATGGGATATTTTGATGAAACAAATTTGTTATTTTTAATAATTTCTAGATTTTTTTTCTTTTTTCATAAAGTTTGGATTCAATGTTCTATTAAGAAATCTCTTAAAAGGAACCGTGTAAGAAAATATTTTATTTGATATTCACAAACTTACTCATATATACGACAATCAGCTGCAGGTATTTTATCTTCAAAATAGGTACATATGACTAAAGAATGATCCCCACCCGAAAATATTTGTTTTATTATATATGATGGCTCCAAATCTTTAGTTATTTCTGATTCTATTAATGCGTGGCCACTAGGAGAAACCTATTAAGATAAAACAAAAAGTTTTAATCAAATTAAAAAAAAGTCAATAATAAATTAAAATATTTAGAGTACATATAAATCTTCGTATTTAAAAACAAAATTTTGCCATTTATTTTGGGAGAATAAAATGTATAGTAAAAATAATCCTCCACTAATAATGAGTCATCGTCAAAACGAATTCATTACAGGTGATCTTAAAAGCCCTGTTGATAACTTTTTTTCTGTAGCTTTATAATTGTTGGATGTCAAAATATTGTTTATTCTTTGTTTCTGTTTTGTTTTGTTACAAAAACAAATTGCTTGTGGTTTTTTAACGAGTTTTACTTGTTGTAATGCCGAGATTACCTGTAATGAATTCACCTTGATCATCGTACAATTTTTTCTTTTTTTCCATAACAAAGAAAACTTATTTGTACTCCTAGTGTATTTGAAATTCCTTTCATTAAGAAAATTATATTAACTTTAAACACTTCGTACCCAAGGACCTAAAACAACTTGCGGTATTGGCGTGCTGTTTGTAACACGAGTACCCAATTGGCCCGCACAGCCCAAACCAAAGCCATAAACTCGTCCACGTGAAGGTACCAAAGCTAATGTATGCTTTGTACCACATGCAATTTGTGTCACCATACTACCCATTAGTTCTACAACCATGCGAGGTAAAACTTCATTTGCATCCCCACCATGACCAAGCTGGCCATATCGGCCAGAACCACAAGTAAAAACACCACCATCATTTGTTAGGAACACAGAAAATTCTTCACCACAGGATATATAACGTACAGCCAAGCTGCGTAATGTTTTCAATTGGGTAGGATAACAACGATTAACATAGTCATTGAGGCCTAATTGACCACAATTGTTACGACCCCAACCAAATACAGCACCAGATTTTGAGATAACAAAAGAATGATTGCCACCGCAGGTAATAAAGGCAATGGGTATACCCTGTAAGGCAGTAATTACACGAGGCACGTTTGAATGTACTAAATCGCTGGTTGAAGCTACGCCGAGTTGTCCATAAATATTAGAACCCCAAGCATATAATTCGCCGCCTAAAAAAGAAACATTTTCAAATTTAATTTTTTTTATTTAAAATCAAAACTTACAATTTGTTAAGGCCAAACTATGGTTATTGCCACAGGCTATTTGTACTGCATGTTTTGATACTAAATTTCGCACAATTTTCGGTTGTATCACCACATCAAGACTATTCGTTATACCCAGTTGGCCATAATCGTTATGGCCCCAAGTAAAAATCTGACCCCAATCGTTTAGTGCCATCGAATGGCGCGCTCCGCAACTTATACGTGTTATGGCATAGTTTTCCAATTCTGCTATTAGTTCTGTGTTATGGAAATGAATAAAAAAAATTGTTTTTTTTATAGCGTTTGCTCAAATACTGACAACTTTAAAAGTAGATATGTACATAAAAAATAATGAACATATTTTCAATCAGCTAGGGTATGAATTACTACAATTAATATATGTATGTAATATAATAATGCTTATGTAAAAATTCAATAAATTTTCATTTAAAATGGTAAATTATCAAAAATAGAACGTGGGATTTTTTTTTTCTTTTTTTATAACTATTTTATTGCATATTTATTATTTTCAAAATTTTCTTTACATATAATTTACTTCATTGCTAACCAAAGAATAGCTCAAGTTGATGGGGTATAGCATTATTCTTAAATATACATACATACATATCTAAAGCTTCATGTTAAACAAAGGTCGGCTTAAGCAAAAAAAAAATTAATATTATGGAGGGAATAAAGTACTATGTGCTGTTTTCACAACACAAGTGACTGCACGTTTAATGAAATTTATAGGAAAAGCACTCAGTTTTTTGAGCACATATTATAAAAAATCTTTACTGCCTGTTTTTAGAAAATGAAAACAAGCGAGGCATAACCGCAAAAAAAAAGCTCAAGTAGCACCATTTTAATTTTCGTTTTTTTTAATAAACGACTTTATTGGCAACACTTGGATCATCTCCTAAAATGTCATGGTCACATAAGGAACCGTTACGATTTTATAGCAAAAACAATTTTATCTCAAGCGACAATATTCATACAAAATTTTTATGAAAACAAATAAAAAAATCTTCTCCTGTAAAATTTTGTTTTTGTCACTTAAGCTTTTTTTGCGGTAATGACTCGACAAGTGCTTGAGTGAGAAATTATATTGAAAATAACAATAAAAAACGAAAATTTGTTTTTGCTTTCAATATATTTTCTCAGTCACTCACTTGTTTTATGTGCTGTTTTCACAACACAAGTGGCTAAACGTAGTAAAATTTATATGGAAAACATTAAAAAAACTGAGTGCTTTTCATATAAATTTTACTACACGTTCAGTCACTTGTATTGTGAAAACAGCACATAATTTTCTTAAAACAGGTACATAGTTATAAATTGAAAATTTACTTATGTGCTGTTTTCACAACACAAGTAATTGAACGAGTAGTAAAATTTGTAAAATATGAAGAGCACTCAGTTAGTTGAATATTTTTCATACAAATTTTACTACACGTCCAATCACCTGTGTTGTGAAAACAGCACATTAAAGAACAAATGTTAAAATAATTGTTAATTTTTTTCAAATATGTTGTTTTGAAATACAGTTGAACCGGTTAATACAGGCCCGGATAACCGATGTCCAACTATACTTAAGTAAAGACATAAGATTTGCATTTATGTATCTAGAAAAATGTATATGAAAAACTACGCGTTCAATCACTTGTTTCGTGAAAACTGAAAACAAAAACAAATTTGAGTTTTTTTTATTGTTAAAAAAAATATTTCCATACAATCTGTTTTTGAAACAAAAATAATTTTTTTTCGTTTGGGAATTTATTTATTTATTAATCCATATTGTAATACAAAGCCATTAAGGCCAAAAAACGTATTACATAGCAATAAGATCCCGAGTATAGTACTTCACCTAATCGATAAAAACAACTTACTTATTTATGTATATAAATATAACTGCAGCCGTCAATTTAACTTATTGGCCCCCCGTAACAAATTATAAAAAGTAATATTAACTGCCTGTTTTTAGAACGCGAGCACAAAAATGAGTCTTAACTAACATACAAAACAAATAAAAAATTTCAAAATTTGTTTTAAATGTTTTTTTAAACGAGTCACTTTTGCCCTCGCGTTCTAAAAAAAACCATATAAAAAGATTCACTGCCTGTTTTTAGAAAACGTAAGCAAGTGAGTGAGAAATAATATTGAATACAATAATAAAAAACGAAAATTAGTTTTTGTTGTCAATATAATTTCTCACTGGTCCAATTTCTCACGTTTTGGGTGCAACGGCTTTTCAATGTATGCGTGTGGGTTTTCTGTCACCCAAATGCGACAATTTTGCTTGTTTACATATCCGCCATGATCAAAATGAGCTTCATCTGAATGGATGATTTTTTTTGGCAACATCGGCACCTTCTGTAAGTCGATCGCAGGCCCACTTAGCGAAGCGAAAACGCATATTTCCCAGCGTTGTTCAAGCGTATACACAACAAAATTCGTTCAGCGGAAGGATAAAACTAATTATCTGTCAAATCAGACATGAGCTTAGTGTTACCATTCACGAAATAAGCACTAGTTGAAAAAAAACGTTAGATGGCGGACCCGTTACATAATTTAAAACATTGCAGATCAAAATTAAGTTAAATTTTTTGTTTTTTTATATCACACATTAATATCGTGTTGTTTCCAGGGGGGTTACCGCGTATTTCGATTCGAAAGAAATCATTTACGGATTCGAACAATTTGTACTGTGTATTACGATTTTCGTAATATTTCTTTCGAATAAATGGAAGTTTTTTATACTTTATTGAAAACAAAAAATCCCTTTCTTAACAGCCACTCTCTATTACGAACAAAAATGTTCATCAAATTTCCCATTTTTTTTTTAAAATACAAGCTCTGTCATCGTTTCGAACGATTGCGAAAATCGTAGTACACAGTACAAATTGTTAGAACTCGTAAATTATTTTTTTACTTCGAATCGAAATACACAGTAACCCCCCTGGTGACAAGCAATTAATTATGTAGTAGTATACATTCGAAGAAATACATCCATTCTGTTAAAATGTAATAATATTTCACTTCGAGATCAATTGATGAAAGCCTATTTTAAAAGTAAAAAACGGATTTTCGGGTGTGTTCTAGAATCCGAATCCACTCGAAAGTGGATTTCTTTAGCAGTATTGGTGTTCTGCATTTCATATCCACATGTTTTTATTCGTTTTCAATTAGAGTAGATATTGGTTGGTGAAAGTAAACCGAATCGATTTTTATTGTAATATGTGATAACATTTTTACCAAAAAAATTAATTTTGTTTTTAGCTTAAAACCTTCTTAATCCAATTTAATCAAAACTTTATCGTTATCTAAAACGCAAAAGGCCCTTAAATTTTTTTTTTTTTTTTTTTTTTTAATTTTCCTAAGCAAATCCCGCGAAGCTTTATGCTTGTCTGCAGGAAAGAAACCAAAGTCTCTGGTGGGAATCGAACCCGCAACACCGGCGCTGATAGACTAGCTCGCTACCAGCTAGCCTACCGGGGCACTTAAGGTCGACATTTTCATTGATTTTGATGTAATTATAGCAAATTTTTTTTTTAACCATTTTTATGTTATTTTCAAACAATTTGTTTTTTAATCGATTTAGCGATCTCTTAGCTTTTGGGTTTGTTTAAAATTTTAATTAGAATTGTGGTTATTTTGTTGAACTATTTATGGTTTTTAATCCAAAGTTTTAATATTTTAATCAGGCTTAAGTTCATCAAATTTAATTTTCATTAAATTATTTTTATGAAGAAAGGAATTTTACAACATGAAAATAAATTAAACTTGTTATTGATAATCATTCATTCTTGACTGACCTGAGATTCAAACCCAGGCGGCTGGTTACCATGACATGTTTCGATCGCAACCACTCGATCTCCTCTGATGGATTTGCCGTCTTACACTCGCAGCCATCGACGACTGCTGACGTCAATAGTCAAACATCAATCCTTAAACCAAATTGTATTTTCACCTTTGGTAGATCGAAATTGGCTTTTTTGAATGATTATCCATTTTAATTGATTTTACATGTTTTTCCTAACTTCAGTTTTTTCCGTACTTATGTCAAGAATTCTTCTTGAAGTCATAAGTACATTTTTTTGTTTTTTCATTTTGTCTCTCATTTTCTTGTTGACCTTTTTCAGCACAACTTGAAGGACAAATGTACACATAGAGCTCGTGACTTAGCTTTAACAAGCTAATGTACACATAGAGTTCAAATCTCAGGTCAGTCAAGAATGAATGATTAACAATAACAAGTTTAATTAATTTTCATGTTGTAAAATTCCTTTCTTCATAAAAATAATTAATGAAAATTATATTTTTAAATTTTTCGCGAATTTTAGCCATGTTCTCGATATAAGCGATTTGTTCGTATAAGTTTTTTGAATCTTTACAGCTTTAACGATTTATAATAAATAGTAGACTTTGCTTTCGTGCCGCTGTTAGCAAATATTTGCGAATTTCCGTGAATTTAGCAATTTTTACCGAATTTTTGCCATTCCTTATAGTTTTAGGGACTTTCAATGAATTTTATGGCTGGTTTGAAATATTAAAAATTTTCGCGAATATTTTTGCAACTTTTTTGTTACTTTCCGACATTTTGTTTTTTAACCCATTAAGAAAATTCAAATAAAGTTTAGTGTATGTTTAAAAGTTTGCAATTTTTCGAAAATTTCAGGCATGTTGTCGATTTTTTCTTGTGATCATTTACAGCTTTCACGATTTTTAAAAAATATTAGACATTGCTAACATGCTGCGGTTAGCACATTAACGATCTTCAGTTCAACAAAAGTTTTTTTGAACAAAAACTTCGAATACACCAAAACATTCGGATTTTAGAACACCAATTTATGACTAATGTGGATTCAAAAAATTTTTCGTTTTCAGTTCGAGTCTAAACCAAGAACATATCTGATTTATATAAACATTAGAATGGTGAAGATATTAATAGTCGTGTTTATTTGAATGACAACCTTACTCCAATGGCTGCTAAATTATTTAAATTTTGTCGATCGCTAATGAAAGAAAAGAAGATATGCAGTTTTAAAATGATGAACGGAGCAATACCCAAATGTAAAATTTAGGTGTTGCCCAATGATGAAATTAAATATTTTGACTTTGATCAATGCTTGGATTTTTTAATTGAGCCTGTCTAGTATATTTGTTGTTTTATATTGAGACTAGCTGACCCGGTCCGCATCTGGCCCTAAGCAAACATTTGTGTTGTATTACCACACGATTTAAATTGAGCTTTTAACGAAATTTACGGCCTTTAAGTAAAAATCCATGGAATACTTATCATAAAGTTTTTTTACAGAATAACTTACACATGATGTTTAAGGCAAATTGGAAAAAATATTTATTACTTCATCTTAAGGCCAGCAGATAGACAATGTTTCTTGTTTTTTTATTTGGTGTAAAAACGTATAAATTTTTTGGCTTGCTAACTCGGGAGCAAGCCACATACAACTGGCGGTTTGAAAAATATGCATTTTCCTTTCTTTTGTTTGCTAAAAAAGATAAATTTTTAGCACGTCATTAATAAAAAAAGCTGCACTTGTTAAGTTTGACTTAATTTTTTATTTTCTTAATGGGAAGGTTTACGGCCATGTTCTGACAACCGCACAATTTAAAATCGCAAAATGCCAGATTTATTTTATGATGTTCTGAAACATATTCTTAAAAAAAATCTAGTTCCCTTGAGCAAACTTTTGCTATTTGAAATCGTTAAACTTCTTGCGATTGCGATTTACAGAACACGTATTATGCGATTTCAAGTTAGAATCGCAAATGTTCCGCGTTTTCGATTGTCAGAACATGCCCGTTAGTTTTTCAATAATTTTAAACGTACTGCAGTGTTTTTAGAAAAAAAAATTTTATTTATTAAACTAAAAATAAAATATTATGATCTAAAAAGCGTTCTGGTGACCAGTTTTGCTTTGTTAAGCTAAATGCAAGGAACCTTCATTAAGGGATATACATCTGAAAGAGTTATTCTGGCCTTCAATTGGTTTTAAATTGGTATTAAAGCTCCTGCTCCTTAATGTTATTTTATTGGTATTGTTGTTTCAATATAAATTACCAAGCGAAAGTTTTAAGCAAAAAAATACTTGCTGGCTTTCAAAATAAAATAAAAATGATCGCTTGGGAATTTATATTGAAACAACCAAGGCCCATCTATCAGGTCTGCTTACTTGTACAAAAACAAAAACCGATTCTTTTTAGTTGTCAAAAATTTACTACCACATATACAAAGCAAAAGGAAAAAACGTGTATGTGTACCATAAACGTAAACAAACTTATACATGCACATGTAAGCAAACTTTTGACAACTAAAAAGAACATAAACAATGATCATCAGGCTTCTTGCGCAGACCTTTTCAATGGGCCTTGGAAACAACAATAAAAAAAACTCAAATTTGTTTTTGTTTTCAATATAAATGTCAAAACGAACATTTTTACTTCAGTTTGAAGAACAGGCAGTTAAATTCAAAAAATAACTGCCTATTTTAAATGTGCGAAATAATTCTATCCCCAACAAACACGAAGTCAAACCTTTGATATGAAATGACTTTATCATTTGACATCAAACGCAATTCTCAAACGTTTTTCAATTGTTTGATTTAACATTTAAATTCAAATTGATTATGATTTGAAAATAAACATTTGATATCAAATGTTTTTTCAATTTGATGTCAAATGTTTGTCAAAGTTAAAATCAAATCAAAAATAAACTTGGCAGTACTAAAGCGAAAAATAAATGTAAGCATTTAAGCGATTAAAGTTAAATTATTTTTCCTTGTGGTTACATGTGTTTTACTATTAAAAATAAATTTTAATATAAAGTGAACAGTTTATTTCTAGTGAAAAATAAAAATTATTTGTGAGAAATTACAATGTTTAAAAATACAAAAAAAAGAAAAATAATAAAACAGGAAAGTGAAGAAAGATTGTTGAACGATCGCGGTGCTACAATCCTCAAAATAAAAGGGAGCCAAGTATTTTGTCTTTCCAAGAATTAGAAGACGGAAAGAACACTATTTCATCTTTTTGCTATGGTACCGAATGTTTATCTCAAAGTTTATTTAAATAAATAATAAATTTAAATTAAAAAAATTAAATATGTAGTTTTATTTATATTCCACATTCTATTATAATCCACATTTGAAAAACATTTGAGAATTATGTTTGAAAGCAAGTTGAAAATAAAGGCATTTTTCAATTTGAAAATAATTTCCCCTTTTTGTTGAGAACGCTATGATTTACAAATGATTTTCAAATCATTATCAAACGTTTGTCGTTTGAGAAAACGTTTGATTTCAAATCACTTTCAATTTGAAATCAAACCTCCGTGTTTGTTGGGTCTTTCGTACAAAT
The DNA here is from genome assembly GCA_949318255.1 of Pollenia labialis. NCBI lineage: Eukaryota > Metazoa > Arthropoda > Insecta > Diptera > Polleniidae > Pollenia > Pollenia labialis. Next base: position 132,197,273 of record OX439140.1, read on the forward strand.
ACATTCTAACAATTTTGTTTTTGTTTTAAATGTAATTGTTCGAAAGAAAGAATTCTTTCGCACATCAGAAATAGGTTATAGTGCTCAGTTTTGTGAGTGTTTTAAATATAAATTTTCCAACACGTTCAGTCACTTGTGTTGTGAAAACAACACATATAACTTTAATTTCTGAGGAAACTCATAAATAATTTTTCTATTTTATGTGTTGTGAAAACCGCACATTATTATGCAAAAAATAATTATTTTTGAGGTATAAAAACTGCCTGTTTTTCAAATCGATTCATTTAAAAGTAGTCCATGTAACAATGATTACTTGTATTCCTTATGCACGTATCACTTCTCTTTAAGCTGCATTTCTTTAGTATTAATTTGAAAAATAATCGCTATTTGCAGTCCCTGTTATTATTATGAAAAGGCCAAAAGCTCCAAGACCCAAAGGAACTTTTTTGCAGCCCAAGTTTTTACTGGATAAGATTAAGGCTACAAAAAAAGCCAATTATTCCAGACGGACAGATTGTATACTTCACCTCAAATTATTAAGGAAATTCAGTAATGCTTGGAGAAAAATGTTTTAAAAGATTTTCGTAACATCACTATTATTAACCCAATAATCACCGAAATCATAAAAATATTCATTTTAATTGTTTACTGACTAGTTCGAAATATTAATGTGCTGTTTTCACAACACAAGTGACTGAACGTGTAGTAAAGTGTATATGGAAAACACTCAAAAAACTGAGTGCTTTTCATATAAATTTTACTACTCGTTCAGTCACATGCGCTCAAAAACATGCGTTCAAAAATATGCTTTCGAACCATTATAACCACCTATGTGCATGGGACGCATTGAAACAAGTCATCGAAGGCGTTTTAGGAAAGAACTGTGTGCAGCGAGATGACATACAGACACGAGTGGACAACTTGCTGTATTATTTTGAAAAAATCAATGCATCCATCCATGACGTTAAAATTACATTTCTTGCATTTCCACCTGGAAACCTTTTTGGCACAATTACCTCAGGAATCGGACGAACAAGGAGAGAGGTTCCATCAGGTGACCATGCCAATGGAAAAGCGATTCAAAGGCAAAAAATTGGATGCATTGCTTGCGGAGGTTTGTTAGTGAAATTCTAAAATTATACAGTTTGAAATTTGTGGACACACTGAAAAAAATGCCCTTGAATATTACGTCTATCTCGGATGATGATGCAGAATCAGAATATGAATATGAACAACCTACGAAGAAAATAAGGTCATCAGAACCACAAGCGTCAACTTCAACAAGGATGGATAGTGACAATAATTGAAAATGTTCTAAATTTTGTTTCCATGCATAGATAACATATGTATAAAAATTGCATATTTTCTGTGTAGGAATAGCTGTAATATGAATCGGAATGTTTATTTTCATGCAAAATAAAGAATCAATAAAAAAGTCATCAATGTTTTTTCCAAAGAATTTTGTAGATATCTCGAGCAAATTTTTGATATTCATCGATTTTCATGATTTATGTGTCATTTTGTTCATAGGTTATGCGACTTTACGTGAAAGTAATAAGAGTTGACACTTTTTTTTTACCGTTTTGGATTTTTTATGAATTAAAAATAAAATTTTTTAATTTTTTGGGCCAAAAATATTTTTTTTCTTCATACATTTATTTATAACTGCGAAATTGTTGCTTATGTAGCGAAACGTTGTATGAACAGATTAAAGGAATTGTAATTCTTAAGTTTTTCTTAATTCTTAATTTTTTTCAGCTTATTTGGACAAGTGGTTCTCGAGTTATGACAAACAAAAGAGCCTAAAACGTGACAAATTCCCCTATACGATACTTACTAACTTAAAATTAATTTTTTAATTATTTATTGAGGTACCATGACCAAACTAATGATCCAGAAGTTCTTTTTTGGGTCTACTTTCATAAGCAATTATCAGAATTGAGTCCCGAATCAATCACCTGAAAAATGTTGTACTGTGTAATATATAGATGTATGTATATTGGCATTTCCATTTTGACGTGTCATGATATTTGTACCACAAAATGTAAATAAATTAAATGAAGAAGTCAAATTTGTAAAAAGGGGTTTTATAAATACAATGAAGTAGCACTATATTCAGAAAAACAATTACAGTAATCGACGCTAAGGATTTAAAGATACCTATAAGCAAAAATCTGCGCTGGCGTGACGTTAAAAAAACGGAAGTGGATTTTGATTTGGATTACAAAACTGAATAAGACTGCGAATTGAGCAAGATGTTTTGTATAAATCATTTTTTAGTAAACTTTGGACTAGGGAATGGTAAATGGATTCCAAAATCGATTTTCGATCGACTTTTTTTATTTCGGTTTTTGAAATCGATTAATCGAACCTCAAAATCGATTTCAAAATCGTTAAAGATTAATTAACAAACTTTTTCCTTATGTCACGAAGGGGGATACACCAGGGAGCAAATTACGCCATTCTATATCGATCGAAAATTCCATTTAAATTGTATTGTAATTTCGATCGATATCGATTGCCGTAATTTGGCCCCTGTATTTTTTGGCAAGCTACTAGAGAAATTGAACTAAGATTTTTACAGTGGGTAGATGACTACTGTTTGTATTTCCACAGGAATGCCCTGGTTTAATTCACCTGTTGTGTTTCTATAATGTGTTGATTTCCACACAGCTGACTTTCAGTGTATGGTTCGGTACGATATGTTTAAAACTGTTTTGGTCACTGTGCTGACTTTAATTTCTGAAGAACAAGAGCCTCTTTATTAAAGTTGAAAGTATACCAAAGGTACTAATAGGTAAACACGTAAAACTACAACTTTAAATTTGGAAAACTGCATAAACATACCTACACACGTATTCACGCACGAAAAAAAAATCTCAAGTTTATTGTACCTGCCCATAATTTTTCGATTTAATTAAGATTAACGAGTGTGTTCTAAAATCCGAATCCACTCGAAAGTGGATTACTTCAGCATTTTTGGTGTTCTGCTTTTCACATCAATATGTTTTTATTCGTTTTCAATTAGAGTAGTAAGGGGTTGGTGAAAGTAAAACGAATCGACTTTTATTATCATATGTGATAACATTTTTAACAAAAAAATTTTTTTTCACTTTAAAATGTTCTTTTTCCAATTTAATCAAAAATATATCGGTACCTCAAAGAAAAAAGGCCCTAACTAACCCAAAATTTAAAATCAACTTTTTCATTCATTTTGATGTTGATGATTATAGCTTATTTTTAACGCTTTTTATGTTATTTTATAACAATCTCAAATTAGTTTTTTGGTTTGTTTTAAATATTGTAATTTTTCGAGAATTTTAGCCATGTTCGCGATAAAAGCGATTTATTTTTGTAAGTTTTCTGATTCCTTACAGCTTTAAAGATTTATAATAAATTGTAGGCTTTGCTATCTAGCCGCTGTTAGCAATCTTTTGCGAATTTCTGCAAATTTAGCAATTTTTACCGAATTTTTGCCATTTCTTATAGTTTTAGGGCCTTTGAATCAATTTTATGGCTTTTTGAAATATTAAAATTTTTTGGCGAATTTTCGTTATTTTTGCAAATTTTTTTTTTGATATTTTCCGAAATTTGGTTTTTTAACCCATTTAGGGATATCAAATAAATTTTAGTTTTTGTTGAAAAGTTTGCAAACTTTCGCGAATTTTAGCCATGTTGCGATAGAAGCGATTTTTTCCTGTGATTCTTTACAGCTTTCACGATTTTTAATAAATATTAGACTTTGCTATCATGCTGCGGTTAGCAAATTAGCGATTTTAGTTCAACTTGAGTTTTTTCGAACAAAAATTTCGAATACACAAAAACATGCAGATTTGAGAACACCAATTTATGAATTATGCGGATTCAAAAAATTTTTGGTTTTCAATTCGAGTCGAAACCTAGAACATACCTGTAAAATTAAAAATTGCCAAAATTTTGATAGAAATAAAAAAATCGATTTTAAAAGCCCAATAATCGATTTCAGTATAAAATCGCATACGTAAATTCGATTGCAAATAATAGATTTTTTTACCACAAAATCGATTTTCGATTGCAATCGAAATCGATTTACCATTCTCTACTTTGGACTAATACAGATTTATTTTTCAAGCTATAAAATTTATAAATCTTTGCTCGTTTTAAGGTGAATATGGGCATTTTCAGCGAAAAGTCTACTTTTTTTTAATGTAACGCCAGATTGCATATAAGGTTGTATTTTCGGACCATGTTGTTCAATCGTTATCCCTCTTGTTACTTAATGTAGAGCTAGTAAAATAAAAAGTTTTAGCGCTTGCCATTAGTTAAAGGTAAAATTTTGTCGGACGTATAACAAGTCATTTATTATTTCGCTCGCTTAAGTTGAATGCAAACTTGTAAAACTATTTTTGCCTAACGGCAAGTTGTAATAATTGGTGTAAAGTTTTTGCTGTAAACAAATAAATAAATTGCAAAAAAGAAAATTTTTGAAACAATAAACAAACATTAACATTAAAAATTAAACATTCATCGATTTCGAACGTTAACGTTCGCATAGAAAATTATATGTAAAACAAAAACAATATTCGAAAATTTGTTTTTGTTTTTAATGTAGTTTTCTATGCGAACGTTGACGTTCGAAATCGTTGAAACAGGCATTAATGTTCTCAAATTCAAATCAAATTATATGCAAACAAATAACCGATATGAATCAAAGTTAAATAATGAGTTATAAGCATTTTGATGAGGTAACAGTACATACTAAATGGGGACATACGTGGCCTTTTTGTTGGTTGTTCATGCCCCAGCTGGCCATTGTCATTGCTACCACAAGCAAAGATTTTTCCATTTGATGTAAGAAACAGTGTATGCCATCGGCCACAACTGACTTGCATAACAAATGAATCTGGTGGTGTCCAGTTCATTTTTCTAGGCATCAAAATCTATATTGTTAAGTATATATAATTCAAAAGTATACAAATATTATTTATTTTATTTATTCTACCTGTTCCTCCTCAATACCACCCAAACCTAATTCTCCATGGGCGGTATTGCCCCAACAATAAATGGCCATATTTTACCTGTAAAAAAATATTTTTATCTTTTTTGCAGCGTTACAATTGTTAACTGTGCAATGTAGTGGACGTATTTTTAATTTCTTTGTAAACTTTTAATTTACCACATTCGACTCACCGACTTTGTGGTATGTACGCTAAAAAATGATAATTATATATTTTACATAAACTCTTAATTTGTTTGTTCGCTGTATTTGCGTGTACTATTTTGCCATGAATAATCAAAAAAAAAAATTGATTTAATGTGTTATTTTACATCAAAACAGATAAAAAAATTCTATTACAGAATAATAAAGTTTATAAATTCGATTAGGATTTTGACTTTTGTGTTTTGTTTATTTTCTCAAACATATTTACACAGCGTTACCAGATGATTTTTTAAGCTTTTGCTTACATAGCGGCCACACGATCAAGTTTTGCCTTTCAATTCCATTCAATTTACTCAACTCTCTCATTTTTTTACTAACACACTCACACTTTTTAAATTGACCACGAGATGGCTTTCATTTTCACCTTTCCATTTGTTTGACAATTTACTTTCAATTTAACAGCTGAGTACATGTTTGTCTTTATAAATTGTTTTTTTTATGGCATCTTGAAAGTAAATTGAGTGCCACCTACGTCACAGCTCTCAATTTTTGTAAATTTTGACAAGCAGTATATGTAAAAGACTATCAAGAACAACTTGATCGTGTGGCCTCAGGGTTAAAGAAATATTTTGCCGTCATAATTTTTATTTTGTGTTGCAACCCTACAAGAAGACTACCGGTCATTTTACTAGTTATATGACCGGTAGTGTGGACCAATATAGTGTTATAGTAATAGTAATTTTTTTAGTTTTGGTTACATGGGGTCTTCACCTGAGATAATATCTGATATAATATGTGAGAGAACGTCGGCAGAATGAGAGAACAAATTTCTTCATGTTAATCTTAATCTTAAACAAGGGGAACACGTATCTTATAAGATTTCATAATCAAATGATTCTCGTGCAGTAAACTTGTGTCGTTTTTACACTTTTTTTTAGTTTTTTCTTGTTTTTTAGTTAAAAATATTGTTTTTTAAACATTTATCACAAAATTTTCACTATTTGCACAAAAAAATTAAACATTTTAATGAACGCGTCTTATTATTGTTTTATATGTGTGTATGTATGTGTATTTTTGACAGCTCATCTTATAAGATCGTTGTTATAAGATTTCTTATAACAACTGTCTCATAATATTTATTATAATATTAATATTAACACTATTTGAGAGTCTACACGTAAGATAATACTCTCTGCGATTGAATTTGACGTTTGCTGATATAAAAATCTTATATCTTATCTCACGTGGAGACTCTGTGTTATGCATTTCTTGTAGGGAAATGTTTAGGTATGTGATGGAAAACGATTTTGAAAACAAAACTATTCGAAACCGATAACATCGTTTTCATCATATTTCAAATTGGATTTCTAGTACATTTTCCCTGTATATATTCGTAAATGATTTTAATTTATGAATAGTTTACCGACGCAGTTTTATATAAAAAACAAGTACCGAGGGCGTTAGAAAATTGAAAAATAATAAACGTATAGCTTTCGATTTATGAACCTCAAAAGTTTTCATATATATATGCTATTTCCCACTACATTTAACAACGAATATGGCCAATATTTGTATTATTTTAAAGCTTCTGAATATATCTTTAAATTTATACAAAATTTATTTAAAAAAGAAGCTAAGATAAGTTTGCGAAAGAGAGATCTATTCTTACAGCCGTATTCATAAATATTTTAAACAGCATTTCAAATCTGTTTTAAGCATAAATCGTTAAAATTGTATTCATAAAAGAATATTACCTTTAAAATCCTATTTTAAACCTTGTGTAAATAAACGAATTTTAAAATTGGTCCGACCCTTGTTTAAACCTGTTTTAAAATTACATTTTTGCTGTGTGTTTATGGTCGTTTTGAACATTTTTGCGAGAAATTTTTATTCAATTATGATTTATACATTAATAATAAAATTAAATTCAAAAATATGTAAGTTAGTTTGTATATTATAAATATATTTTTCAATTACACAAATTAAAGCTCAAAAAATTATTAATAGTACAAAATTAACTAGTGATGTGTAAACGATCAAGACAAATAAAATAAGAAATCATCATCTAAATTGCACTTTTACTAAATAAATTTAGAACTCTGTTTATTTTGTTAAATAAAAGAGAAACTATCGTACAATTATTCATTTATAAAAAACAATTTTTTTCTCACACACGACAAAAAAAATTTTAGATACGAGTACGAATATGAATTAATAACTACTGTCTTGCATCCCTATGATTCAAGTGACAAATAAAAGAGATAGTGTTCCAATCAAAAAATAGCGTGAAACGTTAATTAGTTAAAATGCTGATTATGAATATGAATTAAAAAAAAGCTTTTTAAGGCTTAAAATGTTCTTTAACTAAAATGTATCTTAAACGTGAATTAAGATTTTTTTATGAATACGGCTGTAAAGCTTTAAAATTATAACAACATTGGCCCTATATATTCAAAAATGTAGTGTAAATTTGCATATTTCTATGCTAAAAACAATCGGTTTTCATCACCTACATGATCATGCTGTAATCCAAATAATTTAAAAGAATTATACAGGAATGTAAATAAAATTGGTAATAATATATCGCACTAGTAACTCTAAGGTACGTATCATTTTAAAAATCTAACTTTGGCTCCACTTAATCTTGCCTTCGAAGTAGAATGCAATACGAATGCGAATAGTGGCATGTTGTACTTTTTTGTACCTAAGTTGAATAAATTTAATTCCCTTACTATTTATTCCAAAAAATAAGACAAAAATTGAGTATTGACGGTGAAGTGTATAGCGTTTTAGATATTTAATAGAATACTTTTAAGGACGAACTTACCTTATCCATTTGTTTTATTGTTTTATATGGTTTTTCATTGGGTTTTATGATCCTTCCTTTGGCAGTATATCGGCAGTATATCGGTTCTCCTTTAATTTTTCCAAGCACAGTTTTTTCAGGATAGTGTCAATCATGTGGAATGTGTTTACGATATTTAACAGAAAACCCCTTTGTTATAATCACATAGCGTCCTTTTTATTAAGTTTTTTTTTTGAAATGAAGATAAGCCCTTTTGCATTTTATGTGACGATATGTATGTATATGTATTTTTGATATAAAGTATAACTTTTTATTGGATTAATCTACGATAATTTTTTTTTGTAATATGCAATTAAAAGTAAATACAAAAAAGTAAAACTATGTTCACAGTGTGGACTTCACACCTATTAAATATTTGACGTCCTACACGTAACCCCTAGTTTTATTACAAATTTATTTGCTGCTCACTTTTATCGAAATGTATATACAAATTCAATTAAAAACGCTTATAAACTAGAATAATTCATTGAACGTGTGCAATAACACATATGAATTAAAATTTATTTACTTAAGTTTGTAAAATTTTTGAAAAAGTACATATTAAACTTTATAAGACATAGGCTGAGCTCCAATACATCCTAATACTTTGCAAAAAAAGTAAAAAATGTATCAAAAGTTTAACAATGCATAGTTGGCTTATTGTTTACGCGTTGATAACTTGTTCTGCAACCGATGTTTTGGAACTCATCCATACTTTCTGCAAGTTCTGCGGCTCTAATACCATTGACTTTATAAAAACATGATTCAAAATACAATATTTAAGCATCCCACTGTTCTATGATTCTGACAACATCTTCCTTTAATCTTGTATAAGAAACACCTAATACAGAACAGAATACCTGAAATTCGTTTATTTATGTTATTTTTTAGGACTGCTAAGTAAGATTAACTGCCTGTTCATCTATTTCTGAACGAAGACTTTGTTCGCTTAACTTACATTTAAAACAAAAACAAATTATACAATATTGTTTTTGTTTTACATGTACCAACAGTTCCAGTCAAGGCGTGAGCGCCGTTTGTCGCCAATACGATCAAATTTTTTTAGGAATATTGTTTGTTGATCAAAAGTTCTTTATAAGAAGACAAATTTAAACGGCATCCGATTTGGTAAGCTCGAATAGGATATCAAAACTATCCTTTACAAAACTAACACCGTCAAAGAAGCTTGCTACTAACGTAATACATTTCAATGCCACATCAATAGTTTCATCAACAATCATAAAACAATTTTTGTGTTTGGTAAAAAAGCTATGAAATTTGCAATTTTCTGCTTTCCGTCCAATGTTCTTAATTTTTCAAAATAAGTATATGTTGCACATTTACTAAAACCGACCAATTTTAGGTTTGTCCTACCATCCGACCAAACCACAAATATCCGACAAAATTTGGTCGGAAAAGACGAAGTTCGGCAACCCTGCCACCTAGTTAGTGAACAGGGTTGTCAAGTCTAAAGATTTCATGGCCTTAATTTTTAATTTGGCGAGACGACGACTTATGAAATAATTGGCGATTTTGTTGGCAATTTTTGACAAGCCATGCATTTGTTTTGAAATTCGTTAAATTGAATACGAAAAATAATCTTTTATTCTAGTGTTTTTATATATGTGAAATTTGAGGCATTTATATGTATGGTCAGTATTTGAAACTATATAATGAATTGTTGAATGGCTGATTGCTTTTCAAATTCGAAAGATTTAAATAATAAAATTCCTTAAAACATAAATATACATATTTGAAGGTTACGAACATTTTTCCATTTTAAATGTGACAATTTATTATCGCAAACCAAATACGTTGTTGTTTAAGATATTTTACGTTAGGCAGTACCTTTGGATGTTTAAGATGTTTAAAAAACTACTGTTTGTTAATTTAATTGAAAAGAGTACACGTAGGTCTTTTTTATGCGGTAGATGCGTTCCCAAAAAACCGCATAAATGAAATCCGCATAAAAAAGACACCATTTTCACACAAAACGGATGATTCGTTCCGAAAAGTTAAAAAACCGCATAACTTCAAATCTGGGAGTAAAAATTAGACCAAAATACAAAGTTTACTATAAAATAGTTTATAGTATTATACTGAAAGCAACAAGAAAAGCATTTTTACGGTTAGTTTCAAGCGAATTCATTACAGGTAATCTCGGTACTACAACAAGTACAACTCGTACAAAAACTAAAGGCGTTTTGTTTTTGTAAAAAGATTGTTCAATGTCAAAAGCAGAAACAAAACTGAAACAAACATAATAAACAAAATTTAGACATCCAGCAATGATAAAGCTAAAAAAAAGTTATCAGCAGGGCTTTTAAGACCACCTATAATGAATTCGCCTTGGCTAGTATTGATCAAATATTGGAAATATTGTTAAACAAGTGCGATGTGTATGAGTTGCAGTTCTATTAAATATCTAAAACGCTATACACTTCACCGTCAAGACTAAATTTTTGTCTTTTTTTTTGAATAAATAGTAAGGGTATTAAATCTATTCAACTTAGGTACAAAAAAGTACAACATGCCACTATTTACAATGTATATATACTATATAATAATAAATTGCAGTTGCTGCATATGCGCTAAAAAGTGAGAGGAAGACTATAGCGAGTTTGCAGCAACCCGCTGCCAGAGACATGCAAAAGTACTATTTTAACAATTTTATTTATTTCCATTTATGCAAAACATCTAACTTGAAAAAATAAAATAAGTTAAGCTTTAAACAACTATATAAATTTCCAATAAAAAAACAAGAGCTGTGTGCTGTTTGGTTTGTTTTCAATAAAAACCGATAATATTGGTTCCCGTGGCACCTGAAACCGAAACTAATATTAGTTTGAACAAAAAACCGACAACATTAGATTTCATGGTTTCAAATCCAATAAAATTGATTTCTATCTATACTAATAATAGTATTTCACCATGGCCCAGAACAGACGGCTAAACGCCAAAATTAAAAAATTAAGGCTGGCGACTTTGGCGACAAAGGTCAAAATGGATCTGACAACCCTATTAATAATCAGCTGTCATCGTTAAATAAAGGTTTACTAGAAATAATAACTAGAAAAAATTATTAGTTTTCCGATTAAAAATTATTTCTAATAATATTTTGATTAACCGAATAAGAAAGCCTGTTAAAAATATGAATTGGTATAAAGGAAATATTGCTGAGGCCGTAGCCCTATCAAAAACCAAAAATGCAATTTTTGTTGTTTATGTAGAAGGTGAGTAAAAAAAAAGATTAAAATACCTGTATGTGTTTGTGGGGGCCAACTTGCACGGAACACGTCATTTATAACAAAATATTAAATAAATTGATGAATTTATAGGAAAAGATCAAGCCACTACCAAACTAACTAACTTCATTAATGACACGCGCATACTTCAAAAGTTGGAATCCGAAGATTTTGTTGCCATTAAAATTGAGGGTGAAAGTGAGTCTTATATGCAGTTTGCTAGCATTTTTCAAATTGTACCAATACCATCGATATTTTTTATTGGTAATGCCGGTACCCCATTAGATGTAGTCACAGGGGTTTTGAATAGTGTGGAAGAATTAGAAGTTAAAATAGAGAAGGTATTGCTGTTAACTGGAAAAAAACCAGTTGCAAGTTCAGCTGTGATAAATGATTTTATACAAGAAGAAACAAAAGCTTCAACAAGTAATAATGTAGAAGCTAATATCGTTGATGCAAAAAAGACGGAGAGGGAAGAAAGTAATAGCAATAAGTCTAATGAAGATGTTGTTTGTAAAGATGGTGTTTGCTTTAAAAGTACTAAAGAGCCTGCCAAAGAGGAGGTTAAAATAGAGCAGGAGAAAACAGAAGCACAAACAAATCAAGCTGTGCTAAATGAAGAGTCGAAATTGGCTGAAACTCGGAAATATTTAGAACAAAAAAGACGTGAACGAATAGAAGAAGAAAAACGTTTAGCAAAAGAAAACGAATTACGTCGTCGGAAGGAGGGTAAAGAAATTCAAAACTTACGTGCTTGGCAAAAAGATCAGGATCTCAAAGAACTGAAAGATAACATTAAAAGAGAACGCCTTGAAGAACAGACAGCTCGTGAACGAATAAGAGCACAAATTGCGGCCGACAAAGCAGAAAGAGCTCATAAATTTGCCACCGAAAGTCAAGTTGCTACTCCAAACGAAACTGCAACTAGCTCGAACACAATAAAATCAAACAACAATGCTGTAGATGAGTCTCGCTTACAATTTCGATTGGCAAGTGGCACTAGCAACAATCATAATTTTAAATGTTCCACCACTTTGGCTGAAATACGTGATTATGTGTCACGTGAACTTTTACCCGGTACTGGTATTAAGGATTTTACTTTGGCTACTTCTTATCCCAAACGCGAATTGACTTGTGAACATGATACTAAAACTCTTACTGAACTCGAACTCATCCCCAGTGCAGTTATTTTAATAATTGGCAAAGAAGCCACTGGACCTTCTGCAATTATATCACGTAATGGTGGTTTATTAAATATGTTCTCGGTAATGATTATGGCCATTATAAACCCAATATTTTCGATATTTTCCTCAGCCAAAAATTGGTTGACCGGAAAGCGCAATGAGAGTAGTAATAGTGGCAAGACAGGCGCACAGAAAAGGACTAATGAAGACCAAAATCTACAAAATGATGTGTAAGTATTGAAAATCCTTGTATTTGTTAAAAGTTGCTAAATCCGAAAAATAAAATGATAAAAAATTGCCAATTACACAAGTTGGTATACAAAAAAGTTAAAAGCTTTTATCTGTACTTGTGATTTAATAACTGTTAATAAAAAATTACCAAATTTGCAGTGTTCCCACCACCAAAATTTAAAACTATACTTGTGATGCAAAATTACTTAATTTAAATGAAATTACACCTGATATCAAAGGTTCAAAATGTTCATTGCCGTTCTCTTGTATACCTTATATAGTAAATAAAATTCCTGCAATTGTTTCAGATCAAGTCTGTTTCTAAAATAAGTTTAACAAATGTTAAGGGCGCTGAATTAAACTAAAATTTACTACGCTGCGGTTGAAAAATCCAACAAAAAGCTGTAATAAACACGTTTGTTTTGTACGGCCCATTCTTACATATGGATCTCTAAAATGGTGGACCGCGACGGGCAGGAAATACGTCGTGGACCAGCTGGGCAGAGTACAAAGATCAGCCTGTATTGGAATAACAGGCGCTACTAGTCCTTCAGAGGCTCTGAATACTATACTACACCTTGCTCCAATAGCAATATACCTTATGGCCATATCAATCAACAGCGCGGTTTTGTTCGCAAGTTATTTTAAAATCATGTTAAATTAACATGAAGTAACAATGAAGCAAAATCACTACCGAAAACGGGAAAATCAACCTTGTTTTCGACGATTTTACATTGATTTTTTTCTGTGTGTATAAACACATTGTATGCATTTTATAATCATTTCTTTTATGTTTCTAAAAAATTAAAAAAATAGAAAATTACACGAAAATATTTAAAAAATTTATAAAATAGCAGCGTAAACACGTACATAATTGGCTCAGATTTTAAATGTTGATACATTTTTACAAGAGCTAATGCTTTTTCCAATCCAAGACGATTTATATGGTTATTCTTTATTAAACAATAAGGTGAACATTTTTTTCTATTGATGCTGAACTAGCAGGGCAATTTATTACTGAAGTGAACAAATCGTAAAAGTTTGCTGGTAATTATTTAAAATTTTTGACATTCAGATTTTTTTTGATTGCAAAAAAATGCATTTTTCCATTTTTTCAATCAAATAAAATCTTAACTGAATACCGTTATTGTGAAAAATATTCTGCAACTTAAATTTTAAATGACAAACAGGGTGCAAGAAATGAGAGATGCCTTTGACTTATCCATTCTTCCGCTATCTTCACGTTTTCTTGACCGTGAAACAGGAAAAATACCAGGGTTGCGATACTTTTTTTCTAATAGGTCTTGTCGAGCAGAACAAGACTCTGTCCTTGAAATTTGTGGAACACCCTTACTTACAGTATTATATCATTGTTCAACAAATTACATCAATGGCAGTTGCAATTGTAACGGAGTCACTTTGTAAAGCATTTAGAGCTTTTTGAACTTTGAGTAACATTTTTTGGATATTTTCAGCTTCTTTATACAACTAAACAATATTTAAAATTCTCAAATCAAGGTTCTAAAAAGTTCCACTGTATAAAACTTGGCAGTTGAGGCATATATGTAAGGATTTATTTAAGCCATTGATGATGATTTTATAAAAAAATCTTGAATATTTTCTTGCTAAATCTTTACCGAAAAGGGATGAGGTGACAACATTGCTTAGACCAATTATTATATCATTACATGAAAAACAACAAAACCCAAAAAAAAAAAAAATAAAGCCCAATATAACCCACAAAACCCATGAAAAACCCCGCTGGGTTGAGTTTTTTTAAAAACCCGAGTTTTTGCCAGCCCTGGTCCCTGCACATAGGGACCATTACGGCAACGAACGCCGGATGGGTTGGAAAAGACTGGAGCCGCTGTTGATATTTCACAGGGTGTGCCAGTAGCAACACCCATGGATACTATTAGAAGCGAAATTTTCAGACACTATCTGGATATGACAGACGATAAATGGAAGAAGCTAGATGGTTGCAGGGCTATCCACATATGACATAGGTCGCTCTGAGCAACTTCTCAACTTCAATCGGAGAGACGTGTCGAGACTTGTATACCTGGTCACTGGACGATCGGTAAGCATGCTATGAGACTCGGCCTCCCTTTCAATGAATGCTGCCGCAGCTGCAGAGAACCTTGAACTGAGGAGACAGTATGTCATCTCCATTGTGATTGCCCAGAGTTTAATTTAATACGACATGGACTATTTGAGAATTACCTTCTACAAGGACTCTCGGAGATATAGCGGGTGAAACTCAGCAGCTTGCTGAAATATCTCAACGCAACGGGCTGGCTCTAGCCACCTCGGTATTGCCCACGGGTCAAGATTCATTGGGGGTTCCAATTCTTGACGAGTTGTGTGGTGTCAAAACGGATTCACTGTCTACTCTACTTGTAGCACGCTTAGACCTGTGCGTGCTACCACGTTAATCAACCAACCAACCATGCCACAGCATCTAGCGATAAAAAGTTATAAAGGGGCCTGTTCTGAAAATCAAGTGCTTTAGAAATCACACGTGGAATTTTGTGGTGTTCTGAACATCACACCGTTTTTGTGTTTCTCTGTGTGCTTTCAGCAATTGAAAAATACACAAAAACGGAACATCAAAAAATCAGACGTGTGGTTTTAAAAGGCGCGTGTGATTTGAATTAAAGAGATTTTCGGAACAGGCCTGATAAACTTCTCACATCATGAATTTTTTCCGATGATATCTATTTAATAGCTGAATTCTGAACATGTTCATCAAATAAATTGTTTGGAGTTAAAAAAGCAAATGATAATAAGAAAATATCAAGAAATCAGTAATTGCTAGAGGCTAGTTTACACTATCTCACATGTCTTACGTATTTCATAATACTTTGTAAGATAGAAATCTATGAATTTTGTTGCGACTGTAAAAAACTCTAATTTAATATAACAGCTTGTGTTCACACCATCACACAAAGTATAAACACTCACACATGAAATAAAATGCAACCATGATCCAATAAAAAATATTATTGTTTAGAAATTTTTCAAAAAACAATGAAGTGGTATGGGATGTCACACTTTTTTCATAATACTTTTCATTTTCATCACACATGCATTCACACTATCAGACTTTTACATATTACTTGAGTTTTTGACATGTATTAATACAAAGTACAATAGTGTAACCTGGCCTTAAGCGAAGGTTCATTAACAACTATCCTATTTTGCAACACAACAAGTAACAATAACATTTCATTGATATCATCGATTAGAAAACACGCGGACCTTATGAAAAATTAACGGCTTTTGCATACTGGTTGTTTGTTTGTTTTTTTATTTCATTTCATTTGCTAACAGCAATGTGAAGTCACAAAAAGGAAATGAAACAAAAACAGACAATGAAACGAGTTCCAAAGTACTACAAACTTTATTTCTACTTTCATATACATAGAACAAAATAAAAAATTATTTTTTTTATTTAGTATTTTTGCTCCGTTTTTGTTCTATATGCACGATTTTTTGCATATACATAGAACACAATAGGTTACGAATTTTGTCACTGAAGTGTTGTTTAGCACAAAGTCAAAGTCTCATATTTCGAAAACTATAAAAGATACGAGAAAACTCATGACACAGATCGACAGATCTCTAAAAGTTTACCTTAACATCAATCTTATCTCAATTTTTTATATTTTGCGGTATAGAACACTATAACTTGCACTAAATCATTAGTAGATTAATTATTGCTTTTCTTAATTGATAGTAAAACAAATGTTATGTTATCAAATGTTAGTTTATCGCCTATTTTATTTAAGTGTAAAATGTCTGTAAGGAAAAATTCATAAACAAATTATAATAAATAAATCTTTGAAAAACCCAAAAAACTATTTTTGTTTTTAAGATATGGTGTGTGCGCAAAAGCAAAACGAGCAAAACCATACAATATCAGTTACACGCATTCTCTCATGTATGTATATCCATAGTACCAGATATATAAATATATGTTATATCTGCTTCGACAATACTTTATGATACCTTCTTGCGCTGCTTTTTTATTTTCATTAACATTTTTTATGTTTTTTATTCAAACAGTTCTAAACGTCGCAATTTGGATCGCTTTCTAACTGGTGGCATTGGTAATACAACTGGCACAATCAGTAATCAAGAGCAAGACGACTCGTCACCCGGCCCTAGTCAGGGCCAGGGTGGTGGTGCCTATCGTCGTTATGTTGGTGGTTCAAATATTCATCGTTTATCAGACAATCGCAAGGATTCTGATGATGAGAATGCAACATGGAATGGAAACTCTACGCAACAACAATAATTTGTCTTCAAAAGGCTAATAAACAATAAATGGATTTGTTGTTGCTTTTTAGGTGTATTTTTTAAGCTGTAGTTTAGTAAAAAACAGTCTATGTATTCCCTTTATTAAAATTTTTTATCTTTAAAATTGAATGTAAAATTTGTTTATGTTAATATGGTCTTAAAAAATATTTAAATAATTTAAAAGTAAAAAATTATACAATACAAGTAAATAAATTATTAAAAGTAATTGATTTTATCAAAATAATTTTCGTGGAAATAGAGAATTTAATTAAAATGATTTTGCTGCTCGTGCTTAATTTCCAATTTTTATTATTTGATAAAAACACTGAAATTTATTGTTGATAGGACTAGCTTATGCCATCAATAATAAATTTCAGTGTTTTTATCAAATAAAAAAAATTGGGAATTAAGCACGAGTAACAAAATCATTTATAGTAATTGATTTTTTTAGAGAGTATCGGTTATGTTCTAGAAATCGAAATGAATTGGAATTAACATTTTTTCGATTTTAAATCGATTTTATTTCGGCTTATAGATCATGCTCGTATAAATGTTGTTTGGCAATGCACAGTCATAAAGTACATATGTATGTACATAAGAAAGAGCGAGCCGTATTTATTATTCCAAATTGATAAAAGTTTTTATTTCGTATGTACGAGTAGTAGTTAAATATTCACTAATAAAAATTTGCACTTTACGCTATTATTGACAACGGATAGTTGCCAATTTGAATTTTTACATCTTTGGTGCCAATTTGACAACGTTTTGTTGAAAATTTGACAACATATGATTTAAAAATATAGAAACAATTCGTTATCGAATATCTTGTCATTGAAAAATGATGACAGATATTAAATACGATTTTAGTATTGAAAAGAAAAATATTGATGTTTAAATCAGAGAAGTTTACAAAGGAATTAAAATAAAATTTTATTTACATAAAACAAAAGTTTCTATGATTGAAAAACCATATTTCAATACCCCTTCTCAATCATATAAAGCTATGCAACAAAATGTATATACCAAGGCCCATTGAAAAGGTCTGTGCAAGAAGCCTGATGATCATTGTTTATGTTCTTTTTAGTTGTCAAAAGTTGTTTACATTTTGCTTACATGTGCATGTATACGTTTATGGTATGCCACACATACACGTTTTTTCCTTTTGCTTTGTATATGTGGTAGTAAATTTTTGACAACTAAAAAGAATCTTATTTTGTTTTTATACAAGTAAGCAGACCTGATAGATGGGCCTTGGTATATACATACATATGCATATGTATATAAAAGTGACCTCAGTACTACAACAATGCAACAGTAGAGAACACATCAAGCATTTTGTTGCTAGAATTGAGACGGCAAATGTCAAAATGCCTTATTAAAAAAATGTAAATAAACAAAATAGACACTAAACGTCACATCACGAAGAAAATCACTGCAAACAGCTGCGCTTGTGAGGTCATTTTATTAGTATATTCTGCTATGCAATTACAAAAATTCAAAAAAATGTTTACATCCAATGATTTTGTGCAAATGTCAGCTAGTTGTTCCGAAGATCAATATGATTCAATTTTCACAACCTTTTTCTACACTATCTTTAGTAAAATGATGTTTTATATCTATGTATATGTTTGCATCTCTTTGATTCTACATTTTTGGCTATATGTATATGCGCAACCCCGGTTATCCTCATAGAAGATTACTGCTTCGTTTTTTATTATATTTAAATCTTGTACCAAACAAATTGCTAAGACATAAAGCTTCAGATACTGCTGCACTTAAAGCCACATATGTATTCAGCTTCACTAGATGATGTCGCAACTGTTTGCTGTTTCTTACTGGACCACGATACTGTGCATCCATACACTTAAAAAATGTACCCACTAACAGATTTTCGATCTGTAGCATCACTTGCCCAATCAGCATCAGCATATCCAACCAACATTTTGTTGTCGTTTGCATTGTAAATACATTTTTTGTTAATTGTACCTTTTAAGCATCTTAATACTTGTTTTAAAGCTTGGCAATGTTCTTCTGATGGTTGTTGCTGAAATCTTCCAAGATAACTCACATGATAACATACATATGTATATCTGGTCTAACACAAAGCATTACTCCCTAAAAGTTCACGAAAGGGTTTATCAAATGTTTCACTGCCATTAAAGGTCAGTTGTAATCCTTTTTCCTTACGCGTCTTGACAGGATTACATTCTGTCATTGAAAACTTTTCCAAAACATTTTGTACATATGTATGTTGGCCTCTTGAGATATTTTTTATTTTATTGTTGTTGATGTCAAACATCATACCCAAAAAATGTTTCAAATTTCCACAATCTTCAATAAGTTTTAAGTTCGGACCAGAAAATTATCGACATACATAATAACATATAAAACTTCATCTTTATTTTTGCCAATTCTTATATAAAGACAATAGTCCCGTTTTGAGCGAATAAAGCCAATTTTAAGGAGTAGTTCATTTAGCTTTTCATTCCAACACCTAGGTGATTGTTTGAGTCCATAAAGAGACTTAAGTAAACGACAAGCCACACCTTTTTCGGCAGACACCCCGTCTGGTACTGCCATATAGATTTCTTCATGCAAAACTCCATTTAAAAATGCAGTTTTTATATTTAATTGATCAAGATAAAATCTTTTTTTAGCTCCAATTGCATGAATTACACGGACTGTTGTAGGTTTTGCCATGGGTGCATACGTTTCATAATAGTCTATTCGATATTTTTGTGCATATCCTTTAACAACTAACCTGGCTTTGTATCGAACAGGGTTTCCAGTTTCATCAAATTTTATTTTAAATTTCCATTTTGACTTTAATAACTTTTTATTTTTGGAGGTTTCATTAATACCCAGACTTTATTAAAAGCCATAGACTGTCACTCTTCATCGATAGCTTTTAACCTTTTATCAGCATCCAGCAAATTTTTCTGGTTCTTGGGAACAGATATTTGGTTCACTGACAGCAGAATGACTAAAAATATAATCTAGGAGCCTTAAAGGGTTTCTTCGTTCTCTACAACTATCTCTGTTTTGTATTGTTTCCTCTTGTTCTTCATCACTTATTTGTACATTAACATTTTCAGACACTTCGGATTCATCTTCAATAATTATGGTTTCTTCATCAAAATTTCAAGCACAAATTCTATTATCCTCTGTTACTCTTTCATCAACTTCAGTGACCGGCATATTATCAGATTTCCCTTCTTGCTCGTTACTCTATAATATTATGTTGATTGGTTCGTTACCTTTTTGAACCTCTTTATATGGATAACATGTCTCATTAAACTTAACATCCCTGGCAGTAACAATATTTTTGGACTTAATATCCCATAGTTTATAACCGTTAGCTACATAACCAATCATAACAAGACATCTGCTTTTGTCATCAAGCTTCTTTCTGGATCAATCGCCTCACACACATCTGAATTTATTTTTTCAAGCGGATGCATTGCACGTTGGCGAGTTCTGGAAAAAGGGTCCTGACAATGCTAACGTTTCACAAAAATTCATCTTTTCGGGTTCTGCATTGATACCATTTTCCTGTTCAAATTTAAAAATAATTTCATAAAGATTTCCTCGTAAAAATCCCGAAGCAATTAAAACACCATCTTTGTAAATAAAGGTTTTATCCTTACTGAATTTCACATCAATTCCTGCAGCTGTCATCTTTTTAAAAGAAAGTAGATTATCTCTCAACTCTGGTACATATAACACATCTTTAAGTATTATATTAAAATTTTATTTTAAACACAATGAATTGTTCCCGAGTGATTAGCCGTTAAATATTGATCATCTTTTGCAACATTTATTTGAATTGGGTTTAAAATTTCATTGCATGTACTAAAAGAATTGTTGATACAGTAGATTCCCGATAATTCGTAATCGCAAGGGACCGGGCATTTTTTAAGAATTATAAGGGTTTTCGATTTAGCGGCATTTCGATTTAACGGGGTTAAAATAAAATAAATACGAATTAACGGGGTTTTTCAATTTATTTACTAAAACGATAAAAAAAACATAGAAAACAATTGTTAAAAATAAAATATACAAACTAAATTTCATCGATAACGTTTAGTGGTGTAACGCGGATGAACGAAAGAAACGGAAATCAAACAATTTTTGTGAAATAAAATTTAAAAAAAAAACTAAATAAGAAATTTAAAAAAAAAAAAAACAACAGTAAACAAAAACATAATCTTGTAAAAATTTAAAGAAACTTTTCTTGTAAAAAAGAAATAATTTAAACAAATAAAACTCTTTTTATTATCATAATAACATAAAATTGAAAGAAAATATAAAAAATTTGTTGTTGGCATATACCTACATAAGAAAAAAAAAAAAAAAAAAAAAAAAAAATAACAAAAAAAAAAAAAAATAAAAAAAAAACTTGTTCAAAGGAACATATAACATGAATAATCTCTGCAACGAGTGTAAAAAATCTCTTCCTCCTTCGGGTGATTATGTTAACTGCTTAAATTGTAGTTCTAAATACCACTATGCTCCCTGTACATCGGTAAGCAAAATAACTTATGACAGCATGCATGCCGAGAGAAGATCTAATTGGAAATGTCATGTATGCCGAAAAGTTAAGCTACCAACCCCCCCAACCACCAACCAGGGCCATCAATCTAGTGATACTGCCAATCAAAATAAACAACAACGTGATGAGAATGATAGTGATGAAACCGAGGATAGCGCGAAAAGATTTAAAGACTCTCTTTCTGTTAATAGTCTAAACAACAAACTCTGCTGTGTTCAAACTGACATAACAGAAATAAAATCAACAATACAATCTCTTGCACAAAATTTGGATACATCACACAACCAAATTAAGGAAGAAATACACAACGCTTTAACAACGATAACAAGTACACTTGTTAATTTATCTACACAGGTCAGTGACCTCCATAATAAAAACGATGAAAACAAAAAAATAATAAACGAAATGGAAAAACGTATTAACAAACTAGAACAACAGGCTATTGGTAAAAATATAGAAATAAAGAATGTTAAGGACATACAAATGAGCGCAACCGATGTTATAAAAAACATAGCAGACTCACTCACTGTAACGATAGAACCGACTGACATTGATAATGCATTTCGCTTACCAAAAAACGAGAACAAAATTATTGTCAAGTTCTCCTCTCTCAACAAAAAGAACGAGTTGATGCAAAAAGTACGTGCACATCGTATCGATTCAAGTGTACTGAGTAAAGACGACAATAGAAACAACACTACCAACAATACAAATTACATTTACTTAAATGATGAATTAACCCATAATAACCGGCGTTTGTTATGGCTAACCAAAGAAAAAGTTAAAATATGTAATTGGAAATTTGTTTGGGTTAAAAATGGAAACATTTTAGCTCGAAAAATGGAAAATTCCCCTGCTATAATCATTAACACTGAAGCCGATATTGAGTTAATTACACCAGCAATTTAAAAAAAGAGAATAAATAAAAATAAATAAATAAATATGAACTTAGATGTAATAACTATTAATAATTTTAATCAAATAAATAGAACATTCTTAAGTTATCCGTTGTCACTAATTTTTATGAATATTCGCTCTTTACGTTCACATTTTTCTGTGTTTCTAGCCTCTATACATCATATAATAAATGAGATAAAAGTAATAATTTTAGCAGAGACTAACATATCTGATGATGAAAACGGCCTGTATAGGATTAATGATTTTACTGCTATCTTTCTAAACCGAAAAGATAATGATGGAAACAATAAGGGGGGTGGGGGTATCGCGGTGTATATCAGAGAAACTCTCACCTTCTCTCAAATATTTACACAGGCAAAATCTTGTGAACTTATCCAAATTAATGTTAACATAAACAATACTATACTTTCCCTTCTCTCAATTTACCGCCCACCATCACTAAACGCAAATGTTTTTATAGCTGAGATTGACCAAATAATAAATGCAGTACACAAAAAAACTGATATTGTGGTAGTTGGTGACATAAATATAGACATAAAGAAAGATAACGTCACAACAACAAACTATCTCAGTATGATGATGGCAAATGGTCTACAATGCATGATTACTGAGAGCACACGTGAGGATGTAAACAAAAACACAAGCACGTGCATAGACCATTTGTTCATAAAGAAACAAAAATCAACCTCCCATATACAAAGTGGAATCATAACAACAACGATATCTGATCATTACTCACTTTTTTGTTGTATGTATGATGAAATAGGAAGAAAACAGGGAACGGAAATAAATAAATATCAGGGGCCAAATCTAAATTTAAATATATCTAAGATAAACAAATGTATAACTGAAACAAATTGGAATCAAATATTTCAGCAGAATCTTGATACAACAGATATGTATAATAAAATTTTAGAAATATTCTCCGAAATATATAGAAAATCAGAAAAAAATAATCAAAACCAAAAGAAAAGAAAACAAAATCAGTGGATAAGTACAGAGTTAATTAAAAAATGTGATACGCGCGATAAACTTTACAAAAAATGGTTAAATAATAGAAATAATAAAGATTTTGAAATAAACTATAAAAAATATCGAAATCGTTTAAATAAAGAAATTATATACACAAAGAATAATTACTACAGAACTAAATTTATAGAAAATCGAAATAATATGCGCGGTACGTGGCAACTTATAAATGAAATAGTGGGAAAAAAGAATAATACTAGTGATGAGGTAATAGTAAAAAATTTCAAAAATGAAAATCTAAACACTATTTTAAACAATTTTTCTAATCATTTCAAAGACAATATTCAACAAATAATTCATAATTGCAATATAAAAACAATAAATAATTCTGAAACAACAATAGAGAATACTATATACATCACAAATACTAATGATCAAGAAATCTTCAATATTGTGAAGAAATTAAATGACAAAAAAGGTCCTGGTATTGATGGAATAAGACCTATAGATATCAAAAACAACGCCAGTATTTTAACACCAATAATCACCAAGCTTATAAACTCCAGTCTTGACTTAGCGATTATCCCGAAAGCTTTAAAAACGTCCATCATTAGACCAATCTACAAGAGTGGAGTTAGATCCGACTATAACAACTATAGGCCCATTTCAATTTTACCGGTTTTAGAAAAAATACTAGAGGATATTGTTGTCAACAGGTTAAACAATTTTATCAACAAATTTAAAATAATAAATAAAAACCAATTCGGGTTCCAAAAAGGTAAAAATATAAATGGCCTGTTGGGAAACTTTGCAAATTTCATTAATAAATGCCTAAGCAGACAAATGCACTGCCTGGTACTATTTATTGACTTTAGCAAAGCATTTGACACACTTTCTCATCAAAAACTTTTACAAATATTACAAAGAAACGGAATACGAGGTAATATTTTAAATTGGTTTAAGAATTATCTCGAATGCAGGACGTACCGAATTAAAATCAACAACAAGTTAAGTGAAGAGGTACCAGTTAATTATGGTGTCCCACAAGGATCTAAACTTGGTCCATTGCTCTATATACTATACGCAAACGATATGCTTAATGCTTTGGAACATAGCACTACATTCGCTTATGCAGATGATACTGCTATAATTGTCGCTGATAAAAATATCGACCACGCAACTATTATTATGCAAAATCAATTAAACGTTGCGACAAAATGGTGCCATGATAATGGGTTAGTCATTAATGCTGAAAAAACTAAACTAATGCATGTTAGGCCACCGCACCTTATACAGAAAAATATAAAATTAACATTTCACGACTCAAACTGCCTACATGATGTAAACAATTTAAACAACGACACTTGTACTACCTATATCGAAATGGTAACATCTTATAAATACCTAGGTGTTTATGTAGACAATCACTTTAAATGGAATGTACATGTGGAGAAGCTTCAAAAAAAACTTCAAAAATGCGCTTTTATGATATATCATTTAGGAAACTGTGCCACATACAACGTACTTAGACAAGCGTATTTCTCAATGGTAGAATCTTATATAAGGCATGGCATTGCAGCCTGGGGAAGCGCAACTCACTGCAGATTGCTGCAAAGTACCCAAAATCGCATTCTAAGGATTCTTAAGAGAAATCATCTACGCTCACTAAACAATCACAACAGTTATATACACAACGTCAACAACTATTTAAGCAGCAATACCAGCAACCACAGCGATTTCAACATTGCAAAAGATCAACGTGTGCTAAATGTGAAAAGTATATACCACACGACATTAGCAATTGAGTTCTACGACGATCCAAGGTTCCGTAAACCGATCGACCATCATCATAACACAAGAAGTCGAACAGAAGGACGATTTAAAGTTGAACGCCATTACAACAATTATGGAAAATTTAGTCTTGATGTGGCTTTACCAAACATTTTCAACAAATTACCGTCAAGTCTTATAAACATAACAAATATAAAAAAAAGGAAAAAACTGCTGAAAAGTTATTTCCTTAATTCGCAGTAAATTTAGCAATACCAAAACCAACAACGACAGAAATAGCACTAATAATAATATAATGTAAAACCAATAATCCGTAACCATACGAGTAACAACACTAGAAAACAACAACAAAAATTACACTAGCAACACCAAAAACAGCAAAAAATAGAATTAGTAAATATACTATTAATACAACAATTTAAACAACACCAGTAACAACATTCGTTACAATGCCAGTAACAACAACACTAGCAACAACAACGATAAAAATGCCCAAAAACAAACAAACTAAGCGATTTAATAACAAAACCTTTCAACACCATCCAAACCAATAACATCAGAAACAATACTAGGAATAGCACCAGTTACAGTACAAGAAATGATGAAATTGTATAGATTTCTTTATTGTTTATATATCCTATACTTTTTATTTTTTATATATTATATACTTTTTATCTTTTTTATCTTTTTTTTAAATTTCATTTACATTTTCTTCTATTATATTTTTATCTACATATGTATGTATGTTTGTATACACCAAAAATGAATTTTTGAATTAAAACTTAATATCATTCAATTTATTTATTATATTGGATATCCATTGTACAATATACATTTATTACTCCTGCAGACAAGCTATTTAGCTTCGTGGGACTAGTTTTTCGTAATATGTATAAATGAATAAATAAATAATAAATAAAAAAAAAAAAAAAAAAAAAAAATAAAGCTTTTTTGTTATAGTCCTATTCCTTCAATTTTTCAGAAATGACTATTACAAAAAAGCTTTATAAAATACATAACTGAAATTTAGCTCATAGAATAAATTCGAAAAATAAAAAATGTTGAATAAAATATATAAAAATAATTTTTTTTTTAGGTGTTTATTTATTTGAAAACGCACACACAAGCAAAACAAAATCATTCTTTCAATGTTTCTGTTGTTTTAATTACGAATTATAAGTGGTAGTTAGCAAACAATTACGATTTATAAGAGGTTATGTCATGCCTCTGTAACGGCTGCAGGTTGTATTTTGATGTAAATAGGAGTGAAGAGGAGTTTACATTAAAATGCAACCGTGCAAACTGCTAGAATATATTTTTTTTTTGACAGTTTGCACAGCTGTTCAAAGGGTGTAGGGGACTTGCTAGGAAGGAAAAAAAAGATGGCGGTAACGGCAAAAAAAAGGCGGGAAGTAGGACGGCAGGAAAAAAGAGGAGTAAAATAAGGAAGAGGAAGAGTTTTTTTTTTTGGGTTGATGGAAGTTCGGCAGTAAAGAAGTCGAGAATTTTTCTGTGGGAAGTTCTTTTGCAATTTTTTATGTGATTGGTTGTGCGTTTTGATTGAAATTATTTAGTGAGAAACGGTTAAAATATGGGTTGTTAAAAAATCATTTGTGTGATTGGCTAAGAAACAATATTATCAACATTTGACTAATTAGAAAACAAAAAAAAAAACACACACACAAACCGTGAAGTGAATTTTTGAAAACATACACCCTAACATACATACACACCATCCATATAACAAACACACATACAGGATACACACATTCAACCTACATCGTAGACATACCACGATCATTCATCCAGCATTAAGACACCATCATCGATCATCACTACACACCACATCCTCCAAACACCATCCATCCACACACGCACACTCACCACACATACACACCGCGCACACTAGCATTCGACACACCACTGGCACATAAACGGACAAGACTTGGTCCAGACCGAAAAAGGAAGAGGGTATTATTGGTAGCCCTACCCGGAATTTTAGTGTACTAGACCGAGCTCGGACTTGGGGTTGGCGACGGCCTGTAAATTTTTTTCCTACTGAGGTTTGTTTGAGCGGACAGTTAGGACGAGTTTTATTTTTGTACTGACTTCCTGGTGAGCTTGCTACATATGGGGATGTCCTGAGGAGGAAAAGGGTTAAACATGGAGTGAGGAAATCAACAGGTAAGTGAGCAACATTTAAATTTGTAGAGGTAGTTTTGTTATTAAGGGGCAAATCCGCGCATTGGCCAAGGATTTGCCAAGGTAGTGGGAGGGCAGGCCAGGCAGCAAAGCATCAGCTGCCCGCCAGGGAAGTGAGGGGTCGAGATGGTCGGGAATCAGGTTATTGCAGGGAGTTGGAAAATCTTGAGGCTTTGTTTTTTCTTTTTGTATTTAAATTTTGTGCAATAAACTAGTATTTTTTCCATTTGTATTTTTTTTTGCCTTTTAATTTGTTAACTATTTTCTTTTTGCAGTTTTTTTTAAGTTAGTGATTTTTTTTTATTATAATTCATTTGGTTTTCTGTATACAAATTTTTTTGGACGATGGCTTGTGGGTTGTTAAGATGGCGAATTCACGCCTCTACCGGCCTAGCCTGGCAAGATTTTAATAGCTAAGCGTTGCCATCCTAACAATCCACCGGTTCAGACCAAAAGTCATTGACAAAAATGGCGCCCAACAATGGGGGCCCGAAATTCGGGTTTCCATCAAATAGTGTTCTGTGTTGCTCTCAGTTTTACCTTCAATAGGTCATTGTTTTCAGCGTAGGTCGGAATGACAGCGATCAATCAAGGTCGGTCATCAACTGCGACGTTGAAAATGTTGGTCCTGTTGGGAGAAAGACAGAGATGCTTGCTATTACTTTGGTCCCATGAACGACAGAAAGTCACTTTATTGGAGGGTAGTCATTACCCCAATAGTAGCTACTGTGTTCATGAGACAAAAGTAATATGCAATAAACATAGATTAGTAAAGTAGTTTTGAAATAGAAAAGTTAAAAATTCTTACTTGATTTGATTTTGGATGGATGGGGCCGGGTATAAAGTCCTTTGGAGGAGGTACCCGTGGCGATTCATCTTAAGTTAGATTTCTTAAGTATTTTAACTCCAGCTTGGTTCATCTTCGACAATTTCTAAATTTTCCAATTCCTGAAACCACGGGAGATTTATCGATAATCTTGGTTCTCGAAGGTCTTCGATATTTCACTTCCTTGGCCAACTACCTCTACGGGTTGAAATGAAGCTCACTACTGGTAATTAAATTCTGGAAAATATATTTGAATTTAATATTAATATTGGCGTGTATATGAGCTTGATATAATTGGATCGAAATTAATTGATGTGTCGAATATAGATACATAGGTATACGAAAGTGGCTTTTGTTTAATTAATATTAAATTATTGAGTCTAAATAGCGCCCTATTGATACCTGATGCCTGAGGGGAAATTAGGGAAATAATTTAACTTGGTTTAGGTACATACGTATACAATACCTATACCTGTTTATACATATATGTATGTATATGGAGGAGCAGTTTAGTTTACTAGGCATACATACATAGATAGCAATTTATATAGAATTTAGCGATTTTTTTTTTGTTGAGTTAAATGTCTTTTTGTTAGTTTTATATACATACATAAGTAGATATTTAAATATACACTAGCAAGCATTTTAGAGTAATTTTAAAGGGATTATTTGGAATCGATTTTACTTATATATATTCACTTATATATAGAGAAAAAAATTATTTTAGATCCTTTTTATAGTAAAATAGTGTTAGTGGTACTTAGGAGCTGTAATCAGTTATATTTATTAGGACTTGGTCAATTTCTGTAACTTAGAAAGGTATTAATTATAGATAGCTAGTTAGTTCAACATAAATATAAAGGATTAATTTAAATTTCAGGACTTTATAATCTAAAACTATTTTAGTCTAGTTTTATATAAAAAAGGAGGGAAATCTGAAATTAATTTTTCTTATATATAATCACTTATATATATAGTAAAAAGTTATTTCAGATTGTTTGTGTAATAGAGTTCTGATAATTTAGTTTAAATACTTAAAAGCTGAAACCAGGGCTTTTAGTTTGCGTTGAAGTATTTACTTATAGACTTTATGAACGAATTACAACAATTAATTAAATAAAATTTTATTAGTTCATTTATACAGAATTCATTTTTTCTATTTCTATTATTATATTTATATTATTATTATCATTATAAGTATTATCTTTCATCTATATTTTCTAATATAATTTCATAATTTCAGTTTAATTCATTTAGAAGAATCTCTTGCCTTGATGGTCCATAGTAGTTTTGATTTTATACAGCCTGAAATAAATTAATATAATAATTATATAAAGGTACAATTATATGGAATATAATTCGCGGGGCAGCAACTTAATCCTGCTAGATTTAGTTTAATTGTTTTTTTGGTATGGTAGAGACTAGGGCAAGTAAGATGCAGCGCGATTCCGCTTCTACTTCCTCTAGGCCGATTCTCGGTGGAGCTAACGAGCAAATACCGGCTAATACGACGGCTACAACGACGACAACCGCAACGGCTGCCTATACTTACGCTAATTCGGCCCAAATAAACCCACAATATCATGTGGGTGATCCACCGTTTGTAGATGAGGAGATTAGTGTTACCTCGCCGAATTATAGCAGCATTACAGCCCAGAACGTGCGCCGGGAATTTAGATCCGACGCCACCAATCAAAATACGGCAGCACAGCAGGTGAATCAGTCGGGAATTGACGTGCATAATCTAATTGAGTCAGCTGTAGGCCTACAACAAGTCCAAATGATGCGCTCAATGGAGGACAGGCTGCGAGAACTAGTTCCACAAATAGTGGCGGAGAGCATACGGTCTCTTTCTGCGACATCGGGAGTGCCACAGCCATCGATTCCATTCCCCCGGGCTGAGGTTTTGAGACCTCCGCCACCCATGCAAAGAAGCCAACTGCCACCACAAGCATTCATAGAGCCGAATTATCAACCACAGCCACCACAACAAAATCGCTCACATTATTCTCGGGGCACTTCCTACCCGAACGGACCAGACGGTAATAGCACCTTTAATCAACATGCCGCTCGTCCACCATTTTACCCCCCACCTCCAAGCATGGACGTGACACGTAGGCCTGGGCTAGATAAGTGGGGCGTTAATTTCGATGGCAGTAACAAAACCATGGGAGCGCAAGAATTTGTTTTCCGAGTGGAGGAAATGAGAAAAGATTACGGAAACAGCTGGTCCGAGGTATTACGTCATTTTCATCAACTGTTGTCCGGCGACGCCTTAGAGTGGTATTGGATGCAGAGACGACTGCAACCAATATACACTTGGGACGAATTGAAGGAGGCTGTCATCAACCGTTTTAGGCGCTTTAATAGCGACGTGGAAATCCATCGGCAAATCATGGACCGCCGCCAACAGCCTCACGAACTGTTTGAGGATTTTTATAATGCTGTTCTTAGGTTAAGAAGTCAACAATCTAGACCAATAAGTGAAAATGATTTAATAGACATAATGAAAATGAATTTACGTACCCCGATGGCTCAGCTTGTGTTTCCCGTTCGCATATTTGGGCTTAGCCATTTCCGTACAGAGTGTAAGAAAGCCGAATCCCTGCTTCATAGTCAGAGACAAGCGTTTACACATCGTCAACAACTACCAAGAGTAAACGAGATCGACTATGAACCAACAGTTCCAGCGGCCATTGAGGTAGAGGCCATAAATACCTCCAGATACATTTGCTGGAACTGCAGACAGCCTGGTCACGGGTATATGGATTGTCCATCAGATTCCAGGCGCTTATTTTGTTTTAAGTGCGGGATGGACAACACCGTAACACCAAGGTGCCCTAGATGCTCGGGAAACAGGAGGTCGGACCCGTTAACTGGGGAACAGCGTCCGAGTCCCAACGCCCAGTAGTTAAACTGGAGAATTTTTACGACCTAGAGGAAATGGAAAATAGTGGAGTCGTTAAAATTTTAGTTAATAGTAAAGCTAGGATTAGTGAAAAGGCAGAGGAGTCAAGAGTTAGGGAAATTAAGCCATTACATATTAGAATTAGGGATTATGAGGAGGCTAGAAAAAGGATTTTCGGTAAGACGCGAATAGAAAAAGCTAGGGAACGTTATAGAAAAAGAAAAGAGCTTAGGCGTGAGATCGCAAACGTCTCGTTATACGAGGGCGATGATACCCGGTTGTACACCCGTATCTCTATCAATGGGGTAGATATTGAGGGTCTTTTGGATAGTGGTGCCACGGTAACGGTTCTCGGCGAAGGATGTTTCGATATCGCTATGAGGGCCGGGGTCGAAGTGCATAAGTTTCCGGCAACGGTGAAAACGGCGGACGGTAGATCTCATACCATTCAGGGTCGGTTTAGAGCAAAAATTAAATTTAATAAAATAGAAAGCTTGATAACTTTCTATTTGGTCCCGACTCTGAAAAGGGCGTTGTTTCTGGGCGTTGATTTCATGAAGACCTTTGGCTTGATTGTTAATTTAGATTGTCTAACCACAAATGATATGCTTTTTAGTGAGGAGGTGGGCGAAAATCCATTAAATCCTTTAATGCATACCCTTTGTGATCAAGACAGGAAGGTATTAGAGGCAACCATAGCTAAGTTTCCATCTTTTGTGGAAAAAGGGCTTGGGAAAACTGATCTGGAAATGCATATAATAGATACGCAGGACGCAGTGCCTGTAAAGCAGAGACATTACCCAGTTTCGCCAGCTGTACAAAAGCTTATGTATGCGGAATTGGATAGAATGCTTGCGATGGGTGTAATTGAGACGAGTCAAAGCCCCTGGAATAATCCAGTGACGTTGGTGCGCAAAGGTACAAAAAACAGGCTTTGTTTGGACGCACGAAAGCTCAATTCACTCACAGTCAAGGACGCCTATCCACTTCCACATATAGAAGGATTGCTCAGCAGACTGGGTGACACACACTTTATATCTAGTGTCGATTTAAAGGATGCTTTCTGGCAAATCCCACTGGATATACAGAGCCGTGAAAAAACTGCCTTTACAGTGCCTGGGAGACCACTTTACCATTTTACTGTCATGCCTTTTGGCCTGTGTAATGCAGCCCAAAGATTGTGCCGGTTAATGGATAAAGTGATCCCCTCCGACTTACGCGATCGAGTATTTGTGTATCTGGACGATTTACTCATAGTTACTCCTGACTACCACACGCACATAACCATACTTGAGCGGGTTGCTGAGCTACTTTCTAATGCTAAATTAACAATTAATGTCGAAAAATCAAAGTTTTGTTTTAAGGAACTTCGGTATTTGGGGTATGTTGTGGGTGAAGGCAAATTAAAACCTGATCCAGCAAAAATATCCTCTATACTTGAATTTCCTTACCCTAAAACGCCCAGACAAGTACGCGGATTTATGGGAACTACCGGCTGGTATCGTCGATTCATTAAAGACTACGCGACAATCGCGACGCCGGTTTTTGACACGTTGAAAAAATCTAAATCTTTTGAATTCCCGGAAAAAGCGAAAGAGGCGTTCGATAAATTAAAAAAAGCACTTACCTCGAGTCCTGTATTACGACATCCGGATTTTCAAAAACGTTTTTACGTGCAGTGCGACGCTTCAGATATCGGTATCGGGGCGGTGCTGTTTCAAAAAGATGAAGTTGAGGGAGAACATCCGATCGCGTATATGTCACAGAAACTCACGCCGGCCCAGCGTAACTATTCGGTAACCGAACGAGAGTGTCTGGCAGTAGTGATCGCCATCAAAAAATTTCGGCCGTACATCGAGCTCATGCCATTTACAGTGATCACCGATCATTCGAGTTTAAAATGGCTTATGTCTAACAAAGAGCTTAGTGGCAGGTTGGCCAGATGGAGTTTGCTTTTGCAGTCCTATACTTTCGATATCGAACATCGCCAAGGGAGCAAAAATGTAGTACCAGACACTCTATCGCGCTACGACATGGACGAAGTCTCCACCGAAATTGTCCAACTTATCGACTTAGACTCGCCTGCCTTCGCATCGACACAATATCGCGAGCTAGTGGAAAATATAAAGGAAAATGAAAGTCAGTTGCCTGATTTGAAAGTACGGGAAAATTTTGTTTATAAACGTACCTCACATTACAATGGTGATGTCATGGCCGAGGATTTTTCGTGGAAGTTATGGGTCCCGGCCGAATTGAGTAGTGATTTAATCTCTAAAGCACACAATCCACCAAGTGCAAGCCACGGCGGATTCCACAAAACACTCAAGCGTATACGAGAGTATTTTTACTGGCCAAATATGACCATCCAAATCAGGGACTTTGTCCAAAATTGTGATATCTGTAAAGAAAGCAAACCAGGCAACAAAATCCAAAAACCACCTATGCTAGAAGAAGAAGCGGTCCAGATAAGTCGCCCATTCCAGAAAATTTATATAGATTTTTTGGGCCCATACGTTAGGTCAAAATCGGGCAATATGTTTATTTTTATTGTTCTGGACTACTTTTCCAAATTTGTATTGCTAAAGGCTATGGCAAAAGCCAATAACAAAAACGTAATTCGGTTTTTAGTCGCAGAGGTGTTTCATAAATTTGGCGTACCGGAGATTATTGTTTCTGATAACGGTAGCCAATTCGTCTCTAAAGAATTCGGCGAGCTTACGAAAGCGTTTGAAATAAGGCATATGAAAACCGCAGTCTATTCGCCACAAGCAAATGCGTCGGAGAGAGTCAACCAATCGATTTTAGCCGCAATAAGATCTTACCTGAAGAATGACCAGAGAGATTGGGACAACCATCTCTCAGAAATTGAATGTGCCCTTCGGTCATCAGTGCACTCATCGATTGGTATGACACCTTACTTCGCTTTGTTTGGGACGAATATGATTACCCACGGGAGCGTTTATAAATTGGCAAGAAAACTGGAGCTACTTGAAGACGCTGAGACAAACTTATTCCCGAAACCGATTAAAAATGACCTCATACGTAATAAAATTCGGCAAAATTTGGCTAAAAGTTACGCACTTCGCGCTAAAGCATATAACAAACGGGCGCGAAAAGTTAAATTCCGAGCGGGTCAGGAGGTATATCGACGCAATTTTAGTCTCAGCGATTCTAGTAAGCTCTACAACGCGAAAATGGGTAAGAAATTTCTCAAATGTCGTATCGGTCGTCCGGTCGGGAATTGCTACTACGAACTAGAAGATCTGCAGGGGAAGACAATCGGAGTGTACCACGCAAAAGACATAAAACAATAGTTACTTACCTTTGCTATACGTTACCAGTTTTCTTTATAGATCGTTTGCCTGAAAAGTTTTTTTATCTAACCATACCTTGATCTGCCGATTCTGAATTGTTAGGGTTTATTTCCTTTATCGCTTTTTATACTCCCTGTAGTCACCTCCTACGACAGTTTTTAGAAATATCTAGTGTTAAGTATATTGGGTTTTTGTAACCTTTCTCTTTTGCAAATGAGTAAACGGAATTTAGGTTTAGTTTTATCTAATATGCATTTTATTTGAATTATTATTTCTTAAACTAATTTTTTTTTCTTCTTATTTAAGCTAATTTAGATTATTTGTTTTTTTTACTTAAGCTTAGTTATTTCATTTTACTTAGGCTAATTGATTGTTTTTTTTTCTCACTCGGGGAAATTTAAGGTTAGCGCTATTACATTCTTATTCACCTGGCAATGTGGCCACTATGGTAGGCCTGACAAGAGTAATTTTTCCCCCCTCTAAACTCACCGAAGAAAAAATTCTAATTTGACACCACCTGTTGGGGACTTGGCCTCAATGGTCTTGTGATTTAGTTTTAAATAATTGTCTTTTTACCCCAACTAGAGGCCAACGTTTCTAAGCTGGTTATAGTATAACCGTCATTGCACTATTAATGCGACCTCCTTAGCATCCTGGGGAACTATGCCATTAAGGACTAGAGGTCGTTAGTCATTTAGAGCAATAACATGTTCTGAGTCCGATCTTACGGCAAGTTGGGGCAAGTAGGACAAATTTCAACTAGTGTTTAGTCAAAACAGATAGTATCTTATTTTTGAGGACCACGATCACAAGTGGACGGTTTTCAAATTTGAATTTTAAGCAAAGACTCAATAGTTATAACTTTTATTCGATGGGAATTGCGAATGATTATTGCGGGTAAATCCAGATGTTATTTGTTAAGAATAAATATCGTTTCGTTTTGATTTTTGAAAATCGATGATAATTATTCTGGGGTCAAAGGAAAATCTTTCGGAAACATAACTATTACTATTCGATAGGTATATTACTAATTATTTCTAATAGTGATGAATAGGGACCAGTGCTGCCACAACGAATTCAAGTTTTACAACCAAAATTTTTGAAAAAGTTACCAAGTAAGAGGAGGGGAAAAATATATAACCAAATTTAAAATGCCTTTTATTAATTGCGAAAATCATTAAAATTTATTGCATTGCAATTCAAAGGTTATTTGTAAAATAATAATTATAAATTAAAAACGCCAAACATGAAATGTAATTCATTTACATATTAAAAAAAATAACGAGAAACTTAATTAAAAGTTTTTCGTGAAAGAAAAAAAAAACAGTAAAATGTCCATACCAAATTCAGTATATTGAAAGATAATAATGGAATATTTTTTTTAATATGACAGTTATAAATAACAAAAATGGAAAATGGTTTTCCGCTTTTTAGTTGTCAGGACTGTCAAATGCGGCGATTTCTTAATTTCGATGGAAACTTTCGTTTGGCGATGTGGCGAAATTGAAAACGATTTTATGTAAATAATTTTCAATTACCATTTATGTATGTATCTAAAGTATTATAAAAACTTAATTCTCTTGTTTGTAAATTTTATTTAAAATTTATAGTTCTTATTATAAATAACTGTTTCAAAATGGTTCGTTTGCTATATTTTGTGAATCATTGAAAAATATTGTGGCGAAAATAAACAAATTCCCCTGTCGTAACGTACGCTAAATGAGGAAAAAGTATATGACTGACAGTCCAAAGTTTTTACCAAACAATTGTGTTAAAAAAATATACATACCGACAAGTTTTCAACAGTAAAATTTCAAATTTCTTAAAACTTACAGCCATTTCTTAAGGAAAATTCCATAAATTTTAAAGTTATATTGATAGGTGTATTCTCAAATTTGTATAAAAATATACTTCTGACAATGACCTAAATTCAGAACATTAAGCTTATTTTCAGGTTTTTAGAAACACTAAAACGAATTTTCTGAAATCGATTCCTCGTGATTTTATGCACTTCCTACCCTAAGTCTTTACTACTCTTAAAATCAAGAAAAACTACGCTCATTTAAAAAAAAAAAAAATTAAAAATTTCCATTGATTAAAACTTCATTTGTTTTCGATTTCAGAACATTGCGTTTTTTATATAAAAATCACAAATGGCAATATTTTCTCAGCAAAAATATTAAAAAATTATTTGGTTGCGGTTTTGCAAGGGATTTTTTTTGTTTTCGATAAATTATAAAAAACTTCCGTTCTTTGGTAACAAATAATGAAAAAACCGTGGTACACAGTACAAATTATTCGAGCTCGTAAATAATTGTATCAAGGAAAACATATTCGTAAGCCTTATTATTTTAGAAAAAGAATCATTTTAAGATGAGGTGGGAAACGCGCATGCCTAATCGGCAGGGATAAAACAATTAATATTAGGAAAATATTCAGGGTAATTATGATTGTGGATAAGAACAGTCAGAATCTTTGGTAAAAGTTTCGGTAGTAGAGATAAATATTTATCGATCATAATGGTGATGAGCCAAGGTAGGAGGATATTAATTGGATATGGCAGTAATGTTAGGCAAGTATGTATTTGCAGTGTACCTGGTAATGGGCATTTATTGTACAATATTTCGGGGAAGTGAGGTTTGGTCGAATAACTTATTCACCTACTATTTCTATCATTGCGAAAGGCAACGTGAATTTCCGGCAAATTTCACACCCTAGGGATCATACTAAGCCGCCTATTTATACTTATGCCAGTAACGAAATTTTCATAAATTTAACACGTATGTCTTATCTACGGATTAAACTGTAGTGTATTTTACACGATCGATTTTTGACAGGTAATTCAAAAAAATTAATGAAAATACAATACGAACACGACCGGATATCTGTTGGTTGAAGCTACAGGCGGTGATACTATACGGATACTAAACTTAATATTGGGCTAATATGTATGATAATATTATAGTGAAAGGTCCACTTACCGGTGACCTTGATCAGCATTCGATGGGATTTTTGACTTCTTTAGGGGATCCAAAACCGGACCGCAGGTTCCTAAGTGGGGAGAAACGAGGAGCATTAGGTAAGGAAATACGCGATATTGTAGAGTTTGTATACTTACCTAGAGGGGTACTGGATTTGGGATCCGTGTATCCACCTGGGGAGTTAAAAGGGGAAGGGTAAACATCCTTCCATACGAGGAAACATGGCGGTCAGAGACATTGAGGACCCGGGAAAAATTTGTTTAGTAGGAAACCAGTTTTTACTTTCGGTGGCCGGGCGGTGTTCCGTTCCGAACAAATTGACTTTCCTGTGAATTAAAATTATGAAGAATCTTGTTAAAATTTATTCGTTTAAGAATTCTGAGGGAAGAGAAAAATTAAAATTTGTGACAAAAATTACCATTGATGGTAAAATTTTTAGAGGCGAAGGTTATTTAACAAAAGTGATTTTAAAATTGAAAGCTTTAAATAACGGGGAAATATTTATTTGGCAGAAACTTAGGAACCAGATTTATTCAAATAGGTGAACACACCTTGTGGCTATAATAACAGCAATTTTCGTCTCATTCGACAAAAGAGAAAAACTTATTATTTCAACAAGAAACATTGGGAGGAACATGCCATGTTCCCGCAAATGCTGCCTCGTGTGCGCACACTTAAAATGTAACGTGTGAGCAACGCATGATATTGTAAGCCGCCCCTTTGAGACTATTGTTGCCGCGCGATGAGAATACTCTTGCCGCCCGTGAGAATATTTCGGACGCCGTCGGATTTCTTTTGCATTTTAATTCATTTCTTTTTGTTGTTTTGTAATTTTGTTTTTTTTTCACATACACTTAAACACTTCACTTCCCACCGTAATTTCTTTTTATTTAATGCACTTTTAGGTTTTTAATATTATTATTGTTTTTCTTAATTAATATCTATGGATATAAAAATGACGCAAATATAAAAATACCATGGAACTTACCATGTTGTGCGGCTGGCGGCAGTAAAATGGCATGACCAAGCGTTGCCAGATAATCCGGTGCAATACCGAAAGTGATGCCAAGTTCCTGGGCCTAGAACAGGGTTGGGAATGGTGAAAGTTGTTGATAATGGGGCGTTAAGTTGACAGGGAAAAAGTTATGTTGTCCCCCACCATTTAAACTATCGGTGATAGGCGAAATGGTTGGGTTTGTCATGCCTCTGTAACGGCTGCAGGTTGTATTTTGATGTAAATAGGAGTGAAGAGGAGTTTACATTAAAATGCAACCGTGCAAACTGCTAGAATATATTTTTTTTTTGACAGTTTGCACAGCTGTTCAAAGG
This sequence comes from Pollenia labialis, assembly GCA_949318255.1. Lineage (NCBI taxonomy): Eukaryota > Metazoa > Arthropoda > Insecta > Diptera > Polleniidae > Pollenia > Pollenia labialis. The sequence continues at coordinate 132,236,010 of OX439140.1, forward strand.
GTGTAGGGGACTTGCTAGGAAGGAAAAAAAAGATGGCGGTAACGGCAAAAAAAAGGCGGGAAGTAGGACGGCAGGAAAAAAGAGGAGTAAAATAAGGAAGAGGAAGAGTTTTTTTTTTTGGGTTGATGGAAGTTCGGCAGTAAAGAAGTCGAGAATTTTTCTGTGGGAAGTTCTTTTGCAATTTTTTATGTGATTGGTTGTGCGTTTTGATTGAAATTATTTAGTGAGAAACGGTTAAAATATGGGTTGTTAAAAAATCATTTGTGTGATTGGCTAAGAAACAATATTATCAACATTTGACTAATTAGAAAACAAAAAAAAAAACACACACACAAACCGTGAAGTGAATTTTTGAAAACATACACCCTAACATACATACACACCATCCATATAACAAACACACATACAGGATACACACATTCAACCTACATCGTAGACATACCACGATCATTCATCCAGCATTAAGACACCATCATCGATCATCACTACACACCACATCCTCCAAACACCATCCATCCACACACGCACACTCACCACACATACACACCGCGCACACTAGCATTCGACACACCACTGGCACATAAACGGACAAGACTTGGTCCAGACCGAAAAAGGAAGAGGGTATTATTGGTAGCCCTACCCGGAATTTTAGTGTACTAGACCGAGCTCGGACTTGGGGTTGGCGACGGCCTGTAAATTTTTTTCCTACTGAGGTTTGTTTGAGCGGACAGTTAGGACGAGTTTTATTTTTGTACTGACTTCCTGGTGAGCTTGCTACATATGGGGATGTCCTGAGGAGGAAAAGGGTTAAACATGGAGTGAGGAAATCAACAGGTAAGTGAGCAACATTTAAATTTGTAGAGGTAGTTTTGTTATTAAGGGGCAAATCCGCGCATTGGCCAAGGATTTGCCAAGGTAGTGGGAGGGCAGGCCAGGCAGCAAAGCATCAGCTGCCCGCCAGGGAAGTGAGGGGTCGAGATGGTCGGGAATCAGGTTATTGCAGGGAGTTGGAAAATCTTGAGGCTTTGTTTTTTCTTTTTGTATTTAAATTTTGTGCAATAAACTAGTATTTTTTCCATTTGTATTTTTTTTTGCCTTTTAATTTGTTAACTATTTTCTTTTTGCAGTTTTTTTTAAGTTAGTGATTTTTTTTTATTATAATTCATTTGGTTTTCTGTATACAAATTTTTTTGGACGATGGCTTGTGGGTTGTTAAGATGGCGAATTCACGCCTCTACCGGCCTAGCCTGGCAAGATTTTAATAGCTAAGCGTTGCCATCCTAACAATCCACCGGTTCAGACCAAAAGTCATTGACAGTTAAGAAGATTTTATGTGAAAAAAATTACGAATTAGCGAAGGGACCAAAACGTATGGAAATTTTACAAATTAACGAGATTTTTTCAAGGGACCGACAGTGTATTACGAATTATCGGGAATTACGATTTATCGGGGTACGAATTATCGGGATTTGACGTATTTGCAAGATGATCACTCGACCCCGAATCCAACTTAATGCTAATACAAGATTTAGAACATGCATTGTTTACATTTGAATCGGCCATGAAACGAATACTTTTGGAATCTGTTTGATCTTTTAAGCCATTTCGAGCTTCATTATTGTGACAATTATTTGCCTTGTGTCCCATCTTATTGCACTTAAAGCATTTCCCATTAAACGTTTTATTTATATATTTCTTACCAGCAAATGCTGTTTTTCTAGGAACATTTTCTTCTACATAGCGGCTTGACATTTTGGTTTCTTCCAGCAATAACCTTTGCATTACCACATCATAATTCAATTGACCTTCAAGATTTTGTAAAGCCGTCACAAAGGGATCAAATTTTTCAAGAAGTGACATAAATAATTTGGTAAGAATGCCACAGTCTTCCAAAACTGCTCCAGCAATTTTTAAATTTCTAATAAAATTTTTAAAATTGATTAAATGTTCAACAACAGCATCCCCATCGTTTAATTTCAGTTGAATTAACTAATTTCTTACAAAAATCTAATAATCGATTTCTTTGCAAAAATTTCTTTAAGACTATCCCACATTTGCCAATACCCATCGACTGCCACCGCCGCGTCATCCGGTGTTAATCCCTAATCTGCCAAACTGACTCAACAAAGTGTTTATCATCAGTTTCATCGTAGAGGGGACATCAGCTCTTTGTGGGCAAGCTATGAGCTCCCGTGGTGAGAGAGATCCTAGAAAATTGTTTCAATTAACACCTCCAGCGACTCTTGCCATCAGCTTTCTGAAGGTAGATAACGAAATCTGGCAAGCCATAATTTTTCGTAACTGGTTTGTCTTCGAGAAGCCTTCCACGTTGATACAGAATTTGCTTAATGTATTCTGTTTCGCTGATCTTAAACCTATGCAATGCTGACTTCTATTCCGCTTAGTCCAGACGCATTGCCATATTGCATAACCTACGACATGGTGGTTTAACCCATCCTTTTCAAAACGATTTCCACAGCCATTTCAGTTTATATAGCGCCATTAATGAACGAGCAAATTAACCTAATAGTCACATTTCGTTCTTCATCTATTCAGTATAGTACACGTCCCTACAGGACGTAAACCTAATTGAAAATCCATATATCTGTGGACTGCCTCGTGCTTATCAACGTCACATCGAGAACTTTCTGCATATTTGCTAATATGAAATAAAGGAAAATAGCGACTCACCTCTAATAATGGTGTCAGAGCTGCCCCACGTGATGTGGTGTGCATTAACATCGGCGAAGATAACCACAATTTTTGCCTTTCTTATGCAAAATATTTTACCTCGTTAAAAATTTGAAAGTTTCGTTGAGCTATGTTGTTCTCCAAGTTATATGGGTCTACCGCGCCTTGTACTACACTGCGGAATCCATTCTAATGCAGCATTACATTTTTTTGTATGGCTTTTGTAGGGTGTTTCGTAACCAGTTTAGCTTTCGACTTTTTTTTATTTGATTCTAAATATCCTCCTGGTTAACCAGTCTAAGAAGTTCATTATTTTAGATTCTCCTTAGCCACTTAATCGTAAATATGATAAATGAGTTCGTGAAGCTCTACAGTTTTTGTGAGCTCTTCGTATTTGCTAGCCATTTTTTAGATCCGTACAACAGATAGCGGAAAGTTCACTGAAGCTCCATATATTACATTGTAATATGTATGCCACCCTGGCCTTGTGGATTCTACTTTCTACATCGCTGTAAGCGCCACCATCTAATGTAAATATGCTTCCAAGGTAGCACATTTTTGTCACGTTTTCTGTTGTTGTGTTATTAATTATAAATGATGGATTTAATGATGCAAGCCTTCGTCTTATCTACATATGTATATACGCTTGACTCTGATAGTGTCTGCCGTGCACTATTTGTGCCTTTATTAAATTTAAAACTTTATCTGGGATACCTTTTTTGAAAGTGCGGGCCATATGACATTAAAATTGATCGTGTCAAAAGTATTTTCAAAGTAAAAAAAGATGAGATAAATGTTGGTGTTAAATTCGTTACAATGTTCTATTATCAATCGAAGGCTATTAATTTGGTCAACGCTTCGTCTGTTAGGGCGGAATCCGGCTTGTTTTTTACGAATTTGTTTTTCCCAGTGTTCGAGAATGGGGCTTATCACTATTTTGCTACCTACTTTTATTTCTACATTTTTGGGATTTTGATGATCTAATCATCTCCTTCATATATTCATCGGCTGTAGCTAATTTGTTTTTTTAGAATGTCTTCGAATTACTTTCAAGACCGTCATCATAACTCCACGACTGCTGGTGTTTTCGGCTTCCATCGCAAGTTTGGATGCAAATGTCCACTTTCCACTTCTTATTGGATACATTTTGTATAGCAGTTGCCACTTTGCTATGCTATATACTTTCCTCAATTATATACTAAAATAAGGTATTAGCCACTCTCTCTCTTCTCTTCTGGGGAGTCCGATGATAAAGTGGGCGGTATCGTTTAGCAAAAGGTTTATTTTTGCCCATTGCTCGATTGGTGCATCAGGCTTCCATGTCCAAATAGTTGCGCTGAAATTGTGTTTATCTCCGTCCGTCTTTCGCTTTAAAGTCGTTTGTGACTGCCGCTGTCTCTTCAGAAACATTTTATTTCTGGTCTGAGGATATATCCGCATTCCGGAAGACCCTAACACCTTGTACACATTTGAAAAATGTCTTCGCAACAAATATGTGATGATGCGGATGATGCTTTAGAATGGTTAAGGTTTCTGTGTTACCTTCACCATGTTCTGCCTTCTCGAGATCGTGACATTGACGTCCCGTTGTCTAGCTCCATGAGAGCGTTCTGGACAACCGATTCACCCTTGCGTTCAAAGAAATCACCAAATATCTTAGAGGTGGGCTAGGTGTCCTCATTGTCGCATGAATAAACCGAAACCGTCAAAAGATGGTCTTTAGCCACCTCACGTGTACATATTTGGGACGCTTTGTTTCTGGTTTCAGTTTGCCTGCTGCCGTTTAGGCATTGTCACCTTCGAGCAAAAGCGCTTTGCAGCCCAGCAATTCCAACGAAGCTTTTTTGGAGCCTAATTAATATTTGTAGCTTTTACACCAAATCGTGGGCGTTGGAGCTTAATTACTCAATAAAAATCAAGGCGGAACGTCTTGTGGTAGATGCCCTCTTCGACATCCACATGTTTTTGTGTATTCCCAAAATATTGCAAACTTTTAAACAAACACTAAAATTTATTTTAAAATGGGTTAAAAAACAAAATGTCGGAAAATAACAAAAATTTCCAAAAATAGCGAAATTTTGCGAAAATTTTTAATATTTCAAATAAGCCTTAAAATTAATTAAGCCTTAATTAAGTATACTATTTATTATAAATCGTTTAAGAAAAAGTCCAAAATTTTAAACAAACCCAAAAACCAATTTGAGATCTTTAAATCGATAAAAAAACAAACTGTCGGAAAATAACGTATCAAAATCAATGAAAAAGTCGATATTTAATTTTGGGTTAGTTAGGGCCTTTGCGTTTTAGGTAACGATATATTTTGATTAAATTAGAAAAAGGACATTTTAAACTAAAAACGAATTTTTTTTGCTAAAAATGTTTTCACATAAAAGTCGATTCGTTTTACTTTCACTAACTCCTTACTACTCTAATTAAAAACGAATAAAAACATGTTTATGTGAAATGCAAAACACCAAAAATGCTGAAGTAATCCACTTTCGAGTGGATTCGGATTGTAGAACATATAAATTAATTTTTATAATAATTTAAGTAATAAATATTAGGTATGCAATTTTTAAAAATACAGTAAGCAAATTTTAAAATTAGTTATATGTATGTAACTATCTTTGGATGATATTAAAACAAATTCATTTTTGTAAATATTAATATACGAGTTAAGGCGTTTATACTATTGGCGATTATATCAAAAAGTTTATATTAATTTCCTTAAAATAAAAAAGATGTTCATATTTTTTCAGAACATCTTTGCACTACTAGTCGAAATCGATGATTGATTTAGGTGCATCGTATGTTGAAACATCCTTTATGCTTTCTTTCTTCGTTACTAAAGCTGCTATATTATTAATATTGAGTCGGCATGGATTATTAGTCTTAATAAGTTTTAGTTGCCTTAAAATTCTCTAATATTTTATTGCTGTACATTTTGCGTACAGATTCAAAAGATACGAAAAGTGTCAGGAATATACATGGTACCTGATATACGAAAAATGTATCTTTCGTATTCTAATGGCATCATTGGTGTGTCAAGACTAGTTTACGCTGTCACACAAGTCTTACGTATTCCATAATACTTTGTAAGATAGAAATCTAATGAGTTTTGTTGCGACTGTCTAAAAATCCAATGTCACATTACAGTTTGTAGTCACACAATCACACATGAACATGCTTTTGCGAAAATACAACCCTGATTAAATGAAAAGTATTATTTAACAAGGTTTCTTTCAAATGTGCTAAATTCCCATTTCATACTATTGAGAAACTGAAATTTATTGTTGAAGGGATAAGCTATTCCTATGCGCATTTCACTGGTTGCTTTGGCCAGATCGTCAGGAAACTTCATCTAAAGATTTTAGAAAAGCTAAAGATATTATACAAATAAAACTGTTAACCTAATAAGAATTATAAACCTCAGTTTTACTTGTAACAATATCAAAGCTTAAACAAAAACAACAACAATAAACAGTGAGTTTATCTTTTCTAACAGTCCCGACTACAATTGGTTGATTTTTGTCAACTCTAAATGTACTTGTAAGTGGGCAAAGAAAAGTATTATTGTTTTGAAAAATTTCAAAAAACGAAGAAGTCGTATGGGATGGAAATATTTTTTCATAATACTAGTCATTTTCATGATACATTGCATTCACACTATCACACTTTTACTTATTACTTAAGTTTTAGAAATGTATTAATACAAAGTATAAAAGTGTAAACTAGCCTTAAACAACATTTGGCAGTTCCTGTTAAAAAACAACAATAAAAAGGAGGAACCTAAAAGCCTGTTAACTTAATTTTTTTGTTTTAAATTTTTTACAAAAAGAAATTCAACATGACTTTCCCAGTTACAGGGTTAAAGTGTTTTCCGAGAGTGGGAAAATTACCTACGGTAATTTATGGAGCTATTACGCGAAATCATCGGGCATGTTCTGCAAAGCGAAATGAAGTGGATTTCAGATCGCACAAATTTTGAAAACGAGTATGAAAATTCAACAAAATATTCCCTTTTATATACTTCATATTCTGAGTACCAATACAAGAACCACTGTTAAAAACAGGAAACACTACAGTCATTTTGTAAAAAATTGAGTTCAAAATCGCTTTCGCTTTCAATTCCACTTCATTTCGATTTCTAGAACATGCCCGTATGTAGTGTATTTCATACACTTCATAATTCCTACCACTAGTAGTGGTGGGTATAAAAATGTGTTTTTGTTAAAATATGATTTTTATGGTTAACTAAATGAATTGATTTTGTTAATTAATTTCGATTTCGAATTCAAATTTTAATTATTAATTATTTAATAACAATTTTAATAGAATCTTACAAATAAATCATTACAACATTAATTATTTTTTTATTTAGTTTAAATCAACTGAGGTTATTCAATAAAAAAAAGATTTTATGGTAACTATTTTTTATTGCTTGAAAGCGTACATACCTTGTTTTTTTTTTAATCATATTTTTAATTAAATCAATCATTATTTAAGAAAAAAATCGCAATTTAAATTTTTTACAAATTTTAGTAATCAACGAGTATGAAAATTCAACAAAATATTCCCTTTTATATACTTCATATTCTGAGTACCAATACAAGAACCACTGTTAAAAACAGGAAACACTACAGTCATTTTGTAAAAAATTGAGTTCAAAATCGCTTTCGCTTTCAATTCCACTTCATTTCGATTTCTAGAACATGCCCGTATGTAGTGTATTTCATACACTTCATAATTCCTACCACTAGTAGTGGTGGGTATAAAAATGTGTTTTTGTTAAAATATGATTTTTATGGTTAACTAAATGAATTGATTTTGTTAATTAATTTCGATTTCGAATTCAAATTTTAATTATTAATTATTTAATAACAATTTTAATAGAATCTTACAAATAAATCATTACAACATTAATTATTTTTTTATTTAGTTTAAATCAACTGAGGTTATTCAATAAAAAAAAGATTTTATGGTAACTATTTTTTATTGCTTGAAAGCGTACATACCTTGTTTTTTTTTTAATCTTATTTTTAATTAAATCAATCATTATTTAAGAAAAAAATCGCAATTTAAATTTTTTACAAATTTTAGTAATCAATATACATACATAACTTTATATTTAACAAATATAATCTGGGAGTTTATTTCTTATGGTGAGTAACATTTATTTTATAAATTTTCATATTAATTCGAATGTGTGTTCTAAGACAAATTCCAATTTTAAAAGCTTTTATGCTTTAATAGTCTTATTTTTTCAATATTTTCTATCAGAATTTTCGTTTGTATATTTCTGTTCGGTTAATTCATAAATTAGTAGCGATTATCCTTTAATTCATTATAATCAATTAAAAAAACCTTTTTAAACTCCAATTTTGTTACCCATTTTACATAAACTACATAACTCCCGCTTTATTTTTAAGTGCTTTTTAAAGCAAAACGTTACATCTCTTTAAAACTGCTTCGCTTTACTACTACTGTGTGTCCTAACTAAGAATAATACTCTATTTTTACAACTGTGTGTATTAGTTGCACTAAAGAGCTGAAAACATGCTTATTTTTCTATTAACTTATTTCACTCAATTTAGTTTGCGTTTGAGTTTCGTATGCGTTTGACGAACGTGTGGCTGATTTGTTATAAAATATAATAAATATATTTTTTCAATTTATTTTAACTTGCTGCTATTACACAAAAGAAGTTCAATATCAAACAAAAAAGAGAACAAGAAAAAATCGGATATGTCTATGAAATTTCCAATAAAAAATGTTTAGTTAACTTAACTAAACTTTATTTTAACAATAAAAACCAAATCAGTCCTGGTCATATTTTAAACAAATCGGTCTAAACGTGTTAAAACAACAACAAAGTAATTTGTATGCGCTAAGAAAGAAAATCTAAATAAAAAGTAAAAAATGTGTGTATTTGTGTTTTTGTCAAAAAATTTTTTTAGTTTTATACCTACCTACCTATTAATTAAAATAAAATAGATTAAGTGTAAATCTTGTGCTAAGTGTATTTTGTATGTGTGTGTTTCTTCTGAATGTATAAAATTTGTTTAATAAGTATTTTTTTTCAAAACAAAAAAAATTCCCTTTTTAAGTGTGTGCTTGTTTGTGTGGGAAATTAATATTCCAAAAAAGTTATTAGAAATTCTTGTTACTCTTTTATTTTTTAAACAAAAGTAATACCTATCTATGTACTTACTATAAATAATAGTAATAAAAATTTACTGTTATAACTTTTTTACAGTATTTTACAAGAAAACAACAACAAAATCCTAAGAAACACATTTTTAATACAACAAAATAATCTCTGTGTATACATTTTAAAATAAAATGGATAAAAAGTCTTGTAATTTTAATAATATACCTACCTAATAAAGAAAAAAGTTTTTCTTAGTTAAAGCCGAGAGAAAATAGTAGTATGTATTTTTTTAAGCGTCTACAAATTTTTTATCGTTATTAAACTCAAATTTCTCTCATAGTGTGAGTGTTTTTGCTTTCGTCTCTCCCGAAAAACAATAACAAATAGCACTCAATTAAAAAATAAAAAACAAAGAGTAATCTGTTACTACACTCAGCTGCTAAACAACATTAACGAGTCTTTCTTTGTTCATTTGTAAAGAGTGCGTGTGCTTTCCCAACCGGCATTTTTTCGGTCTTATACCAAAAAAGAGGAAAAAATTGTTAATAAAGCTAAAGAAAATGTTTTACATAAATAAATATTAGTTTTTAAAAAATCAATCAATTAATTAACAAACAGAAAGCAAAACCAAAAAGTTCAGAAAAGTTTGTTTACTCAAGTGCTTTTGTTTATTTTATCATCACCATTTTATTTATTTCCTCTTTTGCCTTAAAGTGTTAAATATAATTAAATAACTGAAACATAGTTAGCAGTATAAATAATGTTAAAAAAGGTAAAATTTATTTGTTTAACCATTTTTATGAATAAACTATTTATGTATTTCAATTAATTATTAACAATAAGTAAATGATTTGTTTGTATAAAGAGTCGGTGCCCAACGTCTGTCTGCAAAAAAGTGGTATGTAATTGTAGTGTGTTTTTTCAATTGCCTGTTTTTTGTTGTTGCTCTTATTAACAACCCCTTTCTATATTGTTGTTTTAAATTCGGCAAATTTCTCTGATGATTTTCTTTTTGTCTCTTTCTCTACTATGTATTTGTTTTGCGTTGTTTTTGTAATTTTTTGATTTTACAGTAGTTCTATGTTTATTCAAACTTTTTAATGTTTAATTTACAGAAATGTTAGAAACATTTTGGTATTTTTGATCTGTAATACTGAAAATGAAAGAAAAATTTGTAACAAAACAGGAAACTAAAATTAAAAAAGATATTCGTAAGCAGAATGATCAAAATTCCGTGGTGCTAGAAGTATGTTAAACATATTTAAATAATTTATTTCTACACCTTTTCCGATTGTAATTTAGATAGCGTCGATTGTATTTCAGATTAGTCAGTTGTAATTCAGAAAGCGTCAATTGTAATTCAGACTAGTCAACTGTAATTCAGAAAGCGTCAATTGCAAAAAAAAATTGTCAATTGTAATTCAGAAAGCGTCAATTGTAAATCAAAAATTGTCAACTCTTATTCAGAAAGCAAAGAAAATATATAATATATGTATGTTATTATAAAAAAACTAAAAAAAGGTGCACTTAAGAGCTAAATATATTAATACCTATATATGTATGTACCTACATATTTTGTTGAATTTTTTATTATATTCTGAATTACATTTGAAGCTTTCTGAATTACAATTTACGCTTTCTGAATTACAATTGACGCTTTATGAATTACAACTGACTAATCTGAATTACAATTGACGCATTCTGAATTACAGCTGACTAATCTGAATTACAATTTACGCTTTCTGGAAAAAAGTAGTGATGAAGCCAAAACTGACTAATCTTCACCTCTGTTAGCACAATTAACTATTCTTTAACGGTCTTTTACACAATGTTTTTTATATATTTTTCTTTCAATTTCATCTTTTTCAGTCACTATTATTCTGCAGGTAGGACAAGCACTATCTTCAACATCCGTTATAGGCTGTGCGCACTTCTTGTGAAAGAAATGTAGGCATGGTAGCAAGCGTATAACTGAATTCCTTGTCGTAACAGATTGGCAAATTGCACAATTATCCTTAAATTCCAATTGTTCCAATATTTCGTTTTAAACTATTTTAAATTTTAATTTATTACATACATATATTTAATTGGTATACAAATGAATTCAGAAATTTTATTGCAAAAAAAATAAAAATTTTCGAAATAAATGATTTATTTGAAATATTTATATACATATATAACAGGATGTGTGTATGTATGTATGTAACGTATGGACTCCAAAACGGCTGGGCTGATTTTGATGAAATTTTCAGGGAATCTTCAGAATATTCAGGCGGGTGACATTGTGAAGTCTGATTTTCAATCTGCGAGCGGAGGGGCGTGGCAAAATCCAATCTATATACATATATAAAACAGGATGTGTGTATGTATGTATGTATGTATGTAACGTATGGACTCCACAACGGCTGGGCTGATTTTGATGAAATTTTCAGGGAATCTTCAGAATATTCAGGCGGGTGACATTGTGAAGTCTGATTTTCAGTCTGTGAGCGGAGGGGCGTGGCAAAATCCAATATGTATATAAAAATGGCGTAAAAAATGTATAGTAAAATGAGAACGGCTAGGCCGATTTCTGTAAAATTTCTTGTCAGTTGTTCGTATTTTCGAGGAGAAGGTTTTTACGGGAGAAAATTTTGGAAAATCCCTTCGGAAAAGTCGGAAAAAGCGAAAATCTAGTTTTTGTATTAAATTTTGTGTGAAATAATTCCTTAATGGCTTTCCAAATCAAACAATAGAAAGTTCTTAGGGTAAATCATGGAAAATTGCAGAAAATGCGATATGCGAAAAATTGTAAAATCTCTCCACAAAAGTCGGAAAATTGGAAAAATCGAAAATTGATTTTTTTGTACGAAATTTTGTGTTAAATTATTCCTTAATGGCTTTCCAAATGAAAAATATAAAGTTCTCAGCCAAAATCAGATAGATGGCGTTATACGTTGCGCAATCTGACAGGTGCCATTTTGGCATTTAAAATTGGCAAAGTAATTTAATTTTAATGGGACAAAGGCTTATAGTTATTGTAAATAATTAAAGGAAAGTCATCACTTATTGCAAGTAAATTTCTCACCAATTTCGATACTAAATTATGCACCTAATCGTTACACGGAAAGAATTATTTATTAAATCACCAGAAAATATGGCGTGAACTATGAAAATTTTGCACCATTTTCGTCCAAGCCAAAAATTTCTTAATATAAACATATGTATGTATGTGTGGCTTCGTTTAAGCAAAAAGTTATGACTCAAAGCGAACTAAAATTTACTTAAATACAGCTAAAAAAATTAACAGAGTACAACACTATCAACATTATTTCACAGATATTCCGCACAAGTTTTTCGATATGAGTGTTGACAGTGTACCAGGTTTTAGTGTTTAGTAAATAAAATAATTTTGTATTTAAAACGATTTTTAACATAAATGTGTTTTAATATAAATACTAAAAATTGGGCTTTAATATAAAAATTAAAAAATATTTATTGATTTGCTTAACAAGTCGATTCAAATAAAAATTAATTGAATTAAACCAAGTTTTCTTGAGCATTTTCTAAAAAATTTAAAGAAATCCCTAGAATTTGTTTTTTGGTGAAAAAAAATCCGATTCAACTTAAAAATCAAGAAAACCAGACAAATGTTAAATAAATGCATCTTGATTTCAGAAATAACTTTCTTAGTTTTAATAAAAACAAGCTACTTTTGTATTAATTGTTTTAAGAAATTTTTGATCATGTACAAAAAACGTGAATTTTTTGATTATGAGAAAATGTTTCATTATTTAAGAAAATTTTAATAAATACGAACAAAAAAAGTTAAAACCATGAAATTATTTTGAATTTTATTGTTGTAAGAAACGAAATTTATTGCTTGAAAAATAAATTTTTTTCCGTGTGCATACAGGACATAACTATTCGTACATCGCATATCTTTAAAAAAAAATTAAAAAATTCAACATAGTAAAAAAAACAAAAAAAGTTAAATTCATAGGGACATCATTACATCCAGGGCTGTGGAGTCGGAGTAGGAGTTGATGTTTTTGTGCCGGAGTCGGAGTCGTAGTACCCACAAAAACTCGCGACTCCGACTCCAAAGTTTTTCGGCATAAAAAATATAAAAAAAAATTCCAAAATAAAAATTATCTTCTTAAAACACATTTAAAATTTAAATAAATGGTTTATGAATACTTCTGTTATGTGCTGTTTCCAAATAACAGGCGATGGACTGAGTGCTTTTCATATACAGGGTTGTGCTGGAAATCGCAAACGTAAAACGCAAGAATTTTAAAAGTCGTTTTTAAATAAGATTTTTGTAATAAAAGCATTTTATGACAAATATTTAACAAATATTTTCCTATTAAACAGGATTTTAAACCAAAAATTATAAGAATTAGGTTTAAAGTTTATTAAAAACAACTTCCAAATTCTTGCGTTTTGCGTTTACGATTTCCAGCTCACCCCTGATAAATTTTGCTACATAATCAATCGCCTGTCATTTGGAAACAGCACATTAATGTTTGCGTACGGTAATTGCTTCCCAAAAACTCTAATTTTTAGAAGGCCGTTCGGTTATGAAAAAATAAAAGTTAACATCACTTAGTCTCATATACATTTAGCATCAAGATTATAGTTGGAGTCGGAGTCGCACTTAAAAAATTTCAGCATTCGGAGTAGGAGTCGGAGTTAGAACTTTTTTCGGACGACTCCACAGCCCTGATTACATCCATTACACCACCAACAAAATATGAGATATACAAATAGTTATGTCCTTAACTGTACTCAAAAGTTACGTGGTAGTACAAACAAGTACATACATAAAACCGAAATAATTCTGATGAAGGTCGTCACTAGCTGGAAAATTAATTACATGCAATTACTACTTCACATTCAATTAAAGAAAAACTTATAAAAGTGAAACATGTAACAAGAATAAAGAACGATTAAAAATTAACACTTGATTTGTAACTGAAAAAAAAAAATTAAACAAAATTACAACAAAAATGTCTGAAACTGTTAATTTTGACCGTAATATGGTAAATTTTGCTCAAATGACTATTCATGTTGACCATATTTTAGTTTATTTGGACCACATTATGGTTACCGTCGACCAAACAATGGTTAACGTTGACCACATTTTTAACATATTATGCTTATATTTAACCACAATATGTCAATCCACAAATAGTATCCCAGTAAAAAATGTGCTCCAAAAGTAGCAGGTTTTATGTATGAGTTCATACCTCAAATCGCTTCAAACCTGCTGATGTGATGCCTGATTTTTATATAGGGTGTTTCCGGTTTGGAGGACTATTTTCTGCTGACAATAAGCGCTTCTTTAAACATGCAAACAAAGCACTTATAAAGTAATTTTTAAAGGGCTAATTATATTAACATATTCATTAATGTTTTACTTTTTTTTTGTATATTTTATTCTTTATCATTTACTGCAGTATAAGAGCTCTCTTATTGAAGCGCTCGACCATGCCCTTTTTCTCTTAAGTGCTTTAAAAACCCAAATTAATTTACTGGGATGTTGCTCTTAGAATATGGATACCTCCAAACATATTTCTTCCTGCGTGTACGATTGTTTAGTTAAAATAAACGCAGTTATTTTCAATTATTTTTATTTGTAAGCTTTTCAAAACACCTAAGTATATAAAAATTTATTTAGAAATTAATATATAAGTTATGGTTATTTTTAAGACAATACGGGACAGAATTTACAGCTATACCCATTCAAAAGTTCTACTGAGTTGTATAAAAAACAAACAATATTTTTTAAAAAAATTAACACAAACAACAAAACTAACTTATTTCGTTTTTAACCAATTTTATGTACTTAGGTGTTTTTTGATGTACATTAGGGCTATAACTTTTTTTAAATTTTTTGCGAATATCGAAATGGCCCTAGCATAGTCGAATAGACTACTGAAAATCATTTAAAAAAATGGTGACTTTTTCGCGGTTGTCAAAAAAGTTCACCTGCAAAATTATCCAAAAAACACAAGTATTTTTTTTAATCAATATGTTATAATTAAACAACATTTTTCACTTTACCAGGGCTGTAGAGTCGTCCGAAAAAGTACTAACTCCGACTCCAAACGCTGAAATGTTTTAAGTGCGACTCCGACTCCTACTATAATCTTGATGCTAAATGTATATTAAACTTAAGGAGCATATAGACGACATGTTTTTGTCATCTGACATGTCAAATTTTCAAGTCACATGTAATTGTGCATGTCTGTCAAAATCGCTGTTTTACATAAGGTTTATAATATTCGGTCACAAACGTACATGTAATTTGCTTCTGACATTGTCTCTGTTTTTTTCGCATTGTTATTGTAGAAACCAAAGTAGTGCTCGGTTTTAAAATAGCTTGCTGCCGCCAAGAAATTTTTTATTTGCGCCGTAAAATAGTTTAGCCATCTTAACATTTTTTTCTTTTAATTCAAAGATACCAATTTAGGATTTTATAATAAAACAGTTTTTATATATATATTCACATAAATTCTATTCAATGGTAAGATGATCAAACATATCTCGGTATTGTAAAAAATTAACTTCAGCCGGCTAATGATTCCGTCAATAGTGGACGCCGCTGCCGGTTTCTTCCCGGCATAGATTTCTGATGTCAGAAGAAAATAGAGCACGCTCTAGTTGAAATTTTGTCAGATGACTTTGCGTCTGACTTTTACAGAAGCAAAGTTAAAAAGGTAACACACGACATGTATGTATTTTGCAGTGGGAAATTTGACATGTCAGATGACAAATACATGTCGTGTACGATCTCCTTTAGTGATGTTAACTTTTAATTTTTCATTACCGTACGGCCTTCTAAAAATTAGAGTTTTTGAGAAGCAATTACCTGTGCTGTTTCCAAATGACAGGCGATTGATTATGTAGTAAAATTTATATGAAAAGCACTCAGTCCATTGCCTGTCATTTGGAAACAGCACATAAGAGCAGTATTCATAAACCATTTATTTAAATTTTAAATGTGTTTTAAGAAGATAATTTTTATTTTGGAAATTTTTTTTTAAATTTTTTATGCCGAGTCGCGAGCTTTTGTGGATACTACGACCGTAACACAAAAATTTCAACTCCGACTCGGGCACATAAATCTCAACTCCGACTCTTCACCTCCGACTCCACAGCCCTGCACTTTATTATTTTAGTTATTAATAAAATTTTAAATTTTTTATTTAAAATTAATGTACTTTTTTTTTTTTGGAAGATATTGAAAAATCGTTTTTGTGGTTGAGATTTTATTCTAAAATGACAACATTCGCAATCATGTGGTACTGGGGCTAAAGTTTGGTTATCGCCCTAATGTACATACTAGTTAATAAAAGTGAGAAAAAGATTAAAATCAAATTGGATTTTAACGAATATTAAAATTTGTAAATAAAAATTTCTTAGTTTTTTACTTAAACGACCATAACGAAAACAATTTCAAACCGATTTTTAACGATGTTTTTTACAACTGAAAAGTAAATCTCAATCTCTTCTTTTATAAAAACAAATTTGTTATGTTTTGAATTTGTAACTTAAAAATTACCAGTATTTCGCTTAAAAAAGGACTAAATGAAGTAGTCGATTTTAATTGCATATTAGTGTTTTCGTAACCAATTGACTTCATTAGAATAGAATTGATTGATGTAAGGCCCAGTGAAACGTAACCGAATCGCTGCATATATCTGCGTAATACATTGTTATCAAATGTAGGTATATACACATGAATAAAAACACTTGGGATAAATTAAGTTTTTTATACTTAATTTGAGTACGAGTCGTACTCAAACCTTTAAGTACGAATAACAATAAAACGTACTTAAAACGATCCTAAATGGGACTACTTTTGAAAATCAATCCCGGAATTTCTTTAAATATGTATACATTTTTTAAAACAAGTAACAAAAGATTGAACGTTTCGTTGGTAGTGCCACTCTGAGACACTGTTGGGATCTGACAATTCTTAAATTGTACCGTCTCAATGGCAAAGTTGCCCCAAATTGACATAAATTGTATCAAACCTTCGCTGTAAAATAAAAAGCATACAAAGCAATTCATAACACTTTTTATTCAATAAAATTAAAAACAAAACAAGTAAAAAACAAAAAATCGGTCAAGCCCGACCATTTGATACCCCACAACACAGTATTTAAAGACTCGTTTTCGGACCCATGGGAAATCATGGACCAGCAAAAAAAATTATGTTAGGAGTTAAAGATTCATGTGAAAGTTCTTTGTTGGAATATTTTTAAATATCTTCATATATATGAAATTTGTTTGCCCTTACGTATTTTAGGAAGGACGCTTATATGGGACCTATGGCTAATATTGGACCTACCAGCACAGCATTTTTTTTATTTTTAAAGTTATTGTAGACAAACATTTTTATTTTCTTGTCAAAGCCAAACAAAAGTGTTGACAGTGTCAAAAAACCAAAAGTGGAATTTGGAGACACTTGATCCCAGGCTTCATACAGTTTTACTAAAATCAATTTCATTTTCGGATTATTTAATATTGACAAGTTGAGTACTTCTCGATTGAAAATCTGCACTTAATTCTGTACTTGATTCAAGTTATGCAACTCACATCTTTTTGCGCGCTTTGACAGTCTGATAGTATAATTTTTTTTATTTATTTATTTTTAACAAACAATTCGTGTGTATTGTCAAAGTGTTTATTGTGACATTCACCTTTTGCGTTACGCTTTTCTGTCAAAGTTAGAAACGTCACGCAAAGCGAACAAGTTTTATCTGACATGACCTTAAGGCTTGGAACAGAATAAAGTAGATGTGGCTGACGATCTAATGAGTAGCGTAGCAACAAAAAATGCGAACAGAATATTTTTTTATTTATTTATATTTCTTAAAGTCTATTGGATTTACAATATATCCTTACAGACTATATGCTAAAAATATTATTTGACGTGCTTATATTAAATTTTTAAAATATAATTTTAATTTAAAAATATTAAAGCTTTCTATATGGTTGCGAATAACCTCTTTAAAAACTTAGAGAATTATGCAAGAATAATCAGATATATTACGAATGTCGTTGTTCTGGTCAAAGGCGTAGACGTTCAAATTTTTTTCGATATCATTTTAAATTTAAGACAACGTCTATAAAAATCACATAGAAAGTTTGTCGTTATTATGTAGTTTACAACGATATTCAAAATAATTTTTGTGAATTTTTGAAAATAAATACGACTCAAATTTTATAATAAATGCAAATCCAACTAAATATATGTATCTGTTTTGATGACAAATTATATTTGACAATCTGCCGACAATGCTCTGTCGCGAAACAAATTTCAAGACTTCGAATTTTGCGCTTCAACTTCTACTTCAGCAACTACTACAACTAACGGGTGCATTTCATTTGACATTTCGCAATTTCAGACTAACTCAATTTGAACCATGGAAAGATACACAATCGAGCAACGCATTTAAGTTCTTCAGGCTTATTATGAAAATGAGCGTTTAAATCAAAATGCATATCGTGCACTTCGTAATGCTTTCGGTCAATTTAATTGTCCAAATGTGCGTAAAATCGGAAAAATCGTGCAAAAATTTCAGCAAACCTGGTCTGTAGCAGACGTGAAAACACCAATGCATGCTTGTACAGCTCTTACTGCAGAAAATATTGCTGCTGCTCCCGATAGTGCGGCTGAAGAGCCGTCCACCTCAACTCGTCGTCGTGCCCGAAAATTGCACCTCTCACGCTCGTCATTGATGCACATTATGCATACAGACTTGCATTTACGCGCTTACAAGGTACAATTGACTCAAAAAATAAAGCCTCATGACCATTCCAAACGTCGTCAAATGGTTGCAAAAATGGCAACAGTGGATGATAAATATTCGAAGAAAATCATCAATAAGCAGAATTACCGCATCTGGGCGACTGATAATCCTAAAGTGATTGCCGAAAAACCAATACACAGACAAAGAGTGACTGTTTGGTGCGGTTTATGGGCTGGCGGCATAATCGGTCCGAATTTTTTCCAAAATGAGGCTGGTCAGGCAGTTACTGGGAATGGTTTTCGCTATGGCCCAAATTAGAAGATATGGATGTGAACGATATGTGGATTCAACAGGACGGTGCCACTTGCCACACAGCTAACGAAACAATGGCTCTTTTGCGGGACAAATTCAATGGCCGTGTTAACTCACGTGGTGGCGATTTCAATTGGCCACTAAGATCATGTGTTTTGATACCGTTGGACTTCTTTCTTTGGGATTATTTGAAAGAAAAGGTGTACGTCGATAAGCCAGCAACAATTCAAGAGCTAAAGGATGAGATAATTCGGCACATTTACGGCATAGAACCTCAATTATGCCTCAGTGTCATCGTACATTTTGACCATTGGATGGTACATAATTGAACCATACCAATATTATCATTATGAAAAGAAATGACAATAATTTCGTAAATAATTTGTGTTTTATTCAAAATCAACATCGGCCATTAAAATTAAATTATATAGAAAACACTCAAATAACTGTCACTTGTGTTGTAAAAACAGCACATATGTTCTTTGACACTACTTTGAAACAGCAATTTTTTCTTTTGACAGCCTGCAGCGCAAATCGAAACGTTGTACTATAGCGACTAAGTATTCTGTCCCCACTTAAGGGTACTTTACACAATTACATAAGTCTTACGTATTCCATAATACTTTGTAAGATATAAATCTAATGAGGCTTGTGGCGACTTCAAACGAACTTATTAAGCATTACGGGTTTCTATCAACACATGGAATAACTATTTAATTTGCTTTATTTGATGAAGTCGTATGGAATGTCATTTTTTTAACACCTGCCATTTTCATAGCACCTTGCATTCACACTGTTACATATTACTTGAGTTTTTAACATGACTTAAAACAAAGTATGTATATGTAATAGCGTAAAGTTCCCTTTAAAATTTTACAACAATTTTGTTTATAAGAAAAATATAAATAAAAGGCACATTTTTTTGTAGAAAACACTATAATTTTTGAAATAATGAACTTTATGGCAAAAAGAATTCTTTATTTTATTAAATTTCAAAAATATATACTGAAGAAGATTTCCAAAGGAAATCGAAATATTGATTAAAATAAATAAAATATTTTAAATAAAAGTGACCTTAAGCTCAAAAATTAATAAGGAATAATATTATTTAAAAAAGGTCGAAGAAATTAGAATAAAAGTATTAACAAAAAGAATTCTTAAATTTTCGTTAGCAAAATGAGTGTAGATGAATACGCCGAGTAATGTTATGACGTAATACGTTACATCATTCAAAACCATTATGTGAAACATATTTTAGATACCTACGTGTGTATTTTAAATACGTGAGTATATAATTCAAATACTTTTCGATTTAAAGTGACATTTTTAATAGCTAAATCTTTTTTTAAATTAATTATACAATACAGTTAAAGAAATGTTAATCAAAAGTATTTAAATAATAAATAAAATTAAAAAAAATATAAAAATAATTTTGCATTAACCAATATTTTTTCTCTTCTTTTTACAGCTTTTACTGTTCTAACGAGCGAAGGTAAATTTATTGATTGGCTTGAAAAGATAAAAATATAAATTATTACCATCATTGTTAAACACCCTCCAAAAAATTCATAGAAAAAAATGTACAAATGCGTTTTCCACAAATAATTAAAAAATTACCTAAATTTATATAGAAATTAATTTAGAGAAATAAAAATTTCCATCGGCTCAAAAAATATTGAAAAAAAAGAAATAAACAAACAATAAATTGTTTGTTGAGACAACTGTATGAATATTAAATAAATACATGAAACATTTAAATTTTAATACAAACACACATGCCCTTAAACAACCAATTCGAGAGTGTATGTTGCAACACATAACCACACTGTGTAAACGAGTATGTGTGTGTGTAAGTGGAACTAGAAAGTGGTCCTTTTTAGTTTATTTGCTGTTGTTTTGAATTTGATTTGGTCCTAGTGATATAAAAAAAGAGTCAAGGTGGTGGTGTTGCAATAACAACGATATCATCACCAATACAACAACAATAACAACGGCAGTTGCAACATCAAGCAACAACAAAAAGGAAATTATTTATTTATTGTTGTCGTTAAACTTCAATGAGTGTTTCGATGTCACTCGTACAAGGTGGAGCTGCAGGCGGTGCGCCACAAGGTGCTATTTTAGCGGCTGCTGCCCCATATTATCAGCCACCAGCAGTACCACAAGATGTTCAACCAGATCGCCCAATTGGCTATGGAGCATTTGGTGTAGTATGGTAAGTAGTTTACTTAAATATTTTTTTAAAATTTGTTAAAAAAAAAAATAGGAAACTTTTTATTATTTGTACATAAATATCGTTTAAAAGTCAACTCAATATTTCCATTCACGTGTTCAACGGTATTTCCGTTTGTAATCAAACGTAATTTTTTCCAGTCAATGTCTGTTTAAAGTTTTCTAAATAAAAAAAAATCAATTATGTTGCATGTGT
Organism: Pollenia labialis; assembly: GCA_949318255.1. Lineage (NCBI taxonomy): Eukaryota > Metazoa > Arthropoda > Insecta > Diptera > Polleniidae > Pollenia > Pollenia labialis. The sequence continues at coordinate 132,257,338 of OX439140.1, forward strand.
TTAAAAGCCATTTACTAATAACGTTTGGAGATGCATTTACTTTATATACATAAACATTTTTTAATATCCCTGCAGTTGTGTAGTAAATGTACAAAAGTTTATTGCTCGGCTCTAAATCGTTTCGTTCGAACAAGGAGATTGTGAAATCGATTATATTTTTACGATCTAAATGTTTAAAAATGTTCGCTGACTGACTGAAGATACATATTAGTAAAAATCAAAAAAGAATTGACTACTTTATTGCCTACTAGGGGACAGTAAAGTAGGGATATGTTTTAAGTGGTTACGCCAATTAAATATACGTTAGTAATTTTTATTAAAAATGCGTTTAACTTTAAAGTGAACCATATCCTCTAGAGTGAAATATTTTAAACTGTGTCTAACCGACGATTTTTTGTTCTACTAAGAGACAGTAAATGGATAATGAATATTTCATAGTTGGTATCAAAATTTAAGTATTTTTGATTTTATGCTTTAAGTAAAATAATTTTTGGGAAATTATGATAATACAAACGATTTAAAAAAAATTTAAGCACTGTATTGGGCCCTGTCTGCTCTATTAAGTAAATTAAGTTCAAGAATATTGTTCGGTGGCTAAACCTGAGATCCATACTGCGAAGTGAGGTTGCTAAATGGGTTAAATACTCACAGCATTTTTTTTTTATTAAGTATTAAATCTGTTGCTATTTAGTAAAAACCACTTGCCAAGATTCGGCCGCTGATCACTTTCCGAATTTTTGTGAAAAATCAGTGCCCATAAATATATACATTTTTCTCTTGTCAATATTTCTCGATTTTCAAATGTTTCGTATAAAAAATGACTTTATTTTCAAAGCAAAGTAGATTTAATTTTCGGGCTATATTTTTTCTTCTAAGTTGTTAACTATACAGCGTAAAAGTTTCTTAAGGGGATACCACATTACGGAATAATACATAATAGTAAAAACGTTAAACTGATTACGCTTTATGTGTGATAAATAAATCTATCACAGATTACCTGGAATGCGACAGTTAAATAATTGATTCATAAGACAATTAAAGTTTAAAGCTTTTAAAATTGAAATTTGACTTAGAATACACATTCGAAATTATATGAAAATTTATATAATAAATGTTACTCACCATGCGAAAAAAATTCCCAGATTCTATTTGTTATGTAAGATTAAAATTAATTTTAGTTCAATTCTTCGCAATTGTATCCTTGGCTGATGACATTAGATGGGACAAGTAGCTAACGGACCACTTTATAAACGAAAGCTTAAACTAATCATAAATTTATAGACTTTTAAATAAAATTTAATCAACAGTTTCTTTACTGCTCAAATCACACGCTTTCAATTATAAAACTTTATCAAATATATTTATTTCCAAATGATGTCATTCCTTTATGCAACTGTCTTTCCCAACCATTGTGTAAGTAAGTGTTAAAGACCCTACCAAACAAGAAGCTAAAAGGCATCATTGCAATAAAGCTGTAAAAAACTCTTTGGCGCAAAACAAAAACCAAAAACAAAAAATCGCAAAAATGCTTAAAGTATCGAAAACCTTTAAGGCATAAAAAAGCGTCGCTGATTTTTGCACATGCAAGCCATAAACAAAGAAACGAAACAACAACGCCATCCTATAAAAATAAGAAAAAATATTCAGCCCCCAAACAAAACGATTAAATACTCTGCTTGTACTCCTATGAAAATCCAATGAACCTTTAAAGACAAAAGTCAAATGAAAAAAAAACTTTGAAAAAAAATTTACGTGATAAATTTTTAAAAGTTGATTTTGATTTTGCTTTAGTTTTCTTCTTTTTTTTTTGCTTCTAAACCGTTTTTGCTAAAAGTGGATTTTACATTTAATACTTCTAAAAACCAGTTAAAACAAGTTAGAAATTCTATATTTTATAAAATTAAAAAAAAAAAAAAAATTCAATCGTGGAAAATCGCTTGACAGTTGTAGTTTGTCGTTACAATTGTAATTTCTTTAATGCGCTATCGTTGCTAGTAAAGCAAATTTTGAAGGGTTTCGTAAAACACTAAAATACTATCAGACCAAAATTAAAACGCATTCAACCATACCATGCAAAATACAATACATATAAACAAAAATAGCAAAGCATGTTTTTTTACCCAGGAAACAGTTCTAAACTACAAAAAATACTCAAAAAGTTCGAAATATCACTCAGCCACTTTAGAATGCCACGATGTTGGCTTAAAATATGGATACTTGATTCCTTGATAATTTTAACACCCAGGGTTTGAAAGGAATTAAGCGAAAACAAAAAAAAAGGATGTTACTATTTAGAAAATCTAACTGCCTGTTTTTAGATGCCGAGCGCAAAAATCGTTAGTTAAACAAAATAATTTTTTTTTGTTTGTTTTAAAGCTTTAAATCTTTTAATTAAATCATATTTTTGTTATTTATCCATAAAACATGGTCGCAACGATAATATTGGAGTTTCTATCTAGATGTTCGGCTTTATAAAATGTTAAACGGAAATATCAAAATTTCAATATTATAACTTTTGCAATGATTCTGATACAACTGATAATCTTTGGCATTAAATATTTCTCTGGCGGGCGTGTGATCTTTCATTTAGAAATGTTTAATTCTTTTAAATGCGTTAATCTCGCCGCTTAAGCAAAAAAACAAAATATGTGATAAAATTATGTTTTATGTTGAAATAATGAAATAAAATTAAGATCGTTGTACTACTGCAGTTGCCAGCCACTACTACCGCAACAATATACAACTGATACCTTAAACCGCGTATATTTGTTTCTCTCCTCTCTGAATACCCCTTAACAAAGTGGTCGCTTCAGAAGTTGCAGCTTTTTTTTAATTTTATTTTATTTTATAAAGACACTCGTGTTCATGGTACACAGGACTTATACCAAAGAAATTCCGCATAAAAATACAAAAAAAAAAAACAAAAAAAAAGACAAAACGACGAAAAACTAATAAAACTTAAGAATTAACAACCACTTTAAGAGTTTTATAAAAAAACAACAACTTAAACATTTCTTATAAACAAATCTACCTGCAACTGGTTTCCCATTTTTAGTTTGTTTTTGTTATAATTCTTTGGTCAAAACAACCCAGCAAAAAATTTATAAAAAAAATTATTACGACACAAAAAAACAACAAGTCAGTGCTTTATTCGGCTATGTCGAATCTTTAATACCCTTTTTCTCCCGATAAAGCAGGGAGGTTTCCCCCAATAGCGACAGGTACCGCGACCAGGTATGGTCTATTGTACCCACTCCCCTTTAGTTGGCCAAAAGACCCTCTGCTTCCCAGAGGAACCAAACCAGGACTTTTGCCGATGTAGCATCGATTTGGGACGCACCCACTGTGCTATGCCCCAAAAGGCTCCTTGTGGCCCATGCCAGCGCCGGGCAGTCACACAGTATGTGCTTCGCCGACTCGACTTCGTCTAGACACAGTCTGCATTCCTTGTCCGCTGCCAGACCCATCCGATACAGGTGGTACTTGATCGTGTGGTGATCAGTCAGGTAAGCCGCCAGCATTTGCAGATCGCGTCTGCCGAGACCATTCGTCATCATTACATTTCCGGGAGAGATGAATTCCCTTGCCTGACGCATTCCCGGAAGCGATACCCAGTATCTCCTAAGTTCCGCCAGAGCCCAGTCTCCCATAAGGAACTGGACCCTGGTCCAACTTAACCCACAGAAGGGTTCGGGACCCATCATCCGAGCGTTAAAAACAGCCTTGGCAAGCTCATCAGCCCCACTATTACCCGGGACCTCTGAGTGCCCGGAACCCAGCAGAGCGTTACTCTGTTTCTTGTCCCCAGTTCCTGTAGCCTTCCATGGCACTCCGCTACCAACTTCGAGGACATTTTCCAGGAAGAGAGTGCCTTAATGGCCGCTTTGCTCTCAGTCAAAATCACAAAACTGCCGCCAACCATTCCTCTGTCAAGAATGTTGCTGCAACACACATCAATGGCGCAAATCACGGCCTGAAACACACTAGGTGATTCGCCAATCGGCATCGAGATTCGTGTATTAGGTCCAAAACCCCCTGCATCCACTCCGTGCTCCGATTTGGACCCGTCGGTATACCAATGTAATTCATGGTTCCCCCGACATTACTCCAGGCACTCCTGTCCGGAATGATTGTCCTGAACCTTCTGTTGAAGACTAGCTCTGTGGTCATTATGTCCACCCTTGCACAGACAGATAGGCTCGGAGCCACTTTCATCAAGCCGGCATGCCCATTGACCCCAGCAAGTCCTGATGTCAGCTTAATCCTTAGGAGACTCGACATAGCAGTCCTCCTTATATGGATGTGTAGTGGTAGTATACCCACTATAACCTCAAGTGCCGCCGTTGAACACGTGCGCTTTACCCCCGTCAGGGCCAGACACACCATCCGCTGCAACCTGTTGCACTTTTCAATTGCAGTCACCTGCTGAATCATAGGCCACCATACCAAGGATCCGTAGGTGATTATCGGTCTGACCATCGTAAAGTATAGCCATTTTACCACATTTTGTCGGATGTTTTGAATAAAATTCTGGGGATGGAGAATAGAATTGTCCACAAATCCTAATCATTTTTTATCGCCCACGTTGACTCCTTTTCCAGAAATCTGGACTCATCCCCTAGAGAATTCAAAAGAGTAAATTGGCCATAAGTCGCTCCAACTCGCTCTGTTAAAAATTTTGGGGATGGAGAACGATGGAGAACGATGGAGAATAGTATTGTCCACAAATCCTAATCATTTTTTATCGCCCACGTTGACTCCTTTTCCAGAAATCTGGACTCATCCCCTAGAGAATTCAAAATAGTAAATTGGCCATAAGTCGCTCCAACTCGCTCTGTTAAAAATTCTGGGGATGGAGAACGATGGAGAATAGTATTGTCCACAAATCCTAATCATTTTTTATCGCCCACGTTGACTAATTTTCCAGAAATCTGGACTCATCCCCTAGAGAATTCAAAAGAGTAAATTGGCCATAAGTCGCTCCAACTCGCTCTGTTAAAAATTTTGGGGATGGAGAACGATGGAGAACGATGGAGAATAGTATTGTCCACAAATCCTAATCATTTTTTATCGCCCACGTTGACTCCTTTTCCAGAAATCTGGACTCATCCCCTAGAGAATTCAAAATAGTAAATTGGCCATAAGTCGCTCCAACTCGCTCTGTTAAAAATTCTGGGGATGGAGAACGATGGAGAACGATGGAGAATAGTATTGTCCACAAATCCTAATCATTTTTTATCGCCCACGTTGACTCCTTTTCCAGAAATCTGGACTCATCCCCTAGAGAATTCAAAATAGTAAATTGGCCATAAGTCGCTCCAACTCGCTCTGTTAAAAATTCTGGGGATGGAGAACGATGGAGAATAGTATTGTCCACAAATCCTAATCATTTTTTATTGCCCACGTTGACTCCTTTTCCAGAAATCTGGACTCATCCCCTAGAGAATTCAAAATAGTAAATTTGCCATAAGTCGCTCCAACTCGCTCTGTTAAAAATTCTGGGCATGGAGAACGATGGAGAATAGTATTGTCCACAAATCCTAATCATTTTTTATCGCCCACGTTGACTTCTTTTCCAGAAATCTGGAATCATGCATCATAACAGCGTTAACATAAGTTCTGTTAAGTGGTTAACATTGCTCTGTAAACATAACAGAATGTGTCTAGGGTTATAAATTTTAAAATTTAACTTCACACACATTAAAGTATAGCCATTTTACCACATTTTGTCGGATGTTTTGAGTAAAATAAGAGGCAGTCTTGGTTTTATGCTCATATCTCAACCACTTGTGGACAGACAAGGCGGAATTTCAATAACAATCAATTTTGGACTGTAAGTGACTTAAATATATAATTACTACAACTTTGCTACTTATAAGGACTTATATATATATAACCTTTTCCACTACCTGTAAAATGATGATGTTCCGCTATTCGCCAGCTTGGGAGCAAATGGCCATAATAATTCCATCGGGTGCGGTCGGGGGCTTTTTGAACAGCTTCGTTCCATGTAAATGTGGCAGAAGTGGCCAATCCACTCAAATTTTCGAATTAAGTTGACTTGGGAGCACAGAGTTGCAGATCGTGTTTGGCCAATAGCATCGGATGATACGGTGTAGGCAAAATAAATAGTTACCCATAAAGTTAAAATTTTAAATTTTTTTAGATTTTTCAAGAATATTCCCATAAGTTTTTTTATGTTGAAACAGGTGTTGTTTAGGTCTTTCCATATTTTTTGAAGTAGTTTATGCATTGTATTGGTAAGACTTAAAGTTTGTTAATTTCAAAAATATTTTTTCTGTTTGTTTTTCCTTCGTTTTCGTTTTCTGTTTATTTTATTGTTTGTTTTTTCTGGTTTTAATATTTATTTAGTTTTTTTCCTTTTGTTTTGAAACGAGGCACTTGTGTTTGAGAAAGTCTCCTACTAATGTTTTCTTCAAAAAGAAAAGTGTCAAGAAAGTTATGTTTAAAAAAGAAAACAAATTTTTTTTTAAATAAGTTTAGTGGTGAATTTGATGTATAATAAATAATACAAAGATACTAAACCATCCTCTTTCATTTCTGAACTTTATTTAAAAGCATATAAAAATAAAGATAATCTTTGGTAGAGGCCCAATCAGAATCACAATATCGTGCACATTAAATGCCGTTATCAAATACCCTATAACAAGTTGTAATTCATGCACATGATTGTTTGGTTCATGTGCTAAGTTTTGTGTAGGAACTGGTGTAAATCTCCGCTGCTTATGCATCTCTGTCGTATAAAAAATTGAGGGTGTTTTGCGTCAAGAACAGTACAAAAATAAATTTTAAATACAATTTTTTAAGATCTCTTTTCCCTGGTTGATTAAAACCGCAGCCACCACGTTTTAAACCCACAGTTCAAGAAGACTGCTGATATCAAGAGGCCTGCCTAAATATTTTACCGAATTGCCAATTTCAACTCAAGTCCAAAGTCCCCGTTCCTTTGACGTTGGGCTTCTTCGATAATATGACGTCACAAGCAATCCCTTGGAGAAGACTTATAAAAAAAATTGTAAATCTGAAAATGTCATGAAATGTACAAAAAAATACTTTCAAATGCTTTCCTTAAGGTCCATAAAACATTTGTGGAAAAAGAAAATTAACTAGGCAGAAGTTCTTTCCAGTATGAAAATACCTTTCGGAAATTCAAAAAGAATTGTAAGAAAATGGAAATTTATCAGCATGACTCTGGCATAGAACAAAATGTCATTCAAACAAGAAAAAGAGAAAATCTAAAATTAATTAGACGAAAGTCTTAGAAGACTGTCTGGCGTGCTTATTGGGCATAAGTATAGAGTCAGATGGCATAAGCCCGCAGTAAAGTTTCAGATAGTGTTTATAGATATAGTGGAGTGTAAAATGTCAGTCACTTGGTTATTTCCTTTGACAATATTCCAGGTTTTTCCACGTCTAAAAACGACATAAGATAAGTGAAAATTTATATACAAAATACAAGGATTTAAAAATAATGTAGCTCCTAATATACCAAGGCGTCTTAAAAAATATTAAATCAGGAAAACTTTTCAGTGGAAAAGGTGTATTTGGGGGGTTTCCAATGTTAAAATTATTTAGGCCCTTAGGAAAACCATCGGTTGGGTGGGTAAAAAGGTGCGGAACAACGGCATCTAGTTCTCTTTTCAATATAAGATCTGAGTGAAAAGTTTTTTTTGTTAGAGCATATTTAGGCACACGTGTTTTTTTTGTTGTTGTTTGTGATGCTCATGAAACAAGATCCCCGCCCATTTACCGAACTAGCTAGTCCAGCAAGCACGTGTGTGAGCTTTCTGATGAAGACCATGGAAGGGAAATAGGCGCATCATATGCTTTATGCAAATTTTTATTGGAACATATGAAGGCCAAAGTATTTGTTTTGAGTATGAAAAATCTTTGTCTGTTGGCCTGTGAATTTAGGCGGAATCTCCCCTATTTCACTACCCAAAGGCAAGATACGACATTACAATAACAAATTAAAAGCAAAAGGAGTAAGAAAACTGTAGTCGGTCAAGCCCCATCATTTGATACCCCACGCCACAGTATATAAAGACTATATTTGGGACCCATGGGCAATCATGGGTCAGATAAAACAAAATTAAGATAGGAGGTTAAGATTCATCTTTTTTTGATAACTAGTGTATTCATTCGGATAACCGTTAATTGGTTAACCGATTAATTACTACCCGTTTAACAGATCGGTTAATTTAAAATTGGCAATTCTCGATTAACGGTTAAACCGGTTTATTCAGTATTATAACATGTCTTTTGTGTTTTTAATTGTTTGTTTAGTCTCTTATACAAAAGCTATGTCGAGGCTTTACCGCAAAAAAAACTTAAGCGACATCAATTTCAATATTAGTTTTTTTAAAACTGTTATAATTTGAAAAAATTAAGGCAGGACTCTTATGGCATAATGGAATATTTTATTTGTTTAAAGAAATCCAGGAAAAGGACTGAGAAATTAGATATTCTGTATTTCTCTAACATTTACGTTGTTCGTTTTAGTTCAAAAATTGTTTTTTTTTTACTAATAAACTCCAAATAAATTATAATTTATACATTTTTATTTATTGAAAGTACTTAATTAATAAAAAACTGTATTAGTCGTTTAACCGATAAATTACAAAATTAAACGATTAAACCAAAACCTTGGTTAATTAATCGAGCGATTAACCGATTAAAGCAAAAGTCCGGCTAAATAAATACCCAATAATTTACACCACGTGCCAGGTTTTTGACCAAATGTACATATCTGACACCTTATCTTTATGCAAAATTGTCCGCAATCCGAATATGAGCCCAGAATGGTAAAAAGTAAAACAGTTTTCGAGATATTCCAAAATAACCGTTATTTATGTCTTTAATAAAGATGATGTCACTTAAATGCACATATTTTTTAAAAAATATTAGCCGGATTTCAAGGGAAGTATATACGCAGAATTTTAAAAACAAACGCTGTAAATATAAGAAACATTGAATTTCGTAAAAGAAATCACTTAAAAATCTCATTTCCAGTGACGCATGCAGTTATGGCTAAAAAGTAAGAACAGCATAACTAGAAAATCTGAAGCTTTGTTAAAAGTGGAAACTGTATCCCATTTTAAAACTCGAAAACCGTTTTCCAAACGTATCACAGCACAAATTACACAAATTACAAGGCTACTGAAAAATTTCAAATTTGATACGATTTTGTGTGAAGATGACTCTAAGGCATGGAAGTCATTTAGTTTGGGTGTAACAAGCTTTCTGCAGAATTTCAAAAGCCTCAATTATGAAGACATCCTTCAAGATTTGTGAAAAAACTACACGGAAAGAAACATTTACCAAATATGGCTTGAACCAAAACAATTTTGCATGATTCCCGTCTAAGCCAAAACATACTAAGTCTAAATATATGTGCGGCTTTTTTTTTTGCAAAATGTTTCGTTATTTAAGAAAAGGTTACTTAATAAGTTAAAATCAAAAAATTTTTGGCTTGGAAAATTTAGTAAATAATTCTTTCCGTGTATTAGAAAACTGGGACAGTTTCTAAAACGATTTTGTTTTTTTTTAAATTAACATTAATTTGTATATGTTACTTAAAAAAGGAGTTAATATGTCAATAATGAAATTTTTGGTAGTTCTAGTCAGGGCTGAAGATGTTATTAAAAATTTCATTATTGAAAAGAAAAACGAGTTAATCCACCTAAAGGAAAAGATAAAACTACGTGGGCATTTTTTTAATTGTACCAAAAAAGGATGAATTGTACCAATGTACCAATTAAGTTACGATTGTACCAAATTTGGTACAATTGTACCACAAATCCCATCGGTGATAGGCAACAACCTTCATCCTCACTCAGATTCGATGTTTTTCTGCTTTTAACATGTACGAGAACACGAAGGCTATCAAAACTAGTTACAGGGTGAATATTTTCCAAAAACTATGTTCCTCTTGTTGTTTCGCCTGGAAATATCCTTAGAAGGCTTTAGTTTTTTTTACTTAAGTTTTATCTAAACTTTTGTTGTATCGCTAATTTTTGAAATACCCTCCTTTTTCAACAAATTTTTACACCCTTAACTGAATAATTTTGTAAGTAAATTGAAAAATGTATAAATTTATAAACGAAAACAATGCATAAATTCTATTGTGTTTGCTTTATTGTAACGTTCGTTACAAATTAACCCCTTAAGAAACTCTGAAAATACATTTTCACAAAAACTTCTTCTTCTGAACTTCTTAAATTTGAATAAAAAACTTGTTTAATTTTAATTTGGTTTTATATAAAGAGTGATCCAACCAAAACGCACGATGTTAAGTGTAAGTAAAACAAAAAGTTTTCATCGGATTTTCTTAAGAGTTTTTTTTTATTATTATAGAAGGATCCATGACAATTATGTGTGAAACAAAATATCGGACAAATGCTCGCCACAGCTTCGGTGGCATACCTCTATCCGATGGTCCATATTTTAAATGACATAATAAAGGTTCAATGTCGTAAATGTGCCGAATTATCTCATCCTTAATGGCCTGTTCGTCGATTTCGAACAAAGAATTCCTTCTCTTAACTTACATTTAAAACAGAAACAATATTTCAAATTGGATTTGTTTTAAATGTAAGTTAATCTTAGGAAGTCTTTGTTCGAAATCGACGAACAGGCCATTAGGTCTTGAATTGTTGTTGGCTTTTTGACGTACACTTTTTCTTTTAAATATCCCCAAAGAAAGAAGTCAAACGGTGTCAAATAACATGATCGCGACGGCCAATTACCATCGCCACGACATGGGAGTACGCGGCCATTTAATATCTCGCGCAAAAGAGCCACTGTTTCGTTTATTAATTGGCAAGCGGCGCCATCCTGTTGGAACCACATATCGTCCAGGTTCAAATTCTCAATTTTTGGCCACAAGAAGTTCGTTATACTCTCGCGAAAGCGAGCACCATTCACGGTTACTGCTTAGTCGACCTCATTTTCGAACAACAGCAATGTGTTCCGCAAAACGAAGTTGGCGAGCATGCACAGGTGTTTTCACATTTCCTACAGACCCGGTTTGCTGAAATTTGAGTACAAATATCCTGATTGTGGACACATTTGTTCGATTATGCCGACCAAAAAAATCACGAAGTGCATTTGGATTTGAACGTCCATTTTTGTAAAAGGCTTCAGTAATCTTTACGCGCTGCTCAAGTGTGTAGTTTTCCATGGTTGAATTTGTCAAACACTGCAAAAAGAAGAAATGTCAAAGGTGTGAGTCACAATTAACATCGTGCATTATGGTTAGACCCCCCTTTAAAATAAAAAAATCATAGTTTTTTCGTTTTAAGGGTTAAAATGTGTCTGTAAAGTATGATTCATAGAAAAATTTTATTCTGGTTTGCTTCTGCTATTTTGGTATTTTACTTTAGTGGTGGTTTTTTGTTTTTTTTATGAGTGCATCCATAAACATTTGTAACGTTGCAGTATATTGCTGGCAAAAACATCCCAGCCCGCATAAAGCAAATCTGTTCACAAAGAGCTTATTTTTTTTTGCTATTCAATGGTTTTAAAAGTGGTTGTCAAACCATTCAGTCTTTAAAGTCGTTTTGACAAGAGATTTGAAATAATATAAATCTGTTTGAAAAATTTTCGTCATTCGAATAAAATTTCATTAACCACGGAAAAATAAGGATTTTTTCTCATGTGAAGCCAAAGTTTTAATTTATATTGATAACACTAATCGCCGTTTTCTCATTAGGCGACTATCTTTTTTCTCCTCGAAAAACTGCAGATTAAAGAAATTTGGTTTTCTCAATGCCTCATTTGCTTCTTTTCTATCGCAAAGCTAACCCAGCCTCATCTGCCAATTATTTATTTGCTGTACAGATGAATTCAATCAGCCGACTTTAAACTTTCACGGTATATTGAGAAAAACAAAATTTTTAAAAGGAACCTTATTAGTCTAAGGCCAGTTTTACAACTTACCGATAGCTAAAAGTAGACTTTAACCGGCGTTATTAAAACTGCTTCAATATCAAAACTTTACTTTAACCTAAAGTGAGCGATAAAGTAAATTAGTGTTCATCGTACCTGGTAGTAATAATGGAACACTTTTCATACGGCCGATAAAATCCATCTTTTAGCTATCGGTAAGTTCTGAAAGCCTTAGGGCTAATAAATCAGTACAAGTGTGTTTACACGGTACAGTTAAATAACTCCCAAATGAAATAAGTCCCAATGGAAAAATTAAATAAATCCCAAAAAATTTTACATACAAATTGGGAATTATTTCATTATGAAATAAATCCCAATGCATTAGGACTTATTTCATATTTCATAATAAGTCCCAACAGGTTTTTTTGTTGGGAGTTAATTCATGTGGGAGTTATCATTGGCACTTATTTCATCGCAGTTGGGACTTATTTCATTTTAATTGCAAGCACTATTTTATCGTTGGGAGTTATCAGTATGTTTCAGAAGGAAAATATCTACACAAATTTTGGACTTACTTTGCATGAGGGCCACGAGAAAACAGCGTTTTTTAAAGTGTGCCACGACTCGAAGGACTTTGCATACTGCGTCTTTGGATCCGATAAGATAGTCAAGCTCATTAATGAAAATATTCCCGACAACAACAATAAAAAGATTTTGATCGATGGCACATTTTCAATTGTACCGCTGGGATGTTTTAAACAATTGATTATGCTGCATATCGAATATTATGAAAAGGTTTGTCATCACAGCAAATCACGCCGCGCCACGCGATTTCTTATACAATAATTAGACTCATTTTTATTTTTACTTCCAATAGGTTTTTCCAGTATTTTTTATTTTGACGAATATAAAGTCAGCAAAATGCTATGCCCATTAATTTAATTACATAAATTCTAATGTATTTAACTTAAAAGGTGCGACTTTTATCACCGATTATGAAGCGAGTCTAAAAAGGGCTATAAAAACTTCATTTTTGGATACAAAAATCTATGACTGTTGGTTCCACTTTTGCCAGGCAAAAAGAAGCGTTCTGTAAAAGGAATCCACAAAATTGGGAGTTAATTAATTTTTGTTGGGACTTATTTCATTGGGAGTTAATTCATTTTTATTGGGATTTATTTTTACATTTTGAAATAAGTCCCAAAAAATGGGACTTATTTCATTTTTGCCTTTGGAAGTTATTTAATTTTTTTTCAGTTGGGCATTATTTCATTTTTCATGGGATTTATTTCATTGGGAGTTATTTCATTGGGACTTATTTCATTTGGGAGTTATTTCACTGTACCTGTTTACACCACCAACTCTATCAATCAGTAAACATATACATAAAAAATATGGGCGCTTAAACTTCCAATACTACCAATAATAACAATTTGACAACATTTATCGTAGGGTTGCCACAATAATTTTTATTTTAATTAAAACTACGTTTTTAGTTTAGTTCAACTTAACCAACGTTTAAACATTCACTTATTTCTTAGCCATAATAAACCAATGTCGAGATTTAGTAACAGGCAGTTTGTCGATATGTGCATTGAAGGCCTTAAACGTTTTAAATTTGTCAAATAAAATATTGTTAAAAAAAGTCTAACATTTTCAAAGTTTTTTATTAACATTTTCTTAAAACTGTTCGCTTGCTGCATGTAGAAATATTAAATTTGTATCTTTATCTTGTATCTTTTTTGTTATGATTATTTGCAATATTCACTAATATGTTTCTTTACTCTACTTTGGGAACCCTCGGGATCCCAAATTGCACGAAAAGCAAAAGAATAAAGAATAAAAGTCTTCTTCTTCTTGCACGAAACAGCCCAGACTTTTTCTTCGTGAAAATTATGCAAATTGTCAAACCAAGATCTATCCAATAGGTCTGCGCAAGAAGCCAGATGTTAATTTGGTTTATTCCTCAACGATGTCAAAAGTTGTTTACATTTTCCTTATACATGCATATTTTTGTTTACGTTTTTTGTTTTTTGCAACACATACATGCACACAAAACACATTTTTCCTTTTGTTTCGCCTATGTAGTAGTAAGATTTTGACAACGGCGGGTAATTTTACACAAGCAAAATGCCTGTTGTTTTTTATGTTGTTGCATTGTTGTAGAAGTAAGCAGACCTATTGGATAGGCCTTGTGTCAAACATTTGAAATTTAAGGAAAACATAACATTTGTTATTGCAAAAGTGATTTATTTTATTTCTGTTAAAAGTAGTTTATTTCTACAGACAATATACAATTTTTTTTTACTTTTTTTTTGTTTAATTTTGTCTCTTTATGAGAGAATTTTATGCTTGCTCTTATTTTCACGAACTTTACCCAAAAATTAAAGAAACGGATCTATTATACGATTATACGATTTTATTGACATTAAACGCTTTAAATAATATTCAGTTAGCAAAAAAACAATTACAAAATATTCTTTTAATGTTTAAGAATGCATATTCAGCCAGTTGAATTTGATTTTGAATAATAATTTAACTCAACTTTAATTCAGCTAGCTGAATTTAGTCTTTAAAACTAAACTAAATTGTGTTCTTCATTTTCATTAATTTTTACTTCATTTTGAAAGATTTTATAAGCTGAATTTGGTGTAAAATGCTTTAATGTAATAAACATGATGTTTTCTTCGAATTTAAAAATTTACCCTAACATTCAGATATTTATTTAGCATACTATAGTCCCAAAATTATAAATTAAATTTATTGTTTTGTTTCTTAAGTTATTTACATATTTAAATTATGCGAATCCAGCTAGATATATTGGACTTTAAACAAGTATTTTTTTTTTATTAATAAATGTAATTTTATTGCAAAATTTTTAATTGTTTTACAATTTAACCATCGTAAATCTTAATTCAGCTAACAAAATTTAATTTTAAAACAACAAAAAATTTCTCAAGTATATTTTCTTTACTTATGCAGCACAATACTTAAAACTAATCGAGCTGAAAGTGGGTTTAAACGAGAATTAAAAATAGTTGTCTTGTATAATCTTTTAAAATTTACAACTTTTTAGCTTAACAATAAAATTCAGCTAGCTGAATATACATAGTTTTCAGCCATAATTAAATAGTTTGGTATCTATTTTAGTTATTCAGCTTGATGAAAATGTTGTAAATTTCAATTCAGCCAATTAAATTTTTGTGTAATGTGAACTTTTGTATTTAAAAGATTTTTTCATTGTTGTATATTTTTAAACCAGTCAGCTGAATTATTACTTATAAGACCCATTTCCACAACTTACCGATAGCTAAAGGTAGGACTTTGTTTGCCGTATAAAAAGTGTTCCATTATACAAACTTTACTTTAACCTACCAGGTAAGAAGGTTCACCTTTAACTTATCGCTCACTTAAGGCTTAAGTAAAGTTGCAACCCTTTTTAAACGGCCGATAAAATCCTACCTTAAGCTACCGGTAAGTTGTGAAGGTCTATTTTTAAATACTAATAATATCAAGATGGAAAGCTAAATTTCTAATGTAACTATCAATGTGTCCGCTTTTAATCTAAATAATAATTTTATTTGATTAAAAGTTCCTGAAATTACTTAAAATTAAAAGAATTAAAAGTCAATATTGTTTTATTTTGTATGAAACAGGAAAAAGTTTCATTATAATTTATTTTTAACTATCTTTAATGTTCAAAGGACATTTTAAAGCAAGTACTATAAATGACATTGTAACAGTATTGTATAAATTTGTTTCTTTAACAAACTTCTAAAATATTATACACTTTATATACCTATAAATATAAAAATATGTGTATAACTACTACTGTATTCTTGCTCTCTCTTTTTCTCTTTAACTAAATGGTAAAGTTGTAGTTGTATTTGTAGCTCACTTACACATATAAAACAAAAGAAGCAACAACAACACGTTTATCCTGTAGTCTTGGAAGAGATGTGAAATTTAAAACAGGACGTTCAATAAGTTGTGTTAGCAATAACAAACAGACAACAGCTGCACAAATTTCGAGTTGATTTTTTTTAAGAGAAGTTTTTTCAAGTGTCTACGAATACACTTTTTTCTTTTTTTTAAATCGTTTATTTTTTTTAATGCCGTATGGTGTTTTGTTATTAAATCCGTTTTTGAAAATAAAAAAAAAATATTAAACAAAGTTATTTATAAATAAAGTTTTATGAGAGTTAATTTTGAAAGAAAAATTTTACTTAAAATTTGTACAGGCTTTCTCTGTCTGTTTTTTGGGAAAAAAATTTTCTAGCAGACAAAACACCTTTTGCATATCAATCGACCCACTATACAAAGACCTCTTTAGAACAATACTTTTATTTGAACAAATATATTGTTTTATTTGAATATTTAAATATCTTGTATCAGAAATTGCATAAAATGCTTTCTTTATGTGTAGGCTAAAATTTTTCTTTTTAACATCCCTGCAAATAATAGGACTAGTATAAACACGCGTGTAAAGTGTAGCCCACAAGGGACTAGGACTAGTCCAAAAGTAACCCAAAGGTATGGAAAAACATGGTCTATTTAACATTACGATGTCCTAGGGCAAGACCATATAACCCAGCTTTGGGCTACAAAGGAGTAGTTTTAAAACTACTCCATTGTATACACAAGAGGGTTAGTTTTAACTTCGTTTAAAAACGAAAACATGTGGTTAAAAAACGAAGACGTCGTCTCACTACAAACACTTTTTAACAATGACATGGAAATGCCGCCTTGCCAAGTAAATACACAATGAAAACATAAATCGACGAAAAATAAGCAAAGTAGAATATTAAAGTATCATTTAAAAGATCATTGGAAAATTTGATTTCGTATTCAAATAGAACTTAAAGACAAATATATTTTAAAAGCTAATTCAAAAACTGGCCCTAAATCAAAATTCTTCCCTAATAAAATTCCTAGTTAAAGAAATAAAATTTTTCTAATTACTTCATCAGTACGTGTGCATGCGTGGCCCCTTAAGGCCGTTTTACACTATCCCACAAAGTCTTTAGTAATTTACGAAAATGTACCCCTGTCATGATAAGTTGTTATTGTTTTTTGAAAATGTTCAAAGAATAATTAGATCAGGGAAGCATTTTTGAAAAATACGTAAGACTTTGTGGGATAGTGTTGTGTAACGGCCTTTAAAAACATTTCTTAATTCATTTTTTCTCGTTAGTTTCTTAAAATACCAATACGTTCCCCTTAAGCAACTTAAAATGTTTAAAACATTTCCAACTTAAAACTGTTTTCTTTTAAATTTGTTTTATCTACAAATTTGTCTTATAATTAATTTAATAACATAACAAAAATATTTTATTGTGTAAAGAAAGCAATTTTATTTGTGTCCAAATCCCCATACTCAAGTACAGCAATTTCATTAAAAGACAGAGTGAGATGAAACGAGAGAAACATATAGAGATTGTACTGTGTTGAAGTAATAGAATACATAATTAAATAAAAACATTAAAACAGCAACTTTGTGGTCAATTTAATGAAATAAAATGTAGACAAAACACGCATAAATTTTCATTCAAAAATTTTCAATTCAAAATTTTCAGAACAACAAAAAAAAAAAAAACATATTAAAAAGTTATATAAACAAACATTTTCATATTATTAGTTACTATATAGATTTTCTCCCCATAAGTTTTTAAACTCAACTGGTATTTTGTATGCGGATGATTCTTTATTATATGCTCACCACGAATCTCCTACACAAGCACTTCATATTGTATCTCGACATTTGCATAAAGTTAAAGATTTTTATGATTTTTGGGGAATAACTATAAATGCTTCAAAAAGTGAGGCAATTTGTTTAAGAAATGCCTCTGGTAAATGTCCTTATTTTGTTGTTCCCGAAAGTAAAAAACTTAAATTATTTTTAAATAATATAGAAATTCCATTTCGAGATGAAATTAAATACCTTGGTATTTACTTTAATAAGCTATTTAAATTTAATGTTCATGGAAGATTTGCTTTAAATAAAGTTAATAAAGTCAAACAATTTTTAGGAAGAATTTTATCTCATAAATCTTTACCTATTAGAACAAAATTATTAATTTATAAGACATGTTTAAGACCGGTATTATTGTATGGTTTTCCAGTTTGGTTTTTTATTTCTCCTTCTTTAATGAACAAATTTTAAATTTTTGAAAGAAAGATATTACGATCGTGCATAGGCAAAAATTTTGTTTCAAGAACTAAACGTTTTTCAAATACTGTAATTTATAAAGAGTCTAAGGTTACACCTATGAGTAATTATGTAATGGACATTTTAAGGAAGTATAATACTAGATTACAGTTTCATGAAAACGTTATTCTTAAAGAAATTATAGATTCTCAAGTTGATTTCAATTGGACTAACACTTCTTATTTGTCACCTCTTGGTTTACAAAATGAAATTGTTGTTTTTAATACGGCTAATTCTTCATCGGATTTCTTTAAGAAAGTTGTACCTGGCTCTCATCGTGGTTAATATATTTTTATTTTTTTTTTTTTTTTATATTTAAATTTTAGTTTATAAGCTTTAATTATAAGCATATTATTATATTTATTTATATAAGAGATATACACTCATAATATAGTTTTGCCTCGGGAGCAAGGGCAATTGCTACATTTTTGTTAAAAAAAAAAAAAAAACACAATTTAATACATATAATGTTAAGTTTGGTACTGAATATATTTTTACTTAATGTTTTTAAGACAATACATTATAATCTTAAATGTAACAATTTTACTTTTTATTATACTATTACTGTAAAAAAAAGAGACTCAATAAATTTAACTTTAACTTTATATAGATTTTTAAAAATAAATTGTAAGAAATATGATGTGCAATAATATGCTTTTTTTTAAATTGTAATAAAATAAATAAAATATTTTGGAAAATTCCAAATTAATGTAAGAAAGGACTTATGTGCACATATCCATTTAGTATGTTTACTTGTAACAATTACAAAACTCATTATGCCTTTGCAACAGCTGTAATTATAATGTGTTTGTGCAACAAACATTTATGATTACTTATTTATTCATCCACAACACAAAATGTCCTTAGGATATTTGTGTTGCAACCTGTTAAATGATTAGTGTTGCTTGCTAATACATGAAATGTTGCCAAATTGTAGAAACATTTTTGACAATATTTTGCTTTTTAACATTCGGCTTTACCAGGAACAGTAACAGTTATTCCTTTTTTCAAAAATGTCAGATGGTAACAGTTATTTTTACTCTTTTTTTAAGCAAAACATAACAGTTATATAAACTGTTAGTTTTGATCGAAAAAATACATAATACTCTTTCCACTATGGTCGTATAAAAACAAAAAAATCGCTAATTTTTATACTAAATGCTAAAAAAAATCAAAAGTTCAACTTTGACCTTAAATTTCTCAACAACTGCTAAAATGATTTTAATAAAATTATAAAAAGAAATTATCTCTTAATAAAAAATTACTAAAATATCACTATCGGCTCAAATGAAAAACGGTTAAGAGCCACTGTGCATCGTGCGAGAAACCAGTGTTTGTAATGGTTCTGATCCATGCTACCAATATCGATATTGTAATTTGAGTTACAATCGATTTTTGGGCCGTTGTTGAGTGCATAGCTGTTCTTGTTTGCCTTGTTTTTATAAAGGGTGTCTCAGTAAAAATTCACTTTTTTATTTTAAAATAAAGCACGTATTTTTTGAGATAGTTGTGATTTTTGTTACTGGATTGTGAAGAAGACATGTTCCGATTAAGTATGAAATAAAATATTCGGCAAATGGCTCCCACGGCTCTGATGACAGCCGATTACTCTTTTCAAGAAATTTTCCACGACTTTTTCACAGAGACTATATCTCGCTGATGAGGCGTTGAATCTCGTAATTGAGCTCAGGAATTGTTGGGTAAAGCAATAAAATAATTGGACGGCGTTAAATTACATGATCTTGGTGACCAGTTGATATCACAATTTCTTGAAATAATGTGTTCTGGAAATTTATTTACCTATTCAACAAGAGCTACAAATACAGTTACAAATTATATTCTAAAATACCTAACCGAGCAATAGTAACGTAGACCTTCAGCCCGTTGTAGTAAAACAGATCAGAGTCACTGGCCGGAATCGAACCCGAAACCCCCGGACTGATAGACTAGTTCACTACCAACTACCCAACCGGGGAACCTAGTTCTGGAAATCGTTTGTGCATTAAATCGATTGCTTCATGCGCGGTTTGGCAGGTGGCGCCGTCTTGCTGAAATCACATGTCATCCAGTTGTTGCCACAAGAACTTTGTCATGTTCCCGTAACGAATGCCGTGCACCGATCGATGCCGAATTGAGGTTTTCGGGGTTTCCGGTTATCGGCGACACTCTCATTTATAGCAACAATGTTTTCAAGAGACCGTACCAGTCGGTTGCTTGAAGCAAGGAAATTAAACTGTCCAACCCCAGTTTCTTTAAATTTTTTTTGACCACTCTTTGAATGGTTGATACATAAAGGCCGTGTCAGATACAACTTCTTCACTTTACGTGGCGTTTCTTACTTAGACAGAAAAGCTTAAAGCAAACTTATACTAGCAGACTGTCAAAGAGCGCAAAAGATGAAAGTTACCTTATTTTTGCTCTGCGTTAAAGCGAATCTCAAACGCAACGCGAAGCAAAAGTTTTATCTGACATGGCCTTCAAGTGCACTTTTTCGATTGAAGTTTCCGAGCGTTCTTAGAATTACTTTTCAGAATTTTGTAATAAGTTTTCATAACGCTTTTTTTTCGTAAAGCGCTCCATTTTTAATAATTGGAGTTAACAAATGTGACAGCTGCCAAATTTCGGAGTTGCCACTTGTAAAAAAAAACAAATTAAACTTAAAAATGTGCATTCCAATAAAATAATAAAAATAACTTTAGATCTTAATTAACTTTGTGAAATGAATAATTCCGAAAGCCTTTAAAAAAAAAGTGAATAATTTAACTCTTGCAATAGCTTAAGGTAATTCAATTGTATTTTCGATAATTAAAATATCTTCTTTGCAAAAATTTAATTTATTGGAAATTGGTTGTTTACCACTTTTTTAATATACACAACATTGAACATTAAAAATATTTAGTAAAAATATTTTTTTTTTAACAAAAGTCTTAAATACCCCAACTTTTTTGATTTTCAGAATCAAAATAAATACTAAGATTGTTTATGATTATAACGATTTATGAAAACAAATTTTACATCAACTGATTATTTCACTAATCAAATTATAAATTATTTAAATAATCTCTTAATCCCACTTAATAAAGATAATAATTGTTTCCATTGATCAATCGGCCAACTAACCAAAAAATAAAATCAAGTTTTTATTAATGATCGCTAGAAAATACAAATAAACAATCGTGTGATCACATGTTTATACAAATGAAAACCTTGTTACATATATGATGACTGGATCATAAAAATGATAACTTGATTATATATATATCTAATTATATAATTATATAAACTGTAACTTAATAATACTTTAAAATGATCGTATTAAATAAAGATTACATGCTGATATAAATAATCACTAATCAAATAAATAATCCCTTGATCATATAAATAATCACAAGTGCAAAGAAAGGAGCACTTGATTATATAAATGATAAGTTTTTGTAAGCGTTAACTTAATGATTTAAAAGATCACTTGATCGTGTAAAATATTGTATTAGATAAAAACCATTTTAAATAAATATTTACTAAAGCCTAATAATCTTTAGATCTAATAAATTATCATTTTATCAGATGAATTGATACTTTGAACAATCACTTGATCATAAAAACGATCACCTAATAATAAATATGATACCAAGATTATATAAGTGGTCTTTTATTTTAAAAAATGTTGTCTTGAACTGTAAATCATCACTTAATTGTATTAGGGTTAACTTAATGATACGTAGGATCACTTGATTCTGTTTAAGTACATTTAGTTCCAGCTTATGAAGATCACATGCTGATGTAAATAGTCACTTAAAATAAAGGGCGTTTTTTTAGACGTATAGAACTTTCGACAGGGATAACTGCAAAACTTGCTATCAAACTAATGTAGGGCTTTTCACTTTTCTTTTAGTATACTTTGGCAAATCACCATTTAAAAACTTACATTAAAAACGTGTCCAAATAGTGGAAATTTATTTTCAAAATTGGCGTTCTGTTTGTTGAACTTTTAGAGCCCTTTGTCAAGTTTACGGTGCACATATTCGTTCATCTGAGCAGCTAATACGAAATACAATGGATCGATCCATGACTAAATTTACTCTTTTGGCTTGTACTCATCCAAATCAATCCCGTTCCGTGCGTACAGAAGAAGCCATTGCCGCTGTAGACGTAAGTGTGACAGAGGACACCAATTTCTCGATCCGACGCCATTCTCAGCTACTCGGTCTCTGCCCTTCCACTACATGGACAATTTTGAGGAAAGACATTGGCCTACATCCATAAAAGATCCAACTGATGCAAGAATTAACGCCAAAGTACCATTAATTGCACCGTATGTTTGGTGAATGGACTGCGAAGTTGAACCAGATTTTTATCGTCAAATCGTCTTCAGCGACGAAGCTCACAAAAACCACTGTTTTGTGCGGTTAACACGCCGACGGCGTCATCGACCAATTTGTCTTTAAGGCCTGGAACAAAACAAAGATTGAGCTGAAGCTGAAGAATACTCTGTAGCGAAACAACGTTCAAAATCTTGAAATTTGCGATTCAACTTCAACTGCAACGACTACTACAACCACAGAATATACAGAACTGACACGAGACGGAAGATTTTGCCTTTTTTTTTGTCTCTTTCTAAGAAAGCTGCCCTTTTGCATTTTTTGTTTTGATTACGCAATTCGTGTTGATAGTAGCGGCCTGTTTTTACACATTGCCACTTTACTACCAAAAAACATTTTCTTTCTCTTTCTTCGAAAGCTGCCCTCGCAACTGATTTGGGCCTTTTTCACACGTCACTTTTTACAGTTCTGTGTATTCTGTGACTACAACTACGTATTCTGTTGACACTACTTTGATACTTTTTTTACTTTTGACAGCTTGCAGCGCTATTCATAACGTTGTACTACAGGGACTATTCTGTTCCCCACTTAGAGATAAAATGTAAATGATTAAGATTTATGGCCTGTTTGTTTGAAAACGACGAACAGGGCCCTGTTTGTCAAAACTTTGTTTTTGTTTTAAATGTATTTTACTTGTAGATTTGTAACTTGTAGTTTTGAGAAACAGGACCCAGGCCTTTTCTTTTATTTGAACTTTAAGAATAAAAGTTCGCTGTGACCTCCGGGGAATAGTCTGGTGGATACTGGCTGACTCCTGTCACTGGCTAGGGGTATCACAAAGGGACCGCTGTTAAGACCCAAGTGAGTCGTCTTCGTGACGGCTGCCCGTTTATCCTAACACCTAACCTAACCTAACTATTATTACCAACATACCATTAGACAAAATACTATTTTGTTTAAAAAAATTAGCATTTTCTTCTAATTATTTTAAAGCATTTCTAAATTAGCGTACTTAACATTTGTCTTACTTATAAATTGACATACCTATAATTTGATATGCATGCAAAGGATTCTAAACATTCAATGCTTCTAACTAACTGCGGTTGGCTGTGTCTTTTATTGGTCTTTCTTCTTGTAAAGTATGACGCTCTAACTGTCTGTCTATCCCTTAGACGCTTCATCTGTTCCTACGTTTGTTACGAATTCTCATCACAGATCCTTAAAAAAATGGTTTGTCGTACGTGTGTGTTAAATGTATTTAAGCATGAGCAAAACTAAATGTACAAGTGAAAATGATTACAAATGTCCAACCCGCACGTAACCCAAGAAGATTTTTAAACGTCTGTATTCCTCATGAACACTACACACAGTTTATAAGAAAAAAGATGATGATGATGATGATGTTGTTGTAGCTGTTCTTGTTTTTTTATTGTGTTGTTACAGCTTAAGTTCCTTTTACTATTCAAGGTTTTATAGTTGGTTCATCCAATATCTTTTTTCATGTTTGTTGTTGTTGTTGTTGTATTCCTATGAATGAAGTAGAAAGAACAGAAGAAGAATAAATAAATAGTTAGTTTGAGTTTGTAGCACTTTGAAACATGTTACATGATACAATTCATCTGTTGGCACAAACATTTACACACACCCGTATTATTTTGGCCTTTTTCAAGAGTTACATGTTTTTATACTTAAAGAAAAAGATCTACATTCAAATATATATTTCGGTATTTACTTGCCCTTCTATTTTAGAAGTATTGACAGATTTTTAAAGGAGTTAATTAAGTGGATTTGAAATAGGACACTGAAGTAAGTCTCATATTAATGAAATTCAAAGCGACTCAAGTGTGGTACCTTTTTTAAAGAAAAATAAAATTCTTTAATATGTGATACAACCGAAATTGAATTCGATGAAACCTAACTTAAATATGTTTTAGACATAAAGAAACAAAACAGATTTTTGTTTTAAAATTCACAGCTTTTTATTGTCAAATTTAATGAATTTATATTGTTTTCAACGGGAAAATTTGTTGTATGTGAAATTTCGAAAAATCTTAATTATATTTTAAAAAAGTTTATATATTATTTTAAAATTATCAAACTATATAAAAATATTAAAATTTGTTTATGGAACGAAATGGACTTTGTTGAAACATGTTGAAAATATGGTATAAATTCAATGCTGATAATAATATTTTGCTTGAAAAATACAAGATAAGTTTAAAATAACTTTTGTTAGCCTAAAATGCTTATATGGAACGAAATGGAATTTTGAAACATAGCTAAAAAATATAACATGTGTACATATGTCAATCAAAAATTAATAATTTAAACTTTTAAATAAACCTTAAACATAAAAAGTAATCCAAAAGTTACATTTAATTTTTGTGGGGAAAAATTTATGTTTTTAAAGGAACAAAATAGAATAAATGAAACAGAAAAATATGCTTTTAATTTAGGCATAAACAAGGGTTCCTTTAAAAAGTCACAGCTATTTTTGTTTGTCCTATTTTATAAATTTATATGTTTTTTTCAGCGAAACGAAATGGAATTTTGTGAAATGTCGTTAAATCGAATTTATGTTTTATATAAATTTATATTTTATTTTAAAATGATCAAACTGTATAAAAGTATTAAAATCGTTTACGGAACGGAATGGAATTTTATTAAAATGATTGAAAATATGGTGTACATTTAATGCCGATAGTAATGTTTTGCTTTAAAATCACACAATACTTTTAAAATAGTTCAGTATGTGCTGGTTGACACACGTCAAGTTTGTCTCGTCAAGTCTTCAGTTTTTAGGAGAGAGGGGAAAAGAAATGGCCTTCTTTTTTCCCTTCTCTCCTAAATGCTAAAAAAAAGAAGGCCATTTCTTTTCCCCTCTCTCCTAAATGCTAAAGACTTGACGAGTCATACTTCACGTGTGTGAAGCAGCACTATGTCTAAATTGCTTATATGGAACAAAATGGAAATGTGTGAAACATAACTAAAAATATGATACAAATTTAAATATTTAAGTTTTAAAATAACTCTGATACATAAAAATAATCCAAAAATTACATTTAGTGGGAAACAAAATGGGATTTTCAAACTTTGCAAGAACAAAAGCAATTTCTAAAAATAAGTTAATTTTGGTTCTTAAATATCCAAAAATGTAATAAATACTTCGTTAAATTCATTAATTAAAAAAAAAAAGAAATAGAGTTTATTAAACATTATAAAATTGTGCCAAAATTAATGTCTTAAAAAAACTTTTTTGTATGTATTCCTAAAAATTACTTTTATAACATATTTTCTTGTTTCAAATCTTAATAAATCATTAATTTAAACCTCTGTAAATCCTTAACAACAGTGGCATACAATCCATATAGTTTCAGTTTGTTTGCTTCTTATTCTTTTCATTATATTTCTTCCATAGATGGGGGTAGTGCACTCATTTTGCGGTTTCAACTGAAACTTAGTGATAGTGCAAAAATATTGCAATCAATTTCTTGATGTTAAGTGATAAATTAAAAATTTGAAGGCTCACTAAACATGAGTGATAGTGATTTTAAAAAATTTTGCACTCAAAAAAAAATAGTTTGATTTAAAAAAAAGCAATCATCAGTTTATTGCAACTTTTTTTTCTTCACTCATTTGAGTGCAACTAAAAATATTGCACTTAATTAAAAATCAAAAACTTGTTTTTTCATGATTGAAGTGCAGTGCTACTTTAAATTAATATTTAGTGCACTACCCCCAACTATGATTTCTTCAAAGATACTTTATAAAATTGTTCCTTTTAAATCTCAAAACACAGAAACACACTCACAAACTCGACACAAAAAGAAAAAAAAACTTTTGGCAGACAGGCAAGGAAAACTGAATACGATACGTTGAGAACGAGCATATCTTTTTATTTTGTACACATGTTACTTTAAGTAACCTCATCAATATAATATAATAAATGCTTGGCTACTCCTCCCGCTCGAAGCTCTTCCTTCATCTACTTAAAACAAAAAAATTAAAATACTTTATTGAAAAAAATCCCTATTTTAAGTTTTCAATATTCAATAAGTTGTCAACTTGTGTTTTTGTAGTCGTGTATCCGTTCAAATGTGATGATGAGGCCAGGCCAGGCTAATTTTTTTCTTTCTGGATGAGAAATAAAGTAAGTTTTTCTAAAATTGTATATTATACTGTGTGTAATATAAAACTGCAACGTTCCTTCTTCTATGTTTCTGTCTAGTTAGTATGGATTGAAAGGGTCTTTTATAGAAGACGCATTTAAAATTGTATTGTATTGTTCATCAGATGCGTAAATTGTGTTTGATTATATGAAATGATGGAACATGTGAGTGTGGTCCTACATGTAATAATGTCATGTCCTTATTACATGAACGAACACCTTACAATCATTGTTTAGATTTTTATATTGTTTGATATGCTTAATGACACATGTGCAAAAAAAAAAAAAATAAAGCAAATTTCAATGAATTTTCACTTCATCACCTCGAAGCCAACAAAGGGTTAATTGTGAACCATTTGCATGTCTTCTACATTTTGAGTTCCTACTTTAAGTTTTGATTTCATTATTTTTACTTGTAACCCATATACTTAACTTGCAGAGGATTTTCTATTTATATGAAAGGTGCCAATATAAAGTTTCCTGTTAAACTGAAAATATTTTTTGAACAAATTTAATTGGATATGTAAGCTTAGGTTAGGTTAGTTTCTATTGGAAACGAAATGAAATTTAATAAAACATAGCAAAAATCATATTTAATAATAAAATAGCATGTTATTTTTCAAAAATTTCGTTTACATTAAAATATTTAAGTTAAATTCTGGAAATTTGAATTATTAATTAATTTGTCCAACAAAATGGAATTATGCGAAACAGAACAAAAATATATGTAAAATTTTTAGAAAATATTTTTCTTTTCTATTTAACCAAAATCCAATACAAAAATTTAAAATTTTTTTTTAATCTTAGTAAAACGAAATGGAATTTGGTTAAACATAGAAATCGAGTATGAAGAAAAATAAATTATTTTTGGTTTCTGAATATATAGATTAAATAAAATAAAAATATTTAATTTAAGTATGTACATATATAAAATTCTAAAAACTTTAAATGATTTTGTTATTCGTGCTTAATTCCCAATTTTTATTATTTGATAAAAACACTGAAATTTATTGTTGATGGGATAAGCTATTCCTATGCACATTTCAATGGTTGCTTAGGCCAGATCATCAAGAAACTTCATCCATAAAAATTTTAAAAACACTAAAGATATTAAACCAAATAAAAGTGTTAAGCGTATAATAATTACAGTAACAGTTCTAAAAGCAAACAACATCACAATTTTTAAATTAATATGGCAAAATCTGTGGTTGGAACAAAATGGAATTTTTTGAATCATGCGAGAAATTTATCTGAAATTGAAGTACCATAATTTTGGCACCCTAATAATTAAATTGCATAGAAATATAACAGTTAAAATTTATAAAATTAACTTCCGGAACGACATGGGGTTTTGTGAAACATAGCAAACTATTTTTTGAATTGCAGGAAATTTATATTTCTCTCCAGAAATGTAAAAAACAAAGATTTTTTTAATAAAATCGTAAAATTTTTGTATGGAACGTACTGAAATTTGGTGAAACAGAGCGAGGAAATGTAATTTTTAGTCTAAACTTGAGACTGCTGGCAAAACTGATTGTCTAAACAACTTTTCGATGTACATAAATGCCGATTTCATCCAAATATCAACCATATTTTTGAAAATACCGCAGAAAGTTTCACTGGGCGTATGTTTAATTGTTTAAATAACTGTATGCCTTTTTTATAATATTGTTTCTTTTTTTGTTTACTTAAAATATTATTTATTGCACTTGTTACTTGAAATTTATTTTAAAAACCCAGCAGCAGTGAAAAAATATTTTAAATTTTTCTTGTAAATATGTTTTGCAATAGGCTCAATGAGTGTCTGTTTAAATATTTTTATAAATCGTCTATTTCTTCTCGCTTCCAATATTTCTTTTTGTGCGAATATGTTGTGCTACTTTTCCACTTTTAGCCATTCAACAACAAACTAGAACGATTGAGAATGAATATGACTGAAAGACTTGAAAGTCTAAATTGTAAAATTCATACACAACAACATTCACTTGTTGTTACAAAAAAAAACTCATTTTACCGCATTAGCTATTTGCAAAATGGGCAATTGAAATAGTGTAGACCCAACAAAATGCAATGACTGGACTTGATTTTGTGTTTTTTTACACTTTTTGGCCCCAGCCTCATCAATGAAAATGCGTAAAAATGTAAAGTGGCAGACCGTTGCAAAAAATCAAAAAGAAAAATCATAGAAAAAGAATGTGGTTTACTTTGAAAATACATGAAAAATTACATGTTCCGCAGAAAAGATACACGAATCCATGACATGAACATTTTGTCACTTGCCAAGATTTCAAAGTAATTATGTACAACATTAAAAAACTGTTATATTTTTTTACTTTTACTTTACAGTTTTTTTTTTTTTTTTTTGAAAAAGAACAATAACGACAATCTGTAGTTAGTTTCTGTAGCATTTTCCATCTTTTTATCTTTTTTACTACATCTTCATCATCTTAATCTAGTGACGGACTTGAATGATAATCACTTTTGTTGGCGTCTGGCTGGTGTAAACATATTTTTGTGGTTGCTGGTGTAAACCGGGCGTTATTATTTCCCAGTATTTTAATCGTGTGCAACAGGACTACATGTGGTGTTGGCATCTGGCAATACCCCATGTTGTATGTAGCCCAGCTGACTGTTAACGTCACCTTAAAAGTGATAATCACTGCCTTTTTTAAAATCGATCCAGCCAGACGCCTTTTAGTGAAAAATACAAATTAAATAAAAATAAGCCAAAATTTAATTAGAAAACAAGTGAAACCAATGTGAAAACTGAAAAAAAACTGTTGAAAAATAAATAAACTAAAACCCATAAAAGAGCAACAGGTGTTTGTTTTTATTCAAGTGAGCCGCAAAATAAGGGTTGTTCTTGTGATTTGAGCCAAAGAGTATGTTTTTGTTACAACCCAACAGTGCCAGTGAGCCACGAAAATAAGGGTGGTTTATAAATAAAAGGCAGCCAGTGTGTATGTGCCGGCAACTAACCTGCCCCAACCAAACGATCATTGAGACAGCCCCCACGACGCGTCTTTCAACTAGAACCAGCGATTCCACCAGGTAACCCATTATTCACCCCAACATTTTGGTCCTTCGCCCGTAAGGAATATTAAAAGGTACGTTCTGTGAAATTTAAATTTGCATACAGTATATTGTGTCGCGCCATATTTGTGTCTCGGGAAAAGTGAGGTTAGATTGCGCCAATTTGAAGCCGCGCAATTTTGGAGAGCCATCTTTTTTTACTCGCTAGTTTACCCGTTACTCGTTGAAATTGTATTTCAATTCCATTTTGCCTCAATTGTTATAATACATAAATAAAAAGAAAATCCAACAAAAAGAATTTTTGGTTTTTTGATTTTGATAAATAAAAGGAAAAGTGTTGCCAGCGCGTGAATTTTTTTTTCAATTAATTTTTGCTGGGAATTTTTTTTTATTGCTCTTAAAACAACTCGAATATCTGTTTTTCTGTAGCTCAATTAAAAATATGTCTACATTTGAAAAATTTATTCGGGCTGCAGATGAGATAACGAACATGGAGGTTATGTTGAAAAAAGAAGATTTTTCAACGTATACCAATGTTGCGTTCGATTTCGAGAAAAACGAGTTAGAGAAAAGTTGGGAGAAATTTAAAAGAATTTATGACGAGTGTTCCGGGGACACTATAGAGGAGAAAAAAGAATTAGTAGCGGTCAAAACAAAATTTCCTCTGGTGCGAAAAACCTATATAAAATGTTTAAATATTTTGGCGAATGCAAATCAGGTAGTAGATGAGGAAAAACAAAAAAGCAAGGGAGCAGTGGCTCCCAACCTTTGTTCAATACCTGTACCCCCTTGTGATACTGGCGTTTTTCATGGAGATTACGTATCGTGGCCCACCTTTAGGGACATGTTTACGGCAATCTACATAAATAATTCTAGACTTAGCCCTGTAGAAAAGTTGTTTTATTTATTTCAAAAAACAGATAGTGAGGCCCGGGATATAAACAGAAATATTGCCCTTACAGCAGAAAATTTTGAAATTGCGTGGGGTAATTTAAAATCCCAATATGAGAATAAACGGGTGTTAATAAATAGTCAGCTAAAAACTTTATTTAATTTGACTCCATGTCAACGAGAAACGGCTGCAGAAATAAAAAGGCTCCAAAGGGAGATTAATAATTGTATTTCGGTGCTAAAACTATATAATGTAGATATTGCCTCATGGGACCCAATTTTTGTTTTTCAATGTTCGTCTCGGCTCTCAGAAAATACTTTGCATCTGTGGGAGCAATCGGTAAAAAATAAAACAGAGGTTCCCAAATGGGAAGAATTAAATAATTTTTTGACCGATAGATTTCATGCCCTTGAGAGTGTTTCTGACATTATAGTAGCGAACAATGTAGCTGCCAGTGGTTCCCAAGCAGGCCCTTCAAATAATAATAATATTTCTACGAAAGTTAAGCAGTTTAAGGCTCATCACACAAAAGTTGACTCGAGCTCATGTAAATTGTGTAAGGAGAGGCATAAGATTAGTGTTTGTAATAAATTTTTGAGCATGGATTATAAGAATCGCGTTTCAACATTGAAAAGATTTCGTTTTTGTTTTAATTGTCTTACTTTGGGGCATATGTATGGGGATTGCACTAGTCCTAATAGCTGTTCTAGGTGCAATAGAAAACACCATACACTTATACATAAAGAGATAGTAAGAAATAGCAACAATAATAATCAACACCAGTCAAACACTAATTCTCAAGTTCAGAGTCAAAATAGTCAAAATCAAATACAGTCCACTAATGTTGACGGCCCTTCTGGTGTAGTTCAATCGCATCATACCTCTGTTGCAAAAAAGGTTATGTTAGCCACAGCCTGGGTTAACATTATAAGTTTTGGTTCCTGTTACAAGGTTCGTGCCCTGATAGATCCATGTTCGGATGAAAGTTTTGTGTCAGAAAAGATACAAAGATTGTTAAAGTTGCCAACTAATCCAGTTTCTGCAGAAGTCTCAGGTTTAGGCGGAGATATAATTGGCACATCTTCGAAAATGGCAGTGTTTACGATTGTTTCTCTTTTCGATCAGAACTTGTCCCTTAATATACAGGCCCTAGTTGTCCCTCGTGTAACTGGTAGTATTCCAACGCATTCCTTTTTGCCCCAAAAAGGTATTGAGCTACCCAGATTATTTTATGCTGATCCGAAGTTTTATGAAAGCAGTGAAATAGATTTATTATTAGGAGGTGATCTGTACCCCTCCATTCTTCGTGGCGGAGTTAGGCATGGTGTTTTTGAGTCATTAGTGGCTCAAGAAACCATTTTTGGTTGGATAGTTACAGGTCCAACGCCTACTAGAGTTTCCCCTCGAATTGTTAGTGTGTCTCATATGACAAAAGTAGCCATTGCTGACCAATTGTCTAAGTTTTGGGAGTTAGAAGAAGTTTCTCATAGGCGTGTTTTATCAGAAGAGGATAAAAAATGTGAGGAGATTTATAATTCTACTACCACAAGAAACTCTGCAGGGAGATACACTGTTAGTCTGCCCTTCAAAAATAGTTTGCTTTCGCTTGGTCCCAATAGGCATATAGCTGTTTGTCAATTTTTGAGAAACGAAAAATCATTAATGCGCAATGCTGAGCGTAAGGCCCAGTACGATGAGGTCCTTAAAGAATATATAGCGCTAGGGCACATGGAAAAAGCAGAGAATGCTAGAAGTGGCCCAGGCTATTATTTACCCCATCACGGCGTTTTTAAGCCAGAAAGTACAACTACGAAATTGAGGGTAGTATTCAATGCCTCGAGTCCCTCTGCAAATGGCAGAAGTTTAAATGATCTGTTGTACACTGGCCCTATTTTGCAAGCTGAAATAGTTAATCTAATTCTAAGATGGCGATTTTTTCAGTTTGTCTTTAATGCGGACATTTCAAAAATGTACCGGCAGATTTTTGTAAATCCCACACATAGGCCCTTTCAAAAAATAGTTCTTCGTAGCAGTGATAGCGAGGAAATTGCTGATTACCAACTGAAAACGGTGACTTTTGGCGTAAACTGTGCCCCATATTTGGCCCTTAGAACCATTCTACAGTTGGCAAAAGATGAAGAGCGACGTTTTCCGTTAGGCGCTAGAATATTGCGAGAAAATATGTACGTAGACGATGCCCTAGTTGGTGCTCATTCAATCGCTGATGCTTTGGTGGCGCGGGAAGAATTAATTAGCATTCTAGATAGTGGAGGATTTGAGCTTAGAAAATGGACCTCAAATTCGGAAGAAATTTTGAAAAATTTGCCCCATGATCATCTGCTTAATTCGTCATTTGTGTCGCTCGATGAAAAAAGCACTACGAAAACGTTAGGGATTCGCTGGAATGCGGCTGAAGATGTGTTTTTCTTTGTGTGTGAAAAGATAACACTTAAAAACTCGTATACCAAAAGAGAGGTTCTTTCTACCATTGCTCGGCTATACGATCCTGCGGGTTGGTTGGCTCCAGTGGTAATTGCAGCAAAAATTATAATGCAGCAAATGTGGCTTGATAAGATCGAGTGGGACGAGGCTATCAAACCAGTAGCTCTGCAAAAATGGCAGAATTTTGCGGCAAATTATGCGGATATTGAAATTGAAAAAATTAGGCTTCCACGTTGGGTTCAGTATTCGCCTGGCTGTACTATTCAATTTCACGGGTTCTGTGACTCGTCTGAGTTGGCATATGCAGCTACAATATATATAAGGGTACAGTTCGAAAATAAAGTTTTGTCAAGTTTGCTCACGTGTAAAACGAAAGTGGCCCCAATAAAAAAGCCATCTTTGCCTCGTTTGGAGTTATGTGGAGCAGTTCTTTTGGCAAATTTAGTCGACAGTGTGGTACCTACTTTTAACGTGAACAAGTCCCCCCTTTATTTGTGGTCCGATTCTACAATTGTCTTGGCGTGGCTTAGAAAACCTCCTTGTAGCTGGAAAACGTTTGTGGCAAATAGGGTGGCTACAATATTAGAAAAGGTGGGGAATAAAAATTGGTGTCACGTAGCGTCAGGTGATAATCCTGCCGATCTAGCAACCCGGGGGCTGATCCCTGCGGATTTAAAAGATAATAGGCTCTGGTGGCACGGACCTGCGTGGCTCAACTTAGAGCAGTCTTCGTGGCCCGTAGGAGCAACCGAGTTCGAAACGGCAGAAGAGTCGAAAGGAGCCCAAGTTTTTGTTGCTAGATCGACTGATCAAGAAGACATTTTAGACAGGTTTTCAATTTTAGCTAGAGCATATCACGTAATCGCCTACATGTTTCGATTTGTTGCCCTGACAAGTAAGAAAAGACGCGAAAAGGTCGAGTATGGTTCATTGAAGATTTCGGCTAATGAGTTGAGGTTCGTAAGAAATCGTTTATTTTATCTCTCTCAACAAATTTACTTCTCAGGGGAATTTAGCTGTCTTAAAGCAAGTAAGAAAATTGATTCACGGAGCCCCCTGTTAACACTTACCCACTTTGTTGATAAAGACAACATTATTCGGTCTAACAGTCGTCTTAGCTCTAGTACTTGTCTGTCCTACAACGAAAAGCACCCTATTATCTTGGCGTATGGCAGTAGATCGGCTCGCCTGTATGTTGAGTTCGTTCACACTTTAGTCCTGCACGGAGGCCCTCGGCTAGTCTTGAATGTGGTCCGGCAGGAGTGCTGGATCATTCGAGCAAAAAATCTGATAAAAACAGTTTGTCGTAGCTGCAAAGTCTGTGTTCTCTATCGAAAAAAGCTGCAAAATCAAATAATGGCTGCTTTGCCCCAAGAAAGAACTACCCTTTGCCGCCCTTTTACGAATACTGGCGTTGATTTTGCTGGCCCATTCGAAATAAAAAGTTTCACTGGCAGGTATTGTAGAATCTCCAAAGGCTATGTGTGTCTCTTTGTCTGTTTCGCTACGAAGGCGATTCACCTTGAAGCGGTTAGCGACTTATCTACCCCTGCCTTTCTAGCAGCCTTGGCCCGCTTCGTTGCCCGTCGTGGTTGCCCAAGCTGCATGTATTCCGACAACGGCAGAAACTTCGTTGGCGCCGCTCGAGAAATCGACGCAGACTTCGCCAAGCACGTTAAAGAGCTTCGTGACACGGCTGTAGAGAATTATGGTCACCAGCGCTTGTCGTGGCACTTTATCCCTGCTGCAGCACCTCACATGGGAGGATTATGGGAAGCAGGGGTAAAAAGCGCAAAAATGCACCTTAAAAAGTCAGCTGGTCAGCTTAAATTTACGTTCGAGGAGTTCTCAACCGTGTTGGCAAAAATAGAGGCGTGTCTCAATTCACGTCCTCTTGGCCCTATGTCAGAAAACGCTGAAGATTTGTCTGCCCTTACCCCAGGCCACTAAATAAACGCAACAAGTGGCAACACCCTCAACTAGACCTTAAAGAAGGCGACCTTGTGGCTCTAAAAAGTGAACCCGGCTGTCCAACTGAGTGGCGGCTAGGTCGTATTGTTCGAGTCTACCACGGCAATGACGGCAAGGTGCGAGTGGCCGATCTTAAAACGCAAAGTGGCGTAATCACTCGGCCGATACACAAACTAGTAGCTCTGCCTAAATACGACACTTAAAATCCATCGTGTTTGCTTCTTCTTTAGTGGCACTTCAGCACAGCCTGCTACATCGTTTCTGGGCCTGGCGTAGCTTCCCGTACTCTAATGAGACCAGCGAAGGGGAAGCCTGGGACGATCCAAGTCCAAGACACCGTGTTTTGGAGAAGGAGTGGTGCTGAAGACGAATAGCTGCCTATTTTTATTGCCCTTTATTTTTAAGTTTTTTTTTTAATTTTATTTAAATTAATTTTTTTTTTTTTTTTTTTTTTTTGATTTGCTAAATTTGATTTTTTGTTTCTAATACCTTTTTTTTTTATTTTAACATTTTATATATTTAATTTCCATTCTGTTTTTATGATTATGTTGCACCACCGTTGCAAGGCGGGCGGTATGTTGGCGTCTGGCTGGTGTAAACATATTTTTGTGGTTGCTGGTGTAAACCGGGCGTTAATATTTCCCAGTATTTTAATCGTGTGCAACAGGACTACATGTGGTGTTGGCATCTGGCAATACCCCATGTTGTATGTAGCCCAGCTGACTGTTAACGTCGCCTTAAAAGTGATAATCACTGCCTTTTTTAAAATCGATCCAGCCAGACGCCTTTTAGTGAAAAATACAAATTAAATAAAAATAAGCCAAAATTTAATTAGAAAACAAGTGAAACCAATGTGAAAACTGAAAAAAAACTGTTGAAAAATAAATAAACTAAAACCCATAAAAGAGCAACAGGTGTTTGTTTTTATTCAAGTGAGCCGCAAAATAAGGGTTGTTCTTGTGATTTGAGCCAAAGAGTGTGTTTTTGTTACAACCCAACAGTGCCAGTGAGCCACGAAAATAAGGGTGGTTTATAAATAAAAGGCAGCCAGTGTGTATGTGCCGGCAACTAACCTGCCCCAACCAAACGATCATTGAGACAGCCCCCACGACGCGTCTTTCAACTAGAACCAGCGATTCCAGTAAGGTAACCCATTATTCACCCCAACAACTTTATTTTTCTTTTCTTTTTTCCTGAAGTGACAAATATAAACGACAAAGATAAACAAAAATCTGCATTAAACTTAAAAAAAGCTGTGACACTGCCAATGTAAATTGACAATCTACTTTGTTTACACTCAAAAAAGAATTCGTTAAAAGAAAAAATATCAGAAATAATAAAATTTGCTAATATAAACTAAACCTACGCCTACAATAATTCCCACTAGTTTTGATAGTTATCATTAAAGGCCAGTTTACACGGTAATAAAAAAAATATTTAACTTTCGAATAATTTATTTTTAAATTTCAAAAAAAAAAATACAATAAATATTAAACTTCATTATTCATTCCTACGATTCTTATTCCAACAGATCTTGCAGAATCATGCATTTAAGTTTGAAACTTATCGTTATTGACTAATGCCCTAAAATTGCCCATGTTCTCCTCCCAAATAGTTAATTGTTTTAAACATCAAACTTAATTAGGTAAATATGGATAAAGACACATTCATAAGGTATTATATGCAACAAAGACAGTTATGCTTGCTGTCAATTTTTTTTTGTATGGAGTTTGACATTTAGAATACTAAAGTAAAAATACCACAACTTTGACAGCCAGCATAACTTTCTCTTATGCATATACCTTGTGAATTTGCCTTGAAATGGTACAAATAAAAAAAAAAAATCCGAAACAATATCACAAAATTAAAAACCTTACAAATTTTTGAGTGTATTTTTATATTTTGATGCCTGTTTTCATGTCACCTAGTAAGAAAATATTCTATTGCACAAACCAGTGTTCGAAAATAAACAGTACGTTATTTAGCGTTCGGCACACACATCTAAGAACGATGTCTATTTTTTTAGCGATTGTGTAGACGAACACAATCCATAACACGTCCCCGTTCGTAACTATTTTCAAGAAAGAGCCGAACATTATTTAATGTTCTGTTCTTCGTTAAAAAACCGAACAATTGTAGTGATACTGTAGACAAACATTATATTTTAATGGTCTTTAATGTTTCTGTTTTTAAGTTGATAAAGAAATTAACAAACAAAAATTTTTAGCAACGACCGCACCACGAACAGCTTGTGTGTGCATATGTTTTGTTTGTGTAAAATTATTTTGCTGGCTGTTTGTTTTTTTTCGTATGCGTATTTTGTTTTTGTAAAAAATATTTTGTTTTTTTGACAGCCAAAATTTACGAGCATTAATGAGCCGAACCGAACACAATGAAGTTTGTGGATTTAAAAAAAAAACCGAACGGAATTCAATATTCTCATCTTTTGTTGAGTTTGATAAAAACAGTATTAGTTTTGTGTTCGAAAGATGACTAACAGGGAAACCTTATTTTTTATTGATTTTCTACACAAACACCATTAGCGTTTGTGTATTCTACAAATCTACCAAACCGAACACTAAGGAGAGATATTAAATGTTTATTTTCGAACACTGGCACAGACATATTCTGCATATGATGGCTGTTTTCTATTTGTTTACACATATTTTGTGTACCATACATGCAGTTGGAAGTAAAAAAAATTAACATAATGTACATGTAAATGTATGTAAAAATTAAAAAAAAAGTGTAAAAATCAACAACCATATACACAAATACTCTTAATTTTTACGTACTCATTCACTAACACACATGCATTAAATTAGGATTACACGTAGCTCTACAATTTTTTCAATACGTAATTTTTTGTTTACATTTTTCTTTTTCGTATTCTACTAATTGAAGTCAGTCTCACGTAAATGCCCTGTATTTCTCAACTCTCAGTTTTCTGCTTGTGCTCATTAGGGTTTCCATATTGTTCATTTGGACTGCTTTTGTAAGCGGACACCCCATTTGAATGGACAGTGTTGCCTGTTGGCGGCAGCGTTTTCTAAAGAAAGCATGTAGAGTTTTAGAATAGACATCCCCTATGAACGGACAAATTTTAATGGGGCCTTCGGTGTCCGAACATAAGATTTGTGTATAACTAATTGTAAATTAAATACCAACTTGCTGGAAATTAATTTGATTACCAAAGTAAAAAAGATTACATTACAATTTGGCATCCTGCAGCCGTATTCTCTAATTCGCTTAGCTAAAGCTAAATCTCGATCGCTTAAATGTCTTAGAGAATGTAAAATTTAAAAACTTTAGTGAGATATTAAAAGCTAAAATTGCGGCGAATTACATTTTTATGGCATTGACAAATTTAGCAATGCACGTTACAGAGTTGCACTAGTAGCCAAAAATCCCCTAAATCTGATAATTTTTATCACAGAAATAGTCGTACGAATAAGTCGTACATAAATAAACCACAAATACTATGGCTGCCTTCGATCATGTTATTTTTAATAACACGGTGCTAGTTGAAAAAACTGACAACCTAATTCGGGTACGCTGAATCCAGTGGTGATAGCCGGTTTTTTTTAGGTTAGCTCTTGTTTTCGAGATAAACCGTTATTTCGAAAATGAAGGAAGTTACACAACATATATTTGCGTAACGCAAAAACGGTTAAAAGAACCGCAATAAAATTACCTTTAAAAATGTTTGACAGTTTTCTAATATGCGCAGTCATTTTAGAAACAAACTTTTTGTTATTTGTTAAGCAATATTTCGAAATTTTTATTTTTTAAGAATTCAAAATTTGAAAATGCAGCCTTGTTTCAAACAAAACATGTCAGAAATGATAAAAATCCGTCTGCAACTTATGATTTTATTCACAAAAGATGAAAAATTTTCAATAAACTTAAGAACTTCATAAAACGCCATTTTTGTATGGGAGCCCCCTTAGGGGCTAAGATGAAGGGCAAGTATGTTTTGAGAAAATGTTAAGGACGAAAAACTAATGGAGTTCGGTCATACATTTTATCCATCTAGGGGCGACTCCTGGGCAGTTATGGGACTTTTTCTTAAATACATTTTTAGCAAATGATGGGGATTAAAAATAATGTGGGGCAAGGCATACATTTAACCACACCAAGCGCATTCTAGGGGATGCAGGGGCCAAATTTAAGAATTTCATATACCGCAATATTTGTATGGGAGCCCACTTAAGGTGTGGAGATAAAGGGCAAGTATGATTGGAGAAAAGGGGGAAAAACTAATAGAGGCCGGTTATACATTTTATCCCCCAAACAGCGACTTTTTTGCAGTTTTAGGGTTTTTCTTCAATAAATACGAAGAATATAGTTCATCAATAATATGTTTTTCAATCGAAATATACATACATATTTCTATATAAAAATCAATAAACCGTAGAAAACTGAGAAAAATTTAGTTTTTTACGTTTTTTAAACCATAATTTTCAACCTTTATTATTTTCTAAACAAGAGCTTACCTAAAAAAAAAGACAGTGAGCGTCACTGTATTCAACGTTTTCGAATTACCCGCCGAGTGCCTCGCTTGTTAAAAAAATTCCGATTCCAGCACAGTGTTATTAGTTCTGGTGTGTATGTGTGTTAGTTTAAATGCAAACGTTTTGCTGCTGTTTTACTTTAGAATTGATAAACAAGTGTAAGTTTTTTTGCACCACACTGTAACAACATACGTATTTACGTGCAGCTTTACATGAATGTAAATTAAACAAAGCGTGTGTGTCTTCCACTCATTCTTGTAGCTCAATATTGAGTATTGCGAATTGGATGGAAAAGAGTTTAAAAAATTCAATCTTGTATGATGCAACTTTTATAAACGCAAGCAAAATTGAAAATGGGTTTTTGTACTCCCTTTTGTTCTTTCGTTTTTTTTTGTTGTTGTCAATTTAAAGTTTTGAAGGAAATATCGACGAAGATCAACAAACAGAAGCTTGATGTTTTTTGATTGCTTGTGGTTTATTGCATTAAAAAAAATGTTGATACGCATACACACTTAGTAACTCAAATGCTAAGCGGGAAAGAAGAAATATGGCCTTTCCTTTTTCCTTAAGAGGCCCCCATAAAATGGACAGAAACTTTAATACTAGAAGATCCTAATTTTGAATTAAGAATTTTTAAATAAAACTTAAAAATCAGAAACTAATCGACAAAAAAATTGCTTAAATTAAGACAAACAATAATTTAACAAAATAAATAAATATAAAATGCAGCTACTAAACAAATTAAATAAACAACTGAAAGTTTTTAAAATTACCAAAAAAAAACGGCTTCTTAATAACAATCGCCAAAATAAACGCAAATTTACTTAAAACCAGAAATATCACAAGAAATATCTTTTATAAAAAAAAACTCCAAACACGTTTTCTGAATGTATAACAATTTCTAAAATTGTATTAAATCGCTAAAACAAAAAAGTAGGCAATGTAAGAAAAGATAAACTCACTGTTTATTGTTGGTGTGTTGTCTAAGTTTTGATAACGTTGTTATTAAGACTTGAGAGTGCCTAAAATCTCATTCGCTATACAATTTTATT
Organism: Pollenia labialis; assembly: GCA_949318255.1. Taxonomy (NCBI): domain Eukaryota; kingdom Metazoa; phylum Arthropoda; class Insecta; order Diptera; family Polleniidae; genus Pollenia; species Pollenia labialis. The sequence continues at coordinate 132,297,847 of OX439140.1, forward strand.
TGCATATCTAATATCTTTAGCTTTTCTAAAGTCGTTGGGAAAAGGTTTCCGGATGAACTGGCCTAAGCAACTAGTGAAATGCGCATAGGAACTAGCTTATCTCCCAGCAAAAAATTTTAATACATTTTTCAAGAATAAAAATTGGGAATTCAGCACACAACAAAATCTCGTTAGTAAATCAAAAATTTTTGTATTCCCGAAAATTACTTTGATAAAAAAAAGTTTAATTGACAAAGTTACTACATACATAGTTTAAAAATACTGTACAAAAAATACTAATATAAGAATAAATCGCAAATTTAAAGAACACAAATGTATCTTTATTACTCAAACTGACACTGGAAAACACGATGGTTTGACAATAAGGCCAACTAGTAGGCCTCTATTATGCCTCTTTTACCCGTCGCATGGTTGATTCAAGACAAATTGCTAAATGTGTGTATGTATTGTATATTTCACATTCTATTTGACCACAAGGCCATAATTAGTTTTGTCTCAGTTTTTTTTGCTTTTTTATTTTGGGGTTTCAAATTTTGACAGTTAAGGAGTGACTAATTTTTAGTTATTTAAGCAAATGTCAAGAAACATTTTGTTAAAATTGTCCGTCAATGATTGAAATTAAAAATTCCTTATAAAAATTGCGAAAATTTTCCATAAACATTTAAAAATAAATATCATGTCTATTTAATTTTAAATCGATTATTGCAGTCTTAATTAAAATAGTTACCCTTTTTTTTAATAAGTTTTGCCATATTTTCGCTGTAACCTGTAAAAAAATTTCCTCAAATTATTTTAATCTTGTGTCTCCTCTATTATCATTGTCACTCTGTTTCATGGCTTTAGTGATACATGTGTTTCGCTTAAAAATCAATTTTAAATTTCCAGCTTCTTTTTGTTGTTCTTGCTTTACCAAAGGATAGAACATCATCCTCGTAATTTGATAATTTAAGTGTCTTTTTTTATGGTGTTTGTATTTTCCCAGGATTGAATCATGAGACATGATGTATGCGAATGTTGAAAATTAATTGTAGAGATGAAAATCTTTAGTGATGTGCTCATTTTTTTTAAAAGAATATAAAAATGAAAAAATTTATGAAATTTGTTTATACTGAATTTATTCAAGAGAATAATATTTTTAGCAGGGAACGCTAATTGAAAAAATTGCCTAAATATGTATGTCGAATTTATATACAGCGCTTCAAAAACTGCAGTCAAAGTAGAAAAACCGCCATTTGGTCCACTTCTTCATTTGTCATTGGCCAGAAGAAAAAATTGTTGCTTTTACTTCTGATTCGTTAAATGTAAACAGTCGCAGTCAAACCAACTCAAAAAAGCGAAAAATTGTACACAAATTATAGTTTATTGTTCGACAGTTTTAAGTTTCGATTGCAGTTTTTAAACCCCTGTTTATTTATACAGTAGAGTTCTATAATCCGGACACTCGACATTTCGGACCATCCAGGAATACGGACATGTCAATATTTCGACCAGTTCTGAAATTCTTCTTCTGTAGACCAAACACAACATGGGTTCATTTATAGTTGCAAAAATTCTAACGCATATTTTAAAAGAAAACTGAAGGTAAGACCACGGCAGTAAAAAAAAAACGTAGAAATAGGTAAAGATAACTGTTGGGTACAAGGCTTTATTTTTGTAGAAATTATGGGCATAAAAAGGGTTTGATGTCAACTTTCGTTTTTGAAGATTGGTTTAAGAAAGTCTTTCTAAAAAATATTAAGTAATTTTTGACAATTCTCAAATATCTAAATAAAGTGTTGTCCATTTATTGGTTTAAAAACAGCTGGTATGACAAGGGTGTCAGCTGTTAAATATTTGCCATCTAAAGTGGCATTTATTTAGTGAAAGGCTGACCATTTACGAATATGGATCGTTTGACAGCTGCAGAAGCGTAAAAAAACTTTTTACAAAAGCTGATTCAAACGTGGCCACTTTTCATGCAATTCGGGTTGGTTAAAGTCTTTATAATCGACCTACTGTAAAAGGAAATGACAAGATTATAAAAAAATTTAAGAGACTGGTAGCGTTACAGATGTGGTCAGGCATGTGAATCATCGCAATTTGCGCACAGCCGAAAATATCGGTTCTGTTAGTGAAAGTGTGGCGGATAAAACGGATTTGTCGGTTTCACGGCGTTCTCAGCAATTGGGGGTATCTGCATATTGTAGATTATAAATTGGACGATATGGGAAGTTTCCAGAATGCGCAATTTCACGTTTTGCCGAGGTCAATTTGGCACCAAGATCATGCGATTTGACGCCTTAAGACTTTCTTTTGGGGGGGCTACGTTAATGGCCGTGTCTACGCGGGTAATCCCTTAACGTTGGAGAATTTAATAAACAATATTCGTAAAGTAATCGCCGAGATATGGAAACTATTAAAAAAATCACAAATGCTCGAAGCAGAAAATTAATGGAAAATAATCAAAACTTTTCCTCAATGAATAATGTCTTCGTCCATATTATGAAACATTTGATCCAGCAACTTTCTTCGATTCTCGTTTGAAACTGCGTTCGTTTTCATGCAATGAGTCTTTTATTTTGCAGAGTTTTTTGTATACCTTCTCTCTTTCTTCTTCTTCTTCCTCTCAATAAAAAACTGCTTGTACACGAAACAAAATACACATTTCCTCGGGGTTTAATAAGGTGCAGTCGAAACCAAAAACTGTCGGACAAACAACGAAAATTTGTATAGAACTTTTTGATTTTTGATTTGGTTTGACAGCGACTGTTAACATTTGATAAATCAGAAGTAAAATCAACAGTTTTTTTTCGGCCAATGACAAATGAAGAAATGAAAGAAATGGCAGTTTTTCTACTTTGACTGCAGTTTTTTAAACTTACTTTTTCGAAATTTGAATGTGTTTGGGGGTGAAAATTGTACCTTTTTTTTAACCCTTATCCTGTAGTTCACAAATAAAACGCATATGACATTAGTGGGTTAAATTTGCCCAATACAAAAAATTCAAATATTTATTCAGTTTTTTTATTTTTTTTTTACATTCATTACATACAAAATAAGTCTCAAAACGCTTTTTGCAAATAAATTTTTGACATTCCGAACATTTATTTGCATATTTGGTGCTGTTAGAATGACTTGGACAAAAGTAACAACGTCCACTTTTTAAATATTAATTTTCTTAGGATGTTTGTATGAAAAAGTTTAAATGCTTTTTTCTTGTAAACTATGAGAGCTGGAGCAAAAATAACGAAAATCTGTGATCACTCCTATTTCCCATAGAAAATGGTAATGGCAAACAAAATTGTTACTAAGCTCGTATCGCATGCGTAAATTGATTTTGTTGCATTGGGCAATTTTGATCCAAATGTACCACTTGCGTAAGTTATTTCACATACGCTTTGTGAAACGATCAAAAAAAATTATACAGTGCACTCGCGATAATATGAACTAATTAAAACAAAGCCAGTTCACTTTTGCAAGATTGGCGAATGGCATCTAATGTTTTCTAAAATTTCATATTTTTCTTTTGAAAGTTCAAAATTTATGTTTTTTTAAATTCATATTTAAGAACTTTTCACGTTAAAATTATATTTAAAGATCCCAATAAAAATTTTCATCATCTTGCGAAGCACTAATGGTACATTTAAAAAAATTAGCGCACAATTATGCGCTACGCAATAAGACATACAGAAATGCAGTAAAGTAAGTGAAAGAACTCTCAACAACTTTTATAAAAAAAAAATTACATTACAAGCGCTGTGGTATTCCCTTACCACGAAGCAGGTTTGTAAGGGAGAATACTAAAAATAACTGTATCAAAACATTCAGTGTTTAAGGCCGATCGTTACATACAACAATTTTTATATACGCTGAATAATGCTCTTTATGTGCCAAAAATGTATTGCTTCAAAGTGGCAACTCACCATATAAAATTCATGTCTTCCGTCAGCGCAATGGTAAACGAAACGTTTATATTTCTCCCTTACAAACCTGCTTCGTTGGAAGCTCCATTTTTTATGGGGATGCACTAATTAAAACGTGCATGTAAAACATTTTGATTAACAACTGAAGACAATTTTAAAGCAGTTATGCAAGTTATTTTGCAGTTGAGTCAAAATTGGTTTAGATTTTAACACTGTGTAGGTAGTTAAAAATACAATTATAAGTTGTACATATTTTAAAGCTTTTGCAAAAGTTCATATTTTAGAGTAGTCAATGGAAGAAAATAAGTGTATATACATATTTTGGGGTGTTCATATATTAGGGTGTTTTTATTATCGCGAGTGCACTGTATTTTAAATTTCTATAGTATTCACTAAAAAAATAATTGTACAAAAGTTTAAAAAAATACGCTAAGTATTTAAAGAATAAATGCGCAATTAATAAATAAATGGGCAATTTTGACCCATTAATACAGGATAAGGGTTAAAAAACATTTTCCTCCATTCATTGACATTAACATATTAATATAAAGGCTCCCACTTCAAAATTTAAATTTCTGATACTTCAATAATTAGAAAAAAGTAACAAAAAGGGGTAAATTATTTTCTATATTCTATGTGGTAATTTTTCGTATTTTCTATAATATTGAACTTAAAAACATAAAATTATAGGTGCAGGGTCCTGAGTGAATGAGAACTTATAAGATGAAAAATGTTGGTACTTTTGGAATTCTCGTTATATTTGTCCTAGATACATAAAATTTAACATGCAATGTCCAGAGTAGATAATAATCTATAATGGGGAACTTTTTGGTACTTTTTTTTCTTCAACTGGTACGTTTTAAATTCCTGTAGTATTGGATCAAGAAACATCAAATTAAACATGAATGGTCCTGAGTGAATTAGAACCAATAAGAGGGATATTTTTGCGACTTTTTTGTTCTTTATCTGGTACTTTTTGAATTTTTGTTTGTATTGAACCTAAAAACATAAAATTCAACGGCTTTGTTTACTGCTTTGCTGCCAAAAAAAATAGCACATAGCTGTATTTTTATGGCTTTAATTATATTTATTTTATATTTATTATATTTTATATTTGTCAAATTATATCCTCTTAAATTCATAAAGTTCGTTTTTTTAAAAGGGCGTTAAAAAAAATAAATAAAGTACTTTTGATACAATTTAATATTTCCAACTTTCCCGTTTACAATTAAATTTTAATAAAAAAAAAAATATTGCATACAAATTATTCATAATTTAGTTGTTTGTTTATAAAGTAAATTTTTTTCGGCACAAGTAAAGAAAACACAAAATAACCGTTTCTTAAGAAAATACCTGAATTCTGAAAGTACCTTCTTTTAAAAAAGTACCTTTTTAATTGAACGTTTAACAAGTAAAACCTTTATTATGATTTCTCATTAATCTTATATAAAAATAACTGAAGTTTTCAATTAAATGTTTGAAAATAAATTCAAATTTCATCTATCAAATTAAATAGTTAACCTGTAGCTAAAAATATCTTTTAACCAAGTCATCATCCATTATTAGAGATTGGAAACTTCTATTCATTCTGCTTTAATATACACTGGAAAAAATTAAAGAGTTAAATAAAACATTTTGTATATTTTGTTAATTTCAAAGCAGCGACAGTCACATTTTAAAGGATATGCGATGTGGGTTTTTAGTGAAAATTTATTTGCCAATATTGAAGACACTTTCAAACATTTTTATGAGAATTAATTTTTTTGTTTGTCCGTTTAGCTTATTTAAATATGTGAACATTTTGTTTTTTTTTACAGGAATTCAAAGTTTTCTTCTTCTTTCCTATTTCATTCACATTCCCCAAAATCTAACGGTTACGGGTATGAATGAATGCATAACGGAACTTTACTTACAATCCTGATTTAATTGTTGGCCAAAAAAGTCAGTGGAAGAAGGATTCAAACTTTTTTTTCTTTTAAATGGGATTTTTCTCTCCTGTACGAGCACTTTTTTTTGGAATGTATGCAAGAGTTTGTTTTAAGCCATGAGGCGGTCGGTGGTTAGTGGCCTGGTGCTGCAGCTCATATAAGTCTATACCAGAAATGTTTAAAAGTCTGTCGGTCTGTCTGATTTTGTTATTGTTGTTGTTTAGTATTCTGGGCTCTCGTATGTGAATGTTGTCTGTTTTTTGTGTTTTGGTCGGCATATTATTGGTCATGCATGGCTGCTATGGGTGCGTGTCAAAACTTAAACTTGGGATAGGTTGGAGCACCCGCAAGGCTTACAAAAGGAAATTATTTAACCAAATAAAACAAAAAGAAAAAAAAAATTAAAAACCTTAATATACTGGTCTGTTACTGTTACTGTTTTTTTTGTTTTTTGCTAATGCCATTCATTGCCTGCATCATATTGTTTGTAGTCGTACTTTAAAGGTTGTATAACCAGAGTTTTTTCCTGTTTTCTTGCCATTGTTCCTGTTGCTGCAGTTTGCTGCTTTTGATCTTGACTAAGACAAAGTGCATAAAGGAAGATTCTATACTAATTCCTTGGTTCAGTTTTTTTATATTTTGGTTTTTTTTTTTGTTTGAAACCAGAGAGTGCAATGAACGTAAATATGGCTGTAACAATGATTGGGTTTTAAGTAAGAATTGTTGTTGTCAGCCGGTTGGTTGGTTGCTTGGCTTTCTGGTGGTGCTGCAACATGCGTGTCTTGCCATTAAACTGATGATTTTGATGGTTTTGTTGCTGTTGTTGTTAAATGTTGTTTAAAAAGAATTGTTTCTTAACAATTTTTGTTAAGTGTATGTATGTTAAAAAGATAAATTATGATTGTCCTCATTGTCTCAGACATGTTGTGATCCTTAGCGATCTTCCAAATAAATTGTAAAGGTGAAAGATGTGTTTGAAAAAAAGATGTGTTAGAAAAGGAAAGAAATCAAAGTTTCAAAACATTTTTGAGCAAACATTTGTTTATTGCATAAATTAAGTTTTTTTTAAGCTAAAGTTTAACTGCCTATTTCACTAAATTTAACATTTAAAACTACATTAAAAAAATTCTAAAAACTTTGTTTTTTTTTTTTCAAATGTATTTGTACGACAGCTAGCGTTCTTTCGACATCGTGAAATTTGCAGTAAGTTTTCGAACTAAATTATAATACAGTTTTCAAACATAAAATAAAAATTAGAAAAATTAGTTTCCGAAAATTCAATTAGTTTTGAAAATTTCAAAATTTTAAGTATACATTAGAGTTAAAAAATTTAAAATTTGAATTTTTGAAAATTACAAAAAGTTTAATTTAAAAATATTGTAATCGATAGTGTAGTGCCTTTTCTGCGTTCTTAAATCAAGTTTAAATTTTTAGTCAAGTTTAAATTTTTAGTCAAGTTTAAATTTTTCGAACATGTCTGAACTGTAGATTGTTATTTTAAATTTTCTGTTTCTGTTTTAGACATTACTTTGGCATACACCCTGTATGTAAACAATTTATGACTTTGTTGTGTTTTTTGTTTAATATCTTCTGAATTACTTTGCCAAGATTAAATAAAAAAACAGCTGCTGTTTTAAAAACAACTTTCAAAGGCTCCAAACTCCAAAGGGCGAAATAAAAAACCCAAACGCACAAAAATTATAACCAACACCAGGTGCATTTAAACATTTTTTTTAAACGTAATATTTCCTTTAATACTTGGTTGTTTTTAATTTAGTACTATTAAAATATCTTCCTTTTGATTCAGATATTTAGCAAAAACTTCTTTGGTACCTGTCGAACAGGATTTTAATCCTTAAATGGTTTTGTTTTCTTTTGTGATGCTTTTAAGGTTTCTTTTTTGTTAAATGATCCTTTCGTAAGTGAAAATAATAAGGGTGTGAAGATAAATTCGTCAGTTAAATACGTCCCACATCTCTGTTAACTTCATTCCACACACTGTTAAATATGGTAAATTTTTAAAAATTAATATTTTTTAAATAAAAAGCGAAATTGTTTATAACTTTTGATTAATTAATAAAGAAAACATAATAAATTTTAACTTTTTTCTAAAAAATTGGAAACAAATTTATTTTAATAAGGAAAGTGACTCAGTACTAATTGGCTAATTCATGGTATTTTTAAGGGCACTTAGGACAGACCTGAATGGGGTTTGGGGATACCATTTGAAAGCCCCAAGGGAGCAGATTCCAAAACTGTATTGGACATTTTTCTGGGTTTCTCAGGAGACATGTAACGAGGGGTGCAATATAGGAAACTAAAAATATTAAAACATCAGTTTGGGGCACTTAGGACAGACCTGAATGGGGTTTGGGTATATTATTTGAAAGCCCCAAGGGAGCAGAATGCAAAACTGTATTGGACATTTTTCTGGGTTTCTCAGGAGACATGTACCGAGGGGTGCAATATAGGAAACTAAAAATATTAAAACATCAGTTTGGGGCACTTAGGACAGACCTGAATAGGGTTTGGGGATATTATTTGAAAGCCCCAAGGGAGCTGATTCCAAAACTGTATTGGACATTTTTCTGGGTTTCTCAGGAGACATGTAACGAGGGGTGGAATATAGGAAACTAAAAATATTAAAACATCAGTTTGGGGCACTTAGAACAGACCTGAATGGGGTTTGGGGATATTATTTGAAAGCCCCAAGGGAGTAGATTCTAAAATTGTACAGGACATTTTTCTGGGTTTCTCAGGAGACAGGAGACATGTACCGAGGGGTGCAATATAGGAAACTAAAAATATTAAAACATCAGTTTGGGGCACTTAGGACAGACCTGAATAGGGTTTGGGGATTTTTCTGGGTTTCTCAGGAGACATGTTACGAGGGGTGGAATATAGGAAACTAAAATTATTAAAACATCAGTTTGGGGCACTTAGGACAGACCTGAATGGGGTTTGGGGATATTATTTGAAAGCCCCAAGTGAGCAGAATCCAAAACTGTATTGGACATTTTTCTGGGTTTCTCAGGAGACAGGAGACATGTACCGAGGGGTGCAATATAGGAAACTAAAAATATTAAAACATCAGTTTGGGGCACTTAGGACAGACCTGAAGGGTTTGGGGGATATTATTTGAAAGCCCCAAGGGAGCAGAATCCAAAACTGTATTGGACATTTTTCTGGGTTCCTCAGGAGACATGTTACGAGGGGTGGAATATAGGAAACTAAAATTATTAAAACATCAGTTTGGGGCACTTAGGACAGACCTGAATTTGGTTTGGGGATATTATTTGAAAGCCCCAAGGGAGCAGAATCCAAAACTGTATTGGACATTTTTCTGGGTTTCTCAGGAGACAGGAGACATGTACCGAGGGGTGCAATATAGGAAACTAAAAATATTAAAACATCAGTTTGGGGCACTTAGGACAGACCTGAATAGGGTTTGGGGATATAATTTGAAAGCCCCAAGGGAGTAGATTCCAAAATTGTACAGAACATTTTTCTGGGTTTCTCAGGAGACAGGAGACATGTACCGAGGGGTGCAATATAGGAAACTAAAAATATTAAAACATCAGTTTGGGGCACTTAGGACAGACCTGAATAGGGTTTGGGGATATTATTTGAAAGCCCCAAGGGAGTAGATTCCAAAATTGTACAGGACATTTTTCTGGGTTTCTCAGGAGACATGTTACGAGGGGTGGAATATAGGAAACTAAAATTATTAAAACATCGGTTTGGAGCACTTAGAACAGACCTGAATGGGGTTTGGGGATATTATTTGAAAGCCCCAAGGGGGCAGAATCCAAAACTGTATTGGACATTTTTCTGGGTTTCTCAGGAGACATGTTACGAGGGGTTGAAACTAAAATTATTAAAACATCAGTTTGGGGCACTCAGAACAGACCTGAATGGGGTTTGGGGATATTATTTGAAAGCCCCAAGGGAGTAGATTCCAAAATTGTACAGGACATTTTTCTGGGTTTCTCAGGAGACAGGAGACATGTACCGAGGGGTGCAATATAGGAAACTAAAAATATTAAAACATCAGTTTGGGGCACTTAGGACAGACCTGAATAGGGTTTGGGGATATTATTTGAAAGCCCCAAGGGAGCAGAATCCAAAACTGTATTGGACATTTTTCTGGGTTTCTCAGGAGACATGTTACGAGGGGTGGAATATAGGAAACTAAAATTATTAAAACATCAGTTTGGGGCACTTAGGACAGACCTGAATGGGGTTTGGGGATATTATTTGAAAGCCCCAAGGGAGCAGAATCCAAAACTATATTGGACATTTTTCTGGGTTTCTCAGGAGATAGGAGACATGTACCGAGGGGTGCAATATAGGAAACTAAAAATATTAAAACTTCAGTTTGGGGCACTTAGGACAGACCTGAATAGGGTTTGGGGATATTATTTGGAAGCCCCAAGGGAGCAGAATCCAAAACTGTATTGGACATTTTTCTGGGTTTCTCAGGAGACATGTTACGAGGGGTGCAATATAGGACAGACCTGAATGGGGTTTGGGGATATTATTTGAAAGCCCCAAGGGAGCAGAATCCAAAACTGTATTGGACATTTTTCTGGGTTTCTCAGGAGACAGGAGACATGTACCGAGGGGTGCAATATAGGAAACTAAAAATATTAAAACATCAGTTTGGGGCACTTAGGACAGACCTGAATAGGGTTTGGGGATATTATTTGAAAGCCCCAAGGGAGTAGATTCCAAAATTGTACAGGACATTTTTCTGGGTTTCTCAGGAGACAGGAGACATGTACCGAGGGGTGCAATATAGGAAACTAAAAATATTAAAACATCAGTTTGGGGCACTTAGGACAGACCTGAATAGGGTTTGGGGATATTATTTGAAAGCCCCAAGGGAGTAGATTCCAAAATTGTACAGGACATTTTTCTGGGTTTCTCAGGAGACATGTTACGAGGGGTGGAATATAGGAAACTAAAATTATTAAAACATCGGTTTGGAGCACTTAGAACAGACCTGAATGGGGTTTGGGGATATTATTTGAAAGCCCCAAGGGGGCAGAATCCAAAACTGTATTGGACATTTTTCTGGGTTTCTCAGGAGACATGTTACGAGGGGTTGAAACTAAAATTATTAAAACATCAGTTTGGGGCACTCAGAACAGACCTGAATGGGGTTTGGGGATATTATTTGAAAGCCCCAAGGGAGTAGATTCCAAAATTGTACAGGACATTTTTCTGGGTTTCTCAGGAGACAGGAGACATGTACCGAGGGGTGCAATATAGGAAACTAAAAATATTAAAACATCAGTTTGGGGCACTTAGGACAGACCTGAATAGGGTTTGGGGGATATTATTTGAAAGCCCCAAGGGAGTAGATTTCAAAACTGTATTGTACATTTTCTGCTCTCTTGGGGCTTTCAAATAATATCCCCAAACCCTATTCAGGTCTGTCCTAAGTGCCCCAAACTGATGTTTTAATAATTTTAGTTTCCTATATTCCACCCCTCGTAACATGTCTCCTGAGAAACCCAGAAAAATGTCCAATACAGTTTTAGATTCTGCCCCCTTGGGGCTTTCAAATAATATCCCCAAACCCCATTCAGGTCTGTCCTAAGTGCCCCAAACTGATGTTTTAATAATTTTAGTTTCCTATATTCCACCCCTCGTAACATGTCTCCTGAGAAACCCAGAAAAATGTCCAATACAGTTTTGGATTCTGCCCCCTTGGGGCTTTCAAATAATATCCCCAAACCCCATTCAGGTCTGTTCTAAGTGCTCCAAACCGATTTTTTAATAATTTTAGTTTCCTATATTCCACCCCTCGTAACATGTCTCCTGAGAAACCCAGAAAAATGTCCTGTACAATTTTGGAATCTACTCCCTTGGGGCTTTCAAATAATATCCCCAAACCCCATTCAGGTCTGTTCTAAGTACCCCAAACTGATGTTTTAATAATTTTAGTTTCCTATATTCCACCCCTCGTAACATGTCTCCTGAGAAACCCAGAAAAATGTACAATACAGTTTTGGATTCTGCTCCCTTGGGACTTTCGAATAATATCCCCAAACCCCATTCAGGTCTGTCCTAAGTGCCCCAAACTGATGTTTTAATAATTTTAGTTTCCTATATTCCACCCCTCGTAACATGTCTCCTGAGAAACCCAGAAAAATGTCCAATACAGTTTTGGATTCTGCTCCCTTGGGGCTTTCAAATAATATCCCCAAACCCTATTCAGGTCTGTCCTAAGTGCCCCAAACTGATGTTTTAATATTTTTAGTTTCCTATATTGCACCCCTCGGTACATGTCTCCTGTCTCCTGAGAAACCCAGAAAAATGTCCTGTACAATTTTGGAATCTACTCCCTTGGGGCTTTCAAATAATATCCCCAAACCCCATTCAGGTCTGTCCTATATTCCACCCCTCGTAACATGTCTCCTGAGAAACCCAGAAAAATGTCCAATACAGTTTTGGATTCTGCTCCCTTGGGGCTTTCAAATAATATCCCCCAAACCCTATTCAGGTCTGTCCTAAGTGCCCCAAACTGATGTTTTAATATTTTTAGTTTCCTATATTGCACCCCTCGGTACATGTCTCCTGTCTCCTGAGAAACCCAGAAAAATGTCCAATACAGTTTTGGATTCTGCTCCCTTGGGGCTTTCAAATAATATCCCCAAACCCTATTCAGGTCTGTCCTAAGTGCCCCAAACTGATGTTTTAATATTTTTAGTTTCCTATATTGCACCCCTCGGTACATGTCTCCTGTCTCCTGAGAAACCCAGAAAAATGTCCTGTACAATTTTGGAATCTACTCCCTTGGGGCTTTCAAATAATATCCCCAAACCCCATTCAGGTCTGTCCTATATTCCACCCCTCGTAACATGTCTCCTGAGAAACCCAGAAAAATGTCCAATACAGTTTTGGATTCTGCTCCCTTGGGGCTTTCAAATAATATCCCCCAAACCCTATTCAGGTCTGTCCTAAGTGCCCCAAACTGATGTTTTAATATTTTTAGTTTCCTATATTGCACCCCTCGGTACATGTCTCCTGTCTCCTGAGAAACCCAGAAAAATGTCCAATATAGTTTTGGATTCTGCTCCCTTGGGGCTTTCAAATAATATCCCCAAACCCTATTCAGGTCTGTCCTAAGTGCCCCAAACTGATGTTTTAATATTTTTAGTTTCCTATATTGCACCCCTCGATACATGTCTCCTGTCTCCTGAGAAACCCAGAAAAATGTCCAATACAGTTTTGGATTCTGCTCCCTTGGGGCTTTCAAATAATATCCCCAAACCCCATTCAGGTCTGTCCTAAGTGCCCCAAACTGATGTTTTAATAATTTTAGTTTCCTATATTCCACCCCTCGTAACATGTCTCCTGAGAAACCCAGAAAAATGTCCAATACAGTTTTGGATTCTGCTCCCTTGGGGCTTTCAAATAATATCCCCAAACCCTATTCAGGTCTGTCCTAAGTGCCCCAAACTGATGTTTTAATATTTTTAGTTTCCTATATTGCACCCCTCGGTACATGTCTCCTGTCTCCTGAGAAACCCAGAAAAATGTCCTGTACAATTTTGGAATCTACTCCCTTGGGGCTTTCAAATAATATCCCCAAACCCCATTCAGGTCTGTCCTATATTCCACCCCTCGTAACATGTCTCCTGAGAAACCCAGAAAAATGTCCAATACAGTTTTGGATTCTGCTCCCTTGGGGCTTTCAAATAATATCCCCCAAACCCTATTCAGGTCTGTCCTAAGTGCCCCAAACTGATGTTTTAATATTTTTAGTTTCCTATATTGCACCCCTCGGTACATGTCTCCTGTCTCCTGAGAAACCCAGAAAAATGTCCAATACAGTTTTGGATTCTGCTCCCTTGGGGCTTTCAAATAATATCCCCAAACCCTATTCAGGTCTGTCCTAAGTGCCCCAAACTGATGTTTTAATATTTTTAGTTTCCTATATTGCACCCCTCGGTACATGTCTCCTGTCTCCTGAGAAACCCAGAAAAATGTCCTGTACAATTTTGGAATCTACTCCCTTGGGGCTTTCAAATAATATCCCCAAACCCCATTCAGGTCTGTCCTATATTCCACCCCTCGTAACATGTCTCCTGAGAAACCCAGAAAAATGTCCAATACAGTTTTGGATTCTGCTCCCTTGGGGCTTTCAAATAATATCCCCCAAACCCTATTCAGGTCTGTCCTAAGTGCCCCAAACTGATGTTTTAATATTTTTAGTTTCCTATATTGCACCCCTCGGTACATGTCTCCTGTCTCCTGAGAAACCCAGAAAAATGTCCAATATAGTTTTGGATTCTGCTCCCTTGGGGCTTTCAAATAATATCCCCAAACCCCATTCAGGTCTGTCCTAAGTGCCCCAAACTGATGTTTTAATAATTTTAGTTTCCTATATTCCACCCCTCGTAACATGTCTCCTGAGAAACCCAGAAAAATGTCCAATACGGTTTTGGATTCTGCTCCCTTGGGGCTTTCAAATAATATCCCCAAACCCTATTCAGGTCTGTCCTAAGTGCCCCAAACTGATGTTTTAATATTTTTAGTTTCCTATATTGCACCCCTCGGTACATGTCTCCTGTCTCCTGAGAAACCCAGAAAAATGTCCTGTACAATTTTGGAATCTACTCCCTTGGGGCTTTCAAATAATATCCCCAAACCCCATTCAGGTCTGTTCTAAGTGCCCCAAACTGATGTTTTAATATTTTTAGTTTCCTATATTCCACCCCTCGTTACATGTCTCCTGAGAAACCCAGAAAAATGTCCAATACAGTTTTGGAATCAGCTCCCTTGGGGCTTTCAAATATTATCCCCAAACCCCATTCAGGTCTGTTCTAAGTGCCCCAAACCGATGTTTTAATAATTTTAGTTTCCTATATTCCACCCCTCGTAACATGTCTCCTGAGAAACCCAGAAAAATGTCCTGTACAATTTTGGAATCTACTCCCTTGGGGCTTTCAAATAATATCCCCAAACCCTATTCAGGTCTGTCCTAAGTGCCCCAAACTGATGTTTTAATATTTTTAGTTTCCTATATTGCACCCCTCGGTACATGTCTCCTGTCTCCTGAGAAACCCAGAAAAATGTCCAATACAGTTTTGGATTCTGCCCCCTTGGGGCTTTTAAATAATATCCCCAAACCCCATTCAGGTCTGTTCGGAGTACCCCAAACTGATGTTTTAATAATTTTAGTTTCCAATATTCCACCGCTCGTAACATGTCTCCTGAGAAACCCAGAAAAATGTCCAATACAGTTTTGGAATCAGCTCCCTTGGGGCTTTCAAATAATATCCCCAAACCCCATTCAGGTCTGTTCTAAGTGCCCCAAACCGATGTTTTATTAATTTTAGTTTCCTATATTCCACCCCTCGTAACATGTCTCCTGAGAAACCCAGAAAAATGTCCTGTACAATTTTGGAATCTACTCCCTTGGGGCTTTCAAATAATATCCCCAAACCCTATTCAGGTCTGTCCTAAGTGCCCCAAACTGATGTTTTAATATTTTTAGTTTCCTATATTGCACCCCTCGGTACATGTCTCCTGTCTCCTGAGAAACCCAGAAAAATGTCCAATACAGTTTTGGATTCTGCCCCCTTGGGGCTTTTAAATAATATCCCCAAACCCCATTCAGGTCTGTTCTGAGTACCCCAAACTGATGTTTTAATAATTTTAGTTTCCTATATTCCACCCCTCGTAACATGTCTCCTGAGAAACCCAGAAAAATGTCCAATACAGTTTTGGAATCAGCTCCCTTGGGGCTTTCAAATAATATCCCCAAACCCCATTCAGGTCTGTTCTAAGTACCCCAAACTGATGTTTTAATAATTTTAGTTTCCTATATTCCACCCCTCGTAACATGTATCCTGAGAAACCCAGAAAAATCTCCAATACAGTTTTGGATTCTGCTCCCTTGGGGCTTTCAAATAATATCCCCAAACCCTATTCAGGTCTGTCCTAAGTGCCCCAAACTGATGTTTTAATATTTTTAGTTTCCTATATTGCACCCCTCGGTACATGTCTCCTGTCTCCTGAGAAACCCAGAAAAATGTCCAATACAGTTTTGGATTCTGCCCCCTTGGGGCTTTTAAATAATATCCCCAAACCCCATTCAGGTCTGTTCGGAGTACCCCAAACTGATGTTTTAATAATTTTAGTTTCCAATATTCCACCCCTCGTAACATGTCTCCTGAGAAACCCAGAAAAATGTCCAATACAGTTTTGGAATCAGCTCCCTTGGGGCTTTCAAATAATATCCCCAAACCCCATTCAGGTCTGTTCTAAGTGCCCCAAACCGATGTTTTATTAATTTTAGTTTCCTATATTCCACCCCTCGTAACATATCTCCTGAGAAACCCAGAAAAATGTCCTGTACAATTTTGGAATCTACTCCCTTGGGGCTTTCAAATAATATCCCCAAACCCTATTCAGGTCTGTCCTAAGTGCCCCAAACTGATGTTTTAATATTTTTAGTTTCCTATATTGCACCCCTCGGTACATGTCTCCTGTCTCCTGAGAAACCCAGAAAAATGTCCAATACAGTTTTGGATTCTGCCCCCTTGGGGCTTTTAAATAATATCCCCAAACCCCATTCAGGTCTGTTCTAAGTGCCCCAAACTGATGTTTTAATATTTTTAGTTTCCTATATTCCACCCCTCGTTACATGTCTCCTGAGAAACCCAGAAAAATGTCCAATACAGTTTTGGATTCTGCTCCCTTGGGGCTTTCAAATATTATCCCCAAACCCCATTCAGGTCTGTTCTAAGTGCCCCAAACCGATGTTTTAATAATTTTAGTTTCCTATATTCCACCCCTCGTAACATGTCTCCTGAGAAACCCAGAAAAATGTCCTGTACAATTTTGGAATCTACTCCCTTGGGGCTTTCAAATAATATCCCCAAACCCCATTCAGGTCTGTTCTAAGTGCCCCAAACTGATGTTTTAATATTTTTAGTTTCCTATATTGCACCTCTCGGTACATGTCTCCTGTCTCCTGAGAAACCCAGAAAAATGTCCAATACAGTTTTGGATTCTGCCCCCTTGGGGCTTTCAAATAATATCCCCAAACCCCATTCAGGTCTGTTCTAAGTGCCCCAAACTGATGTTTTAATATTTTTAGTTTCCTATATTCCACCCCTCGTTACATGTCTCCTGAGAAACCCAGAAAAATGACCAATACAGTTTTGGAATCAGCTCCCTTGGGGCTTTCAAATAATATCCCCAAACCCTATTCAGGTCTGTTCTAAGTGCCCCAAACCGATGTTTTAATAATTTTAGTTTCCTATATTCCACCCCTCGTAACATGTCTCCTGAGAAACCCAGAAAAATGTCCTGTACAATTTTGGAATCTACTCCCTTGGGGCTTTCAAATAATATCCCCAAACCCTATTCAGGTCTGTCCTAAGTGCCCCAAACTGATGTTTTAATATTTTTAGTTTCCTATATTGCACCCCTCGGTACATGTCTCCTGTCTCCTGAGAAACCCAGAAAAATGTCCAATACAGTTTTGGATTCTGCCCCCTTGTGGCTTTTAAATAATATCCCCAAACCCCATTCAGGTCTGTTCGGAGTACCCCAAACTGATGTTTTAATAATTTTAGTTTCCAATATTCCACCGCTCGTAACATGTCTCCTGAGAAACCCAGAAAAATGTCCTATACAGTTTTGGAATCAGCTCCCTTGGGGCTTTCAAATAATATCCCCAAACCCCATTCAGGTCTGTTCTAAGTGCCCCAAACCGATGTTTTATTAATTTTAGTTTCCTATATTCCACCCCTCGTAACATGTCTCCTGAGAAACCCAGAAAAATGTCCTGTACAATTTTGGAATCTACTCCCTTGGGGCTTTCAAATAATATCCCCAAACCCTATTCAGGTCTGTCCTAAGTGCCCCAAACTGATGTTTTAATATTTTTAGTTTCCTATATTGCACCCCTCGGTACATGTCTCCTGTCTCCTGAGAAACCCAGAAAAATGTCCAATACAGTTTTGGATTCTGCCCCCTTGGGGCTTTTAAATAATATCCCCAAACCCCATTCAGGTCTGTTCTGAGTACCCCAAACTGATGTTTTAATAATTTTAGTTTCCTATATTCCACCCCTCGTAACATGTCTCCTGAGAAACCCAGAAAAATGTCCAATACAGTTTTGGAATCAGCTCCCTTGGGGCTTTCAAATAATATCCCCAAACCCCATTCAGGTCTGTTCTAAGTACCCCAAACTGATGTTTTAATAATTTTAGTTTCCTATATTCCACCCCTCGTAACATGTATCCTGAGAAACCCAGAAAAATCTCCAATACAGTTTTGGATTCTGCTCCCTTGGGGCTTTCAAATAATATCCCCAAACCCTATTCAGGTCTGTCCTAAGTGCCCCAAACTGATGTTTTAATATTTTTAGTTTCCTATATTGCACCCCTCGGTACATGTCTCCTGTCTCCTGAGAAACCCAGAAAAATGTCCAATACAGTTTTGGATTCTGCCCCCTTGGGGCTTTTAAATAATATCCCCAAACCCCATTCAGGTCTGTTCGGAGTACCCCAAACTGATGTTTTAATAATTTTAGTTTCCAATATTCCACCCCTCGTAACATGTCTCCTGAGAAACCCAGAAAAATGTCCAATACAGTTTTGGAATCAGCTCCCTTGGGGCTTTCAAATAATATCCCCAAACCCCATTCAGGTCTGTTCTAAGTGCCCCAAACCGATGTTTTATTAATTTTAGTTTCCTATATTCCACCCCTCGTAACATATCTCCTGAGAAACCCAGAAAAATGTCCTGTACAATTTTGGAATCTACTCCCTTGGGGCTTTCAAATAATATCCCCAAACCCTATTCAGGTCTGTCCTAAGTGCCCCAAACTGATGTTTTAATATTTTTAGTTTCCTATATTGCACCCCTCGGTACATGTCTCCTGTCTCCTGAGAAACCCAGAAAAATGTCCAATACAGTTTTGGATTCTGCCCCCTTGGGGCTTTTAAATAATATCCCCAAACCCCATTCAGGTCTGTTCTAAGTACCCCAAACTGATGTTTTAATAATTTTAGTTTCCTATATTCCACCCCTCGTAACATGTATCCTGAGAAACCCAGAAAAATCTCCAATACAGTTTTGGATTCTGCTCCCTTGGGGCTTTCAAATAATATCCCCAAACCCTATTCAGGTCTGTCCTAAGTGCCCCAAACTGATGTTTTAATATTTTTAGTTTCCTATATTGCACCCCTCGGTACATGTCTCCTGTCTCCTGAGAAACCCAGAAAAATGTCCAATACAGTTTTGGATTCTGCTCCCTTGGGGCTTTCAAATAATATCCCCAAACCCCATTCAGGTCTGTCCTAAGTGCCCCAAACTGATGTTTTAATAATTTTAGTTTCCTATATTCCACCCCTCGTAACATGTCTCCTGAGAAACCCAGAAAAATGTCCAATACAGTTTTGGAATCTGCTCCCTTGGGGCTTTCAAATGGTATCCCCAAACCCCATTCAGGTCTGTCCTAAGTGCCCTTAAAAATACCATGAATTAGCCAATTAGTACTGAGTCACTTTCCTTATTAAAATAAATTTGTTTCCAATTTTTTAGAAAAAAGTTAAAATTTATTATGTTTTCTTTATTAATTAATCAAAAGTTATAAACAATTTCGCTTTTTATTTAAAAAATATTAATTTTTAAAAATTTACCATATTTAACAGTGTGTGGAATGAAGTTAACAGAGATGTGGGACGTATTTAACTGACGAATTTATCTTCACACCCTTGAAAATAATACATGTGAAATTTTTTTGTAGGATTCTTATATTCATTGATCAGTGACAACTGCTATTTTGTTAAAATTGAGGGCATTTCTTTAAAGAAATGTTTAATTATGGGTCCTTTTTAGGGTTTCCAATCCGCAAACATTTCCAAGATTTATAAGGGAACGTAACTAGGGAATTTTGAAGCGAGAGCTTTTTTTTCTAAAGGCTTCGATCTTAATATAAGTTTTATTGACACTTAGGGCCATTATTACAACTTGCCGATAGTTAAAGGTAGAATTTTGTCAAACGTAGTTATTATAATTTATTTATTATTTGAACTTTGCTTTAACCTTGCCGGTAGGATTAACTTGCCTTTAATGTATTGCTCACTTTAGCTTAAAGCAAAGTTGTAATAGTGAAAACTTTTTATACGAGGGACAAAATCCCACCTTTAACTTTCGGCAAGTTTTAATAATGCTCTTAATGGCACTAACTTTCACTTTATCCATGTCGAATTAAATGAATCGACATTTGTTCGACTCTAGTGTTTGAAACACATTTCAAATAATACAAAAGTTTCAGTTTATTTGTAGTGAAACTCGTTTTGTGGCAAAAAAAAAAACTTTAATTCTCACAAAAATCTCTACTGGGGATAAACAAGTCCAAGGAATTGGAAACCCTAGTCCTTTCAAATAAGTTCTAAAATATTTTTTTACTTACAGTTATTTCCTGTTGAAATAACTACCTAGAGAGGCTTAAAATTTAAAAGACATTATTGTTTTGAAAAAAGTATTTAAAGATCTTCGAATGTTGTTTGAAACCAATTTTTTTATTAGTTAATGAGAAATTTCAAAATACTATATGTATTTATTTTAATCGAAATTTTCAATATTTTTAATCAGGCTTAAGTTCATCAAATTAAATTTTCATTAAATTATTTTTATGAAGAAAGTAATTTTACAACATAAAAATTAATTAAAATTGTTATTGACAATCATTCATTCTTGACTGACCTGAGATTCGAACCCAGGCGGCTGGTTACCCTGACATGTTTCGATCGCTGCCATTCGATCTCCTCAGAGTGATTTGCCGTCTTACACTCGTAGCCATCGAAGATAAAAATGTACTTATTTTTATCAAGTTCGAAATTACAAGTTTTAATTCGAATTTTTCGAAAACGCTCATAAAGTATAATGTTAGGCTTTTTTAAGTATATAACTCCATATTTGAATAGGACAGCTTTTTTCACAATAGGCAGACACATTTTCACTGGTGTTAAAAAAACACCAACAATTTTTTTTCACAAACTCACACATTTTGCATTAAGAAACCGTTTGCCAATTTTTCCGACAACAATATTATGCATTTGTTATTATTTTTTTTTTAACATTTTGTTAAAATTTTCATTAAATTTTCTTTGCGAACGTTAACGCTCGAAATCGACGAACTGGCTGTTCATAAAATTATTATAAACGTCATATACAATTTCATACAAATTGTTGCTAAAGTAGAAGTAGACTTTTTTCAAAAAACTTTAGTTAAATTTTTTTTGTTCGAAAAATTAAATGAAATACTTTGGGAAGAAAAAAGATAGAAGAAAAAACGAAATTGTTACTCCCATTGTGCACGAAGCTAAAAAGACTTAAAATTATGTTTATATTTTTTAAAAATGGTCCAGATTTTTAACTTTTTGTAACGTTTTTCTAAAGCTTTAAAAATGTTTTTTGTCTTAAAATAGTTTATTCCTGATTATCTAAATCAGACAAAAAAAAAATGTTTTAAATATGTAAAGCGTTTCTGAACGTTAAGCAATCCCTTCAGTATTTCCCCTTTAATTGCTGTATTAACCTAAAAATCTTTTTATTAATGTTTCTTTTTTTATATAAGATTTTCCTTCTAGATTTCCAAACTTTTTCATCCTTTTTGTATTACTTTTTTATATAAAATTTTCTCTACGTTGGTTTGTCATTTACTTTGTTATCGATTTTATTTTTATGTATTTTGCACCATATCTGTCCTAAAATGTGTATAATACTTTTCTTTTTATCTTTTTTTTGGATTACAAGGAAGCTAAAAGAAAACAAAAAAAAAATCCAAGAAATATTAAGGATTTCCTAGAAAATTGAAAAAATTAAGATACACAATTTTGTTGTTTTAATAACTTTATTTTTTCTTGTCTCTTAAACTTAGTTTAATCGTCTTTGGAATCTTTTCGAAGTTGTTGTCTATGGCCATAATTCTTATGATGTTCGAAAAATTAAAGAAAACAAATGTTTAAATGGTGGACAAACAAAAAGGGGCGACTTATGGTAACAGGTAGACTTGTTTTTACTCTTTGCGTAGACACGACGCTACTTTGTCGTCAAAGTTCTTGATGGTTATTAATGATGACGAGTTGAGACGGTTAAGAGTTCGAGTGCATTCGTTAGTGTTGACAATTAATGAACACGATAATGATGATGAGCATGATTTTGTTGTTTATTGCTCATGACTGACTAAAACTATGATTGTAACTTAATATTAAAAACGTTTTACATTTTTACAAATGACTTTTAAACCAAGAGTAAGGTATTTCTGTTTATAGTTTTTTCAAGTATTGAGGCCATGCTTAATATGGCTTTCAACACCCTGCTCTTGGTCATAAAGGCTAATTAAATACTGTACAAAATCTATAATTGTTTTATTCATTTTTGCTTTTTTTGTAAAAATAGACAAGATTAACACCCGTCTTAGCATATTCGAAAATATTTTTAAACAAGTTAAAATATTTTATATTTTTAATAAATTTTGAAGTTTGTTTTTATTAATATTTTACTAAAATTTTATTAAATTAAATACTTTCGAAAATTCAAAATTTTCTTCGAAAGTTTCGAACTTCTTTTAATGATTTTTTTCAAACGTTTTTGAACTTAATTTAAATAAAATAATGTTCGAAATCAAAAATCAAATTCAAGCTCGTCTGTTGTTCAATAATTATTTATTTAAAGAGTATCGAAATATCGGCAATTATTAAAATAAAATTTATTTCAATTCTATCCTCCAGCTTGAAATAAAAGTATTTTTATTTTTACGTATGTATATATTAAGGTCGAATAAAAACAACTTGAATTAATTATTAAAAAGAATTAATATTTTTTGTAATTTTTTAATCAAAATTTGCAAAATTTTCAATGATTTTTGTGCATAAAAAATTATGTTAAAAACTTTCGAACACGTTTAAAGTTTATGTTTTTAAGTTTTTTTTTTAGAAAGTCTTGTAACTTTCATTAATGTACGGTTTCAATAATACAGGCGGTTGATTGGGTAATAAAATTTATATGCAGTCAGTATTAAAGACAATATCAAAAATTGCAATGTGTTCCTTAGTTTATATTAGAATTTTTCGATCTTTTTTCACAATTGACAATTTAATGTTATTTTTCATGTTTTAGTTTAATTTTTTTAATATGCTTCATTTTTCAAAATATCTAAAAATTCAAGGTCAAGTTTGAGTTTTTCGAACATTTCTAAATTTTAGAGCCACACATGCTTTTACTTCCTGTCTTCGATTGCTGCCGAAAATATCGTGTGCTTAACTTAAATTTAAAATAAAAACAATATTTTAAAATTTGTTTTAAATGTAAGTTAGTAGCACGAAGTCTTCGTTCGAAAGGCAGTTAATTATTATTTTTTTGTATTTATATTAGAAATTTACGATACATAGTTTTACCAATGTTCGAAATTTTTAAGCTTATATTTTTTTTTTAAAGATTTTGGATATCTATTGCAATTTTCATTTCTTCTTCATAAATTTGACCAATTAAGCATGATCGAGAGTTTTAAATTAATAAGGTTAGAAGTTTTAGAACTTCGCTAAAAAACTATAAATATATAAAATTTTAAAACAAAAATTTTTGTTACTTTTATTTATTATTATTTTTTTTTTTAAAATTCGAAATTAATCTTTTTTGTTAAACATAAATAAATTTTATAATTCTAATCTGTATAATAATTTTAATAATTTTTGTCAGAATTCACAAACATTTCACTTCTTGTTTGAATTTTTCAAAGTGCTAAAAAATCATTAATTAAACGATTTCATTAAGTTTAAATTTTTCGAACTTAGTTTAAAATTTTTGCTATAGCAATTTAAAGTCATTTGTATTGTACAATGCTTACGATGATAACATATGATGTTCGAATATTTAATAGCTTTTGTCATTTCTTTAAAAAAAAAAAATAAAAAAATTAACCTATTTCTTCTACATTCTTGTTTTCTAGTCTTAAAAACAGCTCATCAATTTGTAGCGTATCTTTTTTATCGCCCTTGACCGTTTCTAATCAATTTTATTATTTAATTTTTTTTATTTAATATTGTATCTTGTATGTGTATTTATTTTGCTGGCTTAACTTTTGTCATCAAAAAACCTTTCTCGTCATTGTCATATTAATAAAAGCAAATAAAACTGCGAGTAATCAAAAAGTTTGATTGAGGCTATTCTTTTTTTTTTAGCAGTCATTCATTTAGTTACTTTTTAAAGTTTTTAATAAAGAAGAAAAAGTCCAACATAAATGTTAAATTGTCCCAATACAAGTGCATTTTCTCCTCTTCTTTTTTTTTATTTTGCCGTCTTAATGACGTTCTCTTCACGTTTTCGAATTATTATAAAGTTCATTTCAGAAGGTTAATTTGTGTTGGGTCACAATGGGTCAATATTGTTATTATTCTTTATTTACTTATTTAAATGTTAATTTAACATTACGGTTTATTTTTAATGATGAATAAGAGAAGGGGTTAAACTTAATTTTATTGTTAAAATAAATGACATTTTATTTTTTTTTATTAATTTTCAAGTTGTCAGATTATTAAGTTAATGTCATTATTTTTTAAAAAGTTGGAAATAAAAGTTTATTGAAAAACTGGAGCCAAGAAATAAGGGTTTATTGAACAACTGGAGCCAAGTATTTAATATTTGCATTAAAATGGGTTTTAATATGACACAATAGAACGTTTTCCAAATTCCGAAAAGAGACATTTATAATAAAAGTAGGGCAAGGAACTTTCTTGAAAAAATAGTTATCATCTCCTTGGAACGAAAAAGAAATAAGATTAAGGGGAATCGTTTTGTAGATTTTTTTATTACCACCCTAATTATGAATAAAAATTCCCCGGCAGTTTTTTCCATTTTCTAATTTTTACAATTGAATTAACATAAGAAAAATGGGAGAAGGGAGAAAACTCCCGGGGAATTTTTTTTATAATTGGGCTGTACATCTTCTCCAACAAATGCTGAGCTAAATAATGTACGTTTAGCGTTATTCAGTTTTGTTCTAATTCAGTTCTAGCTTAGTTCTAGTTCAGTTTTAGTTCTATCTAGTTCAGTCCATGTGAAGTATAGTTCAGCTCTAGTTCATTTCTAGTTTAGTTCTAATCCAGTTCTAGTTCAGTTCTATTTCTATCTAGTGCAGGATATGCCCAGTTATAGTTTAGTTTTAGTTCAGTTCTAGTTCAGTACTAGTTCAGTTCTAGTTCATTTCTAGTTAAGTTCTAATTCAGTTCTAGTTCAGTTCTATTTCTATCTAGTGCAGGATATGTCCAGTTATAGTTTAGTTTTAGTTCAGTTCTAGTTCAGTACTAGTTCAGTTTTAGTTCAGTTCTAGTTCAGTTCTAGTTCAGTTCTAGTTCAGTTCTAGTTCAGTTCTAGTTCAGTTCTAATTCAATTCTAGTTCAGTTCTAGTCCAGTTCTAGTTCAGCTCTAGTTTAGTAAATGTCTAGTCTTTTACCTAAAAATTTATTTAAAACGTAATATCAGAAAAAAAAATGTCGGGTTTAGTTCCCTAATTTTTAACGGTAGAAACTTATTTCTACACCCAATATTTATGTCACTCTTTTAAAATTACTTACACCCCCGTTTAATTGTCCATAAAACTTGAAAATTAATTATATTAAAATCTTAACGAAGACTTTAATATAAATTATTTAAAGTAGGTTTTAAGTTGAAACAATTTTTTTCATTATCTGTGCCTTAACAGCCCCTTCCTCGCAAGAAAGTTCACGTGAAAAAAGAGTATTATTAACGGGAATACACAGCATGTGTCTTGTTCTGTTGTTCAACTTTCTTTATTTCTAAAGAATTTTTAACATGAAATTAGTTTTTTCTTTTCTTTTTTAAACCAAAAAGAAAAAAAGCCAAAGAAAAATCCACTTGAAAATAAGAAAAACAAAAGCCTTAAATAATAAGAAAGTACAAAACAGCAGCCTTTACACCTTAAAGGGTTAAGTACTTAAATTATTATAAAATGCGTTGTTGGCAAGACAATTTGTGTCCGTGGGTGTGTGTGCGACAGGAGTGTAGGGAATATAATTGACATTAAAACCATTTTTTATTACAGCCACTTTACTTTTAAGACGATTTTGAAATGTTTATAAGTTATATTTTTAAATTTATATTTTTTTATTTCTTAATTAAATAAATGTTAAATTAAAATTTATTGCCATTATTTTTTTTATTGTTTTTTCTTTGAACGCAAGTCGAAAGAGGAAATGATGGTAAACATTTATGCCTAAAAGGAAATTTGTTGAAATTTTCATTATTAGATTTTATTGCTAGCTTTCAAACAGAAATTGCTTTAATAAAAATAAATTTCTTAGGAATTTTTATAGGTTTTAACTATTCGCAGGAATTTAAATCCTTTTTATGGAATGATTTATAAATTGAAAGGAATTTTGTGACTACGCACATTGCGGGGTCCTTGAATTAAAAAAAATGCCAAACTGAAGTTTTTAAATGAAACTAACAATTTGTATAAAATTTTATGGTTTAAATAGAGGCTTTGCAATTTTCAAACAACTAGAATGGTTTTGATCAAGTTTTGGAAACCTAAAGTGGAGATAAAGTCAAGTTTGAAACGAATGTACATTTTTAGTTTTTGTAGTTTCGAAACGAAGCAACTTTCGTAAAGTTCGCTAAATTGATAATATAACTTGAATTTTAAAAACATTAACTTTTATTAAAAAAAAATACTTTTTTTTATCTCGTTTTAGGTAAGTGAAACAATTTTAATGGATTTTAAATACAGTTATTTTTAAAAACTACGAAAAAATGTGACTTCTAACTAATTTGAATACAAGTAAGTAAATAAATTTGAAATTTACGGCCTGTTGATGATTTCGAACGTTAACGTTCAAATCACATGGAACAGTGGGTCCTCGTTTTGTAAAACTTTTTAGTTAAGAATTTAAAAGTTTATAAAAGCAATTAAGAGGTTAGAGTGCTGTATTCGGCTGTGGCAATTATTTTATAGCATCCACCGACAGTTGGAATGTTCCAGGAATTGGCTTTAAATACAACCTATGGCAATTTAATGGGCCGATCTGCACGAAATTTGACAAACGGATTTATAATCTTACAAAACTTTGACTGACCCAAATTTTAAATTATAGCATTATTCGTTACGTTAGAACGCATGCGTACTAAAGTTTTTTGCGAGAGTAGGTTTTATATGGGGAATACACTCAAAAGAAAAATCAATCCATCCGTACTCAAATCAATCCAAAGCGGTATTAATAGTACGGTGAGTACGGATTTTCTTGAATCAAGTACAGAAATATTGATTTTCAATCGCAAAATACTTAAAATATCCATTTTCAATCCCGATTTCGTACTTGAAATAATCCAAAAATGAGATTGATTTAAGTAAAACTAATGTTGTTTTCTTTTCTACAAAAAATGTGCCTTTATTTTTAAAAAAATGCAATTTGGACACCAAATTGATTTTTTTTTTTTAAAAAAGGCACATTTTTATGTAGAAAAGAAAACACCATAAGAGTGAATCAATCTCAAAATGCGCTCGATTCAAGTATTATAAATGTGATTTTATCCCGAATTAGAAAGAAAAAATTATTGTGACTGATTTGCTTACCCTCACAGAATGATAAAACACCAACATTGTGCCGGATATGGTTTTTACTTTAGAAATCTTATGAACTTATTTAACCAAAAATATATTCCAAATGAGAAGCAAGAATTTAAATGTACTTTTTAACCCTTCGTGGTACACATGAGTCTGGCCAGACCTTTTTTCAATGTGCATAGAAAATCAAAACATTTTTTTTTACTTAGTTTTACAATGTGGCATAATTTCTAGCAATATAGAACGAAATTGTGCAAAATCTTTTATCAATATGTCCATTTTGCCACTATTTATGCCAGTTCTGGTAACAAAATTATCAATTTTGGTTGTTTCACATTTTTATATATAACTTTTTTCCTACTGAGCTCGATTAAAATCCCAAACTGCTTAGGAGAACTGAACATTTTTAGACTCCAATACATATTGTTCTATTCTTTTGATTCGTTCGAAAGTAAGCGTGATTTCAACAGACGGACATGGCTAAATTGATTTAGAATAACTCAAGAACCTAGATGAAATATACTTAGAAGAATAGTAAAAAAGTTTCACACGGAATGACAAACTTAGTATATGATTAGTAAACTGACGAATTATGATACACTTTTTATAAAATAAAATGTTTTAATTAACAAGGTTTCTTTCAAATGTGCTAAATTCCCATTTCATTGTATTAAGAAACTGAAATTTATTGTTGAAGGGATAAGCTATTCCTATGCGCATTTCACTGGCTGCTTAGGCCAGATCGTAAATGTTTTAAGTTGAAAATTATTTACAATAGAATTTACTGTTTTAATATTAAATTTGATTTCTTACCCTATCACACAAGTCTTAAGTATTTCGAGGAAATAACAGCCCAGTCATGACAAGTTGTTATTTTTTTTTTTAAATTTTAAGCAATAATTTGATTAGAGAAGCATTTTTTACAAAATACGTAAGTACCCTTCAATAATGGTTAGACAAAAAAAATATTTTGTTTAAAGACTATGACGCAACATCGTAATAAGGTAAGGTGAGCAGTTTTGCACTCGCGATCATTTACTCTCTGCAATCACGCGCTTTCAAAACCAAAGAATTTTTATTTTCTCACGATCACGTATATTTACAAACAAAATTATTGATAGCGAGTCTCCCTGCAAATCATATGACTAGTCCAAACACGCGTGTAAAATATAGCCTAGAAGGGACTAGGACTAGTATTTAAAAACATGGTCTATTAACAGGACCATATAACCCAGCTTTGGATTACAAAGGAGTAGTCTTAAAACTACTCCAATGTATACACAAGAGAATTAGTTTTAACTTCGTTTAAAAACGAAAACATGTCGTTAAAAAACGAAGACATGTCGTCTCACTACAAACGCTTTAAAACAATAACATGGTCCATGCTTCCATTACATCGGACCAGTCCATGAAGTAGTCCATTTAATCATATTGGATCAGGTGGCCCAATATTATTTGCAGGGCTAACAATCACGCACACTCATGAAATATTTTATCAAAAACATTTCAAATGAATAACGAAGCATAAATAAGTTCTACTCATATGTAAAAATTAAACTAATTTAAACTGTTACATCAGAAATACAATATCAAATTCACACTAAATAAATTAAAATAAAATTATGTACATTTACACTACTAAAATGATGATAAAACTGAATCTAATACATTTTTCAACGCAAGGAATAAATTATAAATTCTAGGAAATCTACTTACAAAAAATCTGTATTTTCAAATTTAAACTATAAAATAAAGTAAAATTGTTGTATTGAAATTAAACAATCGATATGTATTCATGGCATAACAAACAAAAATCCAATAATGTTGTATCGCACATACACTGAAACAAACACCCACATAAACATACTTACAGCAGCATAAAAACTATATTAAAACAGAGAACGGCTTCAAGAGATTTAAGCGCAAATAAAGATTTTCGAACTTCATATCTTTTTGTCTTTAACTTTAACACTTGTGTTAAGTTTGCGTTGATTCGTTACCTTTTTGTGTGGATAGCCGACTACTGCCTTTCTGTTCTATAGCACAAGATTTAATTTCATTGATTGAGGGTAAATGTAACCAACCAACCATTCAGCCAAACCAGAACAACGACCTAAAACAGGGAATGACACAAAAATAAGGGTTGTTTTCTCATTATTACTCTTATTGGTGTTTGTATGTTGTTATTTGTTACTTGTAATTTTCATTTTTCATTTCAATTTTTGTTATTTTATGCTTTTGTATTTTTCTGTCTTTTCTTTCAACATAATTTTTTATGTATAAAATAGGGTTTCTACCTTCCTAAACTTTTTCCTTTCCCAGAAAGTCAGAACATTTTTTTATTCCCGGAAAATGGTTTTAAGAAAAATTTTCTGAAAAGGTGTGTAAAATGTTAAATCAATTATTGACAATCATTGGGAGTTTTATAGAATATAATTAATTGTTTGGAGTATACATATTTCAGACATTAGAGTTCAGAAGACAACGCTCTGCTTAACTGTTGTTTCAAAATGCTTGGCATTGTCTTTAATTCTTTTTATCGCATAACAAAAGATTTCAAAAAACAAATCGTGATACAAATTACAGAAATTTTTATCCAAAAGTCGTTGGAATATTTTTTAGATTTTTTTTCCAAAATTATACGTTTTCCTTTTTTTTTTTATTGATAAACTGTGACAAATTTGATAATTTTCTTCATAAATAAAGACAAAGTTCCTCAAATTTCGGTAAGATACTACCGTAATGTATCTTACCGCATTTTTCTCTAGTAAAAAATGTGCATATTTTTCGACATTGATAAATTGGCAATAAATAAAATAAATATTACAAAAAGTTAAAGTTAAGTCGAAGATTTTGGAGCAAAATTCACCAGGTTAGTTTGTTTAAAAATTTCTGGAAATTCAAAAAATTTTTCTTATAGAAAAAACCAGGAATTTTATCCCGATAAGGGTGATTAATCCACAAATTTTTAAAGGCCTTCAAAAACGTAAAGTCTATGGTTATGTTTTAAATATGGCAACTCTATGTGTAAAGGGACGTTCCTATAACTCTTCGAAGTAGAACAATTCCGCTTTTATCAAATTTTAGATTAGATCTTTTTTTATCAAGTTATATAATTGCGAGAATACATAATAAACATTTTCAACTTAAAAATACAAAGTTTTTTTTTTTTAAATACATACTTTTATTTTTAACTATACATTGTATGATTTTTACACCGATGTGTTTAATATTAAACAGGGTACCTGTCTGGTCGGCCTAACTCCACGGTGCTCTCAACATTGGGTGGACTCAATGCATCTGCCAACGCCTCCCTGTGCAGGTGTACTCCTTTATAGGGTATGGATTTCGGAAGAAACCATTACGCCAGCCCCTTGCTTAGGTGCTGAAGATATCTAACCTTCATTGCCCATACCATCAGTTTCTATTGATTTGCAACAACACTTAGGAAGAACAGCCAGCAGCCAAGCTTTCCCACAGTGAGCGTCAAATTAGCCCTTAATACATCAGTACCATAACAAAAGCGGCATGCGTTTTCTAGTTGTCAAAAATTGCCATGACCATAAAATTTGTTGATGCATCCCTAAAAAGCGCGGTGTCACCGCTTTGCAATTGGAAAATCAGATTTTAACATCGCGTTTAATAGTGAAGATGTCGGCTATTGTTAATAAAACATGACAATTTAGCTATTTTTTGGTCAATCTAGCGGTTTTTTCTGGATTTTTTATTTCTTTTATGTGGGTTTTATCTAACAAGAATATTAACATTTGGGGAATTCACAAGGTGTGCTATTATTTCATATCGTCATTATGTCCTAAATATTATTTTACAATTTTATAAATTTTCATATTATTCGAAGGTGTATTCTAAGTCAAATTAGAATCCTAAAAAGCTTTTATACTTTAATAGTATTATATGAAAATTTAAATAATAAATGTTACTCACCATGAGAAATAAATTCCCAGATTCTATTTTACAATTAAAAAAAAATATTGTTGTGTTTCAAACAAAACAAAAATCTTCATGTTGTGTTCATTGATTCGTCGTAACAGTACAAATCAAGTAGAAATCTAAATTATAATTATAATTATTTTTTTTCCTTTTAATATTAATAAGAAATGCACGTGTAATAATAATAATAATAATAAAAATAATAATAATAATAATAATAATAATAATAATAATAATAATAATAATAATAATAATAATAATAATAATAATAATAATAATAATAATAATAATAATAATAATAATAATAATAATAATAATAATAATTTTTTTTTTTTTTTTTTTTTTTTTGATGTGTGAGGTAGGGTTAAAAATGCCTTCGCACTTACAGTGACCGTCGTCAACTGCGTCGAGTGGTGTTTCCACTAAAACAATCCCTCCTCATTTTCTGGTGAAGTGCCTCCCCGGAACTGCTATCCGTATTACTTCGGGAAGGCCCAGAAACTTCGTCCTCGGAAGGACTACTCTATTTACCCACGTCTGGGTCCATCATGTTCATAGCCAGCGTGCTCTTGCTGCTCATCCCCCGTTCGTTGGCGCTCACGTTGCCCCAAATTGTCGAGGTCTTTTTTCTTCGTCCGTAACACATTTTCGACGTAGTGTCCTACTGCACTCCATTTGTCTCCGCATTCGATCATTTTTCCAACTATATTATCAGCATTAAACTCGCCGATTACCTCCCTCAGTGCGTTTCCCTCTGCGGACCATCTGATACAGTTAAAGAACGTGTGTTCCGCATCATCGTTCGCCTCGCCGCAATAGATACAAGCGGGATCACCCGTCTTGCCCATGCGGTACAAATACTTTTGAAAGTATCCATGACCCGAGAGAAATTGGGTCAGAAAGTAGTTAACCTCCCCAGATTTCCTCTGCGTCCATCTTTCTATATTGGGGATGAGCCTTGCCGTCCATCTGCCGGTCGTTTCCGTGTTCCATCTGTTTTGCCATCGCTGGATGGTTTGAGATCTCCGCTCTGCAGCACTTATACCAGGGACATCTCCCCTAGATTGCCATGCTTCATTTCGCTCAAGCGCCAAGAGATCGACAGGTATTTCTCCACTTATAACAAGTACCGCATTGCCCGAAACCGTACGATAGGCCGAAGCGACTCTAAGTGCTGCCGTGCGCTGTACTGCCCCCAGTACTTTGCGTTTAGTCTTCGCCCGCATTGCCTCTCCCCAGATTTCACTGCCATATAAGAGTATAGAATTGGTTGTTGCCATAATTAGTCTCCTCTTGCTCTGTGTTGGTCCACCGATATTCGCCATTAGCCTGCTTAGCATGCCTGTAACCTTTGCAGCCTTGGTGGCCGCGTGTTGTATTTGAGCCCAATAAGTGAGCCTGCAGTCAAGTTTGATGCCCAAATATTTCACCTCCTTTTTCGTGACCAGGGGAGTATCACCAATATGCATGCTTATTTCAAGTGGCATGTGTGCTCGCGTCAACAGTATTAACTCAGTCTTGTTTCTAGCAAGCTCCAGCCCATGGTTTTCTAGCCATATTTGCGTCCTTATCATGACTTGGTTCAGCTTTCTTCTCGCGTCATCAGTATCTCGTGCTGAGATTACGGCCGCTATATCATCTGCGTATCCTACAAGGTGTGTGTCTGGTGGCATATCTATCGAAAGTATCTCATCATAACTCATGTTCCAAAGATCGGGACCCAATATTGATCCCTGAGCTGCGCCGGATGTGATCGATTTGCTCCTTTGGCCCTCTGGCGTATCGTATCGATCTCTAAGGTAACTCTGAAGGATTTCTAGTAGGTATCCGGGGATGCTGAATCTCTCTCGTAGCGCCTTCATAATATCAACCCATCGTAGGCTGTTGAAAGCATTGCGAACATCAAGTGTAGCTAAGACGAGTATACGCTTTGGGTAGTATCGTGCGCGCTGTGTGGCTTCGAAGCTTCTTACTACATCCTCAATGGCACCATGAGTAGATTTGCCTGGTCGAAAGCCATGCTGTCTCTGCGATAATCCTCCAGCTATCTCGACGGAGTCTGCTAATCGGCGTTGCAATAATTTCTCCAGAAGCTTGCCGGCACTATCCAGCATACAAAGAGGTCGATATGTTGACGGTTGGGTTGGGTCACCTCTGCCCTTGCTAATCAGCACGAGCTTTTGTATCTTCCACTGTTTAGGAAAGATCCCCTGGGCTATGCAAGCATTGTATACCTCGAGCATCGCGTCTGGCCGCTCTTCGGCCAAGAGCGTGAGTACCTCTGCTGGTATTCCATCTGGGCCAGGAGCTTTGCCCTTTTTAAGACTCCTAGCAGCAGTTTTTAGCTCCTCTTTAGTAAAGGGCACTGGTGTCTCATCAATACGGTTATCTCGTTCCTCATGCAGCACAGGGTGTGTGGGAAATAATTCCCCAACGATACTGTTGATAACCTCATTCTCCAGGTGTGGGATAGCTGAGTTGGCACCAAGCTTCTTCGTAACGATCTTATAGCCTAGTCCCCAAGGGTTACTGTTGAGATCTCTACGGAGTTCTTCCCATTTCGCTTTTTTACTTCTTATTATCGCATGCTTCAACGCCTTCCGTGAACGACTGAATACTTCGGCCTCCATCAAGGCCTCCCCGGCTCGCCTAGCCCGGGTGTATCTTCTTCTGTCGCGGTGGCAGATCCGTCTGAGGTCGGCTATTTCTGGGGTCCACCAATACACGGGTTGTCTTCTTGGGTGCTGCGTTATACGTGTCATTGCTGCATCGCAGCCTCGAACTATGCGTTGTGTCATCGCGTTCGCCAAAGAAGCAGCGTCACTATTGGCCGCAGATATAGCCCCATCAAAATTTTCCAGAAATACTCCAGGGTCTAGGTTCCCTACATTCCACTTACGAGTACCTCTCTCCATTGATGTCCGAGCGGCGTTTGTTGGCGCTGTAATCTGGAAGGAAATATATTGGTGATCACTTCCAGTGTAGTCCTCCAGTACTTTCCATCCTGCAACCATTGCAGTCCGACTCTCAGTCACTAAGGTGATGTCTGGCATGGTGTATTCACATCCCGGTCTTCTAAAAGTAGTGGCGGAACCAGTATTTGTCACAACCAGACCCAATCTGGCGGCCATGTCTAAAATGTACCTTCCTCGTGTGTTTGTTGTTGGACTTCCCCATTCGACAGCCTTGGCGTTGAAATCCCCAGCTACTATGAAGGGGCCACCTATTTCTCGAGTCTTATCCTCAATTAGATCTAGCTTTATCCTAAATTGCTCCATATTATCACTAGGGGTGAGGTAACAGCTCATTAGTGTAAATTGTTCTGTGCGGACGTATGTATAGCACAAACCGGATCCGTGCTGTCTGACCGCAATCTTACTGCCACTGGGTAACCAAAGTGCTGCCGTGCCTGTTTCATCCTCGTACCAGGACCCTCGACGAATCGGCTTATACTGTTCACTGATAATGACAGCATCCACCTTCTTCTCAACAGCCATTTGTTCGAGTAACGCATCTGCTGTCCGGCTTCTATGCATGTTTGCTTGGAGGACTGCCATCATTTTTTGCTTAGTGGACACCTTCTTGAGCCTGAAATGTGCCCAGTCCGCTCGAGTTTTGCTTCCGCGCATTGAATGCATTTGGGAGCTGCATCACAGTCTTTCATTTTGTGCCCAGACTGTCCGCATCTGATACACCTATCCCTCCTGTCTACGCCAGAGCAGTTTGCTTGGATATGCCCCATCCCAAGACACCGATAGCACCTTCTGATATCTTCGCACAGTCTCATTCTTGCTCGAATCCATCCAATTTTTATAAAGCCCACCTCGATGAGCGCAGCAGCACTTTCTGCCGATAATGTGACGAAAGCCCGTACCTGCTCTCGCGAATTTGGCGCCGTAATCCTCGTCTGAATCTGCTCCTCTGAGCTGATGAGCAGTTTCCGAATTGCTGTTTCCACCTCTTCTTTGAGTGTCAGCAAATCAAGGTCCCGAATCTCTATCGTAGTTTTCGGCTTTATCTCCGCCACGGAGGCTATATCCCGGCTAGTATTCCTCAGCTGCTGAAGGAACTCCGGCTTAACCTGTTGACCTCTATTGAGCTCCAGAAGGATGGCTCCACTCTGCGTTTTCCTCACAGATTTTATCCTGACTGAATCATCAGTCGTTATCTTACTACGTAGATCTTTAAGTACCTCCGCGTAGCTGTGATCACCTGCGGGTTTTATTATCACCGCTTCCGGTTTTGCACGTTGTGGTCGTGGTTTTTTTCCCCTGTTGGGCTCGGTTGGATTATTCCTCGGCTTCTTTTTTCTGCCTTTCTTGGTGACAGTCCTCCAGTTATCTTCTCCCTTTTCGGGGATTGCTTTTCTGCCCCCAATGGGCCCCTTTGCTCTAGCCCTTTTGCTGCTCGTTGGAACAGCCGGACTGGTAGCCACTCGTTTCTGGTTTGTCGTCACAGGAGTTGAAACGACTGCTAACTGCTGGCTCACGGTCCTCTTGTGGTGGTCCGTAAGGAGTTTTTCCTCTTCTGCTGTCTTCCAAGTGCGCCTGTAGTTTAGTGTGACATCTAATAGCTCGGATATTTTTGCAACTCCGGTCTTGACCTCACTGCTAATATTCTTTTGACGGTTGAAAGCCTGTTGCATGTCGCGTATTATCAATATACATTGAGAAATCGCGTCCTCCTCCAACTTCCTTGTCTTCTGGATTAGTTCCTGTCGAGGCGAACTCTCTATTGAGCCACTTGCCACATTCTCCTTCTGGGAAGCCGATACTGCGCAGGCTGTATGGTCACTCGATGGGATGACAACGTCAAGCGGTGTTCGCGCTGTGAGGATGCCAGTTGGCGTTTTCCCCACTGGCCCCAGCACCCTATTACTCGTCCTTGGGACATCCCCCTTCTGGCCGCATGCATTCATTGGAGTTCTAGGTAAGACTCCAGCATCCGTAATCTCCGTATGCGCTGTATTACTTCGGGCCACGTCCGAAGGTGATGCACACCTTGTAGGTGGCGATCTTAGCATTACACTGCTTCTCTTAAATGCCACTCCTGGAGCCATGATGCACCCATTTCGCTTCTCTGTACTTCCTTCTTCTGTGTTCTTCTCTGTAATTTGTTCTGAGTTGTTATTCATTCTGCTGGGTCCCCGCTCCAAACCGCTATCCTTCCACGTTTGTACAGTCGCCTCAAACAATCCCCGTGGGTCCCTTTGCAAGCAGTGAGGTCCACGCGAGGGTTGACACAGGGCCTTATGAGCACCTGTGTTCAGAGCCAGGATCTCGGCGCAAAAAACAGGAGTCATTCTCAACTGTACCTGTACAGCCACCTCAGTGGCGACGTGTGTGGAACGTATTTAGAGACCAGCCACAGTTTTAACGGGACGGAGGCAGCATAATAATAATAATAATAATAATAATAATAATAATAATAATAATAATACTAATAATAATAATAATAATAATAATAATAATAATAATAATAATAATAATAATAATAATAATAATAATAATAATAATAATAATAATAATAATAATAATAATAATAATAATAATAATAATAATAATAATAATACTAATAATAATAATAATAATAATAATAATAATAATAATAATAATAATAATTATAATAATAATAATAATTTAAATGTGTAACCATCTTATGCACATTAAAATAAATATTTAAAGTCAACTAAATTATTAAAACACGTACATTTCTTCAGAGAATAACTTTTTTTTTTGCTCAAAAAAATAAAATTCCAAAAATAACAGTTATTTTTGTTCAAAAAAAAAAATTTAAATCAAGAAATAACTGTTTCCATCTGACTTTTATGAAAAAAATAAATAACTGTTACGGTCCCTGGTTAAGATATTATGTTTACACACATATTTACTTTTTTATTTGCAAATTTATATAAAAAAATTTTAAATATTAACAAACAAACATTATTTTTATGGACCCCAAAGTAAACCTTCGCTTATAAACAGTACTTAAAAAAATTTTATTTTCTATTTTCTTTATACATACATATTTTCATTTTGCCGGTAATAAAATTTAAAATTTTTTTTCTTATGATTTGTTTCCATAAACATTTTTCCTATTATTCGCCTTTAGACATTCTATTTTAAACGACAAATATTGAGACACAGACTCTTAAAACTTTTTTCTCTCTATAGTTTTGCCAATATAAATAATACAACCATTAAAAAAAATAAAAAAACTCAAAATCAGCTAAAACAACCCCCCTGCTGAAAAAGGCGAAAACAACAAAAATAAACAAATACATATTGAATTGAAGGTCATCGATCTTAAACATATACACACACATACAAACACACAATCTTCACCATTTGTCGTGTTTGAAAAATGTGTTTTATTTTTGGGTTTGTTTTGTTTTTGTTTTTGCTTTGTTTTATACGGCTTGAGGCATCTTTACATTGTAATACAAAGTATTACGACTTTGTAGAATTAAAATATTATGAAATTCTCTTCGTGTTTAAGAAATTA
Source organism: Pollenia labialis (assembly GCA_949318255.1). NCBI lineage: Eukaryota > Metazoa > Arthropoda > Insecta > Diptera > Polleniidae > Pollenia > Pollenia labialis. The sequence goes on from OX439140.1 coordinate 132,335,754, forward strand.
AAACAAAAGTCAGTTGTTAGTATTTGTCATGTTGACACGGATGGTAGAAGTAAAATCAAAGCAAAGTTATATTAAACAGCTGAATGGATAGCAAAAAATATATAAAAAACAACGATTTTTAACACGTTTTTTTCTTTTTCAATAAATGAAATGTGAGAATTATTTCTTTTAACAAGTTATTTTTATTCTATTAACCTCTTTTATTTTTCGAATGTGTTCATTGAATCAATTTTCAATTTATAAACCTTTCTTGAAAAAGTCCTTTTCTCTCAATATTTAACATACTTTTTTGCTTAACCAAACCTTAAGCAACCTTTGGTAAACATTGAAGCTATAGATAGATAGTCCAATTATAATGCACGATGTTAACTTGGGGTCACACCTTAACGTCAAGTTTTTTGCCCAACTTAATTTTACATTTCTTTGTTGCAGTGTTTGACAAATTCAACCATGGAGATGCACACAATTAAGCAGCGCGTTAAGATTATTGAAGCCTTTTACGTAAATGGGCGTTCAAATCAAAATGCATTTCGTGCACTTCGTGTTTTTTTTTAACCTGCATAATCGACCAAATGTGTCCACAATCGGAAGAATTGTGCGCAAATTTCAGCAAACCGGGTCCGTAGAAAATGTGAAAACACCTGTATATGCTCGCTCAGTTCGTTTATGGGAAGGTCGCGTCGTCGGACCGTACTTCTTCGAAAATAAGGTTGGGAAAGCAGATACGGTGAATGGTATTCGCTAGCGCGAGATGATAACGGTCTCCTTGTGTGCAGAAATTGAGGATATGAACCTGGACGATATGTGGTTCCAACAGGATGGTGCCACTTGCCACTCTTTTGCGCGAGAAATTCAAGATAACACGTACATACCTTACGTCGTAGCGGTGTTAATTGGCTCTCACGATCAAGTGATTTGACAACGTTGGACTTCTTTCTTTGGGGATATTTAAAAGAAAAACTGTACGGCAATAAGCCAAGAACAATTAGAGACCTAAAAGATGAGATAATTTGGCACATTAGCGACATTAAACCTCACCTCAATTATGTCTCAGAGAGATTGAAAATAAAGACCATCGGATAGAGGTATGCCAGCGAAGCCGTGGCGAGCATTTGGTCGATATTTTATTTCACAAATAATAGATTATAGTAAAAAATATTAAAAACCTTTTGCTTTTTTTACAATGCACATCGTACGTTTGGTTGGAAGACCCTTTAATTTTCATTAAAATACGTACGACTTGAGTGATCGCGTAAACTACCCATTACCGACCGCTTGTTAAATTTTGTATCTAGTCTTCGACCTTTTTTTATTAAATATTATTCTTTAATAAATTATTTAAGCTTAAGGTCACTTTTTTATAAAATTAATTTAAATAATTAGAATTGTGGTTATTTTGTTGAACTATTTATAGTTTTTAATCCAAATTTTTAATATTTTTTTAATCAGGCTTAAGTTCATCAAATTTAATTTTCATTAAATTATTTTTATGAAGAAAGGAATTTTACAACAAAACAGAAGTTAGGAAAAACATGTAAAATCAATTAAGAAATGGATAATCATTCAAAAAAGCAAATTTCGATCTACCAAAGGTTAAAAATACAATTTGGTTTAAGGATTGATATTTGACTATTGACGTCAGCAGTCGTCGATGGCTGCGAGTGTAAGACGGCAAACCCATCTGAGGAGATCGAGTGGTTGCGATCGAAACATGTCATGGTAACCAGCCGCCTGGGTTCGAATCTCAGGTCAGTCAAGAATGAATGATTATCAATAACAATTTTAATTAATTTTCATGTTGTAAAATTCCTTTCTTCATAAAAATAATTTAATGAAAATTAAATTTGATGAACTTAAGCCTGATTAAAAAAATATTAAAAATTTGGATTAAAAATTAATTTAAATATTTTAATTTTCAATATTTCGATTTCCGTAGGAAATTTTCTTCAGAATTTTTTTTTTACGAAAATCGTTTTCTCTCCTACTCAATACATATTGCTTTGACATGATAGGATTTTTTCCTTCTACGTAGTTTTTTGACAGGTCGTAATACATGTGCAACCATGCAAAGCTACTTTTAGCTGTTTTTAGAACATACATATTCATTCAATCTTGTACATGCTATTTGATTTAATGATTGAGTGTTTTAGAGGTCGCTCTCTTTTCTTAGACTCTCTCTTCAAACAAACTTAATATTTAATAATAATATGAAAGTCACTGTTTGTAAAATAAAGGGGGAGTTAGATGAAGGTTTTTTTTTAATATTTCGTTAAGAATGTGTGAAGTATGTGTATGTGTGCAAGTAGGTGTAAATTATAATTAAAACATCAAGATTTATTAAAAACTATATATTAACGTAAAAAACTTTATGGACAAAACTAAAGTACCCCCTTTTATTTTGTTACGTTTTTTCTTAATTAAACGCGTTTCAGTTTATTCCCTTTATAATAAATCTTCAAGTTCTTTTAATTGCAAATCAAAGTAACCTAACAAACTTTATTGAAATAAATTATAATGTTCACAAAATTTATCCACTATTGTAAGTAACGAACTTAGCCGTTTAATGTCTCCAATTAAACTAAACTAAACATTTATGAGTTATAGCCTTTTCACACTTGTCAACATCTAACATCAATTTGCGAAGATGTTGTAATTTTCCCTTAAGAAATACATTGGGATAAAAATCAAAATTTTTCAACATCTTCACAAAATGTTCCTATCTAATTGTATTTCATTCTACATCTTCCGATTATTTTAGTGTAATCACTAGGAAAGTGGCATCACTGACACAATGGCATTTGGTTTGAAAGCAGCGTTACCATTTCTCAAGTTTTTTTTTTGCAAGCCTTTTGATACTTGATTTTTTTATATTATTAAACAAAATGAGTTCTAAATACATGCTGGTGTTATCTTTTAAAATTTTGGGTCTCTTGTAGAAAAAAAGTGTGTTCATATTTAAAAAAATAAAAGTTTTTTTCAAAAATGCTGACATTTTTTATTGATAGTAGATGTAAGATGTTTCAAGTTTGAACGTGTATTTCACATTTTCAACATCTTTATGCGTTCCTCCGAAATGTATGCAAGTGTACAAAAGGTATTAGCCTGTATTTATTGTTCACAACTAGAAGTAGTAGTAGAGTAGTAGATTCAAGAACCTTCAAGTCGATTCTAGAACAGTCTGTTCAAAATCTAAATTCTACAATTACAGTGGAGCAAATACAAATTCAAACTAATACGACATAAACTATAATTTACAACATAACTTGTAACTTACGATAATAATATCGATAGTATCGATAGTGAAATCTGAACTGTCGATAAATATCCATAGTAGAAAATATCGATAATATCCCAGCACTAGTTGCTGTATAATACTTCGGACCGAATCTCAGACAATTTTTTTGAACAACAAGGTTCCCCAAATGAAAATTAATGATAAAATTAGTATTTGCCAGTTACAACTTTTTTTTTTGCAAAATCTCTACCTCTATGAAGTCGTACACATGTCATGTACGATGACATGGAAATGCCCATATGTAGTTATATAAATTGGAAATTCACTGTTTACTGGCCCACAATTTCGAGCGTAAAAGTTCGCATAGACATTTTCTTAAATTTGTAACTTTAATCCTGATTCTTTTTTTTAAAGTCCTCTACAAATTATAAACATTTACTGGGGTTTTCCATAATATCAACTTTTTAATTGTGAATAATTGGAGCTTTAAAAGAAATAACTTTTAATCAGAAACTATTTCTTTATATGTTTTTTATAACAAGAATTTCTGTCACAAAAACAAGTAACTGAAGCATGATTCCGTTGACAACAAATTCGTTAATTTAAAAAAATATTTATTTTTTTTGTTTTTCATATTCATTTTCCCCTAAAACTACTTTCGGTGTTTAAATTTTTTCTTCTTCAAAAGTACGAATATACCAAAATAGAATCGTTTTTAGTTGTATTATTTTTTTGTTTATCAGAAAAATAGAAAAAAATAACAATTTTTTTTTTTTATTTAAATAAAATTCCCTTGAGTTCTGGTGGCGGCATAAAACGAAGTAATTTTGAAAAATAGTACGAATAAAAAATAGTTACTAAACAGTTATTTGGCTGCCGACAAATAACAAAATACCAGTTCAGTAACGAGTTCTATAAACAATTAATTTCTTTCCTTACTTGGTAATCTTGCTTTGATCTTCATATTCTTAAGTTGCTTTAGTAGATGTTTAACAAATTACAAAGAATCAGTTGTTATCGGTCATAAATGAGCAACCGGTTACTTTTTCCATATTATATAAACGATTTATTTGATTCCTTTGCTTTCTGAATATATTATTTAATAGGTGTGTAAGTATTTTAATTGAAAGTCATTATTTTTTTTTAATAACCAAAACTAAAAGGATAATTCATTTTTTTCCCTATGACAGACAATCAAAAGTATTTTGATTATCTATTTCTTGTCAGGTGAGTCGACAAATGCGTGGGTGGGGTCTCTTTAATGATACTTAAAAGAAAAAACCATTCGAGCATTTGTTTTAAAAGATTCTAAATAATATTTAAGAAGCCAGTTGGTTACTGTATTAATATTATAAACAGATTATTTATCTGAAAATAAATAAGTTGGTAATTATTAATTAAGTTTATTTTTTTCGATGGTTACCGGGTAATCTAATGATTGATTCCTTCAGGTATTAGAGAATTGAATTTAAATAATTGGAAAATTAAAGAAGCTCATGTAAAAGAATTAAAGAAAATACAGTTGCTTACTATTTTTTTTTGTTAGATCTAGCACTCAGGGTATGACCACTACTAATGGATTGCATTTTGTTGGAACTACGAAAATAGGTTATGGGAACGAGGATAGAGTAGTTTTCGTAAAAATTCGACTTGAACTTATGTATGTTGGAAGTGAGAGGGAAGACTTTAGCAGAAAGGCTATTCCACATACGAACAGTTCGGCAAAAAACGAATTTTCCCTGTAATGTGTTGTTCGATGCAATGACTAATCGACCACAAAAGGATGGAATCTAAAGGTGTATGGCGAACAAACGTACAGGTTTCGGGAACCAGATCTTAAATGTCATCAGAACACATCCCATTGTAGTAACGATGAAACTGGAAAATACAACCCACATTGCAACGGTGCTCAATGGAGTCATGTAATAAGATACCCCACTGTCACCAATGAGAACCTTCGCCCTCTTCTGCATGCGATCGAGAAGCTCCAAAAAAGACTTTGAAAGACCGAGAAATTGTATTCCATATGCGGTCGGATATATTTGGGTGGTGGTATAAATAGTAAGGAGATCGGATGGAGTGAAGTATATCTTACATCGTTTTAAAAAACTGAGGCACTTGAATGCTTCTTTCGACACCTTGAATATATGTTCTGTCCGTCGGACTTTACATTGTATCTTCATGCCAAGAAGTTCAAAAGATTTTGATTCCTCAATAATTATACCGCCCTACAACATGGGGGGTTTCGGGCATTTAAATCGATCCCATTCGCACGAGCCCATTCCGAGACTATGTCAAGGTCTCGGTCAAGCGTACCATTCGTGTTCTGCCTCATAGCACCAACATCGGATACGCTTGGTCTATAATCAAAGCATCAGAAAAGAACGCTTTACACTTTTAAAATAACACATGTTTTTCAGAAAAGAACATAAAAAATGTAAAAGGCAGAATAAATGCAGAATTTTACTCAGAAAAGAAAACGCCATTAGTCATTCTGAAACTTTTTCCCATTACCGGGTAATCTAGAGTCAGTTAATTTCCAGTTTCATTGCCATTATGAATTAAGGGTATGAATTGTATATTGAAAAGAACTGCAGGGATTTTCTTCTAGATCTTTTTTTTTTTATTTGGTAGATATAACGTTTTTTTTTTATTTTAAATTACGTATCCTTTGCCTTTTTGTCTTTTTCTTTAAATATTTATACAAAAGTGCTTTATCGTGCAAAACTTAAAATGTATATGTGAAAGTAAAAATGTACGTATGTATGAATGTTTTTTGTGTGTGTTTATAAGGGAGAGAGTATAGTATAGAAAAATGTTTGCACATTGTACGTGTGTGTAAGACCTAAGAATTGTAGGAGCATAGAAATACCGGGTGGGCCAACTGACTTTAAATGCTTATAATTTTTTTATTTTTAAAATAATTTTATTTTAAATGATTTTGTTATTCGTGCTTTATTCCCAAGATTCAACTTTCGTATAATATTTTTAAACCAAACTCATTCCAAAAAGAGAAACGCATGAACAATTTTTTAAAAAATACGGGCGAGATCTAGAAATCGAAATGAAGTGGATTTAAAATCGAGCAAATAAAAACGACCCTGTAATGGAAGTTTATAAAAATATTCCATTTTATCTACTTCATTCTTTAAGTATCTTTTATTTTTGCAAGAACAACACTTAAAACCACGAAAAACTACGGTCATTTTAACTTCACTTTATTTTGATTTCTAGAACATACCCGATAAATTTATTAAAATCTTTGAGTTAACATACATACATACCTTTGCCGTTTTTTTTTGTGAAATGAATTATTAAATTTTGTTGAGAAAATTTTACAAAAATTCAAGCTAAATTACTAACTAAACAATCCTTTTTTTTAATCAAATGGACACATACATTGGTTCGTTTATTCCACTTTAAACTTTAAAAAAATTATACATAAGAATTGCTCTATCACATCAGGTTTTCGCGATATCTATGCTCAAAGTTTAAAAAACCCTGTTTTTCGCCATTATCTGCCTAAAACGCTAACTATTGCTTCAGTTCGGTATAGTTGTGGATAACACAAACGCTAATAGTGTTTGTGTAGTAAATTATTAAAAATAACATTTCCCTGTTTGTCATCTTTTGAACACAAAAATTATAATGCTTTTATCCAATTCAACAAAAGATGAGAACATTTAATTCTGATCGGGTTTTTTTTAAACCACAGACTTCATTGTGTTCGGTTCGGCTCATTAATGTTCGTCCCTTTTGGTTGGAAAAAACAAAATGCACATTCGAAAAAAACGTAAAGTCAGCAAAATAATTTCAAACAAACAAAACATATATACAATACACGAACAAGCTGTTCGTGCTCCGGTCGTTGCTAAAAATTTTTGTTTTTTCATTTCTTTATCAATGTAAAAAAAGAAATATTATAGAACATTAAAATATAATGTTTGGCTACAGTATCACTACAATTGTTCTGATTTTTAAATAAGAACAGACCACTATATAATGTTCGGCTCTTTCTTGAAAATAGTTACGAACGGTATTAAGGGTTGTACACAAGCACTAAATAAATAGATATCGTTCCTGGAAATGTGAGTCGGACGCTAAATAATGTTCTGTTAATTTTCGAACACTTGTCCTACCAATTACCTATAAAATAAATGTTTTTCAATGTGTTTACACCATTTCAAAGTTTACAAAAAAATTAATTATTTTCTTTTGATTTTGTAGAACCTTTTCAAATAATTTTTTAGGCGTTTTAGTACTTTCTGAAATTGTTTTTCTGGCAACACAAGCTTTTGTCTACCCATCCACGCATCCACTGGCTGTGTGTGTATGTGTTTTTGAGTTTAGATTTTGTTTTCCCTTATGGTGTATAAAAACATCATAGCATGCTTTTAGGCGTTTTTGTCTAATATCTAGGATAGTATTAAAACCTAAATATACACACACTTGTACATACTCACATTTATACATTTTGTTTATTGTGACTTAACACAATCTCTAGTTTTTCTCTATAGAGTTTCAGTCAGGCTTTTTTTTTTTTAATTTTATGGGCAAAAGATATTTTTTGTTGCAAAAAATAATCATTGATTTTGCAAGTCTTATGTTTTTTTTTTTTGATTAAATTACTTAATTGTTTAAATTTTAAAAGTGATATTGTTTTGTTTAACTAAAAGAAAAGTTTTTAATTTGAGATGTTTTGTATAAAAGTTTATAAAATAAGAAATGTTATAGTAAACAACTTTTTAATTTAGATTACAAATTGAAATGGGGAAGAAAGAAGTGTTAACTTTTTTATTTATTTTTACTGAAGACAATTTTTAAATGATAGAAAAACAAAATTTTGCTTAAATAAAAAGATAACTTTAAAAATAATCTGCACAATTGAAAACCCGTTTTTAAGTAAATGGGCAATTAAGAGTGTGATCATTATTAAATTATTGGTTGTAAAAGATAAAAAGGCAGAAATTTTGACGAATTCATTTCTAATAAAACTCCCAAAAACTTGAAAAAAAAATAAAAACCAGCAATGATCCTTATCTTTTTATGCCCTTTTGGCAAAAGAAAGTATAGGCAAAGAAGAAAAATAACAAATGGAGAAGTTTAGGGAGTAGTGTTTACATGGGGCCTAGGGTAAATTATGGACGGATTTTCACAAAATTTTACAGCGTGATTTCCAGTCGAATAAAACAAATTTTTGCAAAATCTTATCTCATTCCGTGCCTTGTTCCACCATTTATGTTATTTTTCGTAACAAAATTATCATTTTTTTTGGGTGGTGGTTACACATTTTGATTCATAGCTCTGGTCCTACTGCACCGATTTTGCTGAATTTCAATCCCAAACTGCTTAGGATAACTACAAGCAATTTGGCACCTAGTTTGTTCATTTCTTTTGAGTTGTTCGAAAGTGAGCGTGTTTTCAACAGACGGACAGACAGATGGACATGGCTAAATCGACTTAGAATCACTCAAGGTCCTAGAATATATATACTTTATGGGGTCTGAGATGAATAATAAAAAAGTTTCACACGGAATGACAAACTTAATATACCCTCTTCACAACTAATTGTGGTGGAGGGTATAAAAAGCTAATACTTATTTTTTGGTTTACAAGATAAATAGAAGATTTTTGATTGAAAACAAATTCCGATCATAAAAAAACAAAAAAATGAGGTTTATTTGTTAGGGCTTTTTTTTTTTTTGCTTATTTTGGCAATATCGGCTTTTTTTTTAGTTATTTTTGCAATATCGGCAGTTTTTTACTCATTTTGCATTTTAAGATAACTTTTCATTTTTTCATACGAAAAAAAACTTTTTTAATAAATTTTTGCAAAAATCGTTATAATTTATTTTTTGATGAACAACTTTTTTTATAAAAACTAAAAAAATAAACAATTTTTATGCTGTTATTGTAATATTTTGTGTTTTCATTGTACAATACCTTCCCAACAACACACGCCATAAGAGTGGAGAGGGTATTATGCATTTGTGCTGACGTGTGTAACACCTTAAAATATTGGTCCTAAAGAATACCGATCTACTCATAATCATTTTCTAGGTCGATCTAACGATGTCCGTCCGTCCAGCTGGATGTACATGTAACCTTGTGCGCCTGTACTTTGAGCATTTTTTAAGATAATTTAATGAAATTTGGCACACATGTAATTATATCTAATTGCCACAAAATCGAATAGCTCAATAATTTTATATAGCTATGCGGAATAGGACCAACTTTAATGAAATTTCAAACATAGATACATATATCCATATTTACATATATGGACACATAAGTAGGGATGCAACATCGTTCTAAAAACAACGATGTTTCCACGATAAGCATCGATACTAAAAAACATGGATGTTTTAAAATTTCTGTTGTTTTCTAATATGCCTAAATGACTCAACTTTTGTGTGATGAGAAAATTTAATGAAATGTTAAGATGTTTTCTAAATATTTTACGTTAAAATTTTTTTTTACTAACATAAGTTCGTTGGAATGTCTTTTGTTTGTTCATACGTTAAAAACTGGGCGGAAATAATTGGATTATTCAAAGTTTGAAGGACTTATCTAAAAATACATAACTTTGAACATCCTTGCAATACAAATTAGAAATTATCTTGATATACTTGCCAATGAAAAAAAATAATGATGCCATCATAATCAGCACTCTCAATTTAACTTAAAACAATGGACAGAAGTCAGGAAACTTTTGCTGTGTTAAGCAGTGTAATTTATGCATTTGTATGTATTGAAATTACTTAATTTATAAAAAAAGTTTATTAAACGGTAAACCGATCAAAAACAAAATTTACCAATAAATCAAAAGCATGGCTAATTAATCGAGCGATTAAACGATTAAAGCAAATGCCCGATTAAATGAAAAATAAAAAAGTTAATAAGGGGTTTATTTTTTATAAATTAGGACGTCAGAAATTTACATTTTGCTTAATATTAAGTTAAAAAGTGTGTGAATAGAATTTTTATTTTTAACCAGCAGGAAAAAGTCAAAAAAAGAATTCTATTACTAAAAGAATTGCCAAAAAGAAAAAAATTTTAAGACATTTATAATATCGGCTTTTTGAGGGATTTAGAAAGATTCTTAATTTTTGATTTTTATTGTTTGTGACACACTGGGGATTAAAAGTTTTGAGGGTGAATTTAAAGATTAAAAATATTTAAAAATTAAATTTGACACTGCGATTGTCAATCAAAGAATTTGCAGATTATAAAAGCAAACATAAATCCCTTATTCGATGGTGCCAAATTTTATGTTTCCTTTACTATTTCAATGATTTAACTAAAATTTTGGCTATAATATTTTTCCTGACATTTTCACAAACTGTACTCTGTACAAATAGTACTTTTACCACAGAAGAATTTTTTACAAAAAGTATCTTTAATACAAAAAACTACTTTTTTACAAAAGGTACTTTTTTCCAGAAAGTACTTTTTTCCAGAAACTACTTTTTTACAGAAAATAATTTCTTTATAAAAAGTAGAGTACTTTTTACAGCCAAAGTTATTTTTTAAAAAAAATACCTTTTTTCAAAAAAAAAAAATGCCATTTTGAGGCTATGCGTTTAATTAAGTTTTTGAAGACACATGCAAAAAATTGGTCATCATGTGGAAGGATCTAAGATGACTTCAGTGGCACCCAGAATTTGATGTCGGATTAAAAAGTGTCCAAAGGCAACAACTTGGCCATAGACTATTCATGAACAACGACGAGCGATATGATGAGATCAGATTTTATTAGGCGGCGCTGTATATAAAGCCCAAAAAGCGTGGTATGTTTAGAAACTTCACTGACCAATCTTTAATTCTAGAAGGTGACTGCCACATGTTTTTTATATGGAGGCCTGCCCCCCTTTCAATATAGATTTTTTGATTCGATAGTCGATGTTCGATAGTCAGCGAAAATCGTTTGTCGAATAACTCATAATAGTGACATTAAATTCAACTTAAAAAAAAATCCAAAGTACTTTTTCACAAAAAGTACTTTAGTTTTACAAAAAAGTAACTTTTTACAAAAAAGTACTTTTATACAAAAAATGTTTTTTTTTCGATTAAAGCAACCGACTAAAATTTCACTTTGCAAAAATATTTGTACTTTTTACCTTCCAAAAAAGTATCTTTTTACAAAAAGTACTTTATAAGAATTTCCATAAAAACAAACGACTATAATTTCTCTTTGCAAACAATATTTGCACTACCTCTATTAAAAAAAGTACTTTAATACAAAAAAAAATGCCTTTTTGCGCAAAAGCAACCGACTAAATTGTCACTATACCTTCAATATAAATATGCACTTTTTTAACTTTATAAAAAAGTACCTTGCTCAGAACAGCACTTTTATACAAAAAAAATGACTTTTTTCATAAAAGCAACCCCCTTAAATTTTAGTTTCAAAAATATTTGCACCTTTTTTAGCTTTATAAAAAAGTACCATTTAGCAAAAGTACTTTTATACAAAAAATGCTATAATTAAAACTTTGCAAAGATATTTGCACTTTCTTACCTCTACAAAAAATACTATTTTAATCAAAATATTTTTTTTTTCTATAAAATACTAAAATTTCATTTTGCAAAAAATATTTGTAACTTTTTTACCTTTTTTAAAAAATGTACGTTTTTTTTTCTTCTAAATAATAGAGAAAAATGCCTTTTAAATAAAATCGTTTAAATTATTTTTAATTACAATATTCAGCCACAATTTCATTCTTTTGTTTTTGCACAACAATCTTTTTTTCGCGTGTAGAATAGGGCAGAATAATTTATGCAAACAAAACTGCTTTAACAGCATAAATATGTATATTTTATGTGATGATGTGTTTGATTGTATACCGTTTGGCCTAAAAAAAGAACCTCCTGGCTACCAGGGGCTTCTTTGACATCCTGTATACGAACGAGCATGAATAAGGAGTGTATGAAGTGTTTAAAGCGAACATTTTTGGTCAATATGTATCTGGGCTATTTATTGCTTTCGTTGGTTTGTTGGTTCCTCTTTTTGTTTGCTTGTTATAGTTTCAGTTTCAATTTCTGGTGCTGTTTTCGTTTCTTTTTTATTCCAACGGAATTCGTTTATCCTGGTAAATGCGTTGTAGTCAGCTTATTCTATGGATTTTATACACGACAATGATGACTCCACCACCACCACTACCACCACCATTGACTGGCTGCTATAATGGTAAAAAGGTAAATGATAAGGACAATAAGGAATGAATGATGTTGGTTGTTGGAGATGAGAATGTGGACGTGTTTCATGATGATGATGGGGAGCTTTTGATAACGTGCAAAAAACTTTAACAATAAGTTGGATGAATTTAAGTACATAAAATTTTATTGTGATTATAGGATTTTATGCGATTGTGTGTGTGTTTGTGTATGGTTTTGTATATGCCTAAATGTAAGAAACTTTTTTGAATATTGGTTTTTAAAGATTTTCATTTGTGGTTCTTAAGCCTTTTTAAACTGGGCTCTCAATAAAATGTTGTGTTGGTATGTAATTTTATGACCACAAATGAAGTATTATTACGCACGAATTGTTGGCAGGATCTAGAGTACCACTTTTATAGGTGTATAAGTATAATTTGCATTTGTTTGTGTGCTTTAGTAAGACGCAACAGCCAATATTTTCTTTACCTTTTTTGTAAGTATTAAAGCCTGTTTTTAGGCGTTTATGAATAAATAGCTTTTTAACATGAAAATTAATTGAGAGCAATTCGTGTTTTTTTTTTTAAATTAATAACACAACAAAACAAACAACAAATTTGTTAGAATTTAACAAGTCTCGAGAAATGTTAAGCTTCTAAAAATGAATCCGTATACTCTCTCCATAATTGCTAACGTTACCGCGAAATAATTATTTATAAATAGTTGCAAAACCAGGTCATACAATTTATTATTCTCTTATAATAAGTGTTTTTAATACTTTAATAACTTAATTATTTGGACATTTGTGTGCAATTTATAACGATTATAATCCTAAGAATTATTTTAATTACTTTTGAAAGTTCCAATTGAACGAATCTCAATACTTTGAAGATGAAGTCTTCGAATGCTGTTAATGAGTGAAGAAATTAGATACATAATTATAACACATTTTATGTTTCAGAAATAAATAAACTTTTCCGAGTAATGGATAATTTATTGGTATGAGTTTTTAGATATTAAATTATGTTTACCTTGAAAATCTAAAATGTTAAAAATGTTTTGGGTTTTTACCCAGAATTCCCAATAAACATTTAGATATATTCCGGAATGTCTAGTAAACGAATATGCTTTTGAAAGAAACTTAAACAAAAAATAAAACTCAGTTTTTTTGCAAAAAAAAAAATTTAAAATTTTCGAACAATGCTGGAGTGCATTTTCAACAAAGTTATAATATAAAATTTGCGGGAATTTTTAAAGATTTCTTTTGCTTATTAATAGGCTTTTCAACTTTAATACAGACCAAAATCTCTTTTTTTTTGGGTAACTAGTTACTTTACTAATCCTAAGTAATCTAAAAGATAGGCAACTTAGGTCAGTTACACAACTAGTATGTATGTAAGTAATGCGCAGTGGTGCAGTTAAATCACTTCATTGTAGGTTACTTAGGATCAGTTTGAACAACTTTAACTTTTTAAAGTTTTCTGTTAAAATTTGTTGTCTTTTTGGAGAAATTAAAATATTTCAGAATTTGAATAAGTTCCCGTCCATTAGAATTAAAAGAAATTAAAATAATTCAGTAATTTTCTTTTTTGATAAAAATACTGAAATTTTATGTTGAGGGGATAAGCTATTCCTATGCGCATTTCACTGGTTGCTTAGGCCAGATCATCAGGAAACTTCATCCAAAGAGTTTAGAACAACTAAACATATTTTACAAATTAAAATGTTAAGCAAATAAGAATTATAAGCCCCAGTTTTACTTGTAACAATATCAAAGCTTAAACCAAAACATCAACAACAAACAGCGAGATTATCCCATCAACAATAAATTGCAGTGTTAATTGAGAATTTTGTATTCCCAAAAATTACTTTAATAATAATTTAGTAATTTGATAATTTCCCGTCCATACCATGAAAGATTTGCTGCGCAGCTTTTGAGTTTGATGGTGAAAGAGGAAAGACGAATGGAATTTAATGACATTTAATGTTTACAACTAATTTCTGGAATATGGCCTTTGCGACTGCGCCTTATAAACGTTATTCTCTCGGTCAAATTTTGCACCACTTTTTCGAGCATATTGCCTGTAGCGTTCGCCATTCACGGTAATGTTGGCACCAATTCGGATTTTAATACCTGCCTTGGGCATGTTAAACGTACCAAAGAATATGTTCTCCAAAATTTCTATGAAGTGGACCGAGTTGCTGAGTACGGCATTGGGTTGATAAGTCCGAATCCTCTGTTACACTCACGCCTAAAGCGGCGAAGGCTTCTTTTGCACGATGAACGATTATGCGCACCGTAAACTTGACGAAGTTTGGCGAACAGAGCGCAAATATTGGAAATAAATTTTTACGATTTGTAAACGTTGTTTTAGGGAGCTCCGCTCTATTGCAATGCAAAAGTAAATGGTGCCAAATAGAGTGATTGGTACTTTTTAATGGGTTTTTTTAATTTCTCTCTTTTCGCATATCCTCACTATAAATTTTATTTAAATTTTCAAATCAATTTTTTTTTTAATTAGTAATGTGGTTTATTTGTTGAACTGTTTATGGTTTTAAATCCAAATTCAATTAATATTTTAATTACACTCAAAACATAATGTAGTTAAATTCAAACGAAAATTCATTTGAAACAACTTAAAATTCATTTAAAAAACGGATCATTTACATTTCATTTAAAACAAATGATTTTTACATTCATTTTTAATTTTTTTATTTTTCAAACAGCATATTCCGTAAAATTGAATAGTTTTTACTTTTAAAAAATATATTTTAACCGAAAAAAATCAAACTACATAACAAAATAAATACGGAAAAACATTATTTTTTGGTAGTTTGTTTTTTGAATAACAAACACAAATGTTGAAAAATAAAATTATTCGTAAAATAACTATATTTTTAATCAATTTTAACAGTACGGAAAACGAATTTAATAACCCACATAAAGTTAAATTTAATTTTTATTAAATTATTTGTATTGCCAGTATTACATTATTTTTCAAAAATTCTGCGAAAGTGTTAGAGAGTAGCAAATTTGCATTTAGCTATTGTATCGAAATTGCCTTCGCATCGCAATATCGAGAATCCCCCTGGGTATAAGTCTTTGCATGATAATTTGCCAAGTTAAAAAACGATGCTTGTTGTGTGTAGAAACAACAAAAACAATAGAACAAGACGAAAACACATTAATTTCATGTTTAAAAAGCAAAATTGAGAAGTCTTGCTTCTCATTCAGTTTATATTTTTAGTTATATATGTACATTAAGTTTTTAAAGTAAAAACCATATTCGGGAATGATGCTGGTTTTTATAATTGAACTTCTGTAAGGTGTAAAACGGGTAAGTAACTCAATCGTAATAAAATTCTCCTTCTAATTTCACTTTTGGTTTATTTCAAGTACGAATTCGTGATTGAATCAACTGTATAATACATACTTGAATCAAGCGCATTGTGAGATTGATTCAATCTTAGTTTTACTTAAATCAATCTCATTTTCGGATTATTTTAAGTACGAATAAGGGATTGAACATGGATAAGTTAAGTATTTCACGATTTAAAATCCGCTTTTGATTCAATCTTTCTGTACTTGATCAAGGAGAAACAAAATTTACCTAACTACATTTTAGACTTCTGTAAAAGGATTTAAGTTTTCTTTTAATTTTCAATAAAAATTTTAGCTTAATACTTAAAAAGCTAAAATTAAAACTTAAAAGACTGTTAATTAAAAAAATTCAACTCACTACTCTGCAGACTACTTCCGGACAGTAAAGTGGCAAATGTTTTAATTTGCTCTAAGTTAGTTTGTTGATCATCTTGCATTTTAGAATAATTAACAATATGCTTGTAGGGCACTTCTAATTTGTGCCAAACATTTATACTGACTCTGAAAACTGTGGGTGACCAAAGTGGTCACGAAAACTATATATTTGCATAAAAGTTTCCAATTCAAACAAAGTGTAGAAGCAAATATTTTACAAAAACTTCTAAAAACAAACAATTAACAATACAAGCAACAATAAACGTATAAAAGTTAACAGAAAATATGCTAAAATAAACTTTTTTCCCTGCTTAATGCAAATCGAAAACAATGAATTAAGAATAGTTAAATTGAAAAAAACCATATTTGAACTTTTGATCTCTGGATTTTTTTTTCCTTTTTATTTCCACAGTGGTTTATAAGGTTTCAAGTCATAAATTAACATTTGAGTTCAAAATCAAAAACTAGGAAGAAAAGAGAAGAGGGAGGAACAATGAAATAAATACTTACTACCAAAAAACTATTAAAATACTTTTCAAAGTACCTAAAATAGTAGTAGAAATAGTGGAAGTGGTAGTAGTTTTTGTAGTTAATATTTGTAAATAGAACGAGTTGTAAGACCAAAAAAAAAAAAAGTTTCAGTAGAAGGTTAAATTAAGATTTCAGTATGCAAATATCTGTGTAAAAATATAAATTTTGAAAATGGAGAAAAACTAATTACAAAACCACAATAAATTTTGTGCTTTATTGAGTGGGACGGGGGGTAGTTAGAGGCAGCAATACATTTCTTGTGGGCTCTCAAGTGAAAGGAGTATGAGAATATTTGCAAAATTGCATTGCTGTAGTTCTTTTGCATATTTTTAAACAACAGTTTACAAGAAGAAATATTTTTGTGTTGTTTTTAAGTAAATTTTTTTTTTCAAACTAAAGGGAAATTTTAAAATTAATTTAATTAATTAAATTATAATCTTGTGAGGCCTTGGCTAGAAATGGCTTCAGAATCGTGAATACAGCAAAGGTTGACTCCGCTAAAAGTATATAGTCGAATGAGCCCTGCGAGAACGCCATTACATTTTGTAATTATTTACATCTTTTTTTCTGCAGGGAGTTAAAATGGTAATGGGCTCAAACAGATGTCAGGGGAATAAGTAGGCTGGTGGACACTGGCTTGACTCTGGTCACTGACTCAGGATACCACTGAAAGGATCCAAGTGAGCCGTCCTCGTGGTGGCTGTCCATTGAAGCTAACATTACAGAATAACTCTATACAGAAATTCTGGGTATATAACTTAAAAATATAATTACTATATTTCGTCGTGTCTTTTATATACTTTAATAAATTATTTATGCTTAAGGTCACTTTTTTAAAAAATTAATTAAAATGTTTTTATTCAATATTTCGATTTTCGTTGGAAATCTTCTTTATTTAAAAAAAATTTCCTAAAGAATATTTCCAACGGAAATCGAAATATTGAATAAAAACATTTTAATTAAATAATTAGAATTGTGGTTATTTTTTTGAACTATTTATCGTTTTTAATCCAAATTTTTCAATATTTTTAATCAGGCTTAAGTTCATCAAATTTAATTTTCATTAAATTATTTTTATGAAGAAAGGAATTTTACAACATGAAAATTAATTAAAATTGTTATTGATAATCATTCATTCTTGACTGACCTGAGATTCGAACCCAGGCGGCTGGTTACCATGACATGTTTCGATCGCAACCACTCGATCTCCTCAGATGGGTTTGCCGTCTTACATTCGCAGCCATCGACGACTGCTGACGTCAATAGTCAAATATCAATCCTTAAACCAAATTGTATTTTTAACCTTTGGTAGATCGAAATTTGCTTTTTTGAATGATTATCCATTTTTTAATTGATTTTACATGTTTTTCCTAACTTCTGTTTTTTCCGTACTTATGTCAAGAATTCTTCTTGAAGTCCAAAGTACATTTTTTTGTTTTTTTCATTTTGTCTTTCTTTTTCTCTTGTTGACCTTTTTCAGCACAACTTGAAGGACAAATGTACACATAGAGCTCGTGCCTTAGCTTTAACAATAATTAGAATTGTGGTTATTTTTTTGAACTATTTATGGTTTTTAATCCCAGGTCAGTCAAGAATGAATGATTATCAATAATAATTTTAATTAATTTTCATGTTGTAAAATTCCTTTCTTCATTTTAATTAAATTTTTTAAAAAGTGACCTTAAGCGAAAGTTTTGCTTTACTTTACACGATATGAAAAAAGTTCCTCGATTGTTCACCAAAGCTTATCCTAAATAAAGGATTTTTTAAAGTATTTTAATACTGGAAATTGTAAAATATAACACAAAACAATTTAACAAATAGAATCTAGGAATTTATTTCTCATGGTGAGTAACATTTATTAGATAAATTTTCATATTATTCGCAAGTGTATTCTAAGTCAAATTACAATAAAATAATAAAAGCTTTTATACTTTAACAGTCTTTAAGTTTTATTCGAAAAATAAATACATGGCCTTAACACTTTGCCTAACGAAGCGCATTTAAGACGTCCAATTTTGGGTCAATTTAAGCCCGATAATGGTTAATTTGTGTAAACCACACGAAAGTGTAATTTCTCTGAAAGTTTGGAACTGTTGAGGATTGGGGTCTTTCGACCTGCGACAATTTCGCTTAGTCCGAATTTACACGTTTCATCTTTTGATGCTCAACTTCTTTTCAATTCCCTTTTAAAGAGCAGCAATCGGTTTCAACTTGTTTCGGTTCAAAACAACGACAATTTTATTAACAGCGAATCAAAGACAAAAAGAAAAGAAGAAAATTACATGCAGCCATCGTTGTGCATATATCAACGAATAAAAAAACAAAGCGTTCTGACCGAGTACAGGCATCTCCGTACTAACCCCCTTTCTTCTTTCTTCTCTCTCATAAAAACATAAGAGTTGAGCCTCAAAAGATGAAACGTGTGAAAGCAGACTTATTAACAAACCCGTTTAGCCAAAACTGAGAAAGACAATTAATTGTATGAGCCGTAAAAATCACGAAGTCCTCGCAAATCGATGACTAATTGTCAGAGTAAATGTAGCTTACGTTATTTTCGCGATTTAGGCTCGGCATATTCTGGGTCCTTATAAGGAGGTAAAATTGTTTAACGATGATCGTCTAATCTTCTGTCAGTTGAAATGGGATTTCCGAAGATCCCCGAAAATAAAATGACAAAAAATATGAGTAAAAGTGTAGACTTTTTTTTGCTTTCTTTTCACATAACAAACACATACATGATAGAAAAATGCGTTTAATACGAAAAAAGAACTCAACATATTTTATTTTTTTTTTAAATTCTGTTTGATAACGTGTGTTAGTGGGTGAATGGCCTAAGACGCTACATTACGTTAGGTGAGGGGTATTAAAGGTTCGGCACATCCGAATAAAACACTCTTCCTTTTTTTTTTGTTTATTTTTGTTTGTTGTCCTAAAATTTTTTTCATTTTTTTTTTAATAATTTCTGCAGGTTATAAAACTTTATGTTTTCTTAGAAAAACTTTAATTTGAAAACCTTTTCACAGCTGCAGTGAAATTTTAAACCTTCCACAAAATTGTTACACAAACAATCTTTAAGTTGCCAGTTTTAAAAGTAAAACTTAAAACAAATAAAAACAATTCTCAGAATAAAATTAGTGAGAAAAAAAACTTTTAACTGCATTAAATCGATTTGTCTTCTAAATGAGAAAACATTTTTTACAAATTTGATAGTTTATTTCAAATAAATTTTAAAAACTCTATACTCATAGTTAAAAGTTTTTCAAATAACACACATAAACACAAAACTTTTAATTTTTAAATTTAAATATTGAATGCTTATATACAAAATGTGCTAACTGCAAATATTACGCCATTTCCAAATGTTTCATTTATTGGAAATCCTGTTGTAATAAAACAGCAAAAGCGAAGCAAATTTAGATATTTTAAAATATTGCCTTTAATTTTAGTTAGTACAATTTGAATATAAGCCTTTATTGGTGGGATATGCAAAATATAAAAATGGAAAAAAATTTATATGTATAAAAAAGAATGTACATATTAAAAACAAACTCACATCAGTAAAAGCAGCGGAATACTCATTCTCGTATTCATTTAAATATTATCTCTAAAATCCAAGGTAGTTAATGTTTGCACGTAACAATGCCAACAACATACGACGACATCAACATCAGCAAGCAACTGGCAACATGTTGTTGCTTATTTAAATTTAAATTGTAGTTGGCAGTTGTTTTTGTTGTTGTTGTTGTTTTTGTTTTGCACTAAACTCGTTGCAAGTAAATTCTGGGATTCATTACAAATGCACAGCATCATCATGAGCTACTAAATGCGTAAACGGTTGAAGTTGAAATAAAATTTACTGGCGTTTTGCATCTCCACTCAAGCGTATGTTGAATACGTTTGGTAGTTTGTTTAAAGGTGTGTGTATCTATGATTTGCAAGGTATAATTTTGCCCAGGGTATTTCACAGCAGTTTGTAGTACAATTTTATGTGTGAGAAATAACAAAAAAAAAATAAAATACAAGTAATTGCAGTGTATTTGCGAAAGATTTTGTAGGAGGTAAACCAATAGCAAATAATACACATTAGGGGGCAACTTTGTAGCAAATGTTAGAAGATAATCCAAAGAGCAAAAATGTATTTATATGTAGGGGGTTGGGGGAAAAACCAGTATGCAATGTTTCGGGACAACAATATTTCCTGAAAAACTCTCGAACCTTTTTTTTAAGAAGATTGCAGGGTGTGTGGAAAACAATTAAAATTGGTTTCAAAGCAATAACTACAAAATAGTTTCGTTGCAGCTGTGTCTTCGTCTGTTCTAGGCCTAACTTGTTCAATTTAAGTTTATTACTGTTTCGAGCATTACAGTTGTTAAAACATTATTATGTTTGTTCAGGGCCAAATTTACCGCTTTAGCGGTTTGATAAAAGAAACGTCTGAAACATGTTTTTACAAAAGTAAAGAATTTTTAAAAGCATCTTGTTCTGTTGTTGTCAAACCGCTTGTGCGGTTTATTTGGCTCTTTAAAAAACAAACACCTTTATTTTGTTTGGAAATCTGTCTTGCTCGCCATATTTTTACTCTAATATATTAAAAACAAGTTGACCCTACAAAAGGCATTATCTGTGGCTCTTCAATTCGTCGATTTGGCTTAAATTAAAAAAAAAATTAATTCATCACCGACTAAAACCGTTTCAATTAGAAACGTGTTATTTCGCATTCATTTACCATTTCATATTTACATATTTCATTTAATTTTTGCACCAGTGTTCACTATAGTGGGGAATTAAATAATAATAGATTAGTATTATAGCGTATACTAGTTTGCTTAGTATGTTTACTAACTAACGTGTTATGCGCATTAAATATACAGGAACAACTTCGAAATAAGCCTGAAAATTATTAAAAATATGCCCAACAAATTCAAAAATTGCCAATTTGAAAACAAAATATTCAACAACTTTATAACACTTGCATTTAAAAAAAAATACTATTTGGAAATGATGGGTTGTCATGGGCTCACAAAAACAAAGTTATGGTAAGGGGTTTAAATTTATATACGAGTTATTTGTGCCGAATATTATCTAGATACTGGCATCCATTAGAGATTTTTTGTCTCAAAGGGATATTAGGGACAGTTGCTTAATTGTTTATTTATGTTAATATTTGAAAGAAAGTTAAAGCCTTGGGCAAATGTGGACCTATTAAAAAATAATTTATGCATGTGGCAGTGTAAATAAAAATGAACTGGCAAAATAAAATAAAGAATTTTTTTGTTTTTTCTTTACCCACTTACAACTACATTTAGAGTTGACAAAAAATCAACCAATAGTAGTCGGGACTGTAGGAAAAGATAAACTCACTGTTTATTGTTGTTGTTTTTGTTTACGCTTTGATATTGTTACAAGTAAAACTGGGGTTAATAATTCTTATTCGATTAATAGTTTTATTTGTATAATATCTGTAGTTTTTCTAAAATCTTTGGATGAAGTTTCCTGACGATCTGGCATAAGCAACCAGTGAAATGCGCATAGCGAAAGCTATGCAACCAGTTTATAAATAGTATGAAATGGGAATTTAACACATTTAAACGAAACCTTGTTAAAAAAATAAACTTATTTGCAGTAAAATATTTTTGGGGCGAATTTAATTAAAATACAAAATAATGTTTGCGGTTCGGTGCGATTTCTCGTTGCAGTAGAGAAAAATAAACATAATAGTTGGAACGGAAGAAGGCGACGGCAATAGTTGCCATGTTTGTTGACATTTTTAATAATTTATTTTTGCATGCATTTTTATCATGTTTTTTGTTAACAATTATGTTGTGAACAACGCCAATTATACAAAAACTATGGCAACATCATAAAGAGAACGAGTATCAAAAATTGAGAGAGAAAGAAAGTTCGCTTTGAAAATAAAATAGATTTTAATTTTATGCCGTTCGGCACTACGGGTTTTTGCTTTAAAATCGTATGAAAAACCGCAGCGCAATAAATTATCGTTACAGACTCATAATTAGATGATTAACGGACACTTTTGTGTCTAATTTGAAAAGAAGTTTACATAGACTTCGTCTTTAGTACAGTTGAAATGTATTTACCAAATTTGACCAAATTATCTAAAAGATTGTTAACATGAACAAACAACCAGCCATACAGACGAATGGACGTCGTTAGATCACATTAAAATGTGATTCTAAATCGATCGGCATACTAAAAGATTGTTCCAGATTTCTATGTATGACACACATCGCCAAAAACGTATGTAACTGATTTTTCCTTAATTTTCGCTTGTATGTAAAATTTTAAAGTTTGAACTAACATTTAATTTTAATGACAACTTGGTTTATCTTACAATTTTCGAGTTAAAATTAAATGTCGATGGCGAAATTGAGGCGACAAGTTGGGTGGGTATACATACAGATATTGAAAACAGAAAAGCAAAAATTTCGCAAACAAAAAATTTATTTTTTTTATTTGCTGCGAAAGCTCTTGTAGGCATCTCAAAAATTTAACATGTATTAAAAAATGTGCTATAAACTTAAAAAATGCTGCAAAACGTTTTTTTTAACTAAATAATCCAAACAAATGCTGCAAACAGTAAAATATGCAAGAATATGCATTAACAAATCGATGCCAAAATTCATTAAAAGCTCTAAAACGGATAAATATATTGTTTCGGCATTCATTTGCATATTTATTGTTTCCCTGATAATCACCACCAATATAACATTCCCAGAATTAAGCAAATAAAAACATTATCTAATGGCACGGTAACTTTCTTTTCTGGCTTTTTCCACTTCCGGAAACATGTTTAACTTGTTTTTTATTCTCTTGAATTTAAGATAGTGATTAACACTTACGCTGTTATTAAACATTGATTGTGACATAAGTTTTTTTCACTTTTTTCCTTTTATAATTTAATTTAAAAAAAATGGGAAATTATAATGGAAACACTCTCGAGTGATTTTTATTTATAATTTGGTTGGGGGTTTTTTCTTCTTTGAAGCCCCATTCCAGTAAGTTTTTAACATGTAGTTCTATTTTTCCTGGCTTTTTGCCTAAAAATCGTAAATATAGTTAATAAAAGACTAAAAGACCGAGCGAAAATTTCAAATTCAAAAATTTCCGGGACTTACAAAAATATTCGTTATGACTTCCCAGAAAAATGTTACCATACATGAACCTCGATCACTCAGTTATCGATGTATTAAAAATTCTTTAATATAATTTTGCTTTGCAAAATCCGTGAATTGAAAAATTTATATTTTCAGAAACGCTTTCAGAATGCTTAGAAAATGTCACCATTAAAGTCTGGATATAATGAAATATAAAATATGGCGATATTCCTGGATTTTTTCTATCTTTAAAGTTCCGGAAACTTAAAAAATATATTTTCCGGAATAAAACCGCGAACAATTTGTTAAATATCTCACCTTTTCGCATAGAAATCGTGCATATAGTTAAATATAAGATAAACGAAATTCTTAAAAATTCCCATCTAAAAATTTCCAGTTTGTAATTTAAAAAGCTTATTTTCCGGGAATTTCCAGAAAAATGTGCCCGTTTAGAAATCCCAAAAATCTTTGTCAAATATCCACTCTTCTTTAAGAGATCGTAGATATAGTTTAAAAGGCATATAGTAATCTCTACGAAATATTGCTTCTTAAAATACCCTTGATTTCTTCTTTCGAATGGGAATTCGCAGCAGGTGCCGGTTTTCTGCATTGCATTGTTAGTGTTTACGGTTCGGAATGCCAATCATTTCTAATAAAACATTGTAAACCCAAAACAAAACTGGTTCGAACTGTCAAAGTCAGCAGGTTTTCTGCAGCCACCTGTAGTGAATTCGCCTTGCTTTACACTTACAAATGTTAAGTTTTCGAGTGTATGCAAATGTAATTACAGTTAGTTTTTAGCCACATCATTGATAGCACAATAAAGAACGCTACCACGATCCTTAAAGTAAATGTACATTAATAAAAATGTGTGTGTGTGTATCCTCCTTGTTATTGTAAATGAGGGCTGACTATTGTTTAGGGGCAAAAGTTTTTTCATTGAAATTAATACAAGTTTCACGAAAAAGAAAAAAAAAATCACTTTTAGTTAAAGTTGTGGTTTTACCCTCTACTAATATTTGAGAACTTTTTAGTTCTTTTTTCCCCCACAGATGTTGTTAAGAACTAGGTAGCAGTTGGTGGTTTAATAAATATTGGCGTAGGACGACGGATACGCCTAAAATACAAAAGGAGCCCAGGCAAAAGTTAGTACTAGTAGTAGTAAATAAAGAAAGTAAAGCATTTTGTTTCATGTTCTTTTTCATTTCCTGTTTCCTTGCCTGGATATTTCTTCAGTCTTAATCAAAATAACTTTGCAGCCCAACAACAGCAACGTATAAGGGACGAATGACTACCCTTTAATTTTCTTTATATTTTTTACTTTTAAGTAGATTTTTTTTTGTTGTTGGGCAAAAAATATATACTTTAGCAACTGTTTGAGTTTTAAAAAGGGAAAGTATTAGGGGATTGCAAGAAGCAAAAAAAGGAACAAAGAAATAAAATTTTTTATGTGAATTTGACATGAATAAAAAAATTAAATTTAGGATTTTGTCATGATTTTTGTATTCACTTATTTAGGATTAAATTGACTGAAAATCTTTGAAATTTAATTTGTTTACTTAAAAAGAGAATTAACTAAATTATTTTAAGAACAAAAAATTTATTTAGCTTTTAACGCACTATTTATCTCTTTTTAAAGTCAGAAGCGAATCAAGTAAATAATTGATATTTTTCAATTAAGTATTGTGCTGAATCAATCGAAGCAAATGGAAATCAGGCAGGCCAAAGTTTAAGCAAAAAAAGCTGGTTGCGTAAAGGCTTCGATGCTTTTTCGTTAACTTTTACGTCGCGGACCAGCTGCTCCGTTTTCTTTCAAACTTATGTATAAATGGGTACTCTTACGTAAACGTGACGTGACATTGTTGCGTTGCGAATTACCTTATAAAATTAATATCTCTCTTCGTTTTTACGTATCAGCTGTTTTAGCATTTTATGTGTGTTTATTGATAGAGAAAACATTCCATCGACATACAAGACGCTCTCTCTTTTACATTTTTATACAAAACGAACAAATCATTATAAATTTTGACAAATATCTTGTTTTCTTTTAAGTAATTTCAACACCACATGACACTTTTACGTATTCCTCGTAACTTCGAACCATGAGAAGTTGACCGCAATGTTTACGTATCCGTAACAATTACAGGGTTAACTTTCGAGTTTATCCCTTAAATGGCAGGGCTTAAAAAAGTGTTTGATAATAAACAGTACGTTATTTAGCGTTCGGCACACGCATCTTAGAACGATGTCTATTTTTTTTAGTGATTGTGTAGACGAACACAATCCATAACACCTCCCCGTTCGTAACTATTTTCAAGAAAGAGCCGAACATTACATAATGTTATGTTCTTCGTTAAAAAGAGAACAATTGTAGTGATACTGCAGACAAACATTATATCTTAATGTTCTATAATGTTTCTTTTTTTTACATTAATAAAGAAATGAACAAACAAAAAATTAAAACAACGACCGCAGCACGAACAGCTTGTGTGTTTATTGTGTATATGTTTTTTTTGTGTAAAATTATTTTGCTGGTTTTTTGCTTTTTTTTCGTACGTGTATTTTGTTTTTGTAAAAAATTTTTGGTTTTTTAACAGCCAAAAGCGACGAACATTAATGAGCCGAATCGAACACAATGAAGTTTGTGGCTAAAAAAAATCGAACGGAATTAAATGTTCTCTTGTTTAGTTGGATAAAACAGCATAATTTTTGTGTTCGAATGATGACAAACAGGGAAAGGTTATTTGTTTAATGATTTTCTACACAAACACTATTAGAGTTTGTGTTTTCCACAAATCTACCGAACCGAACACTAAGGAGAGATATTTTGTGATTATTTTCGAACACTGGCTTAAAGTCAATTTTGTTAAATAAATTTTTTAGGACAGTTGAGTGCGAGCGAAAATGTTGACTTATTTTATACTAAATCCATTTGGGGTCTAAATAATAAAATTTTTTTTTGTACTGATAACAACTAAATAATTGTCTAATTTTGGAATTCTTTTGATTTTAATAACAATTTGAAACTTCTGGAATATTTGAAATATTATAAATATGTATTTATGTAAAAGTTTTTAATTTCCCGGTGCTGTGCGATTACTGCAATAAGTGTCTTAAGTTACAAATTTTCGTGTAAAATTTTTGTAATAACATTAAGTGAACGAAAATGCCAAATTTTGTAAATATTAATTTAAATTGCAAGAAAAAAAATAGCATATTAAACCATCAATGTACTTGCATATTTTGCACAAGGAAACAATAGATTCCTCTGGCTCTACTTTTACTCTGCTAAAATTGAAAATAACGGTATACCTCAAAAAACAAGAGCTAACCTACAAACCACTGGACTCAGCGAGCCCGAATTAGATTAAAACGCCATGTGCTTGTCTGTTTTTTCAACTAGCACAGTGTACTTTTAGCTCAAAAGTACAATACATATTAACATTTTATTTTAAGATTATTTTTTGAAGGTTGCGAATGAAAAAAAGCAACTTCTTCAAAATTTCATGATTTTTAAAGAAAAGTTTAAGATATTATATTAAA
Source organism: Pollenia labialis (assembly GCA_949318255.1). Lineage (NCBI taxonomy): Eukaryota > Metazoa > Arthropoda > Insecta > Diptera > Polleniidae > Pollenia > Pollenia labialis. The sequence continues at coordinate 132,363,094 of OX439140.1, forward strand.
AAAATTAGCCTAATAACCCCAAGTATTCTCTTAAAAATGACATAAATATCATCTTAGCATGTAAAGTAGTTTTCGAGATATTGAAGAAATAAATTCAACACATTTCGAGCCTTTGGTGCAATACCGTGGTAATTCAAAAAATCGCGAACTGAGAAAAATGCATTTGAAGTTTTCAGCCATATTTTTGATAGCACTTTTGTTTACTAAAGTTATGTTTTTACAAGTTTTTAAATAAAGAGGAATGTTTTGTAATTAAAAAAAGGTGAACAATTATTAATAATATTACATATTTTTTTATATTAATAAAGACATTTTTAGCTGTAAAATCTGAACAGTTAGAGATGGAATCATAATCTTTTTTTCTTTAGATAGATATTTCCCCAAAGATCATTTCTACATACCCAGCTCAAAAAATTCAAATTTTGGGTTACTACGATATTGAACCAAAGGCTCGATTTGCCTAATGCGTCGAAATTATGACATTTTGAATATGACAGGACTTTTGAAAAAAAAAATTTTTTTTTAAATATTTTTCGTTCATATATGTACATATGTTCCTTATTGGATAAAAATAACCTTCTTCCTCACCAAATTTCAATCAAATCGAAAGGGGTCGGGTCCCACTCTTGGTCGATTTGACATGGAATTACCCATTTACGAAACATTTTTGAACATCAATGATCTAAACTTAAAATTAAATCGTGAAATGTTTTCTAGCCTAACAGTATCTAATGGAAGTCAGTACTATTTTAAATCCACCTGGAGTCAATTTTTTTTTTTTTTGGAAATGATTTTTTTTTTATTTTTCAATAATTATTTTAAAGTTTTGAATTATTTTGATAGTAATATTTACATGTTTTGAACTTTTGAGATTTTAATATGAATTATTAAATAATTAATTTCCAGGGGCTTTCAAGGGTTAAAAATTAGTATTTTCCTATGCAATTTCTATATTCTAATAATATTTTTTTTCTTTTCTTTTTTAGGTAAGTCTTTAAAAACTTTATTTACTCAAAAAAATAAAAAAATGTTACTTAAAGGATTTGGTAAGAAAGTTATTTCTTGTTTTTTTTTTTACAACTAATATAAACGATTTAAACTATTCATAAACGATTATTAAATTTAACACACGTTCATTAGTGGAAATTTTCATAGAGAATTTGTTTCGTAGGCCTTTATTCAATAAAAAATGTTTACATATATGAATACGGGCATAAAAGTTCTATGAGTTTAAATTAAAATTATTCTTCTTAAATTGCATATTAAAAAGACGCAAGTACAAATTAGTTTTTTATTATAACACATTTAAAAATGTTATTTACATTAACGCATTGTTGAACAAACGTTAAGTTTTAAGAAATAAAATTAAATTTCTTAAATTGTCAGTTACGACATTTTAAAGATTTTATTGTTTTTTTTTAATTGTTTGCTCAAAAGTTTTCTTTATACGAGTAATAAAAAAATGTAGCAAAATTTAACAAAAGAAAACATTAAATTTTTTTAAAATTTTTTATGCAACCAAAATGCCGCACACATTCATCCATTTAGTTTTTCTTACTTTTTGTTGTTGTTGTTTTTTTTTTAATTTGTTTTTATTTTTTAAACAATAAAAGTTTAACAAACTTTATGGTTCAGCGCAAGTCGTTCGTTGGGTTTAATACTTTTTTCGGACAAAAGTTTTTGAAAGAGTCAGTCCAATTCTTTTTTTTTTTTTGTTTTCCCCTTAATGAATATTGACCCTCTTAAGGGGGATTTTTTTTTCTTTTAGAGAAAAACCAAGAATATCCTGAATAGATTTAAAAAAATCTTCATGTGATGTAAAAAATGTGTTGGTTTAATTATCATCGTTAAAATCATGAGTAAAATCGTTGATTATTGCGTACAGCTTTTGTTAAGTTCCGCTCTGGCACAAGTGTTTGCATTTTAAGTCTCTGGCAAATGTGTCGTTGTAGTGTCTTTTAAATGTTTAATTGAACTATAAAATTTTAAGAGGGGAGCCAGTCTGCCAGCCAATAAAGATCATCAAGTATAATTGTGTTATTTTTTTTCTTAAATATTAATATTGTATTACGTTTACATGTTAAAACAACTCATTAAACTTAAAGTTATTCACCGTAAAACTTCATGATTTTCTACGTTTATGGAGTTATTATAAGAAAAGGGCTGCCAGATGGTTGATTTTTTTGTTGAAATTCCAAACATTTTAGGGAAATTCTGTTTGAATTGTAAATACTTTCAAGTTTAAGCCGTCAAGTCTTAAGTTTTAAGGAGAGAGAGGAAAATAAATGGCACTCTCTCTTCACTTCTTAACTAAAAGCTCAAGACTTGACGACTAAAACTTGAAGAGTATGAACGAGCAGTAAGAAGAAATGAAATGAAAATGACCCCCAAAAAAATTTAATCCGTTTATATATATACATATATATATATATATATATCAATGAATGCAGAAAAATGTTTTGTAAAAAAATACCAAAAATAGGGACAATGTTCACCCCTTATACTTACAAATAGCGAAAAAGTACCAAATTTATGTTTCTATATTTTAGATAAGTTACGAATACGACATCATTTTTATTTCTAAGTTTATTGGTTTCAAAGATAGACGAGGTGACAAAAAAGTTCCATAATGAAAGTTTAACCTGTTTACACGCCAAATGGCCGAATTACTTAGAAGTAGCTACTAGACAACTTCCCGCTTATTTTTTTTTTTTTGAATGAACAACTATTTGTTTTATTTTTTTGTAGTTCTTTTAGTTAAGGAATTTTGAGTAAACAAATTTAAGCTTTTTTTATCATTTCCTTAACCCTTTAATATCCCTTTAAATTTTCAAAAATTCCGTCTTAGTGGATCGAACTGGCGAGAGACCCACCACCAAATTCCAAATTTTTAGCTTCAGGCGTTTAGGTTGTGCCATGATGAATCACTCAGTCAGTCAGTTACGTTACAATTTTATATATGGCTCATTTGCTGCAACAGCGTCATAAATCAAAAATCGCAAATGTTGACTTACTGCCTGGTCATCTATTTTCGAACGAAGACTTCGATCGCTTAACTAACATGTAAAACAAAAACAATATTTAATTATTTGTTTTTGTTTTACATGTTAGTTAAGCGATCGAAGTATTCGTTCGAAAATAGATGAACAGGCCATTAATATCACTAATGCATAGTAAATCAAATTGTAAACTCAACTCTTGAGAGAAGAATTCAATTATCTTTTTTCATATAATGTGCTTAAATTTAAAACTTTAAAGTCGTTGCATGTAAAACTAACATTTTCAAGTTATGACGATGTTTTTGCAAATGAACAATATATAGTTAGACAGATTTGTTGAATTTTTTTTCCAGAATTTGGTTTTGCATACTTTTTAAAAAGCGGTCTTAATTAAAGAAAACCAATTAAGAAAGTATAATCGGTCATATAATACCCTACACCACAGTATTAAACAACAAAGTTCCGATAGTGGGACCCATAGGCAATCATGTAACCGCCAGAACAAAATTATGTTATGGTTAAGGTTCATGGAAAAGTTCTTGGTGCGAACGTTATTAAGACATCTTCTTCTATATGACAGCTGTTTGCCGTTAAAAGGTGATTTTAGGAAAGGGGTTTGTATGGGAGCATTGGTTATATTTCTGGACCAACCATCACAACGTTTTGTCATGACATAACAGCTGTCGTTAAATTTTTTGTCGCCAACTTTTATAAGGAAGTAATGACATCAAAAGCTTAGTAGAATTTTTATAGGACCTATGGTCAAGCATAGACCGATTCCAAAAAAAAATTTGTTAAAATTATTATGATTTCAAAAGAAAAAGTAAGAACCAAATATTATCTAAATACCAACATAATAAGATTGTTGATGGGCACAAAGACATTATTTCGGAAAGAAGCTTGTTGTATTATTGTGACTATGCGAAATTATGGACCGATTCTCGCTATTTTCAATAGACTTGGTCCTTATAGCAATTAGAACCTATGTACCAAATTTCATCAAATTATCTTTGAAATGGCGTTCTGTTCTTTGCGCACAGAACCAGCCACACGGACGGACGTCGTCAGATCGATTCAAAGTCGATCGGTGTACTTAAAACTGGGTCTAGGACTAACACGTTACAGTGTTACAAGCTCAACTATTGCGATGTGGGCAAGACAATATCTAGATATATTTTATATTTTTAAAGAATCTTAAATCTTCGATAGGCAAATGTCTGCACACACATTGAAGAGTATTTATAAATAACACCATTAACAACAACATATGTAGAATTCGTACAACAAAAACAATCGCAAAATGTAATAGTTTTGGTTTCCTATCGTAGCCTTAAATCGATTTAAATGCGAAAAATTTGTGCGAGAGTGTGTGTAAATAACATTTCTTCCCTTGTGAGTGCACATGATCTTAATTAAAAAAACACTAACTTGCACACGTTTACTAATAAAAAATTCACTAAATTTCTTTAATTAAAATTTCAACATAAAAATGCGTTTTTCGGATAATTTTAATAAAACAGAAAACTCAGCAACTTTTATTTCCTGCCTCTGGCAACTCCTTTCTACTTTAATGTTCTTGTAGTTCACTTTTAGTATCTCCTCCATATTCCTTTTCTATTAAAGTTTTTGTTATTTTGATGATTATGGTCGTGGGGTTAGTTGTTTATTTTTTGTTGTCATGAACGAAGTTGTTGTTGCTTGCTGGTTGCTCTAGTGGAGCGCTGATCAACATTACAACATGTGAGTGGAGTGAGTCTGAGACAACATAAAACGGTTACACGTATAATTTTTTTTCTTTTCGATGAACCTGCTATTTGAAATTCTTTTTTGGGTTCTGGTGGTACTCAGAACACATCTACAATTACTGGATTGCTGTTGATGTTTTTGTGTTTTATTTTGGCCAGAGGTCAATCACTTGTTTTTGAACTCAAATTTAAATTGCTTATGTGAGAAGTTTTCAGGAAGAGTATTATTTCAAAGCAACAGTTAGATTTAAAGCGTTTTGTTTTTATCTTGTTAGGTGAAGTGGGGAACATTAAAGTTATATTTAAATCAAAAATTTGTTAAGCAGCTTAAGTGCTTGGGAACTATGTTCACCTTCGGATTTAAACGTTCTAATCGAACAACAGAAACGATATGGGGAGATATCTGGCAGAGCGCACCGCTTCAAATTGAACAGGTGTCCTGACCTGTGACCTGTGGGGAAGTTAGAAAAACTGGTCCAATATAGATTAAAAAAGGACCCGGAGGTCTTTGAAACTTTCCAGACTTTACCTTCGGAACCTAATTGAGGTAATAACTGGCCACTGGACCATAAAGATACATTCCCAAAGGCTGGGAATCCCTTACAATGACTTATGTAAAAGTTGCAGCGACGAGAAGGAGGAAGAGTCAACGGAACGTCTTCTCTTTCATTGCCCGGCATTCGGAGACCTAAGACTCGAACTATGTATTTGGTCGGGAAATCCTAAGGGACAAAACTTGTCTCTCTAACATCGATTTGAATAGAAGCATCTTTATCATTGAATCAACAGAATGGCTGAGTGAGAATGTCAGCAGATAGGTAACATAGGACTCTTGGGAGTAGGTGAAATATGGTCACACAATGGGAACTAATTGCTGGACCTTCTTGAGCTGTGCTTTATTGCGGCTGCCTATGGAGCCTAACCTAACCTTGTAATCCTAATATTTCTCCAATAGTTTTTCTGAGCTTGTTAGAAAAAATCTTATATCAAGAACTCATAAAAAGTTTACCTATTCTGATCATAACTCTTCTCTGAAAAGTCTAAGTTACTGAGAACAGCTTTAGTTTTAAGCATTTATTAAACGCTTAAATCCAAAAATTCATCTGAGATAAAAACAAACTTTAAATATAATATTGGTTTTGGTTAATATAAACATTTTTTAAATAAACAAAATTTCCGAACTGATCCTTCAACTCTCTTCGTAAAGTTTTTAATTACAACACGTTTCTGAAAAATAAAACCTTCTGAATTAAAAAATTTGAGTTAAAACTAATATCTTTTTTCATTTCATCCTAACATTCTTCTAGGAAATAACTAGGAAATTTAGCTTTAATTAAAAGTTTAATTAAAAAAATTTCTAAATGCAATTTTTATTTTTGAAAATAAGATCAGACCAGATACTAAGATTGCTTTAGTAAAATCGTTTTGAAAAATCTATTCCCCCTTGAAATGAATAATTTTAATTTGAATTTAAAACTTCTTGGAAATGTATTTAAAAAGGTTCTGATGCGGGTTTTCGGAAAGCTTCAGATTCGGACATGTATTTTTTGAGATACAAAAACGTCAAATTAAATTTAAATTTTTTTCTCAAAAAATGTTAAATAACTATTGATTTAAAAAATTTCTAAAAAAAGAAATCTTTTGATCTGAACTGGAAAACTTTAGGAAAAACTTTTTAGAAAAGCTTTTTTTTTACACATTTGCTTAAAAACGAATCGCGTTCATCAGAATTTAATGACTATGAGAAACGTTTCTACTTTAAACATTTCTTTGTGAAATACGACCGACTGAGGGTGTGGAGTATTCTGGGTATCATCACTTCGAACTAACCTTTTCAATTGAGGGTTATCGTATATTGTAGTGACGCTAGTTACCAACACGGTCTATGCGGAGTCCTTGGGACTTTTATGAGAACAACATTTAAAGTAACCCTGTTATTGTAACAATTCTCTTCGGCTTAGATTATTTCTACCAAGCAATAGTCTCGTAGACCTTTAGCCCGTCACAGTAAAACAGCCCAGAGTTTCTGGCAGGAATCGTACCCGCATCTCTCGCACTGAAAGATTAGCTCTCTACCAAATGCACTGCCGGGGCACCCTTAAATACAGAACTTTACTTCAAGAAAAAACGTAAACAAAGTTTTTGATTGTAAGATTTTTTAAAATATTGGGATAAAAAACTATTAAGAAAGTTATCTGGTAGGTATCTTAAACAGGGATCGGCAAACACTATACACTATGTTAAGCTGAAGGTCCACACCATGCGTTCATGCGTAGTTGTGTATGATACTTCTTCTGCATTTTGTGCGGACCTTCGGCTTTACTTTTAAGAATTTCGTGGATTAAAAATAGGGCTTTAAAGAAAAAAACCACTGATCTAAAACTTCTAAACAAAACATCCGTTTGAGAAAAATGTTAATTTTTTTTTTAAAAACTTGAATTTTTCGCTCAGAGAAGCTTTTCAGAAGAACTTCTGATCTCGTTAAAAAAACAATTTTCTATCTGATCCAAACATTTACGAAACAAAAAATGCTTTTTAGAAAACCAACACTTTAATTTTTTTCAGAAAAGCTTTTGTTTCGTTATTTCTTAAAGGAAACATCTGCATTTGTTCTTTAGGCTCCCATGTCTTCCCATTTTCTCTTCGTTATTCTACTCTTCATTACCTTAAGTTTGAATGCATTTTTCATGTCGTAAATTAAGTTTATTTTCTTTTTTCTTACGTTTTCTTCGATTTTTTTTTTTGAGACACATGATGCACGTGTGTAAGCAAGTGAATGAGAGAGAGAGAGACTCGTACTGAACGTTGCGAATGCATGACTTGAATAATTGCGAAAATATTTTATTTCTTTGTATTTAATTCAAAATAAAATTGCAAAAAGCAAAAAAAAATAAAATAAAAAATGGGAAATTAATAGACAAAGCCCAGGTGTTGGTGTGTTGTGTTTACATGTGTAGAAAACTTTTAATTAATTTTTATGTAAATTAAACAACAACAACAAAATTTTCTTACTTATTTAATGAGGGAATTATTAACACAAAAACAAACATTCACTAGGAATTGTTTTAATAAAGAATTCCATTTAACGTATTAAAAAAAACTAGAATCTTGACGAACAACTTAAGCAAGTAATCCTGACAACTGAAAGTAACAGCATCTTCTTTTCATTTTAATTTATAACAGTTTGTTCTTGAATTATCTTTTTTTTTTATTTTGCATACATCTTTTTTGTTTAAATTGTGAATTGTTTGCTTCCTGAAGTCTAATAAGTAGTCCCATTATTATTATTTTTTTCCATAATTTTTATTACTTAAGGAAGTTAAGTTTCTTTGTTTTAACAAAAACCCCAATATTGCATGTAAAATTGCTTATAATATTTCATTAGTTTGCATCGTTAATAAAAATTAACAAAATATTTATTTGTTAACAAACAAAATTTTAACAATTTTGTTAAATTAAAGCAAAAGAAAATAAAGAAAAATAACTATGTCAATTGGGATTTTTATAATAGAAAATTTAAAAAATAATTTTTTTTAATTATTTAAATCAAAAATTAGCAAAAAAAAAAAACGGGAAGATATCTTCGGTGGGGCTGTTATTCTCCAATAGTTCTCTGTTGAACCTTGTTAAAAAAAAGCCTATACATATTTCCAATTTCATTAAAATCAGTTCAGCTACTTAACCGATAAAGAAAACGCAAAAGTCACTTTCGCATTCGGTCAGGGGACGGTCGAGCGGACATAAAGACTAGAGGGTGAACAGCGTACTCATGTTAAAATGGCTTTGTTTGCTTTTAAGTACGAAGACTAGACTCAACAGAAAAATAAATTCATCCGTACTCAAATCAATCCGAAACGGTATTAATAGTACGGTGAGTACGGATTTTGTTGAATCAAGTACAGAAAGATAAATTCAAATAGTCATTATCAGTCCCGAAATACTTAAAAGCTTATTCAATCGTGAATTTGTAATTAAAATAATCTGAAAATGAGATTGATTTAAGTAAAACTGAGATTAAACCAATCTAAAATGCGCTTGATTCCGGTATTGAAAAGTTTATTCAATCTCGAATTCGTACTTGAAATAAACCAAAAGTGAAATTAGAAGGATAATTTTTTTATGGTTGATTTACTTACCCTTTTTACACCTTACAAAATTTCAATTATAAAACACCAGCATCATTCCTGATATGGTTTTTTCTTTAAAAACTTTATGTACATATATAACTAAAAATATAAACTAAATGAGAAGCAAGAGTTCTCAAATTTACTTTTTAAACATGAAATTAATGTGATTTCGTCTTGTTCGGTTGTTTTTGTTGTTTATACACACAACAAGCAAATCTTTTTTTAACTACTTATGTGGTGTTGTTGTAGTGTCTACAACAAACTTTGACAAGTAAAATGAGATTAAAACGCTCACTTTGTAATCTTACTCTAAGAGTGGCACTAACAACGAAAAGTTTAATCGTTTTTTACTTGGTTTAAGAATTTTGTACTTATTTTAAGAAATTCCGCGATTTATTTTCAAAAGCAATCCCATTTAGGATTGTTTTAGGTATGTTTTAGTGTTCTTCGTACTTGAAATTTAGAGTACGACTCGTACTTAAAGTAACTATAAAAAAACTTAATTTATATTTTCTTTCTGCGAATTGCTCTTATAGATGTCTTCTTAAACCATAATTAATATTTTCTGAGTACAGGAGGCTTAGCGCCCCTGGATGCTCTCCTTAGCACTTTAGAGGAACCTTCCATTTTTCATTTTGTTGAAAAATTTGTAAAATCGGACCGGCAGTGCCGGAGATTACCTCATACAAACATAGAAACATACAATCTTTTCAGTTTTATAATATTAGTATAGATTGGTTCCGGTTAAAAATTAAAAATTATGTCGGCCCTACTGGCTCGGCAGGCTCCAATCTTTTACCAAAATTCTCAATCACGTTTTTCAATAAACTGTTCTCAATGGTTGATATCTGCTTGATAATATTCTTTTTAACCTCTTTAACTATTGATTATTGCTCTATACATTCGATTTAAAAAAACCCCAAAAAAATAGTATAAAGTTGTCAAATCGCACGATCTTGGTGTCCAATCATAATCATCCTGTTGAAACCACATTTTCTCTTCTATTACGGCCATGTGTACACACATTGAACATTAAAAACAACATATGTATCCTTCTCCGAGAAAGGGGACATATTGTGTGAAAATTTGGTTTTGAGAAAAACTCATTTCATCTTATCCCACAGGTCTTAATCATAAATGTTCCGCCACAAAAAGCTTCTCAGAAAAGCTCTTTAGTTCTTTTTTGTTCTTATTTTGCAGCGGTAAATCAAGTAAATGGGTTTTCAAACACACACACACAAAAGTAAATATGTGATGAACATCACTGTTCTTAAACTAAAGTAATCTTTATTTTCTTTTATTTTATCTAAACTTACTAACCTTTTTAGAACTATAATTGGTTATACAACTACCTGACCTTTAAGCTACACAGTTAACCTGAGCAATTACACAATTAAATCCTTTCGCACACTTCATATCCTTGCAGGAAAAAAACTCAATTCGACGTAGGTTGCATAAATGTGTTGGGTAATTTTTTTTAGTTCTTAATTTACTTACAAATTATAATTGTTATTGTACTAAAAAGAATATTTCTGTGTGGCCAAGTCATGTTAATTTCAACATTTTAGTTACACCCTTTTTTTTTTTGTTTCAAAATTTTTACACAATGAGTTTTTGTTTGTTGTTTCTTTTTTTTTGTTTCAAGAAACCACAATAATTTAATGTACTTGGTTTTCAAGGTAATTTGATATAAGAAAATTTAAATAAATAAAACAAATAAATGCCCAGATGCGAGCAAAAATTAAAAAAAAAAAAACCAAACGGACGGACTGACATTTGAACAGTCGTATGGTTTTTGCAAGTTTATACTTTGTGTGGAAAAACATTATTTTTCTAATGACAAAAACATTTATTCATTGACATTTGAGGAAACTTTGCTAGAAACTTAGAAACAAAACGCGTATTGTATGGAATATCGGCGGAAAAAAGCGAACAAAATCGAAATAAAAAACATTGTTGGAATAATAATACCAGTCTAATGACTAATTGTTAAATTGAAACAAAGTTTAAAGGTTTCTTATACAAGAAAAAACAAAATTTAAACAAAAGGTGACAATATACATAATATGTACATATATATTTTTTCATTTTCTTTAAATCATTTAAATTCATTAAAGATTTTCGAATTTAAGTTAAAACAGTTCTCATTTATTTGCGAAATTGGCTTCAAACTGTTATTTTTGAAATCAGAATAATTTTTGTCTTCTTCAAATTCAAGTTTTCTTAATTAAAAATTGTTTTCAGAATTTCGAAATTAATCTTTAAAAGTTCGAATGTAGTAAAATGCTCAAAATCTGGAGTTTTAAATTTTCTGTATGTTATGAAAATTATGTTATGTTATGTTTCGAAATTAAGTGCGAAAATTTTCACATTTTTAATAATGTCACAACAGTGTTCGAAAATAAACAGTACATTATTTAACGTTCGGCTCACAAACACTAAAAAATTGATAGAGCCGAACATTATATAGTGTTCAGATCTTCGGTAAAAAACAGAACAATTGTAGTGGCACTGTAGACAAACATTATATTTTAATGTTCTATAATGTTTCTTGTTTTACATTGATAAAAAAATGAACAAACAAAAATGTTTAGCAACGACCGCAGCACGAACACCTTGTGTGTGCATTGTGTATATTTTTTGTTTGTGTAAAATTATTTTAATGGTTTTTGGTTTTTGTAAAAAAAAATTTGGTTTTTTTTTACCAGCTGAACCGAACACAAAGAAGTTTGTGGTTAAAAAAAATCGAAAAGAATTAAATGCTCTCATCTTCTGTTAAGTTGGATAAAATCAGTATTATTTTTGTGTTCGAATGATTCGATGTTCGAACGTTATTTTTTTAAGATTTTCTACACAAACACTATTAGCACAAATCTACTAAACCGAACACTAAGGAGCGATAGTAAGTGTTTATTTTCGAACATTTCTTATTAATGGTATAGATAATTTAAATTTAAAAATTTTTGAAAATATTTAAACGAAATGAAACTAAAATTAAAGTTTTCAAAGCATTTATATGAAATATTTTGTTAATTCTTTAAATATTCTGCATTAATTTGAGTTTTGTTATTTTTTTTAATTTACTTTCGAAATTTTCGAAAATATCTAACAACCTTAAAATGTAAAAATATGTACATATTATAAAAAAAAGTTGTTGTATATGAATGAAACTAATTTTTTAACACTCCACTTTTTTCAGAATTTGTGTTATTAAAAATTATACTAAGCAAATTTTAAATTAACTTTTGAAAAATTCAATATTTAATAAAAATATCAAAATCTATACTTTAAACTATGTTTTTCAATAAACAACTTTATTTCCTTGTTCATTTAATGAACAGTTTAAGTGTTCTAATCATTCTTTGAAAATTTCGAGTTTAATTTTGAAAATTGTGAAATTTAAACAAAAGCTGGAAAACCGGTGTTGAGAGAAGACTTATTAAATTCGTTTTTTTTTATTCAAGTTAAAATTTTGTGTTTTGTTTCTTTTATGTATTAATAAAATTAATTTCGAAAAATTCGAAAGTAAATTACAATCTTAAAACTTATATTTAAAGATTTTTTAATCAGCAAATAAATGTTTTTCTATGTTTATTAAATTAAAGTTAAAATGCTTTAAATATTGTTGACTGTTTCGAAATTTAATTAAAAAAAGTTTAAATAAATGATTATTAAAAAATCTATGTGTGTGTAAGTTGTAAATAAATCCTTAAAAAAATTCCCTAACAAAAATGCCGTAATGTCATTTACATCAATAATAATCGATTACTCGTTCCAAAAAGAACCCAAAAAGCTAAAATGTTTGTTAAAAAAAAAACAATTTAATGCAAGTTAGTGAGCATATGTTCTGGTTTTTCTATTTATTAGTTTTTACATTAATCAGCAACTTTAAAAAGGTTTTTTGGTTGGGGGTTTTTTCATTACCTTATTTATCTTATTTTTCCAAAAACAATAACGTTTGCTTGTAGTACGTATGACTATAATCCAAGCTGCCATTTACAACAAATAATTGCTAAATTTAAAATGTTGCATTACAAAGACATTAGAGACAACAAAACACCCACCTACCTTGAAAATTGCCAAGATTTGAAGCTGAGATGGTGTTGCTGGCACTGAGATGTGGAGGTGCTGGTCTTGACTTAGTGGGGTGTTATTACAGTGTAATTTTCAATTCTTAATTCTAAGTATTTAATTCTCAATCACAATTTGATTTGCTCATGCAACCATCCAACCAACAAAAGCCAATATCGCATGTTGCCTAAAGGTGTGAAACAATGTTTTATTTATATTTATGACGACAGTTCAGAAGATGATAATGTCGGTGACTAGATCATTGATTTAGAAGATGGTGACTTTGATGATCTGTTGATGATGATCGCAGATGGTATCAATAGATAAAAAATCAAGTTTTTTTTTTTAGAAAAGGGAGTGTTTTTGTTTAGTTTTTTTGAAACTACATATTTTTAAATTAACTTTGTTAATGAGTTTTTAATGTTTATGCAGGAAAATGAACACGAATGTTTTAAATAAAATGCAAGTAACACACATTTTTTTTGCAAGATTTAGAAAAATAAACACACAAATGCTTAGTAAGGGTTAGTTAAAAATAGTTAAAAAAGAGCAATCTTTTTCTTGATTTAATTAAGTAAAAGTTAGAAGAAGGTTTAAAATCTTTATTGAAATTAAAAGAAGGCCATTTTTTTGCATGAAAGATAATTCTAGGTCTTTATTTTAATTCCGAATTTTTCGAACTTAATATCGAAATTTTTTTTAAAAAGGTATAAAAGGCATAAAAAAACTATTTTCGTAAATTTAAAAATCTTTTTATGCATTCAAAATATCAAACTTTCTTTATTGTTTAAAATCTCTATTGAAATTATAAATATATTTATATTTCTTGCATGAGAAATTAATTTATAGACTTTATTTTAATTTTGAATTTTTTGAACTTAATTTCGGAATTTTCGAAATCTTTTTAAATTAGGCTTAAATTGCATAAATAAATAATTCTTGTAAGTTCAAAAATGTTCTTATGCATTCAATATACCAAACATAAAATTTTTAAAAATATAAATAAAGCGTTTTTTTCGCTTGAAATCAGTGTTCGAAAAAAAACAGTACGTTATTTAGCGTTCGGCTCACACACCCAAGAACGATATTTATTTTTTTAGTAATTGTGTAGACGAACACAACCCTAAATACCGTTCGTAACTATTTTCAAGAAAGAGCCGAACATTATATAATGTTCTGTTCTTCGTTAAAAAAACAGAACATTTGTAGTGATACTGTACACAAACATTATATTTTAATGTTCTATAATGTTCGTTTTTTATATTGCTAAATAAATGAGCAAACAAAAAATTTTAGGAACGAATGCACCACGTGTAAAATTATTTTGCTGGCTTTTTGCTTTTTTTTGTATGTGTATTTTGTTTTTGCAAAAGGTACGAACATTCATGAGCCGAACCGAACACAATAAAGTTTGCGGATTTAAAAAAACCGAATGGAATTAATCTTTAATGGTTTTCTACACAAACACTATTAGCTTTGTGTTTTCCACAAATCTACCGAACCGAACATTATTTTCGAACACTGCTTGAGATTAATATTAAAGTTTTTTTTTTGGTTTCAAATATTTCGAACTTAATTTTGATATTTTTTAAATTCAAATTAATTCTAAAAATTTGCGTTAAAAGCATTAATACAACATTAATTAACTCGTAAAAAAAATTTATAAGCTTTTAACAAAATTACGATTTTTTTTAAAATTTAGCTAGACATTTTCGAAATTCCTAAAAATACTAAAAATTTTGCAATTAAAGCATCTGTAACAATTTGCAACTATTTTTAAGGCTTATATTTTGATGTCGATATTTTCGAAATTGATGCCGAAGTTTTCGAACATTACTAAAAATCCATAAATTTTAACTTTTAATATGAACAAAAGCATTTGTAAGTTATATAATTAAGTTTACACTGAACTTCATGTTAAAAACAAATTAAATTGCCTTTTTGTTTTTGAAGTTCTTGAGTTTAATTTCAGTTTCTTAAAATGAACCTTCTTTTGCCGTTATTATTGTAAGCCTTGAGAGGTCGCCTTAAGTTATATTTCAACTGCCTTTTTATACATATTTTTATTCTTTTCCCGCAATTTTATCTTCTTTTTTTTTCTCTTCAGATCTTACTTTAGTTAAAAGTTCAAGTTGAAATATTTCCTACTTTTAAAAAATTAAAAAAAAAAAGAAACAAATACTGAAAAGAATAGTTAGTTGCATTACGTAGAGCTTTATTATTACTATTATGTTATTGTTGTTATTATTATTGTTATTTTATCTAACAATAAATAATATACGGGTAAATCTGACTGTTGCAAGAGCAGTTAAAGTTGTAGTAGTAGTAGACCTCATTTTAAGCCAGATGTGTTGTAATAAGACCTACTTTTAAATTTGTATTTTTTTTGCTGTTGCTACAAAATGTGTCTGTTTTGGTGCAGTTGCAATAGAAAATGTTGCTGTTTTTTGCTTCAAGAGGCATGCGAATGATGGCGATGATGATGGATGCACTTAAAATGCAATGCAATGAACACAAAAAATGGAAATATATAGTTGAATGTTATGAATGAAATTAAACACACAAAAGTGGGGCATGAAAGAATGCTGAAGGAAAAAACTTAAATAGAAATAAACAAAAAAAAAATTTATAAAAAAAGTTAAAATTGTGTGAATGTGAGAAAATATTTTTTTGTTTTTATTATAAACAAATAGAACGAACAATAGGAATTTGTTAAAATAAAATAAATGAGATTTACATTTAAATATATTAATGTTGTTGTTTAGTTAGATATTAGAAAAATAATTAGATATTAAATGCCATAACCAGACATTTAAATTTATAATTGAATAACACTATTATTTCATATTTACAAATGTTTTGTTTAATCTAACGAAAAGTGGTTCAATTCGCATCCAAAAATCTGTGGATGGATATAAAAACAAAACTAATAAAAATTTTAATTAAAAGAGAATTTTATACAAGAAATTGGAATTCTAAAATAAATTTCATTAAAAACCTTATAGGTTTTTAAAAATTACATAAAAATGTTCTGCAATAAGACAAAATATTATTAAATTTTCTTTAAATGCAATCTACTTAAACACTAGATGACAATTAAATATAATAAATGCAGTTAATTGAATCCTTATTAAAATCCTAAAAACTATGCTTACAATTCTATTATTACGAATATTTTGTTCAATATCACACAAAATTATTCTTGTTGTCATTTAAAAAGTTGTAGTTGAAGATAAGATAACTAATAAAATTAATAATCACATAATAAGTAGTTTTAACCAGAAATTTCAATACTAAACTGAAGTCTAAATTAAATTAATTCGGTTTTAAAGTTACGAATATTTTTTCAATATGACTAAGGGATATCAAAATATGTATAAAAACAGCTATTAAACTAATTTTATATAATATACATATACAATTCACTTTAATTCAACATGACGTAACATTCGGTTTTCGATTATTCGAAAATTTTTAATTTTTACAGCAATAGCTAAACGTAGTATATTTTATATACACCGTTTTTATGTTGATTGACAACGTTAAAGATTTATTAAGAAAACCTCGGCGACTGGATTTTATTTTGCACAGTGGGACAGAACATTGAAATTCATAAAAGCATGTGTCTAAAAAAGTTTTTTTTGTTCTGGTGCATATTTAAGGGCAAATAGCCCTTAATTTTAAACTATCTATTGTATACATACTTTTTTCGAAATTAATAATTAGGCTTAAAATCTGTTTAAAACCTTTTTTAAGTCTTATGTAAGATTTAGAAGAGTCTGTGACACATATTTTGAATTTTTAGAAATTCCTGAAGCTTAAATCAGTATAAAAATCCTTAATTATCAATTTTTTGACTCCTCATTAATGATCCGAAAAGGAATTTTTAAAATTACTTAAATTATCTTTTAAGGAATTTCGAATTATTCGAAATTGATCTCGAACATTTGGAAAATAAAGTTTTATTACGCCCTAATTTAGATATATGTCATTTTCACAATCTTCGAAAATTGCAAAATTAAGTAAAAAAAAAAATAAATTTTTTTCGAACAAAATGCTAAAAATCGGTAATAAAAACATTTATTTTCAATTTGTTCTTCTCTTTTAGTAAGTAATTGCTCTCGAAGTTCTTAAAATTCCAAAAAGCAGAAAAATATTTTGGATTGCTTTAAATACAGCTTTTAAGGGGGTTTGAAAGTTTCGAAATTAAGCTAAGAAAAAATAGAATTTTCAAAAAAGGTAAAAAAAAATAAATAAAACTTAAAAATGGTCTATATACACTTTTAACCTGCAATTTTAAATTACAATTTTACACATTTTTTAGAACTTCGAATTTTTCAAACTTATTTCAAAATATTTCGAAATTCATAAAAATGCTTTAAATCTGTGTTATAGCTTATTTTAAAAAATAGACCAGAGTCTCTAACGGGAATCGAAACCGCAATCCTCGCACTAATAGACTGGATTAGGAAACTACCAAAGAGCTAAACTTGGCACGGCAAATGTATTAATTTTTTGTTACAGTCAAAAAACTCTTCAAAAAATTGCACAGTGAGCCAGCACTTTGATAAATGCAAATGGTTTTATTTTTAAATAAAAATTTTAATTTCATATTTTTTTTCAAGTTACTATTTTCTTCCCATTGTGCCTTCTGGCGCTTAGAATATATACAAATCATAGAACTCTACTCAGCAGCAACCTCCAATAACACCTTTTACTAGTTCAAAAATAAATCGGTGACGATAGCAAAATTTATTTAACTATAAATTAAAAAAAAAAATACTTACAAAGCATTACAAGAAAAAAAAGCTATTGAGAATGAAAAATAAATTAAAAAAATCTGAGTTTAATAAGAACTTCTCGGTGCCCTAAAAGAACTAAACAATTTTCTTAAGCAATGCTTCTATTAAAATAGAAAAATAAAAATAGAATTGCAATTATTTTTTCAGTATTGTGAAACTGAAATTAATGCTTTACAATACTGAATAATTATTCCGATTCGTTCAGTATTGACAGAAATAATTAGATTTTAAATTGCTTTCGAATCGAGAAAGTACTCGATCACGACTGCCAGAATCAGGCTACAGGTGTCTAAATAGCCGACTGCTTTATTCATATTTGCGCATAACAAAGCTTTTTCAGCCTCTAGCGGGGGTGTCTTCACCACATCAACGATAACTGTAGAATAGCGTATTGCTCTGAACGAGATTGCGAAACAGTATAATATAAAGCTGGTTTGAATCCCAGGAAAACTATACTGCCGACAACCTGGTTTAACAGGGGTATAATAAGACTTTATGTTTTTAGACAAGCTTGTTTGCAACATAAGTCGTACACTTAGGCTTAATCGTGAATGCCAGGTGAAAATATCTACTCTTTGCTTAGAACGTAATGTCCTGGATATAGTGTGGAGAATACCAAACTTATGCAAATATGCACCCATGAAATGAGACTGGGCACGCAAAATAATGAATGCTTTATGAGTTGTCTCCGTAAATGGGGGGGGGGGGGGGCGGTATATAGGTATTTAGGAGTAGGGGTAGGATTAAAATAAATCTTGCTTTTCAGCCGGGAATTAAAATTGTTGGAAACAGAAGTGATGCATATGGAGTATTTAAGCTCCATGACTAACTGTATTACAAAGGGGCCGCTATAGGACCTTAGTAAGCAGACATCGTGTTTATTTTCTTCACGGCTGCCCAATGAACCTAACCTTATCTCTTACTGTGATTACGAGTTAAAACTCAACATTCGAAACTCACTTTAATGAACAAACCAAAAAGTTCTACTTAACTTAAATATCACTGTGTGTAATTTTTTAAGTCATGGAAAAATAAACATATACGGATAAAAATATAACCATAAAGGACCAAAAAAAAAATAGACCCGTGTCTCCCAGTTTTGCCCGAAGTCATACACTTTTTAATTTATGGGCCCTTAAAGATTTGAGACCCGGTGCCTTTTTGGCAAAAAAGTGATCATTTTCTCAGGCTCATATCTTGCAAACCGTTCGGAATTTTCATTACCCCTATGAGACAAAGTTGTAGCTCCTGCCATAAAGAACAAAAGTTGTGAACATATAAAATCTAAAAAAATTCATCTTCGAGATCAAAATCATCGCAAAGAACTTAAAAAATTCGATTTTTTTATTTTACCTTTTTCCCCATTTCAGGTCCATAGGTAGCAAACCGTTCAAAATTTTTTTTTTTTTTTTTTTTTTTCATATACATATACATTTATATATACATATATATATATATATAGAAAACTTTATTTGTACAAAAGATTTTGATACATTTTAATTAATTCAAGGAAACAATCAACTGCTGAGAAAATTATCACTTTTTTTGCAAAAATGACACCGAGGCCCTAAATCTTTAAGGCAAAACTGGAAAACACGGGTCTTTTTATTTTGGTCCTTTATCGTTTTTTATTGTCCGTATATGGCTTTTTTTTTTCGTGTTGCACTGTGTATTCAATTGAAACTTTTGAAAATCTTAGCCAAATACGAAATTATTTTAGATGAAATCGAAATGACGTTTAATTAAATTGGCGGAATTGGAGAAGTGGGCGTGTCACTTCCCATACAAAGACATTATACATTTCTGTCTATCTGGTGAACGTGCAGAGCGAAAATCTCGGTTATCAATACACATCCCACAAAATGTTGGCAGAATTAAAATGGTGGGCGTGTCACAATCTTTTGTCGCAAAGTTAGTTTAAAAAAAGCTGTTTTGTCTTTTGTTGGTGTGGGTTTAGCCAACGTTAGCTGATGACGAAAGCTTTAAAAAAATAATTAATTTGAAAACACAAAAAAGTGCAAAAAGTGGTATTAAATTTTGTGATACATAAATGAAGAACTTTTATTTTTTATGTTTAATTTTAGTTTATTTTTGTAATAAAATGCTTAATTAAAAAAGTTGTTGTTGATTTTTTACTTTCAAAATTAGAATTTTTTGAAGAAGTTTGACGATTCGACGAAGAGTAACATAAATGTTCTAAAGTTAAGAGCAACCTATCAGGGTTAACAAGTAAATGGCAGGCATTCATTTATCGCCCCAGATTAATATTTCAATCACTTTTACAGGTTTTCTGCCTTTTTTCAATTTTCAAACCCTAAACGTTTAAAAAAATCACCCTTTATTGCAAAAGCAGTTAACTTAACGTAAACTTTTGTTTGTAGGGAACTTTTTGGTTCAAATCGTTAACCATTCAGCCAGCAAATCTGACTTTTCATGTTTATGATTTGTTGGTCTTCTCAGTTACTGTTTTTTTATTTTTGTTTGTTTCTAGTTTTTAAGATATTCAATAATTAAACTTTTTTTCCAGTTAAATTTATTGCTAGAATTTTGTTTTTGATTTTGTAGTTGTTGTTGCTGCTATTTTTGTAACTACATATTGGTTTTTTTCGAAAAAAAGCAGCACATGACATAAAAACGTGCTCAATTGTTTTTGCCAATACATACAATAATTTTTTTTTTAATTTTTCACAGTTGTTGTAGTTTTTCTTTAGAATTGTTAATATTTAGGTTGAATTTCGAGTAACTTTTTTGTTGAGTTTGGTGTTTTCGTTGGGTTTTATTGTTGCTGTAAGAATCAAAACATGCAATATTTTTCAATTTTTGTACTTTTCAATGAACAAAATTCTAATAAAAAAAATTAAAAATTTGTGTTGTCGTCAGATTTTGTTCGATTTAAAAAAAAAATTGTTGCTGCTGCTGGCTGTTGTTATTGTTCTTAATGCATTTGATTCATTGTTAGGAAATATAACAATAATAGAAAAACTAAAAACAACTTTGTTGCTGTTGTTGACTTGACTACAGTGGTTGACTGCTAATGATGACGTTGTTATTTCCAATACTTTGTTGCTGATTTTTTACTAGTTTTTAGCTGCGTTTATTAGTTAGTTTGTTTTTTTTTTTATAATTTTTCTAAAATAAATATTTCATTGCAACATTGTCAGTCACAGTCGTTGAATAATAAAAAAATTAATGCTTTTTGTTTCAATAATATGTTTTTTAATATGAATTCGTAAGATTTTTAGAAAAAAACTTTTTTTTGTTGCATATTATTGCATATTTTATTACATATTTAGCAATCAATTTCTCAACCAAAATATGTTAATCCTTTTGACTACTCGTATTTTGGGGCATTCGAGTAAATCTCTGCAACCAGAGAAAAAACATTTTTCAATATGGTCACCTCCAACAAAAGGCGTCATAACGTTGAATAATGTTGACATCAGTATTATGACAAGTTTCTTCGTTTTTGACCCCATGATTGTGATGTCAGCCTTAACATCACTTGGCCAAATTGTCATCAGGGTTAAAAACTGAAAGTGTATCATCAATGAGATGACATATCGGCATCATAAAAATCGGAGTCAGTTTAATAAACATGTAATCAGTGCGATGACTCTGTAACATCGGATAAAGCTTAGGCTCATTTTAATGACAAACTGACAAACAGTCATTAAATTGAGTCATTGGAATTTACTTAAGTCAAAGTGAGCGAATATTATTAATTATTTACCCGTTACACATGTTTGTTTAATTTTTTTTGTATTCCGCCCTTTCTATACAGAAGAACTCTCAATTAAAAGACACCAGCAGCATGCCAGATATGGTTTTCGTAATTATTCTACTTTATAAATGTGATGTATTTAAGTAAATAATTAAAGCAAATATAATATGGGAATTTTTGCTTCTTATTTGATGTCACTGTAGTCATATATGTACATAACAAAATTTTTATGATGACGTTAGTCATTGGATTAATGTCACTTTTTGCCTCATTGATGTAATTTTTAATGACATTGATTAAGATAAAGTAGCTTGTTTGAGTGGACCTTGTAATGCACATTAAAAACCTATCTTGTTGGTGTTGTTAGGATAAGTAACGGGTTTAGTTGCTCAATTCTATTAAGGCATCAAAATTTTTACGACATTTAGAGAAGTTCGATAGGACAAATCTTGATTTCATATGATGATTAACTCCGAAAGTAAAGAAATTCGATCTAGGACTTTTCCACCACCCTAATTTCTTATCTTAGATTTTTTTTAAATCAAAAGGCAACCCAACCACCCATTTCAATTCCATCCAGCGTCTTTAGCAGCAACAATCATTTTTCCTAAACTGGGTAAAATTTGTGAATTTGTTTGCAGTTTATTTTTCTAGTCTTAGAAAATATATTAAACAAAAACAAACAAAAAATAATAGGATAAAGGAAAAACAGAAGAAGTAAATAAATGAAAAAATAAAGATTTGTTTGCATTTTATGATTTGACTTTATGCAGATTTATTTTGCTGAAGCCTTCTCTTTCTTACTCACTCCTTCTTTTTGAAATTAAAAATAATAAAAAAATGAGATATTTTTTGTTTATCTTCTTAGAACAGTTGCCAGTATCAATTCGTTTCTAACTTTTCTGGCAGTTTCGTTATTGTTTTTTTTTATTCTTAAGAAGTCTTTTCAAAAGCACTTAAATTGTGCAGACGAAGGAATATTTATAAAAAGTAGAAAAAAAATTAAACAAGAATTCTAAGGATTTAATAAAAAAAATTTTAATATGTACTCCTAAAAAAGAGAAAAAAGTGGAACTTTACATTTAGCCATTCCACCAGTGTTGCCATTAGAAAAATTAAAAATAATAATTAAGAGGAAGCAGATTTAACCGATTTAAATGAAATTACATCTGAATATGAAATAAACGTTTTATTTCATAAAGAACTTTTACAAATATAAAAAACTCAAAAAAATTATCAAAAGGAGAATAATATTTTGAGTCGATTACAGAACTGAAGTTGTTAAGTTAAGTTAAGTTAAGTTAAGTTGTTAAAATATAATTTAAACAAAAATTACACCCGATCTGCACCTAAAATAATTTATCCACGCTCTTCCCACCAAACTAAAAATTATACCCAATTCGGGTTATTACCCACGAAGTGGTAGCACTGCATCCCACTTAGTTATAAGATTTTTTAAGAACCTTTACTGAAGTGCACGTGTTCCTTTAAGTTCTCTAAAACAAGTTTATTGCATCATGTTTATTATGATACGTACATACATATGTATGTATTTTGAAAATGTAACGAAAAACAGCTTTAAATAATAAAGTTCCTAGTACTGTCAAATCTCTGCCAAATTTTCAAGTGACATTTATTTGTCATAATCAGGGATGCTCTAAAAATGCAGTTGAATATTTTGCCTTATGCGACCAATGAAGGCAGAATAAATATATTTATCCTTTTTAGAGCTTTTTAATTATTTTGTCATCGAATTGTTAGGACATTTTTTTTTTGCATATTTCACCCCTTGCAGCATTTGTTTGCATAATTTAGTTTCAAGAGAATTTTTGCGGCACTTTTTAAGTTTATGGTGCATATTTCAACCTTTAAAAGCATATTTTGAAACATGTAAAATTTTTTTCAAATGCCTAAATTTTTTTTTAATTCAGGTGAAAAGATGACTTTTAACTTGTTTTAATATCGCCATCTACATTTAATTGCCACTCTAAAATTGTAAAGTCAAAGCAGGTTGGCGTTAAAGATAAATGTTAAAATGACCTGTCAAATTTTAAACATAAACAAAAATTAAGGAAAAAGCAAATGTATAGTATACAGTCGTTTGTGCTGATGTGTATAATACACAAAAATCTAGACCATCTTTTTGTATACCGGTCGAATCAGAATCACTGTTAAAAGTGATATTGCGATGTCCATCCATCCATCTGGCTTGTTATAAGTCCACGGTAACCTTGTGCGCCAAGTGCAAATTGCAATTTTGTAGAAAATTTGATAAAATTTGGTTATAATGTGCTAATTTTTCTAAGAATGACGCCAATGTAAATGGTAATAGTCGGTCAACACAAAATCGCCACTTTTTTCAATTAAACCCAAGGCGAATTCAACTACAGGTGGTTCGACACCACCTACAACAATTCAAAAACAACAGAAAAAAATTTTTTTGCATTCATTGTTAGTTCGAAAAGTTAACAATTTGTAGCAAAATACTAACAAATGAAAACAAATTAGTTCAAACTGTCAAAATCAGATGACGTTTCGACACCACCTGTAGTAAATTCATTAATATCACAAATTTTTTAATTAAAATCAATTATTATTTTTTTCTGAGTAAACTTTCACATAGCCCCAATACAAACTTCATTCCTAGTGTCTTTGTATCTATCCATTAACCATCTAATTATATTGGGTTTTAGGTTAAATTCTTTGGCCCACAGATGTCTTGTGGAGTCATCGTCATCTGCATCCATGGGCGGTATATCTACTCAGAAATAAGACACTCTTGATGTTCTGGGCATGAAAATCCAATGTAATGATCGTTTGGGAACCAGCATGTTTTCAAGTGTCGAAAGAAGCATTCAAGAGTCCTGGTTTCTTAAAACGACGCAAGAATTACTTCACTCCGTCTGATCTCCTCACTTTTTATACCTGGAATATCCGACCGAAAATGGAATACATTGAAATAAAAACACTCGGGATAAATCAAGTTTTGTATGATTACTTTAAGTACGAGTCGTACTAGGGAGATCGATCGAATAGTATTCGACCGGGTTTAACCGGTTTTTTTAAGTTTTGCCCAAGTCCAATATTTTAAAATGTCCATTTTTCGAAAATCGAATTAACCGGTTATTTTAGTAAAATGTGTAATTTACATACGTTTTCCTTGCTTTTGTTATAAATGTTCCCGTAATTTAAGTATTTTTCTAATTTAATTTTCTTCAAACTTAAACTTTTTATGAAGAATGTCAAAACAAAATGTAACAAAAGCATAATGAGCAGTGCAAATACAAATCAAAATACTACAAATAAAGTTCAGCTTAAAAAGTAATAAGCAATTTATCAGTATTTTAAATACAGGGTCCGCCAAATAACTTTTTTATTTTTTGAAAATGCTATAAAAAAAGCTACTGAATATTTTCTCAAATTTCTTTTTTTATTTGAAAGTACAATCCTTCCGGTTAATAATGGAAAATAATTTCATTCAAATGGCTGCCTCGGCTGGCCATACAGTAGCCTACACGATCGGTCCAATTTTTAAGCACATTATCGATTGTGTGCAACTGTGTTTCACCAATGGCTTCACGAATATTGTCCTTTAAAGCGTCAATTGTCTCTGGCTTGTCGGCGTAACACTTATCTCTGACGGCACCCCTCAAATAATAGTCCAACGGTGTCAAATCGCAGCTCCGAGGTGGCCAAACGACATCAGCTCTGCGGCTGATAATGCGATCTTCAAAAACAGGGCACAAAACATCGAGTGTCCTTCGGCTGTGTAGCACGTAGCGCCGTCCTGTTGAAACCAAATGTTGCCAATATCCTCCTCTTCAATTTATGTGAACACAAATTTGTTCAACATGTCCCGATAACGATCGCTATTGACTGTTACGGCCATTCCTTGTCCAATTTCGAAGAAAAATGGCCCAATTCTGGACCAAAATCCGCACTAAACAGTGACTCGTTTTGGGTGCAACGGCTTTTCAGTGTAAGCGTAAGGGGTTTCTGTGCCCCAAATGCGACAATTTTGCTTGTTTACATATCCGCCAAGATCAAAATGAGCTTCATCTGTAAGAATGATTTTTTTTGGCAAAATCGGCATCTTCTGTATGTCGATCGCAGGCCCACTTAGCGAAGCGAAAACGCATATTTCCCAGCGTTGTTCAAGCGTATACGCAACCATATTCGTTCAGCGGAAGGATAAAACTAATTATCTGTCAAATCAGACATGAGCTTAGTGTTACCATTCACGAAGTAAGCACTAGTTGAAAAAAAACGTTAGATGGCGGACCCGTTACTTTATATATCTTTATAAAGATGTCATCTCTGGTGATAATATCGAAGTGATTTAAAAGAGAATGGTGCTTAAACGGTCCTAAAATGACAAGTTGCAAAGGTTCTTCAACACCACGACTTATTTATCACCTTTAATTAATACAAAAGCTTGACATAAATAAACGCCAAGTAAAACTTGACTCTGCTCCAAGTAGTTTTTAAGAGACTGCAAATAATACTTTACTAAAATATGCTGCAAATAATATTAAAATCCCTGTAAGACAACAAATATCACATAGATGGTGATGGTAGATAAAATTCTGCACAAATAACTTTTATATGAATTTTTGCCTTAAAACATAACTTTGTTAGTGTGGGGCCATGGGTGTCCATCAGGTTCAAATAGGGTCGTACCGAATATAATACCGAATATAATTTTTGATGTATATACATATGTAGATTAAATGCGCGTAAAAACTTTTTTAGAGCATATTTCCGGTTTCCCTGTTCAAAATATTATGATATTTCCCAACCTAATATTGTGGACAGTTATGATGTTAATATATGTCAGTAACAAAATTTAAGAAAAACAATTAGCAGAATCTAAAAAAAATTAAAAATTATAAATAATAATAATTTGTCAATGCCTTGGAGGTTAAAAAAACAATCGGATGGAGTATTTAATTTAAAACAAAAGTGAAAATAACATTTGACTGAAAAAAATGAAAGTTAAATTAGTTTGACAACAAAATATTGCCATAAAACTATTAAAACCTACTTCGTCAAGGCGAGTTCAGCCCAGGTAATCTCGGTACTACAGCAGGTACAACTCGTACAAAAACCATTTGTTTTTGGAAAATCATTGTACAATGTCAAAAACAAAAACAAAGATAATACAAACAAAATTTTGACATCCAACAATGATAAAGCTAAAAAAAAGTTATCAGCAGGGCTTTTAAGACCACCTGCAATAAATTCGCCTTGTGCTTCGTAAACTAAATTTCAGAACTTCGTTGTAAATTAAAAACTACCAAGAATGAAATTTTTAACTCTCTAAAGTTTCTCTAAGATTAAAGTTGCGAAATTTTAAAATTTCTACCATTTTTTTTATTTACATATTTTTCAATGAAAATGTTTTTTTTATGACTGTTTTCCGCCCTTAAACTACTGTTTATCTGTCTATAAAAAAAAGCATGTGTTAGATTAAGATTTTAAATTTAATCAAATAAGTTTTTTAAACCTCTTGTCTTGTTTAAAACATATTCTTGTTTGTATATTCATAAAAAGCGAATGATTCTGTGGAATGAAATTATCATGTTAAGTTTGAGATATTTTTCAAAGCAATGAAAAAGATACTGAATATTTCTTCATATAGCAAAAACGAAATTGTGCCCCATTCCTGAAATTAAGAGGCTAGAAATTGCAAAAAAGAAAATTTTTTACCATAAATGAGGCCTTAATAAAATAAACTTTTCGTTTTAAAAGCTTGCTTTTTGTTGACGCAGTTGAAGACCGCCCGTCAAGCAAAAAACAGAAAACGATTAAAGCGGATTGGCTCAAATATTTTCTGTAGGCCAATGAAATAAATTCATTCCTTTAATAAGTCAAACGGCTTAGCATAATAAAAGGCCTCATTACCAGCCGCTTGAACACAAAAGAGAAGCCACCCTTATAAAATCAATTAAAACGCGTTGGCTATTGAACTGTTAATGACTAAACTGGCAAATAGTTAACGGCGTCAAAAACATCCGTAAAATTATAAAAAGTGGTAATCATCTGAAATTAATTTAATACCTACTGATTTATGTAATTTTTTTTATGGTTTTGAAAAATATAAAAGTTAAACTGATGAGGAGTTCAATGGCAAAAAAAGGCGTCTACCTTAATGCGGATCTAAGCTGGCTGATAGTTAACGGCGTTAAAACTGCTACTGAAACTTAAAAACGAAACAAGTTTCTGAAAACAAATGGAAATAAACTCTATATAATCATTGCCATCTGTGGATTGGATTTTAAACAAAATTCTTTTCGTCCATTCCATGGTTTACTAATTACCCGCGAGCTTGAGAGTCCGCTTATATTATACACATACGTACACTTTGCATAGGAGCTGGAGGTGTATAGCTTCCGCTGCTTGAGCAAAAATTCTAACCGTCGTAGGCCGAACTTTTCCACAAGGGTAAAAAATCAGCCTTCCATGTGGAAGTCTCCATGCCCGCGGTTTTGCGTATAAACCACAGCCACCACGTAATCTCTTCGGCAAAAAAGCTGCCTTTCGTTGAACCCTGTTGTAATTTCACGCCTTAAAAAAGGTGCCCCACCATCGTTCAGAGAACAACTTGTTAAAAATACACATTCTATTCCGCAAAGACAATCATCTTGAAAGCCAGAACGCATCAAGGAATCGTCTGACTGGTGCTTTTTGCCGGGGGCTTCTGACAGATGATAAGGAACCAGAGTCGTTCTCAAGAAATCACGAAGACTTCAGGATGCCTGTAATTTTGGATCTTTGTTGGACCCCAGGTACACGTGCATCTGATTTGCTCTGGAAGATGAAACACCAAAAAGTGAAATAAACTTGAGGTGATCCCTACACCCCCTGAAATGTTTTTTATGAATATGGTGGTTAATATACAAAAATAACTGAAAATATAAACTAAATGAGAAGAGTTCTCAATTATACTTTTCAAACATGAAAATAATGTGTTTTCGTCTTGTTCTGTTAAAGTAAGTATAAAAAACATTATTTATCCCTAGTGTTTTTCTGCTAATCTGGGATGATTTAAATATCGCAGCAGATTTTTAGCTCCAAAGAGAGACTCCCCTACGAATATTGACATCCCGTATTAACCAGCGATGTATTTAGTAACCACAGCCACCTCATGTTCTCCAAAAGGAATTCTTTCAAAGAAGGACAAGACAATCTTCCAAATCCTTAAGATCCAAAAAGTATACTAATTGAGATCTCAGCAATAGTCAGATGGGTTGCTTGCCGGGGGCTTCTGACTCCCGGGCCGAATCTTTGGGGTCTAATTAACAGAGACCTGTAATTTCGGATAGTAGGCGCTCTAAGGTATGCATACACCTTTTCGCCCTAGAGAATATCGATTCAACAGTAAACTTTATTTTTGATGAAATAAGGTCCGATGTGATGCCACCAGCCAGCGTGAAAAGGAGTAAAGTGTAAATCTAATAATTTTGATTTGCCAGAATATTCTGATCATAAATATTAAAAGTAAGCGCAAAACGACAGCTCCTTTGATAGTAGACCTTTTTTTTTTAATCAGTCCAAATTTTTTAAATTTAGCTCTAAAATATGATTTAAGTTCGAGAAAAACATTTTTAACACTGTCTTTAATTGCTCGAAAATAAAACCCCTGCTGAGTTTAAATGCAGCCAAATTTGTTAAAAATAAAAATAAAACTTATTAATCGATTTTGAAAATATATATTTGTGACTGGGGCTGATTTAATAAATATTAATGTATGTCTGAACCGACTTTAAACACCAATGTAGGTGTTTGCACCTTACAATATCCACCATCCATCCATCCACCAGTACTAACATATTTCTTTATTGTTGTTACTGTTGCTGTTGTTCTTGTTTCCATATTCATTTCCATGCCATAAAAACCAAACAAACAATTTCGTTTTTTTTTTGTCTTCTATGTGTTCATCTTGCACGTTTTATTTTATGTAAATTTGTTTAATTTTTTTTTTTGTTATTCCACCGATTTTTGCTGCATCAACAGCAGCATGTGTCAGGGTATTACAATGCACAGAGTACACAGTGTTTTGTGTAGGTTGATTGTTTAATGTCGTCATTCGTACTACTGTGGTCGCTGCTGCTGCTGTTGTTGTTATCAAGTTTTGTTGCTCTATGGTGTTGTTGTCATTGAATGCAACCTGGAGCTATCTTGTTCACATATACTCATTCGTACCAACCATCTCCATATGAAGTTGGATGCAGTCAGTTGATGGTAGTGGGTTGCTTTAAAAACCTATTTTGAAATATTGTAGAATTAAAAAAAACTCAGTTTTTTTCTCATAACTTTTATTTTTGTTGGCTTTCGATTTAATATTTTATTTTATGTTAAAAATTTTGTAAATTTTGTCAGTTATCTTTTTGAAGTCTTTGTAGGATTTGTTGTTGGTTTGGTCAAACATTCGGAAAAATATGTTAAACAAAAATAATAATTGTCACTTTTATTAGCTACAAAATGAAGAAAAGAAAAAAAAATTAAATGGACTTTAATGTACATAAAACTAAAGTGCACTTTGTTAGTTAATGTCAGTTTAAGTTTTTTCTGTAGAGAATTAGTTAAAATACACTACACAATATTTTAAAGACTTTAAAATAAACAAAAAAAAAAAAAACAAATACTTTAAGGGCAAATTAGACATTCCATAATGACATAACAGTACAGTACTTTTCGCTTATAGTCCATTCCGCTTAAAGGCCAAAAACGGATATAAGCCAAAACTGTCATATTCACATTCAGATTTTTTCGAATTTCATACAAATTATTTGTTCTAAGGTCCATTTCGCTTGTAGTCCATTTTCGTTTAAAAGCCACATTTTCTTAACATGCGTATATAATGCGTTCGCTTATAGTCCACTCTGTTTTTTATATATTTTTAATCAACTGGCAACATGTTTTAATTTACCTTTCTGGCAATTACAGCACACGCTCGGAAATTCGATCCACTTTGTTTTTAGGGCGATTCGAGTTTCCGAATTATTCGAATTTCTGGACGGTTTTTTTTTACAAAAATTTAGATAAATTTGACCATAAACATATGCAAAACTATACTTTTTTTTAATTTTAGTTTATTTAACATCAAAACTATAAAAAACTTAACGAAATATAAAAAATAACAATTCAGTTCATTTGACTTTATTTAGTATGTGTAATACAAACACCAAAAAAACTGAGTTTTAAACTCTAACAACATCAAGTTGATTCTGAGAGTTCGAATTTCTGAGCGTCTACCGTATTATAAATGCCAAATTTCGCAGTTTATATTTCATGACATGGTGTCTTCGTCTGACAATTTTCCAACGTCCAACTTCATAAAAAAAAGCTAATAAAAATGAAGGAGTTTTTTTTATATAGACTTTGACGTTTGGTATAACAAAAAACTGTCAGGTGGAGACCCCATGTAAAGATCCTATGAAATTGATATTTATGTTGTGTTTGATTTCGTCATCCAAAAAATTAAAATGAATCTCATACGCATTTGTTTTTATTGAAATCTTTTAAAGCATTTGAATTAATTAATTAAAAAGATTTTTGTTTTAACTATTTATATAAATTAAATCAATATTTGGTTATGTTTAAAATAAACTTTTATTTTGTTTAAAAATATAGTGGTTTTATTGAAGAAAATAATTTTTATATAGTCCAAAATGTGGATTACACTAGGTTTCACTTATTATCCATAAAATGGCTTATAAAAAAATCGGTTATAGTCCAAATTCGCTTATAGTCCACAAAAGTTGTGCAACTATAGTAGTGGACTATAAGCGAAAAGTACTGTAACTATAAACACAGAAACCAAAATGTATCGTAAGTCTCCTATAATTATATACATTGTTGGGCTATAAGGTTGGTTCAAACCGCATTCGATATCGAGTAAACTATCGTATCGAGTAAACTATTTTATTTTTTTCCCTACGATAGACACTGCTTATCGAATGAAAGCTTGAGAGATGTTATGCTATGTTCATACTACGTTAAAAACCACTCGTTTCGCTCTCTAAAACTAGATTGCCGAACATGCTCAAACGAATCATTCTTGTTTCATTTTCACATTTTTTTCTTGTTGTTAGTGTGATTTTATTTAAAATATTCAACATTTTTTATTTTTCGAATTTATTCTATGAGCTAAATTTCAGTTATGTATTTTATAAAGCTTTTTTGTAATAGTCATATTCCTTCAATTTTTCAGAAATGACTTTATACACT
The DNA here is from genome assembly GCA_949318255.1 of Pollenia labialis. Classification (NCBI taxonomy): domain Eukaryota; kingdom Metazoa; phylum Arthropoda; class Insecta; order Diptera; family Polleniidae; genus Pollenia; species Pollenia labialis. The sequence continues at coordinate 132,394,792 of OX439140.1, forward strand.
ATCAGACTATTATATTATATTGTAACCTTCGGAAGGAAATAATTCCCAGTTTCTATTTATTTAAAATAGTTAAAAAAGTTATTTAATGTTAAAAATATATTATTTAATACTTTTATTAATAACGGCTCCGCCATCAAACGTTTTTTTTTCAACTAGTGCTTATTTCGTGAATGGCAACACTTAGCTCATATCTGATTTGACAGATAATTAGTTTTATCCTTCCGCTGAACGAATATGGTTGTTTATACGCTTGAACAACGCTGGGAAATATGCGTTTTCGCTTCACAGAAGATGCCAATTTTGCCAAAAAAAAAATCATCCATTCAGATGAAGCTCATTTTGATCTTGGCGGATTTGTAAACAAGCAAAATTGTCGCATTTGGGGCACAGAAAACCCGCACGCATACATTGAAAAGCCGTTGCACCCAAAACGAGTCACTGTTTGGTGCGGATTTTGGTCCAGAGGCATAATTGGGCCATTTTTCTTCGAAAATGGACAAGGAGTGGCCGTTACAGTCAATGGCGATCGTTATCGGGCCATGTTGAACGAATTTGTGTTCACATAAGTTGAAGAGGAGGATATTGGCAACATTTGGTTTCAACAGGACGGGGCTACGTGCTACACAGCCGAAGGACACTCGATGTTTTGTGCCCTGTTTTTGAAGATCGCATTATCAGCCGCAGAGCTGATGTCGTTTGGCCACCTCGGAGCTGCGATTTGACACCGTTGGACTATTATTTGTGTGGTGCTGTCAAAGATAATTGTTACGCCGACAAGCCAGAGACAATTGACGCTTTAAAGGACAATATTCGTGCAGCCATTGGTGAAATACAGCTGCACACAATCGATAATGTGCTTAAAAATTGGACCGACCGTGTAGGCTACTGCATGGCCATTATTATTATTATAATGTATTATTATTTTATAATTATCACTTTATTTTATTAATAATCAATTTTTATTTTGTTTTTTTTCTTACTTTTGATTTGATTTGAGCTAGTTCAGATAAACTAACGATAATTGTTATCAATATTGGAAATGATAGTACATTTTTCCTGTTTCGCAGCATCTTTCAAAATGAAACGACCTGTTTCGCTCTCAAAGTTTTGTATGGCAAAACTTGTTGTTTCAATCATGTGTGGAGCTCGAAACAGGATTGGGAGAGCGAAACACGAATATTGCTGTCCGTGTGAACATGGTATTATGACAGGTTACCCGATATCGAATGCTTTCATCTCAAATTACGATAAATTTCATTCAATATCGATTAATATGAAACCAACATAAAAAATGTCGATCAATTTTGCTCAATATCGTATGCAGTGATGAGACCCTTGTTTTTTATGGTTATGGTTATGTAACGTCTGATTGGACCTTTGGTTGTAAGGACCATATAAAGTAATAAGTTTCTATTATATTATCTTAAAAATTTCTTTTTCTTTTCTCCAAACTAGTAACCGGATTAAAATAATTTGTAAAATAAATATTACGAAAAATAGTAAAAAGTTTTGAGAGTTGGAATTTGTAGCCACCCTGTTTGTATTCAAAGAGTTTTGCTTAAGTTTCGAAGGACCATATTTAACTCCCCATTTTGTTTAGAATTCAGAAAGAAACACAGCACAATCAAACAATTGCACATACTAGTAAACGTCATTAGAAACTATTTTTTTTAAATATTATTCTGCACTCTTTATTGATGTTTCTCAAGCTTTCGACAAAGTCTGGCAATTAAGCTTAATACTGTTAGAAAATTAACAAGTTGGACGAAAATTTATTATTAAAGAAGGAGATTTTTTAAGTTCAATGTAATTGATTGATGCATGTGTCCCATAGGGAAGTAATTTAGGGCGTCTATTGTATTTCAAATATACTTCAGACATGCCAAACAACCACTTCTCAAACACATCAACTTTTGCTGAATTTTCTAAGCAGCCACGAAAATTGTTAGGAATGGAAGCATCTACTAGATACTTAAAGGATCATATATTTAAATTTGAAAATTAGTTAAAACAATGGAAAATTTATGTCACTGAACAATGCATAGAGAGTCATCTCCCCCTATTAATAATGACTCAACATCTGCATATCTTGTATATCTTGGTATGCTTTTGGTCGACGTTTAGCGTGGAAATGCCATACACACAGCGGCAATGTTAACTCAAATAAAGCAATTTGGCTAAGTCTAGATTGTCAACTCCTACTATACAATTCTTTTCCCCCAGGGGTTGTAGGGATCATCTAAAGTATATTTCAGTTTTTGGTGTTACATCCTCTGGGGTTAATTAGGTTGACGATCAACATAAATAAACTCACTTGTTTTCAGTTTTTAAAAACTGGCAGTTAATAACGAAATAATTAGATATATTTTGAATTAGTACATGGATTGATAAGGTTTCTATGTAAACATAATGGAAAGGAATACAAAGTAATCTTCCTTAAAGGATACCGCTTAATCCTCTGGCCCAAACAGTGTTCCATTGGGCAGCATGCAGTTCTTTTAAGGGGTTATTTTACTTGTAAGGAATTATGTTTAAGATCTATTAGGCGTACTTTCAAAAAAGATTCTACCGAATATAAACCAGCAGATAATTTCAATTTTAACCACTCTGTTCAAATATACATTAGGCTACAGGATTTCAAGAGATCAAAGAATCGAGAGATCAAAGAATGAAAAGATCAAAGGATCCAGAATAAAAGAATCAAGAGATCAAAGAATCAAGAGATCAAAGCATCAAGAGATTAAAGGATTAAGAGATCCAAAAAAGCATCCATGTTCTGTAACTTAAGTGAGAAATTCTCGCATCGAAAAGATGGTTCACAAAATATTCCATCGTTTCTCGATAACTGAGAAAAAAGTGTGTCTGTAACTCATGTCGAAAACTATCAAAAGAGATTTCGTCGTTACGTTATAAAAGTCATAACATTGCACTCGAAGCCGATGGGACATTGCAGCCACCAAATCGTTGACGCCGACCAAAATTATCTAAAATTGATAAAGCTTCCACAACGGCGGCGAAAATACAACCGTCGGCTATAAAAATAACGTAAAGTGCCACTTAAATGTTTGTGTTTGCAAGCGAGCTTTGAAAAAATTCGTATATTTTATAAAAATGTTAAAAGCAAAATAATTAAACAATGAAAAAAATATGACAAGAACAAACTATTATTATTATTCTTTGCATTTTTAATATGTTTTTTAGTGTTGAAATTTTTTCTCGCCCCGTTTTTATTCGTGAGTTTATTTTACAGTTTAAACGGACACACTTTCTGTAAATTGGCGAATAATTGCTATTAGTCGCCAAAAATTTTACAAACGAAGTTAAGTGAGACAGAAAGTTAATTTATGCCATTTTTGTTTCATTTCTCACATTTCAATCAAAAAGTTTCTGGACGCGAGAGTTACAGAACATGGGAAGATTATTAAATTTTAGGGTTGTAATTTTTGTATTTGAATCTTGTTCTTTTTATATTTAATACATAAGAACAAATATACCTACATCCAACTTCGTTTAAAAATGTGCGAGATTTACAAAACAAAACAGAATTGCAGAGTACATGAAACCAATAAACTTATGAATTGCCGCAACAAAAATTGCAAGTCTGGACGATGACCTATGCTTTCGAGAAGTTTGACTTTTAATCACCCTGTTTATATATGAAGAAAAATCTAGAAGGGGTGAAAAAGATTCGAAGAACCATTTAAATTATGATTCATCATATTGAATATACATGGATAAAAAAAATATGAGTCTAAACATTATGGAAAGGAATAAAGCCCGACTAAATGAAAACTAAGCAAACCAATGATTCGAAGGACCATAAAAAACTGTAAATGTGAAAGTAAAATTTTAAATAGATGTTGACTTACAAAAAATAAACATTTAAAAAAAAATTATTTAAAAAATTAAATAATTATTTAATTGGCTCTTAATCTTAAAACAACAAATATTTAATTGAGAAATTTTTTAAAAAAAATTTGATTAACACAATTAAAAAGTAGAGTTCCACAAAGCCTTCGAAAACTTATTTTTTCTCCTTCCATTATCCAGTCACAACAATTTTAATACTACAACTAATTCAATTAAACGTTGTTATTGCAGCAACAACTACAACTCATAGATTGCGTTAAACGTTGTTGCCGATTATACAAACACAGCTTAAAGATCATACATGCATACATGCATACAAACATATACATATGTACAATTATGTATATAATACGTCTGTATCTGATTCTGACTATGACTATGACTATGAGATACGAGGATTTTGTGGTGCCACCACTCAACTCACTTCGTTGCATGAACGAAAATATATATTTGTTTTTTTATGTGTGCGGTCGTATTAAATTTATAAAAAATTACCAAATAACTGAATTTTTGTTGTTGGTATTTTTCTCAGTTTGTAATTTACTGTTAAAAAGGTTTTGATTAATGACTCGCAATTAATTATATGTTTTGTATTTAAACATGTCTTGTGCTTTAAGAAAATTAAATTTTATTTAATTTTTCTCATTTTTCTGCTGAAAAAAGTGTGGAGTTTTATCTTGTCGTAAAAATCTTTGAATACTTAACTACCGTTCAATATTCAAATTGCATAAATAAATAATATTAATGTTTCTTTAGGTTTTATTGTAATGAATTTATTACTAAAAAAATTTTTAAATAATGAGAAATTAAGTACGTAACAATGGGGCAAAAGGGAAATTAAAGACAAATTTAGGGGCACTATTGCTAATGCAACTTTTTAAACTCTCTTGAGTATGAGAGAACGATTCTAAAAAGAATTGATAAACTCGTCTTTAGTAAGGACGTTCGTTCACACTTCGAGCGAAATAGGAGTATTATTCACGAAAAAGACACTCACTGATTCAAAATGAACGGGTATTATGGTTAAATCCATCGCATGTTCGCACACCGGTTTTAAGCATTTTACGCTTAAGTGCATCCAAACTTGTGCAATTACAATCTGCTATTTAAAATACCCGAAATTATTTCGTGTATTCCGCATTTATGCATCACAATATAATAAAGATTTCATTAAAAAATTCTTATATAAGCATCGTTTCAAACTTGAGTCATATACGATAAAAAAACCAACAAAAATTATTTCTTCAAAACTAACTTTGCTAAATTTTAGCCAAACTTTGAACGTATTCATGTACCTTCGATGGAAGTAAAATGCCTCTTTTTCATAAAGCTTAAAAAATTAGGCTATCTTTTTTTTAGAAGCATAGTAAATGCATATAAGCGAGTTTTTTTTTATTAATGCATATCTCGCGCAAACGTATTAAAGAGTACCAATCGCCAGATTTGCTACAATTTTCTTTTGCATCGCAATAGAGAGTAGACCCCCAGTTACATCTAAGCCACCATTAAAAAACTTGAATGGTAGTAGGGCAAGAAACGATATTGAAAAAGAAAATCTGTTTGTTAGTCACTTGAAAAGCGTATTTACGCCAAATATATCTCACGATATTGCGGTCGAGCTACCACCTGTTGCTGCAAGAGCAGCTATTCCTCTAAGATTTGAGATAAGAGAAATCTAAAAGACTATTTGTGACTTCAACACTAAGAATGCACCTGGTATTGATAAGAATACTATCCTTAAAAATGGAAGGTTTCCTTAGTTACCATGATACCAAAGCCAGGTAAAGATCATACAAAAGCTGAGTCATAAAGGCCTATTAGCTTATTATCAAATATGTCAAAGCTGTTTGAGAATTCATTAGTTTAAAAATTAACACCAATTTTAAGTGAACATAGATGTATTTCAAATCTTCAATTCGGATTAAGAAGAAAACACAGCACATTTGAACAAACTCATCGAATAGTGAATGTCATAAGAAAAGCATTTGAAGAAAAAAAATATGGCTCAGCACTCGTCATCGATGTTTCGCAAGCTTTTGATAGTGCCTGGCATGAAGGCTTATTACATAAATTGAAGCAAAATTTACCAGCAAACACACACAAGCTATTAGAAAGCTACTTAGTCGGTCGTCAATTTATTATTAAGGAAGGACATTTCTTAAGTTCACCTCAGTAAATTGGCGCTGGAGTCCCACAAGGCATCATCCTGGGCCCTCTATTATACTTAATTTATACTTCGGACATGACAACAAACAACTACACCCAAACTTCAACATTTGCAGACGATACAGCTTTTCTAAGCGTCCACGAAAACCGTTCTGAAGCATTTCGTTACTTACAGGATCATATATTTCAACTATAAATATGGCTAAGACAATGGAGGATAATGGTAAATGAGCAAAAATGCGTACATATAACATTCACCTTGCGCCGGGAATCTTGCCCCCCTATTACAATCAATATTCAAATAATTCCTCAACATTCGCATGTAAATTATCTCGGTATACATCTGGATCGGCGATTAACGTGGAACTGCCATATAGAGACAAAATTAACTCAAATGAAACTAAAAGCCACTCAAATTCATTGGCTTTTTGGAAGAAATTCTGTCCTTAGTCTCGATTGCAAGCCTCTTCTTAACAACTCTATCTTAAAGCCTATCTGGTGCTACGGTATTCAACTATGGGACACTGCCTCGGCCTCGAATATCGAAAAAATTCAAAAGCGTCAAAATTTACTGTTTTGGATAATTACTGCCGCTTTAAAACTCAAAAATTTATAAGGATCTCAAGGTGCCATTAGTAAAAACTATGATTACTAAATATGCAGTAAAATATTTAAAAAGGCTTGAACAACACCCAAATCCATTAGATCGAAATATTTTAAATCATGGCGGCCACACTCGCTTAAAAAGAAGAGACACTGCAGCACTTACCCAATTAGGGAAGCGATAAACTTCTATTTATGTGAACAGAACCCGTGAAGAATAAAAAATGTTTGCTGTTTATATTTGTGTTATTTTATTGTTTTGTAAAAATATGTATGCAGGGTGGTAGGTACAAAGCGAATTTATTGAAAATATAAACCAATTTATTGTTTAACTTTATTAATAAATAAAATTATCACTGGTGTTGTTGCGTATTTGCTGTTTGCAGAGAAAGTGAGAAGAAGACTTTTGCGAATTTGCAGCAGCCCGCTGCCGGAGACTACCGGAAATGTGCAAAAAATACTATGTATTTTACCAATTTATAAGTTTTATTTACTTACATCTGTGGGGAAACTAGGAAATCTGGCCCATAATAGATGAAAGAAGGACACGGCGGGCATTACAGCTGTCCGGACATCACCTAAGAAACCTAATAGCGGTCAAAACTGGCCACGCCCAGAGGCTGGTGCTCCCTTATAATGACTTATGTAGAAGTTGCGGCGACGAGTAGGAGGAGGAGTCAACGGTACATCTCCTCTGTAGTTGTCCAGCATTCGGAGACTTAAGACTTGAAATGTTTGGTCGAAGAGCCCTTGGAAGACAAAACTTGTCTCTCTGGTATTGATGTAAACGGGATCCACTCCTTTGTTGAATCGACCGGGTGGCTGCGTGGGAACACTAGCAGCCAGATAACATAGGATCCATGGGAGACGGTGTGGCATGGTAGCACAACGGGAACTAATTAATGGACCCACGTGAGCTGTGCTTAATCACGGCTGCCAATGGAACCTAATCTAATCTGCATCTGTGGAAAAAATCTAGCTGTTGAAAAAAATAAAATAAAAATGAAGTTTTTAACAACCATATTTTTTTCCAATAAAAAACAAGAGCTGTAAGCTTGTTGGTTTATTTGCAATAAAGAAACAGATAACATTGGTTTCTATGACACCAAGGAATTTTTTTTGTCGGTTTCAAATCAAATACCCATAAGATTGGTCTCTATGACACCCCCCGATTGAAGTGTAAATGATTCGGTAGCTAAACAGTAAAACTGTTTTTTCCACTTGTTGACAACTTTTAAAAGGTCTTACGAGATTAAATCTTTCGCTAACGAATTTCTTCTAAAATTCTTCATGATAAAATTTATGGTGAATTCATAACATCAAATCAAATAATTAACTTTTCTTTAGAAAAATTTAATTTTTTGTGGACATTTAATAGTAGAAGTTGTTTGATTTCGATCACATCGTTTGCAAAATTTATAATGTAATCAAAGTATTCGCGAACGATTTTCAAAAAGGAATAAGTTCAGTGTGTTGATATTCAAAAAACAAAAAATCTCATCGTTTTTTTTAACAAAGATAAACCTAATTCACATGTTTTAAAATAATAAAGAATGAAAAATTATTTGGAACATTTCCTTAAAAAAAAATCCACTTTGCTTCGATCACAGCTTGGGAAATTTGATAAGACATTGCAAATATTTACGAACTAATCACAAAAAACAACGAGTTCAATAAGAAACTCTTCGCTCTTAAATCTCTTCCGAAAATTTCACTCCACACAAAATATTAACATAAAACTTTTATTTGCTAGAGAAGCGTTTTGTTTATAATCAGTGTTGCCAATTTAGCCATTTAGTGGCTAGATTTAGCCATTTTTCACCCTCTTTAGCCACTAAAAAAATGCGTTTAGCCATTAGCCATTTTTCAACTTGTTTAGCCATAAAATTTTTCTTGCCGTTTTGCTTTTAAAATAATAATTTTTATTTTACTATAAAAGCAAAATAAATATTTTTAGCAATTTAAACGCCTTTAATTTAAATCACAACTTTTACAAATGTTGAAAATCGCTATAAACGATGATGATGAAACATCTTTCAAAATAAAGGAACAGTAATCCAATATTAAATTTAAAAAATGGATCAACACAAACATCTGTGTTTCTTTCTGGTTTCAATAAAGAGATGTAGGCGGCAACAATTTTCTTTTAGAAATTTCAGAATTTACTATAAAGTTGCTCTCTCATGGTCTAATGCTGAAGTAGAGAGGGTATTTCGCCAAGTAAACATCGTTAAAAGTAATTTGAGAAATAGGTTACATTTAGCAACCGTTAATTCGATTTTATCAATGAAATATTTATACCAACACCACAATAGTGGAGAGGGTACTATGCGTTTGTGCAGATGTTTGTAACACCTTAAAATATTGGAACGAAGCCCACCTTTTCGTATACCGATTGACTCAGAACCACTTTCTGAGTCGAATAAACGATGTTTGTCCGGCTGGCTGGCTGTCCATGTAAACCTTGTGCGTAAAGTACAGATCGCAAATTTGCAGATATTTTAATAAAATTTGGTACACAGGTACTATTGAGGTGTAGGGTATCATATAGTCGGGGTTGACCGACTATATTTTCTTACTTGTTTTTATTGTAGATCTGGAATCAAAAGGTTGGGTAAATGTTGTCGTGATTTATCTTCAAATTATTTAAAACTAATACGCACGAGTGTTTCCAATGAGATGAACAATAACGACATTAAATGTATCGATGATTTAATTTTTTAAATATCTTTCAAAATATTAAATAACGTTTATTCTTATTTAAGAAATTGATCTTAACTTACAATTTCATCGTAAACAACTTTAAATGAATTTTTCTGTTTTGTTATTGAATTTGAATGTGTTTTTATTTAAAAACAACTTTTAGCCATTTTTTAGCCAATTTTTAGCCATTTTTTAGTCATTTTTTCTCGTAAATTTAGCCATTTTTGGTCTCCAAGTTTTGGCAACACTGTTTATAATCGAAAAAAATACAGGGCAAATTAAAGACTTCGCGAATGAGTTCAATTGTTGCTATAACAAAAAAAAAGAAAAATCAAGTCGTTCTTGAATCTTTTTCGGTAATTGTCTCTTTATTATATTAAAATAAAATACACTAGGAAAACTAGTGTGTTCTGTTAGTTTAAAATTAATTTATTTGAAGATGATGCATAGAAAGAGTTCAATGGTTCATTAAATTAAAGGTTTTAAATTTTATTTAAAACTCTAGGATAATGTTTTTAAGAATGCTGGAAAGATTCTCTTTATAATTTCTAAAACACTCTATTTCAAGAAAATATTGAAGTCATTGTCTTTCTCCTTTTTCCTTTTTCGTTTTTTTTTGTTCTTTGTGAAGAGTTTAGATGTCCCTAAGAAGATTTTGCAGCTATAATTCTTAAACCTTTTTTTGTGTTCTTTGCTACTTGTTTGACATTGTTGTTGACTTAAATGTTGGAGTGGAAGTCATTTAAATAAATCGGTAAATAGTGGTGGTTGAGAAGTACTTTTGATGCTGTTTTTGTTGCCTGTACTTTTATCAACTCATCTGTTTTATTCTACTTCTAAATACTCTGTCTTTGTCAGAACACAATTCAATCTTTATTTATTTTTTTTCTGATGAGTTTGCAGTAATAACAATATGGCGGTTTTTATCAGTTTTTTTAAATTGAAGAAAAAGAAAAAAATAAACAAAATATTGGTCACTATAACGGAAATTGAGGTATCATTTAAATTTTAATAAAAAAAAAAGTTTATTTTGTGAGATATTAAAAACATATTTTTATATCAGTTTATTACAAATAGGTTCCGGTCCGTCAAGGGACACCCCCACTGGTGCAGCAGGCTCCCAACCAAGGTATATTTATAGCAGGTAGTCTCGGAAAGCCTGCTGATTTTGTTTTTTTGCTTGTTTTGTGATACGAACTGTCAAATGTTGTTTAGCAAACAAGTTTTTTGTCTTTATCTTTTGTTTTTTGTCTCTTATCAACCCCTTTGCAGTTTGACAATAAAAAGCCCTGTTGTTTGTTTTATTGTACAATTGTTCTAATCTCGCGGCTACCTACTATAAATATACCTTGATGTCAACCATTTACCAAAATTCTCAAACTGTTGTCAATGCTTGATATCTGTTCGATTATGTTGTTTTAAAGATCTTGAACTGTTATGGGATTTTTGCTATACACTTTCAATTTAAAAAAATCCCCACAAAAAAATAGATTTCAAAAAAATCCACAAAAATCGTCAAAAGGTGTTAAATCGCACGACCTTTGTGGTTAATTCACTCGTCCCCTACGACAAATAATGCGATTGTCGAACTTTTCTTTCAAAAGATCCATTGTTTCTCTTACTGTGTGGCAGTGGTACCGTCCCGTTGAAACCACATGGGATCATATCCCAGTAGCGATTTCCTTTGATCGATGACACCTCAAATATCCTTTATTTGTTGACTGCCGAATTAGAACTTCTTTGAATTTGAGGATTAAATATAAGAGGAATCTACTAGGTCCATGTTCTGGTCTTGAATATTTCTTTATAATTATTTCGAGAGGAAAGTTAACACTTTGTGATTTAAAATTACACAATTTAGTCTTTTCTGTAATTGGCTTCTAATAACTTAAAATTGGCTAGTTGACATCATTGCTTTATTATGTAGGGGGTAAGAAAAGGGTGGCAGCGCTTACTTTAGTACTAGCGCAAATAATCTTTAGTCCAAGTGTTAGCAGAGCAGCAATTATTTTTTTTCGCTTAAGAAATTTTCTACTTTGTTTGCAAACATTTTTTTATTGCTCTCTTTTTTTCTCATTTTGCCAAAGATTTTGCATCATAAATGTTCGTTGTTTGATGGCTGTTTTTGGCTGGTGTGTTCGTTCGTTCGTTCGTTTATACGTTTGTCGGTTGTGTGTGATGGCCTGATTTGCAGGGTTGTGTAGTTTTTTTTATTCTTGAACATGCAGCAATAGCAATCCTACTTTAACGAGTGTTCCTACTATCAGCACCACCAGCCAGCTTTCAACAACTTCCCAGCGCCATCATCACATGAACTTGAAAGTCATCAAGAGATTTTTGTTGTTGGTTACATAAACTTTTTTGTTGTTAATGTTGGTTTCGCTGGCTGCTGGTTATATGAGGAAAAAAAGTTTAAATAGCTGCATTTAGTATTTGAGGATTATTGCTTAAATTTTTTTTGTTTTTGTTGTTTTCCTTCCAAAAGTGCTCTTAAGCCATAAACCCTGTTTTGCTCGTTCTTCGTTCATTCATTTGCAAATGTATTTAGAAACTTAAAAAGTGCTATTAAATATTTGTTTTATACGAATTTAGTTAAGTATTTAACTTAATTCCTAGTTGGGAAAACAAAAAGTTTGTAATTTACTTACATAAAAAGGCTGGTGGTTCAACCACTAGAATTCTAACCATAATTAAAAAAACGAGATTTATTATTTATGAAACGTAATTTGAATTCAAAAAAATCTTTTACTTGTATTTAAAATTTTCTTAAATCTTGTAAACTAATATAACTTTTATCCAGGCAATGGCCCACGCCGACATCGGCTTCGCAGGAAAAAATTGATTTCAATTAAAAATTCGTGATATTAATTTAAAAAAAAAAAAAATTAAATTAATGGTATCAATTAAATATTTGTATAACATTAACCACATTTTCAGCAGTAATGTTGTTGATATAAGTGAATGTTTAATTCACTTGATTAAATTTTTAATTAAAACTGATTTTATGTTTGATTAATGGTTTTATTGAAAATAAAAATGGTGTTTTTCTGTGTAATCTGTTCACTACATGATTGCATTACACTGATTAAAAGATTTGCTCTTAAAGAGCTTTTTTAATTAAAACTGATTTTATGTTTGATTAATGGTTTAATTATAAAAAAATGGCAATATTTTGTTCTGTGTAATCTGTCTGGTAATTACTTGTTCACTACCTGATTACATTACACTGATTACAAGATTTGCTCTTAGTGCGCTCTGGCAAGCATCCCAATTAAACTATTTGATAATCTATTTGGCAACCACTTGCAGTTAAAAATTAGATTTGAAACAACTGTAATTAAGAACAATTTTCAGAATTGTAGGGTAATTTCAGATTCGCATTATTATTCAGTATCAACCAGAAGGGCACTGCTACACTTTCAATATATATTCAACCTTATTACGGTTGTCCTTGTCGTAAACGACTCAGTACTTTTTGGTAGTAGATTTAAGAACACAAGTTGTGTGTTATTTTAATCTAAAACAAAAAACGAGACAGTAATAACTCTGATGATCCACAATCGAGTATCGCGATATTTGTAACATACAGTTTTGATGGATCGCGGATCCATATCGCGGAATAGCCTAATTTTATGTTATTCACGATCTGGATCGCTGATCACGTGATAACTATTGACCATTTAGTATACTTCGTGAAATAAATAAGTAATACGGAAAAAACAAAACAAATGAAAAATTGATTTTTTTTGTAAATAGTTTGTGCTTTAACGAGAAAGCCAGCAAGCTAGTTAAACAGGCAGTTTTTGATTTTCTCTTTAGCTTCGACCGAACCGCACAGAACAAAAATAATGCAAATACTGACGCGATAAATATTTAACATGTATCATACGCGTGCAATCCCTCAATCAATCGCGATACAAATGTCACAATCAAGGCGAATTCACTAGAAGGTGAGGCCAATTCGGCTGCTTTTGTGGTCCGATTGGTAAAAATATTGCTAGTAAAAAGAAGGTTTGCTTACATAAAAATCTGTAGTTTATATACAAACTTTGCCAACTCGACCACTAAAAAAATCCATATGTTAAATTGACCCCATTTTCCAATGAATCCTCCTTGATCACAATATATCGCTCATTTGCTGCAACGTCGTCATAACTCAAAAAACCTTATGTTGACTTGAACCCTTCTTCTAGTGAATTCGTGTATTCGCCTTAATCACAGTATATCGCTCATTTGCTGCACCGTCGTCATAACTTTTAAACAGAAGTTAGTGATGCAATTGTTTCTTTATATGCCCAATAAAAAAATTGAGCTTCAAACGAAGCAGGTTTGTTAGAGAGAAAAGTAAGAGTTTCGCTTACGTAATGCATGATTTTATACGTTGAGTTCCCACTTTGAAGCAATACATTTTTGGCAGAAAAAGCGCTATATTCAACGCATGTAAAAACTGGTAAGTGTTGCTATCAGATTTACACACTTCATGTTTGGTTACAGTTATTTTATAGAATTCTCCCTTACAAACCTGCATCGCAGTAAGTGAATGCCGTGTCACTTGAAATATTATTTTTTTTATAGAACTTGTTAAAAGATTGTGTACAAAATTCATCTCTTTATCTTTTATATTTTCACCGTTTGATGAGAATTAGTTTTCTAAGTGGTGCTAAAAAATTCAAGTCCTTAGACACGTTTTTCCGAAATGTATTTGCTTGAGTTATGACGACGTTGCAGCAAATGAGCGAAATATTGAACGTGTAGCAGTGCGCCCGTATACTTAATATTGATGAGTTAATATACAATAATTTAAATTAATTTTTTCTCCAAGTATTCAACATTAAAATAAATTTGCACCTTTTGTAATACACACATACATATTTATTACAATTGCAAAATTATCTGCAGGTAATAATGAACGGCCATGTTGAACATGGGCTGCAAAAAATAAAAGGTTTTTCGAAAAAATGTTTCCTTAACTTAAGTTTTATTGGTCATATTTCTTTTTGCATTATCTTCTTTCGAAATCCAGCTGTTATTGTTAATGTTTGATGTAAAGCAGGGGTTTCCATTTCTTTGCACAATTGTGCAAACACATATTTTTATGCTCTTCAATTCAGTCGTCGGTGTGACTTCGACAAGTGTACATGTTTAGCGGATGCTATATTATTTTGTTTCAGCTTACACTCAAAAATATTGTGCGGTCAAAAATGCTTTTGGTAATATCCAATGCTTTCCTTGCGTGCAATATTTAGAGTCTAAATTTTAAGACTTAAATGCAGAGTAATATAAAATTTCTATTTAATTTTAACATCATTTAAATTGTTAAAAATATTTAACAGCAAAGCTAACGTAAATTTTATTAAGTAACTTTTTTTAACAATAACATTTACTGCAACGTTTAAGCTAACGATATGTGTTTTGTTTGTGAAAAAAAATTCTTTGATACCTGTAAAAGGGTCCCTTTTGCTTTCTTTAAAAAGACGTACCTAAATTCAGAAATTATTAAGAAAAAAATAGCCAAAAGAATTTGTTGGTATTTTGCTTGTAAAAATATTTTGGTTTCTGTACCAATCGCATCAGTGGGTTTTTTCTTTCTTTGAAAACAGTAGAAATATTTAAAAAACAAGTAAAAAAGTCTTGTTTTGCTACAATTTATGTGCAAATAACCTCTACACATAAAAGCAAATGTGACAGTAGGTAAAATGTTTGGGTAAGAAGATGTGTTTTATTGATGTATTAATGAAACTTTATTGTTTCGCACTATTTTTATTGCTTTCTTTTTTATGCTACAATTATTTGACCGAGCCCAAAGAGTTAAGGCTCAGTAAGTCTTTACTTTCTGTTCTGTTACGAACCAGCTGATTTGTTTTTGTTATTAAAAAACCTGTGAAATTGATTAGTTGTTCTGTTCTGTTGCGGTTCAGTTTGATAACATCAAAAACTTGTAAAGTAATTGTAAGTGACCGCAAAATAAATGAAAAATACATTAATTAAATTTTATTTCTTCAAATTTATGTGCATAAAAGTTATTGAAATAAAACAATGGATGGTGCAAAACTAATAAATTTGTCATAAATGGCTAATTAGTTGCTACAGAAAAAGTAACTTTTACAATTTTGAAACAGAACGGCACGGAACAGAACAGAAACAGAAAGTAAAGAATAATTCTGCCTTTAACCTTACCAATTTATGGTAACTATTTAACGTAAATTAGATGGAGTCTGCACAAATGGAGCCAATGTAATGTTGGGCAAATATAATGGACTTATAGGCCAATTAAAAAAACACGAATTTGCAGTTCATAATTTTCACTGCATAATTCATCAGACCGCTCTTGCATCGAAATTCATAAATAATACCCCAGCTATGAAGACAGCAGAGGATATAATAAATAAAATTCGAGGCGGACATCAAGCGCTTACCCACCGAAAATTTTTAACCTTTTTGAAAAACAAAAATGCTGTGAATTGTGACCTGAAAATGTTTACAGAAGTTCGGTGGCTAAGTCGCGGTGATTGCCTGAATAGACTTTATGATTTAAGAGAAGAAGTTCTTCAGTTTCTAGAAACTGAGAAAATAGAAAAAGTTTTAGTCCAGTGTTTAAAAGACAATAATTTTATTTTAGACTTAGCTTTTTTGGCAGATACGACAAGTATGTTAAATGAACTTAATTTGGAATTGCAAGGAAAGGAACGCAATATATGCGACTTGTGAAAAATCATTCACAGTTTTAAAACAAAACTTTTTCTAATTTTTTCCCAAATTAAAAGTGGTGATTTTTCCAACTTTCCAAAAACTTCACTTGTTTACAGAAATCTCGATATCGACAAAAGATATGAATATGCCGAAATATTTGAAACACTTTTCAAGACAGGTTTCAAGATTTTGTAATTTTACAACCGCTATTAGATCTTTTCGAAAACCCTTTTCGTTGCGATGTAAGCAACTACGAATTTGATATTCAATCAGAACTCATCATACTACGAAGCGAAGCAAATGCCCCAGACGAAAATAATATTGTAGAGTTCTGGAAAGATTTGGATGGCGAGTTCTATCCTGAACTAAAAAAAAATTCATTGAGGTGCCTCTCTTTATTCGGCACTACTTACCTATGCGAACAAATTTTTTCGGATTTAAAATTTATTTGTTCCAAGCAACGTAATAAATTAAGTTCATCCCATTTGAAAAGCATTCTACTATTCCGAAACTGCCATAAAAGTATAAATTTAGAAGATTTTATTTTATAACTTGTATAACACAAGGGAAAAAAATTAAAAATTTTTTGTGTTGCTTGATAATTTGTAGCAGTTCTTTACCAATTCAATGTCGCTGATTTTAAAACTGACTTTTTCTCTATCAGCTGTGATTTGCGTGCAATATTTATTTTTTATGAATTTTTAAAACATAAAAATCTTTAATTTTTTACAATTGTTTGATAAGATGAGGCCCTATGCTACTTATAGGAACTAAAGGAACCAATATATACATATATGTATATATGTTTGATAAGATATTTGAAACTGATTTATGTGCTGTTTTCACAAGACAAGTAACTGAACGTGTAGTAAATTTTATATGGAAAACACTCAAAAAACTGATTGCTTTTCATATAAATTTAACTACACGTTCAGTAACTTGTGTTGTGAAAACAGCACATTAGAGTCAAAAAGCTTCCGAATAAAAAAAAAGTGTAGTTTTAAAATCAGCGACATTGAATTGGTAAAGAATTGCTACAAATTTTTTATCAACACAAAAAATTTTTAATTTTGTACCTTTGTGTTATACAACTTTTAAAATATATTACTAACATTTTATTTCGGCTGTAAATAAATGCATTCTCTCAATTTGCTTACTCTCTGGTACTCACTAATACACAACCAAAAAAATTTTGGAAATCCCTGATGTAAAGTTAAAATTAAAGTTGAATGCAGGTGTTGAAACATGTCATATGTTGTCGATATGTATTGCTTGTTGATGCTGCTGATGTTTAATAATATTGTTATTGTTGCTGCTGCTGCTGCTGGTGGTGGTAAATATTGTTATGAATTCTATAAATAAAGTTTTTTTTTTGTTTAATGTTTTCGTTGCCTGGCTTCTTTTCTTTTTGTGGTCACTATAAACGTGCACTTAGTGAAGGTATATGTGTAACCAGGGTACTCGATGTATGTACTTGCATGTACTTTTAGGTTACATTAATGCATGTTTGAATGCATTTAAGTACGTCTGAATGAATATATGAATTTATATGATAATGACTTTTAATGCTTCTGGTCTCAACCATTAACTCATCCATCCATTCATTCGTGCATTCATCAACCAAATGTGGTCAAGTCCAAGGATTTTAAAGGAATGAAATCATCAGAAAAAATATTTTTTTTTTAATTATAATTGCGAATTTTTTAGATTGAATTATTGTTTTTTGGTAATTAAAAAAAAATTTTTTTTGGAATTCTGAAATTTCCATTACAATATCAGAAAAACTTTTTTCATTATATTGATCTTACGCTACAGTCACATGTTCAAGTGTTGCTTTCAGTTTTTTTTTTACATATTCAGCTTATCAAAATTTCCTAAAATTAAAATCTGTGATGCTGGGTACACACTATGCAATGCATTTTTCATTCATTCAAAAACATCAAAACGTTTTGATATTTTGAGAATGCATTGATGTAGATTACACTGTCTGTACCCAGCATAACTTAGGCTGCACGCAATATTAAATTAGTTTTTTATAAAGATGCCACATCAAGAATAATGGCGGCAGAATATTTATAACGGCAAAGGAAAATTTGCTCTTTAAAATAGCAATAGGCTGTTTATGTATAACCACTAAGTAAAACAAGATTTTTTAAGCCCTTAACCCTGGGACGTTTCTCTTTAGTTTAATACATTAAGGTTAATCTTCGTCGAATCGACAAATTATTTTAAAAAGTTCTAGCGGAACGATATGTAAAGTAAAAACTCAACAAGAATTTTTTTAAAACTAAAATTAAATAAAGCATTAAAGCCCGTAAATTCTACAAAAAGATATCTAGCTGTGTATAGATATCTATGGTTGTCATAATTTTAAAAGGTATTTCTTGCCTACGGGTTAAGGTGTAATATATTTTAGACCATCGATTTTGGATAGTTAATTCACGTTTTAATTTACAACAATAGTGTTACCGGATAGGTAAAGATAACTGTTAGGTACGAATACGACCAGATATCAGTTTGTGGAAATTACGGGTATTAAAATAAGTTATTTTTCTCTCTCAAAACTCGATACGAATTTGAACCCTTAAGGCAGAAGTACATAACGCGCGTTAGTGCGCGCGCGCTCTGTAGACATCTGTCAAAAAAAGTTAAACTAGTGTATTTTCATAGAACAAGCTACATGCAAAATATTATGACGCGCCAAAAAGTTGGTTAACTTTGAACTTTTTAACGCGTTATGTATTTTTGACAAGTAATCATCTGACAATAAAAAGAATAATTTAACAAATTTGTGAATCATGAAAGAAAAACTTATTGAAGATCTTAAAAAACATACAATATTTATATAAAAAGAAAAAAATTCAATAAAATAATAAAATCTTGATACAATTTCGAAACCGTTTTCAATGCACAAATAAGTAAACAAATAAAAAACAGCTGACAAGAATGGCTTTTGCAACGCCTGTTGTTTAATTTGCAATTTTTCATGCGCTGAAGTTTTTAAACGCACGGCAAAGTCGACGAATTAACGCGTGCTATGTACTTCTGTTTTCAAATTAAATATTTGTTAAAGCTTTCGTCATCAGCTAACGTTGTCACAAAAGGGCGTAATTTAAATACACAAAACAAAGTTATATAATAAAGAGTAAATGACTTTTGCCGATTTGACGAACAGTAACCATCCAGGGTTAACCACTGGTGGAAAGCTTTAATACTTATGTAATTTTAACACTATTGATCTCATACCCTATAGAGTAGATTCTGGATCCTTATGAGAAGAGGAGTTGATTGACCGATATCCGACTGTCCGTCCGTCGGTTTGCTTGTCCGTGTGTCTGTTGAAATGGGGTTACCGAAGACCCAATTTATTATGGAAACTAGGTTGTTACAGCTTTATATTGTATATAATTTGGAATAGCTTGCTATTGCAATTCAGCCAGGTAGGTCCACAAATGGTTGAGATATGAGCAAAAAATAGCCTTTTAATTGTTATCAATACACCTTTTAACTTTTAAAAGTCTTCTTATAATTTGTGAACCTTATTTTTAATTTTAACCTGAAATAAACTTAGTTGAATACTGAAAATTAACAAATGCAGTAACTAAATAATCTTTGTGTAAAAATAACTACCCTTTTTCTCTTTAAAACAAACTTTTGGTACAATAATCCTTATACAAAATTTGGCTTAGATATTTATTTTATACAAGAAGTATTTAATATTAAAACTTAGCCAAATCGGATCATATGAGCTTGGGAACAATTGGCTTTTCAATATAATAGGGAAGGGTATATAAAGTTTCGTGTATGCTACCATTTGCGCGGGCTTATGTTTTATTCAAAAAATATATGCAAACATTTAAAAAGTAGTCCCTTTTCTCTCTTAATATGTTGTACAACTAAATGGTAAATATGTTCCATATCTTACCCCCAGCTATATTTCAGGGTGAGATAATAACCTATTTTGCAGCTGCGTTAAGTACTTTTTTATAAGAGCGTTTATTTTGCCATTTTACTTTTATCTGTTGTGAAATTGATTTGAAAGTTGTTGTTACAATTTTTGGAAAAAAAACATTTGTTTTAACAATTACAGAGCAATAATTTTCACAACAGATGACTTTTAATATCAATAATCAGTGTTGATAACTCTTATTGGCAGCTACACAAAATTGAATGTTGAAACCGCTTTAAGCTTGGTGAATATCGTTTATTTATAATTAATTAATTAACAATATTTGGTACACTAAATATAAAATAGTGTAAGTGCAAAATCTAGATATCAATTTTCTTTATTGAAATATAGAAAAATGTTGCATTTTGTAAGCGTGTGTGTAACATATTAAAAATATTGCAAATTTAAAGGCATCATTTTTTTTTATTTTTATCAAAAATCATTTGTTTTTTTGATTTTTTTAATATTTTTCAAATACTTTCACATATCAAATGATTTTGTGACAAATTTACGAATTGGAAAATGCTTTCATGTAGAATTAATTCTTTATTGCCCCTGCTCACAGGTACGTTAATATCTTTATAGATGTGTAAAACTGAATGTGTGTTTTTTGTTTGTTCTTACACCCTAAAAGTTAAATTTTTATCAAACAAATGTAATGTCAGTCAGTCAGTCGTTCCATCTGTCTGTCTGTCTGTCTGTCCCTTCTTCCACAAGTTGTTTTCAAGTGGCAAAAAAAGGATTGGACAATCTTAATACAGCATTTTGTTTAATGTTCGTATTACATATTTTTTTTTTACATTACACTCATTTAAAACATTTTTTTTTTCTTCATACAAGTGCCACTATTCTACATAATCTTTTTGTTTTAATTTTATCTGCCTGTGAAAAATATTGATGAACTCAATGATGTGTCTGCAACAGAAATATGATGTAAACCACAGAAAAAACGAAAGACAGACAGAAAGACAACAGCAGAAGCAACAATAACAATAACATTAAGTTACAAGCTTAATGTAATTTGATTTTTTATAATAGTTAATTTTAATACTCGGATACGAAGTTTTTTAGGGAAGTGTATGTGTGAAGATGACAAGCCGCATAAATGAAAAATAATTCCCTTGTAATGTTTTCGCAGAGCTGAAATCAGCTTTTTATGGCAAAAAAATATACAAAATGTTCTCACCTCCAGTCTGGCCAATTTGATCAGGATGAATAAAGGCTTTTTTGTTTGGAGTTGAAAGACTAATAGAATTTAATATTATTAATTTCCTAATTGAAAACAAACAGTCAAACTTTGATAAAATTTAACAAACGTTTATTAAAGAAAATGTTCATACAAAATTTGTTTTTAAATCTTGTGTAAACCTATAAAACGTTAAAAAATAAAAATAAAAAAATTTCTTAAGTGTATTCAAGTTCAAGTTTCAAATTTGTACAGTTGAGATGGCTCTGGAAGAGCCCAACGAAGGTCGTGACCTGAAATATACTCAAAATTCTAAACGATCTCATTTTAAATTTTTAAATTTGGTTAATAAAAAAATTTGCTTGGAATAGAAACTTGCATTTCGTTTTTCCCAGTTAAGCTGACGGCTGCTATGGAGCCGAATGTCTAGCTGACAATTTATTTAAATAAATAATTAATTTAACTTAAGAAAAAAATATTTTTCATTTATGTTTAACATTGTAAAACACTCCACATTTGAGAACATTTGGCAATATAGTTCCAAAATAAATGCATTTCTCAATATTTGAAAATAATTTTCCATGTTTATTGAGAATGCTATAATTTTCAAATGATTTTCAAATCACTATCAATAGTTAGTCGTTTGATTTTAACTAATTTTAAATTTAAAATCAAACTTCCGTGATTGTTGATATTCATTAATTGTTGAAGCCCATTATGGGCTATGCCACTTTCTGATACCAACTGTGCGTGATTTTGAATATTATATTTTTTCTCAGATTTATTTGGCTATTTAAAAAATTGTTAATCAATATTTTTTTTTAATCCAATTTATTAAATTTTTATTATTTTTTTTTCTACTTTAAGGTAAGTCCTCTAAAAAGAAGATCATTTAACTTTGAAACAAAATCAGTAAGTAAATTTATGCAACTTTTATATCTTAAATTCAGAACTTTTAAAAACCTCCAATAAATTTTGTAATTTTATCTTCAAAAAAAAAAAACAAAATTTTAATTTTCTCATTTCGATTTTAAGAATTTTTCCTAATAATTTGCAACTTGAACGTTTTTAGTTAATTTCATTGATCCTGTTTGCTCTTACGTTTGAAAAAGGAATTTGAATTTTTTCTTTAAATAGTTAGAATTCCAAAATTTATTTCTAATATCGCGTGTTATATTTATGACCATCGAAAATCATGATTTGCTTATTCAAATACAGGGTCCGCCAAATAACTTTTTTTTTTGAAAATGCTTTAAAAAAACTACTAAATCTTTTCTCAAATTTCTTTTTTTATATGAAAGTACAATCTTTCCGGTTAATAATGGAAAATAATTTCATTCAAATGGCTGCCTCGGCTGGCCATGCAGTAGCCTACACGATCAGTCCAATTTTTAAGCACATTATCGATGGTGTGCAGCAATGGCTTCACGAATATTGTCCTTTAAAGCGTCAATTGTCTCTGGCTTGTCGGCGTAACGGACCAACGGTTTCAAATCGCAGCTCCGAGGTGGCCAAACGACATCAGCTCTGCGGCTGATAATGCGATCTTCAAAAATTGGGCACAAAACATCGAGTGTAGCTTCGGCTGTGTGGCACGTAGCGCCGTCTTGTCAATTGTCTCTGGCTTGTCGGCGTAACACTTATCTTTGACGGCACCCCACAAATAATAGTCCAACGGTGTCAAATCGCAGCTCCGAGGTGGCCAAACGACATCAGCTCTGCGGCTGATAATGCGATCTTCAAAAACAGGGCACAAAACATATATTTCCCAGCGTTGTTCAAGCGTATACACAACCATATTCGTTCAGCGGAAGGATACAATTAATTATCTGTTCACGAAATAAGCACCAGTTGAAAAAAAAACGTTAGATGGCGGACCCGGTACAATGTATTTTGAAAACTATGACTTTTTTTCAATGCTTCAATCCAATTGAAAAAGGAATTAAATAATAAAATTACTAACGATATCTGTTTTAAGGTTATCCTATAGACATTTTAGACTAAATCATGTAACAGAAAGCTCTTATGCAGAACAAACGAGTTTTGGTTTTAAGCCAGGCATTAAATGCAATACCTATCTTGCTCTGAATCCCAATAGTTCGTTATTGTTTCTTAAGCCCTTTTTCACGGAAGATCAATCAATTTAAGAAAATATATCAACGAGTTTAAACCAACAGTTTAGGTTTTCCATGTGTTATAATTTTTGTTGTTTTACTTGTTGTTGTTGTTTTTGTTTGCAGTGTTTGTTTTAAATCAGACAACAGACACATTTATTGATAAGCAGGTACGAATAAACCAACAACCAACAGGAAAGAAACCAAACTAAAAACGCCAACAACAACAAAAATATCAAAATGATTTAACCAAGTCAGCAATGTTTGCAGTAAATAATGATGAACAGTAGGTAAGCTAAAGACAAAAAATAGTCACGAAACGTCCTACTTTAACACAAAAAGGCGAATTTTTCACACAAATAGTCCCACTTTTTCTTTTTTTTACAAAAAAGGTTACGCTGTTTGCAAAAAATTAAACATTTTACGTAAAAAGTCACACTTTTGACATAAAAGGTCACACTTTTGACATAAAATGTCACACTTTTGACATAAAATGTTACACATTTGACATAAAAAATCACACTTTTTACATAAAAAGTAAAATTTTTACAAAAAAAATATCACACTTTTTATATAAAAAGTCGCACTTTTTATATAAAAATTCGCACTATTTACATTAAAAGTCGCACTCTTTACATAAAAAGTCGCACACTTTACATAAAAAGACGCACTTTTTACATAAAAAGACGCACTTTTTACATAAAAAGTCACACTTTTTATATAAATTGTCACACTTTTGAGTTCAGTTTTTAGACAAAAAGGCGCAGATTAAACACAAAAAGTCCAGTTTTTACATTAACAAGTACACTTTTTACATTAGAAGGTACCGTTTTTACACAATAAACAATTTTTACAAAAAAGTGTGTTTTTAGGCAAACTTTTCTTCTCTTCCACACCGTCCAAAAAAAAAAAAAAAGGAAAGAATACTGATTATAAAATACAGATGATTATGATGATGGTTTTGTTTTGATACTGATGATGATAGTTTTGTCGTCAGACGTTTGTGCAGAATATTGTGAGTGGCTTTAGACTCTGTCTGTCTGCCTTTACTTTGTCTGCAAGTCTGCCAAATGTCTTCTAGGTCTTATTGTGGCTTAAACCGGCTACTTTGAGTACGTTTCTGCTAGTTTTTTCTTGATATTTTATTTTTTTATTTTGTTACGGTGTTAAACGAAATGGCGTGTAATCGAAACCACATCATTGATTTCCTGTGTTAGTCAAAAGTCCAAGACAAAATATTTAAAAATGAAATGCCTGCTTGTAAGTTAAAAAAAAAAATACACAACTGGCTAAACAAATCTCTATTGAAGACGAAAATAATTTTCTCCTCTACTGCTTACGGCGACGGTAAAGTAGACGACGACAACAAACATACTAGAAATTCTAGTCTTAGATGAAAAAAAAATTGCTGAAATACAATTAATGCCTTTGAATGTAGTGTAGAGCAGCTTTACGTTTTTTCCTGGTATAAATCTTTAAGCAAACGTAAGCATTTTTAAACACCCCTCAAAAAAGGCTCACTTTTTATGAAATTGCCATAATTTTTTTACACAAAAAGTCACACATTTTAAGCAAAAAATAAATTTTTAAAGAAACCATCACACTCTTTCAAAAAATAAGTACAATTTTTCCACTCTACGCAAAAAGTCGCTTCTCTTAAATACCCTAGGGGAAAGGTAACTTACACCAAACTTGTCAAATGACATCTCTTAAGTGGTAGGAACCGGTTCGTTCTAACACTTTATATGATGGGGACTTGTCGCTTTGACATGGTGATTTCCTAGGAGGGGGTAATTGGAACCTTTTAGATACTTTATAACAGTGCCCATGTTCTGTTACAATAGTGAGAACTACTTGCATCAAAAAGATGTGAAACAAAAATAAATGTCATAATATTCCACTCGATGTAACATTGCAGACGTTGTGAACGCCAGTAACACATAGCCTTGGCGGCGACCAAAATTTACTAAAATTTAAAATTTTTCAACGAAGTCGGCGAAAATACAACCGTCGGCTAAACCAAATTATGTAAAGTTCGACTTTAAAGTTTGTTGTTTGCAAACGAGTTTTAAAAACATTCGTATATTTTATAAAAATGTTTAAAGCAAAATAATTAAACAATTAAAATATCTGCCAAGAACAAAATATTATTATTATTATTAGGGATGAGATTTCCATGCACTAAACAATCGAAAATATGCACTAAAAACTGAAAACATTTCCATAAAAAATCGTTTTTTAATTTAACTAAAAACAAAAATGTATAAAATTCAGTCTATTGTTATTATTATTAAAAGTAAAACTTTGTTTTGCACTTGAAGAATGCCAATGCTTTAAAAAAAATTTATTTTCAGATCCCACTTTGATTCCAGGGGCCTAATTCTGGCAGTCGTGATCGAGTACTTTCTCGATTCGAAAGCAATTTTATTTCAGTCGATACTTAACGAATCAAAATTATTTTTTCAGCATTGTGAAACTCTATCTGCCGTATTCATACAAATTTAAAATGCATTTGAAATGCATATTAAGAAAAATTTGTATGAAAATTTTGCCTTAAAATACATTTCAAACATATTTTATTTTTTATGAATACGTCAGTATATATATAATTTGACTTCAGTATTTAGTAAACTAACTCCCTCCTTAAAAGTTGTATACCAATATATCCGGAATTGGAATATACAAATGCTAATTGACTTCTGAAGTTATTTAAATTTAATATTTCATTTCCTTTTTTAATTGCATAATCATCGGTATCAACAAGCTCTTCCGATATTCTTGTTACTACTGGCTGCGGTGGAAAGGGAATCAATCAAGAGAACCATTATATTAAAAATTGCAATATTATCGGATTGGCTTTTAATTTCCTCTACAACGCGGTATCACCCATGTGTCATACAAGTAATTGCCCATGAAGGGTGCTGCATCGGTTTAAAGGAGAAGG
Source organism: Pollenia labialis (assembly GCA_949318255.1). NCBI lineage: Eukaryota > Metazoa > Arthropoda > Insecta > Diptera > Polleniidae > Pollenia > Pollenia labialis. The sequence goes on from OX439140.1 coordinate 132,421,017, forward strand.
ATCTTTTGTCGGAATTTATTTATTGATTTTTTAATTTTTTTTGTATGGTTTTTAGGTGTATTTAAAATTTTTTTTAAGAACTTTTTTTTTTATAATATGGAAATTAAAAAAACATCTTTCAATAATGTCAAAATATGCAAAAATAAGCATTTAAAACCTAAATATTCAAAAATATGAATTTTAACCAAAATATGCAGCAATATGCAAAAACAAATCGAAGCCATTTTATTGTAAATTTAATGATTCGGAAAGAAAATTGGCCGAAATTGTTCTTAGACTATCGACAAAAAACATGCATTTGCATGGAAATCGCATCCCTAATTATTATTTTTATTTGTATTTTACATTTTTAATTGTTTTTGGAGTAAACATTTTTTTCTCGCCTCATTTATATTCGTGAGTTTATTTGACAGATCAAAGTGGGAACTTTTCTCACAAAAATGTTACAAACACACTTTTTCTGTAAATTTAATTTAACACAAGAAGCTCAAGTTTGAAAGAGTCAAAACCTAAACTGCGATGAATAGGATGAATTAGTAGAGCACCAGTGGGCATTAAGAAAAAAATGTATAACTTATTCAATAGTATGTATATGTACCTGCCAAAACAAAATCTCTGCCTAGACTCATAGCATATCTATAAATCTATGAGAATTTTACATAAAACGAAAAGTCTTTAAAGATGGGGCTTACATTGGACCTGAGTTCAATTATGGATCTGTCATCACAAAACGTTGGCATGACTTAAGCTACTATCACACTTTTTTAAAAATCATAAAATAAAACTAATTATACTACAAGACATAGAAAAAAACTGTTTTTTGTAAGATGTGGTATTAAAAACAAAAAAAATATTGGAATTAAGGAAAATACTAAGGTACATAGTTTGCTTGATGTCCCGTTTTTTCGTCAAATATTTGACTAGGGTGACCGTAGCTTAAGTAGCTGCTATGGAAGTTACCGTCGCCAAATTGTACACTAAGACTACCACTTATAACGAAGTTGTTGCATTAAAAGCTGTTCTTGGTATTGTTATTTATATGGGAGCTATGGTCACATATGGAACGATACCAATCAAATTAGGTAGGATGATTTCGGTTGTCATAGAATCTTTTTGGACCAAGTTTAGCCTAAATTCAAAATAATAAGACTGTTTATATAATTATGGGCCGATTTTCACCTCATATGAACCGATTAGTCCTCCTGGTAATCAAAACGTATATACTAAATAAAATGACATAGGGAGACAGCAGGACGGACATCGTTAGATCGATTCAGAAAGTTATTGTGAGTCGATCGGAATCGATCGATCGATCAACACAAACGTATAAAAATCGTCGGTAGAGAAGACCCACCACCGTCCTTGATTTATTTTTGGCTTTATTTCTTTGTACCTATTTTTTTAAAGTTATGTATTTCACTTTTTCGTAAACATATTCTGGTTTTTAGTTGCACATCCTTTTTGCGTTTGTTGGATATTTATGTGTTGTTGTTATTGTTTTTTGTTGTTTGTTTTACATTTTGTTCTTTCTTCAGAACTCACTGAAAATTAACTTTAAATAAGTATGTATGCAGATACGTATGTATGTATGTATGACTGACTGTAAAATTGTATTAGTCGGTTAGTTTATATGATTTGTATTTTATTGTTGCAGTTGTTGTATTTGTTTTATAGCAAACAAGAATTCATTTTGCGCAAACATGGAAGTAAGCAATTCATTGAACTTTCGCATAAAATGCTCTCAAGGTTATCAACTCAACTTGTCCGGTACAAATATGTATGAATGTTTGTTCAGTTTTTTTTTTTTATTATACTCATATACGAATTTATATGTGTAAAAAACAAAAGCATTTCTTTACAATGAATATACTCATCTAAATTAAACTCGTGAGATGGTCCATTTAAACTTGTTTTATTTTGTTTTTTTTTTTTGTATGTATTTTGTTTTTCTTTAACGAGTATAAATTAAAGATATTCTACGAAAGCAAGTGAGAGTAATTTCTTATATTTTTTGTTATAAAAACTTTTTCTATTTTGTAGCTCTACTGAGTAGAGTAGAGTCTACTTCTACGAAAGAGACGAAAAATTTTTTAACACAAAGATACACTTTTGACGCCAAATGCTTATATTTTGAAACCAAAAGTTACTTTTCCTTTAAAAATGCACACTGTTTTACATCTGTAACACAAACAATCGCCGTTTTTACACAAAAAATTCACGTTTTTACACAAAAGGTGTTTACAGATATAATAACACTTTTTACACAAGAAAAAAGTCACTATTTTAACATCGCACCTTTTACTCAAGAGCCACATTATTTTTACACAAAAAGTCAAACTTTTTTAAACACAAAAAGTCGCACTTTTTTAAACACAATAAATCATACTTTTTTCTCAAAAAGTCACACTTTTTACACAACCATAAAATTTTTACACAAAAAATTTACACATTTTACACAAAAACAATGTTTTTACATACAATTCACACTTTTACATAAAGAGACACACTTTTAATACAAAAAGTCACAATTTTACTCAAAAAGTCATACTTTTTATGCAAAAATTCACACTTTTTTTTACAAAAAGTCACACTTTTTTTTTACAAAAAGTCACACTTTTTTTACTAAAACACACACTTTTTATACTAAAAGTCACACTTTTTATACTAAATGTCACACTTTTTATACAAATGTCACACTTTTTATACAAAAAATCACACTTTTTATACAAAAAGTCTCACACTATATGAAAAAGTTAACACTTTTTAGTCAAAAAAAAAAACACAAAAGTCACACTTTTTACACAACAATAACATTTTTACACAAAAAATTTACACATTTTACACAAAAACAATGTTTTTACATACAATTCACACTTTTACATAAAGAGACACACTTTTAATACAAAAAGTCACAATTTTACTCAAAAAGTCATTCTTTTTATGCAAAAATTCACACTTTTTATACAAAAAGTCACACTTTTTTTTACTAAAACACACACTTTTTATACTAAAAGTCACACTTTTTATACTAAATGTCACACTTTTCATACAAATGTCACACTTTTTATACAAAAAGTCTCACACTATATGAAAAAGTTAACACTTTTTAGTCAAAAAAAAAACACAAAAAGTGAAAATTTTACACAAAAAAGTTATACCAAAGTTTTTTAAAACTTTTCATTTTAAGTTTTAAAAATTTTACCTTAATGTTTAACCAGTTTCGCTTCTTTTAAAATGTTAAAGTATTCCGTAATTTTTCTTCAAGTGCTCTATGTTTTCCTGTTTTGCCTGTTTAAAAAAAGGGTTTTATATCCACCAAAATATTTATTTTCTTTGTGTGTTAAAACCATCCCTTTATTCACAAAGGGATAAAACTGGGATTAAGTTGTGGTTTTTTCTCTAAAGTTTATTAAGACCTGTAATTTTTATTTTCTTTTGAAAAGCAAATCTATTTAAAGTTTTTCTTACCCTCCACCGAAGGTAAAGGGGTGTATTTAACTTCGTCATCCCTTTTATAATGTAAACAATATTGATCCTATAAAATGTTTATATTCTGGATCCTTAGGAGAAGAGAAGTCCGTGTGCCATGGGTTTTCCGAATACCCCAGATTTGATTTGTTATGTATTCAAAGTTTGATATTAATACTCAGCCTGATCGGCCCGAATTTTTTTTGTGTATATCTGGATAACGGCAACAGACAAAGTTTCCAAATTAGGTTCAAGGAGCAGGGTTTTCATTAAACAACATACGAAAACATGTGGGCGTGAGAAGAGAAGTGGGCGTGGCACACAAAATATTTTAAAAAATATCCAAAGAACGGTGTTTAAATAACTCTCTGTTATTATCGGGTAAATTAGATTCGGCATAGCCGATTATAGCACTCTTACTTGTTTTATTTTCAAACTATTATTATCTGGGTGTTTTTATCTACTTTTTCTTCATATACCAACAAACATTTGTAAAAATGTACATATATTAAACATTTTTCCAAAAAAGAAAAAAAAACACTCGTCTTATAAACTCTTGCGCCGCCACATTAATAATATTTTTGTTGGCGTCTCATAAAGTTTGTGGTGGTACATACTGACTGTTTTTCCGTCCGTCTGTCTGTCTTTATATCTTTTTGTAACTCCTTTATGTTGGTGATTCTTTGTCTCTGTTATTGTTTTGGTTTTTCTCTGGAGAAGTAGGGTTTGTGTGAGTACAAGTGTATGAGTTGCTTATACATAAGTGTGTCATTCATATTGCAATGCATTATGAAAATGTAAGAAATACAACAAAAAAAATTATTTATCATTTTCGTGATCATCATATGTTTTCCTTTTGTTGTTCTTGTTATTGTTGGTTTGCTCTTCTTTTAAAAAATAATGTTTTATTTTGTTTTTTAAGTGGTCATTGTACTTTGACTGGCTAATAAGGTACTTTACTTTGCGTTTTTGTTGTATGTAGTTTTAAGTATTTTGTTTGTTTTTCTTCCGTCTCTTTCACTCTCTATCTTTCATACTCTTGCTATATCTTTTTAAATGTAAGTATTTAAAAAACTGTTAAGAGCAAAGATTACCAATTTTATTGTTGTTTTTGGTAACCATTTTTTTCGTGCATACTTTCAAGAGGGAGAAAACTGTTAAGGCCCAGTTAGTCGAACGTTGCTGTACCCGTAATGTACCGCACCGTACTGTAAGCACGTTGGTGCACTTATAGAACATTTAAAAACGTGTCATATGTTTTTCCCATACATAAACAAAAAGCAATAGTACCCTGCAAATCATAGGACCGGTCCAAACACACGTGTAAAGAGTAGCCCACAAGGGACTAGGACTAGTCCAAAATTAACCCAAACGTATGGAAAAAACATGGTAAATTTAACATAACGATGTCCTGGGCAGAACCATATAACCCATCTTTGAACTACAAAGGAGTAGTTTTAAAACTACTCCATTGTGTTCACAAGAGGATTAGTTTTAACTTCGTTTAAAAACGAAAACATGTCGTTTATAAACGAAGACATGACGTCTCACTACAAACACTTTTTTAACAATGAAAGGGTTATGCTTGCATTACATCGAACCAGTCCATGGAGTAGTCCATTTCATGAAATTGGATCAGGTGGTCCAATAATATTTGCAGGGTATACATCCCTTCAAATAATAGGACCAGTCCAAACACGCGTGTAAAGAGTAGCCCACAAGGGACAATTACTAGTCCAAAAGTAACCCAAACGTATGGAAAAAACATGGTCTATTTAACATTACGATGTCCTAGGGCAGGACCATATAACCCATCTTTGGACTACAAAGGAGTAGTTTTAAAACTACTCCATTGTGTACAGAAGAGGATTAGTTTTAACTTCGTTTAAAAACGAAAACGTGTCGTTAAAAAACGAAGACATGTCGTCTTACTACAAACACTTTTTAACAATGACATGGTCCATGCTTGCATTACATCGGACTATTCCATGGAGTAGTCCATTTTATGAAATTGGATCAGGTGGTCCAATTATATTTGCAGGGATAACACAATACACACAGTGATGGAAATCAAAAATGTTTAAATGGTGACCGCTATGCAGAAAAAGTACCAAGTGATTTAAATAGTATCAAAGCAGTATTTTGTGTATTTAAAAAACGTTAATAATTTAATATTTATATTTTAAATTTACAATAAACAAATTTGTATTTTAGCATATATATTTTTTTAGCATACATTGTATTGTGGTGTATGCACCAAACAAGGTTTTGATACCATTTAAAGCCTTTTGTTTGTTTCACATTTCCATTTTATGTGTAGGTATATGCATTTGTTTATTACATGGAAATATATTGTATTTTAAGTTGTTTTATCGCAATTCCATGGCTATACTAAAAAAAGGACTAAAAATAGAGCAAAAATACCCGCATTCAATTTAAAATACAAGCAGCCCATCACTGATTTACAACTGTCGTGCCTTTATAAAAGAAATTACAGAAATTTTATTTAATAACTGTAAGTAGTAAAAACCTTTAAACTAAAAATCAAAAAAATTAGTTACACTTCAGTAGAACATTAATGGTTAGACGGTTCCTGACCTCGACGTTCTCATTAATTGGAAATCGTTTGTGAAAATTGGTTTTAAAACGGTTTTATACAGGATGTCTTTAAGGTCCAGGTTAAGTTTAGATTTGTCACTTATTTACCAGTGAAGACCGCTGTTAACTTCAAGTTTCAACTTGCTTAAGATAGTCTTAAAGTTGACGAGAAGCCACTTGCAGGTTTACATGCGAACAAAGAATAGCTGTATCATCCGAAAATCTGGAAATGGTTCGTTTGTCGCATATGGGTATATCGGAGGTCTATACTTAATAAAGTATATGCCCAAATACACTTCCCGGTGGAAGACCAGCTCTTATTTAATATTCTATTGTCACATATTCTTTGTTTCATACCATAAATTAACGGTCGGATAAATAACTCTACTAATGTGTAGATGTTTGGTAGCAGCAGACATTTTATTTAAAAAACCAAACTTTTATGCCACATCTGCTCAAAAGCCTGAGCGACGTCTAAAAAACTGCTGAAAAATATTTTCTTTAGTTTAAAGGATCTTTATATATACAATAAAGCGGTTAATATATTCTATAGTTCCGTGATGCACACGGAAACTAATTTGGTGAACTGGAATAATTTTTTAATTAAATATTCACCTTTTCGAATGTCTTCGATAGACAGGATGATGGAAGAGTTGAATCCAAGCCAACTTGTCGGAAAAATCCTTTTAAAAAAATCGCATTAAGTAAATAAACTTAGAACATTTATGGCCCCATTCGGTAGGTTCTTAATCTTAGATAGTAATAACCCGCATTGGTATCTTAACTGATAAACTTTTTAATATCCTCCTAATTAAATGCTCTGCAATAGGTTATAGGTTTCTTAAAAGGCCCTTATACCTCTAGCGGCGGCATAATATTTCTTGTAGCCTTTGTATTTGTTAGACATTAAACATATTTTTTATTTAGGCTTCCTTCTTTTATGTGAAAGGCTTTTTTCTTAACTCATATCCGCTGCTTTCCGGAAGGTTATCTATTTTTTTGCACTCTTTTTTGAGATGTTTCTTTTCAAGAACAAGTTTTTCAGTGTTTGAATTAGTAACAAATATATTATTATCCTTATAATTAACATTCTTAAAGTGTTTGAAAACTGAAACTATCAATGATGTTAAGCCATTAATACATTTGCCTATATCTTCCTCACACTGTCAATAAGGATTTGTATTTTCTGTATTAAAGTCAGTTAGTTTTAAAAAATACTGAGCTTGGTGTTCTCATTCTCCCGTATTATGTAACAATAGCTAGGAAATGGTCCGAAGATATCAAATGATATTTCTGTAGATATTAAGCTTCGATTTATGTTTGTTATGCTAGTTAAGTCTATCAGATTTGGAATTTTTCTAGCATCCGTCGGCCAGTAGGTTGGATGTCCAGGGGTTACGAAATGAAAACTATTTTGCCGATCTGCAAGAACTATATAAATCTGTCTTTCAGAAAACGATCTCCTACTAGGAATGGGCAAAAATATCGATATATCAAAAAATCTATATTTAAAAAAAAGAATCGATAAATATCGCCGATATTTAAAATAACGATATATCAATATGTACATATATCGATATTGAAAAACGACTATCGAATTCGATATTTTTTAAAGTCAGTCTTCATTAAAAACTCGAAATTTTATCGGTTTTTTTAAAAATATGTTTTTTTAAGAATTGGCATCATTGAATGCTTCATATGCTTTTTTAATCTAAAATAATTGGCATTTATAAGAAGCAGATTGACAAGTGAGCACATAAAACAGAGAGTGCTCCTGATGTCCATATCTGATGATTACTGTAGCCCGTTTCTGTATTTTTCGCATCGTAAAATTTTCCGCATGAAACCAGTGAATCGGGACAGAAACAGTGCAAAATGAAACAAAAAATGTTTTTTCTCACACAAGTCTTTCTGTATCTTTCCGTTGCGAGAATTATCTGTCATTTTAATAATTTTCCAGCAATTATTGGAAGGATGTGAGAAAAAGTGTTTCTGTAACAATATTTTGCGAAAAGTTTCTTACAAGAACTGTCAAAATAAGTCGCATTTGAAATTGGTGCGAGAAAAACAAAATATAGATATTTTAAATTTAAAATATGTTTTTATACTATTTTTGTAATATAAATAAAAAATAAAAAACATTTTAATTATCAATGCGTAATTTAAATGATGAAAATAAATAAAACACCATTGTTATATTTTGTTAATTAAATTTTTTTTAAGCCTTTCCTTGTTTTGGTTTTATTCAGGGCTGCCAGATAAATTTGCGTGAAAATCGTCAATTTTTTGAGAAAAATAAAAAGATCGTCTTTTTGTTTTAAAAAATCGGACAATTTAAAATTAATTATAAACAGATTTTGTTTGATTTTTTATTACAACAAAATCAAACAAAGACGTAGTCAAAGTTCATGGGTATTTTATACATACATATATATGTACATATTAATTGTCTTTTGTTTGAACTTAATTTTTTTTAATTTATATATATTTTATTAAGCTTGAGGTCTATTTTTTATAAAATTATTTATTTTCTTTGATCCGATAACAATTTATAATTGTTTTTTTTTCCCTGAAGAAGTCTCACAAAGGCGTGACAAAATATCATATTAAAAATAAATTTTAACAAAAAATAAAATAAATATTTTTATAAAAACAAAAAGAAGTCAAGCTTAATAAAATAAACATACAAACTTATTTAAAATAGATATATACAAATACCAAGAAATTAAAAATTTTTAAATTAATTCCGCTTAGATAACAGTAAAATAAATATTTAGGGTTTTTATTTTTGCGAAAAACCAAGGATTCATAGTGACGACGTTGTTTTAAATTTGTATCGTATGTGTCCAAATAGGATATAATTGAAATTTAAAAATATCGGTTCACAAATGGCTGAGATATGAGTGCAAAACACGCCTCCAATTTTTACCCATAAATCTATAATTTACCTATTCTTATAACTATTAACTTTACTTTTTCTTTTTCACCTGAAATATAGGTAGTAGAATACTTGGTAGTTGAAATCGAAATTGCCGAAATTTGGGTTTGGCATAAAAGTTTGGCATATAAGCTAAGAATATCAAATATGTATATAAATTTGTTGTTGCTTTCTACAGAAATTCATATTGTCTTTTTAAATTTTCAATGCCACAAAATATGAAGTGTTTGAAATTTAAAAATTCGATATGAATTTTTATAGAAAGCTACGATAAAGTTATAAAATATTGTTGATTTTGTTTTTGCTTTCTTTACTTTTTAGAAAAAATCAGTAAATCGGCACATTTTCGGAGCAAAAATCGTTGAAATGAAGATAAATCGTCAAATCTGGCAGCCCTGTTTTTATTAAATTTATTTCTTTTGTTGACATTTCGCTTTCATTTCACATTTAATTCTGGAAATATTCCAGTTAAAACTGAATCTGTTTTGTCTGTTTTCGCATTTAAATACAGAAACACTTTTTTCTCGCAAATCGAGAAACGATGGAATTTTTTGTTTCACACTATAGTGAAAAATTTTACGATGCGAGAAATACAGAAACGAGCTACTGGTTTGACTAAAACAATCAAAAACATTTCTCGTTAAAGTTAGTACTTTTGGGGTGCAATTCAAATTTTATTCCCTTTTGCTTTTGCTATACATAATTGAATTTTTTGGTTTGATGAATTGTTTGTTTTTATTAATGTTTTGAAATATAATGAAACAATGTTTGTTCATAAATACGTACATATGTACAAAGGTATGTATATTAAATTTTTTACACAAAAAGTCGAAAATGTTGCACAAAAAATTAAAAATTTTATAGAAAAAGTGACATTATGTTCACATAACTAAATTATTTGTATCTAAAAAGAAAACTGTGCACAAAAAGTTAGACATTTTAAACAAAAAGTCAAACTTTTTACAGAAAATGTCACAATTTTTACATAAAAGGTTGCATTTTTTTTTTACAAAAATTCACACTTTTTATTTATAAAAAAATTATAAATTTTATACAAAAAGTCACTCTCTTTACACAAAAATTCAAAGTTTTTACACAAAATGTTACACGCTTTTCACAAAATCATACTTTTGGTACAAAATGCACTGTTTTTTACAAAAAAAGACACACTTATACAACATACATATATTTTACATAAAAAGTCAAACCTTTTATACAACTATCACAATTTTACAATAAGTCAAATTTGTTTCTCACAAAAAATCACACTTTTTTTTGTAAAAAGGCACATTTAAAAAAAAACTCATATGTACTTTGTACACATTTTTTTATAAAAAAAGTCACTTTATTCAAAAAGAGTCAACTTATCACAATTTGTTTTACTGAAATTTATATTTTCTTCAATCCCTCTGATTTCTATTCAATGGCTTTTCCGCCCGATAAATGGTTTAGTATCGCATATGTGTATAATATTTTTCTAAGATGACGATTTTATCAAGACAAATTTTTATAAATTTTACACAAGTGTATAAATATTGTGTGTGTTTAAGTTTAAGTGCAAACATTAAACTAATTTCTTTTTTTCACCCCCAAAAACACAGAAATTTTCCTACAATGTACTCGTACGTTGAATAAAAATGTTCCCCCTTTTTTCAGTTTTACAAAAATATTAAAAATTGATTTAATAAAAGGTTCTTGAACTTTTAAATGCACACAAAATACTCAAAATATGAACTACAAAAACAAATGATGTAAAATGTAATGCAAGGCATTGCACTTAATACAAACATAGAGATAGAGATACATGTGTATTGTAAATAATGGGGAAGAGAAAAATTTAAATCGTTAAATTCAATTATAACGGTAGGAAAAGTATACCAACACAAATTTTTGTTAGCTAAAGTATTTTGATAAATAAATGTTTGTCCTTACCCAATATTTTGTACATTGTACCCTTTAACCGCTTGAACACAATTGCGCCGTAAAACGTAGCAGCGTACGACGTTGTTACTCTGACAAATAAAAACTTATAAAACTTTATACAAAGGCACAGAACAGCTGGCGCAAACTTAAAAGCGTATGTACGATCTCAAAAAAAAAAAAAAAAATTCGTTCACGACGTACGACCCAATTGTGTTTCTAACATTACTTGCCTACTTTTTATTACAATTTGTTTGTTTAAATTAAACATTTACAAAATTTAATATAACAAATTTTATTTTTTAAGACTTTTGCTATAAATCCTAAGCAAATATTAAATAGTTTATATAGTTTCCTATATGCAGGATTTCAAGGCCATTAATTTAATTTTTTATTTATTGCATTTAAAAAAAACGGAAACCTAAAAATATTTAAGAAATTTTATATACAATCATAAAAACAGAAAGTATAGGGAATTTTTTCCCAGCTACATGAGAAGTTTCGATATCGATACACAGAAAAAATTATTGCTTAATTATTTTCAAACAAACACTTGTTTAAAAATTATTTGAATTTCTAAAAAATTTTTACTGTTTCAATTAATATTTTTGTTTGATTTTTATTTAACCAACAAAAATGTTGACAACTATTCAAAAAAATAATAAACGCGTAATTGGTTTCAAGTTTCCATAATTTTGTATGAAATATTTAACGCTCTTAAATGTTGTCGTTTATTGCATTTTTTTATTTGATCGTAAGCAAAACTTCTTTATGTTAAATATATGAACAACAACACAAACACATACAGTCTATTTTTGTACGCCTTTAAAAAGTAAAACAATAAGAAAGATGATAAAATAGCGTGACGAGGTTTGTAGTAAAAAAAAACAAAAGTAGGTAAAAAAAACCTTTCACACTTTAAACAACAATGAAAAAATTCCCGTATTCTATTTTTAAAATTTTTTTTAGTTAAATACATCAAATCTGCTCTACCATCTTCTCCTTCAGTGCTTGCTTGGGTGCGTGTTTTTTTTTTTTGATTCAGAAAAATTATTTGTTGGAAATTTATATGAATTTCAGTAAACTTTTTATTTGATTCAGTTAAATTACACAGTGCAACACGAAAAAAAATTACCATATACGGACAATAAATAACCTTAAAGGACAAAAAAAAAGACCCGTGTCTCCCAGTTTTGCCGAAAGTCATGCACTTTTTTTTATGGACCCTAAATATTTAGGGCCTCGGTGTCATTTTTGCAAAAAAGTTATCACTTTCTCAGGCTCATATCTTGTAAACTGTTTGAATTTTGATTACACACAGTGGTATTTGTTTGAAGAAAATCAGGGTTTTTCAATAAACGAAATGCAAAATAAATTGTTTGAATGTGCAAATTTGTTTTTAGGACCGATTTCAGACAAAAAATGTTTTGATTCTACAAATTTTTTGTTTGAATTGGAAAAATAATTTTTTCTGTGGAATTATAGTTTGAGAGCTGAGAATGTCAAACTGTGTTTACATTTCTGTTCAGTAAGGTTTCCCAAGTCATTATGAATCGTTTAACGCAAAAACTAAGCCTACAAATTTACTTTAAAACAAAATCTGCCCGCGAAGTTCATAGAGCACATCGCCCATTTTGTGAAGCCCTTTTCACTATTACATCCATAAAAATTGATTGCTGCGGCTTACACTCTCTTTCGCAATGAGCAAGGAGCTACCGTTTTGGTGAATGGCGAGCGCTATCGAGCCGTGCTGACTAAATTTTTGTTTCCTAAAATAAATCAGTAAAGTTCCAACAAGATTGCGCATTCCAAAATCAATTTGGTGACAACTTTATTTCCAGAAGTGGTCATGTTCACTTGCCCTCTCGTTCTTCCGATTTAACGCCTCTGGATTACTTTTAATGGAGTTATGTTAAGTCATTGGTATATGACGACAAGCCTGCAACTCTTGGAGCACTGCAAGCCAATATTCAAGCCACCTACCATTGACGCTATACGGCCAGATTTATTAAAAAAAGTAGTATTGGACTGATCAAATGGACCATGTAACTGGTAGCCGCGACGGACATATGCCGAAAATCATATCTTAAAAAAAAAATGCAATAAAATAATTTACCAGATTAAATAAAAAAAAATATAATTTCAACAATATCTCTGACTTGTATTATCATTTTAAGTTCTCATGCAGCTAAAAGATTTAAAATAGTTCGATTATATTTGAAAATTTTCATTAAATAAAAAAAAATGATATACAGCCCAATTATGAATAAAAATTCCCCGGGAGTTTTTCCCCTTTTCACATTTTTACAATTGAATTTACATAGGAAAAATGTGGAAAGGGAGAAAATTCCCAGGGAATTTTTATTCATAATTGGGCTGATAATATTTTGTACAAATGCGTTTTATATGAGTTATAAATCGTACTACTAAATTTCGTGAACATCGGTCCATAATACTCTATAGGCCCCACAGAAAGCCCACTCTCAAAACACACGAATACACTTAAAAGAAAAATCATTCCATCCGCACTCATATCAATCCGAAGCGGTATTGATAGTACAGAGTGTACGGATTTTCTTGAATCAAGTTGAGAACGATTGATTCAAGTGCGGATTTGCAGTCGCGAAATACTTAACTTATCGATATTCAATCTCGAATTCGTACTTGAAATTATCCGAAAATGAGATTGATTTAAATAAAACTAAGATTAAATCAATCCCAAAATGCGCTTGATTAAAGAATAATAAAGTTGATTTCATCCCGAATTCGTACTTAAAATTCTTTGAAAATTAGATTAAAAACGAAGTTTGAATCAATCTCAAAATGCGCTTGATTCATGTGCTTTAAAGTTGATTCAATCCTGAATTCTTACTTCAAATAACCCCCCAAAGTGTGGGGCCTTATTTCATATGCAATAAACCCCCAATTTTGAAAATGAAATAAACTCCCAACGAAATGAAATAACACCCCAAACAGAAATGAAATAATACCTAATTTTTGGGGGCTTTTTCATATGAAATAAGACCCCAATTTCTGGAATGAAATAAGACCCCAATATGTATAATACAATGACTTGTACAATTTTGGTTTAAGGAATCATGCGATGATAAATAGTATGGTTGAGACTTCGGCCGAGCGCAAGGATTTTCTCCTCCAAAACCAAAGCTCTTCTGCATAGCTGGCTTCGGCTGGACGCAAGACTTTCTTCATCTATGGTACAACGAATTCGGGCTTCGCTAATAAAAGTCCTTCTGCATAGGCTGCCTTAGGTCTAGCGCAAGCCCAAATTAAGGAGCTTTACTTAGCGATGATGGTGTTTGGTACAACATAGAGGATAAAATTCTAGCGCACGGCCGAAGTCCTGCTATACAGAGAAGCTTTTGTTAACGAAGGCGGTGTTTGTTTTGCCATAGAAGTGAAAGTCGTTGCGCCAAATAACATTTTCGTTATAAATTAAAAAATAATCCTCAAAATAATATACTGGAGCTTTATTTCATAAAGATTTTTTAGGGAATTATTTCATATGAAATAATCCCCCAGTAAAGAAAATGAAATAGCACCCCAAACAAAAAGAAATAACCCCCCAAAAATCGTTGTTGTTGTGCTCTGTACATTATTTTTTTGGGGGGTTATTTCATGCCGCCGTAATTCCTAACTGGAGTCACATAAAAAGGATTCAAAAAAACGTGACGGAACCAGTCGCTACAGACAAAATAAAATATTTTTTTTTTACTAAAAATATTTATTTGAGGATTTTTGGGGATTTCTTTTAAAATTTTTCTTACTATTTTTAAAAAAATTTAAAATTTTTATGGTCGGAAAAACATATTAACTTTTTAAGGTTTTGATTTTTAGTTTGAGGATTTTTGGGGATTTTTTTTTAATTTTTTTGGTGCAAGGAAAAAAAGTTCCTGGCAGCCCTGGTCATTGCCGATATGGTTTTTACTTTAAAAACTTAATCTACATATATGACTGTAAATATAAACTAAATGAGAAGCAAGAGTTCTCAATTTTACTTTTTAAATATGAAAATAATGTGTTTTCTTCTTGTTCTGTTATTTTTGTTGTTTCTACACACAACAAGCATCTCGGGGTTTTACTACTTGTGCGGTTTTGTTGTATTGGCTGCAACAAACATTGGAAAGTTAAATGTGATTAAAACGCTTACTTTGTAATTTTACTCTCAGAGTGGCACTACCAACAAAAAGTTTAATCTTTTTTTATACTTGGCTTAAAAATTTTGTACTTATTTTAAGAAATTCCGGTATTGATCCCATTTGGGATTGCTTTAAGTACGTTTTAGTATTATTCGTTCTTGAAGTTTTGAGTACGACTCGTTCTTACAGTAAGTATAAAAATCTTAATATATACCCAGTGTTTTTCTTTCTCTATAATTTCGTGAAGATCGGTCCACAATTTACCATCCCACTATGGGAAATCATTTAAATATCTAAAACCGTAGCAAATATAGATATTGTGTTAAAATTTGGCTTTATATGGCCATTAATAATACGATGAAATAGTTCCAGTTTTTATAAAGATTGGTTAATAACATAGCATATGTATGCCCCATGTAGGTCCTTCTTCTTAAATATTCTAACTGTCGATGGAGAGTACCAGACATTCGTCACAGCTTAATGTAGCACTCTAACTTTTTT
This sequence comes from Pollenia labialis, assembly GCA_949318255.1. Classification (NCBI taxonomy): domain Eukaryota; kingdom Metazoa; phylum Arthropoda; class Insecta; order Diptera; family Polleniidae; genus Pollenia; species Pollenia labialis. Next base: position 132,436,599 of record OX439140.1, read on the forward strand.
TTTAAACAACAGCTGTTTAAATTCTTGATATAAAAAAGTTTTTATTCTTTTCAGTCGTCTATTTCTTTGAAAAGTTTTCATTGCAAATAGTTTTTTAAACTTTCATTTCAAAATGAACACTAAGAATAACAAGGGGTCATTAAAAAAGTAGTTTGGTAGCAGGACTTTTAAGAAAAATAATATAATCCTTAAGAATGTCAGATATAAAATGTCATAGAATAAAAGTGAAAGTGAAACTTTCTTCTTTTTTTTCAACCATTTGCCAAACTTACTTAAGGTATTTCCAGAAAGTTTATTGTAAATAACTTTAACAAAGTTTTATTTATTTTTAATTACTTTTTGTGTCAAATGTTACATTTTTGGTAAAATAGAGGTGGAACATAGTCACATACGTAGTGGTAAATTTGACCCCTTTAAATTTTGCAAGAAATTTTTAATAAACAAAACACTATTTGTTGTTTTTTTTAAAGAAGACTAGATCTTTTTGCCAAAAAAAATAAAAATTAATAAATCAAAAGAAAAACAGGTACTTTATTTTAAAAAAAGATTTTCTTTATTCTAGACAAATAAAATTTTTAATTAAAAAAAAAAAATAGAATCCGGGAATAAGAGACAATCGGATTTGAACTTCGCTTTTCATAAGGACCCAGAATATATATACTTTATAGGGTGTAGGATCAATATTGAAGAAATTACAAACGGAATGACAAATGACCTTCGGTAAAAGGGTATACTGAAGGAACCATGCCCACTTCTCCAATCCCGCCCACATTTTGTAGGATGGTGTGTATTGACAACCTAATTTGGAAATTTACCGTTCCCCAGATATACAGCAAAAAGTAATAAAAATACCACAACCACAAGGGATTTTTGGGAAAAATTAGAGGTAGTCGTGGTTTTTTGCTCATATATCAGCCATTTGTGGACGGATCTTTTTGAATTTCAATAGCAAACAATTCCGGAGCATATGTGAAATAAATGTATAATAACCTGGCCCCCATCATATATGGGGTCTTCGGAAAACCCATTTCAACGGACAGACGGACAAACGGACATCGTTTAATCAACTTCGCTTTTCATGAGGACCCAGAATATATATACTTTATAGGGTGTAGGATCAATATTGAAGAAATTACAAACGGAATGACAAACTTATATATACCCTTTTACCTTCGGTGAAGGGTATAAAAACACAATATTCAAAAATTTCGAAATCCACGAGCCTTTTCGTTTTTTTTTTAATTAAAAAGCTAACTGTTTGTGTAAAAAATACGACTTTTGTGTTAAATCAATAACGTTTTATGTTAAATGCCTGACTTATTTATGAATAACGAAACTGTTTTATTAAAAGGAAATTTTAGTGACTTCCTGTTAAAAAAGTGTGGGTATTCGTGTAACATTTGTACAAAAAGTTTACCATTTTTGTAAAAACTTTCGTGAGTAGTAAAAAGAGTGACTTTTTGTGTGAAAATTGTGTTTTTTTTTTGTTGGAAGGTTTCAACTTTTTACAAATTAAATTATAATTTTTTAGATACAAACTTGGACTTTTTGTGTATAAAATTTCACTTTTTATGTTGTACGTCATTTTATTTTGGCAAAATGCTTGTTTTTTGCCAAATGTGACGTCTTGAGTAAAAGTTACGTTTGGTATAAAGTAATATTTTGTGTAAAAAGGAAACTTTTGTGTAAAAATTATTACTTTTAGGGTAAAATTGGTAACTTTTTGTGTAAAGGATGTGACTTTTGTGTAAATGCGTGAATTTTTGCTTAAAAAGTGACGTTTTCTACACACAAGTAAAAAAAAATAATTTTTTTGTGCCAAAAATGATTTTCGTGTAAAAGTTTAATTGTTTTGCAAATGGTTTGTAAATTAACTGACCGATGCAAAAAAAATTAAAGTTCACATTAGTTAACCACTTCAATGATCCTGTGTAAATCTGCTATTGCGTAAAATTTTTGGAAGGCAGCTTAAAAGTAAAATCGTATTTTTCATAGTTTTTAATGGCCTATTTAACCATATTCTGCAAAATTTTTTGTTTGCTAAAAATGTTAAAAAGTTATTCCTCTAATGCCATACATAAGTTTCCCATATTTTATTGTTCGCATGATAATTATCTGTTGTAGTTAATTAATTTAATATCTACATGTACGTTAAGTTAAATACTGAAGCCGCCAATAATTGTTGGTTTTTTTATGAAGTGTTTCAGGCAAAAATTGTCAATTAAAATGGTTTTTATTTTATCGATTTTTTCTAGTTTGTATTAATTTTTCACATAGACATTTCCAAGTGAGTGTATAAATACACACTTCGTATACTATATGGCGCATATAGCACTTAAAACACAACCATTTATGCCAGGCAATTTAAATCCCCATGACATTACGTCGAAATTTAGCCCCCGCTATAATACAGGAAAATGTAAACCATGTCTGTATCTAATGCTCGTTTATACGTATTTCTCACAAACAAAAATGTTTCCCAAAAAAGAAAAGAAAAAAAAAATAAATCATTTTCTCACTCTACCCACTTAAATTTTTCTATCGTAACACACAATTAAAAAATCTATAAAATCAATAGCAGACACTGAAATGAACAGAATGTTAAATGTTGACTTAGGTCAGTCATTAATTACCCTACAAAAACAAGAAGTTGTGTTAGAAAAACAGATTCAAATGAAACTTAAAAGCATTAGTAATAAAACTTTTAATCGTTAAAGGCAACATGAACACCACTCCTCAACCTCTCTTTGCCCTTCTGTTATTGATTATTTGTAGTTTTTTTTTTTTATTCAATATTCGTATTTAGGAGATAATTTTGCTGTGAAGTGGTACATTTGAATGAATGTGTGAATGATGATGTAAAATAAAACATGTGGGCCTGAGTTTTAGACGAAAGTACATCATCAGTGTCATAGAAATTTACATTTAAAGCGACACGCACACACACATACACTTAATCTCTTTACTTGTCTGCATAACTCGCAGCCAGCGAATCCAAGCAAACCAAACCATCTCAATTTCATAGGCAACTTTCCCATTGAAATCCTCTTTATTAAAATAAACCAGTAAACAACTTGGTATTAATTTGGGAGCATTTAAGAGCACACCACCAAACACTCTCGAAAATAATGTTAGTATGTCTTAAATTATAACGAATAAGGATTTCGAAAGACGCAATTAACCCAATTCTATATTCGAAAAATCGAGTCGTGCCCCATATAAACACCGCTCTCGAAACACACTTTAGTACGGCTTAAGCCGTAAAAAATTAAAAATTTTTTTTTTTTTAAATTTAGCCCATTACAGTTTGGCAAGACTGGAAATTATATTTCATAAAGCCCATTCTCGAAAAAAATCAGCTAAATCAGCCCTCAACCCACACAAATATTGATATTGTGGTAACATTTGTATGTATAAAACACTTAAAGACACAAGTCCAACATAGATTTACTAAAGCTTAAAAACATTTTTGTTTAACAATTTCCCGGAAACCTTAAAAAAAAACTTTGAGGCTTAACATCTTGAACAGTATTTTAAAACCTTAAACGCACTTTTTCTACAAAAAGTTCTAAGAGTGCAAGTATTTCTAAAAAAATAAGGATTTGAAATCCTAAATTTTTCTAAAACACAAAATATTGGGATGGTTTCAAAAATAATTAAAAGTTAAAATAAAAAAAGTACAACATCTACCATCAATTTGCGAAGATGTTAACATCTTCACATAAGAAATACATAGGGCTAATAAAAATCAACATCTTTACAAGATGTTCCTATCTTATTTTATTTCATTCTTCATCTTTCGATTATTTTAATGTTGTCCCTAGAAAAGTGGCAATAAGTTCTATTTTTATTGTGGCTTCATTGACAAAAAGACGTTTATTTTGAAAGCAGCTTTTCCATTTGTAAAGTTCTCCATTTTTTTTCAATACTTTTTATATTTTTGCGTTTTCTCTTAAAATGTTAGCACTTTTGTAGATGGTAATGGGAATTTAGCACATATGAAAGAAACCTTGGTAATTAATTTTTGATTCCCAAGAAAAACTTTGGTAACATTTTTGTTTGACGCTGGATGTTAGATGTGAACAATGTAAACGAGCGTTTCATATTTTCTGCATCTTTGTTGTTAGATGTTGATGAGTGTAATAAGCCTATTACAAACCAACTAGTATATTCCAGGGCTGTGGAGTCGTCAAAAAATAGTTCTAACTCCGCGTCCGACTCCAACCAGTGCAATTTTATAGTTTTGACTCCAACCCCGATCCCGACTCCATCTCCGACTCGTACTCTTACATTAATGCTAAATGTATATGAGACTGTTCCTTATTTGACTATAAGCTCTTTTTTTTAATGCAGTACCTTTTAAATGTGTTAATATGGGGAAAAAAATTATTCTGTAAACATTTCAAATCGATATTTTAAATATTGCATCGCCGTTTTCAACTTCGACATTTGTGAAGCCTCCCTAATGTAATTGAAACTTTTCAGTTGCACGTAATTTTATTCATAAATCATAATCTCATAAAGTACCTACGATGTACATGTGTACGTAGATACGTACATCTGCTTATAATTCAGTCAAACTTTCAATCTCTTACTGATTATTCAGTAGATTGAAAATTTAGGAAAAAAAATTCAAAAAAGGGAAAAACAAATCATAGGCAGACAGTGAGTGATATTAACATAAAGACCTTTTATTTTACGTGTGTTATACACAAATCTACACAGTATATTTGTATACCCTTCACCGAAAATAAAAAGGTACATGTATATAAGTTTGTCTTTCTGTTTGTAATTTCTGCAATACTGATGTTACCCCTAGAAAGTATATATATTCTGGGTCCTTATAAGTAGCGAAGTTGATTTAACACTATCCGTCCGTCTGTATGTCCGTTGAAATGGGTTTTCTGAAGAGCCCAAATGTGATGACGTCTTAATAGTTACACATTTATGTCACATATAGTCCGAAATTGTTTGCTATTGAAATTCAGCCTGATTGGTCAGCAAATGGCTGAGATATGAGCAAAGAACCACGATTATCTCTAATTTAACCCAAAAATCCCTTGTTGTTTGTTGCTCTTTTTCATTTTATTTTTATGTATATCTGGAGAACGCCATGAGCCAAAGTTTCCAAATAAGGTAGACACATCTTGGTTATCACTACACAACATCCGACAAAATGTGGGCGGGATTGGACACGTAGGCGTGGAACTTCCCATACAAATACATTATAGATTTCTGTATATGTGGAGAACAGCAAGAGCCAAAGTTTCCAAATTAGGTACATGCACCTTTATTTTCAATTCACAACATCCAACAAATTTTGATGGGATTGCAAAATTGGGCGTGTTGAAATATTTAAAAGTATTTTTTAAGGAAAAGTCTTTTATGTAGCATAAAGTACATTTTTATGAAAAAGTAATGTTAGAGAAAAAGATTTTTTTGATAAAAATGTACTTTTAAGAAACTTGTATTGAAACAATTAAGAGTGCTTTATTTAGCTGTGCCGAATTTGATATACCCTTCACCATAATATACAAAATCGTACCAAAACCTTGTTCTTTCACTATAAGTATCCTACTCAGAGTTTACTTGAGATTAAAGTGAAAAATAAAGTCTATCGATTATAACAAGAATAAAAAAGTAAAGGTTTATAGGTAAAAATTAGAGAGAATCTTGGTTTTTTGAATATATATCAGCCATTAGTAAACCGATCTGGCTGAATTTCAATAGCAAAATATTCCATAATAAATATGATATAAATATTAAGCAACATAGTCCCCAACATATTTGGGGTCTAACTATGGAAAACCCATTACATAGAATTTTTTTCCCGGAATTTTTCGATTCCCGGGAAAACGGGAAAATTTTTTAAATTTCCAGGGATCCCGTGATCCCGCTCCATATAAATAATACAAAGTAAATTTGTTTTAAATTAATGAAAAAAACTTTTTTTTTTAAAAGCGTAAGGGAACTTGTTTACAAAGTAAGTAAAAGAAATGCCTAAATACTCCCAAAAATTAATTAAAGGTTGAAAGGGGAACTTGAATTATTATTACCTTACGCTTTTATATGTACATTTTTCGTATCATTGTGCTCTAGATTCAAGATAAAAAGATAACATAAACATAACAAATTAATTCAAATGGTACTCAAGTTTTGATAGATAAAATATTTTAAATAAATATGTTTTATAAATATATTAACATTTTTTAACAGCTTAGGAAATAACATTAAGACACACTCAATGCGTTTAGAAAGTCGGCAAAGATATATTTCTTATTTTATTTACTTATTACCATGTTTCCGAATCATTTCGTTCACTTTTTTACCGAGATTGGACAAATAGTTTAAAGTGCAAATGTTTAAAGTTGTTGCATATTTCTAATTCGCAATCCGAAGTAATTTTTCTTTTTTGTAAACAACGTCTTTGTCAGCCAAATGTATGACAAGGTTGATACAAAAAATAGCATCAAACAGACTTCTTCTTACAAGATCCACCTGTAATCTTTAGGACAATGTGATTTTAAAATTGTATGTTGTAGAATCTTACACGAGTTTCCATAGTTTTTTTTATTTCTGTTTCCCAGCACTTCCCGGTTTTATAAGCCGTCACAAAATGAAACAAATTTATGTTTATCACCTTATAAACATATCGTCATATCTCAAGTTTTTTTTTTTAATTTTAAGTTAATTAAGCAAAGTGTTCCTTCTTCTTTCTCGTAACAAAACATCGGTTTTTATCTCAAACTGAACCGAAGTTATAGCAAAATATATGTATCTTTAAATCAATCGGTACATTTTAACTTTAATCGCATTTTGCCAGTTTGTAGATATGACTTTGCTGCAATAAAGGACCGATATTTTTGGATATCTTGTATTTGTAAGACTTGTCCATGGCCAATTAAAATTTACTGCCTGCATCTTATTTTGAGTTTATGTTCTTTATAAACTCTTCACTTCACTTAATATATTAATTATCAACTGTTGCACGGCACATTCTGCTTTTGGCAGATTTATTGCGTCAGAAGACATTGATTTACGAACGTACTCCCTTCTTGTTATTGATCTAATCGACAACCCATCAACAGATGCTAATTTCTAGAGAATATAAAACGAAATTTAAAAGTATAAATAGCTTTTTTCTGAACTATGAGGAACTTTTATTCCCGGGATCCCGCAACAAAAATCCCGGGAAAACGGGAAAGAAAATAAGTGAAATTCCCGGGAATTCCCGGGACGGGAAATCTCGGGAAAAAACCCTACCATTACAACATATACACGGACAGATGGAAATTGTTAAATCAACTTGGCTTCATATAAAAATTCAGAAAAAATGTATATACTTTATCAGGATAAGATCCATGTTGTTGAAATTCCAAAAGAAGTTACAAACTTTTATCAGAAACGAACTTATACTCATAATAAAAATCTACATTAGGAAAAGCACTTTTAAAGTAAAAGTTATTTTTAATGAAAAATTACTTATTTACGAAAAATATATTTCTAAAAGAAGAACACTGTTTAAGAAAAATCCTTTTTAAAAAAAAATTCCGTTTTTTTAGGAAAAAGGGAAATGAAAATTTAACTTTTCATAGAAATTCCTACTTTTTAAAAGAAGATATTTTTGAGCAAATGTGCCGTTTTAAGAAAAAGTGCCATTTTTTGAAAAAGTATATTTTTCTAATTCACTTTTTGGGGAAATTATCCGACCGTTATTACAAAAAAAATTTATTCAAGCAAAACTTCTTTTTACGTGAAAACCCCTTCCTACAGAAACGTTCCTTCACTCACAATATTATTACAGTAACGGACTGTAGTTTATTTAAGAAATATTCCGTTCAGTCATTTTTAAATAAATAAACATTTAAAATTCCAAGCAAATTTATTTTTAACTGATTCTAACAGTTATTCAAAAAACTAAGTGCATATTAATACGGATTTTCAGTTGCAGTTAATATTGTCCGTTGATTGAGTTAAATTCTTCTTTATGTTCAGTCGTCGATGGCTGCGAGTGTAAGACGGCAAATCCATCTGAGGAGATCAAGTGGTTGTGATCGAAACATGTCATGGTAACCAGCCGCCTGGGTTCGAATCTCAGGTCAGTCAAGAATGAATGATTATCAATAACAATTTTAATTAATTTTCATGTTGTAAAATTCCTTTCTTCATAAAAATAATTTAATGAAAATTAAATTTGATGAACTTAAGCCTGATTAAAATATTAAAAATTTGGATTAAAACCCATAAATAGTTCAACAAAATAACCACAATTCTAAATTTTAAATAATTTTTGGAATGATGAATTCTATGCAAAGATAAATTTGCATGGCACATTAAAATTTCGTTTTATTAAGGTTGACTTGGCTTAACATTTTCCCACATTGGCGGAAGAATGTGAAATTGTTGGAAATGAACCAGGAGAATTCTCACTTTTAAATTTAAATTTTATTGCCAAAAAGTTTGTTAATTTACTTGACTTTCTTACAAAAGATTGGTTATCGGATGAACTTGCATCATCCTCAAATGCGCTTATAAAAATCGTTTTTTGATTTAAGTTTCTTCATTAAAAGTGAATTTTAAATTTAACTTGCCTCAACTTTTTTGAAAGTAAAAATCTATTTCCAAATTCAAGTATAAAGTACTTTATATTTTTTAATTTAACTTTTTTTTTTCTTCATTTAGCTTTTGTCAAAAAAATTGCTGATATTTTTTTTTGTTTTTGATCAAGATCTTGTATTCTTTACAATTGCAACATGTGTGTGTTGGGTAAACATACATAACAAACACTGCATATAATATAGGACAAATCTTAACTTTTTTTCTTAGCAAAAGCGCTAAATTAATAACAGTTCTGTCTTTTTAATGAAAAAAGTATTTCAATGTTACCCCAAATTAATAAAGTGTACTAAATCCAACAAAAAGTTACATTGGTTAAGATGTTTATCAAAAAATCGGCAAATCAGCACTTTGATAATTTAGAGGCAAAAAATCGGCAAAATGCCGATAAATCTTCAAATATGGCAGGCCTGATCTGGGTAAGTAAATAAAAATATTCTCCCTCTCTCGCTTATAAGAAAAACAAGCGGACAGGTGTCTGTCTGGTATTTTTTAGAAATTCGGCTCTTTTGAGGAGTAAACGAAAATTTAATACAATAACTGAATATTTAATTGTTTTTACTGAATATGGGGTCAATTTGACAGTAAAAAATTGACAGTAAAATTTTACAAAATTACTGAATATTTATTTGATTTTACGGAATATATTGTTGAATTTTTGACAGTAAAAATTAAATGAACTTTTTGTTAAAAATAAATGAAAAATAGGTAGACCGGTTTTTAATTGAACTTTCATTTATTTTATATTACAATTTCAGTTAATTTTACGTACAGAATATTGTGTGTTCTCAAAAAAAAAATTTTTTAACAAAAAAGTACTTTCAAACAAATAAAGGATGGTTCAACCAAAACGCACGTTGTTAATTGTAAATAAAACAAAAAGTTTTTAGAGAATTATCTTCATATTTTTAGAATTATCTATGACAATTATGTGCAAAACAAAATATTGGCCAAATGCTCGCCCTGGCTTCGGTAGCATACCCCTCTTCGATGGCCCATACTTTCGATGACTCTGATACATAATTGAGGTTCAATGTCGTTACCATCATTTAGCTCTTGAATTGTTCTTGGTTTATTGGCGTACACTTTTCTTTATAAATATCCCCAAAAAAAGAAGCCCAACGGTGTCATATCACGTCCAATTAACAACACCATGATGTGAGACAAGACGGACATTGAATTTCTCGTTGTCTGTGTGGCAAGTGGCACCATTCTGTTGGAACCACATATCGTCCGGATCTATATGTTCAAATTCTGACCACAAGAAGTCCGTTGTCATCTCGCGATAGCAAACATTATTAACTGTAACTGCATATCCGACCTGATTTTCGAAGAAGTACGGCCCGACGACGCCGCAAGCCAAAAACCCGCGCCAAACAGGTGTTTCCACATTTTCTTCAGACCCGGTTTTCTCCCGATTGTGAATACATGTGGTAGACTATGATGACCTGCTCAATTGTGTACCTCTCAGTGGTTGAATTTTTCAAACACTGAAACAAAAAAAAAAATCAAATTATGTTGGGCAAAAAACTTGACAATTAACATCGTGCATTATGGTTGGACCAATTTTTAGTTAGTTTTTACAAATACTATCTTTTAACACAAAAGGTTTTTTTCTACAAAAACAACCTCTTTTGTTGTTAACAGCCTTTTAAGACAAAAATAAATTAAAAATTATTTTCTTTATGATACAACCTTTTCTAATAAAAAAAAAAGGTTTTTTGGGAGAATATTTTCTGATGATCTGGCTACATATTCGTATCTTCTTTTATGTCCAAGTATTAGTTTTCCCAGCTTTTAATTGATTTAACAAAATTGTTAATTGTAGACATAAAATTTTGTAAAAACTTATCAAATCTTATTCATTTATCTGCAAATAATTCATCTAAACATGTGTTCTCATACTGATCGATCTATTCGTATTAAAATTTTCACAAATAAATAAATTTGCCATGAAATAAAAAATTGTTTTTATAACTCGCGTACAAATTAATGATTTTTAGAAATGTCATAAATTAATAATTTATCATACAATTATAACATGTGCGGTGGTTTTTGTTAAAAATTGTAATTTTGTAGCAAAAGAAAAAAAATATATAAAAACAACTTAAATAATAATAATATTTGTAAGAGGTTTTTTTTGCACATTTTCCCCTAACTTGTCGCATGCAATAGGGAGGTACCAACAATGACGATTAAAGACTTTGGCTACAATATTACTTTGATTAATTTGTTTCAGATGAGACATTTTATTAACTTTTAAGAGAGAGTTTTAGTAGCGTTTACATTAATCCAACTTTTCTCCTTTGCATTTGATCGTCCCTAATATAGTCTAACATTATAATCGTCATAAAATTGTAATAAAATGTCAGATAAATTTTGCGGCAACTATTTTTTTGCGTGTGTTTTCAAATTTTATTTTAATACTGTGACAGTCACACATGTTTTCTATATGGTTTTTTTGTGTACTTTTTTTTTTTGTTTGTTATAAATTTGTTACCTGATATGACAATGACAAGCATTTGATTTTGTGCATTAAATTTGCATAAAGTTAAATATGCAAAAAATTCAGAAGTAAAACAAACAAAAAAAAAAAAACTATAAAATTATGAGACTACCATAAAATCGCATATTTATGAATAAGCACTCAATTAAAACAATTGTTGAAAAATTTAAATAATGACATTAAAGGGAGAATGGATGTTCACAAGATAAAATTTTGAAGTAGTTATTTGTTAGGTATATGGTTTTAATATTTTATAATTATAACTAATTTTTTAATTACTTTTTCTCATTTCAGGTAAGCAACAGTTACAATTATTTCAAGATAATTTGTTGATGTTTTTAATGAGCATTGTGATGAGTAATTTGCAATTAAACACACAACCTTAGAGTAAGTAATTCATAAAAATTTTTCTGATATCATAATCACCCTTCAATTCAACAAAATCCTTGGAACTTGTTTAAAGTAATGTTGATAGCAAGTAAAGGGTGTATTTTTAAGAGGCATAGATTTTTTTTTTGAAACAACAAATTTAATGGAATGATGAAAAGTTTGGCTTTATTGGATCACAAATTTAATGCATTTAATGCTTAAAAATATATTCTGGTATATGGACTCCGCGACTGCGTCTTTTGAACGCCATTCTAATGATCCAATTTAGCTCCATTTTTTGGAGCATACTCGTTCTTATTTCGTCAGTAGTGCGTTGAAGAGTGGTTTATAAATAATAAATTGTTGTTGCTATATCCTCATACACCAGATAGTTGAGGTACTCCCACAAAAAGTAATTCAAATGTGTCAAACAGACGAACGACGTGGCCAATTCACAGGTTTATTTCTTGAGATAATTCGGTCACCAAACGTATGGTTTGCAATTACATGGGGATTAAAAAATCTGCGTTCGCCATACAAGGTAATGTTGGAACCGGTTTCAGAATTAAAGATAAATTCTTTCTCCTACTCTATTTCTTATCTTTTTATAGGAGGTCATGTGACAAATTTTCAACCTTATCTACTCTTTTGCAGATGACAGCAACCTTTGTCATTCGTATTCAATTGATTAAAGACCTAGCGTATCCGATGTTGTTGCTATGAGGCAGAACGTGAATGATATGTTGGCCGGCACCTAGACATAATCTCGGAACAGGTTGATTTTAATGCTCGAAAGACCCAATGTTTCATGCTGACGCATAAACGCTCGACGGATCAAGGCGACTCATCTGTGGGGTTGAATAATTATTGCTGAATCAATATCTCATGATGTTCTGGGCATGGATATACAATGTGTTTTTCGATGGACAAAACATATGTATATTTAAAGTGTCGAAAGAATCAGTGAAGTGCCTCGGTAGTTTAAACGATGTTATACTTCACTTCATCTGATCTTCTTACTATTTGTACCAGAGGAAGAAGAAAAGCAGTGGCTCTCAAGCCACTTTTAACTATTTCCCATCTCACAACTTAATAAAAACTTTAAAATTACGTTCAGGTAATACATAAAGTAAAGGCTTAGTTAGCCGGGAGTAACAGTAACGTTGCAAATCAGCTAATTCATTTTGTTGTATGTTAAGTAATTAGAACGATTATAGTTAGCAGTAAGATGTTACGTCTCAATCTGTAAGAAATAGATTGGTCTTACGTTTTAACGGTAAGGTAACTGTTACGTTACTCCCGGCTAACTGAGCCTTAACCCTGTATGCAAAAACAAGCTCAAAAAAGCTCAAAAAGAAATAAAATTTCATTATTTTCTTTGAGACTTGTTTTTCCCTGGATCCTTCAAAGAAACCTTCCATGAACTCGTCAAGAATTTTTTTTAATGAAATTTTTAACAATGTAAATAATTCATAAAAGAAACTTAATAGTAAAATAAAATTTTTACAAATATTTGTTTATTTAATTTTAAATACATCAAAGAAAACGATTTTTATTGACTGTGGCGGTGTGACACATTTCGTACAAAATTGAATAAAAAAAAAATAAAAAGTTCTACACTTGACACAAATTTGCAGCTTTTTTCTCAATGATTAAATAAAAAAAATTGTTAAGAAACATGTTTTTAAATGAATAAAATACAGCGAAATAAAAATACACAAGCGCCATGTACGTCATGTAATAAAAAAAAACTCAAATACAGAGAGAATTTATAAAGAAATAATGATTAAAACGACTAAAAACTACTTTACGATTTTCTTAAAAAAAAAACTATTCCAAAATGTTCCATTTATAATATAGAATATAGTGTACATGTGACCTTTTTCGAGAAAAGGGACCTTTTTTGTGTGCGAAAATTTATACTTTTGAATGAAATGCACCATTTTGTAAAAGGCACCTTTTCTGTAAAATAGTACTTTTTCGAAAAAAAGATATTAAATTCTCAAAAATCTTTTTTTTAGAAAAACTATTTCTGAAAAAAATCTTTTTAAGAAAAAAGGTACGTTGTCCATTTAAAGATACGTTAATATACTTTTTGAAACATACATTGTTTTACTAAGAAAATGTACCTCTTTGGGGGAAATTTTATTTTAAAACAAAAAGGGAACCTCTTTCAAAATAAAATCTTTTTTATAAAATTCTTTTTAAAAAAATCGATATTCATGCTAAATTTATTATAAGTGGACTTTTTTAAATAGAATTCCAACAGTATTTTTCATAATTTTTTTCCGTATAAAAAAGTACCAAATAGTTCCCCTTCTTACAAAGCATACACACTAACGGCCAATTTCACGAAGTCCACTTATAATAGTTTATTATTGCTGTCACAAAATACAATTCTGTGGTTTTCATGAGCATCCGCGTATGTCTTAAAATAAAGGAGAGCCGTAAAACCCTTTTAGATCAAACTATGGGCTTGGTCTTGAACTTTTTTAACTTTGTGATTTCGTTAAAAACCCGGAATTGATACAACGCTTATCAAAAGTTTTGAAAACCACGTAAAGAACGTTTAAAAAAATATGGCATCCACATCTCAAAATCGAATAAATGGACATATGCGGTTGCCCTTGAAAATCATAGAATTGTTCAAATCACAAGCACTAAATAAAAATTGTTTAGAAAATAAATTAAAATAAATTAATCATGTATAATTCATTAAGAAGAATTAAATTTATGGTGTTAGTATCACATTCTAAAATGATTTTTACACATTCACCAAACAAATCGAACAGGCCTGATAGAAATAGAAAATTTTTTAAAAGATATAAAATTCAATCGTTAAATAACACAACATTATTGTTTGAAAATAACCAACAACAAAAATAAATCATTGTATAATTTTCACACACAGAAAAAATTATTAGTAGTTGTTTATCAATTAAAAAAATTATTTAAAAAGTTTTTAAATTTTATAAATGTTATAATTGAATTAATTATTTTTTTTGTTGAACGAAAATTAAAAATATTATTTTGATTTAATTAACATTTTAGTTGTTTTGAAATAAATTTTGAATTAAAATACTAATTAAATAACAAAAAATTATTTCGTTTAAAAGCAAATAATTTAAACTTGTGAAATTGTTGTTGGAAATTGTCAAAATCAATCAACACATTGTTTGAAACAGCAAAATTTTGTGATAATTTTGTTAATTAAAATTAAAAATTTCATTTATTGAAAAAAAAATATTAAAAATATTAAATTTTTACAATTTTTAGTAATCGATATAATCATTTTGGTAAAAGGTGCAAAATCAACAAATGGGTTGCTTGATTCTATGATTGATTAGAGAAAATTTTAAATTTTTCCTGTGCAATATACAACGAATACGACGACAAAGCAAGCTTGTGAATTAGACAATTGTTAACTGACAGTTTCAGTAATAGTTTATTGGAAATTTAATAATAGAAATCACTCTCAATAAATTTGTGATGAATTTACGATAGGTAAAAGGTCCAATATAAAAAGCCCTTCTATAAAATCACTTAAATAAACCTTAAATATTTGTGAAACAAATCACAATATCTTATTTAAATTAGGCAACAATTAAAATACTTTGGGGTTATTTAAAAAATAAGGACCAGTCTGCTTTACATATGTAAATTACTATATTAAAGCTTAATGCGGCACGTGTTTGAATTAAAATATCGATTTTAAATTTGTACAGACTCATTTTCTATGCTATGTTTAACTATTTAAAAGGTTAAAAAAGAGTTTAAAGTCAAATAAGAACCAATCTCATAAACATAAATCATCAAGGTTAGAGTAGCCGTCGGAGTTGGAGTCCAACTTAAAAAATTACAGCGGATGGAGTCCTAATTACAACTTTGTTTTAACCTAAAGTGAGGGATATATTTTTACCCTCCAAATTTGGCTTTTTTCCACAAATTTTTTTTAGGGAAAATTGAGCAAATTTCGAGGGAAACTTTATTCACCATGAAGGCAAATATTATTGTTTTTGGTTTTGCTGTGCTGTAGGTAGGGTGCATGTCAAAATAAAACTATACTAAAAAAAATTGACCACATGGTTGGTTTTTCTTTAAATATATTTACCTTTTTATATTCGATTTTTTTCTCTATATGTGTTTGTTAACATTATCACACATTCTCCCATATACAATCACAAATTATGTGATCAAAATTAAATCATACCGAAAATATATCAATCTCTTCAATATGAGTTCATATAAAAATATATTTTCTAAGTTTTTGGGTTGATAATTTTTTTGTTAGTTGCACATGTTTTTCTTGTATTTTATAATTTAATACGAGTGAGTATCTATTAGTGCTTGGAAACTAACGATAGTTTTATCGATAGTCTTAACATATCGAAAATATCGGTAGATAAAATAACGATGTTGATATTATTATTATTTTAAATAAAAAGCAACGAAAAATTATAAAAAAAATAAAAAAATGTAACAGCTGCTACCCAATAAAAACTTGAGCTTTAAACTAAGCAGGTTTGTAAGGGAGAAATGGAGGAGTTTCGCTTACCATCTCGCTTTTGAAAGGCATGAATTTTATATGGTGCGTTCCCACCATATAACGCATATAAAACTAGTTAGTGTACACAGAAAGAAAAAACTCGTACTAAATTTGAGTTTTTTCTTCTTACTTTAGTACGAGTCGTACTCAAAAATTTAAGTACGGATAACACTTTTGGCTAATAAATAAATTAATGTTTAAGCGTTGGTTTAGTTAGTTTAAACTTAACAGCTGCAAATCAGTGCCCCATATATTATATGTATTGCAAAAATAATAGTGTGGCAGCACTACGATAAATGTTGTTAAATTCATATGGTTTGTATTGATAGTTTAAACGCCCAATTTTATGCGTTTAGAGATGGTTTAAATGTTTACTGAATTATAGATTTGCAGGTTAAAACACATTTTAAACCAAAAAGAGAGTTTAACTTGCACTGATTTATAAGCCCTTAAAAGTACTTAAAACAATCCAAAAAGGATAAATTTCGAAAACCAATATGGGTGCATACGCATGTGTTTATAAAAGAAGAAAAATATAGATTATTTTCATGTTTTAAAAGTAAAAAAAGAAGCAATAATTCTATTTTTTTATTTTAAATTATTTATTTAAATACATCAAATTTTTGATGTAGAATGATTACGGAAACCATATTGGGCATGCTGATGGCCTCTTAAAATTTACAATTTTAGTGTAAACAAAGGACGGACTACAACAAAAGTGAAATAAACATGTGTATCGAGTAAGTAAAATAATAATATTCTCTCTGGATCTGTGGGTTAAGTGTTTAGGTTAGAATCAATCCAGTTCCACTTTCGGACTATTTCAAGTACGAGTGGAGGTTAAACCTTCTTAGAAATTCTTGAATCGAGCTCAGTTTAAGATTTATTTTATTTCACTTTTAATTAAGTCAATCCTGTTTTTGGATTATTTCAAGTACGAATTAGGGATTAAATATGGATAAGTTAAGTATTTCGCATTTGAATAATACGTACTTGATTTAAAGAAATCCGTACTTACCGTATTATTGACACCGCTTCGGCATGATTTAAGTACAGATGGATTGATTTGTAGTTATTAGCTTTACACACTGCCGGCCGTATTTACAAAAAATTTTTAAATTTAACAAAGGTTTTCAAAACAAATTTTTTATGAAAATTTGTCATAATAAACTGTTGTCAAATTTAAAAATCGTTTATAAATACGTGGGTTAATGTTTTGTTAAAGTTATTTATTAGTATTTTCCCTTACAAACCTGCTTCGTAGTGAGTCGTAACACTTGAAATGTCATATTTTTATAAAACTTGTTAAGAGTTCATTCACTTACTTTACTGCATCTCTGTATTTCTTAATACGTAGCGCATAATTATGCGCTTATATTTTTAAATGTACAATTAATGCTTCGCAAAATAATAAAATTTTTGCTGGGTATACACACACAGTTTTTTGGTGCCGGTTTTAACTTGCTATTAATTTGCGCTGAGCTACAGTAATGTATACAAACAACAAGAATGACAGGTGGGATGGAGTGCTTAGCTGTACTTTTATTACTGATAGCTAAAGGACTGAAATTTCAAATGTTTTTGTAATGTTCTAAAAAAAAATGCAAATGCAATTGCAATTGCAAGCTTAGGACAATACAGCGAAGGACCATTAGAGGAGAAGACTGCTAGATTGATTACCTTTTAGGTAGCGAATCAAAACCAATTTAGAATATTATCTACAGTTGCGTACACACGTCTCATACGTTCAAAAAAGTGAGAAACAAGCTTAAGTTTTCCTTCTCAAGTACAAACATATAGTCGACAGTAATAGCGATAGTGAAATCTAAATTATCGATAAATATCGATATCAGAAAATATCGATAGTATCCCAGCACTAGTATCCATGTCTTAATCTGTATGTGTATCTAGCGAATACCCAGCGGGAAAAAGAAGGGGTACGGATGCCTTCTAGAAGGCCTCTGTACTCCTTCTTTTGGATATACAAGGCCTTCTCGCTCCATTCCATACTCATATCTTTTTTACACACGTTGTCATTGCGGAGAAGGCCTTCCGCTCTCGCTTCTTTAGAAGGTACATAAGAATGGCAATGGGATAAAAAAAATAATTGTTTTGCTTTTGCTTGTGCAAAAAAAAAACAATACAAAAAATGTTACTCCTTCTCTACTCCCTTCTCATAGAAGCGAGTGTGGAAAGTGTATCTTATCTTTTACACCAAAGAGCCGAGGCCTTCTATGAGGCATTCTTTAGCAGTTAGATAAGAATAGGAATTTAATCAAAACAATTTTTAAGCAGGCCTTTTAAAAGGCCTGAAGTAAGAAGGTCTTCTGAGTTTTACCGCTGGGTAGGTGGTGTTTGCATGTGTGTTGGTGCACATTAATGCATGTTTAGTTTTAGCACAAAATGTCAGAGTTGTCAAATCCGTTTTGTAAAGTGACTGTCAAATGTATTTTTTTCGCTTTTAATGGTTAAAGTAGACACTTACATATTTATAGGAAACTTTAATTGCTTAAGATTAAATAATGGGGTTTTAAAGGCGTTTGTACAAAATTGCAAGTGCTAATTAGTGAATTAAGTAAATTACGTGAAAACTTAAACAAGAAGTGTTTTCAAATTTTTCTTGCTTATGAACTTTTTTAAGTGTTATAAACTTTTTAAGCCATTATTCGTTAAAAGAAATAAATAATCATTTATAGAATTACTGACATAATCGTTTTCTTTTGTTTATCTATTTACAAGTTTTCTATGTTTTTATGTCCTTCGCCACAGGAGAACCGTTTGTAATTTCTACAATACTGATTTTAGTTTCTATGTCTATTTACGAGTTTGAACAATTTGTATCTGTTTACGATTTTCGTACTTTTTCTTTCGAATAAAAGGAAGTTATTTTATACTTGATCGAAAACAAAAAATCCCTATCAAGACAGCAGCATTACAAACAATACATTTTCATCAAATTCTCCATTTGTTTCTAAATATGACTCTGCGATCGTTTCAAACGTGTTTGAAAATCTTAATACACAGTACAAATTGTTCGAACTCATAAGTAATTTCTTTTAATTTGAAATGTTTTTCATACGGGATTTCTGTCAGCTGTTTTTAATTTATTTAATACTTTGCTTATACTAAGTTACGACTCTTTATATGTTTTTAACGTCTTTGCGTTCTTTTGTACGGTTACCTACTGCATGTTTTTTAACTTTTCTACGTCACTCAAAATCGTTGTTAATTTTTCCATTTACAATTCGTAATATTTTCTAAGCCATTTTCTATTTTTGACACAGTGTCAACATCTTTAAAAAATGTATATCGCAAACAAACACATCGTTTTTATTACGATTACTAAATATGTTGTCATCGCTAAAAAGTGGAACGTTTTGTAAAATTTCCAAATTGCTAGGAAGCCTAGCTCTAACCTCTTAAATAAAGCTTTTGGCAAAACGAATGCAACTTTCTTCTATCGCTTTTTTTATAATTTGAAATCTTAAAATCTTTACAGGCTTTCTCAAAATTGTAAACCAAATAGCAAAGCTCATTTAAATCATCCTCTATACCTATAATCGTAGTTTAAAAAAATGGTAGAAAAAAAAATTTTTTTTTTTTTTTTGGTTTGGCACTAAGGACACCATTTTGCTGTTTTGAGACATCAAAAAGCACCATAAATAGTGACAAAAGCACTAAGTTGGCATCGCTGGGTACAAACTTACACACGTTTACACAAGAGAACAAAACCAAAACAAACAAAAACTTGTATAAAAAAATGTGCAACTTTTGTGCAAGGTCATTAAACCGCAAACTCATTGTTCGAAATTCATCATTAATTTAATTTTTTGTAGGGAGGAAAAGGGAGCAAAACGACTGAAAAGAGTGCAAATGAATTTTGTATTTAACTTTCTATCTCTTATTCGTTTATTCTTAATTTATTTTTTGCTTTTATGCTAAATTTATTTCTTGAGTCATTTTGTTTTGTGTCTTCTCCTCCTTATCCACCCGGCTGTGACATCACATTTTTTTCCTTTAAAAAATAGGTATAAATTTTATTAAAGAAACAAACAAAAAATAAATAATGTGGGTAAATAAAATTTTAATATTTGATTACTTTTAAATGAACTTTTTCCGAATTTTATTGTGGGTAGATAAAAAGGAAGGTCAAGGTTTAAAAATAATTTTTTTTTAAATAACACTTATTTTATATATGTACATACATATGTACATATGTACATACACATGCAGGTACAAAAAATAAACTTTTTAGTTAAACAGCAAATCATTAATTTAATGAATCAATATGATTTATGGGTTCAGTTAGCCAGGAGTAACAGTAACGTTGCAATTCAGCTGCTTCATATATAAAACAATTAGAACGATTATAGTTAGCAGTAAGAAGTAACGTCTCAATCTGAAAGATATAGATTGGTCTTACTTTTTTACGGTAAGGTTAAGTTACTGTTACTCCGGCTTACTCAGCTTTTAAACTTATAAAATAAATAAGAGCTGCATTCGAGCATATATTGAAAATCGAATGAAACTTAAATCTATGTATTGATATTTTCAGTATAATTTTTTTAAAAAACAAGACTGTTCGTCGCACAAATTATTAGTATTATCAGGGTACCAGAATTCAAAGAAATACAATCTAGACAGTACTTGTCTCTTTCAAAGCCTTTCAATACAGTAAAATTGTTTCGCCCATACTCCTAGTATTTGAAAACGACCTCGTGTAGTCGTCCGAAAATTTGTGATGTTAACTTGTGTATCGCATGTGACGTACGCATATATATGTAGAATTGTATTTGCAAAGAATTTTTATTGCAATATTAGCAAAATACATATAAATACTTAGTTTTTCTCAAAACTACATTTTCACACTCTAGATCGAAGTTTAAACTTTAACCCATTAAATCTTCCATCATATACCAGCAGACTCGCCCTTGTTAAGTTGTCAACCTTAAATTTATAATGCTATTAGAATAAAATTTAATACTTGACAGTTAATAGGACTAGAAATCACCTTGTAAAATTTCTTGAAGATCGGTCTATAATTTACCCTAGGCCACATATAAACCCTAATTAAATACGCCTAAAACCGTAGCAGATAAAGATATTGCGGTAAAATTTCTTCCCACTTTGCTTCATATGGGCTGAAAAAATGTCATGTAATTTTGTGATATACGGTCCATAATTTACCTTAGGTCCCATATTTAGCAGCTTTCTGAAATTCACTGTAAACGCTAAAACTCATTGCTCCGCTGTATTGAAATTTATTAAAATTTATGGTTTTTAATAATTTTGGGATAATTAGTTCATAACTTACCAATCCCCCTCCTGAAAATCATTTGAGTTCGGCTTCAACTGTTACGAATCATGATATTTTACTCAAGCTATAGCTTTAACTAAAGTTAAAATTGGTATAAAAAAACATAAAACTTTCTGATTGTCGGTCAATAATTTAATATAGGTCTAAACCGTAACCAATTTTACTGCTGATGTCTGCTTTTGTAAAAATAATATAGATCCCACTCCTGAAATATTCGAACCTTCGGTGGAAGGTATCAAAGATTCGGAACAGCCGAATGTAGCACTCTAACTTGTTTTTATATATAAACATACATATTTAATATAAACTTATGAAAGTAATCTAGCCCTTTTATTATACCCACACCACAATAGTTGAAAGTGTATTTATGCATTTGTGCTGATGTGTGTAACACCTTAAAATATACCTTAAAGTATACCGATCGACTCAGAATCACTTTCAGAGTTGAGCTAACGATGTCCTTGCGGCTGGCTGGCTGTGCATGTAACCTTGTGCGCAATTTTGGAGATAACTTTATAAAATTTGGCACATAGGTTCTTATTGGATCAAGCCTATTGAAAATGGAACGAATCGTAGTGGCACGAGGGGAGATAGGGGGCAATTTCTGCCTCTCAGAAACTATCAAACCGATTTTAATGAAATTTAAAACGTAGATATTATACCTATGGCCATACACTCTCGAAAATTTGTTTTAAAATACTGTGGTATAGGGTATCATGTGGTCGGTCTTGACCGACTATACTTTCTTTTTTGTTTTTCTTAAGCGTTTTATTTAGTAGATTTTTTACATTATAAAGTTCTTTCGCACAAGTTGTATCCCACCAAACAATTTCGGAGCGCTCCTAAATATGACTCTTAAAAGATACCTTTTATACCTTTTCTTGAGGGTTTTATGATAACCCTAATAATTTATGAGCAATTCTGATTGATTTCGGAGCCTGTAGAATTCAAGACTCCTAAAAGACTCATTTTTATGAGCAATTTGGGAGCACATTCCTAGAAAACTCTTATTTATGAGGGTTTCCTGAGGGGCAACGGTAGTTTGTTTTCTTATTCTTAATAATTTCAATATTTTTCGTTTGTCTGTCGTTATTGTGATCATTTTGCGCTGTTCGGGTGTGATTTTGATAAAGTCTTTGAGAAATTGTTTTTGATTCTCTTTTAAAATCAGGTCTTGTTGGCATAACAACCTCCGATATTTTGTCACTTGGAATGAGCTCAGTAATTCACTAATGTTTTTTGTGTACTTTATGTGTGAATAGTTGACTTAACATTGTCCTTGTAAATCTTTTCATTAGACAAAACTATCCATTTGAAGCCTTTGTTTAAAATGATTATTATTTCCAAGCACAAAACATATATTAATAAAACTTTTCCCTTAAAAGCTTACAAGCATAAATTTACAAATAAAATGAATACCCTAATTTCAAGAAAAAGAAACACTCCTATATCACTCTTTTTTGGCCCCGAAATCCCTCTTTTATGACTCTTTTAAGAGGTTTTTATGATTGATTTGTGAGCTAAAAGGCTCACAATTTTCCATACAAATCGTTTAATTTAGGAGTCCTTAAACGCTCATATTCAGTACAAAATTTTTTGACGGTTTCATGGAAAACACGCTCATATCTGAGGGTTTTAGGAGCTTTTTTCTGAGCGTTTTGCTCATAAAAATGAGTCCTAAAAGACTCTTTTAGGACTCATATTGTTTGCTGGGATGTAATTGATAAAAAAAAAAGAAAAAATAAATGTTAAATCATGCTAAATACGAAAAAGGCACACACATCGTTCGAAACGACCATCATTACGAACACAAGTGACTTATTTCTTCTTATTACAAGAAAAAGCAATATAGAAAATAGCAACAAAAACATCAATAAGGATAACCTTGAAAAAATCATCATTTTGTTTGTTTCTCTGACGCATCTTTATGGTTGCTGCAATGTCTCAAGAAAACAAAAACAAATTGCGCTCATTACTTATGTTTTAATTACCAGCAATGCCAATTTAGCGCGTATCACGCTAGATTTTGCGCTCTTTAAACTATGCCAAACGCGCTTGTTTCGTATTGGCGCTTCTAAAGAAAAATGCGTTTAATTTGCGCCATTAAGTGAAGATTGAGACGATAAATTTTTATTCTTCTTATTTTTGCACAAATTTTGGTCTTTAAACGGGACATGCATCTATAAAAACTTGCGTATATGCATATTCAGTGCTTAGAAAAAAGCTTTCTTTATTTCATACACATCTTAAATAAAAACTTTTTAAATTACAGCAATAGTGCATTAGTGAATAAAGCCGAACCATATTTATCGGCGGCGGCGACGCGACTGTTTTTGTTCGGCGTCGGTGGCTTCATGGACTTTGAACGCATCTTACCGTTGCGTTGAGCCCGTTACTTTTTATCAAAACCGCATCACTGCAATGTGTTTTAATGTATTGGAACCCACGCATTATTTTCTAAATATCTTAATATTTTTGTACACACACATTTAGTTCTTTAAATGAATTATTAATAATTTATATTGGTGAACTATTTTTCAATTACCATATAAAAAAAGTTGTTTCTTTATTCGTTTATACACGAACCTGCAACTAAACATTTAACTTCCGAAGATACCAAAGTAGCCGAAATACCAAAATAAGTATTGTGTAGCAACTTCTGCTACTCTAAGAAAAATCTTGTACAAGAATGAATCGGATTCCAAAAACCTCTTACGTTTCAGATTCAGATTATTAAATTTCACTTTCTTTATTTTCTTTAAAAAGTATTTAATATTTTTTTTTTATTTTGTTCTCCAAAAGTTTTATTTCACTATTCATTTATCTATCTTTTTTTGGAGCAAAAGGTTAACGGTATTTTTTGTTCTAAGGAAATACAACTATTAGTTTTTCTTTATTTTTGGCCACTTTCGTTTGTTTATATGTATTTATATATTTGTATTTATATATTTAGCTGGCGAGGCCTAACTCGATTTGTGAAAATAAAAATGCAACATTTTTTATTTCATTTTTCCCGACGTTTCGTGAATTTTATGTTCACTTTTCTTCTTGTTATTGTTGCTGTTTCTCCAACCAACTTTTACAAACATACGCTTTTGTACGCACATTGGTTTTCGAAAGTAAACCTATTTTGGATTGTTTTAAGTACTTTTAAGTGTTATTCGTACTTAAATTTTTAAGAACGACTTTTACTAAAAGTTAGTAGAAAAAACATAAATTTGGTACAAGTTGTTTCTTTCTATTTCTTACTTTGGCGACTTCATTATCAATGCAGCGGCCTAGTTTTAGCCGCCTCAAATATTCAGCTAACTGGAGATTGGAGACTAAAATGGCGGCGACTCGAATCTTAAAAAGTAAAGTTAGTCGATCGTATTGGTTCTTTATAGTGCTATTGGCTATTTTAAAGAGCAAACTATAATTGCACCAATTAGAATGCATAAAAGCGATAAATGCTTATAAACGGTGTGAACTTAAGCGATAAATACGGTTTTTGCTCCGACTTTTAATTAAATTTAATTTATTTGTCAAAGCTGTGAATTAACGCGTTTTTGTTACACAAAGTTGGCAACGCTGTTAATCATTGTAAACTTTAGAGAAAAAATGGCAGCAAAAATAGACAACGTGTAAAGAATACTAAACTTGCAAAGTCAGCAAAATTATTTAAGATGACTTCTAAACATTTTCTTAGTTTTTTTTACATTTGTGCTGTGTATTTATTGTGGTCAAATTGTAAACGTAGTTTCTTTTGCTTTGTTCTTTATTTTTTTGTGTTTGTTGAATATGGTCCATGTACATATCGTCATCTTAAATGCAAACGGACGTAACTACGCAAAATTTCGAAATTGAGTTTTTATCGATTATGGTTCGTTTTATCAAAATAAATGTTCATGTTGTTATTGATTGATCCTGTAAAAAATAAAAAGTGCAGTTACGTCCGTTTGCATTAAATATGACAACATGTACATACGTATGTACATATGTATTAGGGTTAACCGATTAATTACTACCCGATTAACTGACCGGGTCATTTAAAATTGGCTATTTTCGATTAACGATTTAACCGATTAATTTCAGTCGATTAACCGATGCAACAAAATCAGAAGTATTTTAACAAAGTTTTTTTTGTATTTAATTATTTGTTTCGTCTCATAAGCGAAAGGTTTTGAGTTTAGAAAATATTTTATAATACAATATATTTCCTTTTAGCAATAAGTTCTTAAAATACAAAATCAGAAACTAAGGAATTCGGAAATAAATTTTTTGCAGAATGTTCTGTACTGGGCTTTCGCTAGGAACACAAGCAATCTTTTAAAATAAATGTTAACAATTTAAAAAAAAATTAAAACCGGACTGTAATGGCAAAATAGAAGATTAGAGAATGTTTAGAGAAATCCTGGAAAAGGACTGAGAAATAAGATATTCTGTATTATGGGTTGCTTTCGATTTCTCCAACATCTTCTATTTGTAAAAAAACAATTTTATTGCTCGTTTTAGTCCAAGAATTGTTTCTTTGGTTATGTTATTGTTTGTTTTTTGCTAATAAACCCAAAATAATAAATAATTTTTGCATTTTTATATATTAAAACAACTTAATTTATAACAAAACTTTATTAATCGGTTAACCGATCAATAACAAAATTAACCGCTTATTAACCGATAAAACCAAAACCCCGGTTAATTAATCCAGCGGTTAACCTAGTATGTATGTAATTAGTTACATATGTGTAAGTTAATTACTAACGGCTGAAATCAGGGGTCTAATCACCGCATACGATATCGAGGAAAATTTATCGAAATTATTTATTTTGGTATCATGACTCTCGACATCGAATGAAATTTATTGAATTTGAAATAATGGCATTCGATATCAAGTAACTCGACATTATATTTCTCGAGTTTTCAATAAATACGTCAGTGTCTATCGTATGCAAAAAAATTCGATAGTTTATTCGATACGATAGTATCGAGTGCGGTGTGCACCAGGGATACAAATTTGTTACAGTCATACTATTTTATAATAGTGGCAGTGTTGCCAATTTAGTAATTTTGTGGTAAGATTAAGCCATTTTTCACTTTAAAAAATTTAAATGAATTAAGTCATCATCTAACCCCCTCTCTCTCTCTCTTACGTGCAAATTTAAAGTTAAAAATTATTTTTTTTTGTGGAGAAGAGAATAGTCGCTGTAGTATAACTAGGGTTGCCAGACGGACTGGAATGGCCCGGATTGTCCAGTTTTTTAGGTATCTTCCAGTTACCAGCTCAAAAACAGTTTTAATAATGGACCACTTTTTATATGGCCGCTTAAATTCTACTTTTACCTATCTGTAAGTTGTAAAAACGGGCCTTATTATATTTGCTTACTTTGAAATTTTTGATATTTAGTTAGGCTTGAGTTCATCAAATTTAATTTTTATTAAATTATTTTTACTGAAGGAAGGAATTGTACAACATAAGATTAATTAAAGTTTAAAGATAATATTGTTATTCTTAGCTGAGCTGAGGATCGAACTCGGGTTGAATTTAAGTTCCGAGAATAACCACATTCTCATCATACGAATTCTTTGCAGTTCTATCCTCTGCATCACTGCGGTGCCAGCCAGCCAACAGTCAAACAACAATCATGTTTCGAAATTTGTTCTAATTAATTATCATTCTAAAATTTTATTTACACCGCAATGGTTTAGAGGGTAGAACTGCAAAGAAATCTGATTATGAGAATGTGGTTATTCTAGAAAAGTAAATATTTGCTTACAACTAAAACAAGAGTTAGTAAATTCTGTAAATCGTAAGCGACACACAGTAAAGGCCATGCCAGATAAAACTTTATCGCTTTGCGTGACGTTTCTAACTTTGACAGAAAAGCGTAACGCAAAAGTCGTATGTCACAATAAACACTTTGAAAAATCACACGAATTGTTTGTTAAAAATAAATAAATAAAAAAAATTATTCTAGCAGACTGTCAAAGCTCGCAAAAAGATGAGAGTTGACTTACTGTTCGCTTCGCTCTTCGTTAAAAGTACTTTATGTGACATGTATCGTATAAGAATGAGCGAATCTCTAACGCAACGCGAAGCAAAATTTAATCTGACTTGGACTTAAGAGATTGAAGATCAAAAAAGGGAATTTTTCTGGACTTTGTAAACGGTTAGTCCGATAAAAAATTAAATTCCAGATGCTAATTAAGTACTCGTATTCCAGTTTAAGTAAAGGATTGGGAATCTGTAGATCTATAGGAGGACCACCAGAGGTTCCCTAATTAGGGCGCCTTAAGTATCATAAAAATTAAAATCCAGAATTCTTAACTTTAACCCCATTTTAGAAATCTTATCAGTGGAATGCACTGGTCCATTACTACACGTATTGGAAAGAGATCTCAACTCATGCACAAATATTTTTGGATTTTCGGATAGATATTAAAGTTATTAGAAAAAATCTTTTCAGGTTAAATTCGTGTTTTCGCGCTCACGATTACACTTTAATATTTCAATGCAATCTCTACTTTTTAAGAAGAATTTTCTAAAAAACTTAAATTGAATTTAAACTAAAACAAAAAAAAACATTTCGTGAGTGCGCGTGATTGTCAGACTTTGAAAAGTATGCATAAATGGGCGTGCGGGATCTTGAAATTTTTTGATTTCTTGTGCATTAGTGTGCGCGAATACATATCGTTCTCTTGTTAGCACGCGTGATTGTGAGTCAAACACCACTCACGCGCACAGCTCTACTAAGAAATCAGTACGAATTGTTAAGAAAATCGTTTGGTTAACATAAAATATTTTTGTTAATTAATAATACGTTCGTTCATGCGTTTCTTTTTAAAAATTTAAATTAAATTTAAGTTCATTAGTTTATAAATCAGCTTATTCTGGTCCAGACAAAGTTATATAAACAAATATGTGTACATATTTGTTTAAATAACATTTCATTTACGTTCAGTTAAAGACAGAACGTGAGCACAATAAATTCTAAAATGAAATTAATAAATAAATACAAAAAGCTTGTAAGTTGTCGTCTTCCTTATCTTATCAAATGTCAAATAAAAAGAATTAAAAAATCATTTAAAAAACATTAAAAAGATTCCAAATTCACGAAAACTCCAAACCACAAGAAACGAACTAACAACCTGTAAAAGCTGTTAAAATTGTGTCGTAAACACAAATTCACAAAATTAACTTTTTTTTTTTTTAAAAAAAAGATAAAATTATTTGATTAAAATCTTAAGACAAACAAGCACAGGAACACAGATATTTACATGCATACAAATTATAAATATGTATGTGTAGGTGTGTAGGTTTCAATGTTTTAAAACAATATGTAGACGTATCTGTTATATATTTTAAAGTAAAGTATCTAAGTATCTACACATGTATATGATAATATGTAACAAACTTATGTAATTTTCCCTGTTAACGCTATCGAACTTTAAATTCCCATGCTTGTCAGCGGGTTGTCTACTTTTGATTTTATTTAAAAATTTTTTTGTAAGAAATGCAAATTATGATCAGGCAACTTTTTTTGGCGAGAAATTCCAAAAAAATAAACATATTTTTTTTTTGCTTTCATGTGTTGACGTCATGCGTGACAAGTAATTACACAGTGGGCTAGATTCTAAAAAAATTAATATTAGGTATATAAAGATGAAGGATGCTCTATAGCACTTTTGTATGAAAAAATTTGAAATCTGAGATATTTCTTTCGAATATTTTCTCGATATCAAAACTTTTTTAAGATTTCTTAAAGCTAAAGAAATTTTTGAGATAAGTCGTTGTAAATCGATTTGAATAAAATTGTGTACATTATTGTTGATTTACGTTTAAGTTTTTTATAAATCGAAATAAGATGCCCTGCACTACTGTGGAGTGCAGAAGGTGAGGTTAGGCAGAAAGGCTGGTGCGAAATAAACTACACACCCTCACCCAGAGACCAATATAATCCATTGTGACGCTTTAGTAAGTGATAGAATTCTAGTAAGAAAAGAATAGGGAAAGAAAAGGGTGAA
The DNA here is from genome assembly GCA_949318255.1 of Pollenia labialis. NCBI lineage: Eukaryota > Metazoa > Arthropoda > Insecta > Diptera > Polleniidae > Pollenia > Pollenia labialis. The sequence continues at coordinate 132,465,954 of OX439140.1, forward strand.
AACATAGGAAAAGAGAAAGTGGTGGAAGATAAAAATCGAACAACACAAGCAAAAACAACCATACTAAACAGAAAACTGCCCCACATGTACCCAGAAACTTATATTAGAAGTTATTTGTAGCGATCTATGTCAGTCTAACGATGTTCGTCCTTCCGGATTGCTAGCTGGTTGTCCATATTAACCATGTGATCAAAGTACAGGTCGCAATCTTGGATATACTTTAACGAAATTTGGTACATAGATTCTAATTGTCACAAGGACCAAGAATATTAAAAATGGTAAGAACCGGTCCATAACTTTACATAACCCTCATACAAGCTTTTTTCCGTTATAGTACTCATAAAGCACCTTATTACTATTGGTACATTTTTAGGTTTAACTTGGTTCAAACTTGTTTTATTGCATCCTTAATTATCTTACCAATTTTTTTTTTTTAATACTACTCCCGAAAATAGCTTTTAATGCCATAACTTCCTTTTAAATGTTGGTATTGACATACAAATTTGCCACAGTAACTTTAACGATAGAAAACTTGTCATGACAAAAAATTGTGATGGTAGATCCAAAATTAACCATAACCATTAACCATAGCCCCCCCCCTCTCTTTCTAAATCACTTAGAGGCAAACAAAGCACTTAAAGATGGATATATTGTTACGTTACTGTCTTTTTAATAACGTTTTCGGTTAATTTCCTTTATAATAAACCTTATGAGTTATTTTCTTGCAACGTAAATAAAATAAAATAAAATAAACACAACACTTTTAAACACTTGCCGTATTCACAAAACCCCTTGTATCGTTGTATCTATTGTATGTTGTATAAAACACCAATAGTGAACTATGTATTTTAATACAACATACAATTGATACAACGATACAAGTGGTTTTTTGAATATGGTAACTGTTTACAATCTATACACTATTATTTAGAACTAACAAATGCTAAATAACTAATCAATGCATAACTAGTAAAATAATCTAATTCTTAACTAATGTTACTTTCGTAACAATATCTAAATAATGTTTGGCTTAGATAACTTTAACATTCATCTTTACTAATAATTGGTTTAGCACATATACCAAAAAGTCAGAGTTGAAAAAACGACAATAAAGCTTTACATGCAGATTTCTTAAAATGTGTACGATAGAATTTTTTTTATTTCGCCGCTGCTTCCGGCATATGTTTTGAAGAAAAGTGTAAATTTTTGTCATTTCATGAATGAAGATAGAAGTTCATAGTATTTTATTGAAAGTGAAACTAATATTTCGTGCCGCATATGCCACTTTTCTTAAAAATATTTTTTAAAAGTAGCTTATTGTGCTGCATGCGTACGTATACTTATATCTATGCATTGAGTAACTTGCTGAAATGAAAGTTTCTATATTAAAAATCTACATTGATGATTTTTGTTTCTTTTATTTGGTTTTATTTCACAAAAACAGTTCCATTTTTATATTTTTAGTAATTTTAGAAATTTTTATTATTCATTTACACGTGTTTATTACTTTATAAAACTATTTTTTTTCTTGTTGTCATTTTATTTTGCTTTTGCTCATTGTCCAATAATCAGGTCTATGCAGAAATACAACAATTAAAAAATCAAATGTTTGTGTATAACATGAGGATAATATCAAAAACAATTGCTACAAAAACAATTACATGAAAAAAACACCACTTTGAAAAAAATCAGCAGTCGTTTTGCGTAGACCTAATGATTCTACGATGGTTTTACTTAAACTACTTTTATTTCTTACGGCAATGAAGCAAAGCAAGAGTGAAATTTATTTTGTACGTTTTTATGTAAAGAATAGTGGCGTGTAGAGCAAAACAATACTTAAAAAACTTTTAAATAGTTGATATGGAGCAATATGAATGCCTTATATCCCAGAAACCACAAAAAATTTCGCAAAACAGGTTTTGGATTTAGAAAGAGGGTATTAAAAAATCTAAATTTCTCATACCTAACTTAAACCAATAATGAGCTGACGATGTGTCACATCATGCAATTGTCAACTCATGAAATGCTGAAACGCTGTCTAATAAATTGAAATTAAATTTGTGCATAGTTTTTGCAGTGCTATTGCCGACATGAACATGGTAGCACATGCGACATATGCAGCACATGTTTTTAATAGTCCATTCTAATAATTTTAATGGCTGATTATAAGCAATAAAATTGCAAATAAAATAGAAAAATGATTGATTATTATTTTTATTGCTTTTAAGGAATTTCCTTTGAAGCTTTAAAAACAAACAAATATTTAACCGAAATCTACATTAGTAGTAGAATAACACAGCGCAAGCTGTTTTAAGTCATTAAGTTCAAACTCTTTCTCGTTTGGATGTTGCTAGTTTTTACTGCTGTTTGGTTTTTATATCCAGATATATCGCACACCTAGTTCAAAAGTGACGCAGCTCAAAAACCCCAAATTTTCAGAAATCGAAAAAAACTGTTTTTGACCTAAAAAAAATAGTTGAAAACAAATCTTTGGACCATTTAGTAGAAAATCCATACGGATTATGACCTAAAAAGTTTTTTTTTTAGATATTTATTCACTAGATAATGAACAATTCTTAGTTGTGTAATTTTTGATGATGTTTTATTTGCAAAAGTTACCGAATTATTTAAAGTTATGCCACTTTAGCTGAATTCTTTTCAAGTTTTGACACTTTTGCCAATTTCTATACTGACACAAGTCTAATTAATATAAACTCCAACAATGAATTATTTTATCAAAAGTCTCACACTCGAATTAAGAATATTTGACACTTTTATGAATCGCAACTTTATACCAATGGAAACAAAAAGAAAGACAACAGTTTTTTAAAAACAGTGAACAACAACAATTACAATATTAGGGGCATTCACAAGGTGTGCTATTAAGTCGATTCGCGATAATTTCCTAAATAATATTTTACAATTGTTTAAAAAAAAAATATTGTGTTTCAAAGAAAATAAAAATGTTAATGCTGTGTGCATTGATTCTTCATAAGTGTACAGTAAAAAGCTGAATTGTGGGCGGTTGTCCACAGCAGTCATATATATTTCTTGTAATTTTATTTAAGACATATGACTTTACAACTTTACGACCACCTTGTGAATCCCCCAATTATTTTTTTTTATAAACAAACAAGTTTACTGTGCATAGTTTAAGCATATAGACCTGAAAAATTAAATTTTCAAGCTGAGCTAATTTTTTAACTTGGTGTGCGATATGTATATTTTGTCTTGATTAACTGATTTATTGATCCGAAGATCATGAAATTTTTTGACATGTTTGTGTTGGCATAACATGTCGCAACAACTTGTTTGAGTTGGCATGACATAGAAAACCATAACATTTTTACGAATATAATGTTTAAAGAAAATGTTGTACTGTGGTGGTCTCTAGTCTTACGGCCAATTTTTGGTTTGATATTATCGGGTGTGTTCTAGACAGTGATGCCAGGAAAAAATTTCCAAAAATACCTACGTGTTTTAAAAAAATTCCTTTTTTTCCCTCCAACCAAAAAAAATTTCCCTACACTTTTCCCTACGTTAGAATTTATTGTTTTTAGCAACAGGCAAACAAATACACAATTTGTAAATACTAAGGGTAATCACGATGGTCATTGTGCAAATTTGCAATGTGTATATTTGCAGTGCATATTATGATTGATCGTGAGCATACCACTTTTATTTTTTGTGCAAATATGCTATTTTTCTAAAAATTTATTCTGGCAACACTAAAAACTTCTGGCAGCACTGCAAAAAATCTGCATTTGTTTACAATTATACACAAGCAAATTAAAATTAATTTTTTCTTTTTAATTAACTTAAATTTAATTCTCTATTTAATAATAAAACCTACGAAAGTGTTGAGATTATAAGTTTTCTTAAAAACAATATGGCGCTGCATATGTCAAATGTTATTGTTTACATTTGTTTACAACGTAGCAAATATGCACTACTAATCTTGCTCATGGTTTTTTTTAGTGCAAACGAAGTAAAATAGAGCAAATTGCATATACGTACATTTTGCTGTTGTGTTGTGCAAATGTGTGCATTCTTGCACGCATTTGCATCGTTTGCACACTTTGCACTACCCATCGTGATTTCCCTTACTATAATAAAATAATTTATTAACAACAAAAAAAAAAACCAAAATAAATAAGTCAATGCCATAAACGCATATATAAAAATTCAATTTCAAAAATAACACAGTGACAAATTTAAATTTGAACTGAAAGGCCTCTAAATATCTTTGAATCTAGAGAAAAAAAAATATGGTCAAATTTCGAATTTGATTTTTCATTTCCTCATCTTTTTTCCTTTTTAAAAAACTTAACAATTTTCAAGAATACTTATTTCACATCGGAAATAGGCTATAATCCCAGCAAACATTTTTAAAATTTGGAAGCAATAAACATTTATACTGCATCCAAACCGCTTCTTTTTTGCTTCTAAAAATGACCGCCTTACTCTAGTGCTGCAAGATAAGGCATATAATCCTACCATTCTTAAGTGCGGTGCTAAAAATTAAAAAAATATTTCCTTTTAAAAATATTACCTGCCATATCCTTAAAAGTTTTCTTTAAACATTTTTTAAAAATTCGAAATTCTTTGTTTAGAAGTTGCGATTATTTTTATCATTAAATATTCGCATATATTTTAGCGAATGGGAATGCTAATTCAAATAGCAAAAAAGAGAAAAGTTGTCAAATGCAAACCCGATTATTGGTTTTGGCAATTGTTAAAGATTGGCATGGTGTAAGGACTCCTAGTATAAGGTTTCTGTTAAAAAAATACGAATATTTACGTATTTTTACTCAATATATTAAAAATGAGATAATATTTTGAAAATTCCCTACATTTGCCTTAAAACTAAATATCTGTCCTTTTTTCCCTACGCTTGAAATTTTCCGAAAAAATCCCTACAAAAAGGGAAAATTCCCTACTGTTCCGAATCTACTGCATTTCACATCCACATGTTTTTATTCGTTTTCAATTAGAGTAGATATGGGTTGGTGAAAGTAAACCGAATCGACTTTTATTGTAATATGTGATAACATTTTTAACAAAAAAATTAATATTGCTTTTAGCTTAAAATTTTCTTAATCCAATTTAATCAAAAATATATCGTTATGTAAAACGCAAAAGGCCCTTACTAACCCTAAATTTAAAGTCGACGTTTTCATTGATATTGATGTAATTATGCCAAATTTTTTTGAACGATTTTTATGTTATTTTCAGACAATTTGTTATTTTAATTTATTTAGCGATCTCTTAGTTTTTGGATTTGTTTAAACTTTGCAATTTTTCGCGAATTTTAGCCATGTTCGCGATATAAGCGATTTGGTCGTGTAAGTTTTCTGATTCTTTACAGCTTTAACGATTTATAATATATAGTTGACTTTGCTATCATGCCGCTGTTTGCAAATTTTTGCGAATTTCCTTGAATTTAGCAATTTTTACCGATTTTTTGCCATTCCTTATAGTTTTAGGGACTTTAAATCAATTTTATGGGTGGTTTGAAATATTAAAATTTTTCGCGAATTTTCGCTATTTTTGCAATTTTTTTTTTGTTATTTTCCGACATTTTGTTTTTTTTAACCCATTTAGAGATTTCAAATAAATTTTAGTGTTTGTTTAAAAGTTTGCAATTTTTCGAGAATTTTAGCCATGTTAGCGTTTTTTTTTTGTGATTCTTTACAGCTTTCACGATTTTTAAAAAATATTAGACATTGCTATCATGATTCGGTTAGCAAATTAGCGATCATTAGTTCAACAAAAGATTTTTCGAACAAAAACTTCGAATACACAAAAACATGCGGATTTGAGAACACCAATTTATGGCTTATGCTGATTCAAAAAATTTTTCGTTTTCAATTCGAGTCTAAACCTAGAACATACCTGTATATCACATTTTTATTTAAAATCGTTTTAAATACACAATTCTTCGCAAAGCACTTAAATGTAAATTAATTCACCAAGCTGGTACATTTAAATAACACTGAAGTTTCCATTGTAATAACTCAGTAAGGTGGGCTCAATTTCACAACAATAACAGGCAAAGCGAGAACAGACAGCTGTTTTATGAGATCACCTTGTAATTAAATACACTTTTTTACGATATTTTTTTTTTGTGATAAGTAGTGATACCATACTTTAATCTTAATTAAATAAGACTTTTGAAATAAAACTCAAAAAATCAATCTGTATTTAAATACGATTTGAGTTTATATGAAAATTAACTTTAATATAGACTTAAATACTATCCCGAAAATTGGGCATTAACCTTATAAGTTATTTGTTTTGGCGTGTCCATAATTTCCCATGGGTCTCAAATAGAGTACGCTCACGAAAATTTGTTTTCAAACACTATGTTGTAGGGTATTATATGTTCGGGCTTGACCGACTTTACTTTTTTACTTGTTTTAATTTGCAATTAAAAGATCTCAAGGTTTATTTTATGTAAAAGGGAATCCAACCAACGCGTGTTTTAAAAGAGTAAAAACGTAACAACATTTTTTTCTGTTCCACCTTAATGAATTTTGGTGATTTTGGTCTTAAGTTTAAACCAGTAATTTTAAAAAGATATCTAAAACAATTTGTAATAGATAAAGCTTTAAATTTATTATAATTTTGAAAAGACAACATCTTTACCAAGTTCAGTTATAATTAACTATTACTGAGGTTAACTGACAGTTTAAGCAATAGATCTTTATAATTAAACTTGAAGAAATTTGCCTTAAAAATGAAACATTTAAATAGATAAAACGTTTCTTAAAAGTTAAAATTTATTGTCGTAATAATTGTTAGAAATGCTAACGTATTTTTTCGTAATTTAAGAACTCTTTTTTTCATTTATATTTAAACAATTATTATTTAATCTACTAAATACAAAAAAAAAAGTAAATAAATTATTTTGATATTGGACTTTGTATTTTATGTGATTTTACAAATAACAAATGTTTAATAAATTTTTTGTTTTATTTCCTACAAAACCTCAACCACGTGTACCATTTTCCATATTGTTAAAATAATTTTTTGTCGGTTTGGCAAAACTTTTGTGGTTTTAGTTAGAAAAATATATTTATTTTTAAATTGAGCAAAATCATTTTTTTAAGAGTAAAAAGATGTTTTTAATATATTTTATTAAAAAGTTATTTTTTTTAACCAAATCTGATAAGCCAATTCAAATACATATAGCAATTTTTTGAGGTTCTAGATTAAGCCATTTAATTTTCTTGTGTCTAGATATGAAATTATGAGGCAAGCAATCATTCTTGTAAAATTTGTAAGTTCATTTTGTGCAGAGTTGGCAGCACTGAAGCCATTTGTATGCAATACAACGTTTGTTCCCGTACTCAAATTGGGAGCCGTCTGTTGACCAATTTTAACAAAAAGCATTACTGTACTTGGCAATTGTGTTATTTAGGAAGTTTTTAAAAGAACAATTTTTTTCATCTTTCACAAAACAGCCTAAAGTTTTTCTTCGATTAGATTGGGTAAATTGTCCAGCAATTAGCTGTCGAAAAAATAACAAAAATAAAAGAAAACAATTAAGAATTTTGAGTCGGTAAAGCGCGACTATTTCCCAGAATTAAGAGACAAATTTTCGATAGATGACCATATTTCGGACCCAAAGGTAATCATGGACCCGCCTAAACACAATTATGTTATGATATTAAGTTTTATATAAAAGTTCTTTGTGTTGAATATTGTATAGATTAATAGAACTACATAAATGAGACTATTGCGTCTTTAATGGTTTATGCTTGGTTTACAAATAACATGATTTAAAATAAATCCTTGATGTGCAAAATTTATGGGGCAGAAAAAATTATCAGTAGTTTTTTGTCAATTAAAAATTTGTTTGAAACGTATTTCATTTTAATTAATGTGATAATTGAATCAATTATTTTATTTTAAAAGATTTTTGTATGATAGAAAATTAAAATATAATAAGGGTCCTCATGATATCGTTTATAAGTCTCGTAATCTGTGCAAACTGTGCATTTTTACGCCCTCGTAAATGAACTGTCAAAAATTGTATGAGAATTCATTTACACAAACTTGGTAAATTTGCCCAACAATTTTGTCTCGTAAACTTGCGCTGTTCAATTGTGCATTTATACAAACAGATCTTTTAATGATTTTAACGTCGTTTTCAATGAAAAATCCAAGTGTCTATAAATCACAAACAATAAATTCTAGCAATAATTTCAGTAAATTGGTCTTTTGGCTTTCTTTGAGCATTTTTAAAAGCAAATTTCTCATACATACATATATACATATTAATCACAAATTTAAACACAAATTTTTATATTTTTGAATTTTAATTTTTAATTTATTTTTGTATTGACGTTTCTTACAAACTGACATTAATCGTTTAAAATTACACAAAAGTAAAAAAAGGGGCTTCATGAAACAAGACTCGTAAGTTTGCGCATTTGCACAAATGGCAATTTTAAGCGACATCATGAGGACCCTTAATATTTATTTAATTCACATTAAAGTTGTTTTGAAATAAATTTTTAATAAAAATCTATATATAAATCGGCTAAGGCAAAACAGTTAAGAACACTTTACTTTTCTCCCCTGTTTGCCCAGCGACTGGAATAAAAAATACACCATTTGAAAAGTATTTGCTGGCAGAAGTGCACAATATATATTTTATTAAAATCTGTTCAATATTTCCAGAGTAATAAGGGTTCAAATTTGATACTAACACATATGCATAACATATAAATAAAAATTTTGTTTTTTTCCAATATCAAATAATAAAAAAAAATAGGGTGGTCGATTATTCGACATTTGCAAGAAACCGGGTTTCGAATATTTCGACAATATAAAACTTATATATGAATCGGCACAGGCGAACCAATTACGGCCGATAACTTTCTTTGTTTATCATATTAAAAAAAAATATGGCCGAATTTCGACCATTAGGAAAACACTTGTATTAGTTAATTAACAAAAAATCTTAATTGATTTCGTTTAAAATAAATTAATTTTAAATTGTAGAATTGTTGTTGGGAATTGTCGAAACCTGAGCTTTATTTAATTAAATCAAATAACACATTGTTTGAAATGGCAAAGTTTTTTGATGAATTTTTTTTTCAATTAAAATAAAAATATTATTTATTAAAAAAAAATATATTCACAATTTTAAATTTCTACAATTTTGAAACATTTTATATTCCCAAAAACTACTTTGATAATAAAATCAATAAAACAAGTTGTTTTCTTTTATATTTTGTTTTTTCTTAACCTACTTACAACTACAATTAATGTTGGGTGAATTCCAAACAATAGAAGTGGGGAATGTAAGAAAAGATCATTTCACTGTTTATTGTTGTTGTGTTTGTTAAAGCTTTGATATTTTTACAAGTAAAACTGGTGCTTATAATTCTTATTCGCTTAACAGTTTTATTTGTATAATATCTTAAGTTTTTCTTAAAATCTTTGAATGAAGTTTCCTGATTATCTGGCCTAAGCAAACAGTGAAATGCGCATAGGAATAGCTTATCCCGTCAATAATAAATTTCAGTAATTTTATCAAAAATAAAAATTGGGAATTAAGCACGACAAACAAAATCTTGTTAGTTTTAAGTTATCCACTTAATCATTTTGGTAATAGATGCAAAATTCTATGAATTTGGTGATTAAAGACAATTTTTTAATTTTTTCTGTGTAACATGACTTTGTAATGCGTAAGAGAATGACTTGCATAAAACCGCTTTATATTATTCGCTTCTTTACTTTAAAAGTAATGCGTTAAAGAATAAATTACTAAGACTGGCTTTCATTATGACTATTCTGCATGGGTGGAACAGGCATAACTTTGATTTTGTTGTTAGCGAAGGCAAAGGCTGTAGAAAGACATGCGTTATAGCTAAGTCTTTTTTCGTCTACGAAATTTAATGTCATGCATGTTCCTTTAAAAAAAAAATCATAATAAAAATCCTAATTAAGTAAAATATCTAAGTAATTCTAACCAGAATTTATAATCGTCTATTTTTAGTCACTTTAACCATGGTAGAATAAGTAGGTATAGTCATTAGAAATTTTGTTCTCAATTTCAAAACCCATATAACGTCAAACAAGAGAAAATATGGGAAAACATTAAAACAACCGTCAAAAATTAAATTAAATTATTTTGACATAACATGGGTAAATTATAAAATCCCTCCCTAATGAACATACCTGGTACTTATTATTCTATGACTTTAACTACAATGACAAGTTATTAACTTGTCAAAATTGTTATATAATTTTTCTAACTCCTTCAATATTTCAATAGTTTTCTTTGTTTTCATTAACGTCATTTGCTGTCCTGATTAATCCTTTTACAAACATTTTGTTAAAATATTTAAATAATATTATAAGTAAATATGTAATACAGGGTGGCGCATAAGTAACGTTATGATTTATTTAATGTATACGTTTTATGTTTCTGGTTTTATTAAGCGTTGAAATTAATTAAAATTTAAATTCTTGTTTGGAAAGAGGTCTCCGCGCCCTCACTTCCTCTCGGATATTCGTATTAAGCTGTAAGGTGGTTATTGGCTTATTTGTATACACCTAACCCTTTAGGTAATCCCCCAAAAAATCGATAGCCGTTAAATCGCACGAACGCGTATCAGTAAAATGCGATATTCTTTGATCGCCAAAAATTTCGGGCAGAAGAGCCATACTTAGACGAACTGTGTGACCGCGGGCTGCATCTTGTTGGAACCACAATTCTGGGCCTTAAAAAATTTTTATTCGCTGCCCGATATTGAATGCCATTTATATTTCCTGCAACTTGTTCCTAATTTTTGAAAAAAGTATTGTTCAAAAAAATAATACGTGCATCTAAGTGGGTGCAATAATTCTTGGATTTTGGGTGCCCCATATTCTGCAATTTTGTTTATTAACGAGACGCTTTAAATAAAAATGAGCTTCATTGCCCATTATTCGGTATGAAATCTGTGTTTGAATAATCGAATGCCGAATTTTAAAATAAAATTTAACAATTTTAGTTCTTTTTTCTGTGCTGAGTCTTTCCATCATAAATTTCCCAAGTTTTTCAAAGTTAATTCTGGAAAAAAGACTAACAAAAAATTTATTCAGTCCCTATGAGAAAAGGAACAAACATTAAACACAGCAAGTGCCAGTTTTTTAAGTGGTGGAAACAGTTTCTAATTTTAACACTTTATATAAATGGGCCTTGTCACTTTAATATGTTGATGTAACAGGAAGGGGGTTAATTGACACCTTTTTTGACACTTTGTAGCAGGTCATTTAAATTTCAAAAATGGGCACATTCAATTTCGATTTAAATAATCTCCGTCAAAGATGTAGTCCCGAGTGAACCATGTTAATATTAGAGCTTTCCTTCAATTAAAGTTATAGAACCAGAAAGAATCAACCACTACCCGCACACAATCCAGTCACATCTGCTTTTGTGTAGACTACCTTTCTTAAACTACACTTTAAACGCATTATCACCAGTTAAGTGTTGTTTTCTTGTTTTCACCTATCACAATTCCTTCTTATTTATTATAATATTCTGTTCACAGGTCACGGGATAACCGCTTTAAAAACAATTAACATCAATTTCCCGCAGGGCTTATTCAATCATAACGTTACTTATACGCCACCCTATATTAAGAACAAAGAAAAGGTATTTATAAATAAAATAATCTCAATGTTTTCTTAAGGCTACACAATTATTTTAATTTAAAATTTGTGTGAGTGTCAACAAAACCTGACATTTTTTATTAACTTTATATTGTCCTTATTGACACTAACTTAATTTAGATAATACAGTGTGGGAAAGGTGTTTGGAAATTTATATAAAATCTTATTCAGTTTGATATAAAAGAATAAGATATTCAACTATGATACAATAATTTAATTATATACAAAAAATAAAAACAAAAAAAAATATTTTGGCTTTTGTGGTTAAACAAAATTTCTAACCACAACTTGTTATGAGTTTTTCAATGAATTTACTTGGAAATTTTTTTAAAGCTTAAAATTATTATTTTTTTTTTTTCTTTGTTACTCATATTCAAAATGACCTACAAAATTCCTCTAATATGGCTTTTATATGAATCAGTTGACAAATAAGCGCCTTTGTTTAAAATTTTCCACTTTTAAGACAATTGTTTTTCTTTGTTTATTGGCTCATTCAGATCTAGCCGTTCTTATGACCCACCCACCCATTTGAAACAAAAAAAAAAGAAAAAAAAAGGAAAATGTGTTAAACATATCCATACAGACACCTGCTTCCTAATCATATTTTTTTTGCCCCCCAACTAAAAATAAAACCGAGTTGGAACCATGTTAAAAAAATACTCATTTGTTTTAATATTACTTACTATACATATATGAATGCTTGTAAATAGTTGTATGTATTTAAACTTTTAAAGACAATAAAAGTAACGCTGAAAGCAATAAAATTATATGGTTGGTTTCTCTATGAATTTTAAAAAATAGAAAATTAGGGTGAATCACAGGTAAAGAAAAAACATGGTTTATACAATCACAATCGCAAACTCTCATTAATGTTTGTGATTACGATTGTGTCAAACACGTCTTAAGTAACAATATATGTTTAGACCTTATTATTTCCCCAAACATATTATTATGTTCAGAAGAAAAACGCAAACGATCTCTTAAACCATGTTTCTATATATCCCAACACCATGCAAAATGTCTTTTTCACCATATATTCCCATACAAATATCAACAAAATGCTCTCTTTTTGAACTCCTCCGAAACGGCTTGACTGATTTTTATGACATTTTTTATGTGTATTTGTTAGGTATGAGAATATGTCGTAAAGTATATTTTATATCGCTAGAGGGCGCAAAATAGGGCAGAAGCTCCCCCTCCCTATATCTTCTTAGCTAATCAACCGGGTTTCGTAAAATTTGGCATGCACGCACTGTACATCTGAAAAAATAGGCAGAAGGTCGTGAAATAGGACAAAAAGGGTAAAAGCTCTCCCTCCCTATATCTGCCTAACTAATCGACCGATTTTCTTGAAATTTTGCAGGAAAATAGTGTAACATCAGGAAAGAATTATCGGCTAAAATTAAGGGCGTGAAATAGGCCAATAGGGGTAAAAGCTCCCCCTCCCCAATTTTTTAAACTAATCAACCGGGTTTCTTAAAATTTGGCTTGCAGACACTGTAATATATGAAAGGAAATAGGGAATAGGGCGTGAGATAGGGCAATAGTGGTAAAAGCTCCCCTTCCCTATATCTCTTAAGCTAATGAACGGGTTTTCTTAAAATTTGGCATGCAGACACTGTAACATCTGAAAAAAAATAAGGAATAGCATGTGAAATAGGGCATGAACGGAAAAAGCTCCCCCTCCAATTATCTTCTTAACAAATCGACCGATTTTCTTAAAATTTCGCAGGCAAATAGTGTTACAACTGGAAAGTACTTCAAACCTATAGTTTTTATTATTTGGGGCGTGAAATAAAGCAAGAGGGGGTAAAATCTCCTCCTTCCTATATCTTCTTAACTAATCAACTGATTTTCTTGAAATTTTGCAGGCAAGTAGTGCAACATCTGGAAAGAACTATAACCAATCATTTTTATTATCTTCTTAACTAATGTACCGGTTTTCTTAAAATTTTGCATGCAGACACTGTAACATCTGAAAGAAATAAGTTATATGGCAAAACAACGTTTGCCGGGTAAGCTTGTATACATATATATTATAGTAGCAAACATTTCACATAATTTAATATGTTTAGCTGGATCAAAGTAACTTTTAAGGTGTAAAACACCATAGAAGATTTTTATAGTGAATTTAAAAATGTTAGGGACAAAAAACATTATTTCAAGTTTTATTAGGACTATAATAAATTTATTAGGGTAAACATATTAGGCTAATATGAATAAAAATGGTGGTAGTGACCACTCATTAATCATATTTTTTCTCAGCGTGCATGAAATGGAAATTATGAAATGGACCTGTCTCTAAAGATCATATACTTAACAGGGATTGTAGTTAAGTATTGAATCATTCCATTCGCTATTGTGTTTACATATAATTATGTATAACAGAGAAAATACACATTTCTACTCATTTGCTGAGAAACATAAAATTATTGTTTTAACGATTATAAAACAATAATTATGATATTATAACAAGCTTGTTTATGTTTTGCTAGTTCTTTGAGTACTCATTAGTAAAACTGGTACTTACGCAAAATATTTAAAGAAAGCAACAAAAAAATATCAGTAACAACTTAGAAAGCATATAAAAATGTTTATTAGCTGTTTTGGGGGACGCTAACAAGAAGGTTTTTTTTTAGAAAAAATATAAATTTAAAGTACATACCCAACATATACTTAAGAGTGCTTCCTTAATAATTGAGAACAAAAATATTAATACTTAAAATATCCTTAAAGTATTATGCCTACTTTTTGATATTTTAATCAGACAAACAACGTTCATGGAATTTAATTTTCATTAAATTTTCTTTTTTTTTTTTTTTATTTGAAAAATTTTGTAATAATAAAAGCCTTCATGGCCAAACAAATTTCCGTTAAAATTTCTGTTCGATTTCCCTGGAAAATGCATGGGGAAAACCAAAATTTCGATGGCAAAATTCAATAGATATTTGTATGAAGAAAGGAATTTTTACAACATGAAATGAATTAAATTTTATTGATATTTTTCGTTCTTGGCTGCCGCGGTTAATGTTACATGGCAAACTCCTCTGAAGAGATTGAGTGGTTGCAATTGAAACATGAAAGGGTAAACTGTCCGTGAAAGACTGGGTTCGATTCCCGCGGCAGTCATACATGTTTGACCACAAATACTTAAAGGGTTGTGAAATCAAAAAAATTTTAATAATAAAAAAAAAATCAAATTTAAAAAAAAATTCAAATTTAAAAAAAAAATCAAATTTAAAAAAAAATTATAAGCTCTGATCATTAGCCTGTTTGTACTTGTGTGACCAATGAAGGCAGAAACAATATATTTATCCTCTTAAGAGCTTTTTTGGCATCGTTTTGTTAGTGCATATTTTACCCTTTGCATCATTTTTTTGCATAATTTAGCTAAATTAGTAGAATTTTTTAAGTTTATAGCGCATATGTTATCTTTATAAAGCATCTTTGGTACATGCTTAATTTCTTTAGATGACTATAAATGCTTTCACAGCGATTTAAATAAAAAATAAAAAAACTGTGTAAAATTCTGGTTGACAGATGGCTTTTCTATTAAAAATATGTATGTGTATATATACAAATCAATACTGATTGACTCAGAATAACTGTGATCAAACGATGTCTATCCGTCCTTCTGAATAGTTGGCTGTCCATATGATCATTGTGCACAAATTGCAAGCTGCAATTTTGTATATAATGTGATAAATTTTGTTAAATATGTATATACAAACGTTAAAATTGTATTAAGGACGAACGAAGCATATGTAAATGTTGAGAATCGGTCTATAAATTCACATACTTAGTCCCCGTATAAACTTCTTTCCAAAATATACTATTTGTGTCCATAAACCATCTACATATGTTCGTCTCTAGATTAAATTCGTCCCAAAAATAATTTATTGCAAATTAATTTCTTTTTGGAATCAGTTCACATTTGACATTTGATCCAATCCGTTAATAGATTTAACTTCCTTTCAAATGTTAATACTAATAAAAAAAAATATTGCGATCGTCCCTAAAATTTCTACCATACATAGAAAAAAAATAAAAATTTATTTTAATTAAAAAATTTGTGATATTAAATAAAAAATTAATTAAATTTTCACCTGTAACCAAAAAGTATCAATTAAACATTTAATTCACTTGATTAAAACGTTTAATAAACGTGATTCAATATTTAATTCGCTTGAATAAATTTTTAATTAAAACTGCTTTTTATTTTTGATTTATGCTTTAATTGGTGAACAATTTTCAAGAATTTTTTCTGTGTAGATGGTGTACCCAGATAGTCAGCCTTATAACAAAAGTCGTGGTCGAAAGCGTAATCGTTTGAAATGTTTATCATTATAATTTAAACTTCACGACATCTAAAAAACATAGAAAGTTTGCCATCGCTTACGCCAATAATAATACCAATTTCTAAAAACGACTGGTTTTCGATCAATACAACAACACTCATAATAATACCGAATAGGTTTTCGCCACAAATAACTCTTATATGACTTTTAAACTCATAACATGTGTATTACTTTGTTTCTGTGAGTCCAGACTGCCTGCCCATCGGTTCCAAATAGAAAACAATCTCGAAAAGTTTCTGGTTTGCTGAATATTTTATTTTGAAGCAATCCATTTTTGGTTTATTTTTGGGTAATGGTAATTCTTTGTAAAGTGAACCCCCTAAATAGTAAATACATATGTATGTAAGTATATCCAAAAAAAACTAACTCATTCAAATTGTAAAGAACCCCCACAAAAAAAAAATACAAACCCAACCAGCTGATATAAAGGAATTAAGAAAATGATTCATGGTTCAAAGTTGTCTAGTTATTTGTATGATTTTTTTATGTGTTGGCCTGCCCTGCCAGTGTGTTCAATATACAATGTAAATTGAAACAACACAAACCAAAAGAACAACAGTAATAACAACATAATGGCAATTGTTGCTCCCAGTTAATCATCATGCCACAAGACGTGAAATCTATATATTTTTTTGTTAAAACATTTTGTTGTTATTGTTGAACATTAATAGCAATGAAATAAAAATTGCAACAAATTAAAAAAAAGAATACTTCAGAGGGGAGCAGAATTTTAAATTAACATAAAAAATTGATAAAAATGTTTATAGGCAACCCAATAAAATATTTTATCATTTTGCGAAGCACTAATGGTACATTTAAAAAAATAAGCGCTCAATTATGCGCTACGCAATAAGACATACAGAAATGCAATAAAGTAAGTGAAAGAACTCTCAACAACTTTTATAAAAAAAAAAATAAAATTTCAAGTGCTACTACGAAGCAGGTTTGTAAGGGAGAATACTAAAAAATAACTGTATCAAAACATTCAGTGTGTAAGGCCGATCGTTATATACAACAATTTTTATGTGCGCTGAATAATGCGCTTTATGTATCAAAAATGTAATGCTTCAAAGTGGGAACTCGCCATATACAATTCATGTCTTCCGTCAGCGCAATGGTAAGCGAAATGTTTATGTTTCTCCCTTACAAACCTGCTTCGTTGGAAGCTCCATTTTTAATTGGGAAGTTAGGTCGACTATTTGAAACAAACAGAAAAATATTGAGATGAGATATTTTGCCTTAATTTTTAACTGAAAGTGCGACCAGTTAACTAAGTACATTTGAGTGCTCCAAAAAAATTAACTCGCGAATTTAGATAGACCCAAAGGGACGAACATTAATGAGCCAAACCGAACATAAAAAAGTTTGTGGATTGAAAAAAAACCAAACGGAATTAAATGTTCTCATCTTTTGTTGAGTTTGATAAAAAAAAAAACAGTATTATTTTTGTGTTCAAAAGATGACTAAGAGGAAAACGTTATTTTTTTTAATGATTTCCTAACAAACACTATAAGCGTTTGTGTTTTCCAGAAATCTACCGAGCCGAACACTAAGGAGCGATATTTAGTGTTATTTTCGAACACTGCTTGAAATACTTAATGCTTTTTTTTATAATAATTAGGTAATTCACAAAGTGTTCTAATGTGTCATATTAGTCGAATTTGCCAATGTGACATTCATAAAACTTTTGCAAATACAACCAATATGGCACAATAGAATACTTTGTGATTTGCCCTAATATTTCTTTAAAAAAGCACCACTAATAAAACTTTATTGTTTTATAAAATATTTTTAAAAAAATCTTTTGTTGAAAACAGATGTATTTTGTTAACTGATTGGTTGTCATTTGAAGCAAATTAAGAAGCACAGAGCTGTCAGCATATTTTGCCGATTTTTAGTTTCAAATTAGCGTTTAATGTGTGGCAATATAGTCATTTGACAATATATGTTGTCAATCGTCATCGTGGGACATGTTAAACAATTTTTTGTTTAAAAATTTAAGATACGAGTAACAATAAACAACGTTTTCTTAAAACCGTTTATAGCGTGTTTAATTGAAATTGCTTTAAATAATTTATTTTCTGGTTTTTTTGTTTTACAAATATTGCAAATAAAAATAGCAATTATTGAAAATGTTAACACATTTTTCTTCATAAAAAATAAGCAAAATACATAAAATATATATTTCTTTATACACAATTTTAAATGATTGCTTTGAGTGTAATTAAGATGGTTATTAACGCAATGTTATTGATGTGAATTAATTGGGGCTAGTCACAGAACATACTAGAGCAAATAATAAAGTTGTGATGAAAAATGTTTTTTGCAAGAAAAAAGTGACTTGCAATAGAAATTGTACTTTTGAGCAAATATTAAGTCCCAATTTCCACATTGCAAGTCTTATTGATAAACTTATCACATTTTCATCTTTGAATCAGCTTCGGCGTTTTCACGAGTCAAGTCTTATTATTTTTCTGTTATTCCATTTGTAAGAATGTATTTGTGCGTTTTGACATTTCGTTTAAAACATATTTCTTATTAAAATGTATTTAAATTCAAATTCGTGTTGAATATTTTAACAATTGTTTAATTTAAAATTAAAGTTGTGTAAAATGTACTTTTAATTATAAATTTCTTTTGTTTTGTTAAATAACAAATATTTAAAAAAATTTACACACAAAAAAATTACACACGCTACGAAATTAACTTTGTTCAACGAAATTAAATACGAAAGATAATTGTCAAAATAGACCTGCTGAATTACGAATGAGAAAACAAAACGCATATGACGAGTACAGCAAGCGGAGTTCTTGTTTCTTTTCCCCTCGTCACTCTCGCCTACAAAGTAGCAAGCTGATCAATAAGACTTGCATTGTGGAAATTGGGACTAAGTATTTTAGGAAGAATATAATACAAATAACTAATGAAAGAACTCGTAGAGCTTTAATATAATTAGGGGATTGACAAGGTAGTCGTAAAGTTGTGAAGTCATATGTCTCAAAATAATTATAAGAAATATCTATGACTGCTGTGGGCAACCGCTTATAATTAAGATGTTTACTGTACAGTTATGACGAATCAATAAATACAGCATTAAAATTTTAATTTGTTTTGAAACACAACAGTATTTTTTTAAACAATTGCAAAATATTAATTAGGACATTATGACTTAATAGCACACCTTGTGAACTCCCCAAATATGTCTAATATTTTAGCAAGCAGAAGTAATAGTGTATAGTTATTGATACATTTCCCTTTTTTCCGTATTCACTTCCAACACTGCAAAAAAACTACCACCATTTTGGAGATGCGGGGCATCGATCCCCGTACCTCTCACATGCTAAGCGAGCGCTCTACCATCTGAGCTACATCCCCCTGTATTTGAATAATTTTTCCCCCACTTCAAAGTTTATTCAACTTAAAATCTGTTCATAATATTTTTCTCATTTATTTGGTTTTAATATATAAAAATGTATTATATTAAAATGGTCACGTACCCCCAAAAAAATGCTAACTGCATAGAAATTGCGTTTTAATTGTAAAATCGTTTAAACGTGATTTCTGTAGAAGAAAAAATGAATCTAAAGCAAGACAATGGAAAGGAATAAATCTTGATAAAGGGAAAAAGAGAAAAAAAACGCAACAAGAAAGTAATTAAAATTAAATTTTAGTTAAAAATAATGATCAAAAGGAAAGATGGTTATTTTAATGGAGCTCAAGTAACTCGTACTGGCTTAAATATTTTCGTTTAAAAATGAAATTCGTAAAAGTTTTTACGTCAGTTTTTCTTAAAAATTCTGAATGTGAAAGTTAAGAGTAAAAAAAAACGTAGGCCTAGATTTCGAAATTGTTTTTGTCAAATTTTATGACGTCTTACTATACAACTTGAATTCTAATAAAGTTTTAGCGGAAATAACTTTTGATACTTTTGACAAAATGGAAATCCAGTCGGCATTATCTAAAAAGGATCTGGAGATGCGGGGCATCGATCCCCGTACCTCTCACATGCTAAGCGAGCGCTCTACCATCTGAGCTACATCCCCCTTATGAAAAAGTTGCTTATTTAAACAATTATTATTTCTTTTATTTTAAATGCAAATGCAATTTATCAATTTTAGTCACGTACTCCAATAAAATGCATTATAACAATCAATTTAATATTGGAAGTTTATACATATAAAAAAACATGGTAAAAAATGTTGGGCTTCATGTATTCATTAATTAGCTCAATATGTACGATTCTGGAAATATAGGACACCGATCACCAGTGCTCTAGCAGCTCCTAAAAATTTCGAAACTTTCAAAAAAAAAACTTTAACAGAAAATCAACGATTTCAGTTCTGAGAAAAATGTTACATTTTATACATGTAACACTTTTTAAATGTTACCTATAATCAGACAAATTGAAAATGTTGTACAACTTCAATTGAACAAAAAAAGCTGCTCTTATGGCCGTTTTCTCATTTGTCGATTATCTTTTTCCCCAATGAAAAACTGCAAATTAATAAAATTTGTCTTTTTTCAGTATTTCAATTGCTTCTATTCTGTCGCAAAGCTACCCCAGCCTCATCTGCCAAATATTTGCCACACATATAAATTCAGTCAGCTGACTCCCAACTTTTATACAGCTGACTTTTATAAATGTTTTGTGAGAGGTGTTGCCAACTGAAAACAATGTTTTTGTTGGTGGTATATTGAGAAACCCAAAATGGTTAAGGGACAGTTTTTCAGTCTAATGAATTAATGTCGACATTTATTAAGAGGCAGTTGGTCAATTGGCCAACGGTAAAACGACCATTGCACTTTATTTTTGTATTCGTTAGCAATTATGATTTTAATAAGGTTTTAGTTACTTCTCCTTAAAATGTTTGTATTGAAATGTGGTTGTGGACATGCTAAGCGAGCGCTCTACCATCTGAGCTACATCCCCATGTATGAAATGATTACTTTTCTTAAAAATTTCGAAACGAAACTCCCAACAATGTTCTACTACATGTTTATACCCACACCACAATAGTGTAGAGGGTATTATAATTTGTGCTGATGTGTGTAACACCTTAAAATATTAGTCCTGGACCCACCTTAAAGTATACCGATCAACTCAGAATCACTTCCTGAGTCGATCTATTGATGTCCGTCTGGCTGCCTGGCTGGCTGGCTGGCTGTCCAAGTACAGGTTGCAATTTTCGAGATAATTTGATAAAATTTGGTTTTTAGGTTCTTATTGGCACAAGGACAAAGCCTATTGAAAATGTGCCGAATCTTAGGACCAAAAGAGGAGATAGGGGCAATTTCTGCCATTCAGAAACTATCAAACCGATTTAAATAAAATTTAAATCATAAATAGATCCATATTTATGTGTATGAATACATAAGCATGATTATCCATGGGTCCCGAATAGGGTGCACTCTCGTCAATGTGTTTTAAAATACTGTGGTTTAGGGGATCATATAGTCGGGCTTGAGCGACTGTACATTCTTAATTGTTTTAATTACAAAATTGGTTTTTGCATTGAATAAACCGTTAAATTAGATTACAAAAAATTGTCACGTAAATTATTTCTTACAACGTATTTGTTAAGTAAATCGGCATAATCTTTTATTTTTTCAAAACTTAATGCTTTGTACTTGATATTGAAAGATATTTATTTGTTTAGGATTTGTTAGAATAGGGCCAAAAATGTCCGTTATGAGGGGGAGTTAGTGCGTTAATGTGTACCACAAAAATATTTGCTGTAAAATTTTCAACAACCGCAGGTCAAATTAACATGTACCGATAAGTTGTAAGAACCCGGTATTTTTGAAAAAGTTTTGAAAATTGTTGTACAGTTTTTGATTGTTTTTCAAACTTTAGCACAAACGAATATTAATTACCCGTCACACTTACATTATTATAACCTAATAAGTAGAACAATTTTTCTATATTTTTTCTAAAAAATATTTTTGGTCTTCCTGATTAATAAATAATTGCAATTATCTTGTTAGTAAATAAAAATAACTTTTTAAGTTACAAAAGTGTAAAATAAATTTATTGATGAGTTATTAAGATGAATAATTAATTACATTTTAGCTGCATTTACGTTACATGACGTTTCTTTTCTTGTTGAAATGTTTTTAATTGTTTTTTGACAGCCGTGTTTACGTGACAAGGCTAATTGTACTGCTAGGCGCCAGACAATGATGGGCCGCCACCTTTGTTGTATTGTTAACAGATTTCTTTGTTCTCAATTTTAGAATTCGAAAAATGATGAAAAATTTTTCAAATATGAAAACTGTTAAAAATCATTAATAAAAATAAAATAAAAATGAATTTCGAAACAAATAACGTTGATATGTTTTGACATGAAAATGAACATGATAAAATTTTATCAAAATTAATCAAAAATAAAATTAATAAAAATTTCTCGAAAAAGCATAAAACGCTCTAAATAAAATATAATGAAACAAGTTAGAAAGTATAGTCGGTCAAGCCCGACCATATGATAGCCTACACTACATTAATTGGAGACAAATTTTCGAGAGTGGAAAACATTTGGGACCTCTAAGCAATCAAAATGGCATATTCCATTTTTGCCATTTCTACAATTATTTCGTTTTGGTCCGTCTAAATACCTTTTTTTGCAACCTAAAAGAAATTTTTAAATAAGCTTAACGAATGTGAGGCAGAATCTATTCGAAATGGTAAATGAATGTTGCAAAAATCAGACGTATATAAAAGAGAACTTTCAATGCAAATGCTCAAGTCTCTTGAAATTACACACAAAAGCTTATATTTAATTGACAGTGCTAAGAAAAATATTAAAGTTAAAAAGTAAAAAAGATTTTGTTAAAAAGTTTAAAGTAAAGTTTTTGATCGTTATACCGTCTTCGGAAGATATCCATCTACCATTGAATTTCAATTCCAACCCCGTGTTTATAAACGATTTTTAAATTTAACAAACGTTTATTAAAGACAATTTTCATAGTGAATTTGTTCTTTAAACCTTTATTAAACTTAAACATTTTGTATAAATAGAGTCATAAAAGTGTTAAAACAAAAAGAAACAAATATTTCAAGGCTACATTAGATTGAAAAAAAGAAACATTAAATATTGCGTACAATCTCTTACTCTATTTATGTAATACCAAATAATTGAAATCAAGTCTTAACTTATTCAAAAATCACTAAAATAAGGATGCTATAAAAATTCGCTAAAAATAGTTTTTCAATATAATTTTTAACTTCTTTTTAATTAATTTCCCATTATTATATCGTTTAATTGTCGTCTTTGAAAAACAATTAATTTAAATCATAAAAAATATTCTTTCATTTCGCCAGTTGAAAATGTTCAACAAAATGTTTAATTTAGCTCCCCCCCTTAAAGCAATAATTGATGCGAGAGTACACAACGATTAAAGTAAAATCTAGAAAAAGGAAAAAATATTTTTACGTCTCATGCCTTGAGAATAGTACTTCCTGTCCATAAAATCTAACCAACCACACCGCACTTCATCGCATACACACACACATGTTGTCGATTTTCACCAGTCAACTATTCAACCCATCAATAGGCATTCGTCTGTGTATTGGAATAGAGTAGTGGAGCGGAGCGCATTAAACACCAAAATAGATTTTGACATGGCCATAATGCTGCTGCTCATCTTCATATTCTCTAATGCTGCCTAGTAATCATCATTAAAATAGTTGTTTTTTGTGTCTATTTCAGTGTGTGATCAAGAGTTTTGTCGTTAATCACTAAAGAGTAAAATAGAGTTTAATATTGTTTTTTTTTAAACATCCTTTAAACTTTTTGGGTTCCTGGGTTGGTGTGTCATTAATCAATTTTTTTTTTTTTTTTTGTTTCCAAAGAAACGAAACTTGGCACTCAACAGCAGAGTCAGTCAGTCAGCCACTCATACTTTTGCCTCAGAAGTCAATCAATTTTTAAGATCGGAAGGGGGAAATGTTTAAGAAATGAGCAATTTAATAGATGAATTCTTTTTTTTATAATTTCTTTTTATATCCTAACAGGGTTTAGGCAATCAATGAACTATTTACGGACCCTGTGTCTTTGTAGAATGTCCATCATTTAGGTAGTCATTAGTCGGTAAATGTTCTTTAAATAAATATTATAATTTTTTTTTAAAAACAGCAGTATTGTGGCAAAAGAATTTTACTCATTAGTTGAATGAAGACTATTAATGTTTTAAAAGGCAGAGAGTCTTAAACTTTAAACGGAATGCAAAATTATTAGAAATAAATCGTTAAGTTTCAAAAGTTTTCGTTTAAATGAAAATAAGTCTGAAAGAAAATTTTAAAAAGGGCTTTAGTGTATTTTTAAATACTTGGTATTGAAAGAAAACTGCTTTAAGTATTCAAACCTTTTTTGATTTCAGACTTCTGTTATATTTAAATGTGCCAAAAGTTTAAGTTTTTTTACAAAATGCAAGAAGAGATAAACTCACTGTTTATTGCTGATGTTTTTGTTTAAACTTTGATATTGTTGCAAGTAGAACTGTTGCTTATAATTCTTATACGTTTAACCGTTTTATTTGGTTTAATATCTTTAGTTTTTCTAAAATCTTTGGATGAAGTTTCCTGACGATCTGGCCTAAGCAACCAGTGAAAAGCGCATAGGATAGGAATAGCTTATCCCATCAACAACAAATTTCAGTGTTTTTATCAAGAATAAAATTTGGGAAACAAGCACGAATAACAAAATTATTTTATATATAAAATTTTTCGTAAAATGTTACATTTTTTTTATAATTGCCATATTTTCTACACAATTAAAAGTTTTTGTAAATTTTTTTTTAAAAAAATTAAATATTTTTCCAAAAATTAACACATTTGCCAACCATTTTAATAGTTTTAACAAAAAAGTTTATATTTCTAAAAAAATATTAATATTTTTCACAAAAACTTAAAAGTTTTTTAAGAAAAGTTTAATATTTTTCAACACAAATAAAAAATAGTTCAAAAAAATTATGACATATTTTATAAGAAGTCTAAAATTTTTGTTTTAATCCAAATTTGGTTTTTATTTTAAATCAGGATCAAGTTTATCAAATTTAATTTTTATTTAATTAAATAAATGAAGGTAGGAAATTTACTACAAAAAATGAATTTAAATTAATTGATAATTTTTTTTTCTTGACTAAACGAGAACAACCACACTACTCTCATCATCATAATTCTTTGCAGTTTTACCCTTTCCGCCACTGTGACGGCATGCAGTCCATAGTCAAGCATAAATCTTTTAAAAAAAATGGTATTTTGGTGAATTGAACTTTGCTGTAATTAATTATCTGTTTTTAATTAATTTTTTTTTTTAATAATTTCATTTTGTAAAATTTCTTAATTCAGTAAAATAATTCAATTTAAAAAAAATTGATGAGCTTGAGCCTGATTTAAAAAAAATTAAATTTGTATTAAAATCCATCAACAGTTTGATTAATTACAAAGAAAAATTTTATTTTCAATTTTTTTAATGGTTTTGACAAAAAACGTAAAATTTTTCACAAAAATGTAAAATTCTTTATTTAAAATGTAACACTTTTATAAAAAATCTCAACACTTTATTTTCACTAAAATGTTAACATATTTTACAAAAATTTAACGTTTTTACAAAAAACGTTAAACGTTAAATTTTTTACGTAAAATGAAACATTTTTCACATAAATGAAAAAAAAAATTTTCACTTAACAATTCAAATTTTTCGCATAAAATGTAACATATTTTAAAAAAAATTTATGTGTGTGAAGATAAATTCGAATTTAACTAGCAGAGACGCAAACCACTTTTTTTAGCATTGCACATTTTGCAGTTAACAGAGCAATGTTAACGACTTAACAGCCATAGTAATATACTACGGAGACACAAATCAATGATTTGAATGACAATTTTGGACAAATATTGAGTTGCACATATATCCCACTATATAGAAATGGTAGTCCAGAGGGTCCTAAATACGATTCCAAAAGTCACGTTTCTAAAATAATTTTGGAATTTGAGAAAATTAATTTTGAAAAAAGTCATATTTATTTGAAATTTCTGGAGAAGATCAATGACCATTATGGAAAAATAGGGAGTTGCACATATATCCCACTATATAGAAATGGTAGTCCAGAGGGTCCTAAATACGATTCCAAAAGTCACGTTTCTGAAATAATTTTGGAATTTGAGAAAATTAATTTTGAAAAAAGTCATTTTTATTTGAAATTTCTGGAGAAGATCAATGACCATTATGGAAAAATAGGGAGTTGCACATATATCCCACTATATAGAAATGGTAGTCCAGAGGGTCCTAAATAAGATTCCAAAAGTCACGTTTCTGAAATAATTTTGGAATTTGAGAAAATTAATTTTGAAAAAAGTCATATTTATTTGAAATTTCTGGAGAAGATCAATGACCATTATGGAAAAATAGGGAGTTGCACATATATCCCACTATATAGAAATGGTAGTCCAGAGGGTCCTAAATACGATTTCAAAAGTCACGTTTCTGAAATAATTTTGGAATTTGAGAAAATTAATTTTGAAAAAAGTCATTTTTATTTGAAATTTCTGGAGAAGATCAATGACCATTATGGAAAAATAGGGAGTTGCACATATATCCCACTATATAGAAATGGTAGTCCAGAGGGTCCTAAATAAGATTCCAAAAGTCACGTTTCTGAAATAATTTTGGAATTTGAGAAAATTAATTTTGAAAAAAGTCATATTTATTTGAAATTTCTGGAGAAGATCAATGACCATTATGGAAAAATAGGGAGTTGCACATATATCCCACTATATAGAAATGGTAGTCCAGAGGGTCCTTAATACGATTCTAAAAGTCACGTTTCTGAAATAATTTTGGAATTTGAGAAAATTAATTTTGAAAAAAGTCATTTTTATTTGAAATTTCTGGAGAACATCAATGACCATTATGGAAAAAAAAAGAGTTGCACATATATCCCACTATATAGAAATGTTAGTCCAGAGGGTCCTAAATACGATTCCAAAAGTCACGTTTCTGAAATAGTTTTGGAATTTGAGAAAATTAATTTTGAAAAAAGTCATTTTTATTTGAAATTTCTGGAGAAGATCAATGACTATTATGGAAAAATAGGGAGTTGCACATATATCCCACTATATAGAAATGGTAGTCCAGAGGGTCCTAAATACGATTCCAAAAGTCACGTTTCTGAAATAATTTTGGAATTTGTGAAAATTAATTTTGAAAAAAGTCATTTTTATTTGAAATTTCTGGAGAAGATCAATGACCATTATGGAAAAATAGGGAGTTGCACATATATCCCACTATATAGAAATGGTAGTCCAGAGGGTCCTAAATAAGATTCCAAAAGTCACGTTTCTGAAATAATTTTGGAATTTGAGAAAATTAATTTTGAAAAAAGACATTTATTTGAAATTTCTGGAGATGATCAATGACCATTTTGGAAAAATAGGGAGTTGCACATATATCCCACTATATAGAAATGGTAGTCCAGAGGGTCCTAAATAAGATTCCAAAAGTCACGTTTCTGAAATAATTTTGGAATTTGAGAAAATTAATTTTGAAAAAAGTAATTTTTATTTAAAATTTCTGGAGAAGATCAATGACCATTATGGAAAAATATGGAGTTGCACATATATCTCACTATATAGAAATGGTAGTCCAGAGGGTCCTTAATACGATTCCAAAAGTCACGTTTCTGAAATAATTTTGGAATTTGAGAAAATTAATTTTGAAAAAAGTCATTTTTATTTGAAATTTCTGGAGAAGATCAATGACCATTATGGAAAAATAGGGAGTTGCACATATATCCCACTATATAGAAATGGTAGTCCAGAGGGTCCTTAATACGATTCCAAAAGTCACGTTTCTGAAATAATTTTGGAATTTGAGAAAATTAATTTTGAAAAAAGTCATTTTTATTTGAAATTTCTGGAGAAGATCAATGACCATTATGGAAAAATAGGGAGTTGCACATATATCCCACTATATAGAAATGGTAGTCCAGAGGGTCCTAAATAAGATTCCAAAAGTCACGTTTCTGAAATAATTTTGGAATTTGAGAAAATTAATTTTGAAAAAAGACATTTATTTGAAATTTCTGGAGATGATCAATGACCATTTTGGAAAAATAGGGAGTTGCACATATATCCCACTATATAGAAATGGTAGTCCAGAGGGTCCTAAATAAGATTCCAAGAGTCACGTTTCTGAAATAATTTTGGAATTTGAGAAAATTAATTTTGAAAAAAGTCATTTTTATTTAAAATTTCTGGAGAAGATCAATGACCATTATGGAAAAATATGGGGTTGCACATATATCTCACTATATAGAAATGGTAGTCCAGAGGGTCCTTAATACGATTCCAAAAGTCACGTTTCTGAAATAATTTTGGAATTTGAGAAAATTAATTTTGAAAAAAGTCATTTTTATTTGAAATTTCTGGAGAAGATCAATGACCATTATGGAAAAATAGGGAGTTGCACATATATCCCACTATATAGAAATGGTAGTCCAGAGGGTCCTAAATACGATTCCAAAAGTCACGTTTCTGAAATAATTTTGGAATTTGAGAAAATTAATTTTGAAAAAAGTCATATTTATTTGAAATTTCTGGAGAAGATCAATGACCATTATGGAAAAATAGGGAGTTGCACATATATCCCACTATATAGAAATGGTAGTACAGAGGGTCCTTAATACGATTCCAAAAGTCACGTTTCTGAAATAATTTTGGAATTTGAGAAAATTAATTTTGAAAAAAGTCATTTTTATTTGAAATTTCTGGAGAAGATCAATGACCATTATGGAAAAACACTTTTTCAAAATTAATTTTCTCAAATTCCAAAATTATTTCAGAAACGTGACTTTTGGAATCGTATTAAGGACCCTCTGGACTACCATTTCTATATAGTGAGATATATGTGCAACTCCATATTTTTCCATAATGGTCATTGATCTTCTCCAGAAATTTTAAATAAAAATTACTTTTTTCAAAATTAATTTTCTCAAATTCCAAAATTATTTCAGAAACGTGACTTTTGGAATCTTATTTAGGACCCTCTGGACTACCATTTCTATATAGTGGGATATATGTGCAACTCAATATTTGTCCAAAATTGTCATTCAAATCATTGATTTGTGTCTCCGTAGTATATTACTATGGCTGTTAAGTCGTTAACATTGCTCTGTTAACTGCAAAATGTGCAATGCTAAAAAAAGTGGTTTGCGTCTCTGCTAGTTAAATTCGAATTTATCTTCACACACATAAAAAATTTTACTTTTTTTACAACAAAATTTAAAAAAATCTAAAATTTTAAACAAATGTTAAGATAAAGAATTATATTTTTTTTGAAACATATGTACTGTTTTCGCAAAAAACGTAAATTTTTTCACCAAAATCCGAAGTTTTTTTAATTAAAATGTAAATTTTTTTTACAAATATTGCAATATTTTTTACAAAAAATTTAATCGTAAAATTTTCGCAAAAAATGTAACATTTTTCACAAAAATAAAATTTGTTTAACAAGGTTTCGCTTAAATGTGCTAAATTTTCATTTCATACTATTGATAAACTGAAATTTATTGTTGATGGGAGAAGCTTTCCCTATGCCCATTTCACTGGCCACATCGCCAGGAAACTTCATTTTAGAAAAACTAAAGATGTTATACAAATAAAACTGTTAAGCGAATAAGAATTATAAACACAAAAAGTCTTACCTTATCTTTTCTTACAGTTTTTTTCACTTAAAAAATCGTTTTCTTTAAAATTAAAATGTTTCACTTTAGAAGTAAAAAAAGTGTAACATTTTTTCAGAAAAATTTTAAATTTTCTTTATGATATTGATTGTATTTTTTAAATTTCACATTTTTTTTTAGTACATTTCAACATATTAAAAAAAATTGTATTGTATCGCATTGGTTGTTTTTGCTATAATTTTTTGAATGTGATATTAAAAAAAAAAATATGACAAATACAACCAATATGACACAATAGAACATTTTGTGAATT
This sequence comes from Pollenia labialis, assembly GCA_949318255.1. NCBI lineage: Eukaryota > Metazoa > Arthropoda > Insecta > Diptera > Polleniidae > Pollenia > Pollenia labialis. Next base: position 132,495,978 of record OX439140.1, read on the forward strand.
GCCAAATCATATTTTTTTAAATGTTGCATTTTTAAATGGAAATTTATTTTAATTTTAAATAACTGCATTTAATACTTATTCACAAAATTTTAGACAAAAAGCTTTTTACTAAAAAAAGTCCAAATTGTTTCATATCTCTTTAGTAAAATTAAAAAAAAGTCCCCTTTTAGAAAAAGTTTTAAAACCTCACATTATTTTCTATATTAGTTTTTTTACATTAAACTAGAACTTAACTCATAACATAAAGAGATTTTAAAATACTAATAATATTTTTAAAATAGTTTTAAAGCAAAAAATATTCATTTTGCTACCGCACACTCACTCTCACTAGCGAGTGCCTCCAGGCAGGCATTTTATAGTTTTTGCTACAACGAGTATGTGGCAAATGTGGCATACATGCTGTTTACAGCAGATTCTGTAATTTGTTGTCTTATATTTATATTTTACTAAACTTCTACTGTCGGAGAATTTAATTTTTTTTGTTTTTGTTGTTTTGTCATGACAAATCCTTTTTTATTTATTTTTTTCTAAAATATTTACAACTTTTGTGTTCAAAAATTTGTGAGTGTTTGTTTGCAAGAGAGTGAATATTTTTTGATGGCATTTCCTGTTTTAGGTTTTAACATTTTATTATTTTCTATTTTTCTTGTTTTGCTTAATTTGGTTTTCATTTTTCAGAGTTCTTTTTCTTTTAAAGACTAATTGTATGCATGTATTGTGGCAATTTGAAATGATTTATATTTCACTGCATTTTTTCTATGTTTTAAAGAAATGTAATCTATCATTTTGAGATTTGAGGATAGCAGAATTTTGTCATATTATACAAACTATTTAATCTGTTTGAGGGACTGTGGTTCTGGCAAAACGAAGCAGATCAACAATTTAGACTTCTTTTTTAAAATAAATATATAATTAACAAAATAAAAAGTTACATTAAAATTAAGATTAAATAAAGAACCTTAAGGTTCTAAAAAGAAACTAAATTAAATTTGATTGGTAAAATAAAGTTTTTTTCCTTTTAAATATGTTTGCAAAAACTATCACCAAAATATCTTCCTTTAGTTAGTTCTTTTTGGAATATTTTATTCTGTACGTATATTTTATATTAATTTTTGACTAATTGAAATCCTTTTTTTCTTATTTCAGGTAAGCATTTGATAAATTCCTAATAACAAGTAAGAAAACTTTAAAGTTAAAACATAAAAAAATTAACCTGGAGATGCGGGGCATCGATCCCCGTACCTCTCACATGCTAAGCGAGCGCTCTACCATCTGAGCTACATCCCCTTATAAAATTCGTTTAAAAAATTTCTCTATATAAATGTAAGTTCAATAAAAAAAATAAATAAAATAAAATCAAAGGTAATTTTTGCAAAATGCAAGGTCATCAATTCATTACGTACCCAAGTTTCACTTTTCTTCCAAACTGGTAAATTTCATATGTTTCAATTATGCTGCATAATTGTCGAAAGCAAACAAGCTTTTAACAAAAAAGTTTGTTTTTAATGCTTTGAGACGAATATTTAAATGTTTACAACAAAAGATCAATAAAAAGTTTCTTAAAATAAAAATTTATTTGGAGATGCGGGGCATCGATCCCCGTACCTCTCACATGCTAAGCGAGCGCTCTACCATCTGAGCTACATCCCCTTTCGAAATTCTCCCTAAAGTACATATTTCATAGAAAATGCATTCGATGAATTTAAGAAAAATTAATTCAAAATAAAATAACGAATCACGTATTTGAAAAATGTAAATTGCATACAAATTCTATTGTTTAAAGTGTACCTGTATACTGTCAAACATGTTGAAAAATAAAAAAAAAATTTAATTTTTTAATATCATTATACACACAGAAAAAAATACCAATATAAAATTAACATGGAAAAATGTTGATTGATAATCATGTTAAATTTCTGCAAAAGTATGCCCTTTATTTAAATATATCATTATTACATATTAATTTTAAATGAAAAATATTAAAAAAATCTTTAATCACACTTATTAAACATTATTCACTGATAAAAAAATAAAAAAAAATATTAAAATATAAATAAATATGGATTCAATATTGAATCCATAAAAACCTGCTTTATATTAAAATCAAAAGTTTATCTTGTTAAATTAACATGCATACATAGTTAAGTATGTTAATTTATTTATTTTCATTCCTAAAATATGTTATAAAAAGAAGACAATTCCCGTATTCTTTTAATTAAAATTATTTAGTTAAATAGTACATCAAGTTTTCAAAGTAGAGAATGATGACGAAAACCATCTCGGGCCATTCTGCTGATTGATCTGTTAACAAAGGAGACTACAAAATAAGTGAAACATGTGTTACAGGGGTAAGTGTTTTGAATTATTCTTAAATAAATGCATATGTTGTCTCTGAAGCTGCTTCACACCAATTAGTTTCTACATGAAATTCACGTTGTTTCAACATGAAATAACTTTCATTCAACGTGATTCGATTGTTATTTCAATGCAATTGACATTTTGCTCTAACTTTACTGCAATGTTAAATTAACATGAATTATAGTTATTTTAAAAGAAAAAAAATGTTGTTCGCAAGTAATTATAAAATCAGGTTGAATTAACATGAAACACGTATGAAGCAAAATCACCACCGAAAAATTTTAAATCAACCTTGTTTTCGACGTTTTTAACTTGATTTTTTTCTGTGTGTACGGATGTCTTGATCTCTCATATTAAACGGTTGTTCACAACCCTTTAATTGTGAAATTAAAACAAAGTTTATAATTGCAGATAATTTGCGGCTCAATGAAGGTTAAGTGGTGGAATACCCCACAGTGAAGAAGATATCATTATGTAGTTAAAAAAACTCTTGTTAAGAAATAGCTCAAGTAAAATTCTATTAATTCGCATTACCAATTAAAAATATAAACAATTTGTGGAATAAGAAAATAATTTTAAATGCAGGGCATCGATGCCCGTATCTCTCACACGCTAATGCCTTTATGACACTTCATTTTTTATTCATTGAATTGATATAGAATTGATTGAAAGAAACAGTAAATGTTGGAAAGAGCAAACTATAAAAAATGTAAACGAAATTTTTTTTCAGTTTTTCTTGTGCTATGATTTGTTTGCTTTATTAAATGTTGTCATTTTTTGGTTTATGAGAAACATAAAAACAAAAAGCGGTAAATCGCTGAATTTGCCCATAAACCGCTGATTCATGCCCACTTTTAATAGTTCAAGCTTGAAAGGTCAATATTAAGTTGAACCATTTTACATTTGTTTGACATTATTTACTTTATTTTGTATCGATAACTTTTTTAAACCTTTGACTTTGTACTTGGTAAATTTTTCTATTACATTATATTTGTACTGTTCACCAAAACTTGAACAATGCATTAAAATGAAGTGTCATAAGGCCTTAAGCGAGCGCTGTACCATCTGAGCTACATCCCCTGATAGAATATTTGTTCGTGTATTGAAAAACGTGTTTAAACAGGGACCGAGAAAACATAATAGTAGTTATTTTAAAATTTTAAAACAAAGAGAAACATATTCATAGATGTAAATCTCGGAAAACTGGTTCGATTATGCCCCAATGTCCTTTTACACCCGTCCATGATAAAAAATGGCTTTTTAAAATTTTTATTTTTTTGAGCGAGAATAAACATTTTTTTTATTTTGAGCAAAAATAAAATTTACTTTCTAAAGAAATCTACGGGTTATAATAATTTAGTTGACTCTCTTGCGCCGTTTTTACAACACAAGTGATCGGACATGTAGTAAAATTTGTAAAAAAAAACCCCTTAAAAAAACAGCATATTAATTTTTATTTTAACTTCAGATTTTCCGATATATCGGTATATGCTATATTTGCTATCGGTACAATAATACTCTTCGTATTTTTTGAAGTATTTCTAAACAAATAATTAAATTTTCTTTGCTTATTTGTTGCATAGCAACTTAGAAAAATAACTTAATTTAAACTTGAACATATAATTAAAACAAAATAATCAGGCCTGTCACAGAAATCAATTTCGATCGAAAGTGGAAGTGATTTCCTATTTTGCTTCACATTAAACGAAGTCACTTTCGATCGGAATTCATTTCTGCGACAGGAATGAATGAAATTGTTTCATATGCAGGAATGTTCTTGGTTTCGATTCGAATTGAAAACGAAAAAAGATTTTGAATCCGCATAATTCATAAATTGGTATTCTCAAATCCGCATATGTCTGTGTCTTCGAAGTTTTTGTTTGAAAAAACTTAAGTTGAACTAAAGATAGCTAATTTACTAACCGCAGTATGATAACAAGTCTTATATTTATTAAAAATTGTGAAAGCTGTTAAGAATCACAGAATCTATCGCAAACATGGCTAAAATTTGAGAACATTGCAAACTTTTAATCAAACAGAAATCGCTGGGTTAAAAAACAAAATGTCGGAAAATAACAAAAAAAAAATAAAAATATATGCAAAATAAGCGCAAAAAACAAGCCTTAAATTGATTAAAAGTCCCTAAAATTATAAGGAATTGCAAAAATTCGGTAAAAAATTGCCAAATTACCAGAAATTTGCAAAAATTTGCTTACAGCGGCATGATAACAAAGACTACTATTTATTTAGAAAATGTATAGGAACAAATCGCTTTTATCACGAACATGGCTAAAATTCGCGAACAATTGCAAGAAAATGTGAAAAAAATGTAAGAGGATCCGATGAGGATGAGCTTTTTTCATCGTATGCTGTTATTTTGCTAAAAAAGAAGTCGAGAAATAGCTTAGAACTCCTAATATTACTAAAGACGCAGATTCGTTTATTTACCGGCGCAAAGACTTACTTTCTTTTACGTTATATGCGTTTTAAAATTGAGAAATGAATTTCTAATGACTATGTATGAATTGTTCTTATTCTACCATGCTTTTGAAGAAAAATAAAACCCGCTAAAAACAATATTTGCATAATGAATTAATTCAAGTCAATTAAATGTGGTTTACAAATTTTACTAACAACTGCCTATTTTAGACAGTAATTTCGATGTATTCGTAAAAGCTATTAATTGGCGCTTAATTTATCTTCTTTTTTTTTTTGTCGTATTACAAAGTTTCACAAAATTAAACGAATAATAAAATATTGTTTTAAATGTAGGTTAAGCGAACGAAGCCTTCAGACCATCAGTTTCAGTTCTAACGCCTAAGCAGGATAGTTAATTCTAATAATAGAATTAAAATTTAACAGCATAATTCTCTGTTAATTTTATTTAAAGAAAAGTTCTTAAGATTGTAATAATTCCCAAAAATAATCTGGAGATGCGGGGCATCGATCCCCGTACCTCTCACATGCTAAGCGAGCGCTCTACCATCTGAGCTACATCCCCTTATTTCTTTTAAGCTTTAATCCCAAAAAAACTTATTAACAAATGTATGTTTGTGTATGTATGTGGCAAAATGCTTAAAATTTTAAATATCAGTTCAAATTTTATTAAAATTTATCACGTTTAATGTATGTAGATTGAAAAGTGCATACTAATTAGTTGTAACGACATTGAATATTTTTACTAATAGTTAAAAATAAATTAACTTACCAACAGCGATGCCAGAAGTGCAGATTTATCTGCATTTTGAAGATTTTATCCCAAAAATTGTCAAAATCCAGATTTGCAGATTTTTGGTTTTACTTTGCAGATTTTTTAGCTCGGTGAAAACTTCTTTACATTGTCATGATTGTACTATTTCCACTTCTTGTATTGATAAATAAATATAGTATATCAACCATTCATGGAAGAACCGTGTGGAAATAGATTCATTAGTAGAAATTTTATTCACAAAAGATTACTTAAAAATTAAAAATTTGCATTGTCTTCACTCATTAATATCACGAAATAATATGCATATGTAGGTATATTATTATATATTTGCGGAATTCAGAAGGTAGTCATAAAGTTGTAAAGTTATATGTCTTAAAATAATTACAATATATGACAGCTGTGAGCAGCCGCTTATAATTTACATTTATTCTACACAACTTCTTTTAATTATTTAAGCTTGAGGTCGTTTTTTATAAAAAATTATATTTATTTTGTCAATATTTCGCTAACCTTTGGTTAGCATCGTCAGGAAATGAACAAATTTTAATAATAACAAAAACGATAACAAAATTATGAAAAAATTTTTATCAGAAGATAAAAATAAGTTTAGTTTTTAAAAAATCTTTATTTTAAAGGGGTTTTCATTAGCCAAAATATTTTTTTATTATTGTAAATATGGTTTTCGAATTAGGTTTATAGATAGGAAATTTTTTCAGTTTATATGAATTGTTATACTTTAGTTAAATTTTTATTTTTGTTATAATGGTTTTTGAAAAAATTTTATGACAAATAGGTTTTTGAATTTAATTTCTGATAAAAATTTTTTCATAATTTTGTTATCGTTTTTGTTATTATTAAAATTTGTTCATTTCCTGACGATGCTAACCAAAGGTTAGCGAAATATTGAGAAAATAAATATAATTTTTTATAAAAAACGACCTCAAGCTTAAATAATTAAAAGAAGTTATAAAATAAAGGTCAAATAAGAATAAATATCAATTTATTCTACACAGTTATGACGAATCAATGAACACAGCATTACAATTTTAATTTTATTTGAAACACAACAGTATTTTTTTAAACAATTGTTAAATATTATTTAGGACATTATGACGATTGAAATAGTGTCAATATTTGATTTATTGTAAATTTTCAATAAGACCCCTGATAGTTTAAATAACATGTGAAGCAGTTAACTTTAAATTTGTTGATTAAAATAACAAAGTTGTGATCCTTACTTAGCCTGAGTAATTAAATTTGGAGATATATTTTTAATGTAAAAATATCCAAAAATTATCATCTATGTTCTAAAAATCGAACAAATTTTTAAAACAATAAAAATTGGGTTTTTATTTCCACCTTTTCGTAATGGAATCTCAAAGAAATAAATATTCAAGCTCGAGGTCATACGTTTTTTTTAATAAATGTTTTTTGACCTCGAGCTTGAATATTTATTTCTTTGAGAAATTTTTAAAACATTCTGAGTTGAAAGTTCAAAAAAATATTTCCTTTTGTATACCTCACACTTCGAGGACCACTCATATTTACCAGAACGACTTTTAAAACAACCATCGATTTGAAATTCGGGAACATATTTTGAAATTAATTGTAATATCTTTTTCTAAATAAACTACATAAAAATGTAACAAATGTGTTTTGAAGGTTTATTGAAGACTTTTAAAACCTTACGCAGATTTTGCAGATTTTTTAATGAAAAATTATGGTTTTTTGCTGATTTTTCCTCTTAAAGTTCTGGCAACACTGCTTACCAATAGTACAATTAAACATCTGTAATATTTTAAAACTTTTGTATCAAATTAAATTTGATGTATATTTTTTTGCTTAAAAATCAAGAGTCGAATCTAGAACCCTACGCTTCAAAGATCCGTAGCTTTTGATAAGAACATAATTAAATATTTACGTTTCGTTTAAATGTGCTCAATTCCCTTTTAATACTATTTATAAACTGAAATTTATTGTTGACGGGATAAGCTATTCATTTCACTTGTTGCTTAGGCCAGATCGTCAGGAAACTTCATCCAAAGATTTTAGAAAAACTAAAGATATTATACAAATAAAACTGTTAAGCGAATAAGAATTATAAGCACCAGTTGTAAAAATATCAAAACTTAAACAAAAACAACAACAATAAACAGTGAGTTTATCTTTTATTACAGTCCCGACTACAATTGGTTGATTTTTCGACAACTCGAATGGTGTTTTCTTTTCCAGAAAAAAATTTACCACATTTTAAAAGGTGCATGTAAAAATGTCTTGCCGAACATGTAATACTGCAATTTTTTATTTGACGAGAACAAAACACAAAATTGGGTAGCCCTGTTTTTAACAGCTGACAAAAAGTTTGTTCTTCAATATATAAAAAAAATATGTACATAAATCAAAAAGTGTGTTCGTCAAAATATAAAAAAAATATACCCTTAATTTGTTAATAGATTGATATTAAATTCCAATTTCTTTAGTTTGTTTCTCATAAAATATGTAAACAAGAAAATACCTTTGCCAGATTGCCGATTTATAACACCGAATTCATTTAAATTTTATACCACCGGCAACCTATCATTAACAATGTAATGCTTTCTTTTGTTTTTACTATAAAAAAAATAGAACAAATAACTATTAAAACTTAAAATTTTAACTGTCCTGATAAGAGGCGATTTTTCCCAACTTCGTCTGGTAATATATAAACAGAAGCCATCTCTTTACAGCAGGGCTGCCAGAAATTTTCAGCAAAAAATCTTAATTTGACCAAAAAAAAATCTTATTTTTGAAGAAAAAATCTTATTTTTGAAGAAAAAATCCTTTTTTTGGAAAAAAGTAGTTTTTTTTTAATTTAAATAATAAAAACAATTCATATTTTATTTAATACATAAAATAAACAAAAAAATAACAAAAAATTTATTTTACTATACTAAATTGTATAATTAAGTTTAAAAATTTTTAAATGGAAACAAAGAAGGTTTTTTTTAATTGAACCTAACCTTCGTCTAGACAAAACAAAAAATCTTGTTTTTGGGGGAAAAATCTTAAAACCTTTTTTCTGTTAAAAAATCTTAAAAAATAAGGTAAAATCTTACTTCTGGCAGCGCTGCTTTACAGGGCATTATCAACACTCTCTTTTTATACGGGGCGTAAAGTGCAATGCCTTATGACATTTAAAAGTGATTTTTTTTAGAATAAAGCACGCTGCCCTTTTAGAGAGCAAAGCATTTTTAAGAAACGATCACCAAATTGCATTTTTTTAAATAAAATGTGACATTTTTTGTAGAAAAGAAAACACCATAAGTGTACAACTAACTACATTTTGTTAAGAAAAAACAACAATAAAAACAAATTACTTTATTTTATTTTGCCAGTTCAGTTTTATTTACACTGGCTCGCGATATAAGTTATAAAAGAAAAACTTTGATAATTAAATATTGTTATTAGTTACTACAAAATAGTAATTAATTTTTAAAAACGAAAATTAGCAAGCTTTAAATTTTTTCCGGAGTAATGTTCAAAATGTTAAAATTCTATTGCAGAACAAATTTATAATTCTCTTATGCAAATTCTTTTACGATATAAAGTTTTTCAAATATTTTTGAAAATTTTGTCAATTTACGAACTGATTAAATTGTTAAACAGTTAATTAATATGCACTTTAGTTACTTTTTTAAAACGTGTTTAGTGCAGTTAAATTATTATTTTAAAAGTTTAATTTTGGTTCAAAATTTTAGGATTATAAGGGGATGTAGCTCAGATGGTAGAGCGCTCGCTTAGCATGTGAGAGGTACGGGGATCGATGCCCCGCATCTCCAAAAATTATTTTGCAATTAATATAATATTTATTTTAAGAAAATTTAACTTTTTGATAAAGCATTCATTCCCTGGCAAGAATCCATGAATTAGGATTATGTTCCCACATAAGCCGTGTTCTCCGGTTTAAGCCCTAACAGACTATAAATTTGCCTCCAACGATGAAATTATATCACAAACAAATGCCAATTTTAATGACCTGACAAATCTTTTTTTTTTAAGAAACAAAAAATTGGAAAAACGTTAGAATAAGTGCATAACGCTTTATCTATAAACCTGCGGTTCATTTATTAAGTCTCCAGAGATGCCAACTATTCAATGGCAAAACGTGACGACCAAGCAGTCAAAAAAAGCTAGAAAGTGCTAAATTTTAAAATCAAAGATTGTTCTGTTTTAAATCAATTTATTAAATTAAAATTACAAAAACGTTAAATGGCCCTATTTTAATATTTGCTTTTGACGGATCTTTTGTTGGTTTAATTCATTTTTTTAAACACAGGATTTGATTCCCAAGCCTTTCTATACTATTGACCGAAGCAAAACAAAGGGGAACACATATAAAATTTAACCAAAGTCGAAACAAGAGGGTTAAAACGGACGTATTTACTGATAGATGTTAAAAATGTCAAACGTTCCAATATCGCGTCTGAAAAAAGCATGTGTTAGGTTTTTTTTTAAAAAAAAGGGCTAACCGGAAAAATTACGAGCCGGGAGTAAGTAAAAAGAGCTAAATTTAGACCCATTATAGCTAAGTTGGCATCATGCAAGTCACGGACCTTTTGACTCGCCCTGATATTTTAGCTTAATTTACCGTTGCAATAGAAGAACTTCAAATGGTATTACAATACCAGTATTTTAATTAAGGGGATGTAGCTCAGATGGTAGAGCGCTCGCTTAGCATGTGAGAGGTACGGGGATCGATGCCCCGCATCTCCAAGGATTTTATATGAAAATTATTTAAAGCCTCGCTACTCTTACGTAAACGTATGCGAACTGAAATTAGTGTAGGCTTTATGTGTCACAGAAACCAATGTTTATATATATACATATATTATTTAGTTTTATTTGACCTTTTTTTATAATTATTTATAATTGTTTAAGCTTGATGTCTTTTTTAAAAAAATGTATCATAGAATCTGGGAATTTATTTATCATGTTGAGTAACATTTTTATTATGCAAATTTTCATATTATTCGAATGTTTTGTTTGTTTGTTTGTTTTTGTTTGATTTTTTTTTTGTGGAAGATATATTCTTAGTATATATATGATGATATTTATATCAAAGTATATTTTGCCACAATTAAAGGAATGTGGCCAACCATTTCCTGGAAAATATTGAAGGAATAAGACTATTAAAGTGTAAAGGCTTTTGAGGATTGTAATTTGACTTAGAATACACATTCGAATAATATGAAAATTTGTATAATAAAAATATATGTATTATATTTAGAAACTGGGATTATTTCCTTCCGAAGGTTACCTTATATTATATTCAACATTTTTTATTTTTCGTATTTATTCTAAGATGTTTTGTCAAAATGCCACAGATATGTATAAAGTATTTTATTTTTTGTACAAAAGCGCCGATATCGTTATGGATTGGCGGTTTTAAACAAGAATGCTTGCAACATGTTTTGGAACAAGACTGTGAGCAAAATCAAAACAAATAATAATTTACACACATACATATGTACGAGAACACACATACACTTCAACACCTTATGACACGTTTACGTATTTTTAGTAACTACCAACATTTCAAGTCGACCGCATGGTTTACGTATCTGCAACATTTTCGTAAGAGTAACGAGGCCTTTAGTCTATTTTCTTCGACCTTATAATTTTATTTCTTCTTATTTATAATTCAAGGTCAGGTTATGCAAAAAATTATTATTTATTGTTTATATTTATAAGATCTTGACAATTTTGAAAAAGATGGTCCTGGTCGTTGACATAACTTTTTATTTTGATGTTTTCGTTCATCGACCCTTGCACTTCTTACATGTTAAGCAAGCGCTTTAACATCGGTACTACATTGCCTTGATAACTCTTAAACAAATTCTAGCAAATGTTTCTATTCGAATTTAAAGTTATTCACTGATTAGCTTTGGAAATTAAAAAAAAAAATGTTTGAAGTTGCAAATAAAAAATATTTTAAAAGGTTTTCAGAAAAATTAAACTAAAAAAAATTAAATCTGGAGATGCGGGGCATCGATCCCCGTACCTCTCACATGCTAAGCGAGCGCTCTACCATCTGAGCTACATCCCCTTGATAAGAAATTAAACCATTCAAATTGTCAAACGTCATAAATCTTTAAATTAAAAAAAATGTATAATACTTTAAAATTAAATTTTTACCCACAAAAGACAACAAAATGTGTCTTTTAATTCTTTTTAAGCTAATCAAGATAAAGTAAGCTAAAAATAAATGTAAAACAAACAAGTTTGTTCAGTTTTTATTGAACTATTTTAGACCAGGGCACTCCACTAATAAAAAACAAACAAAGAGCAAGAAAAAAGCTTTTTTCTAACAAAATGATCACAAAGAAATCGACGGACACAGACCCACAACAATCGTTTTCTTGTGTGAGCAGAGTGTTTACATTAAAATTGAAATTGACCGGTATTTCAATATATTTCTATTTGAAATTTATTTTAAACAAAAGCAGCATTTTTTCATTAATGTAAGTAAATTAATCAATTTTGTATTAATAAATAGAAATAAATATTCTTTCATCAAAAATTGCAACCATTTCGTTCTTTTATCCAACTTTTGCTAATTAATAAAATATTCTGTTTATTTATTATTTACTTATTTTTTTATTTATTGCTGTCTTTCTTTTTCATTCACAGTCTTTATTCATTTTATATTTTAATATATTGATGATGTCTAGTTAATAAATTTATAACTGGGTCAATTGGTACGTGCTTTTTTCTAAATTTTTATTTTTTCTTCATTCAATTTTTCTTGACGTAGTTTTTTGTTTGTTTTTGCCAATTCATCGTTATTTGAGTTGGAAGAAAATCTTTTAAACTCTCTATGGAAAACGTTGTTTTCCTCACGAATTTAAGAAATACTTGTAGTTGGGTTTATTTGTAACAATCTATCAAACTATAATTATCTGTAGTCTGCTCAATATCTCTCATTTATAATCTTTTTGTGTTATAAATTATTTTTTCTTTATATAATTTTTATTTAATTTTTTTATGTTTTCTTTTTTAATGAACCACTCAAAAAAGAGCGATAGATAACACGAAAACGTCATGTTTATGTTGAACGTAATAGATAATACGATATTGATGATGATACGGCTGTATAATGAAATAAATAGTGAGAGTGATGTATGTAACCCATTTTTGAATTAAAAGAAGTTTTATTCGATTTGTTACATACATATTTGAAAATTTTGTAGAGTGAATTTCTTTCTAAAAGCTCTTTTCCTAAGTGGATTTTTTGTAACAAAAAACATATAAACACGCACAGAAATATCAACTCAAAATTAGAATATGTTTCCTAAAAAATCGGTGTTGTTGCAAAAAACTTTTAAAATGTTTACAAAAGTCATTTGAAACTACATGAAAACCCTATTACAATATTACAATAAATAATTTAGTTTGGTATTCAAGACAAAGTCTTGACAAAAAGTACGACAAACAGAAGCAAGGAAGAAACATGTAAGTAAAATTGATCAATTACAGCAAATTTCGATCCACCATGACTGTAGACTGGCAGGCGCCGCAGTGGACCAAACTGTAGAACTGCAAAGATTTCGACTCGAGTTCAATCCCGAGGTCAGTCAAGAATAAAATTATCAAAAAAAAAAATTTTTTTGCTTCGCTAAAAATAATTTATTACAAATTAAATTTGATAAACTCAAGCCTAATTAATTTATCAAAAAACTCCAAATAAATAAAATCACAAAAATTTACCAAAAATCGCTATTTTTATTCTATTAAAGTGATATGAAACAAGAAAAACGCTTAAATCAAAGATTTATCAAAATATTATCCCCAACTTTACAAAAAAAACTAGAAAAATATGAAAAACCAAGCTCGATCAGGGAATAACATTGCAACAGCTTAATAATTTCCTAAAAAATCGCTAAATTTGGTTTTTTGCAAAAGTCGGTTCAATCTAATAAAAACCCGAAATTTACAATAATTTCTTAATACAAAAAATTTTAAATTTTAAAGTCGCGTACTAAAATAAAATCTCTAAATAACAAAAAGCATAAAAATATAAAAAAAAACGATTAATTAAAAACCCTTAATTTATAAAGAAAAACTTTTTAAATAAACAAAATTTTACATCTTTTTAGCAGTTTGAAAAAAAGTTACTTAAAATTATTCTGAATAAAATTTCCCTCGAAATTAGCTTCCTTTTTCTAAAAAATCTATAACAATACACCAAGAAATTCCTAACTTAAAAAACAAAAAAAAAATTTGCTACAATTACAAAATATTTGACTAATTTCACAATTTTAATACAAAACAATTTAAATAAAAAAAATAATTACGAATAAACAAAAAAAAATCCCCCAAATTTAATTATGAATTCGGAAATTCACAAAAAAATTAAAAAAATCACTAAAATTAACAACACCACAAAAAAAATCCCATACTTCTCACTAAATCTGTAGAATTAGAACAAAAAAAAAAAAAAAAACAAATACACTAAAATGGGGAAAAAATCGCTAGTTTTATAATTTTTAACAAAAAATTGTTAAATTCTGTTTTTTAAAAAATTCAAAATTAAAAAAAAACAATAAAAAATTTCCAAAATTTAAAAATATCGAGTATTCCGTAAATCCAAATTACTTTAATAGATAAATCACCAATATTAGTAAATATTAAACACTTTACAAAATTAAAAGAAGTTCCTTAAATCGAAAAGTTCTATTTAAAAAAAAATAAATGTTTAATTCTTTGCCACAAGAAAGAATTAAACATTAAACACGTAAAATTTCACAAAAGTATCTCTAAAATAAAAAAAAATTACAAAAATTGTACGCATCAAATTTGTGCAATTAAAACCAAAATCACGTATATAGAAAAAAATCGCTGGTTTGATAAGTTTTAACAAAAGATAACTAAATAAGAATAATTGAAAACTTAAAAAATATAACAAAAGTAAAAAATCGCTTATGTTTACTTTTGGAAAACAGAAAATGAATCTATTACAAAGAAGGCCATCGCGGTTGACGTATTTGTTGCAAAAACTGACGTAAAGTTTTTTAAATACGACAGAGTATGTAACGTTAGCGACATCATTTTCAATTTCCGTTTTGTTTTCAATAAAATACTTTATTGGCAAATAAGGCATTATCTCCTAAAATATCATGGTCACAAGGTACCGTTTCGATTTTATAGCAAGAACAATTTTATCTTAAGCGACAAATTTCATACAAAATTTATATGAAATAAAATAAAAAAAGCTCTCCTTTAAAATTTGATTTGGGGCTTACGGTTTTTTCGCGGTCAGGGGTCGATATGTACAAATTTTCGTCTAATTACGCCTACGCCAACCACTATAAGGGTGAATAATTGTTTTTAGACTATGCGACAGAACATTCTGACGTTACATTTTCTTGCAGCAATCAACAGTATTGATTTTTACATTTTGTTCAACATTTTTTTATCCCGCAAGAGTCTCTAAATCCCTCGTTTAAATAATATAATATCTATATTTCTATACAAGTCTTTTTTATACCCTCCACTCCAACTAGTTGTGAAGAGGGCATACTAAATTTGTCAATCCGTGTGAAACATTTTTAATAGGGTAGGGTCCTTGTTTTTTGTCAATAAACTAGCTAATGTTGGTCGTAAGGTTCCAACATTTTTTTGAGGAAATTTGTGTTGATGCAATACACCAGATTTAATTAAACAGTCGATTTAAATTTTTTTTACCAAGGCATTTTGCGTACTAGGTGACGATAAACATTCTGCGTCTTGTCCGCCTGTTGAAATCACGCTCTCTTTCGACCGACTCAAAAGAAAAGTACAATATTGGTGTCATATTGTTTCTAGTTCTCCTAAAGCTGCATGTACACGATATGTTTTTTACATCTGACTTGTCAAATTTTCCACTGCAAAACACATACATGTCGTGTGTTACCTTTATAACATTGCTTCTGTAAAAGTCAGATTCAAAGTCAGCTGTGCCAGAAATCTATGCCGGAAAGAAACCGGCAGTGGCGCTAAACTATTGGCGGAACCATTAGCCGCCTGAAGTTAATATTTTACAATACCGATATATGTATGATCATTTCACCATTGAATAGAAATTGTATACATATATAAATTTACAAAAAACGTTTCATTATAATATCTTAAATTGGTATCTTAAAATTTAAAGAAAAAACTTTCAAGACAGCTGAACTCTTTTATGGCGCAAATAAAAATGTATGTGGCGGCAGCACGCTATTATTTTGAAACCGAGAACTGCTTTGGCTAAGCGAGCGCTCTACCATCTGAGCTACATCCCCGAATAAAAATATCCTAATTGAATCTGAGCCTTAAGATTTTAAGGATATATTGTAGAAAAATAAAAAGGTGGTGCTCTGAGGGGAAGATCAAAATTCAGTTTAAAACTTCGGATAACATCAACTAGAATAGTTTCCTAAACATTTGTTCATAAAGTAAAAATTATGTATTGGCACCGTGTTGATGCATTGTCTACTTATATTTTTACCTACGGTGTATTGTATATTTACATGTTTTGCAGCTTAATTTGTTTACTTTTATTTTCTTTTATCTGCGCAGTGACAACTACAAAGTTGCTTTGTCGAAATTTACTAGGTTGTATTTAAAAATAATTTGTTGTAGTTGTGCAGCGCAACCGGCATTAAGGAAAACAGGCATAATTTTATAACTATAAAATATCGAAAAAACTTGGTTTCTTAAAAAAAAATTCTGGAGATGCGGGGCATCGATCCCCGTACCTCTCACATGCTAAGCGAGCGCTCTACCATCTGAGCTACATCCCCTGATAAATACAAATAAAAGTGCTTAAACATTTTTTCCTCAACGGGCATTTGGATGGGTGTAAAACTTGAACTTGATAAAACTATCTCGTTTTTGAAAAAATTTTATTGAAACTTTTACTGCAAGCATTACACGACTGAACAAAAAAATTTTCGTTCTTTGCCCAGAAAATACATTTTTTGTGTATAAAGTTTGCTTTTGTGATAGTTATAGTAAAAATTAAAAACACATATTTTGAAAAATATCGCATAATTATGCAAACTTTATACACAAAAAATGTATTTTCTTTTCGTTTTTGTGTATAATTAACTGAAAAATCACAAAATAAACTTTAGGACAAAGAACGAAAATTTTTTTGTTGAGTCGTGAAATCGGTCTCCTAAATACAAAAGCAAACTTTTTCATGTCGTATATTTTCTTTCGTCTAATTAAGACCTAATATATCGAAATTTTATGATTAAATGTCAAAGACAAATTTTGTGTTGACCCGTGTTATTTAAAAACCCAACTATTAAAGTTAAATTATTTCTTTCGAGCATTCCCTAAAAAATGACTTAACATTCAATATTTCTTTTATTTACATAAAAATCCTGTTATATTTGGTCAATACAAAAACAAATCTAAATTAAATTAAAAATTAATCAAATTACACTTTGACATGTTCAAAATGTGTGAGAACTAGTTGACAAGAATTTAACATGTAATGCATTACATTATAATGTTTATGGGTAAATGAGTATGGAATTTGTGTGAGAGTGTATGACAACTTTTGATAGTTCTAATTTTCATGAAATATGTTTTTTTGATCAAAGTAATTTTAAACTCACACAGAGTGGAAACTTATTGATTAAAATGTGACAAAAAACTACGTAAATGTTGGCAAAATATCAAAGTAAACATTTTAATTTGTTTTTCCCTTTTTTTTTAAACTTGTACATGTGCCAAGAAAAATTCTACGAAATGTTAGAAATAAAATGGATATTTGCAAAACAGTGTTTTAAGAATTCATTAAGTTTATTGAAACCCCTTATTTATGTATTAGCAATGGAAAAATAAATAAAATATGTACATAGTTTTAGCAGGAAATCAAACAATATGTTTTAAATAACTTTTAGCTGGAAATATGAAATCAAATGGTTTAGTTAATAAGAGTCGAGGTCATTAGATAATTGAAAATCTGCCTTGCAAATGTGTAACGTAAAGTTTTGTCACACTGTTTACATAAAAAGCCACACTTTTAACATAAAAAGTCACACTTTTTTCATAAAAAGTCAAATTTTTTTTATATAAAATGTCACACTTTTTACATAAAAAATTACACGTTTTACATAAAATGTCACACTTTTTACATAAAGAGTCACACTTTTTACATAAAGAGTCACACTTTTTACATAAAAAGCTACACTTTTTTTGGGACAGTGTAAATCTCTAATATTCTATTGTGTGAAAGTATTTGTTAACCAATTCCGAATTCGAGTAAAATTGAAATCGAACAAATTTAAAAAAATTTTATGTTTTAAACGCTTTTACAAAATACTTTGCTTTATATATTTTATATTTGGTGTCCTGACATCAGAACTCCCTCTTCTTAAAATAAGGAAAAACAACGGTAATTTAAAAAAAAATTTAATTATAAAAATCTTCATTAAGTTAAATTTTTTTCGATTTCCAGAACATGGCCGAATTAATGTCTTTCGAAAACAAGGTTTAAAATTTCAGACAGTTCCTTTATTCTTCACACAGAAAAAAATCAAGTTAAAAACGTCGAAAACAAGGTTGATTTAAAATTTTTCGGTGGTGATTTTGCTTCATACGTGTTTCATGTTAATTCAACCTGATTTTATAATTGCTTGCGAACAACATTTTTTTTCTTTTAAAATAACTATAATTCATGTTAATTTAACATTGCAGTAAAGTTAGAGCAAAATGTCATTTATATTGAAATAACAATCCAAATCACGTTGAATGAAAGTTATTTCATGTTGAAACAACGTGAATTTCACGTAGAAACTAATTGGTGTGAAGAAGCTTTAGAGACAACATATACATTTATTTAAGAATAATTCAAAACACTTACCCCCATAACACACGTTTCACTTATTTTGTAGTCTCCTTTGTTAACAGATCAATCAGCAGAATGGCCCGATATGGTTTTCGTCATCATTCTACTTTGAAAACTTGATGTACTATTTAACTAAATAATTTTAATTAAAAGAATACGGGAATTGTCTTCTTTTTATAACATATTTTAGGAATGAAAATAAAAAAATTAACATACTTAACTATGTATGCATGTTAATTTAACAAGATAAACTTTTGATTTTAATATAAAACAGGTTTTTATGGATTCAATATTGAATCTATATTTATTTAAATTTTAATATTTTTTTAAATTTATTTTAACAGTGAATAATATTAAACAAGCGTGATTTAGGATTATTTTTATATTTTTAATTTAAAATTAATATGAAATAATGATAAATTGAAATAAAGCGCATACTTTTGTAGAAATTTAACATGATTCTCAATCAACATTTTTCCATGTTAATTTTACATTCGTATTTTTTTCTGTGTGTTCATATCAGTAATTAAATTCAAATTCTCCGAAATTTTGTAAATGTGTTTGTATTTTGTTTTAAAAAGTTAAATAAATTAGAATTTACTCTCGTTTTAAAATGTTTCCCTTTTTGACTTTGAAAGGATCTATTTTGCGTTTTTGTAATTTTCCATTCTATTTCTTTATTTCCCACTATGACTTTGTTTTATTATTGTTGCTTTTACTAGAATGTTTTTACTACGTATTTAGTAAACAAGGAAAACGTGTCTTGAATATTTTATCTGTTAAAAAATTAGATTTATGCAAATTCATTTTCCACTCCCTTTCAATCTTTCTATCTATCTGCGGTTGTGTTTCACAATTTTTCTCAAGATGAAACCATAAACCAATTTTTTAAAAATTGTGTTGTTTTTAAAGGTTGTGTTATATTTTTTGTATACATACATTTTCTTTTTATACATACATATTTAAACATTTTTATATCTACTGAGAAGTTTTATGCAGATTTTCTAAATGCTTGAATTTCCTATTTGAATTAAATTTAACAATAAAACTCTTTGGAGGTTTTGGTTTTTGTGGTATTTTATCATCAAGATTTTTTGGGATTTGTTTAGTTTTATGTTTGTTTTTAACAAAGTATTCTTTTTTGAATATATATGTTTGTTTATTTATATTAAATATTAGTTTATAATGTATTCTATAGTTATGCATATGATTAATATGATAATTAATTACTGTTCTAATATCCCAGCAGTTTTGCTCATTAAATTTTTGCTTAGTTTGTTTATTAAAGTTTACAAAAATTTAAGGACCAGATCCGTTAATAAGGCACACACTGATCAAGTGCTCCATAAGAGCAAAGCAACCGTTCAATTGTCTGCGGATTTGTGAAGCTTTCGAAGGCAGAATTTTGGAAATTATTTTACTACAATTTTTTGTGCATTGAACTAACGTCGCAATCAAACTATCAGCGAAATACTAAATATTTTGCTTGGTTTTTTTTAAATTTTTAAATTTAGTTAAGATCAGTCCATAATCTACGGATGGCCCAAAATTAACGAAGGGGCTTGAATTCGTTATGTTTAAGAAATAATTATTAATTTTTTTTTTAAACACTATATAAATGGAGAATATTTTAAGTTTAGTTATGAAAAACATTTACTGCTTCGCAAATTCGTGCTCTTTCCAGCACATTTTCCATAACCTTTCGCAAGGCTTCAGGTGTTATGTTGTTTATTTCGTCGCGTATATTGCTTTTTAATTGCTGGGTGGTTCTAAGCTTATTAATGTAAACTTTTCCTTTCAAATAACCCCATAGAAAACATTCCAGTCGGTTAAATTCGGTGAACGCGGAGGCCAATTAAAATCATTTGTACGCGAAATAATTCGGTCACCAAAGCTGTCCCGTAAAAGAGCCATTGTGTCCCTTGCAGTGTGCGCTGTGGCTCCATCTTGTTGGAATCATACTTGCGGATGGTTTTCCACGGCTGCTGGCCTTAAAATTTTTTCCAACATTGTCCGATATCTGACACCATTGACGGAAACGGCGAACCCGTGTTTATTTTCAAAAAAATAAGGACCAATTATAATTTCCGATGAAACACCGCACCAAAACGTACACTTAGGTGGGTGTAATTCTCGCTGTTGAACTACTCTCGGATTTTCCGTAGCCCATATCTTGCAGTTTGGCTTATAAACGAACCCCCTTAATTGGAAATGGGCTTCGTCGCTCATAATTAAATATGAATAAAATTATGATTTTCTTCTGTTTTTTGCCGGAAAAAACTGCATAATCAAGTCGTTGCTGGTAATCTGTCGGTTTCAATTCTTGGACAAGCTGAATCTTGTATGGAAACATTCCTATTGTGTGCAAAATTTTCTGCAGCGACGCTCGTGATAGGCCAAGTTGTGTCGAATGTCTCCTGGTTGTCGTTTCTCTATCTTCCCGAATACTCCTGTGCACCAATTCAATATTGTCATCCGTGTTTACCGTTCGGCTTCTGCCAGCACCAGGAAGGTTCCTTACTGCCCCTTGTTGTCGAAAATTGGAACCAGACGGTTTTTGTTAACTCTGAGGGTCCAACCCGCACATTAAAACAACGACAATATGCACTCAGAGTCAAAACAATGAATCGTTGATTTGATAAATAAAGCTCAACATATTGGGCACGTTGTTCAATTGAGTACTACTCCATTTTAAATTCCTCAAGTCTTCTTTACAAAATAGTAAAAAGAAAAAAATTATAATGAAAATTTTATAAGCAATTCAAACCCATTCGGTAATTTTGGGCCACCCGTAGCGTAGGCCCAATATAAAGCCCACTCATGAAAACACACATTTTTACTTTTAAAACCGTAGTAAATAATGCTATTATAATTATAAATATTGGTGGTTAGCTAAGACACGAGCTCTTTGTGTACATTTGTCCTTCAAGTTGTGCTGAAAAAGGTCAACAAGAAAAAGAAAGACAAAATGAAAAAACAAAAAAAAAATGTACTTTGGACTTCAAGAAGAATTCTTGACATAAGTACGGAAAAAACAGAAGTTAGGAAAAACATGTAAAATCAATTAAAAAAATGGATAATCATTCAAAGAAGCAAATTTCGATCTACCAAAGGTTAAAAATACAATTTGGTTTAAGGATTGATATTTGAATATTGACGTCAGCAGTCGTCGATGGCTGCGAGTGTAAGACGGCAAATCCATCTGTGGAGATCAAGTGGTTGTGATCGAAACATGTCATGGTAACCAGCCGCCTGGGTTCGAATCTCAGGTCAGTCAAGAATGAATGATTATCAATAACAATTTTAATTAATTTTCATGTTGTAAAATTCCTTTCTTCATAAAAATAATTTAATGAAAATTAAATTTGATGAACTTAAGCCTGATTAAAATATTAAAAATTTATTGATAATTTTTCATTCTTGAATGACTATTTATAAATAAAAAATCTCTTTTAAAACGAAAAGTAAAATTTTTTACACTTAAATTTATAAATTTTTTTAATAAAAACTAAACACTTTACACAAAATTTACTTCTAGCCCAAAAAGACATAACTTTTACACAGGAATCACACATTTAAGAAAAAAGTAACACATTTTTCAGAAAAAGTCACATGTTATTAGACAAAAAGACAAATGTTTTACACAAAAAGTCAGACTTAACACGAAGATTTACAGCCAGGCCCACGATGAAACACGTTAACGTTCGCATAGAAAATTACATTTAAAACAAAAACATCGTGTGACATCGCGGGCCTGGCTGTTAGACTTTTTAAACAAAAATTCTGACTCTTTGAATAAAAACTGAAATTTTTACTCAAAACATTAAACTTTTTATACAAATATGTAGATTTTTTCCACGAACAGTCGGACTTTTCATGCAAAAAAGTCATTTGATACCACGAAATCGGATTGAAATAAAAAAAAATTAAATTAGTTAGGATTTTTATATTCTCACTTCTAATTTTAAGAAAAAAGTATGTACTTTTTTACAATACTACTGACATTTATACGTATATCATATTAAATAAAGATAGTTTTGAAGAATTTTGTGTTGGCAGTACAATCCCTATTCAAATTAAAAATTTCTTCGAGCTACTGCTGTTGTTAAAGGCAACAAATCTTTTGTGAGAGCATTCTTTAAGCTCATGAAAAAAGTGTAGATGGTACTTTTTTATTCATATCTTTGTAAAAATAAACTTAACTAGAACAACTAAAAAGTATTGTATACTGTAGTAAAAGTAGTGTGTTAAGAATAGATTTTATACAGCTACATGTAAAAACACATACATACATAAATGCATAGTAGTATATGTAACTTTTTAAACTTAGTGATTATATGTGTTTTAAATTTACGTAAGAAAATATGGGATTAAGACGGCATGTACATACATGTTATTATGTGTATGTATGTATGTATGGGTTGGTAATACACATGTGAAACACCGTAAAGATATTGTATGTACTTGATTTAAGAAGTAAAAATAACATACACACCAAAATATAAGATTTTTTCTTTTCCCATTTTTAAGCCAACATCATTTAAGCAAAAGATCTGTGAATAAGAAATGGCAACAATAACAACTAAAAAGTAAAATATTATATGTTCAAGGATAAAATTGTATGTAGTAAAGGTGTGTGAAAAAATACTTGGAAAAAATAAAGAAAGTAAAATTTATTAAGGAGAGAAAAATATTGCAAAGGTGTAATAAACTAGAGCATACCAACAGGAGTACGTAAGCGTGTACTTATTTAAAAAAGAATAAAAGTGAAATTGGGGCTACAACTTAATGCTAGGAATACAATTGGATCGTACGGCGCAAAAACGAAGTACATAACGTCGTAAATGTCTAAAAATACACTCCATTTATGTATTATTAAAAAGATTCAAATTTATTTAAATTGTTGTTTATTTTTTTGTTTTCAAATATTTAATTTGAATACACAAAAACAATTTAATTTTTTATTTTTACGTTTTCTTTTTCTATGACAATACGGTTAATTAAATTTAAGTCAATGTACAACGTAGATACGGTTCATCGGTTTGTACTAAATATGTTACGTTTTAACCTGCGTTCCTACGGCAATGCTTTAAAGTTTGTTAACCAAAATTATATTTTGTATATGTATGAATTTCATATTGTACTTAAATAATTAAATTTTTTTTTTTTTTTTTTTTTTTTTTCATTATTTATTTATTGAATCTTCATATATTAAATATGAACTAACAATAATTAATCAAATCTTAACCTAATACTTTATTTTATGTCCCGCCAGTGCCAGACAAAAATTTTCTTCATCACGGGTTCTGTTCACATAAATAGGTGTTTATCGCTCATCTTAATGGGTAAGTGCTGCAGTGTCTCTTCTCCTTAAGCGAGAGTGGCCGCTATCATTTAAAATATTTCGAGCTAGTGGATTTGGGTGCAACTCTAGCCTTTTTAAGTATTTTACCGCATACTTCGTAATAATAGTCTTTACCAGTGGCACATTGAGATCCTTGTGGATATTTAAGTTTTTAACATACCATGGGGCAGCTGTAATTATTCGAAGAAGTTTATTTTGGCGCCTTTGAATTTTTTCGATATTAGAGGCCGAGGCAGTGCCCCATAGTTGAATACCGTAGCACCATATTGGCTTTAAAATAGCGTTGTAAAGTAGTAGTTTGCAAACGAGACTAAGAACAGAATTTCTTCCAATAAGCCAGTTAATTTGAATTGCTTTTAGTTTCATTTGGGTTAATTTTGCTTCTATATGGTATTTCCATGTTAAACGCCGATCTAGATGAATTCCGAGATATTTGACATGCAATTGTTGAGGCACTAGTTGATTATTGATTTTAATAGGGGGGCATGTTTCCCGACGCAAGGTGAAAGTTATATGTACGCATTTTTGCTCATTGACCTTTATCCTCCATTGCTTTAACCATAGTTCGAGCTGAAATATATGATCCTGCAGGTATCGAGATGCTTCACGACTGTTCTCGTGTACGCTTAGAAAAGCTGTATCATCAGCAAAAGTTGAGGTTAGGGTGTAATTGTTTGTTGGCATGTCCGAGGTATATATTAAGTAAAAAAGTGGGCCCAGGATGCTTCCCTGAGGAACTCCAGCTTCAATTGGCTGAGGAGAACTTAAAAAATCACCTTCTTTAATAATGAATTTTCGACCGACCAGGTAGCTTTCTAACAGCTTGTGTGTATTAACCGGTAGGTTTAGCTTCAATTTATGTAACAAGCCTACATGCCAGACTTTGTCAAAAGCTTGAGAAACATCTATGAAGAGAGCGGAGCAATATTTTCTTTCTTCAAAGGCTTTTCTTATGGCGTTTACTATCCGGTGGGTTTGTTCAATTGTGCTATGCTCTCTTCTGAAACCGAATTGATGATTAGGTATACACCCATTGTCATTTAAAATTGGGGTTAATTTTGACGTTAAGAGCTTCTCAAACAGCTTTGATATATTAGGTAATAAGCTAATAGGCCTATATGACTCAACTTTTGTGTGATCTTTTCCTGGCTTTGGTATCATCGTTATTAAAGAGACCTTCCAATCTTGAGGGTAGTATTCAAGGCGTAAAATAGCATTAAAAATATAAAGAATAATTTTCTTTGCTATGCGAGGTAGCTCCAAAAGCATTTTGTTACTGATCTTATCAATACCAGGTGCCTTCTTGGTGTTTAATTCACAAATAGCCTTTTCTATTTCCTTTATCTCAAATCTTAGGGGGATAGCTGCTCTAACATAAACAGGCGGCAACTCGTCCGCTATATCGTCAGGTATATTTGGGGTAAATACGTTTTTCAAATGATTTACAAACAGGTTTCCTTTTTCATTATCATTTCTTGCCCAACTTCCATTCTGGCTTCTTAATGGTGGTTTCGAGATAACTGGTCTTTTGAGTTTTCTAGCTGCACGCCATAATGAGTAGTCTGATTGTGGAGTTGCATCCAGGTCCTTAAGATATTTTTCCACGGAAGCCGTTTTCTGGGTCTGCAGAAATTTTCTTAGCCTTTTTGTACACTCTTTTAATTCATTTTTAAGTTGAGGGGATCTGTGCAATTGCCATTCTCTTCGCACTCTCCTTTTTTCATTCAAGAGGCGCTCGACATCTGTAAAATATATTTTATTATAATTGTTTCTTTTGAGGGTTTTGCTCGAATGTTGAACAGCTAGTTTAAGAAAACTGTCAAAATTGACAATAGAGAGATCCACATTTTCCGGAGTGCTAAGCGGTATATTTTCCGTGCAATGGGTACTGAGATATTTTTTATATTTTAACCAATTTATTTGTGTAGCTGACGTCGCTATGTAACCAGAGGGAGATACAATTCTATTGGTGTTTGTTATAGTAACTATTGTAGGTGTGTGATCAGAGGATAATTCCAACGAAGCTTCAACGTGAATCGCCTCTATGGGGATGTTTTTAACCACGCCAAAATCGATGACATCGGGAATTTTTTGCGGATCAGCAGGCCAATATGTTGGTTGTCCGCTCGCGACAACATTTAAATTCATTTTAGAGATTGTATTGAACAAAACACGACCTTTTGGTGTTATTAGTCGTGACCCCCAGAAGGTATGTTTAGCGTTATAATCGCCAGCAGCCAGGAAACAGGGCCCCAATGACTTATAATATTTATAATATTGGCTTTCTGATATTGCAAATCTAGGTGGTGAGTATAAGGATGAGATTAATATGTTTCGATTCAGCTCTTCAACACAAATGTTTGTTGCTTGAAGATAATCTTCACGATGATCACACATTAGGTAGTGTTTGATTCGGGTTTTTATCAAAATGGCAGAACCTCCACACGCTCTATCTCGAGGGTCTTTGGTATCATATAGTGTATAACCATTGATTTTAAACGAATTTCTTGAGGTCAAATGAGTTTCAGAAACCATCATGACATCAATTTGTTTATTTTTAAGAAAGTATTCTAATTCATTTTTATGTTGGCGGATGCCGTTTGCGTTCCAAAAACAAATTTTTAAACAGTTCATGGTTTGTTAAGTACAGCTTGCAATAACATCGATTGCATTCTAAGAATTTCCTGCATCATATTACCCATTGTGTTTGTAAAATTATTCACTGTTTGCACTAATGTTTCCATAGTTTTTTCTAGACGACTTAAATTAGAAGTTTCATCAGCACCTTGCATTGGCACATGGTTTGATTTTAGGACATTAGCATAAGAGGTTCTGTTATTACTAGGCTGCGGAGCCTGAATGTCATTAGTGTTTACTTGATTTGGTACCTGCGTTTGAGGGGGATTAGTTTTTGGTCCAGCCGACTGTTTGGCGATAGTGTATACAGGGCAACCTCTATAATTTGCAGTGTGATTGCCGCCACAGTTACTACATTTTTTTACATTGGGGTAATTTTTAGACTTATCGCACTGGACTGTACCATGTAATTCACCACATACTACGCAAACCGGTGGTAAATAGCAGTATGCCTTAGTATGGCCATATTCTTGGCAGTTGAGACATTGAACGGGACCATTTCTTTTGTGCGGCTCCTCTATAGTTATTTTTCTGTATAGAATATATTTTAAATCATAAATAGGATGCGTTTCATTTTTTTTAAGCTTAACGTCGCCAGGTTCTAGCTCCACTCGAAATAATGGTTGGGGATTTTTTTCCCTATTTTTAATATTCGTAACGTTTTTTATCTTAAAGCCCTTTTCTTCCAAAAAGGTTTTAATTTCCTCTGGGTCCACACAAGAGTCTATTCCCTTGATCACTACCTGAAGACCTTTGCTGCTCTTCAGTTGGTATGTGTAAAAGCTTTTTTTAAGGGCTTCGAATTTGTTTGTTAGTTTACGAAAATCATTCTCATGATTAACCTGTATTTTCGTCTCGTTTATACTACCACGCTTGATTGCCGCTACGTAAAACGAATTTTCACCTATTACCGAGATCACGCTCTTTATTAACTCACTTGAGTTTTGCTCCCTAAGATATATCGGGGGTGGCTTAGACGATTTAATGACGTTTGGTGCTTCAGAGGATTCATCCTCCAGAATTGCAAAACGATTTTGAGAGTTTATTTTATCAAAAGTTGGTACTTTTGAGGCCGAAGCAACTGCTGCAGAGGTAGGGCTGCGACCCCGTTTAAGTACTGTTATGTACCTGTCCATACCAACTTGTACTTGAGGCTTTTGACAACTTTTTACTTGAGGTTTTTCCATTGGGTCTGTGTTTGAATTCATGGTAACATTTGTTACTAAAATTGTTTTTGCCGAAGCGGCAACACTTGCAGGCACTAGCGAGAGATTAATATTTTTTAATGTCTCAGCATCAACCGTCTTTGTAAAAACAGAGGGCGAAAGGGAACGTGTACGAACAATTGGTTTAGCCGTTAGGTAGTTAATATTATTTTGTTTTGTTTTATTTATGTCAGTATTGCATTCTTTAGCATTAACTGTTACGTATGCATTTCTTTCATCTAGTTTTATTGTTGTTTCATTGTGACTACTCATGCAAAAAGTTGTTTTTGTTTTTCACTGTTTTGCTGTGCTTTTTTTTATTTTTATTATTTATTGTATTACACCAAAAATAAGAATTTTAAACAAAATGTTTTTGTACAGTATATGTGTACATACATATGTACATTTATACATATATATTTTTTTTATTAAATTTTTCGTTTTTGATAATTGTTCACTTTTATGTTAGAGATTTATTTAAAAAAAAATGCGTCCATTCGCTAATTTGTTGTATTAAAATATCAAATGTAATTAATAATTTAATTGTATGCGGGATTAAGAATACGCGTCTGTATCGCAACAAAGCACAAACCGAACTTTGAAATAATTAAATTTTACACAAAAAATTACATTTTACCCAAAAATAAATCAAACTTACTCAAAAATACCCATTTTATACAAAAAAAAAACCCCTCGTTTATGAACAAAAATTCATAGTTTACATAAAAATTAACATGAGTAAAATAATTCATACTATTTTTTAAAAAGTCACACATTTTACATAAAAAGTCACACGTTTAACATAAAAAGTAAGTCACTCATTTTACATAAAAAGTCACCCTCTTTACATAAAATGTCGCACTTTTTTCATAAAAAGTCAAATTTTTTACATAAAAAGTCACACGTTTTTCATAAAAAGTCCCACTTTTTCCTAAGAAGTCCCACTTTTTCCTAAAAGGTAACACTTTAACATTAAACGTGCCACTTTCGACACATAATCTAAATATTTGCATAAAAAGTTACTTTTTCCACAACAAAAAATATGTAATTTACAATTTCAAAATTTTTTATTAAAAAATTACTTTTGTTTCTTAAATAAAAAAAAGTTATTCTTTTAGAAATTAAATTTAACACAAAGTTGAAAAGTTCTTAATTTTAACTATGAGTATGAGAATATCTACAAGTATCAACAATGGAAATTGATATGAAAACTTCTTTAATTTAAAAAGCACACACAAATACAAACTTGCAAACATGTCTAAATTCTCTTTTTACGGGTGTGTGCTTGAATGTGAATATTGTCAACAAGACGTATACGTATTGTTTTCAGCGTTTCCGTTCAAAATTTAAAAAAGGGGCATAAAATGGGGATTTTCAAATGAAAAGTGGCACAAAAAGGGGGATTCTGAGAAAAAAAGGGGCAACTTTAAAAATAAGATAATTTTCATATTTATTAAGTTAATTTCATTGAAACCATAAACGTTACAAACCTCGTCTTATGTATAAATAATACATAATAAATATACATACATATGTATATAGTCGAACTTTATTAGTTTGCACCAGTAAACAAATTATTAATGTCAATTAAACGTTTAATACACTTGATTATTCACTGGAATAATCGTTTAATTCACTCGATTAAATTTTTAATTAAAACTGATTTTATTTCTAATAATGCTTTTACTGGTGTAACATTTGTACGAACATGTTCTGGTGATCGGAATCACGTAAAATTGAAATCGATGATGATTTTCAATTGCATTTTTGTAAAAATTAACGTAGCTTTTTCTGATTTCAAAAGAAACTTGGGAAGAGGAAAGTGGTCCTCAAAGTATGAGGTTAATAAAAGGAAATATTTTTATGAACTTTAATCAAGGGAGAGTTTTCAAAATTTGTCCGATTTCAATTTCACATGATTTTGATTTCCAAAACATTCCCAAAAAACTTTATTTTTTCACTTTCACCTTAAATAAACTTGGTGGAATAGTGGAAATTATGCAAACCGATTACTAATTGACTTAAAAATCTATATACGGGCATATATCCAACGTCGAATGCGACATTCGTACGCCTTACCGGTGAAAAAAAGGTTGGCTTTGAACAATTGTTCGTTTTCAAGATAATTAAAAAAACCAAGGCATTTGCATGCGACAAAAAAAAAAGAAGTCGCCTTTAAGGCAAACAGTTCAAACACTAATTTCAGCGAAACCTGATGAAATACTTAAATGCGACTAATGTTGTAATGTTATGCATTGATGTATCTTAATAATGCTTTTTATTTGATTCAAAAATAATGTGTAGTTTACGCTACATGTTGCATGCGACATTTTGTTCCATCATACTTTAATGTTTATGTTTTTTTTATGTAATAAGACATGCGTAAGATGATTTTACATTATTTTAAATACATTCAATATATTTATTTTCCGAACAAAAATTATGAACTTAAAAAAATATCTTCAATAAAGAAAAATACAAATATAGAACAAAAACTAACTTAACTGAAAATAGTTTTGCTAGTCTAAAATAAAGTTTTTTTTAAATGGAATAAGCTGTCCTTGCTGCTTGTAGTTGTTGGCCATCGCAAATAAAGATATTTTTGAATTTTTTTTTTTTTAATTTATGCATTTGACACTTACGATGTCGCACGCTACAAATTTAAAATAAGTACCAAGAGAAAAGCACTGATTATTTTAAGGAATTTTTTTTTTTATTAAATTTGCAACAAAAATATTTGTTTGTTACTAATATTTGATGCGCATTGTACAAATACCCTCGACGCACTGATAACAAATGTTCTTTTTCAATGTCGCACGCTACATCGAAATATACGGTAAAGCAAAGAAAAAATTTACCGTAACTGGCAATCGAATCGTTCCGTTTACATTTTTCTTATATTGTTTGAATATAAGCCGAGATTTAAAAAGCAATTGTCAATGCATAATGCTAATCATTAAGATCATTTAGCAAAACAAAACGTGCAATAGAAATGTTCAAAACAGAACTTTTGCAATTTATCGACTTTGCATTTGAATATTTCAAAGTGTGTTATGAATAAATGTAAAATTTGTTTACATTATTGATCGTTAATATATTCCCTATAAAAATATGTTAAAAAAACGAACTTTTATAGACTTTGAATTTTTTGGATGCGGTTGAAATTTCTGTGGAAATGCCCATATGTAAAAATGTTCGTGATTTTATAACTCGAGAACCACTCAACCAATTTTCAAACGAATACATGCGTTGGAAAGGTTTATTTTCACTGATGGTTTATAAAAAAAAACTCCCGATAGGTGGCGCTGTTGTCGTGATATTAAATTTTTTATTGACGGTGGATAGCGCTAGGGTCAAGTTATTAACAAAATTCTCCAATATTTAATTTTTTCTTTTAAGCCCATTTAAGTTTTTCCACACTAAACGTGAGGTACTGTATAACATATGAGTATTATTCAATGACAAAAACAGTTTTAATGACTTAAAATTGACATTAATAAAAGTGGATTTTGTTGTTTGTCATTTAAACATAATTGTTATTTAATAAGAAATTATTTAGAACTATTTGCAAAATAAAATGTTATGAAATTTTTGCAAAGAATTTAAATTTTTTTAAAATCGTTAAGTTGAAGAAGTGTTCAAAATTTATTTTACTTAGGCCCGTTTTCACAACTTACCGATAGCTAAAGGTAGGATTTTATCGGCCGCATAAAATGTGTTTCACTATTACAACTGGTAGGATGAACCTTAATATATCTCACTTAAGTTTAAAGTAAAGTTAATTGAACACTTTTTATAAGGCCGGTTAAATTGTACTTTTAGCTATAGGTACGGTGTGAAAACGGGTCTAAGTGTTTAAAAATTTTTTTATAAGTTATTTCTTTCTCTTTCTGTCTTCATTACAAATGAATTTAGTGAACCATGTGAACTTCTTACACTTTAGATGAAGTGCTTGCAATAATTTCAATCTAATATAAAATTTTTCCACCAAATTTTTTGAACAGATGTTGACAAAATTTTATTTTCTTATAAAGGTGTTACCAAATATATTTATGGGCTGTAAGATAAATGAAATTAAAAGAAAAATATTCAATAAATTGCTTAAAAAAGGCAATACCAATAAATTTTTCCTAAATATAATTGCAAATAAATTAAATTGCTTTGTAAAAAAAGTGTAAATAAATCCAAAGTAACACTTTTAAAATTTTCTTATCTTTATTAAATTAAATTTTATATTTTTTTTATGCTTATCAAATGTCAACGGTATCATGTTGCCCATATATTTAATTTTAAAATATACATTTGCATAGTTGTTAAAGTGTGTGTGTATTTGGCAACATTTTCCTTAGGAATTTACATTTGCTTTACATGTGTTTACACCTTAAAAGGTAAAATTAATGTAAGATGCAAAAAAATGAAATTTTTACTTGTAGGTAATAAAATTTACAAACAAAAAAATAGCAAATGTTTGACTTTAAAATATAAATTTAAAAAAAACGAACTTTTACATAGCGTTACAAGCGGCCGCTAAACACCTGCGTTCATAGAAATTATCAGCTGCAATATTAAAGCGAGAACATTTTTCAAGAAATATTAAATCTGCTATTGAAGTGGACTCGAAAAATCTGCTTTCAAGAAATACAACAGTCACTACTAAACGCAGCAGAATTTCCCAGCTTGTTTTGGCCAACACTTGCTGCAATATATTACCAGCTTCATAAAATTTAGCCGTAAACGGGTGTTCTCGTGGTGGCGTTTAATTTGCTAGCTTCTGTTTTATTCAGGGACCATAACAGGATAAGTGATATAAAAAAAGTTTAATATAAATAAATCGACATTAAAAAAGGAAATAAATGTACAAAATTGGTTTTATTTTAGGCGGAAAAATTAAAACTCTCTGAAAGAGTTTTATTTTATGACTCTCTTTTGAAGAGTTTCATCCGAACTTTTTTTTTCGTTAAAAAATAAGTCTTAACTAAGATCGTTTTCCTAGATCACCATTAATCCTTCCGTACTTAATCACTACGAAGCCGTGTCAATAGAACGGAAAGAAAGCAAAAAGTAACATCAATCCAATGACTAACGTGTTCGTACAATTTTGTCATATATTTTATGACTATAGTGACACCAATTCGATGCCACCTTTTGTATATTATTAACATTATGTTCATGATAACAATGTATTATAAGAAGCGAAAATTCCTATATTAAATTTTTTTAAATTATTTAGTTAAATACTTCAAATTTTTAAAGTAGAATGATTAAGAAAAACCATATGGGGCATGGTGCTGGTGTCTTATTATTGAGAGTTCTGCTGTAAACAAAGGTCGTAGTAAATAATAATATTCTTTCACTTTAACTTAAGTCAATTCCAATGAGTTTGACTTTGTCCTTTCTCCGATGTTACTGCGTCATCGCACTGAGGACATGTTCGTCATTTATGTGATGCCGATGTGTCATCCTATTGATGACATAATTTCATTTTGATCCTGATGACACTTTGGCGAAGTGATGTTAAGGTTGACATCACAATGATGAAAAGTGTCATGGGGTCAAAAACGAAAACACTTGTCATAGTACTGATGTCAAAATACATCAGCGTTATGACGCCTTTTCTATCAGTGTACTTTATCAATCAGCTGTTCGCTTTTTGTTGTATGAAAACCAATACAAAAGCGTACCTAAATTCAATGTACCGTAGTTATTTATGTTGAAATGGGTTTTTCGAAGACCCCACGTTTATAAGTGGGACTAGGTTGTAATATATTTTTCAAAGTTGCGCAACGCCTCCACCCCCTTCATTTATGAGTTAATATGAACGTTGTAAAATATCGCTGAATATTTTCATTTACGAATATGAAGAATAAATAAAATTTCAATTGTTCATTCATGTATAAGATAATTTAGTTTCTTCGAATTTTATAATTTTTATCATACACACATAACTGAAAAGAACGTGAACAGCGCAGCGCTGATTATTGCATATGTATGTGCATATGTATTTCCCTACCCTCTAGTATCACCCCTATTGAATTTTCTCGTTAATGTTTTGCCAGTTTCAAGGTATTACGTTTCATATGTAAGTATTTATGTAGATAAGAAAAATGAAAAAAATTTTAAGAAAAATATAAATAAAAAGAACTTTGTTTTCTGACACATTTGTTTTTTTTATTTGTTCTCTTTTTGGAAAAAATGTTGTTTATGCCGCAGGCGTTTTTTTGTTTTTTTTTTTTGTTTCCAGCAAAGGCAATTTATATTTCACACCTGGTTGCCATATTTTTTGCTTTATCTGCTCTTTCTTCTTTAATTTAACGTTTTCTTGTGCTGTAACACTGTTTTTATTTTAATGTGTTTTTATTTAAATGTGAATGTGTATTTATTTTGTGGTCTTTGTTTTTTAAATGTTAAATAAATTTCTGCTTGATGTTTAACTGTATTAAGTAAATAAATTATTTGTATTTAAGAAAAAAATGTGTGAGTTACTTAACTTTTTGTTGGTATTAAATATTAATCTCTAATTAAAAACCGCAACAAAGTAGATTTAGAAAATTAAAATCAAAACAAGTTAGGGCCATTACTCCTGATAGTTAACGTTAGCAATATATATCGTTAACGATAAAGTAACGATTACGTGTTCTCCATTGTACTTAAAAACATTACAGTAGATACCGGATACTTTTGGTTGTTTAAAATACGTAGTGGCAACCACTTACTTTTGCTTATTTCTTTAAATGAAAAAAGCAGATGTCAATCTTTTTGTGCTTTGTTTTTTTTATTTTAGTTATATTATTATGCTTTTTGTGCTAAAATGTGTTTTTTTTTTGAAAAAGTTTGAATAATTGAATTTGACATTAAACTGTCATTAAAGTTACCATACCTTTAGCAGAAAATATGGCAACTTCAAATTCGTAAAGTTCACTTGTAAAGTTACCATGAGGATAAATAAACCTGTTCTTATGTCCAATTTTCAGGATTGATGTTAAAACACATTTATGTTTAAAATCGTTTTAAATACAAAATTCTCTTCTTCCTTAAAAACTTAAGTGGAACTTAAGTCACCGATATGGTACACTTAATTTCAACTTAAGTTTCCATTGTAATATTTTAGCAAGGTGGCCTCAATATCACAACAATACAACAACAACAGGCAACAGTCAGCTGTTTTTTCAGACCACCTTGTAAATAAATACATTTGTTTATATTATTTTTTTTTGTTTTTATTAGTGCTAACATACTTTTATTTTAATTAAATAACACTTTTCAAATAAAACTCAAAAAAGCAATCTGTATTTAAATACGATTTAAGTTTTTATGAAAATTAACTTAATATAGATTCAAATACAATCCTGAAAATTGGGCATTAGCTTAACATTAACTTTTTAGGTTAATGTTAACTTGTAATAACCAAAACCCATTTATTGGTCAGATAACACCCAAAAAATAAATATTTGTAAGTTGTAGTAATTAAAGTGCTAGTGTAGCTGTAAAGTATTGTCCGAATCTTTGATACCCCCCACCCAGAGTAGAAAATATTTCGGGATTGAGATTGACCTTAGTCCGGATTTAGACATTCTACATCGTTTTGTATAGGGTATATGGTAAATTATGGATCTTTACAAAATTTGACTGTGTGCTTTCAAGTCCTATGGCAAAGGATGACACTGGATACAATAGCAATTTTCATTAAAATTTTAGGTGTACCAACGTGGTTTTCGAGAGTGGACTTTATATGGGGCCTACGGTAAATTAAAGACCGATCTTCACGAAATTTAGCGCTATGATCTAGATTTAGTCTAATGAAAATACACAGAAAAAAATAATTTTCACATTTGAAAATTGCATATTTGAGTGGGAAATCTTTTACAAACAATTTTAATGAGTCAATGACAAAGATGTTTCCGACTATTAAGAATTGTACCAAAATGTTTTAATGACTAGTTAAAATTCTTGAAAATATTGAAATAATCAAACGAAATATCTGTAAAATCAATGAAATTTTATATTGATTTTCTCCAAAAATTGATAACAGGAATTACTCAAATGGTACCTTTATTTAACAAAAAATTTGCGTACATTCTAATTCAACTTTTTTAAACATTTTTATTTCATATTTTATAAGAAAACCACCCTTCTTTTATTATGTTGTATGTATATGTCTTTTATATTTTTAAAATTCACAAAGTATTCTAAAGTGTTAACTACTAAAGTACTATTTTAGGCTAAATAGCACTGTAATGAACAGCGATAAATAAGTGAAAATGTCAAAATTATTGACAAAAAATAGAGTAAAACAAATTTATACTTAATTTTAATATTACGAGAATAAATTAATAATTAAAAAAAAAATATTGACATAAAATTGCTAACAAAAGCCAGCTTAAAAATAGCTCACTTTTGCTTGATTAAAAATTTTAAAGGACAAACAATTGACTTGTTTAAATTATTTAAAAACAAAAATCATTTTTTATATTAAACATATCGCACAGGTTCCTCTAAAAGGAGTCAATTCAAAATTTAAAAATTTTCACTTTTTGCAAGAAAACGATAAACAGTGGTTATACCCACCATCTGTAAAAATCTAAGTTAAATTTCTTCAGTATTTTCAAAAAAAAAAAACAGTGATTTAATACTGCATATAAAAAAACTGTTTTTTGTTTCAACTGCGAATTTGAGTGAACCACCAGTGCAAAACATATGTATGGCTTTAAAGAGTTGTGGTAGATGATGCTAACAATGTGTATCTTTCAAGACGACTTCATAAACGGTGGGCTCGATGGTGAATTTATAGAAAAAGCGAACTCAATCTCAAAAATAATGTCAATGTCAAAAACAAGTACAATATGTTAAGTGTAAACAACTAAACATCTCTGACAGAAACAAAACGTTAGCTCAATATAAAAATAAATAGTAAAAAAATAGTCAGCTGGGCTTTTACGGTCACCTTTTAATGAATTTGCCTTGGGAGGTTGATGTAGATTGGTCCCACTACATTTGCGGAAATTTTGTTTATTTACACACCCGTTTAGACAAAAATTAGCCTCATCGCTAAGATGATGGAAAGTCATTTAAATATATTTTGCGCAAATATATGACTGATTTTCAAAGTAAATTTGGATTTTTTGCTAGCGCTGTTGAAGAGTAAATCTTTTAATGATGATTTGGCTGAGTAAACTGATAATCGTAAATGCCAAAAAGTGAGAGCAGTATTAAAGCTTGCTTGACAGTTAAGGCTCAGTTAGTCTTTTCTTTCTGTTTCTGTTGCTGTCACTTACAATTACTTAACAAGTTTTTAATAGTACAGATTGGAGCGTAACAGAACAGAAAAACTAATCAATTTCACAAGTTTTTTTTTATAACAACAACAAATCAGCTGATTCGTAACAGAACAGAAAGTAAAGACTAATTCTGCCTTTAATCCTTTTGTAAGTTCTTTCGGGCTTAAAAACATCCTTTTATAGTTGTGCAAAAATACACATACTTGAAGTATAAAAAAACAGTAGTCAAGAGGCCACCTAAAAGAATTTTTTGCAGACACAAGTCCTCCCAGCCGCGCTTCAACTTAATTCCTAGGCTACATGGCTTGTCATTGGAGACCAAGTTATTGCCTTCTCGCAACTGTTCTGAAGGCTTCTAAAAGGCCTTCTAAAAATAAGTGATAATTAATTATTACTGTCTGTAATGAGTATCAGTAAATAATAACTATTGATGTTGAGTATTTTTTTAAAAAAATTATGAGTTCATAATTTAAAAAAATTTTTATACGAGCTTTTCAAAGAAGGCAAAGTGAAATGAGTAAAACCTCCTGCGTTTGTAAACTTTCTTAAAGGCATAAAAAGTAGAAGCTTTTGCAATTTTTCCGCTGGGTTAAAAAGACTACACCCACATTGACAAAAACCCACATTCACTTACTCATTTAATAATGTCCTTGAGACCACACACAAAAGTAAATGACACACGAAAAAAACATTTAGAAAAATAAGAGAAAACAAAAAAAAAAGAATATGTATAAAAATACCCAGAACACCATTATTCATAAAAAAAATCTTTACAAATTGTGTACACACACAATGAAATAAACCAAAAGTCAAATAAAAACAAATATTTGAACTTAGAATAAGGACTGAGACGAAGCAAATCGAAAGTAAGCCTTTGGAAAGTATACTCGTAAAAAGTGGTTAGTTATAAACGAGTATACAAATATAAGTTCTAAAATTATTTTACCAGCCCCTCACATAATTATATTTTATATACATATCGCACACCACATCAAAAACAGGCACTACTTAAAATCTGTCTTGAAAAGTTTAACATTGATTTTTTCATGGCTAAACGAGAAATTAAAAAATCACTAAATCTTGACACTTAAAGGCTAAATTGGCAACTCTATCTATAATAACTAGAGCTTTTCGGTTCCCTGACCTTTTCATTTCCCGGGAAAGCGAGATTTATTTTTTAGTTTCTCGAGATCCCGAGAATAACCGATTAATACAAATCGATGCAAAATAGACTTGTTTAGTACAATTTAAAAACTTGCAACATTAAACATTGAAGCTTTTTGGTCTAGGGTTGGAAAATTGGAAAATTAAATTAATGAGTTTATGTTCCCAGATATCAGTAGAATTGCCAAAGGTATATTGTCTATACTACATTCGTCGGCCAATGTGAAACATACAAAACAAAGCACACAAATCTCTTTTATGGAAATAATTAATCGAACTTATTTCAGACAAAATATTAACTACAGTATAATGCATCTTGTTGCAAAAAATTTATCGTTACTTTAATTTATATCGTTCCATTATCTACAAATTCATCAACAAACTAATTTCCTACATCAGTCGGACTTTGATTTCTTTCAAAAATAATAAAACGATTATTGTGTTCCTTATTGTACTTCATTTACATTGTATGAACTATATGAGTCCTTTAATATGAGATTCAGATGAAGAATTTTTAGCGGTATAAGGGCTTTTAGCGGGATACCAAATCCAAAAGAAACTTACTTTCTAAGACAATATTTTTTGTACTTGTTACTCGGTTAAACATATTTTCACCCTGTTTTACTATCATCTTTATTAAATTAAAGAAACAATTAGGGTCTGAAAAGTACAAGTTTTTACTGAATTATGTACAATTCTGAAAATGTCATTTATCATCCCTGACATATGTACATATCAAGATTGTCTTCTTAATAAAAGTAAAAGATACACATGTTTCAACCAAAATAATAAAAAAAATATAACAAAGACATTGAAAAATATGCTAAAAGAAAATTTTTTACACTTTTTACACACAAAAATACGTACAACC
This sequence comes from Pollenia labialis, assembly GCA_949318255.1. NCBI lineage: Eukaryota > Metazoa > Arthropoda > Insecta > Diptera > Polleniidae > Pollenia > Pollenia labialis. The sequence continues at coordinate 132,534,926 of OX439140.1, forward strand.
AAATAAACACCCACTTAAAGCAGACCTGGGAGACTTGCACTACTTTTGCATTGCCATAAAATTAATCTTATAATATTTTTGTGAACATTTACTTCATTTCCATTTACCTTAACCACTTTAATGTATTTTTTTTAAGTAGTGCATTAATTTTTAAATACCATTATATTATATGCCAATTAATGCACTACTCTAGTGATAGTGCAACATTAATGCACTATTGATGATGTGTTGATGATAATAATGCAAAAGTATTGTCATACAATTTAATGGTTGTCATACAATTTAATAGTATTTAAGAAATTATGCACTACTTTGACAGGACAATAATGTATAAGTAATAGAGCTTTAAAATTGCTAATGCATTATATTCACATTACCACTTTTTTGGTTTAACGGAAAAAAAATTGTCAATGCACTAGAATATTTAATGCATTTTGCCCAGGTCTGCTTCAAAGGCACCTCCTTTACCAAATAAAAAAATGCTCGTAAGTAAAAATACATACATAAATTAAAAAAATAACATTGATTGAAAAGAGAGAAAACCCCAAGGTCAAATACAGCATCTTTATTTTCTTCCAAACACCAACATTTTCTTTTTTTTTCTAAAATATGAGTAGAATGAAAACAATTTCTCACTTTTAAAAGAAAACATTCACTGTGTTAGGCATAAATAACAAATAAATATTGTATCTGTTAAATATACAATAAAGTAAATACTGTCTGTATGTTTTTTTTTATTCTTACTCGCCTTCTGTATTCCACTTTTGGCGAAAATACCGCTATACATACCTATTTGTTAAGTTGTATAAAATGGTTCTTCCCAACAAACACGGAGGTTTGATTTCAAATTGAAAATGAGTTGAAATCAAACGTTTTCTCAAACGACAATCGTTTGATAATGATTTGAAAATCATTTGAAAATCATAGCGTTCTCAACAAAAAGGGGAAATTATTTTCAAATTGAAAAATGCCTTTATTTTCAACTTGCTTTCAAACGTAATTCTCAAATGTTTTTCAAATGTGGATTATATTACAATGTGGAATATAAATAAAACTATTTAATTTTTTTAATTTAAATTTATTATTTATTTAAATAAACTTTGAGATACACATTTGGTGCCTAAAAGATGAAATAGTGTTATATCCGTCCTCTAATTCTTGGAAAGATAAAATACTTGGCTCCCTTTTATTTTGAGGATTGTAGCACCGCGATCGTTCAACAAACTTTCTTCACTTTTCCGTTTTATTATTTTTCTTTTTTTCGTATTTTTAATCATTGTAATTTCTCAAAAATAATTTTTATTTTTCACAAGAATAAACTGTTCACTTTATATTAAAATTTATTTTTAATAGTATAACACATGTAACCACAAAGTAAAAAAATTTAACTTTAATCGCCATTTTTAATGCATCCATTTATTTTTCACTTTAGTATTGCCAAGTTTTTTTTTGATTTGATTTTAACATTTGACAAACATTTGACATCAAATTGATAAAACATTTGATATCAAATGTTTATTTTCAAAATTTTATCAATTTGAATTTAAATGTTAAATCAAACAATTGAAAAACGTTTGAGAATTTCGCTTGATGTCAAATGATAAAGTCATTTCATATCAAAGGTTTGACTTCGTGTTTGTTGGGTTATACTCTTCATTTACTTGTTGCCTCTTTCCACTGCACTCTGCCGCAGTTAACAAAAATACCGTTGTAATCAAACCCATTAAAAGAAATTAATTCATTGCCTATTTTGAGGAGATTTTTAATTCATTCATTCATGCATACAAATATTTTGGGTATTTGTAATAAACAAACACACAATCTTAACCACTCAAGTAATGCGTTTTCGGTGTTTGGTGTTTGTGCCTGTGTCTGTTTAAGAAGTAATGAGTATGTAGCAGACAGCTTGAAATTAACTTTGTTTTTTATATGAATATGTGAGAAAAGAGCAAATGTTTTATTATTTAATATTTTATTAAATTAAGATTAATTTAAGTAAATTAAGTGTTAAAAAAATATAGGATATTGCTATTTGGAGCAAATAAAAACTGTTTTATGGATTAATTTGTAAAAGTATTAAATTCAGCAATGCCAAATCTTTGATAACCTCCACCTAGAGTAAAGATCTTACTCGTCCTTATTACGAGAGTCGTTGTCGTTTTAAATCTTTGTTGATATCAATTAAAATTTAGTCCCCGTATTCATAAACGATTATTAAATTTAACAAACGTTTATTAAGGATAATTTTCATAGTAAATTTGTTCTTTAAACCTTTATTAAATTTAAAGATTTTTTTAAGAATAACTTTTCTATTTACTGATTACGTTCGAATTTCTGTTACTCCACAAATCGCAATGTTCATTTCAGATAACTTTGTAAATCCCTGTTTGGGATTGAAATTTTCCAATTATCATGTTTTGGGTTGGCCTTTTACTTAGTTAATGTAATATTATGACATTATCTTTAAAGTTTCTCTTTAAATTGGTCAAAGCTACACCTTCTTTTAAAACTCGTTATTTTATAAAAAAGTTATAGCCCTAACAAAATTTACTTTTAACAGGAAACCGCTCTTTCGGAATGTTTACTTTAAAATTTTATTTAAAAAAAAATTTTTTTTATATTATACTTTTTAAAAGAAGCCGAGATTTTTAGTTATTTTAAGAAGACTTTAAATTTTAATCAAAATTATCGGAACAATTAAGCGAAAAGTAGTATTAGCCTTAGGATATTTAACCTTTTTCCCTTTTATTTTACATTTAACTTGTTGTTTTCATTATCTCTTCTTTTTTTTTCTTTGCAGGTAAGCCTGATTTAAAATCTGATCCTTTTTTATATTAAAAATAATAAAAAATGAGTGAGTACAATTTAACTTTAAATACATTTTATAAATTACTCCAAATGATCGAGAGGAAACTAATGTAAGAAAAAATTTGCACTTCTAAGTTCAATGAGCAATTTTAGATGTTAACTAATTTATATTGTCAAGGACAAATAGGGCCTGGACTGGCAGGACCAACTGCCAGATACCTCGAGCACTGTAGCCTGAAGTAGACCCAACCAACCATGTGAGGTAACTCTCGCGTCGTGAAACTTAACGATTGAAATGTTTGAAATGAAACAAAATTCCATATATTGAAACAAACAGCAGTTTTTCTTACTAAACTGTGTCTGTAACTTTTTTTTGTCGAGTTCTAGCTTTCACGTAGCGAAATTTCTGTAACATTTTTGTGAGAAAAGTTTAAAAAACTGCAGTCAAATTGGAAAAACCGCAATTTCTTTGCTTTTACTTCTGATTTATTAAATGTAAGCTATCGCTGTCAAAGAAACTCAAAAGGGAAAAGTTGTATACGCATTTTCGTTTTTTGTTCGACAGTTTTTGGTTTCGACTGCAGTTTTTTAAACCCTGCTTTGATCTGTCAAATAAACTCACAAATAAAAATGGGGCGAGAAAAAAATTGTAACACTAAAAAACAATTAAAAATGCAAAATACAAAGAATAATATTATTTTGTGCTTGGCACATATTTTACTGTTTAATTAATTTGCATTTAACATTTTCATAAAATATACGAATGTTTTTAAAGCTCGTTTGCAATCAACAAACATTAAAGTCGCACTTTACACTATTTGGCATAGCCGATGGATGTATTTTCGCCGCCGTTATTGAACAATTTTCAAGTTTAGGTAATTTTGGTCGCTGTCAACGATTTGTTTGACTGGCGTTCTCAACGTCTGCAATGTCCCATTGGCTTCGAGTGCAATGTGATGACAGTTAAAACCTAACGACGAAATCACTTTTGATAGTATTCCACATGAGTTATAGACTCACTTTTTCTCAATTTTCGAGAAACGATGGAATATTTTAACAAGGTTTCTTTCAAATGTGCTAAATTCCTATTTCATACTATTGAGAAACAGAAATTTATTGTTGAATGGATAAGCTATTCCTATGCGCATTCCACTAGTTGCTTAGGCCAGATTGTCAGGATAATTCATCCAAAGATTTTAGAAAAGCTAAAGATATTATACAAATAAAACTGTTTGGTTTCACATATTTTCGATGCGAGAAGATCTCGCTATGGTTACAGAACATGAGTACAGCTTGTTTTTGGGGATGAGAAGGAAAAGCTTAAGAATTAGTTTGATTTGGTTTATCAGGTACATGTTGACTTAAATGTTAAGGGGCATCCTGGACTTCTGCTGATTGAACGAAGAAGGGCTAGAGGTAGTTATTCCTACGATCAGCTAAGGGATGTATAAGAGTGCAAACTGCAAGACTTCATCAGTTTCATCATAGGCATAGGATGGCAAACCAATGAGCTATTTCTAAGAGGGGAATGATAAGTAGGACCCTATTAATCGCTGCTTTTGACTACTACTACTTTCTTTTTTTCTTTGCTATAAAGGCCCTCCCCTCGAAGGGCTAAGTGTACCATGCTCCGGAGAAGTTAAGCCAGAAAATATCTGGAACTCGGCAAAAATCCAAAATCCTATCAAGTACCACGAGCTTTGGTAGCTTCCGGTGGCAGTGCAACGGACTTACCAATGGCTGAGGCCTCCGTTTGTATGGCTCTTGTGGGCTTCCAGGAAGATTGTCATTACACAAGTTTCGCTTTTCCGTTGAAAATATACTTTTGAAGATCACGTGGTGGTTGTGGCTTACTACCCAAAGTCGTGGGAAAGGATATCCTGAAAATCCCACTAACGGGCTGATTTATCACCACTTGTGGGAGGGTTCTGCCTGAGCGAGGATTATCCCTAGTTGCAGTTGCTACTGAAGAAATGTTGCTAGCATTTTTTCAAAAAGTGTGGAGTTAAGATAGCACCAGCTTCTTAACAAGGGGCGAGCTTATAATCTTGCCGGACTATGCACTCAAATTACTACCTGGGAGTGTTAGTTGCGCTTACACTGTGAAAAAGAGCCACCAAGAATTAGGCACTCGGCCAGGTTTTTGAGTAAATCTTTTTTGCAGCTGTCAAAACCCTCATCGGTCTCAGAGTGAACGAATGAATCTTCCATCCTTGTCTTTACTACTGGAGCTTTCGGCCTCAATACGCATGTGATATCATAATCTTTTCCGCAATTAACCTTAGTGATTTTAAAAGAAAAGTATAGTTTTAGCTGTTGTATTCACTTTTCTTAACTTTACTGTTTATTAAAACCTTGAAAGCATTTAAATATTCTTCTGGTTTAAGTTCCCTTTTGCTTATTTTGTATTAAGTAAAATTTTTTTACTAGTATTAATAATATATTAAATTTATCTCTAAATCTAACCCTTTAAGCCTACCACGGATTAAATTTTTAATGCTCATTTTGCCTAAAAGGTCAAGTATAATATGCGTATTAAAATAACTTTCTTTATACTTTTTCTAGATTTGAAAATAAAACCATTTTTAATAAGTAACCACAACTAAGAACACGCTGAAATTATTTTTACATTTTTTAAAGTGCATACATTAAGCTCTGGCGTTTAATATGTGCTCGTTCCTTACACAACTTAATGTCCCTGAGAAATTATGAACAAATACCAAGAGGAAATGAAAAGTAATAAGAAAATTGTTTTTCTATTTATTTTTTTTCTTCTTATTTTTAAATTGAAATTTAATGCAAATATTTGTTTTAGAAAATTTTTAATGCTATTAAAATAAATGTCGCATAATTTAAGGATTTACAACAAATCCCAGCAAAAAATTAAACATTACCAAACATACATCCCATTGTTATGTTTGCTCAAGAATAAAACGTTAGAAGAATTAGCGACGCACAATTGTTTATGTTATTCGATGCGGGAAAAACATATGGCACAAAAATACATGTAAAAGACATCAATAAGAATCAAGATGGCGTTTATTTATATGGCAATACTGCAGAGGTGTTGTGAAAACAATTGTTTTAACAAGAACAAAACATCGACAACAGCAGTCTTCATTATCTAACTTCATTTTTGCACAAGAAATTGTTTGTTGAGTTAAAACCACATTGATGGCTAATCTAAACGCCATGAAAAGAACGGCATGCCATATAATAACGTACATACTTTTTATAATGCCTAGTTTGAACACTCGATTACCAAACGCATTACATTAGATCATACAAATACGAAGTAGTAAAAGATCTTATTTTTTAAGAGGAAGGTATACGAATTTCTGTAAAAAATTCTTAACTAACTTCTTTTAAGATTATCAATTATGAGAAACTAAATATTTCAGTGTCAAGCCTTGTAAAAATTCCACTTAAAATACTAAATACCAAACTCGCTTACATTTTTAAAGCATGTTTGCTGGGAATTTGTTATAAACAATTTTTAAACAATAAAAAATGAATTATACAGGGTGGCGCATTAGTAACGTTGTGATTTATTTTGTGAATTACTTTTTTCTTTTTGATTTTATTTAACGTTGGCAGTAATAAAATTGAGATTATATTTTATATTCTTTGAAGATAATATCTTTCAAATGGTGCCGATTATTAGCTTCGGCCTAATGAGCTCTTTTTAGAGGATTTCTAATAACTTTTCTTAGAAGTTCAGGTCCCAGCAACCTAACAGTTTGTCGGATATTTGTATTAAACTGTTAGATGGTTCTTGGCTTATTGGTATAGACTTTATTTAGGTAACCCCAAAGAAAATCGGGAGCCTATAAAAAGGGTGGAAGCGGTTGCTTGTTAAAATCATAAAACGCGATATTATTCGATAGCCAAAAGAATAGCTAAAGAAGAGTTGGACGAGCTGTGGCTCCATCTTGTTGAAACCACATTTCTGGATTGTTCTCTATCTCGTGCTCTAAATAATTTGCAATCATTGCCCGGTGTTAAATGCCATTCTGACGTTATTCCACAACATACTGTGCATCTAAGTCATCGTCCAGAGTTACAATTTTTGTTTTAGCAACTCTTGAGTTTTTTGGTGAGAGAGGTGAGAAGATTAGGTAGAGAGACTCTGCTTTTTGTACTCTGCAGTTCTGGGGCTTGATTCTGGCAGTCGTGATCGAGTACTTTCTCTATTCGAAAGCAGTTTAATGTATAATTATTTCAGTCAGTACTGAACAAATCGGAAATTTTTGTTCAATGTGGTAAAGCATTTATTAGAGTTTCACAATACTGAAAAAATAATTTTGATTCGTTCAGTATCGACTGAAAAAATTAGAAATAAAATTGCCTTTGAATCGAGAAAGTTCTATATCACGACTGCCAGAATTAGGCCCCTGTTCTGTTTTGCAATTTTCACACTTTTCAACTTGAAAATGGTTGTAGGTGTATTTTTATATGAAATATAAAAATAGGAATAGTAATTTAAAAATAAGAATACATAAATTGCAAGACTAGAATTTCAGAATCTCAACAATAATGGGATTTAAAAGCAGAATTTTAAAAAATTTTAGCAACAAAAGTTGCAAGTCTGAACTATGGCTAAGTGGGTGTATTTGTTGTTTAACAATTATTCTTTCATTTTGGTGCTCCATATTCAGCAATTTTGTTTTTTTCGTGACCGTTGAGGTATAAAAGAGCTTCATCGCTCACTATTCGATATGATCTTTGTGTCTGAATAATCGAAGGCTGACTTTTTCCAAGCTTTTCGAATTTTATTCTAAGAAAACGAACGTAAACAAAAAACAAATAATTTATTATATCATAACGTTATTTATGAGCCACCCGTTAATATAAATAATAATGAAAACGAATTCAGAATGCCATCTTTATAAATTAATTTCAATGAATAAAATATAAAGCATACTTAAAGGATTCAAATTTCCTTATTTGCCTTAAGATCCTCAAGAGTAGGAAAATTTTTACAAAAAGCGACATAATAACTCCAACGTTTTATTACTTACTTTTTTAATGTAAATAAACATATTATTTATACATATTTTGTTTAAATTCTTTAATGGTGCGAAAAATAGTTTTACTTATTTATTTATTTATTTACGAACAAAATAAAATCCATTTTATTTCCTCAATTTACACAAAATTCTAACTCGATTTATTAATATTTGCTTAAATATTTTATCGAATCAACCAGTAAACCAGCATTTCAGTCAGGCAAAAAAAAAACTGCAGCAACCAACCAACCAGCCAACCAACAACAACATGAAATCCATCATCGTCATTATAATCATCGCCAACGTCGTCGTAACATTTGCCTCTTGTAAATTTTAAAATTGCACAAATTCCATTTACTCGGTTTGTATATAAAAAAAATTGCTTAGTTAGTAGAGAGGATACTAGGGATGAAGGCTACGACTGGGTTATAAATTGAGGAAGTTTTTTTAAATTTATGTTTTTTTTATCAAATTTAACTTTCATAAAATTTTTTGTAGTGAAAAAGGGAATTTACAATATGAAATCTATTAAATTTTTTTGATAACTTTACTCTTGACTGAACACGGGATTAAACTCGGGTCGAATTAACAAGTATCGAAAATAATAACATTCCCACATCAGAATCCCCGGTTGTTCTACCGTTTGCGCCACTGCGGTGCATGCACTTTTTTGTCAAGTTTTCTTTCATCAAACTTGCTCAAAGTTTGCTATAATCTATTGAAATTGTCTTAAATTCTATAACATTTATTCAAATTTTGTCAAAACTGTGCAAAATCTGTTTATAAACAGCTTATAAATTGTTTCAATTGCGTAAAGCTGAGTCCAAAAAAAGCTCAAAGACTGTAAAATTAATTGAAATTTCTAAAAAACTGTGTTATATGGGTTGAGATTTCTAAAAACAGTGTTATGTTAAAGTGTTCAAATATACTTGCGACACAAAGTTTGCGCTTTAATGGTGTATTTTTGTATTATTTTTTTAAATAAACTGGTGCAAATTTGGTTTATATTGTTAACTGTTCGTTAAACACTGTACAATTGACTTCAAATTCTCCAAATCTCTAAAAAATTTGTTCAAATTTTGTCAAACTTGTATAAACGAATTCTTCAAAACTTTGTAAAAACGCTTCAAAATTTCTTAAAACTGTAAATGTATTGATATCAGCAAAAACTTTGCAGGGCGAACACGTTGAAGGAGAAGCATTAAAATAATTGTTTGCCGTAAGTTCTAATTTTTTAAGCAGCTTGTTGCTTAAACGACTCTTTACTAATTAATATTTCACCTACGTTTAAAAAAATAGCGAGCAATATTCCCTCAGCACTATCGCGTTCATTGCCGCAGCACTATCGCATTTGTTTAAAATAAAATAAAAAGGAACAATTAATGTTTGCACTAAATATGTTTGTATAGTTTATTGGCGAACACAAAAGGAAAAAAAGTGTGTGCTTGTCAAGCCATTTGTGATTTTTATATTGTTGTACTTGTTGTAGAATTTTCACCACCGGATGTAGAAATTTGCCCTGACTTGTCCCAAACTGCACGCATTTGAAATTAATTTGTTTAAAAAAATTTTTTTTTAATCATTGAGCTTTTCTCTAGAAAATCGTTTAAAAATATGAGGTTTGTATAAATTGGTCTGACTTTTTGAAAAATTGATTTAAACTTTTTATATCCTTTGAAGTATATAATTTTTTATTGTTTGTGTTATTAAAAATATTGTTAATATTTCCTGAGGATGCTAACCAAAGGTTAGCGAAATATCGACTTAAAAATTAAATATTTTTTATATAAAAAAACCTGAAGCTTAAAATTAAAAACATTCAAAATATTATTGAAAAAGGTCAATTAAAACTGAATTTAAGTAACCAAAATTCAGATCAAACTGCTCTCATTTTATTTAAATTAGTGAAGTTTACACTTTTAACGTTGTTAAGTTTGTTCAAATATAACCAAATAGAGTAAACTGTTTGAAATAAAAATGTTTTTCCTTATGACCTTATTTTAAACTTCTGCGTTTTCAAATGACTGTTCAAGACTTTTGAATTAAATTTTCTAACTCGGGCTTAACAATGTTTCTTTAGGCAAAATCTGAACTTATTGCTAAAACTGTACAAAGTTTCTTTGTGATGGTGCAAACTTCTTAAAGAAAATGAAGGTGAAATTGACTATGCAACGTTAAGATTGTATCAAACTTATCATTTAGGCGATGTAAATTTTTCCAAGTTGTACCAAATTAGTTCAGGTTAAAGCAAACTGCTTCTAGTCACATTAAAACCTTAATGCATATCAAAAGAAAGTAAACTATGTCTAGACTATAAGAAAAAGCAAATCACAGCATACTTTAAGGCTTCGTCGCAATTATCTTATTTCTTGGTATTCACTTAACTGAATTACCCCATTTTTTACAAAAAGCCCATCACTGATATGCCCTCATTTTGCCCAACAACCACAGAGATAGTGAGAAAGAGCGACAGACGGAGAGAGAAAGAGCGTTAGACTGTAAGTGCAAATGCAATATTAAAAAGCATAGTATAAATTCTCACTAATATTAAATAAAGCATAGCATACCTTGAAGGACTCCAGGCAATACATCAAATTGATTATGAAGGAAATGGTAACAAACTACATTTAATGTAAATTGTTGGTTGACTGGTTGTTATTTGGTTTGAACAGTTGGAATGTGTTTTTGTCTCGTTAGAGAAATGATAGCAAATTGTAAAACCATTATAAACCATCATCATCATCATCATCCTCATCATCGTTACATACATACATATTTAAGTAAATAAAGGCAAGCGACCACACACATAGTCAGATACAAGTGCCTGGACATAGCCAGAGAGTGAAAGAGAGATAAATAGATTTTAGTTTAATACAAACACTAATACAAAATTGTGCATATTTATTTTTTAATTAAATAAAGTTGTAGTTTTTATTTGCGAATATTATTTTGTAAATACGGAAGGAAATAAACCAGCTAATCGAGTTTTTTTTTAATGAAAATATATAATTGAAAAAAGTTTGTTAAAACAAATTAAAAACTCAACAAAATGTTATGGAAAAAAGAAAGCCAAAAAGTATGCTTTATTTTAGACACATATTTAACATACTTTTAGGCAAATCTTTTGATATAAATAAAAACTTTCCGTTTGCATATTATTTATATTTATATGCCTACGAAAAATAAAACCGGCAAAATGTCTGGCTCGTTATCACCTTTATTTTAGCCACCCAAATGCACCGAAATGTTCGTTAATACTACAATTATTTTTGACGGGGTTTTTGTTTTTTTTTTTTTTTTGTCAAGGTATTTTATTTTATATATTTTATGAAATAGTAGTTCAGAGGTTTTTTACCCATCATTTTTAACGTGTCAAATAAAACACTCACAAAATTAAAAGTTTTTTTTCCACTTTTTTCTTGTGAAAGTAAATTATTTAATTAAACTTTTTAGTTAAAGAATTAAAATATGTTTTATAAATTTGTGTTTATTATTTTTTTAAATTGTTAATGGCCTAATTTGGTAGCTGAACACGATATCTAAAAATAGTTTTTTATACAGAAAACCAAAATAATACATAAGAAGAAGCTTGGAAACCAGACATGCCTTTTTATACACTTCATCTTAAACATAATTCCGAGTTAATTTTGGTATCCGAAAAGCTACATATGTACATTAACATTTGAAAATATTTCCGGACATAAGGGAACCGCATCTGCTCTTGACGAAGCGCATTCTGGACGCCCAATTTCGGGCAGTTTTATGAGCATGTTATGAACAACACGAAAAATGTTAGACCTCAAGGCGTCAATTATTGCTGGTTTATCGGTATAAGCCAGTTACTTCACTTTGCCCCACAGAAAATAATCGATAGCTTTTAAATCGCAAGTCCTTGGAGACTAGTTGATAGGTCCATTTCTCGAAGTCAACATAGTGTCAAATTTACATTTCACTAAGTCGATGGTTGCGGTAGTTGTATGGCATGAAGCGCCATTCTGTTAAAACCACATATCCCCAAGAATAATGCGATCCATATTTTCAATCAAAAAATCATTGATCATTGTGCGGGTACAGGGAAGGTATTTGTACAAAAGTTTGTCCATCTGTGTAAAGGGTACATTTCAGTCTTGCGAGGTCGTCTTTTAACGTCTGTCTCTTGGCCTTAATTCAATATCTGCAAATTATTGTTTGGTGACTTGAGCGGATTTTGCCTTCCCTATTAAAAGCACTACTTTAAAAGCGCATATGTTCGCCCTTCAAAATGTCACATAAGGTAGTTTCTGCATTTTTATGGTATAAAACTATTTTAAGAATTGTAAACGGAAATCCCAAATGGGAATGGAAGTTGCATTGAAATATTTGATACAAAACAGAAAAATTAGGAACCTTGGCTAAAAACCAAATAGCTGTGTTGACTGATTAAGTTGTGCTGCCATTCGTAATCGACCAACGAAACTTCGTGCAGACGGTGGTCAGTTCATACAATGTTGTCATTGAATTTGCCTAAAAATGTCTTGATCATTTTTATTTGGCAAATGAGTAAAATGAATGCATCTGACAATGGCACCATTGTCAGTAAAATATTTATATTGGCAACGCTGCTTACAATATTGTAAACGGGGGCGGTCATACTACAACAGCAAAACGTTGTATTTTAGTTATTGATTTTGTTGGTCAATATGTCAAAAACACAATCAACTTTTGACATTCCCTTCTCTAACACCCAATGTTCACGATGATTTAAAAGGCATGTCTTTTTGTAGTTCTTTTTAAAGAAACTTCCAACAACTTGTGAAATATTTATAATGTTTCTATTTTTGCTGATTTTTTTCTGTTTTCCTTAAGCGGCCCATACACTTGCAATTATCTATATGATATTGTATATGATATTGGCCTTATTATTATTTTGTCTTAAATTATGCAATAAGTCGCGCAACGGTTTTCATTCATTCAATAAAAAGGTAAACATAGCCCTAGGTCTACACTAAAGATAATTATCTCAGCAAGTTGGCAATAACATCGGCAGAATAACAGAGCAATATTTCTTATTGCTCAGCTTATGTTAAAGGCATGGGAAAACGTATTTATGTTAACTCATAGTTTGAAAAAATCAAGAAAGAAGGTGCAGTGTAAAAAATGGCAGTATCTTACAAAAATTATTTTTATTAATATAAATTCTTTCTTATTCGACTTAATTATTTAAATTAATATTAATTTGTTTAAGCTTGAGGTCATTTTTAATACAAAAATATTAATTTAATAAATTTTTTAATTTTTGTTAATGTAAAATTATTATTTTTTTATAAAAAAGAACTCGAACTTAAACAAATTAATATTAATTTTAACAAAGATTAACAAAGATCGAATAAGGAAAAAATTATAATTTTTGCAATTTTATTTTAGTGTTTATTTAATTTAATTATTTTACTACAATTATAATTTGCTGCAATTTCAAAAACTTAATTTCTTTCTCACACAATTTGCTTCTATTTTTTTTTCTCTTTTTTGCTTCTTTCTTTCAACTGACAACCAAATTGACGTTTTTTGTAAGCAATAATTGTCAACGAAAATGGACTTACAATTATTGCAACATAAATTGTTAGCAATAAATATGTACAAAAAATTGCTGTCTACATTAAAGATAACATAATTTTGACAATTACTGTAATATATGTCGCAATAATTATCTCTGGTATAGACGGGCAGTAATCTTTAGGAATAACATAAACAGCATTGTACAATGTTGCCAACACATTTCACTTTCTTTTCGTTGTGTAATAAAAATCAATGGTCTTTTGATTGTTGCCAATATATTGAGCCACAATCGTATATCACTTGCACATTGGTGATATAATTTTACAATACATAAAATTGAACAATTTTATTGCAAGTGTATGGCCGCTTTAGTTCCTTATTCGTATAAAAATATTTAAAATGTCGTTATTCCTTATAATTTATATATTTTATTTTTCTATATTTTCTATATTTTAGTAAGCTATTGTCACTTTGAACTAAAAATAAAATATAAATAAAAAGTTAAGTACAATGGGAAATGTCAAAAAAGAAACACAGAAAATACGATTCATGTTTTTCTACCCTGCTTACTTCTCTACCCCGATCGCTAGCAAACGAAAAAAGGCATGACGTGAAATCATCATGCAAATTGGATGTTAGAAAAATAAAAAAAAGTAGCTCAGATGTGCTTTCAACGCCACCCGAAAAATGAATTCGCCTTGAGTTTAACTAAACCGCTTTTCTTAGGAATTATTTTTCTCCCATTATTTCGTTTAAGCATTTTTATTTATATGTATGTAACTAAAATAATTTTGAAAAATTTTTTTGCTTAGAAAAATGCTTGTAAAAGCAAAATGCATGTTTTAAACCCGTTAATGATGAATGATGTTTTATATTCGACATCATGCTATTTACGCGATAAAACGTACATTTTTCATTTTTTTCTTTGAAGGTTTCGTTTCAATGAAAAATTCTAAAGAAAGAAATAGAATTAAATTTTAATAAAAATTTGGTTGCAATATGAACAATATAAAAGTTTTTATACATCAATGAAATGACAAAGGTATAAAATTCAATGGAACTCATAAATCATTTAATATTCAGAGAGAAAAATTGGGTTTCTTTTTGAGAAAAAGTGCTATGTTGGGAATAATATCTTTTTTCTATAGTACCTACTTTGTAGAAAAGCAGTTTAACCCTCGCCTTACCAATATCTACCCGGCTGACCAACTTATGCTTTGTTTTCAGGATAATATTTAAATCTATATTAAGTTTATTTTCATATCAACTTAAATCGTATTTAAATACAGATTGATTTTTTGAGTTTTGTTTAAAAAGTCATACTCAATTAAGATAAAAGTATGGTAGCACTACTAAATACAAAAAAGTAGCATAAAAAGTGTATATATTTACAAGGTGGCCTCCAAAAACCGTGGTTTGCTATTGCCTGTTGTTGTTGCATTGGTTTAATATTGAGACCATCTTGCTAAGTTTTTCCAATGGAAACTTAAAATGAATTTAAATGTACCACATCGGTAAATTAAGTTACATTGAAGTATTTAGTGAAGAAAAGGATTTTGTTTTTAAAACGTTTTTAAACATAAATGTGTTTAAATATCAATCAATCAAATTGGGCAGAAGTCTTGTTTCTTTAATAACTGGCATAAATTTGCTTTAGTTAAAAGGAAATTTTTGCTTACCAAAAAAAATTGTTAAGTTCTTTAAAAAAAAGCAAAAAAAAAATTTTTTTACTTGTTCATCGCCTATAATTATGTGGCAGTATCACCCAGGTGATAGATGATGTGCATTAAAGTCTTTGGTAAGGCGAAGGTTTGTCAAAACGGAGTCACTGTCGAATCTACTTGCAGCCTGTTTTGTGCTGATGTGTATAACATATAAAAGTATGCAGATTAGCTCAGAATCACTTTTTGAAGCGATCTTACAATATCCGTCCTTTTATCCCTCCGTAAACATTAATTAACAGGGCAACCAGAAATATGCTCTAAAAACACGTTTTATGCGCATTAAATATTAAAATTAAAATTGTTGAAAATATGCCCCAAAAAATTCAAAAATTGCTAATTTCAAAACAAAATATTCAACAATTTAATAACAGTTCCATTAAAAAAAAAAAAACAATCCTAAAATTATAACCGGTAAATCCCAACCACTTTATTCGTATTTACAGACGAATTTTTGGAGATTTTACCCTATTTGGAAACGAAGAGCAGTTATCGGCTCAAAAAAACAAAGTTATGTTAAGAGGTTATAATGCATATTAGAGTTATTTGTGCCGAATACTATCTAGATATTAACATCCAAATGGGATTTTTTGTCCCAAAGGGATTTTAGGGACGGTCCCTAAATTGTTTATTAATGTTAACAATTAAAAGGAAGTTAATGCTTTTTATAGATGAGAGTTATGGGCAAATGTAAACTGATTCGAAAATAATTTGATTTGCAGCAAAATATTTTTGGGGCGAACTTAATATAATTACCAATATAATTATGGGACGGAGGCCCTATGCTCCTTATAGGAACTAAAGGAACCGATATTTATATATATAATTATGGAGTTGGTTTACGGACACAACGAGTTTAATTTGAAAAGAAGTTTTTATGGGGAATATTCTGACCATTTACATAGACTTCGTTCTTGGTACAATTAAAATCATCTGCAAGATTGCAACTTTTAATATACGCACAAAATTAACATAGACAGTCAACCTGCTAAAAAAAATTAATGGTTATCGTTAGGTCACTTTAAAAAGTGATTCTAAATCGACCGGGATACTAAAGAACTGGTCCAGATTTCTTTGTATTACACACACCGCCAAAAACATATAAAATTGAGTTTTGCTTATACATAAAACTTTGTCTTAAAATTTTGGTGTAAAACTTAAATGTACATAGATGGCGAAATTGAAGCAACACGTTGGGTATACAGAAATATATACCAAACAGAAAATCCAAAATTTCGCGCAAAAAATTTTTTTGCTCCGAAAACTCTTGCAGTCATTTAAAAAAATGTATAAAAATATGCCTGAAAAAGGCAAATTATGCGCTTAAAACTTAAAAAATGCTGCAAAAAAGCTCATTCAACAAAATTATGCAAAAAAAAAAATGCTGCAAAATTCCTAAAAAGTCCTAAACGGGACTGGAAAAGTGTTTCTGCCTTCATTGGTCGCACAAGGAAAAACAGGCAATTGCATATTTTTGGTTTCCCTGTTAATTAACCGTTTAAATAAAAATGTTGCTTAAAAATAAATTTTCCTTGAATTTTTTTCTGCAGTTTTTTGCTTAACAGGTACACAAATTAAAAAAAGTATCATTAAAAATAAAGATAATAGTGTATAGATTAATTTAAGAGAAAAACCCCAGATGCAGGGACGGGAAAAACACTTTTGTGTCCTCCTCTCTTATACGAAAATTCTTAAAGTCTCTTGCTTATTTCTATGGCGTTGTGTGAAAAATGTTTGCTCTAATGTGCAACCGGCAGATCAATCATTGCATTTTCACAGGATCCTTATGTGTTTACCAAGTTTTAAAAGATTTAAGTAGCGTAATAATAATCTTTCACAGGTAAAGAATGTCTAAAAAGTTTTATAAGAATTTCGCCCTAAAATAGTTTAGGCCAAATAATGCGCAGACGATTAATTCTATAAAAGCTATTAAGTCATGTCAAAATTTGGCTGGTGGTTTCAGAACTAGCAGTTGGTCTATATAAATCTGCTTCCTACAAAATCACTTCAGACAGTTATATCTCCTGTAGTTGTAGATATATGACACAACAAACTCTTACATTAATCTTAACCTTAAACACATTATTTTATTGTTATGTGTCCATTATTGGCCATGGGTCTCAAAAATTTGTCAGTTAATACTTCTGTGTAGGGTAACGAATGGTGGGCCTTAACCAACTGCTGTTTTAAAAAGCAGAATTATCGAAAATATATATCCCCTGTAAAACCCTTTTCGTCAAAAGTACATTTTTTAAAAAGTCTACATCCTTTGTCAAGAGTACCATTTTATATGAGTACTAGCAGATGGCCCTGCGTGTGTTACTACGCCATAAAAAAGAAATACATTTTGCTTATAATATTAGTAGGAATCTATCTATGTTTAAAATTTCATTAAAATCTCTGAGGTAGTTCCAAAGGGGCAGAAATGTTCCCCACCTCCCCTCGTGCTCTTGTTTTAAAAAATAAATGAATACTTGTTTGTTCATAGAAAATAGTCATCCATCTATGTTTTAAATTTCATTAAAATCTGTTTATAGCTCCGGAGGGGCAGTAATTGCCCCCAATCTTCCCTCGTGGTCCGAAAAAAAAGTGAAGCCTAAAATCATCCCTAGGAAATTACCTTTCTAATAAAACCGGTTTGATGGTGGTTCCAGAGTCTACACTGAAAGAATTTTCTTCACAGATCCAATGGATGTTGGCATTAATCCAATGAATAATTACCTATGTAACTCTTCATTGGATTAATGAAGAATGTTACATTAGGCCCCCGTTATTGAAATGTTTCATAAAATCGATGAACATTTTGCATTATTTTAATGTCAGACTATTTGTCAAACGTTTAAAAATTTTTTTCATTATTTTAATATAAATGCTTTTATATTTGAATGCAATGTTTAATTTAATCAATGGCATAATTCATTAAACTAATGATTAAATTTTGTAAATTTTATGCCGGTCTCTTTTTAGTTTAGTGATTGTTATGGTTATATATTTATGTTTATTTATTTCAGTTATTTTTTCAATACGCGTTTTGAGTTGTTGTTGTTTTTTTTTATTTTTTTTTTTATTCCTGTTTCAAATCATCAAAGTTATATTAATTTTATATCGTATTTATATTTCTGTTACATCATATTATTTTCTACTTTCATAAGCTTACTTTTAAGTAAATTGTATTTAATTAACTGTCCAGCCCGCGACGACCTTCATCTGCCTTCTTTCCATTTTACTGGAATTTACTAATACGTAAATTTTGTGCAAATATCGTTCCTTAGTGTTCGGTTCGGTAGATTTGCGGAAAACACAAACGCTAACAAACGCTGAAGTTACAAAAGATTCCTGAAAAATATTTGAATATTTTTATTTATAGTTTATTTTAATCTTTAACCCCCTATTAAAATAATGTATATAAATTAGTTTCATTTTTCTTTTGAAAGAGATATTTAGTTGTCATTAATTTAATAATAAATTTTAACGCAATTACGAAACTCAATTTCGTAGTGTTAATGAAATTGCTTCATTATATTTGTAAAATTTCATTCCCATTATGCAATTTTTCATTGGATTAAAGAAAATTGAAATGAAATTGATTCATTAGATTTATGAATCATAATTCTTTCAGTGTATAGAGGACATAAAAACATTTTTTGTATTTTATAGCATGGGCCATGTTTCATAGTTTATAGATTTAAAAAAAAGTAAACAATCAAAAAAAATGTTTTATTATTATTTTTTCATAAATTTCTTACAATGAAATTTTTGTGTCCTTTTCTTCAACAAAATGTTCATTCAATTAAGGGCTTTGGGTCACTAATAACACCAATTTAATTTAAAAGCAGTATGATTTAAAGAATTTCTCTTGAAAAAATCTTACATTAAACGCCATCGTTTATCATCTAATTTTCTTTTGTTTTCTATTGTTTTCCTTTATATTACTAAAATTACAAAAGATGTTATGTGGATAGTTATTGTTCTGTTTATCATTTTAGATCGAATAACAGAAAAGAAAAAATATAAAAAAAAATCCCTCAAAAAAAAGGAATAAAACAAATAATACAAAAGACAGAAAAGGTTACAAATGCACCTTTAATGTTCTGCAGCAAATCAATAATTGTTAATGTTCAAATATGTTCATTGTACACACGCTTTTATGTTCGTTACACTGTGATTTAGTTGAAAAGGAAAATTAAGCATTTTTTAAGCTTATCTCCTATTAGCAGTTTGATTCTTGATTAGATTTGATCATAATTTTACACAAAAAAAAAGAAAACAAAAAAATGATTTAAAGACACCATCCCTCCGTTTTCCCTCTTCATGTAGACAGCAGTTTTTTTTTAAAGAAAACGAAGGGTACCCTCTTCATGTAGACAGCAGTGTATTTTTTAAAGTCTTTCATATTTGAAAAAATGTTTGTACGTTTTTAATATATTGTTAAAATCATTTTATGAGCGTTTCTAATTTATAAATACACATGATGGACTCGTTTGCTTCATCTACTCATTCCGTTTTTTTTTTACTTTTATTGTGGCATATAAATACTTTGGATCTTGTTATTAAAGATTATACAAATTTTTTATGGTTTAACAATAACAACAAGAGCGTTAAACATTTCTGAGAGTTCAATTACATCTTTGTGCTGGGCTTTGTTTATAATAAAAGATATTTATTAATATAAAGGTGTTTTTTTTTATTAAAATGTTGTTTTTTTTACTAAAAAAGTACTCCTTCACAAGTTAAAAGTACATTTTTTTTCAAAGGCTCATATTATGGTTCACAACTCAACTCAGTTGAGTTGTAAATAAAACAACTGGTTGTGTTGAGTTGTAATTTTTTGATAGTTTTGTTCGTCGCAATATAGAAAAGTTATAAACCATAATAAAGGATCCGCCAAATAACTTTTTTTTTTTTGAAAATGCTATAAAAAAAACTACTGAATATTTTCTGAAATTTCTTTTTTTATTTGAAAGTACAATCCTTCCGGTTAATAATGGAAAATAATTTCATTTAAATGGCTGCCTCGGCTGGCCATGCAGCAGCCTACACGATCGGTCCAATTTTAAGCACATTATCGATTGTGTGCAGCTGTATTTCACCAATAACTTCACGAATATTGTCCTTTAAAGCGTCAATTGTCTCTGGCTTGTCGGCGTAACACTTATCTTTGACGGCACCCCACAAATAATAGTCCAACGGCGTCATATCGCAGCTCCGAGGTGGCCAAACGATATCAGCTCTGCGGCTGATAATGCGATCTTCAAAACCAGGGCGCAAAACATCGAGTGTAGCTTCGGCTGTGTAGCACGTAGCGCCGTCCTGTTGAAACCAAATGTTGCCAATATCTTCCTCTTCAATTTTTGTGAACAAAAATTCGTTCAACATGGCCCGATAACGATCGCCATTGACTATAACGGCCGCTCCTTGCTCATTTTCGAAGAAAAATGGCCCAATTATGCCTCTGGACCAAACTCCGCACCAAACAGTGACTCGTTTTGGGTGCATCGGCTTTTCAATGTATGCGTGCGGGTTTTCTGTGCCCCAAATGCGACAATTTTGCTTGTTTACATACCCGCCAAGATCAAAATGAGCTTCATCTGAAAAGATAATTTGTTTTGGCAAAATCGGCATCTTCTGTAAGTCGATCGCAGGCCCACTTACGAAGCGTTGTTCAAGCGTATACACAACCATATTCGTTCAGCGGAATGAGCTAAGTGTTACCATTCACGAAATCAGTACTAGTTGAAAAAAAACGTTAGATGGCGGACGTGTTACAATAATTACAATCCAACCGAGTTGCAGTGAAAAAACTGGCGCTATCTTGCAAAAATTATTTTTATTAATATAAATTCTTTTTTATTCGTCTTTATTATTTAAATGTATATTAATATGTTCAATTTGTTTACCTTTTTCTACTGTTCAGGTCCATAGGTAGCAAACCGTTAAAAATTCAAGGAAACAATCAACCACAAAAATGTACCTAAGGATTCAACATACAATTCACGCGATCACGGACCGACCGCAACATCACAGGCAAAGCAGTAAACACAGAACACGCATCAAGGGACGCAGCCCACAATATAAAAAATTTTCACTTTTGCGGCTACCTAAGCGCTACCTAAACGGTGTTAAGAATCATTCCTAGGAAATTATATATCCTAGAAAGTTGTTTATTTAGTTCTAAGGTACATTTTTGTAGTTAAATGTTTTCTTGAATTTCGAACGGTTTGCTACCTATGGACCTGAACAGGGAAAAAAGGTAAAAAAAATCGAATTTTTTTAAGTTTTTTGCGATTTTGATCTTGAAGATGAAGTTTTTTTGATTTTATATGTTCACAATTTTTGTTCTTAATGGGAAGAGCTACAACTTTTTCTCAAAGGGTTAATCAAAATTCCGAACGGTTTCCAAGATATGAGCCTGAGAAAATGATCACTTTTTTGCAAAAATGACACCGAGGCCCTAAATCTTTAAGTTCCCATAAAAAAGTGCATGACTTTCGGCAAAACTGGAAGACACTGGTCTTTTTTTTTGTCCTTTATGGTGAATTATTGTCCATATATGGTTATTTTGCCATATATGTAATTAGGCTAAAAATTTTTTATTTAATTTTAACTTAAAAATATTCATTAATTCGAGTTGCATTAATAGTTAGAACTGTATGTTTGTATTTCTAGGTGAACCAAACATAAAAAATAATGCATTAGGAAAAAATTTAATAAATCTTTAACTTAGGGCCAATTTCACCAACTGTATTTAAATATCAATTCATATTTAAATACAGATTTTCATATAATTTTGTTTTTGCTTTGACTTGAAAAACAAAAATTGTTATTTAAATACAATTGGTGAAATAGGGCTGTAAAAGATCCAGGCACTTAAAGTATTTCTTAAAAAATTTCTGAACTGATAGCCTTGAAGTAGATTTTACCCTTCTTGGATAGACCTCCTAAAAGTATGCTCAATTTCATTTCAGTTTCTAATTATGCACCCAAAAATATTCTGATTTATTTTTCCACTGTATTCTTTTTTTCTATATTGTAAATCTTTGTTTAAATCATGCGAAACTTTTCTAAAGATTTCATTTAACCTGAACGTGTGTTCATGGCCATTGTAATTTCTCCGATAGCAGAGCACTACTGCTTGCTTACTTAAGTATACTTTACATTTCAAAGCCATTAAATTTGTTTTTGTTTTCTTTTCTGGTACAAACTTTTTGGCACCCAGATTGTTGTTGAGATTCATTTTTAATTTACAAGTTGTTTGTAGAATTTGACATGTTTTTATTTTTCTTCATCGTTTACGGTTTGTTTTTTTTGATTTGTTGTTTTGTTGTTTTGCTTTTTTCGATATTGATTGATGGTTTATTGTTGTAAATATATTATACTAAAGTATACTTTTTGGTATTTTGGCCTTAACTCTGCTAAATGCAAGGACGCTTTAAAATTGAATTGTATTATTTTTATTTATCCTGCCACCACCCATTACACTTTGTGATTTAATAACTTTAATTCGTATTTGATATTTTCGAAATGATGCTCTAAGGAGATTTATATTTAAACAAAAAGTTCTATAGAAAACGGTTGCATTTTAATTTTGAACAAGTGGCAAATGGCATCTGAAAGCGCCCCTTCTTCCTCTCAAAAGCATATGATTAATGCATAGTTTTAGGGGTTTGAATCTGGATGCTTATTAACTGAGCCACCCATTTGGGTCCTTATGAGGAGCAAAGTGGTTTTAACGATGTCCGTCTGGCTGTTGAAATGGGCTTTCCGCAGACCCCAGAAGTGATGGGATCCAGGCTGTTATATATTTATGGCACATATACATATGAAGTTCATTAAATTTAGCTATTGAAATTCAGATCCATAAATTACTGATATATAAGCAGAAAACCAAGATTGCCTCTAACTTTCTGTCATAAAATCTCCTTGTTGTTTTATGTGTAAACTTTTTCTTTGCTTTTTTACACAAAACAAATACATTAGCCCAATTCACAATCTTGTGCAAATGGTCTTGCATCGTAGCATTTGCAAAATGGTATAGTAAATACTATAGCATACTTTTGGGGTTATAGTAAAATGGAATAGTATATTTTTACTCTACACCAACAAAATATACAGCAATGCACTTGCTACTCTTTTGCAAATATGCAACGCCTAAAACCAATAGTTTATATTTACTCGACTTATGCAACACTTGATTGCAAACCGACAGCTAACACTCAGTGAACCAAGCCGATCTGCAAAATGGTATAGTATTTAATAAAATCCCAAAAGTATTCTACAGTATTTACTATACCATTTTGCAAATGCTACGATGCAAGACCATTTGCACAAGATTGTGAATTGGGCTATTCATTATTTGCCACTAAACAAAAAATTTACTCAACATATTTTGTTTCTTTTTTTAATTTTGTTTGATAATGTGTGGGTGAGTGGGTGAGTGGTCTAAGATGCTGCATGACGCTATGTGAAGAGTATTAAAGATTCGGCACAACCGAGTATAGCACCCCTACTTGTTTATATTAATTTGTTTTATTCATAAGATTTTTTATTCTCATTTCTTTTCATAACTAAATTTATTCAAAATTATTGTCTATTGTGTTTCTGTTTTTAAAACTTGGAAAAAAAATTAAAAAAAAACCTTTTGACGCCAAAAAGTCTTTGTCTATAAATGGAGGCCACTAAGCAATAAAGACAACATTTTTCTTTTTGTTTTATTTCATTTGGTGTAGACTTTTAGGCTGTTCTTTTGTGGTAGCACAACTCATTTTCATTATTTTACGAGTATGTCCTTTTTTTTATTAAAATGTGAATTTAAGTTGTACTACGAGTATTTTCCCCCTTTTTGTGTTTATGATTTCAGTATTTTAAGTGTTTTCTCTTTTATAGACGAATATTTACATTTTTCTATTGCGGACGAAGAAGGAGTTCAATGAACTTAAATCTAAAATAAAAATGAAAAAAAGTTAATTGTAGAAGAACACAAAGAAGCAAACAAATTTACGACTTTAATTTTATTTTTGAAGTTTATTTTACTGCTAATTTTATAAGTTTTTGTTTTTTTCTTGTAATTTTTATGTCTTTTGCGAAGAGGAATCTATTTTATGATCCTTTTAAATAAATTAAATGAAAATTTAATTTGAAATTAAAGAAACGGTTTTTGGTAGTTAGAAAATAACTTTCTAAAGACGTAAAAGAATTTTATACTCTGACGCAAGCTGTTATTGTATTCATGAATTGTTTGATATCTTTAACCCTTTCGCACCTATTGGGACATATGTATCCCACTGAATGTTCCCAGAGTAATAGTATTACAGTTTTTCACTTAAAATGATTCAAAACTGTCCCATTTAGTTATTTAGACGTTTAAGTACAAATACTAAGCAAAGTCTTGCTTATTAGCAATACACGAGTTGTTTGGAGGAGTTTTTTGATCAGTTATCTAAAATGTATGAACTAGACCGTAATTCACAGAAATGGTAGAATAAAGTTTTTATAAATTGGTGATGTCAGCTGTAAATTCGTGGATCATATATATGAATTTACATCGTAAAATGAAACTTATTTCTTGATTTTGTATACCCATTTGTGTATGTTTACGATTAATGGGACTTATATGTCCCATGCCAAACTCCTGATGGGACATATATGTCCCACCCCAAGTCTCTTCCCTGGGTAGGGGCACACAAAAAAAGATAAATATTAGTTTAATATGCATATCTTTGTAAAAATAGACCATTATAAAAGCTTGAAAGTAACTAAACGTCTCCCGTACGAAAAGGGTTAAATATACCACTGCATATTATCAGGCGTATAATATATCTAATATAATAGTATAGCACTTCAAGACGCCTACAGTCTTATTACAAATTTTATAGCATATAATTGTACTGTTTTCTTTTATTATATTTCATAATATACTTTTAGGTGTTTATTTATTTTACTACCTACAAGTACGCAATATCGCCTGCTCATATGCTTTACTATTAAATTATTTTTAAAAAGAACAAGTAAGTTAACTGCTTACTTTATGAAATTTTGTATATTGTGTTTTATACATATTTACTTTAGTGCTT
Organism: Pollenia labialis; assembly: GCA_949318255.1. Lineage (NCBI taxonomy): Eukaryota > Metazoa > Arthropoda > Insecta > Diptera > Polleniidae > Pollenia > Pollenia labialis. Next base: position 132,560,069 of record OX439140.1, read on the forward strand.
TTATAATACAATGTTTTTAATTTTCTTTTTCTTTCTTTTTCTTTATTTGTATTTCCAGGGCTGTAACAGATCCACGTGATGGACGTCGTGTAGCACTAAAAAAACTTCCAAATGTCTTTCAATCATTGGTTTCATCAAAACGTGTTTTCCGCGAATTGAAAATGTTGTGCTTTTTCAAACATGAAAATGTAAGTAAACTTTAATTTATAAATACTTTAATGTAATTAAAATGTATGTGCAGTAATTTAAAGGAATTCATTGTTGTGAAACGTTCTAATAAATGTGGAAGATATTCTTAAAGATAAATTTTAAATATCCACTCAGTGATAACGACGAAAAAAATACTGAAACTTTCCCAATAAAATTGAGCGTAATTAAAACAAATTATTAGGATAGATTTGATATTCCTTGAAATTAGTAGTTACTTTTAGGGTGTGTATTCTTAAACATAACATTATAATTTAATTTTTAAGGAACTACTGTAAAAGAGATATTTTGGGTTAGACCAAAAAATGTGGCTTTGCAAGAATTTCAAAACCCACGTTGGGTTTTTTAATTTTATTTAGGATTTTGGAACAAAAGAATGATGGGAGACTATTGCTCTAATACGTGAAACCGAACCAACGAAATAGAAACGACGTTCAAATAACGCCATTCACTTTTGAAAATTCATTGATTTTTAAATAAACTAGTGAATTTTTATGTAAAAAATGAATAAAAACATTTTTTGTATCTCGATATTTGATTGCCCCAGTCCGAAACCTCGTTGGCTAGTGTTATTACTTTACATCTCTGTCTACAATCTCATTCTGCTTTTCAAATAGATTTCCAGTAAATATTTCTCTTTAAATTTACATATAAATACATACTTAAATACGTACATTTGGGCATAAATACATATACATTTCTACATATATTTAAGTAATATTATTTATTGGCATGTTATACTTTACATAATATCCCGTTATTCAAAAAATAACATGTGTAGCCTACTTTCAGGCTTAACATAAAAGCTGAAACCATAATCTAGTTTAGTGCAGTCAAATATATATTTTATACACTTTATTCCTCACTTTATTTAATTTAATTTATTTAATTTATTTTGTATTCTTTACACTTGTGTTAGAAAATTTATTCATGTTTATCATTTTCAATTAATTAAAAAAAAAACATTTTCATGCATTTAATCAATGTAATAGTTGTGGTGTTTTTATTTAACATTTAATATTTAGATACATATTCACATTCAGAGTTCTCTTAATTGGGTGTGTGAGAATGTAGGCAAAGACAGCCCAGTCGGCCCCAATAAAGCACTCCTTACAGGAAAATTATAATAATAAAAATAAAAAAAATTCTTGTAGTCTTGAAGGGATAGATGTGGTTAAAGCACATACCTACATATTGTAACAAAATTAATACATAAACTTTCCCTGTAATAGGTGTGTACATAATATATTGTGCACATTAGAACAATAAATATTATTGAACGTATACAAAGTGGGGGAAAAAAGAGTATACAAATGGGCCAAATAAAAGGCCTTCTGCAAAGTCAAACCATTTGAAAGTAGCAAAGAAACTCAAATAATCTTTTTATTGTAAATTACTGATGAATCTTACAAAAACGCATTTGAAATCCTTAATAAGTCACATTGGCAAGCATTTAAAGGCCTTCACTTAAAACCTTTTCTTAGTTACAACCCTGTCATAACTGCTGTTTCAGAAAACCATATTGTTGGTTAGAACAGTGTGAATGAGGGACAACCCAGTGTGGTTTCAATTGTTTAAGTGTGTTACTTTGGTTAACACTGGACACCTTTGGAATATACAATTTATACACATTTTAAGTTCGAAAACATCTATAGAATTTCTAATATTTGTATTTATTTATTTTGCCTTTCAACAGGAAATACAAATGTTTCAATATCTTTTTTTAAAGGAAATATGTACATGTATTTACACCTTAATTCAGGTGAACAAATTGATGGGATTTTTTGTAAATTTCTTTTATGGAAATTATTTAACAAAAAAAGCAACTAAATATTTGTTATTGTTAAATATGTGTTTGGCTTTAGGTAATTGAAATTGTAAAAGGTTTTACTTAAGGCATATTAAGAAATGTTTTTGTGATTTTAGGTGGTGTAGAAGGAAGTTAAAGAAAGTTCGAAAGTTTTGTGTGAAGCTTTTTGAAACAAAGTTTGGAAAAGTTTTTAGCTTTATTTGGTAAATTTAAAAGATTTTGCTTATCGTACTTAATTTTCAATTTTTATTCTTGATAAAAACACTGAAATTTATTGTTGAAGGGTTAAGCTATTCCTATGCTCATTTCACAGGTTGCTTAGGCCAGATCGTAAGGAAACTTCATCCAAAGATTTTAGAAAAACTAAAGATATTAAACAAATAAAACTGTTAAGCGAATAAGAATTACAAGCAACAGCTTTACTTGTAACAATATCAAAGCTTAAACAAAAACAACAACAATAAACAGTGAGTTTATCTTTTCTTACATTCCCCTATACAATTGGTTGGAATTCTTTGATAATTTATTTGATAAATACAATTTTGACATTTTCCATCGGTCTAAACAGAACATCCGGCAATATGTTCCCTCATTACTGGCGGATATTCTCTTTGAGGATATCAAGAGAAGGAGGCTTGTTGTCATAGACTCGTGACATCACAAAAGCCCACAAAAAGAAGTTTAAAATAGTTAAATTGGGCGATCCTGCCGTCCAGTGCAAATCACGAAAACGAGAGATTAAGCAACCCGAAAATGAAGACCTCTGAATTTCGGTTGGAGGTCGTGTGGTATAGGACGTTATCCATCCTGTTGGAACCATATGTTTGCTAGTCCCAATTCTTGCAGTTGAGACAGAAGTATGTCGTTAAACGTGGCTATGTAGCGCTCGCCATTCACAGCAGTCTTTTGGGCCGCAGCCACCTAACCTACGGTAGATTTGAGCGGGTGTATTGGCGTGTGTTATACACGGATTTTCACTATCCCAAAAGCAATAATTCTGCTTATTCACTTAAACAGAAAGATGGAAATGAACCTCGTCGATTGTAATGATTTTCGTTATAAAATTTCGCAACAATCGAGGCATTCATTCCGTATTTTGCATCTGTTTGTTTCACAAACGTCAAAGCAGGACTACATTTACCGCCATATGCAAAAATTTTTGCATATTTCGATAGGGTGATGACTTTTGCTTTACCTTGTGTAAAACAGATTATATGAAAAATTACCTTCAGTTAAAAGAATTTAATAATAATGGCTGATTTTCCCTAAGCTTTTTTTTTATTTAAGAAAAAACATTTATGTCCATCAATTATAAAAATTTCTAGCCCCTTGCAACAAATCTACAGTTCTATATTTGTAATCAAATTTTCTACATTCGAAGTGTTTAACTTTAACAAGAATTACCTTGTGCTATAACAGAATGCCTCAAAAAACAATAACCTAGAACACTAGATTCTTAGCTTAAAGGACAGACGTGTCTAAGATTTTCATGAGCACCTTTCATATGGCCTGATCTCATGGTGAATCTTAACGACTGGTTGACAAAAAAGGTGTTTACCAACCACCTCTGAGTGTAAGATCAACTAGCAAGCACAGCCAATTTGTATGCATAATACGTCAAGATTATACACTCGCTTCTTTTGGAGCTACAGCTATTAAAAGTCCCGATGCTAGCACCATCTGTTGAGTTGATCCTTAAGATGATACACGCAGAGAAAAAATATGGTTGGGCATGGTTACGGCAACCACACTGTGTTTATTGTAACAATATATTGTTGTTGTAAACAAATAATTGTTATTTTTATTAAATATCAGCAATATTATAGTTACTGTAAACATATTAATGTTTATCGCAATTATAAATTTGAGTATTGTTGACCGAAAAATAATTATTTTTCTAACAACTAAATTATGATAACTTTCAAAACATATTATATTACTCACAGCCATAACATGATATTTAATAGCCATAACATGATAACTTTATATACATTTATCATAATAAGTTAAAGATGCAATCAAAATATCGTTACTCTAATAATATTTTGGTATCGCCATTTGTAAAATAATTTTGTATCAGTTGTGTCGTGTTTTACATAAACATATCGAATTATTTGTTAGTGAGTGGCTAAATAATAAAAAACTAACCATTAAAATAAACAAGAAATTAAAAAAAAATAAAGAAGAATATTAAAAAAGAAATAACAAAATAACCATTAAAATAAACAAGAAATTAAAAAAAAATAAAAAAACATTAAAAATCGGTTGTAGTGTCACAAAATAAAATATCTTTGCTAAAAAATTTTAATAATCTTAAAGTGGTGGAAAAATTTGTGAAATATTGGTGCAAAATATTCACCATTACTGGTAAGTTTTGTGTTATTTTAAGAGAAAAATAATGAAAACTCCATAAAATAATTTATAAATAATTGCGACCTACGACAAAAAGATTACAGTAACTATATTATGTTTTTTATTTTATCATAAGTATTTTTTTCCAATAAAAATATTATTTTTAAAGTTGTATCATATTATGATGTAAAAAATTTATGTATAACAGTTCATATCACTTTGCAACATAATATGATTACTTCTAAACTTATTATGATTGACATGACAATAATATGATTACTTCTAAACTTATTATGATTGTCATGACAATAATATGATTACTTCTAAACTTATTATGATTGCCATGACAATAATATGATTACTTCTAAACTTATTATGATTGCCATGACAGTAATATGATTACTTCTTAACTTATTATGGTTACCATCACAACAATATGATTACTTCTTATCTTATTATGATTACCATGACAGTAATATTATAACTTCTTAACGTTTTATGATTAACAGGATAACAATATGATTAAGAGAAAAATATTATGATGTAATATTACGAACATATTTGGTCATAATATGATTTAATAACAATCGTAATATGTTGACTACAATCATGAATCTTATCATAATATGTTGCTCTTAGAATATGTTTACCACAACCATGTTTTTTCTTTGCGTGTACGTAGAAATACCCGCTTAGAGGACAGTTATTAAAAAATTTAAAAACTCTAAACTTTTTAAATTTGACGCCAATATCAAGATATAATAAACACACAATAAGTTTTCTTGGTCAAGTATTAAATTAATTTTCATGAGAGAACTTAAATAAGAAAACTTGCTGTGTGTAAACAAAGCCGAACAAATGTTAAGCTTACAAACATTGGATTTGTTTTTTTTTTATCAGGCAACCGCCGACTATGTATAGCTCCTAAAACCTTATACCGAAGGAAAACGACTAGAGAATAAACTCCTGAAAATAAAAGTTTCTGTGTTGAAATGTGCTGGCAACATTGTACAATGTTGTTTTGCTTATATCGAGTCATTCCCGCCAAAACAGCTTAAGTGGCAAAAACAAAATTTTACAAAAGGTTTTTTTATGAAAATTTCATATGAAGGTTGTCGCTTTAGATAAAATTGTTTTTGCTATAAAATTGTAACGTGAATATGACATTTTAGGCAGTGTTACCAGTGAAATTCCGAGAAAATTACATTTAGATTACCAAAAAGATAAATTTTGAGAAAAAAATTGAAAATTTTTTAACGTTTAACATTTATTAACAAAACATTTTTATTTTATATTTAATGAATATTGTAAAGAAAATGATGTCATATAAATTCATTTCAAATATATTTAAGTCGTAAATATTAGGTAGGTATGTAATTTTTAATAATATCTGGATGTTATCAAAACAAATTTATTTGTATAAAAATTTAACACATACACAAGAATAAGAAGACGACAGGTCAACTTCTTTTTAATTCCCTTTTAAAGATGCCAATATATTCACACGCAGCAATCGGTTTCAACTTTTTTCGGTACAAAACAACAACAATTTTATTAATAGCGAATCAAAGAGAAAAAGAAAAGAAAACAAATTACATGCAGCCATCGTTGTGCATATACCAACGAATAAAAATACAAAGCGTACTGACCGAGTGCAGGCATCTCCGTACTTACCCCCTTTCTTCTTTCTTCTCTCACCTAAAAACATAAGAGTTGAGCATCAAAAGATGAAACGTGTGAAAGCAGACTAAGAAAACATAACAACAAAATACTTGTTATTTTTGTATTTAATTGTCACTGTTTTTTTTTAGTATTCATAACGAAAGGATAACTTTAATAAACTTTGACAAAGACGGAAAGTTTAATATTTTATTCCTGTACAGTTTGCGTACTGATTCAAAAGATTACAAAAAAATGTACCTGAAGTAATCAAAAGATAAAAAAATTTATCCTTCTTATCCTAATGGCATCACTGATTTTAGGAGATGATGCAAGCGTTGCCAATTAAGTATTTTATTAAATAAAACGAAAATTGCAAATGCTGTCGCCTAAGCTTTTTTTTTGCGGTAATGCCTCAATTTGCTATATTTTTTTGAATGAAAGTTACCACTTATTATACAATAATATTATAAAATGGCTGGGGCGCTTAACACCATGTTTCACCATACATACTGATTTCATTCGTCTAACTTTCTTACGTGCATTAACGACTATAAATATTAATAATAATAATAAAAATAATAAAGAAATGCAACAAAATGCACAAAAAAAATAAAATAAAACAACTCGTAACACCCACTTCAAATTTTGCAAATACGTAAGTAAATACGGCCGCCAAGTATGATACCATATTGCATGACGTTGTCACTTTATGGCAAGAACAAACAAACAAACATGTTGTCAACAATTTAGACACAACAATTACACACAGTTACGTGTATTTGCAAAATATTGCGATATTGTAGGTATCATTAAGTAGCCAGCCCAATAGGAAATTAAGGAGTATTCTGTTTTATTAACTTTATTGTAGCTGTCACAACATAACAATAGTTTTCTCTTCAGACATATTATTAGAAGTTCTTGTCCGTTTTGCTTTCTGTCGCAAGGCATTATTCGTGAAGCGGACAACACAAAAAAATATTTTTCCGAAATTCTTTGATTCTTTAATATCGAATATTGCAGTTTTTGAAAATATTTTTTTTTTTAATTATTCAGCCTTATTGTGGTTGTCGTTTTCGTAAACAAACGTGTCGTTTTTTGTAGTAGATTAAAGAACACATGGTGTGTATTACTTTAATCTATTACACAGTCGTATACGACAACGACAACCACAAAAAATAAAACAATAAAATTCAGATAAGTTATTTTTATAGAAAATCGTTTGACCTCTAAAAAAATTTAAGAAAAATTAAAAGAGGACAAGTGGAAGGAAACGCTTATCGAGCTTAAAGTCGGAACAAAAAGGAAAAAAATTGCCAAAAAAAAACAATACCACATAGTTTCTCCTAGAGAGGTTAAAAGTATAAGCGGCATCCTTAATTTTTCTTTCCCGAACATACCCCCAATCGTCATATGTTTAAGGCGCCTACATACAAAATCCATCTTTGTGCATTATACATTTCTCAACAAAAATGGACATTTGGTATGGTATGGTCATACTTATTTATTTCCGCCTACGATTATTTTAATTTTTATTGGAGAGTGGTGTGCTTTCAAACACTATACTCAATTGTTGTGTACTTTTCTTAAACTGCTAAGAAAGTGCGGAAATGACTTGCGTTTGTCTCCATTTCCATTAGCTCATGCTTTACTTTTACCCCTTAGTTTTGCCAATTCTGTCTTATCCCAGCAAACATTTTATGCCATAATCGAATCTTTAAGGAATCAGCTTCACGAGCAAATCTCTTGACATTATGCTTTACTTTTTCATTATCCTTTCCTACTGGTCTCAAATTAATGTATTTTTTCTCCATCATATGTATAGTTTTCCGTTGTTTCTGCTGTCATTTCTGGTTCATTCTTAACATTAAGATAATTGTTGCACGTGTGTGTTGTATGTATGTACGAGTATTATAATGCGGACACTTGGTAAATAATTTACAATCTTATTTATTCAAATTACAATTTCAGTTTATATTTTTTGTTTGTCTTATCGATTGATTTTATTCTTGATTGGCACAGCATAAAATGGAAAAATACTAATACTAAAACTGTTAATTTAAATTTATTGGTTTAACACCCTGCTGTTTAAGTTTGAAAACTTATTTAGAATGACAAATTTTAAACAGTTTTTTTCTTTAGTTGCCGAATATAATAATTTATGGTTTATTAATTAATTACTGCAAATCTATGGGGAGTCGTCAATTATAAGACAAAACAAATTAAAAAATTTTGGGCAGCGTTGCACAAAAATGTCGCACTACTCAAGTGGTAAAATAGAAAAGATTAAAGCGCTATTGATGTTGTCTAGTTGTTAGCATTTTTCCCCCTAAGGTTACCTTTGAAATGATAGCATTTTCTGCAAAAGTTAAGAATTTTTATTAGACCAAAAATAGCTTTCTTACAAAAGATACTTTGAAACTGGGAATTATTTCCTTCTGAAGGTTACTTTATATTATACTCAACATTTTTTTATTTTTCGAATTTATTCTATGAGCTAAATTTCAGTTATGTATTTTATAAAGCTTTTTTGTAATAGTCATATTCCTTCAATTTTTCAGAAATGACTTTATACACTCATAGAATAAATTCGAAAAATAAAAAAATGTTGAAAAGATACTTTGTTTTATAAAAAAAGGTACTTTTTACAAAAAAGTGCTTTATTACAAAAAAGTACATTTTTATTACAAAAAGTTACTTTTTACAAAAAGGTTATTTTTACAAAAAAGGTACTTTTTACAAAGAGGTACATTTTTACAAAGAGGAACTTTTTTTTACAAAAAATAACTTGTTTGCTAAACGGTACTTTTTTTACAAAAATTAAGTAAATAAGTCTTTATTTTTAAAGATTTATGTTCTATGAACCTAAATACAGTGCAGTGAAAAGTAATAAGGAACCTTAAAATTTTTATATTTCGTTTAACTTGTATTCAACTGTATACACAAAAATAAGATATTTACATAATCTTGAAGATTAATCTAGTTATATTGTCTATTGACAAAAAATAGTAAAAAAAAACTTTTCTTTCCTGAAAACACAGTTACCTTTGTAAAGTAGGCCTGGAAAAAATAACAGTGACATTTGATATTTTACAAAATTTTTGTTAAATTTTTCAATCAAATCCTAATATAATATTAAGACTTGGAAAATCTTTTTTCATTTTCAAGACCTTTTGACACCGCCTGAAGCAATAAGATTAGCACACAAATCAGAGGAACAAGCATCCTTAATTCTACTTCACATTTCTTGCTTTTTTCCGTTTGATTTAAATGGACCAATTTTATTTTTTAGGGGAGTCCTAAGGTATTATTTTTGATTTAGGTTTGATGATTGCGATGGTCATTAAATTACGCGGACTAAATTTTCCTGAAATCACGATTGTTCACTCTTGGGGAGCGCTTAGGATCATTGTCTTGTATAAACTCCCACTTCAACGGCATTGCCCACCTTAGCCAATGAAATCATTTTACTCTGGAGTATATCTTAATAATGACTGCCCGGCGTTGGTATGGGCCAGGAGGGGAAACTTAGCGCGTCCCGAGTCGATGCAACACCGGTAAAAGGCCTACTTAGTTTCCTGTGGGAAGCAGATGGCCTTTTGGCCAATTAAAGGGGAGTGGGTATAAAAGACCTAACTTGGAAGTCAATTTTACTTTTACTGAGACAATTGGACCAACGACAGATTTCGAAAAAATACCCCAAAATCAAATTATCGAATTTGATTATAATTTTGTATACTTTAGATCAAATAATTTATAAAGTATAATCTGATATATGTATGTCCCCTCGTCTTCAATACAAAAAAGATACTTTTTATAAAGTAACGTAATTATTATTCGAAAAGATTATATTCTGTTACCTGAACCGCAAAAGGCCTTATCTGACATTTTGAAAATTTTACAAAAGAAGCAAAAAACTATTTTAAATGATAAATTGATTAATTGCCTTAATCTGCTTATAACTTAGTTTTCTTCTATTTATTTTTAAAAGCTTCCAGTTGTTTTGACAATGTTGCACATTACGCAAACTGGTAGTTAGGTCCTTTAGCGTTTAGCGCATAAATTTTTTTTTGATAGGGTGGTTTGTTTTTTGTTAATAAAATCGCTAATTTTGTAAAAAAAAGTCGATTTAAAATGTTTGGTTAATTAGGGCCTTTTGCGTTTTAGGTAACGACTTAGACAAAGTAGTTTTTGCAAAGAGGCATTCTTTTACAAAAAAAAAACTTTATTTTAATTGACTTCAAAGCAATCGAACATAAATTACCTCTGCACCTTATTTGTTTTTCTTTCTTTTTCCTCCTTTTAATTATCAAATTACATTTTTGGCAAGATTTAACAACACCCTGCCATTCCTGGCTAAAATTTATAGTTCTAATAATATTTTCGTTTCATTTTCTTGCAAAAATTATTGCTTTCGTTTAATAAGTATCTACAGAATAGCAGTTTTCGTTTTTGTCTCTTTCTAAATTAATAAATCAGCAAATGTTTGTCCACGAGCATGCAGCAGACAGACAGTTAAATTGTTTGTACAAAAAAAAATTAAAAATAAAAAAATTGCAACAAAAAAAATCTATTTCCTAGTCATAATGTTTTATAAACTCCCAACAACGAGTACCCATGTACTACTTACGACTCACTTCTCCTGTTCCACGCACTCCCCAACATTGCATGTCATTGAGGAGTTTATTACTAAAATATGTACGAACTGAAAAAGAACGCCAGACAATTGGACAGACAGACTAACTGGCAGACACACGGATATAAGGGCGGACATTAAAATTTATTTTCTTTGAAAAAAGAAGGGCGAGAACAAATTTACAATACAAAAAAAAAGGCAAAACTTGACTAAACAAAACAAAACATTTTATCACGTAGTTTAATCATCATCATCGACATCATACCCAACACATACAGATGGACAGACAGACAGTCGGTCAACTCAACTCTACTCTACGATCCAATCAATTGTAGAAGGAGTAAATCGAATCATTGATTGAATTGTCAAGTAAATAAAAACTGGGTGTGATTCAAAACTACAAAACAATAAACACTATTTTCCACTAAAATGCCATTTCCAATTTAAATTAATAAAATTTTAAATTTATTAGGAGGTCACTAATTTTGTGAGTGTAATAAAAAGTGTTGTTGTTGCGAAATCTTTTATAAAAATACAAAAACAAACAAAACATTATTGATATGTACTTAATTTAGAAGAAAAAGCAGGAATTAAAATATTTATAAAACTTTCAGGAATATTAAAAAAAGCCCTAAATCTTTGATAGATTTCTTTGTCGGCTGCCAGCAAAAAAATCGCCCAAAGAAATTTGGGTGATTTTGCATAAGAAATATTAACCTTTTTTTGGAAGATTTTTTGTAATTTTTGTTTAATAAAAATTTTACCGCAGTTGAAAACATAACGCATTCAGCTTTTAAAAATTAAATGTTTCTGCACATCTACCGGCCCCTTAAGCATTTGAATTTTTTGAAAAGGTGTTTGGAATAAGGCAAAGAAATATACTTAACGTACTTCTGAGCTAAAATACTCTTTCAGATGTCTTCAGAAGAATTGTTTGGCGATTATTTGCTTTGAATAAATTAACCCTCAAACTAGTTTTAAGGGGTCATTTTTGTCCTTTTTTAACTTCCGCAAAAAAGTATACTACAACGACATATTAGAGGGTTAAAATGCTCCACGAATATTTTCTGCATCAAATTTTACTAGGAGTCCTACTAAGACTAAAAGTTCGTGCAAAGTATGTAAAACGAATTTTCGAAAGCCCCTTTTACATGCATTGCACGAACTATTGGTCTTAAAAGACCCCTTGTAAAATTTTATGCAGAAAATATTCTTTGAATATTTTAATCATTAAAAGTGCCGTTTTAGTAGACTTTTGTGTGGAATTTAAAAAAGGCCAAAAATTACCCCTTAGAATAAGTGTTTGAGGGTTAATATATTCCAAGCAAAGAATCGCCGTACAATTCTACTGAAGACATCTGAAATAGTATTTTAGTTCAGAAGTACATTGAGAATATTTTTTTCGACTTATACCAAACGCCTTTTCAAAAATTTTAGGGGCCGATATTTCAGGAACCCTTTGGCAGATTTGCTCTACAAATAGTCTTGTTTTATTTCGCGTTGCAAGTATTGAGGCTGGCGGCGATGACCCGAATTTTGTTGTACTGTGTAATAAAAGGTCCATTTTTATTTATTTGTCCATTTTGGGCCATTTTTCCCTTAGGCGATTTTTCACACATTGCTTTAGGCGATTTTTCTTTGCATTATTTTGCTCCTTTGCAGCCTCCTTTGTCATATGCATACACACACTTATCGATCAGTTAGTAGATTTTTAGCAGTAATAAATAGTACTTTTGTTGCAATTTTTAAGATTAGCGTAAAAAGTATTGTTTTTTTTCCTTCAATAATCTGTTATCAATGTGTTTATATGATGTTACCAGGTGACAGCCAATTTATTGTGTAGACAAATTTATATGAAAATCACTCGGTTTTCGGAGTGCAACACATTAATTTTTTTTAAGTTATTTTTTATAATGCATTTTTTGTAAAAAAAATTGTAATATTTTGGTAAAATAGTACTTTTTGTACGTACTTTACATAAAATACATTTTGTTTTTAATCATTTCTTTAAATACTTTAAGCTTCAAACTTTTTTGCATAAAAAGCTAATTTTTTCCCAAAAAGTACTTTTTGTGAAAAATTCCTTATTATCAGAAAAGGACATGTATATGCAAAAAAATCAATTTATTTAAACATATTTTCTGGGCTAAAAAGGAATCTATTGGGGAAAAATATATATATCTGGAGTTAAAAGATTAAATTTTTGTAAAAAGTAAAAAAATAATTATAAATAAAAATGCATGGAGAGGTTTTCCCTTTTGAAATACAACTCAATCAATTGTAAAAAACGGAAAAAGGAAAGAAATTTCTGGAAAGTTTTTATTTATAATTGTGCAGATTATTTTTTGGCATCAAAAATAAAATATTATTGTATAAAAAGCAAATTTATGTATAAAAAGTACTTTAAGTTTATTTTGTACAAACAAATTTGATTTCATACAATTAAAAAACCTTTATCTAGATTGTGGAAAAGTATATTTTTGGAAAAAAGTATTTTTTTTTAATAAGTACGTACGTATTTGTATAATAATTATATTTTTGTATAAATAGTACTTTTTTGTATATATTGGGCATAAATTATAATGAAAAAGTAGCTTTTTGCATCACAAGATATGGTTGTGTCAAAATTATAATTTTGTATAAATTTTTTTTTTAATAAAAAATTACGCCATAATAAACAGAACACTTGCGACCAAAATAGCAAAACCTTAATATCAAATTTCATAAACTTATCTTAAAAAGGGTAACATGGACAGCCAGCCAGCCGGAAAGGCAGGTACGGTACATCGATTCAAAAAGTGATTCTAAAATGACCGGTATATTTAAAGGGCTAGGACGAATATTTTAAGATATTACAAACATTCAATTCTTTTTGCCTAAAAACTACCATCCTAAATTCTAATACTTTGTTAGACTGTGTGTCCTCCTGTAATCCAAACTAAATACACTTTTCTTATCGCAATTTCATATTCATTCATTAAGAATTTTGATTTTTCTTTATTTTTTTATTATGTTTTTTATGCAACAACACATGACGACATCAATATAATAATGAAACGTTTTTAAAATGAGTTAGGAAAAAAAATTATTGAAAATAAAGTAGCTTGAAAAACAACAAACAAACTTAAATTAACAAAAAGTGCCGACAATGTAAACATTTTTAAAATTGCAGCTGTGAACAGAGTGCAACACCACCATCATCAAACCAACGCTCACAGACACAGCAACGTTCAAAACACCCTGCAAATAATATTGGACCACCTGATTCAATTTGATTAAATGGACTGACTACTCCATGGACTGGTCCGATGTAATGCAAGCATGGACCATGTCATTGTTAAAAAGTGTTTGTAGTGAGACGACATGGCTTCGTTTTTTAACGACATGATTTCGTTTTTCAACGAAGTTAAAACTAATCCTCTTGTGTATACAATGGAGTAGTTTTAAGAATACTCCTTTGTAATCAAAATCTAGGTTATATGGTTCTGCCCTAGGACTTCGTAATATTAAATAGACCATGTTTTTTTCATACGTTTGGGTTGCTTTTGGAGTAGTGCTAGTCCCTTGTGGTCTACATTTTATACGGGTGTTTGGACTAGTCCTATTATTTGCTGGGCATACACGAGCTGCAAATGTGTGTTACTCTACTGCTACAACTTGCAACCAAGTAACCAACATTCAACAAAGCATTATGAAAACAAAACAACAAAAAACCTTAAACAAAAACTACAACAACATCAAATACAAAGCAAATTTAATACAAAATGAGATTTTTGCTGAAATGGCTGCAACAATAAAAAAAAACAGAGTGAGTGGGGCTTTTAATGTAATTTGCTGTTGGCTGTTTACACATTTGTTTGTTTGTTCAGATGTTGCAAGTACGTCAATTGTGGTTGTTGCCGCTTTTTTTTTGCTGCCATTGCTATTACTTTGTTTAGGTTTTTTTTTGTTTAACTTCTCGGACTGTTGAAATAAACAATTTGGTTGGGTTTATCCCCTCCATTTTAAATTGTATTAGTGTTTGTTGTTGTTGTTGTTGTTTTTATTACTTGAGTTTTAGCGCATGCGCAACCAAAAAGACTTTGACAGTAATTTGCTAAAAGTAAAGAGTTTTATTTGCTAATTTAACAAGTTAAGTTAAAAATGATTTAACAAGTACTATAAAATAAAATAAAAAAAAAATTTGGTTGAATTTTTTTTTTAGTTACAAAATTATTTTTAGGGAACAAGTACGTAATACATTTTTATTTAAGGTATGAAGATTCCAACACAAACAGACGGAATGAGAGACGAATAAAATGCGTAATTGATCGTATTTAATGGCACATTATTCGTTAAATGGTTTTTAAACAAGATAAAAATGTCGCTTTTAATTATATATCATGGCTTAAATTATATATTTTTTATATCAAAGAGGTATGACTTATCTTAAACTGAAAAAATTATTAGGGGTATGCACTTCATAGCAGTTCAAACTTTTTAATTCTTTATGAAGATCTTTAAAAATTAAAAAAAAAAAAAACAGTGAATTCTTACGATGTACGTTATTGAAATCTTTAGCCTAAAATTATGCTTTATTACAGTTAGGCCCAAATTTAGAATTACAACCAATAAAATATTCACGCTTATCATGGTTGGCGAATTTTAAATACGCGCGTGACTGTTTGGTAATAGATTAAACGAAATAAGTTCACGTTCTCTTTAATCCACCATTAGTTAAACCATTAAATGTTATCGGTTAACTACTAGTTAGACAACAGCTGGTTCGTTGAAAATAATTATTTGAATTTGTTTTTTTTTTGTAGAAAATTACTGTTAGAAATTGTACACAGACGCTGCTTCTTTTTGTTTAGCAGTAACACCATCACAGTTTTCGTTCTGGATAACTATTTCGGTATTTTTTCATCTTTAGAAATAATAAAAATGTAAACAAAAACACTGCTACCAACATTTAATTTAAGAATTTTAATAGAGTTTCCATTTTTTTGCTTTGATAAAATGATAAAGAATTTTATTTAACCAATGTATTTTAACCAGCTAGCCTGTACGGATGAACTTCGTGAGATCGACTCAGAAAGTGATTCTCAGAAGTGATTGTGGGACCTATACGTAATATAATAAGGAGCTACAAGCATTAGCACAAATGCATAGTAATCTCTCCACTATTATGGTGTGGGTATAAATATATAAAACTAATTAAAAAGCAAGCATTTTTGGCAGCGTACTTTAGTAAAGTCAGAGTAAAAACATGGAGCATACTGGTAAGCATTTTTGTAACGTAGAGAAGCACAATACCCCCTTACAAACCTGCTTACAAGAGGCATTATTTTTATATGGCGATTTTATATACCCAGAGAAAAAACATGTTTAAATATGGTCACCTCCAACAAAACTATTTTTAAAGAAATTTTAAAACATATTATGATTCATTTAACAATATTATTGTCACCGATAACCATATTATGGTTGAATTAGTACTCCTTCAAGAAGCCACAACCACACTATGGTTGCCTCCGAACATGTTATGGTATAAAATAACTGAAACATGTTAAACACTTATTATAGCATGGTTGATTTTCAACCATAGCATGTTGCTCTTGGAAAAGAGGAAAATACGATTCCTAATTTTAAAACAAATTATTGTCATATTTAACCATTACATGTTTGCAGGCAACCATAATATGGTTGTGGCTTCTTGATGGAGGACTTTTTCAACCATAAAATGGTTGTAGGTGACAATAATATTGTTAAATGAATAATACTATGTTTTAAATAGTTTTGTTGGAGGTGACCATATTTAACCATGTTTTTTCTCTGCGTACATGTAAGGGAATAACAGAAGCAATTATTTCAATTATACACTTACAACCTGCTTTCTTATAGGAGATAATACAAAGTTATTCAATCATTTTTATTTGCTTAATTTAAAAACTCATTTAAATGGTATTTGCTTCTCTGCTGCTTTTTTGACGTTTGTTACATTTTGTTTCGACATTCTTCATAAAATGTTTGAGCATGCCTAATTTTACAACTTAGAAAAATACTTAAATCACGGCTGTAAAACTGAAAAAAAGGTTAAAACCGGGTGAAAAATAACTGTTCGATCGCCCTACCATTTTGACTATAATACTGTATTATGATATGCCGAAAACCTTAATAAACAATTTATTTGTGTTGCTCCTGCTATTTTTTAAATGGATTTTCAAGACGAATAAACCGAATGTCGCAATCCATCCAGCCGTTTATAAAGAAATTTACATTCATACATACTCAGGAAAAACAAAACCCTTCTGTAAACGTCTAAACTGATGGCAACGGTATTTCCAGCCCTGGGGTCTAATATGATTGAACGTTGAAATCTCGAGGTGCCATCATCTTCAAGAAGTTTATTTTTAGTTTTAATTTTATTCCAAATTTTGATATTTTAATTAGACTAAAGCTCATCAAATTTAATTTTCATTTAATTATTTTTATGAAGAAAGAAATTTTATAACATAAAATTAATTAAAATTTTTTGATAATTTTTCATTATTGACTGCCACGGGAATCGAACCCAGGCTTTCGCGGACATGTTACCCTTACATGTTTCGATTGCAACCACTCGATCTCTTCAGAGGGTTTTGCCCAGAGATGTCAACTATTCAATGGCCCTCAAAAAGAGCTAAAAAGTGCTAAATTAAAGATTGTTCTGTTCTAAATCCATTTATTATTAATTTTTGTACTTCAAACTCATTTATATTAAAAAAAATTGAATATACATAATAATGTTAAACAAAATTACAACTTAAAAATTGTATACAACTATTAACGCTACAATATATAACATTTTAATAAATAGAATTATAAATACGAACAGTTCATTTTCAAAAAGTCTTCGGGCCATATGTTTGTTTTTATATAAAATATTGATTTTTTGTATGGTTTAATTGAATTTATTTTTACAAACGTGCTTGCTTCGCAAAGGTTATTCATTGCAAGATTTACGTGGGCAATTTAGGTTTCCGTCGGAACGTCTGGCAAAAAAGATATATTTGGTTGGTATAGTACAACACCGTTAAATGGTGCCATACTTTTTTTATATTTTGAAGGTCCGAATGGTGTACCAAATAAAAATGTTATTGAAATGCAATATTTGCATAATGCTTTTGACAGATCTTTTGTTGGTTTAATCCATATTTTAAGCATAAGATTTGATTCTCAAGCCTTTCTATTCTTTTGACCGAAGCAAAAACGGAAGTATTTAATGATAGATGTTAAAAGTGTCAATCGTTCTAATATCACGTATGCAAAGAGCCCGTGTTAGCTCTATTTTAAAAAAAGAAATAACAAGAAAAATTACGGGCCAGGAGTAACTAAAAATTACTAAATCTAGGCCCATAATAGCTTAGTTGGCATCACTGGTTTTGCCGTTTAACACTCACAGCCATCGACGAGTGCTGGCAGTCAATAGTCAAATATCAATCTTAAAACCAAATTGCATTTAACCTTTGGTAGATCGAAATTTGCTTTAAATACAATTTAGTTTAAAGATAGATGTTTGACTATTGACTACCAGCAGTCGTCAATGGCTGTGAGTGTTAAACGGCAAAACCCTCTGAAGAGATGGAGTGGTTACAATCGAAACATAAGGACAACCTGTCCGTGAAAGACTCGGTTCGATTCCCGCGGCGGTAAAAAATTAAAAATTATCAATAAATTTTAATTAATTTTATGTTGTAAAACTCCTTTCTTCATAAAAATAATTTAATAAAAATTAGATTTGATGAACTTTAGCCTAATTAATATATCAAAATTTGGGTCAAAAAATATGTAAAGAAATCACAGTTGTATTGCTCTCGCCATTTTTTGAAATGGGGTTTTTTAAGACAAATATACCGAATGTCGAAATCCATCCAGCCGTTTGGAAGATACGAGCCTATCAAAAGATTTACATTCATATGTACCCACAAGATAAGCACGAAAAACAAAACCCTTCATTGACATGGTTGTTTTTCCACTTCGTCCTTACTCCGCAAGAAAAATCCTTCAGATACTTCCATTTAATTTTTATTTTTTTACTAAAAATTCTAAAATAACCTTTAAGAATGCTAATTATTTTATCTGTATTTTCTATTGAAACTAATGAATTCCTTTTCATTTATTTAGCAAACAAAAAAAGTACTTTTCTATTTGAGTTTTTTTAACAGCTGTGTTTTTTTTTTCTTACAGGTGCTTTCAGCGTTGGATATTTTACAGCCACCTCATTTGGATTTCTTCCAAGAAATGTATCCTTTTGATTAATAAAAAAAACGAACCAAAATCCCATTATTTTAACTTTAACAGTTTAAGGTTTTCACAAAGATAAGAAAAGAAGTATTTGTATAAAAGAGTTTACAGTGAAAACTTTTAAAGCAAGATTTCAAAAGTTTTAAACAGATCCGAAAAATTTTAAAAAATATTTGAAATTTTACTTTGTGACCTTTAAAGAATTTTAACTCTTGTGTAATGTTCATAAAAATTAATTGTCTATTAATATTTGGGAATTGTGTTATGTTTGCTACAAACCTTCCCTTCTATGGGGTTTTTTTTAGCAACATTAGAACTTAAAATGGCAATACAAGACAGAAATATTGTTGAAATTATTTTTTTTTTTTGTTATATTCTGATAGATAATTTCATGGCATTTATTTTTTTTTTTAAATATGATTTCCGGCATAATTCTGGAGCGGCCATGAGTTACAAAGTCCATTTAATCAGTCCAATTTGCAACTACTTTTTCCAATAAATCTGGCTACACATATAGATTCAAATGTGTTTGAATAAATGGCTTCCAATGCTTGAAGAGTTGCTGGTTTGTTGGCATAAACTATTATACATAGCCCCATAAAAAGTAATCCAGAGGCGTTAAGTCGCACGAACGAGGGCAGCCAGTGAACGGTTCACTTCTGGAAATAAAGATGGCACGTTTTGCAATAAATATATTGTTAAGCCTGCTGTATGCCTAGTTTCGCCGTCTTGTTGGAACCAAATGTCGTTGATGTTTAGCTAATAAATTTTTAAAAAACAAAAGCAAGTTAAATGGATGAAATGGTGACTAGTTAAAGGCTTGAGGATTGCCTTCGCTCCAAATTCGCCAATTTTTGCTTATTGACGTAGAATCGAACATCATACTATGGCAACTTGTTATTTCATAGCAGAATTTTAAAACATTGCAACTTCAAAAAAACAGAATAGCCCCATTGTGAACGATAATCATCCTTGACCAAATGCCATTTTATTCAAAAAACCCACATTATGCCACAAATGGGAAACATATTTACATTAACATCCTAACCACTGGGTGCCAAACAACCGCCCCTCGAGTGTCAGCGCAACCAAAATATCCAGGCAGCAATTTTAATGTATACTCCGACAAGATTATGCAGTCGTCCCTTGTTTAGGAGCTGAATCTATCTAAATTCCGCTGCATTTGAAAAACTGCTCGCAGCATCTGTTGAGTAGCAACAGCACCTAGCGATAGTCCTACCTCAGGTCGAACTCTCCCGCAAGTGGTGAAAAAATCAAGCCTTTAATGGGATTTCTAGAAGATTTGATTAGTAAATCTAAACCACCACGTGATTCCCGAAAGAATATGTTCAACAAGAAAGCAAACAATATTCCTTAAAGACAGAAAAGATTTCCAGAAAGAAGCATGTTAGTAAAAGTACGTAGTACAATTTATTATATCTGGTCAACCGCGATCTGAAGAGATCGAAGAGGTCTCTCGAGATCTGTCAATTTTGGATTTTTGCCAAATCCCACACGCAGAGAAAAAACATGTTTAAATATGGTCACCTCCAACAAAGCTATTTTTAAAAAAACTTTTTAACATATTATAGTTAATCTAACCTTATAATTGTTATCGACAACCATATTTTGGTTAAAATAGTCCCTCATCAAGAAGCCACAACCATATTATGTTTGCCTCTAAACATGTTAGGGTTAAATATGACAAACATTTGTTTTTAAATTTACAATAGTATTTTGCTCTTTTCCAAGAGCAACATGTTATCGTTGAAAACCAACTATGCTATTATAACTTTTAAACATATTTTAGTTATTAAAAACCATAATATGTTCTGAGGTAACAATAATATGGTTGTGACATCTTGATGGAGACCTACCTTAACCATAATATGGTTGTCGATAGCAACAATATGGTTAAATTTAACATAATATGCTTAAAATTTTCTTTAAAAATTGTGGTGATCATATTTAAACATGCTTTTTCTCTGCGTGAAGGTAGCACCTGATTATGTCCCGAAGGATGTAAAACCAAAAGGTGAAGTATCCTTAAGAAGAATCCTAAGCCGCAGGGACGTTATAGGCCGTCTATGTATTCGTTAGCCGCGCAAGTCACATGTCCGAACTCATATTGAAACATAAATGCCATTGAATTATTTAATTAATAAAACCAACAAGAATAAAAAAAATAATAAAAAACAAACAAAATTACATACATTTATAATAATTAAATAAGGAAAAGTCTGGAAACTATTTCAGTACTTAAAAAGCAAAACATGGTTTCCTCTTAACTTTAAAATTTTCACTCCAATTTCCGCCATTCAGATATGTGATAACAGAACTTCTCCAATCCGATCTCCATAAAATTATAGTTTCACCGCAACACTTATCTGCCGATCACATAAAAGTGTTCCTCTATCAAATACTCCGTGGTCTCAAATATTTACATTCGGCACGTATTCTACATCGTGACATCAAACCAGGCAATCTGCTGGTCAATTCAAATTGTGTTTTAAAAATATGCGATTTTGGCTTGGCTCGTGTGGAAGAACCCGATCAAACAAAACACATGACCCAAGAGGTTGTCACACAATACTATCGAGCACCTGAAATTCTAATGGGTGCCCGACACTATTCCTCGGCAGTGGATGTTTGGTCAGTGGGCTGTATATTTGGTGAACTGTTGGGGCGTCGTATATTGTTTCAGGCACAAAACCCAGTACAACAATTAGATCTCATAACAGACTTGTTGGGTACGCCCTCGATGGAAGATATGCGTCATGCCTGCGGTGGGGCACGTTCGCATATGTTAAGGCGTGCACCGAAATTACCCTCATTTTCAGCTCTCTATACATTAAGTTCACATGCCACACACGAAGCTGTGCATTTGCTGTGTCAAATGTTGGTATTTGATCCTGTAAGTGTTGCCATCTCAATTTTTAAATTTTTTTTTAATAATTGGATTTTTTTTTTTTTTTTTTTTTGCTAAGGATAAGCGCATTTCCGTCTCAGATGCTTTAGCCCACCCCTATTTGGATGAGGGTCGTTTGCGCTATCATTCGTGTATGTGTAAATGTTGTTTTACCACACCAGGTGGTATGCGTCAATATACAAATGATTTTGAACCATCGGCCGGTCAAGCTTTCGATGACTTATGGGAGCGTAAATTGACATCAGTGCAGCAGGTCAAAGGTAAGTAGAAAATTTAATTTGAAAAAACCACTCTTTCAAAAACGTACTTTTTACATGTAAAAGCCTTTCTATTTTAAAAAGGAAGATGGCCATTTTAAAAAAATATTCTTTCGAAAAAGTCTTTTTTTTATAAATTTGTCTGTGTATATCTCTTTTAAAACATGTCAAGTAAATAAGAGCACCTTTTTGAAAAAAATTATTTTCTTATAAATATACATTTTCAAAAAAGGGGAGAGTGGAGAGAGTATTTTTGTGATTGTGCTGATATATGCAACACCTTAAAATATACCGATCGACTTAAGCCTAGAGTACACGGATTGTGAAAATCCACATGATTCTGCATATTTGTGGCGTCATCACACAACGGACAATGTCCATTGGGGCTTTGTAATGACGTCAAAATTATGTCAGAAGCACATGCGCATGTGGATTTTCACATTCCATATATTTCAAGCTTTAGAATCACTTTTTGAAACGATCTAACAATGTCCATCCGCACGGCTGGCTGTCCGTGTTATCCTTGTGCGCAAAGTACAGATCGTTATTTTTGAGCTAATTTGGTAAAAAATTGGTACAATTGTCCTAATTTTTAAAAGAACCGTTCCTATTCAAAATAGTGAGAATCGATCAATTATTTTACAAGCTGCGAAATAGAGTCTTTGTGTCCATAAACCATGACAAAATGTTGTGGTGGTAGATCCAAAACTACCCATAGGTACAATAAAAACTCCTTTCTTAAATCAATTAAAGGCAAACGAATCTCATATATATGAAGATATCTAAATAAAATTGAGCACCAAGAACTTCTACTTGAATCTTAACCTCTTAACATAATTTTGTTCAGGCGGATCCATGAATTCCCATGGGTACCAAATGGGGTACACTCTCGATTTTGCTTTTCGAATAGTGTGGTGTAGGGGACCACGTACTTGACCAACTACACTTTATTACTTGGTTTTTGTTCATTATTTGTTTTTAATTAAATATTTTTTTTTTTTCTTTAAAAATTTCAGAGGAAATGCATAAATTTATAGCCGAACAATTACAAACAGGTCGTGTACCTTTGTGCATAAATCCCCAAAGTGCAGCATTCAAAAGTTTTGCTAGGTAAGTAAAAAAGTTTTTCAAATACTTTTCTATTTTTTTATTTTGTTAACTAAACTATCAAATATCCTACTTTTTCCTCTTTATTTTATACACTATACAAACAACTATTTAACAAATTTTTGCTCAACATTTTACTAAAAAAATCTTACTTCTTTATTATATAACTTTATACACACACACACATACATAAAGCAATTTAAATTAAAAAAAAAAACTACCTAATTAGTTAATAATTTTGTTTTAATTAAATTAAAACTTTTTTTTTATTTTTATATGTCTATACAAAATAAAACCTAATAAAGCCAGTAAACAAAAATGAGATAAACTAGAATTTCTACTACAACAAACACTGCTGCTAAACCGCCCTCTTTTTATCGATAAATCAAATTTGAAAAAATAAAAGAAAAAAGTACTAAAATCCCAAATCTACAACAAAAAAAAAATAAGATACTGAAAATGAAGTAATGAATATAAAACTGTTTAAATAAAAAAAAAAAAAAAAAAGAGAAAGAGAGAGAGAGAGAGAAAAAGAGACATAGATTTTAATATTTGCATTTAACAGTTAAAAACAAAAATGACAAAAATTTTACGAAAAAAAAATTTGCCCAGCCTTAAAGTATGCAATTATAATTGCAATTGGATGGCACTTAAAAGTATGCAACGAAAATAATGCCAGATAAATAATGTTTTATAAAAACAGAAAACAGTGATAGTTATTGTATTTGTAACTGTAATGCATGTGTCTATCAACCAAACAACCAACCAGCCATACAACAACAAATACACCTACAACATCAACAACTACATGGTGTATAATAACAACAATAGTTTAAATACAGACAGTGAAAAACATATAAACATTCATATAAGTTGTATGTATGTATTTACAAACTATACTTTGCTATAGCATACTTTAGTGCTGTTGTCAGCATTTTTTTTTTACAATATTTGCCGTTACTTTTTTGCCGTTTTAATCATCAATATTTTTGCCAAATAATAGGTCTGTTAACAACCAAAAAAAATTAAAAAAATTTTTTTTCTTTAAATGTTTTGTTTTTTTGTGATTGTTAAATATATTTATTGTTTACATACAACAGTTTTATTAAAGTACCTTTTGTACATTGTACGTGAAAAGAGAAAATAAAAGCACAAACAAAATATCGCAAAAAAATGCTAGGTAAATTGGCTTTATACGAATAAAAATATAAATATATATTTGTGTACATATATAATACTGTAGTTATTTTTTTATGTTTGCAACTGTCAGAAAAAATAAGTTTAATATGAAAACAAATTTTTAATTGATTTTTATAACAAAAATAATGTTTTTGTATTTAGAAGAGCCGGTTATAAATTACAGCTGGTAATTAAAGCATACTTTAGGTTGTTTGAAATGAAATTTAAAGCAGCATTAGTTAAGTGGCATGAGTAATATATACATAGAATTTTTAGATAGTATTAAAGAGGTTTCTTTAGTTTTAAATTTCTTGTAATGAACATAATTACGCAAGTTTTACGTTTTTAATGCAAACCTTTTTTGCATAATTAAAGTAAAAAGTATTAAGTCAAATTTGTCATAACTTGACTTTAGCTGTTAATGCTTGTGGGATAGGTGGACTCACAAGATATTAAATAGCTGAGTTCTCTAATTTCAGGCCTCTATCATCTATTTTACTTGTGAAAGTTTTTAGTGGTTTATGGTCATAAGATCATGTTAGTATTAAAGTATGTAACAGAAAATAAAGAAAGTCAAGTTTTATAGATCGGAATATAGATACATATGTATGTATATAAGATTGATGAATTTTTTAAATGTATGTCAATTGTTTTGTTTTTGTCAATTTTTATGCCTAAAAGCTCTATATAAGTTTATAAATTGTACAATATTGAACTTAGACCCTATAAATTATATACATATGTTCTTGGTCCTTGCGAATAGCAAAATTTATTTAACGGTATCCGTCTGTCTGTGAGTATGTTGAAATGGGTTTCCGAAGACCCTAGAAATGATGGGGACCGAGTTGTTATATATTTATGTAACATACAGGTATGTTCTAGGTTTAGACTCGAATTGAAAACGAAAAATTTTTTGAATCCGCATAAGTCATAAATTGGTGTTCTCAAATCCGCATGTTTTTGTGTATTCGAAGTTTTTGTTCGAAAAAACTTTTGTTGAACTAAAGATCGCTAATTTGCTAACCGCAGCACTATAGCAATGTCTAATATTTTTTAAAAATCGTGAAAGCTGTAAAGAATCACAGGAAAAAATCGCCTCTATTCCGAACATGGCTAAAATTCTCTAAAAATTGCAAACTTTTAAACAAACACTAAAATTTATTTGAAATCTCTAAATGGGTACAAAAAACAAAATGTCGGAAAATAACAAAAAAAATAGCGAAAATTCGCGAAAATTTTTAATATTTCAAACCAGCCATAAAATTGATTTAAAGTCCCTAAAACTTTAAGAAATGGCAACAATTCAGCAAAAATTGCTAAATTCACGGAAAATCGCACAAATTTGCTAACAGCGGCTTAAAGCAAAGTCTACTATTTTGTATAAGTCTTTAAAGCTGTAAAGAATCAGAAAACTTACACGAACAAATCGCTTATATCGCAAACATGGCGACAATTCGCGAAAAATTGCAAAATTTTAAACAAACCCAAAAACTAAGAGATCGCTAAATCAATTAAAGAAACAAATTGTCTGAAAATAACATAAAAATCGTTAAAAAAAAAAAAAAGAAAATAAGCTATAATTACATAAAAATTAATGAAAAAGGCGACTTTTAGTTTAGAATTAGTAAGGGCCTTTTGAGTTTTAGATAGCGATATATTTTTGAATAAATTGGATTAAGAAGATTTTAAGCTAAAAGCAAAACTAATTATTTTGTTAAAAATGTTATAAGATATTGCAAAAAAGTCGATTCGGTTTACTTTCACCAACCCATATCTACTCTAATTGAAAACGAATAAAAACATGGGGATATGAAATGCGGAACACCAATAATGCTAAAGTAATCCACTTTCGAGTGGATTCAGATTCTAGAACACACCCGATATACTCCATTTAAGTTTGCTATTGAAATTCAGCCAGATCGATCTATAAATGGCCGAGATATGACCGAGATAAACCATGACTGCCTCTAAATTTGTTGTTGATTTTTTTTTACTTTTGCCTGTATATCTTAACGGCAAGATCCAGAGTTTCCAAATTAAGTACAAGAATCTTGGTAAAAAATGGGCGGGATTGCAGAAGAAGGTGGACTCTCCCTTTATAAATTTATGTATACGCAGTACAAACGTATCGGTTATCAATGCACAACATTCCACAAAATTAGGGCAGGGTTGAAGAAGTGGGCGAGGTACAAACTAGTTTTTTTATATTTAAAGAACAGTAAGAGAAATATTTTCCAATATAGGTGGGCTAATCATACAAAACGTTTTCAAAAATGTGGGCGGGGTTGTAGAAGTGGGTGTCAAAATATAGTTAATTTTAGACCATTGATTTTGACAGTTAATTCAAAAAATTAATTTAAATACAAATGTTGCTATATTTTAAAAGAAAACTTAAAGGAAAAAACACGCAGGCAAAATTACCGTGGAAATTACCAAAATAATTTTACCGGATAGGTAAAGATAACTGTTAGGTACGAACACGACCAGATATCTGTTTGTAGAAATGACGGGCATTAGACATAGATTTATATGTATCTGGAGAACAGCAGGAGCAAAAGTTTCCAAATTAGGTACACAACATCCGTCAAAATGTAGGTGGGATTGGAAAAGTGGGCGTGGCATTAAATAGTTTTATTAATATCTCAAGAACATAACTTTCTGTTCTTATCGCACCATGGTGAAGGGTATATAAAATTCGATAAAGCACTCTTAATTTTTTTTTTTATTTTACTTAGTACTTACGGTAGGGAGATTTTATTAAATCAAAATTATTTTTTTTATAATTTTATAGGTTTCTAAAATAAACCAGTTAAAAGTTTCTCAGTAGATTTTTCAATTAAAATTCCTTTCGGCTCTAACTTAATAACTTAAACCGTTTGCGAATTTTTGGTAACATCAAATGTTTCTTAATTTAAACTGCATTAAAGCAGACTGTAAATAATTTGTTTATTATTATCTATTTAAAATCCTTAACAGTCAAACCTAAAAATTTAAACATTTTTGTATATTTCTCAGCAATAATTTTTTACATTTTTAAACCATTAAACCTTTTTTTTGTGTAAAAACATTTTTTAAACTATTTTGATTACTTTTTTAAATAAAAATTTTTTACTTATTTGTTTTTTATTTTGTAAATTGATATTCATATCATAAATCTTTTTTTTTTTTTGTTAAACATCCTTTAAATGTAAATAATTCTAAAATAATTATAAATAAAATTTCATTATCTAAATGTCATTAAAATACCATTTAATATTCCTTAAAATTTATTTTTGTTTATATTTAGTAAATTTTATTGTTAATAAAAAAACATAAAACGTTTTGTTTATTTGTTCTAATTATAATAATTTTTAATTATTATTTTTAAACCATAGAGATTTTAATAGAGAATAGCAACAAATAAAAAACTTGCCATAGATTTAAACAATTGAAAACAACTTCATTATTAAACTTAGTTAACGAAACGTAGTGGCCTGCTTAAATTGATAAGAAAAAATAACTAATATTTTATTTAATTTAACTAGATTTATTGTAATCCAAAAGTTTAAAATCAAAATCTAACTATTTAAATAATATTAAAAAAAAAACATCAACTAATTGAAATCCACCACCAAAAAACATCCTTCAACTTTAACTCGGCATAGCAGCAGTGATGATTGAGTAGAATTTTATCTCTTGTCTTTAAACAAAAAAGCTAAAAACAAAAAAAATTTTCCAAAAAATATTTACCTTTTAAATCCTAAATCCCTTTAATACATTTTACTAATTTTTTTTTAACTTTGTGTTGTTTTTTGCAAATTATATTTAACATTTGTAGTATTTTATTTTTAGTAGCAAAAATTAATTAAACTAAATCTTATCTGTCATTTAATTTAATTTCCTTTGGCGTTTTTATTTTTTTTCATTAACTTTTTTATTTATTAAGCAAACTGTAGTTTATATTCTAGTAGTTTTTGTCTTTTGTATAAAATATTTTGTAAATTTTGTTAAAATTAACTTTTAAGTAAAATCTATAATAATTGGCATTTATTACTTTTAACAAGAGTTAAAGTTTTGCATCATTAACGCTTAATTTAATCGTGAAGGGATAAAATAAAAGTTTCTTTAAGGTTTTCTTTTCCAAAGTTTATTTTTCTTTCAAAATTAATATCATTAAAAAATTTTTAGATTTTGAAAAAATAAATATAAACAAGGGCGGATCAATAAGTCCATCACAATTTTGAATTTGCGTCCCTTAACTGAAAAGGCAGCAATGCTCCTGTCAGCTTTTATCTGTCAATTGAGTTTTTGTGTGATCCTTAAGCATTTCATGGCAAAAATCCATGAGTAAGGCTACAAACTGCTTCGCCATCCAACCGATTCCACGGATTCAGCCCTGAGTGACTGTTTCTTGTTGCCAAACTGAATAAATGGCTCAGCGGCATAAGATTTGACTATAACGATGAAACTGACCTCGACATATCTTGTTTTTTGGAGGGGAAAAGACAAATTAAAGGGACTTATTGGTCCTCCCTCGTAAATTTTATTTCATTATGCACTTCGCCGTACTCCTATCAAACAAGTTTTATACTTTAGCCATTTTAATTTGCTTCGTTTTAAGGGATTTTCCAATTTCCAATCTTGTTCGATATCGCACACCTAGTTTAAAAGTGACTCAACTCAAAATTTCCATTTTGCAGGTTTCTATGCTTAAACCAAGGCGAATTGGCTAGAAGGTGGGGTCAAGTCAACATATGGTGTTTTTTTTTCTGTGGTCGACTTGTCAAAGTTTGTATACAAAATAGTTCTTTATGTAAACAACCCAATTTTTTACTAGCAATATTTTTGACAACCCGACCACAGAAGCAGTGTTGTTGTAGACCTCACCTTCTACTAAATTCGCCTTGGATTAAACTATACACAATAAACTTGTTTATTTATAAAAAAAATATCAGTGTATTTTGTTGTTGTTAACTGTAATTAAAAAATGGTTATGTCTTTCTTTATGTTTCAATTGGTATAAATTACTTATTTTTAGTTGTGTCGAAAATATAATGCTAGTAGATCCCTACTGCTAATAAATGGTCCAAAGATTTGTTGTTAACTATTTTTTTTAGGTCAAAAACAATTTTTTCGATTTCTGAAAAATTAAGATTTTTGAGTTGTCACTTTTAAACTAGGTGTGCGATATCTTGTTCAATATATAAAAAATCTTTAAAGCCAAAAGTTGTCGCCATTGTTGGCAAAAGTTGGAACGAAATTTTCGGATAGCAATCTGAAAATATCGAAAGAAAATCTTACAGAGCGTCAATGTTGTGTAACAAACAG
Source organism: Pollenia labialis (assembly GCA_949318255.1). Lineage (NCBI taxonomy): Eukaryota > Metazoa > Arthropoda > Insecta > Diptera > Polleniidae > Pollenia > Pollenia labialis. The sequence goes on from OX439140.1 coordinate 132,589,777, forward strand.
TAGTGTTAACTTTCTTTTTTAAATAAAACCCACTTAATTGAAATTAAAAAATTTAGATAAAATTGCTAGATTGACCAAAAACCAGCTAAATCGCCATTATTTATTAGAAAAAGCGGCCAATTTCACTATTAAACGCGCTGTTAACCTGTAAACGGATTTTGCAATTGCGAAGCGTTGACGCCGCGCTATCCATACAAATTGTATGGGCACAACAATTTTTGACAACAAGAAAACGCTTGCTGATTTTGTTTACTGTTATATTTTAGAGCCCATTCTCGCATGCAAAGTTTACTCCTTAAATTCGTGAGTTTATAAAAGAGAATGTCACGAAGAATGGAGGTGAATACATACTTTGCTGTGCCCGCAAAATTGCTTCTTCTTCGTTCGTCGTTTATACAAACATAGTTGTATTAAGTTGCATATGGCAAGCAACAACAAAAGGCACAAAACAACACATTCACTCCTATCGTGAATAAAAATTCCTTTTTCACTTTTCCCATTTTTACAATTGAATTAACATAGGACAAATGGAAAGAGGGGAAAAACTCCCATAGAATTTTTATTCACAATAGGGGTGAATGTTTTTCAAACTAAACTTTGCGTGCGAAGAAGTGAAAGAAAGTTTAAAGTAAATTTGCAAAGGTTTGCCAGAGTAAGCTTTGCGTGTGAAAAATGTGAACCCCAAACTAGCTTGATGAGGCCATTATGTTATAATCCGACGAAAACAATTAATGGATTCTATATTTTTGGCGGTATAAATAAATTCAATTAAATGTTATTCGTGCTAAATTCCAGTTTTTATTATTGATAAAAACACTTGAAATTTATTGTTGATGGGATAAGCTATTCCTATGCGCATTTCACTGGTTGCTTAGGCCAGATCATCAGGAAACTTCATCCATAAAGATTTTAGAAAAACTAAAGATATTAAACCAAATAAAAATGTTAAACGTATAAGACTTATAGCAACAGTTCTACTTGTAATAATATCAAAGTTTAAACAAAACAACATCAACAATAAACAGTGCGTTCATCTCATCTTACATTCCCCGCTACAATTAGTTGAAATTCTCTCAACATTAATTGTAGTTGTAAGTAGTTGTAATGTTGAGAGAATTTCAACTAATTGTAGCGGGGAATGTAAGATGAGATGAACGCACTGTTTATTGTTGATGTTGTTTTGTTTAAACTTTGATATTATTACAAGTAGAACTGTTGCTATAAGTCTTATACGTTTAACATTTTTATTTGGTTTAATATCTTTAGTTTGTTTTTTAGCTTTTCATAGCAGCATATCGCATCTGGTTCTAAATATTGCTACGATTTGTTGTTGGTTTGTTGGCTCTTCTATATTATTTAAACCTCTACTTTGATCCAAACATTTATAGATACGAGTTCTGCAATTCCTTGCCTTTTCCTGCCTATTTAAAGGCAAAAAAAATCTAGCCTTTGTTTAGGAGCGACTATTTTTTTTAAATTTACATAGGTAAAATGCTAAGAGCCTTAATCAAAAAGAAATCTATTCCTTACTATTATATGACGTGGTTTTTTGTAGTTCTTAGTAAAAACTAAAACTATTGCATAGTTTGAGAATTATTATAATCAAAATTTCGTTTAGTTTACAATTCATGTAAAAAATCTTAAGGATGATTTAAAGGATTTTTTTTATTTAAAATTTCTTTAACAATAATATTATTTGAGTTTAAAATTTTTTTATTTAAAAAAAAATTAGTTGTGTTGTTTGTGCTTTTATTTCACTCTTTTTAATAGTTGTTGTATTTAGAGCTAAACAACATTTTTATTAAATATCGTATTTTAAAATAACTAACAATATTTTCTCTTTTTTTCTGCCGTTTTCTTTTTCTTTTTTTCTTCTTTATAGTTCAACAGTAGCACATCCTTCCGAATTGCCACCATCACCCCATCAATGGGAATGACGGCAAAATGAGGCCATAGCCGCCTAAAATATTAACAACAACAAATATTAAAAACTAAATGATCAAAAAAAAAAAATTAAGAAAAAAATGCAGCAACTACAAAAAGCATTAAAAATTTGTAAAAAAAAAATCGTAAAATTGATTTTATAACAAAATGACTAAGACTCTGCAATGAAAAACTTCAACTATTAAAAGAATTACAAAAACAAAAAGTATGCAACGATTTATTTTTAAGTTATTTTTAATAATTTTCAAGAATAATTTTACAAAAGTCATTACAATAGAGAAAAATTCAAGGTAACAAGGAAAAAGGAAGAGAATATACATAAACTTCAAAGAACATTAAGAAAATTTACTAACAAAAAATTAAGGAAGTGTAATGAAAATATTTTAAAAGGAGTTTAAATTAAAAAAAAATAATAATAAAGCAAAGTTAAAAAATCATTCCACCACCGATAATTTATAAAAAAAAATAGACGAAAATTTAAATTAAATATCGTAAGAAAAACTTTAAGTGAATCCTGCCCCTCGTTTACGCAAAATACCATTACATTTATTTTACAACAACAACAACTAGTCTTTAATAAACAACAACGCAACAGCAAACAGAAGAATTCGTTCATAACAAAAACTGCATCATATTTTAAGGAGTTGAAAAAGAATTCAAAATAAGACAAACTAAAATGATAAATTTAAACTTGAGTTTTAAATAAAAGAAAAATATATTATTAGAAAATAAAAAAACATTTACGCATAATAATTTGTAAGCGTATTAAAGAAAATTAATGAAAATAAAAAAAAAAAACATACACAAAAATTAATAAAATTTTATTAAGAAACAAAAAACTTTTTATGTAAAAAAAATCCATTATTATAAATGATATATTTAAATTTAAATAAACCACTACCAACACACTCACAACACCTTCAGTTATAAGAAGAAAGTATTTGTTTTTTTTTTATATAAAAAATGTATTAAATATATATATTTTTTTTTAAATATAAAATTCAAATTAATTAATAAATTAAGAAAATAGTAAATCAGGTCATTTGGAAACAACATGCAAAAAAAAAAATAAAATCACACATATATAATTTAATTAATTATTAATATTTTTATATTGCTAGTAAAATAACAAATAATTTATTAATTTAAATGTGACAAATAATTTAATAACAATAAAATCTCATATTAAAGAAAATTTTTAAAATATTAGAGAGCACTTTGGTATGAATTATTTGTATAAAAAGGCAATAATTAAATTTATTATGTGGAAAAAGTACACTAGGTTACAAAAAAAAAAAAAAAAAAAACAAAGAAATGGAACTAATTCTTTATTGTTAGCCGCCAAAACTTAAGTAATCCCTTCTTAAATACTATAGAAAATGTTTAAATCTGGGATCGGTGAATCTACTACACTGTGCTTTATCGCTTTTAATTTCCCACCTACATGCGTGTGCTTAAATATAAAATAAAACCATAAAACCAGTCAGTGTCGCTGGAGCTTTTACTGCCCGTCTACAACTGACATGACTTGCTGTTATAACTTGAAGTTATTAAAGCGTTGTTAAAACATTTGCATTAACAACCGTGTTATAACATGAGAAAACTTCTAACATGATGAGTCTATACTTAACACTACCATCATATTAGTGTTAAAGTTAAGCATTTTATGTCAGTTGTAGACTGCATGTTAAACAAAAAGGTTTTGTTATCGCTTGTTGCTTGCGTTCAACGTTGCCATTTTGTAATGTGTTTATATTATGTATTAAAAAAAAAGATGAAATCTGTCACGGGCCCCAAGTGGTCTGCGGACCCTGGTCGTTTTCTCATTTGGCGACTGTTTTTTTCTCAACGAAAAACTGCACTTTAAAGAAATTTTGATTTCCCCAATGTCTCGTTTGCTTCTATTCTGTCGCAAAGCTAACCGGCACTCATCTGTAAATAACTTGTTTGCGGACAGGTGAATTCAATCACCTGACTCCCAACTTTTACATGCATTAAATTTTTCATAATTTAATGTATTTTACACCATCGATTTTTGACAGTTAATTCAAAAAATTAATAAAAATACGAATGTGGCCATATTTTTAAAGAAAATTTAAAGGAAAAACCACGTAGGCAAATTTAACGTTGGCATTACCAAACTAGTTTTACCGGATAGGTAAAGATAACTAATAGGTACGAATACGACCAGATATCTGTTTGTTGAAATTACGGACATTAAACAGAGTCTTTCCTACTTGACGACGACTTTCAAGCGCCGTAGAAAATACCAAGTGACTTTCAATAGTAATCGATTGCTGTCAAACACGAATAGGAAAATATAAATATTGTGCTTTCGAATTTCATACTAAAGATACATTTTTTTTTGCAAAGTTAATTAAAAAACTTTTATCCAATATATTTTGCAATCCACTAATAATATATTCACAAAGGACCTTTTATTGCACAATAATATTGCATGTGTTTGGCTATCTTTAAACTTTTACACGTGTCTATACATCGACACTTTTGTTTTAATAAACTTTTATTTTTTGAATGTTTACTTATAATTTTAATTAATTTAATTTTTTAAATTCAATAAAGGTTTACAAAACAATTTTGTATGAAAATTTGTATTAATAAACGTTTGTTAAATTTAATAATCGTTTATAAATACGGGGGTATGTGTTTGCCAATTCTAATTAAAAGTAAAAAGTCGCAAGTCCACAAGCTAAAAATTAAAAACTAAAAAAAGTAGGAAGAGTCAAATAAAAAATGTAAAAGTGACAATCAACTTCTTTTTGTTGATATTAACGCATTAAAAAAAACATAAAAAGCTTTTCGAGTACTTGAAAGTTTGAACTCCATCATGCTGTTCTTCCCTTCCCTCTAACCACTAAACTCAAGACTTTCTAAAAGAAAACTTTTTTAGTGTAAAATAAGACAAAAATTAAACTCTTTTGTTTTAATTTAATGTAGTTGTTAGCCAACTTCACTACTTTAAGCGATGTCACAATTAGACTTTTAATTGCAAAGCGTTTACGGCGCGCTATTTCGGTTTGCTTCAAGCATTTTGTATGAGTTTGATAACAATATCTCATACTGGTTCATACCACTGTTTGCTCTTTATAAAGTTATCAAAATTACACACAATATTTTGAATTTTATATTTAATAATAATATAAATTATTTAATTTTTTTTTGTTTGTTTTAAATATTAATTTGCCAAATTTACCTCAAATTCTTTAAAAAAAAAACTTATAATTAATAAAAACATAAAAATTAATATAAAAAAACCTTAAACTATTTTACGTATATAAACAAACAAACAAGCATACACTTTATATAAAAGTATGTAAACAAATACAAATAATTAATAAAATAAATGTAAAATTTAGTGTAAAACAAAACTACAAACTATGTAGTACATGAAGAAAAAAAAAACAAAATTTAGAAATAATTTATATCGAGGGATTATTTTTGAAAAGTGATATCTGCAATTTCTTCGAAAATTGGTGTTTTATGGCAACGTGCTGACCAAGGCGAATTCATTACAGGTAATCTCGTTACTACAACAAGTAGGCACAACTCGTACAAAAACCACAAGCAATTTGATTTTGTGGAATCATTGTACAGTGTCAAAAACAGAAACAAAGATTTTAAACAAAATGTTGACATCCAACAATAAAAATGCTGAAAAAAATTATCAGCAGGGCTTTAAGGGCCACCTGTAATGAATTCGCCTTGGTGTTCACTGAATGAATTGGTAACTGTAATTTTAATTTAAAGAAAACCAATTATTTCCTGCGTTTTTTTTTTCTTTTCTTTTAATAAACTTTTTCTTGTGCTATCAAACACACACTTTTTGTATATAATAACCCTGCAGGAGATTGAACTAGTACCAAACTAGTACAAAAATAACCAGTACCAGTTCTTAACTCTAAACTTATATATTTCATCTTAATACTCAAATTAGCATTGAGTGTGCTTGGAATATCACTAGTACTATTGGTTCTAGACGTATACTAGTGTACTTGGACCACATTGGGTGCTTTTTGCATTAGCATTTTAACATTTTTTTATAATAAAAATGCCATAAATAAATGATTTGAAACCAAATTTAAGAAGCAGTTTTAAAATAGAAATAGATATGAGTTCCCCGGTAGACTAGCTAATAGTAAGCTAGTCTATCAGCCTCGGGGTTGCGGGTTCGATTCCAGCCAGATACTCTGGTGTCTTTCCTGCAGACAAGCGTAGAGCGTCGCGAGGATTAGCTTAGGGAATTAAAAAAAAATAAAAAAAATTGTGCTAGAATTTTAGTTTTGATACAAAAAGTTCTATTAGTACTACATCAAGTACTGGTACTCATATTCACTAGTATTTTTATATAAAAACTCTAAACTCACCTTCTTCCCTTCTGATTTTTTAACCCCGTTAACACTACTACTCCTTGTTCTAGTAATTGTACTAGTGGCATTTAGACAATTAACTCTTAATCTTCCGCAGGGAAAATAATAAAAATAGATTTTACAAAATCTATAATTTCATATTTTATAACGTGTTTCTTAATATTTTACTTTTCCATAATATTTTAAATATTGTTTTCTTAGAAAAACTAATTTATTTAATAAAAGTTTGTGTTATTAAAATAAAAGTCTCCATTAATTTTCATTACAGCTCATTTTTATTTTTGTTCAAATAGAGCAATTTGCTTATTTCTAGGTTCGAATCAATGCAACTTTAACTTGTAAAAAGTTCTATCGGTTATATAAGCGCGAATATATGGAATAAATAAAAACAATTAGCATATCAATCCCAAACCGCAAAAAATCTTAAGCCATTAAAACACAATTTTAAGATATTTGTTTTTACTATAGTCTAGGCTCACACTATGAACATTTTCTTTCAAAAAGCCGGAGTTTGTTGATGAGAGGGGAAGAGAACATGCACTCAAAATATTATGTAGTTAAATTCAAACGAAAATTTATTTTAAACCACTCAAAATTCATTTAAAAAACGAATCATTTATATTTCATTTAAAATAAATAATTTTGACATTCATTTTTAAATTTTGTATTTATTAAACAGCATATTAAAATTAAATAGTTTTTACTTTTAAAAAATATATTTTATCCAACAAAAATCAAACTACATAACAATATAAATACGAAAAAACATTAGTTTTTGGTAGTTTGTTTTTTGAATAACAAACAGAAATGTAAAAAACTAAAATTATTATTCGTAAAATAACTACATTTTTGTTCAATTTTATTGAATTAAATTGATTCTTTATTAAATAAAACAGTACAACAAGAACGGCGTCTTATATTTAAGTACTGTAGAGTAAATATTATACATATGTGGCACAATTAAATAAAATTTAAATCAAACATATAAATAAATAATAATTAATACAAATAAGCAACAAATATAAACAAATTTATACTAAATTAAAGATTAATATTTTAAATTGTACATATTAAATTTTTATGAACATTTTCCCAAATGAACGTTTGATAAATTTAATGATCGTTAATGAATACGGGGTTAAAAATTTAATTTAAAAAATTTTTTGACAAATGACATATCTAGCAATATTGTTAAATGTCACATTACGTTTAGATTCGCATACTGAGTCGCAGGCATACAAAAGTTTTGGCAGGAGGCACGTTGTAGCGATTTGAATTCTAACTTTGAGAGGAGTAAAATATTGCGTTTGACTGTACGGAAAACGAATTTTATAACCCACAATTAGTTACTGCAATAATTTTATGAGTGTGATTTAATTCGCTCCCTTCTCAAAATTTCATAGTGTGAACCCAGGCATATTTCATAAAAATTTTTTATGGAAGTTGGCGCTAAAGCTAAAATTGTTTTTGCTATAAAATCGGAACGGTAGCTTATAACACCATGAAATTTTAGTAGATAATGCAAGTGTTGCTAATAAACTCATTTATTAAAAAAAAAACAAAAATGGAAAATGATGTCGTTTAATCAATTTTTGCGGTATGCGCTTGACATGTAGGACTTAGACGTTGGTTTTAAATAACATTGTAAAATAAAATTTAGTTATTACTCTTAAAGTAACAGTTTTTCGCTCTCCTGTAATATTGTGATTTTGCAGGTAGCGCTTTCTAAATATAAAATCTCGATAGGTTTTTTGAAATTTTTCTAAATTTATATTTATTGTATATTTAAAATATAAAAACAACAACAAATAATTTGCTTAAGTAGACTTTTTTGTTTCTCTTACGAAAATTATAAAAAAATTCATAAATTTTATTAATTAAATAAAACAAAAAAGAAAATTCACTCATACACACAAACACACACACACACATTATGCGCTTTTTAAAAGTGTTGTGTTTTTTTTAGTATAAAGAAATTTTTGTATTTTTTTTCTACAATCTATAAAACACAACACAATTTTTAGTTTAATTATTAATTAAGTTTTTAATTATAATAATTATTTTTTATATAATTAAGCTTGTCATCTAAAAATTTTATTATTATGATTCAATAATGCAATTTCATTCATTTTATTTATACCTCTTAAAAAAATGAAGAAAACAAAAAACAAACGTAACTTTTAATTAATTACAATAATTATTGCAAAACAAATGAAGAAAAACTGTAGTTAAGGATTCGGCTTCTCTATTTATTAATTTAAAAAAGAAGAAAAAAAAACAATTTAATGCTGCTACTATTTACGGTTAATTACTATAATTAAATAATTTTTTTATTCTATTAACATAAAACAACAAACTACTTAAATTCATAAAATACAAAAACAAACAAAAGTAAGAAAATAAAACATTAATAATTATTAAGTAATAATATAAAATAATTATTATACAAATTTTTACATTTACATTACATTTAATAACATAAATAATACTTTAAAAAAATTTATTATTATTATTATTATAAATTAATCAATTAATCCATTAATTAATTATTATTTTCATAATAAAGAGTTTCGTTTACTACACAGACTGATTTCATATTAAAAAAAAAAACAAAAAAAAAATAATATATAAAATATGCCCAAAACGAAATTTTTAGAAAAAAATAAATAATTACAAGTAAATTTTATTAACCTAATACTCGTTTCTTTTTTTCTTTAACTGCCGTTTTCACCAAGTTCAGTTTAAATTAACGATTACTTTAACTTCCAGTTAACAATAGGTTTTTGACAGTTATAACTGATAGTTAATTATAACTGAACTTGGTAAATTTGGCCATAAATCGAATTACTTTAACTCTTTATAAAATCCATCTTCTGAAAATCGATTTAGAGTGAAATTGAAAAAGAACAAATTTGTGCATAAAGTTTTTTACACTCTTTTATATACTTCAGGCTTTGAGTACCAATTATCTTCACCAGAACTCTTAAAATCAGGGAAAACTACGATAATTGAAAAAAAGGATCTTATTAGATTTCAATTTCACTCGATTTCGATATGGTCGTATAATTTATTAAACTATAATTTAAAAAAAATTTAAAACTTTTAACTCTTAAATTAAAATATGTCAAAATAATTAAGTTGTTAGTAAAGAGATCGATTAATTAAGTTTTTCTTAAAAGCGGTGCAATTTACAAAATAATCGGGTTTCGGTTAAATATTAAAATAAATCAGTTTCGATAATAAATAGAACTTTATTTAGCGTACGGCTCACAAACTAAGAACTGATATATATTTTCTTAGTGTTAGTGTATAAATACACAACCCTTTATACCGTTCATGAGCATTTTTTTTAGAAAGTAGCGAATTTTTTTTAGGTATATCGAACACTGATTTTACTTAAGAGAAATTGTGTTTCAGCAAGAGCGGATGGCGGAACGTTTTCTTCTGATTAGCTTTTACGCTGAAATGCCATACCTAAAAAGCGTAAAAAATACCGTATTTTAAAAAAGGGCTTCTGGAAAAATGAAAAGGGTAACGAGACCAAAAAAGCCTCATAAAATACCCGAAAAGCGTCAAAATGCCAGCACTGGACGTGCTCCTTTCCGGTAGCCAGTTTTATCAATAAAGAATTAAAATTTTGACATATTTTAAGAGTTTGGTGAAAACATTTCTTTAGAATTAAATTTTTTTTAGGGGTTATTTTTTTAAATCTCTTTACTACCTTGCGTTTAGAATTTTTTCATATAAAATTTTTTGAATTTAAAAAAAAAATTATCTCAAAATATTTTTCTATTAAAGTGAAGTGCAAGGCGAATTCAACTACATTCAGGCGGTGTCGAAACGCCATCTGATTTTGACATTTCGAAACTATTTGTTTTGTTTTGTTAGTGTTAGTGTTTTGCAAAGAATGGTTGACATTTCGAGCCGTAAACACTATCAATACAATGCAAAAAATTCTATGTTGTTTCTGTTGTTTTTTTATTGCTTTAGTTCCGACACCACCTGTAGTTGAATTCGCCTTGGTGAAGTGTTTTAGAAAATAGCCCACTAAATTATTTTTCCAAATTATTTTAAATTTTATTTGTAGTTAGTTCAAATTCTTTTTACTTCAAAAATCTTTGAAAATAATTTTAAGTTTTTGTAAATTTTTTTGTGTTTTTTTTATTTAAACAAAAAATTTTCTATATATTTTTTTAACATAAAACACAATCACAACCATATGTGGACGACACACTGCCCCTCCTCCCAGTGAAAATGTAATTTCGTTTTAATAAAACTGAATATTGAAAAATTACAATTTCAAAATAGTTATAACAAATTAGTTGAACATTTTTATAAAAACTCCTGTTTTTGTAGATTATAAAACAATTGATTTTTTTCTGTTATTTTTTTTTTAAATTTTTAAAAAAAAAAGGTATTGAGATAAAATCTTTTTTTCGACAACATCAAATTTATATCTATCGATTTAATTTAAAAGAACATTTTAATTTGTTGGTTCTAAATAAGTTAAGACTGAAATTTTTTGTTTATTTAAATAATTTTTCATAAAACTAATGACAAATTAATTAAAATAGTAAAAAAAAAACAAAAGATTCCTAAATTTTTTTTTTTAATAAAATATAATGCAGGTTTAGAAAAATTAAAGGAAATGTAATTAAATAATTATATAAACTAAAGTGGTATGTGTGTATTATTATAAATATTAGAACATAATAAAAATAAACCACAGCTGAAAAATTATTTTTTTTTTTTTTGATTAATTGTAAAAAATAAAAAAAAATTTTTTTGCTTAAAAAGGCGCGTTTTTAGAATTAAAAACTTATAAATTAAAATTATTCAAATTAAATAACCAAATTATTAGTATTGATGTCAATATTTAAATATTTTACGCACAATTTTTAGAAAAAGAAAAATTCAAAATAAAAAAATAACTACTATTTCCTTTTTATCTGTCAGTTGATATTTTTCTAATAACAAAAAATAAATCTCCTTCGCTTTTATTCAATATTAGAATTTGTAGTTTGTTTTGTCTTTTCTTAAAAAAAAAAGAAACCAAACAAATTTTAAATATGTACTAAAGTCTTTCTTGCAAATTGTGTATAAAAAACAAATATTGAAAATATGTTAAAATATGTAAAAAATTAAAAATTATTATATTAAATAATTTACTAAAAAAAATAATGTAAAATATTATAATACAATTAAAAAAAATCAATTATAATTCTAGATAATTGATTCTATAAAATCCTCATCTCCTCCTTTTTCTGTTTAAATGTTTAATAACATTAACAAATATATCACAAGCAAACAAAAAAAACAATGCAAATATTGTTAAGGAAAAATTATAATTAATCTAATAATTATTTACAAACAAAAATAAATTTTGTTAAATTTTTTTTTTTTTTTAATTTAATGGCGAAAATTTTATATCTGGTTTAATTTTGATTATATCTTAAAATGAACTTTAACCAGAGAATGGTTTTCACAGTCGTTAGAAGCCGAGAAAAACCTAAGAAATGTAAGTCTGAATTCACACGTTTCATCTTTTGATGCTCAACTCTTAATTCGCTGTGAATGAAATTGTTGTTGTTTTGTACCGAAAAAAGTTGAAACCGATTGGTGCGTGTGATCATATTGGTATCTTTAAAAGGAAGTTGAGCATGAAGCGTGTGAATTCAGACTTAGCAGGTTAAATTTAATATTCTAGGGGTCCAATTCAGATTATCGTAATGGAAAGAGTAAACGCTTCGGAAAGTGTCTCATAATGTAATTGAATTGTTTGGAGGATTGTAAGATGTCCTTGATTTTTTTTGGATTTACAAGAATTTTTATTGATCGTCAAGAACCATAAAACATGCAACACTGCGTTTATAAAGTCTGCCCATATAACCTACTTATTCGGATTATTTTAAACGAAATTGCGGACGTGTCCAAAAATTTTAACGGTAGGATTTTCTCTAACCAGAATATTAGACCGAAATGTTACCACCGTCAGGCCGATTGTTGCGACAGACATTTTGACTGTTGGGACACTGATAGAAATGGCGTCATAACGCTGGTATATTTTAACATCAGTACCATGGCAAGTATCTTCGTTTTTGAACCCATTCATTTGAACACTTTTCATCATTGGATGTCTGCCTAAACATCACTTGGCAAAATTATCATCAGTTAAAACTATGTCATCAATGGGATGACACATCATCAAATAAATGACAAATCGGAGTCATTTAATAAAAAATTGCATAAGTGCAATACTTAGTGACAAACTGACAAACAGTCATTAAATAGAGTCATTGATATTGACATAAGTCAATGTGAACCACGATCGATATGGTTTTCGTAATCATACTTCTTTAAAAATTTTATGTATTTAACTAAATAATTTAAACAAATAGAATATGGGAATTTTTGCTTCTTATTTTAATTTTAATACATGAAATTAATGTTAACAATACACAAAATGTTTGTCACTGTGTTCATAGCATATATGACGCATAAAATATGACAAAATTTTATGATGACGTTCGGCTTTAGATTGATGTCACTTTTTGCCTCATTGATGCCATTTGTAATAACATTGATGTCACAATTCTGCTGTTAGGGCATCATCAATATGAAGATTCATTTTTCTATGAGTGTACGTACCTCCAAGCAAAATGTCGGAAATAATTGCCTGATTTAAGCACAACCAGATATTTATGCGACTAAAATCTTTTATAGAGTCAAGACTAAATGGACTAAAAATTAAAAAAATGTCTTATAGAGTCAATACTAAATAGAAACATCGTTTAACATCTTTTATAAAAACCAAGGCCCTGTTTCTCAAAACTACAAGTTACAAATCTACAAGTAAAATATTTTTAAAAAAAGCAACAATTTTGCAATTTTTGTTTCAAAAATATTTTACTTGTAGATTTGTAACTTGTAGTTTTAAGAAACAGGGGCCAGATATTCATATAACGAATAATGCTCTCATTTAAATTAATGCTTAAGGAGCTGTGTGATATTGTTAGTCACCATCCTTAATTTTTATTGACAGTTCGATTTTGTGAGCCTAATTATGAATTATAAATTCCCAGGGAGTTTTTTCCCTTCTCCCATTTTTCCTATTTAAATTCAATTGTAACACAAATTGAAATTTTTATTTATAATTGCGTTGTGTATCGTTTTTTCTTTCATCCGCTTTTACTTTTTACAAAGATTTACGCTTTATTCTTAAAAATTATTTAACTAAATAATTAAAAAATAATATTAGTATTAAGTTAATTATATATCTCTTAATTGTAAATAGCTCAATTTTCTTTGTTTAATTTCATAAACAAATTAGTTTTTAATTTAATTTTTATATGCTTTTTCATAAATCTAATTTAAAATTTATTTTTCTAAATCATGTTCATTAATTTTAAGTTGATTTTGTTCACTTAATTCAACAATTTGTAGATATATTTCTTATTTAATAAAAGTTTCCATTATTAAGTACACTTTAAAATAATTAAGTATTTGAAACTACTTAAAGCGAAAACATACATTTATTTTCAAATAATATTAAGAAAAAATAATAAAAAAAAAATATATTAAATACAAGATATTACAAAATTTGTTTTTATTTTTTTTTAATTGGTTGATTGATTGGGCAATTCACAAAGTGCTGTGTTGTGTCGTATTGGTTGTATTTGCTATAATTTGATGCATGCCAAATTCGTAAAATTAAAGCAAATAAGTCAATACGACACAATAGAACACTTTGTGAATTGCCTAGATCTGTTTAAAATATTATAAAGTTTTTTTTTAGTATTTTTTAAAAAAAACTAGCTAAATCCGGTGCAAGGGGTAGAAAACCCTTGACAAATCTACATTATTTGCAGAGTGTATGATCGTCGTTTTGCGCCCTGTTTCAATACCCATCACTTTTTGAATAACTACACATATGAGAAGAAAGTAGTTCAGGTGGCTTATTCTGGCAGTCGTGATCGAATACTTGTTTGATTCGAAAGCAATTTTAATTCTTATTCTTACAGTCGATACTAAAGGAATCGATATTATTTTTTCAGTGTTGTGAAAGCTCAAATAAATGCTTTACAACACTGAAAATATAACTTCGATTCGTTCAGTACCGACTAAAAGAATTAGAAAAGGTTTCGTTCAAATGTGCTAAATTCCCATTTCGAATCAATTTTAGCCACCAGATCAGGTTCATACAATTTTCCTGCTATCGTTTTCAAATATACAGAAATCTGTAATGTCTTCGTAAAGGTTACCACGCCCACTTCTTCTGTTCCGTCTACTTAACTGCAGATGTTGAATATTAATAAACAAGATTTTTGTGCTCAAAGTTGACTATTTTTAACGTTGCCGTTCTCCACTTTTTGTTGTGTATCGATATCTAAGCTTTATGTTCCAAATTTGAAAACTTTAGCTGTTGCCGTTCCCCAGATGTACAGAAGTCTATATCGTCTTGATATGGGAGGTCCCAGACACATTTAAAATTTTTGACTTTTCTTTCTTTCCAAACCTTCGCGTAGCAATTATAACACAAACAATATTGGCCTCCAATGCGTCAATTATTGCTGGCTTATCAGCATTAGCCTATTAGTTCAAGTAGCCCTACAGCAAATAAACGACAGGTGTCAAATCGCACAAACTTGGATGATGCTACCATAAATTGCACTAAACGGTTCTTTTTTTCTGCATGTAATGGAGTCTGTTGTGGATTGGTCTCACTGCATATGCTGCAGTTCAATTGGACGATTTTGTGCGCTATAAAAATCTATGACTAATTTGTATGGTAAATTTTCCAAATTTGGTACCGTTTTTATAAAATAAAACGTTAATGTTATATCAGGTGCAATTTTATTTAGTTTGGGTAAGTTTTCTTCTTCACAAGCGAAATGTTGAATTTTGCTGCTGGTAACACTGGATTAAAGTCTCATTTGAAGAGCAAATCCAGGATGGAAAATTCAAAGGGGCTACTCTCGATTGCGATGCAAATGCAATTTCGATACGAAAGCTAAATGCCAACTTGGTATTCTCTATAATTTTCGCAAAATTTTTGGAAATGAAGCAACATTTAAAGATGGTGCAGATTGAGAGTAGTAAAATGTCAAAATATGAAAAAAATTTAAATAAAATAAATGGGAATTATTTGCGAATAAAAGAAAATAAAAAGATGCATTAAAGAGTACAAAATCACTAGATTTGGTACCATTTTCTTTCGCATTGAAATAGAGAGAAGCACCCCCGATATTGAAACAGTTCCTAACAAAATGCCACTTTTAGAAGAATAAAAGTGCCTTATATTTGATTAAATGGAAAATAGTGATTTCAGACCCGCGACAACTGCATTAAATAAGCTAATGCACTGACAAGTTTTTCATATTAAACCAAATTAATATTATAAATATTTAAATGTCACTAAAGTGCATGCCAACTAATGCACTACTTTTGCATTATTATTAAAACTCAGTTTGGAGAGTCCAATATATTTGCATAATCACTAGAAATAGTGAACATGAAAAATGCACTATTTTTGCATTGTCATTTAAACACATCGGCGTTCGGTGCCGTTTAAGTGCTATATGTGCCAAAAATGGATTTTGAGAAAATCGATGTTGAAGTTCAACGTGATTTTTTTTTAAATCTGAGAATACATTTTTATCTCCCGATCGCATATATAACGGGATATGTTCTAACGGTGCTCTAAACGCCACCTTAAGCATATTTCCTTGCAAATACATACACGTAGAGCAAAGTATCATTAATTAAAAAAGCAGTTAGACTTGCCAAAAAGTTTTAGTAAAAAACAATTTATTCATTAACGAAAAACAGAAACTAAAGCTATTTTCAAAGTTATTATAAATTCACAAATGATAATTAAAAAAATCAGTATCTTATTTTATTTTAGTTATACATATATAATAATTTTTGTCTGCATTAGAAATAGAATTAAATAATTATTTTAGAATTTTTTTAACATTACTACTTATCTCTGTTTCAAAAATATTTAACGGTGCTGGTAATTTATTCCGGCAACACTTTCTTAATGTATTTGTTAATTGGAAATGAGGCTGCAACATGGAGTTTTTAAATTTTATTGTGAGAAAGCTATTTTGAATATACTGAAGAACTTTTACTTTAGTAAACGGACGAATCGAAAAATTCTTGAAATCTGAGAATTGCATTTCAACAACCTTAAATTTTATTTTATGTGTTTTGAAATTTTTTAAGTAGTTAACGATACTATGAACTGCTAAATGTTAGAGATATCTGTCTAAAGCACTGTGAGCGCAATCTATTTCTTGGATTTGTGAATGCCCAGGCTCGGCAAACTTTTGAATAATACTTTTGACATCTAAATGATCTGGCAAAAATTTTAAAATTGCTGTGGACATCATTTGATTTTTATTTTGGGCAACACACGAATCACTCCACATAACTACTTATATTTTGAATATGTTGTTAAATGTTCTGTCATCAGAGTATTGAGTATTTTGTATACACAACTACCTAAACCTAAATAAGCACATCAAGCGTTGCACTGACTGCAGCTGTCAGAGTTTCTCTCTACCATACTGTGAGCGTCAAAATAAAGTACACAGCTTGTTTTCCAGTACAAAAAGTGTTATTTTAGTAAAAAAGAATTTAAGTTATTAGAAGTTAATTATCATTTTCAAAACTTTGGACAATGTTCTTACAATATAAAATTAAAAATTTGAAATACTTCAAAAACAGTGCTATAAAAAACAAATTTACTCCCCTTTTTAACGCGTCAAAAAAAGTATACAGTACTAAGAAAAGTAAAGTGGCTAATACTTTGTTTGATTTCTATTTGCTTTTAGGACGGATTCTAGTCTCTTTGGCATCGATTCCACCCATTTTAAAGTTGGCTCGGTAGACTTTTTTGGCCAATTTTCCTGCGGAATTTTCTTCAGAGTGCTTGCTGCTTATGTTTTTTAATATGTATGTCCAAATGCTTCCTTATGCTTAGTTTAGTTGATATCGAGAGACTTTTGGGCTCATCCAGCTGTTTGAGGGCGTTTTACAAAAGCCAACCCTATCACGCTGCACTATAGATGCTGTATGTTTTCCGTTGAATTTCTTATTTCTGCCTTTTATCACGTTTTTTTTTTTGCCCAACTTGCTTTCTTCAAATTTTGGAGCAACGTATTTTTCACAGATGACAGCAAGCTTGAAGTCTAATCAAATTTGGCAAAGTAGAAATTTAACCTTTTATAACTAACATAACACTTTTTATATTGGAAAT
This sequence comes from Pollenia labialis, assembly GCA_949318255.1. NCBI lineage: Eukaryota > Metazoa > Arthropoda > Insecta > Diptera > Polleniidae > Pollenia > Pollenia labialis. Next base: position 132,607,372 of record OX439140.1, read on the forward strand.
AAAGCTGTATATGTACTTTATTTTGGCGCTCTCTGTAGATGGAAGTAGTGCACTCATTTTGCAGTTTCAACTCACACTTAGTGATAGTGCAAAATGTTGAGGTATGAATTGAAACTTTGCAGCCTCACTAAACATGAGTGATGGTGATGTTAAAAAATGTTGCACTCAAAAAAAATAGTTTGATTTAAAAAAAAGCAATCATCAGTGTATTGCAACTTTTTTCCCTTCACTCATTTGAGTGCAACTAAATTGTTGCACTAAATTTAAAATCAAAAACTTATTTTTCATGATTAAAGCCAATAATTTACCGTTATGTATTGACAAAATTTTACTTTGCGTATGCATATTCTGCAAAAAAATCAAAAACCATGCACATACAAAGTTACATTTTTAAAATTTTAGTGATTTGTATGCAGCTTTTTTGATTTCAAATTTTGCACTATTTGAATTGAGTGCATATTTTTGCATTTAATCTTCGTTTAGGGATAGTGAAAAAATTTGCAATATCACTAAACATTTTTTATGGTAGTTAAAAAATAACAATTCTCACTAAAGCTGATAAAAAAAGAGTTCAAACTAATTTCTTTGCAGTTTTATTAAATGATATTGCACTGATGATTTAAATCAATATTTAGTGCACTACCCTCAACTATGCCCACTACCTACTAAAAATACAAACACCGTTACAGTAAGAAATTAGTTACTTTATAGCCTAATGCAAAGCTTGACGCATTTATTTGTTATTGGTTATATACTTTATAAAATAGAGAACTTTTAATAATTTTCAAAAATTTGGGGTCGAAAACCTACGGAGGCGTTCTTAACTCAAAATTGTCAAAATGGCGTATGGAGCACATAAAACCACAGGCGTCGATATTGTAAACAACAAACTTTAACGAAAATGAAAACTTTTTTCAAATACATACGTATAACACAAACAAGCAGGGACCGTAAAAATTTTGACAATTATCATAAAACCCAAAAAAAAACAAGTTTTTCTCAAATAAAGCCCATGAAACTGATTCACCTCGTGATCCCCGAGGGGAACACACTAATAATTAGTTCAGAGGCGTGTCTCCTCTGGTAACAGATATGAGCTCGTGTCAGCCGCGATTTCGTTTATTTTCAGTATACATAAGAATTGGTTATTTGTGCCGAAGTCAAAATTTTAGGAACTTTCGAAACTTTAGCCTAACATTTTACATATACATATATCGTTGGTCTCTTGTAGAAACGCAATAAGTCACATAATTGCAACTTTAAAAACATAATAGAAACTGTATGTATCAAAATTTTAAATTGCTTGTAAAACCTAGGGTCTAATCACCGCATACGATATCGAGAAAAATTGATCGAAATTATTTATTTTGGTATCATGACTCTCGATATAGAATAAAATTTTTTGAATTTGAAATAATAGCATTCGATATCGAGTAACTCGACATTACATTTCTCGAGTTTTCATTCGATACGTCAGTGTCTAACGTATGCAAAAAAAATTGATAGTTTATTCGATACGATAGTATCGAATGCGGTGATTAGACCCCTGTATTTTTGATATTAATGCATTAAATGTTTGTGACGGGGTGTATTTGTGAGAAATATATTGGAATCAAAAAAAAACTCTTTCGAAAACACCGAGTAACGGCCTTTCTACATGAGACCAATCCACAAAATCATAACTAGGATCCTGTTAAACATTAAACTCTCTACTAATAAGTAACGGACCTCCATTTGGAAGCTATTAAGGCTAAAGTTTAACAATACTTCGTGAGACAGTGACCAGAGTCAAGCAAGTGGTCTGCAGATTCTTCTCCAGACATTACTGTTTCATCAAACCATTTAATTCCCAACAGAAAAGAGAGATCGACCTTTGGTATACATTAAGTAGAGCATACAAGCACGACATTTCTGGTCTCCCAAAATGCCTCATCCTAATAACACCAAGACCGGGGCATTATAAGAGGCAGTAAAATCCTCATCGCATAAGTCCCCATCAACCAGTGACTCATAATGATCGATTTACAGTCATTATCTTGTCTCTACTAAGCCTAAGTAACCCGCGGTTTCCTCCATATAGTCCCTACCATCTCTCCTGAGTCTTCCTGTACGAATCACGTTTGATAACTGAGTTACCTAAACATGAAAATTATATTGCCTAAACATTTTCAATAAAATAAAATGATCAAGCGATCTATCAAATAAGAATTTCCAGTCGGGTGGTGTTAAATTCGAATTTTAAAGGCTTGTTTCGTATAAACTGTGTGAAAATGAAAAGTTTTCACATAAAACAGACGCTTGCGGCTCTTATTTAGGTAGCTCAGTAAGAGTTTTACATGAAGCCATCGAAATTCCGAATGGGCTAACAACTAACATGTTTGGCCGGGCCGTCTGGGGTTTAGACTCCCAGGCACCCCCAGTGTCCAGGCCAGTGAAACCCTAGAATGTTCCACAATTTAATTTCGAGACATTCTGCATTCCACAGTTAACCTTGATGTCGCAAAAACACCAGCCAAAGCTGCAATCGCAGCTTTCCTGTTCGTAAATATGTACAATATATCTCTTGATATGGCTTTATGGATTAGATTTAAGCTTGAAAGACTGCTGTCATCCGGCAGCCTAAAAGGGAACTTTATGCCCAATTGCTCGATAAAGATGCCAACCTTACTTCCCTTCTTAGAACCATCAGTCTAGATCTTTAGGGTCGGTTACAGAAATCACGTATGGTTAGTTTAGATTTAAAAAGTTTTTTTTTTTCACTTTTTCTTTTATTTTTTTTTTTTTTTGCAATTTATTTGTTTGAACAAATAAAGAACACAATAATTAAACCAAAAAAAAAATTAAATTTAACTAAAACATAATCATCAATTTAGATGCCTCTTTGGTTACTTGGTGGTGAGTTAGCTAGTCGATTAGTCGAAGGTTGGGGGTTCAATTCCCGCCATAGACTATCGTCTGTTTCACTTACTCTTGCTCGGTAAAACTTATTTAGAATATAATTTATAATTGTATTTGAAACACATAACAATTAAATAAAATAATCATTAAATAATCAATTTATATTACAAGGAATTAACAACTCAACTTTAAATATTAATGTATAAAATATAAATTATATTAAATTATTAACAATAAAATAATTCATATAAAAACAATATTTTCTAAGAAAACAATATAAGAAAAACACTAAAAAAGTAAAATTTGGCTTGAAAAAAAGAATGAAACAAAGTTTTATTTGGTAAAAAAAATTTATGAAAAAAAAACAAAATTGTGCTCAGGACTTATGAAATAGAAATAACAAAAAAAACCCAATAAACAAATCAAATACAATTTAATAACCAAGAAAACAATTAATGTAAAAAAAAATCAAATAAACAATGCAAAAAAAGGCAGCTCCTTAAAAGGAGGATTTCATTATAAATTTCTGTTCCAAAATCATATCCCAACGGGATTTACAATGAAATCCAACTTTCTTAAAAAAAAGAACTTAAAACAAAAAAAAATAATAATTAATTTTTACATTCCACAGAAATAACAAAAATATAAAGTTAGATGATACAACAAAAAGTAGCAAGTAAATATGTGTTTAAATTTCTATAAACTTAAAAAAAAGAGTAAAAATTAACTAAAACTTATAATTAAAAAAATTATTAATAAATTAATAAACAAGTTTAACATAAAGGCTGTTTGTAGTAGTAATCAATATTAAAAGTAATTTTAGTCATTTATGTTTTTTCTTTTCTACTTTTTTCTAAAAATTTAATTCAAAAACAAGAAAAAAATATATAGTCAAGTCAAAAATTTTATCACCACCCACTTGCAATAATTAATGGGGTTACAAAAATAAATAAATACTTGAAGAAAATTGTAATATAAAACATAAATTAAAAAACTTTTCTTTGTTAAATATAAAAATTAACGAAATTTTTTTTAAGAAAATACTAAATTATAAAAACTATTTACTTAATTTCAGTGTGGTACTATTCAAAAACCAAATAAATTATAAAAATTAAAACAAAAAACCCCAAGAACAGAAAAACTTTGTGATTGCTTATTTAATTAATGTTGTAATTGTTCTTTAAATCATAATAATTATAGGTAATAAAAATAAGAATTAGTAATTAAGAATTGAACAATTATATGACATTTTGCATTTGATGTGTGTATTTGAATTTTTACTACAAAAAAATATAAAGAGAGCCCTTAAAAAACATGTTTTGGTAGCCGATTGCAAAATTCAAAACTTGCCCAAATATTGATGAACTCAAACTTGTTACCAAAATGGCTACTTTAATGTGGCCAAATATCTAAAAGTACTTGACAAAAGTTCTGTAATTCGCTTGGCTAAAGCTAAATATCGATAGCTAAAATGCCTTAGAAACTTCAAAATTTTAAAATTTTAGCGATGACATTAAAAGCTAAAATTGCGGCGAATGAAGTTTGTGTTGCATTGCCAAATTTAGCAATGCACGTTACCGAATTGCATTAGTAGCCACAAATCGCAATATCAACCTTTTAGATATAGAGATTTTGCAAAAAAAATCAAGTCTATTGATCGTTGCCAATTTATTGGGCCACCTACGAATATCACATACACATTGGTGATATAATTGTACAATACGTAAAATTGAACAGTTTTATTGCAAGTGTATGAGCCGCTTAATGCTATGCCAGTAATTTGGGTTTTTAAGATCCCCGTTCTGTGGAATTCATCAGGTATACTTTCCCAGAAGGTGCTGATGATTGAATGGATTATTTTGGCGCTTGTAAATCAGCTGATTTTGAAAAATTCATATGACGCATTCAAGGCGTTAAGGCAATTGTGTATGCAACTTGGTCCGTATAACTACACGGATTCAACTTGACAGCTGCGTAGGTTGCGAAAAACCGTAGAACGCATGGTGTGGACCTAGTTTCTAGGGATATATGTAATGGTGTATCGACAATGTCTTGAGTTTTATCGTCACTCCAATTACTGCAATTCTATTCATTGAAATATAAAAAAAAAATAAAAAAGTGTTCATTATCACCGAACAAAATGGTCAAATTATATTTAACCATGAACAAAGAAATGTCAAAAAAGACAGTGCTGCCAATTTTCAGTTCTTCGCTTTAAAAAACACCCGATATAAAAAAAAACCATCAGCAGGATGAGTGCGTTTACCTGTTTGGTAAACCCTGAAAAAAACGTAACACTTTTAATTCAATAAAAAATAATTAAATTTTCTTTTTTAATGTACATTCGAAATTTTTTTTTTAATACGTTTTTCCAAGTTCTTGTAAAACAATTACATTTATACACATAAAATAACAATATGGTAGTTTTTTTTAACTGAGTTTTCTTTTTTTTCTAATATAAATCAGCAAAAACTAAATTTATTACAAATAAAACATAGCGAGGAAAAGTAATATTTATAAATTATATACAGAATTGAAATTGATACGATAATACTCCATTTAAAAACTATACTGACATACAAAAACCTATTTCAATATTATTTACCAACAATGAGAAAAAAACCAAATCCCATTAATTCCAATAAAAAAAATTATATATATAAATGTATGTGTAGTATTTAGATAAAAATAACTGTAAAAAGCAAATAATGAACGTAATATAAATAAAAAGTATCTAATAAATATTAAGCAAACACACATTTAACACTTTAATACACTGGAAAAAAAAAACAAACAACCAAACAATAAAGGATGCTTTCAAATTTAAATAAAGAAGAGAAAATTCTTAACGAAAAAAATATGTAAATTATAATAAAAAAAAACAACAAAACATATAATTATGAGAATTTTTGAAGTTTTATTAAACAAACTAAAGGCAAATAGTAAGTAGTAAATTTTTAATATTATTGAAATTAACGTGTTTCATTTCTATGCAGTGAACAGTCTTATCGACGTAGAGCTGCTATATTACCAATTTCAGAAATAGATGGCGCCGTTAAATACCTAAAATATCAGGCATGGAAAACTTAGTACCATTGTACTTTTTTAAGCCCTTTATACGTAATAGGAAGATCGATTATTAGACTTTTTTCAAAAATCGGTTTTCGAATATTCCGAAGAGCTGCTATTTTAAAAAACCGTTTTTCGTTTGAGCATTTTAAAAATAACTGGTTTTTTGATATTTGAAAAATGGAAAAATGGAAAATAACCGGTTAAAACCGGTCGAATACTATCCATTCGATCTCGTTAATACCTAGGTTGGCAATTAAGTATCGTTATTAAACTATTTGTTATTTCGGTATCGGTATTTTAGTTATATCGGTTTACCGATACATAAACTTTTAACGGGTTATCCAATTTTCATTTTTCAAAGTAAAATAAAATAAAACACATATAAAGCTAAAGAATATTCACTACAAGCGCATATAACTTTTTAACTAACAAAAATTCTTTATGTCGAATATTAATCAATTTGCTAGTTATTCTATTCACAAAAAGATATTTCGGAAAAATCGTGATATAGTTGAGCCTTTTATTAATACTAGTTATCGCCTAATGGTCAAAATTCGACCATAAATTTGTATGTAAATATGAAGGAAACATAGTGCAGCTAAGTATTTATAAATTTATGTGTTTCGAGCATTTATTTTTTCCGTCTTAGTGGATTAATTTGGCGAGGGACCAACCTCCGGTTTATATTTTTATTTCTTTATCTTCTACGTGAGTTAATTTAATTTTGTTAGTTCAATATAAAAAAATATCAGAAATATTAATTGAAAAACAAAAAAGTATCAAAATGTCTCCTTTATAGATTGTAGTCCACTCACGACATTGCATGTTTAATTTTATGTGCCTATTAGGGTGGGTCACTGATGTATGAGAAAAATAAAAGTTCTCGAATCATATTCTAATAGCAATATTTTTTTGTATTACGTTAAAACAAATAAAAATTGCAAAAAAAAAGTTCAAAAAAGTGACATCTTGAGCCCGCGCATGAGCTCCTAAGAATTAAGAATATTTGAAAAAAGTCCATTTTTTAAATTTTAATGTTTTATTTACTATAAATTATTATTAATTAAAACTAAAAATATTTTGAAATAAACTTAAAAAAAATAAAAATTTGGTTCTTATACAACATAAAACAATAATATAATTTTTGGTCACAAAATCTTGTTTACTGTCAAATCAGTGCATCTCTCGTCTTGATTCAAGTTTCGTCTATATTTTTTAGCGCAAAGAGTCATGAATGCTTCTTACACTATTTTCACGAACCTAAAAGTCGTTAAAATACAGTAATATGCTTTTCTGCAATACAATGCTCTTGTTGCTATATTCCAAATTTAACAAAATTTAAGGTCAATGCGCGGGCTCTTACACTAAAAATAAATTAATAATATTTTACAGGGATCTAATTCAGCCAAAAATACAACATATTTACGCTATTAGAAGTCGATAAGAGAAAAAATATTTTTTTGTGCCAACATATGTATGTCTAAAATTAATGAAAATTAACCAAAGTACCAAATGTTAAACGGAAAGTACAAAAATCCTCCCTATTATACATTCATATTCACTGAGGACCAACATGTTTATTTTTATCTTTGTTGGTCGAATATTAACAAAGTAATAAATATGAGTGGACAATTAAAAGGAAAAAGGGAAAGTGAAAAATGTTGTATGTACTGTGTTATAAAAGGAAGAAAATAAAAAATTACTTTGATTATTTTCTTTTAGATGACAATTTGGGGATATTGCTAAACTATTGCCTTAGGGGATATCTTCCATTTTTTTGCACGGATAATTTTAATTTTCAAAGTCGGATATTGTCGCTTGTTTGTTGAACTTGACTGGTAGATTTAGAGTTATGTGCCCATGTTCTGTTACTTCCGCGTCGAGCAACTTTAATATTGAAATGTGTGAACTGCAATGAATATTTTGTTTTTAAGTGTAATTTTATTGTCAAATTATTTTGCTTTTGTAATTTTAAAAAAAATTTGCAAATGTTTTTTAGAGTTTTTGTGAATAAACACACATTACAGTCGCACTTTACATTATTTGAGGCTCTATGCTCCTAAAAGGAACAACGGGTCTATCAGGGGTGTGCTGGAAATCGGAAACGTAAAACGCAAGAATTTTAAAAGTCATTTTTTAATAAGATTTCTGCAATAAAAGAATTTTATGGGCAATATTATACATATATTTCGCTATTAAACAGAATTTTATAATAGCGGAGTTCAAAGTTTGTTGCAAAATAGTCTTGCATCGTAGCATTTGCAAAATGGTATAGTAAATACTGTAGTATACTTTTGATCGGCTTGGTTCACTGAGTGAGTGTTATACTATGTTCACACTTGGGTTCTTAAACGCGTTTAAGCAACTTTAACGTGATTAAGCTCTAATCACATCAAAATCGAGATGATTTCACATACATTGACGTGATTTAAAGAATTGCATTTACAGTCCTACAAGGTGCAATTGACTCAAGAACTAAAGTCTCTTGACCATTCCAAACGTCGTCAATGTACAGTGGCGGAAATACCCAATCTAGCGGCGCTTTGTTTATAACTCCAAAAACATGAAAAATTGTGAATGATTTTTTTTTTTTTTTTTTTAATTATATATATATATTTAAATATAACCAATTCATTAAATTTCAAAATATGTTTGTTTTTTTAAGTACATATGTGTGTAGATCCATATGAGTAGGTGAGTTGCAAAACTCGTTCGTTACAAAATTAAAAATACAAAATGGCAATTGATTCTAGCAGTTCTTTAGGCGCTTTATGAGAAGAAAATTTCTGATTGCATTAATTCATATCTAATAAAACAAGCATTTTGGACCTGACCCTCTCCAAACTTGAAGAAATTCGGTACGAAAATTTTATTCTACATGGTTAAGACGAATACAAGCTTTGGGATTGCTGGAACAAATGGTTCCGGAGATACCAGGTCATGAAAAGTTGAAAAATTAACAAAATCTTTTCTAAGAAGTACAACGTTGTTAGCTATATCTTTCTCAATGTTTAAGCACCGACAAAATCATATTGTAAAACTAATGAGGTTTCTATTAAAATGGTGTCCAACAAGATTTTTTTTCTAAAGGGTCAAAGCTCATATTTACCATGCATTTTAAAAATGTTACAATATTTTTTTTATTACACGAGTAAAAGTTTTTTTAAATTGTTTCTGCTTCATAAATTTTTTTACAGTTTACAAAATCATAAATATAAAAATGTATTCAAAGTCGGATCTTTCAGAACTAATGCTGTCAGGTAGGTCATTCTTTTATTTTATTTAGTTTTAAAATTAATTTTAAATCTTGTAATTCAGTTGATAAGGTGTGTGGCCAAGCATCAATTCAGTTGAAAGACAAATGAATTGAAACGAGTGTGGGGCGCATAATATGAAATATTCGTACTTATACGAAACATGTCACATTACATCATCTGGCTTGATTAACTTAAAACTACAAAAATAGACATACGTTGCTATGGCAGGAACCACAGTATGCTGGCATAAGGACTTTCAATAATAACTGAAATAACTCACGTAAAATGACTCCATATTCTATTAAAACACTTTGGCTTTGATATTAAATTTTAAGAAAATATAATTTAATTATATAAATTCTTAGGATATTTGTTTTTATTATATGTATTTCGAGTTGTAATGTAAGAAAAAGCTTATTATTAATTCATACTCGAATTGTAAATTTTTAATTGTTTGCGTATTTTGCTTACTATGATTATTATACAAAAGTTATTGTATATAAAATATAAAAATTTAAATATTAAACATAAATTCTAAATTGTGCAGTTTTAAAACTGTCAGTCTTCATTTTGAAAATGAAATGAATATGAGTTATTTTATAATGATTGTATGTTTGTATGTATGTATGTATGAATGTAGTGATGTTTGTATGTAAAAGTATATTCATGTATATTTAGGTGAATTTGCATTTAATGAAGCTTAAAATACTGGATTTTTTTCGTTCTTTCTTAAAATTAAGTATTTTATAAAAAAAAATGAAACGGTGATTACAAAAATATCTTATGATTTATTGACTGCAGAGCCTAAACAATATAATGAAATGAATTGGGTATTCAGCAATGATTTGATATAAAAACTAAAAAAAAATAAATACAATTGGGGTATTCAAAAGACCCCTTGTATCGATTGTATGTTGTACTGAAATACAGTATACATTCATATGTATATAAACTATTGTATTTTAATACAGCATACAATCGATACAATGATACAAGGGGTCTTTTGAATACCCCAAATGTAAAAAATGCCTAAAATTAAAAATTAATTTCGAAAAAGTCCTTTATATTACAGTTCATTGTTCCTCGATTTGATTGGCGGCATATTGATTGATAATATCTTCAATACAGGTCTTTACATAGGTCTTATGGGGTTCTTCAATGCTTTCCAATTTGGGCAGCATTTTCATTAGGAATAGAAAATCAGTCGATAGATTAATATTTTTATGTAATTGATTGACAGTTGTCTTAGCGTTTATGGCATTCTCTTTGCTTTTAAGACCATTAGCTATAATATTTCCGTTTGCATTGTTAGCCAGTAAAGAAGAAGCATTCACTATTACCGGTGTAGCACCACTAGACTTTTCCGGTTTACAAAATCCATTGCTAGAATTAGTGGTAACGAATCCTGAGTTTGGTATGCCAGATACTACAACTCCCCCAGCTGAGGCAGACCAATTATCAATTCCATTAGCTTGGTATATGGCATGTTGTGTGGGATTGACTGGTATAATTTGTGTGGTAATGATTTTGGTACGATTCTTTTTTGGTGGCAGTGTTAAGGGCAGTCTTTCATTCTTTTCCGTTTTTAATTGGAATTTTGTATTGACATCGTTGCTAAATAGTTCGGATGATAATATTTCAGGTTTACCATTTAAGACACTACTAGTTCCCCCATTACTTACGGCGCCTTTTTTAGCTTGTATGCAATTGAGTATTTCGGGTAAAATCTTTTCAAATTTCTGTGGCAATTGTCCATTGGTGGTGTCGGTGAATAATGTCAATTTCTTAGAGCCATTTGTATTTTCTGCTTTCATTAGTTTTTCCGCATGTTCTCCATGGATTTTTTCACTTTCCTTGTCCTCCATTATTAAGTACATTTTACGTTTTTGTCCCGCGCCGGATCCATTTAGTCCACCACCTCCAGTAGTATTGCTCGTGCCTCCACTAGCGGCATCATCACATTTCTCAGTGATCATATAGACTTTGCGATTCTTTAACGCTAAAGCATTCGATTTGGCCAGCAAACCAGCATTTAAGGTCTTAATAGCACTTTCCGTTAGTTCATCCATTGTTGGTCCATTGTTTTGTGTATTGGCAGTTGAGTTGCTTGGTGGAGGAGAGTCCGCACAGGAGAGAGTACTATCACTGGTGTGTGAAATGGTCGATGTTGTAGATGATATGGAATTTGTACGTTTCGGTGGTTGAACAATTATTGTTGATTGTATGGGCATTGCTGTTGTGGTTGTTGTTATTGGCTCCTTGGCAGTTATGGAGTTCTTTAAGACACTTAAACGTTTCTGGAATATAGATAACAGGGTTAAAAGTGGCACAAAATGTTGATCTTAACTTAATAGGATTTTAAGTAAAGCTGAGTGTTAATTTGTTTAATGTGCGACATTATTTTAAAATTCTGCTGCTGAGGGAAAAACCAATTTAATATAAGTTCTCTTTTTCACTAATTGGAGAATATTTTGTTCAAGTTCAAAAGTTTTTAACTGCTGGTTAAAACTCGTAAATTTTAAATACATATTGTAATTGAATTCTTCCGCAACGGCTTGACCTATTTTTATGAAATTTTGTATGTGTATTTGTTAGGTGTGGTAATAGGTCGTTAGCTTTATTTCATATCGCTAGAGAGCGTAAAATAGGGCAAAAGAGGTAAAAGCTCTCCCTCCCTGTATATTCTTAACTAATCAAACGGCTTCCTTAAAATTGAGCATGCATACACAGTAACATCTGAAAATTAATAGGAAGTTGGCGTGAAATAAGGCAAGGGTGGTTTAAGCTCCCCCTCCCTATATCTTCTAAGCTTATCAACCGATTTTCTGAATTTTGAAGTCAAATGGTGTAACATCTGGAAATAACTATAGCCTGTAATTTCTATTATTTAGGGAGTGAAATTGGGCAAGAGGGGTTAAAGCTCGCCCTCCCTATATCTTCTTAACTTATCAACCGATTTTCTTGAAATTCGTACGCAAATAGTGTAACATCTGGAAGGAACTAAAGGCTATATTTTTTATTATTTAGGGCATGAAATTGGGCAAGAGGAGTAAAAGCTTACCCTCCCTATATCTTCTTAGCTAATCAACCGGTTTTCTTAAAATTTCTCTGCAGCCAATGTAACATCTGAAAGGAAATGGGAATAGGGCGTGAAGTAGGGCAAGATGGGTAAAAGCCCCTATCCCTATATATTCGTAACTTATCAGCCGGTTTTCTTAAAATTTGGCATGCAGACACTATAACATCTGAAAGAAATAACAACGTTTGCCGGGACAGCTAGTCTAATATAAATATTGATGTACAATATATATATGAAATGGAACTTTCTTGGTCGCTAAAGTTTCACAACCAACTGGTTTTTTGAAAAAAAAAAATTAAATTAAAAAAAATAGTTTTGATTAATTTTGAGTTGTGCCCGTGTATGATGTAGTGTGCAATATGTTTTAAATAAATGCTATAAACTCTACAAACGCTTAAACTCTTAATTTTGTTCATAAAATATCTTTAAAATATATCTTAGTTTTTTTTTATTTTTTTATTTTTCCAAAAGTCATACAAATCTTAATTTTGTCAATAACTACTTTGAAATATAAAAAAAGGGGAATAGATAATTTTTCTTGATTAAAATTAGTTTTTGATGAATTAAATTTAATAAAATTAAAAATATTTCTGGCAACACTGAGTGAAACCTAAAAAAATTACTTTTACAAATTTTAAAATTAAATCTGTTAGGAGTAAATAGTCAGCTCTTTTGTGGATATTTGGTCCTCGAAACCCATTTTAGGCCATTTTTATGGTAAACCTTCTCACACAGTCATAAATACATACATACTATAGTATCACTACCCAACAAACACGGAGGTTTGATTTCAAATTGAAAGTGATTTGAAATCAAACGTTTTCTCAAACGACAAACGTTTGATAATGATTTGAAAATCATTTGTAAATCATAGCGTTCTCAACAAAAAGGGGAAATTATTTTCAAATTGAAAAATGCCTTTATTTTCAACTTGCTTTCAAACGTTATTCTCAAATGCTTTTCAAATGTGGATTATAATAGAATGTGGAATATAAATAAAACTATTTAATTTTTTTAATTTAAATTTATTATTTATTTAAATAAACTTTGAAATAAACATTCGGTACCATAGCAAAAAGATGAAATAGGGTTCTTTCCGTCTTCTAATTCTTGGAAAGGCAAAATACTTGGCACCTTTTTATTTTGAGGATTGTGGCACCGCGGACGTTCAACAATCTTTCTTCACTTTCCTGTTTTATTATTTTTCTTTTTTTTCGTATTTTTAAACATTGTAATTTCTCACAAATATTTTTTATTTTTCACTAGAAATATACTGTTCACTTTATATTAAAATTTATTTTTAATAGTAAAACACATGTAACCACAAGGAAAAATAATTTAACTTTAATCGCCATTTTTAATGCTTACATTAATTTTTCGCTTTAGTACTGCCAAGTTTATTTTTGATTTGATTTTAACTTTGACAAACATTTGACATCAAATTGAAAAAACATTTGATATCAAATGTTTATTTTCAAATCATTATCAATTTGAATTTAAATGTTAAATCAAACAATTGAAAAACGTTTGAGAATTGCGTTTGATGTCAAATGATAAAGTCATTTCATATCAAAGGTTTGACTTCGTGTTTGTTGGGTATATAACTATAACGCATATTCAGATCGCCGAATATTTGCCTATTTTATGACATTCTTATTCGCAAAATTCCAGCAAATGTTTCGGGAATACGTTAAAAAAAAATATACAAAAAGATACATAACATGACACAAAAATTAATAATTGTTAATAATTTAAATAAAAAAAACATTTCTCTCTACTTTGGATTGAACAAAGTACATACATACATAGTATGTACATATACATATTTAAACTCGGAGAGATCTTTTCGTTCTGCTTATTAAACAATAATTAAGGGTGGAAAGCTAAACAGTTTGATATCCATTATTAAACACTGTGAAAAACAAAGTGAAGAAAAACAAGTAATAGTGCTTTATTCGGCTAAGCCGAATATTATTCACCCTGCACCATGGTGCGATAGGAACTGAAAGTTTTAAAAATACCGTTCTTTAAATAAAAATAAATCCATTTTGAGACACGCGGACTTCTCCCATCACGCCAATATTTTGTCGGATGTTATGTATTTACATATATCCAAGATTCTTGCACCTAAGCTTTATTTTGAACCAAACTAAAGTTATCGGTTTTGTGCAAAAAGAGAAAAAAACCATTTGCACTACTTAACATTAATGTTCAGCCGCGAATTACGTTGTAAAAGCCACTTTTTGCAAAAACTGTATTTTTGCAGATAACCACCTTTAACATTACTCTCCTACTCTGTTTAAACATCAAATTATGCAAAATTGTGCACCTTAACCACTTCAAAATGGCATACAAAGTGTCAGCCAGTGGAAGAACGTTGTAAGTTACTAACAAAATGATACAATAGAAATACTTTTGCAAAGTGGAAAAACGGCCTAAAAGCCTTTAGCATTAAAGTTTTTGCTATCGTTATTTTTGATGATCTAAAAAACAAAAATTAAAAAATAAATAATCCTGCCTGTTAAAAACGTTTTTTTGCTCTCCTGAAAAATAATTATTATGTAACTTAAAAGGTTATTCGCGGCTGCGCTTCAACTGTCAATAATTTTTGGGCTTCTTTTTTAGCCAAGCTTTTTATTTGTTTAGCTGACACGAAAGTTTCTATTTTTATTTTTTTGATTTGGCAAAAACAAAAATTCATAATATTTTAAACTTATTATCATATCAATGAATCACACATGAATCTTTTTTCTATCGCTCAAGTGATTCATCAGTTTTTAATCATCAAAACTGATCTGAAGACTCATTTAGGTGATTTTTACAAAAAATTATCACCCAAATGCTAGCTGGGAATTAATATATGTAAATGGTTTTGCTTGTATTGATGTATGTACATACATATGTATGTACATATTATCATTTAAAAGTTGTAGGGATTTTTGTAGAGACAATTTGTTCAACGCGTGGGAAAAAACAGGGATTTTTTCGGGCTGCGCAAGGACTTTTCACAAAAGTGTATAACATCACTGACCTGATATCGCTATGAATTTTGCCGCAAGTGACTATAAATTTAAATTGAGAACTAAGTAAAATTTTGCTACAGTAGATTCCCATGATTAGAAGAAGAGTAGAGTATTAAATAATCGGGTGGGTTGGACTGTACTTTCTTTCTTGTTTTTAAAAACCAGGCAGAGTAATTTTACGAAATTATGCATACATAATTTGTCATTGTTAACTTTACATAAATTTATAAATAATCCTGCATGTTAAAAATATCCTTTAAAAATCCGCCTGCTGTTAAAAGCTCCACTACTCGTGTGTCGCAGAATGAAAGCACAGACAAGGAATATTGTATTGTATATGAATGAGTGTATTACAAAACATGTGATTATAGTATGTAGGTTTGTAAATATGTATGTAACACAATACATGTGTTCATATGTTTGTATGTAAAAACATATGTAAACAAAATAAAAAATAAAGTAAATACAGGAAAAGTAAAAACAAAACATAAGTATGTACATACCTTGAAAACATGTTCTGAGACAATATTTGTGGTGGTTGTAACGGCTGCAGACGCCATTAATGCTTCCTTTTGCATGCGTGTTGGTGTCGTTTTTATCCGCGTTTTAGCCATTTGCTGCTAAATTTTGGCAAGCTGTTTTCTTTCCTTTTATTTTTCTTATCCAAAAAGAACGCTTTATTGCCAAAATGAACACAAATTTTGAAAAAATGATAGTAGAAAATTCAAATTAATTATTATATTGTATTTTACGACTACCGCAATAAAAAGTCATTCAACCAAACGAAAAGCTGAAAGAGAAAAAACAAGATAAAATAAAATTAGCTTTTAATAAAAAAAGAGGCCATTAATTTTTAAATACAGAATACAAATTTATTGCAGATTTAATTTTAAATTAAACGCTTATTTGAAGATGAAGAAAAAAGAGAAAAGTAAAAGCTTTTTTTAAGCTCTTATTAATTTAAACATTTTAATAGTTTTAAAAAAATCCAGTGTAGCCAGATAAGCAAATTTGTTTTAAAATTGGTGTGTTTAGCGTCTATTAAGTCTGGGTTCACACTTAAAAAGGTTTCATTCAAAAAGTCTTTGGTTATTGGTTAGAGGGGAAAGAAGAATTAATTAAATGAAATAATTAAAGACAGGGCTGCCAGGTACTTTTTTTCCTTGTAACCAAAAAATTTAAAAAAAAACTCCAAAAATCCCCAATTGAAAATTAAAAAAAGACCAAATTTTGAATCTTGTTAATTAAAAATTAAAAATTTTTTTAAAAATGGTAAGAAAAATTTTAATAAGAAATCCCCAAATAAATATTTTTAGTAAAATAAATTATTTTATATTGTTAGTAGCGACTGGTTTCGGAATGTTTTTAAAATCCTTTTTATGTGATTCAAGTGAGGAATTACAAGGAGAACAATATGCTGTTTTATAGGACGATATGCTGTTTAGCCATCCTTAAAATCAATAATAAAAATACATAATGTGTGTGAAGTTAAATTTCGAAATTTATTGCATAACAGAGCTCTGTTATGGCTCTAACATAGCACTGTTAACCATACAGAATTGTGATATATGTTTTCAAATTGGAATTATACCTACATTTATGGATCAAATGGACTGGAAAAAAATATACAGCTTAACACACATCCCACTTATCAAAAACTTTCATTACTTTAGGTATATAATAGGACTTTTCATGTTTTTTTTAATTTTTTAAATTTACAATTTCTCTGGAATATTTTCCCGAATTCCAGGAAAACGGGAGGAGATGGGCGGATAAAATTTGATGGAATTTGTGGACAAAGTGGACCTTTATGAAAATTAATAATCAGAAGCTTAAAGGTGTTGCGTCTTTATACGAATTTTTCAATTTTTCCATATTTTTCAAATTTTGAATTTCACTGTTAGATGAATTCCAGGAAAACGGGAGGAGATGGGCGGATGAAATTTGATGGAATTTGTGGACAAAGTGGACCTTTATGAAAATTAATAATCAGAAGCTTAAAGGTGTTGCGTATTTATACGAATTTTTCAATTTTTCCATATTTTTCAAATTTTGAATTTCACTGTAAGATGAATTCCAGAAAAACGGGAGGAGATGGGCGGATGAAATTTGACGGAATTTGTGGACAAAGTGGACCTTCATGAAAATTAGTTATCAGAAGCTTTAAGGTGTTGCGTCTTTATACGAATTTTTCAATTTTTCCATATTTTCAAATTTTGAATTTCACTGTTAGATGAATTCCAGGAAAACGGGAGGAGATGGGCGGATGAAATTTCATGGAATTTGTGGACAAAGTGGACCTTCAAAATTCAAAATTTGAAAAATATGGAAAAATTGAAAAATTCGTATAAAGACGCAACACCTTTAAGCTTCTGATTATTAATTTTCATAAAGGTCCACTTTGTCCACAAATTCCATCAAATTTCATCCGCCCATCTCCTCCCGTTTTCCTGGAATTCATCTAACAGTGAAATTCAAAATTTGAAAAATATGGAAAAATTGAAAAATTCGTATAAAGACGCAACACCTTTAAGCTTCTGATTATTAATTTTCATAAAGGTCCACTTTGTCCACAAATTCCATCAAATTTCATCCGCCCATATCCTCCCGTTTTCCTGGAATTCGGGAAAATATTCCAGAGAAATTGTAAATTTAAAAAATTAAAAAAAACATTAAAAGTCCTATTATATACCTAAAGTAATGAAAGTTTTTGATAAGTGGGATGTGTGTTAGGCTGTATATTTTTTTCCAGTCCATTTGATCCATAAATGTAGGTATAATTCCAATTTGAAAACATATATCACAATTCTATATGGTTAACAGTGCTATGTTAGAGCTTTAACAGAGCTCTGTTATGCAATAAATTTCGAAATTTAACTTCACACACATAAATACATATATGTATATATACGTCATTTATTTAATACTTCGATGCATAATAAGTACTTACCAACAGCCCAGCATTATTTTTCACAAACTTTATTATATTGTCTTTCATATTTCGCCACCTAATACGCAAAAAGCCTTATCTTACATTTCGAAAATTTCACAGCAGAAGGAAAAATTATTCAAAATGATAAATTAATAAATTGCCTTTAACTGTTTATAATTAAATTTTCTTCTATTATTCTTGTAAGACCTTCCAGTTGTTTGGACAATATTGCATATTATGCAAACTGTCAGTTAGGCCTTTACGCGTTTACCATCGTATCGTATCTTTTGTAGATAGGGCCTTTTTTTTTTTTTTTTTTATAATAAAATTACAAATTTTAGTCAAAAGATTCCAAAATTTTAATTATTATTATTTAATTTAGCTTGTGGTGAAAAGAGGTGAGATGAAAACGTTGATTTTTAATTTTTCGTTAGTTAGGGCCTGTTGCGTTTCAGGTAACGATTTACTTATTTTTGGGAAAGACGTATTTGCTTGAAAATTGTCTTTAAAAAATCAAAAAATCAAAAAATTGTATGTGTTGTCAACGATTTTAGATTCCTTTATTTAATTCTTCCTTTTTAAAACACTCTCAAGAATAATAATATAAGTTTATTAAGTTCTTTTTGCACACTTAACACTGTATTAGTTGTTGATAAGACTAAGGTAAAAGTTTTGCAACTTTTTTCATATTTTATGTACGAAACATAGAAAAATAAGCGTAAATGATAAAAGAAGTGAAAATTATATTAAAAATGCATTAAATCCCCAAAAATCACCGAATATTTTTTTTAAATATCCAAAAATATCCCCAATCCCCAAATGACTTTCTTTGTCCTTTTTGCTCGCATGAAATCCCCAACTTTGGGGATAAATCCCCAAGTCTGGCAGCCCTGATTAAAGAATTAATTTAATGCTTCTTTCGCTTTAAATAAAAAAAATTTTAAATATAGAATATAAATTTATTGCAGATTTAATTTTAAATTAAACGCTTATTTGAACATGAAGAAAAAAGAGAAAAGTAAAAGCTTTTTTAAGTTCCTATTAATTTAAACATATTCAGCCCAATTATGAATACAAATACAGAAAAAAGTCATGGTTTTTTCAAAGGTAGATTATTTCAGTTAAAAAGAACGTTCCTTAAAAAACTATTTTCCAAATTGTGTAAAAACACACAAAGTGGAATAATCAAGTTTTTATTAATTTATTTATTATTTATTTGAAGTGAAGGAGTAACCACTAGTTTTATTAAAAAATTATTTGCTCATCAAATTCTATGCTTTATAACCTTATTTGTAAGAATTGTATAATGTCGTTTAGAGACTGCTAAATGATGTTTATTTTTTGCCGCTTAGAAAACAACTAAAAATTATAACAAGTTTTATATCTGAGCGGCACCGCTTAGCTTAGATCGCTTAGATTAAAAAACTAATTTAATATATTGATGATGTGGCAACATTGTCCTTAAGCTCGTTTACTAGTAAAAGCTTGCTGTCCACGCAACAGTCATTGTTCTACGCAAAAGAGCAAATTAAATTAGAGCATGAAGCTTACGTTTATTAATTCAAGTTTACTGCTTTTAAAGAAAGTATGTACAGGGTTGCCATAATCTATTTTGCCTTCATCGCAGAATAGTATCGCCCAAATTAAATTTTTTTAGATATTCGGTAAAAAAAAATTTGACAAATATATGTAAGTTTTATATAAATTATACAAAAGAAATTTTACCTTTATTAAAATTTTCTATATTTAGCTTTAATCTTGTAGTGAGTTTATATTGTAGTGGTTTTAACATTTAAACAAATAATTTCCTATAAGGAAAATGTCTGAAAATCTAAGAAAGCTTAAACTTTATTTAAAATTCTGTGTATTTTGTTGATGGATTTCAAACAAAAGCTACCATATTTTGCATTTCCACCTTCGCAAGACCAATTACATTCAACACTGAACTCCGCCTCAATCAATTTATCATTTAAAACAATTGCATTCTTATTGCAATTTAAAACTTGTTCACAAATTAAAAGAAAAACTTTATCGGTACGGATATATGTAAGAAAGAAAAAAAAGAAGATAAAATCGCCAAAAAAAAAAACGACATGTCGCCAAACACAACATTTCACCGCCAAATGAATTATAAATCGCTAGTCTGACAGCCCTGAATGAGTATGTTGTATTAAATTGAGTAAAAAGCTTTTTTTATTTACTAATTTAAGTTGCAAGTTTTTCTGCATTATTTTGATACCTACTTCTTGTTTTCTTTGTTGTTTTTGTGCTCTATAATGTTTCTTAAAGACATTTATTAGATGTACTATTCACAAAAACTGCAAGATTATAATGATGACGATGATGATAATGGTATTATGTATGGTTTACTTCTTTTATTACTTAGGCCTGGTGCATCTTTTCGGTCTAAAAATACTTGAACGTCGTCATTGTTTGGCTCCTTTTCAAAATTTTATTTTTTATTTTGAACGTTCTTCCTCCCTTTTTGTTTCGTTTAATTTAGTTTTAGTAGGTGCGTAAAAAAAGTATGTTTAATTTTAGTATTGAGTGTTTATTGGTTTGTATGGCTGTCTATTTGTCCGTCCGCCTATCTGTTTATCTAGTTCTTGTCTATTTGTGAGGTTAGTTTGTAGGTAGGTATTGCAACTTTAATACTTATGTATGTGTGTTGTATTTTTTTGGTTTTAATGCTAGTGTGTGTGTGTAGTAGTCTAGCTTTTTGTTGTTGTAGTTGTTTATATTGTTCAGTAGATGTTTGTGCGTGTGTTGTTGCACAAAAATAAAATCTTATTGCTGATTATTTTACAAGAACTTGCTGAACAAGTTTAAGGTCAAGTTTATGGTAAAATATAATTAAATTGCAAAAAAAAAAAACCCCAAAAGAATGTGAAGATTTTTTGACACCTACCTACCTACATTCTCTTTACTTATTTTGGAATAGTTTTAAATTTTGTTAAAACATGAAATCTTGAATTTTTTTCAAGTAAAATTTTGTATTAGGTATTATGTTATTTTACTTACATGCTTTTAATATTTTTACAACTTCTGGAGACACTTATTTTTAATTTTTGTTATTTACATTATTCGTTTTTTTTTTTTTTTTTTGTTACTTGTCTTTTAATAAATGTTTAAACATTTTTTTACATTAAAGCTAATTCTCTTTTTTTTCATTGACCAACCAATAAACCCAAAACCCAACCGATCTTCTTACTTGTTCTTTGTTTACTGACTGCTGCGACTACTTTGGGAAAAATTGTGAGTTCTTTTAATGCTTTTTGTTTCAGTATTTTTTGCAAACAAAAAGTTTAACAACTGCATTTCAAAACTTTGAATTAGATCCCGTAGCCAGACATTTATTTTACTCAATTAATTCTTCATTTCACTAAACTGCACAATACAACAAACACAAACACCAGCAACAACAACACCATTACCAAAGTTGTCTCTGTTATTTATTTTCCTACTTTCTCTCTCTCACACACATTCTGCTAAGTTCTCTCAAAAGTTCTGAATTCCCTATTATTCCTGAAAGTTCAGTGTTGTTTGTTTTGTTTATTTATTTTTACAAGTTTCTGATTCTTGAGGTTGTTTTTGTATTTATTTTGCAAAAGCCCTTTTTCTCGCTAAAGAAATAAAAAGTAAAAACAAAACCCATAAAAACTTAATCATATTCAAGAGTTTAAAATGTATAAATGTTACATACAAACATACATAGTTGGTATGTATGGATGCGTGTGTGTGAATTTGCTATGCTATTTTAGCAGTTTTGCAAACGTTTTTACCAGTTCTTTTATTCCAAAACACTTTTTCTGGTTTAGAGGCATCGTAAATGGTCTTTGTTTTATTTTTTTAACCACCCTGGTTTTTGTGGTTGTCACTTATCGGAAGTGCACTTCTGTGAACACACTCTCCTACATGTGTTTTTAAATTTCTGGCATGATTCTTTTTTAAGTTTTGTCTTTATGTGATTTCTTGCAGTTTTATCTTTTTGAAAACAAAACGTTTTTTATTTTAAATAAAACTAGAGTGACCAACCAAATGTAATTTTAGCGCTTCTCGTTGCCACAATCTTTATAGAATTAAATCTACAGAAAAACAAGTAAGAAAGTGTAGTCGGCCAAGGCCGATCTTATAATACTTTGCATAACAGTAGGGGCAGGCAAGTGTTCGAAAGTGTTTCTTAAATGAGACCGATGGATGATAATGGACCCGCCCATACAAAATTATGTTATGAGGTTAAGACTCATATAAGAGGTCTTTGTGAGTATCCTTCTCGTATGATTGCAGCCCGCGTTACCACGACCAAAAAATGTTGTAACCAAAATGTAAAAATAAAGTAATCAAAAGCGAAAAATAAAAACCAAAATTATTTTGTATCAAAATTAGTATTTTAATCGCACTTCAGTTTAAAAATATGTGTAAAGAAGAAATTGTGTTTGTTTTGTACCTCTCTTGTAGGCTCATAAGCCGCTAGGCCGATTTTTATAAAGTTTTGACAGTACCTATGTAGTATATTACCGATGGTCTAGAAAAAACAATAGGCTATAGGTATAATTTTTCGAAATTTTTGGCGGAAGTGGCACCTCCTACTCAACGTTTACACTTGTTTTCGCCAATTTTAAAAGCTTTATGAGCTAGAGCTTTCACCCTTTTTTATAAAGAGCACTTAGAAGTAAAACTTTTAAGGTCTTGCTGTGTGTTATAGTATCAAAGTGCAAAATTGAGCTTTATTATGCGGTAGATATTTTGTACATACATATGTATGTATGCCCGTATATAATAATAGTAAACCTGATGCCCGTATATAATAATAGTAAACCTGATGGGATCGGAAGGGCCTTTGTCCTTATCGTTATCTTTGAAGCATTAAGAGTAGCAGATAATGATTGATATTCTGCTAAAGCTTAAGCTGCTTAAAAATAATGTTTGAGTAAATAAACAAAAGCATTGGTTTTAGATGCAAAAATACCCAATAGATGGAGCCACTAAGAAAATCTTTTAACATTTTAATTTGAATTGTTATTTCGCACGTTCATTATTAAAAATAACTAAGGGCCCAATGTGCGAAGACTTGTTAATTATATGAGGCAATCCATATTGAACTTTTTGCTGTTTAATGAAACTGTCATTTGCTTAAGCAAGGTGCGAATCTAATCGCACATTCCGTACGGAATCAAATGTTTTTTTTATTTTGTTTTTGGGTTTTTAAATACATTTGACAGACTTTTTGGTAATTTTAGGCAGTAGGTAAAGCAAATCTTGAAGTGTTACTCAAGTTCCAAATGTTTTAAAAATCACTGTATCTTTGAAATTTGTCTGTAATTTTGTTTGAGAGTGCTTTGAAGTAGGTACCTTACAAAACTAGGTTTAAAATTAGTTTTGCTTTGTTGTGTTGACAAAACCAAAGATTCTATTTCCTTAAATATTTATCACTTTTTATTCGAGGTAATTTATTTGACAGATAATTTTACTGACATTTCAATTGGCTAATAAAATGTATGGAAAAAAATTGTATATTGCAGAAAAACATACATAATTTAGTGAAGTCAGTGTTCTATGCTGCCCTATTAATAAAGAAAGTCGTCACAAGCGCCAAAATTCCAAAATTGAGATAAGTGCAGAATCGGAACCGTGAATGAAGTTAAGTTGAAAAGGTTAATTTTCAACTGTATATTACTGAAAAACGTGAAAGCCTATAGTACACGAAATGTGAAAAGCCACATGCTCATGTGGTTCTGACGTAATTTTAACCGCACCACAAATTCCCAATGATCATTGCGTGTTGTGTGATGACGTCAGAACCACATGCGCATGTGGCTTTTTACATTCTGTGTACTTTAAGCTTAAGCAAAATGGTCACATTTTCATTGACAAAAATTGTAGGCTTTTATGACTTTTTTTGTGTGCAATTTAAGTTATCACAAGTTTGAATAATTTTAGGAAACCAAAGAATTTTGTTCTTGGATTTGAGAATATCACATCTCAAAGAAATACATAGTGGACAATGAGCTAAAAATGGAAAAATGAAAAAAGGTGATCCCTTGTTTCTTGAAATCGTATTAAATAATTATGGTTATGCGAGCAAAAAAAAAACAAATTTTTAAATTTTGTTTTAAATGTAAGAGTGAGTTTTGCGCTCGTCATCAAAAAACGTCCACTTAAATTTTTAAATAAAAAATTGTTTTTCTAAGAAAAATCCATATGCTCATAATCAGGGAGACCATAAATATGCAATTGCATGTTTTAGCTTGTTCGAGCAATGAAGGCAAAAACAGTATATTGATCCGTTTTAGAGCTTTTTATGAATTTTGGCATCGATTTTTAGTGCATATTTTTGCATAATTTACCTTTTTCCATAAATTAGTTTAAAAAGCCTCTTTGCAGCTCATATGTATAAAGGGAATAAAGGAACAAAAATTTTTCAGGTATGGGGTATACTTATGTTTATATTTTAGGCCCCTATTACGGTTCACAGCTCAACTCAGTTAAGCTGTAAATAAAATAACTGGTTGTTTTGAGTTGTAGTTTTTTGATACAAAGTTGTAAACCATAATACAAAAATTAAAAAATTACAAACCAACTGAGTTAAGTTGTGAACCGTAATGGGGGCCTTAAATACGCCCTTTTTGAATCCAAAATCGGTTTCACCAAATTTTTTATGGTTTCTGAGATAATAAGCATTAATTTTGTTCCATATCACCTATTTTAAAGTTTATTAAGTATTGTTTTGCTCTACACGCCACTGTTTGGCGAATGCAGAAAATTCCGCGTACAAAAACGTACAAAATAATTTTACCCCTTGCTTCGCTTCAATGCAGTACAAAAAAGTATTTAAAGCGAAATCAAAACAAAATGACAACAAGAAAAAAATATTCACTGATGCTTCGCTTCATTGCCGTAAAAAAATTTGTTGTAGCAAAAGCAAAATAAAATATCAACAAATCAATACACAGCAGTAAGTATGTATAAGTAAGAACACCAATTTTGACTTAGCTGCACAATCTGCTATGCACGATTTGTTGTGCAGATAAATCAAAAGTGCTGTTATCTTAAATGTATTTATCTGCCTTAATGTGCAGCTACACAATTGTGGTACCTGCATAAAAGTGCATCTTAAGTAAAGTGCTTAAAGAAGAATAAAAAACGTTTTTATTAATAAGTTGTTATTTTATTAAAATTTTATAAAATTGGATATTAATATAAAAAGTGTCCACTATATTTTTTTATGTGTATTTTGGGCAGTTAAGTCAAAGTGCAGCTAACTTGAATTTATTGTATGAAAATAATTTTAAAATGCCAAAAATGTTGTGCATTTATCTTAAATGTACAGGTATAGAAAGTGCACTTTAAAAATTTATTTTTATGGGATTTTAAACAATAATGACAACAAATTTTAATTTTGTGCAGTTACATAAGTCAAAAGTGTACTTAAACAAAATGCAGTTAAGTCAAAACTACTGTAGCACAAAAAGCTACTTTTTAAAAATAAATTTAGAAAAATTGCGTTTGCGGCACAAAACAATATGTTCGTTAATGAACGTTAAAAAATATGTTAATTTTTCTTTAGAAGCAGTAGTGAAAATACAAAATTCTATCGGGTATATTTTCAGACAACTTCATGTAAAGTTTCAGAGTTGTTTTTTTCCACTACTATTTTTTGGCATATGCGCCAAACCAATAATGAGCTGACGAATTATATACGATTTTGGCAATGTAGAATATAGAAATCTGGACCAATCTTTTAGTGTACCGATTGACTCAGAATCGCTTTTAAAGTGATCTAACGATTACCATCCGTCCGTCTGGCTGATTGTCTGTCCATGTTAACCTTGTGTGCAAAGTACAGTTACGATCTTGTAGATAATTTAATCAAATTTGGTAAATATATTTTAATTTTACTAAGACCGAATTCTGGCTTAATAATGAGAATCGGTTTATAATTCCACATATTTCCAATAAAACTTCTTTTCAAATTAGACTCCTTGTGTCCGTAAATCATCTAATTATGTTGCTATTTATATTAAATTCACCACAAAAATATTTCACTGCAAATTTGCTCCTTTTCAAATCGGTGCACATTTGCCTAAAGCTCCCATCTATAAATAGCTTCAACTTCCTTTTTTATGTTAATATTAATAAATTATTTAGCGACCGTCCCTAAAATCTCTTTATGACAAAAAATTTCATATGGATGTTAATATCTAGATAATATTCGTTTCCAAAAATGGTAAAATCTCGAATATTCGTATTTCGTGATTGAAAATCCGTACTTGTCCTCACCGTACTGTTAATACCGCTTCGGATTGATGTGCGTATGGATGGATTAATTTTTCTTTTCTTTAGCAGTAGGGTGCACAGCTTGTTGAAAACTAGCACTTTAGTCATTAGAAACACCTTTTTGAATATTTGTGTTTATACACAAATATTTAAAATAACTCGATTCTTTGGTATTTAATATTTTCTTAAATTAACTCCGCATTTAATGTAATCTAAATTTTAGTGCTGAGTTTGGTTTTTTAATCTTTTTTTTACATGTATTTTATAGGTATTCCATATTTAAATAAACTGCTTATATCAAAATCACATTTTTTAAGTTTCCCTTCAAAGGGTTAAGCTGGATGCGAGCCTGACTAAATTAAACTAATGTGCTGTTTTCACAACACAAGTGACTGAACGTGTAGTAAAATTTGTATGAAAAGCACTCAGTTCTTTGAGTGTTTTCCATATAAATTTGACTACACGTTTAGTCACATGTGTTGTGAAAACAGCACATAAAACATGACAACTTAGGACGGATTCACCCATAGGTTCCAAACAAAATTTTTCTTCGAAAAAATCTTTTGTTACATACAAAAACACACATGGGGTATTCACAAGGTGTGCTAGTTGTTATATTGTCATAATGTTCTAACATTTTACAATGGTTTAAAAATATTGTTGTTAATTTGTTAACAAAAAATGGCTTAAATTACAAATTACTTGCGGCGTCAAATTAGATCGGCTAAGGACTCGGCTGTTTGGTAAGTGCCGGTTCATACCGGTAAAGTCTTGAGTTTTTAGGAGAGAGGGGAAAATATATGGCATTGTCTTTTCCCTTTTCTCCTAAAAGCAATAATAAAATTTATTTGTGATTTGCGTCTGAAAAATGAAAACTAGTCAGGTAACATCTAATTGAATTTATTAATTCATGGATTAGAATTAAAAAATATTTTTATTTTAGGTCAATATTTATTTTTTATATTTGTTTTAAGTCAGCTGATTTAAATTCAAAATAGCACACTGAATTATGAGGGGTTGTTCACAACAGTCGTATGTTTTCATGTTATTATTTTAAGACATATGACACCTTATGAATTCCCCAATAGAAAAAGGTCGTATGGTGCTATTTTTAGGATTTAAAATTAAAGCCTTCCTGCCTGTTTTTAGAACAAAAGCGCAAAACCCACCCCGTTCGTTAAACATACATTTAAAACAAAAATAAAATTTGTTTTTGTTTCAAATGTAAGTTAAACGAACGAGTTTTGCGGACGTGTTGTAAATGGCCAAAGAAACTTGTCAAATGCTTGTCAAGCAGGCGTATTCACTCGTGTACGTGTGCTGAACGTAATATTCGCCATCATATCTAAATTTTTTGATTTCCTAACCAACATTCTCGGCGACACACATACAAATACAATTTCACTAATACTACCACATTATTTAAGAATTTTAATTTAATATACTTCATTATATGATTTACATAAAGAACAATCGGCCGTTTTCATAACGGCGTGTTGCAGTTGGAGCAATATAATGTGGCATCATTAAAATTCAGAGTTGATTAATTAAAACATTGTTATGAATTAACTCTGTGCTAACAAGCCGCTAAGCTTAATCGGCATTAGTAGAGTACAACTTACTAGCTTGATTTTTGTTACGACTGTAAGTATTTTTGAGTTGTCCCAGTTACAGTGGGACTAGATGTATGTGTGTAAGTATAAAACAAACTTCGGAAAACCAATTTAACGCATTGCACATACACATCTTAATATGAATGAACATACAAAGGTACATAATGTAGGAATATACATGTGCTTGCATTTGTATTATTAAATAGAAACGAAACATATACATAGGTATACATACATGCATGCATGTTTGTATGATTCGTTTCTAATTAATAATATAAATACATAATACAACAGTCATGATAGGTATACCTATAATGACTTTTTTCTTACTTACTCGTTAATTTGGTCGCTCACTATCTGCTCACTATTTTATTAAAGATGAAGAAGAAAAATGTTGCAGAACAAGTCTTCTCCCCCTGGCATTGAAAATTTTATTATTGTTTATATCTGTTTTTTATAGTCTCCACTGTTGCCAATTAAGCTAATGTGTCGTCAAATCTAGCGATTTTAAATCAAACTATGCGGGAAAAATTTTGATTTTGCAATTAGCGGCTTACTATGCAAACCTGCTAAATCCACATTTTGATTAAATTGAAATTTTGATGCAGAGTGGTAGAGAAAGATACGCCTCGTCGACCAGCATGTAGTTTCTCATCAGTTTGAGTATTGAAGCAGCACATATAAAATATAAAAAGTTTATTCCTGTAAAATTTACTCAAAGTGAGTGTGCAGGTTTGCATATTAAGCCGACGATATGTATTTTTTGACAACATTGTTAAAGATTTGCTTTTAAATAAACTAGAGTGCCCAATAAACCACACAAACGATTACACATACAATAGAAAAAAAGTATGGTGCAAACATCTTGTTGATGTTTTCAAACTGTTTTGTGTCTTTAATTTGGCCATTTTACAGGTGGTGTTGAAAACACGGCTAAGCTTTAGTTGTTTTTATTGTTTTACTGGTTGTAGTATTGGCGCCACATAATATTTGAATTCGCTTTGCCAAGAACTTAAAAGGCGTGTGTTGGAAATCGAAAACGTAAAATGCAAAAATTTTAAAAGTCGTAACGCGCCAGAATTGTAAAAGTATTTTTTTTTAATTTCTGTACTAAAAGAATGTTATAACAAATATAATGCAAATATTTCTCTATTAAACAGAATTTTTTTTCCAGCACACCCCTGTAAAATTTCAATCCAACTCATAGTTATTAATCATATGTACGTCATGTATATTCTTATTTCTAAAGACATGTATTAACTTTTAAGCCTTATTCACAATGGAAGCAGCCATTTAATTTTTCATATGTCATATTCTTTTCCTAGTTCATAAAAATTCTTTTAATTTTAAGAACAAAAATATAACTAAAGCAAGACAGTAAGAAAATACATATTAGTTGCCAAAAACACTACTTACTGTCTTCGTGATGTAGGCGCCCAGACAGTAGTTATGACAGTTCACTTTTTAAAATAAGCCAAACGTGAATATTGCAGTGCAGCTAAATTGACAATGATTTGAAATCAAACGTTTTCTCAGACGTCAAACGAAAATTTTTTGAAAATCAAAGCATTCTCAACAAAAAGGGGAAATTATTATTAAATTAAAAAATACCTTTATTTTCAACTTGCTTTCAAACGTAATTCTCAAATGTGGATTATAATTCAATGGAACATAAATAAAAATAATTTATTTTTTTAATTTAAATTCATTATTTATTTAAATAAACTGTGAGATAAACATTCGATAGCACATCTAAAAGATGTAACAATGTTCTTTCCGTCCTCTAATTCTTTCTCCTCCTTTTTATTTTGAGGATTGTATCACCACAATAATACAACAAACTTATAATTTCTTCACTTAGCCGTTTAATTTTTTAAATTCGCATTCTTATGGCCAATTTTCAGGATTGATATTAAAACGCATTTATTTTTAAAATCGTTTTAAATACAAAATTCTATTCTTCACTAAAAACTTAAGTGGAACTTAAATCACCGATATGGTACACTTAATTTCAACTTAAGTTTCCATTGTAATATTTTAGCAAGGTGGTCTCAATATCACAACAATACAACAACAACAGGCAAAGCATTAACAGACAGCTGTTTTTTCAGACCACCTTGTAAATAATTACACTTGTTTATATTTTTTTTGTATTTAGTAGTGCTACCATACTTTTATCTTAATTAAATAAGACTTTTAAAATAAAACTCAAAAAACCAATCTGTATTTAAATACGATTTAAGTTTTTATGAAAATTAACTTAATATAGATTTAAATACAATCCTGAAAATGGGGTATTATGGCCAATTTTCAGGATTGATATTAAAACGCATTTATTTTTAAAATCGTTTTAAATACAAAATTCTATTCTTCACCAAAAACTTAAGTGGAACTTAAATCACCGATATGGTACACTTAATTTCAACTTAAGTTTCCATTGTAATATTTTAGCAAGGTGGCCTCAATATCACAACAATACAACAACAACAGGGAAAGCATTCACAGTCAGCTGTTTTTTCAGACCACTTTGTAAATAATTACACTTGTTTACATTTTTTTTGTATTTAGTAGTGCTACCATACTTTTATCTGAATTAAATAAGACTTTTAAAATAAAACTCAAAAAACCAATCTGTATTTAAATACTATTTAAGTTTTTATGAAAATTAACTTAATATAGATTTAAATACAATCCTGAAAATGGGGTATTAATCATTGTAATTACACTAAAATAATTCGTTCACTTGTAAAACACATTTAACCACGAAGTAAAAATTTAACTAATCGCCATTTTTAATTTTTACATTTATTTTTCTCTTTAGTATTGCCAAGTTTAGTTTTGGATTGAATTAACCATTTGATACTGATTTAACGTCAAATTGATAAAACCTTTATGTCAAATGTTTATTTTTGAATCATTATCAATTTAAATTTTAAAATCGAACAATTGAAAAACGTTTGAGTTTGATGTCAAATGATAGTCATTTCATATCAAAGGTTCGCCCTCGTGTTTGTTGGGTCTTGCTACTGTCTTGCCAGTAATCATTTTATTTTTCATTTACTTATGTATTTTTTTTTTAATTGCACTTTATGATTAATTATCAACAGTAAACGATAAATATACATATCATTGCATGTTTTTTCTTATGCGACAAGTGAATGCAGTAAGGCCTGGAACAGAATAAAGAAGTTGTAGTAGTAGCTGAAACTAACGAATGCTTTGTAGCGCGGCAAAGTTCAAAAATTTAAATTTTTTACTTCAACTTCAACTGCAACGATAACTACAACTAAGTATTTTGTGGACAGTACTTTGAAACTTCCGTTTTTAACTTTTGACAGCTTGCAGCGCTATTCGTAACGTTGTACTACTGCGACTATTCTGTTCCCCACTTAACTGTATATTTATCCGATTTAGAGTTTTTTATTATTATTGGCATCGATTTGTTAGTGCATATTTCTGCATATTATACCTTTTGCAGCATATTTTTGCATTGTTTAGTTAAACAGTTTTTTTTTGCTGCTCTGATTATCAAATTGTTTTCGATAATATTTTTATAAAATTATTTACGTTAATTTTTTTTTTTTTTGCAAAAAAGATTTTTTTAGTGTTTTATCGCAAAATTTTTTTTAATTTAAAAAAGTAAGCTTTTTCAGCTATTTTTTAGTCTGTTTTAGCGATATTCTTTGGACAAAAGTTGGCAACAGTGATAGTCTCTATGTTTCTGTTTTGTTTTCATTATTTTGCATTTGAAGTTCTATGCCCATGCCAAGTTCAATAACCTTTGACTTTGACTGAATACAACAACTAAAAAAGCAGCAAAAAAAGCATGATGACTAACACTAATGCAGGAAAAAAAACAAAAACAACACTTTATAATAAAAAACAAACAGGCAAAATGTTTGTAGGTACGAGCACTTTTATGCATTTTGCTCCCATAATGATTCTCCAACAACACAAAAAGAGACATTTTCAAAATAAGCACAACTTTTTTTTATAAATGTACATACAGTTTGTATGTATTCTTGTTCTTTTTGTTGTATGGAGACTTATCAAAAAGCAACTTTTATTATTCCCTCAAATATGCACCGACCACAAATGTTAAGCATCCTACAAAAAGCTTTTCCCCAACGCACACATGCATGACACTCCGCACATTTTGCTGCTCGAATATGCAGTTTGAATGCAATGGAGAGTGACAGAGATTGTGGAATTATCGGCAGAGAATATTGTTTTGCTGTTGTTTTATTCTAGTAGGTACGTAATGCTTATTAAAATACATCCAGTCTCTTGGACTCGATTGTTATATAAAAATAAAAAAATCTTCCCGATAGGTATACAGTAACCATCAAAACTGGAGCAGCTCTGTAATGTAATTAATCTTTTTATCTAGAATTGTAAAATAAAAAAATAAATATTTAAACGATTTTGGGCTAATTTCTTTTCATTAAGAAAATACATATTTAAAAATAAAGCAAACCTAATTCCAGCTTTGCACTTACAAAAAGTGTAAAAATTTTTTCGCTTGACGAAAACTCAGTGGACAAAACTGAAGCACTGTCTTATGTATGAAGCAAAAACTTTAAAAATATGTAGTATTTTGTATTAAACCATTGTTTTGAGCGGCCATACACTTGCAATAAAATTGTTAAATTTTACGTAATGTACAAATATCGCCAATGTGTATGTGATATTCCAAGGTGGCACATTATATTGGCAACACTCAAAAGACTTAATTTTTATTGCACAACGAAAAGTAAGTGAAATGTGTTGGCAACATTGTACAATGCTGTTTATGTTATTCCTATAGGTTATGTTCACCTTCTTATTGAATGAATAAAACCATTGTGCGACTTAATGCATAATATAGGACAAAATGGAAATAATATGGCGAATATCATATACAATAATATTGCAAGTGCATGGGCCGCTGTACTGCTGCTGCACATCTCTTGGGCATATGTACATCATATTACCTTTCGACTGTTTCTTGAGTTATTCTTTTTCAAGCCCTTTTAAATAAGACTTTGTATTACAATTTTCCTTCCCTATTGATTTGTATATTAAAAATCTCATATAAGTTCTCGACGATGCTTAGATCTGAGGATTGGGCAGGCCAATCTAAAACTTTAATGTTATTTCTTTGGATTCACGATTAAAAGTGGTTTGATGTATCGTCAGGATCCTAATATATACCATAGGCATCTTTTTCTCTGCATAATTTAGCATCACCAATTTCTTGTACAGAAAAGCAACCCTAGATTATAATGTTACCACATCCAAATTTTGTAGTTGATATACAATACTTCGGATTGAATCTCTGGCCGGTAGGCTTATTTCTTGTCTGATACCATCGGAGTCTTTGGAATTATATTTTGATTCATCAGAAAACAATACTGTCTTCCAATGACGAACAGTTCAATTAACACACACTTGAGCCATGCTTCCCTTCCGATTCTTTAGTACAGGATGAGTTCATTATAACTTTTTATATATGGAATTTCGACAAAAAATCGAATAGCGATCAAAAAAATATGTTACTGTAACTCTTTCTAATGTTACCTATAACGACTCGAAGTGTAACATGTTGTGCAACTTCAATAGAACAAATAAGTCGCTTTGTCTTGCAACTATAAAGGCCCAACAACAATGTGCTTTGGTTTGCTTAAGCAAATGTGCGAATACATGTTAATTTTATGAGGCAAACCATATTGAACTTAAGGAAACTTTATGCTAAGTTTTTTAATGAAACTGTCATTTGCTTAAGCAAGGTGCAAATCTTTTCGCACATTCCGTACGGAATGTGTGTGAAGATAAATATGCCGAGTTAAATATGTTTCGACGTAACGGCTTACGTTACTACATATTTAACTCTGGATGAAATTACGTAACGAAACAATTAAATGTGCCATATTTAACTATCGCATATTTAAATATGTCATAGTATCATATATTTTTAAACTGGGCTTAAATATAAGATGTGGTTGTCTTAATAAAAATACTTTAAAAAATGCAGAAAACAAATGAAATTAACTTATAAATTATTTCCTAATAATTTCTATGGACAAATAAAAAAAATCAAACAAAAATAAATGGGACAAACAAAAATAAATTGGAGTTGTCACATCCTTCTGTGTCACACATCAGGACCATGTGGAATATGAGGACTAGGGACCACACTATCTTTCTATGGTACCCAAATGCCGGAATTGTATTTGTGATTTTTTTAAAAAAACTTCAAAAATTTAACTTTGAAATTTTTTTGGGGTTCACTATGGGATTTTGGCCATATTTGGACAGATCCTTCGTTGTCACTCATCCGGACCATATGGAAAATGAGGACTAGGGACCATTTTCAAAGTGAAATTTTTAAAGTTTTTTTAAAAAAATCACAAATACAATTCAGTCATATGGGTACCATAGAAGGATAGTGTGGTCCCTAGTCCTCATTTTCCATATGGTCCGGATGAGTGACAACGAAGGATCTGTCCAAATATGGCCAAAATCCCATAGTGAACCCCAAAAAAATTTCAAAGTGAAATTTTTGAAGTTTTTTTTAAAAAAAACTCACATATACAATTCAGGCATATGGGTACCATAGAAGGATAGTGTGGTCCCTAGTCCTCATTTTCCATATGGTCCGGATGAGTGACAACGAAGGATCTGTCGAAATATGGCCAAAATCCCATAGTGAACACCAAAAATTTTCAAAGTTAAATTTTTGAAATATGTAGTAACGTAAGCCGTTACGTCGAAACATATTTAATTCGGCATATTTATCTTCACACACATAGACTTTTTTATTTTAGTATTTAAATATGTATTTTGTTATAAAACAATATTTCAACAAAATTATGAAAGGTATATATAATGACAAGCAAAATAAAATATTGGTTGTACAAACAAAGTAGTAAGTACCAAAATTGTAAAACAGGGCATTATGAACACCTTAAGTTAAAGTAAGGGTAAAATATGCAACATGTTTTGTATGTTTTCATCCGCATATTCACAAAAGATTTTGTTGAATTTTATCTGTTAAGTTTCCATTATTTTTATTAACTGTTTACCATGGCTTTAGGAATCAATTTAACTTCAATATATTGTTGAGAGTTAAATGTGCATGTAACGTTTGTTATTAAAATAAAGTCAAGAAAAGAGCTAAAATTATAATAGACATTTTTTGCAAATCTTGTATTTTATTGAAGAGCAGCATTTTATTGAATTGCAATGAACAATTTTTTTTAGTTTTATCTTTGGTTTTCTTTTATAATTTTGTCACTTTTGTGGAAAAAGTTTGGTAAAAAAAAATTTGTTTTCAAACATGCTGACATTTTTGGTTTGATGGTAGAACAAAGTAAACGAGTGTTTCACATTTTCTACATTTGTGATGGTAGATCAGTGTAAAATGCCTATTAGAGTGTTTTCGATCTCACTGTGTTAAACTGTTGGCGATTTTTTCTCACATAAATATGTTGCATAAATGTTACATGTTCTACTTTTTTGTGTTCGTTTGTGCAAAAAATACAACTGCAAGAAACTCTTTCAAGTTATTTTGTGAATATGTTGAAAAAACCCATGCAAAACATGTTGCATATTTTACCCTCACTTTTATTTAAGTTGTTCATACTGCCCTGTTTAACAGCCATGGTACTTACTACTTTGTTTGTACATACAAGGTTTTATTTTATTTTTTGCATAATACATACCGCTTATAATTTTAAGAAAAAAATTAATTAAAGCAAAATATAGGAATTTTTACACATTAAAATTAAAAAAATCTATGTATATTATTATCATGTTAATTTTTTCCAAGCCAATAGTGATATGAAAATTTGTTTCTAAACCTTAATAGTGTGCAGAAACCGATAAAATAGTCTTAAAATTCGCTAATGAAGAACATTAATGATAAAAGTTTAATAGTTGCAAATAAAAGAAGCTAATTTTGTTCAATTGAAGTTGCACAACATGTTACACTTTGTGTGATTATAGGTAAAATTTAAAAAGTATTACATGTACATACATATTTATATACCGTTACATATTTTTCTTAGAAAAGAAATCGCCATAATACAATAACTGCACCAGACCACCCCTTCTTGACTTGTAAAGTTTTATGCAAATATTTATTTTGTTATAAGAACAATAAAAACACAAAAAGTTAACACTATACTCTCCTGAATCCTTAAAAGCTTATACATATACAACTTATGTTTTATATACAAACACATTCCCATCGTACATATGGATGTGTGCACGTCATTACACGTCTGTCTACACATTACAATTTTCTTGTAGCATTACATATTTTAATTCAAATACAATAATTATCAGGGAAACCAAAAATATGCAATTGCATGTTTTTCCTTGTGCGACCAATGAAGGCTGAAACAATATATTTATTGGGTTAGATCTTTTTATGAATATTGGCGTCGATTTGTTAGTTCATATTTCACCGTTTGAAGCATATTTGGCATAGTTTAAATGAAAGAACATTTAATGCAGCATCTTTTAAGTTCTAAGTGGATATTTAAGTTGTTTGAGGCATATTTTGATACATGTTCAATTTTTTTATATGCTACCAAGAGCTGTCGAAGCAAAAAAATTTTGTTTTTCGAAATTCTGGTTAACAGATGATTTTTTGTTTAAAAAAAACCAAAATAAATTGTTTTCAAAAGATTGATCAGATAGCTATCTAAGCTACTTGGGACAAATTTTGCTAACACCAATAGGTAGTAATGCTCTAAAAAACACGTTTAATGCGTATATTAACATATGCCCTAAAAATTGTTAAAAAATATGCCTGAAAAAATTCAAAAATTGCTTGTTTGAAAACAAAATATTCAACAATTGAATAACAGTTCCATTTAATCAAAGCAATCCCAAAATTATAACTGGTAAAGCCCAAACACTTTAGTATTTACAGACGAGATTTTACCCTATTTGGAAACAATAAGCAGTAATCGGTTCAAAAAAAGCTATGTTAAGAGGTTAAAACTCATATTAGAGTTATTTGTGCCGAATACTATCTAGATATTAACATGCATTTAAGATTTTTTGGGATTTTAGGAACGGTCCCTAAATTGTTTATTAATGTTAACACGTGAAAGGAAGTCAACGCTTTTTTATAGATGGGAGGTTTGGGCAAATGTGAACTGATTTGAAAATAATTTGATTTGCAGTAAAACATTTTTGAGGCGAATTTAATCTAAATACCAACATAATTAGATGGTTTACGGATACAAAGATGAAAAGAAGTTTTTGTGGGGAATATGTACCTATAGTTATAGACCGTTTTTCAAACATGTGAGTATACTGAAAACGAAATTTTTGGGATTTAAATTATTTCGTTTTTAAATTCCTATGAACTGTGCATTTAACGAAAAAAAGAAGATAATTTCACAATAGAAATTTCTACATATAGGTACATATGTAGGTATATACATACCTACACACAATTGAAGCAAAGTCGCGAATAACGTTGTATAAGATAAATTTTGAGAACCCTGTTTTTGCAGATTACCGTTAACATAACTTTCTTACTTTACTCAAACCTCATACCTTTCACCCAGAATTTTGCACACTATTGACGTCATCATGTAATAACAAAGAGTCAGGCGGTGGAAGGACCTGGTAGGTTAATAACAAAATGTGTATGATTTTTGCATAAAAGTTTTTAATATCATTATTTATTATAATCTCAAAAATTAAATAATCTTTATAAACGTTCAAACTAAACCTTTCTTAATAATAATACAGAGCTCCCATCCCTTCAAATAAGAAAAAGCAACACATGTTACTCATGCCAGACAGATGTTGTATTTGTTTTGCATGAAATCAACTTAATAACAAGACAAAAAGAGCTTTTTAAGCGCTAAACTGAGTTTTTTGTTGTTGTTCTTGCTTTTATGCTAAAGGGCTAAAGCTTTTAATGCATTTTTTTTAAAGAATAGGTATAAAAGAAGGAAATGACGCGTTTATTTTTTATTTTATTTAAGGTGTCTGCAGAAAACGAAAGCTTTTTCAAACTTTTATTAGGGATTTTTTTTTGTTGAGCATGTTTTTGTGGTGTTAAAATCTCGATAGCCCGGCGAATGAAACAAAAAAAAAATACAAAATTAATTAATTTTCTGCCTCCACCCCTATACTTTTATGATGTTCTTGGTAACCAGACCAATTTACATGAAACATCCGGTCTTGGAGAGGTGTGGACAACAAGAGCAAAAAAAAACTTAAACAATAAAGTTTGTAGGTACATAGGTACCTATTAAACGGATAGAAAAATGCACGTTTTTGTTGTTTTTGGAATGTTTAATTTTGTCTGCCAAGGAATACCTACATACATATGTACGTCATCGTGGTGATGATTGTGGCGGCTGGTTGGTAGTTAAGTTGATAGCTTCTGTGTGCGGCCGGTCGATTAACGTTGTCTAGAGTTTTTCTTTTAATTAAAAGTTCAATAAACTTTTTAATTGAATTTTCTTTATCTGAAAATTTTTGCAAAACATACATACATTCCTACATATGTATGTACATACATATGTACCTAGTATGTAGTATTAATTAAATAATAATAATAATACCTAGTAACAATAATGAAACCCCTTTAGCAAAATAATTATGACAAAAAAAGCTTCAATTGTTTTAATTCAAAATCCCCCGTAATTATTTAAAATGTTTTACGGTAAAACTTTTACCTACCTTTGAAGAATTATTTTATCCAATCATCAAAATCAACAAACACTTGCACTTTTTTATTAATGAATTTGTTTGATACCTACTAGGAATTTCCACTTTGGATCGTTTGTTGTCAAATGCCTTTTATTTACAGTTAGGTATAAACAGCGTCTACAAATAGGTATAGTAGGTATGTACCTATGAATGTAAATGCAATTCTATTTGAAGGAATTGAATTAATCTTTGTACACGCTATAACATGTGTTCTGTTAAATGTTTGTTCGTGCTAGACACGCCGTAATTTATACCTACGTACATTTTTCAATAAATTTGTGTTTCTATTAAAAATTTCAAACTCACTTTTTTTCTTTAAAATAACTTTTTTCTTTTTAATATTACCTTTTAGTGCAATTTTTTTAAAGCTTTAAATTATTAATTTATTTAAAAAATTTAATATTTTGCCAATTTTCATTCAATAATTTCACTCCGCGCTAACAACCACAACTTCACCGGTTAAAATATTTTTAAAAACTGCAAAAAAAACATAAAAAACTTCGTACCTACCTACCTACCATTTTTTACGCACAAACTTTCGTAACTCGCAGAATTGTTGTTTATTCTTAGGAAAAGCTTTTTTCTGTTCTTGTAAAGCTTTTAAAGTCTGTTCTTTATTGTTTTATTTTATTTATAAAGCTGTGGTCAGGTCACACTTGGAAATTGTTTGGCGGTGGAAAACTTATGCAATAAATAATAACGTAGATTTATGGTCAGAATTTGAAAGATTATTTAATTGTTATGTGCTGTTTCGCGGTGACAAACAACACATTAAAAAAACTATTGTTTCAGTATGTTAATGTATGCAAATAGGTATAAATTAAAAATACAAATTTTAAAGATACAAATTTTCTCCACTGATATAAAATATTAAAACTAATAAGGCATTTTATTTAAAAAGAATTCTTTTGTGGGCCTTTTAGTTTGAGAAGAAATATTTTAAGAAATTTTTATTTTAAGTTTGTGATTGAAGAAGAAATGTATCTGGCAGCCCTAGACTATATACATATTACAAAAATATTTGAGTCTTTTTAGACTCGAATAAAATAAAAAATTAATGAGCTGTTTCTAAATAACTGGCAAGAAACTGTGTAGTAAAATTTATATGAAAATCACTCAAAAAATTTTGTGCTTTTGATATAGCATCTAACGTAGATATGTTGTCAAATTGAAACGTATAATATTCAATACAATGGAACACAATAGCTGTCGCAAAAGTTAAAGCGTATCTACCTCGTACGTCGACTTCGAACAAATGCTTGGAGCACAATTGAGTCGTATGAACGTAGAACGTAACGACCGCTTCACTTAATTTTAAAAAAATCCGAATTTATTCAAATTATTATTTTTTTCAATCCTTTTTTTTTTTGTTATCAAATATTTAATTTGAAAACACAAAAATAATTTAATTTTATATTTTTAATTTTTGTTTTCTTTGAGAATACGGTCGTAAGCGGCGTATGAAAAAGAATTAGAACTATGTCGACGTACGACGCAGATACGCTTTTACGTCTACGACAAATATTGTATTCCTTTGTATAAAATGTTATATGTTTGAATTTAACAACGTACCTGTGTCGTACGCTACTTCGTTCATACGTTGCAATTGTGTACCTACAGTAATTCTATTTCATGAATATTTGAAGGAAAAAATAAACAAACATTTTTATAAATTTGGTTTTTTTTAACATTAATTTCAAAAGAAAACAAATTATGTACGTTTACGACTGCATTGTGGTAAATAGAGCGTATTTTTTTAAAATGAACGGCCTTACGTCCTATGTCCTTACAACGTGCGACCCAATTGTAATCCTAGTATTAGAAAAAAAAAATAGTTTTTATAACATAAATTCAGATGAAGTGAATGTTGTATTAACAAACGTTAAACGTTTCGTTTCTGTGTTCAGTTTATGCATTGGAATATTAAAACTGCACATGACCTTAACAAATACACATAAGATATAATGATAATGGTAAAAATTGGTTTTTGTGAATTGAAAACCATCCGAACTTAATTTATGTATATCATTTTAAATACTTTCATTAATTATCTCTTTATTTTTACATTAATAAGATGTAAATTGAAAAACTCTAGTGCTTTTCATATACATTTTACTATACTTGCAATCACATTCAAAAATTTCAAAAAACCACATGTAAACAAAACTTTTGAAATTTCTGGCCTGATCAAAAAAAACGGCTGTCTCTTCGACCTCACCTTCGCCTTGTATGTGAGTTAGTCTGAGTTCATACGGTTCAGGTCTTATTGACATGATTCTTCCTTTTTCTTCTTTGAACATGAATTGGCGTTCAAATGATTCATATCATGTTGACGGCATGTTTTTTATTTTGTATAGTCGTGCGTATGAATGCATGTTTGCTTTTTTGATATTGAAAACAAAAACAAAATTAAACAACGAATGAAAAAGCAAAGCGTAATGACAGTACATGCATCTGTGTACTCGTTTCATTCCCCTCGTCCAACACGCCAATAAAATCTTTTCATTAAAACATGAGCCGAATGAACACAGACTAAAGCTCAACGTTGTATTGTGTACTTAAAGTTTAAAGTTTTCAAGCTTTTGCATTCCAAGCAGAGTTGCCGTACGAAAAGTTTTTAAATTCACGAGTGTTTTGTCCCGATCACGAAAACTATTATGCATGCAGGGCTGTCAGGTACTTTTTTACTTGTTAAAAAAATTTAAAATTCAAATCCCCGAAAATACCCAAACAAAAATTTGTTTATAAAAAATTGTTGATTCGATATTTGACTTTTGTATCTTGGCTGTTTAATGCGGTTTCCTCTATTTGATATTAGAAATTGGATCTTGTCGTAAAGGTATTTTGGTTGACGAGTGTATATTATTTTATGCAGATAAAAATTATTATTCTGGCTTTTTGTTTTTTTTTGCATCTGTATTTTGTTTTTGTAAAAAATGTTTGGTTGTTTTTACCAGCCAAAAGGGACGAACTTTAATGAGCCGATCCGAACACAAAGAAGTTTTTGCCTTTAAAAAATTTAAGAGAATTAAATTGTCTCATCTTGTGTTGAGTTATATAAAGATAGTATTATTTTTGTGTTTGAAAGATGACAAACAGGGAAACGTTTTTTTTTAATGATTTGCTACAGAAACTCTATTAGCGTTTGTGTTTTCCACAAATCTACCGAACAGAACAATATTTAGTGATTAGGACCCTTCTCACCGTATTAATTGGAGATAAGAGCAATATAAAAGTTTTCTACTTTTTTTTTGATATTTAATATCCGAGAAAAAAATAAGTGTAAACAATAAAAAAGAAAAAAATATTTTAAAAATGGGTAAAATCACCCAAAAATAAAACCCCGGAAATTTTTTTTTTTTAAATCCCCAAATGACTTTTTTTGTCCTTTTTGCTTGCATGAAATCCCCAACTTTTGGGATAAATTCCCGAGTTTGTATATCTTAAGGCCTGGAACAGAATAAATAAGTTGTAGCAGTAGCTGAAACTTACGAATGCTTTGTAGCGCGACAAAGTTCAAAAATTTGAATTTTTACTTCAGCTTCAACTGCAACGATTACTACAACTACGTATTCTGTTGACAGTACTTTGAAACTTCCTTTTTAACTTTTAAAAGTTTGCAGCGCTATTCGTAACGTTGTACTACACCGATTATTCTGTTCCCCACTTAACACAAGCAATATCGCCGACAGAATAACTGGTTCAAACTTCCAATGTTCAGGCTTATATCTTAAGGTGGCGAGCACGTCCATATTAGGATAACATCCACATTTTTTTATTTTATTTGAAAATCTGCGGGCCGCAATATTGTGTCACTAGTTCTAAAATTTCCATGCTGATGATTTGTGATATGAACTTTATCAATAAGGACCCATAATCTTGAAATGGTTTGGAGGAAAAACTCAATAATACCATGACAAAATAACAAAATAATGCTTCAAAGGTCTTAATGAAACACTTTTCTAGATAAACGATAAGGTAAGGTGACCATACGTACTCTTTTTTAGAGGACAATCATCTATTTTAACTGGCTCTCATCTATAAAATTTGTGTCCTCTTTTATCATCTTTTTTTCATAATCTGTCATCTTTGTCCTCTTTATTTTTAAATGCATAATCAATATTTGTTTTTATTCTTATAAACTAAAACAAATTTTATTTCACGGCGATCGCCGGTTTTTTCCTGTCAAATCGTATGGAAAATGTCGTGCCGTGCTTATTCTTTTCATACTTCTACTGAACTCTTATTCACTTGCAGTATACAATTTTGAATAAGTTAGTGCAATGCATTTTAATTTTCGTTATTTTTTTTTAGTAATTTTACTTATTTTTAAGTAAACGTAAATGTGTATATATCGCTGGCTGAATATGCAAGCAAACCTACTAAGTCCCTTTCAACAAATTTTACAGGCAAACTTTTTTTCCCAATTTGCTGCTTGAAAGGAAAACCAAAAATATAGTTGATTTGACACACTTCAAGACTCAAATTAAAGGAAAACTACATGGTGGTCGACGAGGAATATCTTTCTCTACCACACGGCATCAAAATCTCCATTTACTTAAAAATTGGATTTAACAGGTTTGCATTTTAAGGGATATGTTATTTTTTTTTTAATTTACTTAACATATGTGAATGTGGGAATGCAAATTTGTCAGTAAAATATGTAAAAAAAATCTTAAATTTTTAACTTTTTTTCTTTTTGTCCTCTATTTTTATTTTCAAAATCTGGTCGCCTTAGATAAGGTCAAAGACCCTTCCGATCCCATCCCGTTTAATATGATTATATTTCCACTGGGCAAAAATCATCTTATAAAAGATCACCCTCATAATTAAGCTCAATTTTGCACTTTGTTACCATAACGCACAGCAAGACTTTAAAAGTTTTACTTGTAAGAGCTCTCTATAAAAAAGGTTGAAAGCTTTAGCTCAAACATTTTTTAAAATTTTGGTTACTTGTTTTCGCTTTTGGTTTCTTTATTTTTTACATTTTGGTTACAAATTTTTTTTGGTCGTGGCAACTCTGCTGACCTTTTTAAATTCGCCTTGGTAAAAGGTATAAATAATAAGAATTATCACAAGTCAGTAATTACTAGGGATTCGATTTCCATGCAAATGCTTTTTTTTTTTTGTCTATTGTCTCA
Source organism: Pollenia labialis (assembly GCA_949318255.1). NCBI lineage: Eukaryota > Metazoa > Arthropoda > Insecta > Diptera > Polleniidae > Pollenia > Pollenia labialis. The sequence goes on from OX439140.1 coordinate 132,651,389, forward strand.
GATCGATGTCGACCAAGTATCTTTCGGAGTCATTAAATTTGCAATAAAATGACATCGATTTGTTTTTGTATATTGTTGCATATTTTGGTTAAAATTCATATTTTGGTTTTAAATGCATATTTTTGCATATTTTAATAAAAAAAAGTTCTTAAAAAAATTTCCATTTAACCAAAAAAAAAAAGAAAAAATATTTATCCAAAAAAAAATTTTTTAAATCACGTCACAAGGTGCACCCTTGAGAAAAAGCAAAATTTTCTTTGCGGTTGTTGTTATGTGTTTGCACTTTGGCTTTTTTGCAAGGGTGCAACTTATGACGTGAATACCCTTAATAAATAAATTTTTTTGGAGCTCTGCTTAAAATACTAGATTTTCAAGATTTCGACAAAAGAACCTTCTATTTTTAACCAATGCTCCACCTTACAGGCTAAGGTTGCCAATATATCAGAATATGTTATCCAAAACAGTTACATGTTACTTGCTTGGCACATGAGTTACATCAAGTTGCAGAGGAAATTTGAAATTAATTCGGTAACATTAATTATTGGTTTCATACGGGGAAAAAATATTTTTAAAGGCTCCTTCACGAGTTTTAATTTTGAATGAAATGTATCTTTTGGTACCGTTACCACCGCAGCCAGTATTCATAGGATGGGGAACCTGGCTAGATGCTGTGGAATACTATTTATTCGAAAAACTTTGAGCAGTTTAAGAATGTTATTTAAGAACTTGTTGCTACCGATGCTTATGCAATTAAAAAAGTAAAGGATCACTTAGCATTTGTATTTTTCAACTACGAATTTGTTGGTGAAACAATAACTGAATTAGAGGGATTTAGTTCACTTAATAGTCAGCTCAAATTAATTGATATTGCAGAAAGTAAAATTAGCAACGCGGAAGGAAGAATAGCCCAACAAGTTGGAACAAATCCAAAACGTTTTGCAAAAAAAATTTATGTTTAAAAAAATAAAACAAATTTAAACAATTTGGATTTGGAATCAAATGTGGGATCTGAATTATGATGATGTATGATCCCATAACTTCTGTTGACATTGAGAGATTATTTTTCATGTACAAAAGTATTTTTGCGTCCGAGCAGATTTACTTTTTATTTGTTTATGCAAACAAACGTTTAAATTAAGTTTTAAAAAATATTGTACCTTTGAATGACAATTGACTATTTCTTTTTTGTTTTAAACAAACTTAAAAACCCCGCTTTTTTATTGAAAATGTTCAAATTTTTTGTGCATATTTTTTTTTTTAATGCATATTTAAAGTTTTTAGTGTTTATTTTTGATTTTTTAGTGCATGAACATCTCATCCCTAGTAATTACTATTAAAAATTTCCTATCTTATCATTTATTTTTATTGTGACAATAGCATTCACTATGAGTTCAATGAAATTTGAGTACCTTAACTACCTATTATGTTAGGAATTTTGTACCATTTTGAAATCCTAATTTGTCCATCCGGTTTCAAGTGTTAACTGGTATTCAACAACTTTCAATTACAGCTCTGGTAAATACAAACTGTTAATCGGCAAATGGCAATGCAAATGAGTTTTATTTTTTTTTTTTGAGGGCCACAAATGACTAAAAAAAGCCTTTCAGTAAATTTAAAAAGCTATTTTTCTCTACATCCAATCTTAGCAAACACACTGTGGAAGAAAAAGCTTTAAATATTTGGAAAAAAGTTAAATTAAGAAGTATTCTTACCACATGTTTTAAGTGTAAATACGTTTTCATAGAATGGAATTCCATAGCCTCGGTGGCGCAGTAGGCAGCGCGTAAGTCTCATAATCTTAAGGTCGTGAGTTCGAGCCTCACCCGGGGCATACGTTTTTTGCAATTTTTTTTATTCAATTGAAAATTTTTTTTTAATAAATTTTTAATTGAATTGTTTGAATACATGATTAATATCAAAAGGTGTGCAAACAAACAAGCAAACACATGATTGTTGTGAAATAATTACAAGCAATAACTTTTATAAAACATTTAATTAAGTTTTAATTTCGAATAAATTTAATAAACACACTTTTGAAAAAAATTTTCGACATTTATTTGTTTGGTTTGTTAAACTTGTTTCTTACATAAATAATAGTTAATGGCAAATTGTCTACACTTGTATAAAAATAATCTAAATTTAAGAACTCTTGAAACGATGTGTTAATTGAATTTTGTAAAATAAATTTTTTTTTTATGAGGTTTGTTTTTCATGTAAACTTCAATTAAATACAGTTTAATCTCTTTTAACGGAATTTTGTAAAATAAATTTTTTTTCTCTATGAGGTTTGTTTTTAATGTTAACTTCAATTATAAACAGTTTAATCTCTTTTAACGGACAACTTCCTTAAGCGGGCACTCCCTTTCGATAGACTTTATCGTCTGGTCGTTTTCTATAAAGAAGGCATTGAGTTATTTCAAAAGTACATCCCCCTTGTAAAGAAGTATTTTAAAGGTCCCTTCAGAGTCCGGTCATTAAAGATTCCACTTTACAAATTTAAAAAAAAAATTAGTTTTAGAAAAATGTGTTTAAACAAATTCTAAGTTTTGATTTGTTGTGATGTTTTAATACCTTGAAAATTTTGCACGTAATCCAACTTTTTTTTTTTTAAAGAACTTGCAATGATTAATGATTTGTCTTGCAGATTTAATTAAAAGTTATTAGATTAGCAAGTTTAAAAGGTTTAACAGATTAACAGGTATCAATTTAGGTAAACAATTTGTCATAGTTTTAGTATTTATTTTTAATTAATTATTTTCTAACATTATTGACAAATGTCCCAATTTTTTTTTTTTTTTTTTTGCTAAATTCTTTTTGCTTCATTTATTGAGTCGTTGCCGGTTTCTTTGTGTTTGTTAATGAAAAACTCATCAATCATAATATTCAGTTTTTTTTTAAGTTATTAACAAATTGTTTTTATATTATTGAATTTTTCCTTAATTTTCTTGACATTTTATGACTGTCAGTGGTCTATCAACAAGTACATGTTTTAAGAATTATGAAATATTGCATTAATATTTTTGCTAAAATACATACAAAGAAATATTGGTTACTTTGGGTTTGTCCATTAATATACTAAATTTAACATTAATCACCCTGTTGTAATACAGGGCGAGATTCAAACTACAATATTTGGCTTTCTTAAATAGGCAAGTACTCCTAAGCTGCTTTGAGTGCAGCAGCAGCTCGCTTTCGTTGTCATTTTTTTTTAAGGGACAATCAGATCGTTATTGTTGTCTACTTGTAGTGCGTTTTGCGTTTTCTCAACATACTAATTTGGTTTTAGTCTTCTTCACGTTGGTTTTAAGGCCTCTTCTTTTAAACCCCATTGGAAGATTTAGCAAATGGCTGTTAATTACATTTGTGAAGCAAACAGATAAAAGATCTACACCAATAGGAAATGGAGCTCTATACTCCTCAAGAATGTGAAAAAATTGCTTCGACTGACAGCAACATAGTCTGTTAGACTATGTTTTCTCATTAGGCAATTCTCAGGGCGAATTCAACTACAGGTGGTGTCGCAACTACAACAATCTAAAAACAACAGAAACAACATAGGGGGTTTTGTATTGCCTTGTTAGTGTTTACGGCTCGAAATGTCAACCAAACTAAGCAAAACACTACCCATCAAATCAAATAGGCTCGAACTGTCAAAATCAGAAGGCGTTTCGACCCACCTGTAGTTAATTCGCCTTGGCAATTCTCCTTTTTCCAACGAAAAACTGCTCACAGAGGAAAAACATAATTAATAAATGGTCACTACGAACATTTTTATTTATATTTGCCTAATATGTTTACCCTAATAAGTTTATTATAGTCCTAATATAACTTGAACAAATATTTTTTGTCCTTAACATTTTTAAATTCACTATAATAATATTATATGGTGTTTTACTCTTAAAAAGTTACTCTGATCTATCTAAACATATTAAATTATGTGAAATGTTTGCTACTAAAATATTTTTATTTTCAACTATACAATTAAAATCATAATATAAGTTGCACACAAAAGGTATGTTTAGTACCACAATTTTTGTTGCCAACAGGAAATAATTTTTCTGTCGGTATTTTGGGAAAAACAAAATCGTAAACAGAAAGTTTATCGGTCTAAAAAATTTATGTCATGACATTAAGTAACAGGCAGTTTGTCGATACATTGTGAAAACGGCAAAAAGTGTATTAAAATTGCTTATTTCGAACTAACTGGTTTTTAATTGACGTTTTTGATATTTTAATTAGGTTTAGTTTAAATAAAATTATTTTTAGTGAAGGATGGATGAAGAAGTAGAACGGAAAAGAATTCTGATGATGACAATGTTGTTGTTCTCGAAACTAGTAAATTCGACCCGAGTTCAATCCCGTGTTCAGCCAAGAATAAAATTATCAAATATTTTTAATTAATTTCATGTTGTAAATTCCTTCCATCACTTAAAATAATTTAATGAAAATTAAGTTCAATGAACTTAAGCCAAATTAAAATATCAAAAACTTCAACATATATTTCCCTTAAAACTTGTACGTAGCCTCCTTAAAATTCGTTTAAACTTTTTTTTGTATTTGATAATTCGAAACTACAAAAATAAACAAAAAAAAAATTAAATACGTATTAAATTAACAATTTAAACGTTGTTAAAATAACAAACGAAATTGGCGCCATTTAGTAAGTTGCAACGTTATATTTTTCTAAAACTGTGTGGCTTTTTTCAATTTAATACTTGTCATTTCAAAGTCTTCAAAAGATCTCTAATCGTTTTAAACTTTACTTTATGGATGTTGTTGTTTTTTTTATTTTTGAAAATTATGACAGCTGTCTTCAGATCTAAACAGTGATAAAAATATAATGTTGCAATTCGATACTGACGATCGTGTGGAGATAATTATTTGTGTTAAAACATTTGTAAATCAATGTTTATGATTTCGTGTTTCTGTTAATACATTGTTTTTTTTTTTTTTTGTTAACAAGAAGTTATTGTTTAAGTTAGTTAATTGTATTTTATTAAATATTAAATGGTTAATTAAAAAATTAATTAATGTTATTATTTAAATGGGGAAAATGTTGTGGTTCAAACAGCAAGGTCGACTTCACATATTGAAGAAGATTTAAATTTTAAATTGTTTATATGGTCAAATTGTAATTTGAATAGTTATTTGAATAAAAGAATACATTGCCTATAAGGAACTTATTCTAGTTCAGTATAAATTTAGTTGCAGATTAGATCAATAAAGTTATAGTTTTTTTCTAGCTCAGTTTTAGATCAGTTCTAGTTTATTTCTGGTTCAGTTCTATTTAAGCTCTAGTTCATTTCTAGTTTAGTTATCGTTTAGTTCGAGTTCAGTTCAAGCTCAGCAGTAGTTTAGTTATAGTTCAGTTCTAGTTTAGTTCCTGTTCAGTTCAAGTATAGTTCTAGTTAAATTCTAGCTAAGTTTCAGTTCAGTTTAAGCTTAAGTTAGTTCTAATTTTTGTGAAATGTAAATGGTGTTTTTTACGAATTAATAATATATTAATTATTATTAATAAATAAATAAATTAACTATCGATAGGGATGATTGCAAAACTAGCTGTCATACTCAAGAAATGTGTTCGACATTCTTTCAGTATACTTTGGCAAATAACCATGCAAAGACTTACAACAGAACAGCGTTTACAAAGCAATATAATTTATTTCGAAAATCCGCGCTGTGCTCGCTTAACCTTTAGAGATTTTTATACACAAATATGATGAGCGATGAGACTCATTTTTAACGGGTATGTAAACACAATCCTTATAAGGCTCTCATGACTCCATTACATCGAGCCCTATTTGCGATCATATCGTAAGCGACAGTTTATTGCAATTTCGTATTTTTTTTTTGCAAATAGTTTATAAGTACTCGTTACAATGACAAAAAAATTCTTAACTTTGTTTTTGAACCGCTGCGGAGAAAAAGCCCATCAAAATTTAAATAAAGTGCTGCATTGCTAAAGAAAAAAATAATAAAACCCCTTCTCCTGTATGATTTGCCTTTTGTCGCTTACCATGCATGTAATCACAAATAGGGCTCGACATCTCGAAAAAATTACTGTTTGGAGCGATTAACGTTCTGAAGCGTAAGGCCGATGACTTTTAATCAGATATCAGTACCAACAATTACTTAAATGGCGAACAATCAGTAAATGAATATTGATGTTTGTATTCCACATGTCATTACGAATCATATGGAGGATAAGTGGTTCCAATTAGGTGGTGCCACATGCCTTATAGCGCGTGAAACCATCATTTTGTTGAGCCAAACGGATGGAGACCGAATTATCTCAAGAAATGAATCTGTAAACTGGACACCTCGTTGGTGTGATTTGACACCTTTCGACTTCTTCTTGTGGGGGTACATTAAATCTCTTTTTTATGCTGATAAGCTAGTGACGGTCGTTGATTTAGAAGCCAACATTCGATGCTCTATTGCACTAAAAAAGACTGGGTATGCTAGAAAAAGTGGTGCAAAAAGTGGACTGACACGATGGCGTTCCTAAGGCGCAGTCGCGGAGCCACATAACGCCCCTAAAAAACCCCCTTATTTAATTTTGACCGAACTTTACGAAATCGTAAATTTTCTGCGAAAAAATAAAAAAATCGTCTTTTACGTTTCGAAAAATCGTCCAAAAAAATCCGAAAACTTAAAATTTTTTTTTTTTTAAACTTTTGTTCGATTTTGGTAAAAAAAAACATTCAAACAAAAACAAAATTACTTCATACCCAGCTAGCATTTTAAGAAATACTGGAAGTTTCATGAATTGCGTCTTTGATCGTCAATTCCCGATTTTTATAATCGTAGAAGATTCCTCACACGTGAAAAACTTTAACACGACTCAGATTCGTGCACAGCAGAAGGCGCTTCTTTCATCGTTTAAGACATGGGTAAAGATTTTCTAACGAGTCGTTCATGTCAATAATCGTATGAGACTGATGTAGATATTCAGGGGTGTTCCGTAATAAAAAATTTTTATAACAAATATTATACAAATACTTCTCTATTAAACAGAATTTAATAACAAAAATTATAAAATTTAGATAAAAATATTTTTTTATAGTATAAATAGTTCTTAACGCGATCAGTTGAGCCATGAAAACTCTTTACTAGCCAACAGTATGCACAACGGTCCTGTGGCGCAATGGATAACGCGTCTGACTACGGATCAGAAGATTCCAGGTTCGACTCCTGGCAGGATCGCAGCCGTTGTTTTTTTTTTGAAATTTTTTTGAAAATGTATTGATTAAAAAAAAATTGCACAATAACGAAAATTTCAAGCGCCTTAATTTTAAAACTACATATAAACAAATTTTATCATCATACATGTAACATGCGTAACATTGTCATCAATTTTGTTTAAACAATTCATAATGGTATTTATGTTGTAGTAGGTATATGAAGTATAATTAAAATCTTTAACCCAGCAGCGTTTAAATAGACTTAATTATTATGCATAGTAACGCACTCTGTTTAAGGCAATAACAAATTTAGCATACTAATGAAATAGTTTACACTACAATTTTTAGATTACATCTAAAGTTTGCGAATGTGACTAAAAAATACTCATGAATTCATATTAAAAAAAAAAAATACAAACAATTAAAAAAACACACACAAAACGCCGTTGGTGGTTATTTTCACGCGTCATGTCAAATAGATCAATTGGGCAGAGACAAATGAATAAACATCAACAACAACCAGCCTTTCTACAAACATGCAAAAAGTGAAGTAAATTATAGTCAGTATTGGGCGGTCGTAAAATATCCTACACTATAAAGAAAATATATTTTTTAAAAAAGGATTATCAATAACAATTTTAATTAATTTTCATGTAGTAAAAATTCCTTTCTTCATTCAATTCAATTTAATGAATTAAAAATTAAAATGATTAAAATATTAAAAATTTTTAAATTGATAAATTTTAACGAACTGTAGATAAAAGAAGAGAGCTGAATTAGAAGTTAAAGAAGTGAACTAGAACGGCAGTAGAACTGAAGTAGTACTGAACTAAAACTGTATTACAACTGAAATAACACTGAACTTGACTAAACTAGACACGAGCCAGAAGTAGACTAGAACTGAACCTTAACTGAGCTAAAACTAATATAGAATTCAACTAAAACTAAACTACAACTGAACTCGAACTGAACAACGGCTTAAATATAACTTAACTAGAATTTAATTAGAACGGAACTAGAACTGACCCAGAACTGCACTAGAACTGATCTAGAAGTTAACTATAACTGAACTAGAATTGAACTAGAACTAAACTGAAACTGAACTAGAACGGAACTAGAATTGAACTAGAACTGAACTAGAACCAAACTGAAACTGAACTAGAACGGAACTATAACTGAACTAGAACAAAACTGAAACTGAACTAGAACTAAATACCCCATTCTCTAAAATAGAAGGGTACCTCAACATGTCCCATAAAATATCAATTTTATACCAAGACAGAGAGGGCAGCCGTTTAACAATGTATGTTAAACAATTGTTATTAATATATTTATAGTTGTTGTAAACATTGTATGTACATATATTACATATATTTTTTTTTTGAATTTTTATAGTTTTATTATATTAAAGACATTTTTCTATATTAATGCAAATTGCACTGCCAGTACAACTCTCCTCGGTTCAGTGACAAACACAGTGCACCAAAAAAAAAGTATAAAAGAGAATGATAAATGATGGTGACCTGATTTCTTTAAAATTACATATTTTATTATTTATACGTTTTTTCCTTCATAAAATAAAACATTTAAATTTTGCATGCTATAGAAAATTATCAAATTAATTTAAATAAAAAAACGATTATTATTTTTAGTTTTCATTTATTTATTTAAATAGTTTTCACGAAAAATTACTTCACTAAGGAGAATAAAATGAATAATACACCAGTGTAGAACATCGATATGCTTGTAAAAACAGTATTTAGAAGCACAGTGGGATGAATGATACAAAAGACAAGGAAGAAATGATTATTAATTATATTGTACATTTGAATAAATTCATGACTGAGATACTAACCAATATTTTAACTATGTCACAATTAGGATTAGATTACGCTGTGCAACAAAATTCGGGTCATCGTCGCCAGCATCAATAAATGCATCACGAAATAAAAATAGTCTAATGGTAGAGCAAATCTGCGAAATGTTAGCTCGGGTTTTCGAAACTTCTGGAATTGAAGTTTTTGAAAAAGCGTTTGGAATAAGCAAAAAAAAGAAAATAAACTAAATGTACTTCTGAGCTAAAAAAAACTATTTAAGATGTCTTCAGAAGACTCTCATTTTGAGGGTTAATTTTTGCTATTTATCCCAACTTTCACACAAAAGTATACTAAAACGGCACTTTAGAGGTTTAAAAGTTCAACGAATATTTTAATATTATTCCTTCAAAATTAATCTTTAAGCTCAAGTTCACTTTTATATAAAAAATATTGATTAATGATCCAATATTTCGTTATCTTAATGGATCACTTCTTCAGGAATTTTTGGTTTTTTAATTTGAAACAAATTTTTTAAACCAAAATTTTATGAAACAATAAAATTGCTAATTATTAAAAATAAAAAAATGTATACACAGGAAACAAAAATTATTTCATTACATTTTTATAAACTTATTTAATTTCCTATCTTATTCTTATAAATTAATAGTCTGTAATTTTAAGCAACACTGTCTGTATTTATTTTCAAATTAATTCTTTGTTATATTGGTCTGTTGAAGCATCGTTTGTGGTTTGTTTCTGTACTTAAAACTGTTGTATTTTCAAAATCTGGTGCATGATTAAAACTAGCACAAAGTGATGACAATGTAGTTTTTTTGTATTTTTGATCCTGTTTTTGGCCCTGTTAATTTTTTTTCGTGATACCTACATATGTATGTATACTTTACTACATATTTCATTATCCTTACCTTTGCAAGGCATCTTGTAAACAATTTTAGATCTGTCTAATTTCTCTGTATTATTTTCATTTTAATAAATAATCTATCTAAATTTTTTTTTGTTTCTGGTGCCAATCTACTAATAAGATATTCTCCTTTCTTATTATTAAAGTGACTAAATATTGAAGTTTATGATCACATTCCTTTTCAATTGTAAATTTAATATACTAGTGTCCTTCAAGTTGTGCTGATACAAAGTCTATGAGAAAAATAAATGACAAAAAAAAAGAAAAAAACATTAAAACACAAAAATGTACTTTGGACTTCAAGAAGAATTATTAACAAAAACTATGAATAACAGAAGTAAGTGCCGGTTCACACACGTCAAGTTTGACTCGTCAAGTCTTGAGTATTTAGGTCAAACTTGACGTGTGTGAACCGGCACTAAGGAAGAACATGTAAATCAATTAAAAAAAATAGATAATCATTTACAACAAATTTCGATCTACCAAGTAAAAAAATCATTTGACTGCCACCCAGGTTGATCTGACTATCGAAAATGGTCAGATCCATGGCCATAATTTTCACCACACATGCGACGGATACAAAAGTAGAAAGTACACCTACTTTCATGCGTCGATACAACTAAGTATTCTATAGTATTTTCTGTGTAACTTGTTATATGGGCATTTCCAGCGAAAAGTCTACTTTTTGTCACGTAACGCCAGAAGTATTTTAAATTGTTTCTCAAAAAATTGTATATGGGCATTTCCATCATGTCGAACGTGACCATCGTACACATTTAAAGTTAAAAAAAAGTCAAAATAAAACTTTTTTTTATTTTGGCAATAGATTCAAATTATAGCTATTAATTAGCCCTATAATTGGTGCTATTGTTCATTTTGATAAATTGTTTCGTTTTCAAGAAAATTGCAAAAAAACAAGGCATTTGCACGTGACGAAAACAGAAGTGTTTTTTGTGGCCATTAATTCGAATGCCGATTTCAGCGAAACCTGAGGCAATATTTGAATGAAAAAAATTGAAGAATGTTATGCACGCATGCCTCTTAAATATGGCTGTCATTTTAAATATAAATAATGTATACTTTTTTTTTTATTTAGCTTTAATCGCAGTCGCACGTGATCTGTCGCACATGACATTTTTTTCCATCATGATATTTATGTTGATTCTGTTACTCTTTTTACGAAATTATATATAAATGAGCTTAGTTAAAATGTTTTTAAATGAACAGAAGTTTTCAAAGTGTTTATTTTCATATTAAAACAACAAACTTAACAAAAATATGTACATAGTATGAATAATAGTAAAAGTTATAGTAATAGTAATAGTAAAAGAATTAAATATTATGAGGAATATAAAATACAGTTTTTTTAGAATAGGCAGTCCTAGCAGATTTTATTTCTTGACCATCGCAACAAAAGAAGTGGAACTGGGCTATTCCTGGAATGCTTTTTACTTTCTTCCATTTTTCGTCTAACTTATATAATATGCTTTGCTTTTCAATTTGCTGAGAGGGCATAAAATACATTTGAACCCCATTAATATTATTTTGTGCACATTGATAAAATGAAAATGCATCGGGTATAGCAATGTTTTGGGATTTCGTTATCTGCCATACTTTTCTTTTTATAACAGCTCCGACTCCATCAACGGCTCCCTTACCGTGTGAGCTTGCAAAAAAATTCCATTCCACTAAGCAACATCTAAATTTTTTTATAAAATCACCTAGGCTTGATAGTATAAATTTGTTTTTAAACTGAGAGCGGCTCCCATCAGAAAAAATAAATATTTTTGAAAAACCTCCATAAGATTTCATAATTTCAATTAAGAGATTGTTCAAAAAAATAAAAAAATAATTTTCAAATTTTTAATTTTCACACTTACCATGTCGCACGTGAACAACTTTATATAAGTACCAAGGTCACAAATCTTGCTATTTTACCGTAATGGTTTTTTATTTTAATTGTATAAAAAATCTCTGTTTGGTCTGGTAATTTGATGAGGTTTTTCCTTTTACTTTCGACGCACTGATAGAAAATGATGTTTTTCAATGTCGCACATGACATCGAAATATGAGATAATACAAAGAAAAAAATTACAGTTATTTGCAATCGCATAGTTTCTTGTGCATTCTATTTTGACTCTTTGGACCTTCCAAAAGGTTTTAGAGAGAAAAAGTCAATGCATAATGTCTCTCTTAAAGAACTGTTATCATAGCAAAACGTACAATAGAAATATCCAAATAAGAAAAGTTGCACTTGTTCCACTTTGCATTCATAAATCTTGAAATGGGTTATAAATAAATATAAAACTTTTTTACTTTTATTAAATTTGATTGTTTTCCTGTTAAAATATGATAAAACAAGGCCTTTTCAAGAACTTATAATTTTTTTTGTTGCGGTGGACCTTTTGGTGGAAATGCCCATATGTATCGTTTACTTTTTTATATTTTGGTGTAAAGCGCAACAAGCTCTACATTAAGTAACAAAAGGGATAACGATTGAACAACATGGTCCGAAAATACAACCTTATTTGCAATCTGGCGTTACATTAAAAAAAGTAGACTTTTAGCTGAAATTCTCATATTTACCTTAAAACGAGCAAAGATTTTTAAATTTGATAGCTTGAAAAATAAATCTATATAAGAACTAAGTGTAATAAAAAAGGTTTTGTACAAAACTTCTTGCTCAATTCGCAGTATTTTTCAGTTTTGTAATGCAATCAAAACCCACTTCCGTTTTTTTAACGTCACGCCAGGGCAGATTTTTGCTTATATCTGCAAATCCTTAGCGTCGATTACTGTAATTTTTTTACTGAATGTAGAGCTACTTTAGTACTTTGTATATATAAAAACCCTTTTTACAAATTTGACTTTGTCATTTAATTTTTTTACATTTTGTGCTACAAATATCACGACACGTCAAAATGGAAATGCCCATATGCAATTACACTGATTCTTCTTTTCTGTCAGATGCATAAAAAGGACAGGCGCATAAACGCATGGGATGGACCTTCAGCTTAAGAAATGGAATCAATTTGCCGTTTATGTTTCCAACATATTTAGAAAGGAAAACGACAACTTTACACATTTTTAAAACTGGGAATTAAGCACGAATAACAAAATCTTTTGAAAATTTTTGCATATATTTTTGAATAGAACAAAAATCCGCGCGAATGGTAGCATACATGGAACAGAAAAGAAAATACCATTAATTGTGAATAAAAGCGAAACGCGTGCAACGATTTTTATGATTTATTTCTCATTTAATTCTTATTCTTAGGTTATGTAACTTGACGTGAAAGTAATAAGACTTTGACTTTTTTATGTTTTAGATTTTTCATGATTTTGAAAAATAAAAAATTTTAATTTTTTGGATTTTTTATTTTATTTACGTAAACAACCATTACTCAGCCATTTTTTGTGATTTGCAAAAATTTGATTGTTTTTCAAAGCTAACAATTACGTCTTCGAAAAAAAGAAGAATTCTGAAAATCGCGTCACGAAGAGTTATGATTTTTTGAACTTTTAAATTCGATTAGTACCTGTAACTTAAAAATGCGAGCTGATAGAGAATTACGGAGATTAAATTTGAAATCAGCGACCTTAAATTAATAAAAACATTGCATCAATTTTCCAATCAACACACGAAAAATTCTATTTTGTTCCGTTGTGTCATCTTCTGATGCATGTTTCAAGTAGCTCCTACAACTGGAGAACCCAAAATTTGTTCTCTAATTAGGAATTCCATATAATTTGGGCGCTGTAGCAGTTGATATTTTAAAGTTTTTCTTCTCAGCAGGTGTTTTTATCTCCAATTTAAAAAGTATTTCTACTACATCATTATTTGTCTGTTGTTGTTTAGCCGTTGGGTCTTTTGTTTTTTTTTTTTTTTTTTTCAATATTATTTATTGAATCTTCATACATTTAATATGAACTAACAATAATTAATCAAATCTTAACCTAATACTTTATTTTATGTCCTGCCAGTGCCAGACAAAAATTTTCTTTATCACGGGTTCTGTTCACTTATCTAGGTGTTTATCGCTCATCTAATTGGACAAGTGCTGCAGTGTCTCTTCTTCTTAAGCGAGTGTGGCCGCTATCATTTAAAATATTTGAAGCTAGTGGGTTCGGATGCAATTCGAGCCTTTTTAAGTATTTTACTGCATATTTCGTAATCACAGTTTTAACTAATGGAACATTGAGATCCTTGTGAATATTTGAATTTTTAACATACCAAGGGGCAGCTGTGATTATTCGAAGAAGTTTATTTTGGCGCCTTTGAATTTTTTCGATATTAGAAGCCGAGGCAGTGCCCCATAACTGAATACCGTAGCACCAGATAGGCTTTAAGATAGAGTTGTAAAGTAGGAGTTTACAGTCGAGACTAAGGACAGAGTTTCTTCCAATAAGCCAATGAATTTGTATGGCTTTTAGTTTCATTTGAGTTAATTTTGCCTCTATATGGCTTTTCCACGTCAAACGGCGATCTAAATGTATACCGAGATATTTTACATGCGAATTTTGAGGTATTATTTGATTATTGATTTTAATAGGGGGGCATGATTCCCGACGCAAGGTGAATGTTATATGTACGCATTTTTGCTCATTGACTTTTATCCTCCATTGTTTTAACCATATTTCTAGTTGAAATATATGATCCTGTAAGTAACGAGATGCTTCATAACTGTTTTCGTGGACGCTAAGAAAAGCTGTATCGTCTGCAAATGTTGAAGTTTGTGTGTAGTTGCTCGTTGGCATGTCCGAAGTATAAATTAAGTATAATAGAGGCCCCAGAATGCTTCCCTGTGGGACTCCAGCGCCAATTGGCTGAGGTGAACTAAAGAAATTTCCTTCTTTTATAATAAATTGACGACCGACTAAGTAGCTTTCTAGCAGCTTGTGTGTGTTTGCTGGAAAAATTTGCTTCAATTTATGTAATAAGCCTTCATGCCAGACTTTATCAAAAGCTTGAGAAACATCGATGAAGAGAGCGGAACAATATTTTCTTTCTTCAAAGGCTTTTCTTATGGCGTTTACTATACGATGGGTTTGTTCAATTGTGCTGTGTTCTCTTCTAAAGCCGAATTGGTGGTTAGGTATACATCTATTTTCACTTAAAATTGGAGTTAATTTTGACACTAACAGCCTCTCAAACAGCTTTGATATATTAGAAAGTAAGCTTATAGGCCTATATGACTCAACTTTTGTGTGATCCTTTCCTGGTTTAGGTATCATGGTGACTAAGGAAACCTTCCATTTTTGAGGATAGTATTGAAGACGTAAGATAGCATTGAAAATTAAAAGAATAATTTTCTTTGCTGTGCTGGGTAGCTCCAAAAGCATTTTGTTGCTGATCTTATCAAAACCAGGGGCTTTTTTGGGGTTTAATTCACAAACAGCCTTTTCGATTTCTCTTATCTCAAATCTTAGAGGAACAGCTGCTCTAGCAGGAACAGGTGGTAACTCGGCCACAGTATCGTGAGATATATTTGGGGTAAATACGTTTTTTAAGTGATTAACAAACAGATTTCCCTTTTCGTTATCATTTCTTGCCCAACTTCCGTTCAAGTTTCTTAATGGTGGCTTAGAGGCGACTGGCCTTTTTAGATTTTTAGCTGCACGCCATAATGAGTAGTCTGATTGCGGAGTTGCATCACGTTCCTTAAGATATTTTTGCAGAGAAGCCGTTTTTTGAGTCTGTAGTAACTTTCTTAGCCTTTTTGTACAATCTTTTAATAAACTCTTTAGTTGAGGGGATCTGTGCAATTGCCACTCTCTTCGAGCTCTTCTTTTTTCAGTCAGGAGACGCTCAACATCTGTGGAACAAATTTTAATATTTTTAGTTTTTTTTGGGGTCATACTGGAATGTTGCACAGCTAGTTTCAGAAAACTGTCAAAATTAAGAATAGCGCGATCTACGTATTCCGGTGTACTAAGCAGAATATTTTCTGTGCAATGGGTGCTGAGATATTTTTTATATTTTAGCCAATTGATTTGTGTAGCTGGCGTCGCTGGGTCTTTTGTCAAAATCATTTATTCTTGAACTATAGTCATGTCATTATCGCAACTGTAATATTACCCTAATCTGCATTTAGAATTAAAAAACAAACAAAATCTTGTCCATCTGTTATTATTTTAAGAACTGGAAAGTGTATTTTTGTGTTGGGTATTGCATTTTTCTTTCCTAATGAAAGAGTCCATTGAATATCCATGGGAAAGTCTACATCTGATTTGTTTATAAGCCACTTTTTGTTTAATTAAATACCCAATTCCTTTTTCTGTAATTCAACAAGACGATTGAACTTTTCCTCCTGTATATCTTTAAACTAACCAATCAATTTTAAAGCTAATCTTTATGTCTTAAAAATGATTAATGACGTCCATGTAGTTGGAATTTCGTTATTTTCTTTTTAAAAGATTTTTAATTTTGTGCCACACCCACTTCTGTAAACCGGCCTGTATTTTGCCGGATTTGCGCATTGATAACCAAGATGCTTGCCCCTAATTTGGAAATTTGGCTCTTGCCATTCTCCAGATTTACAGAAATCTATAATGTCGGTGTACGGGAGATGTCACGCCCTCTTTTCCAATCGCGCCCATTTTTTTAAAAGGTTATTTATTTATTTTTTTTACCGTGATTTAGATATAAATAAATCTGTTTTGTGCCACTTCCTCATTCCCGCTCACATTTTATCGGAATTTTCTATTGCTAACCAAGATAATTGTACCTAGTGCGGAAGCTTTGACTCTTGCCGTTCTTCAGATACACATAAAAACATTAAAAAACAACAACGACACTTAGGAATTAGAGGCAGTAGTTATTTTTGCTCATATATCAACCATTTGAAGACCGATGGCGCTAAATAGCAAACGATTTCGGACAATATGTGATACAAATATATAACAACAAAATCCCTATCATAAATGGGGTCTTCGGAAAACCCATTTCAACGGAATCAAATTCAAAATAAATATATTTTATAGAGTCTAAGATCAATAGTATACAATTTACAAACGGATTGACAAGCTTTCGGTGCTTTCTTTTTTTTTTATTCGCTCATGTTGTCTTAAATAAAAATAAAAAAAATTTCAAAGTTTAATTGTACAGTGTGTGTTACAAGTTTTGTTTTTTAAAGTGCCAGACTTAAACACTGAAGTTGTGTAGTGTATGGCCGTCATTATAACAGATCATAAATCAAAGCTTTCTTTTACTTAAAAATGTAAAAAAGAAAAATT
The DNA here is from genome assembly GCA_949318255.1 of Pollenia labialis. Lineage (NCBI taxonomy): Eukaryota > Metazoa > Arthropoda > Insecta > Diptera > Polleniidae > Pollenia > Pollenia labialis. Next base: position 132,668,548 of record OX439140.1, read on the forward strand.
AACTAGGACCCTGAAAGAATAATTTTTTTTGTTAACTTTTCACTTTTGTACCCCACTGTGTTCTCAAAACAATTTTGAAATATTTATAGCCAAATGTTGTTCTTTATTTGAATTAAAATTATCACTGTTTCGTAACACCGATTTACCATTGAGCTCACATGTGGTCCTGTGGCGCAATGGATAACGCGTCTGACTACGGATCAGAAGATTCCAGGTTCGACTCCTGGTAGGATCGAAGGTTTTTTTAAATTTTTGCGTTTATTTAAAAAGATTTCTAAAAATGTTTTTATTAATGAATAAATTTAAAATTTTATGGAGAAAAATATGGAAAAATATTGCAATATAAAATTTATATAAATTGCGTTTAAATTAACGAACTTGTAACTGCCATTTAAACTAAACCATTATTAAAGTCAAAGTGGAGCATAAAAAAATTATATTTTTATTATTTATATGTATATTAAAAAAATTTTTTTTTTTTGCTTAACAAAATTTTTAAAAATTATTCCAGCCAAACGCACAAATTGTTGTCTAGTACCAAAAACAAACTCTGATTAAAATAAAATCTTATATAAACCAGTTTAAGTTTTTGAAGCTCTATCAAGTGCTTTTACGTAAAATTCTAGTGCGTAAAATTTTATTTGAAATTAACATATAATTTTTTATATTTTGCGAACTTTTTTTCTTTCTTGAAGGTAATTTTGAATTCAAGTGACAACCACCACTGGCTTTATTGAAAACAAAAACAAATAATCAACCTTTCAAATAACAAGTGAGTGCTATTTGTATCAAATAATATCTTTTGGCTTTAAGAGCCGAGTGTTTAATTAATTCGAAATAAATGATAAATGTTCTGTCACAGCATTTAACAAATTTTACAAAAATTTTGTGTCTTTTTAAAAGCTGGTGGCAAATATTTGACACAAAAAAAAATCGACATACAACAATTTATGTCATGTTCGATTAAGTTGAGTAGAAAAAAAATAAAAACTGCACCATATAATTTTTTTGCAAATTTTAATGGGTTTTATGGCAAAAATTAATAAGTTTTAATAACTTGGGAGAAATAAGCTGATTGAAAAGTAAACTCTTTTATTTTTGTATCACAAGTCGACGGCAACGGCACAATAATTCTATTTTCTTAGTCCTTTCTCACTTGGTATGTTCTAAGGCGGTTTTAAGTCGACGTGGAGTAGAATCGACTCTGTTTTAGGCGACTGGAAATTAAGCGACGACTAAAATCAATGTTAAAGAAATTTCGAATGAAAATTAAAAGGAAGTTATGGACATAATTTTAATTAAAATTATTACCGGAACTAAGGGAAACGGTATATGTTTACCGGTATTTTATGCAAAAAAACTAATTTCGGTTGTCAACCTTGATTTAAATTTAATTTTACAGCCTGGCCAATGATGTCGATCGAGAACTTAAGCGAGCGACAACAAGTCTTTCATTATCGTTCTCTTAAGCGGCCCACAAGCTATAGACTTGTCGGTCGACAGGTTGTACGTTTCTATCGTAATCCATTTTTTTGCTGTCAAATGTCTGTATTGCCACATCAGCAATACCACAAATAAAACGCTATTTTGAAAATAAAAATTAACAAAATACATAAATTAAGACATAAAAATACAACTTTGTGCTACAATGAAAGCAGTTAATAAAAAACAATCAAAGCAAAAAATATAGAAAATAATTTTGTGGAAAATATTTTAAAAATCTATATAATTTTATAAGGGGTGGTGTTCTAAAAATATATATTTTAAAAAAATATTTAGTTTTGGTGCGTTAAGAAAAATTTCACTTGTCGTGCTGAAAATTGTTAGTGGGCCACAAAACAGCTGTTTGTCATTAACAATGCAAGTAAACGATAGTGGTCGACATCGTAAACCAAACTTTAACCCTGCAGATAATATTGGACCATGTGATCCATTTTGATGAAATGGACTACTCCCTGGACTGGTCTAGTATTATGCAAGCACGGACCATGTCAGTTTCTAATGTAACGACATGTTTTCGTTTTTAAGCGAAGTTAGAACTAATTCTCTAGAGTAAACCATGGAGTTGTAGTTTCAAAACTAGTCCAATGGAGTATGTATGAACATGGAGAAGTTTTAAGACTACTCCCATGTAATGCAAAACTGGGTTATATGGTCCACTCCTAGGACATCGTAATGTTAACCATATATTTGGAGTATTTTTGGAGTACTCGTACTCCTTCATGGACCACTCTTTGCATGCATGTGTGTGCCACTCTCGTTATCTGCAGGGAAGTTTCCATTGTGTACAACTTATCAGGGTGGCCTTAACATCACAACAACAACAGGCAATACAGTAACAGTCAGCTGTTCTTTGAGATCACCTTGTAAATAAATACACTTTCTTATGATATTTTTTGTACTTACCCAGCAAAAACTTTACTTACCTGGTAAGTTAGCAAGTAATGTTGGAGAAAAATAAACACTACTTATTTTTCGGCTGAATAACTACATATTTTTGTTCGAGGTGTCCACTGAATTCAGTACTAACTATACACTTACTAGAATTCAAAAAAATCTAGTTATTATTTAACTTCGACTAAGTTAAATTGTAAGTACTTACAATATATTAACTAAAAGCCAAAATATCACTAGTTACTATTTAGCGGCCAGTAAATTACATTGTAACTAGTTATTATTCGACTATAAGGGATTTAACTACAATCCTAAGAATTGGACATTAAGCGCTTTTTCCTTATTGTCACAAAATTAATAGAATCTGGGAATTTATTTCTCATGTTGAGTACACTGATAGAAAAATTCATCTTCATCTTCATATTGATGATACCCTTACATCAGAATTGTGACATCAATGTTACTACAAATAGCATCAATGATGCAAAAAGTAACATCAATCCAATGACTCACGTCTTCGTTCATTTTTGTCATTTTGTATCTGGCATCTATTTTATGACTGTAGTGACATCAATTCGATGCCACATTTTGTATATTATTAACATTATTTTCATGATAATAATGTATTATTCGAAGCAAAAATTCCTTTATTAAATGTTTTTAAATTATTTGGTTAAATACAATAAATTTTTGAAGTAGAATGATTACGAAGACCATATGGGGCATGGTGCTGGGGTCTTATTATTGAGAGTTCTGCTGTAAACAAAGGTCGTAATTCAACAAACGTGAAACAAACATGTGTAACGGGTAAGTAAATAATAACATTCTCTCACTTTGACTTAAGTCAATTCCAATGACTTTGACTTAATGACAAACAGTCATCAAATTGATGCTAATGTGTATTTCACCGATGTTACTTCGTCATCGCTCTGAGGACATGTTCGTCATTTCTATGATGCCGATGTGTCATCCCATTTATGATATAATTTCATTTTGACTCTGATGACACTTTGGCAAAGTGATGTTAAGGTTGACATCACAATTATGAAAAGTGGCATAGGATTTAAAACGAAGACAATTGTCAAAGTACTGATTTCAAAATACATCAGCGTTATGACGCCTTTTCTATCGGTGTTCTGTTAACAAAGGACGTAATTCAACAAACGTGAAACGAACATCTGTAACGGGTAAGTAAATAATAATATTTCTCACACTTTGACTTAAGTCAATTCCAATGAGTTTGACTTAATGACAAACTGTCATTAAATTGATGCTAATGTGGCCTTTCTCCGATTTACTGCGTCATCGCACTGAGGACATGTTCGTCCTTTCTATTAGGCCAATGTGCCATCTCATTGATGACACGATTTCATTTTGACCCTTATGACACTTTGGCCAAGAGATGTTAAGGTTGACATCACAATGATGAAAAGTGTCATGGGGGGTCAAAAACGAAGACACTGGTCATAGTGCTGATGTCAAAATACATCAGCGTTATGACACCTTCTATCAGTGTGACATTTATTATATTACTTTTCATATTATTCGAATGTGTATTCTAAGTCAAATTACAATCCTCAAAAGCTTTTATACTTTAATAGTCTTATTCCTTCAATATACAAATAAAAAATTCTGATAGGGCATACAAAATATTCCTGGAAAATATTGAAGGAATAAGACTATTAAAGTATAAAAGCTTTTGAGGATTGTAATTTGACTTAGAATGCTCATTCGAATAAAATGAAATTTAATAAAATCTTTTTCTTAATTTCATGTCCTGCCAATCCTTATACATAACACTAGGCAACAGCCATTTTGTTATTTGGTTCTAGCATACTTTTTCTCATGGATTTGGACCTACTGAACACGAAAATGAATTTTAAAAATTTTTCTGTCGATTGGTTTGCGAGATACAAATTTTTTAATTTTTTTTTTTTAATTTTTGGAGGTACACTTACTATTTTGAGCATATCTTTAGTCTTCTTTGACCTATTTTATCCTACTACTACTCAAATTAAAGACAATTGAGCCGTCTACAACTTATTCTCAGAAAATTTTCAAATCGGGTTAGTAGTTTTGATGTTGGCGGCTTAAAAAGGTTAAAAAACTGGGTTTTTTTAGTAAAAATGTGGCTGAAAAATTCATATAAAAATTCATATAAAATATAAAACGCGATGTTAACAGCGATTTTAATTTTTTTACGTATAGCTGACACTTTTCCAAAGAAAATAAGCCCTTACTTAACAAAATCTGATGACAAATGGCCGACTTATTATTTTTTTGGTAAACGACCGAAATTCCGCTATTTCACGATTTTTTGATTTTCATTATTTGCACAGCTTACCTACCCAACGCAAACGAATAAATACATTTGAACTTAATTTAAAATAAACAAATTAGTCTTCGTATATTATTTTTTAATTTATTTACAGCACTACATGCTCAATGTATCGCACAATTAGCTAAACTAACGAAATTAAACTAACTAATTAAATTAAGCAAATCAACGCACAAAAAAAATTAGTAAAAACAAAGATATAAGTGTACATTTTATGCCATGTGGAAAAACTGCTGACTTCTTCTTTGTTTTTTGTATTCGCTGCAATCGGTCTCACGTATTAGGGTCCAAATATAGTCACCCATCATAGCCGTGTCATACATGCCCTGATAGCGTCGTTCCATAGCCTTCAATTCCTGATGAAAGCGCTCGCCGTGTTCGTCGCTCACGTCTCCTAAATTCTCAGGGAAAAAATCCAAATGAGAATGCAGAAAGTGTATTTTAAGTGACATGTGCACTCCCATGGCTTCATAGTTCTTTACCAGATCCTCAACTATGTCCTTATAATTCGGGCTTTTGTTGTTTCCTAAAAAGTTTTCCACAACAAGCCTGAAGGAATTCCATGCTGCGGCTTCGATGGGTGATAACAGCTTTGGGAATTTTTCATCTTTCAAAATTTTTTTTATCTCGGGTCCTGCGAAGACTCCTTCTTTAATTTTTGCCAGCGAAAGGTAAGGGAAAATTGACCGTAAATAGGCAAAAGCTTCACCTTCTTTGTCTAATTTTTTGGCAAAATTTTTAATCAAACCCAATTTTATGTGCAGCGGCGGAAGTATTATATTTTCACGGTTCTCTATTAGTGGTTTGCGCTGAACATTCGCTTCTCCAACTACAGGTTTCGTTCGTACCGACCATTTTTTTTTTATATAATGCTGATCATCAGCGCGGCTATTCCAAAGGCACAGAAAACAGCAATGTCGCGTATAGCCTCCTTGGAGTCCACACAGAATGGCCACAACTTTAAGGTCGGCGCATATTTTCCAATTGTATTTCCTATACTCTATGCATTTCAGCAAAATGTCCATAGTTTCATAGTTCTCCTTTGAATGAACCGCATGAGCAATAGGAACAGATGGCTTTTCATTCCCATTATGTAAGAGAACTGCCTTCAAGCTCTCTTTGTTGCTGTCAATAAACAACCTCCATTCGTTGGGGTTGTGAATTTGGTGAAGCTCTTGGAACAAGCCTGAAATGTCGCTGCAAAAACATATTTGGTCTTTCTTTGTATAAAATTTTGCATACTCCTTGTGACGGTTTCTGTACGCTGATACTTTCACTTCTGAAGCCGCAAATCCACACTGTATCATCCGAGACGCAAAAAGTTCGGATTTCTCCTTAGTGAGACCAAAATCGCGCACCCAATCGTTTAGTTCGGCCTGTGACAGTAATTTTCGCTTTGCACCCGGCTCAAATTCGCTTGCATTTGACTCGGACTCTTCTTCTGACGATTCTGCTTTTTGAAGAGATGCACCAGGGCACACTGGATATGGCACATCATGCGAATGTGGTACTGGAAGCGCAAACGATCCCACTTGAGCGTAGTTCCATTTAAAAAATCTTCCTACCCCACTGTTTGTGGTGAGGCAAAAATAACAGTCTGTGGAATGGCATAGCGGCTTTTTCCACATCATTGGTGTATCGAATTTCATATGGCGGCTAAAATTAAAATAAATTACTATATTCGCTATGTATAATGTGTTTAAATAAAAATTCTTACCTTCCGCCAGCTGCCCAGTTGGTTAAGATTATATAGCAAAGATCACACAGCGACTTAGGTGTCCATGGTTCTGTGATATTTGGTGAAATACCAAAATAACTCAAATAGTGCAATTGTACTGCTGGAGTAAACTTGTGTGCGTGATTTTTTTTTATAAACTGGCCACAAACATTGCAGAAATTGTCTGGATCGTTCAAACACTCGAACACACGTAGTCTTTTACTCATTGTCTTCCTTGCGTTTTCTAAATATTAACTTCTTTACACTTTCACAGACAGTTTTGAAATGCAATTGATAACCGTGTCTCCTTATGTTTAAATATGTATGAGCATGTAGTGCTGTAAATAAATTAAAAAATAATATACGAAGACTAATTTGTTTATTTTAAATTAAGTTCAAATGTATTTATTCGTTTGCGTTGGGTAGGTAAGCTGTGCAAATAATGAAAATCAAAAAATCGTGAAATAGCGGAATTTCGGTCGTTTACCAAAAAAATAATAAGTCGGCCATTTGTCATCAGATTTTGTTAAGTAAGGGCTTATTTTCTTTGGAAAAGTGTCAGCTATACGTAAAAAAATTAAAATCGCTGTTAACATCGCGTTTTATATTTTATATGAATTTTTATATGAATTTTTCAGCCACATTTTTACTAAAAAAACCCAGTTTTTTAACCTTTTTAAGCCGCCAACATCAAAACTACTAACCCGATTTGAAAATTTTCTGAGAATAAGTTGTAGACGGCTCAATTGTCTTTAATTTGAGTAGTAGTAGGATAAAATAGGTCAAAGAAGACTAAAGATATGCTCAAAATAGTAAGTGTACCTCCAAAAATTAAAAAAAAAAAATTAAAAAATTTGTATCTCGCAAACCAATCGACAGAAAAATTTTTAAAATTCATTTTCGTGTTCAGTAGGTCCAAATCCATGAGAAAAAGTATGCTAGAAACAAATAACAGACAAAAGTTTGTTATTTGTGACCTAGTGTAATTATTCTTAACTGCATTAATATCTTAATAAATTTCTAAATGTAGGGTAAAGTTAAAAAACAAATTAAAAAAGTTCAAAAAACATTGTTTTTCTTGTTTTGTTTTTTTTTTTTTTTATAAAATTCACTTTATTCATAAAAACAACTAAATTAGTCATGTTAAATTGTTTCTTTTGTTGTCTCGTAGTGAATATTTGAATTAATTTTTTAGTTAAGCAGTGAAATACATGAAATTTAATTGTTTGTCATAAATATAATAAATGAGTTGAATGTTTTTACATGAATAAATTCCCAAACTAAATAATCTCTTGTTTGCTTAGTTCAACTACAAACATCCATACAAATTAGATTTGAAGTACTTTGAATTTAACATTCAAATGTTGTATGCTCATGAATTCTCAATAATTGTTAAAGGCAGTTTATGCATTTAATGCACTGAACATATAAAACTGCATACAAAATAAAAATGCATATAATGATTAATGTATGTGACCTGATTCGTTTCACAATCAACAAGTTCTCTCTATTTGTTGTATTAAAAGTCAAGTCTAAATTTTTTCTTTTCTATTTCGCATTTTATCATGTAAAAATAATTGTTACATTCATTTAAAATTTTTTCATAAATAGTTAACAATATAAATTATACATTCCATTTACATACACATACAACAATCTAGCAGCGACACCCTTCTTTTAGATTTATGACTCTTTTGCTTAACTGATAACGCACGTTTTTGTTTTGCTTGTTGCTATTTGTTAATTGATATCCAGTACTAATTCAAGATTTCCTATTGGGTTGTGAAAGAACTTTATGAAAAAAGCTTTTTTTTTTGTTATTGGTTTGAGTGGCGTTGTAAAATATTTGCGAAATAACTCCAGAACTTTGCTGCTGGGTGATAACATGGTCCTGTGGCGCAATGGATAACGCGTCTGACTACGGATCAGAAGATTCCAGGTTCGACTCCTGGCAGGATCGAAGTTTTTGTACTTATTTAAATCGTCTTATTTATTTAATTTTATTATTTTCTAAAAATTTTAATATAAATTAAATATTTAATAATACAAATTTAAGGTGAAAATATACGAAAGTGGCGTGGCGTTCCCCATTTACGCCACGCCACTTATGGTATGGAAAATTATTTTACTATTTCGTATTAAAGTGAGGTTTTAAAAAACTTTCAACAAAAAAAATTCTGGAAATTTTTGCCGAAAATCGTGGTTTAGGGCAATTATAGTTTTGAAAAGCGAATAGCACAAAACATATTCATGTAACTATGCATAAATATAATTGTTTCAACTTCGCTGTTCTCTTCCTAAAAGATAGACTCCACAACGGAAAAGCAGTTGTTACTGTAGAGCTTTCAGCATTACAAAGGTGATATACAGGGAAACCAGAAATATGCTCAAATAACACGTTTTATGCGCATTTAATATGCAGTAAAAACTTGAAAATATGTTAAAAATATGTCCCAATAAATTCAAAAATTTGCTAAAACAAAATATTTAAATTGTAATATTTCTAATTAATAAACACAATCCCAAAATTTTAATCGGTAACTTCCAAACACCATACTATTAACAGACGAATTTTCGAGCTTGGAAAGCAATGGGCAGTCATGGGCACACAAAAACAAAGTTAAATTAAGAGCTTAAAATTCATATAAGAGTTATTTATGCCGAATATTATCTAGATATCTAATTATCTAATATCTATTAACAACCATATGAGATTTTTTTGTCTTTAAGTGATTTAAGGGACGATCACTTACTAGTTTATTATGGAAAAAAGCGGGGGGGCAAAATTTTCTTTCCGTAAAAGCCTAAGTTGGACCATGGCGATCATTTTAAAGAAAAAATCGTCCAAATCGGTCAAGTCGTTCTCAAATTATGCGCTTAATAGAAAAAGTGGGCGTAAAGTAGGCGTGGTAAATTTTTATTTCGATGAAAACTTAAAATGGATTAATACGAACATTTGAAAGAAAAATTTGTCAAATCGATGGAGCCGTTTTCTGGTTTTTTGTAATTCGAAAAAAGTGGGCGTAAAAGTGGACGGGGAAAAATTTTCTTTTCGTATAAATCTAAGTTGGACCATGGCGATAATTTTAAAGAAAAAATCGTCCAAATTATATAGATGTCATTGGTGGTGCAATATGAAAATTGGATTTTGTCACGCCCTCCGCTCACAGACCGAAAATCAAAAATCAGACTTCACAGTGTCACCCGCCTGAATATTCTGAAGATTCCCTGAAAATTTCATCAAAATCGGCCCAGCGGTTTTGGATTCCATACGTTACATACACACATACATACATACACACATACACACATCCTATGTATATGGATATAGATGACAACCTGCTTTGTCAAAATTAAATGTAGATACCGAAATTGAAGCAACACGTTGGGTATACAGATATATATTTAAAAAAAGCCAAAATTTCACCAAAAAATTTGTATGATGCTGAAGCTCTTGTAGGCATCTATGAAAAAAATTTAATATGTATAAAAATATGCGCCATAAAAGCCAAATATGGACTAAAACTTAAAAAATGCTGCAAACGGCTTTTTTTTATTACTAAATTATGCAAAATATGCAGAAATATGCACTAACAAATTGATGCCAATATTCATAAAAAACACTAAAACGCACAAGGAAAAACACGCAAGGGCAAATTTTTGGTTTCCTGGTGATAAATAAGTCGATTTGCCATTAGGCGAAGCGATTAAATTTCTGTACAACATTTCATCTTATAGGGCCTATACACGATAGCATCCTGATTGTGCAATTAAGCTTGAAGCACACAAAACACCAGTACCCATGTTCTGTAACTTTAGTGAGAACTTCTCGCATCGAAAAGATGTGAAACAAAATATTCCATCGTTTCTCGAAATGTGAGAAAAAACTGTGTCTGTGACTCATGTCGAAAACTATCAATAGAGATTACGTCGTTACGTTAAAACTGTCATTACATTGTACCCGAAGCCGCTGTGACATTGCAGACGTTGAGAACGTCAGTAACACATATTGTTGAAGGCGACAAAAATTTACTAAAATTGATCATTTTTCAACGACGGCGGCGAAAATACAACCGTCGGCTATACCAAATATTGTAAAGTGCGACTTTAATGTTTGTTGTTTGCAAACGAGCTTTGAAAAAATTCGTTTATTTTGTAAAAATGTTAAAAGCAAAATAATTAAACAATGGAAAAATGTGCCAAGAACAAAATGTTATTATTATTATTCTTTGCATTTTAATTTTTAATTGTTTTTTAGTGTTCAAATTTTTTCTCCCCCCATTTTTATTCGTGAGTCTTTTGACAGTTCAAAGCGGGAACTTATCTCACAAAAATGTTACAGACACACTTTTTCTGTAAATTGGCGAGTAATTTCCATACGTGACAGCTAGTAATCGCCAAAAAAGTTACAGACACAGTTTAGTAAGAAAAACAGCTGTTCACACAGAAAAAAATACCAATGTAAAATCAACATGGAAAAATGTTGATTGAGAATCATAGTAAATTTCTGCAAAAGTATGCCCTTTATTTAAATGTGTCATTATTTCATATTAATTTTAAATGAAAAATATTTAAATAATCTTTAATCACGTTTATTTAATATTATTCACTGTTAAAAAAAATAAAAAAAAAAAAATTAAATTATAAATAAATATGGATTTAATATTGAATCCATAAAAACCTGTTTTATATTAAAATCAAAAGTTGATCTTGTTAAAATAACATGCATACAGAGTTAAGTAAGTTAATTTTTTTATTTTCATTCTTAAAATATGTAATAAAAAGAAGACAATTCCCGTATTCTTTTAATTAAAATTATTTAGTTAAATAGTACATAAAGTTTTCAAAGTAGAATGATGTCGTTAACCATATCGGGCCATTCTGCTGATTGATCTGTTAACAAAGGCGACTACAAAATAAGTGAAACATGTGTTACAAGGGTAAGTGTATTGAATTATTCTTAAATAAATGCATATGTTGTCTCTGAAGCTTCTTCACACTGTTATAACACACTCAAACCAATTAGTTTCTACATGAAATTCACGTTGTTTCAACATGAAATAACTTTCATTCAACGTGATTCGGATTGTTATTTCAATATAAATTAAATTTAAATCTAACTTTACTGCAATGTTAAATTAACATGAATTATAGTTATTTTAAAAGAAAAATATGTTGTTCGCAAGTAATTATAAAATCAATTTGAATTAACATGAAACACGTATGAAGCAAAATCACCACTGAAAAATTTTAAATCAACCTTGTTTTCTACGTTTTTAACTTGATTTTTTTCCGTGTGTTTGTTTCAATTTATGGCATTTTTGTTTCATTTCACACATTTAAATCGAAAAGTTTCTCGACGCAAGAGTTACAGAACATGGGCACAGTATGCTGGTGCAAAATTAATTTTTTACCAAAAATTGTGTGGAAAAGGCTGTAATAAATAACGATACAATTTTCTACCATTATTTTATAGCATTGGTTTTCTTAATTCACATTTGCAGTATTCCGTACTTTTAACTTTCCATAGGCAAGGCATTGTTTTGTAAAGTTAAAGAAATTCCCTCCAAAATATTTTTTCTTTGGCATTTATACATATTTAAAATTTTGTATATTTTGATGTATATGCCTTGACGATTTAACTTTTATGAGATAACTCTACAACGCACGATTCAATCATGCTGGTATTAACAAAAAAATATTAAACCATTTTTACTAAAGCACCAGCAGCTGGTACAATCACACCACAATCTCATACACGGTCAATCAGCTGGCACAATCATGATGGTGTTGTGTATGAGCCCTATTCAGATCTTGTCTAACAAAAATGATACGATAGTTTTTTGTATCGCAATTATGTCCAATGGGCTAAAGAACTTGTCTGTTTTTATTAACAGAAATGCCCCAATGTTCAAATAGCATAGCGATTTATTTCCCGAAGAGTTCTAGGACAAGTTATCGTCTTTAAATTACATTCTCTGGGGTTTGCAAAGGCTAAAATTTTAAAAGGATCAATAAATAAATATTTTACTCTCACAATTCTATGATTTTATTTTGCTTATATTTACAAGACCACGTTCACACCAAGCTCAACACTTGCAACGCGAAATAAATGTAGACTACGGATTTTCAAAATGCCGGGCCTTGAAATTTTTTTTATTTCTTAAAAACCCGTTTTACATACATTACATGAACTTTTGGTCCTCCAAGACCAAAATATTCTTAGAACATTTTAACCTTCTTAAGAGCCGTTTTAGTATAGACGTTAAAAAAGGACAAAAACTACCCCTTAAAATTAGTGTTAGAGGGTTAATATATTCTAAGAAAAGAATCACCATACGATTCAACTGAAGACATCTGAAATAATATTTTAGCTCAGATGTACTGTTAGTATATTTGGCTTATACCAAAGCTCTATAGAGTTTGTATACTAGTAGTCTACTTTCATTTCGAGTTGCAAGTGTTGGGGCTGGTTTTTTTTTTGTTGCACAGTGATATTTTTCGATCATTTAGCGAAATTTTAGTCCAATAAAATTCGAAAAAATAACAAATATATGCGCATAGAAGCTAGCTTTCCCTCAAAAATAAATTTCAGTGTATTTATCAGATTTGAAAAATTAGAAATTTACAAATCTTATTAATAGTATGACGGGTAAATTAAGCAAACTTTAGCCAAAAGTTTTGCAAAAGCAAATAAGTTGTTCTGACACTAGCGGTTATGCGTAGGACTTTAAATATTTAATACGTGTGAACATAGCTTAAGCTCTGTTTTTAACCCTAGAATGCATACCCGTGTGTCCATTAACGACTTTAAATGTTTGTAGCTGCAAAATTAATGCTAATAGAGAATTGCAATTTTGGCGCTATAAAATTAAAGTCTTTTTGGAAACAAAAGAAGCTTAGAATTGCCCCTTGAAAAATAAATTCGCCTTGGCTTTAAGCTTTCAAAATTACACCTACGCAAACATGTAACCGGGGTATTCGTATAACTAATAGCTTTTAATCCAAATCTTCATATTTTTAATCAGGCTAAAGTCATTATACTATTTTTATGAAGAAAGAAAGTTAGCAACATAAAATTAAATATTTATTGCTAATTTTTCATTATTGACTGACCGGGGAATTGAACCCACGTTCACAGACAGGTTGATTTCGATAGTAACCACACTTTTATGGTTTAAATGTATGTCAATATTTTTTCGCTCCTGACATCATTGAAAACTTGAAAACTAGAAAACGTGAAAATTTTTGTTAAAGGAAAAAAACGTGCCATGATAAAAAGTTAAACTATCGGAAATATTAAGTTTATTGTTATTAAATGCGCTACTAATTGAATAATGTTAAGAAAATTTTACCAGATTGGATTGAGGCAGTTGAAACCGGCAGAATCTTTCTGAAAAATAGGTTTTTGTTTTAAAAAGAGATAATCATATTGCGTTTATTAAATAACATCTTTTCGGAATCTTCAAAAGATCTTCTGAACCTGAATTTTCTTAATTTTGAGTATGAGATTTCCCGTCAAACATTTCTACTTCTATTTTATCCCATTATTTCTATTGTGGCACTGAAATCGATCACTCTGTTTTGGAGGAAGTCGTGGTTGTACTTTAAAATCTTCTTAAAAATGTTTCATAAAAAAATTTGCTAAAACAAAAAAAGAAAAAAAAAATTCATTTAATAAAAATGTAAAATTAGAACATTTAACACGTAAAGCCTTAAAAACAAAGTTTTTCGAAAACGGTCCTGTGGCGCAATGGATAACGCGTCTGACTACGGATCAGAAGATTCCAGGTTCGACTCCTGGCAGGATCGCAGATCTATTTTTTAACAGATCATTTGAGATCTCGGCTGACCAGAGATCCCTTCTGATACCACGGCAGTGAAACGGCACCGGACTGACTTGACTAATGAGGCCTCAGCTAGTATGCTTCTTGCTGAAAATTCTTTTTTTCTGGAATATTGCCTTAGCGTAAGCTTTACTTTTCTGATAGAAAGATGTTTTTCATCATGTTTGTTCTCCGTCCGATGCATCTTTAAAAACACGAACACGGAAAAAGGTTGAACAAAACGCAGAAAGCCTTGAAAAATGAAGTTGGACAAAATTGTCCCAACGGTCCTGTGGCGCAATGGATAACGCGTCTGACTACGGATCAGAAGATTCCAGGTTCGACTCCTGGCAGGATCGCAGATCTACTTTTTAACAGATCTTTTGAGATCTCGGCTGACCAGAGATCTCTTATGATACCACGGGAGTGAAACGGCACCGAACTGACTGGATTATTGAATTGTAAGGCCTCCGCTAGTATGCTTCTTGCTGAAAATGCTTTCTTTCAGGAATATTGCCTTTGCGTAAGCTTTACTTTTCTGATAGAAAGATGTTTTTCATCTAGTTTGTTCTCCGTCCGATGGAGGGACTGCAGGATCGCAGATCATTTTTTAACAGATCTTTTGAGATCTCGGATGACCAGAGATCCTTTATGGTACCACCCACGGGAGTGACTTGACTATTGGATTGAGGCCTTCGTTAGTATGCTTCTTGCTGAAAATGCTTTCTTTCAGGAATATTGCCTTTGCGTAAGCTTTCCTGTGGCGCAATGGATAACGCGTCTGACTACGGATCAGAAGATTCCAGGTTCGACTCCTGGCAGGATCGCAGATAATTATTTATTATAATTTTTTATAAACAAAATATGGTCAATATTTGAAATAGAAAAGAAAATACATTCGGTTATTTTAAACGCAGAAGGCCCTACTTTCTGATAAAAAAAAAATTTAGAGGGGAAGCTATAGCTAGAAGTAGGTTCCGTAATTAAAACGTTACTTTGACCTTAAGTGAGCAATAAGTTAAAGGTGAACGAACCTTCCTACCTGGTAGGTTAAAGTAAAGTTGTAATAATGTAACACTTTTTATACGACCGATAAAATCCCACATTTAGCTATCGTTAAGTTGTGAAAACAGGCCTTGAACTGTTTGTTTGTTGTTATACCTTTCACCGAAGGTAAAAGGGTATATATAAGTTTGTCATTCCGTTTGTAATTCCAACAATATTGATCATACACCTTAAAAAGTATATATATTCTGGGTCCTTATGAAAACCAAAGTTCAAATCCGGTTGTCCGTCTGTTGAAATGGGGTTTCCGAAGCCCCCAGATACGGTGGGGGCTTGGTGGGGTATCTTTATGTCAGGTATTCTTATTATAATTTTGCTATTGAAATTCAGCCGATCGGTCCAAAAATGCCTTAGATATGAGCAAAAAACCACGACTACCTCTAATTTTTTCCAAAAATCTCTTGTTGTTGTATTTTTATTTCTTCTTTTCTGTATATCTGGAGAACGGCAAGAGCCAAAGTTTCCAAATTAGGTACACACATTTAGGTTATCTATACATAGTATCCCACAAAATGTCTATATCAAAAGACCGAAAACTCGGACAAATCGGTTCAGATACAAAAAAGTTATGACCAAAATATAAATTTTTTTTTTAAAATATCCATTTTCGGGAACCATAGATCTTTCCGAGTCCAATTTTTATAAAATTTTATTTATAATGAAGTTTTTT
The DNA here is from genome assembly GCA_949318255.1 of Pollenia labialis. Classification (NCBI taxonomy): domain Eukaryota; kingdom Metazoa; phylum Arthropoda; class Insecta; order Diptera; family Polleniidae; genus Pollenia; species Pollenia labialis. The sequence goes on from OX439140.1 coordinate 132,684,558, forward strand.
GTATTGTAAATATGTATGTATATGGGTCAATTTCAAAAAAAAACGCAATTTTTTTGTCCCCGTACTTTACACTTCTATTTTAGGTAAAAAAAGAAACCCAAAAAAAAAACAAAAATGTCAGAGTGATCAGCGAGGAATATGTAACAAAAAAACGTAATTCTCAAATTTGTATGTTTGTTTTTTTGTTTATTCAGAATGGTGTTTTGTTTCTCCCTCTGACTCCTTCCATACAAAATCATGTGTCCCCTGTTAGAATTTTTAGTAAACAAAATAAAATAAAACCAAGAAAAAAGTAAATATGCAACATTTAATAACAGTTTTCGAATTATTGCGTTTCTTTTTTGTGTTTTGATTTGTTATAGTCGTCAAAACTGAATTAGTGCGAATTTGGCGTTGCAAACAAAGGTTGTCCCCACAATTTGCATTGAGCGTCACTTATTTATAATTCAAATAATATTACTAGTTTTTAATATTCATTTAAATAAAGTAAATAATGTAAGGAAAGTACAAACTTAAATTATTACAAAAGTTGAAAGCAAAAAAAAAATTAATTAAAAAAAGTGTCCATTTGCGTAGTTTTTGTGAACACCATGGTAAGGGCACGATAAAATTTAATGAGCGTCACGCAATTTTTTTTACAAGTGAATATATTAAATGTAAAAAATTGAAGTTGACAATCATTGTTTACATGGTTTCAACTCATTTTTTTATAATTTGTGAATTTGAGAAAAAAATTGCCTACGAAAAAAAACCAAAATAGGCAAACATTTCATGAGCGTCACTTTTGATATATATTGCTTCATAGCTTAAAATGCTTAATTTTGATTTTATTTTTGTATTTACAAGAGTAAAACAACAAAATTAATGGCGGTTGAAAGAGCACGAAGATATCGAGAGAAAACAAAGCTCGATAAAGCGCGTAATGGCGAATGTAAAAGAAAGAAGAAAGAAAGGTATAATCGATATTCACCATATAATTACAAAATCCAGAGGTGAATTGATTTATAGATCTCGCTCGTACTTTTGCAATTTAAACCTCTGGGGGACCGGAAACTTATGCAACTGCCACAAACTTAATTCGAAAGTGCTAAAACTGAATGAGAATGAGAAAAACAAAACCGTTTGTCATTTCATAAAGAATTCGAATGAAAATTTATAAATTAAATTAAGTTAAGTTATTGTTTTGCGTCAAATATTTACATATGTGTATAAGTTTCTTCAAGAATTACTTCCTTTTTTCCATTTTTGTTAAAGACATCAAAGAATATGTACATGTTTAAAAATTTGAAAATTTTTGTTTTTTTTAAGAATTTTTGTTTTTTTTTATTAAATTTTTGTAAAAGAATAAACTTTTTTTCGTTAAACTTTAAATTAGCATTATTTCTTGTTTACGTGCAACAAAATCTCTTGATCGTCACAAAATATCTTGAGCGTCACACTTAGATTTTTTCACTTAAAACGCTTATAATTGCAGTTTTTTTTTAAATACATTGTTACAAGCCTATTACTTTGCAAGTAACCTCTAAGTTCAAGTCTTTTTTCAACAAAAATTAACATATTTTCATCTTAAAATTTTAAAATAACTAGTAAATTTTAAAAAAAATTAAAAATCAAAGTGAATCGTGATTTTGTGTTTATAATCGAAAAGGTGATTTTCACAAAAGTCATTCTTGAGAAACAAAAGAACATCGTAGTAAGCTTGAATTTCAAATATTTTTGCATTTTAAGCGATTTCTTATAAATATTTGGTGCGTGACGCTCAAGATCGAAATCATATAAAACCTAAAAAAAATCAAAAAATATTGATTTTTTTGAGAGCCTAAAAGTACCGCCGGATTCTTCATCAATTTCTACATAAATTTGCCACTCTTACAAGCGAATTGAAAAAACTTTAAAAATAAGCAAAAAAAAACTCGATGTGTACGTTTTTTTTGAAATTGACCCATATGTAAGTTTTTGTTAAGTTGCTCTGTATTCTGCTCGAACAATGGTGAAGGGTATATAGGATTCGGCCCAGCCGAATATAGCACTCTTACTTGTTTAATAACAAAATCGCCAATTTTGATTCCAACATTTTTATGGAGATTTTTGTTATTGCAGTACGTTAGAATCAATAAAAAAGCCGATTTTTAATTTTTGGTTTGTTAGGGCCTTTTGCGTTTTAGGTAACGATAAACATGCATAAACACTATAATTAAAATTAATTAATTGAAACTATTAAAAAAAATTTAATTAAAAACAGAGAAAATTTTTACTCAACATAGAAAGTACATGAAAAAAAAGAAAAAGCGCGTTAATTAAATGCGAAAATAACGAATTGTCGGTTGTTTAGCGTTTTTTTTATTAATGTTAATTTCTATTTGTTTAATTAATTCAACACGCTATAATTTTTTTCAACAGAAAAGTTGTGTCCAAAAAAGTCAACTTTTAATCAGCATTAAATAAAGAAGATGATTATTTGAAGCTTTTTTGTAAAAATAAAGAGAGAAAAAGAGATAATTAAATAAAAAATTTAAAACAAAAAGACCAGATCGCTCGAAATTATGGTTGGTTTGAATGGACTATTTCAAGCGTTGCCTGTCTTACGGACAGACCTTTATTTAAATTTTTTTTCTACAAAATGTACGTATTTAAAGTTTTGAGACAGTTAAAATTTTTATTTGCTTTTCTGTTTTTGTTTTTATTTGTAAAATGATTTTTTATTATTTATTTTGTCACAAGCGAGTGCAGGTGAACGACCTGTATCTTCTGTCAATCTGTGTTCAAGTTCAAGTTCGCGGTTGTAGTAGGTAGAAAAAGATTTTTTCTTTCTTATTTGATATTGTTTCATTGTTTTTTATGGTTAAAAAAAATATTCGATTTAAATCATGAATCAAGCAAATCACTGATTTTAGTTGCTGTCCGCCTGAAACCGCCTGGCAAAAATGATAAGACAGTCTGGCCAGGAAAATGCCCTTTAAAAATGACTAAATGTAGGTTGAAAGTCGAGTAGATCATACAGATATGTGTTGAAAATCCATCGATTGCAAAACGACTGTTTTTAAAAGGTGTGATAAATTTCGATGGATTTTGCAACGTTTGAAATTTAAAAACTCAATATGAATTTCTGTATAAAGCAACAAAGAACATTTTTTGTCGTTGCGTTTGACATAATTAGGGCGTAAGTTAATCCCGTTTTTTGATTATTTTAAGTACGGGGCACTTGAATAATCCGTACTTAATTCAAGCATTGTGTACTTGATTTAAGGGAATCCGTACTTACCGTTCTATTGGCAACGCTTTAACTTGACTTAAGTACGAATGTTTTGATTTGTCTTCTAAGAATACCTTTATCAAAATGTTGCGCTACAAACTGACTGATAATCGCACAGCCTTCACGCCTGAAGCTAAACAGGTGAGATTTGGACCGGGGGTTGATCTCACGTAAAATCGATCCACTAAGACGAAATTTTTGAAAATTCGAATGGGATAAAATGGTTAATTTCGCTATATGTCATATCTCCTAAGCAAAAACAAAGAGCAACACCAAACAAAATAATCCAAACCCGTTAAATCGCACGATCGTCGTGGTAATTATTCTTTATGTTGCGTTATCGAAATGTTTCTTAGTAAGTCAATTGTTGATCTGCTGTTCGCTCCCAAATAGTTGGCAATAATGGCTGTACACTGCACGACGTTGACCATATAATTATGTATTTGTGTATAAAGCACTGCTTGAGAAGTTGTGGTGAATTTTTGTCCTACTGCAATGTTTTGCCTTAAGTAAACGTCCACGTATTCTTATCTCTGAACAGAATTTTGCAATTAAATAGTCGTTGTCATCCAGTTAGTTTTCAATCCAAGATCTGATTTTCAGCTTCAGGTTATTTTTATAGCTGGAGTTATTATTGGTCAAGATCTGTACGTAACATTTTCTCTAAAGAATATGGACTCATCTGCAATTGCTGCGCACTTTTGCAAACCGTCTCATTTATACCTTCTTCGCCCCCTTGAGGGTTTGTAGGGACCATCTTAGGTATGTTTCACCTTATGGTGTTGCCACCTCCGGAGCAAATCAGTTAATACCTGGGATTCGACAAAAATCTAAATTAACAGATCTTTTGAGATCGCGGCTGACCAGAGATCCTATCTGGTACTACGGGTGCTAGTAGCCCTCGGTGAAACCGCACCGGACTGACTATTGGTTGAGGCCTCCGTTAGTATGATCCTTGCGGAAAATGCTTTCATTCTTTAAGAAATATTGCCTTTGCGGTAGCCTTATTTTTCTGATAGAAAGATGTTTTTCATCAAGTTTGTTTTCCGTCTGATGGGGGACGGCTACTTTAAAAACGGGAACTCAGAAAAAGCGTGCAACAGAAAGGTATTTTTTGACGAAGAGATACTATCAGGAACTACGTGGTGGTGGTGGCTTAAACCCAAAGTCACGGGAAAGGAAAAATCACACTTCGAGAGCTTATTTTATAAACTTGTGGGAAGTTCGGTCTGAGTCGATTCCCCCCAAGTGCTGCAGCTATTCAACAGATGCTACATTTCGCATTTTTCATAAGCAGCGGAGGGTAGATAGCTCCAGCACTTTGCCGGATTATACGTTAAAATTGCTAACTGTGTGTAATGGTGCCTCTCACACTCGGGGGCGGTCAGTAAACCCATTGTTTTTCACACAAGTGAATAAGATCCACCATGAGATTAGGCCGACATGACTTGAATATATTTCCCATATCGTAATTTTTCTTGATGTTACACTTTTCAAAGGCAATTACTTCCTTAACGCTCACCAAAAAAATTTTCAAAGCCTATTTTCCAAGTTTTGTTTTGGCATAAATGACGTATTTTTTAATATGGCAAACCAAACAGAGTATGTTGTTATAAAGAGTGGTTACATTTTAAGGGCCGATGTTGATTTTGAATAAAACACAAATTATTTAGGAAATTATTGTCATTTCTTATTATGTATTATGATAATATTGGTATGGTTCAATAATGTATGGAACAAAATATCGGCCAAATGGCCGCCGCGACTTCTGCGGCGCACTTTCATCCGATGGTCCAAATTTTCGATGACGTTGAGGCATGATTGAGGTTCTATGCCGTTAATGTGCCGAATTATCTCTTCCTTTAGCTGTTGAACTCTTGCTGGCTTATCGACGTACACCTTTTCTTTCAAATAACCCCAAAGAAAGAAGTTCAACGGTGTCCATTCACATGACGTTGGCTGCCAATTAATATCGCCACCACGTGAGATAACACGGCCATTGAATTTGTCGCGCAAAAGAGCCATTTTTTCGTTAGCTGTGAGGCAAGTGGCACCGTCCTATTGAAGCCACTTATCGTCCACACCCAAATCTTCCAAATCGGCCCATAAATAATAAGTTCGTTATCATCTCACGACACCGAAGACGATTCACAGTAACTGCCTGGCCGGCCTCATTTTGGAAAAAATAGGGCCCGATGATGCCGCCAGCCCATAAACAGCATTGGTTTTTCGACAATCGCTCTGGGATTATCATTCGTCCAAATGCGGCAATTCTGCTCATTGACGAATTCACTGAGGTCAAAATGTGCCTCATCACTGAAGATGATTTTCTTCGAAATTAATTTTGATTTGAAGTCCCATATTCATAATAAGCTTGAATAACTTTAACGCGTTGCTCGATTCTGTATCTTTCCATGTTTCAAATTGAGTTTATTCTAAAATTGAGAAATGTCAAATGAAATGCAAAAAAAAACTTGACGTTTAGGTGTGGTTCATATTCAACATCGGCCCTTAAAATAGAATAGAGTTAACAGATCTTATAATCGTATGACAATTCGATCTACGAGCCTTATGCTCTTTGTTAACTTGCATTCATTTCAGAGGAACGCATGGAAGATGGTCTAACATCTACTGTCTATACAAAATGTCACCATTTCTGAAAAAAACTAATTTTTTATAAAAATATTTTTTTTTTACAAAAGTGACAAAGTCTTAAAAGAAAACTGCAAAATGTATTTGGAATTAATCAAAATGTATTAACAAAGTGACCTCAGTACTACAACAATGAAAAAATAAAAAAACAACCGGCATTTTATTGCTAGAATTGAGACGTCAAAATGCCTTATTAAAAAAAATAAATAAAAATGACACCAAACGTCGCACAGCTGCGTTTATTAGTACATTCTGGAATTAATTTTATTTATTAATATAAAATAAAAACTAAACAAAAAAGTCTTTCCAACACGTAAAAACCTGACAAATGATAACGCTGCTTTAAAAAAATGCCATTTTGTCAGTGCTACCACAATAATAATAGAATTTGCTGCCATGGCACTTGTCTAGTGATGACACTAAAAAATCGAAAGGAGTAAAAGGGAACAAAATGAGATAGTAGCATTGGTATTAAGGTGTTAGGGCATTCTTATTGGAAAATTTCAACATCCTCGCAAACTAATGGTAGTTATTAAAGGTTGACAAGAGTGAAAAGGCTATAAGAAGTTAATTTTTAGCTCTATCCCAGTGGTAAATATTGTAAGAACCGCAATTGGCAAGCCTCTTTGAAGGCCTCCTTTCTGAAAGATTCGCTTCGTATGATATCCTGCCTTCAGAAGTATGCCTTTTAGAAGGTATAAATTTCTTTTTGAAAGACCTTTCAAAATATTTAGTACACATTCGCTGCTTCCTTCTTTAAGAAGGGAGAAAGGAAGTTGTTCATTTTAATTTATTTTTCATTTTCAGTGACCTTCCTTACACCCTTCTTTGGGAAGGGAAATAAGTTGTTATTAATGGGAGTGTGGAAGGGCTTGCTCCCAATGACAACCTGGGTAAAAAATAAACATGAACGGAATGCGGCGAAGAGGGCTTGTGTCTGGTAAATAAGGCCTTAAAGTGGGCATCTTTCCCCGTTCTACTTACCGCTATGATGTATTTCTTATGGGAATATTTTAACATCTTCGCTAATTGATGGTAGATGTTGAAATACATTAGAAATGTTGAAGGAGATTAGAAAAGTCGGAGATAAAACTGCACTACTTTTCTTTTAAATATTCAATATAGATTCAATTATAAGGAATTCTTAAATAAATCGGTTCAATAAATATGTTAAACTTTTTTTACAGATTCAAAATTGAAAATTCCTTTTAGATACAACACAAAGTTTCACATTTTATTTGAAACGTTGCCCTTATATTTTTTCCCAAAAACTGTATCAAACATTACTTTAGTGAACCTTGTTGTTTTGCCTTTTTTTTGTATTTATTTTAATTTGTTTTTGAGTTTTTTTTTTAAGTAGGTGTATTGAATTCCCATAAAAGATCTGGTTATTAATAAAATAAGGTAATAGTGAGTTTTTTTGGCTTTTCGGAGGAATATTTTTTTATATACAAAATTTATTTAGCAATTGTTTAATTGTAAACATAAATTAATTTTCTATATCGAAATTGTTTTTTTAGTTAAGCTGGTGCGTTTTTAAATTTTTTTTTCTTTGTAAATTAAAACTTTTTATTGAATGGGGGAGGGTTTGTAAATATTTGCAAGAAAACAACAAAACATGAAAAAGTGGAAAAATTGCCGCTTAATTGTATTTAAGTGTTTAATAACAATAATGAGCCAAAAATAACACAAAATTTTTGCCGCATTTAAATTGTTTTTCAGTGTTAATTATGGCCTTTTTTACTTTGTTTTTTTCAAAATTCATACAAAAGGGAGTCTCAGGTTGAATATAAAATTGTTTAAAAAGTATCCATCTGACACATTTAGACCTAATGAGCAATTGCGATATCATGGAGTTCCGCTAAATAGAACCCCCGAAGAAGAACCAACACATCTTCGGACGAAGTTTTAAATAAGCTCCAGTTTAGCGCCAGAAACGTCGTACAATCCGGATCCCAAGGAAAATTATACGAAAGTTATCTGAAATTGTGTCCCGATCTTAACTACAACTATGGCTCTGGACCAAAAGAATCATATTTACTAAATTAATAAATTACTAAAAATATCTTTACTTTGTACACAAATCTCTAAAGATACACAGACAGACCGACAGAATCGGTATACAAAGAGGTGAATCTAGCACCACCAATAAATAAATCCACAAGAAAAAGTCTATTGATCTCAATTGCCAGTTCTAACTAACTGCCACGCAGCGTTGTCCTGTTGCAAGGTTTAACATAAGCACTTGCTACCCTTCCAAACTAGTGGAAAAGGGTCTATATAGACTGAAAAATTTTTTTTTATAATAAACATTTTTATTCATGTTTTACTTTAAAAAAGTACCCACAGTGTAGGGTTCCTAATGCATTATTTTGTATTTCTGGGAATTCCATGGATTTTTTTGCTAGCACTACACAGAAAGAAAAAACTCGAGTCGTGCTTAAAAATTTTATTGCGAAAATCACCAAAAAGTACTTTACCCTTCGGCTTGCGCATGTTTTGATTTTCTTTTCAAAACACATTGAAAAAAGGTCTGGTCAGACTCATGAGTACCACGTTTAAAAACCATTGCTTTTTTATGCGCGCATATGCTTGTGTTTGTAAAATGTTGCTGTGGAAACAAAAACAACAACACTACAAGAAGTTATCTTAAACAAGTAAAATAAAAAGAAAAAATTCCCGAATGCTATTTGTTAAAATTATTTAGTTAAATATATAAAATTTTCAAAGAAGAACGATTACGAAAATCATATTGGACATGCTGCTGGTGTCTTATAATTGTTAGTTCTTCTGTAAATAAAGGGGGAAAACAAAAAATGGAAACGAGTATAAGTATGTGTTGACGGATAAGTAAATAATAATCCAATTTTTGATATTTTAATTAGGCTAAAGTTCATCAAATTGAATTTTCGTTAAATTATTTTTATGAAGAAAAATTAAAATTGATTGATAATTTTTCATTCTTGACTGATTAAAATATCAAAATGTGGATGAAAAACCATAAATAGTTCAACAAAACAACCACAATACTAATCATTGTAAATAATAATATTCTTTCTCACTGGTTCTCTTGGGTAAGTCTTTCGGCTAGAATCAAAATCTCACTATCGGATTATTTTATGTAAGAATTAAAGATTCAGACCAAGGCGAATTGAGTAGAAGGTGAGGTCAACTCTACAACAACACTGCTGCTGTGGTCGGGTTGTCAAAAATATTGCTAGTAAAAAAAATAGGGTTGTTTACATAAAAAACTATTTTGTATACAAACTTTGACAAGTCGACCACAGAAAAAAAAACACCATATGTTGACTTGACCCCACCTTCTAGTCAATTCGCCTTGATTCAGACCAACATAGAAATTCTTAAATCAAACACAGTTTGAGATTGAATTTTTTCTCACTTTTACTTAAGTCAATCCCGTTTTCGGCTCAATTTAAAGGGCCAAATACACTTGTCAAATGCTTGTCCAGCCGGCGTATTAAACGTGTACGTGTGCTGGACGTAATATTCGCCGTCATATCTAAATTTTTTGATTTTCCATCAAGCGTTGTCGGTGTCACACATACAAACACATTTTCACTAACACAGTACAACATTTTTCAGGTGATTGATTCGGGACTCAATTCTGATAATTGTTTATGAAAGTAGACAAAAAAAGAAGAACTTCTGCATCATTAGTTTGGTCATGGTACATCAAATAAAAATTAATTTGAAGTTAGGAAGTATTGTATAGGGGAATTTGTCACGTTTTAGGCTCTTTTGTTTGTCATAACTCGACAACCACTAGTCCAAATTAGCTGCAACAAATTGAAAAAAATTAAGAATTACAATTCCTTTAATCTGTTTATTCAACGTTTCGCTACATAAGCAACAGTTTCGCAGTTATAAATAAATGTATGAAGAAAAAAAATATTTTTTGCCCAAAAAATTTAAATTTTTTATTTTTAATTCATAAAAAATCCAAAACGGTAAAAAAAGTGTCAAGTCCTATTACTTTCACGTAAAGTCGCATAACCTATGAACAAAATGAGACATAAATCATGTAAATCGATAAACGCGTTTCGCTTTTATTCACAGCTAAGTAAAGGTATGAATTTCAAAAATTTGCTAGAGATATCCACAAAATTCTTTGGAAAAAACATTGATGACATTTTTATTAATTCTTTATTTTGCAGGAAAATATACATTCCGAATCTTATTACAGCTTTTCTTACAAGGAAAATATGCGATTTTTATGTCATCATGTGTTGTACTGTGTAATACTACAACAATGCTTGATGAGTACTTTGATCAGTGTATTTGGGCCTTAAGAACGGACACTTAAATAATTCGTACTTAAATCAAGCATTCTGTACTTGATTTATGGAAATCCATACATGACGTATTTTTGACACCGCTTCGTCATGATTTAAGTACGGATGGATTGGTTTTTCTTTTCTGTTTAATAATAAAAAGCTTTCAGTATAATCCATTTTTAAAACTGGTCGTTTTATGTAATTAATGGTGCTTAAAGATAATCGTTTCTATTTGCAAAGAGATTCACGAAATTTTCTATTGTAAAGTTTTCGGAAACTTTTTCCCGAAAAGGAACCCTAGACGATACCCATGAACTAAATGATGTTTAAAACCTTCATTTTCCGCCTCTGTAAATAAAATAAAGCAAAAAACAACAATTTTTTTTATGACCTTAAAATCAGACAAAAATAATTATTACAACTCTTTTTTTGCCAGCTGGGTAGGTCAAATTGCAACTTAATTAACAAAAAAAAAGCAATAAAAACGGAAACAAAAACAAAAAAAAAATTACTACAAAATTAAATACGACATTCCATGTAATCACGAGTTATAAAATACAATGTAACGAAGCAAAATTTTTCACAAAAAAAAGAAAACAATAAAACAGAAATGTTAATTATTTAAAATTAATAAACAAAAACATTATAAATAAGTTAAAAATAAAAGAATAATTAACATAAAAATGTTTATTTATATTTTAACAGATTTCAAAAAGTTTTACTCTTCTACTTGAAAACGTTCTACAAACATCTGCAAAACAACAAAAAAAAAAAAAAAAAAAAAAAAACAAACATCTAACAAATACAAATCGCATTTGCAATCTGCACAAACACCAACAACTTTAAAATGCAATAACAAATTCTTCTGTAGCTACTCGCAAAAATACTTGTTGCCATCATGATGATTTCTAATTTAAAACAAAAGAACAAAAAAGGTAATAAAATATTTGAATCTACCGCAAAGAGATACGATATCGCAGTGCAAGTGTGAATGAATATTTTGAACAATTAAAAAGATTTCAGAACTAAACAAAACAAGTAAGAGTAGAATCTTTAATACCCTTCACCGAAAGTTCGAATATAACCTGAGGGTCAATTCTGGTTCTGTGAAAAAAAAACTTTTCATTAGCAGTTCTCACATTAGCACTTCACATTTACACAAATTGCGATTCCCGTTCTTTTAATGAAAAAGTGTTTCATTCCATTGTAGCCGTGAAACTTTTATCACTATTTTAATAAAAAGTGAAAGTCAACTGCAGATTTCGAGGCTTAGGATTTTTGAACCGGCGCTAACCCGCAAACGAGTTTTTTTTAATGCCGCATGCATTTATTTTTGCTAAAAGATTTTTAACTTTATTTGTACATAAATATGTATGTATGTATAATTGTTTGTTCAAATTTGTAGGTGGTTAAATAATGGCGTTTTCTTTTCTAAAAAAAAGTGTTGCATAAGTGTTACATGTGACTTGGCAACATTTATAAATTCTCGCCTAATTTTTAAGAAGTGTTTAATTTTTTACGTTTACAAAAGAACACAAATTTCGGCATAAAACAATAAAGTAAAATAAGCGCAAGGTAAATTTAATTACAGGTGGTGGCAAGACTACAACAATTCAAAGCCAACAGAAACAACAGATGATTTTTGTATTGCATTGTTAGTGTTTACGGCTCGAAACTTGCCACCACCTTGTACTGAATTCGCCTTGATCTAGTGCTACACTTATGCCCCTTTAATTAAAATGAGTGTTGAACATGTAGCATTTTTTTTAGTTTTAAAGGGAACATCATCAGAAAAGAACGCTTTACACTTTTAAAATAACACATATTTTTCAGAAAAGAACATAAAAAAATGTTAAGGGCAGAATAAATGCAGAATTTTACTCAGAAAAGAAAACGCCATAAGATTGTTATTGTGCGTGTGTTCTTCAAGTTTATTTGAAGAGAAAAAAAAATTTAAAGAAATTAGAGTTTTTGAGAAGAAATTACCGTAGGCAAACATTAATGTGCTGTTTCCAAATAACAGGCGATTGATTATGTAGTAAAATTTATATGAAAAGCACTCAGTCCATCGCCCGTTATTTGGAAACAGCACATAAGAGTAGTATTCATAAACCATTTATTTAAATTTTAAATGTGTTTAAAGAAGGTACATACTTTTTATTTTGGAAAATTTTTTTTAAATTTTTTGTGGGTTCTACTACTCCGACTCCGACTCCGGCACAAAAACCTCAACTCCGACTCTTCAACTCCGATTCCACAGCCCTGGTAAAATCTGTTGAAACGGAGTTAACAGGTTTGCGTACTAAGCCGACGATATTCTTTTTCCTTCTTTTATATTTCTTCTCCGTTTTAAACAAATACCGAGCTAAGTACATTTATTGAAAACAAAAATGAAAGATAAATGTTTGTACAAAAAAGGTTTGTGTTGTTTATTTGAAAACAAAAAACCAGGTTTGCGTCACCGTTAGCAAATCATGATAAGGAGCACATCCCATCTTATTGGAAAAAAAAATAAAATTCACGATGTCATTTTCGTCGGCCGCATTCCCTTTGGTCTATAAAAAAAAAACACTAATTAATGATGATTTGCGAATAGCGCTTGGGAATTTCTCGCGGTACTTTCTCATTCGAAATGTGATAATTTTGTTCAATAATTATAGCGATTTAATTTAATTTAGTGATTTTTTCGTTAAGTTATGAATGATCACCCCTTTCGTGAATAAAATTTCCCTTTTACCTAAAAATTGTTTTGGGAAAAGCTAAATTTCGAGGAAAAAACGGTTTCCATTTAAAAGATTTCGATTTGTCAAATTACCGCTTACACTTTAATTGAGTGAATTTTTCGTTTAGTGAATTTAGCGATAATAAATCCACAGTTTTTTTTTAATTGTCATATTTTTATATTAACTTTAAAAATGTGTTTTGCATGAATGTTTAAAAAATTACGTAGCTCATCGACTGGCCGACCTACTCTTGCTCTGGTACTTATTCGTTTTTTTTTTAACTCACAAAACCAAAAACACAAACGTAACGAAAAAATCACAATGATTTAGGCGGCGAAGCAGCAACTACTTATCTACCACTGTTCTCTGCCCAAAATGCCCCACTACATCCACAAAACGACTGCAAAGAAACCCAAAAGAATAAAAACAAAATAAAAAAACAAGAAAACAAAAAACAGCTGGTGGAGCAGCAGTTCGTTCACAAAAGCTATTTACTCGTGTTTGTATCTCGTGCATTTTGCCAGTAAACATTTTTAAGCTCATCGAAACGGTTCGTTCGACGGAAAACAAGATTTCGAATTTCGAATATAAAAAAAAACAAAAGGAAAAGTGACTTTTAACGAAAATAAATAAAAAAGCAAAAAATAGAAAAACAACAATAATAATAAATTGAGTATCATAACAAATTACGAAAGAAAAATTTTTAAAAATAAAGTTGGCTTATAAAATAAACAACAACAAAGACGATTTAAATGTTTACGTTTTAAAATTTTGTTGTTGTAACACACGGTGACAGTGAAACAAGATCTTGTAAATTAAAAAAAACGTGAGTGCTAGAAAATTTTGATTTTAAAACCTTTAAAATATAATTTTTAAAATTTCTAAAAACTTATTAACCATAAAATTTTTTAAATAAAAGTAAATTGAAAAAAGTGAAACGTTGAATTTTTGAAAACTTTTAAAACGGCCTCATTTAAATATAAATAAATAAATATTTTTATTAAAATTCCCTAAAACATAAATCAAATTTAAAAAAATATAAAAAAATTTAAAATTATTTTGTAATAAATAACCGCGAGTAGGATTGAAATAAGTTGTAAAAACGTTTGTCCCAAAAAAATTTTTTGATATTTCGAAAATCTTTAAAATTTCAAAATTCGATCAGTGATAAAAATCGGTCGATTTCCAGCCAATCGTTTTTACAATGTGTGATGAATTTCGAGTGATTTTAAAATTCTTATCTGAATTAAAGTCTTAATTGTTTGTACAAAATACAGTTGAATTAACTAAAATAATAAATAATTTAAAAGAATCTAAGCACGAAAATGTAAAATAATTAATCAATTTTTTAAGTTTCTGAAAGCGACATTATCGATTTCAAATCGTATTGTTTTCAAAATCGTTAGCCATCACATTTCTGAGTATTTGATTTCTTTAAACGAATAATATTAAGAAATAATTTATATTTCTGAACTTATGCAAAGCCCATCAAAGCCCATTTGAAAAAAATTAGAATAGAATTTAAAAAATTTAAGAAAAATTTCAAATTATTTTTAAAAATTTTTCATACATTTTTCGAATTTTTGATGGAAAATGTGAAAAAAGGATTTTGCAGTATAGTAATGTTCCAAAGAACTATGAATCATTTTATAAAGAATATTTTTTCTCCAGATTACTTTACTGAATTTCTCTCAGTTTGAAAGGTATGGCACAAAAATGGTGATATATGTATGACATACAAAATAAAAATATTCCGATATTTTAGAAATTCTGAGGCACTAGATGCAATTTTTCGGGATAATTAGTTTTACTTTTTTGTAGTCTTTACGTACAACTGAGTCAGCATAAACTAGCAAAACCCAAATGGGGTTTCGTTAACTTCGAGAAATTTCACACAAGAAGGAGTTTGCTCTCGATGCCTTCACAAAGCGTTATTGAACGCTTTATACGTTCTTGATGATTTGAAAAAACTAAATGAATACTTGACAGCTAATTCATTAGATAAAGCTTCAATAATATGACCGCTTGTTATATGACATTAAAATCCAACTACATACATAATATTATAAATGAGTAGGTGAGTTGCAAAACTCGTTCGTTTCAAAAATTAAAAAATTGGGATAACAATCGATTTTGACAGATATGTTAGCACTTTATGAGAATAAATATATAGATTGTATCGAAGCATGTCCTTTTCTATGTACAAACATTTTCAAAAGTATCTCTTTGCATTTTGTGTAACAAAACTCGCTGGTTCTTTGTTTTTAAGTTTCTGTTAGAAGTGCACCAAGAAATCGATTAAATAGAGTCGAATTAGGGAATTAAAAAATGCAAATTTGTTCGCTTTAACATATTTGGTTTTTATAAATCGTGTATTGATATAAATTTTTTTGGGATGTTCTCATATACGACTGGAAATCTGCTGTAGCTCCTGTGGTGAAAGAAATAATGGCCAATTTTCAGGATTGATATTAAAACACATTTATTTTTAAAATCGTTTTAAATACAAAATTCTCTTCTTCACTAAAAAGTTTCCATTGTACTATTTTAGCAAGGTGGCCTCAATATCACAACAATACAACAACAACAGGCAAAGCATTAACAGTCAGCTGTTTTTTCAGACCACCTTGCAAGTAAATGCACTTGTTTATATTTTTTCTTTTTGTATTTTGTAGTGCTACCATAATTGTATCTTAATTAAATAAGACTTTTCAAATAAAACTCAAAAAACCAATCTGTATTTAAATACGATTTAAGATTTTATGAAAACTAACTTAATATAGATTTAAATACAATCCTGAAAATTGGGCATAAGTGAGATACATTTTAAATTCCAACCTTTAAAGCGAATGCTAATAGATTAAACATGGAAAAGGAACTCGGAAAAAATCCATGACATTGTTCCATATATACTTTTATCAATTTGACGATTTGAAAAAATTGAACTGTTGTTAAATTTTTAAGCACTGTTTGCCTAATTTTAATAAATTTATTAAACTTTCAAAATAAACTAAAGTTCAATGATTAATTTTCCTGGTGGGTTGCAAAACTAGTTCGATCCCATATGCGTCGTAGCAAAACTAGTTTCTTTCGAAAATTCGTAGCAAAACTCGTTCGTTTCAAAATTATATATATTAATTATTTTATTCAGCCATAACATGGTTGCAGGTGACAATAAAATGGTTATAACATAACATGTTTAATTAGAATTGTGGTTATTTTGTTGAACTATTTATGGTTTTTAATCCAAATTTTTAATATTTTAATCAGGCTTAAGTTCATCAAATTTAATTTCCATTAAATTATTTTTATGAAGAAAGGAATTTTACAACATGAAAATTAATTAAAATTTGTTATTGATAATCATTCATTCTTGACTGACCTGAGATACGAACCCAGGCGGCTGGTTACCATGACATGTTTCGATCACAACCACTTGATCTCCTCAGATTGATTTGCCGTCTTACACTCGCCGCCATCGACGACTGCTGACGTCAAACATCAATCCTTAAACCAAATTATATTTTAACCTTTGGTAGATCGAAATTTGCTTTTTTGAATGATTATCCATTTTAATTGATTTTACATGTTTTTCCTAACTTCTGTTTTTTCCGTACTTATGTCAAGAATTCTTCTTGAAGTCCAAAGTACATTTTGTTTTTGTTTTTTCATTTTGTCTTTCTTTTTTTTGTTGACCTTTTTCAGCACAACATGAAGGACAAATGTACACATAGAGCTCGTGCCTTAGCTTTAACAATAATTAGAATTGTGTTTATTTTGTTGAACTATTTATGGGTTTTAATCCAAATTTTTAATATTTTAATCTGGCTTAAGTTTATCAAATTTAATTTCCATTAAATTATTTCTATGAAGAAAGGAATTTTACAACATGAAAATTAATTAAAATTTGTTATTGATAATCATTCATTCTTGACTGACCTGAGATTCGAACCCAGGACATAACATGTTTAAAATTTTCTTTTAAAATAGTTTGGCCATATTTAAACATGTTTTTCTCTGCGTGTAGCTTAGGAGTCTATAGGGAACAAACAACCATACGCTTTTTCATTTATATATTATTTACTGCTTCCCCTGTCCGTACCCCCTTACTTTTTTTTCGAAAAGTGTAGTTTACCATTAGAGTTGGTCCTACAAATCTTGAAGACTTTTGTCTTCAGATATTCGGATTAGTTTTATATAATATTGAGTTAGAACATTCTCACTATATCAGTTCTTAAGATATGCGATATGAAATATTGGCGTCCTATGGGGGTGACACTTCCCCTGCTGATATCTTGTATCAATTTCGGGGCTTACTGCAAAAAGTTAAAAAAAATGGGTGCAGCTGCTCTTAAGATAAGCGGTACTTAATATTGGCATCCTATGGAGGGTACAACTTCCCCTGCCCTTTCGAAAAAATAATTTGCCTATTTTTTCGGGGCTCACGTGATGCTACTGTTTAGGAGTTTAAAAGCAAAAAACAAACATTTTTAATTTTAAGGTATATACAGGCATGGCATAGAGTACAATTCCGTTCGGAAACGGAATTCATTTCGTATTTTGGTGCTTTAGAAAATGGCGAAAAATTTTTTCGGAATGAAACCATTTTTGTTTTCATGAACGGAATAGGAGTTTTCTGTAACTGAAAGACCAAAAAAAAAACTATCAAAATACACTTTCTATCAATAAACAAATATGTTTTCTTCGGTTCCGAACGGAATTGTACTTTGTGACATGGCTGATAGATAAACCTTTAAATTTTGCTCAAATTTTCACGTGTACGAAGTTACGGGTAAAATCTAGTAAAACATAATTTTTAAATTTAAAATCTTTAACATAAAAGTGACTGCTAGAAAAAAAGAATACATCGCTCACTAAATCATAAACAAGCACAACTCAAAATTGATCAAAATCGTTTTTTTTTCTGCATAAACCAGTTCATAAAACAAATCAATAGCGACCACGAAAATTTCATTTACGTCACTGTCTTCTTTAACATTTTTTTGAAACTCAATTTGATTAAAAAATTGGAACCATGTTTTTCAAGCCTGTTTTCTGCCTCTTCGCATAAAAATTCGATTTATATTTTTCTTTATTCAATTTTTAATAAATTTCAAAAGTTTTTGTTATTCGTTCTTAATTCCCAATTTTTATTCTTGATAAAAACACTGAAATTTGTTGTTAATGGGATAAGCCATTCCTATGCGCATTTCACTGGTTGCTTAGGCCAGATCATCAGGAAACTTCATCCATAAAGATTTTAGACAAACTAAAGATATTAAACCAAATAAAACTGTTAAACGTATAAGACTTTTAGCAACAGTTCTACTTGTAATAATATCAAAGTTTAAACAAGAATAAAAACTGGGAATTAAGCACGAATAACAAAAACTTTTGAAATTAAAATTTTGTATTCCCAAAAATTAAAATTACTTTTTGATTTTTAATAAAATTTATTTAAAATAACAGTGTGTAGAAGTAAATCTCAAAACTCAAAACGAATCAAGATAATTTTTTCAGCTCTGTAAAGCATTTACTTGAGTTTTCACAACACTGAAATAATTGCTTTCGATTCGATCAATATCGAATTAAAGAATTAAAAATAAAATTGCTTTTAATCTGGAAAAGTATTCGATCGTAACTGTCAGAAGTCTTCAAAAAAAATTCCAACTCCGACTCCAACAACTGAAATTTTTAAAGTCCGACTTCGGATATCGGAAGTATAAAATAATAAAACTTCAAATAAATTCACAAATCTTCAGATGGTAAAAAATTACTCTGCATTTACGTTTAGAAAAAGGATACCTTCAATAATATACAAACAGCGCCCATAACGATTGAGCTAAATTAAACAAGTTTGGCTTATATATTTCCGAAATATTTACATTTAAAGGGATTTTCATATTAAAAATCAGCCAAATTGGTCTATTATTTCACTCCCCATCAGTGATGCCAGGAGAAATTTCAACAATTCCCTACGTGTCTAAGAAAAAAATCCTTTTTTTCCCTACAACTAAAAAATGTTCCCTACACTTTTCCCTACGTTAAAAATGTTTAGCAACAGGCTAACAAACACATAATTTGTTAAAATTTTGTACATACAAGTATAATTATAAAACCATTTATTAGCAACAAGAAAAAACCAAAATAAATAAGTAAATGTTATACACGCACTATGTGACAAATTTAAAATTTTCTTTTTGGCAGAAACGCCTTTATATATCGTTTAATCTAGAGACAAAACATAGTTAAGCTTCGTATTTGATTTTTTATTTCTTCATCTAATGTCCTTTGAAAAGAGCTTAATATTTTTCAAGAATACTTATTTTAAATAATTTTTATTTTAATATAATTATCTAATAATTTTTAGCAAAGTTAATACCAAATAAAAGGGAAGGCTCTGTAAAATTTTAAAAAATGTTTACTTCAGTTCCCTTGAACTAAAATAAAAAAAAAATTTTTTTTTAAAAATATATGTAACCTCCTTATCCTTACAAGTTTTCATTAAAAATTCGAAATAATATTGATTTTTCGCTTAGTTCAGAAGGTGTTATTGTTTTTTTTACAAATTAATTTCTACGTAGAAATCTGGTTCATTCGATCTTCGATCTTCGTATAATTCGCAAATGCGAATATTTGTAGGCCCCTAATTATATATTATATGGTTTTGGCAATTGTTAAAGATAGCCAGACTCATAGCAAAGGGTTTCTGTTTAAAAATGCTATTTTATATAAAAACATTTTAATTTAAAAATGGAAATAAGCTGAATATATACGTATTTTTAGACAACATATTGAAAATGAGATATTTTGAAAATTTCCTACATTTGCCTTAAAAGAAAAAAATCTGTCCTTTTATCCCTACGCATGAAATTTTCCGAAAAAATCCCTACAAAAAGGGAAAATTCCCTACTATTGGCATCACTGCTCCCCATACAAGTGTCCTGCCGAGTTAAGGGGTTTGGTACGATAGCTCAAATATAAATTTCTCTTCTTTTCCAACCATGGTGAAGGGTATATAGGATTCGGCATAGTCGAATAAAGCACTTTTTCTTTTTCACTTCTGCGTTCTTTTCTATATTTCTCATAAAACCTGGCCTAAAAAGTTAAAAAATCAAAAGTAAAAAAAGATGGAAGAAACAAATTTCTAAGCTTACCTTAAAATTAAAGTCATAAATTAAAGCTTAAAGTGCCGCCTTATTTTATATTAAACAAATATTTTTCGAATTATAAAACTGAACAAAATTTTAATAAAAAAATGATGTTTTAAAGCCAAAAACAACAAAATAATGAATGTTTGGGAGGGAGGTTTTCCAAAAATGAAAGTATTTTAAAATAAACCAGAAATAGAACAAACTACGTCAGTCTAATAATAAATTTCTATAAACATTAAATTTGGAAATAGACAACAAGCCAACAAATAAAAGAACAAAAAATATAATTAAATAAAAATAAAACAAATACAAAAACAAAAAACGTTATTTAAACATATGGCAAAATCGAAAATTGCGTTTGCCAACCAACCATCTAAAAACCATTTAGGCCAACCAACCGACCGACGCGACGGACGACCGACCAAGCCTTTTGTAGATTTGGTTTTTAGATACAAGTGAACAAAAATCTATTATTTTTTTTTCTTCTAGAATTTTTGTTGTTGTCTTTTGTTTAATTTCGTCTCATCAGTTTCTTCGTTTTTATCTATTAAAGAATTGTTTTTTTAAGTTTATGTGTTTTTCTTCTAAATCCAACGGCTGGCATTCTGCGATTCCGTCCGTCCTTACTTTTGTGTGTGCGTTTGGCTTTTTGGTGTGTAAATATGAATTCAAGTGTTTTATTTTCGGTAAGTTTATAATTATAATCATTATTATTATATGTAGTTTTAGTTTAATTTATATGCTATTTTGGAAATTCTAAATCATTTTAGATTGTTTTTTTTCATATCAATTAATCTTTTTTTTAAAAAAAAAAAAACATAAAACGGATGTTTGGGTTTTCTGTCTATTTCATATGTAATTTGGAAATTTGGATTTTTTTCTTAATAAATAAACATAATTTTTATACAAGTTGCCTTTTTATCATAATTTTGTTTAGAAAAAAAAAAAATTTATAAACAAATCGGTACAAAGATTTCAAAATTAACACCAGATTCAGACCTTGATTTAAAAATCATATAATTTTTTTAATTCCTTTTAACAGTTGCCACCATTGCGAATTTAAAAACTAACTTTCGAGAGTGTATGGCCATATGAAGAGGGATCTATCTATTTTTTAAATTTCATTAAAATTGGGTTGCTAGTTGCATAGCTTATGTGTCCATATAAATATGGATCTATCTATGTTTTTAATTTCATTATAATCGGTTAGATAGTTTCTGAGAGGCATATATTGCCCCCATCTCCCCTCGTGGTCCTATTTTTTTAAAAATGCATAGCTTATGTGTCCGTACAAATATGGATCTATCTACGTTTTTAATTTCATTAAAATCGGGCTGATAGTTTCTGAGAGGCGGAAATTAGATTACGCCTACTTTCAATAGGCTTGATCCATGTGCCAAATTCTATTAAATTATCTTTAAAATTGCGACCTGTACTTTGCGTACAAGGTTACATAGACAGCCACCCAGCCAGGCAGCCGGACGGACATCGTTAGATCGTTATTCTGAGTCGATCGCTATACTTTAAGGTGGGTCGAGGACCAATATTTTAAGGTGTTACACACATCAGCACAAATTCATAATACCCTCTTCACTATTGTGGTGTGGGTATAATGAAGCAGCATATCAAAAATACGATTGTGTGCAAAAGAAATCATAAAAAAAGACACAGAACAGAAAATGTTTTTCTCTACCCCGCTTGCTTCTCTGAGCCATTCGCCTACAAACACCAAAAATCATGTCTTAAAAATCACCGTCTGAATCTAGTGTAACAAAAATTTAAAGAAAAAAAAACTAAAAAATATTTTGTCACAAATTTAAATTTTGTTACACAGTGTTTAAGGAAATTTTTGTTCAGTCAATCCTTAAATTTTGTGTGTTTATTTTTAAATTCCTTAGAATGGATTTTTATTAGATGATATTTTATTTTGTTTGTTGAACAGGCATGACTGTGAATTATAATAGGCGCAGCAAGTCTTTTCGCAAAGAACAAAAATAGTTTTTACGGAAGTTTTTTAAACATATTATTGTTTCTTCAACTATGTTGTTGCAGGTAGCATCAACTTAATCATGGATACACTATTCCTCCATAAAGAACCATAACTGTATTATGATTGCTTGCGATCATGTTATGGTTAGTGGTAACATTAATATGATTTCTTTAATTAATTGGAGGTTTATCAACGATAACATTTTTTCCTTTTAAACGTATTCTACATTTTTTTCTCCCTATTCCAAAAACTTAATTTTAAATATTTTTTTCGGCATTTTGGTTATTTTTGTTGAACTGTTCTATGGGTTTTAATCCAAATTTTGATATTTAATTAGGCTAAAGCTCATCAAGTATAATTTTCATTAAATTATTTTTATGAAAAAAGGAATTTTACAACATGAAATTAATTAAAATTTATTGATAATTGTTCATTCTTAACTGACCTGAGGCTTGAACCCAGGAATTTTTACGGACAGGTTACCCTTACATGTTTCAATCGCAACCACTCAATCTCTTCAGAGGCGTTTGCCGTTTAAAACGCGCAGCCATCGACGATTGCTGGCAGCCACATTAGATACAACGATACAAGGAGTTTGGTGAATACGGTAAATAATCTGCTGCTGTTTTAACAACACAAGTGATTGAAAGTGTAGTAACATTCATATAACAAGCCCTCAGTTTTTTGAGTGTTTTTCATATAAATTGTATTACACGTTCAATAACTTGTATTGTAATATCAGCACAAAATTAACAAATTTCAAACATTTTTAATAAACATCAAAATATTCCAAAATTCAAATGTATGCTAAAATTTGAATAAAATATACCATATTTTATATGTACTTCAAAAAAAATATTTAAAGAAATTGATTTGGATCTTAACAATTTCGAAAATTCGCACTAATATTCGAATGTTTGGAAATCGTTTAATGCTCTTTAAATTATAAAAAACACTAAACAAATTTTCTAGATAGAAATAAAAAAATTTCGAAGATTCGAATTTATATTCTAAAATTTCGAAATTAGACAAAATTGTTAATTTTTATATAAAAACGTTAGGATAAGCTTAATCTTTTAATCAAACTTATATTTTAAGCTTTATAGCATATTTCAGTATTTTTTTTCAATTCGAACTGAAGTTCGAAAATTTCAAAAAGGCAAAATTTTGTTTTGGATGAATTGAAAAATAGAATAAATTTTATTTCTTTATCAAAGCAAAACATTTTGACTTTACGACTATTATCGTGCAAATTTCGAAATTTCGACTTTAAGTTTAAACATATTAAAATTCCAAAATCTTATCTCATTATTTGGTATTAAACATATTCTTTTTATATAAAACAATATAGTTAATTTTTTATATAAAACAATATCTTTTGTTTCTTATTTATTCTAGATTAACAACTGGAATAAATAAATTTCGAAAATTTAAAAAAAAGTCAAAAGAAGATTTTCGAAATTTATAAAATCTAAAAGAAAATAAGCAGAAGTAATGGTTTTATAAAAAAGGTTTTAAAATACATAATTTAAAAGTTTTCGAACAAAAGTATAAATAATTTTTAACTAAACAAAATCGATTTTTTGAAGCGATAATATAATTAAATCGCTTGTTTAAAAAACCACCTTTCTAGCAACTTTAGAATTACTTTTACATAACTAATATTTTTCGGATTTCTAGGCTTTGCTTCACCATCACATGGGGACAGTATTTGATTTTTTTGTTGCATTAAACGGTGTATTTACCTTTACCCATTAACTCAATTTTGAATTTTTTTGCTTGACTAGTTTTTGAAATACACGAATCAATTGTGTAATTACCAGATCTCTAATCGTGCAATATCAGCTGTTTACAAAATTTGCTCTTAATGTTTATAAAACATTTACTTTTCGTAGTATAAAATGAAAAACAGTAGAATCCCGATAAGTTGTACTTCGTTAAATCGAAGATCTCAATAATTCGTAACAAACTGTTTGAATAAGTAAGTTTTTGTTTTATAGTTTTTGTTTTTAATGAAAAATTGCTTTTGTTTTGTATGCTTTCGTTCGTTCTAATAAATAAATAAAAGAAACACCCTGTTAATTCGTATCTTTCTTATTTAAACCTTGTTAAACCGAAATCCCAATAGCTCGAAAATCCCTGTAATTCGTAGAAAATGTCTGTTTCGTATAAATCGAAAATGCTTTTATTCGTAAAAAATGGCTGAGCCCTTGCGGATATCAATTATCGGGATTCTAGTGTAATTAAAACGTGTTTGTTATAATTAAATTACAATTTGTTGACCTAGTCAACTGTATAAAAAGTTTTAAAAATTATTTAATGATTTTACACAATACAAACATTGTGATTCTGTAACTTAATACTTTTTGTTTTTTAATTAAAACGTAATAAATTTTAATTTCTTAAATATTATAAAACTCACCGACTTCGTTGACAGACTGATTGATGTAATATGCCCACAAAAAGCTGGAATTAAAAATGTAAAAAAATGATTAATTGTTAATTGATTTATTTTAAATAACATTTATGTAACTAATTAGAAGGCAATTAGTTAAATTTAGAAATGAAAATAAAAGAAAACTATTTTTGTTCAGACTGTTTTATAAAAACGTAAAAAGCCTACAATTTACAAGAACTGTTTTATAAAAACGTAAAAAGGTTAAAATTTAACAGAACTGGGAGGCCTTAATTACTTTTTAATTACACTATTAATTAAACAATTACAAGTAATTGTAAATGGATTTTATGGAAATAAAAATAACAAATTGTATATTATCAAAGTTATTTTCGGGAATACGAAATTTATTATTAAGACGATTTCCGTATGACGTGCTAAATTCCCAGTTTTTCATATTTGATAAATACACTGAAATTTATTGTTGAGGGAAAGCTAGCTTCTATGCGCATTTCACTGGTTGCTTAGGCCAGCTCATCAGGAAACCTTTTCCAAAGATTTTAGAAAGGCCAAAAATATTATACAAATAAAAAAATTGTAATTAAACTTTAAGTAGAAAACAATATCACATTATTGTAATTGGAATTTAAATTACTACAAAGTAACTATACTTTTAAATACATAATTGCAAGTAATTGTAAATTAATTTTATGTAAAAAATTATAACATATTGTAATTAAACTTAAAGTTAAAAACAAATACACGTTGTGGTAGTTTGAATTTCAATTACTTTGTAATTATAAATTAACTATACTTTTAAATAAACAATTATAAGTAATTGTAAATGGATTCTATGTAAATAACTTTAACACGTTATTGTAGTTGTAATTTCAATTTCTATGTAGTTTGAAATTAACTATACCTTAAAGTAAACCATTACAAGCAATTGTAAGTGGATTTTATGAACAATAACAAGTTGTAATTAAACTTAAAGTTAAAAACAATAACAAGTTATTGTTTTTGTTTGTGGAAGAAATTTTCTTAGTATGTATGTATATATATGATGATATTTATATCAAAGTTTATTTTTTGTATACTTTCAAATACATAATTAAAAGTAATTGTAAATGGATTTTTTGTAAGTTACAATAACATGTTGTAGTTGAACTGAAATATGTTAAATTGTTATTGTAATTAGTTTTACTTGAAATTAAAAAAAAAATTACATATAATTGGAATTCGAAAAAAATTAATTGAAATGCAATTCTTCTAAAGGTCCGATAAATCATATAAAATCATAATAAATAAATGGCATTACACTAAAACTGTTATATAATTGTAATGACAATTTAAATTTAATTAAGTTCATTGTGTTTGATACTAAGTTATATTCAAAGTATCATTACCTATTGCATGTAATTAAAACTAAAAATTTCTTAAAATTAAAATCACACGAAATAAAAATTTAAAAAAATATTTCTAGCAATTATCATTTTGTATACATTTTGTATACAGTGCAATTTGAATTTTTTTTGAACCTTAAATTATATATGTATAACTGTTAAAGGCCAGTTTACACGGTAATACAATGTATTACGTCTTTGTAGAATTAAAATATTATGAAATTCTCTCCGTGTTTAAGAGAAAAAAATAAAAATCTGTATTTTTCATGTTTACACGGATGGTAAAAAGTAAAATCAAAAATAATAATAAAAAATCCGATGGTTACAGTTTTACAATTTTTACAA
This sequence comes from Pollenia labialis, assembly GCA_949318255.1. Classification (NCBI taxonomy): domain Eukaryota; kingdom Metazoa; phylum Arthropoda; class Insecta; order Diptera; family Polleniidae; genus Pollenia; species Pollenia labialis. The sequence continues at coordinate 132,710,768 of OX439140.1, forward strand.
AAACAACAACAAAATTTCCTGAGTTGATTTTAGATGTTTTTGTAATTGTATAAAAATGCTACCACCTTCAATAAACTCTGTTAAAATACACCTCTGGTGTGATGAAAATACATAAGTTTCTAAAATGGTTTAAAAAATTCATTTACCGACCGCTTGTCAGATTTTGTGTTCGTATTCTCTCTTACTCAATACATTTTGCTTTATTTTATTACCGTGTAAAGTAGCCTTAACTGCTTTATTCCAAAATTAGTACTTAATCGTATACAATGTATAAGATATTTTAATTTCAATTAGTATTTCTTGAAATTTAAATTACATAAAACTGTTAATGGAAAAAAATCATTGTAATGTACTTCACAAAGTAATTAAAATGTAATTGATTAAATCACAGTTCTAAAATTTACTTAAAATCATGAAAATATAATTACAAATAATTGTAATTGGAAAAATGTCATTCTAATTGAAATGTAATTGTGTCTCATATCTATTTATATTCAAAGTATTAAAATCTATTCGTTAGTTTGCCATTGACGATAGTCGTCAATACTTCGGTTACTCTGTCAAAAACATGAGAACGCAGCGTTGGATGTGTAATTTGAGTTTATTACAAGGTAATGCGGTTTGTATAAAGTTCAAACATTAATTACCCGGTAATTACTTGCAAGTAGTATATACGTATTATCAACGAAAAATCGAGAAAACAGCCGATTGGCTGAAAGTACACAAATTGTGTGAAAGTTAGTGAAAAAAGTGTGAGTGTATTGAGTTTTTCGAACTTGTAAAACTTGTGGAAACGCTAGGTTAATATGATATTCACTGTCAATTTCGTTCCAAATACTCAACATTATGAGCCTTTGTTTTGGGTTTGTTACTACTTCTTTTTGATAGTTAATTTTTTTAGGCCAGTAATTTTAGTTTTAATTACTTCTCAAAAAGTAACAACCAATAAATTTGTATATTTATACTTGTATGCATTTTTTTTATTTAGCTAAGCACTTTAGACGTTAATAAACATTAAATCAATTAATTACTCGATCAGAAAGGCAAAAAATGTTACTTAAAACAAAAAAAGAGCAGTTTTTAGTAAAACACTCACGTAAAAACCAGACAAAATTTTAATGTATTTATTTATTTGTAGCTGACTGTGATTTAAATACAGAGTAATAAATTTAATTTTGCCTTTTAAATAAAATAAATTAGAGGCATTTAAATGAATTAGAAATAATTTTGAAGAGGGCTCTAAAGGGAAACAAACTGGAAATTTAAGTTATACAAGGAATATTAATAAGTCTCTGAAATGATTGTCAGACTGAAAAGAAACCACTATTTTTTAAAAATTTTACGATTATTTTTTTTTATAATCAGGGAGATTGTTTAAGGGAAGCTCATAGCAAGTATGTCTCGAGAAAATGTTAAGGACAATACATTCATACATTTTATCCCACTAGGGGCGACTCCTGAACATTTATGGGACTTTTTCTTCAATATATTTCTAGTCTGCATTGAACATTTTGTATGGGATCCCCGTTAAGGAATGGTGATAGCGGGTAGGTATGTTAGAAATAAGTGATGTAGATGAAAAATAAAGTGGGGTTGGTCATACATTTGACCCATCTAGGGGTATCCTAAGCACCGCAGCAGCCGAATTTAAGAATTTCAACCATACAAATATGACGGCTTAACAAAATTCTTAAATTTGGCCTCTCCAGGGCCAAGGATGCTCCTAGATGGGTATATTTTTCAACTAGCACAGTGTAATTTACCATAGGCCCCATATAACGCCAATCTGGGATATTTATTTAATGCTGTAGCTAACATAGGCATTGTGGTAAAATTTGGTCCAATTAAGCGTTTAATGGCTAGAAATAACACCATATATTCGGTCCATAATTTACCATACACTGAAAAGAAAAATCAATAATAAATAATAAACCAAAGCGGTGTCAAAAGTACGGTAATTCAAGTGCCCCATAATTAAAATAATCCTAAAACGGGATTGTTTTCAGTGAGATAAAAAGCAAAAAATCTCAAACTGTGTTTCATTCAAAAATCAATGTTTCAGAGCTGGCTATAGCCCCAAAAACAATACGACCTAATTCTTCAATTGTCATACGTAAATTTATTTTTAGTAGTTACAATAGATTTTTTTAGGAGGAAAACAAGATACAATTCCCAGAAAATAAAGTTTTTTTTTATATGTAAAGGGTGTTTTTTATAGAGTGTCACAACATTGAGTTGGCATCACTGCTTTATTTGAGCATCCATTTAACAGCTAATAGTTGCTTTTTATTTAGTTTACTTTGAAATTTCATTAAATAAATCAGACTTGTCGGATTTGGAGTGAGGAGAATCCACAAGCTTCTGATGAAACACCATTACATTCAAAGAAAATTACTGTTTGGTGCGCATTATGGGCTGGAGGGGTCATTGGCCCATATGTCTTCAAAAACGATGATGCTCAGAATGTTACTGTCAATGGTGAACAGTATAGGAACATTATTCGAAATTTTTTCGTACCTCAATAACGTGGCATTAATCTTGCTGATATGTGGATCCAACAGGACGGAGCCACAACACACACAGTGGGCGCTACAATTGATTTACTCAAAGAAACTTTTGATAAAAAAATAATTTCACGTAATGGCCAATTGGCCACCAAGATCGTGTGATTTAACAACATTGGATTATTTTCTTGGGGTTATGCTAAGGCACTTGCCTACGTCGATAAACCACAAACAATTGATCACTGGAAATCAACATTCGAAGAGTTATCGGCGAAATAGCGCAAATGCTGCGTAAATTGGTGTTCCAGATTGCACCTCCTACGCGCCAGCCGTGGCGGCCACACGGCAGAAATTATATTCAAACATTAATTTCAAAAAATTTTATTTCTAATAAAGCCCGTTTCATTGATATTAAAAATAGATTTTCTTGTTTTATTATGATTTAAACTTGTGTCACTCTATAAAAAACACCATTTACATAGATTTATTATCCCAAAAAGACGAGACCATTTTCAACACGTATGAATACAAATGACGAATTAAGATGGTGTTTTACATGATTTATTTGGTTTTATTGGTGATAAATTGTGAACACAAAATTTATTCAGTTCTGACAACAAAAAAATATTATTTACATAATTTTAATTCGAGTCGTCGTCCGTCAGTTGTTGTCAATTTCTTGAATGATATTTTTATTAATGCAAATATTATTAATTTAAAAAAAAAACGAAAAAATTGATTTTTTATATAAAAACCTCAAAAATTGTTTAATCGTTTGTAATTCCTTAAATAAGCGTTTAATCGAATAAATACAGGTATGTGGTGGAAAACGATCTTGAAAACGGCACGATTTAAAACCGAAAATATCGTTTTTATTTTAACTGCAATATTCTCTTATTTTCTGTCTTTACTTTGTGTAGGGTATAAACATTTTTAACAAGAAAAATAAGACTGTAATTCAGAAATGTATTTAAAAATGACATCAATAAAAAACAATCGTTTTGAAATCGATTGACATTAATCACACACCTAATAAGTTTATTTATTTTAACTCATATATTTTTTTTTAGCAAAAATCGATTTTTAAGGTAAAAATTGCAAAAAAATTTAATTTTCTTTCGTTTAAATTAATTTCTTGATTATAGTGTAATCTCTTCTAACGAACACAGTCCTTCCCTTTTCGATGGAAACTGTTGCCTGATCCCAGCAGCGTGAGTTCTTCAAAGAGGCCATCCCCCTTTAACGGGCATTTTTCAATGCTTTCTTCGGTGTCCGTTAATAAGAGATTTTATTTTTATAACAAAAAAAAAAATCCAAAAAATCTAAAAACTCTTGTAATTTTGTGATCATTTATATTTTTGAAAAAAAATCTATTTTTTCGGGTAAATATATCAAAATCGCTTGAAATTTCTAAATATACATTTAATCCCGCCCTCCTGGATTGCGAAACGAAAGAAAAATAGTAGCAAATCGAGTGATTGTTACTCTTTAGTGCGTTTGCGCGTTTGTCTTTCGCATCTTATTTCATCTGTTCTCAAATCCTTTCTATTATTATTATTATTTTATTTTAATTTTCAAACGTTAAGCGTCTTAAAATTCCTTTTTTATTTTGGCATTCCATTACCGTCAACCTGCGCCATCTTTAATTTTCCATGGCCTGCTGATTTTTTGCAAAGTTGTGTTTTTTACGTGCAATTGTTTTTGTAGCGATAATTTTTGACATTTCTACCATTTCTTACACAAACAAATGCTTTTGTTCTTGACATTTGTATTAATTTTTACACAAGCAAAATTCGTGTCGTTGTTTTGTTGTTGTTGCGCGCAGACCTTCTAATTGGGTCATGGTAGAGAGTACCAAATTGGCCACGTTTCGACCCAGGGTTGTCAACTCAGCAACACCTGTGCTTTAGGTATCTCTGCTACAACAACTAAATTGGACTCATATCGCATTTAGCTTTCGCACAGAAATTGCGTTCGCAGCGCAATAGAGAGTAACCAGCGAGATTCAATTATCTCACTCACAATATTTTATTTTCTGAAAAAATCGCAACGAGTTTCAAGTCACTTGTTTCCTAGAGTAGAGAATCTTATTTTTTAAACACTCATTTTTTAACCAAAAATCCTTTTTACCTTCGTTTCAACGAAAATAAAAGCTTTTTTTTTGATCACTAATATTTTTTGGGTAAAATTTTGAAAATCCCGAAAGAAATATCAAAATCAAATAATTAACAAAAATTATTTTCCATATTAAAAATCCAAAAAGAATTAAGGTGGCTTATAACTCCTTAAATAAGAGTTTGATCGAAAATAAGATCACACAAACTTTTTAAGTAAAATGTAATTTAATGCCAAAAAAAAACATTTTTTATGGTCACCAGGGCTGTGGAGTCGTCAAAAAATAGTTCTTTCACACTTTTTTTTTTTAATGCAGTAGCTTTTTAATGGTTAAGTATAAAAAGAAAATCATTCTGTAAAAATCAAATCAAGTCGATATTTAAGTTCTAACACGTGCCGCCTTGAGTTTTAATATACATATCGTTAGTATAATTCGCAAAGACGCTAAGTCCACTTTTTCCAAAATTGATATTTTAATGCAAAACGGTAAAACGATACAAAATACATATTTTGCGACAACAAAAAATGTCATTATGTAGTTTAAAGTTGTTGTAATTTTGTGGTTTGCAAAAACGCTAAGTCCACAAAACTACGAAAAAATATTAAAAGCGCGTGCTAACTCCACGAATATTAATTTGTTCAATTGAATTTGGTTTTTATGCTCTATTTTTTTCTAAAGTGGAGTTCTAAAAAGAACAAATAATATAAAAAAGGTTAATATTTAGATATAAGTTTTTATTAAAAAAAAAATAATCATAATTAGCAATATGCCAAAATCCACTTTTTGCGAAAAAGAACTTTTTTATTGTTGAAAATGGTTCTTTAGGGTATCAGAAGCAACTTTTGTTCCGCGACTTTTTTATAATTCCGTTATTTACAAAATTACCGTTATTTTTTGGTTCTTGAAGAAAATCAAAATTTTGACCGTTAAATTTCCAGAATTCGACCAAATAATGTTCGGCAACTTTGTACAAAACCATATGGCGAGTACTTTTGCAGAACATATGAACTCAAAATATTTGCAAATACAGGGTGTTGATTGTAGGAAAATGTGCTAAATCCACAATAAAACGAATAAGTTAACAAAGCAAGAATGCTAAGTCCAAAAAGTGTAAATTTCCCTCCCAAAATTTTGTGGAAATGGATTTTTGATCAAGGTCATTTAAAGAGAGCTATTTTGTTAAAATAATTGCGTTGCAAAAGTTTACAAATTTTAAAAACTAAAAAATATACATTGTTTTTTGTGTCTCCTGTAAAATTTGAAAAAAGGGACTTAACACATTTGCGAATTAGACTAACGTTAAGCAGACTGGTTCTTATTTTCTGGTTTCAAAATTTTTCAAGCAGACCCTCTAAAATTTTATTTATTTTGGAAAATATTCAAAATTGTTTAACATTTTTTGTGGGTACTTCGACTCAGACTCCGGTACAAAAACCTCAAGTCCGGATCTACAATTCCGACTCCACAGGCCTGGGGGTCACTCATAATTATAATCAACAATCAATTTTTATAAAAGAATTTCAAGAAATCGGACTAGAATTCTGTATGAGATAAATTGGCAGCCTGTTGGATGTCGATCTTTAATCCTGGCTTAACTTTCAGCAACACAGTTCACCAGGATGCCCTTCGGTATGGTTTCGATTCTGGCATTTACTCCAATCAGTTGGACTTAAGTTGTCCTATAAGACTGTCGGATTATTGCAGTGTCATTGTCCCTGGACATACATGGAAACATACATGGAAACTGTATGGCTGACTTGTTGGCGCATGAAGTCACCACCTCCGAATAAAAAATTGTATCATTTTGCGAAGCACTAATGGCACATTTAAAAATATAAGCGCACAATTGTGCACTACGCAATAGACATACAGAGATGCAGTAAAGTAATTGAAGGAGTCTTAACAAGTTTCATTAAAAAAAATAATATTCAAGTGCCACGGTATTCCGTTGCTACGAAGCAGGTTTGTAAGGGAGAATACAAAAAAATAACTGTAAAAAAATCATTCAGTTGATCAGTTTTTATATGCGTTGAATAAAGCGCTTTTTGTGTCAAACATTTATTGCTTCAAACTTGGAACTCGCCATATAAAATTCATGTCTTTCGTAAGCGCAATAGTAAGCGAAACTCTTACATTTCTAACTTACAAACCTGCTTCGTTTGAAGCACAATTTTTTATTGGGCTTGGCCTATAATGGTTTAATATGTGAAAAGGGTATTTCACTCTCGAGGAACAGGCAGATCATTGCACACAAATTTCATCTTATCGCTAATCAGAAAGGACTCAGCGGACTTTAAACCTGCCTAGAAATCACCTATGAAAGCTTGTTGCAGTTCTAACTGTCCATTGTACTATGGGAAGACCCACTCAGTAGCTGGGGTTCCCTTACAATGACCTTTGTAGAAGTTGCGATAACTAGGAAGAATCTGAGCTAAACATGCTCCCTGTCATTTTCCGGCATTCGGGGACCTAAGACTCAAACTGTTGGGCTATAGAACTCTTAGAGTTTGATTTGATATGGATCCACTCCTTAATTGAGTCAACTGGTTGGCTGATAAGTAATAGTAGCAGCCAGGTAATATAGGACGTCTGGGAGGCAGACATAGTAGCACAATAATATCTTATTACTGGACCTACTTGAGCTATCCTAGAGTGCGGATGCCAATGAAACTTAATCTTAACCGTATGTAATTCCTTCAACAAGTTTTTAAATGAGAAAATTCACTTATTTTTTAAAAGGTTTAATATAACTTTGTCATTCCGTCTGTCTGTTTGTGTGTCCGTTGAAATGGGGTTTCCGAAGACCCCAGATACGATGTAGACATGGTAGTTGTATATTTTAATCACATGTAGTCGGGAATTGCTTGATATTGAAATTCAGCCTAGGAGGTCCACAAATGACTGAGATATGAGCAAAAAACCACGACTGCTTCTAATTTTACCCATTAATCCCATGTTGTTATTTGATTTTAATTTTTTGTATATCTGGCGAACGGTAAGTCCCAAAGTTTTCCAATTAAGTGCAAGCATCTTGGTTATTAATAGAGAACATCCCGCAAAGAATGTAGACAAGTAGGCGTGGCACTTCCCATACAAAGACATTAAAGATTTCCGTATATCTGGAGAACGGCAAGAGCCAAAGTTTCCAAATTATTTACAAGCATCTTGTTTATCATTATACATACAACAACTGAAAACATGTAGGCGGGATGGGACAAGTAGGCGTGGCTTGAAGAAGATTTATTTATATATAAAGAATGGCAGGGAATAGCACTCTTGCTTGTTTTTTTTTTTTTGACGAAAATCAATTGTTTATGCCAAAATTTTGAAAAATATTAGCCCTTGTAAATTTTTTCTCTACTTAAAGTTTATTTTGTGATCACTCATTTTAATTTTATCACAAATTGATTTTTCATATAAAAAGCCTCAAAAATTGTTTTTGGCTTGTAATTTCATTATTAAATGTTTAATTGGATAAATGAGCTGATTTTGTTAAATTTATATTTTCTAATTGAAAATACTAAAAGACCTTCAATCGCGTTTAACTCCCAAAATAAGCACTTAGCTGGAGCAACATTTTTCTTTTGTGATCCCGAATATTTTCCCATATTCTAGTGTAGGGTCACCTCTTGAGACTTTGCCTAATTTTCATAAAAAATACCATTTAAGTCACAAAAGCAAAAAAAGTCGTTAATCATTTAAATACACAACAAACAACTAAAGTTTTTTTCATTGTTTTGTTGTTGGTTACTTTTGCACGCAAACATTTCTTATCATAAATATTTAAAATTTTTGAATCATTAAAAAGAGAATGTCAAGATATTTAAGCCTAAAAAAATTAACGAAGACTAAACAAAATTTTGCGGAAATTTTTTAAAAAGACCAGCCGACAAAATCTGACATATAAATTAATTGAAACAATTAGTTAGTGTTTAAATTTGGACAAAACGTTTTTTTTTTATCTCTAATACTCTTTTGAGCATTAAAATAGCTAAAACTTAATTATAATATTTTAAACTCTGTTTTATTTGTGACCGTTTAACACTTTAATACAAGTATTAAGTATTTTGAATAAAATGCTTCCCTGATATAAGCAGCAATTAAGTGCTTCCCGGATCTAATTATTGTTTAAAAATTAAAAAAAAAATAACAATTTATCATGAGAGGGTAGTATTTTTCTCGAAATACATAAGACTTGTGTGATAGTGTAAAGTCCCTTTTAGTACTTAAGTTTATTATTATGTATTAATATTTATTTACTGTCATTTATTTCTAATCAATATTATTTATGATTTTTGTTTTCATAAATTCTAAAAACAAATAGAAACAAATATTGTTTGCATCTAGATACTCGCAATATAAAGTAATAAATGTTTGTCCTGCGTTTTGACTTTTTATTTTTATTTTTTCAATTAACTGTGTCAAATGCGTTCATTAACACTGTCCGAAAATAGTTTTTTCCACGCCAAAAATATCTACACCAGAGACCGAAAAAAGAATATTTTGATAAAGTTTATTTAATGTTTTTTTTTGATTTTGTTTTTGTGCTTTTCGGTGGCATTACCGATAATGCTGGCACTACGTATCGTAATCTATAAATAAACTTTTGGACTGGCTTGAGTTTTTTTTTTTGTTTTTGTTGTCTGAGCACTTATCTCGACATTCAGACAGAAATTATCTGTTATTATTTATTCTACTACTTAGTGCTTACAATTTTATAAGTTCGGCGCTTAAATAAGATATCAAACAGTGATGGAAAATTCAGTGCTATGGTACCACGGTACCCCTACGTCCGTTTTAGTACTCCTTTTGTTATGCTTCTGCTTTAGAAATTTAGCGTTTTTAAATTTTTTTAACATTGATTCTGGCATTTACTCCAATCCGTTGGACTGAAGTTTTTCTAAAAGACTGCCGGATTAGTGCAGTCTCATTTAGGCCGAAATAATGGCCATCTACACAGCTCCGAAGTAAGGAAATAATTTTGCATCAAAAGTTTCTTTGGGTAAATCAATTGTAGCGCCCGCTGTGTGGTAATGTGGCTCCGTCCTGTTATAGATTTCCCAATAACAGTTCTGGATAAAAAATTTGTCCAGCCCTGGAGATTTGATATGCTTGAGCAGCACATTTTCTTGTATGTCTGGGAATTCCATGGAAATGTTGGGTTTACAACTACATAGAGCTTGAACGGGAAGACTGGGCGGGTAAAGCATAGACTTGTAAAATTTGTGCCAAAATTTTAGTTACTGGCCTCTTGATGTTATTAGGTCAACGCAATCGTGTTTCAGAGGTTTGCTTGTAGTTCCGTTGCTGTTCACTAATTTCTGCGCTGCGCGGTATAGATCTCGGTTACGGCTAGTTTCATCGGCTGGTTTGTCTTCCTTAGCTGTGTCGTTGGGTATTCTTATCTTATCACGACGAGCGCTCCTTTAAGATTCAAGCAGAATTTTATTTCAATCCTAGTTTAATTACTGTTCAGATCTTCTTTATTTCTAGTTTAGTACGTTTTTTATTCTGATTCTTATTTAGGTATATTTACTGGGTCGAATACGGATGGCAACACAACTGTAGTTGAGTTGCCAACCGTAATCCACCTATCAGTTAATTTATTTTTTGGTTAAATTCCAGGTTAAATCTAATTAAATTTTAGTCTAATTCTATTGCAATTTTGGGAAAATTTTTGGTGTTATTAAAGTTCAGTTAGAATTTATTAGTTTTTTGTAAGTGTAAGCTAAATTCTGGTTTAATTTTAGTTAAGTTCTGGTTCAGTTATTCAAAATAATAAATGATTTCAAAATTTTTTTTAGTTATTTAAAAAAAGAAATCATAAAAATTTTTTGTTAAAAATATGGGTGATCAGTGTGATCACAAAACAACAACCAGCTTTATTACGGTTTTATTTGTCTTGATAAAAATATGAGTGAGTAGTTATAAATTTTAATCCAAAATTAGCTATTTCCTGACTTGTTTGATCCAATTTAATATTCAAATAAAGTATTAGCTTAACAAATTTAAAGCGCCCTTTATTTTGTAGTTAATCATTTTTTCACCATCAAAGGTGATATTTATCTGTTTTTTTTTTTTTTTTTTTTTTGGAAAATTTAAAATGCTTTCCCTTTTTCGATAACAAACAAATTTACGCCCATGTAAAAAGTGCAAATGTAAACAAATTCCGTAAAAGATAGTCAAATAACAAAAACATGGCTTGAATAATATAAAATAATTATTAAATACAACAAAAAACACAAAACCACAACAAACCTCAAAACCCGTTTAAACTGGCATTGAGCCAATGCCCTAAATTTTAACCTACATACGGACGGACAAGTACTTGTACTCGCAGTGATACGAAAAAAAAAACATGAAACTACCGACAGTGGGACAGACAGTCATTTACTGTGAAATAAATAAATATTTACCAAGTCAATGTGCCGTCTAAAGTTTAATTTCAAAATAATTAAAAGTATATAAATAACAACAACTATTACAATGGGAAAAATTGCAATAAAGAGAGAGAGAGAGAGAGTGTGTGTGTGAAAAAACCTCAATAAATTAAATACTTTTTATTTTCATTACAGTGAGCCACACAAGTAAATGGACTTCATTGATTCAATATATTTGCAACATGTTAAGCTTTATATGAAAAGCGCTCAGTTTTTGAGTGTTTGATAGTTTTTGAGAGGCAGACATTGTCCCCCTATCTCCCCTCGTGCTGCTATTTAAAAAAAAAGTATAGCTTGTGTGTTTATATAAATATGGGTCTATCTTGTTTTAGGTTAAATTAAAATTGGTTTAATAGTGGGCACAAAAGCCCTATTCCGGAAAGCAACTTGTATGTTGGCTATAAGTAATTATGTACCGTTTCGTCCGATTTTCAATAAGCTTGGCACTGGTGTCAACTAGAACGAAATTTCATTAAATTATCTTTAACATTGCGACCTGTACTTTGCGCGCAAGGTTACATGGACAGCCAGCCAGCCGGCCGGACATCGTAAGATAAGGTGGGTCTATGTCCAATATTTTAAGGTGTTACACACTTCAGCACAAATGCATAGGTAATGCCCTCTCCACTGTTGTGGTGTGGGTATAAATATAGAAAATTTTAATTCCTTAATAAATAAAAAGATTATTTTCCTGTTTCTTCACTCATATTTTTAACCAAAAATCGCTTTTAATTGCAAAAAAATCAATCGTTTGGAGTTCATTAAATAAGCGTATAAACGAGAAAAAAAATTAGATTTAAAGTACAAACATATGGGCTACTTCAAATTTTTTGAGCACCTGCTGAAACCGACATACTATAGCTGTTATTTCGTTAAGTTTTATGAATTGAAAAAAACGTTGTATAGGGTTTGGATGACTATACTTGAAGGATATGACGTGCAAAGTTTTACGTTGAAAAGTCCTCACCTTAAGAATTGGTGGTCATCTAAAATTCGAAAAATTAAAAAAACGACTTGAAACTTGCAAGAGTTTTTTCATTCATTCCGTGTTCTTTGTAATAGTTTTAAGCTTTCAGATCCAAACCCATACAAAATATAGTCACTAGACTTGGAGGATATATCTACTAAAAAAAAAGTTTTGATATCGTGTTGGGTGAAAAGTTGCATGGTGTTTTAAAGTGAAACCAAAATTTTCCGAATATTGAAATTTTTGAAGATTTTACATAGAGTTTTTGCGCCGTTTAATAAAAATGAGTTTTAAGCGCAGAATTAAAAAAACTACGTAATTTTATAAAGTTTGAGGTGCATCAAGTTGGTGTCAGCGCACCAATAACGTATCACGGACATCCCAAACTTAAAAGAAATTAGCGTAAATTTTTTAAAAATGTATCTTTTTTGCGTCTGACAATCTGAATTGCCTTTTAAGTTGGCTAGTGTATTGCGTGATGTGAGTAACTTCGAAAATGGCACCTCCGAACTTTTGAAAATTTTTGCAAAAAAACAATTTATTTTTAAGCTTTTTTTATATCAAAACATGTTATGGGAACATGTTTAGGCATCTAAATAGATTCTTCGCGACGGACTAAACTGATAAAGTGCAAAAGAAAATAATTTTTTTCAACCCTGGCGCGTGCAGCGGCAGTTTTTTCCAAACACATTTCGCTTTGTGACAACTGAAGCGCTGTATCAATTCCGCTCAAACGTACATCGAATAGAAGACTTTACTGAGCTTTATACTTAAATTGAAAACGCACCAAAAAAATTTAAGGATTTAAAATTTTATGGAGGAAACAAAATGTTTCTAACCTCAAAAAGCATCCTTGTATGAAATATTTGATTTGGTTTCAGATTATACATTTTAAAAGTTTTTTTCCCAAAATATTGCAAATTATGTCTTATACTAGCCGTAATTTTGTAAAATGTTGAACAATCTTAAATAAATTTTTATATAAATACACGATCAAAAAAAAATTTTTTATATTTTTTTCCAGTGTATTTTAAAAAGTATTCAAGCTTTTACAAATATTTTAGTGTGCTAAGAAAGCCCTTAAGGGGTATTATCCACACGCGTTATCCTTTTTCAATTTTAACAAAAACTGTAATTTTTATATTTTTTTTTTAATTTTTAACTTTAAACCGCAGTAAAATTTGCGCCGTGTAATAAAAATGATTAACGCGAACGGATTTCACATGCTCAAATATCGGTTTATACACACGCAAATCAACATTGATGTCAGACAAAAAAAAAAATAAAAAAAAAATGTCTAGGTGTCGTAAATTTTTGAAGTTGCTCATATATTAAAAATAACTTCCAAATTCTTGCGTTTTACGTTTTCGATTTCCAGCACACCCCTGAATATGTTTATTTGTGATAACCTATATTTTGGTACAACATCGATTAAAAATCACTTAAAAGTTTTAAATCGTTTTCGATTCTTAAATAATCGCAAAATTAGATTATTTTCTGATCCCTAAGCCCTCATAAGGGACTTTTGACGTCATAAGTTTTCATCGTAATCAGAGATATTATGGACAAAAATTAATTTATTTAACAATTCCAAAATTAAATAAATAAAGAAACGTTTAATAATTAGAATTGTGGTTATTTTGTTAAACTATTTATGGTTTTTAATCCAAATTTTTAATATTTTAATCAGGCTTAAGTTCATCAAATTTAATTTTCATTAAATTATTTGAATGAAGAAAGGAATTTTACAACATGAAAATCAATTAAAATTGTTGTTGACAATCATTCATTCTTGACTGACCTGAGATTCGAACCCAGGCGGCTGGTTACCATGACATGTTTCGATCGCAACCACTCGATCTCCTCAGATGGATTTGCCGTCTTAAGCTGGGATCACACGATTGCCGCAATGCACCAATTTTCACACTTTTTTATCCCCCAATCGTGTGACCGCACAACCAAATGGCTCATGTACCAATCGAGGACAATATTGTGCTTACTTTTACCAATCAAATGCAACCCTGGTGCGGCAATCGTGTGACTGTTTGCTATGCAACCGCGCGTCAATAAAAATTACAAAAATGCACCAATATTTATTGTGTTCTTGTGCGGCAATCAAACAACACAATACGCGCCAATATTTGCCTTTTTTTATTAAATTTACTTTTTTGTGTTTCTTTTAGTAGGTAATGAAAATAAATATGTATGTATGTATTTATTTATTTTGCATTTAAATTTTTTTAATTAATTATTTTAAGTATGTATGTTCACAAGCATATTGAGCTGTTCTGTGCGAATATTTTTAAGATATTTCTATTCGAACCTTAACATACGAAATTGTTGAACAGACTGTTAATTTTTGGAATATCTTAAAAAATTAAATAAACCTATTCAACAATAATTTGTTTAAGTATATGATTTGTATCATTTATCATTTAATTTTGTTCAATGAACAATCTAACAAGAACTTTCAAACAAATAAAAAAGGTACCACAACAGCTGTTTTCGCAGTTAATATACATAAGTAAGAACAATCGTGTGACTGTTCTGCGGCAATTGTTGTAACCATTTCGCTTTGTACCAACTAGCGGCAATTAAATTTGTATAAAACAGGGCAATCGTGTGATTTCAGAAAATTTGGTTGGGGCAATTTCATTATTGTGCGTCAATAAAGCACAATAATAATTGTGTCATATTGGTGCATTTGCGGCAATCGTGTGATCCTAGCTTTACACTCGCTGCCATCGACGATTGCTGACGCCAATAGTCAAACATCAATCCTTAAACCAAATTGTATTTTAACCTTTGGTAGATCGAAATTTGCTTTTTCTTTGAATGATTATCCATTTTTAATCGATTTTACATGTTTTTCCTAACTTCTGTTTTTTCCGTACTTATGTCAACAATTCTTCTTGAAGTTTAATTAATAAATTTACCTTATTTTGTGATCACTAAAATTTTAAACAAAATATCGATTTGACACGTAACAGAAAACTTAAATTGCTTGTAGTTTTGTATGTAAGTTTAACCTATAAAACAAGTAAAATCAAACTTTTTATGAAAAACCCAGAAACTCGAAAAGCATGAGCTTATTTTGGGTTTACCTTTATTTTTTACCCGTAAACAATTTCCTCTATAAAATTAAAAAAAATTGTAGTTTATTTTAATTAAGAAAATAATTATCTAACTAGGGGTGTATAAAATTTCCTTCGAAATTATTTCCCTTTTCCCTAAAAAAATTTAGGGTAAAAAGCAAAATTTCTAGGGAAAACGATAGGAGTGTTATTTTTTATTGTTTTTTTTTTTACAAATATTAGTGTTTTTCAAAATTTCTAAGCTTAAAACTTAAAATCGCCAACACCATCTACGCAAATGCGTTAATGGGATACTGTGGGCTTAACTTTTACCGCGACTGTATTAATTTGTTTATTTAGATGAGAAAACATACGATTAAGATCATAAAATTAGTATTTGGAATAAACATGGAAAAATTATATTTTCAAAAGAAAAAAATTAAAAATAATGACAACGTGTTTTTAAAAATAATTTTCCTTATATTAAAAAAAAATATTTTGTTTACGAAAAAATTAAACTAAAAGATATTTCACTACTTTTAAGAAACTTAATAATAGACGAATTTATAAATCATTACACCATATTTATATTGAGACTGAAATGTTTTAGTTCAACTGTAATTCATTTCTAGGTTACCCAGCAAAAACTTGTAATGACTTGCGATTACTGAACAACTTACTTTTCTATTACTACTTTATACCATCTGCATTACATAAAAGTAGTTAAGTAATGGCTGACATATAATCTGATACATAAGTACTTGTGTATGAGTTGATCAACGAAATTTATAGTTAACGCATAATAAAATAAATGCATCTAAGGTTTAATTTTTTTCAAACCAACTTCAAAATTCTTGCATTTTGCGTTTTCGATTTCCAGAACACCCCTGCATATCGACTTTGAATTCATATCGTTCTCTAGGTTATTGGGTTTGAATATGACTGACTTCATAAACGCAGTATTGCAATGCAACACCATAAGGAATATTTTACTTTCTATTTGTAAGAGAATGTGGTAATGACTTATTGAACTCCCTATTTGTAAGCGAGGGTGGTAAGTACTTGCCACCAATGACATCACCGTGTTAAAACAATGAGTTAAAATGTCAATGTATAAGTAG
This sequence comes from Pollenia labialis, assembly GCA_949318255.1. Classification (NCBI taxonomy): domain Eukaryota; kingdom Metazoa; phylum Arthropoda; class Insecta; order Diptera; family Polleniidae; genus Pollenia; species Pollenia labialis. The sequence goes on from OX439140.1 coordinate 132,726,990, forward strand.
TGAAGAGTCGTTATATTAGCTTTTTAACTCATTACTTTGCAATGTAAGTTTTTGCTGGGTAGTTCTAATTCAGTTCTAGTTTAGTTCTAGTTCAGTTCTAGTTCAGTTCTAGTTCAGTTCTAATTCAGTTCTAGTTTAGTTCTAGTTCAGTTCTGGTTAAGTTCTAGCTCAGGTCTAGTTCAGTTCTAGTTTAGTTTTGGTCAAGTTATTCTAGTTAGTTCTAGTTCAGTTAAGTATATGCAGTTATTGTTCAGTTTAGGACAATTAGGCTTTAACACATTAACAAGCGAATGCTCAATTAAAAAACACTTCACAAATTTCGTAGGGTAACTCGAAAACATTATTCAAAAAATAATTTAAAAAAAATCCTGTCAATAATACAAATATTGAAAAGAATGTTGAAAAATGCATTTATTCAATGGCACCAAAATGTTTCTATTTTTTCCACATACAATTTATAGACAAAACAATTTTGTAATGAATATAAAAAAAAATAGGTCACAAAGATGGCTGACTTTTAGCAGATTGTTGCTGTACTTAAATTAAAAATTAATAAAAGAATAATAACTTATTAAGTGTGGAGCCAAAATGTCGATTAAAATAATTATGGTGATAGAAAGATAACCTTAAAAGTTAATTAATTTTTTAAATCACAATTAAATTTAATTACAAAAGAGGGATGTGTCAGAAGTGGGATTCGAACCCACGCCTACAGAGTAGACTGCGACCTGAACGCAGCGCCTTAGACCACTCGGCCATCCTGACCGTTGGACGCTGGCGGCAAATTTTGCAATAAAAATTACACTTTAAGAACTTTGTACATCAAGTTATTTTTAGATTAGAAAATTCTGTTCAAAATAATTATTTTACGGAAATAGAAACAAATTTTCCACTTTGTTTTAGGTTTTCGAATGTAGTTTTTATATTTTCTAGATTTTTTAATTTTTATACGATTTTCAGTTGATAAAGTTTAATATCCCGTATTGTCTAGTGGTTAGGATATCCGGCTCTCACCCGGAAGGCCCGGGTTCGATTCCCGGTACGGGAAAAATCAAATTTTTGTTCTCTTAAATGAAAAATTTAAGAAGTTCTAAACAATATGTATGTTAAAGATTTTGGAGGGGGATTGGGGGAGTCCACCTAACCAAGTTAGGATGGAATACACCACAAATTACCTTGTCCAAAAAAGTTCCATGGGTTGGTTTTCTATGACTATCAACTAGAGTTTCTAATTTCCCGGACTCTTTATATTCCCGGGAAATGAAACAAAAAAAAAATTATTCTCGGGAATCATGGAATTCTTAGAACAAAACAATGATTGAAAACAAAGGGTTTTACTTTTTTAAAAGAATATATGTACATCTGTGTGTGTGTGTATATACACACAACAGTCTAAAAAGTTAGCTTTATTAATTCTACAGATAACCAAAAACAAAACCATATTAATTGTTACATTTATATTTACATACATATTATATATGTATGTACATATGTATACATATATTTATTTGTTTATTTTAGGCCTAATAAATCGAGCAAGTGAAACTCTCATTTTGGATTCAAATGTTTTAAAGCCAACAAATCTATAAATACGTTAACATATTAACCATCTTTAAACGCATAAAATTAGGCGTATGAATTTGACAACATTTATCGTAGTGCTGCCACATGTTAATTTTTAAACTACATATGGCTATTTCCAAAAAAACGTCAACCACAAAAAATTAAAAAAAAATTTTTCTTTTCAAGATTTATTTAGAGAATTGCTTATATTTTTTTAATATATGCGTATAAATTAATTGATTCGAAAAAAAAATAAATGGTAACCGAAGTACTACAACTTTTAGCACATACTTGTGTATATTAGAAATTATGCAATTGGAACATCAATACTCTAATCTAAGGCATATTTATGATCTGAAAAAACATTTTTTTTTAAGTTTCTTATATAAAGGATTATAAAACGCAACATAAAACAATTTTAAATCATGGTGGAAAAATTGTCCCGTTTACAATGTCCCGTTTACAATTTCTTTAACAATTTATTTAAAAAAATGTAATTCATATTTTATTTTGAAATCGAAACCATTTTTAGGGCACATTAGTACGCAACATTTTAAAATTAATCCCAATAAAATATTGTGTCAGGTTTCGCAGATATCACTGATTAAAGGTTACCCCTTAAAATCGACTTCCGTTTTTTGTCCCGTTTACAATCACTGGTTTTTGCAATTATCTCGGAAACCACGACAGTAAGCGAAAACTTTCATTTGCGGAAATTAAAGAGCTAATTGAGAGTTAAAAGAATCATTAATTTAAAAAATTAAAATCAGGTTGTTTTTTACAGTTTTGTCAATATAAACGTGTGCGAATGCCCCGTTTACAATCTTGGAAGTGCCCATATAATACATGCGATCAGTGATGCCAGGAGAAATTTCAAAAATCCCTACGTGTCTAAGAAAAAAAATCCATTTTTTTCCTACAAAGAAAAAATGTTTCTATACACTTTTAAATATATATCCTTCCTTATCCTTAAAAGTTTTCATTAAACATTATATGAAAACACAAAATGGTATTGTTTCATTTCTCTTAGTTTAGAAGACGTGATTGTTTTTTTACAAATAAATTTCTGTGTAGAAATTTTATTTATTAGATATTCGCTTTTAATATTCGCATATATTTTAGCGAATTTGAGTGCGAATGCAAATAGCAATATTAAGAGAATAGTTCACAAATGCGAACGAAAATATTCGTGAATCACAAATAATGCATTAGGGGGCGAATAAAATTTGGGTACATATTTTGGCAATTGTTGCCAGGCTGTAAAGACTCATGATATAGGGTTTCTGGTGTAAAAAATACTTCATTTGTACTTTGGTGCTATTGTATATGAACTATTTAAATTTTTAAATGGTAATACGACGAATAATTTCGTATTTTAAGATAATATATTCAAAATGAAATAATATATTGAAAATTCCCTACCTTTGCCTTGCAATTAAAAATCAGTCCTTTTATCCCTACGCTTGAAATTGCAAATAATAGATTTATTTTGTTTGTATCAACTAGGGATGCCAATCCCGAAATCCCGGAATTATTCTAAAAATTTAAGTCTCGAATCCCGGGATTTGTTATGTAAAAATCCCGCGATTTTAGATTTAGTAAATATGAGGTATTTTTTTTTTTATTAAATACAACTATATTTAAATAAAAATTATTTAATATTAAATCATACTTGCAATGAATATATTTTTTAACTGGTTACAAAAAGAAGTCGCAAGTGAATAAATGTTACATGCAATGCATTTTGTACCACAGAAAATAAAATCAGAAGATAATGTACGGTGTGGTCTTTTTTCTAAGTGAATGCTAATAGAACTGCGCACGCACAATACAAGTTGTGCAAAAAGGTGTTAAAAACTTTGTGGATTCTACCAAAGGTCTTTTGACACATTTGCCTAAGTTTATTTTATTAGATTAATACTTGCATATGTATATATTTGATAAAAAAATAAATTTAATTTTGTCATATACCACCCAGAAGTGTTTAATGCGAACATTGTTTTCGTCGGCAGCATATGTTTTTAATAAAATAAGGTATCGATTATTTTTTAAAATATAAAATATAAGTTTTAATACATAATTTTTCCATATTACTTTAAAAGAAACTGTTAAACTGTTTTATTTTCTAATGAGTTTAATATTCTTCGTAAATTTTTTTGTTTTAATACTTATACATAAACATTTTACTATAAATATGTATATGAATTCTAAAAATTTTTCTTTAATTATGAAATCCCGATTCGTCCCGGGATCCCGTTTTTTTGAAGAAAAAATCCCGAATCCCGGGTTTCAAAAAACCTGGTCCCATTTGGCATCCCTAGTATCAACACATTTTTAGTAACAATAAGATAAACAGAATACAATTTTTGAATAACGAAGAGCTCAAATTATCGATTTTTTTATTGTTAAAGTTATTTGCGTTAATTATTTAAGAAAAATTCATCGTTTCAAGATAACTATTGCTGCTGCAAATTGTTATATTGTGGTCTCAAAATTTTAGAAACTTAAAGAAAATTTGGTTAATAAAAATGGATAATGTCAAAAGATATTTTTTCATTGCTAAACGAGATGAAAAATGGCTAAATCTAACACTGTGTAACACCGAGGGTTAAAATATCTTCGAAATGTATCCCTGAGATTAAAATGTACAGTAGAACTGAATTTTCCATTTCTTTATAGTAACATTTTTGGTAGGCTTCTAATCTTCCGTACATTTTCTATTGCCGGAAAAATTATGTGAAAAAATATAAAGGAATTTTCGAATCGTTTGTTCTATTTTTAAGAAATATGTAGATGTCGAATTCATTTAGGCATGTTTCCTTTTGTTCTAATCATTATAAATGCGCACTTGTTGTTCGCCTCTCCCAAGATTTCATAAAACGATTATTATAGAGATAAAACATTTTACTAAATATTTAAAAAAATATTTCTGCTTTATTAATTTTCAAAAAAACATTTTTTTTATCAGCCAAAAGGGTGCTAATCTCAACTGAAACGAACGACCATTAATGTGCCAGACAGGACACAACGAAGTTTGTGGTTAAAAATAAACAAAACGCAATTAAATGTTCCATCTTTTTGTTAAGTTGGATAAGAACAGTATTATTTTTTTGTTGGAAGATCACAAACAGAGAAACGTTATTTTTTTTAATGATTAACTACCCAAACACTATTACCGTGTGTGTCTCACAAATCCACCGAACCGAACACTAAGGAACGATTTTTAATGTTTATTTTCGAACACTGAAATAAATACGCAAAAATTGGTTGTAGTTCTTCGGCAGCGATGAAATGGCAATTAAAACCAAAGACTTTACAAAACCTTCCTTAAATGTTCGCTTTATAAATAATAAGAATTGTAAGAATATTTTTCAAAGGAAACTTAGGGCAATTTTTTCCGAATAGGTAACCTATACACAATGAAAGAAAAACGCTTCGTTGCTGGAATGAAACAAATTTATTGGCCACTTTTAATTTATGCAATGAAAATGTTCATTAATGATACTAAACTGTTCATTTTTATCATAATTTATTTATTGAAACTTTAAATATTAAATATTCACTAACAATTATTAATTAATTCTTATTCTAATCCCTAAGCTTACGTCCTGCCAAAGCCAGGCGAAAACTCTCCCGATCACGACTTGCGTTCGCATTAGCTTTACGCTCTTCTAATCGGCTAATGGCCGCTTTCGCCAATTTATTTAAATATCAATTTATGTTTACAATTTGTTTTTCATGACAAATAAAAATTAAATTTTATGAAAAGCTATATTTAAATATGAATTGATATTTAAAAAAATTGGTAAATTGGTAATAAAGCAAATGAGATTTTATTTATTATTTAATATTTTCCTGAAAATGGATAAATGAAATAAAACAAATTTTGTTATGCATTTATGCAAATATATTTTTTCTATTGTTTTCTTTTTAAATGATAAATATATTCAGCTCATTTGCTGAAATAAATAGAATAAAACTTAACCATATCACTTTCTTCATCATTAATAGAATTTCTTGCTAAAAATTTATATTTTCGAACCAATCCATTAAATAAATTGTCTTTAATTTGTAAAATTTATATATTTGACGTTTTGTTGACGATTTTGTTAAATTTTCGTGACGATTTTGACGAATTTTGTTAAAACTTTTGACGATTTTTGAGGAAAAAAGTCTAACAACCCTGCCTGCAGCCTGCAACACATATTTCACTTATTTTGTATTCTCCTTTGTCAACAGAAGCACCAGCAGAATCGCCCGATATGGTTTCGTCATCATTCTACTTTGAAAACTTGATGTACTATTTAACTAAATAATTTTAATTAAAAGAATACGGGAATTGTCTTCTTTTCACAACATATCTTAAACTTGAAAATGTTAGTTTAACAAGATTGACTTTTGATTTTAATATAAAACACGTTTATATGGATTCAATATTGAACAATGTTATTTAAACAGTGAATAATAGTAAATAAACGTGATTTAAGGTTATTTAAATATTTTTCATTTAAAATTAATATGAAATAATGATAACTTTAAATTAAGGGCATACTTTTGCAGAAATTTACTATGGTTCTCAATCAACATTTCGCCATGTTAATTTAACATTAGTATTTTTTTCTGTGTGTGTTACTTTGAAAATTTTATGGGTTTTATTAAATAATTAATAAACAAACAGAATTCGGGTATTTTTGCTTCTGATTTTACTTTTTAAACATGAAAATAATTATTTTTCTTTTAGTATTGTTGTTGTTTCTACAACAAATTTTACCAAACACACGAAAGAAATTCCTATTTGAAGTACTTTTTGGTGTTTTTTCATACTTAAATTTTAAAGTACGACTCGTGTTAAAAGTAAGTGGAAAACATTTAATATATTATTTCTTTAAGTGTGGCTTTTGACAACATAACTTCTTATTGATGTTGGTAGTGACTTTAAAACTGGTGACAAAAGCTTTGTGTTACTTTGTTGTGCTTGTAAGCCCAAAATTAGCCATATGTCGCATAAAATCCCACTTCCTAAAATCAAACAAATCTTATACAGATCAGCATATACATATAAATTATATCCGTTATTTTTACCTTATACCATAACTTTGTTCTGGCGGGTCCCAATTAGGTTGCACTCTTAAAAATTTGTTTATAAATAGTGTGGTGTAGCGTATTATATGGTCATGCAGGACCGACCATACTTTCTTACTTATTTGTATCTGACTTTTAACATGAAAGAACTTAATTTTTTATTCTGTTCCCATAAATTTCAAAATTTAATAAATACAATTCCATTCCCACGTTTTTTAACTTCTAAAATCATTCTCATTACGAAAACAAATTCCCCAAGTTGTATTTTTTAATCTCAAGAATTTTATTCATGGAATTCAATCACTTATTCATTGAAATGAAAATTTAACCTTTAAAATTTTATAATATTTAATTAAAAATCATTTCATTTATACCATTTTGAAAATTGTTGCAAAAAAATATTAAATACTATTTAATAACATTTAATCATTTAAATACAATACAATGACTTTTTAATCAAAATATACCTACACACTTGTTTATAAATGACTGTAAAATGTAAAAAAAATATTTTTCCATTTAATAAAATTTTTATCTTAAAACGCACCCGTAAAATACATAAATGTTCATATCAATTTTATTTTGAAATTACTTTTTTAAGTTGTTGCAATTTTGTTGCTTAGACATTTATTTAGATAAATAATTTTTGCAAATAAACAATTTGATTTGTGCAAATCACGACCAGTTTTAAAGAAACTGCAAGAAAATGAAAAAAAAACTTGACAAAAAAGGCGAATGACATGGCGTTTTAATCAATAGAAGTTATAATTAATGCATTTTTATCATTAACATTAGCATAAATATTTTAATTAAACAAAAATTTAGCAGGCTTTTTTAAAGAATTTTGATAACATGGAATTTAAAAGAATGAAATATACTTTGAGGATAAATTTAAAGCTCTGTACGGCAAGAAGAGCTTAAATCTGTTCAATGTTTTATCCAACAGTACTTTCAGTCATAATTAAGAAGAATTTACCCAAAGCACTAAACCTACGGAAAAATTCGGAGCTCTTGGGAAAATCTCTTTCAGAATACTGAAATTTTTTTTATTTTATCCAAATGAAACTTTAAGACTTCAAAGTTTTGAAAATATATATAATAATACATACTGATTGTCAAAGGAAACCAAGTTAAAGAAAATCATCAAACCTTTTTTGGAAACTATGATCCTAATTAGGCCAAATACACTTGTCAAATACTTGACATGCAGGCGAAATCACTCGTGTACGTGTGTTGGACGTAATATGTAATATTTGCCGTTACATCTAAATTTTCTGATTTAAAATCCAGCATTGCCGGTGTCACACATACTTCCACAATGCTTGATGAATGAGTACATATTTTGATAAGCGTATTTGCGCCCTTAGTTCTTATTTGCAATAACATATCCAGTTCTTGTTACTTTCCCTGAAAATTTTCTTATGGTGTTTTCTTTTCTGACGATAATGTTCCATGTATGCTACCATTCGCGCGGCTTTTTGTTCTTTTCTAAAAAAAATATGCAAAAATGTGGGAGTTTTCCTTTCTGAATATGTTGCAAAAATTAACGGAAAATTTGTTCCATTTTTAACCCCCAGTTATAACTGAGTGTGAGATAATAGCCTTTTTGGCATCTGCGTTAAGTACTTTTTTAAGCAAGCAAGTATTTTTTTTATTAAATGTTTTCTCGTGTTTGCGATTTTTGGTTATATTGTGATGGTTATAAAAACTTTTTGTTTTTCGTTCGGTTAACTTTTATTTAATAATTATTTATTTTTTTGGCGCAAAATTTTTAACAACAGCAGACTTAAATAATTGAAAATCAGTGTGTTAACGCTTATTGTAATGCAAAGAAAATTCAGTGTTGAAAATTGCTACAACCGTGGTAAACATCGCTTGTTAGTACAAACTTTGCATTCAATATTAACACGCTAAGTACACAATAGTGTTGAGTGTAAAACGTAGCTATTATTTTGTTCCACTGTAAAATCAATTCAAATGCATTATAATATCTTAGAAAAGAAAACACCAAAGAGAATGAATAATAAATAAATACTCAAAGTTCAAATTTTAATCAGATCTTATAAAACTTTTTTTATTCAAAACAATAAAAATCACAATATTCCTAACTAAAAATTTCTTTCCCGTACCGGGAATCGAACCCGGGCCTTCCGAGTGAGAGCCGGATATCCTAACCACTAGACAATACGGGATACTTGTGGTGGAAGCAAATTTTGATATTTAAATAAAAATAATTCTTAATGAAAAATTGAACTTAGGCAATATTTATTTAAAAAGATTTATTTTTAAAAATTAGACAAATAAAATGATAAACGTACACGAAAAAAATTATGTATTAACTAAATTACCAGAATATATGGCTTGAACCAAGAAAAGATTGCATGATCTCGTTCAAGCCATAATTTACTTATTCTAAATATTGTGGCTTGGTTTAACAGAATCTTTTTTTTTTAAATGTTGCTAACTGCGAGGGTCGAACTGGAAAAACAAATTATTTGAATATATATATATATATTCTCAATATTAATTTTGATATTTTTAGTTAGGCCTGAGTTCATCAAATTTAGTTTTCATTAAATTATTTTTATTGAAGGAAGGAATTTTTACAACTTGGGATTTTATTAAAATTTATTGATAATTTTCTTGGCTGAGCTGGGGCTCGATCCTGGGTTGAATTTACATGTTTCAAGAATCACCACATTCTTTCATCAGAATTCTTTGAGTTCTAACCTCTGCACCACTGCGGTGCCTGCCAGCCAACAGTCAAACATCAATCTTTAACCAGTGATACTGGTGGTTCGAAACTTGCTGTAGTTATCATTTTTAATTTATTCACATGTTGCTTCCTTTCTTCTGTTTTTCGTATTCTTTTTGTCAAGACTTTGTCTTCGAAATTCCCAAGCAGCTCACTACTTCCGGTCTTATACCAAGTAACCCCTGGTAATGTACTCTCAGACATCCGTCTGTCGACAGCTAGAGTAAGAAGGCACACAGTTGAGTAACCTGAATGGCATGCTAAAACCGATGCGTCTCAGGTAACTAGGTGGCCACCGAAATGAACAGGCACTGAAACTCAACTGTTCGACCTGCCTAGAGGTTGTTGGTAGCCCCAACACTAGTATCGGATGGGAGGCCCAATCAGTCCCTCAATCTAAAAATGAAATCATTACTGAAACCGCAACAAAGCGGCCCTTTGTTCCTACTAGGAACCACAGGACATAATATATAATAAAAAAAGTTACATACAGGATTTTGCTGTTGCCCGTTTTTAGACCTTTTAATTTTTAAACTTCAACTTTTTTTTATTTTCCCTTTATTATCCTTACAGAAAAAGAAATATTAATTGAACGGTTTAAGGTCTTATAATTTTTTCTTCTTTAAGTTTTGTTCTTTAATTATTCATAGTGCAATACATATAAAAAAAATGTGTATACACAAAACACACATTAAGCGGCATTTTGGCAATTTAGAGCCATACAAATCGGAAAAATGCAGATAAAACCGCAAATATTGCATTCCTGCTTCAATACCCCCGAACCAGAGAGAGAGAAAATATTACTATCAATTTATTGTTACTCACGTTCCACCAAAGCGAATTAATTTTTCAGGTGGCGTTGAAAACACAGCTAAGCTACTTTTTCTTCTTACTTTCACGGACAAATGAAATAAGTTAAAGTCAAGAAATTATTCTTGGATTTTCCTGTTTTATAAAATGAAATTGATTAATTTAGAAAATAAACTTCTTTCCGTTTAGAGAAAGGAATGCCAAAAGTTACTTGTGTTTTTGACATTTCGACCAAGGAATGAAATAAAACCAAAAAAATAAACAATGTTGTGTTTTTGGTGATGCCATTGTTGCAGTATTGTCACCATTGTTTACATAAATTCGCCTTGCGTTGCACTTTTGTTATATTCTCTTTTATTGACAGAAAACATCTCAATTATTAGACAACAAAACTCAATTTTAAAATTTGATGTTTAAACTAAATAATTTTAGCAAAAAGAAATGGGGAATTTTTCTTTCTTTCTATGAATTATTTTATATTTTAAACATGAAAAAAAGAATGTTGCCATATTAAAAAAAATTTAACTTTTTGCTTAACATTTGCACTGAAAACTTTATAAAAATGTGTTTTGCCTAAAACCCAATTCATCAACTCGGAAACCAGGTTTTTCTTCATGTGGTGTCGTTCATTCTACAACATACAATTAAATCCTTTCCTTCTACTTTGATAGTGTTGTTGTTGTTTCTAAAACAAACGTAGTCACGCTAACGCTGCAGGGTAAATACTGTTGATAAGTAAGAACTTTTTAAGCCAACTTTTTTATAAACCAATTTTTCGCATTTTCCTTACGAGTTTTTTGCTAAGCTTATTTAAGGTGAAAATGAAAAAAAACACTTGAAACCCGAACTGACTGAATTTTAAGAGAACACTTTTCCGAACTATTTGTACAGACAATATTTTTATACGTAAAATTAACTAAAATTGTAATATAAAATAAATGAAAATTCAGTTAAAAACCGGACCACTTATTTTTCATTTATTTTTAACGAAAAGTTAATTTAATTTTTACTGCCAATAATTCAACTCCATGTTCCGTAAAAACAAATGAATTTTTAGTTATTTTATACAATTCAGTAATTTTATATAATACAGGTTTTACTCGATTACTCCACAAAAAGCCAAATTTCTAACAAAAAAAATACAAGACATGACAGAGAGAGAGAGAATATTAATTATTTACTTACCCAGGTAAAACATGTTTGTTTTACTTTTATTGTAATGGCCCCATTGCTTACAAATTTGATGTAATCAACTAAATAATATAAACGAATAGAATATGGGAATTTTTTACACAAAACAAGCAAAATGTTTTTTATAGATAAATAAAAATTAATTTATATAAAATAACTGAAAATTCATTTATTTTTACGGAATTCGCTGTTGAATATTTAAATTTAATAAGCTTTTTGTTATTTTATTTTATTTCATTTAATTTTACATACAGAGGACTTTAACTTAATCAACGGACAATATTAAATGCAACTGTAAATCCGTAGTAATGTGCACTTAGTCTTTTGTCCAGATGTTAGAATTATTTAAAAAAAAATTTGCTTGGAATGTTAAATGTGTAATTATTAAAAAATGACTGAACGGAATACTTCTTAAATAAACTACAGTTCGTTACTGTAATAATATTGTAAGTGTTTGTTGTCATTTGTTGTCTAAAAAGTAAATATTCTTTGAAAGTATATTTGTTTAAAAAAAAAGTACTTTTTTAAAGAATCTGTTTAAATTTCCTATCTATAAAGGTGCTTAAAAACATATTGTGCTGTTTTCACAACACAGTTGATTGAACGTGCATTAAAATTTGTGTATATGAAAAACACTCAAAAAACTGAGTGCACTTGTGTTGTAAAAACAGTATATGAGTGTGAATTCAGAAAAAAGGTACTTTTATTTAAATGTTTGAAAATTGTGGGTTGGAGTACATCAGCAAGTCAGGATGGCCGAGTGGTCTAAGGCGCTGCGTTCAGGTCGCAGTCTACTCCGTAGGCGTGGGTTCGAATCCCACTTCTGACAAGATCAAGATTTTTGGAAAGAAGACAATTAAAAAAAAATTTTAATTTAAATTAAAAAATTTTTAATTCAAATAAGAAAAATTTGATTTAAATAAAAAAAATTTGAATTTAATAAAAAAAAAAATTTTCATTCTTCCCGTACCGGGAATCGAACCCGGGCCTTCCGGGTGAGAGCCGGATATCCTAACCACTAGACAATACGGGATACTTGATTTAATTTAACTAAAAGCTCTACAAAAACTTTGTAATTCAAAAATAAATCTAAAAATGTATGTAGTTCATAAGAAAATTAACACTTTTTAAACAAACCTTGACTCTCTTATGCAAATGATTTAATATTTTTTTTCGTTTTATTTCTCATTACAGTGATACATTTGTTTAACTACCCCAGCCAGCCAAAGGCTAATGATCTTGAAATTTTGCAAAAAAAAAAATTCAGCCAATATGCAATGCACACGACATAAAAGGTAATTCATGAAATGCATTTATCAGCCAGTGGATGAAATAAGACACACACAAAATAATTACCAATGCACCAACGTACAATGAAAAGCCCACGCTAAAAAATTATTCAAAAAAGTTTGTTTAAAACAAAAAAAAATTAAACTTAAATAAAAATTCGTGTTAAATACTAAAATTACTCAAATACAAAAATAATGTACTGTCAGCCAAGTTCATTGAGTGCATGAGTAATAAAATTAAAAAAAAAGTTACAAACACAATTTAAATGCCAGCCGGTGATTTTTTTCATCTTTTTATATAAAATAAAAATTACACAAACATAAATCCAATAAAAAAATACTAAAATTTTTAAACACCATAAATTACTAGCGGCAAACAAAAGGTGAAAAGCGATTTTTTGCAGTTATTTCTGCACTCCTTCCTTCACTGGTTCTTCAGTTTTTAAAAGCCACAAATGGTCAGTTGAGTTGTTTTTTTTTTTTCTTAAACAGTCGCTTTTATTGTACTCGTAGACGCTGTAAGTGATGGCCTGATGGCGGCGGCGTTTATCTTGATAACGATAGAATCTCTTGTTAACATAATGAACGTTTTGTATATGAACCCCTTACAATATAAAAAGTGCCAAATGCAATTTACACAAAACTATCGAAATGAAAATCCTATAGACAATAAAAGTGGGTCAAAGCTGCAAAATGTGTTTTTTTATTTGTACAATTTGAAGGCGTTAAAATAAACAAAGAAATATAAATCGATTTGTTTCTGGGTGAAAAATAGTAAAACAATGAATTGCAATAACAAAAGAAATTTATGTTTTTGAAAAATACACAAAATAATAAAACATTTTTATAAATTTTAAAATCTAAAGTTAGTCCAGTATTGATTACGCCATAAAAATGAAATTACATAATTAGAATCCTTAAAAAGAATTAAAAACCTCCGTTTTTTGAAAACTGGATAGGAGATATGATAGTGTAAAATATCAATTGCCATTATACATGGCCAATACATGGGATACAAGCCTTTTTAAGTCATAAATTATACTGAAAAGACAAATCAATACATTCGTACTTAAATCAAGCCGAAGCGGTGTTAATAATACGGTAAATACAAATCAAGTAAATAATGCTTGACTCAAGTACCCCGTAGTAAAACTAATCCGAAAACGGGATCGACTTTATTAAAAGTAAGATAAAATAAATCTTAAATTGTGCTTGATTCAAGAATTTCTTATTGGGTTTAATCCCGAATCGCACTTAAAATGATCCGAAAGTGAGATTAGAATATGGGAATTATTGCTTCTTATTTAACTTTTTAAACATGAAAATTATCCATAATTTAAAAAAAAATCATTGTTTTTTACCTTCTTTTATTGTGTGTACAACAAACCTTTACAAACACATGCAGGTTTTCGGAAGTGATCCCATTTTGTATTGTTTTTACTACTTTGTAATGTTATTCGTACCTAAATTTTCAAGTACGACTCGTACTCAAATTAATTAGAAAAAACTAAAACTCTGTACTTTTTTCACCATGTTTCAATATGTTCAACTCCAGCGAAAATACTTTGAAAGAAACAATTTTTAACATATTATTGTTACTTAAACCAAAAAATTGTTATCGACAACCACATTATAATTGAATTAGTCCTTCTTCAAGATTGCACAACTATATTATGGTTTCCTCTGAACATGTAGTTAAAACTGACAATAATTTGTATACCATTAATAGTTGTACTCTTTTTTAAGAGGAAAAATGTTATTTGTCAAAATATTCAAAGTCAAAAAATTAATCGAACCCGGGCCTTCCGGGTGAGAGCCGGATATCCTAACCACTAGACAATACGGGATACGCTGATCAACATCAAATTGTTTTACATAAGTGCGTTACAATAAATAATATCATTTATTAGTAGAATTTTGGTGGCTCAGGAACGAGGGGAGGTGGACGCTCATCATGCTCAATGCAGAAAAAAACTAACTGCATTACTTCTACAAAGTCACTTCTAAAGGGGGAAAACGAGGCTAAGTGGGGTTGGCCATTCATTTTACCCGTCCAGGCGCATTCTAGGCGCTGCAGGAGCGAAATTTAAGAATTTATAAGGGCGCCTCCCTAAGGAGTGAAGTTATGTGTTAATTATTTTGGTGAAAATGTTAAAGACTTTTTCAATATATTTCTTGTCTGTGTTGAAATTTAGTATGGGAGCCCCCTTTAGTAATGGAGATAGCGGGTAGGTATGTTGGAAACAAAAGTTCGGGATAACAAATAAAGTAGGGTCAGTCAAACATTTTACCAGTCTAGGGGCATCCTTGGAGCTTTGGAGAAATTTTTTATAATTTCATACAATTTTAAACTGCGTTTGAGTGGAGATAAAAGGAGATATATTGGTTGTGGCCTGTAGACAAAATCGTCGCCGACAGGTGTTGTTGCTTATCAACAGAATCTGCTGTATTTGGAGCAGGGTAGATCTCTCCAAATACTGGTTTCTGCCGAATTCTTACACCAAAAATTGCCACCCATGAGTGAAGTGTAAAGAAAGTCCCAATCACGTAAAGGAACATCCGTAGACGCATTGTTTCCATCCAGTGTTATTGAACACCATGGGGTAAGAGCGACGCGGCAGGTACCGATGTAAATAGATCGAAAACATTGTTGACCAATGTTTACAAAAAACGTTGAAAATTTATCAAAAATTCCGTATTTTTAATTTATATTTTCAAAAATTTTTCACTTTTTAAGTTATAATTTTTCAAACAACAAAAACTAGAGAATTTTTATATAAAAAACCCCATTTGTAAAATATTGTTTCTCGTGTTTTTTATAGATATTTTTTAATAACTAAAAATTTTAAAATTAGCTTTTACCACACACATCCATACATAAGCTAAATTTTATTTTCTTAAATTCAATAATTGAAAAAAAATTATCAAAACTTGTCGATAAAAATTTAATTAAAAAAATGTTTTACACAATTTAGATGCTGAAAAAACAAAGATTTTATAAAAAAGTGACATGCAAATCGTTTGAAAAATAAACAAAAATACAAACAAACTAAAATCAAATAATATTTAAGCAGACAAAACAATAAACACAATTAAATTCATTCATAATATTAATAATAAGAAGAAAAACACATTCAATAAGAAATAACAAAACAGAGAGAAGAAAGAGTAAACAAATAAGAAATACTCTTGGTATTAGAAACTTTAAACATAAAGCGAAATCCAATAATGAATTTATCACATTTGGTCACCCCAATAAATACCCATCATCATCACAATACCCACCATCCACTTACGACAACAACAACTTCTTATACTACAAAAATGCCCACATCGAACAGCAACAACAACAACCAAAGTACAAATACAATCCACAATTACCACTACACAAATGAGCAACAGCAACATAATGCCGCTCTCTTTGGTTCTAATACGTTAAACAACAAATCGATTTTCTCCACCACACCAACAGCAAATACCCAGAGTAGCACACCAACAAATACAAACGTCAACAATGTGGGGGCTGGTCTTTCGTCTGCGTCGACCGCGTCGTCGCCATTGCCTACCACTACCACTACATCGACATCGTATAAATTTGCGCCTGCACGTAGACTAGCTGCTAGACAGACTTTACGTTTGGCCATACCCAAACAACCGGGTGATTCAGCACAACATTCTCATTTGAATTCAACAGCACCAGCCTCAACGGGGAATAGTAATGCAACACAGTTCAAACATTCTTCACCCTCACAACTGCCACCAGCTCCGATTCTCAAAAGAACTCCTATTCATACTCCAAATTTCTCTTCAACTTCTACATCTTCTTCAATAAATACCCATATTCCAAAGTCTGCATCTCCCTTGGAGTCTCATAATTTACCAAATGTTTTACATCATTCGAGTACACCGATTTGTACTGCTACTCCCTCGAGTGGTGGTAGTAGTAAATTTTTAAGGGTCCGCAATCCCAGTATTACATTGAGTTCTTCGGATGTTTGCAATAATAGTGATTTATTCGCTTTCGCCAAGGAGTTTTCCTCCCCAGCAGTGGGAGGAGGAGGTGAGTTTATGATTTGTCTCTGTAAAAGAAATAGTGTTTTTAACGAATTCTTCGTTTATAGATCACTCCCCGATATTTGCCGAAATTGCCTCTTCAATATCACCCTCAACAGCAAGTTCAGGCTCCCCAACAAATCATTTGAGCCGTTTGTTTAATTTGAGCCCCTCGACTTTAACGAGATATGGAAATGTAAGTACAGTTCATAGTTTAAATAAAATTAAATCGATTTAAAAGGACATACTTAAAATAAAAGTTTTAAACTTGTACATTTTAAAAATATCGCTTTCAAATTAAGTAGAAAAATCTTGTTCCAAACAGGATAAATTAATGGCTTTGACACATCTTTAAATAATAAGAACCGCAAAAAAATTTCAATGTGAAATCGTCGAACACAAGGAGAATTTCATGTAGAATCAATTTGATTTGAGTGTGAAATAAAAGATTGGAATATGAATTTTTTTTAAAAAAATTGTCAACACTTTACCCCGGAACTTAAGAGAGAGGGTGATAATGTTCGCCTCTATCGTGAATAAAAATTCCTTGGGAGCTTTTTTCAAATTTCTACAATTGAATTATCATAGGAAAATAGAAAAAGGGAAAAAACTCCCAATGAATTTTTATTCTTGATAGGGGTGATTATAATTTATTTTCTTATTACACTGACATGTTGCGCTTTGTTTTCCCTTTAAAAGGACACCAGCAGAATGACCGATATGGCTTTCGTCATCATCCTACTTTCAAAACATGATTTGTTTAACTAAATAATTTAACAAAACGAACACGGGAATTTTTCCTCTTCTTATAAATAATTTTAAACATGAAAAGAAAAAACTGTATGTTTTCCTTTAGGCAGTGTTGTTGTTTCTACACAAAACAATTAAAACAGGATTTTATGGATTCAATATTGAATAATGCTTTTTTAATATTTTTTTCATTTAAAATTAATATGAAACAATTAAAATTCAAAATAAAGTCCAAACTTTTGCAGAAATTTGCTACGACTTCAAATCGATATTGCGTCATGTTAATTTTACATTGGTATATTTTCCGTGTGGACTACACACTTATGGCCAATTTTCAGGATTGATATTAAAACACATTTATTTTTAAAATCGTTTTAAATACAAAATTCTCTTCTTCACTAAAAACTTGAGTGGAACTTAAGTCCCCGATGTGGTACACTTAATTTTAACTTAAGTTTCCATTGTACTATTTTAGCAAGGTGGCCTCAATATCACAACAATTCAACAACAACAACAGACAACAAAGCATTAACAGCCAGCTGTTTTTTTAGACCACGTTGTAAATAATTACACTTGTTTATATTTTTTTTTGTATTTAGTAGTGCTACCATACTTTTATCTTAATTAAATAAGACTTTTAAAATAAAACTCAAAAAAACCAATCTGTATTTAAATACGATTTAAGTTTTTATGAAAATTAACTTAATATAGATTTAAATACAATCCTGAAAATTGGGCATTAGTATCTCTTATTTTGGTTTTAGATCTAATGTCCTAGCCTTAGTGACAAGTTGCAATACAAAAAAAATTTGATCTTCGATTAGCTTTAGTCTTGGGCGAAATATAACTTTTTGAAAGTCTTCTTTGTACAGTTTATTTTTCCAAAATGATACCAGGGAAACAAAACGACTTTGGCAGATTCTTTAGAACTTAAAGAAGTTTTTCTTTTTATGGCTTGAAATCACTTGGGTTGCTGGTATATTGAAAGTGTACCGAACTTGCAAGTCCTTTCAAGATGATACATTGTTTTATAATTTAATCACCCTTAACGTAGTTGTCGTAGGCGTATTTAGACAAAAATTTGTATTAATGCGCTGTCGTGATTCAACAACTTAACAACCGTTTTTGCAACAAATACGCCAACCACAATAACTTTTTTGTAATAGATTTGTAAACAGCGTCGATTTGTTGTAGGTTTTGCTTACAACGATACTATTTCTTAAAAACGCCTTACTTTCGCCACAAAAACGCCTTACTTTCGCCACAAAAACGCCAACCGCGGTAAGAGTTATTGATTTCACTTGAAATGTACGACCGTGATTGTCAATTGATTTAATTTCATTCCTTTAATCAAGTCCTTGGTTACCATGAATCTAGACCGTTTCCTGCAAACATTGGTTCTAACAGGGTTCACAAATTTAATCGTCGAAAGCGTTTCCATGAATTTTTCGCTCGCTTTAGCTTTAAAAGCTAACTTATTAAATTGCCTTTCCTAAAGATTTTGTCATGATTTTTCTTCACTATGAATGCCGAAATTTGGCTTATTAGTTATTTCTATCAGGCGAATGCCCAATTTTCAGGATTGTATTTAAATCTATATTAAGTTAATTTTCATAAAAACTTAAATCGTATTTAAAAATAGATTGGTTTTTGAGTTTTATTTGAAAAGTCTTATTTAATTAAAATAAAAGTATGGTAGCACTACTAAATACAAAAAAAAAATATAAAAAGTGTATTTATTTACAAGGTGGTCTGAAAAAACAACTGTTAATGCTTTGCCTGTTGTTGTTGTATTGTTGAGCTATTGAGGCCACCTTGCTAAAATATTACAATGGAAACTTACTGCCTGTTTGTAGAACGCGAGTGCAAAAGTGAGTCATTTAACTAACATTTAAAACACAAACAAAAATTCAAAATTTGTTGTTGTTTTGAATGTTAGTTAAACGAGTCACTTTTGCGCTCGCGTTCTACAAAGAGGCAGTTAAGCTGAAATTAAGTGTACCACATCGGTGACTTAAGTTCTCCTTAAGTTTTTAGTGAAGAAGAGAATTTTGTATTTAAAACGATTTTAAACATAAACGTGTTTTAATATCTATCCTGAAAATTGGCCATAAGCCAAAGATGAGTCCCATTTTAAAACAGAATGTTGCGATTAAACAGTAGTAGGTTAACCTGGCTACCAGGGATGGGCAGTATATGAAATACATGTATTTGAAATACGTATTAAAAATACAAATACAAAATACGTATTTGTATTTTAAATACATACCGTGCAAGTATTTTGTATTTTAAATACATAAAAAAATCCGAGTGTTTTGTATTTTTAAAACATAGTTTACAAAATATGTATATTTTGTCAGTTTATTGATGGTTGTTTGCATTTTGATCTACCAAAAACTAGAATCGCTAAAAAACGTAACTATCAGAATATGGAAATAACTGAATTAGCAGCACCAGTAAAGAAGTCGATGATTTTGTTGTTTTCGTAGATGGGAATGATGGTGAATCTTGGACATCAAATTTGGAGTTGGAATTTGTCAGTTTCCTCAGTGACAACAGCAAAGACTTTATCACTCTTGACAGCTATCCAAATATAAAAAGAGTATTCATAGAATTTGATACAAGTTTTTGCTCATCAGGACCTGTAGAAAGATTATTTTCTTCAGCAGGTTTCATTTATTCCCCAGCAAGAAACTGTTTGTCTGATGCTACATTTAAAAATAATTGTTTAGTTTTATCTAATGTATTTTTTGGTTTGAATAAAAATGGTGTATTCCATTTTTTAAATACATACATGTACATGACGTGGAACTATTTTGTATTTGAAATACGTACAATAAGTGGAAGTATTTTGTATTTTAAATACATACAGGTGTGTAAATATTTTTTTCATATTGTATTTTAAATACATAACCTGAAAGTATTTTGTATTTTAAATACATGACCAGCAAGTATTTTGTATTTTAAATACCGCTAACCATGTATTTTGCCCAACACTGTTTGCAACACTAAACCGCAACACGAAATAAATTCCTAACATTTTCAAACATGACAAACTAAATTGATCACAAACACAAATAAGAAATTTAATAGGTTAAGCCCAACCATATGATACTTTTTACCACTGTATATAAAAACAAATTTTCGACTTGAACACCATTTAGGACCCAAGAGCAATTATGGATCCGCCAGAAAAAAATTATGTTATTTGGTTAGAATTCATGCGTTCTCAAAACCATCCTAAATGGGATTAATTTCGAAAAGCAATCCCAGAATTTCTTGAAATAAGTATACAATTCTTAAATCGTGTAAAAAAAGATTACACTTTCGTTGTGTTTAACCCTCCGGATTACGCCTGTTTTAAACCATATCGGGCATGATGTTGGTGTTTTATCGTTCTGTAAGGTGTAGTAATTAAAAGTAAAATCAACTTTATACCTAGTACTTGAATCAAGCGCATTTTGAAATTGATTCAATCTTGGTTTTACTTAAATCAATCTCATTTTCGGATTATTTAAAGTACGAAATCGGTATTGAATAGTATTTTGCGATTGAAAATCCGTACTTGAATGAATCTTTCAGTACTTGATTCAAGAAAATCCCTATTCACCGTAAAATGGCCCCAGGAATATGGCCCCAAAAGGAAAGTGAAAAACGGCCCAATATTTTACATGTGACACAACAAGACGCAATTTTGTGGCAATTTTTTTGTTTTTTGGGGATATTTTTCATTTTTCCTTAGGTTAGTTTTGCGTTTTCAGTGCAATGAAAAATTACCCCAATATCAAGGAACGAAAAATGGCCCCAAATAAAATCACAATTTGTTCTTTGGGTTTTTTTTCGTTTACTAATAAAAAATGCAAATTTTAAGAAATGAAAAATATCCCCAAACATTTTTACACAAATTATATAAATTCTTATGCAAAAGTGGAGAAAATCCTTGCCGGCTTTTAACAGAAGCTTTACTGAGCGAAGCCGGTGTTCGCTATACCATAGAGAAGAAAATCCTTGCACCCGGTAAATAGAGGGTAAATAGAGAAGCTTTGGTAAGCAAAGCCAGTATTCGGTATACCATAGAGGAAAAAATCCTTGCGCATGGCCGAAAGCCCAACCATGCTATCAATCGTACGATTTTTAAAACCAAAACTGTATAATTATTCGGATTTTGAAAACGGGAGTCAAAATTTGGGATTTTTAGTTTTGGGCATATGAATTCCACCCAAAATTTTTAATATAACTTTCTTTGTGTTCTTTTTTGGGGTTAAAGTTCATTATAAATTTTAAGGTGATTTTTCATAATGAAGAATTACCCCAAATTTAGGGTAATTTGGGGTAATTTTTCATTAAAAAAATGGGTTCATATTGCATTACGAAAAATAGCCCCAAATTTGGGGTCAATTTTCATTTATTTGCTGGGATCATATTTCCTAGGGCCATATTTCGCAGCGCCAATTAGAACCTTTATACCCAATATTATCATATTATCTTCTAAGTCGGTCGGTATACGTAAAGGTGGTCCAGGGTCAATATCTAAAGGTGTTACAAAAATAAACGCATAGTACGAAATAAACGATACAAGAAACAAGCAGTTTCACAACAACAACAACAACAAGAGGTTTGTGTGAAAAATAAGGAGTATGGATGACTTCTAGAAGCCCCCTGTATTCCTTCTTTTCGATATACAAGGCCTGCTCCTTCCATTCCATATACTCATACATTTTTTACACACGTTATCGTACTCCGCAAGTAGGCCTATCGTTTCTTTAGCAGATAAGAATGGTAACGGAAGAAAAAAAAATATTTTGCGTTTGCTTTGGCAAAAAAACAAAACAAAAAATTTTACTCCTTCTCTTCTCCCTGCTCATAGCAGCGAATGCGGAATGTGCATGTCTTCTTTAAGACATTCTTTGGCAGTTTGATAAGAATAGTAATTGAATCAAAAAATTTTGTAACAGGCCTTTATAAAAGCCTTAAGTAAGTAGGTCTTCTGAGTTTTCACGCTCGAGTGTTCTATACTTTGCTCATACGTTTGTGTGGTTTATTTGGCTCTTTATATGAAATTCGGTTCAACAATATTTTATTGCAACCTTAATCACTTTACAAAATTTTTTTTTTTTAAGCCAGTCCATATTTGACCCATAAGTCCCATCCAAATTCACTCTCGAAAATAGCTTTGAATGCCATAACTTCCTTAAATATTTGGCGATAATATTGTTTTAAATATTTATTGTGGCAAAATTTTGCGATGTTAGGCCCAGAATTGACCACAAGCTCAATATAAACCCTGCCCCCTAAATCCCTTTAAGATAAACAACTTTTGATTTGGAGCAAATGACTCTTTGGCCCGTTTTCACAACTTACCGATAGCTAAAGGTAGGATTTTATCGGCCGGTTAAAGTCTAATTTTAGTTATCGGTGAGTTGTGAAAATGGGCCTTAAATATATGAATCTTAACCTAAAATCATATTTTTTTTTCTAATGTGTCCATGGCTGCCTAATAGGTAACATTCTTAAAAAATCATCTAAATAGATGTTTATTCCAAGATTAAGGTGACTGATAAATTAAATGCTTCTTATAAACTTTAAAGTTTCCGTGCAAAAAATATTTTATTTTTTAAATTTCAAAAATAGTAATAACTTGCTATAAAATAAATTGCTGCTTTAACGTCAAACAAAAAAAGTCACGTATTCTAATCATTATTTTTTACCAAATTAAACAAACTTTGTTTTAATCTAATTTTAGCTTGTGATACAATTTTCTAACAAAATTCTTAAATAAACTATTTAAAATTCAATTTGTGAATAAAAAAACAAAACAAAATAAATAAAATAGAAAAAACCCATAATTTCCATACAATTTATACCAAATCAAAGGTCATGACTTTTAAAAACGCAACGAAATTATTTACACACCAAAACAACCAGCCATCATCCATTTAGACAAATTACATTAAAAATATTCGAACTAATTTGCTTTAAGCGAACAAAAAACGAGGTTAAAGAAAGGAAGCGTCAACGGGAAGTTGAATAAAAAAAATCCATAAATTCGGGGTGAAATTAATAAATTAAATATATCGTCACCCAAAACGCAAATGGCTCTAACAAACAAAAAATTAAAGATCGACTTTTTCATTAAATCTGATGTATTGCATCATCACAAATACCCACAGATATTGGAGTTTTTTGACCAGAATTACCAAATTTATTGACAAAAAACAACCGGCCCTGTCTACAAAAGGTTATACGATAAACGCTAAAAGACCTAACTGCAGTAGGATTTACATGAAGAAAAATTAATTAAAAACAGTTTAATGTAATTTATCATATTAAATAATTTGTTGCTCCTCCTGTAAAATTATCAAAATAACATAATCATTGTATAGAACAGGGACCGTAATAGTTATGTTCATATTTCTTTTTTCATAAAAGCCAGATGTAAAATGTATTAATAAAGTGACCTCAGTACTACAACAATGCAACAAAAGAAAAAACAACATGAATTTTGTTGATTAAATTGAGACGGCAAATGTCAAAAATAAACAAAAACAAAGACACCAAACGTCACACCACGAAGAAAATCACTGCAAACAACTGCGCTTGTGAGGTCACCTTATTAGTACATTCTGGTCAGATCATAACAAATATTTTTTGGTTTTTATTTATTCGAGCAAAATTAAAAGTTATTTTTTGATAATTTTTTTTTCGAAATGTACTTTTTATTGTGTGATCATCATGCGGATTTCTTATGCACATGAAAATAAATAGCCGATTGGCTATTTGATGTGGACAACATCTGAGCATCGAATGAGACCGATCCCATGCCCCAAAAGTGTTCCCTCCCAGAGATATGCGCGTTTAATGAAGTGATGGTACCAAAGATACACGTATTTAAATCTTTAAAATGGCTCTCCTGAACAAAACCGGTTTTTACCCTTAGGCCCCTTTCTATTTTGCGCGTTACATATACTTTATGGGGTCTTAGATGAATGCACCCACAATATTCTGTACGTTAAATTAACTGAATTTGTAATATAAAATGAATGAAAATTCAGTTCAAAAACCCGGTCTACTTATTATTTATTTATTTTTAACGAAAAGTTCATTTAATTATTACGGTCAAAAATTCAACCCCATGTTCCGTAAAAACAAATAAATTTTCAGTTGTTTTATATAAATTAACTATCAAAAAATTAACTTCATATTCCGTAAAAAACAAAGGAATATTCAGTTATTTTATGAAATTCAGTAGTTTTCGTTTACTTCACAAAATAGGAATGGGCAAAAAATATCGATATATCAAAATATCGATATTTAAAAAAAATTTAATCGATATATATCGCCGATATTTTAAATACCGATATATCGATATTGAAATACGACTATCGAATTTAAATTTTTTTTAAGTCAGTCTTCATTAAGAACCCAAAATTTTAGCCGTTTTTCAAGCAATATGTTTTTTAAGAATTAGAATCATTGCATCATATGTTTTTTTAAACTAATATGAAGATCTAAAATGATTGGCATTTATAAGAAGCAGAGCCGGATACAAGAAGCAGATTGACTGGAGAGCACATAAAAAAGAGAGTGCTCCTGATGTCCATATCTGAAGATTACTGGTTTAACTAAAACCAGTTGGTACTTTTGGGGTGCAATTCAAATTTTAAGGAAAGTTGGTACTTCCATGACTTATTTACTTCCATTGAAATATTTCGTATATTATTTTTTTTTTTATTTCATATGGTTTTTTTGTATTCTTCCCTTTTGTTTTTGTTATAATTGAATTTTTTGTTTTGATAAAATTTTTTGGTTTTTATTAATTTTTTTTAAATAAAATGAAACAATAAAAAGTAACAATGTAATTACATATAATTAATTTGTTCATACATATGTTTGTACAAAGGTATACTGAATTTTTTTATTTGGTAATAGTTTCAGCAAAATACGTTCGATATATCGATATATCGATATTTTTGAAATAAAAAATATCGATACTCTAAAAAAATATCGATTCGATATATATCGATATATTTTTTCAACTTGCCCATCCCTACCACAAAAGAGCCGGATTTCTAAAAAACAAATAACAGACACCTGTCTGCTTGTTTTTCTAAGAGAGAGAGAGAGAGAATATTATTATTTACTTACCCCGTTGAGTTTTTGACAGTAAAAATTAAATTAACTTTTTTTTATTTTTAACTACATTTTCATTTAATTTTACACTTAGTTTTTTGAATAACTGTTAGAATCAGTTAAATATAAATTTGCTTGGAATTTTAAATGTATATTTTTTTTAAAAATGACTGAACGGAAAACTTCTAAAATAAACTACAGTTCGTTACTGCGATAATATTGCGAGTGTATTAAAAAAGTTTCACACGGAATGACAAACTTAGAATACTCTCATTCACCACTAGTGGTGGTGGAGGGTATAAAAGTGGGGTTGCCAGCAAAATCACCGAAAGAAAAATCGCCCAAAGGAATATGTGAAAAACCAACAAAATAAAAAATTTCCAAACAAAATTTAAATTATATCCAAAAATGGTGAAAAAATACCCAAAAAAGAATGAAAAATCACCCAACCCAAACCCAAAATACAGAATTTCCAAATCCCATTGCCCGCATTTGGCTGGGTATAAGGATTTTTTCCTCCAACTTGGTGGCCACACGATCAAATTTTGCCTTTCAATTCCTTTCAACTTTCAAAACACTCTCACTTTTTAACTCACACACTCACATTTTTTAAATTGACCACGAGATTGCTTTCAATTTCACCTTTCAATCTGTTTGTCAATTTTTCTTTCAATTTAACTTGCTGACATCTTGAAAGTAAGTGCCGGTTCACACACGTCAAGTTTGACTCGTCAAGTCTTGAGTTTTAAGGAGGGAGGGGAAAAGAAATGGCATTCTCTCTTCCCTTCTCTCCTAAAAGTTCAAGACTTGACGAGTCAAACTTGACGTGTGTGAACCAGCACTTAATAGATTACAAATTGAGTGCAGCCTACGTCACAGCTTTCAATTTATGAAAATTTTGACAAACAGTATATGTAAAAGACTGTCATGAACAACTTGATCGTGTGGCGGCAGGGTGATGCTTAACAAACACCGGATTCAATAATTCTTATTAATTTAATTTAAATTAAATTAATTTTTTTAATTTTATTTGAGTCAAATGGTTTGCTTTGGGATAAATAAATAAGAAGCTCCACGGAAAATTGGTGTGTGATAAGAAGTGGATAAATTGTAGGCCAAATACCGGCACAACGATAAATAAATATTTTTCTAAACTGATCTTACCACAACAAAAATGTTGGTGTTAATAAACCACATTTAGTTTTGTTAAAAATAACAGCTGACTGAAACAGCTGGCTTCTAACACCAGCAGATGTCGTTAAAAGTGTTAGTGAATAGCAAAATGGTTAATTTTGTGGGTAACATTTTTAAACGAAACAACTGTGGTTTAAAAAGCATAGTGAATCGCACTACTGAAATCGGGTCGGTTCGAAAATTTTTTTGTAAAGTGTAAATGGGAATAAGTAAAAAGAAAAATGTTTATAATTTATTCTTTCATTTCTATTTTCAGAAAATTATTTAAGACATCTTATGTAATACTAATCGAACATCTATTGCATTTCGATGAAATGTCGATTCGAGAATTGATAAAGTTTTAAAAATTTTCCTCATTAAGGAAAAGTGTTTTACTTTCAATACTAATTCGAATTTTTTTATCTACTAGGAGCTGTCTAAAAATTTGTGAAAACATATTTTGCTATTTTTTTTATTTTTTTAATTAATTTTGTAAAATATACGGGCCAAAGAGGGACGATGAGGGGGGGCCTTTTTTTTAAATAAGTAACATGAAAATCAAAACAATACATGAAGGTAAAGACGTAGACTTATTTTTTGAATGACAAGGACTAAGCTGGGCAGGTCCTGTGACAGGAATACCAGAACACAAAACAGTTCTTTATACGCTGCCCCATAGGTCAAAAGACGCAAAGTTTAATTAATTCTAGATGACTTTATGAAGTAGAAGATAACTGCAAAAGTAAAAACATCAATTGTTGCAGACAAGGAGCTTTAGTCAGATACGAATGGAAAAAGAAAGTGGACGAGATTAAGAAAGGAAGAAACACAGAAAAAATAGAAAATCAACTTTAATTAAACAATTCGTTCAGACAATTAAATATTTAACTTATTTTGCCCCTGCAAAGGAATTGATCATATCAATTAACGGATTTGTATTTTCGAGTCCTGGGACTCAAATTTAGTCAATTAAAAAATTAATTGCATTAACTAAAAAATACACCACATATACACAAACACTTAATTTGATGGGTTTTAAATAAAAAAATTAATTGCAGCAAACAAAAAATTAATTGAATAATTAATGTACACCAATTAATTATTTAATTGAATAATTTTTTGCAAACATTTTTTCTGTGAAGGAAGAAATTTCGAATTTTGTAGCAGTAGTTTCATATAAAATTAATTTTATCTTTAAAATTTGAAGAAACTTAAATATTTCCCTTTTTTCCAAGTAAGTAATACAAAATTACAACAGTTTTTTTGAAAATCATGCAAATACCTTAATGATCATTAATACAAATAAATTAGAAAATTTACATAACAACAATTGAAACACATAAAAAAATTCTTAATGAAATGAAGAATTATTAGAACTTGAAAGAAAAGTTCATTATTATGAGGTTTATGACGCAAACAACATTATTTGTCTAACTAGTTACTAATTAAGTTTGTCAGCTTGACAGGCGGTTCCCAATACAATTTTTAAGCGGCCATAAAAAAAATTAACAATGAAGTATTCGAATATTAAGCATAATTTTAAATCGACAATTCAGAGAATTTCTTAAACCAATCATATTTTTAGGAATGCCAGACCATTTTCAAACGGGCTTAAGTTACGTAAAATTTGAATAAAAGTGTAGTAATTTTACTAAATTTCGATATTTTTTTCAATAAACAAAGGCCAACAGATTTTTAATCCATGGACAGAGTTTACTTTTCTAAAGGTTTGAGTTGTGCTGAATCAGATTCGGATTTTTAGAATTTCTGTTTCACATCAGGTTTTTAAAGATATTGCTTCGCTTAAAATTTCCAAACTTTCGCTTTAAGGTACTTGGCGCTATTTAAATTTTTTTAGAAAAAATGTTAAGCAACATTGATAATTTCACACGAACATTTTGACATGCATCAATGTTACCTATTTTGCGAGTTGGCACAATTTGACGTTTTTATTCCTCTTAAATATGCGACGTTGTTTTGCGTATGTAAACAAACCCCACATGTATTTTACTAAAAATTAAAAATTTTTATTAAAAATACAAATAAAAAAGAAAATAAATGCGGATGAAAATTGTTACGAGTTGTGTTATTCAAATTTTGAAATTCTTATTTGATATGAAGTTCATATTTGTTTTCTTCTGCTTCAAATTCCACGCGAAATAAGAGCAGGTTATATTATTTCGCAGTTGTAAAAAACGAACAGAGTACCACGCTATCAACATTATTTCATAAATATTCGGCACAAGTTTTTTTCATTTGCGTTTTGACAGCATTTCACGCGAAATGTTAACCAGAATAACTGCGCCGTACAGCCGTACCGAAACAAGAGCGGAAGGCGGAACGTTTTTTTCCGCTTAGCTTTTACGCTGATATGCCATACCTAAGCAAGAGCGTAAATGTTGTGACTCAAACAGTAGTGTTAACTTTCTTGTTTAATAAAACCCACATAAAAGAAATAAAAAGAAGAGAAAAAAACCGCTAGATTGACAAAAAAAGCCTAATTGGCATCATTTGTTAACAATAGCGGCCAACTTCACTATTAAACGCGCTGTCAAAATCGGAATTTCCAATTGCAAAGCGTTGACGACGCGCTATTTTGGGGTGCTTCATACAAATTTTATGGGCAGGAGAATTTTTGACAGCTAGAAAACGCTTTCCGCTCTTGTTTAGGTACGGCTGTTACGGTTTAAAAACCTCGCTTAAAGCTTAAAAACTTCGTTCGAAATAAACGTGTTTAAAGTTTTTGATTTTTCGTATCACCTAGAAAAAAGAAAGACACATAACTCGGTGCAACAAAAAAAACCAGCCTCAAAAGCAGCAATGCAAAATCTGCCAAAGATTTCAAAAAGTTTTTTGTTTTTGAATTTTTTTAAAAGGTTCTTCTGAGCTAAAAAATTGTATCAGATGTATTCAGAAGAACTGTATGGCGTGTTTGGCGATTATTTTCACAGAATATCTTAAACCTTTAACTCCCATTTTATGGGGTCATTGTTGCTCTTTTTTCCAACTCTCGCAAAAAAGTGTACTGGGAATAAACGCACATTTTCGGAAAGAAGCTTGTATGGGTGCTGTGCCAAATTATTGACCGTTTCTCTCCATTTTCAATGGGATTGGTCCTCTAATACGAATATCTATACCGAATTTCATAGAAGTATCAGCTAGCCGGACGGACAGACATCGTTATATGGTGTTCAGATATACACATTATTGAGAAAATATTCGGTTCATTGACAAAATTATCTTTCTGTTTACACATACACAATTTATCTAACTCAATTAGCAACAAGGCGAATTCAACTACAGGTGGTGTCGCAACTACAACAATCCAAAAACAACAGAAACAGCATTGGGTGCTATGCATTGCATTGTTAGTGCTTACGGCTCGAAATGTCAACCATTCTTAGCAAAACACTAACAAATCAAAACAAATAGGATCGAACTGTCAAAATCAGAAGGCGTTTCGACACCACCTGTAATTAATTTGCCTTGATTAGCAATTAACTCAAGCAAATAGTAAACAACTTTTGACAGATTTAAAGAATAAACAAAATAAACATCTGGCTTTTACAGTTGCCAAATGGCAAAACACTTTGTTGTTAAGTGAGTTGTGTTTTGCTCACTAAAGACACTTGTGCCAGTGTTGTATTTTTATTTTACTCAATATTATAGCAATTTCGTATTAATTGAACAATAACTAAATTAAAATTGCATATGGATACTTGAGGATAATTGAGTTTAATGTTTTTTTAATAAATAATAATACTAAAATAATAATAATACTAAAATCCTTATAGTCATGTAACGAATTTATTTACTTTGAAGAGGTTGAAAACGCAACTATTACACTTTAATTCATCTTTTTTTGTTCAATTATCTAAAAATTTGTAAAAGTGGAAGTGTTCCGTTTTGTTATGAAGCTCCTCAATTGAGGCCAATAATGTCATTTATTGCGCAAAACTTAATTAAGGTGCATATCTGAATACGGTATTAGATCGGTATAGTTTAAGGTGTTACAACCATCAGCACAAACGCATAATACCCCTCCATTATTGTTGTGGGGGTATGAAAAATGCCAGATCCTAGAGCTCCATTAAGCAAAAACATTGGGCACCTCTGTGACCACTATGTAAGTTTCTAGTAGCTTAAAACCATATTTGGCTGTTAATATTAGTTAGTTAGTTAGTATCTAAAAACGAACAAGAACAACTTCATATATGTAGGTATGTATGGATGTATTGTTAAATGTAAGTTTAAGTATTTAACTAGAAATGGCACTCCCTTACTTTTATGGATTAATTTGTTTTCCTTAATTTAAATACGCAAACAAACAGAGATACACTCATACATTTATTTGGCTTACATTTTTATGGTGTGACTAAATTTGTTGTTTATTAAATTATTAAAAATGAAATAAAGGAGGAAACCTGGCCAAAATTGCGGCGGAAAGAGGGAATAGTTATTAACAAATTTAGTTTATTTATGGTAAAAGCAGTCGAATAAATTTATTAATAAATAAAAAAGAAAATCTATAAAGAAAACGATTTATTCGGCCAACAAAATATTCAGATAATCAGTTAACATAATTAATCATCAGTTAAATATTGGAAAAAAGGAAGCAGGATAAAAGGAAAAAATGGGAAGATAATTATTTTAATGGATGTAAGTTTTTTATTCCTAATAATAAAATACCGCACAGAGGGAGGGATGGCTTCATACATTTTTGTGCAAAATATATAAGGAGTGATTCTAGATCATTAAAAGTTGGTACCGAGCAACAAGTTTTAAGTTTTTCCTATCCAAGCAAAAGTCTTTTAGCTTAGAACATACACATTCTACAACGACCAAAAACAAAAGAAGAATGCCAAGTTGCATCAACATTTGCCACAGGTAATATACATGTAAAAACAAAATGAGTTAAAAAAAATAATACAAAATTTTGTTCGTTAAGTATCATTTCTTTAACTTCATAAACTGCTTCTTAATGATGGTTATGAGGTGGACGTCTTATTCTACTACCATATAGGGATCAGATAATTCAAGCAAACAATGGAAACAATCAGTTCTATCGTTTGTTGAAGTTCTATTGTATTTAATTTCTGAAATACACTTATCTAATTATCTGTAATCGTTATTACGTGCTTCTTCTGCTTCCTCGGAGAGCGCACCAATAGGGAGTACTGCTGCATCAATTATTTCCTTTCTAATTACAAGTATCTTTTTAAGAAAAGCTGGCATGAAATATCAGGCGGCCCTATGCTCCTTTCAGGAGTAAAAGGAACAATTATATATATATGAAATATCAGCCGTATACCCCCTCCCCCCAAGTTTTCTAAGCTTCACAGTATCAGCTTGTTATGGTGGACAATTTTATAGTACTTTAGCTTTCTCAAATTTAATATTCAATACAAATTATTTTTTTACCTTAACCATATTGTGTTGTCAAAGTTTTTCTTGGGAGTCAAAAAATTAATTAACAAAGTTTCGTTTAAATTTGCTGATTTGTGTTTTTTGCTGTTATAATTCTTTAAAGTTAGGCCAAAAGCTCTTAAGTCAAAATCTGTAGTTTTACGTAATCTTAAATTGAAAATAATTTAATTGACTTTTTGTCTAAACCGCAAATTATTACGATTATAAGCTGTTGTCTTAAGCTGGAGGTCCATATCAAGCGTTTTCGCCTCCACGCAGTGCATGCTTTTCCAACCGTACTTGCGTTCTACGTTTCAAGTTACATGCAACGCTTTTTATACAGCAGAAGTAAAAATAAAATTTAATTTGTCAACATCAGTTGATTTATTTGAACGCTGCTTGTGACGGTTACAAAAGTAGAAAGTAAACCTACTTTTCGCCTCAAGGCATCCAAGCGTTTGTGCATGTTGCTTTTTACGTATAACCACACAGATTCTTCTTTTTAGACAGCTGCGTATTTAGCGAAAATGCGAGTAACGCGTGATGTGGACCTCCAGCTTTAGACTTCAGTTATTTGCAGTGTTACCACCAGCAAAATTCAAAATAGCACTTGAGCTGAAGCGAAATTACCCGATTTAAATAAAATTACACCTGATATAACACTGAAGTTTTATTTAATAAAAATACAACAAACTCATTGAATGAAGATCAATATTAGTCAAACTGTTAAGATTCTTATTGTAATTTTAAATAAATCAACAAAAAAAACTTAAAAACAATTAATAAAACTCCTAAAATAATGAGTTTAGCTTCTGCAGTTGGTTGCATATATCTAGGAAAAGCTTTAAAAGCTCATTGCAATTCCTTTATAATGGTTTTTTAGCCCCATAGACCTTACGAAAGGTTAGCTGTCAATCGAAATAGATTCATTATTTAACAACGCCACCAAATTATCCAAATTTATTTTGAAAACAGCCATCGATTTTCGCAAATTAAAGGCAACTTCATGATTAAACTGACGCAACTTATTTTTTCACAAATAAAGGCGATGTGTTGATTTAGAGAAAATAAACTGTCAATTTGACTTCAAGGCCCTGCGATGTGACATCTCTTGATTGAAGTCACAGGTTTATGCTGATAAAACAGCAGTAATTAACGTCTTGGAGGTAAACAGTGTTCATTTTATTTGTGACAAGCAGCCAGCAATGCTCAAAAAAGAGAAACAAAATTGGACGTCTGCAAGGCGTTTCGTCAAGGACAGGCGCCGCTATTTGTTTGAAATCAGTTTCAATTTGTAATGCCGTGTATTAATCTGCGATTGAAATTATTTATATTTGTGTTGTCTAAAATTTTAAATTTCATGGTCTTAAAAATACCCGTTTTAACTTATTTAGTAAATAAAATGCCTGCTGTGTTTTCTATATACAACTGTCCCTTTCGTAATTCAGTTTTAAACTTTAGGTTCTAAATCACTATAAGAGGCATCTTTATCCAAATCTAAGCGACCATCTTGCGATATTCATTACAAAACTTTTTAAAATATATATTTATTGATTGAAGTCTTTTCTTAAAAAGAAACCAAAACTTTAGTCCAAAAGACTGTGCATTTTTTAGCGACAATATTTAAAAGAAATAAATGTCATCACTGAAATCGAATCTTGATTTTATTTGGGTATCTAAAGTAATAATTTCAAATTACACCGGGATAACACCTAAGAGAAATTACCCACGCTCTACCCACGACGTTAAAAATTATACCAAATTCGGGTAATTACCCACAAAGTGGCAACACTGGTTATTTGATACAAACGAAAGAGATAGAGAGAGAGAAATTGAGTAAAACCCAATAAAAAACTCATAAGGCATTTTCTTTTAACGTCAAAGAATTGATAATTGCATAATTAAAAAAATTTTAGCCTAAAGGCTAGTTTACACATTGTATTAATACATGTTAAAAACTCAAGTAAGTAAAAGTCTGATAGTATGTGCGTTCGTTTACTTTTCCAGTAAAATCCAGTAGGTGAGTAATATGAAAATGTTACAAATTTATGTTATAGATTTTCAATGTTCAAGGATGGAATATCGAGACAACAGAAATGCCTATGGGCTGTGGAGTCGTACGACTCCGACTCCAACTCCTACTCTTACCTTGAAGCTTAATGATTATACATATGCTTGTCCTTATTTGACTTTAAACTCTTTTCGATATTTTAATTCTAACACGTGCCGCATTGAGCTTTTCTGACTTCAAAATTTTTAAAGCAGACCCTCTTAAATTTTTTTAATTTTAAAAAATATTAGAAAATTGTTTAAGGCGAACAATTTTGGAGTCGCGAGTTTTTTTGGTACTTCGACTCCGACTCCGGTACAAAAACTGCAACTCCGATTCCATAGCCCTGCAACTACCATATCCTTATTCAAAGAAAGCTCTATGGAAGGACAACTAAATAACGAAAAAGGTAAATCTTCCGATACCACTCAACGGTTTCTCTATGATACCTTTCGGATCCCAGGTATTAACCTAAAACCAGATTTGCCCGGGAGGATGTAAAACCAAAAGTTAAATATATACATACAGGTGTAAGATGTCATCGAAATTTTGTATTCTTTTGAAGGTGACATTATGTATGAAATATAAGATGGTAAAAACGTCTGCCGCCAATTTTCTGGGTAATGGGCCTCCGAAATGTCCAATTTTTCATTCCACTGGTGCCAAAATAAGGCTGAATTTCACCGATGACATTGGTTATATGGGTTTTTAAGGACCGCTGTGGCTTATTCATATACACCTACGACTTAAGAAAATCTCACATAAAATGTCTAAGAGGGTTGAATTGCATGATCTTCATTCACATCACTTCCACGTGGAATGACCACCGTGCGCTCAACTCGCTCGTGCAAAATATCGAATGTGGCGTTGTTCGCCGGCTTTCATTTTAAAAGTAATGTGCACCAATAATTCCAACAGCCGATATGGTACACCAAACATAAATTTTTTGCAAATTTAGTGATGCCTAGAGGAAGTCTCGTAGATCTTCCTCACTCCATATAAGCGTGAATCGAATATTGCGTTAAATTTTTGTGTTAAAATTTCTGAGCTGAACCAAAATTTTAAAAATACATTTATCGACAAAGAGGTTAGTTAATCTTTGCGACTGCCAGTGTTTGAAGATTAAAGTTTTGTCAAACATTATTTTCCAGTATTATAAATTAGATTTTCTTATTGATTACACTGGTCTACAAATGTCTAATTTTTAAGACTTGTTTTTTTAAAAAACTTTGCTAATTTTTACACATCTGCCTAGTGCGTGTAGATGTTACCCAATATTGGCTGGAGGGCTGTTGTAGGGCATTGACATGATAGTTCTGAGACATTGTATATATCTATTAAGTTGAAAGAGGTTTTCGTCTGTATGTCTGCCTGTTGGTCTGTTTAATTTATTTGTTAGATCTTTTACGTCTGGGAGTATACAAATATTTCTTTAACAATAAAAAAAGAACAAATAAATGATGTAGCTACTTAATGTTGTCATAACTTAATACTATACAGACATTTAAATATGTATGTATTTAAAAAAAAAAATTATAATAATGAATATTTTAAAAATCTGTTTATATTATCATTTCACCCCACTGTTGTTTTTGCTTTGAAGTGTTAATGTTGATCAGTGTTGCCAGAAGTCGGGAAAATCCTTAGATAAAGTTTTTTCGTTTCACTTAAATAGAACACAGAAAAAAAAAATAAAAATTGATTTCAATTAAAAATTTTTGTGATATTAATTAAATTTGCACCGGTAAACAAATTAATAGTATAAACTAGACGTATGCTTCACTTAATTAAACGTTTAACTCACTTGATTAAACGTTTTATTCACTTGATTAAATTTTTAATTAAAACTGATTTTATTTTTGATTAATGCTTTTATTGGCAAACAATTTTCGAGAATTTTTTTTGGACATACATATTTTTAAATTCTTTAAAAAGTAGGTATTTTTTTAAAAATGCATTTTTATAGTAGAAAAACGTTATCAAAGAGCCGTTGCCATCATTCCTAAAACTTTGTTGGTTTTTAAAATATTTTTGTAATTTTTCGAATTAAAAAAAAAGTTTCAAAAGCGATACTTGATAAAAAATTATTATTGAATTTTTCTTCTTTAAGATTTTTTTTAAAAAATTTTTTTCCAGCATAATTTTTAGGGAAAAACTTCTTTGGCTTCTGTAAAAATGGAATGTTTTTGTGCCCAAGTTAATATTAAAATTAAAAAAAAAATTGGCAACACTTATGTAGATGTTCGCTTTGTGTCTGTGTGTGTGTATGATTTTAATGTCCCATTATAAATTTAATTTTTCAGCACACGATTTTAATAAAATATAAATTTTTATTTGTTTTGTTTTAGTTTTTCAACAAGTTTTAATTAAGAAACTGCCAAAAATTGTTTTGACGAAATAAAAATTAAAAAAAATATTTTCAAACAAAAAAAAGTTTCCTTTTCTTTGAGAAAACCAAAATTTATGCATAAATAAATTATAAAAAAAATTATGTTCAGAAAATGTATTCCTTATGAAAGAGCGAATAAATGCGGGGTGTAGGGTAGTATGTTTTCAAATTCTCCTAAAATATTTGACATTTATAATACATATTTGGTTTTTAACTACTGACAGTCAACACGGTGTTTAAAAATAAACAAATGACTTTTATACAAATTATGTGTTGAAAAGGGAAGAATTGAAAGAGTGAATTGTTTAACGGCAATTGCAAGGCTAAATAAAACATAAGCCTGCTAAATCTGGCAACTCTATTGTGATATTTGCTCTTGAGAATTAATTTACTATGTATTGTCAAAAAAAAAATTGCAAAATCGTTTTTGTTGTATCACGTTGAAGTGGAAAACACGCAAAAATTACTGCTTGCTGCGCTTTATGGGGAATAATAATGAGATTTGTTTGCTTTTAAGTGCTTTTTACAAAGGGGTTTATATAGGAACTATGTTATTTCTACACAAACATTTATAAGAAGTTTATGACATGAAAGCTATTTTCGGGGTAGAATTTGTAGCGAGCTTTGGTCAAATATGGACCTGTTTCAACAAAGTTTGGTATGATTATTAAGATTGCAGGAAAATAAGTTTAGACCAAATTTAATCCTAATACCAACACAATAAGATGATTTATAGGCACAAAAAATCTATTACGGAAAGAAGTTTGTATTGGAACTATGTAAAATTATTGAGCGATTGTCACCATTTTCAATAGACCTTGTGACAATTAGAACTTTTGTACGAAATTTCGTTAAAATATCTTCAAAATTACCCACAAGGTTTACATGAACAACCAGCCTGCTGGACGGATGGACATCACTAGATCGACTTAAGTGATTCTGAGTCGATCTTTTAGTATAAAGGTGGGTCTAAAACTAATGTTTTAAGGTGTTACAAACATCAGCACAAACGCATTATACCTTCTCTACTATTGTGGCGTGGGTATACATAAAGTTAGGGCTTAACAATGGGCTTCAAAATGACCATGACATAATTTTCATTGTGACTTCTTTAATTGGGGGGTGAAAAGGCTTGACTTTAAAATTTTCTCATATTCGAAAGTTAAACGGATTATTATTATTATTATTTTTTTTAATACTGTCCATTACACAATTAATTTTAATTTGAAGTCATCTCTTTTAAAGACAAGCGAATTGTCATAAGAATTGGACTACAGGCAGAGAAAAAAAACTTTCGATATGTTCGCCTCCAACAAAACAATTTGTAACCAATTGGCTTTAAACTTTTTTTTACTTTGAAATTATGCTTTTGATGCATTGTTGAAAATAAGAGAAACAATTTCGTTTTTTTTCTATCTTATTTCTTCCCAAAGTATTTCATATATTTTCCTTTCATTCTATGAACGAAAATGTAACTTAAGTTTTTTTAAAAATTTGAATCAACTAGAACTTTGGCAACAATTAGTATGAAATTGTTTCTGACGTTTAACATAATTTTATTTAGTTTTGAATGAAAATTTTAACATAATGTTGCAAAAACTAAATAATAAATGCACAATATTGTTGTGGCTAAAATTTGCAAACGGTTTCTTAATGCAAAATGTGTGTGGTTGGAAAATAAATTGTTGCTCTATTATGAACACCAAGTGAAAATGTTGGCTGTAGGAAATATCGCCCAAAGAAAAATGGCCCAAAAACAAAAATGAAAAATCGCCCAAAAAAATTGCATGTAAAATTGGGCCTGATTTCATAATGAAAAATCGCCCAAAAATTGTTATATGAAAGATAGCCCATTTTTTTTGCAAAGTGTTATAATGTCCACAACTTAACTTATAAGGATACCGGCTTCGCCAACTAAAGCTTCTCTGCACAGCCGGCCTGCGGCCGGGCGCAAGGACTTTCTCCTCTATGGTATAACATACACCGGCTTCGCTAAGTAAAGCTTCTAAAATCTGCCTTGTTTCCGAACGAAGGCCGACTACGCAGAGAAGCTTAAGCTAGCGAAGCTGGTATTTGCAGACATTTGAAATGCTGCAATGAATGTGTGATTAAACTGCAGGCACAAAGTTTGGCGGAGGGCTTACATGAGTATTACTGTCCATACTGCCGAACAGCTGTTGAAGGCACAATGCAAATTTTTGCATAAAACTTATATTTGTATATAACTAAATTTATATGAATAATAAACACTTTTTTGCAAATTGAGTAATTTTCAATTTTTTTTTTTTTTTTTTTTTGGGAAAAAATTCGTTTTTGCTTTTTGGGTCATTTTTCATTTTCTTTTTGGGCCCTTTTTCGTTTTTTTTGGGCAAAATTTCGTATTTACCTTTTTGGGTCATTTTTCATGTTTGGTTGGGCGATTCTTCGTTTGGGCGATTTTTCATTTTTTTTTTGGCCATTTTTCTTTGGGCGATATTTCCTACAGCCGAAAATGTTTATGTGATTGTGAACGAAGCTTATGGTGTTTTCTATTCTACAAAAAATACCACATTTTAAAAGGCGCATGTATAAAATGTCTTGCCGAACATGTAATACTGCAATTTTTTATTTGACGAGAACAAAACACAAAATTGGATCGCCCTGTTTTTAACAGCTGACAAAAAGTTTGTTTTTCAAGAAATAACTATTAAAACTTAAAATTTTTACTGTCCTGATTAGAGGCGATTTTTTCGCAACTTCGTCTGGTAACCCCATATATAAACAGAAGCCGTCTTTTTACAGGGTTAATTTTTTTGAGAATAAAATACGCTGCTCTTTTAGAGAGCAGAGCACGAACACCAAATTGCATTTTTTAAATAAAATGTGATATTTTTTGTAGAAAAGAAAACACCATTTAACAAACTTTTTCTTTAATTTTGGTTATTTTATACATTTTTCAAAAACTTTTTTGCAAGTTGAATAAATTTTAAGGTACCATTGAAAGCACAGCTGAGCTACTTTTTTTCTTATTTAGAGGAGGAATGTCAAAAGTTGCTTGTGTTTTCGAAATATCGACCAACGAAAACAACAAATAAAATACAATGTTGTGTTTTTGGTCACCACCGTTTGTATGAATTCGCC
This sequence comes from Pollenia labialis, assembly GCA_949318255.1. Taxonomy (NCBI): domain Eukaryota; kingdom Metazoa; phylum Arthropoda; class Insecta; order Diptera; family Polleniidae; genus Pollenia; species Pollenia labialis. The sequence goes on from OX439140.1 coordinate 132,766,751, forward strand.
TTGCTTTTTGCTATCTTTTCCCGACTTAAGATGTTGTATCAAAATTCCACATATACATTTATTCCGGTTGTTCCAATGTGGAGCATAGGGCCAACATCAAGTAACTGCCATGCAAATCTATTAAGGGTTTATATCTTTACTTGACTCCTGCTCTTCATCATCCGTTTAATTTCGTTCTCGAGTTGTCTTCTCCATGTATATCTTGTTAAGTAATTTTGTTACTGCCGCAACGTATTTCCAGTTCCACTTGCGTATTAGGATTTCGGTTGGCAGGGGGATTGCGATATTCGATTTTTTGCTGGTCAAAAGATATTCAAAATTCTTCTTAGGAATCTATTGGTGAATCTATGCAGAGCGTTTACGCCGCGGGATATTGCATTCCAGGTTTCGCATACATACAACATAGTTGATTTTACGTTTGGCTTGAAATGTGTGTTAAGTTACTACAGACAGGGCTAAGTGTTTCATATGTAGGCTTGGCGCTATCTGTACGGAGAGCAGTGTCAGCGCTTGATCCTCCCTTGCTGGCGATGATGCTACCAAAATAGCTGTTAAGGAGCCGTAAATAAAGAGTGGGGTTATATCTTTTGCGTTCATTCGCATTGACATCGTTTTATTGCTATTAATCTTAAGCTCTGCTTTTACCACATTTTCCTTTATCAGTTTGATTTTAATTGTCGTTATACAGGCAGATACCAGATCAACATACCGCATTTTATTTTACTGGTCATGATCGTGGCAGTTCTCATTACAACATCCAATACAACGTTAAACAGAAATGGAAACATTACATAACGTTGCCACACACCAGCAGCCACACTTATGTGGTCTTTTAGATGATTTTCATGAAGAACTTTGCATGTGGCTCCCTTGTATGAAGCTTGAATTCTTAGCAGTGTGCCTTTGCACACTGTTTGTAGTCGGGAGTATAGAAAGCTTTTTCATAATCTATAAAAAGGTGGTAGAGGGAAGGCCACCATTCTACACTAAAATACGCTTTCATCCTTATAATGTTGACGTGGTCAACGCACGATTTTCGTGAACGAAAGCTCGCTTGCTCGGGTTAAAGCCCTAGTTAGCTGACAGTAACAGTAACGTAACCGTACAGTAAAAAACTAAGAAAATAAATTTTCCACAGATTTAGACGTTACGGTTAAGGTTGATCTTGCTGCTACTTTTATCGTTCTAATTGCTTTACATACAACACAATGAATCAGCAGATTTGCAACGTTACTCTTACTGTCCGCAACTGGGCCTTAAAGATCAAGTTCTAGAACGGTAGCAAAACGATTCGTGGTGACATGTGCAATTATTTTGCTTACAAATTATTTATTTCAAGCTAACAAGTTGTTGGCGCTATTGATTTTGTTGGAACCAGTTTGAAACCTTTACCGCTGTGATCTATAAGAGATCTGCAAACTTTAACAAACAAAGTTGACAGATCAAATTTCGCCCATAACCCATGAGAGTGCCGAAAGATATTTGCACCCTGAAGACGGATGCGCATATCACCTAAGGGGATTGTACTGCACCAGTTCTTCCACGGATTTTGAACTTTCGTGGCTACCTAAAATCCTAAATCTACAGCAATTAGATTTGTTTCGCTTAAGCAGTATGATTCCCATATTAATAATTTTTAAAATCTCCTTTTGATGTTTAATATCCTTTACACTTGTTTTCTGACAACTGCATGACTCCATACTTTGCCAACTCTGGAAAAGACATTTTTTCCCTCTGAGCACATGTACACAGTGCGAGTAAAACGGGTGAATAAAAATATGCCAGTGTTAGTGTTTTGGGTTGACTTTCGTAACAGAGGCAGAGTATCTCGCGCTGTATTAAATATTTTTATATGGTTAGAATTTTATTTACTTATTATTTTTGTTTTTTTTTTTTATAAATTTTGTTTTATGTTTGTTGTATATTTTAGTTCGTACAATGATATTTTTGTTTTTGTATTTTTTATACTATAAAGTGGCAATATTTTTGTTGTTATTGGCTAAGTGTCAGTGTATTTGAGAGTTGAGTTATTTTGTAGTTTTTAAAGAACATGGTGTTCAGTTTATAACGAATTGAGAATCGTGGCGGGTTAGTTGGTCATTTAAATAACAACTCAGTTATTTAATTTGGTGGAAAAGGGATTTAAAAAGTTTGTTGCGTTTTAGGGGAAATACGAAAAGAAAAATATTAATAAATAATTAAGAAAGTGCGTGAGTTGTGATACTAATGAAATTAATTTATACAAAAAAAAAATATTAATTAAAAACGAATGGAAAAAAGTGTTTAAGTGAAAAATTTGAGAAATGAAATAAAAATATAAAAGAAAATGTTAAAATCTGTTGAAATATTTTCAAATCATTTCATCTTATTTAATTTTTTTTACATTAAAGTTTTAATGCAGTATTAAAAAAAGAATATTATTAAAAGAAACAAAATTTCAACAGCATTAGTTTATTATGGGCAATCGTGTTAGTAATTTGTTGTGCAAAAAAACAAATTTGGATAAAGAATTAAACGAGAAGTCGAAAGCAAAACGTGAACCAAAACGTCGGTTTAAACAGCGTCGTTTGTCCTTAAATTGTATGACACGTGAAAATAGTGCCAAATCCACGCAAGAATCCGTGCTCGTTCACAAACCTTCGTCTTCCCTACCGCGCAATAGTAAACTTTCAACACCTGAAAGGAGTTACGCTGCACCAGCTGAAAATCAACTTGAAACAAAGCTTTTGAAAGTTGAAGAAAAACAAAAGGAGTCTTCTACCACAAACGAAAATCTTATTAAAGAATCTGTTGGTTACAGTTCCCCTTTAACCACCAGCCATAAAAGCGAAGCTAAAACTCTAGAGAACCACGATCAGAAACCCGTTTGTTTTACCAATTCTTTACACCACAATATAAATTCAAATTCCTTTGGTGTTAGTCTAGAGAAACCACCTTTAAATTCTTTTTCTCCCATCTCATTATTGTCATCACCTTCAACTTGTTTCCCCTCCTCATCGCCCGCCAACACTATCGATGTGGTAGATTCGCCCATACGAGTGCTGGCAACAACAAAGACCCAAGATATTTTAACAAGTGAGAAATTGACGTGCACAACGAGTAGTATTTCCTCTTTGAAAACTGCTACCATGAAATTTAATTCGGATTCAACCACTGTCAAGGTAATTTTTTGATTTGTTTACATTTTGAAAACAACAATAAAAAAAAAGCAACAACTACAACAACAACAAATGTGAGAATAGTAGTAGATTTTTTTTTTATTCTTTTAACAAACTTAAATAAATAGAAAATAAATAAATAAAAAAAAATAAATAACAAAAATAAATAAAAACCGAAACTTTACAAAATTAAAAAAATAAAGCATTATTACGTTGCTTTTTTTTTAACGATTAAATTAATTTATTATTTGTTTTTAATTAAATCTGAAAAAAATCATAATTTCTAGTTAAACTAAAGACCGAAGGTGATTTAAAATGTTTAGCAGGTGGGTCGAACCTGTTTTTGAGGAGAACTTTTAAAATGATCAATAATTCTCATCTTTATTAATGTAACAGAAACTTTATAGCAGTTTGCGATTTGACAAGACTAGGGCGAATTCAGTTCAAGGTGGTGGCAGATTTTGACAGTTCGAAGCAATTTGTGTTGATTTGTTAGGAATGGCTGACATTTCGAATCGTTAACACTAACAATGCTATGCAAAAACCCCTACATTGTTTTTAGATTGCTGTATTATCGCCGCCACCTGTAGTTTAATTCGCCTTGGACAAGACTCTTGTAAATTTTGAACTTCCAAAATCACAGTATGTCATCGTCCAGACTTCCAATTTTCGTTGCAGCAATTATTGATTTTATTGTAAGAGGGGTGAGAAGATTGGGGAAAGGGGTACTTAGTTTAAATAACTCCGCAATTCTGTTTCGTTTTGTAATTCTCACACTCTTCAGCTTGAAGTTAGCAGTAGGCAAGGCGAATTCATGTAAACGGTGGTGGCGATACTACAACAAGCTAAACACCAAAAAAAATTTGTTGTTTTCGTTGGTCGATATGAATTCGCTTTTGCTGTAGGTATATTTGTATTTCTATATAAATATTAAGACGAGAAGATGAAAGACAAGACAAAAATATAAAATTTGCAAGACTAGAATTTCATAATCTGGACACTTTTGCAATTTCAAAACAGAATTTTAAAAAATTGCAAGTCTGGACGATGAATATCAGTGATCTCCTTTAGCGGAATTATTAATAAGGGAACTTAACATAAAATTCAGAAAACCTTAGAGTTGATATTGATCCGACTTGTATAAAATCTAAAAATCTACGAATTACCCCCCATACATGTGGCCATAACTGTAAGACAGCAGTTAAATATAATCAGCATATTCCAGACTCACTAGATGTTATTTGAGCTCCCGTCTAATACCTCTATTTGCTGAAGTAGCATTACGACATTAAACAATAGGGGAGGCAGTATACATCCTAATCGAACACTAGTTACCACGTTGAAATTGTTGCTCAATTCGTCATGGACATAGCTGGGGGTAGTATACTAAATATTGATTTAAGTCAGCAGTGCCATATACTGCAAGTTTTTTCACTACCACTAAATGCAGATTGAATACAAAAAAAAAAACTGCACTTAATTCAAATAGTGCATAACAAGCATATTGGGGGAATGTAAGGAGAGATGAACTCACTGTTTATTGTTGATAGTTTTGTTAAAACTTTGATATTGTTACAAGTAGAACTGTTGCTGCAATTCTTATACGCTTAACAGTTTTATTTGGTTTAATATCTTAAGTTTTTCTAAAATCTTTATGGATAAAGTTTCCTGATGATCTGGCCTAAGTAACCAGTGAAATGCGCATAGGAATAGCTTATCCCATCAACAATAAATTTCAGTGTTTTTATCAAAAATAAAAATTGGGATATTAAGCACGAATAACAAAATCATTTAAATTAAATTTTGTATTCCCACGAAAATTATTTTGATAATTAATAAAAAAAGTTAAAATTATTAAAATGGAGCTTCCAACGAAGCAGGTTTGTAAGAGACAAACATAAAAGCTTCGCTTACCATTGCGCTTACGGAACACATAAATTTTATATGGCGAGTTCCCACTTTAGAGCAATATATTTTTGACACATAAAGCGCATTATTCAGCGCATATAAAGTTGGATTTAACGATCAGCTTTACACATTGAATATTTTGATACAGTAATTTTTTAGTATTCTCCTTTAAAAAATCTGCTTCGTGGTAAGGGAATGCAGTGGCATTTAAAATGCTATTTTTTTTTTGTAAAAGCTGTTGAGAGTTCTTTCACTTACTTTACTGCATTTCTGTATGTCTTATTGCGTAGCGCATAATTGTGCGCTTATTTTTTTAGTGCTTTGCAAAATGATAAAAATTTTTATTGGGTTCGGATGAAATAAAAATTATCAGCGTTATGTATAATGAAAAATTGGCAAGAAGTTAGCACAGAGTTGAATTATAATACACTTACAGACTGTGGATAGCAAACTGCTAAACTCTGACTAGTGAGTTGCCAAATATCTGCTAATTTGGAAAAAACAGCTGTATGAAAACAGTATGAAATGTCAAAATCAGGGATGAATTCAGCAAAAATAATGTTTTTTTTTTTAATACAGTGTGGCATCGTTATATATCAGAGTTGATTTATTAAAAATTTGCACCAGTGAAAAAGTATATTATACATGAACATTTTGCTAACAAGCTGCTAAGCTTAATCGGTATTCTAGTTGGCAGCTCGTTGTACGTAGTGTATAAACTGTGGCTAACTTTTCATTATACATACCGCTGTATGTTTTTAAAATTTTAAGTTTATATTGAAACAAAAAAAAAAAAAAATTATATCGTCATATAATTAAACATTTTCTACAGAAACTCTCTTCAATTCTCTTTGAAACTGCATTTGTGTGCAAACAATAAAACTTTGTTTTGCTGCACTGACATTTATGTGTCTGCACTACTGCACACAAGTGGTCTTCTTAAACTAAAAACATATTGCCTCGGCGTGCCATCAACCCGCTGGAAATCACACTTACGAAAAAATCGCGGAATAAAATTGTGCAGTCAACAAGAGACAATGGATCTTACTGTTGCAAAGCTTATAAAGAATTTGGCATATCAAGTTAAACATATACCTATTTTTAATCCAAATGCATTAACTGCCAGCTGTCGTCAATGGCGGTGAGCGTTAAAAGGCAAACCCCTCTCAATGTTCTGTAGTATGGACCATGTTATAAGAAAGGAACATGCATGCAGTGCTGCCAACAACTGCATGATGTATACTTTTCTATAGTTTACAGTATTACACATTGGTAGCCCTGATGGTGTCCATTATTAGTTGTTTATTTAAAAGTGAAAGAGGAAAGTTTGTGAAATTTGTGAGAAAGGGCATGACATATGATACAATATTTTAGTTATTAGGTTTTTTTCTTAAACGACAAATTAATTAATTAAACTTAGGTTTTTTTATAAGGATAATTTAAAAAAAAATGGAACACGAATTATTTATTAAATAAACATTTTCTTCAAAATAACACTACATGAACTTAATAAGTCCTTCACCGTGTACATATAGAAATATGTTATATGGGTGGGAAAAAGGATTGTTTTTATTATTTTTTTATTTTTAATAAACAAAAATAAAAAAGCTTAATCGTAAAGTTATTTTTTGTCTTTCCATACTGTAGTGACATGGAGTACTTTTAAAACTAACCCACTTTAGTACTCCATGGAGTAGTTTAGGGACTAGTTCGGTGGGTTATATGGTCCCCTCCTAGGACACCGTAATGTTAAATAAACCACCTTTTACCCATATATTTGGAGTAGTTTTGGAGTACCCCTACTCCTTTATGGACTACTCTCTACATGCATGTATGAACTAGTCTCGTTATCTGCAGGGTTGAAATTGCAAAATGAGTGCACTATCCCATCTGTGGCCGTGGACAACCCTGCATTTACCATCCTTGTAGAATTGAATAAAGGCTCATTTAGCCAGGAGTAACAGTAACATTGCAAATCAGCTGATTCATTTTGTTGTATGTAAAGCAATTAGAACGATTGAAGTTAGAAGTAAGATGTAAGAAATAGACTGGTCTTACTTTTTTACGGTTAGGTTGCTGTTACTCCCGGCTCACTAAGCCTTAAGAGTAATATTTTTTAGTGGCACACCTTCACAGGCAATTGCGTTCGATATTGAATGTTGGCTCAGGTTCTCGAACGTTATTTTTAGGTCTATAAATATCATGTATAGAGGAGAAAGGTATTCGGCGGACCGCTCGAGAATTTTACGCAGACTTTTGATTTGTTCTACTTAGGATTTTATTATGTGCGCGATCACTTTGTTAGCCGCGTTGAGTATTGTGATGTCTTTCCCATTTCTACAGTCGGTAAGGAAGGTCAATTTCAACGGACTCTAATCAAACTGATTTAGTAAGAGTTAACTCTGACAGAGCTAATTAGAAAAGAAAATGTTGAGTTGGATATAATAACCTCCAGTTTAGTTGATTGAAAATAAAGTCGATTTGACTTAATGGAGAAATTATAAAATTCTCCAGCCATTTCTCAGGCCATTTAGAAAATTTAAGTCTTCTTCTCCACTTAAAACATTTTCTTATTATTGAATATTCTAAACGTCAATAAATCTTAACTGTCGTTAACCCTTAACCTGTTAAAAATATTTAAGTATTTTTTTTTTAATTATGCAAAATAATACCTAAAAATTCTTAAATCGTGCCATCAGAATATAATTTAAATTCAAGGTTTCCGTGTTGACACAAAGTATGTGGGATTTTCGTGAATAAGTTTTTGTATATAAAAAAAAACAAAAAAACAAAAAAACAAAAAAACAAAAAACACCTTACATTACGAGTATTTCATAACAAAAAATTTTAAATTTCTAATAAATATTTAAGACAAAAATAAAAACACAATGTACGTATTAAAAATGGTTTTCATTTCGAATAAATTAATATTTATTCGTTAATAAAATTTTAAATATTTGATGATTTTGACAAATTTCTTTCACTCTGTTTAGCTTTCGTTACTCCCTGCTTCTGCAAACATTTTATGGGTTTTTATTTTTTGTCATCAAACAAAACATCTGGCATTAAAAAATATAATTTAAATTTTAACTACACGTAATTTGCATGCTACTTGGAAAATTGGTGGTAGTGGTGACATAGTGGAGTGGTTTAATTTGTGCAAAAATAAGTTTTAATATTACAGTATAATACTATGTTCACACTTGGGTTCTCAAACGCGTTCAAGCACTACGAACGTGATTAAGATCTTATCACATCAAAAACGAGTGATTTGTAAATCACTTCAAATTGACATGATTACAACTAAATAATTTCATTAATCACATAGAATCCACTGAACATACCTTAAAATGAGTATAATGTAGAATCGGTCAACATAAACGTGTACAACCGGCCACGATTTCTGCTTAATGTTTTTATTTTTTTCCTTAAATAATTCACAAATTTTCACAATTTCATCATTAAAATAATTTGAATAATCTTCTGATAACTTTAAAAAAGTATTTCTTTCCATTTTTAATAATTTAAAGAAATATAAATTTGTTTGTTGTGTTTTTTGATCATCTAAATTTTATGTAAACGGCTTTAAAACCCCAAGTGTGAACATATCATAATTCTGTGGTTTTCATGGGCAACCGCGTATGGCTTAAAACAAATTTTTCAGGAGAGCCGAAAAACCATTCTAGATCAATCTATGGGCTTGGTATTGCACTTTTTAAACATTCTCATTACGTTAAAAAATCGGAATTGATCCATCTTTTTTCAAAAATTTTTAGAAACATGTAAAGAGCGTTTAAAAATAGTAACAAAAATTTTAATAAAAAATCCCCAAATAAAAATTTTTAGTAAAAAAATTATTTTATTTTGTTTGTAGCGACTGGTTTCGGCTTGTTTTTTTTGAATCCTTTTTATGCGATGATTCTAGTAAGGAATTACAAGCAGAACAATATTCTGTGTTTGAAGGCATATGATTTATAAGAGCTTGTTCAGTCGGTTTTAGCCTTCATTAAAATCAACAATAAAAATACAAATATCCGTCATTTATTTCATACTTCGATGCATAATAAGTACTTACCAATAGCCCAGCATTATTTTTCTCAAACTTTATTATGTTGTCTTTTATACGTCGTCCCCTAAAAGGCAAAAGGCCCTATCTTACATTTTAAAAATTTCACAGCAGAAACAAAAACTATTCAAAATGATAAATTAATAAATCGCCTTAAACTGTTTATAATTAAATTTTCTTCTTTCAGTTGTTTTGACAATGTTGCATATTATGCAAGCGGCCAGTTATGCCTTTTAGCGTTTACCATAGTTTTTTTTTTAGATAGGGCCTTTTGGTTTTTGATAATAAAATCGCAAATTTTAGTCGAAAGATTCCAAAATTTTTTTGTGGACATTTGTGTTGATGCAATACATCAGAATCAATGAAAACGTTGATTTTAAATTTTTCGTTAGTTAGGGCCTTTTCCGTTTCAAGTAACGATTTACTTATTTTTTGAAAATACATATTTGCTTGAAAATTGTCTTTAAAAAATCAAAAATTGTTTGCGTTGTCAACGGTTTTAGATTCCTTTTTTTAATTCTTCCTTTTTAAACACTCACTCAAGAATAATAACATAAGTTTGTTAAGTACCTTTTGCACACTTAACAAAAATGGTAATCTTAATTAAGACCCTTTACACTAGTTGTTGATAAGATTAAGGTAAAAGTTGTTCTAGTTTTTTTCATATTTTATGAACGACACGTATAAAATCCCCAACAAATCCCCGAATTTTATTTTTAAATCCCCAATCCCCAAATGAATTTCTTTGTCCTTTTTGCTCGCATGAAATCCCCAACTTTGGGGAAAATCCCCAAGTCTGACAGCCCTGTATGCTATGTGTTATAACACTATGCAACACATAAAATGCAATCTCCTTCTTGGGTGGACTTTTTTTTTAAAGTACTTATCGCATTTAACAAAACGCCATTTGGATTTTGTAGCAATGACTTCAAAAATGTTGCACAGTGTAATTAAACTTTAATCAATTTAAAAAAAATTTGATTTGAACACAGTGTTTCCACTTTAGTATATTGTATGCTAGGTTTAGCGGATTGAGTTGGGAAATGGCATTTTTTATTAAAAAAATATGCTGACTGCTTTTTAGTTAAGAACATTTTTTTTCAACCAGACTTATACCATGTTCAGATATGCACCTTAATTGAGTTTTACGCAATAAATGTCATTATTGAGCTCAACTATCCATACAAAATTGCAATTTAGTTATTGCTCAATTAATACGAAATTGTTATAAATATTGAGTAAAATTTAAATGTACCATTGTCACAAGTGTGTTCAGTGACCAAAACACAACTTACTAAACTAAGTGTTTTGATAGTTGGCAACTGAAATTACAACAAAACAAAGGCCCATCCATAAGGTCGGCGCAAAAGCTTGATGTTAACTCCTGAAAGATGTCAAAATTGTTTACATTTTCCTTATACATGTACATTTTTGCTTACGTTGAATGTTGTATGTGGTAGTAATACAAACAATGTTTTTTTTAATTGTCAACCGCTAAGTGAGTTAGCTAAATTGTTCACATACCAATAGATAATTATGTCAATAACCCGAATATTGACTCAATAAAAAAGGTATATCTGAACACGGTATTATTTTTATACATGTTTCCAAACAATTTCATATTCAAATTATTACTACATCTTCGTTTTACGCAATTTTTTTTGCAATACTTTTTTTTTAAATAAAATTTTTAATGAAATATATGTATATTAAAATTCCTTTTTATTCAGCAGATTTTGAGCATAATATTTTTTATAAAAATTCAGCACATTTTTGGCATATTTTTTTTGTACAAATTTAAAATATTTTTAGAAAATTTAATACATTAAAAATTTCATGTTTTAATCTTAACAGATTTTTAGCATTAATTCTTTATTTTAAGATTAAGCAGATTTTAGCAGAATTAAGCAGAATTTTTTTAAGTTTTGGCATATTCTCAGCAAAAAGTTATGGCAACACTGTTCAAATATAATTTAATATTAGCAACCAAGAGCTGATTTCTAACAACCACGACGTTTCAAACGTTTTTCAATTGCTTGATTTTGACATTTAAATACAATTTGATAATGATTTGAAAATAAAAATTTGTTAAAAATTGGTATCAAATGTTCAACTCATATCAAAACTAAACTTGACAATACTAAAGCGAAAAACAAATTCAAACATTTAAAATGGCGATTAAAGTTAAGTTTTTACTTCGTGGTTAAATGTTTTTTACAAGTGAACGATTAATTTCTTGTGGAAAATAAAAATTATTTTTGTGAAATTACAATGATTAAGAATACGAATTAAAAAAAATTAAACGGGAAAGTGAAGAAATTACAAGTTTGTTACAGCTTCTCGGTGCTCCAAACCTCAAAATAAAAGGGATCCATTTATTTCGTCTGCAAGCATTAGAGAACGGAAAGAACATTATTTCTTCTTTTATCTATGGTGCCGAATGTTTATCTTACAGTTTATTTAAATAAATAATGAATTTAAATTAAAAAAAAAATATTTTTATTTATGTTCCACTTTTTGATTTTTTGTAATAAGTTGTAGTTATTTCATACGTTACCTGGTAAGTAGTTGTCATTACAATTGACATTATTCTGAAAACTTCAATAAGTACTTACTGAACATTTGCTTACTAATAATCAGCTCAATAACTACTTATTAGTTGTGTTGTATTCAGTACTGAATATTTACTTACTGGTAACGTACTCAATAACTACTTTTTAGGTCTATGCACTAGTGATTTTTTTTGGTTTCTAGTAGTAACAATTCAACTTACTCGTAGTAAATTGATAACTAGATATTTTTTGACTTTTAGTAAGTGTATTGTAAGTACTGGATTCTGTGAACACCTCGAACAAAAATAAGTAGTTATGCAGCCGAAAAATAAGTAGTGTTTATCTTCTCCAACATTGAGGCCATATGCTCCTTATAGGAACTAAAGGAATCAATATATATATATATCTTCTCCAACATTACTTGCTAACTTACCAGGTAAGTTAATTTTTTGCCGGGGTTGACGAGAACTTGTTTTAACTGAATCGAATTAAGTTGAGTTAATTTGATTTCAGTAGCTTTAATTTCAGTTTAATCGGCCCCAATATTGTTGTCTAGTTTGAAATTGTCTTAAGTAGAGTTGATTAAATTTGTGAACAGGATTTTCTTTAAATTTAATCCATTCGATGTACTGTTTTACTGAGAATTGTAACTGGAATTCCCCTTAAGGCTCAGTTTGACTTTACTTTCTGTTCTGTTACGAATCAGCTGATTTGTTTTTGTTATTAAAAACCTGTGAAATTGATTAGTTTTTCTGTTCTGTTGCGGTTTAGTTTGTTAAAATCAAAAACTTGTTAAGTAATTGTAAGTGACAGCAAAATAAATAATAAAAAATACATAATTTTATTGAAAAAAACTATATTTGGATTTTAAAAATTCATAAAATTTAATTTCTTCAGATGTATGTGCATAAAACTTATTGAAATAAAACAATGGACGATGAAAAACTAATAAATTTGTCATAAATGGCTAATAAGTTGCTACAGAAAAAGTAACTATTACAATTTTTACACAGAACGGCACGGAACAGAACAGAAACAGAAAGTAAAGACTACTTATGCCTTTAGTGTAATTTATTCGAATAGAATTTCCCCAGTTAAGAAATTTTCCAAGTGTAGTTGATGCAAGTAGAATTCACATGGTATTCCTGGATATGATTTTTTTTGTAGTCATTTAAGAAAAGTAAAGGTCGACCTAACCTACATTTTAGCAAATTCTATAGTAATAATATTTTATAAGAAAAGAATAAGTGTTTTTTTGTTTAAATTAAATTAAATTAAATTATTTAAATAAGTATGACTTGTTGAAAAAAGTAACAGAAATAAAAAAAATATCTAAATAATTTAAATAGATAATCTATCTGTTCATTGTTTTCTCACAATAAACCGAAACAAAAATAACAAACAGGAGCGATATTTTCGGCTATGCCGAATCTTATATACCCTGCACCATGGTAAGATAATACGTACCAAATTTAGAAAAGTTTTCTCTTACCGTTCCATATTTTGTCGGATGTTGTTGTCTATTGATAACTAAAATGCGTGCTTCTAATTTGGAAACATTGTCTCTTGACCTGGAGATCGTAATACAGAAAAAACAACAGCAATAAATGATTTATGGGTAAAATTAGAGGCAGCCGTGGTTTTTTGCTCATCTCTCAGTAATTTATGGACCGATCTGTCTGAATTTTGATAGTAAACTTTAACGGAGTAACGAGAAAAGGGACCTAGTGTGTCCAAAAACGGGTTAGGACTGAAGAGTTGATTCTGGTACCTAAAAGGGTGTTGAATACCTTTAAATGCGTTTTTTCAAAAATCCATTTTCACAAACTAGGTCCCTTTTCTCGGAGATGGTCACATATAACAACATAGTACCCATCATTTCTGCGGTCTTTGGAAAACCCATTTCAATATACACACGGGCAGGGCCACAGACGGACCGACGGACATTGTTATACATATAACTTCGGTACTCATAAGAACACAGAAGATACGAAAATAATCAGTATTGTAGAAATTACAAACGAAATGATGAACTAATATACACCCTTTCCACCTGTGGTGCAGGGTACAAGAGATAAACTATTAAATAATTTCATATTTTTAAACAATTAATTTTGGTCACTAAGAAAACTTCAAAAGGTGAGTGTAGCAAAATTTATGCGGTAAAATAAGTGAAAGATATTAGAAATTTTAAATCCACTTAAATAGTACATACTTTTGGCAAGATGATGTTTTATAAATTATGTGTGTCTAATGACCAGCAATTAGAACAAGGTCATTAGGCAGAGGTTCTTAAATTGTTTTGTTTATTAGTTTGTAGTTTAAATGTAATAGTTATTTAAACTAATAAATTCTTTTATTTACAATACGATTTTACTTATTACATTTCAAAGCATCAAAAATGTTTGTATTTGTTTTTCTAAGAAATTTGCGCGAAAATTTTCGAGAATTGCATTCATTTCAACTCGTAAATGTTTTTAAAATACGAACGTCGAGTTTTTTTTTTATTTTTTTTTTTTGTTAAATTTTAATTTTCATGTCGAGTTTGTTTATAATTTTTTGTTGTTGTTGGTATTGCTTAAAATTTTATTTACAATTTAAAAAAGCCAAAAAAAAATCTGCATGTGAAATTAATTGCGCTGAACGTTTAAATTAAATTGCACATGATTTTTGCTCAATTTTTTTCTTTTGTTTTCCATAATTTGGTGATTCTTAGAAAAATGTATGCCATCTGTAAATTTTATTTTTACAGCCAGCCAGGCGGTTGTTTTGTTTGAATTTTTCCTGATTTATGTGCTAAAATCCAAACCGAAAATCAGTTTTTTCTGTTGAGTAAATATTAAAAAAAAAAAATTATTAACAAAATTTGCATTGAATTTAGGTTAGTTTTTTCTACTAAGTTCAAAGATTTTTAGAATTTAATAATTTTTAATTCGTTAGACAATTTTAAATAACTTTTAAGCCATGTGATAAGAGTTTACGTTACAAGACTTTAAAACTGGAGGTCCACAAACTGGTACCACGAAAATAACGTCAGCGCCAAAAATCAAGTTTTCCAGGAGAGTTTTTTTTTATTTTATTTCATATAAATTTTGTATGAAATTTGTCGCTTACGAACAATTGTTCTTGCTATAAAATCGTAACGGTACCTTATGTGACCATGACATTTTCGGAGATGATGCAAGTGTTGACAATAAAGTATTTTCTTTGTCAAAACCAAAATTGAAAATGATGTCGCTTACGTTATTTGAGCGGTTAGGGCTCGTTATTACGTTTTTTCAATAAGTCATGTACATATGTATATTTAAGTAATTGATTTATATTACAAGGGTCTATTTCAACAATTCCGTTTAAATATGAATATTTAAATACAGATTTCCATATAATTTAATTTTTTTGAAATAAAAAACGAATTTTTAACATAAATGATTTGTAAAATAAATTGGTGAAATAGGCCCTAATTGTTTTTTTTTTATAAAATATTGTCACTATGAACACAGAATGGAATTGGAATGTTGGTTAGGTCGACCTTTTATTTAGTTACATGCAACGCTTTTTGAGCAGCATTAGCACTGGTAAAAATCAAATTTTATTTATCAAAATCAGCTGATATCTTCGAACGCTGCTTGTGACGCTTACAAAAGTAAAAAGTAAACCTACTTTTCGCATTCAAAGCCTCAAGGCATCCTACGCATGTAACTTTCTACGTAAAACAACCAAGATCTTACATTTTTTAAGCGAAAAAGCGTAGAAAAAAAATCGTGGACCTCCAACTTAAAGGTAGAACTACATAAAACGCGTTAATTCGTTGACTAGCATCGCGCGGTGTTAAACTTAAGCGCAAGAAAAAATGGCAAGTTACACAACGCGCCTTTTATGTGCAAGCTCCGGCTCTTTTGTTGGCTTTGTAGTTCTCTAACCCTCTCTTTGAGAAATTTTCGATGGAAATGTGAGAAATGAAACAAAAATGCCATAAATTGAAACAAACAGCTGTTTTTTTTTCACTTAACTGCGTCTGTAACATTTTTGGCGAGTATTACCTGTCGCGTAAGGAAACTACTCGCCAATTTACAGAAAAAGTGTCTCCATAAAATATTTGTGAGAAAGTTCCCGCTTTGAACTGTCAAGAAAGCTGACGAATAAAAATGTGGTGAAAAAAATATTTAACACAGAAAAAAAAAAAATTATTTGCAATGAATGAACACGGAAAAGATAAATTTTTTGTTGTTGGTTGATTTTTTCATTGTTTAGTTATTTTGCTTAAAACATTTTTAAAAAAATATGCGAATATTTTCAAAGCCACATTGTAAACAACAAACATTAAAGTCGCCCTTTACATTATTCGGTATTAGCCGATGGTTGTTTTTCGCAGCGGTCGTTGAAAATGTTTCAATTTTAGTAAATGTTGGTCGCCGTCAATGATATGGGTGACTGGCATTCTCAACGTCTGCAATGTCACAGCGGCTTCGGAATACTATGACATTTATAACTTAAGGATGAGTTGCAGACAAACTTTTTTCTCACTTTTCGGGTAACGATGGAATATTTTGTTTCACATCTTTTCGATGTGAGAAGTTCTCACCAAAGTTACAGAACATGGGTACTGGCTTCCTTTTTAATAAAGCGTGGTCTAACCAAAACACATTATGTTGTAATTGTAAATAAAACAAAAAATTTTCAGAAAGTTATCTTAATATTTTTTATTATTATGGAAGATTGCATGATAATTATGTGTGAAACAAAATATCGGTCAATTGCTTGCCACGGCTTCGGTGGCATACCTCTATCCGACCGTCCGTCCATGTTTTCAATGACTCGCCAACATAATTGAGGTTCAATGTCGTTAATGTGCCGAATTACCTCATCCGTTAGCTCTTGAATTGTTCTTGGCTTATTGACGTTAATCTTTTCTTTTAAATGTCCCCAAAGAAAGAAGTCCAACGGTGTCAAATCACATGATCTTCGTGGCCAATTGACATCGCCACCACTTGAGATAATATGGCCATTGTTTCGTTAGCTGTGTGGTATGTGGCACCGTCCTGTTGAAACCACATATCGCACACATCCATATCTTCCTATTCGGGCCATAAAAAGCTCGTTACCATCTCACGATAGCGATTACCATTCCAAGTAACTGCCTGACCGGCCCCATTTTGGAAAAATACGGCCCGATGGTGCCGCCAGCCCATAAACCGCACCAAACAGTCACTCATTGTGGTTGCATTGGCTTTTTGACAACCACTCTTGGATTATCATTCTTCCAAATGCGGCAATTCTGCTTATTGACGAATCCACTGAGGTGAAAATGTGCCTCGTCACTGAGATGATTTTCTTTGAAAATTGTTTATCCACTGTTGCCATTTCGTGCCACCGTTCTGACCATTGACGACGTTAGGATTGGTCAAGAGGCTTTAGTTCTTGAGTCAATTGCACCTTGTAAGCGTGTTAATGCAAGTCTTTATGCATAATGTTCATCAACGACGAGCGTGAGAGGTGCAATTGTTGAGGACGACGACGGGTTGAGCAATATTTGCTGCAGTACGAGCATGCACTGGTGCTTTCACATATCCTACATCTCCATCAAACCGGGTCTGCTTAAATTTTTACACGATTTTTGCGATTGTACGCACATTCGGACGATTAAATTGACCGAACAAATCACGAAGTGCACGATATGCATTTTGATTTGAACGCCCATTTTCATAATAATCCTGAATAACTTTAACGCGTTGCTCAAATGTGTATCTTTCCATGGTTCAAATTCAGTGAGTCTGAATTAAATGCAGAAAAAAACATTGGAGGTTTGGTGTTGTTCACATTTAACATCGGCCCTTTACCCTTTAGTAGCATCGACTCTATTGTGTTGACTTTAGTAGAGTTGGGACTAGTACCCTTGACTCTAGTGGAGTTGACTTTATTGGAGTTTACTCTAGTAGAGCTGACTCGGATAGAGTAGATTTGGGTAGATTTAACTCTATTAGAGTTGATTCAAGAGAAGTTGACTTAAGTAGAGTTGACTCTTGTAGAGTTGATTCTATAGTAGCTGACTTTAGCATAGTTCACACTAGAAGAGTTGACTCTGGTAGAGTTTTAATAAGGTAGACTTGGCTCTAGTAGAGTTGACTTTATAAGTCTAGCAGAGTTGATTCCAGAAGAGTTGACGCGGGTAGAATAGACTCAAGCACAGAATAGTTGACTCTAGGAAAGTTGGCTCTAGTAGAGTTGACTGTAGTAAAGTCGGTTTTGTTAGAGTTGACTCTAGTAGCCTTCGATCTAGAAGCATTGACTCTAGTAGGGTTACCTTTAATCGAGTTGACTCCAGTATAGCTGACTCGATTAGAGCTGAATATCATATTTTACACATTTATATAACTTTGTTATTAATTAATGTTTTTTTTTCATTTTCTTTTTAGGTAAGTTAAAACTTTTATCTACCGATTGGTTAATTAAGGTATCTATCGGAATATTATATCTTTGTATACAACAAATAAATTTTCTTATTTTTTATGCTTTCTTCATAATGTTGAATAATGTTATTAGAAGAAAAGTATTGCCACATTTATGGAAAAAAATTTGCAATTTTTACAATATTTCTTTCAGTGATTCATTATTTAACTAACAGTTAATCGTTGGCGTATTAAATTCAGTTCACACATTTATCTATTTTTTAAAAAAAAAAGCAAAAATAAATAAACTCAAATTACAAATTAATGTGCAAAATAATGCAAAATTGATAATACAGTCGGCCTAATAAATACACAAACATGATATTTTTACAGCCAATTTCCAGATATTCTCAATGTGATAAATGATCTTGCTTTATAGTTTTTTTTTCTGCTTAAATTAAATTGTATTTGACTTCAAGTTGATGTCTAAATTTCCCGGTAAAAAATTCACAGCAAACTTGGACAATGAATGAATGAATCATCGTGATTATTTCTTCTTGGGTTAGACTTGTAGACGCACTTGATTAAAAAGCTAAACAAGACCTGAATGAAATTTGCTGATTTAGGACAACAAAAAAAAAAAATAAATTTGTTATGATCACACAAAATAATTTGGCTGACCGGGCGTTTTTTTTTTGCTATAAATCACAAGCCAAAGAAATGTTTTTTTTAAATACCGGCTACTTTTAGTTGAAGAATGTTGTAGTCGGCACATGTTTGCCGTGTGAACTTGACTGTAAATTCTTGCGCATAAAAACTGGCTGGAAGTTTGCAAAAAATCAGGGAGAGAGCACACGCTTTTGTACCATGAATCATCTCAAACATTCAGCCATGTTTTCATTTAGAAATTTTTTTGTTTTTAAACCAAAATCAAGTTACCAGAAAGATATACGAGCGAGAAGGCATATCTCGTATCAATGAATGAATAGTTTGATGTTGTGCAAAACAAAAATAACAAATACTTGACATGAACTTTTTCTGCTTTTATTTCAAATGTTTTTTTTTTAATTTTTAGACAAGATAAATTTACTTCTTGTACACACTTCAATTGCATGATTTAGAGTATTGGAATGTTAAATGTTGATTACTTTGAAATCAATTGCAAAACACGGGTATTTCGCACAAACAGTGGGTACTTCAAATAATAAGCTTGAATCACATAAATTTCAATCAACATTTTGTCTCTGATAGACTGGTTTCTTATTTATTATACACTATTGGGTTTAATATTTATCGAGCTGGGGGCTAATTCTAGCAGTCGTGATCGAATACTTTTTCGATTCGAAATCAATTTTAGTTCTAATGGCCTGTTCATCGATTTGCGAACGAAGACTGTGTTTGCTTAACTAAGACCCCTTTCACACTCGGCAGGTAACTTGCGCAAGTTACTTGCCGGTAACAACAGAGTCTGTAGAAAATGTTTTTTTTCTTACCCCGACCTTACCGCTGACATCTACAAACCAAGAGTTGCGCAAGAGACTTGCGCAAGCAACTTGCCGAGTGTGAAAGGGCTCCTACATGTAAAACAAAAACAATATTTTATTATTTTTTTGTTTGTTTTTAAATGTAAGTTAAGCGATCGAAGTCTACGTTCGCAAATAGATGAACAGGCAGTAATTCTTTTAGTCGATGCTGAACGAGTAAAAATTATATTTCCAGTGTTATGAAAACTCAAATAAATGCTTTTCAACACTGAAAAAATGATTTCGATTGGTTCAGTATCGATTCAAAGAATTAGAAATAAAATTGCGTTCGAATCGAAAAAGTATTGGATCGCGATTGTCAATAACCGAGTTGACTCTAATTTAATTGACGCTTATCGAATAGACTTTTCTCGAACTCTAAGCAATTTTAACTTTCATCTTGAAAATGCCAATTATCAAGTGCCCACTCTTTGAGTTTCCAAAATTGTTTACCAGTTTCAGATTGCATGCATGCTTTTTTATTCCCCCATTTCTGCGCAACGTGTTCACTCATTTGTAATACTTTGTCATTATGCAACATGTTGCTTGCATCATGCTGGGCTTGCGTGATTAAAAATGCAACTAAAAGCAAAAGAAAAAAACTTAACTTTTTTACTTTTCGTTTTTTATGGTTTCTGAAAGTTGAAAAAAGAGACTAAAAAATAATTGTCAAGTTTAATTTATTTTAATAACAACGTTCAGGCTACTACTTGACGAATATAACGGTAAGAAGTGTTTTTTTTTGTTGTTTAATTGTAACTGTAAGTAACAAAAAGGATATTTATAGGCACAATGGGGCTTTTCATTAAAAAAAAGCTATAAATATTTATTTATTAACTGCCTGTTTTTCAAACTAAAATAAATATTTTCGTTTAGAAATTTAAATTGAAAACAAAAACAAATTTTAGTTTTTTTTATTGTTGTTTCAATATAACGGGTGGTTTAATTTTTGAACGGCACCTTAACGTCAAGTTTTCTTCAGCATTTCATTTGACATTTCTCAATTTCAGACTAACTCAATTTGAAACATGGAAAGATACACAATCGAGCAACGCGTTAGTAATCATTCTTAGGAAGTTCATATGCTCTAGAAAGTTGTTAATTGAGATCTTAGGTACATTTTTGTGATTGATTGTTTCCTTGAATTTTGAACGGTTTTGCGATTTTGATCTGGAAGATGAATTTTTTTACATTTTATATGTTCACAACTTTTGTTCTTTATGGCAATAGCTACAAATTTGTTTCAAAGTGTAAATCAAAATTCCGAACGGTTTGCAAGATATGAGCCTGAGAAAATGATCACTTTTTTGCAAAAATAACACCGAGGCCCCACATCTTTAAGGGCCCATAAAAAAAGTGCATGACTTTAGGCAAAACTTTTTTTGTCCTTTATGGTTATTTATTGTCCGTATATGGTTATTTTTTTCGTGTTGCACTGTGTAAGTATGTAAATAGAGTTGGCTCTTTTAGATTTGACTCTACTAGGGTTGCCTTTAGTAGTTGAGGTGACTACTATTTAATTCCACTCTACAATAGTTAATTACAGAAGAGTAAATGAATATATTTTGGACAACCTGACCTTGAGCTTGATCTAAAAATTAAAAGAAATAAAATTAAAATATTGTTTGTTTAATATTTTTATATGTAGAGACATATATTTTGAAAAATACAACTTGGGTGACATATTTCTAAAAAAAATCTATACCTAAAAAAAAAATTATATTTATGGTACATAATTCTTCCATGATTACCTTCCCTAAAAGATTTTTAAAATAAAACAAAAATGTGCTTTAATTAATCATATTTTCAACTGTCAAAGTCGACATTTCAAAATACATACAGTCGAATTTCTCAATAACGAAATTGTTTACAATAAAGCTTTCCCTATAATGAATTGATTTTTAAAACACTGCTTTTTCGTTAAATGAACAAATATTTTAATATAAATTTGGGCCTTATGCATTTTTGTCTTCATGTAAGGAATTGCATAAAAAATTTTTCTTTTAGAGGATGGCAAAAAATTAAAAAAAATAAAAGAAAAACGTTAAAACCCATAAAATCAATATCTTCTGGGTCCTTAGGAAAAGCAAAGTGTTTAATTAAATGGGTTTTCCGACCGCAGACAGAATCAATGGGTTATACATATACATACATATTTATGTCACATATACTCAGGATTTGTTTGATATTAAAATTCAGCCAGACCGGTCCACAAATGATCAAAAAACCACGACTGCCTCTTATTTTACCCATAAATCCCTTGATATTGCCAAGGTTTGAAAATTATGTAAAAGCATCTTGGTTATTAATACACATCCCTTCTAAAAAAAAAATCGGTGGAATTTGAGATGTGGGCGTTGCACCTTCCATACAAAGACATTTCAGATTTGCATATTGATTCTTAACACACAACATCCGACAAAATGTGGGGCGGGATTAGAAGTGTTCGTGGCACAAAATAGATTTATTTGTATCTAAAGAACAGTAAGAGAAAAACTGTCCAAATTTGCTGCACAGATCTGGGTTGTCAAAACACAACCTATTTGAATTGACGGTATTAGAGAAGTGGGAGCGGCAGCTTTTTGCGAAATAAAAAAAGATTTCTTGTTATTTGGAGAATCGTAGCAGAAAAAGTTTCCAAATTTGGTACTAATATCTTTGATGACAACTCGTGACATCTGGAAAAAAATGGGCGCGGCACAAAATACATTTCTTTATATCTACAGAACGGTAGAAGAAAAATTTTATAAATTTTTTCAGGGTTTTCAAAAGACAAAATCAGTTAAAAAGTGAGTGTTATTGAAAAGGTAGGCGTGGAACGTCCTATACAAATACAATACGGATCAGTAAAAGTTTTAAAATTTAAATCTATAAACATATCGAGCCCTTACCGCAAAAATAGCTTGAGCGACATCATTTTAAATTTTCGTTTTTTTTAAATAAATTTATTAGAAACCTTTCATCACACCCTCACGGTACCTTTTCGTTGCGATTTTAAAGCAAAAACAATTTTACCTTGAGCGACAACCGTCATACAAAGTTTTTATTAAATACAAATAAAAAACCTTCTCTGGCGTTTTAACGATTGCACGATTGGATAACTGCCGTGTGAAAGAGCTATCAAAATTAAACAGTCGCTTATTTGAAATTCAAGTGAAAATAATATAAATTCTGTACAATGACGTTTTGATATAACGATGCATATTTATGGTCCCATGCATGTTCATTATAGGGAAGTTCAACTGTATATGCTAAATATTACGCATATCAACATGAAGCTAGCAACATTGTATATAAACATTTTAAACAAAACCTTGTAGCTAAACAGAATTGCCTAAAAATTACAAAATAAAGAAACAACATTATGGTGCATTCTAGAAACTTGAGCAAAACAAAACTAACAAAAATAGCAGACAGCCATATTAAAAACAACAAATGTATCTATGAGATACATTTTAACGAAACATACACTTTGAAATACACGCATGCAACAGATACAAAATAAAATATACACAACTTAAAATTTCAACAGATTTTTTATTTTAATTTTTTTTTAATAATCACCACTACTTGACGACGCACTTAACGTCTCACACGCCAAACACAAGCCAATTCAGTCTCTGATCGAACACTTAACGAAACGGTTCGTAGATCTTGACACGGCTCCGGCAAAGTGTAAAAGTCACACGAATAATACAGAATAAAAGAAGAAGCAACAATTAAAATAAAACTGTGTATTTAGAAATACAAGTGTTTGTAGTCTGTGTGCGAATGAATGAAATACATCAAAATTTAAATTCGTTGGATACAGAAGGGCTGAAAAGCGAGAGTTCAACAGATGGAAAATACATCAAAACAAAGATCTAAATTCGTTCTTTAGTGTTTTCTGTTCAAGTCAAACAAAAGAAATCTTTATAAAAAAAAACGAAAAAGTTTTAAAAAAGGAATAAATAAATGTAAAATAATATACATAAAAACAACTAAAAAAAAAAAAAATGAAAATAATTGATTATAAAAGAAAACAGTTCTAAAGTTGAGTTTTGTGATTGAAAGTTTGAGAGAGTATAATTTTTTTAAAAGTAATCTGATTTAATTTGTATTACAAAAAAGTTTGAAGAAAAAGATCTCAAAATCAACAAAAGTAATTAAAAATCTAAACAAAATTTATTTCGAATGTGCAAAATTTTCTAAACAAATGTTTTTTTTTTAAAGAAGCCATAAAAAAGAAAATAATAATAAATTTTTGTTTTTAATACAAAATTTATTTAGGTAAATTACTGCTGAAAGAATTATATGGAAAAAACGAAAATTCATTAAATTCAAATGTACTTGTGAGCTTTGTGCTCCAAATATCTGAAATTTTGTGTTGTGAAAAAATACAAAAACAAAATTTTAATAGTTTTTCTTAAAATATCTAAAAAAAAAATAAGAAAAAAAATTAAGAATTTTCTAAAGAATGCCAAGTTTGTGTTACATTTTGAATTATCTGCAATAGTAAAACAAAAAAAAAAAAATTATATTTGGGAATTATAAACAATTTTTTTAATTTTTAAATAAACTTGTACTGATTATTCTTTTTTTTACTTCTGATTTATTTATAAATCTTGTAAATGAAAACTTTTTAGAACATTATAGACACGTGCTCTATATTAAATCGGTATTAAATTAATGAGAATATAAAAAAAAATCAAGCCAATTCGATTTTTTACGTATCGGCTATTTTTAAATCATTTTTTTTTATTTGAAAAATAGCGTATGTTATTTTTTGTTAATTTTGCGTAAACAATGGCAACTTTATATGTTGCATACATGAGTCTAAACATTTCTGAAATATGCCTGCGGGAAATTTGTGTCAATTGGTCCAACAGACTGATCCTGGGATTTGGGAAAATAGAACAAGTACAAAAAGAAAGGACACATGGCCAGTTCAAGAAGAACCAATCCCTTGACTGGTAGAAAAAGTAATGAATTACAGTACAGTCTTGAACGGTGCTGTGACACATTTTTTGGTACTTCCCAAAATTTGGTTCTTGAATTTAATTCTAGGACTTGTTTTATTGAAATACTACTAAGCAAGATCTGTGACCCCCTCCAATGACAACTCCATGTAAAAGAAATAGGTCTTATTCATATAAAGTTTTAGAACTAGAACCGGACTCTACCACCATATACCTATCACGGGACTACTTCCCTCTAGGGATTATAAGACTATAACAATGAAATGAGTTGTAAAACTTGGCTTTTGGACATATAATTTTATTGTAGGATCTTACAATCAACAGTTATAAGGTGTTATTTCCGCACGATAGTGAAATAACCCCTTAAAAACCGATTAAAATTTTTTTAAATTGTATTAAAAGTTTGATATGTGTTTTAAGGCAAAAATTTCATACAAATTTTGAGTAAAAAACAATTAAAATCTATTTTTATTTTCTGAGTAGGGAAATAATCCTTTTTAAAAAATTTAACACATAATAGTTCCGTTTCTACACTTTTTGGGTAAAGTTTGTGAATATTTGAGAAAGAATTAATTTCTCTCATAAAAATATAAAAGCACGGGAAGACAAAATACCAAATGTTAATAAAGAGTAAAACGTCAGGTTGTCCGCCGGGAAGGTATACTACGGCAGCGTAAATGTTCTTGTGGAAGAAGCTCTTGTGTCAACTGAATCTTAAATGGAAGCAAATGCAAATCCTTGTTTAAAATTGTTGCCAAAGTTGTTCTTTGAAGACCAAGCACCTGAGCACGGCGTCGAATTGAGGTTGATGGATTGTTTTGAACACTTTCTTGAGCAGCAGTATTGTTTTCAGCCGATCTTGCAGTACTTTGTTGTCCATGCTTGGGCCTATCACCTACAAACCATCTTTCCTCGAAATCATTCACTTCACGATAAATAGTGCTTTTTGTTGGCACGTTGTTTCTCCCAAAAATTTCAAGTAACTTTCTCATCGTCACTGTAATCGATGATTGATTTTGATAAAATGTGTTAACGATCAAAACACGTTGGTTTATCGAATATTTTTCCATAATACATTTGCCACGTGTCTACTTTACGACTGGCAAATATGAACTGTCCAGACTAATTTTTACCAAAATTGCGGCAAAACAAAGTAGTATAACTTCCCGGCGGACACCCTGTATTTTGATTGTCATAGTTTGTGCCACTTAAAAAAAAACAATACTAACACTTATAAGTCATTGCCGTAAGGCAAAAAAGTCTTCAGTAAGAAAAAACGCATTTTAAATTTTTGATTGGCTTTAAATCAATTTTTTTCTCTCTTCCGTTTAGTATCAATAATTTAAGTCTAGCACAACTGCTTCTAATCGAAATCATCAGCTCTTTAGGAAAAAAGTCTATGAAATACACCAAATAAATAATTTTTAATTTACATTTTTGTCTAACGCCAAAGAATTGCTTGTAGTATTTTGCATGAGATGATTTTTTTTAAACAAACCCTTTTATTTAATTAAATATACTTCTTTTACAACATTTTTTTTTAAATTCTCTAAATAAACACCACTTTGTTAATTTGCCTTTTTTTATTTTGCTTATGCTTTAACAGCTGTTTGATAATTTACACAATTTGCACAAAAGAAAAAGTCTGGTTTGTTTTGTTCAACAAGAACATGAAGAATTTTTATTTTCTCAAAAACGCTGTCATTTACACTTAAAGTAATTGAACTTGGGTTATCACTTGTCGACTAAATTCGCAATTTGACCACTTTTCGGCGGTCTGCGACCTTTTTTGCGTGCCTTTTTAAACTATTCCAATTTCGCGACTTTTTAAATTTTGACGACTTGTTGCGACTTTTCCACCTTTATTAAAAAATAATCGTCAAAATGTAGCGCAACGGTATCGTTGTCATAAATCTTAAAGCATTCAACAAATTAAGGGCCAAACAAAAGACACAAGATGTTTGGCAGCAACAACGAGTTGTTTGTATGGATATTAAAATTTTTTAAAGGCCAAATAAACGACACAAGCAACTAAACAACAACAAGAAAAAGTATAAAGCATGTTTGTGTGAATATCAAACATTTTAAAACATGCTCCAAACTTTTTTCATTTATTTGTGCAACAGTTTGTGAGGTTTATTTTGCCCTTTAATATTCAGACACATTTTAATATTCCCATTCTATACTTTTTCTCATATGTTTGTGCAAACATTTGTGTGGTTTATTTGGCCCTTTGTTCTTCGTTTGACAATGTAATTTTACAAATTTTGTTACACATCGAAATTAATAAATGATTGACAGCTTTTCAGAGAATTTCTACAAATATAATACTTTTTGTAAAAGAGAACTTACTTTCTTACTTGTTTAACGGCCAACTTCACCAAGTGTGGTTATAATTAACTGCCAGTTATAACTGTCAAAGCAAATTGTTAACTAGAAGTTAAAGTAATAGTTAGTTTTAAATGAACTTGTTGAAATTGACCGTTAGAGATATTTTTTTTTTGTAATTTTTTCTTTTGAAGCTTACAATTGTACACAGAAAAAATAGAAAATCGACTTCAATTAAACAATTCGTTCAGACAATTAAATATTTAACTAATTTTGCACTTGCAAAGGAATTAATCATATCAATTAACGGATTTGTATTTTCGAGTCATGGGACACAAATTTAGTCAATTAAAAAATTAATTGTATAAACAAAAAATACACCACATATACACAAACATTTAATTGTATGGGTTTTGATTAAAAAAATTAATTGCAGCAAACAAAAAATTAATTGAATAATTAATGTACACCAATTAATTATTTAATTGAATAGTTTTTTGCAAAAATTTTTTCTGTGTAATAAATCGAAATTAAATTCTTAACTGTTCTTTAATTCAAAATAAAAAAAAGTTGTAATTGAAATTGCCTTTACCGGAAATCGAAATCTTAATTTGTTTTATACACAAATTTTAAACATAAATTCAATTCTTTCTTTTTAAATATTAAATGAATTTTTAAAAAACAACTTAAAAATTTTTTTTTACAAAAATTAATGCAAAACGGAAGTTGCACTTTTAGTTTATTGTTTTATTTATGGTTTTCGTATTTTTATAGAAAACCTGTAGGTGTATAGTAAACAAAAAATACAACAAATATTAAAACAAATGAAACATTTTAACATTTCAGTAACAAATTCGACAAGAAGGTTACCAGTGTGGGTTTATTTGATGTTTTTTTTCATACAATTTAACAAATTTAAGTCAATAGAGAAACAAAACAAAATTGAAAATAAACAAGAAAACCTTAGAAATCAAAACTAAATAACGCCTTTGTAAGAAATACCAGTTTAATGAGACTTTTTCAAAAAAAAGTTAAGGATTTGTTATAACGAATTTAAAGAAATAAAGTTGGATAAATTTTAACTAAAAAATCTTTTTATTGAATAGTTACTCCTCTTATTTATCCTCAATTGAGTCGAATTTGTTACTTTTACATGAATACATTTAACATTAAAATTTGGCTCATCTTTTAATATTTCAAAAATAAATTCGGATTTCAAAAATAAATTTTCAAGCGTTGCTTCAGCTTGACGAGCCATTGTTTGGTATGCAAAAGAACAAAATAATTCTGTTGTATCCTTTGGTGCGGATGAAATACGTGTGGCATAACAATCCACATTAAAACCAACAATAGCAAGTAAAATGCGGTTTATTATATGACAACGCTGTTACACTCCGCCCTCCTGACTAACCATTGTTATGTGTGGACAAGAACAAAACGCTGGCAAAATTAACGACAAACAATTGTTCACATTCTTAGATGTGGACGAAAACATATGGCCCTACAACTCATTTAAAAAACAATAAAAACTGCAGCAATGTTTGACACAGCGTTTAAAAACTGCCGTCAAAGTAGAAAACCTGCCATTTCTTCTTCTACTTCTTCAATTGTCTTTGGCAAAAAAAAAACTGCTGCTTTAACTTCTGATTCATTAAATGCAAACAGTCGCTGTCAAACCAACTCATAAAGTGAAAAGTTTTACACAAATTTTCGTTTTTGACAGTTTTCAATTTCAAGTGCAGTTTTTTAAGCCATGGGTAGACATGGTACAAATGTTTGAACAACACTGTTTAAACAGGAACAAAACATCGACAACATCCGTTTTCACAATACAAATTCATGTGAGCAATAAAATTGTTTGTTTTGTTTAAAAATAGCGATGTCTAGTCACGACGGGTTGTCATTGATGCCAGCCAGACCTTGTTGTGTAACTTCCTGTTTTCACGAGCTATAAATTTACTAGCATTTACACTAAAATCATGTTAGTGCTAGATCACACACGTCAAGTATGACTCGGCAAGTCTTGAGTTTTTAGGAGAGAGGGGAAAAGAAATGGCATTCTCTTTTCCCTTCTCTTCTAAAAGCTCAAGACTTTACGGCAAAAATTTTGAAGAGTGTGAACCAGTACTTAGTGTTGGATTTAGATTGCTGATGTTATTGTTTTGTAAGTGTTTTACCAGCATTGTTAAAGGTACTCTTACAAGACGCGTATTTCGCAGTGCACTTCTCAAATTTTCCACTGCAAAATGCAAACATGTCGTGTAAAATTTAATAAAATGGCTTCTATAAATGTCAGCTCGAATTAGCAGCGAAAAATTTTTCAATTAATTTTGAACTGACTGACATCTTTCATCAGTTGTATTGCAACCGATTTGTTTGTGGCGGCAACTATTCTTTAAATACAATTAAAAGTGAATAGTAATATAAATCAGTATTAATTTGTTATTATTAATGTTTTTCGCTTATGTCAGATGAAACCAAAAACGAACGTGTGATAGCAAAAGTTCTAAACCTTCTATTTTTGCAAATTTTGCCTGACATGTGCAATTGCATATGGATTTAACATCTGACAAAGCCACTGCATAGTACATGTCGTGTAAAACTACTTTAAACAATCTGTCTTAAATGTTCTTTCATAACATAACTTTTCACCATCATTTCACGTCTCGTGAAGACGGGGTATTAACTAATATTTCAGCATGGACAAAGCATCTACAAGAGCAAATAAAACAGGAAATTTCATGACTACGCATTTAATTGTTGGTTGTTCGGACCAAAAAGCAATGTCTTGATAAGGCGGGTGTAGGGATTTAAGAGTTGCCAGGTTGCCTGGTAATTTAATGTACAAAAGAAATTCATGGGCATTAAAAATAAGTTTGAATTAATTTACTAATTTGTTTTTTTTTTAGTAATTTTATTCAAAATGATGAAATTATTTTAAAATAATTTCACAATATCTTAAAATCAATAGAATTTAACTGGTTTATCTTAAACTGACCTTTTTTGGAAAATTTTAAAATGAAAGTTTCTGGCTTGTTTTGTTTTTAATCATTTGATTTCATTATTAATTAGCGTTTATTTTAAGCCGCCATTTGTCATAAGACCTTAAAAGTAAACTTAGTTTAAATTTCGTAGAAAAAAAATCTATAAAGCTTTTAATATTTATTGATGAGTTTTTAAATTTCACATCTTTGGTCTTACAAAAAAAAAAAAAACAAGTAAAATAAAAAAAATAATTGTGAAGAAATTTCCTAAGTAGAGTGACTAATTTAATTCATCATTAATTCATAAGTTTAAAAGTTTTAAATTTTTTTAATGAAAACTAGTTTTTTTTTTAAATAATTTTGTTTTTAATACCTACTAAATTAAAACAAGTTTTATTGCAAAGAGAAAACAACGCTGCAGCATTGGGCAGAACTTAACCACTAGTTTAAGCTTTGAAAAATTGGTAGTTATAAACTACTTAATTAAAGCGTTAAACTGATATAAAAATCTTGATATATAACAACAAGAAAGCTGTACCGAATCTTTAATACCCTCAATATTTTAAGTGCGGGCTTTTTATGGTATCTTTTCATCGTCAGCTCATTATTGGCTTGGCGCATATATTCTGGTGAAATTACCATGATAAGTTTAAGCTTGACGTCACAGTAGCATAATTCGTTGCTTTATTAACAAACAAAAAATCATGATCTGTTTCAGAAATTTTATATGGCTTATTAAAGTGATTTTCAGGAGGGGATTTTATATCGTTAATTATAAATCTTTCATCATAAAATTCGGTACAGTGATTTCTATTATTAAAAACCTTAATTAGACCAAATTCCAATGCTGTTAAGCAAATTTTGTAAATTGCTTTTCCGAAGGCCACTTTTTATGGGACCTGTGGTAAATTATTGACCGATTATCACAAAATTACATGGTGTTAATTTTTTTTAGCCAAACAAGGTTAAACTGGGCCAAATTTTACTAAAATATCTATATTTGTTACGTCCTTAGTTGCATTTAAATGATTCCCCAATGTGGACTTTAAGGAAAGCTTTTGGTAAATAATGAACCCATCCTCACGAAATTTGGCAGTGTTAATTCTTATTTTATCTTTAAGACTGTGACAGATTAAATTCTACTAAAATAGCGTTATTCGTAAGGCTGAATCCACACCAACAAAAGATAAAACATCAGACAACAAAACATTAGTTCTTTTTAAACAACCCACAACCAACAAAACAACCGCAAAACTGTCTTTTTGACTAAAGCCGGCTATTCACTACGAGTCGTACAATTTGTCAAAAAAAATCGTGTGTGCTCATTGAGTAGGATAGTGTGGCTTAAAAATTGAATTATGTGACAGATTTTTTTGACAAGTCTGTCCGACTTGCAAATGTTTATGAAAATTTTCATAAAATTATATAGCTGAGTCATTTGAGTTGGCATCATTTTTTATGTCGGATAGAATTCCATCAGACTTTCGTGTGAATGAATCGTACGATTGTGTAGCATAGTGAATCCCCGCCTTAACTGCGACAAAACATTTGTCTTAAAAGACAATCGGCAATCAGACAGTAATGCGAGAGTGTTTTTATCTCTTTCCGTTTTTTTTTGACTTGTCTTATGGTGATTTCTTTTCTACAAAAAAATGTGCCTTTTTTTTAAAAAACAAATTCAATTTGGTGTCTTTTTCTTAAAAATGTTGCTCCCGAAAAAGGTGGCTTGTTTTATCCTAAAAAAACTCATGCTTTTCGGAAGCAAAATGTTTAAGAAATAGACACCAAATTGCATTTTTTTTTAAAAAAGGCACATTTTTTGTAGAAAAGAAAACACCATTAATTGGTCTGGCACGCTACTACCCAGCGTTAAAACTCAGGCCTGCTTAAAATTTTTTTGATTAAATTACCATTCTTATCTAATTGCTAAATAATGCATTATAGAAAATACAGAATCCACACTCCCTTCTATGAGAAGGGAGCAGAGAGAAGGAGTGAAATTTTTGGTTTTGTTTTTTTTTTGCACAAGCAAAAGTAAACGAATTATTTTTTTGATCCCGTTACCATTCTTATAGATCTGCTAAAGAAGCAAAAAAAGAAATGTGTATGTAAATGAGCATCCAAAAGAAGGAGTACAGAGGCCTTCTAGAAGGCATACGTACTCCTTCTTTTTCTCGCTAGGGAGTTTCGTTTCAATTTGCTTCTGTGTGAGCAACCAATGTTTTGTCGCAGTAAGTCAAAAAGACAGTTTTGCGGTTGTTTTTTTTTATGTGGGTTCTCATCAGAACTAATGTTCTGTTGTCGTATTAGTCAAAAAAAAAAAACTGAGGGCTAATTCTGGCAGACGTGATCGAAAACTTTTTCGATATTCTTTCAGTCAATACTGAACGAATCGAAATTATTTTTTTTAGTGTTGTGAAAACTTAAATAAATGCTCTTCCACACGCAAGAATAATTTCGATCCCTTCAGTATTGACAGAAAGAAATTGAAATAAAAATGCTTTTAAATCGAAAAAGTATTCGATCACGAATGCCAGAATTAGCACCCTGCTTCTACTTCTGGATGAATATTAAAAAAGTATCACAGTTTATGACAAACTAAGTATACCCTCATTTAGCACTAGTGGTGGAGGGTATAAAAATGCAAGTACAAAATTAAGGAAATTTGTATTAACTACAAAACGTATAAAACGCATGCTCTCCTTGTCCGTCGCTCATTGCAATTAGGTTTTGTGGCATAAAACCTAAGTGCGAAGGAAGAAAACACAAAAAATTGTCGGTGTCCGCAATTCGTCCAAGTTTCTGACTGCAAAACCAAAATTATGTAAAAATGCATATTTTAATGATTTTGATATTGCATATCCTTTTTTTCCAACCAAATATTCACCACACACAAAGCCAAAATAGCGGGAATCAGTAACACACGATCTCCCTGACATGCTGGCATTTAGAATGAATGTGGGCTTCTGTCAAATAAATAATTGTGAAACTGTAGTGTCAGTATTGACTGTTTCACAGTATTGCCAGCATGCGATAACAAAATGGACAAGACGTGATAGCCCAATTTTTATTTCAAATTCGAATTCAGCGCTCCCAGATTCGTTAAAAAACATGCTTCGTTTCTGCAGTCAAATTTTTTTTTTCCAAATTTGTAGACCAGTGTTTTTTCTCAAGTATCTAATAAAGTATTTTCTGTTTACTTACGATACACGTGTGCCAAAAAATCTTTAAATAAACAATCAATAACTATTTATATTTGCGTTCGCTCCATTGACGTTTAACTTTTTTCAACTCTATTTTTTTTATTTTTTTTCTTCTTTGTTCTGTTATTTTGTTGGTCTACCACGAAAATCTGTATTTGTGTTTCATGTAAAACTCAAAAAATTATTTATGAGTGTCTGATTTATTCATAATTATGTTTTTTTTAGGCTTTTATGTCGATTTAATTGTTTATATTTATTTATTCAAAACGGCAAATGTGCGATTTAAAGTTAAAGAAGAAGAAAAAAAAATATTAAGTAAATAAATAAACAAGTACTCGTGTTGTATTTTTGTTTAATAACAGAAGGTGGAGAATGAACATTTTACACTAACAAAGAAAATAATTGTACGCCAAAGAATTTCCGTTGATTTCCGTTTATATGCAGAAGAATACCTCTGCTTTTAAGAAATATTATTTAAATTAATTTTAAAATGAAAGGGGTCGAAATTTAAAATAAGGAAAAATAAAAATTTTAAATTATTTTTTGCACAATGGGAATTTTTTTTTAAGAAAAATTTAGTTTTTTCGACAATATTTAAATAGCAATATCTGTTGCGTATGAAAAGAATAATTTTTCTTTATTCCCCAGTAAAAACTTCGCTTCCTTTTTCAAAATGAACAATTTCTCTCACTCATTATTTAGTTGCTTTCTTCTACACCTGCTTCTATAACAACTTCTGTAACTACTTATTTCAGGATTTATGTAGGTAAAAAATAATGACTTACTGTTGAATGCGTTCATTTTGGGACATTCCTTGTAAATTTCATTGATAATGCTTTTAAGTTTTTCTGATTACTTAACACATTATTTTGTAGGCGAAGTTTTTACTGGGTCTTTAATCGCTTGCAGGGGTTCAAATATCAGATAAAGTTTAGTTAGGTGGATGTCCAAGATAAGTCATGTGACTCTTTACTTTTATAAGAGAATCGTTTTTAAAGACTACAATAAAATTAATTTTTTTTTTAATTATACGTGACGTATTTCATTCAGTCATTTATTCTAAAAATAGACAAATTTAAATATTTATTTTTAAATGAGGAAGGAGTATGGGCACTTGCGTTACATTTCCTTTTGAAACTCTTTAACAAATTCACCAATGTTCACGTCTACCATAAAACAACAACAATTTCTCCATATAAAAACCTAATGACGTCCGTTAAAGAATTACGCATGATGTAAACGTAGTAATTCTGTCAATAATTTGAATAATGACAGCAAAACAATTTAAAATGGAAACTCTTCCGTTTTGCATAATAAAGCGCCAAAAAGAACAAACAATATGCAGTAATAATAATAATAATAATTCATTGAAAAAATAAAGAAAGAAAAGTTAAAAATAAATTCAATTCAGTTACAACATTTTAAAAATAATGAAACCCCAGCTCGTACTTTTTTTGTATGGAAACAAAAATGGTTGTGGTTTTAAACTGGAAAAAGAAAAAAAAAAAAATAAAGTGACTGTGACGTTGCTTTAGTGAATAATGGACAGACATTTCTTAAATTTACCTGGAAAAAATCAAAGTTTGAAGTAAAACAAGTTTATTGATTCTTTAAAAGTATAATTTCAAAGCAGTGTTGCCGTTCTGAAATTAAAGTATCACTTTTGACCCATTTTCATGCCAATGACACTTTTTCTGGCCCTTTTTTCATTTATCCCTTTGTGTCATTTAAACAAAATTTATGACACTTTTTGAACCCCTTTGAAAATAAGTACAAGTTCCTATACTTCCTACGAAAGTTCTCATGCTTTTTGTGAACATGCATATAATAATTGGTAGCATGTCATAACGGCTAAAGTCATAGTGACAAACGGACACTATTTAGAAATAAAATTAAAATAGAAACTTGTAAGCCCATGCTTTTCTCTCTCAATTTGCTCGAATCGGAGCTGGAAGAAGGGACTCCAAGTGAAGAATTAATTACAAAATATACAGGCAGAATAAGTATTTCTAAAAAGCGATAAACATTATCAAAGGTTTTTTAAAAAATATAATAATATGACAAATATTGATATGTACCTGTGAATAGTTTTTTTAGTTTTTACATTGATTTATAATACAACTACTTATATTTTTGTCTAATGTATATAATTAATACATACCAATAAACTTTACCCTATTTAACTTTAAAATACCCTCTTTTAACCCTTTATTTTCTTAAATACCCTTTTTATGACACTCTTTAAAAATTTTCAACGGCAACCCTGTTTCAAAATAAAATATATTAAACAGTGGGTTTGTTAAGTGGTACCTAAAAGTGGTAAACTAATAAAGGGTATAATTAACGGGTTTAAAATGGGTTAAAGCTAATTCCCAGAAACTCTTAAATGCATTTCTAAAAGTTTAAAGCCAATTGGTTAAATTGACCACAGTATGCTCAAAAATTATTTTTAAAAACTGTTTTGTTGGAGGTGCCCATATTGAAAAAATGTTTATCTCCCTTTAGTCCAATTTTTATGGCAATTCGATGACTTCAAATAAAAATGTAATTAAATTATATAAAATAATAATCCGTTTAACTTTCGAATATAAGAAAATTTAAAAGTCAAGCCTTTTCACCGCCCAATTAAAGAAGTCATAATGAAAATTATGTCATGGTCATTTTGAAGCCCATTGTTAAGCCCTAACTGTTTGTATACCCACGCCACAATAGTAGAGAAGGTATAATGCGTTTGTGCTGATGTTTGCAAAACCTTAAAACATTAGTCTTAGACCCACCTAAAAGATCGACTTAGAATTACTTAAGTCGATCTAGTGATGTCCATCCGTCCAGCAGGCTGGTTGTTCATGTAAACCTTGTGGGTAATTTTGTGATCTAATTGTCACAAGGTCTATTGAAAATGGTGGCAATCGCTCAATAATTTCACATAGTTCCAATACAAACTTCTTTCCGGAATAGAATTTGTATGCCTATAAATCATATTATTGTGTTGGTATTAGGATTAAATTTGGTCTAAACTTATTATCCTGCAATCTTAATAATCATACCAAACTTTGTTGAAACAGGTCCATATTTGACCAAAGCTCGTCTACAAATACTACCCCGAAAATATGTTTTATGTCATAAACTTCTTATAAATGTTTGTGTTGACATACAATTTGGCGACGATAGCTACCATTTGTTGGTAGGTCTAGAACTTAATATAGTTCATATATAAATCCCCTTGCAAAAAGTTCTTAAAATCAAATATATCTCATATTTGTTTGTTCCCTAAGCTAATCCTGCGAAGCTCTACGCTTGCCTGCAGGAGATCAGAGTCTCTGGCTTGAATCGAACCCGCAATCCCCGCACTGATAAGCCAGCTAACTCCCAGCTAGCCTACCGTGCACAAAGATCTTTTACATGAAACTTACTTAACCTTATAAAAAAATTTTTTTAAGCTGGTCCATAGTTGGAAATGGGTCGCAAATAGGACACACTCTCGAAAATGTATCTCTAAATTCCGTGGCGTAGGGATTTAAATAATCGGGTATGACCGACTATACTTTCTTATTTGTTTTATTTTTCATAAAGTTTAATAAGCCTGTATTACGAATTTTGTATGGGCGTTGCTACAAAAAAAAAAAAAAAACTGTATAAAAACTTTTTTTTTCCAAATAAACCAAAGTTTTTAAAACAAGATCTCTCTATAATTGGTGCCTAGTATTTTTCTTCATTGCCATAAATGAACAAGAGAAAAACCCACGCTTTGAGGTTAAATGGCGTCTAGAGAACAATCACATGCATGAATTCAAGCATGTAGATACATGAATACATATCAGTGTTGCCAATTTAGCAATTTTTCATTTTGTTTAACTATGAAAAAAAAAAAAACAATTTAGACATAAGAAATGTCTTTTATTTTAAAGTTATTTTTGTTTGGAATAATTTCCTTTGGATTTTTAAGAAAAGTTAAGAAAAAAATTTTATAGTTGAGATGGGGTTGAATTATATTTTGTCCAGACAATTTTCAACTGAGTAGAAAAAAGGTCGAATTGTGTTTAACAAATTATGTGCATGTAAAATTAAATTATGATTAATAAACTTTTTTCATCCATTATTAACACACAGGCTTATGAAAATAATTTAAAATATGTAGTTTGACACCAAAAAACAAAGCAAAATTTAATCTTTCGCTAAAGTATACCTCAGTGACAAATTACGTTATCGGGCGCATGGCTTTATGCTATGGTCACACTTGGGGTTTGAAATTGGTTTAAGCACCTTGAACATGATTAAGCTTTAATCAAATCAAAATCTAGATAATCACCCTTATCATGAATTCCACATGTGAAAATTTCCGAATGAAATTCTTAATTCACATGGATTTTAATTTCGTATCATGAATTCCCTGTGAATAAAATAACATACCTGATTTAAAAAACCTTTTTCAATATATTCGGAGTTGTAAACAAAAAACAATTAATGTATTTAAGAAAACTGTGTTTTTGGAAATTTATGGAATTATTTCCATATTTGAATTAAATATCTCTAATTTGCTAAGAGCGGTATGATAGCACAGTCTAATTTTTATTAAAAATTGCGAACATGGCTTAAAAAAAAAAAATTTGTTAACAAACCCTAAAATTTATTTGAAATCGCTAAACGTGCTAAAAGAACAGAGTGTCGAAAAACAACAAAAACACAAATTGCAAAAATAGCGCAAATTCGCGAAAAGTTTTAATATTTCAAACAAGCCATAAAATTTATAAAAAGTTTTTAAAACTTTAAGAAATGGCAATAATTCGGTTCAATTTTTATATAAGCGGAAATTCGCAAAAATTTGCAAACAGCGGCATGGTCTACTATTTATTAAAAATCGTTGAAGCTGTAAAGAATCACAGGAAAAAATCACTTTAATCGGGAACATGGCTAAAATTCGCGAAAAATTTAAAACTTGTAAAAAATTCGCGAAAAGTTTTAAAATTTCAAACAAGCCATAAAACGAATTAAAAGTTCAAAAATCTATAAGGAATGGCAAAAATTCGGTAAAAATTGTAAAATTAGCGGAAATTCGCAAAAATGTTCAAACAGCGGCATTATGGCAAAGGGTACTATTTATTGTAAATCGTTAAAGCTGTAAATAATCAGAAAAATTAACAAATCGCTTCTACCGCGAACATTTCTAAAATTCGCGAAAAATTACAAAATTTGAAACAAACCCTAAAACTTATTTGGGATCGCTAAATGAAATAAATTAAATTTGTGCATTTGAAACGTTTTTTTTTTATTTTTTAATAAAAACTTACATTTTCTTCTTTTTCCGACAGACAACTCTTTGTGAATTATTTTCTTTATAAGTTGTAAAAATATTTCACATGTGAGCTGTTAACAATCGTGTGTAAAATAATAAATTCACAAATTATTTTTTTTCGCAGTTTAAAAATATAAACATTCGGAAATTTCGACAACAAATTTTATTCATGATACCAACTGTTCACACGTTCGGAAATTTACATGTGAAATTTTATTCATGATAAGGGTGAATAAATCATGTGATTTGGTAATCACTTCAAATTGACTTGATTACAAATAAATCATCTCAATAATCACATAGAATCCTCTGAACATACTGAACTGAACTGAGTATAATGTACCATCGGCCACAATGAACGTACCTCTCACGTGTACAACCGTCCACGATTTCTTTTTAATGTTAGTTAATAGTCCATTAATTTTCACAATTTCATCATTAATATGTTAAAAATAATCTTTCGATAACTTTATTAATGTGTTTTTTTTAATCAATTTTTAATACTTTAAAGAAATATTAAATTGTTGGTTGTGTTTTTTTCTAAGTCAACTGTCATCTTAATCATCTCAAATGTAATGTGAACGGCTTTGATGAAATTAATCAAAATTTTACTTAAACGCGTTCAAAACCCCAAGTGTGAACATGGTATTATACTGTATTCTTTCGTTCTTGGTCCGGACAACATGGGTGAATCCCCCATTAGAAATTCTTGTCTTATCACTTTTAGAGCATTTTTGTTTTATATCAAGAGTTGGCAACAATGACACAGATATAAATAAAGATACAACTATTTTACCTAGCAATACGCGTTCAAACCACACAACAACAAAAACTAGACAGATGTTTAGAATTTATAATGAAATTATAAAAAAAATGTTTAAACAAAAAAACTTGGCTTCTTGTGGAATTTTTTTTTATAAATATTTAAAAAAAAAATTTATATTTTCAGCAAAAAATGTGAACATTAAAAAAATCTAAACAAATTTCAGTACATGATATTTTTAAAAAATAAAAACAAATCAAAAAATCTTTCAAAATAAGGTAAAATAAAGTATTAAAAATTCTATCATTATGGTGGTTACGTCGACGCGCAGTCATTTAGTGACACCCCAACCAGTAACAAATAATACAACCTCAACTGTGTACAGATCGAAATTGATCTATCCACGCACCACAATACACCATGTCAATCAGGTAAATGAACAAAATATTAAAAAAAAAAAAAATCATTTTCCTTTTACGATCTTCAACTTGTTGTTATTTTTCCATTTTATTTGAACTTAATTGACCTTTTATGGTTTCGTGCAGGCAGCCATGTAATTGATTTTTGGGTTGCATTATTGAAAATATTTTGAGAAGTTTTGTAGAATTTAACGAGAATTTACTTCATCACAAGTCATTAGTAAGAGTTAGACAGAACATTTTAGGGTTTTTATAACATGTCGTAGAAGTCATTAGTTTACAAGAAGTGGAAATGGTGGCAGTCAGAGTTTTTAGACGAAAAAAATATTACAATGAATTTCTAACTAAAAGATTTGAAAATAAGTTTTAAAACCAAAAAGAAATAAAATTCTAATTGAAAAAAAATCAACATTCCTTTCACACAATCAGTTTTTTTTGGAAATAAATTAGTAAATATACAAACATAATCACGTATAAACCATTCTTAAAGGAGTATTCAAAGGTAAAGTGGGCATTTTCACTACTTAATAATTTATAACAAATTAACCTGCAAACAATTACATTCTTTACATATTGTTTACTTGATGTAAATAATAAAAAATTTTGTAAATTATCAACACTCATTGAATTTATAACTTTTTTTTAACACATAGGTAATAAAATTAATTGTTTACCTATTATCTACACCATGTCAATATTATAAAAAAACAGAATTAATAACTTTGTAATACTTCACTTAACACAAAATTCTTATTTATTTAAAAATTTAATGTAATGTAAAATTTATTAATGAAAAATACATCATTTACATATTGTTTTCACTAAGTAAATAATTAAAAATTCAGTGAGTTTATAAATATTTGGTAATTAATTGAAAATCTTTAATAAAATTGTTAAAAAAAATAATTTTGTACCTATTGTTTACATGATGTAAACAATACAAAATAAAGAATTTTTAATTTTGTATTACTTTCTTTTGATCAAACAGCAGTTTGATTGAAAAATTGAAATTGTTTACATAGTGTAAAATATAAAAAAAACATTAATAAATATAAATAACATTCGTATTTACTATACCACGTTTTATAGAAGTCAGAATTTATAACTTTTTAATACTCCACTTTAAATAAAACTCTTATTTATTAAAAAATTCATACAAGACATTTTATGCAATGTACAATTTATGGCTTAAAAATACATTATTTACATATTGTTTTCGCTTTGTAAATAATTAAAAATAAATAAACTATCAATTACATATTATTTATATGATCTTAAATATTAATGCCTGTATTCATTAAAATATTTTAATTTGTTGAATACGGTAGTTTAAAATATAATTGCTTTACTTTGACTGAGTTTACACTATGTAAATAATATAAAATTGAGTAGGCTAAATAAATACTTA
This sequence comes from Pollenia labialis, assembly GCA_949318255.1. NCBI lineage: Eukaryota > Metazoa > Arthropoda > Insecta > Diptera > Polleniidae > Pollenia > Pollenia labialis. The sequence goes on from OX439140.1 coordinate 132,807,700, forward strand.
ATAACACAATACAAAAAATTATATAGCAGTTCAAATAATAGTTGTTTACCTATTCTTTACATACTGATAATAAACTAAAATTCGCAGTTAACAGTCCTTGAAGTACTTTTCATCGGTCAAAAAAGTAAAAAGTTGTTTAAAAATTACCTGTAATACACACTATTTGCATGACATATAATGTTAAAGTATAAAACCTACATTATTTACACAATGTTAATACTTTGCAAATAACAAAAAATAAAGTGAGTTAATGGATTTTTAACAGTTATTAATAAAACAATTTTTAAGAACTAACTGGCATACACATTATTTGCATGACGTTTAATGCAAAAATATAAACAATACATTATTTACATAATGTTAACACTTTGTAAATAACTAAAAAATAAAGTGAGTTTATGCATATTTTATAATGTAATGAACATATATAATTTTATAGTGGCTGCTATGGTTCCTTTTGGAAACAAGGTGCCACAAAATTTATAATTAGTCAGCCATAAAAATAATAGTTTACCAACTATCTATTTTGTGTTAAGAATATAAACATTAGAATATTAAACTTTGCTATACTTTCTAATGGACAAAATATTGCAATTCTTAAAGAAATTTAAATATTTACATACTTTAAACATGATGTAATATATATAAATTATGTATAAAATTTGATTAAACAAAAAAAATTTTGCAATAAGTTTTTTTAACTTTTCGTATAAATATAACATTTTATTCAATTTTTCCATAATCTTTACATAATGTAAATAATATGGTTGTCAGAGTTTTGACTAAAAATTTGCAAAATTACAATTTTTAAAAGGGCATGTAAATAATTAAATTATTTGGAACTTGGCTGTTAATTGATGATTTACATTTGTAAACATTAAATAAAGAGTTTTTCATATCTCTCATTAGCATCTCGATTTGTGGTGGGAGGGTGTTGCAGAGTTTTAATTTTGAATTTAAAATTTTTTACAGAAATGTTAATAATTCAATTACTTATTTATACCAGATTATTGATAGAACTTTTTAAAAAAGCAAAATAATGTAAAATTGACATGGAACCTAAATTATTTTAATATGTTTTTGTTTAGTGATTTCGCTTACATTATTATTTTTTACATGTACTTCACGTGATGTAGATAAAGTTAAATATTTTAATTTATATACACATTTACTATGATATTCAAAAATATTTAATATGAAAAGATATTTAATTGTATACATCAGAGTTTAAAAAACTGCAGTTTGTTCCACTTCTTCATTTGTCATTCGCCAAAAAAAAAATTTTGTTTCTACTTCTGATTCATTAAATGTAAACATTCGCTTACAACTCAACTCAAAAAAAAAAGTTGTACACAAATTTTCGTTTATTGTTCCGCAGTTTTTGGTTTCGACTGTAGTTTTTTTACACCCTGGCTTACATATGCTTACATTGTGTAAATAACGTAAATATGTTTTTTGAACACCCACATTAGTTGCCATTTTATGATTGACCATGACTAACATTCTTTTTTTTAATTGTAAATAAAAAAATCTAAAAAGAAATTCAATTGTTTACATGGTATAAAATATGTAAATTATCAATTTTATACTTAAATGATTGATGTATATTTTTAAATTCAATTTAGCGGTAAGTCAAAATTTGCATTTCTTACATATTATTTACATAATATTAATGGTGTAAATATATGGAAATTTTAGCATATGTGACCTTCTCCGAGAAAAGGGACCTTGTGTGTGAAAGTGAAGTTTTGAGAAAAAGGCATCTTATCTTATTTTACACCCTTTTAGGCACCAGAATCCACTCTTAAGTCCAAACCCGTTTTTTGACACACTAGGTCCCTTTTCTCGGAGAATGTCACATATGTAACTTTGTAAAGATGCTCAGGTTAAAAAAATATTAAATTTCCAAAAAAAATTAATTATTTGCATTTGTATAATTTTTATAGTTCTAAATTTACGAGTTTAATTGCAATTTATTGATAAGTCATAAATATCAATGCTTCATTATTTCTTCAATTTTTTCAATTTAATTGTTTACAATTACTTAGCAGAAAAATACTCCAGGACAGTGAAATCTCACATCGGAAGACGCGAAAACAAATGCAGCAAATCTTGTAAGATGGAGATGCTATATGCAAGCCATATGCTCCCAAAGTGGGTAATGGAGAAAAAAACTGTGTAAAATATCTAAATTGTAATATTTATATGGAACTTAATTGGTTTTACACGGATTTTTGATTACAATTAAGCGATTTGGCTTAAATACCTTAACTTGTGTATTTTTTACATAACGTAAATAATGTAAAATTAATTTTTTTATTAAAATTTTTCTTTGAAATTCTGCTGAAATTCGAATTAAATTAAGATATTGGAGTATTTTCTTTTGTTGACATCCTGTAAACAATGTTATTTTATATAGTTTTACATTAGTTCCTTAAGTTTAAATTTATTAATAAGTCAGAAATATCCTTGTTTACACATTACATGTTTACATGTTGTGAATAATGTAAAATTCTTTAATATAATTACAATTTTATTTTGTGTGGCTTCATTTAATAAAAAAAAAATTGTATTTCAAATAAACTTTAATTGTTGACATAACGTAAACAATTATGTAATAAGCAGAAAAAAAAACATTTTACAATTTTTTTCTAAAAGTTGCTTTAATTTTTAAAAATTTCTTTATGGTTTTTTGTCTATCCGCGTTTTTTTCCAATAATGCGCTTTTACCACCCATTTTAGAAACTTTTTGATGTGTGTAGACACATGTTTTGTTTAATTTTTCTTCTTTTTCTTCTTCTTGTTTTTTTTTTCATTTCTGTGTATATTTAGTGTGTTTAGTATGCTCCAATATGTCATTTAAAAATAAATTTGAAGAAAAATTTTACTCAATGGAGCCATAAATATTTTCTTTCTTAAGTTTATTTCAAGACGCTGCTGTTGTCATTTTCAGTCTTTGCCAGTTGAATGCAAAATTTTTGTAAAACTCAGGGTTTTTCTTTTTGAAAATATTTTTAAAAAAAGCGTAAGACTAAAAATATGTTATTTTTTACAGTAAAACCCCATAAATAGGGACCAAGTTTATAAATCTATGTATATAATTTTTTTTTAAAATTTCTATTATGACATTTTTGCTGGCGTAGTTGGTTAGACTTTGTGTAATTTGCAGGTAAAATCTGCATACCAACTTGTTTAAGTCATGCCTGTTTCCCAAGGCTAACACTTTGAGTTCTTTGTAGGCAGAGAGTGTGTAGCGGCTTATTTAACTCGCAGGCCTTTTTTCAATATTCGACTACGAAAATTCAAAGTCATGCGTGTTTTCCAAGCAAAAAATCATAATGAAAATCCAATTTAAGAAATCGAAATCATGACTTTTTCTTCTTTAAAAAAAAATCGTCAACAATAAATATCCAGTACCAGTTTTTACGAATTTTCTTAACTAATTCTTTTATGTTAGAATAAAAAGGTCGAATAAAAATAAACTTTAATAATAATTTTCAAAAAGTTTTTACCGTTTTCATTTTAAGCACTCGGCTTACTTTAAAATTTATTGTGCGAGGTCTGTGATATTTTCTTTTTAATTTTTTTTGTGCATTTTCGTTTCTGCATTTCATTTCTTTTTTTGTTCGGTTTTAAAAATGTTTTTTTTTTGACAATTTTTTATTGATTTATTTAAAATCTTCAATTCTTAAAAAAGAAAATTTTTTGTTTTTAGAAATGAAAATTCTTTTATCAACTGCCTGTTTTTCGAAAATGAAAACAACATTTCGTTTGAGAAAAAATATTGAAAATAAAAACAAATTTTCGTATTTAATTGCTGTTTTCAATATAATTTCTCAAACGAAATTTTGCTTTCATTAAGATTCATTGATTAGCTAAACTTTTTAGGTCTGTTTTATACGAATTTTTTGTGTGAAATCTCAAACTTTTTAAATGAAATATTTAAATTTGTTTTTTGTCTTTGCGTAAATTGTTAGAATAGAAAATTTTTGTTATTTATAAAATAAAAAAATAACTACAAATCTGCACGTTATTTAAAAATACACATACATACTTATAAACAATGTTGTTTAAAGAAAAATGTTTTATAAATTTTAAAATCTTTTCTAAAAAGTCTCCTTGTTAAAGACCTTTTAATATTGTTTATGTTTCAAATGTATGATTAAAAAAAAAAATATTTTTCAAATTTTGGGTAAAACATGAAAAAAACATTATGACAGTCATGACTTTAAGTTTTTGTAGGCAAAGGGTGCAAGAAAGTCATGCGCAATAAACAACCCTTTCTACATCATTCACTTGCATACAAAAAAGGGGTCAAAGATTTCACTGAGCCAAGAAGTATGCGAAAGTAAGGTTAGGGTCAATGGGCAGACGTCAAGAGGACGGCTTACTTGGTCTTTGCACTGAAAAAGCCCGGCTTCAACGCTTCGCAATTGGAAAATCCGAATTTGACAGTATTGAAATAATTCCAATATCTTAAAAATTTGACAAAAAATTACAATAAAAAAGTTGGAAATTTTTTTTTAAAAATCACTAACATCCGACATTTTATTTCAACAACCGCTATAATTAGAAAAAAAACGCTTAAATTGAAAATGATTGCAAAAAATTCATAAAGTTTTTCGATTATTTTGATAACAAATAACAAAATGAAGAAAAAACTTATTTTTTCTAAATATCGCTAAAATCGCTATAAATAAAAAAACGCTCAAATCTAGATGATTGCAAATAATTAATAAAGAGTTTTAATTATTTTGTTTATTTGTAAATAAATGAAAAAAAACGTCTATATTGTAAAAATCGTAAAAATCTGAAATTTTATTTCAACAATCGCTATAATTAGAAAAAAACGCTAAAATTAAAATGTTTGCAAAAAATTAATACAGACTTTTAATTACCTTGATAACAAATTAAAAAACTTGTTTTTTGAAAAATCACTAACATCGCTATAATTTAAAAAACGCTACAATCTAGATTATTGCAAATAATTTAAAAAGAGTTTTAATTGTTTTGATTACAAATTACTAAATGAAAAAAACCTCTATTATGTAAAAATCGCTAAAATTGAAAATGATGGTAAAAATCAATAACGAGTTTTTTATTTAATTTTTTATAGTATTTTTTTTTTGGAAAAATTCTTAAAATTTTAAACTTGATTTCAACATCGCTATAATTCGAAAAAAAAATGCTTAAATCTAAAATGATTGCAAAAAAAAATAATAAAGAGCTTTCATTGATTGCAAATATGGGAATAAACGTTTTTTTTTAAATCGCTAAAATATTCTTTAAATAATCGCTATAATTAAAAAAAGCGTAAATTTAAAATTATTGAAAAAAATGAGAAAGATTTTCGATTATTTTGATCACAAATAACAAAATTAAAAAAAACCGTATTACTGAATCGCTTAAATTGAAAATTTTGTTTCAATAATCGCTATATTCAGAAAAAAACGCTAATATAAAAAATGTTTACCAAAATTAGTAAAAGTTTTTGATTCTTTATAACTCTGCAAGTAGCAATAATAATTACATATGAAAAATCGCTTTCATCTCAATTTCATCAAATCAATTAAAGTGAAATCAATAACAGTTTTTGAATAAAATCTATAAAAATTAAAAACATCCCGAAATTAAATTAAAAATCAGTAAAAACTAGAAAAATCGTTAAATTTTAAAAAAGTATTAAAATCGTTTAATAAAAAGCACAAAATTTAAAATGTTTGTAACAGAGAATACAACTGTTTAATCATATTATAAATTTACAAACAAAAACATGAGTAAAACGCTTTTTTAAAAAATCGCCTAAATGAAAATATAATAAATATGAACCACAAAAACTGCAAAACTACAGAAAAATATAAAAATTTGTAAATAAAAGCAGTTACAAATTAAAAGAGCCCGAACATAATTAGAAAACGTTTAAATCAAACAAACAACAACCGCTTACTTGAAGCAAAAAACTAGCGACATGAATCAAATATGAAAATTTCATAAAAAGCGATTAAAATACATTAAAATCTGAGATTAATAAAAATTGCAAAACACTGTTTATAAAAGCACTTAAACGAATAAATAAATTATTTTCACAGAAAATGGACAAAGTTGAAAAAAATCCTGAACTCAAAACATTTACAAATAAAAACAATCTAGAAAAAAACGCTAGAATAAGAAAAGTAGTAAAAATCGTCGAATTAAATCGCTATCATTAGAAATACTTAAAGTCTAAATTGATCAAAAATTAATTGATAATAAAATAGCGCTAGCTGTAATTCACAATTAATTGAATGAATTCCTTCCATTTTTTTTTATGTAAAGAATTTATTAATTCAATAAAATACTTAAATAAAATATAAAAATAGTCATACAATTTTATAGTCCTATAAAATATAACGATTTAATTAACATACAAATAATAAACAAAAACACAAGCACTCATTGTACAATTTGCCTGATCGTGTATTATTTGTGTTCAACGAGAACTTTTCATATCAATTTAATTAAAATAGTCTTGCCACAAAACACCCAACAAAAAGATTAAAAATTACGATCGGAGATAGAAAACTTTGTAGCGTTTATGCGACATTTTGCTTGTTTTAACACACTAACTGTCTGACTGACTTTAAAAATGCCTTTTGCACTTCTAGAGCTCCAAACTCTGCCTGCATATTCCAAAGCATTTAAATGACAGTCTTGTTTCAAGATAAACTGAAGAATGATAGATAAACTCACTGACAGTTAAACAAACTTGCGCTGTGTTGTGCCAGTGCATTTTAAGTGACAAACTAACGATTTAAATGCGGTGCATTTTTTTTTACCAGCTCAAGACGACAATTTGTGGCTTAATGAACGTTTAAATTCATTCATAAATTTATTTATATATTTTTTTTTTATACAAAAATGTTTGTAAAAAGTGTGAAAAGTCTGCTGCAAGTGTGAAGAGTTAAATAAATTGATCTCTAAGGTCATTTAGGCGATAAAAAAATAAATGTTGAAATTTTTATGGGATGTTTTAAAGGAGGAAAGTATTTACGGCTTACAAGTTTTTTTTTAGGAAAACTGTCTTAAAATAATGACTAAAATATCGCAAATTAAAAAATCACTTTATTTCAAACACAAAAAAATAAAAAAGTCGGAAATTTCATAAACTTAACATCGCCTCAGTGCTTAAGAAAAACGACCGATTACAGCCACAATCTCTAAAAAGGAATAATTACTAGAAACAAAAATCGACTAAACCTTAAAAAACTACCAAATTAGAAAAAGTCAGTTAATATACAATAAAAAAAAAACGCCCAAAACAGAATAATCGCTACTTTTACTTTAAAATAACATTTTTTAGTAAATTGCAAACATTAAAAAGAAAACTATTTAAAATTTTTTTAAGATCGTCAAAATTAAATAAAACCCAAAACTTACATTTACAACAAGAAACCAATTTAGTTTAAAAAACTGGAAACAGAATAATGCTACTTGTACTACATACGACATGTTTCTCTAAATCGCCAATATAATAAAAAAGCATAAATTCACTAGTTTCGTATAAAAACCGCTTAGAACGGAATTATCGCAAAAATGCTAAAAAAAAACCGAAAGTTTTAAATTAAAAAGACCATTTTTTTTTGAACAAAAACTTTAAGAACAGAATAATCGCTATTTTTACTACATAAGACACATTTTTTTAAATACTTTAAAAACCCCCAAAATGATAAATCAAAAAAAAAACTTAAATTTTAAATAACAAAGAATCACTAATTTCGTTTAAAATAACGCTTATAACAGAATAAACGCTACTTGCAAAAGTAAAAAAAATATTCTTTAAAAATCGCCAAAATAAGATAAAACCCTAAACCTGCAAATTGCAAAAAGTCTACAAGTTTGTATAAAAAAACTACTAGAAACAGAATAATCGCTACGTTTTCTTTATTAAACACATTTTAAAAAAAAATTAAAAATCACAAAAATTTACTATTAAAATCGCTATAATGCTAAAAAAGAAAATTACAAAAATTCGTTAATTTTGTATAAAAGCTGCTAGAAACAGAATTCGCTACTTTTATTTTAAAGAACACATTTTTTAAAAAATTTGAAATATCAATAAAAAAAAATACACCTTAAAATCGCCAAGTTAATAAGAAAAAGCCCGTAAATTTCAAATAACAAAGAGTCACAAATTTTGTATAAAAAATGCTAAAAAGACTAATTTAAAAAAAACATGAAAAATACATTCATAATCGCTACAATGATAAAAAAAAAACCGAAAGTTTCGTATTATAAAAAGTCACTAATTTTTTTTATCAAAGACCGCTTGAAACAACATAACCCCTCCTTTTTTGCTATAATAGACTTATTTTTTTTAAATTTGCAATAATTACAAAAAAAATACGTTAAAATCACACAAAATTAAGAAAAATAAAAAAAAACAGCTTTTTCTAAAAACAATCAAATTATTTATTTAAAAAAAAGCAAAAAAAATTAAAAAAAAAATTTAAAAAAAAATTTTTGATATCTTAAGTCTAGCGCTTTTCCAGACTTTAACGTTTTTTCTTCAAGGCAAATTGTCAGGATTTTTAATTTAAAATATTCAAAAATAAATAAAACCGTTAATATAATTTAAAAAAGTCTCTAAAATATAAAAGCACTAATGCAAAATTTAAATCATAAAAAAATTTAATTTAAACAAAAAATTCTTTAATGGAAAAAACGCTTAAAATGGAAAAAAAAATTTAAATATCCGAAGGTAAAAATTTACAAAATTAAAAAAATATGTCAAATAAGACAATTCAGAAAAAATAATAGCAAAAATTATGTAACCAATAACATTTTAGATTTTTGTTTTTTGATGAAAATCGATAAGTTTTCATCATCTCTAAAAATCTCTTAGTGCCGGTTCACACACGTCAAGTTTGACTCGTCAAGTCTTGAGTTTTTAGGAGAAACGGGAAAAGAAATGGCCTTTTCTTTTCCCTTCTCTCCTAAAAGTTCAAGACTTGACGAGCCAAACTTGACGTGTATGAACCGGCACTTATTTCTGGGAAGAACCATTACGAAATAAGAGCAAAAGCAATTTCAAACGAAATCCTAGACTTGAAGCAAAAATATTTAAAAAAAACTTTCTCCTGTAAAATTTTATTTTTGTTGGTTACATAATTTTTGCTATAAGGGCTCGATATGTGTTTACAATTAAAAAAAAAGACTGAAGTCCAATAAAATTGTTTAAAAGTGAATATTTGTCGATTAAAGAATTAACTTCACACAGAAGATTTCCAAAAAATAAATATTAAAAAAAAAATTGGCTAAATAAGAAAAATATTTAAATATAAATCGCCAACTTTACCAAAAAGAACAAAATCAAAACCAAAAAAATTTAGTGCTTTCATCATCTGAGAAAATTTACAAAAAATGCTACCTAAAAAGAAAAATTTACTTATTTAATAAAAAAACATAAAGACAAAGAAACGAAGCTAATCAAGCTGAGTGTTTTCGGTTTATCTAAGAAACTAAGCCAAAAAGTGATAATGAAAGTCTGTCTAATCTTATTAAAATGAAAAGAATTTTTTATAAAACTTTTATTTTAATTACGAAATAATTCTATTAACTGTTTTAAGTTTTCAATTTAAAATGCACATTCAAATTTTAACAAACCATTTTAAAAATCTACAATTTAAAGCTGGCAATACCATCACAAACTCATTGAAATCTTCAACTCATTTTTATTCCCATTCTCACTCTTCTGCAGAAAAGCAACAAACCCTATTCAGCCATTGAAACCGTTATAAACAAACAGGTTTTGAGAGAAACTTAAAAACAAAAAAGCAACATATGCAACGAAATCATTCGCTCAAATATTTAGATACTTTTACTACAAACATGGCTGCCAGATACATTTTTTTATCGTTCCCAAATTAAAAAAATTTCCCCAAAATATACCCTCTAAAAAGGAGCAGCAAAAAAATGGGACGTTCAAAAAATCCTTAATATTATTAATGTGTGAATACCATCTGCTGGGCAAACACTTTTTGTCATACAAACTTCCTGTGTTGTTGGTGGTACACCGAAAATCCAAGCTTAAACAACTTATATCGTTTTTGATTGGAATAAAAAAAATGACAAAAAGTCTGTTGCGATTTCACACTACTAAGAAGCAGCAGAGAACCAAATACCATTGAAGTGACTTTTTTAATTTAAGTTAATTAAAATGATTGAATAACTTCGCATTATCCCTTATAACTAAGCAGGTTGTAAATGAATAATTAAAATCATTTTTTTAAAGAAAAAATTCGCCAACAATGTTCTTAGTGCTTCTGTTATTCCCTTACTTGGAATCAGGTTGTATTGCAATGATTTTGAAATGTGTTTACGATCATTCCCGAAATATAACCGAACAAAGAAATTAAATTTGTATAACGCAATCAGTCATCAACTTGTTGTTTAGCAGGGAGGAAAAAGGTAGTGCTTCCAAGTGGGAATTCGCCATGTAAAAATTACGCCTGTTGTAAGCAGGTTTTTAAGGGGGTATTGTGATTCTTGCCCTGACAAAACTGCTTACCAGTAAGCTCCATTTTTTACTGATCCCATGGGATCATATTCAGCATTTGCAATAATTATAAAATGATATTTTAATTTAATCCATTGCTCAAGAATTGTCTTTACAGCCGCACCATATGCTTACATACGTCTTTTCGAAACTTTTATATTTATATACTCTAATATTTGAGAATTCAAAAGCCCCTTTAAAGTTAATGCTGCGCAAATGTTGCAGAAACAATGGTAAAGCTCCTTTATTATAAAACTCAGCTCTGTAAGGAATATATTTTGGAGCATGTTAGCAACACAAATGTAGAGGAATGACTAGCATACGTTGTTTTTCTGGATATTAATTTAAAAGCAATTTTACTTTTTCAAATCTGAAAAGCAAGGCGAATTCGTAACAATGCCCTGTTTCTAAAAACTGCAAGTTACAAATCTAACAGTTAAAAACATTACAAAAAGCAAAAATTTTACAATTTTTGTTTCAAATGTATTTTACTTGTAGATTTGTAATTTGTAGTTTTAAGAAACAGGGCCCAGGTAATCTCGGTACTACAACTCGTACCAAAAACCACAAGCAATTTTTTTTGTAAAATCATTGTAAAATGTCGAAAACCGAAGCAAAACAGAAACACAGGTTATAAACACAATTTTGTCACCCAACGAAGAGGTTTATGCAGGGCTTTTAAGATCACCCGTAATGAATTCGCCTTGATAAAAAGGAAATCTACCTATTTTAATACATGCCCCCAAAAATCCTATTTTTTTTATTTTATATCCCCATTGATAAGCCCAAATGAAAATTTGTATCCTTTTCAACAACAAAATTTCCCCTTATTTGGGGTTCAAACCAAAAATCTGGCAGCCTTATATTCTTGTTCTATAAGATACTTTTTTTTAAATTTTTTTCAATTGTTGATTTGTTTTTTATTTTGGTGGTAAAATCTCTAAAAGCATTAAGGTTTTCTTTTCAATATATGAAAACAAATAAATTGTTTTTAGAAGAAATATAATGATTTCGGAGAGAAAAAAGAGCAGAAAGATTGCAGAGAATATGAGAATAAACTAAAAAGACTAAAAAGCGGAAAAAAGACTTTTATAAACAAAAATGGTTATTTATAAACTCACCCGCTCAAAATAAATAATTTAACGCTAAAATAATGAGAGATTTAGTCAGAGTATACAAGGACTGCAATCATAAATTAACATTTATTTTAACTAAATTTTTAAAATAAAGAAATTAAGGGGGTAATTTTGTTATTCACTTCACCTTGCGTTGAGAAAATTTTCATATAAAATTTTGTGAATTTTCAAATATTGTAAAAATATGTACAAGTTTCCATATTCCTTACGAAAGTTCTTACAAGTTTTGCGAACATAGTACATATACAAATAGGTAGCAAGTCATAACATCTAGTGTCAAAGTGTCCACGGACACTATTTACACACAAACTTAAAATAGAAACTTGTGAGCCCATGCTTTTCCCTCTCAATTTGCTCGAATCGGAGCTGGAAGAATGGACTCCAAGTGTAGAATTAATTACAAAATATACAGGCAGAATAAGTTTTTCTAAAAAGTGATAAACATTATCAAAGCAACAAATACTAAACGAATGGTGTGAATATTTTCATGTTTTTTCATTGCTTGATGTATAACAGCATCACAAAAAGAGGTTGTAAAGAAAGCAATAGAAAAAAGAAATAATCCTACACAGAGCAAATTCAAAAGCAATTTATGAAAAGACTGCAAAAGTGAATGTATTCAATCTGCTCTCTGACTCAGAAGACGACCTGATTTGGCAAGCTCATCTGTTACTTTGTTACCCGTGCAGTCCGTATGACCTGGTATCGATATAAGTGTCCGCAATCTCATTAAATATATCCGACATGTCGTTGTCCATATATTGGTCGAAATAGCTTTTTAAGCAGTCAGGATTTTGCTATTAAATTTTAGCCAGATTAGTTCATTACTAGTCGAACAACCAAAAAATAAAAATTCTACACATCATTCTACTTTATTTAAAAAAAAAAAAACAAAAAACGTAGTAGAATGTAATGGATGTTTCGCTTTTCTCCAGCTCGGTAGCAAACGTTCTCATTTAGCGTCTTCCATCGGACTCTACTGGGAGCTGTTCTTTTTAAATCGTTCTACACTGCGGTAGAAAGGTCATCTATTATTGCAGTGCTGCATGATGCTTTAAGGTGTCCGAGATGGCGGAAGCCTTGGAGGGTTTGTCTCTTTAGGATATAATGTTTGTTTGATTGCTGGTTCGTACTATTGGATTGTAGTTATGTTGGTATTTGAGAAGAAACACCGTCTTAGACATCGGCTAATAAATATCTGTAGAATTTAATTTGTAAACTGTTAATTGTTTTTTGATCCAGTTATGCAAAGCCAAAGTAATATATGAGAAAATAGTGGTGACGTGTGAGGCTTTAAATATTTGTTAAGTGTGTCAATAGCTGTAGGTGCGAAATATAGTATTGTTGAAATTCAGGATAATCTAATTGAATTCATATGAGCTCACTCACATTGCTGCATGTGTTTTTCATTCCCTGGTTAACTTTCAAAATAGTCAAGGATTTATTGTTTGCTTCACGTTCACACATTTACGTTAATTGGCCGTCTACACTTCAATTCAGTATTCGTTTGTTACAGCGACACTTTAGTTATTGTTTAGTGATTTGAATTTAGGTTCAAATGGAATTGTACACGCCTCTACCTACATATTACACTTTTTGTATAAATTTTATTTCACAGAGAAGATTTTGGGGAAAAACTTTACCTCAAACTATATGAAAACTTTTCTGTAAATATAAATTTATTTGTATTTGTTTAATAATTTTGCGTCTTTAATTTACTTGATTTAACATTAATAAATATTTTTGTTTCTTTTTTCTAGGTAAGTCATCTAAAATGAATCAAACGTTGCATTGAACTGAATAGTAAGTCCATCAACTTAAAGAATATAGAGCAAAGTTAAAGTCTAACCACCATATTAAAAACAAATATTTTTGAATAGGAAATTTGTTCAATTAAACTTTTATAAATCAAAAATATTTTATATGAATATGGTGGTAAAACTGTATGTACGTTAAGCCCTTATAAAATACCATTCTTGCAAAACTACGAAAGCCAAAAAAAAAAAAAAAAATGCAGGTCAAATAATTGGGGGATTCACAGGGTGTGCTATCAAGTCATATCGTCATAATGCCCTAAATAATTTTTTACAATTGTTTAAAATAAATGTTGTTGTGTTTCAAACAAAAAAAAAAATTTTAATGCTGTGTTCATTGATACGTCATAACTGTACGGTAGAAATCTAAATTATAAGCGATAGCCCACAGAAGTCATATATATTTCTTGTAATTATTTTAAGACATATGACTTTACAACGTTATGACTACCTTGTGAATAACCCAAATATAAATTTTTAGTTTTAAAAGTCCAAGCTTTTTAAACATATAAGAAAACTAGGCGGAAAACTTTAACTAGTTTACACGGTAATACATTGTATTACGACATTATGTAGAATGAGAAAAATCATACCATGTAAAAGCAAAATGTATTGAGTAAGAGAGAATACGAACACAAAATCTGACAAGCGGTCGGTAAATGATTTTTTTCTAAACCATTTTAGAAACTCATGTATTTTTATCACACAAGAGTTGTATTTTAACAGAGTATATTTAAGGTGGTAGCATTTTTATACAATTACAAAAACAACTAAAATCAACTCAGGAAATTTTCATGTTGTTTTTGTAAAAATTGTAAAACTGCAACCATCTGATTTTTTTTATTATTTTTGATTTTACCTGTACCATCCGTGTAAACATGAAACATACATACAACAGATTTTTATTTTTTTCTTTTAAACACGGAGAGAATTTCATAATATTTTGATTCTACAAAGTCTTAATACATTGTATTACCGTGTAAACTGGCCTTAATACAACAACCTGTGCTAGGGCAGTGTGTTTTTAATAACAATAATTCAAAATGGCTAAGTCGTTTAAAAATACTAAATTAAATACAACTTTTTTTTAAGCTTACCGTCAATGTGTGAGTTAAATAACTTTGACAACCAGTTTAACTTAACGGTTTTATAAGTTTAAATTAAAAGCTGCTATATACAAATCGGCTGCATAGTTAACGTAATAGAAATGCCACTTTTTTATTTAAGAAGCTTTAGAAAGGTCTTCAAAATTCAAAAAACTTTTGAACCACCCGGTTTTTCAATAGAGTGTCTGTATTTTAAGAAGTACATTCTTGAAAATTATACGTTTTTTTATACAAATCAAGGTAAAAGTTTTGGACGTTTTACAGTTATAACTGTAGAATCCCGATAATTCGCAATCGCAAGGGACCGGCAATTTCTTACGAATTATACCGGGTTCCGATTTAGCGGGGTCTGGATTTAACGGGGTTAAAATTAAATTATTACGAATTAACGGGGTTTTTCAATTGATTTACTAAAAAGATAAAAAATACATAAAAAACATCTTAAGAAAATAAACACACACACACAAGCAAAAACATAAACCCACCCAAAAAATAACAGTAAACAAAAAATCGTTCTTTCCATGTTTCTGTTGTTTTAGTTAGCAAACAATAACGATTTATAAGAGGTAAAGAAAATTTTATTTGAAAAAAAAATTACGAATTAGAAAGGGCAAAATGTATTGAAAGTTTACGAATTAACGAGATTTTTTCAAGGGACCGACAGTTTATTACTAATTATCGGTAATTACGATTTATCGGGGTACGAATTATAGAAGATTTTACAACCTTTTAAACTCCCCGTTGTCTTAAAATAAGGTATTCGAAAGGCCTTACAACCGTATTCATAAACAATTTTAAATTTATTAAAGGTTTATTGAACAAAATTTCCATACAAAAACCGGGTTATAAACATTAGCCCCCATATTCATAAACGATTATCAAATTTTACAAACGTTTATTAAGGATACTTTTCATAGTAAATTTGTTCTTGAAACCTTAATTAAATTTAAAAAATTTTTATGAATACAGGCATTAATTACTGTAAAAATTAATTATGAATATGGAGTAACGCCCGTCTTAATAAACGATTATTTACTTTAACAAACGTTTATTAAGGCAAATTGTCATACAAAATTTGTTTTGTAAACCTTTATTGAATTTAAAGCATATTTATAAATACGGGCGTTTAGCTTTTAACTACAATTTGTTTTATACAAATTTTTAGCGTTTTAAAGGCCATCAAATTTGACAACATATTGTACTACCCGGTTCTAAAAAATAGCGGTTTTAGAAATGAGTTTTGAAGAAGCATAGTTTTTTTTACCTCAAACTCAAGTTTAGTTCGTACAAATCGGTAAATTATGTAGTTTAGAACTTCGCCTTACATTGATTGATATGGTGTAGATTTGCCAAGGCGAATTCGCCAGAAAGTGGGGTCAGGTTAACAAATTGCTTTTTTCGGTGGTCAAGTCTTCAAAACTTGTATAGAAACTAAAGGTTTCTTTGTTAACAAAACTTTTTTTTTAATAGCAATATTTTTGACAAAACCCCGACAACAGCAGCATTTTTGTAGTTTTGACTTTACCTTCTAGTGAATTCGCCTTGTAGATTTCCTTGCATACCTTTCTAAAAATTCCCTCTTTCAAAGTTCTGCTCCTACAAAATAAAAGCACATGCAAATAAACAAAACAAAGCAAAACATGTTTATTTTGAGAGTAAAAAGTACAACAACAAAAACAACATCAACTTGAAATTAAAACAATAAGTTGGGTTGAAGCAACAGCATAAATGAAATGTATCTGCGAACGAAATAAAAAAAAAAAACGTATCTACATGTGCAAAGCAGAACAGCAGATACAATTTTGTTATTTCAGCTTTAAGTTTGTTTTGTTGTTGTTGTTGCTTTTTTGTTTTTGTTTTTGTTTTTTTTAACATTTGCTTTGGTTTTTTCATAATATTTCATTAATTTAGTTTGCTGAATGCGTTTGAGTAGTAAAGTTGTAGTTGAAAGGCTTTAAAAGTACGAAAAATGCGCTTAGAAAGGTGAAATATGAAAAAAATTAATTTCAAAGCTGTTAAATTAAGAAAAGTGTAAATAACCAATAAAATCCCAAAAAGAAGATATTTACGAAAAAAAATTAATAAAAAAAAAAAAAAATTAAATAAAGCGCGGTAAAAAGTGAATGAAATTCTTTTTAAATTGTAGAAAGAAAAATTAAGTTTGAAGTTAAAGAAAAGAAATTTTAGCATGTTTTATCTAAAAGTTTTAAAAAAAGAAGAAAATATAAAAGAAATTTAAAAGAGTCAAGTCAAGTGATTTAAGTTTAGTTTTTATCCACATCTTCAACTTGAAGAATCTTTAAGATTTAATTGTAAATCTTAAACAAATAAAGGAAATAATTAAAATGATTAAAAAGTGAAAAAGCAACAAAAGGTAACAAGGAAACATAATTAACCATTAAATACTTACCGATAATAAGTTAAGGTTAAAAACAGAAAGTATCTATGAAATTTTTAAAAAAAAAACATGTATCTTTATAGCATCTCAAAAAACTAATTGGAAGCAAAATATCTGTTTTTAAAAATCAAAATTAATTTTTTAAGCTTCGTTCACAATCAGAGCAACAATTGGGTTTTTCTTTTATCTTATTTCTTCCCCAAGTTTTTCATATATTTTCGTTTCATTTTTCCAACAAAAATGTTACTTAAGTTTTTTTTTAAAAAGTTTACGGCGTTTTCTTTCCTGAGTAAAATTCTGCATTTATTCTGCCTTTAACATTTTTTTATGTTCTTTTCTGAAATACATGTGTTATTTTAAAAGTGTAAAGCGTTCTTCTCTGATGATGTTGCCTTTAAAATTAAAAAAATGCTACAATAATATGTACGGTAAGTTACTGTTACTCTCTGTAAAACACTTCAATTTAGTACGTAATTTTTCATTCTTTGTAGAAAACACTTTAAAAACGTGTGTAATATTTGAAACACCTTGCTTCAATTGTGAATCCATCTTAAGGTCATAACATCAACTGAGATGTACTTTTTAAACCGGTCTAACGATGTTCGTTCGTCCGATTAGAGATAAATTGATAAAATTTCGTACGTTCGTATTATTTCAAATGAAACTGTCGAGTATATAATTTTACATAGCGCCCATACAGCCTTCTTTCCGGAAAAGTGTCGGCCAAGCTTTTACAATCGCACAACTGGAAAGCACAAAACGCCAGAGCTATTTTGTAGAGTTGTGAAACTCGTAAGTTTTGCTTGCGATCTGCTATGGTTTCGTAAAAATATTCAAGTACTCTTGAGCTTACGTTTGCGATTTAAAGTCGCTAAACATCTTGCGATTAACAGAAAACATATTAAGCGACTTCAAGTCAAATGCAGTCGGAAATGTTAAGCGTTTTGCGATTGTAAGAACGGGCCTAATTTTTTGTGCCCATTAACAATCCAATTAGCTTGGTATATAGATTATATTTGGCCCAAAAATATTTTATTGCACCCTAAATCATCGTATAAAATTTTATTAGAATCGGTAAGTGGTCCTCGAAGTACGAGGCCTACAAAAGGAAATATTTTTTTAAGCTTTCAACACAGAAAAGTTTTAAAAATTTTTTCGATTTTAATTTCACTCGAATACGATTTTCATTACATTAAAAATATATATCCAAATTTAATTACTCAGGCTGCGTAAGGATTTATTACGTCTTTCTTATTCTAAGCAAAGTTAATTGCTTGACATGTTATTTAAGCTATCAAGGAAGGGTCTTATTGAAAAATTTAAAAGAGATCAAATGTTGTAACTATTAGAGATATTTATGCTTAATTACATATGAATATATACGTACGTACTCATATTATTTCGTGTAAAATCAGATGACATAATTCCGGTGATATACACAAATGTGTCAAGGCAATGCGAATTTTTAATTTTAAACTAATCTTTTGTGAATAAAATTCCATGAATGGGTGATACATTTCGTTTATCAATGCAAGAAGTGAAAATAGTACAAATATAAGTGGCATTACAGAGAAGTTTCCACCGAGCTACAAAATCCGCAATTTTAAACCAAAATTCTTCAAATCTGCATTTTGGCAATTTTGGGGAATAAAATCAGCAAAATGCAGATAAATCTGCACTTCTGGCATCACTGCATGACATAGTGAGGTGATGGTTGGTCGAGAATTGCAAACAAGTCTTATATAAACGCCATCACTAAGATCACATAAGGGGGGGAAAATATCGCTTACATGAATCCTTACCACAGATAAAACTTTGCCCTAGTGGGTCCATGTCTGATCATGAGTCTCAAAAAGGGTAATAATTGCCATTAAATGTAGAGTATCATATAATTGTGCTTGACCGACTAAACGTTCTAACTTGTTTTGATTTAAAAAAAGTCCTCTTTGAATTTCGCAAATAATAAACTTTGCTTTAAAAGAAGAGAAAAAAATTTGCTAAGTATTCTAAAAGTTCCATATTCAATTAAGCTTTTTTAAGTTTTACCCACTGTGCTCTAATATTTAAAATTTTTTTCTTCCGCTTGAAAATAATTAATAACGGTAAATTTCACCAAGTTCAGTTTTCATTAACTATCAGTTATAACTGTCATAAACATATTATTAACTGGAAGTTAAAGTAATAGTTAGTTTTAACTGAACTTGCTGAAATTGGCCGTAAAAATTTTCTTTTTTAAAATGTTCAATTTCTTAAAAAAATAATATTAAAAAATTAATATTACAAAGAAACAAAAAGCTTTTCCGAATTCTTTTATTATAAAAAAACAAGTTTAAAAAGAATCATTTAAGTAAAAAAAATTTCTAATTAAAAAAAAACAATTCCAATAAAAAAATCACTTACCTTTGATATCGTTTTCGCAATCTTATTGTTTAAACAATTCAAATCTGTAAAATAATTAAATAAAATAATAATTGATTATTAGAAAATCATTAAGAACTTATAAAAATTATAATAAATAATTTCCTTTGTAAAAAATTACAATATGTAATTAAATTATTATGGGGGTTTTACCCCCGTTTAAATGTTTTGAAAAAATGTCGGTTTTTTCTTACAAAATGTTTTTTCTGCTTTGTTTTTTTTTCTAAATCTCTCTATCTGTATCAACTTTTAAAAACTAAAGTTTTAATAACAAAAACAAAACCAAAAAAAAATTTGTAATCTACAATTAAAAATAAATAAATAAATAACAAAAAACAAATTGTTATAAATTTTGTATGTGTCAGTTTGATTAGTGCTTTACACACAGTTGTCCTCAATTTGAGTTTTTAAGGGTCTTCAGTACAGACTTTTATTTCTGTTAAAATCGTTAAATCCAAAAAAAAAAAAATAAAACTAAAAAAGAAAAAAATTTGACTGCACAATGGGGTATTTGAATTTTTTGAAAATAAATATGCAGGTTCAATATGATTATGTCACAGTTAGAGTTGGTATAAAGGTCGAACATGAAGATCTCAAAGGTGCCATTAACTCAAATTCAAAACATCATTAAATGTAATATTTCTTAAATATTAAATAATTTTTATTCCGATGCTGGCGGCAAATTATTCAACCAAAACAGCTTGTTATTTCCATCAAGCGTGGGAAAGTTGATAGGATCGAACCTGTTTCGTCTGTGTACCGTAATTTATTAGCAAAGCCCGGATTTTTATGCAAATGCATATTTGTTCTCGTAAGTCGGAGATTACCATACACAAAATATCTTTGCGAATCAAGAAATTTGCAGTAAAATGGCATCGATTTATTAGTGCATATTTTTGCATATTTTGCTTTGAATGCATGTTTTTGCATATATTGCTGATATTGCATATTTTTGTTGCATATTTTGAAAAAAACTTGTTTTAATTGCTTTAAAGCACTTTCGCGTGTTGCCGCATTTAAAAAGAATTATTCCTATACAGCGTATAACAACCAAATGGGGTGGGGGGAGGCATAATTGAAAGCAATTATTTATTACGCTGAAAACTTTTGCCAGTTGAAAGATGTTGTAAAAGGATTTAAAAGTGGTGAAATAAGTGAATTCATGTTGCCATACATAATATGTATTTTTGGACCGTAACTTAAGTTAAAAAATTCGTAGCAAACTTGATAAAGATTAAACAAAAATTAAGGATTAAAATTTATTGCTTTAAATCCTTAACTGCTTGCATATTTAATTTTAATTGTTTTCGAAAACAGCGTAATGAAACTATCAGAATTAAATCATGCACCCATCACTTCCGTTTTATTTGGTTTTGAAAAACAGGCAGTAAACTTTTATTTTGAACAAATGTAGGGTCAAATATATCTCTAGAGGCATTTTAAAAAACAAAATCAATAAACATTTGATTCGTATGTAATTGCGATCAGTGAATATGGTTTGACACTTATGATTAACATGTATTCCCACAGTTGCTCAAGCCAGCTTATGCATATTATAGTTGGGCCTTTACAAGTGACATAATTTACACGATTGTCTTAATGTTTCTTTATATATTTGTGTTTTACCTTCCCAGTAAAAAAAATTAGGGTTTTGTGAAGCACTTAGAAAAAAGCGCATAATCGAGCGCTTCAATAAGAGAGCTCTTATACAGCAGTAAATGATAAAGAATAAAATATAAAAAAGCTGCTATTTTAGTGCTCACAAAGAAGAAGGTTTCAAAGCGGAAAAAAATTAAATTATATTATGGTTAACGAAAATGATTAAAAAAATGCATTTGAACAAGAAAAAGCAAAACATAAATTAATATATTATCAAAGTTATTTTCGGGAATACAAAATTTATTATTAATACGATTTCCGTATGACGTGCTAAATTCCCAGTTTTTCATATTTGATAAATACACTGAAATTTATTGTTGAGGGAATGCTAGCTTCTATGCGCATGAATATGTTTATATAGTTAGCTCTTAAAAAAGAACTTTAGGAGTGCTTTGTTGGCATGTTAAAAGAAGTGCTTATTGTCAGCAGAAAATAGTCCCCCAAACCGGGAACACCCCATACAAAAATCAGGCATCCCATCAGCAGTTTTAAAGCGATTTGAGGTATGAATTCATATATAAAACCTGCTCCTTTTGAAGCACATTTTTAACTTTGTATTTTAACTTTTACTTTTGTGGTTACTGTGCCTTGCTTACGTTTATGAGACTGAATTTCAACGTTCTCCATGCTATTTTTTTTTCTTGTTATTTTTAAGTTTTTTTTTATCACTAATAAAAAAAATTCAATATAATTTTAACTGCATATTTTTTAGCGCAAACGCGATTTTAACTGCATAAAAGTCCGGGCCCTGTTTATTAGATTTTACAACAAATATGAGTACCTAATTTATTAAACAAATTTAAAAGAAAACACTTTGAACTTTATATTAAGGCAATTCACAAAGTGTTCTATCATGTTATAATTTTATCAATGTGACGGTAATAAAAAATATTGCAAATACAACCAATATGAAACAATACAACATTTTGTGAATTGCCTAATTTATTTTTCTTAATTAAAATTTTTTTACTGGAAAAAAAGTTTTTTATTAGAAAAAAAGTTTTTTATTGGAAAAAAATATTAAAATTTGTGAAAAAAAATTTTAGTTTTCCATACCTGATTCCTTCTTGTGCTTATATAAAAATACACCTCCGATCAAATTAAATTTCTTAAGGGCCAAATACACTTGTCAAATGCTTGGCCATCAGGCGAATTCACTCGTGTACGTGTGCTGGACATAATAGTTATTTGCCATTATATCTGAATTTTTTGATTTTTCATCCAGCATCGTCGGTGTCACTCATAAAAACACATTTTTACTAATACTACCACAATGCTTGATGAGTATTTTGATTAGTGTATTTGGGTTTTTAGTCATCGTCTAGACTTGCAACTTTTGCTGCAGCAATTCTTGAGTTAATCGGTGGGAGAAGTGAGAATATTGGGGGTGGGTACGCAGTTTCATGTACTCTGCAATTCTGTTTTGTAACTCTCACACATTTCAACTTGAAGTTGGGTGCAGGGGTATTTGTTTTTATATATTAAATTTAAAAAGTAGTAGAAGAAAGACAAGATAAAAATATAAAAACTGCAAGACAAGAATTTCATAATCTGGACACTAATGCAATTTCAAAGCATTATTTTAAAAAATTGCAAGTCTGGACAGGACGATGACTTATCGTTTGAAAAATTTCCAAAAATGGTGAGAGCCACACAAGTGTTAAAATTCTTCACAAAATGTTTGACATTTTATAACAAATTGTTTTCACATTTTGAATTTTTTGTTTGTTTTTCCACTCGGTATTTTAGTGTTAACGGGGCTTTAGTTGTTATTTCTTTAAAAATACCAAATAGTTTGCTGCTTTGCATTTGTTATTTTTTAAAGTAAATTAAAAAAACTTTAAGGCCCAGGCCCATGATGTCGACAAGAACACTTCTTTCGTATATTTCGTATTGAAAACAAAAACAAATTCTAGTTTTTTTATTATTGTTTTCAATATAAATATGCGAAAGAAATGTTCTTGTCAACATCGTGGGCCTGGCAGTACAATATTTAAATTATGCAAAAATTGAAAATTTTTATGTTTGAACTTTAAAAAAATTTCTTGTGATTTAAATATTTTCAATATATCGATAACTTTTTTTTCTCCAATTTGCTGTAATATATTGTGTTATTTAAATTAAATATAATTTAATCTGGGTTTTTACCTCAAACATAGATTTACACGACATTTTAAGTGCTTTTTTTTAAAAGACAACAAAACAAAACAAAAAAAAAATTATTTAAATCACGATTTGTCAAGACTAGAAGTTGTCTGAGTCTGTGGCATTTTTAAAAGTTCATAAATCAATAATCGATCTTAAATATAAGTCTTTTTTAATTTTTTTAACCAAAATAATAATAAAATCAACATTTCGTTTAGCGTTAAAGCGTTAAGCTTTAATTTTTAATTATAAAGTACAAGAGACATTTGTTACGGCTCACAGTGGCTGAAAATTGTATTTTATTGGCCAAAAGTCCAATTTTTGGCTGTCACCGATTTCAAATATTTTAATTTTATTTAAAAGTTAACATATTAAAACTAAGGTATCCACTAGTTTTATGTTGTGCCATGTTGTTAAACACAACTTTTTTTTTTAGTTCAGAAAAAAGTATTTTTTTTTTATATTTAATCTGAAAGAAATTATCATTGCTCAAAAACTATCATCGATAATGCCCTGCTAGCTTTTTTGCTAGATTTGTAGTCTTGTTATCTTTAAAAAAGTAATGTGTGCGACTATTGTGTTATTTATATTTGAGATGTTAAGACATATTTTCTAAACTACTATTTTTTTTGACAAATTTCAACTTTACTAGAATAGAACTTTTGCGGACCAAAAGGGACGATGAAGGTAAAACCACTGATAGAAAGGTGAAAGTGTTTTCTTTAACCCTGTATATACTCCTGTACCCGCTTGGGCCCGCCTGGTTACAACTTTTATAAGGTTAATGAAATTACTCCAAAAAAAAAAATTTTTTTTGTTTGTAATTTTTAAAAACTCAAGAAAAGAAGTTAGTGATATCAAGGTCCAAATTGCAATACTACAGCCATTACAATTAGACTTAGATGGGCAGCAAATCGAAGTTAGCTACCAATTAGTGCTAACAATGATAGATGGAAAAGTAGGCCAGGCTTTGACTCACACGAAGGCTGCATCCAGCTGCATCATATGCCATGCAACATCAAGCCAATTAAACAAAATCATTAGATAATACTGATGCATATGAATTTAGATTATCACTATAAATCAGTTATGATTTGGATTTCTGTCTTCAGGATCAATAAGAAACAACAAACCCAACAAGGAGTTAAGATGTTCAAAAAGGAGAGCTGATAGAGAAAAATTGAGATTCGATTTGAAATCAGCGACCTCAAATTAGTAAGAATTTGCAATCGAATTCCAGACCACACAAAAAAAAAGTCCAAAATTTTTCCCTTGTGTTATTATTTAAATCCAAAAATGACATTTTTAAATAATAAAATAAAATAAAAAAACTCACGCTAAAGTTAAAAAAATCTAAAGTTCCACTTTGCCCTTAAATTCCCCAATAACTACTCAACCGATTTTAATGAAATTTAAAGTGGTGAAAAGTTTAAGAATCTATCGATCGATTAAAAAAAATTTCTCTAAAATATCTCCTTTGGTTCAAAAGTTACAGATTTTTGCCCAATAAAAAACGATTTTCAGCCACTGTGCAGCTGGTATCAAGTGGTTGCGATCAAAATTACTTAATGTGGAGATTTGTAGAGGGAGTGCATTGTATTAATGAAATTTCTTAAGAAATACAATTTAATTAAAAGAAAGAGTTAAATTTCAGGATTATAATTATAGATTTAAATGTTAGTAAGCATTAAGTTTCGGTGTTTATTTAGAAGACGGTAACTTTTGGGTTTGTGGATTTGCTTTTTTTTTTGTAATATCAGTTTGTAGATTTTGTAGTGAATACATAATTGTAAAGTATGGCAATTTAAGAAAACAAATGCGCCTATAATTGGGGAAAAAATTGTATTGCAGCGTATAAAAGTTAGTCAAGACACAAACGACATTCCTCAAATCTCAACATGGGCACAAACCCAGTTCTGGCCAAAGTTTTTCTTGCAATTCAACAAATTAATTAACAAGATTTCGTTTAAATGTTCTAAATTCTTGCTGTTATTTAGTCTGGACACTATAAATGCTTTTGAAAGGGGTGAAAAGAATAACATGTTCTCTTCCCCTCTCACCAATAAACTCCGGCTTTCGGAAATAAAACTTCCACAGTGTGAAACCAGACTTAGCAGATATTTTTTACCCATTGAAATTTCATATTCTGCGTTTTAATTTTAACAAAGTTTAATTGTTTTTTTTTTAATTATTTGTATTTTTTTTTTTTTGTTTAATTTTGTATAATTTTTGTTTTTTTTGCTCAAATAATTGTCTTTTTCCTTTTCATGCAATAATTTCGCATGGTTGGTTAATCATGTCTCTGTATGTTGCTGATGCAATTATTCACCGTTTTTGTGTTTAATTTTGGCTTTAAGCCAAAATTTAAAAAAAAGAAAAATTTTTTTTATTGATATTGTTGGGTAATTTTCATGTTCTTTTTTAACTTAATCACTTTTAAATCAACAATTGTTTAAACAAATTCATGTCATTAAAATGTGAAGACTTAAGTGAATACCCACTCAGAGGTGTGATTAAATTTTGCAAGATTTGCCTTTTATTATAAATGTTTATTACACAATGACTTACACTTTACCAAAAATGTTTTTTCATGGGCTCTGGGGGAAAAACAAATTGAAGAAGCGCCTTGCAATTGATTCTTCTTATAAACATACCGCCGATAAAAACGCTCTGGCTGACCTCAATTTGCAAAGATATGAAAAAAATGACGATGCTACTGGTCCATTAATCTTAATTAAAGGAATTTTCCTTACGAAGCCGAAAAGAATTGTCTCATTGCAACAAAAAAAATACAAAAATTACTCTATTTGTAAAAAACCTAGACCCAACTAAAGACAAAAGGATGAAGAAAGTTCAAGATTTCCTGAGAGTTTAATACTGATTAAGACTGATCGCGTAGTACGTTTATTTCTTTTAGGAGAGAAAGAAAATATTGTATATTAATAGAAATGAACAATTTTTAAAGGGTCATTAATAAAGCCCTTCCTACCTTTTAATTTAAAAAAAATCAAAGTACGTGTAGTGAAGAGTTACTTGAGCACCTGCCGTGTTGGCCAAATCTCAAGGTGAACTTAACAACTGGGTGAATAAACAATGCGTTTACCATCGTCCCTTGTATGTGAGAAAAACCAACCCACACACAGGTAGCAATTTGAGTGTACACTCTGACAAGATTATACACTTGGTCCCGGTTAAGGAGATAGAGCTTTTTATCTCCGCTGCTCTTTATTTTCATCCCGCATTCATCCATTGTCAAGTATCTCCACATTTTATCTCTTACTTCTCCATTCCTCTTTACCTTCTTTATCCTCTTCTCCATGTGTTTAGCCATAAATGTAACATTTGTGTAAAGAGTATCGCTTTGAACGTGAATGAAAGTTAATAGTTTTTCCACTCGAAATTTTTCTTTTCACTATACGGTTTTTAGGGAAAACGGGAACAAATTTTGAGGGAAATTTTTCACGATAGAGCTTAATTTGTCCGCTACCAGTTATCGAAGTTTGAAAGCAAAAGTCCTTCTCCTTTATTTTGTAATTTTTTAATTAAACAACTACATTTAGAGTTGACAAAAAATCAACCAATTGTAGTCGGGACTGTAAGAACAGATAAACTCACTGTTTATTGTTGTTGTTTTTGTTAAAGCTTTGATATTGTTACAGGTAAAACTAAGGTTTATAATTCTTATTCGCTTAACAGTTTTATTTGTAAATTATCTTTAGCTTTTCTAAAATCTTTGGATGCAGTTTCCTGACGATCTGGCCTAAGCAACCAGTGAAATGCGCATAGGAATAGCTTATCCCTTCAACAATAAATTTCAGTTTCTCAATAGTATGAAATGGGAATTTAGCTCATTTAAAAGAAACCTTGTTAATTAATTTTTGAATCCCAAGAAAACCTTTGAAAAAAAGTTTTGCAGTTTAATAATTGATAAGCATTACTTTTGCAATCAGTCCCACTGTACTCTGCTTTATTAATAAAAAATTAAATCTTTAATTTATTAGGTTATTTTTGGGACTCGATTTTGTTAAACTAATTTCTTATAAAATTAAAATCATAGCAACGCCTCTTGTTTAACTTTGAACCTAAATAGATAAATAAAAAAAAACTTCCCTCTGATTCCACACATTGATTAAGCAATTTTTCAGTTATTTCCGGTTTGGCAAACAGGCATCTATTAAATCTATTAACTTGGTTAAGCCGCTAAGTTTAATTAAATTCATACAATAATTTCTATAATTTATTTTTAAACAAACGTAATGTTTTGCCTTTTTCCAATTATTTAAATTAAAAAAATTATTGGCGCATTAAATCAATTTAAACAACAACTTATTGAATTGAATTTCTCTTGTTCTAATTAACCAACAACAACTACTAATTTGACCAATAGTTACTTTCAAAGCAAGAGATAGAGGGAATATTGAATAAGAGAGAGAAAGAGTGAGAGAGAAAAGTGTAAGGAATGGAGAAAAAGTCATACACATCGATGCAAGTGCAAATTAATGATAAATGGCGAACATTTTAGAACAACAACAAAGTATGAATTGATTCTATTCTGAAAAAATAAAAACAAAACTGTTGACTGAATAGATGCAACAAAAAACACATGATTAATTGTCATTTTATAATTGTAGCACGTTTTTGTGTTTAATGACTTTTTCGACATTTTTTTGTTTTTTTTTTTAGAAAAAAACTAATTTGATCATTAATTTGCACTTTAAGGTCACACAGAGATCATTTAAAATGATCACAAGATCAAAAGCGTTTGTTTGTTTGTTTGCTTGTTAAACTTCCAAAACAACCCATTTAAAAAAAAAATTTCCCAAAAAATACATTTTTATTAAAAGTTTAATTATTTTTTCAAGTACTTGTTTTCTAAAAACAACCACTACTTCTTGACTAGATTCTGAGGAAGTCTACTCAAGGAAGTCTACTCAAAATCTAGTAGTCCTAACGACTATGGTTTTCCCGTCTATTCTTAAAAATTCATCCCTGAAAAAAAAGACATTCTCCTAAAAAAAAACTCAAACAATAACACAGGTTAACAAATTTTAAACTTTTTGCCATAACCTCAATAATAAGATGTTCTAAGGCAAGGCGAATTCATAACAAGTAAGTGCAACTCTACAACTACAAAAAGCCCCATGTATGTATTTTGTTTTTGCAATTTAATGGTTAGCTGTCAAATTTTTTTTATTGCAAATTAAAATTATCACTTTTTTATAAAATAAATTATTAAATTCTTTTCAATAATTCGCAGTTTTGAAATTTTTTTATTATAAAAATAATATTTTTAGCACTTTTCAATCAACTTCTTCTCAAAACAAAATCATATTTTGACGTTTCACCTTTTTTTTTATTTCGCCGTGGAAACACCTGATGAACGGCTGACGAGATGAGTTTACCTGTTTGAATTCGCCTTGTTCTAAGGTAATTCTGGGCGGCTGAACACGATTTCTCTTAAAGAATTTTGTCAATAAAAACGCCCCCTTAAAGATTTATTTTTAAAAATAAATAATTACGTTTTGATTAATTTAATTGTTTCGTACATCCATTCAAGCAAATTTTATTGTTTATTAATTCGTTCAAAAGCATTGCAAATAGCTTGTAATGACAATTCAAACCCAAAATTTTCCCCTTTTCAAACCTTCCCAAATGAAAGCCAACAACTCACACATTCAAATTAATCATTAAAGAACTAATTGTTGGCTATAAAAAAATTCTATTTTATAAAATTTCATTCTCAATTTGTTGGTTGTACAAAGTTATTTTTCTGTTTTTTAATTAAACATTTGTGCAATCAAGTTCAATTTCAAGGTAAATTATATTTTTTTTTTATATCTGTTTCTATTATTCTTTGCATTTAGTTAAAAATGAACAAATGCAAATTTATTTATCAAGGCGCATTGAAAATGTATAAAATTTCTTAAATGTGTTCTAAAGGGTAGAGAAAGTTGAACAATTTAACGAATTGAAAGTGCTGTTCATTAAACAACAATTCAAAGTTTTGTAATAAGAATTATAAAATGTTAATTTTTTGCTTGAATGGTGATAGTATTATTAATACATAAAAAACAACAACTCAAAGAAGGCTTTGCTTTTTTGGTTAAGTCGCTGCCTTAAAGTATACTTTAGTTTTTTAAAATATGACCTGCAATCAAAGTTTGGGAGTTTGAAACCCGCTTTTAAAGTACGAATAGAAAATGTTGCATGTTATTTGTATTTTTTAATGCGGATGGCATTTTTGTTTTTGTTAAAGATGTTGTCAAGAACTAAATATGCCTCCCTTAAACTTTTGGCACCAAGAATCTAAAATAATTTATCAGCAGATGCAGTCAGTTAATTTTAAACAAATGTGTCTATTTTGAACACACCACATCGGTTTCTGATATAAAATTAAATGCCAAATGGCTAAAAAATAATTAAGGGGAAACGCACATAAAAACCAACAACAATACTTTTTGTGGTCCTAAGACTTAAATCGACCTTGAACTTTTGTAGGAAAAAAATAAAAAAAGCATGCAGGGTGAAAAAGCCTTTCTTCTACATCTTTTTTCTATAAACTTAAAGACATCCCTGTGCCCTTAGCAGAAACGCCATAACATCCTTCTATCTTTTTCTAGCTCTCTTTGGATTCCGTGTCAAATAAACAAATTTTTTTTAAAGCTCAAAATAAATCTAGCCGATTTTAGATACTCTGTTCCAAGGTAAAGCGTATTTCAGTGAAAGCGTATTGGCCATCTGGCAATTGATGGTGTAGTAAAATTTATATGAAAATCACTCAAATAAACTGATCACACAATTAATTGCTTGTCACCTGGAAACATCACATTAAGCAGCTCAGAAATAAAATCATTACCTTGAGCATAGATTGTAAACAAAATATCGACCAAATGGCCGCCGCGACACCTCCATCCGATGGTCCAAATTTTCGATGACGCTGAGGCATAATTGAGGTTCTATGCCGTTAACGTGCCGAATTATCTCATCCTTTAGCTCTTGAATAGTTGCCGGCTTATCGACGTTCACCTTTTCTTTCAAATAACCCCAAAGAAAGAAGTCCAACGGTGTCAAATCGCATAATCTTGGCGGCTAATTGACATCGCCACCACGTGAGATAACACGGCCACACTATCGCAAACAGCAACAATATTTTCTGCAGTACGAGCTGTACGAGCATGCACTGGTGTTTTCACATCTTCATCAAACCGGGTCTGCTCAAATTTTTACACGATTTTTCCGATTGTACGCACATTTGGACGATTAAATTGACCAAAAAAATTACGAAGTGCACGATATGCATTTTGATTTGAACGCCCATTTTCATTATAAGCCTGATTAACTTTAACGCGTTACTCGATTGTGTATATTGCCATGGTTCAAATTTTGTTTTAGTCTCAAATTGAGAAATGTGGAAAGAAATGCAGAAAAAATTTGACGTTTAGCTGTGGTTCACATTCAACATCGGCCCTTAAAATTTATAAAACTAAAATATTTTTGCGTTTTTTACAAACATTTGAATAAATTTAATATTTTTTAATATTATTTTCAAATAAACACAAAATATGTTTCCGGCGAAATTTTAGAAAAATGGAGCGTGTTTTTAGAAATTTGCGGCATTACAAAAAAAAATCTTTGTTCTAACAATAGATGACAGATTTTAACCCTTCAAAAATCCATAAAAGATATTAAAGACACAAACCATGTGTAAAAGCTACGCATTTTTTAAGTTATACCCCTAACATTTTTTTTTTAATTTTTTTATAAATTTAACAAGTTCTTATTAAAAAATTTAAATACTGACAATTCATTTTTCACAATTGACAAGTTTTTAATTAAAATACTGCTTAATTTTAAGGCGTGCTTTGATATGCATAAAATTTGCTTTAATTTTTTTCAACTGAATGTTTTTTTAAATCACACATTTTCTTATTTTCTAAAAACAGAATTAAAAAAAAAATAAATGAATTGAATTTCATTATCTTCTATAACAAAGACAGATTAAATAAAAAATGCAATTGAAAACAAAACAAAATACTGGTTACCGCCAAATATGTCTATCATGAGATTAAATTTTTACTCCCATTGCAAAGAAAAAAAAAAAAAAAATACCCACACCATTTTTTTTACACACATGTCATAAACAAGTTTGCAATAAATTGGGAAATTTAAAAAAGATCTAAAAATGTTTATAAAGCTAAAAGAAAAGGAAGTCTAAGCAAAAGAATTAAGAAAAACTAAATTGTTGCAAAGGAGCCACGTATATCTGGCGCCATGTTGTAACTCTAGTCGAAATGATTTCTTTATTTAACGATTAAAAAAAATTTAAGATTCATTCAAGTATTTCGTATTATTTTGTACACTGAGAACAATCGCTGTTTTATTTTAAGCCTGGTACTCTGTTAAACATTTCACGTGAAATGCTGTCAAAAGGCATATGAAAAAAAAACTTGTGCGGAATATCTATGAAATAATGTTGATAGAGTTGTACTCTGTTCATTTTGTGAAAAAGTTCCGAAATGCTTCTGGCAACATTTTTTTACAGCTGCGAAATAATGTCAGCTGCACTTATTTCACGTGAAATTTTAAGTAAAAAATATGAACTGATTATTTAATAAGAAATAAAAAATTAAAATAACACAACCGGTAACAGTTTCTTATCCATATTTACTTTCTTTTTTATTAAATTTTTTATTAAAAAAAATAATTTTTAGTAAAATACATGTGGGGTTTGTTTACATACGCAAAACAATGTCGCATACTTTGCAGGAATAAAAACGTCTAATTGTACAAACTCGCATGATAGGTAACATTGAAATATTTATGTTGCTCAACATTTTTCACAAATTTGAACAGAGTAGTAGGCTTTACGAAGGAAACTTTTGTAGCCATTTTTTTTTTTGTTGTATTCAATAAAGTTTCGTTTTATCTCGCCCATATTACGAAAAATTTGCTGTGAAACATTTGAGTTTTTTTGATAAATGGGGAAAGACGAATGGGAAAGTGTTGTTTGTTTTTTTTCCGAAGTATTTATTTATTATACCATTACCCACAGGTGGAAGCTTGTCATTCGTTTGTAATTTCTTCAATATTGACTTCAAACATGAGTATCAAAAATTAATGAAAAATTAGAGCTCGAAGTAAAATTACATACAGTTTGGCAACACTGAAAACTTCTGTATAACTTTCACAATTAACCATAATTTTCAACAATAAATAATTTCTAGAAAAACATTTTTAAACTTTATGCAAATTTTCTTTTAGTGCTGTTCTCTCTTGCTTTCGCGAATACAACAACAGTTTAAGCTTTTTTTAGGAAAACGACTACGGAAGAATAACTAAAATTTTTTCTGAAAATTTCGCACGTGTTAAGTTACAATAAGAAAATAAAATCACATTTCTTGGGATTTCTTTGTGAAAGCTGAGAATGTATTTTTCCCTCTCTCTTTCTTTCTATTCTAGACGTTTTCTATGCCCCTGGTGCAATGACATCGGTATAATTTAAATGACAAATTGCTAATTGAGTTACGTTCACATTAGGCAGATATTTGATAAAATAACAAAATTGTTTTATTTAGAAATCTTAAGAAACATTTATTTTATAAAATATCTTTTAAATGTATGTTTACTTTAATTAATATAAGAAAAGAAATTTTCTATTTCTTTGTCAAATATTGGTTTAATGGGAACGTTGATAGTAGTTTCACTTAAAAATAAATCTATTTTTAGTTTCGACAATAAAAAGAAAACAAAAAAAAAAAAAAAAAAAAAGGGCTAGAAAAATTTATTTACCTGTAGTTTATTTTTTGCTACAATGTACTCAAATTTAATGTGGGTGGTCTTTGTCTGCTTAAGCAATTTTAGTGCTTTACGGTGTATGGTCAGCCTAAAGATGGGAAAATTATGTTAATGATTAATTAAAAACAAAAATATATTAAGGTTTTTAACAAGATTTTTTTTGTATTGATGAATACTTGAGTCACCAGCTATTAACTAAATACTAGGGGATTCAATCGGTTAACCGATTATTTACCACTCGATTAACTGATCGGTTAATTTCAAATTGGCTTTTTTCGACCAACGATTAAGCCGGTTAATTTCAGTCGATTAACCGACGTAATATTTTTTTGTGTTTTTAATTATTTTATTTCGTGTCATATACAACAGGTATGTGCTTAGAAAATATTTTTCATACAAACAAAGAAGGTGTTTAGCGATATTCATTTTAACCTATTTTCCGCCGACCGGTGATTAAAATTACAAGCACTCTTTTATTTTTTTTATTCGATCTCTTCATTATCCATCGACAGAAATGTGGCGGAAAATGGCTTAAATGTTGGATTGTTAACAGAATTAACCGAAACAATTAAACATTTTAAAAAAGTAAGTTTAAAGTTTTTGATATGTGTAAAGAAATCCTGGAAAAGGACTGAGAAATAAGATATTCATCTACGATAAGTGAAAGAATTTTTTCCAAGTCAAGTTTAGTCAAAACTAAAGAAAAGAATCGCTTTAATCCTAAACATTTAAACCAAATTACTTTTCTAAAAGATCATTTTATAAGATCTCCTTTAACTATTGAAATAACTAATTAATATTTGGGGGATTCACAGGATAGTCATTAGGTTGTAAAGGCTTATGTCTTAAAATAATTACAAGAAATGTAGATCGTCAGCTTAATATACAAACCACTTTTTAAGTTAATTGAGATGTAGTTTTTCTTATATATAAGTCTTGAAGTATGTAACTTAATGCTAGAACACAACTGGGACGAACGACGAATTTCGCCCTACACGACGAATTTTTTAGTAAAAATTCGCTGAGTAAATTCGTCGTATGAAAGACACTAGCGACGAATAACTAACTGCTTTACTAAACAATTTACTTAAAAACACAAACATTAACAAAAACACAATTAAAAACTATTCTAATAGTTATCTACTTTGTATATTTATTTTAAATGCGATAAAATTAAAAAAAAAAACAATTATTAAAGTAAAAAAGTAACTTTATATACTAAAATACTTGAAAACTAAAATCAAACATGGTCACCTGTACCCATGTTCTGTAACTTTATTGTAAACTTCTCGCATCGAAAAGATGTGAAACAAAATATTCCATCGTTTCTCGAAAAGTGAGAAAAAACTGTGTCTGTAACTCATGTCGAAAACTATCAAAATAGATTATGTCGTTACGTTATAACTGTCATAACAATGCACCCGAAGCCGCTATGACATTGCAGACGTTGACAACGTCAGTAACACATATCGTT
Organism: Pollenia labialis; assembly: GCA_949318255.1. NCBI lineage: Eukaryota > Metazoa > Arthropoda > Insecta > Diptera > Polleniidae > Pollenia > Pollenia labialis. The sequence goes on from OX439140.1 coordinate 132,842,179, forward strand.
GACGGCGACAAAAATTTACTAAAATTGAAAATTTTTCAACGTCGGCTGCGAAAATACAACCGTCGGCTATACCAAATAATGTAAAGTGCGACTTTAATGTTTGTTGTTTACAAACGAGCTTTGATCAAATTCGTTTATTTTGTAAAAATGTTAAAAGCAAAATAATTGAACAATGGAAAAATGTGCCAAGAACAAAACGTTATTATTATTATTCTTTGCATTTTAATTTTTAATTGTTTTTTTAGTGTTAAAATGTTTTCTCGCCCCATTTTTATTCGTGAGTCTTTTGACAGTTCAAAGCGGGAACTTTTCTCACAAAAATGTTACAGACACACTTTTTCTGTAAATTGGCGAGTAATTTCCTTACGTGACAGCTAGTACTCGCCAAAAAAGTTACAGAAACAGTTTAGTGAGAAAAACAGCTGTTTGTTTCAATACATGGCATTTTTGTTTCATTTCACACATTTCAATCGAAAAGTTTCTCGACGCGAGAGTTACAGAACATGGGCACTGGTACTGATTTGTTCGTCGTTCGTCGTTCGCCGGCGTATGAAGTAGAAATAAATCTATTGCAAAGTCGGTATAACGAATTTCGGCCGACGCTATGATTGTGTGCATTTTCATATACACAAATGTGTTTTATTTTTGGCGACGAATATTCGCGTCCAAAAATTCGTCGTTGGTCCCAGTTGTGTTCCTAGCATTACTGTATTTTTAGTTTTCTATCAAGCTGCCATAAGGAAAAATAAAGAGTTATTTGGCTGTCCTGTAAAATGTGCTGCAAGGGAGTTAAAAGGTTTGCATATTAAGCCGATGATATGACTTGTGGGCTACCGCTTATAATTTGGATTTCTACGGTAAAATTTTTATTTTGTTTGAAACACAACAATATTTATTTTAAACAATTGTAAAATATTATTTAGGACATTATGACGATATGACTTGATAGCACACCTTGTGAATGCCCCAATTAAGTATAAATTGAAAAATGCATAGTACATATTTAAGAATTGTTTTTGTCATTGCTCGTTTTAGTTCAAGAATTGTTATGTTTGGTATGGTATTGTTATTTTTTTTACTTATAAACTCCAAATAATAAATAATTAATGCATTTTTAATATTGAAAATACTTAATTTATAAAGAAAATTTTATTAATCAGTTAACCGATCAAAACACAACTAACCGATTAAACCAACACCTCGGTTAATTAATCGAGCGATTACCCGATTAAAGCAAAAGGTCGATTAAATGAATACCCTACTAAATACTAAATAAATTTTTTTTTTTTTTAATTTTTACATTTGTACACATTTGATTGGATGTTTAACTTAAAAATGCGATATTCGAAACAGATAGGGAATCTCTTTGCACATGGTTTGCATCTTTAAAAAAACTGACATGATATGAGTTCGTGCTCTGTGTCGGGTAGGACCAGAAGGGTCGTTTCTATTTTAAGCACGATGTTAATAAAACAAAAAGTTTTCAGGGAATTATCTTAATATTTTTCATTATTATAGAAGAAACTTTGACAATTATGTGTGAAATATCGGTAAATTGCTCGCCACGTCTTCTATGGCATACCTCTATCCAATGGTCCATATTTTTAAAGACCCTGAGACATAATTGAGGTTCAGTGTGGTTAATGTGCCAAATTATCACCACCTTCAGCTTTTAAATTATTCTTGGCTTATTAACGTACACTTTTTATTTCAAATATCCCCAAAGAAAAAAGTACAATGGCCCATTTCTTAATGTATCGACAAACTGTCTATTACTTAATGTCAACATAAATTTATTACACCGATAAACTGTCCGTTAACGATTTTGGGTTGCTTAATATACCGACAAAAAACATTGTTTTCAGTTGGCAACACCTCTAAAAATACGTGTAAAAGTTGGGAGTCAGCTGATTGAATTTATTTTTACGGCAAATTAAAGGAAAATAAAGAATTGGCAGATGAGTGCTGGGTAGCTTTGCGACAGAATAGAAGCAAATGAAATATATACTAGAAACCCAAATTTGTTTAATGTGTAGTTTTTCGTTGAGAAATAGAAAATCGCGTAATGAGAAAACGGCCACAACGGGGCGGCCAACTAACATCGCCACGACGTTAGATAACACGGCCATTGAATGTCACGCGCAAAAGAGCCATTGTTTCGTTGGCTGTGTGGCAAGTGACATCATTCTGTTGGTAACATATATCGTCCAGTTCCATATTCTCAATTTCTGGCCACAATTAGTCCATTATCATCCACCGATAGCGACCATCATTCACGGTAACGGAATGGTCGACCTTATTTTCAAAGAAGTACGGTCCGATGACGCCGCCATCCCATAAACCGCACCAAAGAGTCACTTTTTATTTCCTATTTCCGACAGACCCGGTTTGCTGGAATTTGCGCACAATTCTACCGATTATGCTGTCCATAAAAATCACGAATTGCACGAAATGCATTTTGATTTGAACGACCATTTTCGTAAAACACTTCAACAGTCTTAGCGCGCTGCTTAATGAAATGTCAAATTAAGTTGGGCTAAAAACTTGACTTTAAGGTCCCTGCGGGAAATTTGTGTCAATTGGTCCAACAGACTGGTCCTGGGATTTGTGAAAATAGAACAAGTACAAAAAGAAAGGACTCATGACCAGTGAAAGAAGAACCAATCCCTTAACTGGTTTATGAAGAACGAAAAGGTAGAAAAAGTAATGAATTACAGTACTGTCTTCAGCGGTGCTGTGACACATTTGTTGGTACTTTTTAAAATTTGGTTCTTGAATATAATTCTAGGACTTGTTTATTGAAAAACTACTACATTGTATTCAAATAATACTACATTGTAGTAACTGACACTAAGTACGTTCATTGAGATTAGTTCTGTGACTGGTCAAATGGTGTTAATTGACCCCCTCCAATGACAACCCCATGTAAAAGTGATAGGTCTTATTCATATAAAGTGTTAGAATTGGAACCGGTCCCTACCACCAAAGACCTATCACGGGACTACTTTGGTGTCAGTTAGCTTCCCTCTAGGGGTGTGACACAATTAACATCGTGCATTATGGGTTGACCACCCAACCTGCTGGTTAACTGGTAGAATTCCTAAAATACTGGATTTTTAATGGCCTTTTTGCTTGAGGGAACAGACATGACTTGAAATTTTTGTAGGCAAAATGTGTGAAAAGGCAACAGGACTAAATAAGCCTTTCAAAACTGTTTCCCAAGCAAAATTTATTAAAATTTCCTGGGTACTTTTTTAATTTTAAATTTTTAAAATTTTTTATTCATAATTGAATTTAGGAAAAATGGGAGAATTGGGCTGAATTTATATTTAGTCTAACAAATTTTTTTTTTGTATTTTGTGGTTTCTTCTTTAGCCCCAACTTTTATGTCAGACCTTGAAGTTTCTACGTAGATAATAATGTTTTCTCTTGTTTTATTTATTAAAGAATTGAAACTAAATATTATTAAGGTGTTTATTTTATCTGGCGATTTATTTATTGTTTGGGGCTAATTTGTCAAGTTTTTATTACTTCATATGAATTGCAGACAAAATATGGGTGTGTCAAATTAAAAAAAAAAAAATAATGATAATTATTATTTTTAACTGCAAATATTAAAAGTGATATGAAATGTTTACGATAACCAGTGCTGCCAAAACTGTTTGACCAAAAATGGCTAAATTTACGAAAAAAATGGCTACAAAATTTTTGTAAGTAAAAGCACTTTAAAATTCAATAATAGAAAAAATTCATTACAATAAAATTGTAAGTTGAAATTAATTTGTTACATTAGAATAATCGTAAATTAATTTTTTAGCATTTAAAAAACAATAAATTCAATGCCATTATTGATCATCTCATAGGAATCTCTCGTGCCAATTAGTTTTTAATATTTTGAAGGTGAATCCTAATCATGAAAATATTAACAAAACCTTTTGAGTAAAAATCTAAAATAAAAAACAAATAAAATGTATAGTCGGTCAAACCCGACTATGTATTACTCTGCATCACATTAAAAAATTTTCAAATTATCTCCAAAATTGCGACCTTTACTTTGCACACAAGGTTTAGATGGACAGCCTGACAGCCATCCGGACGGCCATCGTTAATTGGACTCAAAAGGTGATTCTGAGTTGATCGGTATACTCAATTTAAAGTTATTACAAACATCAGCATAAATGCATGTTACCCTCCCTATTATGTTATGGCAGCTATTGTGGTTATGGCAGCGTTTAAATAACTGCAGTCATAGTAAAAAACTGTAATTTGTTCTTCTTCTTCATTTGTCATTAATACGATTTCCGTATGACGTGCTAAATTCCCAGTTTCCTATATTTGATAAATGCACTGAAATTTATTGTTGAGGGAAAGCTAGCTTCTATGCTTCACTGGTTGCTTAGCCCAGCTCATCAGGAAACTTTTTCCAAAGATTTTAGAAAAGCCAAAAATATTATACAAATAAAACCCTAAAGCGAATAAGAATTATAAACACTCAAAGTCTTACTTGTAACAATATCAAAGCCAAAACAAAACACCAACAATAAACAGTGAGTTTATCTTTTCTTACATTCCCCTACAATTGGTTGGGTTCTTTCCGACTCGAATTGTAGTTGTAAGTGGGTAAAAAGAAAAAACAAAATTAAAAAACAAACTGCTTCATTTTACTGTCTTCGTAATTGTCTTTGGCCAAAAAAAACTGTTGCTTTTACTTTTAAATCATTAAATGTGAACAATCGCTGTCAAAACAACTCAAAAAGCGAAAAGTTTTACACAAATTTTCGTTTTTGTTCGACAGTTTTTGGTTTCGACTGCAGTTTTTTAAACCATGGCTGTGGGTATAAATATTTTATTGTTATGGTAATTAACGGTTCGTTAACGGTTAACGATTTTGGATTTATAATTTTAATATTTTATTATAATTAACCCCACTGCTCTTATGATGCCCCTTGACGGGTCAAAAATATGACTGAGCCCACTTTATTTTTCCTTCCCAACATTTGTTTTAAACATACCTACTCACTATCTCTTTTCCTTAAGGGAACTCCCATACAAAGTAAAAAATTTATGAAATTGTAAAAAATGGCCCTTATTGCTCCTATCATGTCCCTAGATCGACTCTACTTTGTTTTCATCGCCAACATTTCATTCTTTTAAATTTACCCGTATCTCTTTTCATTAAGGGGGTTCACATGTCGATATTCGTATCATCACTAATTATTAGCATATGAGTAAATATTCTTTAAATGCTTTTCTACATTACCTCTTTCATAAAATTTCAACATCGATAAAAACCTTAAAAACCAAAAAAAAAAAACTTCTTATTGTCCCTTTCCTCGCTGTCATATGCGAAAGAACTCAAAGTTAGCCACTTCCAGCATTACGGTGTATTTGTATAGTAGCCAGTTACTTAGAAGCCAGTTGAAATAACTTTTGACTTTTTAAAAAAGATTCATAGAGAAATATTAAAATGAGTAAAATTGTATTATTTAAACATTTATTCGAAAAAGCTTCTTTGAGTCAAATTATAAAGCTTTTTTTTCGAAAATTATAGAAAAGAAAGAAGAATTCTCACATTTTATTTATTAGTAAAATTAGGTTACTATCTGACAAACATTAACATATTTATAATACAAAACATTATCTTATAGAGCTTTTCTGCATTACAATACATTGGCCATGATGCCAGCAGCAAAAACTAAACACCCAAAGAATGTTTACACAACTTATGCTTTCTTTTCTATTACAATTAATCTTTTAAGGACTAACAAATTTAGAAAAAGTTTAACAATTTCTAATTTTTAACTTCGTAAGGCAGAATTTAAATCAAATTTCTACACGCAATTGCAAAATTTTGTTTGTTAAAACAAGCACACCCTCTTTAACAATTGAAAAAAAACTCCTTAACTAAAATTTAACTTAGTGAAAATTAACTACATACTACTCTTTTTCCTTGGAACAATAAAGCTTCTAAAGACCTTAATGTAAAAAAATCAATAAAAGAAATGAATCATATAAAATTTCTACAAGTACACAGTAGACCAAATTCAGGTCGAAATGTCGCTTAAAAAAAACTTTATTTGCTCAACGATGACTCAATCGCCAAAGAGAAAAAAATCTTTAAAGCAGTCCTTTATTTTTGCCAAAAAAAGTCATTGAATCTTATATTTTATTGACATTTTGGCCTGCTTATTTGGCAAATAATCTTTATTTGCTTAAGTCTCAAAAATTTAATGCCGGCAAATAAAGAAGATGACTTGAAGTTTTGTTTAAATTAATTTGTCTGCTTCTTTGGAGTAAGAGATATTTTCGTTTTTATGGAATTGAGTTTTGCTACCTGTAACTTCTTTTCAATGGCAATCAAATCACTAAATGAACTTAAAACTAGGTCGAGGAAAAAGCACCTGCAGCTTAAAAGTTGCTTCAAATATGAGAGGAAGATTGTCAGTTTATACTAAAACTCAAAAAAGAGAAACAAGTTTTGAGTGCAGAATACGACCACTGAGTTTTATACTCTGCAGTACCAATATAACTTTCGTCAAAAAATCGATTCATATTTTCGACTGAAAAATACTAAAATATGTAGTTCTTATTTAAAAAAATTCCTTTTTACAAAAAAGGATCTTTTTTACAAAAAAGGATCTTTTTTACAAAAAAGTACCTTTTTTAAAAAAAAGTACCTTTTCACGAAAAGTAAATTTTTACAAAAATATCTTTTACAAAAAATTACATTTCTACAAACAAGTATGTACCTTATTACAAAAAAGCACCTTTTTTTAAAATTACCTTTTTACAAAAAAGTCCCTTTTTTAAAAAAAATTATCTTTTTACCAAAAATTACCTTTTACAAAAAATTGCATTTCTACAAAAAAGTAAATTTTTACAAAAATTACCCTTTTACAAAGAAGTACATTTACCAAAGGAGTACCTATTACTCAACACAAAAGAAAATGTAAACAGAAAAGTACATTTAAAACCAAAACTACGTCTTTCCAAGAAACTACATTTAAAAAAAAACCACCTTTAAAGCAAAAAAAGCATATTTTAGCAGGAAAGTACCATTAAGCAAAACACTACCATTTAACAAAATATTACCATTAACAACAAAGTACATACATATCTTCTAATAAAAAGTACATTTGAACAAAAAACTAATTTTTAACAAAATTTACCTTTAAACAAAAACTGTACTTTTTAACTTTTTACAAAAAAAAAAAAACAAGCAAGAAAATAAATTAAGTCAAAGCCGACCATATGATGCCCTGCACCACAATATTAACATAAACATTTTTGAGAGAGTTCCCGATTTAGGACCCATTAGAAATCATGGAACTGCCAAAATTATCTGTGCCATACCTCTATCCGATGGTCCATATGTTCAATGACCCTGAGACATTAATTGAGGTTCAGTCAGTGTCGTCAATGTGCCGAATTATCTCATCCTTTAGCTCTTGAATTGTTCTTGGCTTATTGACGTACACTTTTATTATGGAATATTTACAAAGAAAAAAGTCCAACGGTGTCACATGATCGTGGAGGCCAATTAACATCGCCACGACGTGAGATACCACGGCCATTGAATGTCACGCGCAAAAGAGCCATTGTTTCGTTAGCTGTGTGGCAACTGGCTCCATCATGTTGGAACCACATATCGTCCAGGGGTCCATATTATCAATTTCTGGCCATAAGAAGTCCGTTATCATCTTGTAATAGCGAACACCATTCACGGTAACTGCTTGGCCGACCTAATTTTCGAAAAAGTACGGCCCGATGACACCGCCAGCCGAAAACGAACTGGACGAGTATGCACAGTTGTTTTTTACAGTTGAATAAGACCCGGTTTGCACAGTTCGTCGATTATGCTGACCAAAAAATCACAAAGTGCACGAAATGCATTTTGACTTGAACGCCCATTATCGTAAAAGGCTTCAACATTCTTAACGTGCTGCTCAATTGTGTACCTTTCCATAATTTAATTTGTCAAACACTGAAACAAAGAAATGTCAAAAACTAAATTCACTAAATTTCATAAAATTATCTCCAAAATTGCCACCTGTACTTTGTGCACAACGTTTACATGGACAGCCAGCCTGCCGGACGGATGGACGACATTAGATCGATTCCAAAGTGATTCTAATAATAAACGGCAAAAAGTGGTTAAGTTAAAGAAGAAGATGCAATCTTTTAAATATGTTTAATTAATAAAGTCGACAGATGGTGAAAAACTTCAGGCGTAAAGAAACCTGTTTCAATATGGCTTGAAAAACTTAAAGGACCATTGTGCCAATGAAAGTCAGCTTTTAACAGATTTTAGTTTAATTTGTGTAAAAAACTGGAACGGTGATAAGTGATGGTTCAAATTCTATTATAATTTAATTAACTTCTTTGAATGTGTTAAAAATAACTTCCTGGAATATTAAAAAAATGCCGTTGATATTATTTTAATAAAAATGTTTGTTAAGGCTATAAAAAGTAAAATTATATATTTCTTTAAATTATGATTAAATTTAAAATAAATTTTCTTAATTTATTTACAAAATCTATTAAAAAAAACACGTTTTAGGATTTTTTGCTAATTTATCTCGTAAAAAACATCAAACACCCATCTGATTAATTAAGACATTTTAAAATTGATTAAAAATTAATAAGAACTGCAAAAAGTGTATTTATATCATGTTTAATTTATTAACAACTTTATTTAATTAAAAAATAGTACATGTATGTATGTGTGTATATAAAAAATAATCTTAAACAATTGTGAAATTGTAAACAAATTGTGTATTAGAGTGATTGTAAAATTTTAAAATAAAAGTCTGAAAATCAAAAAAAAAAAAACTGCCACAGAACCCCCACACAATTTAAATAAAACCTCAAGCACATGCAAAATAGAAAAAAAAAATCAAGATAATTTTTAAAGTTAAGACAACAATTATTTTTGTCTAAGGCGATATTGAAAACAACAACCAACAACGTTTTTTCAATTTCAATTAAAAAACAAAATATGTATCTAAATTCTAGGAACAGCCAGCCAGCCTACACCCGGGTGATGGTGTCTTTTTATTTGTCGTTTTAAAGGTTGAACAAAACAACAACTTTACAATGAAAACGTAGAAAAATAATTAATTAAGAAGTAAAAATCAGTATGTAATTAAGTATATCATAATTGCAATATGGCTGTTAATAAACAAAATAGCAATATTGTTAAATATTTATGAATTTAAAATGAAGCATTATCATTGTTTAAATGAAAAAAGCAGCACTTTCGGTACTTTAATGTAAAAAGGAAATTTTTGGTAAAAAGGAAATTTTTTGTAAAAAGGTACTTTTTTGTTAAAGGCTAATTTTTGTAAAAAGGTACTTTTTGTAAAATGGTAATTGTTTGTAATAAGGTACTTTATTGAAAAAAAAGGTAAATTTTTGTAAAAAGTAACTTTCTTTTTAAAATGTACTTTTTTGTAATGAGGTACTTTTTTGTGAAAAGAAAGTTTATTGTAAAAATGTATTTTTTTTTTTGTAAAAACGAACTTTTTTGTTAAAAGGTACTTTTTTGTAAAATGGTACTTTTTTGTAAAAAGGTACTTTTTGAAAAAGTTACTTTTTTGTAAAAAAGGTTATTTTTGTAAAAACAAAAAAAAAGCAGTACTTGATGTTGCATTGCACATTGAAAGGTAAGAATTAAAAAAGTACCTTATTCGAGCCTGTTCTGAAAATCACGTATTTTCAAATCACGTGTTTTATTATTCACACGTGTGATTTTTTGTGTTTCTCAGTGTGCTTTCGGCAATTAAAGATTACACCAAAATACACAAAAACGGGACACTAAAATATCACACGAGTGATTTCTGTAGGCACATGTGATTTGAAATAAAAGTGATTTGCAGAACAGGGGCCTAATTCTGGCAGTCGTGATCGAGTACTTTCTCGATTGGAAAGCAATTTTATTTCAGTCGATACTGAACGAATCAAAATTAATTTTTCAGTATTGTGAAACTTAAATTAATGCTTTACAACACCTAAAAAATAAGTCCGATTCGTTTAGTATTGACTGAAATAATTAGATATTAAATTGCTTTCGAATCGAGAAATTACTCGATCACGACTGCCAGAATTAGGCCCCAGGCCTGATTGTAAAAATTAACTTTTTTGTAAAAAGATACTTTTTTAAATATACTTTTTTTAAAGCCCATGTAACGTCAAACAAAAGAAACTATGGAAAAAAATTTAAAAAAAACAGTTAAGCCGACTTAGGCCGACATTTATACAATAACTTTTCAGACACGTCTGTTTTCTTTATTCTCTTTTGAACGTGCTACCAAAAGTCTTACATTTTCACGATGCCTTTCTAAACAGCACTTCATGAGCGATTTTAAAGGGTATTTGAGCGGTTTCTGCACGCTTTTACGGTTTGGCAATAAATATTGACATCACTAATGGCTTAGAAAAATTAAAACGAGTATGTTAATATTTTTATATTTTGTTTAAAAATAATCTTTTCACAAAATTATGAGTGGTATGAATTATGACAAAGAAAATAAAGCACTGGTTCTACAAACAAAGTATTAAGTACCAAAGTTGTATAACAGGGCAGTATGAACAGCCTAAATAAAATTAAGGGTAAAATATGCAACATGTTTTGCATGTTTTTCATCAACTTATTCACAAAAGAACTTGAACATTTTTCCTACAGTTGTATTTTTTGATCAAACGAACACAAAAATGTAGAACATGTTACATTAATGCAACATATTTCTCAGAAAAGAAGTCATCATAAAATATGTTATAATGTAACATTATAATAAGTGTTTATATTAAAATACAATATGAATATGTAAAAAAATTGCAAATGTAAATTTTAAAGTATATTTATAAAAATCAATTTTACAAAACTTTTCCACTTTTGTTTTTCATTGTAGAACAATTTAGCACTTTAATTTTGTCGATTTAGCACTTTTAAATTTAAATTCCTCTGGTAAGCCTGTACCTGGTACTTATTATACTCTGTTATTTTGTGTTAGTAAAAAAAATTGTTTGGGATAAGTATTTTTTTGGTTAAATAGTACATATTTTGTTAGAAGGTCTTACTTTGTTAAATGGTACTTATTTTGTTAAAAAAAAGGAACTTTATGTGATAAGGTCTTTGTAATTGGTATTTTTTTTTTTTTTTTGCTTTGTCAAAATGTGCTTAATTCGTTTAATGGTACTTATTTTGTTATAAGGTAATTTTTGCTATAAGGTACTTTTTGGGTCCTTTTGTTAAAAGAAACTTTATGAAGGTAGTACTTTTTTGTTGAAAAGCGGATATTCCTTTTCAAAGTATACTATTGACTGTTCACAGAAACGTTTTATTGACAAGCATTTAGAGGATATTTTATTTTTTTAAAAAGGTACTTTTTAAAAAAGGGCCATTAATTTTTGACATTTAACGTAGGAAATTAAAAATAAAATTATATTTAAAGTTTTTAACATGTTAAAAAATGTTAAGAGGGACAATAAATTATGACCATTTTATTATGTAAAACCTTCAAAAAAAGGCAAGAAGAAAATTCTTGGTATTTTTCCCAAAAATAATAAAAAAAATTACTTAAATGTGAGCTGAGTCAAATTGACTTTAAAAAATTGATAAGACTTAAACTCTGGCTCAAAAACTTTAAAGGTTTTCTTCGCCACAGAATCATAAATTTGTTTCAACAATTTTTTATTATTTAAATACTAATTTATTAAAATTCATTGCAATAAATTTTTATAAAAATGCTAAATTTGAAAATAAATAAAATAAAAAGGAACAATCTTACTAACAAGAACTTAAAAAAACCATAAAAATTTAAATATATTCGTATTAAAAAAAAGTACAACAACAGCAACTCAACAAGAATTTAAAATTCAAAACACATTTTGTAAGGAAATCCCACGTTTTATTTAAATTTTGACACACTTCACGGTTTTGTCTATCGAAATGAATATTTATTTAATTTAACGAACGTTTAATTTTGTAACTGCATTCGTTTGCTGTCATTGACAGACGGACGACGGAGAGACGGACTACTAACCAGATAGATAATTAGACATTTTGTAGTTTATTACGAGTGGAATTAGTAGAATCATTATAAATCTTTAAGCCACTCACTCATTCACTTCGATTGTATGGTAGAAAGACGTAGTAGAGCATTAATTAGTATTTTTATGTGATTGCTTCTATGGTTTGCCAATGAAAGCTGGCGAACACGGATTTTATGCTTTAAATGTCAGTTACAGTGCAAAATGTCCATGGACTATGCAGAGAAGCTTTAGTTAGCGAAGCGGGTGTTTGTTTCACAAGGAATTTCTTCTCTAGGATATAACAAACACTGTACTCGCTAACTAAAACTTTTAAATTCGGGAGTTAATATCGGAATTTTAAAATTTACGATTCGACATTTGGACATTTTGGTATTTTGATACTATTCCACGTCATTTTGCAATGGTACAAAAGAAATGTTTCTGCTGCGTGACCACCTTTTGCAGTTGTGATGCTGATGCTTTTTTCCAAAAAAAAAAAAAAAAAAAAAAATGTGATCAACGAAAGCGATGCAAATTTTATTGAACATATTAAACCAACAGCGGAAAATTTTCCTATAAATTACAAGAAAAGGCACTAAAAAAGGAAAGGTTTAACGATTTCTTAACTGTCAAAAGTTATTGCATCAGAAAATGAATTAATGAAATAATGCAGAAAAAAAAGTCTCGACAATCTTTTTCAATTAAACCAGTAATTAAAAATAAAATCCGTTCTAATTAAAATCTTAAGCTAGTGAATTAAACGTTTATTTATATCAACATCATCACTGCAGAAAATGTTGTTAATATCAAAAATTATTTAATTGATACTATTAATTTGTGTATTGGTGCAAATTTAATTAATCTTTTAATTAATATCACAAATGTTTTAATTGAAATTCATTTATTTTTCTGAGCATCGCCTAAAAATACTTTTGACATATAATGGTGATGCCAAGTTTTTTCCAACGGTTGCCTTTACGAACATTCAACGTTACCAATTTGTCGCCGATAAGGCGCAGCAACGGAATTTACGAATGTACACTAAGCTACTGATTTCTTAAAGTAAACAACAAACAGATCCTAATACTTTTTAAAGAAAAATTTTCAATTCAAATTCTGAAAGGGTATAACATATTCGTGCTGATCGCTTTTTTTACGTTTTCTTTTTTGCATACCTAAACAAATTATGAATACAAAAAATCCATTAGCTTATTTTTTTGACTTAATTGGCATTATCACCATTTAAGTGCTACCTTGTTTTGTTAAAAGCTAATGTACTATAGTAAATAATAATAATGGTTTAGTTATTTTTAGCCAAAAAGTAGGCAATGAAAATATAGTTATTAAAAGTATGCAACAATTATGTTTAATATAAGCCACCCAAAATAATAAGAAATATATTACTTATTTTTGGGGGGAAAGAGGTGTCTTTAGGTATATAAATAAAATAAATTGCTGCTGGAGTTTTTTTTCAAGTCAAAACTCAAAAAGGTTATTCTTTCAAAATAAATCGAATTAAGAGTTAGTTTTTTACGTTCAGTCAAATAATGAAACATTCTAAACATCGATAGAATTGAATTTTTCTTGTCGCATAAGCCGTTTGCATACAAGAGTTTAGAAATATTTTACATAAAATCATAATTTTAGCAATCTTTTTCACATTTTTTGGTTCGAAATTTTTAAGCATAACTAAATCAAACCATTATTAGCAAAAATGGCAACACTGCTTAAGGTATTTGCATGAAAAGTGTTGCATAGTTTTAGTGTTTTATATTGCTATTAGCTTAACCCGGTGCCCTTTGCTACCCCTATTAAAACAAATTTATTAAAACATTTTTAAAACAATTAGAACCAAATTTCAAGCTACTACTTTTATCTTTCTTTAGATATTTAGAAAATTATATTCACCTTGTATGGGACGTTCCACGCTCACTTCTCCAGTTCTTTTGGATTTTGATACACATCTTGTTTTAATTATGAAAATATTTGTTCTAAAAAATTGGAAACTTTTACTGTAAGTAGTCGTTTTGTAAATAACTAGTTTGGAGAGAAAACTTACTTCTCACCGCTCTAAAACTTGAGAGAGCCGGTTATTGGCCGCCAAGATTATGCGCTTTGGCCCCACTAGACTACTTTTTGTAAGGAAACGGGAAGTCTCTCGTATACAGTAACAACCCAGCCACTATTTTTGCGGTGGAAGTAAACATTACAGCTGCCATAAATATTTCATTCCTTTCCGCAAATTTTCAAAACCCAAACGGTTAAAAAATTCCCATTTAATTAATTTTAACGGTACTTTAAGAAAATTCTTAGAAAATTTTTGGATTATTTAAATATTCCTGCTTCTTAAAATTTTACTTTAGTGTAGGGTAACATAACAAACGACTCTTAACTAACTGCATATCTTTATCTCTACATCTAATTAATGCTGGTTTGGCAAGAGTTCGATATTCCTAAATCACTTTAACCGCCCACTTTCCGCAGCAAAAACGTGTGTGTGTGTTATGGAACAACAAAGTTTTTTTTTCTATTTTGAAATTGTTTAGACTTTGTTTATATTTTATTTTTTCTATTGAAAAAAAGAACACATTTTTATACACGTTTTTCAATTTTTTATTTATTATAATAAAACTTTTATACAAACATTGCTACACCATTTTCAAGTGAAAATTAGAGCATATGCATATATTTAAAATAAAACAGAGTAATTTTTAGGTGGCCAGCAGTACCCATGTTCTGTAACTTTGGTTAGAACTTCTCGTATCGAAAAAATGTGAAACAAAATATTCCACAGTTTCTCGAAAAGTGAGAAAAAATTGTGTCTGTAACTCAAGTCGAAAACAATCAAAAGAGACTACGCCGTTACGTTATAGATGTCATAATATTTCAATCGAAGCCGATGTGACATTGCAGATGTTGAGAACGCCAATCACACATATCGTTGACGGCGACCAAGATTTAAAAATGTTCAACGACGGCGGCGAAAAACAAGCGTCGGCTAAACCAAATAATGTATTATTTTTAATTATTGATTTTCAGTAATTAATTTTACGTTAAATTTGTTAAACAAGCCATTCAATCATTTTGTTATCTTAAAAGTTTATTTGCTCATTTATTCAATTCTTTCGTGCGAGTGTTTCCTAGCACAATCTACAACTACTAGAATTATTTATAGATAAATATTTAAATAAGAAAAAAAATTATATGAATAAATAAATTATAAAAGTAAAGACAAAATAAAATTAACAATTTCAAGTTTCTATTGACTTTTCTCGTTTGTTGTCAATGTTTTCTTATCTTCACACATGATTTTGAATGCATTTGAAATAAATATTAATTTATGCGGGCTTTAATACGAAAGAAACTTTTGTATTAGATATTACTTTAATCTGTTTACAATGTTTTCTGTTTTTAACGATTATTATTTTTTTGTTCGCCATTATGTGAACATGTTTGTTACAACGAGGCTTATGAAGGTCTTATGTTAATTTATCGAAGCAGGAAAATTTGTTTAAAGGGGGTAAGATTATATTAGAGATGGATTGGGTGGCAAGGTAAGGAGAGGAATTTAAATGCTAACGTGATATTTTAATAAATACGTTATTAGATGGTTGAAAAAGACTATGAAAAAAATATGAGTCTAAAGCAGTGGTAGGCAACGCACTTTCTTACACTCTTTTATATTAAATCCACAGACGAGAGTAAACTTTTCTTACTTTGCTTTGTTGCAACAGAAAAACGAAAACCGAATCTTAATTACCTTCGTAGTCTCTTTGTCCACTCACCAACTAACACGCAATATCAAAATAAAATAAATATCTTAAGCAAATTTCTCTATTAAGGCGGCAAATCATGTATGTAGGTAGGTGTAGTTGCAACGGAAGTTGTACTGCCAGCAGCCGCAATCAGGCAACGCTTTTTATATTTTTACATCAGCAGCGTTGCCTGATTTCAAGCATCAAAATTTGGTAACTTTCCGTAAAATAGGCCCATTAGTCAAATTTGTTTTCAAAATTTTGTTTCCTTTAAAATAATTTGTACAGAATATTCTATTAATTTTTTTTTAATTATTAGTATTGTGGTTATTTTATTGAACTATTTATGGTTTTTAATCCAAATTTTTAATATTTTTAATTAGGCTTAAGTTCATTAAATTTAATTTTCATTAAATTATTTTTATGAAGAAAGGAATTTTACAACATGAAAATTAATTAAAATTTTTATTGATAATTTTTCATTCTTGACTCAATCTGGGCTCGAACCCAGGTGTTTACGGACAGGTTACCCTGACATGTTTCGATTAAGCCTAATTAAAAATATTAAAAATTTGGATTAAAAACCATAAATAGTTCAATAAAATAACCACAATACTAATAATTGTTAAAGCTAAGGCACGAGCTCTATGTTTGCATTTGTCCTTCAAGTTGTGCTGAAAAGGTCAACAAGAAAAAGAAAGACAAAAAAAAAATGAAAAAACAAAAAATATATGTACTTTGAACTTCAAGAAGAATTCTTGACAAAAGTACGAAAAAAGAGAAAGAAGTAAAGGAATAACATGTTAAAATAAATTAAAATAGATAATCATTCAAAAGCAAATTTCGATCTACCAAAAGGTTGAATACAATTTGGTTTAAGGATTGATGTTTGACTAATGACGTCAGCAGTCGTCGATGGCTGCGAGTGTTAAACGGCAAGCCCTCTGAAGAGATTGAGTGGTTGCAATCGAAACATGTCAGGGTAACCTGTCCGTAAACACCTGGGTTCGAGCCCAGATTGAGTCAAGAATGAAAAATTATCAATAAAAATTTTAATTAATTTTCATGTTGTAAAATTCCTTTCTTCATAAAAATAATTTAATGAAAATTAAATTTAATGAACTTAAGCCTAATTAAAAATATTAAAAATTTGGATTAAAAACCATAAATAGTTCAATAAAATAACCACAATACTAATAATTGTTAAAGCTAAGGCACGAGCTCTATGTTTGCATTTGTCCTTCAAGTTGTGCTGAAAAGGTCAACAAGAAAAAGAAAGACAAAAAAAAAATGAAAAAACAAAAAATATATGTACTTTGAACTTCAAGAAGAATTCTTGACAAAAGTACGAAAAAAGAGAAAGAAGTAAAGGAATAACATGTTAAAATAAATTAAAATAGATAATCATTCAAAAGCAAATTTCGATCTACCAAAAGGTTGAATACAATTTGGTTTAAGGATTGATGTTTGACTAATGACGTCAGCAGTCGTCGATGGCTGCGAGTGTTAAACGGCAAGCCCTCTGAAGAGATTGAGTGGTTGCAATCGAAACATGTCAGGGTAACCTGTCCGTAAACACCTGGGTTCGAGCCCAGATTGAGTCAAGAATGAAAAATTATCAATAAAAATTTTAATTAATTTTCATGTTGTAAAATTCCTTTCTTCATAAAAATAATTTAATGAAAATTAAATTTAATGAACTTAAGCCTAATTAAAAATATTAAAAATTTGGATTAAAAACCATAAATAGTTCAATAAAATAACCACAATACTAATAATTGTTAAAGCTAAGGCACGAGCTCTATGTTTGCATTTGTCCTTCAAGTTGTGCTGAAAAGGTCAACAAGAAAAAGAAAGACAAAAAAAAAAATGAAAAAACAAAAAATATATGTACTTTGAACTTCAAGAAGAATTCTTGACAAAAGTACGAAAAAAGAGAAAGAAGTAAAGGAATAACATGTTAAAATAAATTAAAATAGATAATCATTCAAAAGCAAATTTCGATCTACCAAAAGGTTGAATACAATTTGGTTTAAGGATTGATGTTTGACTAATGACGTCAGCAGTCGTCGATGGCTGCGAGTGTTAAACGGCAAGCCCTCTGAAGAGATTGAGTGGTTGCAATCGAAACATGTCAGGGTAACCTGTCCGTAAACACCTGGGTTCGAGCCCAGATTGAGTCAAGAATGAAAAATTATCAATAAAAATTTTAATTAATTTTCATGTTGTAAAATTCCTTTCTTCATAAAAATAATTTAATGAAAATTAAATTTAATGAACTTAAGCCTAATTAAAAATATTAAAAATTTTTTTTTAATTTTAAAACTTTTTAATCTAAATTAATATTTTCTTTTTTACTATAGATGTCGGATTTTTCGGATAGTTCACAGAGCGGTGTTATCAGTCCGGCAACATCGTTTATTGAAAATTTCCATAAGAAAAATGGTACAGCTGCCTCATCGGCCAACAGTTCACCCAGTATTACAACTATTGGGTCAACATCACCGGCCCTTAATGGGGCTGGTAGCGGTAGTGGTGCAGGTACGGGATCTAACAACAGTAGTATAGTGGTACCAACAGCGTCTACAGGAAGTTCTTCGCTGGCGACTACCTCAACAATGGGTCGTCACATAAATACTAGTTCTAGTTCAAGCAGCAGTAGCGTTAAGGAAACATCATCACAACAGGTGAGTGCAAATACTAAATACATATAAAAACAAAAACAATTTCTATTTACATTTGCATTTAGAAGAGAATGTACGTTAGTGTTTTTCATGCGGGTTATCCCGGGAAAAAAATCCCAGGAAATTTTTGCGGGAATTCACGATTTTTTTTAAAATTTAATTATGGCAACTTTACTACTTAGAAAATTGAAAATAAGTTGTGCCATGAAATAAATCTTTAGCCGTTAGGCAATAATGTCTTAAGTCAGAAAAAACCGCATTTTGATTTTTTGATTGGCTTTAATTCAATATTGTTTTCTCTCTTGCTTGGTATAAATCACTTTAGTCTAGCACAACTGCTTCTGTGCGTTATAACCTGATCTTAGAAAAAAAGTCTATGAAAACTGCAGTTTCTTTCTGACTTAAGACAGTTTTGCCAGACGCCAAAGAGATGTCAATTCATATCCGTTAAGTAAGGCAATGTATTAAACATCTCTGAAATTTTAAAAGAAGAAGAAAAGTAAAATTATACAGAATTTTAAGTTGGTTTAAAGACCCAGATTTATATTTATAAAAACGAAAAAAAGTTGTTCCCACTTGCATCAAAAAATTTAAAGATTTTATATACAGAGCAGCTGCTCAAAAGATTTTTCGGGTTAGATTCCGTTAGAGATGATGACAAAAGTTATTAATAAAGAACACCGTGCTCGATTCGAAGAAAATAATTTTTTTTTAAAAAGGGAATTACAAGTTTTGAAGGAAGTGCTAAGAAAACTTCCTTTAACTTTAAAGGCAATCACCCATATTAAGGAAATGTGTTTTCTCATTGAAATCTTCTTGATAAAAATTAGAAATAGGCTTTCATACGATTCTGCTAATGCTTATTCTGAATTAAAATCCTATATTAAAAGAAACATTTGTTGAAATAATTAAACTTATTTTGGTTTTATATAAATGCTGTTGGCTTTGAATTAATTCTGTGGCATTAACTGCTAAAGTGTGACAATAAGTGCTTAAGTCTATTCGTTAAGTTTTATAGGACAACAATTTAAAACGTTAAAGGTGGCTTTTTAAAATTTACTCCGAATTAAATATACTTATCAGTTATCTGCGGTTATAGCTTTTTAAGTTTTTATTCCTAAACGCTCCTAATATCACAGATCGGAAGTTACTACTACTCCAAATGTCGTTGCACATTGAAAAAAGATAACCAAAAAGTCATTTTGCTACAACTTTCTCAAAACTCCGACAAAGTAATTGGAATTTTGTCCATGTGTACTTTTGAGCATGAATATCTTTAAGTGCCTTTAAGCACTTTTTCCTTTTTGCCGCAGAAATAAAAAAGTTGAATGCATTTATAAGCTTATTTAACTGATCTCAGGAAATGTTATGTGTTCAAATAAATTAAATAAAATAATATTTTGCATCGATTTGTATTGAGCGGGAATTCCCGGGAAATTGAAAAATAAATTTCGTTTTCCCGGGAAGTTTTTTTTTATTTTATTAAAGACGCCTCAAAATAGGCTTTAGTTTTTTTAATAAAAGTTCATTTTAACTGCCAGATTTTTTGTTTGTGTATTGATTGCAATTTTTGTTGTTGTGGCGTATGAGTTATAAAATTTTTATTATGAATGAGTTTGTATGAGAGAAAATTACTCATACGTAAATTTAAGGTAAATGATTGAGTGAGGAGTTTTACTAAAGTGATTCTTATTTGGAAAGCACGGTAGTAATAGAAAAATATTAGTTAAATTGGCTTAATTCGTTAAACTACATAACATATTTTTATGATTTTATTAGGTGATTGCAAAAACTACAAAAAAATACGAAAAGATTTCAAAGAAATTTCTTCAAATATTTAAAAGGCAGACAAATAACTTTTACAATTTTTTAAAAACTTGAAATTTTTAAATTCTTTTTAAGTATATTTTTACGGTTTTTATATTATTTTAGATTTTTATTCCTTTAAACTTTTTAATTATTTATTTTTAAAACTGACCAAATAAGGCTAGACATTTTTTCAAACTTGCTGGTATTTAATTTTCAACTGTCTTTTTTTTACAATTATCATAAAAATTCTATTTTTTTTAATCTAATCTTAACAGCATTTGTTTAACTGTGACAGTGGGAAAAAGCATTTCAGAAATGTTTTAAATAAATAAAATAGAATTATATAAAATATTTATAAATAAATGTGAGTAATTATAATTTGTTCTTCTAAAAATTTCAAGGTACTTATAAAACATAATACTTAATGTAAAATAGTTTTGAAAAAAATAGCTTAGAAAATGAAGTGCTATGAAAAAAAATGGAAATATGCTAAGATAAAAAGAAGTTTGATGATAAATGTTTTAGTTAGGAAAGAACTTGCCAATCTTTTTTAAATATCCTTCTATGGACCTAAAATATGGACGATAAACAATATTATAAAGCTAATACGATTATTTACACGAAATTTTAAAGTTTTTATGAAGTGTCACTCATATAACAAAATTGGTTTTTTTGATATTAAAAACTTATTATGTATGCATGTGAAGTTAAATTTTAAAATGTATAACCCTAGACACATTCTGTTATGTTTACAGAACAATGTTAACCACTTAACAGAACTTATGTTAACGCTGTTATGATTAGGGATGCCATTCCCGAAATCCCGAATACCGAAATCCCGGGATTATTCTAAAAATTTAAGTCTCGAATACCGGGATTTTTTATGTAAAAATCCCGAGATTTTGGATTTAGTAATATGTGGTATTTTTTTTTAAATACAACTATATTTAAATAAACGTGAGTCACCCTGGGTTAAAAATAACTTTAAAAGTTTAATATTAAATCATACAGGCAATGATCCTAATTTTTAACTGGTTGCAAAAAGAAGTCACAAGTGAATAAATGTTACATGCAATGCATTTTGTACACCAGAAAATAAAATCATAAGATAAAGTTCGATGTGGTGCAAAAAGGTGTTAAAAACTTTAAAAGATTCTACCAAAGGTCTTTTGACACATTTGCTTAAGTTTATTTTATTAGATTAATACTTGCATATGTATATATTTGATATACAATAAATTAAATATTGTCATATAGCATATGCATATGTATCGAATTATTAACGATACCACCCAGAAGTGTTTATTGCGAACATTGCTTTCGTCGCCAGCATATGTTTTCAATAAAATAAGGTATCGATTATCAGATGTCATTAGTTTGTTTTAGAAGCTTTTTAAAATATAAGTTTTAATACATAATTTTTCCATATTACTTTAAAAGAATAAATTAAACTGTTTTATTTTGTAATGAGTTTAATATTCTTCATGAATTTATTTGTTTTAATACTTACAAAAAAACATTTTATTATAAAAATGTATATGAATTTAAAAAACTGGACTTTATATATGAAATCCCGAAAAATCCCGATCCGTCCCGGGATCCCGTTTTTTTGAATAAAAAAATCCCGAATCCCGGGATTAGAAAAACCTGGTCCCATTTGGCATCCCTAGTTATGATGCATGCGTCCAGATTTCTGGAAAAGGAGTCAACGTGGGCGATAAAACAATGATTAGGATTTGTGGACAATACTATTTTCATATTTTATCGCCCAAATCTGGACTCATCCCCTAGAGAATTCAAAAGAGTAAATTGGCCATAAGTCGCTAAAACTCGCTCTGTTAAAAATTCTGGCACGATGGCCATATGCTTCACAGAACTCATTGACAAGAATTTCAGTCTTAGTCATGTTTTTTTAAAAAATCATAAATTTAAATATTAAAAGACTAAAGGCCTGAAATAGCAAATGAGTTTTTAATAATAATAAACTTTAAAATTTAATTTAAATAGTAATCGTATATTTTATAACATTTTTGTCGAATGCGATATTTTTTAATATATTTTTTAACGCAAGCGACATTTAAAAAAAATTTATTTAAGTTTGCGTAGGTATTTATCTTCACACTCATTTCCAATTATGATTTTTTTTGTTTGTTTAAAAATGCTTTCTTTTTTTAAAGTTGACCACATTTTTATATCTGATGCCAAACAAAAGCATAAACTTTTGCTTAATATAAAATTTTTCAAGATTCTTTTCAATATGAATGCCCAAAATTTTCAGAAATTCATTTCTCTTGAAACTCATAAAAACGTAATAAAAATAATTTTTTGTTTAAATCTTAATTTATGGGCATTTTCTCAATGTATCGAAAAACTGTCTGTTACCTAATGGTAACATAAATTTATAAGACCGATAAACTGTTCGTTAACGATTTTAGGTTTCTCAATAGACCCACAAAAAACATTGCTTTCAGTTGGCAACACCGCTCAAAATACATGTAAAAGTTGGGAGTCAGCTGATTGTATTTATCTGTACGACAAATAAAAGGAAAATAATTATTTGGCAGATGAGTGCTGGTTGGCTTTGCGACAGAACAAAAGCACACAAGACATTAAGAAAACCAAATTTCATTAATGTGCAGTTTTTCGTTGGAAAAAAAGATAATCGTGTAATGAGAAAACGGCCATTAAAGTTTTATTTGTATTGGGGGGTTGAATTGCATGCATTAATTAATTTTAAAAAAATATGCGCATAAAACTTAAACAAATTTAAAATATGCCATAAAATTTAATAAGATATGCATTTTATATTTAAAGAAAAACGGACAACATAACAAACGTAATATGCGAATTTATATGCATTCTTAATCTTTTTATGGCAAAAACAATAAAATATGCAAAAATATGCACACACAAATCGATGCTACTTTTCATTAAAATTGTGATTCGGATAAATATATTTTTCACTTTTTGCTTAAATCTTTTGAGGAAAACCATGCGTTTGCCCACGCCCTAATTACTACTGAACAAAACACTGACTGGTTGGTTTATTTTTTTTTTTATGAATTCTTAAAAACAAAAATTTTACAAAAAAGTTGCAAGCAAAACGAGAAACAAATGATTTAAATCTGTCTCCAAGTTTTGATTTTATCCACAAAAGATGAAAAATTTTAATTAAACATAAGAATTTCATAAAAAGCTATATTTTTATGGGATCCCCCTCAAAGATGTGGTGATGTAGGGCAAGTTTGTTGTGGGAAAATGCTTAGGAACTAAAACCAATGGAGGTCGATTTTACATTTTATCCCCTATGGATGACTCCTAGGCAGTTAAGGGAATTTTTCTTAAATATATTTCAAGCCTGTATTGAAAGTTTTTTTATGGGAGGCCCTTCAAGGAATGGAGATAGCGTTTAGGTATGTTAGAATGATGAGGATGAAAATAAAGTTGGGTTGGTCATACATTCGACCCGTCTAGGGGCATCCTAAACGCTGCAGGGGAAACATTTAAGAATATTATTAAACCGCCATATTTGTATGGAAGCCCCTCTCATGACTGAAGATAAGGGGCAAGTATGTTTTAAGAAAATGTTAAAGACAAAAAACAAATGGAGGTCAGACATACATTGTATCCCCCTAGAGGCGAGTACTAGGCAGTCAGGGGACTTTTTCTTTAGTATACATCAGTTATATTCTTCACCGATTTTGAGTTACGAGAATATATGTTGGGCAAATTTCTCAATTTTCGAAGTAACGGTATATCGCGAAAACAAGAGCTAATCTAAAGAAACAGTTAGCACCACTGGATTCAGGGTACTCAAATTTATGTAAAATAACTGAAAATTAATTCGTTATAACGGAATTCGAGGTTGAATTTTTGATATTAAAAATCAAATGTAATTTTTTATTATTTTAAATTAGATTTTTATTTAATAATTAGTATTGTGGTTATTTTGTTGAACTATTTATGGTTTTTAATCCAAATTTTTAATAATTTAATTCTTGACAAAAGTACGGAAAAAACAAAAGTAAGGAAAAACATGTAAAATCAATTAACATTAATAATCATTCAAAAAAAAGCAAATTTCGATCTACCAAAGGTTAAAATACAATTTGGTTTAAGGATTGATGTTTGACTATTTACGTCAGCAGTCGTCGATGGCTGCGAGTGTAAGACGGCAAATCCATCTGAAGAGATCGAGTGGTTGCGATCGAAAAACGTCATGGTAACCTGCCGGCCAGGGTTCGAGCCCCGGCCACGGTCAAGAATGAAAGATTATCAATAACAATTTTAATTAATTTTCATGTTGTAAAATTCCTTTCTTCATTCAAATAATTTAATGAAAATTAAATTTGATGAACTTGAGCCGAATTAAAATATTAAACATTTTTATTTAATTTTACATAAAGAAGAATTAAACTAAATTAACGGATAATATTAACAGCAACTGAAAATCGGTATTATTATGCACTTAGTTTTTTAAATAACTGTTAGAACCAGTTGCTTGGAATTTTAAATGTTTATTTATTTAAAAATGACTGAAAGGAATACTTCTTAAATAAACTTCAGTCCGTTACTGTAATAATATTGTGAGTGTAGAACTGAAGTAAAAAGAACGAGAACTGAAATTAATGCTTGCATATACACATACATACATATAAATATTTTCCTTTCAATCAAACAATCAAACAATTATTCATTAACTATTTCTGTAGGGCCCCTCTAAACGAACTGTAAAGTTCCATTTTCTTCACAAAACAAAAAATGTTTAAAAAATAAAAAGAAAAAAGTTTCTCTCTAACTAGCAATAATTAACACCTCCATTAAAATACAATATTTAATAGGTCTTCTTTATTCAAATGAGGCTTTTTATTATCAGTTTTTATTATTTCGCTTTTTTTTAATTTTTTGCCGGCAAGAATAATTAAAAAAAATTTTATTTTTTTAATGACTCACAATTATTGCTGGCATAAGTTTGTTGCTAAACAAATAAGGGATTCGAATGTTTAACTTTTTGCACAAGTATTGAGTTAACTCATTTGAATAGTGCCTAATTAATGAAATTTTTGACTTGTCTGATTTCAACAACAGGATGAAAATGATAAAATGGACCATAAAGTCTCATAAACACGGGATGTTTCCAAACATTTATGAGATTGTAAATTTTAGAATAAAATTAAAATTATTTTATTATTAAATACCGTAACGCAAATAAATTCTGAAGAGAAATTGCTTTAAGAAAATCGTAAAATTTTGAAAGTTACAAAGGTCTTAATATAGAAAGGAACTTTGAGAGGGCGTTCGACACAATCGTGAGGACGAGCATTGGGAGAGCACTGCATCGCAGAGGTGTACCGGTATCTATCATAGACGTTATAAAACTTGTGTAATCCAACTCCAAAAATCAGGTGCTGTACAAGGGTCAAACGTCTGAAACATTAACCATTGATGCGGGAGTACGCCAGGGTTGTGTTTTGTCACCAATTATTTTCCTACAAGTCCTAGATGATGTCATCTCAACAACAAACATTGAAGCACCAGACGGCATTCAGTGGACGCCCTTATCAAAACTTTTCGATCTTGACTATGCTCATGATTTATGTCTCTTAGCACTCTTAGGTTCGAACATATAGATAACAAGCTGAAGTCTCTCCATAACAACGCTCTCTAACTCTCGATAATAATACCATAGAAGATGTACAATCTTTCTGTTGCCTTAGCTGCACAATCACAACGAACAGTGGTGCAAACGAAGACGTTTCTGCGTGAATGAACAAGGCACGTCATGCCATGCAATGTTTAAAAAAAGTATGGGTATCATCCGACATATCAACACAACTGAAGACCAACATTTTGAGCACATGTGTAAAACCTATACTCCTATACGGATGTGAAACATGGGGCCTATACAAAAGCGACGTACGACAACTGCAAGTTTTCACTAACCGTTGCTTACGAAGGAATATTCGATGTTTTTGGCCTAACGCTGAGCTGCTTCCAAGCACGAAACAACAGCCAATCCAGTACGACATCCTGAAAATCAAATTTGGATGGATTGGTCATACACTGAGGTCCGACAACGAGGTAGCAAAGACAGCGCTACAGTACAACCTCCAAGGTTCTCGGCGTCGTGGACGTCCTTGGCGCATCGCAACGTGAGCTGACAGTTGCAGGGTTTTCATGGAACGAGGCATTAAGAGCAGCCCACAACAGAGTCTGTTGGAAGTAATTGATTGAGAGCGTTTGCTCCCTAGCTGGAGAATAGCGGAACATCACATCAATATAGAAAGGGGCCAAAACCGAACTAAAATTAAACCCAAACTGAATTAGAGCTGAACTAGAACTGAACTAGAACTGAACTGAACTAAAACTGAACTTAAACTGACTAGAAGAGAAATAGAACTGAACCAGAGCTGAACAAGAATTTAACCGAATTCAATACATTATCTGAGTTAACACAACACTGAAAAAATAATTATGATTCGTTCAGTATCGACTAAAAGAATTAAAAATAAAATTACTTTCGAAAAAGTATTCCAAATAGTATTCGAGCAAGACTGCAAGAATTAGGCCCCTGAACTAGAACCGAACTAGAACTGAACTAGAACTGAACTCGATTTTAACTAGAGCTAGATCTGAACCAAAACTGAATTTAAACTTAACTAGAACTTACGTGAACTAGAGTTACCTGTAGCAGCCAAAGATAAATGTAATTTCATTCGAGTAAAGTTTTCTTGTTTTGCTTTAGACTCTCTGTCTTCTTTGTAATGGCTTATCGCAAGTTCTAGGGCACTTAAAGTAGCCTTGAAGTTTTACTTACTGTTTACTATGACATACTCTTCTATGGAATTTAATTTATTTTTTTGGTGTTTTTTTTATTTAATTACTCCCCTTCCTCAGACACTGTAAACTTTTCTATATTCGTTTTAGGAAAACATATTTTACTATTTATCAATAATTTGTAAATGTCAGGTGTTTAGTGATAAGAATTTTTAAAAGAAATGTTATCAATCGAACAAAATTCATTATAAAAAAGTATAATTTTTATAATTAAAAACTAAATTTGTGTTTATAAATAAAGGCGTCGTAATGGCTGCCTTAAGAGCTGAAATATATTTATTGTCTGCTACCTGCAAATAAGAATTCTCACTGGTTCTGCGTTAAGAAATAAGAGAAAAGTGTTAATTTTTTAAATAAATTTTAGAAATATAAATGCAAATTAATATTTCCTGATATTTTAGTTTTTTTTTTTATTGAATGCCTTCATTTATTTTTGCTTAAACAAATAATTTAAATATCGCATTTGTTAAAATTATTTTGTTATCCACAAGAACGGGATTATTACAACTTTTTTTAGTGCCACCCTTGTCAAACAATGATAAGCAAAATTTTAAAGTACATACGTATTTTATAATTATTAAAGCTTTTAGATGTTCATGTCCAAAAAAATTTAATCATTTGCGAAAAGTCATTTAGGCTGGGTTTTTGAAACCTCAGTTTAACTAAGTTTAGATAATCTGAAAACAAAAAAAGTGATAAAGGCGTGGTTTTTGAGGCCTCGGTTAATCTAAGTTTAATTAATCTGAAAATAGATTTGTGTCGCCATTACCAAGTTTGTAGACAACATTTTGACAGAACAGCTAAGTTTTGCTTAAAATGTTGATCTTTAATGAAATAATAAAATAAATCACATTTGCCGGAAAAATCCGAGTTTCAGACTACGTAAAACTAAGTTTAAGCTTAATCCGCATCTCAAAACTCCGGTCTTAGTATTTTAAAAGCGTAGAAGTTTTTTTTCACCACAGGTGGAAAGGGTGTAGGAAGATTTGTCATTCCGTTTGTAATTTCTACAATATTTTGATGTTAGCATTTAACGGTGTCTGTTGAAATTGATTTTCCGTTATACATATATTTATGTAAATAAAATCTGGAATTTTGTGCTACTGAAATTCTGCCAGATCGGTCTAAAAATGGTTGAGATATCAGCCAAAACTACGACTTCTTCTAATTGTTACCCATTATATCACTTGTCGTTGTGTTTAATTAAAGTGTATATGCACTCTTTTTTGTTTAATGATCAAGTTGTACGTAACTTTAAAGACTAAAATTAATAGAAATAGAAAAAAATGGACACAACATTTAATCTGTCAGAAATGTTAGCCTAACTAACAAACCATACAATTGTGACTCCCAAAACAAAGAAAGAAACCTAGGGAAAAGGTGAACTAACTATAATGACTTTTGTAAAAAACCATGAAATAAACAAAAAGGCGAATATTTCAGTTTTAATTTTGATTCTGGTTTTGTTCTAAGTTTGTACTGGTTCTTTTCTTTTCTCTTCTTGTTTAGTTCTAATTCAGTTGTATTTTAGTTTCAGTTTAGTTCTAGTTCAGTTCTAGTTCAGTTCTACTTTATTTCTAGTTCAGTTCTAGTTCATTTCTACACTCACAATATTATTACAGTAACGGACTGTAGTTTATTTAAGAAATATTCCGTTCAGTCATTTTTAAATAAATAAACATTAACTGCCGTATTCATAAAAAATTAAATAAGTTTAAAATGTGTTTTAAGGCAAATTTTTCATACAAATTTTTCTTAAAATACATTTCAAATCCATTTTAATTTTTTATGAATACAGCAGTTAAAATTCCAAGCAAATTTATTTTAAACTGATTCTAACAGTTATTCAAAAAACTAAGTGCATATTAATACGGATTTTCAGTTGCAGTTAATTTTGTCCGTAAAGCAAGTTTTGTGTTTTTGTAAAGCAACGAAAAGTTCATTTAATTTTTACTGTCGAAAATCCAACACCATATTCCGTAAAATCAAATAAATATTCAGTTATTTTGTAAAATTTTACTGTCAAAAATTCAACACCATATTCAGTAAAAACGATTAAATATTCAGATATTTATTAAAATTTTACTGTCAAATTGACCCCATATTCAGTAAAAACAATTAAATATTCAGTTATTTTATATAATTTTACTACCAAAAATTAATTTTTACTTATCTATAAAAAATTAATTGATTGTTTTGTGTAAGCAATACCCATTTTCTATTTGTTAAAATAATTTAATTAAATACATAAAATTTTAAAAGTAAAATAATTGCGAAGCCATATCGGTCATGCTGCTGGTGTCTTATAATGCAGAGTTCTTCTGTAAACAACGTGGTCAGTACAACAATAGTAAAACAAACGTGTGTAACTGGGTAAGTAAATAAAAATATTCTCCCTCTCACGCTAATAAGAAAAACAAGCGGACAAGTGTCTGTCTGGAATTTTTTAGAAATTCGGCTCTTTTGTGGAGTAAACGAAAATTTAATAAAATAACTGAATATTTAATTGTTTTTACTGAATATGGGGTCAATTTGACAGTAAAAAATTTACAGTAAAATTTTAATAAATAACTGAATATTTAATCGTTTTTACTGAATATGGTGTTGAATTTTTGACAGTAAAAATTAAATGAACTTTTTGTTAAAAATAGGTAGACCGGTTTTTAATTGAACTTTCATTTATTTTATATTACAATTTCAGTTAATTTTACGTACAGAATATTGTGAGTGTAGTTCATTTCTAGTTCAGTTCTACTTTATTTCTAGTTCAGTTCTATTTTAATTCTAGTCCAATTCTAGTTCATTTCTAGTTCAGTTCTACTTTAATTCTAGTTCAGTTCTAGTTCAGTTCTACTTAATTTCTAGTTCAGTTTTAGTGAATTTCTAGTTTATTTCTAGTTCAGTTCTAGTTCAGTTCTACTTCATTTTTAGTTTTTTTTTCACTCAAAATTCATTTATTGATCATATATTATAATTTTACAACGTTTTTAATTCTAACCCCGCTAAGCCATTGGCTTGTCAGCAGGAAAAAAATAAAACTAGTTGAATAATTTCTAGTTCCGTTCAGGTTTCGCTCTAATTCATTTCTAGTTCAGTTCTGGTTCAGTTCTAGTTCTGTTCTAATTCAGCTCGATTCTCCATCAGTTCTATTTCAGTTCTGGTTCATTTCTTGATCAGTTCTAGTTCAGTTCTTTATTTACCGATCAATGGTAACAATAAGACTAGTTCAGTACCTTTTTCAAAAGAAAAAAATGTGACAAATTTGTACTAAAACTGACAGTAAGTGTAATTTTCCCGAGAATTAATTAACCCCGTATTTTATTTATTCCCCTTAAAATATTTAAGCATTTTCTTTGGAATATTTTATTGAAAAAATTCATTTTATTGGTCTATTAAGTATTACGATTTTCAGAGAAAAAACAGAAACTAATATTTTTTAATTCAATAAAAGTGACAAAGTCAAATTTCTTCATAAACGCATGACATATTAAAAGTCTTGTGTATCGATGGGATCTTGAACTAATGAACAATATTGCGGAATAAAGTGAGAAAACTTAAAGATATTATTCATAAAACTATTTAAAACCTCAAAAACGTACAATCGAACGACTTGGCGTCATTAAGAAACCTAGAAATAAATGAAATGGAAAAACGTACTAAAATGACGTTTGCCTACTTTTTGTAGAGATAAGGTCAGTTAGGGCTTATTGCAAAAAAAAAAAAACACCGCCAGACAGTCATGAAGAATAATTAGTAATATTTTAAATTATTTATAAGCATTAGCGATTATATATTATGTATTGCACATCGCTTTAATTATAAAGCAAATTGTAACAATATTGAAACTGTAAGTGATGATAATTTAAAAAAAAAGTTGAATATTTACTGAAAAAAAATCTTTGTTACAAATTTAGAACAAATAAATTATAGCAGATTATAGAGTTATTAGTAATTGTAACATTAATGAGAATAATGTTGGGAAAATTCTTTAAAATTCTGATTTAAGACATTCTTTAACTTTGACCACGGAGCCCCTAAATGGGCTAGAAGTTCCTCCAAGAGGGTTGAAATGTATAATCGACATCCATAAGTTTGTAGTCCTTAGCATTTTCTCGAACATACATGGCACTTTTCTCCACTCCTTAGGGGGCTCCAATACAAATATGGCCCTATATGGCATCTCCTTATTTTTTTATCCCCAACATTAGTTTCTAACACGCTAACCCGCCAGCTCCATATGAAATGTTATTTTTTTATGATAAATGCACTGGAATAGAAAAATGTTAGCGGATTTTAATGGCCTGTTCGTCGAAGACTTCGATCGCTTAATTTACATTTAAAACAAAAACTAATTTTAAAATAAAAAATTTATTAGCTAAAAAGAATTTTACAAATTCAAAAAGTTTTTATTTAACACTTTTATTTGTAAATTATTTAATTGTTATTATTTAAAAAAAAAAAAAAAAAATAAAGATTTTTTTGTTACGTCACATTTAGTACCCCCAAAAAGTGTAATTTTAGCAATAAATAAAAACAAAATTATAATATTTATTTAAATTTGAAAAAAATCACGTTTTATTTAAATTATGCAAATCATATTGAAGAATTTATTTACTTTTCTGTGAAAAATCAACAACTTCTAATAAATTTAAACAATTAAAAAAACATTTAGAAAATTTTAGCTTCGATTTATTGTTTTTTTTTTGTGATGTTGAAATTGTTTTTTATTTCGTTTGCATTTGTTTTATTCTGCAAAAGCAAATTACAATAAAAATTTTTATTTTATTTAATATTCTTTTTTTGTTTTTTTTTTTTTGTTTTGCATAAATGAAAAAGATATAAAATTAAAATTTTAAAAGAAATTCTTAGAATTCTTACTTAAGTCATGGCATAAATTTATACATTTTATTTCAATACAACAACATATTATTAATATTTTTATAGTTTCTTGTTGTTGTTGTTTGTTGCATTAATAATTTTACATGTCTACAATTTTGCTTGAACCGGTACTTGTATTGGTCGGGGCCAGTGTTACCATTTTAGCATATATTCTGCTTGGCGAATTGCAGAATTAAAATAAAAAAATATTTTTTTTTATTTTATTTTTAAACTAACAAGAACGAGAGGACTAAGCAAATATGTACGGGCATTTAATTTAAGGAGTACCCCCTTTTGACATATTCTTATGATAAATTTAACCTTTATATTTTAACCCTTGAACTTTAGAAATTACGGGTTTTTTTTGTCACTCTTTGAAAGAAAGATTAAAATGTCCCACAAAAATACTTGTAACAAAATTCTACTATAAGTTTCTGAATACATCGAAGCTCAAAATTTAAATTGAATGCCAGTTACTTATAGATGGATTTACCGGGAAAATACCGGGTACATTCCTTTTTTGGGAATTAATTTGGATATTTATAAGACACAAATTAATTGGCAATCATTTACTGCCAGTTAACTTAATTTAATTTTAAATTACTTTTCGTTTTTTAAAAAGGTCGTTAAATATTAACTGCCGTATTCATAAAAAATTAAATAAGTTTAAAATGTGTTTTAAGGCAAATTTCAATGCATTTCAAATCCATTTTAATTTTTTATGAATACGGCAGAAAAAATCTGGCTAAATTTCACTAATACTACAATAAACCGGAGTATGCATATTGATTTAAAATTGCGAAGTAGATCAATATGTGTTTATTAGTGAAGATAATATTGATTCAATTCATTAATACATTTTTATAAAATTTTGTATTAAGCGTTTATACCCACCCTTTGGGAAAATACCAGGGTATTTACCAACTTTCCCTATTTACCGGGTATTTATTAATTAGATATTAACCCTTTTCAAATCTATACAGATGTTATCAAAATTAAAAAAATATTTAAGTATAAATTTCATACTTCTTGACAACTAGTTCTTAAATACCGTTGAAACTGATTTTTAAGTGTTCAGATTATATTGAACAAAAAAAAAATGTGCTACGCTCAATTTAAATATTAGTCGCCACCATTGGCGTGTGACTTCGGCAACACTGTTCTGAGCTCTTTAAGGTGTATTATTTTTTTTTATAGATTTTCTTTATTTGTGGATACTAAAAATATTATTAATGTACTATTCAAAGGTACTGAGTAAAATGTGTAGGCTTTTTGTCATTTCTTGGTTGTGGCTGAGATACAATTATGAACGTTTTTTTTTTTAAATTTTCTATTTCAAATAAAATAAAACGGCAAATGAAGCGCTTTTACAAGTTTAAAGAATTTAAAAATTTTGGCGACTTAAAAAAAATGTTTCACTTTAAAATTTTATCTTCATTTATTGGATTATGAAACATTGACATTATAAATATGTTTGTTTGCAGAGTGCTCCGCTTCATAAATTTGGCAAAACAAAAATTTCCATTGGCCGGCTTAAACATCTTTTTTTCATCTATTTACAGCCATGTTTTGAAATTGATATTTACAAACTTAGTCTATTCACATTAGCTGTTAAGAAATGTTTTGACAGTTTTCTCTTTTCCAAGCAGTTATTCTCAATTCGTTAAATGATTTGGACGTTTCACTTTGCACTGTTCTTCTCCAGATGGTTTTAGGGCGTCTTCTAGACTCTTGGGGGTTCGATTGTAGTACTACGTGGACTATTTCCGTCGTTGGTTTAAATATCTGTCTTAAAATGTAAACGTTCTGCTTAGCAATTGTTCGTTAACCATGGTTCGGGGCCACTTTATTCCTAGTATGCAAACACGCACTAGTCGCAATTCACATTATGGAAATTTCTTGCCGGACAGAAAAAGTTTGTGGACGAGAGAGGCGAAAAGCAAAGTGTGTCACGCATTTAGCGTCGCCCCCTTGCAACAAACTGTCCATAATGTAAATTGCGACTTAACGAATAACCGAATGCGAGACGTTATCGATGCGGTGTAGAGCCACGTTTTACAGCCATAAAGAAGTACTGATTTTACGCAGGCATTAAATATATTAATCTTGGTAGAAAGATTCAAATTCCTAGTACGCCATATTTGGTTAAGTAGAACAAATGCTATACGTGCTCAGCGAATTCTATTTAGTAGATCATCTTTCGCGCTACCATCCCTTGTTAATATACTGCCAAGGTACTCGACTCTATCCACTTATTTAAGCGAGTGGTGTGTTATTACTAGCATTCAGTCATATTAATACGTAGTAAATCTATGTTCACTGAATCGGCGATGATGTTAAGTTTTTTTTTTGGCATATCGCTACACCGATTAGATTGTAGTACACTATTGTCCGCGTAAGTTGGTTTACCAAGGGAACTGTTAAGGTTCTAGATAATGCCAGTATGTTATCGGTTATTCTACTTTAAGTTAACATTGAAAACAGTAATAAATGCACATCTGCCGACATCAAATTGTTTCTTTGCCTGGATTTTCTTTATGATTTTTTTTTTTCAAAATCATATTAAATTAATTAAAACTTAAAATTATTTTGCCTTTCTTCGCCTCTATTTACGGTGCTTTCTATTTTAACGCTTTTCTTATAAAGAAAACTCCAGTTAACCACACTGTTGCGAAAAACTCATAATGAGCAAAACAAAAATAAAATAAAATAGCAAAACAAATCAAATACAATTGTATTTGGTTTTTGTGTTTGTTTTCCTTTATCAATACTTAACAGAAAAGTATTACTTTTACTTCTATTCAGCGTTGTCGTATTGTTTTTTTGGAAATTAAATTTTGCCTTAAAACTTGATTTTTTTTTTCAATATAATAAAAAACAACAAGGTGTCATAAAGTCATAAGTCTTAAAATAATATCATATATAAATAATATCGTTGTACAGCAGCGACTATTCTGTTCCCCACTTTACTCCCAGTAGAGCGTAGGGCCTTAATCATTCTCTCATAGCGGACTCTATTGCGAGATGTTTGACTGCCGTCATTTAACGAGTAGTTTGCTGCTTGCACACGCAAAGAAAAAACATGGTTGTGGTAAACATATTCTAAGAGCAACATATTATGATAAGATTCATGATTGTAGTCACCATATTACGATTGTTATTAAATCATATTATGACCAAATATGTTCGTAATATTACATCATAATATTTTTCTCTTAATCATATTGTTATCCTGTTAATCATAAAACGTTAAGAAGTTATAATATTACTGTCATGGTAATCATAATAAGATAAGAAGTAATCATATTGTTGTCATGGTAACCATAATAAGTTAAGAAGTAATCATATTACTGTCATGGCAATCATAATAAGTTTAGAAGTAATCATATTATTGTCATGGCAATCATAATTAGTTTAGAAGTAATCATATTATTGTCATGGCAATCATAATAAGTTTAGAAGTTATCATATTATTGTCATGACAATCATAATAAGTTTAGAAGTAATCATATTATTGTCATGTCAATCATAATAAGTTTAGAAGTAATCATATTATGATGCAAAGTGATATGAACTGTTATACATAAATTTTTTACATCATAATATGATACAACTTTAAACATAATATTTTTATTGGAAAAAAATACTTATGATAAAATAAAAAACATAATATAGTTACTGTAATCTTTTTGTCGTAGGTCGCAATTATTTATAAATTATTTTATGGAGTTTTCATTATTTTTCTCTTAAAATAACACAAAACTTACCAGTAATGGTGAATATTTTGCACCAATATTTCACAAATTTTTCCACCACTTTAAGATTATTAAAATTTTTAAGCAAAGATATTTTATTTTGTGACACTACAACCGATTTTTAATGTTTTTTTTATATTTTTTTAATTTCTTGTTTATTTTAATGGTTATTTTGTTATTTCTTTTTTAATATTTTTCTTTTTTTTTTTTTAATTTCTTGTTTATTTAATGGTTATTTTTTTATTATTTAGCCACTCACTAACAAATAATTCGATATGTTTATGTAAAACACGACACAACTGATACAAAATTATTTTACAAATGGCGATACCAAAATATTATTAGAGTAACGATATTTTGATTGCATCTTTAACTTATTATGATAAATGTATATAAAGTTATCATGTTATGGCTATTAAATATCATGTTATGGCTGTGAGTAATATAATATGTTTTGAAAGTTATCATAATTTAGTTGTTAGAAAAATAATTATTTTTCGGTCAACAATACTCAAATTTATAATTGCGATAAACATTAATATGTTTACAGTAACTGTAATATTGCTGATATTTAATAAAAATAACAATTATTTGTGTACAACAACAATATATTGTTACAATAAACACAGTGTGGTTGCCGTAACCATGCCCAACCATATTTTTTCTCTGCGTGCAACTGTGCAACTACCGACCTTATCCAAGTTCTAGCAGGTGCACCAACACACTGTTTTCTTCCCTATGGTTTCCACCGAAGCCCTTGCCGAGCAATGCTCTCAGTTGACCTTTTAAGTGTTACCGCTGACATACTTACACAGAAGCAGATTTTTGGCGTGCAATGTTCCACAGATCTACGTTCCGTATGCGATTCGTCCATATGTTTAGAATTCGCTGCAAGTATTTGTTCCCAAAAGTGTATAGGCGCGTTTAAATTTAATTTAATGTCGAGATCTCCAAATAGTTCGGAGCATACATATTCTAAAATATGAAGATCCAATTTACAGAAAACTTTTTTTTAAACAAAAACTTCAAAACTACTCAATTCTAAGAAAAATTGCAAGAAAAAACAAATAAATCTATTTACACACGTGGCAACGCTGCTTCTATGAGAAAAGAACGGCTCTTTTTCTCACTCTCTTTGAAAAAAAAAACTGTTTAATAGATTTTGCTGTTTTTATTTTGTATTTTTTATAACTCATACGTATGGGCGGGCGTGTGTGTTTACATGCAAAAAAAGGTATGTACGTGTGTGAATTTTTCAAATTGTATGGGTTAATTTCTATTAGTTGTTTGACGTTTAGTTTGTTTTTAGCGTTCTTAAGCCAGTTGGCTGGTAGATATTTGCGATTTTGTCAATGACTAAATCAAAACGAAATTAAACGAACGAGCGAACGAACGTCAAGCTAAGAAAGCAGGGCAGCGTGTGTGTTGTACACAAAAAATTATACAAAGGCCGGAGTTATCAAAAAAAAAAAATTAAGAAAAAGTTCTTAATAATATAACCTAACGAAAAGTCCTAAATATGAACAAAAAATTTCTTAAAGGATCGTTAATATTAAAAAAAAACAATATCCTTAAAGAAGAAACTTGTTTTTAACTTAAAAAAAAACATTTTTTGTAAAGAATTTTAACGAAAACAAATTACTGAATATTTAAAATACTTTCGATTTAAACCACAAACAAAACCACAGAAATAAGAAGATTAAAATATTTTTTAATAATTAATTTGTTAAGAAAAAAAAAGATATTACGAAACGAAATGCAACAAATATTTGAAAAAAAATCAATTAACAATTAAGTTCGAAAATAAAATAAACGAAAATATTTTGAAAGCAAAAAGGTATTTTAAAGTTTTTAAATTTAAACAAAAAAAAAAGCAAAAAGTAATAAAATTAATGAAATTTAAAAATTAAAAAAAAAAATTTTTATAATTAAAACTTGTTAAGAGCTTTAAACACTGAAGAAAGAAAAAAATAATAATTTGTTTGTATTTATTCTTAAACAATTTTTAAAGAATTTTTTAAATATTTTTATTAAAACATAATTAATAGTGTGTTAATGTGTCATGTTATAAAAAAAAACAAAGAAAAAATAATAAAACAAATATTAAAGATGTTTTAATAGCAACTGTCATAACAAAAGATGCTAATAAATCTAAAAGCAGCTAATGAAAAGAATGATTTCATAATTTTTTTTAATGAAACAATAAAAAAAAGGGATTTACCTTAAAAAAAAGTTTAAATTAAGTTTTGAATTTTTTCCCCCTAAAGGTGCAAGCAACTGTATAAGAAAAAATTAAAAAAAAATTCAAGTTTTTAGAAAACCATAGTGCTTATACAGGGTGGCACATTAGTAACGCGTTGATTTTTTTTGATGAAAAACTTTTTTCTTTCTGATTTTATTTAACGTTGGCATTGATCAAAATTTAGATTATGTTTGGAAATATGTTCATATTCACCCCTATCGTGAATAGCAAGAGGATTTTTAATTCACCTCGAAGAGAAAAATGCTATCATGAAACTCTCGTGATCATCAGTTCTCAGTGAATGTAAAAAAAGAAGAAAGATTAAAAAATATTAAAAATGTTAAAGGAAAAAGGAAAAATTTAATTGGAGTGATAGTTTGATTGCACCTTAAGTTTATTGCACTATTTTACTTTTGCACTAATTCAAAAGTTTTGCAACCACGTCCTTCGAAAACTTCACAAATCTTCAGGCAATCGACCTTGCATTTTGTTGAGCAAGTTTGTGCTCTAACGCTTTAACGGATCTTGAACTTTAAATTAATTTTGTTAACTTTACTATTTGAATTGTGATTACTTGTATTTAGATAAATGTTCTGTTCACCAGCAAAAATAAAGTGAGATATTCAAAGGGAAAAGTGAAAAAATTATTCAAGCTAAGGGAGATTTTTTTACGTTATTAATCTCCGTTGAATTAATTTCTTTTTTGGAAGTTTTTCAAGATAGCAAATACGTGAAAGGGATAAAAATTACGAGGAAAAAATTATTCACGATAGGGGTTTATGTTTTATTTGCCGTATTCACAAAACCCCTTGTATCGTTGTATCTATTGTATGTTGTATAAAAAACCAATTCTGAACTATGTATTTTAATACAACATACAATTGATACAACGATACAAGGGGTTTTGTGAATACGGTAATTATGTTTTAAAAATTATTTATTCCAAATGATGTACATTGTTAGTTTCTCTGCAATATATTTCCGGTCACACCGCGCCCTAACTTCGCCGTCAAATCGAACGAACGCAGTGGATAGTTAAAGTCTGAAAAACGCAATATTATTCGATCGCCAAAAAAAGATCCATAGTTAGACGAGCTGTGTGAGCTATGGCTCAATCTTGTTGGAACCTCAAGTCTGAATTGTTCTTTACCTCGGGCCTAAAAAAATGTTTCAAACGTTGACCGGCATTGAATCCAATTC
Organism: Pollenia labialis; assembly: GCA_949318255.1. Lineage (NCBI taxonomy): Eukaryota > Metazoa > Arthropoda > Insecta > Diptera > Polleniidae > Pollenia > Pollenia labialis. The sequence continues at coordinate 132,881,372 of OX439140.1, forward strand.
AAATTAAACGCAACTTGTTCGTCGTTTTCGCAAAAATATGGTCGAATTATATGTTCTTAAGTTACTCTACTCCATACTGTACATCTAAGTGGCTGCATTTGGCGTTCAACAGTTTTTTTTTTTTGAGTTTTGGGTTGCCCCATTATTCTGCAATTTTGTTGACAATTTTCGATATTTTCTTTGTTTTTGAATAACCGAATGCTGACTTTCAAAATAATATTGAAAAAACCTGGGTTCTTAGTTCTGTGCAGAAAGTTTCCATCGATAATGTCCCAAGTTTTTCAAAGTTAATTCTGAAAAAAAAGGCAGCAAGGGATTGAAAGCCAGCATAAGTAGTACAGTAGAAAAAGAGTTAAAAACCCAAACGTAAAACAACAACCTTTCAAAAAAATTAATATTTTTCTTACAGAGACCAACATAAATCATAATAAATAATTCGCAATAAATTTTTTGAAGTTCGGTATATAATTTCCATTAAACCCCTGAAAAGTCCACTCACGGAAAACACTTTAGTACGCCTTAAGACGTAATGTTATCGTGGTAAAAGGTCCTATATAAAGCCTTCTCTCGGAAAAGAGTTTAGTGCACCTAAAAACGTTACGAATAACGAAATTGTAGTAAAATTTGGTTCGCTTTAGTTAAATAAGATTAGAAAACACACGACCAAATTTTATGAAGATCCGTTAGGGATACTTTACAGTATCACACAAGTCTTACGAATTTCGAGAAAAAAACAACCTTGTCATGAGAATTTGTTATTGTTTTTTTAAGTTTTCAAACAATAATTAGATCAGGGAATTATTTTTGAGCCTAAGATCAATATTATAGATATTATAGACAACATCTTAAGTGAAGAGTATAAAAAAAAACCTCTAAATGTGCCATACTAATACGGAGCAAACTGATGATTTTATATATCTTTCAGTCTGAAAATTTAAATACTTTTTTAACAATTAAAACCAATCTGAATTTAAATTGCATGCAATTGCTTTTAGACAATTTTGTAAAATTTACTTTTATTTACAAAATAATTTAAATATGAAAACATCAATTAAGGGAAATTACAAAGAGGTTTTCCTGAAAATAAATCTACTGAAATTTGTTGAAAATAAAAAAACAGCAAAGAATATGAAATAAAAATTAATTAGAAATGTTAAAAAAAAGTATGAAAAAATTTATAAAAAAAATTACCAAATTGTACAGTAAAACTTTCTAAAGCAGACACCTCTTATATCTGTGCGTCTCCTATAACGTTAATTTAAACTTTGCGATATTTTGCCATACAAAATGTATTCCCATAACCGCAAACTCGCAGAACCGGATGTGGGAGCTTAACTAAGGCCCTAATCGTAAGCAAAAACAGTGTTAAAAATAGTTTATAATTTTATTATTAGAAAGCGACAACAAAATTATAAAATATTTTTGAATTGTTTTTGCTTTCACTGTTAATTTTGGCGTTGCGTTTTACACTTGTGACGAGGTGTACTTGTGGGAAATGTATTGAAATCTCTAAAAAAAACTCAATTTCAATTACATGAGACCAACGATGTATCTGTCATAAACGCACGGCAACGGTGAGTGTCCGGTCATGCGAGGTTTCACTGTATAATTAAAATTATCTTTAAGGTACTTGTCTATAAAAACTAACACTCAAATCAAAAGATATAGAAACAACAAAAACATTTGCACACCTTTTCAAAATGAATCGAATTAAATTAAAAAAAGGTAAAAGAAACGATGAAAAAATCCCACAAAACATATAAACAGTTTAGTCGGACATTCACATTGAACGCGTTTAAACTTAAAATAACAAAAAAGAATCTACGAGAGAGAATAAGCGGTTTAATATAAAATAAAAAAAGTGATTTTTGATTTTTTAGAAAAAGAGTTTCTGAATTAAATTTTAACAAAAAAAAAAAAAAAAATAGAAAAATATTCTATAAAATTTTTCCAAAACCTCTTCAACTTTCTAATAACATTTTTTCTATTTGTTCAAAGAATTAACAAGTTTTCTAAAGTCTCTGATAAAAAAAAATTTAAGATAACACAAAACAAAAGCGTTTCAATTATAAAAGAAAACGTCAAAGTATTAACAAATAAAAAATATAATTGTTAGATAGCAAAATAAAGCAAAAAAAAAAAACAAATAACTAATAATAATAAATTTAAAAAAAAAATCCCTCATTCTAAGGAAACAAATAAGTGTAATAAAACCTAAACCAAAAAAAGACATATTATAAGAATTATTTATTAAAAATTAATTTATAAATAAAGAAAATAAATGTTAAAAAAGTGTACAAAAGAACTTCAATAAAAAAAGCAACAGTATTTCTTAAAAAAAAACTAACAAAAAGAAATTAATAAGGAAAAATAGGAAAAAACGCTAAAAAATATCTACTGCTCTTCAGGTTGGTTATTTACAAATTGGCTTTATAATCATTATGATCATCATCATCATCATCATTATGGCGAAGTTATATACAGGCGGTGTCGGAACTACAACAATCCAGAAACAACAGAAACATATGGTTTTTTGCATTGCATTGTTAGTGTTTACAGCTCGAAATGTCAACCATTCCTAACAAATCAAAACAAATTGGCTCGAACTGTCAAAATCAGATGCCGTTCCGACACCACCTGTAGTTGCATTTGCCTTGACCATCATAAAAGTTTTAAACATTCAAATTTAAATGAAAACACCCACAATTAAACGCTTAAACTGCCAACTACAAGCTGGTCCAAAAGAAACGAAGGGGCTTATTAATCTAAGCAATGGTTCATCAAATTTAATTTTCCTTAAATTATTTTTATGAAAAATGGAATTTTGCAACATGAAATTAATTAAAATTTATTGATAAATTTTCATTATAAACAGACAGGGGAATCGAAGACACGTTCACAGTCAGGTTGATTTAACATGTTTCGATAGCAACCACACTATCGCTTCTGAAATCTTTGGCGTTTAACACTCACCGCCATTAAGGACGGCTGGCAGTCAATAGTTAAGCATCAATCTTTAAACCAAATAGTATTTTTACGTGGTGAATGATCATCTAATTTAATTGATTTGCATGTTCTTTCTTACTTCCGTTTTTCATACTTTTTGTCTAGAAGTTTTTCTGTTTTGTTTTTGTCTTTCTTTTTCATTGATCTTTTCAGCACAACTTGAGTGCAAATTTTAGGTACGGCTGTAAGGTTTCTTCGAACACGCCGTCAGAATATTAAGTCTTTGACTACTACAAGGCGATAACAGAGAAGATGTTCCGTTAACTCATTCTCCTCCTCGCTGCCACAATTGCCACAAAGGTCATTGTAAGGGAACCCTAGATTTTTTAAATATTTCCCAATGGGCCAGTGGCCAGTTTAAACCGCAATTAGGTTATTTTTTCATCTATAATGGCACAGATTTTCCTGGCTTCCCTACCTGTAGCTTCATCAAGCCACCTCCGACAGGCAATTAGATTAAATATGTGTCGCTCCCAAGGAGTAAGCAACAATTTAAGTTGATTCCTGGATGCGCCAACGAGACAGCTCTTCAGTTTGCATGTATGCTCCTGCGTCCACGGACCCAATTAAGGGTTATTTCTGAATGACTCGCTGTCTTCACTAAAGACATCCGGTCGCTTTACTATCGGTAATAATGTGAATTGCAATGCCAGATATCTAACCATACCGAATGAGTTCCGTGAGTTCGGCCTGAATGGCACTGCAGTGATTCGGCAGTCTAAGAGGAATGCTTCAGTTCGAAGTAAATGCCAGAACCGTGCAGTATTTTAGACCCGTCGGGGATGTGTTTATTATCCTAGTTAGTCATGCTATACAAAATGCTTACGGTGAAGCCAGGATCAAAGATTGGCTCAGCTGTCCATTTGTCAATTGCTGTTTATCATACAGGATTCTTGCATATCCGATGTTACAACCCTTCCTCGCTCTAGAAGCGATGGTTGTAATAGCACCTGTTACCGTTATTGCCTCGATCCTTATTACCCGCTAAAACCTGGCTGGTGGTTCTTTCTTCTAAGCTTAATATGTATTCGATTTATTTCCCCCCTAATCTAATCCCACGAAGCTATACGCTTATCTGCAGGAGACCAGAGTCTCTGGCTGGAAAATAACCCACAACTCCCGCACCGCTAGGCTAACTCTCTGCCATCTAGCCAACTGGGGCACTCCAAAATTCAAAATTCATGAATTAAGCTGCGAATTGCTTCCTCATTCGCTTTATTCTCCGGATTTAACCACTGTGGACGATTTTCTATTTTCAAACCAAAATATCTACAAAGATATACCTGTTTTGATGTCTTGACCAAAAAAAATACCTGCTTTGATGTCTTGACAAAAATACCTGCTTTGATGTCTTGACAAAAATACCTGTTTTGATGTCTTGACAAAAATACCTGTTTTGATGTTTTGACAAAAATACCTGTTTTGATGTCTTGACAGAAATACCTGTTTTGATGTCTTGATAAATCTTATGTTTGGAAGTGATAAAAAAACATTATAGAAAAGTGTTTAGAGCTCAAAGGAGTCTACGTTGAAAAAAACAAGTTTTTTTTTTGCAAAAATCAGTGTTAGCGCGCAACTTTAAAAAAATAACATTTTCGTCACTATATAAGTGACAAAAAAACATAACTTTTGTAATGTCCTATAAATAGCACGCTGGCCTATAATGGGATAAAAAAGTGCCGGCCTAATTGGCAATCGGAGAAACTTTGGAATAAGTATAGAGTACATCCAAGAAACTATGTTTACTTAAAAGAAGACCCAAAAAGTACAAAACAGCCCAAAATCTTTTACATTTCCGAAAATCGCAATTTGAAAATAACTGACTGGGCTTTGGTACAATTGTAAAACCTTTTGCCCGTTGTCGGAATCGGTTTATTGTTGCATTTAGCCCCCATACAAACGTTTTTAACCATCTTATTATAAGTGGCATTAATTTAAATTTTAGACTATTGCAATAACCCCAGAGTTAAGCGAACTGGCACCAAAGTAGTCCTGTGATAGATCTTTGGTGGTAGAGACCGGTTTTTGTTCTAACCCTTTATATATATGGGACCTATCACTTTTACATGGGATTGTCATTAGAGCGGGTCAATTGACACCTAACAGCCACCATTTGACAAGTCACACTTCTATTCTCAATGAACGTGTTAAGTGTTTGTTACTGCAACGTAGTATTATTTCAATACAATTGAGGATATTCACAAGGTGTGCTAAGAAGTCATAATGTCTTAAAAAATATTTTACAATTGCTTAAAAGAAATATTGTTGTGTTTAAAAAATAATATAAATATTTAATGCTGTGTTCATTAATTCGTCATAACCAGCGCTGCCAGAAGTAAGATTTTACCTTATTTTTCAAGATTTTTTAACCGAAAAAAGATTTTAAGATTTTTTCCCCAAAAACAAGACTTTTTGTTTTGTCTAGACGAAGGTTAGGTTCAATTAAAAAAACCTTCTTTGTTCCCATTTAACAATTTTTAAACTAAATAATACAATTAAGTATAAGAAATTAAATTTTTTGTAATGTTTTTTTTTTGTTTATTTTATGTATTAAATAAAATATGAATTGTTTTTATTATTTATTATTTATAATAAAAAAAACTACTTTTTTCCAAAAATAAGATTTTTTCTTCAAAAATAAGATTTTTTTTGGTGAAATTAAGATTTTTTGCCGAAAATTTCTGGCTGCCCTGGTCATAACTGTACAGTAGAAATCTAAATTATAAGAGGTTGCCCACAGCAGTCATATATATGCCTTGCAATTATTTTAAGACATATGACTTTACAATTTTATGAATTCCGTGTAAATCCCTCAAATGTAGTATAATTTCAATAAAACATTAGAATTTAAAAAAAAGATTCTATGAAATAACTAACAGAATATCTCGCACTTTATCATAAATAAAGACAGTTTGAATTAATTTTTTATTTTTTTTACTTTTTGAAAAAAATCAACACGTGGTATTCATATCTGCCCTCTTTTGAAATAACGTGCTATTTTGTATAAATTTTTGTAATAAAACGGTTGGTTTAAAATTTTTTTTTCAAACGCCTTCATTGTTTAATTGAAAAAAGTTTTGCTTTTACTAAAAATGTTTAGTTAATCTTTATGATCAAATTCGATAAAAAGAATTGACTAAAACTCAAAATATAAAGCAAATTAAAAGCGTTCGAATGTAATCAAATTGGTACCCAAAAGGGCAATACGAAGACAAATGCATTAAAAAATTTAAAAAAACTGCATAATCAGCCCAATATGACCTTGAAAATCACTATCCCCACTTAAAAGCAATTTTATTAAAATCTTTCAAAAAAAAAATACTTAAATCCTACCAAACTACATACATAGTATTTCAATTCTTACATACGAAATGCCATTTTCTCAAGAAACATGCCAAATTCATGTTAGACATCTTTTATTTTTTGACAACGTGCATCGTTTTAGTACTTTTTAAATAGAATTTTTATTTTTAAATCGAAAACACAAACTTAAATTAATTTCGAGAAATTTTAAATTTTATTTTGAAATTACAAAATAAATAAAATAAACGTCAACAATCTATTTATAAATTATAAGACATGTGCAGAATCTTAAAAGAAACAAAACAATAACAAAATTATCAAACGAACTTAATAAAATAGATTGTTAATGATCATTACCGTTATCAACAACCTCATAATCGTAAAGTTTATAGAGCAGTAAAAACAAAACAAAACGAAATTATTAAAAAACTTAAAAATCATAAATTATTTTATTTTTTTGTATCGCGACACTGACAGCCTTAAAACAATTTGAAGTGTGATGTTTCCACTTTAAAAAGTCAAAATTATAAAAATTAAAAATTAAGCCAGTTCAATGACTGCCGAAAAATGTTTTTACTTTATTTATCAACTGATTGACTAGTTTTTAAAAGACATAAAATTTGAGAGAAACAGACACATAAATACATAAATTTTGAGTACAATTGTTTAAATAAAAAAATAACGGGAACTTATTGCAAAATGTACTTTCTTTTCAGCAAAATCATCCTCGCAATGACACAAAAGTTTAAATAAGCACAATAATACCTTTTTCATAAAAGTAAGTTTCCAAGTACATACCTTTTCAAAGAGAAGTAGTACGTTTTCAGAGAAGAACCTTTTAACAGAAAACTAGCTTTTTACAGAAAAGTACCTATTTACCTTTATACAATAATGTACCTTTTTACAGAAAAGTACCTTTTTACCTTTATACAATAATGTACCTTTTTACAGAAAAGTACCTTTTTACCTTTATACAATAATGTACCTTTTTACAGAAAAGTATTTTTTTTACAGAAAAGTACCTTTTGCAGAAAAGAACCTTTTTACAGAAAAGTACCTTTTACGGAAAAGTACCTTTTACGGAAAAGTACCTTTTACAGAAAAGTACCTTTTACAGCAAAGTACATTTTTACAGAAAAGTATTTTTCTTCAGAAAAATACCTTTTTACAGAAAAGTTCCTTTTTCACAGAAAGTAACTTTTGACAAAACAGTATCACCACAGAAAAATACAATTACAGTTGTTTTCGGTTAATTGAGCCTGCTTAATTGAGTTTCCCGTTTTATTGCACTAAAAATCATGGAACGATATTATTCAGTATAACTGTATGTAAATAAACCCGATTAATTGAGTTCCGTTTCATTGCGTTTCCCGCTTAATTATTTCGCAAAATAAGACCGCATTGTAAAAAAAAAATTCTCTAAGAAACAAAAGTTAAAAATATAAAATTTTTAAATCGCAAAAAAGTCAAATTCAAAAACAAACTTTTACTTTATCAAAAAGGAAAAAATTAGTAAAACAGAAAATTTCTAACCACCAGTATTACTGGTGAAATTGATGTTTGACTGTTGGCTGGCAGGCAGGCACCGCAGTGGTGCAGAGGTTAGAACTCAAAAGAATTCTGATGAAAGAATGTGGTGATTCTTGAAACATGTATATTCAACCCAGGTTCGAGCCCCAGCTCAGCCAAGAAATTTATCAATAAATTTTAATAAAAATGCCAAGTTGTAAAAATTCCTTCCTTCGGTAAAAATAATTTAATGAAAATTAAATTTGATGAACTCAAGCTTAACTAAAAATATCAAAATTTAAAACAGAAAATTTTCATAAATTTTTCATTTCATTCAAAATTGTTTGCAAATACCTATTGGACAAAATTTAAGAGATTATAAAACGAAAATTAGAGCAAAATTTGTAAAAACCTTTAGAGATTTATATTGCCTAATAGTCTAATATTATTCGCGTTAGCAGCACTGGAACTTAGTTTACTGTGCAGTGCAATTTGCATTTAATTTGTATGCTTTCCTTTCAGTTTAATATTTTCAATTTAGAATCCTCTAAGTTACACTGTACAATAGGGTGACAATGAAAAATCAACTTTGGATTTTTGATGATAAATGTGAAGATTCTTTTGCCACTTGGTCTAAAACTAACTTGCTGAAATTTTGAGCCAAATCGGATAACTCTATCCCGTGCACCTTTGTTTGAGGTTAAAGTTCAAATGATAAAAAAAAAAATGTCCATACAAGCAAAAATTTTTTTTTTTTTTATTTTTTAATATTAGTTAGCTTTATTAGCTTATTAACAACAAAAAATTTCATTTCGATCGGACAAAATTTTCAGTTTCAAAAGTGACTGTAAAAAAAATTTGAGGCTTGTTAGGGTTTACTCTAAAAAATTTTCAAAAAAAATTTTTTTTTAGTTTTGATAAGCAAACCTTAAAGATTTTTTGTTGCTTTTAATACCAGGATTTTTAAATTATTTTTAAAAATTTTTTTTCGACATGGCTTTGTTCTAAATTGGGGCCAAAAGCTGCAAAAATTTAGTTTTTGGCCCTATTAAAAAACAAAATTACGACGTCACAAAAAATGTTTAAAAAAGCCTATTATTAAGAGCGACAAAATATCTTTAATGTATGCTTGTCAAAACTAAAAAAACAAAATTTTGAAAATTTTTTAGAGTAAGCCCCTAACAAGCCTGAAAATTTTTTTTCAGAGTCACTTTTGAAACTGAAAATCTTGTCCGATCGAAATGAAATTTTTTCAACTGTGATACTTACATTAAAAATTTAACTTTTCTGTGATATTTTTTTATTAATTATACATTTATATTTTTGTTTTATTTGTGTGTTTAATTGTACTGTGTGTATTGTTTAAAACCACTTTTAAATTAGAAATGGAAATGTAAATACAAATTCAAGATTTTATATTTCAATAAAAATAATCCCTGAAGAGGTAGGAAAACAGCCTACGAAACGTCGGATGAAAATATGAAATAAATCTTTTATTTACATATAGGAAATACTGAGACCTTGAAAGCCTGTTTGGAAATCCCAAAAAAACACTAATAGAAATTTTTTGTTGTTAATAAGCTAATAAAGCTAACTAATATTAAAAAATAAAAAAATAAAAAATCGAAAAAAAAAATTTTTTGCTTGTATGGAAATTTTTTTTTTTTATCATTTGAACTTTGACCTCAAAGGTGCACGGGATAGAGTTATCCGATTTGGCTCAAATTTTCAGCAAGTAAGTTTTAGACCAAGTGGCAAAATAATCTTCACATTTTTGTTTGAAATTCTGGAAAAAAATTTTTCCCATATATTTCATTGTCGCCCTACTGTACAACACAAAATAATAACGGCTTTCTGACAATAGATTCTCGTAAAGGAGACTTAATTTAATGGGGGTTAAAGCAACTTTGAAGAGAATTTTACTGCTTATTTTTTTGAAACATAAACCCTCTAACAACCATTTATAAAGGTAATGTTTGGCTTCGTTCTAACAAATCGTAAAATACACTACTAAAAAGGGTCAGGCGACGATGAAATTTTCTACAAAAATGTTAGACTTGACACACACAGCAAAAAACAGCTGAACTCAAGATTGCCTTTTCTTTTAAATTTGAAAAAATAATATAAAGGGTGGTTACATTTTAAGGGCTGATGTTGATTTTGAATAAAACACAAATTATTTAGGAAATTATTGTCATTTCTTTTTATTATGATAATATTGGTATGGTTCAAACATCGGCCAAATGGGCGCCGCGATCTCGGTGGCACACCTCCATCGGATGGTCCAAATTTTCGCTGACGCTGAGGCATAATTGAGGTTCTATGCCATTAATATGCTGAATTTTCTGAATTTGCTGGCCTATCGACGTACACCTTTTCTTTCCAATAACCCCAAAGAAAGAAGTCCAACGGTGTCAAATCACATGATCTTTGCGGTCAATTGGCATCGCTACCACGTAAAATAACACGGCCATTAAATTTGTTCCGCAAAAGAGCCATTGTTTCGTTAGCCGTGTGGCAAGTGGCACCGTCCTGTCCTGTTGAAACCCCAACTCGTCCACATCCATATCTTCCAATTCGGGCCCTAAAAAGTTCGCTATCATCTCACGATAGCAAAGACCATTCACAGTAACTGCCTGACCGGCCTCATTTTGGAAAAAATACGGCCCGATGATGCCGCCAGCCCATAAACCGCACAAAACAGTCACTCTTTGTGGGTGCATTGGTTTTTCGACAATCAATCTTGGATTATCATTGGCCCAAGATGCGGCAAATCTGCTTATTGACGAATCCACTGAGGTAAAAATGTTCTTTAGTCAATTGAACCTTGTAAGCGTGAAAAAGCAAGTCTTTTTGTATAATGTTCATCATCAACGAGCGTAGGAGGTGCAATTGTTGGGCATGACGACGAGTTTAGGTGGACGGCTCTTCAGCCACACTATCGCGAACAGCAGCAATAAACGAGCATGCACTGGTGTTTTCACATCACCTACAGACCAGGTTTGCAATAATTTTTAAACGATTTTTCCGATTATATGAACATTAGGACGATTAAATTGACCGAAAAAATAACGAAGTGCACGATATTCATTTTGATTTGAACGCCCATTTTTATAAAAATCCTGAATATCTTTAACGCGTTACTCGATTGTGTATCTTTCCATGGCTCAAATTGAATTAGTCTGAAATTGAGAAGTGTCAAATAAAATGCAGAAAAAAACTTGACGTTTAGGTGTGGTTCACATTCAACATCGGCCCTTAGAATTGAACCACCCTTTACATATTTTATTTATTTCAACTAAAGTTTTTCTTTTCCATTTTTTGATGAATTATACAACTAAAAATAAACCGTCGAAACAAAATCTGATAAAAAGGAATTTTTTGATAAGAAAACCTTTTATAAAAATTATTTGTCCCTATTTACACTAGGCAACTTTTGAGAAGAGAAAGAAAACAGAGCAAAGAGTACAAACTAGTTGTTCATTTTTCTTCCCGATTTGTTGATAAAGAAATTAGAAACGTCCAAAAAAAGAACAGCTAAAATATTGCGAATATTAAGTTTGTTTAATAAAGAAAATAGTAAAACAAAAAGTGCAAAAAAAGAACGAATAAGAAAATCATGGAAAAAATTACTATTTTTTTATTTAAAAGTTGCCAAATGTGTTTATCTAAAAGATTCACAGATACTTGAGCAGTTTTGAAGACAAGTGGAGACACAGAAACTGGCATGTTCGTAAAACCAGACAGACAGAAACAAATTTTTTAAAAGCGGTAACAAAAAAAAGACAAAATAAATATTTAAAGATTTGTGTTGTTTTGTTATTTTTTAGTATTTTTCCTATTTTTTTTTTGACAAGACGAATTCTATAAAAAATTGGTGGATGTAGTCGAAATATTTTGGGGAAAATAAAAAATTTTGTTTAATAAAAACAATCGATACTTTTTTTTCTCATGTTTAAAAAAAACTGCACAATTAAGAAATTGTAACGTACATATAAAACTTAAATAACAATTTTATAAATTTTAATCTTCTTCAGGTCGTCAATAGCAGTACAACTACACGTGTTGAAAAGAAATCACGGTTACATCACATAACTTCCTCATCATCATCGTCGTCCAGCTCATCCAGCTCCACAGAAATGAAAGCGGCAGCACTGAAACGGGATATGAGCGAATTTAAAAATTCCATGTCAGAAATAAACGATTTGGCCATGGGCCGTAATAACACACCCGCCCTAACAGGTTCCACGGGAACACTAAGTCATCAGCCACCCTCCATAAACGATCTCAGTAATTTAAATGCCCTCAATAGTTCAGATGCCATAAATAAACTTAAGAAAAAGTAAGTTCTTTTAAATAGCAACAAATTTCTTGAACTCCTAATCTCCCCTCTCTTTGCTCTTTAGACTACGCTCTTCACTGGAGAATATTGTCGATGGCCATGATGAACCTCACATTACATTTCCCGATGATCACGAACATGATGATGATCGTATTAATTTAAATATGGACCTGGTAAAGGCCTCCAATCAGTTGTCTGCAAATGGTTTGAGCGGTTCGAAAGGTACTATTGTGGATACCGTTAAGTTTGAAGAGAAACGTACTAAAACAGAGTCGAAGACAAAAGTTGTTACCGATGGTTTTAGTTCCGAACAGGCCACCAGCAATTCGGCAGAAAGTAAACGTTTACAAACGGGTGATATTGACTATCAACAGGCGAAAGCGGCGGCAGCGTCGCGAAATCGCATGGAGGTTGATGGTGTTAAGACAGAGGAAAATGCTGCCGTAATTCATGTAAGTAGATACAATAAATTTTTATTAAATTTTAGAATGGAAAAGGTCTGTTAGAGATTATCTAAAAAAAAAAATCCATTAAAATTCACTTAACGAATCCCAAGAGCCCCCTAGCAGCTAAAGCGTGTTTTTTTGATAAGGCGACATCTAGCGGGGATTTAGGAGGACCTTACACGTAGCCCCTCAGAAAATAATCGGGAAGTATCAAATCGTACTTTGGAGGCGAATAGACAGATCTATTTCTTGTTTACAATTTATCGCCGAATATTGAATTTAATAAGTCGGTGGTTACCGCCGCCGTATGACACAAAACGCCATCATGTTGAAACCACATCGTTAATTAAAAAATTAGTCTCATCTTTGAATACAATTTTACAAAAAAAAAAATCGATGACTGATTTTTTAAGTTAATTTGGTAGCGTTGTTGCCAGAGAATTCATAATCAGAATGTTAAAAAGTGAGCGCAATGTGACAGTTCGTTCGACAGCTTAACATTTCGATCGGGTTAAAAAAACCACCCTCGCCGAACGTCAATTTGGAGATTCATCAACTAAAATGGCGGAATAATGAAGATCAAGTCTCATTTTAATAAAAAAAAAACGTTTAAGGGGTCACTAGATATGATTTAAAACGGCGGACGGAGTATGAGACAAGATTTATTGGAAGCTTTTCACTTAAAAATGCATAAATGTAAATAAAAAAACCGATCAAATTTGTTTTGTACGTAAAGTAAACTTTTGTAGTAACAATTTAGACGTCTGATTTTGAAAATAAATAATGTAACGATTAATATGAATAATTTTTTGGAAAAAAAATGTAGTAGGGAGCAAAAGCTATTGGTGTCCATTTTATTGCAAATGACAATGCAATTCTGCACCCGTATTCTGTAATACGCTTAGCTAAAGCCAAATCGCGATCGCTTAAATGCTTTAGAGAACAGTGATGGAAATTTTAAAAATTTTAATTGATACTGACCACCAAGCAAAAAAGTACTTTTTTCAACATTTTGGTACTTTTTCAAAAAAAAAAATTTATTTTTGAAAATAAACTTAACAATGAAAAACTAAAACTAAAATACATACTTTTTTTTTGCTCATATCTCGGCCATTTATGGATTGAGCTGGCTAAATTTCAACAGCAAAATTCTTATGAGGATATCTGACATTAAAATATACCAACAAGCAGTGTTGCCACAACCTTTTGATAAGAATAAATTATGTGTAGGTAATGTTGTTAACAGGGCTGTGGAGCCGGCGTTGTAGAGTCGGTGTTGAGGTTTTTGTACCGGAGTCGTAGTTGAAGTACCCACAAACGCCAAAATTTTTTCGGCATAAAAAATTTAAGAAAATATTCGGATAATTTCCAAAATAAAAATACTTCGCTGTTGGCGATGCAATATATAAAATATGGATTTGAAATTTTTACTATATCCTTTTCTTGCTATATTTAATGATTTGAAATGTACTGGATTAAAAAAAGAGTTTGAAGTCAAATAAGAACCAGTCTCATATACATTTAGCGTTATGGTTAGATTCGAAGTCGGAGTTGGAATTTCAGCGGTTGGAATCGGAGTTAGTTCTTTTTGTTGACGACTCAACAGCCCTGGTTGTCAATGTTAAAAAAATATCAACACTTAATTTCTAAACAAAGAAGCATAACAAGAAAAGAGTACTAAAACGGACGTGGCAGTACCGTGGTAAATTTTGAAAGGAAAGAGTACTGAAAATAGTATCATAGTACTGGATATTCCATCACTGTTAGGGAATACAAAATTAAAACATTTCAGCGAAGACATTAAAAGCTAAAATTGCGGCAAATTGAATTTTTATAGCATTGCCAAATTTTGCAATGCACGTTACAGAAATGCATTTGTAGCCAAAAATCGCTAAATCAACTTTATAGATTTTTAGCGACAGAGATTTAGCGAATTAGTCCCCATTTACATTATACGATTTTTGTTGTTGCTATTATTGTCGTTTCCTCTTTGAAGTCGGTCTGATATTTACATTGTTCGATTTTTGTCGTTACAACTTTTTCTATTCCACCGAACTTAAATAAATTTTTCGTCAGATGAGAGAACAATGAGATAACGAATGGGCAAACAAACCGCATCGAAGAGTACACTCGCTTGTGTTCCTCTCTCCTCTCTCCCCTCTCGCCTATAAAGTAAGAATCGCAACGACAAAAATCGTATAATGTAAATGGGGACTTACAGAATACGGCTGTTGATTGAAAAAGCGAAAATAGGATTTATAGTTAAATATTTGAATTGCTACAACTAAACTTTTGTAAATACAATTAAAAGAAAAAATTGTAACAGCTCAACAACTGTGTAAAAGGACAGAATTAATACAATAAAATTTAGGTTGACAATTAAGTTTTTAATTGCTGTAATTAAATTTTTGTAACATCCACTTAGATTACTCGATTATAGAAGCCCATTTATTCTATTGATAATAACTTTTATTTAGGTGTTCCAACAGAATTGAGTCTTCAACTTCAGGCAAAAATCCTAAAGCCCATAATTGCAATGTCGGCAGTTACTTCGAATTCTCTCTCCTTTTTCATTGTTTTAATTTTTAGTTTTCCTTTGCTTTTCATTTTCGCTTATAAAATTTGTGAAATTTAATGAAAGTATGGTAGCATTGTTGGGAGAAAAGGTGTATAAATGTGGCAGCATTAGCAATAACGTTCTCAAAATAAAATAGATTTTATTTCAAAACGGATTTCTAGTACAAAATTTTCAACAACAAATTTTTATGTTAAATTGTATTGAAAGTGTGGTCTCGTCGCAGTGCTGTTTGAACACTTAGACGACAGCATTTAAGATAAATCAACTTTATTAAGGTAGCACAAAACTGAAAAGTGTAATTGCTGCAAAAATAAATTTTGTGAGCACAACTAAAATATTCTTTGCTAGAAAAAATTCATTTAATTGATAACATATTTTCATCTGAAATAAATGTTATCTTAATAATGGCTCTTAAGTTTAAATAGCAATAATTAACATTTTGTAGTCTCAAGCGAAATTTAATAAATCGATTTGTTTTAAATTCGGCTGTAACTATCAACTTGTATACAAATTTTCCAATTTTTACTTTTTTGTTTGTTTTGCGAGTACGTTTGTAATAATTGTTCCCATATTACTTTTGATCCATCTAATAATTATGAAATTTTTCATAACAATTTCAATTAATTGTAATAATCAGTAGTCTAAGCAAAAATTCAATATTATCTTTATTGACGGATAACCTGCCACACAAAATCGAAAAAATGCAAGTTAATGAAAAAGATTGTACAGTAAATTTCATTGATAACTAGTCGAGTTGTTTCTATTTCCTGTGAATGAACCCCAAAGTGGTGTTAACCCATATGGGGGCGTTTTTTTTTTTTTTTTGAACTGCGCAAACTTCAAACCATTAAAATATCCCACCAGAAAACTTACGTCATCTTGAGACAAACAAAATATTAAATTTACATAAAAGAGAGCTTCTTGTGTTACAAAAACAAAACATTTTGTTATAGTTTTGCAAAAAAGAAAAAAAAAATAATTATAAATTTTCCCATGAATTTATAACAATGAGGAAAATCCATAAAATTACATAAGATAATTATTTGCGTGAAAAGTGTGAAAATTTTAAAGCAGGTGGGTGTAACGAAACGACGAAAGTTTTGTTTATCTTAACGACCTGGTTGTTAGTTTGTTTACTGTAATGACTTAGTTACAGGTTTGCAACAAAAGAAAAAAATTTAAAATAATTTGTTAGAAAAAGTTAAATTTAAAATATGTATATACAAACGTATTCAAAAACAAGCATACCAATCGCTTAAGCATTTAAGAGGCAATTGTTCCCTATTTTACATGATATGTGTGTTATCGTTTCAAAATCCTTGAGAAGGGTATACAAAATACCTAAATTATAAAGACCTAAACACCATTAGTAAAATATTTTGTAACAAGAATAAATTAGTCTTGAGACTTTTAAACATTTATTAATATGTTTTGTAGATGTATGGTTAATTATTGCGTGAACAGTCAAGTTGAGACAAAAGGACATTGTTTGAACAAGACACAAATATATTGGCATTGGCATCGTATTGTATAAAATTGTGCTTAAAGCCTGCGGGAAATGTGTGTCAATTGCTCTTAGGGCACTAATCCCGTGACCAGTGAACATATTTGGGGTATTCACAAGGTGTGCTATCATGTTATATTGTCATAATGTTCTAACATATTACAATGGTTAAAAATATTATTGTTGCTTTGTAAACAAAAAGTTTCTTAAATTAATAGAACTTTGCTTGCTATGTTTATTGCGCTGTCGTAATTAATCAGAAGAGACATGCGCTGAGCGGCAGAGCCGAGCTGCATTATTTTTTGTAAGCCGTCGGCGTTGATGGTATAATTTTATCCGGCTAACATCCGAATTAAACATGCGGCTAGCAATTTTTGCAACAAATCAATTGCGGCGTCAAATTAGATCGGCTTAGGACTCTGCTGTTTGGTAAACAAGCAAACAAAATAAAATTTAGAATGTATTTAATTTTAAGCTCCAGTACAAATGTTCTGTAACTTTAGTGAGAACTTCTCGCATCGAAAAGATGTGAAACAAAATATTCCATCGTTTCTCAAAATGTGAGAAAAAACTGTGTCTGTAACTCATGTCGAAAACTATCAATAGAGATTACGTCGTTACGTTAAAACTGTCATAACATTGTACCCGACTTTGAGAACGTCAGTAACACATATCGATGACGGCGACAAAAATTTACTAAAATTGATAATTTTTCAACGACGGCGGCGAAAATACAACCGTCGGCTATACCAAATATTGTAAAGTGCGACTTTAATGTTTGTTGTTTGCAAACGAGCTTTGAAAAAATTCGTTTATTTTGTAAAAATGTTAAAAGCAAAATAATTAAACAATGGAAAAATGTGCCAAGAACAAAATGTTATTATTATTATTCTTTGCATTTTAATTTTTAATTGTTTTTTAGTGTTAAAATTTTTTCTCGCCCCATTTTTATTTGTGAGTCTTTTGACAGTTCAAAGCGGGAACTTATCTCACAAAAATGTTACAGACATACTTTTTCTGTAAATTGGCGAGAAATTTCCTTACGTGACAGCTAGAACTCGCCAATAAAATTACAGACACAGTTAAGTGAGAAAAACAGCTGTTTGTTTCAATTTATGGCATTTTTGTTTCATTTCACACATTTAAATCGAAAAGTTTTTCGACGCAAGAGTTACAGAACATGGGCACAGGTCTTTTTATATAAAAATATTTATTAATTATTGATTATTTGTGTTTTTTAAAATAACTATTGTTAATTTTTTTCCTGAAGATGCTAACCAAAGGTTAGCGAAGTATCGAAGAAATAATTAAATTAATAAAAAATGTTATATTAAACTTAAATACATTCAAGATATTGTTGAAAAAGGTCAATTTAAACTGAATTTAAAATAAAATTTATTTTTGATATGTGTCTGAAAAATGGAAAATAAATAGTTAAGATCTAATTTAATTTATTAATTCATGAATTAGAATTAAAAAATATTCTTATTTTAGATAAATATTAATTTGTTATATTTGTTTCAAATCAGCTGATTTAAATTCAAAATAGGACACTGAATTATGAGGGGTTGTCGACATTAGTCGTATTTTTTCATGTTATTTTTTAAGACATGTGACCTTACCTTGTGAATCCCGCAAATTTTAATTTTAATAAAATGGACCGGATTGTGATAGGTGAAAACAAAAAATATCAGTGTTCTGGTGATAAAGTGTTTAACCTGCGCCTTAGCAATTACCAACCGGGTGACAATTTCGGTTTTATTTCTTTAATATATTTCTTAAATTTGCTTTAGTTGAAAGGAAATTGTAACAAACTTTAGTGATTATTGAAGTTTAATAAAACTAATTTAGCTCAAGTACTAAATTCCAATTAATAAAAAATTAACAATTGTTTTTTTTAGTTGAAAAAAATTTATGACGGAGACTTCTTAAAAAAAACTAAGAACAAATAATTTGTACATGCAGTACAGTACATGTACAAATTACAAAAAGGTTAAACTGTCGTTACTCCAGACAAAATGAAAGAACATTTACTCTAGAGGTTCACTCGGGACAATATCTGCGACAGACATTATTTTAACCAAAATTTTATGTGTCCATTTAGGTTATTTCAGTGACTTGTTATAAAGTGCGGCAAAGGTGCCAAGTTCTCTTCATATAAAGTATTACAACTAGAACTGCTCCCTACCTCTTTAGAACTGTCATATGACAAATTGGGTGCTAGTTCACTTTACCCCTAGAGAAGTTACAGCCAAGAATATATTTCTTTCGGCTTATAGTTTAAGGAAATATAACAAATAGCGGCTTTCAATCTTGGCAGTTAAGTATCCTTGAAGACCTAATTAAAACTTATTAATGTACTAATATTTAAACTTACTACGCTGTGGTTAAAAAATAATACAAAACGCTATAGAAAAACAAAATAAAACAGTTGACGAAAACCAAAACAAAAATCACCTGATTCAATCAAATTACAATACATACGACAAAGGCACTTACGATCTTATGTGAAAAATCGTAGTTAATATAAAAAAGTAATAAACTTAACACAAGGAGGGAAACCGCTTCTATTTTAGGAAATTTTTAAGAATTCTTGGGAATTGTAATTTTTTTTTATGAAAAATTAATGAACAATCCAGCGTTCGAAAATAAACAGTACATTATTTAGCGTTTGCCTCACACACCCAAGAACGATATCTATTTTTTTAGTGATTGTGTAGACGAACACAACCCTTAATACCGTTCGTAACTATTTTCAAGAAAGATCCGAACATTACATAGTGTTCTGTTCTTTGTTAAGAAACAGAAAAACTGAAGTGATACTTTAGACGTACATTACATTTTAATGATCTTTGATGTTTCTTTTTTACATTGAGAAAGAAATGAACAAACAAAAAATTTTAGCAAAGACCGCACCACGAACAGCTTGTGTGTGTATTGTGTATATGTTTTGTTTGTGTAAAATTATTTTGCTGGCTTTTTGTTTATTTTTCGTATTTGTATTTTGTTTTTGTAAAAAATTTTTGGTTTTGTTATTTACCAGCCAAAAGGGAAGAAAATTAATAAGCCGAACCGAACACAATGAAGTTTGTGAATTTGAAAAAAAAACCGAACGGAACTTAATGTTCTCGCCTCTGGTTGAGTTTGATAAAAACAGTATAATTTTTGTGCTAAAGCCTAGTACTCTGTTTAAATTTGTGAAAAATATTGAGCAACTTTGATTATTTCACACGAAAATTTTGACATGTATCAATGTAACCTATCTTGCGAGTTTGTACAATTTGACGTTTTTATTCCATTAAAGTATTTTTATTTATTTTTTTAATAATCAGTTCATACTTTTTTGCTTTTGCTTAAATTTCCACGTGAAATAAGTGCAGCTTACATTATTTCGCATAACAGGGAAACGTTATTTTTTTAATGATTTCCTACACAAACACTATTAGCGTTTGTGTTTTCCTCCAATCTGCCGAACCGAACAATATGGAGCGATATTTAGTGTTTATTTTCGAAGACTGTATCAAACTACATAATTTTTTTTTCAATTTTTTTTTCTTTATGTTTTCTTTAAATGTAAAATGTTACTTTAAATATGTTCATAAAAAAAAATTTAAAAAATTAAAAAAAAAAATTTGGGAATTATTGATATTAAATTTTTTTTTTGGAATTTTCAAAAAAATTTTGGGATTTATAGAATTTATATATATTTTTTTTAGGCCATGTTCCAGAACATCTAAATCGAGTTAAATTTAAATAGAAAAATTTTTCAGTTAAAATTTTTTTTTTCGTTTTTTATGATTTTTAAAGTAATTCTGGTAAATAAAAGAGGCACGCAAATTATGACTCATATAAATCGGAATATTTTTATGAACTTAACATGTTTTAATCCGATTCAAATTTTTATTTAACTAGAATTCGATTTCCAGAACATGGCTGTATATTGAGCCCTTACCGCAAAAATAGCTTAAGCGACATAATTTTCAATTTTCGTTTTTTTTTAAATGAATTTTTAGTAATCATCTCCTAAAATGTCATGGTCACATAAGGTATTGTTACGATAACAAAAACAATTTAAGTTTAAGCGCCAACCTTCAGACAATATTTTTATGAAATATTCAGCCTCCTTATTCCGGTTGTCGTTGTTGTCATCGACCGTGTCGTTTTTTTGTGAGGGAAACGACACTGTCGATGACGACAACGACAACCGCATAAAAAAAACCTTCTCCTGTAAAATTGAGTTTTTGTCGCTAAAGCTTTTTTTGCGGCAATTGCTCGATATGCTTTTAACTACATATTTTAAAAGGAAATATTTTTTTCTGGCTTTATAACGCAAATTATTTTAAAATTTATAATATCATTGAAACGTTTTAGGAAACAAACATTTTGTTCTGTAATAAAAAAAGTTTCTAAAGAAATTTAATTTTAAGATTTTTTTTTAATTATGGGATTTCTACTGGTTTCCCAATCCTATCCCTTAAAATCACTAATCCATAAAGAAAATTAATCCATTAAAAGCTCATATCCATAAAAGGCACGAACCTGTGATTTTCTATATACATATTCAGCAATTTCGGCTTCGACAAGATTTTTATTGTAATATTATTTTGGAAGGATCAAGTATGACTTTAAAATTTTAAAGACGCATAGTGATAAGGGAGGCACGAAAAGCCTCCAAAAACCTTATGTTTACGTCTAAAGTGAAGGCGATGGTGTTTCCAGCCCTGGAGTCTTATTAGATTGAACTTTGACATTTCGAGGCGCCACCGTCAGCAAGAAGTTTACTTTAAGGTCTTATTTGAATTTGTATGTATTTTCGTTAAGTAGATTTTTTTGGTATTCTTTTAAGAAAGTGAAGTTGTTATCGGGAAATATTTTTATTATTCGTTGTATACCCGCCAAAGCATAAAGTAAATTTTCTTTCTTGTAGAAATCTTAAGTTTTTAACATTTAAATAAAATCTAAGTTTTATAACGTTTGAAATTAAATCAGGAAAGTGATTATTTTTTGGAAACGCGCTTTTTAGTGGGGAAAAATCACCTTTTAACTTTTCTTTCTTTTTCCAAGTCTTGGTTCCTATTTTCGAAGCAAACACCAGATAAACTTAAAATAGCTTTTTATTGCATTGAATTCTGGGTGCTAAAATTTCTCAATACCTTTACCGACCACCAAAAGGGTCTCCTTATCACTTTATAACCGGATGATTTTTATTTTTAACTATTGCTAATTTATGTGAAATGTTGTCAAACTTTCTCTTTCACCTGTTGTATTTCCCTAGAGATCAAAAGCCAGCGTGGTGTTCAAAAAAACCTGCAGGAATATTTTCCCAAGCGCTCTACTAACCCATAAAGAAATTTAATTCGCTCGCTGAAAGTTATCGTTATTAAACAAAAAAAGGGTGTGTAATAAAAGTACTACAAGTACTTTCCGTTCTTTTTTAGTCGGATCTTTTTTGTTTTGCAACACAAATATTGCTAAAGCACGCAACGCCCCAAGTAGTCATTCAACCTCCGGCTAACAGTTCGTTCATAATAAAAGTAAAAAAAAGCGGCGAACACGCAATTTAAGGATTTTAACAAGAGTATTTTACAATGAATTATAACGACAACAAAGAAAATTCTTTACTGAGAGCGAGTAATAAAGGACGTTAAAACAATAAGTGTCAAACTTGAAAAATTCCTTAAAAAAAAAAAAAACATGGAAAAAATTGTTATTAGATTTCTGTGAAAGTGAAAATTTGTAATTTTGTTTAGTTTTTGTACTAAAACTTAATATATTAAACATTTAATCGAAAACGAAACTAAAATATTCTTTTTGTCATGCCACCATATTGATTTTTTTTTTGTTATTTAGAGAGTAAATTACAACTCTCTCGCTTCACTCCTTCACTTTTTCTTAACTTAAAGAGAGTTAAAAAAGGATTTTAAAGAAAGTTGTACTGATTCCTTAAATTTTTAGATATAATTTGTTTGTGTTTCCAGCAAGTTTCGTTGTCAAGCTCAGTCGTGTTGAATAAAAGTTGTTGAAAAGTCTGCGTAATTTAAATAAATTTTTTACATATCGAATTTTAAAACAAAATGTTATCAGTTCATTATAATTTAATTGTAAAGTAGCTAAAAGAAAAATGTTCAAATCAAAATTGTTGTTGTTATATTGTTGTGCAACAACTTTGACAACAAAAAACCCACTCCGTCCCAGAATTATGTTCTACTCGAAGCACACGCGTCATAAATCGTTATTGGGAAAATTAAAGGTAAATATTTTTATATCAGTGCAATAAAAATTAATGAATATTAGAATTCGCATGAAAATCAGGAGACAGTGGGCAGTCTGGCACAAAAAAAAATTTAATTATAAAATAATCGTAAAAAAAGGTTGCTCAAAAAAATTTTTTTAATAAAGTTTTGCAGTATTTTTATAAAAAAGTACTTTATTGTAAGAAAAGGTACTTTTAATAAAATTTTTTTAAAAAAAATGTTCTTTTAATTTAAATCCTAAAGTTTTGGTTTAATATGATTTGTTGTTAAGAAACATACTTTTTCCATAAGCAAGTACAGTGTAGCCTCGTTGGACGCAACACCTCGCTTAACGCAACACCCAATTTCGTAACATTGGTGACTCTGTAAACGCAACTTTTCAAAAAACAAAGCTTCAATTAACGCAACTTTGCAAAAGCAAAACAAGTAAGGCTTTTTTAGTTTGGTGTTTCATAAATAAATTCAAAACTAAAACGTGTGTATGTAAAATCTTATACTTAAGTCTTTTTGATTTACTGTTATTCAAAGAATGACAAAACTTTTGTGCGTATTATGTACTTCTGTTTTTGAAATCAATTTAGTTTAAAAACGATATGTAATGAATACAAGGTTCACAGATCAACAGTATGTAGAATAAAAAAATGAACAAGCATTAAAGACGTTTGTGGCAAATGCTTAATCTGGACCTGGTAACCGTTATTTAATAAGAGCATCCGCATATCCCGAAATGGAAAAAGCTTTGTATAAGTGGTTCATTAAACAAAGGAAGCATAACTTGCCAATCCCCTCGGAAATTTTGAAGCAAAAAGCGAGAGCGAGCTGCATAGAAAAATCTCAAAAGGACCTGGAGGGTTTTATGCAAGCAACGGTTGTAGCGATACTTTGCAGTTAAAGTCAAGGAAGTCTAATCAAGTTTGACGATGCACAGTTTGCACTTTGTGCCGGTTCACACACGTCAAGTTTAACTCGTCAAGTCTTGAGTTTTTAGGAGAGAGGGGAAAAGATATGGCATTCTTTCCTTTCTTAGCGGCGTTCAATATTAGACTTGCACAAGAGCAAATGCGAAATATCGTAGCACTTAAATGAAATCTAACGGAAACTCTGTGTACGCTACAATATTTTGCATTTGCATTTTGCAAGACTAATACTGAACTCCACTATTGAAAAATTCTACACGGTGGCATTGTAGAATACATTTTAAATAGCGCTCTGTTTTCGCATCTAAATTTACTAACTAACTTTGGAATTAACCCTATTTCATCTGGCAAACATTAAACAAATGTTTAGGCTTTCAAACTATAAATAAAATTAAATTATTCCAGCCATTTAAAATCGCCATGTGCAAAATTCGCTAATAGTTTTCCAGCTAATGACGTTATGAAAAAAAAAAAATTAATAAAATTTATAATTTTAAAGGCGTCACAAGAATATCAACACAATCTAAAACACCGAAAACTTTTTGTTTTGTTTAAGTATTTAGACTTTTTAAATTCTGGGTTGTTTTTGGTCAAATGATCATTTTGATTTTTGTTATGGAATTGTGAGGGGGGAAATATGTTTGATAAATATTATGAATTTATTTAATGAGCAACAGCATGCCCAAAAAAATAATTGGCCATTAGCCAAAGTAATCAAAGAAAAAACAAAAACATTAAAACAACACTTAATACAATTAAGAAGAATATTTTAAAAGATTTGATATTAAGTAGTTACTGTTTGCTGGTAAGAAAGAGGTAAACGAATACTTAAGTACCCTATTTAAAATGTGTTGAAATTATACCCGCTCCCCCGGGAGTTTTAGCGTAAATTTTCGAAGGTGAATTGACGGTGTAGCCTTAACCTCAAACTTGCTTAGGCCCTAAAATGCTGGCAACTGGCGGTAGACCTTAAGAATTTATGGCCTTCGGTTTTGTGTTTGGAAAGGGTCTCTACGGGTCTAACGGGTGACTCTGGTTTAATCCTCTGTCAAGGAAAAGGGGAAATTTTTAAAATGCTGGGAAGTGGGCTGATTTTTGCCAGTAGCTTACGGACAAATTCGGATTGCTCCTTAACAAGGGGTAACTAAAATTGTATGCTCTTAAATTGCCTGCTGTGTGAAAGTTTCCTTTCAGAAGAAAGCGTTGTGTTCACTCGGTATTTATTTCTTATATCACACTTCATTCGAAAAACTGCTCTGGATGGAGAACAATGGAATTCATTCCTGTTTATTTATCTGCCTTTGCGCTGCCTTGGTCGACATTAACTTTTCGATTTTAAGCCAACATTTTGCATCGTGCTGGTGAACCACAAAACACTCGTTTTTATATATTTAAGGTTCTATCTTCAGAGAGCTTCCTACATGAAGGTGTAGATCGTGCGATAGTTCGTGTTGGATGCTCATTAGGCGTTACCGTTTGTGAAGGCTATTTTGTAATTTTTGTGCCCACATAATTTTACCTCAGAGGTTTTGCTGTTGAAGGAGTTCCCTGAAAACCAAAAAAATAAACAAAAATAATATCACATCTAAAAAGCAATTTTAAAGATGATCTAATGGCTCAAACAAGTTAAAAGTCGACTATGCCTGTAAGGAATTTTTAACTCTTTAATAAAGGGTTTTCCAACAAGAACTTAATTTTCTACAACAAAATAAAACAAAAAATTTCGATGAAGATGATTATGGTATTACGAAGAGAAAAGTTCGGCAATTATGAATGAAAAATTATATCTGGCAAATGTCCACCACGAGCATGATGACAGATGTCGATTCTTTCATCAAAGTTTTTAATCACTTTTTGCCAAAATGGCGGGTTTATTTCTTTAATCACTTCACAGATTTTGAGTTTAAAGGCTGCAATCCACTCAATTGGCTGCGTATAGACTCTGTCCTTAACGTAGACCCACAAAAAATAATCCAGTGTTGTTAAATCACACGATCTGGCTGGCTGGCTTAACAGCAAATGTTCGTGAAATTTGGTTTGCAATAAATTGATTGTTGCAATGGCTGTGTGACATGCGGCACCGCCCTGTTGGTGTTGCCACATTTTGTATTGAGCCTGTCCACTCTAACTTAACGGCTAAATTCCTAATAGCGGTCTCAGTAGGACGATTATGTTGTCCGAAAATATCTCGAATTTTACGAAATGTTACTTTTACAGAACCACCATTTTCATATTAGATTTTAATTATTTTAATGCGATTTTCGAATAAAATTCAATTCATTGTAACAATTGCCGAATACGTCAAAAAAACTAAATGTCAAAACTATCATGTTGTTGGTGTTGCCACAAGTAAAAAAAAAACGGTTCTTGTTGAAAACCCCATTACTTTTTAAATACTTTGTAAGTAGGGCCTGTTCGTAAATGTAGTTTGCTGATCATCTTTTACAGTAAAAGGAATTTCTCTAAATTTTCACTTGCAGTGCAGTGATACATTTGCGAACATGTCATAACGTATGAAGTCATTCTTATGACAGTGATGCAAATCTGATTACTTGCACTTTTTCCCAAGAGAATAAAATGTCAAGATGTCATATAATTATTACAAAAATCTATTAATTAAAAATAAATAAATTGAAAACTACATAAATTTTATTAATTAAAGCAAACATTTGCTGTCCAATTAATTTATTCAAATTGTTATTAAGAATCTACAAATCATTTTCTATGCCATTGAGAAATTAATTAGAGAACTTTGTTTCTATTTCGAATTTGAATAATTATTTAAATTCAGTTTTTAGGTTTTTTTTTAGTTCTTTGCATATTATTTGAAAAACTCAACATACTAAAAGGATTAATGTAGGGTACTTACTAATGACAATATTTAACCATATTATAGGAGATGTGTGTGTGTTCCCAGTGTTGACATCATTGATTTTAATATATTTCAAAGAAATCGTTAAAATAATAGAAGAGGATAAAAATTAAATAAATTTTTAGGAAATAATTTTAAAAGATTCATACAGGGATTAAATAGTTAAGGCGATAGATACTATGACACATAATCCTACACACATGATAAGTTTTTCGATAATTTAAAAGAAGGCCAAAACTAAATATTTGAAATAGTGCTTCCTAACAAAAAAGTCATTTTTGAAAAAAAAAATTCGCCCTAAAGCCCCCTGGTGACAATCAAATAAAAACGTCAGCAAGTGCATATGGGTTAGTGTCGTTTATTTGACGCTCTTTCAGAGACGTAATTTTAAGAATAATTCTTGACAAAAAGTATAAAACCCGATTAAAATAAATGATCATTCACAACAACAATTTTCGATCCACCCAGTAAAAATGCCATTTGGTTTAAAGATTGATGTTTGACTATTGACTGCCAGCCGTCGTCAATGGCGGTGAGTGCTAAACGGCAAAGATGTCTAAAGAGATGGTGTCATTACTATCGAAATATGTCAAATCAACCTGTCCGTGAACGTGGGTTCGGTTCCCCGGTCCGTCAATAATGAAAAATTATCAATAAATTTTAATTCATTTCATGTTGAAAATTTTCTTTCTTCATAAAAATAATTTAATGAAAATTAAATTTGATAAACTTTAGCCTGATTAAAATATAAAGAAATTTGGATTAAAGATTTTCGCAATTTTAAATTTATCAAAATTAGGCTTCTTAACACATGTTTATTTATTTATTTATTTAATCAAGAGTACAATCTTTATAAGGGGTGGATAAATTTTAAGCTTTGTTCACAATCTGAGAAACAATTTCACTTTTTCTTCTATCTTTCATTTACCTTTTCATACCTTTCATTTTTAGAACAAAAATGTAAATAAAATTTATTTAAAAATGTAAATAAAGTTGAGCCAACTAGAAATTCAGCAACAATTTGTATCAAGGCCCATCTATCAGGTCTGCTTACTTGTACAAAAACAAAATACGATTCTTTTTAGTTGTCAAAAATTTACTACCACATATACAAAGCAAAAGGAAAAAACGTGTATGTGTGGCATACCATAAACGTATACATGCACATGTAAGCAAAATGTAAACAACTTTTGACAACTAAAAAGAACATAAACAATGATCATCAGGCTTCTTGCGCAGACCTTTTCAATGGGCCTTGGCAGTATTCAACTGACATTAACACTAATATGATGTTAGTGTTAAGTATAGACTCATCACGTTAGAAGTTTTCTCATGTTATAACACGGTTGTTAATGCAAATGTTGTATAACATCAAGTTATAACAGCAGATCATGTCAGTTGTAGACGGGCAGTTATGTTGTAAAAATAAAATAATAAATGCATAATATTGTTGTGGGTAAAATTTGCAAACGGTTTCTTCATGCAAAATGTGTGTGGCGAAGAAAAAACGTTTGCTCTATTATGAACTCCAAGTGAAAATGTTTCTGGTCCTGTATGGCAGTCAAGGCCTTCCTTGTAATGTCACCATGGCTTTTCCTGAACATATGATACGTATGGCGGTAGTAATGGGGTTTTTTGTGTTTTTTTTCCAGAGATCAATTTTTGATATTATTTGGTGCCAGAAACCACTCGTTATATTCTACGCAAACAGTGGTTAACAAATAATTTGATAGCATTTGTGTATTCTCTACTGACGTTCCACATTTCGCAACCATATAATAACACAGAATTTACGTTCGAATTGAAAAGCTTGATTTTCGTGCGTAGATTTAGAGCAAAATAATATTGGAAAATTCCCAAATATTTCCCGAAAAGTTTTGTCTGCTTCAAATAATTTTTAACACCTTGAATCGAAGAGTCGTGTTCGGTTTTTTTTAAACACCACAAATTTCATTGTGTTCGGTTCAGCTCATTGGTGTTCGTTCTTTTTAGTTGTTCTTAGCGCCCTTTTGGCAGGTAAAAAAAGGCAAACATTTTTTACAAAAACAAAATAGACATAAAAAAAAAACAAACAAAAAGCCAGCAATATATTTTTACACAAACAAAACCTATACACAATACACACACAAGCTGTTCGTGCTGCGATCGTTGCTAAAGTTTTATGACTGTTCATTTCTTTATCATATAGAACATTAAAATATAATGTTTGTCTACAGTATCACTACAATTGTTCTGTTTTTAAAAGAAGAACAGAACTCTATTTTATGTTCGGCACTTTCTTGAAAATAGTTACGAACGGTATTAAGGCTTGTGTTCGTCAACACAAACACTAAAAAATATAGTTCCTGGGCGTGTGAGCCGAACGCTAAATAATGTTCCGTTTATTTTCGACACACTACTTTAAAAACAAAAGGCACTTTTTATAAACACTTTTACCGAATTTGTTCCTACTGTGTTGCGTTTCTTTAGAATTTTCAAAAACGTTCTCTTTAGAAAATTTTGCTCTTTATTTCTGATTAATTAACAAACACTTGTCCGATCTTTTCTTTTAATTATCTCTTTTTTCAAATCGCAAAAATTTCAACAAGTTTTTTTTAAAACGAAAAATACACACCAAAAAAATTGTATACAAAATTAAATTTAAATCGAGTCAGTCAGTCTAAAACGAACTGTTGTAACGAACGGTTTTATTTGATAACAAATAATCCGCAAAACGTTTTTTAAGCGGAAATCAAAATAAAATAAAATTTTAGAGAAAAGAAAGAGATTTCAAATATTTTCTGAAAATTTTAGCAATAAAAAGAAAACGAAGGAAAAATAGATACCAAACCAGTGTATAAAAGTTTTCGCGAACTGAAAAAAAAATAATAAAAATACAGCAAAAAAGAAAACAAATTTGAATTTCTAATTGAATTTGTCTAAAATACACTTCCTAAATCTATTTTTTTCCTTTTTTTATTTTAAATGAATTTAAATAATAAAAAGAATTTGTTTTGTTCTTTGGGTGAATCTTGTTATTTATAAATATATGTGATCATCAAAAGTATATTTTTAAAATAGAATTAAATAATTAAGTTTAAAAGAAAAATAACAAGAAAAACGTTTGAAAAGTGTCTGTTGAAATTTATTTTATTTCAATTTGTTTTTGTTTTAAAAAAATTTAAAAACACAACCCTTCAAAACGTGTCAAAAGGTCAATTTTATTCTTAAATAATCAAGAAAAAGAATTTAAATTAAAAAAAAATTCATACATAATACGAAAAGTTTATTTAATTTAATTAAAAAAAAGAGTGTGTTACAACAATAGAGCAAGTTTTGTAAAAGAGTAAAGAGAGCTTTTG
The DNA here is from genome assembly GCA_949318255.1 of Pollenia labialis. Taxonomy (NCBI): domain Eukaryota; kingdom Metazoa; phylum Arthropoda; class Insecta; order Diptera; family Polleniidae; genus Pollenia; species Pollenia labialis. Next base: position 132,911,444 of record OX439140.1, read on the forward strand.
TTGAAACAGGAAACGAAGAGTCGGTTACTTTTTTTCTAATAACTTTAAAGTTTTAATTAAATCTTCTTTTTTTTAAATTAAGAAAATTAAAATAAACACTTAATTTTTATAAAAAATCGCCATGAGTTATAAACTTCGCACTTATGTGAGCTTTAATTTGTTTGCTTTAATTCAATGTGAAATGTGTGTGTGTGTGTTTTCTGTTTTAAATTTTGTGTAATTTTTAGCTTTAAAAAGACATTAAGAATTTTTCAGAAAACAAAATAAAACACAAATTTCGCATAAACAATCAATTCGATAAATTCCTAATTAACAAACAAGCGTCAATGACATCAAACACAAACCACCTGTTGCCTGAAAGCGTTTAATTCTTAAGCCTTGTTAAGAAATTGCAATAACAACAGCGAAAGCAAAAGTTGTTAATTACTAAAGAAAAAGTACGACTTCATTATATTTAAACAGTACTTGCAAAGTAAACAGTACTTTGTTAAAAACATTGCCCTAAAACAACAAAATAAATTAAAATTTAACGGAAAGTCTGGGTTCACACTATGAAAGTTTTCTTTCAGAAAGTTTGAGTTTATTGGTGAGAGGGGAAGAAAACATGATTTTCTTCTGCTCTCTCTCTCTCTCTCTCTCACCCACAAACTCAGACTTTTTGAAAGCCAACTTTCATAGTGTGAACCAAGGCTAAATAAAAAAAGATCGAAATTTAGTTTAGAACAGTGCTGCCACGCAGTCTATAGGAAATCTTCTTGTTTTCCTTTCATAACAAAAGAAAATTGCAAATACAAATTTTAAGAAAAACAACAACTTTAAATATGTAGTTATCACCAGGGCAAGTCAGAAAAAAATTCAAATATGCAAAAAACTCAACAAAATATGCAAAGAAAAGCAAGCAAAAACAAGCAAAAAATATATTTAGTCCAGATTTTAGAAATACAGGATTCAAAATGGGAGACGTATCTTTTGCAAAGGGCTTGTGTAACTTAAATTACAGTTTGGAAGTTCATTTAATCTCACGTTAAGGACTTATGACACTACATTTTCAATGCAATGTTCAAATTTTGGTGAATAGTGCCAATATAATCAGCCTTATTGTGGTTGTCGTTTTCGTAAACAAACGTGTCGTTTTTTGTAGTAGAATAAAGAACACATGTTGTGTATTACTTTAATCTATTACACAGTCGTATACGACAACGACAACCACAATAAGGCCGAATGTAATAGAAAGAATTTACCAAGTGCAAAGAGGTCGGCTGTATTAAGATAAATAGCAAACTATTAAAAATTTTAAAAAAGTTATCGATAAAAAATGAAGTTATGTCAAAAAAAAAATGTAAAATGGTTCAACTTAAAATTGGCATTTCAAGCTTAAAATTTAGTGTTGCATCATGAGATAGAGCTATGCTAGCTATCCCTTTTTTTGAAAAAATACTATGTATGTATTTTGTTTTTGTAAAAAGTTAGAGTGAATGTCAAAATTATTTGTTTATAAAATATACACAATTGCTTTAGAAGGTAAATATTTTTCCTGTATTGCAAATTTATTGTGTCTCCACTTATACCATACGCCTTTTAAAATTCTTGTGTTTAAATTTTATATTCACTTTTTTGTTTTATAACATTTAAATAAGTTTTTTTCAAGAATTTATATTTTTTTATTGAATTTTAAATTTTAACAATTTTTTTTCATAAAATGTAAACAACGCTTGACATTCAGTATATACACAAGGAAACAAACATTAAACAGATGACTCGAAAATGTCACCTTTAGGAATTCGCCTTGATCATAACAAAAGAAAAACAGAAACAAATAATTTTGTTAAAATTTTTTTAGTTTGTTCTTTCCAACATTTACTGTTTCCTTCTATCAATTCAATGATTAAAAAATGTAGTGTCATTAGGGCTTTATTGCTGGTTCACACTCTTATAATGTCATGGCTAAGATTTTTAAATTTTGTATTTTCTAAGGCAATTTAGCGATCGAGATTAAGCTTTAGCTAAGCGAATTACAGCTGAATCTGGCATAAGACAATGCAAAAAAATGCCAAAAATAATTTAAGAATTTGTTGACAATCTTGTTAAAAATTTATTGACAAAAATGAAATTTTATTAAAAACATACATAGTAAATTTTAGTGACTCATTTAAAAAAAAATTTAAATAAATGAAAATATTTAAACAAGTGGTTTGATTTAAAAAAAAACATCTGATATGCATACCACTATAACTCTATATGCAGCATACACGGAAAGAAGTTTATTTTCTTAAGTAATCAATTTCGTTTCTTATTAACTTAACTTAACTTAACTTGTTTGGTATTTGGTGTTGGTATTAAAAGTTTAATAAAAAGCCAAATAAATGGTAAAAGAAATGGTAAAAGAAAATTTAGCAGCTAAATAAAAACTTTTAAAGTTAAATTTAACCGCAAAAATGGTCACACTGGTTTTTACACGTTGGGAAATCAAAAGTAAAAGAGAGAGAGAGAGAGAAAGAGAGAGAGAGTAATGAAAGTTTAGTTATTTTAAAAATCAGTTAAAAAAACGGTTTATTTGCTAATTGATAAAATTTGTTTCACAACTTTTCACCACCCTGTCAAAATAACCAATTTTCAAGCAGCACTTTCATATAAAACTGTCAATTCAAATTTATTCAAGATTTGAATAAAAAAAAAATCCACGCAACTTTTGCTAAAATATTTACATACATACATACATGTGTACGTATGTTTATTTTTATAAAAAAAATATGAAATAAAATTAAAAATGTTTACACACCTACTATAAGAAAAATAAAGATACATAAATATTTTCGCACAAAATCACCTCTAAAATTTGTACATTTCCCAAAAACCAAAAAGAAAGAAAAATAATATGAGCAAATATTTTTAATTAATAATGATATTTCACCACCAGCCAGCTAAAAAGAACAACAACATTTCATTTTCCAGAAAATATTTTAAATTTTGCCACTTAATATTGTTAAAATCTTTTGTCCCAAAAAAAGCCTCAAAAAATACAAGAGCATACTCATCTAGTGAGTGCACAGTGGCATGAAAACAATAAAAGTTTACAAATTTGGAAAAAGAATTAACTGCATGTTTTCTAACTAATCTGGATGTGCTGATTTGGGCTATCACGTCTGCTTCATTTTGTATCTTATGCTGGCGCGATATTGTAAAACAGTCAGGCACTACAATTTCACAGTTATTAAATCTTTATAAAAGTAGCGTTTAAGCATGTCAGGGAGATCGTGTGTTACTGATTCAAGCTTTTTTTGCTTTATGTGTGGCGAATATTCGGTTGGAAAAAAGGATATGCAATATCGGAATCATTTAAATATGCATTCTTACATTATTTTGGTTTTGTAGTCAGCATTTTCGACAAATTGTGGACACCGACAATGTTTTGCATTTTCTTCCGACGCATTTAGATTTTTTCCATTAATCCAAGGTGCAGTGAGCGCGAATAAGGGGAGCGTGTTCACCAAGATTTAATGAAAATTAAAAGAATTCATCAAGGATTTTGAGACAAAAGCATGTTGGGAGACTATTGCTGGACTCTAATGCATGAAACCGAACCAACAAAATACAAACGACGTTCAAATAACGCCATTCACTTTTAAAAATTCATTGATTTTTAAATAAACTGATTTTGATTTTTTATGTAAAAAACTAATAAAAACATTTTTTGTGTCACGAAAACCTGACGTGCTAGAGAAAACCCAATTACAGATTCGAATTCAGCCAAATTACCCTAGGAAATATATTTGTTTGCTCCAGTCCAAAACCTTGCTGGATAGTGTTAGTTTTTAATTTTGTTTTTTCTTTTTACCCACTTACAACTACAATTCGAGTCGGAAAGTAAAATTGTAGGGGAATGTAAGAAAAGATAAACTCACTGTTTATTGTTGGTGTTTTGTTTTGGCTTTGATATGGTTACGAGTAAGACTGAGTGTTTATAATTCTTATTCGCTTTAGGGTTTTATTTGTATAATATTTTTGGCCTTTCTAAAATCTTTGGAAAAGGTTTCCTGATGAGCTGGCCTAAGCAACCAGTGAAATGCGCATAGAAGCTAGCTTTCCCTCAACAATAAATTTCAGTGTTTTTATCAAAAATAAAAATTGGGAATTTAGCACGTCATACGAAAATCGTATTAATAATAAATTTTGTATTCCCGAAAATAACTTTGATAAGTGTTATTTATTTTTGTTTTTCTTATTAGCTGAAGAAAATGATTATGACTGTATCAAAATGTAAAAGTCTGGCAATTTTCTGCCATCTTGTATAACAAAATGCTGCGAAGCAGAGAACTCGATCAATAAAGTTATTAAAAATAATAATTGAATGTATACGATCATTCAATTATTATTTTATTATTTAAATTTTAGGTAATTTTTATCGAAAAAAACCAAATTTAAATATGTATTTATTTATTTAATTATTTTGAATATTTCGCTAATAATTTAGTTTGATAATTACGAAAATAGTTTAAAGTTTGAATTCCTTTAATGCACTGCTAATTTAAAAAAAAAAAAAAATTTTAAAAAATGCTTAACACGGCGAAGGAATTTCGCATTCATGTTGGCGCGGGTGTGTTTACGTGAAGGTTGACATTGAAAAACGCTTCTTCTCATCTTGATGTGGTTTCCGCTCGCATTTTACTCAACATGACGTTTTTTTGTTTTTTAAATTCATTTTTGTTTTATTTCTATTCTTCTAGAACTGTAACAATTTCTTTCAAAAGCATCTGTGTTTCTAAGTGTATGTTTGTATCGATGTATATCATTTTAATATTCTATAGACACTTTCACATAAAGAACTTTATTATTCAGACAGATTGAAAGATTTGAAAACAACAATCGTCATAAAGACAATTTACAAGACAGAAACATGGCCAATCCTAAAGCACCTTGGCCCGTACGCAAGGGTATCTTTCGCTCGAGTGGTCAATCAGACTTTATACCAACTCGCTCACCCAGTCCCATTGTGGAAATGCCACTCTCGCCGCCTCCAGTAATGAATAATAATCGAGCATCTTCTTTAAGTCGTTTTGACAACAGTTGTCCGTTCTCTCCTCCGCCCCAGCCGATACAAGTGATACAAGGTCCTGGGGGACCAATAATGACAACAGCTGCTTCTATGACAAGTAGTGGCAAAAGTACACAACAATCATCATCATCTTCACAGTCTGCCACAGAATCGTCACAATCCTCATCATCTTCGCAAAGTGCGTCTTCGTCGGCTCAAAATACAATGTCCCAAGCGTCCGCCGCCTCTGCATCATCATCAGCTCGTATGTCAGCCTCTGCGAGCAGTGCCTCGCGTTCTGTACGTAAAAATTCTCTACCTCCCAATTTCCAACAATACAGTTGCTCCTCCTCATCACAACAACAACAATCAGCTTCCACAACAGCGCACAATCATCATAATCAAACACCCATAAAAATAAGTTCCTCGCCAGTAAATTTAAAAAATATACGACAAATTCCCATAGAAGTTGAAAAAAATAAGGTTAGAATGGAAGCACAGATTTCAAAAAAGGGATGTTGTGATAAATGTAGGGGGAAAACCGGGGGAATATTCCATAAAACTATTAGAGACTTAATATGATTCCCATTGCCACAAACAATAAAAGATTTTATCCTGCTTTAATAATCTAATAATCTTCTTGTTTTTACCTTTTTGATCGACCGTCGCAGATCTAGCATCTCCCACTCAATGAACCTTCAAACATTAAAAAAACCCTTAAATCATTTCTGCATTTATCACATTATCCTCGTATAAATAACAGTTTTTCCAAATTCATATGGTGCAAAAGTTTGTCAAATAACAGACCTTTTCTCAAGCTAATCTTAAAGTTTTCTCTTCTTAAAATCATGCCCACAAAAAAAATATCTAATAATTTTCTGTCTTTATTATCTCTTTTTTATAGGAAGCTCTCTCTTTGCGTGCCGGAGATGTCACCCAACAAGCCAGCAATAATGTGGCCGCTGCAAGTATTAAAGTTCAAAGTGACACATTTTCGGCTGACAAAAAGGCCATCTCGCAATCGCAACAGTCACAGACAATGACCTCGAACGGAATTATTAGCCAGGAGAAACATGTCTCTTCGGCGGCCCAAGCGAATTACAGTATGACCAGTAAAGGTGTTTCCAGTTCGGGTGGCAGTACAATGATCTCTTCCTCTTCACAAATGTCCACCACAAATGGTAATCTTTTCAAACTGGCCGATTTCCGTTTGGACGACCTCATGCAGTTGAGTGCTGGCAGCGGTCAGAAGGATATAGAACAGGCCATTAGCAAGTACTCCAATATGTTAACATCGTGTGTCAACTCACTGCAAGATAAAAAAGCCACTTCGGAAGAGACGTTGTTTTTGGATAAAATAAATGAAGTTATACGAAAAGCCTGGGCTGTGCCCACTCATGGCCATGAGTTGGGCTATAGTTTGTGTAACTCTCTGCGCAGTAGCGGTGGTTTGGATTTGCTCATGAGAAATTGTGTGCAAGGAGACATGCCAATCAAATTCTCCTCGGCCAAATTGCTCGAACAGTGTTTAACCACCGAAAATCGTACTCATGTTGTAGACAATGGTTTGGATAAGGTTGTTAATGTGGCCTGTGTATGTACTAAGAAACAAAGTACCGAACATTCTCGAGTGGGTACTGGTATTTTGGAGCATCTCTTTAAGCATTCTGAGGGCACTTGTTCGGATGTCATTAAACTGGGCGGTTTGGATGCTGTGCTTTTCGAATGTCGTACCAGTGATGTTGAAACTTTGAGACATTGTGCTAGTGCCTTGGCCAATCTATCCTTGTACGGTGGAGCAGAGAATCAGGAAGCCATGATTTTGCGCAAGGTTCCCATGTGGTTGTTTCCTCTAGCCTTCCACAATGATGACAACATTAAGTATTATGCCTGTTTGGCCATTGCAGTTCTAGTCGCCAACAAAGAAATAGAAGCTGAAGTTTTGAAATCCGGCTGCTTGGATTTGGTAGAGCCTTTTGTGACCTCACACGATCCCTCGGAATTTGCCAAATCAAATTTAGCCCATGCTCATGGTCAAAGTAAACATTGGCTACAACGCCTAGTGCCCGTGCTTAGTTCAAATCGTGAAGAAGCCCGCAGTTTGGCAGCTTTTCATTTCTGCATGGAGGCGGGTATTAAACGGGAACAAGGAAACACAGAAATATTCCGGGAAATAGGAGCTATTGAGGCCCTCAAAACTGTAGCGAGTTGCCCCAATGCCATAGCCTCGAAATTTGCTGCTCAAGCTTTGCGCCTTATAGGTGAAACAGTACCCCACAAATTATCGCAACAAGTGCCCTTATGGTCTGTAGAAGATGTCCAAGAGTGGGTTAAACAAATCGGTTTCGGTCAATTCGTTAAGCAGTTCGAAGAATCCCAAGTCGATGGTGATCTGTTGCTTAAACTCAACGAAAATAATCTACGTGATGATATTGGGATTTTAAATGGCATCTTGCTTAAACGTTTCGAACGCGAACTACAAAATCTCAAACGTATGGCTGACTACTCATCGAAGGATACCGCCAAATTGCATCATTTTCTCTCGGAAATTGGTCCAGAATATTGTACCTACACTTACTCAATGGTTAATGCCGGCATTGATAAGAATTCACTACCACAGCTTAACGAGGATATGCTTATACAAGAGTGTAGCATTAAGAATTCCATACATAGACTGCGCATTTTAAATGCGGTTAAGAGTTTGGAAAACACCATACTCTCCTCCTCCGAAGACAGTATGGCTAAGACCCTGGACGTTTTTGTTAGTTATAGACGTTCAAATGGTTCACAATTGGCTAGTTTACTTAAGGTTAGTATGATTTCTTTCCCCCAAATAAAATACTCTTAAAACTGATTGTCTTTGTAACTAAAGGTCCATCTTCAATTACGTGGCTTCTCCGTCTTCATAGATGTTGAGCGCTTAGAGGCTGGAAAATTTGACAATGGTTTGCTAAACAGTATTCGTCAAGCGAAAAATTTTGTTTTAGTATTAACACCAAATGCTCTCGAACGTTGTGTCGAAGATAATGAATGCAAAGATTGGGTGCATCGAGTAAGTGTTCTGGAAAAGACCTCAAATCGTTAGTCGTTGCAAAATGTCTGAAATATGGTATTTTCTCGTTTTTTTTATAGGAAATTGTTGCTGCTTTAAACTCAAATTGCAATATTATTCCCATAATTGATAGTCAGTTTTTTTGGCCTGAACCTGAGAGATTACCTGAAGATATGCGCAGTGTTTGTCATTTTAATGGTGTGACGTGGATTCACGACTACCAGGATGCCTGCATTGATAAGTTGGAAAGGTAAATTGTTGTGTATTTGAATGTGGGGTTTAAGTTCAAATGGGATGACTTTTTCTGATTTGTTTAAACGAATCACTAATCGAGACTAGAATAGTAAAAATCTGGGATCATACAATTCATATTGAAAGCATGTGGATGGAGTACTCCAAAAAGGCACTTGTTTGGAGCGGTTTTTTTGTACTTATCGCTGTGATGTGGAGGCGCTGATCATTCTGCAATTGCCTTGGACAATCTATGCTTGTATGGTGGTGTGAAAAACTAGTATGCCTCGAGTCAAAATTCAGGCCACATTTCAAAGATCAAATAGAAGTATTCTACGCTTTACAAAGGGTTTGGTTACTGCAAGTGAAAAACATTTGAATGGAGTATTCCCATAACGTAACGTGCAGAAGACAATACCATTATGGTTCCAAATCTGCTTCTCAGTGAAACTGATTGGATGTAGATTGATTTGTCTTACGTTTAATTGATTAAATTCCGAACAGCTGTTCCGAATAATTCATGAATAATTCAATTGAATCTGGGAATATCTTCTAAACTTAAGCGAGACCAAAGTAAAGATGTGATAGCAAATTGCCATCCAAATGCTTCCATTTTACAAATTGGACTGAACTTGAGCTTGATTCCCGGATTATCAAAATACATACTCGCATAATTTGCTTTAAAACAGTTTTTCTAAATCCTAAAACTTAAGCATCCCCTTTGAAACTTCTTCCAAAGTATCTAATAATATGTGTTATTGTTTTGTATCTTTTTCATTTGCATCTAACTAAAGAATAGTGACAAAAAGTCTAAGCAATCGTTCAATGGTATGAGAGGTAAAAATTCGGTATTTTTTTTAAGATTCAAAAAAAGTTAAATAAAACTACAACAAAGCCAAAACTCTTAATAAGCAGAGTCTTTTCTTTTCTTAACTTTCATTGAATCCAAAAAAGTACTGAATTTCTATTGAATTCTCAATACCCCTTTAACCCCTTGAATATTTCACTTAATATATATTCAATTTAACTACTTTCAGATTTATGCGCGGCGAAAAGAATATTGATCGCATCACAGCTATGACACCAGGTACGCCCAGTTCGACGGTGAATTACCAAAGAATGCACAGCAACGATTCGGACTATAGTGTTTGCGGCAGCAATGCTGGCAGTAATTGTGGTGGCAGTGGCGGCAACGGTGGATCAACGAATGGCGGCGGACAAGGTGGGACACAAAATACGATCACACCCTCAAATACAGGACGATCCAGTGTTGATTGACTGGATTGTCCTCTAAGTAATAATCAATTGAAAACAAATGATAATCCTTCTTCGAATATTATTGATAATGTTAGCAGTAGTAGTTGTACTCGTAGTAGCAATAGTAGTTCTAATAGAAATTTCAAGACTCTCAATTCTCCCTCATCTATTCTAAAGTCTAAATTAAAAACTAAATTATTGAATGGAGCTGCACACTGCAGTCTTCCATCTAGTAGTAGCAGTTTATTTAATAGTTATTTATCAAATCAAAATTCAAAAGCCCTCAAAATATTTACTGATAATAATTTAATTAATACTAATCACAAACTAGCAGCTAATCACCAGGCAAATAGATACCGGCAATCAGCATCACCGGCTCGTCAGCGTTTGGTGTCGGGCGGAGGAAGTTTGTTAAGCAGTTCGGGTAAATTGGGCAGCACAGGCAGTCAGTTGAGTGTGTTTGGCCGCAACTCCAAACGTAGCATGTTGCCTCCATATCGCACTCATCAGACGTCGGTTCAGAAGGTTTTGCCGATTGGTGGATCCATGCAAAATGTCTCGCCTTTGGCGTATAAGCCACCCAGAAGAAGTTCGGCTGTGGGTATTTGCAATGAAAATAAGGAGAAATCTTTACCTAACTACAAAAGCCATAGTGTAGATGAGTTGCTGGACAATAGTGAGAGTACGGACAAAAAAATTGCCGAGGCGGCAGCATTAGTTTCAGCTGGCAGTTTGGCTTTAACTAATGTTAGTTCAACTAGTACTCTACAACCGAATGACGACTATAACTGTTCGGTGAGTTCGATTACAAAGTTAAAAAATAGTCCAGTATTAGTAGCCCGCCGTGAGAAATCAGCCAATTTGCCACCTATTAATCCTCAGCATCGCAAATCTCGCAGTCTCGATCATTTTTTGGATGAACAAACTTTGGCTGCCATTATAGTGCCTCCCTCTCCCACAGACGGTACACAAAGTATGCAAAATCTTGCCACACCTATGACTCCCGAGCCCATACGTTCTAGTATAGCTAAAGCCATTAATGGCTTACCGTCACGTGCCGCCTCAGTGCGAGACTCTAAATCAGTAACACCCGATCGTGTGACTGCCCTGCGACAGAATCCCTCTAATCGCCAGAGCCCAGAAGGTATTAGTTCCACTGAAGATGAACGTGAAGACAGCCAAAGCGTTAAGTCGGTCAATTCGGCCCATAACAAATCCTCCGCCCCCAAAAGCCAAACAAGAGCAGCAGCCCATATCCATCGAGGCCACAGTGCAAGTAGCAATCGAGTGAGTGGCGGCGAACAAGCGAATCGGGTATCGAAAACAACCTCCAGCAGTTCTTTGGGTTCAACAAACGGCTCTTCAAGCCCAAACAATAAAACCATATTCAATCGAACCATGAAAAAAGTTCGATCGCTGATTAAAAAGTAAGCATCAAATTTTAACCAAACAAAAATCTCTTTCTATTTCTAACTACCTCTTTTATACTCTTTAAAATCTCACCTTTTCACTTATTAACATATTGCCTTAAGAAATAGACGTTAAGATCCAATTAGACGTGACATAAACGTAATGCCATATCCGTAATCATGGCCATAGAACCCGAAATGCAAAATGTTTCCATGGTTACGGCGTAATGGTAAGTCACCTATAATCAAATACAGTGTTGCCCATAAGGTTAGTTCAAATAGTTGTTTTTATTCCCCGGTTCTCCACGTAGCAATATTTATTGCGGCAAACGTCAAATTTGATTGCTCCATTAAATTTGCGATGTATATACCGCATATTGCCATGAGTGGCAATCCATTGCGCAATGATTGCTCTTCTGATTGCTTAGCAATCTGCTGTAAAATGAGATGTCATTTATCTGACATTTCATTTCTCTGTACGTTTGTTTATGGCAAATCAATTTCACGTGTTCTCCAGCAACATAATCAGTTTTTGCTTATGTTTAGCAAAAAAAAAAATTTGCTACGGTGGAGACCCAGCGTATGGTTATGTTTATGTCACGTCGAATTTGAGCTTTATCATTCGAATAAATTCACTACCATTTTACAACAATTAGAGAAAATACATTCGTGTGTGGATGTCCTTATAAATGTTACACACTCTTCATATTTCATTCAAGTACTTTTTCCGTTTTTTTATGTTCGCTGGGTTATGGTCGAGTGATACACTTCTTGTTATAGCCAAATTCATGTAGACATGGCTTAATTTAGAGCTGTATTGTTTAGACATTTATTCTGTTAAAAAAAACCCGATTGTTGAATTTTTAAATGGGATTAAAATAGACTAAAGCGTTTTTAAGTTTAAAATAAAAGAAAATTGTTTAAGATTTATTAGGAAAAATTATTGAACAAATGTTTGATTATTCTAATTCTCTTTTAAATTAGTTCTTGTTCAATTCTAGTAACGTTACAGATCAGTACCTGTTTAGTTCAGTCCTAATTCAGTTCTAGATCTCGTTCAGTTCTAGGTTAGTTTTATTTCAACTCATGTTCAGTTCTCGTTTAGTTCTTGTTCAGTTCCAGTTCAGTTCTGTTCTATTTCAGTTTTAGTTAAGATCTAGTCTAATTCTCGTTCAGTTAAGAGTAAGTTCCAACTCTTTTCTGGTTCCGTAAAAAACACTAACTCTTATTTTGAAATAAACTTTCTTTACAGTTCCAGATTTAAAAACGTTTTAATTTAACTTAAACTCTCTCTTTATTATAGAAATTGTGCCTTAAATCCTTCTTCAAACTAAAATAATAGAAATAGTACAAATAAAGTGCCTAATAAAAAGGTTAAATAACGACCTAAAACAATAACAATAATAATACAAATTAGAATCTCATTTAAAAAAAGTCGTTACTAACATTTCCCCTCAGACAAAAGCACTCGTTAAAAGCATTCCATAATTTTGTACAAAAACACATCTCTGCTTGCATTACACTCTTTCTCTCATTAACGGTTTATGGTTTTTAATCTCTTGCTTTTAAAACTACCAAAAACTGTTCTCTTGGCTTGAAAAAATTAAATTTGAATTAACCATCTACCAAACCAACCAACACCCGATAAAAAACCGAATAAATCTATTTGCCTTGTGATTAGTTTGAATCTAATCAAAATTAAATCAGCTACAGGGTTTTTAAATTCTTTGGCTTTCACACAAATTTCAAAAATATAATTAAAAATTATTTAAACAAATTAAATAAATGACTGTTAAAGATTCTTTTAAAATTAAGTTTAAGTTTTTTGTAAAGTTTTTTTTTTTTAATTGTACCGTCCTTAAAGCAAAATTGATAACTATAAAACTAGAACAAAAAAACTAAATTGTTTTAATAATTTATATTTGTTTAGATTTTTTTTTAATGATATTGTTAAAACTCCCTAAAAAAAATTAAACTTTTGTTTTATGTTTAAAATATAAATTCCCCTAAAGGAATGACATTTTTCATCTGTTTACAGAATTACTTTATTGTAAAAATTAATATTAATTTTTGTATTTTTTTCCACTTCTTTGTAATTTTTATTATATTACTAATTGTAATTAAATATAAAAAATAAAACAAAACAGAATTTCTTTCATTAAAGAAACTTAACAATTTAAAAAATAATTTAAAATTAAATTAATATTAAATAAAACAATTAATAATGAAAAAAAAAATAAATAAATTGGCTTGAAACCAGAAAAATAAAAGTATTGTTAAAAGAATTTATTTAAAAAATATCAGTAAATGTTTTGTTTTTTTGTTAATGAGTATGAGTGTGTTTGTTGAAATATTAGCTATAAAGCGGGGTACACACTATCGAATTTGAGTGCCAGTCAACAGCCAACCACAAAATAATTTTTGGTTAACATGAGGTCTTAACCTGACAAATTTTTGTCATTATAACGTCAAATTTCATATAAAAAAAACGCTTACAAAAATATTAGAGTTTGTTTTGTATAAACTTTGACGTTTGGTATTATAAAAAATTGTCTGTTGCAGACCCCATGAAACTATTGACTGACGCAAATTACGAGCACGTGACTCCCGAACGATTGTGTGTTCCTCACTTTAAGGCCTCGATTGGCAGTAAGAAAAACTCAAGGATTTAGTGAAAATTCGGTTTTATTAACATTTTGTTTTTTGTCTTCGTCCCCATCCTCTTAATGTTCATTTTTGTATAATTTTTTTTATTAATATAAATGGATTATTTGTTGTTGTTTCATTGTGTCCATGCATGTTTTGTCCTCAAACACTAAAGTATTTTGTCTCGCATTACATAACATCCTTCCCAAATGAAATAACCAAAATTTCTCACCCAAAAAACCGTTCAAACTATGTTACGGCTTAGAGGTACCCAGGCGCGGATTCAGGGGGGGGGGAAATTAGGAAATTTCCCCCCCCCCCCCTAAATTCTAAAAATATATTTGGTTTCTCTCGATAATACAAGAATTCCCAATAAAAATAATTTTTTTTATGCACAAAATTTTAGGAAATCCCAGCAAAGTTTTTTTTTGTTTTTTTTATTGAAGCTAACGAAATTTTCAATAAGTATCCAAAACTTAATTCTAATAGTTATTTATTAGATATTTCCAATGAAACATCTAGTTTACTGTATTTAAATACTTATTATTCTACATTCAATCACAGCAGGTGGCATCTATATATGATCGTTTGACTTAAAATAAGCCTTAATAAGCCTTAGTATATGCAATATTTCGATAATTTTTGACGAAAACACAGATTTTTCGGGGAAAACCCAGATTTCCTTATCTTAAAGATATTTCAACATACAACAAAAAATTATAAGGAAAGCTTTTGTTGGCTTTGTTGTAAACGCATTTGAAGAGGCTTCAAAGGATATTGATAATGACGTTGATGTGTAAATTGATGCGAAGGCACTATCATCAATAGTTCTAAAAGCTTTGACAAAGTTTAGTCTTGACCTAAAAAATTGTGTAGGAAATGGAACAGATGGGTGTCCTCTGATGTCATCAGAAAATGGAGCTGTTATAAAATTCTGGACAAATGCAAAACAAACGCCTTGCTATTTCCATAAATCAAACAACTCAATTTTAAAAAGCAACAAAATGCCATTAATACAATAAGTTGTATCATTTGTAAAAGAAACGACAAATTTTTTTAAATATTTGGAAGCCAAACTTTCTACATTATGCGAGACAAGATGGTTTACATTTTACACCTTGCAACAAGTGTACATAATGTAGTAGAAGCTTTGGAAAAAATATCTGAGTGGAAAGGTAGAGACACTTTATCAAAAGCCTTATATTAAGGAATTCGCTTAGTACTTTTGAATTCATTTACGGAATAAACATATTAAGTGTGATACTTATTGTTTCAGAGCCGCTTAGTATCATTTTAAAAAAGCACGATATAGATCTTCAAAAAGGACCAAGGCTCATCAAAACTTAAATCATGTGCCTTGAAGAGAAAAGAAATAAAGCCGAAGAACTATTTAAAGCGATTTTTTAAAAACTTAAAGTTATCTGCGTTCAAATCGAGTTTCCAATCACATTCAAAATGTTTAAGATTACTACCGAGTTGAAGGGTACATTGAATTTATTTTAGAAGATCTCAAAACACGTTTCCCAATAGATCTCCTAAATGTATTGAACATACCTAAACTTCTACCTCAAAGTGTAATCAAGTCAAATACAGATACAAAACTTTTAAAATCACAACAAGCTGATGAGCTGATTATGTTTGATAAGATAAACACCTACTAACATCTAAACTTGAGTTTGAACTGTTGCATTTGCAACAAACATGGAAAATATCTAAAAATCTATCGGATAACATTGTAGATGCTTTAATAAACTGTGATAAAGATATCTACCGAAATCTAAGAAAAATATTTAAAATTTTCGTTTCAATGCTCGTCAGCAGGGCAAGTTTAAAATGGGACACAATGGCAAAAATAAACATGTTATTTAAGAATCTATTTTTTTATTAAGTTTTTTTTGTAACTACAATAGTATGTTTCTTCAAATTGTCAAAAAAAAAAAAAATTCTGGGGGCAAAACGCAAGAATTTGGAAGTTGTTTTTAATACACTTTTATAAAATTCTGTTTAATAAATAAATATTTTTATAATATTTGTCACAAAATTTTTTTTATCAGGGAATTGTTATTAAAGAACGACGTTTAAAATACTTGTGTTTTGAGTCTTCGATTTCTAGAACACCCCTGATAATTTCCTGTTATCACATAAAACAGTTCTATAAATGAAAAACACTCTTTTAACATCGCAAGATGTAACTGGAGCATTTTTGAACACTAAAAGTTCAGATGGAGAAAGGTTGTCAATAAATTCATCCGTCTCACTTTCATTAAAACAAAATTGTGAGAAAATCGATTAAAACACTTTTTTAAAATTGAAATGCCAAGCCATATAGATTTTTCAGGAGTATTGAATAATTTACCACATGTATTACGATCTAAAACGTTTCTTAAATTTCTCAACAAAATCTTTTTTACTGACATCTTGTATTATTTTCTTTAGCACTATCAATTAAGCCAAAGCTTTCATTCATAGAAATCCCTTTCGTTTGTAACTTCAAGAGGCTTGAGCAGATGCATTGAAAGTACTTTTTACGTCCGATTTTTGCATTATTCAGTTAGCATTTCGAATAGATTCTGCCTCATATTCTCTAAGCTTATTTAAACATTTTTTTCTATGTTGCAAAAAGGTATTCTTTAGCAAGCTGGGCCAAAAATTGCTTTTTAAAAAAATAATTGAAGAAATGGCAAAAATGCCATAAAAAACTTGCCCTACTCGACAGTAATGCTACGAGAGAGAAGTCATTTCCTACCCGTCGTCTAAAAAAAGCATGGCTCAGATCAACAATGACAGAAGAAAGACTGTACTATCTAAATTTGCCTCACGAGGAAATCATAAATTGCTTATTTAAAAAAATTAATTTATATTGAACTGATCTTATATTTCATTTAACCTTATTGTTGAGTTGTTTTAATATAATATACACATATTAATTTTAATAAACTTTTAAAAACAATTTTTTTTACTTTTTTGTATCAAAAAAAAATTTCCCCCCCCCCTAAGGCTCGAGCTGGATCCGCGCCTGGAGGTACCCATACATTTGCAATATTATTTTTTCTATTTTTTAATAGTGCACAATAACATTGCCTGTCTGTTCATAATATAAGTAACACACAATATATTGGAAACAATCAAAAGACTTAATTTATATTGCGCAAAAAAGCAAGATAGATGTAGGCAATATCGTATAATACGCGTTGGTTTCGTTTACTTTTACATATCGCACTGGTTCCTCCAAAGAGAATCAACTCAAAATTTTTCACTTTTTGCAAGATATCGATGTGCAGTGGTCACATCTACGCATTGTAAAAATTTTGGATCAATTTCTCTAGTATTTTGCAAAAAAAAAAAAAAATATATAAAATAATATAATAAAAAAGTTATAAGCAATTCAAACCCCTTCGGTAATTTTGGGCCACCCTGTATAAAAAGAAAACAGTTTTTTTTGTCTCTACTGAAAATTTATTAATTTAGAGGCGGAACCAGTGCGATATATTAAATTAAAAATTATGCTAGTTTTTTATGTAACGCAACTGATTGAATAGTGTGGAATAGCAATAAAGTATGCACTGCATTATATTGTGTAGTCGATGGGTACCTTAAAGCTTGATAAGTAGAATTAAGCTTTATTCGTGTAACCGATTAACTAAGAAATCGTTTATTTCAAACCACAATAAACATATGTAATTCATTAATTTAAAAGTAATTTTGTGATGAATATTTGTTTAAAATTTGATTTGGAGATTTGTAACATAAAAGATCGATCGACTAACCGATTAACTACGTAATCCATTTTCTTAAATGGTAAAATATGTTGATTGTACGACTAAATATGATTTACCAGTTTAAAACCATTTTTTAATTAGACTTATTTTGTAATCAACATTGAAATCTAAAATATTCAATAGAAAACAAGGAATATTTTACTTGTTAAAATATATAAGTAATACTTACCGAAAATTAGCTGTTATTTAGAATCAAACTGTTATCTACAGTTCACATGGAATGCTTAACATTAACACTAATATGATGTTACTGTCTATGCCAGAGATAAATATTGCAGTAAATGTCAAAATTATGTTATCTTTAATGTAGACAGCACTTTGTTGTACATATTTATTGCCGGCAAATTATGTTGCAATAATTGTTAATCCATTTTCGTTGACAATTATTGAAGCAAAATGAAAAAATCTGGAAGCAAATTGTGTGGAAAAGAAATTAAGTTTGTGAAATGATAGCAAATTATAATTGGAGTAAAAGAAATTATCTAAAGAATTAAATTAACACAATATATTTATTAATATAATTTTTTTTTAATCGATCCCTTACAAACCTGCTTCGTTTGAAGCTAAATTTTTTTATTGGGCTTGAACATTTTATCCTTATTGCCACAGAACTTATGATTAAATCTTTTTTTCAAGAATTTAAAATGCTAAGTTTTATAAACTCATTAAACTAAATTTTATCATTTCCTTAACTAAGCTACCTCAACAAAAGCGGCAAGCGTTTGTAAAGGCTAGTTTGCACTATTAAAATGTATATTAATATGTATGTACATGTGAAAAATTTAAGTACATAATATGAATAAGAGAAATAGAGTGAATGCAATGTTTTATGAAAATGTCAATTATTTCGAAAAAATAAAAAAGAATTGACATCCCATAGTCATCGTCCATAAGTGCCGGTTCACACACGTCAAGTTTGTCTCGTCAAGTCTTGAGTTTTTAGGAGAGAGGGGAAAAGAAATGGCCTTCTCTTTTCCCTTCTCTCCTAAATGCTCAAGACTTGACGTGTGTGAACCAGCACTTAATGCAATTTTTGTGGCAGCAGTTCTTGAGTTTATTGGTGAGAGGGGTGAGAAAATTGGGGAGGGGTACTCAGTTTAATTTACTCTACAATTGTGTTTTGTAATTCTCACACTTTTTAACTTGAAGTTGGCTGTAGGTACATTTGTATTTCTAAATATAAAGAGGAAAGGCAAGATGAAAATATAAAAATTTAAAAAAAAATTGCAACAACAAAAATTGCAAGTCTGTACGATGACAAACGACTTTACCGTTTTTTAAAATTGTTGTATACTTTCATTTGATCAGGGTTGCATTTTTATAAAAGTATGTTCATGTATGATAGTGTGAGCACAAACTGTAATGTTAAATTCGATTTTTTAGATTAGATTAGAATTCTATATCAAATTGCATTATGTAATGCGCAAGACTTGTGGGATAGTTTAATCTATAAATTCAACTGCCAACAAAAATTTTCAGTTCACACAGGTCAAATAATTGCATGCCAAAAATTAACAGATGTTTTAACACATTGCGTGTATATATTTTTAGTGCAAGTTCACACACGTCAAGTTTGACTCGTCAAGTCATGAGTTTTTAGGAGAGAAGGAAAAAGAGAATGTCATTTCTCTTCCCCTCTATACTAAAAGCTCAAGACTTGACGAGTCAAACTTGACGTGTGTAAACCGGTACTTATAAATTGAAAAAGCGGACACATTGCTATTGAAAGGAAAAAGAAATAGCAAGGATTTTTACTATTTTACGTTGTTTTAAATACATAGGTTTCTTGATTTTCATTAAATTAATTTTATTATTGCAAAATTAAACTTTTTTGTTTTGTCTTTTCACTAATGAATATCAGGGATGGAAACTAAGGTGCAGTTGTACTTTTTTTTGGATACATTGGTGGCTTATCTTCAAAAAAAAATTTCATATCTAATAAAAAGTCTTTTTTTCAAATAAACTTAAGTATATCAAGATATTAGCCAGAAAATAGAAAATTGGCACCGTCATAGTCTCAAAACTATGTTTTGTTATTGAAGTTGGTAAATAATTCTAAGGCCCATTTTCCATCCCTGATACGCATGTATTTGCAGCGTTGCCAAAAGAAAAACTAGCAAACATTGCCATGTTACACGGTTAAAAGACATTTTTAGCACATTTGACTTACAATATTATTAGATCTGACTACCGTCTGTACGAATCTTAAAACACATTACAAATTGGTCGAACTCGTGCATACAATTATTTACTTTGACCCCCCTGACATCATTTTTATAGAATAATTTTTTACTACCAATTAATATTTAAAATTAATTATTTATTTACCTTTAAATGCTTTTTTATTTAAAATTCCTAATTTGATTTTTTTTTCTCTTTTTTTACTCTTTATTTTTTCGTATAGACCTTAAGTTCTAATAACCGAAATTTTATTTTGTTATTATAAAAAAAAACTGTGTTTTGTACGGAAATCTAACCAAACCCTTAACCATCATCATTCGATTCATAAAAAGGCCAAAAAACTGTCTTAGAAAATGGTTCCACAACAAAAAAAAAAAAAAAAAATCATCATCGAACCGTCTCAATTGTTAACGAGTCATCTTCTGAATTTTGGGAATATATTTCATCCAACAAACCAACCAACAAATCATCTTCTTTATGCTTTATATTTTTTTATTATTTATTTAATTGTACAATCCAATATTATTTAAACAAGTAACGTTTATTTTTTCTATTTATTGTAGAAAACAAAACAAAAAAATCAATTGAAATTTTATAAGAAAAACAATGAAAGAAAAAGAATATAAAACAAAAGCACGAATTATTTATAACTTTTTAAATTTTTTCTTTTTAATTTTTTTTTATCACTATTATTTTTTGTGTTTTTTTTAATTTAGTAACGATATTGAAGATGATGAACTTTCTGGTTTGATATTATCAAAAGCCACGGCTCCCTCACCAGGTCGTATGATATTTTGGTAGTTTGCTTGAAAAGAAAACAGAATTAATTTGAAAAACAAAAAATTTCCCCCACCTGTACAAATAAATTTTTAGAGTATTATTTGAATATTTAATTTAAAAAAATTAATTTAACGATTTAAACGAAATTTAAGTGCAACGAAAAATTAAAATACATTTTAATTATAAATATTTTTTTTAATAAAATTAAGTTCGAACTAAAAAGGAACTGTGCTTTTATTGGTTTTGTAATGAAGAAAGGTAAGTTTTTAACAAGGTTGGCAATGGATAACAATACCATTTATGTATATTGAATACCGCGGTATTGATACTGATTAGGATATTCAAACGATTAATTTTGCTTACACTTAAATTGTGTAACTAACATCAAAGAAATGATTTCCATTTTATGGCATTTCATAAATATACGAAATCACTCCATTTTCGTTTAAAAAACAAACACCGCAAACGAAGCTGTAAGCCATATAAGAACGGAGTGAAGCCCAACTTATACTAGGAACACAACTGGGACGAACGACGAATTTTTGGCTGCGAATATTCGTCCCCAAAAATAAAATATGTATATTTGTGTATGTGAAAATGCACACAATCAGGGCGCCGACGAAAATTCGCCGAACGTTTCAAACTTTAAATAGATTTAATTCTAATTCCTACGCCGCCGAGCGCCGGCGAACGATGAACAAATCAGTTCTGGGTAGCCATATTGTTTCAAAATGGTAAGTGTTTTAGTAAATAAAGTTACTTTTTACTTAAGAAATTGTAAAATGTCAACTGAATATCATATGAAATACAAATTGAAATAAAAATCAAGTTTTCGGTCATTTCCTTCTATAATTTTCTTAACACCAAAATGAAAAATGTGACTACTCGCTCAATCATTTCTTGTAGGGTTAACAAGACTGTTTCATAAAACATACGAATCAACGGCTGAAACTGACTTAGTATTACATAGATATAAATAAAAGATTTTAAAGGAGTGTTGAACATGTAGAATTTTTTTTTAATTTTAAAGGGAACATCATCAGAAAATACCGCTTTCCACTTTTAAAATAACACATGTTTTTCAAAAAAGAACATAAAAAAATGTAAAAGGCAGAATAAATGCAGAATTTTACTCAAAAAAGAAAACGCCATAAGGCTTTAGAAAATACTGAAACCTATTGTTTCTCTAAAATTCTTGACGCTCGATACAATGCTCGAATATTTCAAAGACAATCGACTGCAATCGTATCGAAAAAACGTCTTGTTGAGCTCAGGGTTGCCGTTCGCCCGACATTTGCGACTTTTTTAATTTTTACCATTTTTTTGTAAAGTTTCTTACAAAAAACATTTAATCTGCAGTAATTAAAAATTTTCTTAAAATTTTTATCAAAAAAAAATAGTCAAAACAACACCCAGTAAAAAAAATTTGGGGGTTTTGAAGCACTTAAGAGAAAAAAACGCATAATTCAGCGCTTCAATAAGAGAGCTCTAATACAGCAGTAAATGATAAAGAATAAAATATAGAAAAACGATGAGGTTTTAAAGCGAAAAAAATATATAATGGTTTACGAAAATTATTGAAAAAAATGCATTTAAGCAATTAAAGGCAAAACATCAATGAATATGTAACATAGTTAGCCCTTAAAAAAGCGCTTTAGGAGTGCTTTGTTTGCATGTTAAAAAAGCGCTTGTTGTCAGCTGAAAATTGACCTCCAAACCGGGAACGATCCATACAAAAATCAGGCATCCCAACAGCAGGTTTAAACTTTAAAGCGATTTGAGTTATGAATTCGTACATAAAACCTGCTCCTTTTGGAGCACATTTTTTACTGGGCATCGTCAAAATTTAAAAGCAATTCACAGATTATTATTGTTCCTTGGGCAACTTTGTCATGTATACAAAGTATTTAAAAAATTCCTCGCAAAGTTTCAAGGAATAGTTGAAGCAAAAATGCTTTTTGAAATAAAAAAAAAAACATAGGGGTTTTTGGCCAAACATAAGACAAAAACAGAAATGTAAAAATTCAAAATTCAAGCAGCTCGACAGACAACAAAGTTTTGCATCGTAAAGTGAATTTTCAAGCCTTTTGCTTAAGATTTGTGGTTTTGGGACACTGTTAAAATCAGGAAAGTTGGTTAAATAGCATGAGTGTTCATTGACTTTTTACGGTTTTGGAGGGTTTACAATATATTTTTTTGTGGGTAAACCAAGGCGAATTCATAACTGTAATGAGTGAGGCATTGTTGTCTATCGCGTTATTATCAGAAGAAGCGTCTGAGGCACGAAATAAACATTTTCGGCTTAACAGGCAGAAGTTCGCTAGAAAGTTCAGTGTAACAAAGATATTATAAATATACTTTTGCTCAGTTCTGACCCAATGATTTCTAGTATAAGACCAACTCCAAAACAAAAGTTATTACCCTTTACGAAAGAAGCAATTTCTTTTATGCTTCCAACTGTACTTGGCTCTGATTTCAATTCGGAAGAGGATTTTTAAGAAACAGACGAAGAAGAACCATGGCACTCATCATCATCTTAGTGCAAAAGAGAAGTTATTTTAAACAAATTTGTAAATAAAATAAAATTTGTTTTTACTATTATAAATAAGTTATAATTACGAATAAATTAATTATTTTCAGATAAATTAAATACTATGAAATACATAAAAGTTACATAAAATCTTAAAAATGAATATTTTTTTGGAATTTAGCAAAAAAAAATTTTTTTTACTGGGTCGTTCCGGGGGGTGGGTTTGGTGGGATTCCTCCCCCTACCCAAAAAAGTTCAAAAATTTAATTTTTATAGTATTAAGGCGTTAGTAATCTATTTCTTTTAATATTTACATTTTTTTTAAATATTATTTTATGTAACCGCCCACAAAAGGGGGCGGGTGCGAAAAGTGTAATTTTACCATCTCATGGGTCCAATTTTAGGTTTTCTAACTTTCGCCGACGTTAAAAGTTGCATTTGCCAAACAAAAGTATGGGAAAATTTAAAAAAAATTGAATTTTTCAGAGGTTGGATTAGTTCTTCTAGGGGGAACTGTTTCCTCCTTGGTCTGATTTTATATATTTTAAAGTTTTACCTGCCTATGTAAGACAATAACACATATTTCTGCCAAGTTTCATCAATCTAGGGGCACTCAATAAATTTTATGTCATGTAATGTCCGGCTAAATTGGCAAAAAACCCCTATGTGCGCCGAGTCAATGAAAGAAGATAACTTTAACATCGCTGCATGTCTTTCCAAGAAACGTAATATTTTGTGATAGCATTCGAAAGAATGGGAACTGAAGTGCAAATGGCTTAACCAAGACACGGAGTCAAAGCGGTATTTTGCAGTGTTTGTATACCGCTTTTAATAAACTAAACAATCACCTTCAGCGACACGAAAAACACATTAATAATATAAAACAAGCTTCTGTAAATAAAAAAATTGAACTGACTATTTTGTTTTAATTGTTTTTTGTGTAACTGTTCAAAAATTCCTAACAGTTACCCTGGTTGAGCTACTTAACATGTCTGCATTCCAAAAGTGTTGAAAACACGGTAATTTCTACTGGTGATACAAAGTCTAAAAGAACTGGGAGAATCTGTGTTAATCTGCTAAAGAACACGTCGAAAGATACCTTAGATCTTACAATATTTCTAGAAACGCAGATCCAATTGTTTGCGGCCGCAATGACATGTTATACCCAAACTTAAAAAAATAGGGCAGAAATTCTTAAATTTTCAAATAAGATCTGTCTCATCTGAAAGACTATTTTCTAATGCTTACGAAATCGTCTATCTTCGTTTTTAAACAATAATGTTTGCCATGCGTTCAGACTAAAGAAATATATTTCACAAATAGTTAAAAATGAAGCGCAGAAGCTAATTTATTTGTTTTATTCTGTGGAGCAGCATCTCTTATAGTGTTAGAACAGGAGAATGTAAAAGAAAAAAACTGAAAGACAATAGGTAACGGCTTCAATTTGTGAAAAATTGCAAACTTGCAAATAAAAATTTTAAATATATTTAAAATCGCTAAAGCGGTAAAAAAACAAATTGTAGGGGAAAAACAAAAAAAAAATTTGGAAGAATAGCGAAATTTAGATATTTCAAACAAGCCATAAAATTTATTAAAAGTGCCTAAAACTATAAGAAATGTAAAATATTCGATAAAAATTGCTAAAGCCCTTATGACACTACATTTTTTATTCATTAATTGATACTGAATTTATAGAAAGAAACAGTAAATACTAGAAAGGGCAAACCAAGGCGAATTCACCTTGGGGCAAACTTTAAAAAATGTAAGCAAAGTTTTTTAGTTTTTTTCTCTTGTTATGGTTTCGTTTCAGGGATGGCGTTGAAAATTTTCAAACTTGTACCAACAACCTTTAAAAATTGTACTATTTTACCCTAATTGTACTAAAAGATTTTTTAGTTGAAATTTATTTTATTTATGTTCTTAAAAAACACCACAAAAAAGTATTATAAATCTTAGTATAAAAAGTATCAAACAACAGTACAATTGAAACAACTTTGCCATACCTGTTCTTTTAGTTTAGAAAAATCGCTTCTTCGCGAGCATGGCGAAAATATTGCAAACTTGGAAACAAACCCTAAAATTTATTTGAAATCGGGTAAAAAAACAAATTGTACATATCGCACTTGTTCTTCTAAAGGCCATTTCAACATTTTGTAGGAAAATTACCCACTGTAAAAATCTTAATTCAATTTCTCACGTTTTTTGCAAAAAAAAAAGCATACGTATCGCCCTTTGTGGTATAAGGTACAAATTTGCAAATGTATATTAAACGATTTTGAGGTACTATTAATCGATTTAAGAAATCGAAATAAAATAAGTCGATCGAAAATCGATTTTGGAATTCATTTACCATTTACCAGTGATGGGATTTGAAAAATTTCATGTTGTGACAAAATTGTAACGAGAACGGGCCAAGTTGACTAAAAAAGTACCAATTTTATCTGAAAAGCACCAATTTTATCCCTTAAAAATAACCATATATTTTATGCACCCCATACACGTTTCAATTCAATTGTCAATTGGGTCTTTCAATTGTCGATTGAGTTTTTCAATTGAATTGATTCTTGAAAGATTTAAAATGAATTTTAACATTTAATAAAATTAAAGACAATTTTTACAATAATTAACTTTTTTGCAAAAGAAAACTACAAAAATTAATTTTGACAGCAGATCAAGAGACTCGAACACACACGGTAGAATCGAATTAAACGACTACTAGCCAACTTGAAAAAATCAATATCTTTTGATTTTTTTTTATTTTTTCTTCAATTAATTCTGCATCTGTCAGACTAATCAATAGACAAAGTCATACACGCCTTGATTTGTACAACAGCCGACTCAGCTGACAATTAGATTAAATCGTGTATGGGCTGCTTTAATCTGGCCAATGCAATCTGCATACCGAATTTATCAAAGAGAGAAAAAGTACATGACACACTTTACTTTTTTCCTCTCTCGCCAACAAACTTCTGTGCTGTTTCCAGGTGACAAACAACTGATTGTGTATACAAATATATATTAAAATCACTGTTTTTTGAGTGCTACACAATCAATTGCTTGTCACCTGGAAACAACACATTCGTCTGCCTCCTCCTGTCTGTGACAATGTAAAAGGGGACTATGTGTCTACTAGAGTATTCATTTAATCGGGTTTTTGCTTTAATCGGTTAACCGCTCGATTAATTAACCGAGGTTTTGGTTTAATCGGTTAATTTTGTTATTGATCGGTTAACAGATTAATACAATACAGTTTTTTTCGCTAACTAAAACTCTTCTGCACTTAAAAAATACTTAAAATAACCTTAAGAGGAAAATTATATGCGAATACAAAAACAAAATACATATTTGCAATCGTGAGCAAATTACCTTTAATTTGAGTACCCAATCATATGACTAAGTGGGCGGGGCAGTTTTTTGGGTTCAGGTTTTTTTCTTTTTTTATTTAATTTTTTCTTCTTATTTTTCAATTTTCTATCACCCTATTTACCTTTTTTTATTTGGAGCTGCGTCGTTAAACCAGATTTAAGCCAGCTCTTCTGACCTTTTATAACCAATTTCACCAAGTTCAGTTAAAACTAACTATTACATCAACATCCAGTTAACAATATGTTTTGACAGCTATAACCGATAGTTAATCATAACTGAACTTGGTGAAATTGGGGGTTAGTAGCTTACATAAATTTACTTGTAATAATTTGTAAAAATTAATGTGCTGTTTTCACAACAAAGTGATTAAACGTAAAATTTATATGAAAGCCACTGTGTTTTGAGTGTTGACGATTTTCGACAAATTTTATCTGGCAACTATAAGCACAGTTGTCAAATGTAAATAAAGAAAATCAAAACAAATCGACAGGCATGGCAGATAATTCACAACAAATTTTACAAATTACAAAAAACAATATAAAAATTATACCAAAAATCAAATATTTGAGGTAAATTTAAAATAAAATTATTAACAACAATTTAATTACTACAAGTTTTTTAAAAGTGCCTCCGAGTTAACTACGCAAAGAAATAATGACATTTCTACAACCACAGCCGGCTTAAAACGAACAAAAGTGGAAAATTCCCAGGCAGAACAAAATGAATTGCAAAATCTTTATGGTTATTGAAGTTTATAACTTAATAAGATTAATTTAAGCTAATAAAAATCTTAATCATTAATATTTTAGAAAATTTACAAAGTCAATTAGCCAGGCCACGCATCGAACGTTTGGCCGGCAGGGCAGCAGGCGTTTGGGATTTTAAAATGAATTTGGTGCGGGTGGATCGAAAAGATGGCAAATTTGGTAATTTTGGTTTTAACATTGACGGACAATTGTATTTGGAATTCTTTGAAGCCTTATTTTTATTGGAAGTGGTAAGTTTTTGAAGAATGTTATTGTGATAACGAAAAAATATGAAAAAAACCGGCGTCACTTGGGATTAAACCAATATGAAATTTTATTTTACGTATAATTATACATACAATCATTTCCATACAAATTGTGAACACCTTGTAGCATGAAAACCCAAATATTAATGTACATATATAAGGGTGATCCAACCAATACGCACGATGTTATTTGTAAATAAAACAAAAAGTTTTCAGAAAATGTCTTAATATTTTTTTTAAATATTTTATGACAATTATGTGTGAAAAAATAACGGCCAAATGACCGCCACGGCTTCGGTGGCATACCTCTATCCGATGTTCAATATTTTCCGTGACTCCGAGATATAATTGAGGATCAATGTCTTAAATGTGGAATTATCTCATCCATTAGCTCTTGAATTTTTCTTCGCTTATTGACGTACACTTGTTTTTTCAAATCACATGATCGAGACGGCCAATTAACATCGCTACGACGTGAAATATGTAACACGGCCATTGAATTTCTCGCGCAAAAGACAAGATGAAAATTTTGAGTTATAACTTTCACAAAATTTATTTTATGGGCAAGATACGTTAATAAGGCACAAACTGATATACTGTTCAGCAAAAAGCAAAACAACAGGTCGATTGCCTGCGATTTTGTAAAGCTTTCGAAAGACGTGGGTGCTGAATTTTGGAAAAAATTATGCAATTTTACGAAGAAATAAAACATGTTTTAATAATACAAAATAAAAACATTAAAAATAAAAGTACACAAAATTAAAGCACAAAATGGCAGCAGTTTTCTTATTAAGCATAATTGCGTTTAAGAAACTTAAATCCAGTTCACTTGAGGACACTTTTACGGTTTGATGTCGAAAAACATCTTTCGATTGCGATTTACAGAACACCTTTTATGCGCTTTCAAGTCTGAACCCAAATGTCAGGCAGTTTTTGACTGTCTGATCATGCCAGATATGCAGAAAAAATATGAATACTTAAATTTTTTAAAAACCCCGAATTGGTTAACAATTGAAAATTAAATCAAATTATTACTTTTTAAGTTCACTTTGCAAAATAAAGTAAAAAACAGTCACAAATACTGGTTTACTTATTTAAAAAACTATATTTTCTTTTTCGATAAATGTTCAGGAAATGTTGTTGACCCGAAACAATGAATACTGAGATCAGGGTTGTTAGACTTTTTTCTCCAAAAATCGTCAAAAGTTTTAACAAAATTCGTCAAAATCGTCACGAACATTTAACAAAATCGTCAACAAATCGTCAAATATTTAAATTTTATAAATTAGAGACAATTTATTGCATTGATTGGTTCAAAAATATAAATTTTTAGCAAGAAATTCTATTTATGATGAAGAAAGTTATATGGTTAAGTTTTATTCTATTTATTACAGCAAGTGGGCTAAAATATATTTAGCATTTGAAAAGAAATACATAAAAAAAAATATATTTTCATAAATGCATAACAAACATTTATTTATTTCATTTATCCATATTCACAAAAAGATTATGGTTTAGTAGCTTAGGAAATAAAAAAAAATAAAATAAAAGCTCTTTTGCTATATACTCGAGCTATCTTTAAATGATTAATTTTTAGCGCTATCACTTTTGCAAATTGTTTTTACTTTTGAAGGTGCTAAACCAAGGGTTCTATCTATATCAACAGTCTTTTTACCCGACTTTGAACGTTTTATTACGACCAATTTTAGTTCCAAACTAAGTTAGTGCTGGTTCACACTCTTCAAGTTCTAGCCGTCAAGTCTTGATTTTTTAGCAGAGAGAAGAAAAGAAATGGCATTCGATTTTCCCTTCTCTCCTAAAAGCTCAAGACTTGACGGCTAAACTTTGAAGAGTTAGAACCAGCACTAGTGCATTGTCTTCTCTTTACACCCATTTTTCTGCACATCTTCTTACTTCCTAACACGCAATTATACTTAGAATAACTAACCTAACAGAATTAAATGGGAATTCGCCTTTTTAAACGACAATAGAAAAATTCTTCACATGTGATTATGTCTTCATCGAAAAATGCAATCGTATGTAGAAATCGAAATCATAAAAACGAAAGCGGATTTAACCAATTTGTAAAAACCGGACCAAATAGAACCGACGCAAATCAAGGCTCTAGTGTATATTTTTTGCAGTATCAATGGCATTTATATAATTGTAATAAAAACTGCGGTAGGAAGCTTTTTCAATCAAAACAAGAATTATTTCAATCAATTGTTACAATGGTTGAAACAGCACTTCATGTTTCAATATAAAAATATTTTCTTTTTGTAGATGTTTTATATTTGTATACCCTTCACTAAAGGTAAAAGGGTCCAAACACATCGTACCGAAACAAACACTGAAAGTCAGCTTTGTGAAAAGAAACACAACAGGTGCATTAAACCACGGCATTCCTCTGGAAATATGCTATTATTCAAACAGACCAGTGTATGAGCGATATTTAATCTAGTTATAAGCAGAGTGAAAAACAAAAAGTAGGTATGTAATTTATCCTAACAAATACGAAATTACAAGGAAATAAATTTGCATATTTCCGACATCAATGACATGCAAACGGTTATTTTCCAAGTCTAACTTAAAAGTAACTCAGCAAATAAACAGTCGCCACCGTTCAGAAACTATTGCCATAATCCTTTGAAATACTATCCATACATTCAGGCTTGTCACAGAAATCTATTCCGATCAAAAGTTTTATGTGAAGCAAGATACGAAATCACTTTCGATCGGAATTGATTTATGTGACAGTCTGGGGGGCTACTCTCTATTGCGATGCGAAAACAATTTCGATGCGAAAGCTAAATGCCAACTTGGTACTCTCTATCACTTTCGCAAAATGTTTTGAAAATGGATCAATACTGGCAACAAAAATGAAAGATGGCGCAGATTGACAGTAATGAAATGCTAAAATATGTACAGATATTTGAAATTGAAAAGTTTATATAAAATAAATAGTGATGATTTGGGAAAAGAAAAAAATTAATAAATGCAAAAGACAAATGCGTAACGCATTAAAGAGTGCCAATCGCTAGATTTGCTACCATTTTCTTCCTCTTCGCAATAGAGAGAATCCCCCCAGATGACTACACAAGAACACAATTTTAATGTGAAATGTACATACATATCGCAAAATTATCAACAGTTGTCATATTAAAACACTGTAAAAATCTAAGTTCAATTTCTCTTGTAGTTTGCCAAAAACATTATGTGATAGAAGGAATAAGTTTGCAAATTAATCTTGAACGATTTTTAAATCGATTGTAAAATCGATTTTGAGGTTCGATTAATCGATTTCAAAAACCGAAATAAAAAAGTCGATCGAAAAATCGAAAATCGATTTTAAAATCCATTTGCCATTCCCTAGTACATATATATATATATTCTCTATCCTTATGAGAAGAGTGGTTCAAATCCGGTTGACCGTCTGTCCGTCCGTTTGTTAAGCCCAAGTTTTCAAATCAGGTACAAACATTTCGGTTGTCAATACAAAACATTCAACAAAATGTGGGCGGGTATGAAAATATTTTAAAAATTTGGTATTCATAGCTTGGTTTTTAATGCAAAACCTCTTAAAATAAAAAATGGTATTTATATAACTCTGCTTTTATCAAACCATGGTGAAGGGTATATACATAAGATTCAGCATATCCGAATATAGCACTCTTACTTGTTCTTTGTTGATGCCTAAAACAGAAAACTTTGGTAATTTGCTCTTTAAATGGGACTATGTATATTTAAACATTTATTGCTCATGTTTCAGAAACATTTTCTTAATATAATTTTAGAATTTTTTTTTTTTTTTTTTATAGAATCGCCTTCAACTGGAATACAACTTTACGATAATGTCCATCGAACAAGCCTATTTACTGCTAATGGGCGAAAAACATTCTCTTAAATATCAAGAATATCTGGTATATTCAAATCTAACTCGTGCTGGCTACATTTTGGTAACACATCAAAATATACATTTTCAAACACATCAAATTAATTCTGAAACCGATTGCGTATGGGCCATTCTAGAAGCGGAGCTACATGAAGAACAAGTAGCTGATTACGTGAAGAAAACGCCTTATTATGCCAAAGTTAAACAGAAATTTGAAGGAGTAAAAAATATAATAAAAACTCCGATGGAAAAGGAAACGGATAGACACACAGAGAAAGAAATCTTAGCAGCTAATCAGGAACTGAAATTTTCAGAAAAAATTAAACCAAATTTAAAAAGAAAGGCAACTGATGAAACTCAGAATAAGTGGCTAACAGCCAAAAGGCAATGTTATTATGGGCTTAATATATATCAACGTAGTTTGGTGGATTTCCTTAAAGAAGAAGATGATTACAAACAGTTTAAGGAAATTTTTGAAAAATTTGATATAGTTCCTTTAAAATCCAACGATCCAAAGAAAACAGATGATGCCGAAGAAGAAGAAGATGAAAAAGGAAATGGTATTGAGGATGAAAAAGAGTGTGCTTATAAAGTAAAACCATTACACATTAATTTCGATGTTTATTTACATAATGATGGCTTCCGCAAGAGCTCTCCCCATTTACCCAACTTTCGTGTGATTATTTTGCAACCTCAGCAAAAGTTTCCTACTCATGACGAGATTTTTGTAACACATCGCCAACAGTTGAATCCAGTACCTTTATTAATAATCTCTGTTAATGATTCCAAGCAAATGCATGCATTTTTACATTATTTTAGTTAATTTTTTATGGTTTGAATATATTGAAATTAAAGAAATCCATGCATTTATTTGTTTACGAGTTAAATTAATTATGCTCAGGTCTCGCATTTAAAGTTTTATACATGAAATAAAACTGTATATCTATTTTTTTATAATAATTATAATGGTTCTTTAATTTTGTTAAATTAATTTTAAAATGTTCACCTGCTGCGCGTATACGCAATTTAATTTTGTGTTTATTTTTTTTTTTTAAATAAAAGGTTTGTTTTTTTAAACGAAACAATTGTTCAAAAAGAATTTTATGTTACCACAAAGTTTAAATGCATTTGAATTTAAATTAATTGAAGGTACATATCGTACAACCAAGTTATATTCATTTATCCTTTAAGTTTAAGAATTAACTGCCTGCTCCACAATTTCGAATGTGAACCTTCGCATTGAATATTATATGGAAGAATTTTTAAAATAAACTGCCTGTCCCTCGATTTCGAACAAAAAATTTCGTTAGCTTAACTTACATTTTAAACAAAAACTCATAAATTTTAAAATATTGTTTTTGTTTTGAATGTAAGTTTAGCAAACGAATTTTTTATTCGATATCGATGGATAGGCAGTAAATGTGTTTCATACAAATTTTCTATGTGAACGTTAACTTTCGAAAGTAAGTCTGAAACTATTGTACGGCCTTTAAAATTCTTCTTGACTTCACTGAAATACTTCTTCTTAAAATTTAAAAAAATCTGTTATGGTCTGTAAATCGAAATGAAGTGGATTTAAAATTGAACAAATTCTAAAACGAGCCTGTAAAGAAAGTTCATAAAAATATTCCTTTTTATATATTCCATACTTTGAGTACCAATTATATTTGCAAGAACAACTCCTTAAAAGAGGAAAAACCAAAGTCATTTTGTAAATATTTGAAATCAAAATCTCGTTTGATTTAATTCCACTTTATTTCAATTTGTAGAACATGCCGTATTTTTATCTCAAAAAACGTTTTAGAATTTTTAAAATTAAAAACAATAAAAAGAAGTGGTTTCTCTGAACTTTAAAAATAATATGTAATGGCTAAAGACCCAAATAAACTACACAAGCTGTTTGACAAATACAACAAGATGATTGTGTGAGTATTAAAAATGTTTCAATATTTATACAAACCTGTTTCATTCTATTTTATATGCATGTTTGTTCCACCTTCTTTGTGGTTTATTTGGCCCTTAACTATGCCATAGAGTCAATCTAGAAGAATTGGTTCTCCATGAAATGCAGAACAGCCGTTAGATTCGTGTAGAAAGATTTTCCTCCAAAAACGTATAGCCTTGAGTTCAAATACGTTTAAGTACTAGATGCTATTTTACCAGTAATTTTAAACCCTGAAAAACTGCTAATGCAAGTTTACACGGTAATACAATGTATTACGACATGATGTAGAATGAGAAAATCATATCATGTAAACGTTAAATGTATTGAGTACCATGTCGTTTCACTACAAACTCTTTTTAACATTAACATGGTCCATTCTTGCATTACATTGGACCAGTCCAGGGAGTAGTCCAGGGAGTAGTAGATCTGGTAGTCCAATAATATTTTTAGGGTATTTTGGATTTTCTTATACCATCCGTGTAAACATGAAATATACTTATAACAAACTCTTATTTTTTCATATTACATATTTTGATTCTACAAAGAAGTAATACATTGTATTACCGTGTAAACTAGCCTTTAACGGTATTGCTGTCATGTGAATCCAAACCATTGAACAAAATTGGATTTTATCACTCGAGTGTAATCAAAACCCCATCTCTGTTAAAATAAAAAGAGAGTGAAAGAATGTACTCAAAATTTTATTGTTTACTTTTTCTAGTGCTGCCATATTAATTTAGACCTTAAAAAATAAATTTAAAAGCCAACAATTAAGCCGTTTTTAAACTTTGGCCAGTGTTTATTTCTGCTTTCCTTTCGTCAGAAAAAAAATATGGCGGACAATTTTAAGAAGATTTTTAGTTTGCTTCTAATTTAGCAATATGTATATACAGTGCCAGCTCGCTAATCCGAAGGTGTGTAATCCGAATTATCCAGTAATCCTAATTGAATTTGTGACGTACTACATACTCTATAGTTCGCATTGATTGCAAGTTCGCTAAACCGAATTTTTATTTATTTTATTTTTCTGCTTATTTATAATTTTAAGAACCTATTTTATGTGCAAACTTTGAACATTTTCAACTAAATGACGTGCGAATTTCTAAAGAGGAAATTCTTAGCTGGATTATTAAATTTGATTATACTTCGTGGGAGCTTGTGCACTGCAAGATCACAAATTATGTATGTTAAAAAACATAACATTTAATAAAAGCTTTACTGCCGTTTTCATTAAAAACTAAATTGGTCTTAAAATATATTTTCAGAAAAATTTGTATAGAAATTTTGATTGAAAATACGTTTGATACAAGGCGAATTCATACAAGGTGGCCTTATTTTGAAAATGTTTACAACACTGTAAAATATTTTAACGTTGTGTCAAATATACAAACAAATATTTAATTTTTTTTTTTATTTAAAAAATTTTAAATTTCATAATTTTAATCGAAAATTATAGAATTTAGTAAAGATTCCCCAGAACCACCAGAACGGTATACCATTTTGACACAAGGTTAGTTATCAGCTGTTGCTTATGTAGCAGGATAAGGTCCCCTAGTGTAAATTCGCCTTTTTGATATCTAAATTATTTTTTAAAATACTAAACTTAATTTTTTCATTCTTGATTAATAAAAATAAAATAAATTTGTTTTAAAATCCTGGTCTGTGTTTAATTTCTGATATAATGAATTATAATACATAATAACAGCACATCCAGTAATCCTAATATCTCGTTAATCCGAATCAAGGTCTGCAATCATTAATTCGAATTAGCGAGCTGGCACTGTATATTCCTCTAACTCCCACTGGAGCATAGGGCGCCAAAATTTAGCAACGATTTTTAAAAAGCTTAAATTGCATTTTTAAGGTGTGCTTAAATTAAATCTTCTACACATACGAGAACAGTTTGTTTGTCGTTGGATTTTAAGCCCTTATTGTCCACCAATTTCAATAAAAAAAATATATATGGTTTTAAAGGTATTTTTGTGTAGATATGCACCATATGAATAACTTTTCTATATTTTTAGGCAAAAAGTGTTTTAAGTTTGCATGCAAACACACGTACACACATGTAAATAATAAATGATTTTTGTTGTTTTCTAATTCTGGCAGTCGTGATCGATACTGAACGAATCGAAATTATTTTTTTACT
The DNA here is from genome assembly GCA_949318255.1 of Pollenia labialis. NCBI lineage: Eukaryota > Metazoa > Arthropoda > Insecta > Diptera > Polleniidae > Pollenia > Pollenia labialis. Next base: position 132,946,705 of record OX439140.1, read on the forward strand.
GTTGTGAATGCTCAAATAAATGCTTTAAAATACTGAAAAAATAATTTCGATTTGTTCTGTATCGACTGAAAGCATTAAAATAAAATTGATTTTGAATCGAAAAATTATTCGATAACGACTGCCAAAATTAGCCTCCTGAATAAACGCACAGGTTTAAATTGGTTTTGTTCGTTCTTTTTGACGTACCCATTAATCCAGAAACGGATATAAGCGCAGGGAACGTTGCACGAACATTGCAGCCTTTTTGATGGTACCATTTTATAGCTTGTACGTCTTGTAAAACCTTATATGGCCGCTGTAAGCTGTCAAAGTTCTCAGACTCGGCCGTAGTCGTCAATTTTCTTTTGTTTTAGTATTTGTATATGCTAGGTGATTATGTTTGAGATAAAGAACAATAAAATGGACGACACAAGCTAATTGTATATGAACGTATACGCAATTTCAAAAGAGAAATAAGAAAAAGCTGTTCAGCTAAAACTGACTTGTCTCTATGTACCAGCACATTCCATTGTCAATTGGGCTTTATCATCCCTGAAAATCCCTTTACCCACATACCATTATCAAAACTAGTCTGATATTTCATTGTTACTAATTTTTCTCACACAGAGCTACCTGAATGATTTTATCATAGGTTTGACGATTTTTTGAACAAAATATGTTTTGAAAATTTTTTATTCTTAAAGAATGATTTTTTTATTTAAAAACATTGGATTTTTTACTTTAAGTATGTGTAGACGAACACAACCCTTAATACCGTTCGTAACTATTTTCAGGAAAGAGCCGAACATTAAAAAAACAGAACAGTTGTAGTGATAATGTAGTGTCAACAGTGTAGACAAACATTATGTTTTAATGTTTCTTTTTTACATTGATAAAGAAATGAACAAACAAAAAATTTTAGCAACGACCGTAGCACGAACAGCTTTGTATAAAATTATTTTGCCGGCTTTTTGTTTTTTTGGTATGTGTATGGTTTTTTGTTTGGTTTTTTACCAGCCACAAGGGCGCTACGCTACGCGCACCAGAAATGAACGAACATTTATGAGCTGAACCGAACACAATGAAGTTTGTGGTTTTATAAAAACTCGAATGGTATTAATGGAATGGATGGAATTAAATGCAATTGCTGTTTTCCACAAATCTACCAAACCGAACACTAAGGAGTAATATTTATGGCAATTTCTTTTCTGAGAAATATGTTGCATTAATGTTACATGTTTAAACATATTTAATTTTGTATTAATACGGTAGTTATGTAATTATTTTGCGTTTGTAATAAAATGTTAAAATTAAAAAGGAATTTGATGATTTTTCTCTTAAAAATATGCTGATTTTCTTCCCAAAGCTTCTGGCAACGCTGTACATACAAGAGTGTTTTGAGTGACAAACAAAAACAAATCAATGTCAAATTATGAATGAGTGAAAAATTAACTCAACAAAATAAACATTTCCGACAATAAGCAAAATTACAAGCCAAATTTTCGAATTTCCCAATTATAAAAAAACAAAGAAAATCAACTCAAAGAAAATTCCTCACTAAATATTTCTAACAAAAACAATGAGCGCTAAGACTGAAAATAGCTTAAAATTAAAGGTATGTAAACCAAATATTAGAACAAGATATTCAGTTGTTACCAGCCACTCAATAGAAAATCATCTTCAAACGGTTATAAAACGGATTTTCCGCGTTCGCATATTTCAATAAGGAAATACAATTTGAAAGTTTGTGCGTGGGTTTGTGAAGGGAAGTGAGTGTACGTTTGTTTGCAAGCCATAGTGCGATATTAAATTTTGTACCACGGTATAGACAATTTTTATAAAAAAAATTTCTCTTAACAACTGCACAAAATCTGATCGAGTGTGTAATTGTTTATTTTTTATCTTAATTTATTATATTAAACAAAAAATTAAATAAACTTCATCTTATCATTATGGTGAGTATTTTTTAGTTATTGTTTTATGTTAAGATTTAGCAATTTACACCCACCTACCCATGCACCTACCTACTATGGTTAATTCTTTAGGTTTTTTTACGGGTATATAGGTACATACCACAGTAATTTATTTATTTAAAATTACTAATAAATTTATAGCAAAATCCAAAAAATGCCTACATAGTGGCGTTTGTTTTCTTCTGACACTTCTTTTTACTGCATTTTCGAATGCCAGCAGCAACAACAATTTGCACGTTAAACATATTTGACAACCTTGACCTGCATTTGTTTAGTTTTTTTTTGTCATTGTTTTTGTTGCATTTCTTGTCATTTCTTCTTCTCTATAGCATTCATAAAATTACATTGACCATGAAAAAGTGATGCCAACTATGAGAAAAAATAGAACTAAGATGAATGGCATTAAAACAGCATGACTAATTGCAGGCCTTTTAAAAAGTGAAATGATTTTAAGGGCAAAAAATAATAACATGAAGTTTGTTGGGTAGTTAATATCAGTTTTAAAAATTTAAGGTTTGACTTCTTGTTCAGATACAATTTTGTAAGGACTTTTTTCTTTTCTACATAGGTATTAAACAATCGTTAGGTCTAGGCTTTCACGCTTCAAGTTTTGCTGCTACATTCCTTTCCAATTCTATTTTAAAATTGCCAATATGATCACATGCAGCAATCTCTTTAATTTCTTTCGGTTATACATACATAAATGTTTCAAAACAATAAAAATGATTAAGCAACAACGATGGGAAATAAACTTCATTTGTTTTTTGCTTTAACTTAAAGGACTTTGAAAATTTACAGAATTAAGAAGTCGCAATAATGGTAAATAACAATGGCAATGGTAAAACAATATACATACATATAACCCTGGCTAAGTCCACTTTTACAATGTGACAGACAGAAGGCAGACAGACGAATTTGTTGGTAAGGGAGCGATGCTGTATGCGTGACACACTTTACTTTTTTCCTCTCTCGCCTACAAACTTTGTCTGTCTGTCACATTGTAAAAGGGGTCTTAGGGGTTTTGTTTGCAACTTTTCAAAAATATGGTTGAAGTCTACTGATTCATATAGACATGCTTTACCACCAACAAATTAAAACTTAAATTAAAAATTTGGGAAAATATCTCAAATAATACATTTATTAAATTCCTATAATTTTTTATAACCATGGTCACACTTATTAAATATTTGACACGTCCTACATGTAACCACTAGTTTTCTTAAATAATTGTTTGGCTAGAGCAAACAGTTTTTAACAGTTTCTAAATTACATACTTTATGCAATTATCATCTTAGAAATAAAGGTTAGTAAATAAATAAATAAATAAAAATATAACGGGTCCGCCATCTAACGTTTTTTTTCAACAAGTGCTTATTTCGTGAATGGTAACACTTAGATCATGTCTGATTTGACAGATATTTAGTTTTATCCTTCCGCTGAATGAATATGGTTGTGTATACGCTTGAACAACGCTGGGAAATATGGGTTTTCGCTTCGCTAAGGGGACCTGCGATCGACTTACGGAAGATGCCGATTTTGCCAAAAAAAAATCATTTTATCAGATGAAGCTCATTTTGATCTTGGCGGATATGTAAGCAATTATAAATTGCCGCATTTGAGGCACAGAAAACCCGCAAGCATACATTGAAAAGCCGTTGCACCCAAAACGAGTCACTGTTTAGTGCGGATTTTGGTCCAGAGGCATAATTTGGCAATTTTTCTTCGAAAATGGACAAGGAGTGGCCGTTACAGTCAATGGCAATCGTTATCGGGCCATTTTGAACGAATTTTTGTTCACAAAAATTGAAGAGGAGGATATTGGCAAAATTTGGTTTCAACAGGACGGCGCTACGTGCCACACAGCCGAAGCTACACTCGATGCTTTGCGCCCTGTTTTTGAAGATCTCATTATCAGCCGCAGATCTGATGACGTTTGGCCGCCTCGGAGCTGCGATTTAACACCGTTGGACTATTATTTGTGGGGTGCCGTCAAAGATAAGTGTTACGCCGACAAGCCAGAGACAAATGACGCTTTAAAGGACAATATTCGTGAAGCCATTGGTGAAATACAGCTGCACACAATCGATAATGTGCTTAAAAATTGGACCGATCGTGTAGGCTACTGCATGGCCAGCCGAAGCAGCCATTTGAATTAAATTATTTTCCATTATTAACCGGAAGGATTGTACTTTCAAATAAAAAAAAGAAATTTGAGAAAATATCCAGTAGTTTTTATTATAGCATTTTCAAAAAAAAAAAAAAAAGTTATTTGTCGGACCCTGTAGCTTAAGTTTGATCAATTTACTGGTCACACTTTTTTTTGGATTTTATCGTCTAATATTCGTTAGGCCTGAACATATCTTAAGTCATATCTACATATATATTTTGTTGGTTCCTTACATTCGTGAATGGTTTTGTTTTTATTAAAATTAACATGTTATTACAAAAACTAATTGGATTGTTGTATTTTTATGTATTCGAATTAAAACCGGTTATTTTTAAAATGCTTAACCGAAAACCGGGGTTTTTTTAAAGCAGCTATTCGGAATATTCGAAAACAGGTTTTGGAACACAGGCGAATAATCGATCTCTCTAGTAAATACTATGTACACCAATACCCCGGTTTGCGTCGCTAATTGGGACCGGAAACCGCAGACCGAAACGACGCAAAGCGAAGCACGATTTTCAATACATTTCTATTGATTTTTATTTAATTGGTTCGGAGTTTCACAATTTTAGCTGAAAAAATAACTTTTGATTTGATAGACTTTATAACGAATAATTTTATTGTAGATCTTCAAATAAATTAAAAGGTTTTTTATAATAACCATTTGTTTTAAGGGCGTTCATCGCTGATTTTGATCTTCAATCCAAATATTAAGAAGTGGCAGAATTATAAAATATGTTTATGTTGTAACCAGTGTTGCCATTAGGATACGAAAGATACAATTTTTGTATCTTTTGATGACTTCAGGTACCATGTATAATCCTGACAATTTTTCGTATCTTTTGAATCTGTACGCAAAATTAAGAGAAATAAAATATTAGAGAATTTTTAGTTATCTAAAACTTATTAAGACTGATCATCGTAACCGACTCAATGCGAATATACATAGCAGCTTTAGCAATGGTAAAAGAAAACTTTAAGGATCTAGTAGTGCGAAGTTGTTCTAAGGAAATATGTATACCTTTTTTGATTTTCAGGAAATTTATATGAACTTTTTGATAGAATCGCTTTAGTATAAACGCCTTAACTCCTATATTAATTTTTACAAAAATGAATTTGTTTTGATAACATCCAAAGATAGTTACATAAAATTAATTTAAAAGTTTGCTAACTCTATTTTCAAAAATTACATAACTACCTAATATATATGACTTCAATAAATATAAATTTATATGATATCATTTTCTTTACATCATTCATTATATATGAAATAAAAATCATTTCATTATATATGAAATAAAAATATATTCACCCTTATCGTGGTTGGCGTATTTAAAATACGCCTACGACTGTTTGGTAATAGATTAAAGAAAATAAGTTCACCTTCTCTGTAATCTATTACGAAACAGTCGCAGGCGTATTTTAAATACGCCAACCACGATAAGGGTGATTATGTTAATAAATGTTAAACGTTAAAAATGGTTTTTATATTTTTTTTTTCAAAATTTATCTTTTTGGGAAAAAGTTTATCTTTTGGAAACCAAAATGTATCTTTCTCAAATTTTCACTGGCAACGACGTTTTTGTTTCAACAAATTTTTTAATTTTATCAACGTCATTGGAACAGTAAATGGATTTTATTGTAGAGGGGGCTAGTTTAAGCTTTCTTGCAATATCAACTGCCTTTTTTCCTGATTTAGAACGCGTCAAAATGTACAGTTTTTGTTCTAAGCTTATTTGCTTCTTTGACTCGTCGCTGCAAAACAAAATCGACGCAACTTCGAAATCACAGAAATTTTAAAAAGACAAAACTTCGAAAACGACGCAAACCGGGGTATTGCTGTATATTCCATTTTTGGGAATTTATTTGGGTTTTTTATAAAACTCAAATGAATATAGCAATCATTTACTGGCAAAAAACTTAATTTAATTATAAATTATGTACTTTTCGTCGCTAATTCTGGCTCTCCTTAACAATCTAACCAATTTTAATAAACTTTTAAACACATACATACATTTTTTTCAAAAAAATAGGACATCTCTATCTCTATATATATAAAAATTACGTGTATGTTCGTGATCGCTAAACTCAAAAACTACTGTACTGATTTTGACGAAACTTTATGTACATGCTCTATGGGGCATGAGGAGTGTTTCTGTGTAGTTTGAAGTTCGTCCGACAGATGGCGCAATATTTAGTTTTTTTGTGTTTTTGCACCGTAACTCAAGAACTACTGCACCGATTTTGACCAAACTTTATGTACATGCTCTATGGGGCGTGAGGAGTGTTTCTGTGTAGTTTGAAGTTCGTCCGACAGATGGCGCAATATTTAGTTTCTTTTTGTTTTTGCACAGTAACTCAAGAATAACTGCACCAGTTTTGACCAAACTTTATATACATGCTCTATGGGACGTGAGGAGTGTTTCTGTGTAGTTTGAATTCATCCAACAGATGGCGTAATATTTAGTTTTTTTGTGTTTTGCCCGATAGAGATTAGCGCGATAAGCCTATGCTGTATTTCGCTGAAGGCGTTGGGTCCTTAATCGGCGTGTAGTGGCGTTAATTAGCCCGATACCAACTCAAACCTAACATCTTTTACTGAAAAAAATAATTTGTCCGGCAGATGGCGCAATATTTAATTCTTTTGTGTTTTGCCCCATAGAGATTAGCGCGATAAGCCTATGCTGTGTTTCGCTGAAGGCGTTGGGTCCTTAATCACCAGTTACACCACTTATAACTCAAGAACGGCAGAACAGATTTGGCTGAAAATTGGTAGGGAGGTAGCTTAGAGCCAGGAGACGGACATAGGATACTTTTGCCCCGCCCACTTTTACGCCCACTTTTTTCGATTTACCTAAAATCAGAAAACGGCTCCATCGAGTTGACTAATTTTTCTTTCAAATCTTCGTATTAATCAACTTTAAGTTTTCATCGAAAGAAAAATTTACCACGCCTACTTTTACGCCCACTTTTTCTATTAAGCGCATAACTGGAGAACGACTTGACCGATTTGGACGATTTTTTCTTCAAAATGATCGCCATGGTTTAACTTAGGTTTTTACGGAAAGAAAATTTTGCCCCGCCCGCTTTTTCCGATTTACCTAAAATCAGAAAACGGCTCTTTCACCAAATAAAAAAAAAACAAAAAACATTGTCTATGCGCTGGCCTTAAGATGAAGTAATAAATAAATATAATTTCCAATTTGCCTTAAATACATGCGTTTCTTTTTTGATTGAGCCCATATCTACACCATATGCAAGTTATTTTGTAAAAAAAACTTAATGATAGGTATTCCATGGATTTTTATTTTAAAGGCCGTAAATTTCGTTAAATGTTTAATTTAAATCGTGTGGTAATACAACACTACTGTTTGCTTAGGGTCAGCAACGTGGACCGGGTCAGCTAGTATATTTATATTTAAATTTATACAGTGTAGCCTCGTTAAACGCAACCCTTGATATGCGCAACACCCAATTTCGTAGCATTGGTGACTCTGTTAACGCAACTTTTCAAAAAAGAAAGCCTCAATTAACGCAACTTTGCAAAAGCAAAACAAGTCAGGCCTTTTTTGTTTTTTTTAGTTTGGTTTTTGATAAATAAATTGAAAACTAAAACGTGTGCATGTTAAATCTTGTACTTAAGTGCAAAAGTCTTTTTGCTATACCGTTATTCTAAGAATGATAAGCAAAAATGAATTACATTTCTCGCTTGCACCAATGCAACAGGAACACATAAAGTTAAGCCTTTTGTAACTGGTAAAGCCCAAAACCCTAGAGCATTTAAAGGATTTGTCAATATGCCAATTGTTTCCAAAGCCAACAAAAACTCTTGGATGACCAGAATTTTTCGAGCATTGGCTTACCAAAGGCAAACTTATTGCTTTCGTTTTTTTCAATTCTGTAGTTTAAAAATGTTGTTTCAGGTAAACTCCTTTCTAAGTATCTGGGAGTTTTTCTGGACAGCAAGCTGTCTTGGGGAAGGAATGCTCAGGAGAGACTAAAGAGGGGTCTCAATGCCTACTATGCTTGCAGATCATCAATAGGTAAGAGTTGGGGACTCCGGCCGTCAGTAGTGGGATGGCTGTACACTTCGGTGGTTAGACCCATTCTTACGTATGGATACTGTGTTTGGTGGGAGTCATTGAGATTGGCTAGTCGAAGGAACCTTTTGTCTAAGGCTCAGAGGTGTGCTTCAATTGGCATGACAGGTGCCATGAGAAGTACTCCTCAGGCGGCCCTGGATGTCATTCTACATATTCTGCCTATTGAGCAGTATGTGATGGGAATGGCAGCCAGGAGCCTTCTTAGGCTGAGGGAGTTAGGATTGATGGGAAATGTCACTCAGGGTCACGCACGGATCCTTGGTGAGATTGAGGCTGGGGGCTACTGCCTGGGATTGCCCGGCTCTACTGATTACGTGAGCACCGGGGTGGATTTTGGGCGGGTGCCGGAGGTAATAATGCCTACTAGGGAGAGCTGGTCGGGTAGGAGCAGATTATTTGATGGATTTGCTATATTCACTGATGGCTCGAAGATGAGGGGCACGGGTGCGGGGGTCTACATCGAGGATCTGAACATCAGAATGTCATATAGGCTTCCCGACGACTGCAGTGTTTTTCAGGCGGAGGTTCTTGGGGTCTTGAGGGCCGTGGGACTGATGAGGGACAACATTGATAGGGGCTCGGAGGTCACTATATATGTGGACAGCCAGGCAGCTCTTATGGCTGTGAGGGGCTGTTATGTGAAATCCAGGCTGGTTGATGATTGTAGGAGGGCTCTAGGGGGAGCCTTAGGAATATGCGTTGAGGCTATGCTGGGTGCCTGGTCACTCCAACATAATCGGCAATGAGGTGGCTGATGAGTTGGCGAGACAGGGCTCGGAGATGGATGATCCTGACCGGGTGGAGGCAGTTAGGCCTCCAATTGGCTTCCTTTTTGGAAGGATCACGGAATGGATTCTGGAGGCGACCAACCGGGCCTGGGGGAGCCGAATGGACTGCCGTGTATCAAGGACACTGTGGCCGGTACTTAGGAGGTCCGATTCGAAATCGCTGCTGGGCAAGAGTAGGGTCTGTGTCAGGACCTTGATAGGGATTATCACGGGCCACTGTATGATAGGCAGGATGGCGGTGAGAATGGGATCCGACTTATCGGATGTGTGCGGGTTGTGTGAGGACCCGGAGGAGCTGGAGACGGTTGAGCATATTCTGTGCCACTGTCCCAGGCTCCAGAATAGCAGGCTGAGGTGGCTGGGCAGTAGATTCCTGGGCGAATTAGGGGACGTCTCGGGGTGTGGACTCGAAGGTCTTATAGGATTCGTAATGGGGATGACCTGGCTGCGCGAGAGGAGACGGGGCGCTGTCCTACATTTCTATATCTATTTTCTTATTCTCGGGCTGTCATTCTCTTTTTCATCTACATTTTCCTTTTCACCTTATCTATCCCAATTAAGGCATCGCAATGGACCATATTGGTCTCTGGGTGAAGGTGTGGAGGAAACTTCACACCGGCCTTTCTACCTACCTACCTACCTACCTAAACTCCTTTCTATCATCCAAACAACTTCCGTTAAAGGCTTTGTTACTTTGGGCCAATGCACCCTGTCATTCCAAAGAGGGAGAATTCAGAAGTAATGATGAAATAATAACTGTTATGTGTTTTCCAGCAAACTGCAATGCCTATGGACCAAAACTAGATACAAATTACAAAACTTCTGTAAAAGAAAAGTCTTTTGGCCCACATTTGCGTAATGCGGTTTGTCATTTGGCAAACGCTTGAAATAAAATAACGCCCAGTACCATTGTGAAATGCTGGAACGTAGTACTGCGCCCAAATCATGGATGGACTGAAGAAGACGAACTGGCACTCAATAACAACCATCAGTAAAAATTAACATACATTTGGAAGTTTATTTTATTAATTTTTTATTAAATGTAGGTATATTTTGTTTTTCGGGGTTTTCCTTTATTTCAATTAAATAAATACGATTATTAAAAGCTAACCTTAGCTTTTTTTTTATAAAATTCTTGATTGGTTTAAAATAATCTTTAAAATAGAAAAATATGACTAGAAATTTGTGACTTGGTTTGCGCAACAACTCAGTTATCGCAACAGCCTAAAATTTCTATTGGTTGCTTTCACCGAGGTTACACTGTATTCATATTTAAAAATAGGTTTTCATAAAATTGTATATTTATTTGACATGAAAAATTAATTTTAAACTATTAATTTAAAAATATTAAAAATTTGGATTAAAAACCATAAATTGATATTTAAATAAATTAGTGAAATTGGCCATTAATTATAATTCTGAAAAAAAATATTAGTTTAGTAAGTCTGCTTTTACACGTTTCATCTTTTGATGCTCATCTCTTATGTTTTTAGGTGAGAGAAGAAAAAAGAAAGGGGGTTAGTACGGAGATGCCTGTACTCGGTCAGTACGCTTTGGGTTTTTATTCGTTGGTATATGCACAACGATGGCTGCATGTACATAATTTTTTTCTTTTCTTTTTCTCTTTGATTCGCTATTAAAAAAATTGTTGTTGTTTTGTACCGAAAAATGTTGAACCCGATTGCTGCGTGTGATTATATTGGCATCTTTAAAAAAGAATTGAAAAGAAGTGGAGCATCAAAAGATGAAACGTGTAAATTCTGACTAATGATCAGATGTTTTTCAAACATTTTAAATACATTTAATACACTTCTAAATACGAATAAACTTGCAAAGACTCTATAAAAATTATTTAGATCACACAAACCGTTTGATAAAAAGCCAAATCATTTAAAAAACCACGATTAACAAAAGTTTTTTTTTTTTTTTTTTTTTTTTTTTTTGTAAAAACCCATAATTCCTATAAATAAAAAAATTAATTTATTAATTTCTTAGCAACATTTTTTTCCTTCTCCTCATTTTTATTTGTTATTTTAATTAATACACTAATTAATTCAGAGCAATACCAAATTTCAAATAAAACATCAAAAATATATTTCTTCTCCCCCAAATGGTGGTGGCGTCGAAAACTTGACGCCGGCCTAGACAATTCAAAACTGTACAAGTAGCTATCAAGAGAACAAAAAATGGTTTTTATTTGCTTTTGTTTATACAACATACAAATTTACCTGTCGTTTTTGCAAAGTCATAATAAAACTCTCATACCGTTAAAAAGCGCAATTTTTTGCTGTTTCAAATAAAAACTCGTCTCGAGAAAAAGTAGAAATTTGACATTCCATTTGTTATTTTGACGTCAGAAACCAACTTGATTTACATTACATTTGCATAAACCAAAATTCCCCAAAAAAATTAAGCATCATAAATATTCAAATTAGAGGAAAAAACAAACAATAAAAATATAAAAAAAATGATATCGTATGGCGACAAAAAAAAAACTAAATATGTATCAACAAAATGCCAAGTTCATTATTAAATTATAAAAGTAACACTTGGAGATTTTAAGAGATTTTGAAACAGTCAGTCATCGTGATTATTTGAAAGTGTTAGTTCGTCGAAGGATGCAATACCTATTGAAAAAACAAAAATTAAAACAAAATTAAAAACACCAAAAATTTTGTTAAGTGTACTGGAACGACAAAAAGAATATTGTCAAGAATATTTAAAGAAACATTAATTTAAAAAAAGGAAAAACTCAAGTATAAAAAGTTAAGTAATAGCCCTGCTTGAAGAAGTCATAATGTTGAGAAAGTAAAAAAGTTCTACAATGAAAACAGATTTGAGTTCAATGTCATTTAAATTAAATACAAACATCATGACAGTTAAATGAGTGTTTAACAAGAAGCTTACAAAATTATTATCAAACTACATACATGTAAATGTAAGTTATAAATTATTATTTTTTAACCCTTTAAATCTGCAAACTATAATAAAAAAATATACATTTCTATAAAATATAAAACATAAATTTGTGTTTTGAATAAATTATATCAACTTGAATTTTTGAGTTATAAAATCAAACTTTATTGCTGTCTAGGCACATGTGTGTAGTTGTATGCAAGGGTGGCACTGCGAAATGTGGCCTCAAAGAGCAAATGAAAATGGACCCAAAATTTGGGGAAATATTTGTAATGCAATCAACCCAATTTTTTTTTAACAATATGGCACCGCAAAATAATGGAAAATAGCCCTAAAAATAAAATGAAATATGCCCCTGAATTAAGGGTAAATCTTCTTAAATATTTACCACAAAAAAGTTAAAATTAAAAAAAAAAAAAAATAAAACAAAGAAAGTTATATTGGAAATTTAGGCTGGCTTTATATGCCAAAAACTTAAAATCCCGAATTCAAAATTTCGTATTTCAAAATACCGAATTTAAATGTACCGATTGCACAGTGTTGGTTTTAAAAATATTGCGTTGGGTCTACGGCCGGGCTCAAGGCTGTAGAACATGTATAACAAACTTCGCTAACTAAAGCTTTCAATATTAGTAAAAGAAAAAAAGAATCCCAAAAAACTGCGAGTTTCTTTGGAGTCATTTTTCATTTCTTGGTATTTTTTGCAACTTTTTCATGTATACAATGTATTTAAGAAATTTCTCGCAAAGTTTCAAAGAATAGTTTAAGCAAAAAAGCTTTTTAAAATAAAATATTGTGGTGTTTGCAGTGCTCATTTTACAAAATTATTTTAAGCTGTCAAGTCAATGAACGAAGATAACGTTAATATCGCTGCAGGTCCTTCCAAGAAACGTAATATTTGGTGATACAATTTGAAAGAGCGGCCTTTTGCAGTGTTTGTAGACAGCTTTTAGTAAACTAAACAATCTTCTTCAGCGACATTTCTCTGCGACTTTTTTCTGCGGCTTTATATTAATAAAACGACTTTTGTGGGACTTTAAAAAAAATTCCTAACGTTAACCCTGACGACAGGTTCCGTAAGACCCAGAACAGACGGTGAAACGCAATGAAACTGCAACTTCAAATAAGTTTGCGTTCACACTATCTAAATTTATTGGTAAGAGGGGAAGAGAACATGCTATTCTTCTTTCCCCTTTCACCAATAAACACAAACTTTCTAAAAGAAAACTTTTCTAGTGTAAACCCAGTTTTGTGAGTCGGCGTGCATTCATTTTAATAACATAAAGGGTTAAAAGCAATTATTTCATACAATAACATTCTACACAATTGTACGGAAACGAGTGTAATATTAACATGACATCTAAACATTCGTTTATTTGGTCAATCGCTACACTTTTTTACAACTTTTATTCGTTTATGTTTTACACGTAAATATTTGATGTGAGAGTATTAAACAAATGACGCTATCAACTAATGATAGTAAATAATTATTTAATATGAGTATTATAGCAATACACTACTAACAGCCGTACCTAAACAAGAGCGGAAGGCGGAACGTTTTCTTCCGCTAAGCTTTTACGCTGATATGCCATACCTAAACAACTTAAGCGTCAACGTTGTGCCACAAACGGTAGTGTTAACTTTCTTGTTTAATAAAACCCATTTAATAAAAATAAAAATAAGAGAAAACCCCGCTGGATTGACAAAAAAATAGCTAAATTGTCATTATTTATTATAAATAGCGGCCAAATTCACTAATAAACGCGCTGTCAAAATCGGATTTTCCAATTGTAAAGCGTTGACGCCGCGCTATTTTGGGATGGTTCATACAAATTGTATGGGCATGAGAATTTTTGACAGCTAGAAAACGCTTTCCGCTCTTGTTTAGGTATGGCTGTAAGGGTAATCACGATGGTCATCGTGGAAATTTGCAATTAGTAAATTTGCTGTGCATATTATGATTGATCGTGAGCATACCACATTTATTTTTTGTCCAAATGTGTTTATTTTTCTAAAAATTTATTCTGACAACACAAAAAACTTCTGGCAGCACTTTAAAAAGATCTGCATTTGCTTACAATTATGTATACACAAGCAAATTAAAATAAATTTTTTCTTTTTAAATTATTTAAATTTAATTATCTATTTTTTTTGAAAATTCGCGAAAATGTTCAATTTATAAGTTTTCTTAAAATCAATATGGCACTTAAAATATGTCAAATGTTATTGTTTGCAACTGAGCAAATATGCACTACTTATTTTGCTCATGGTTTTTTTTAAGTGCAAACGAAGTAAAAATGAGCAAATTGCAATTACGTACATTTTGTTGTTGTGTTGTGCAAATGTGACACGTGCAAATGTTGCACGTATTTTCATCGTTTGCACATTTTGCACTAACCATCGTGAATTCCCTTACAACACACATGTGTATTTATTAAAAAAAAAAGTACTATTTGTTGAGCAAATAGAAAAAAGCTTATTTTTTTGTATTTAACAAGCATAACTTAAAAGTATGAAATAGTATGTTTAAAACTTTATCGGGTATGTTCAAATTGAAATGAAGCGGATTTAAAACCTAACAAATTTTGAAAACGAGCCTCTAAAGAAAGTTCATAAAAATATTCCCTTTCTATATTTGATATATTGAGTACAAATTATATTTATAAGAAACAGGAAAAACTTCAGTAATTTTGTAATGTGCTGTTTTCACAACACAAGTGACTGAACGTGTAGTAAATTTTATATGGAAAACTCAAAAAAATGAGTGCTTTTCATAAAAATTTTACTACACGTTCAGTCACTTGTGTTGTGAAAACAGCACATAAATGATTGAAACTAAAATCTCGTTCGATTTCAAATCCACTTAACTTCGATTTCTAGAAGTATTCTTTAATTAAAATTTTTCAAGAAAGATCTATTGTGTTTGGCGTATTTAAAATACGCCTACGACTGTTTGGTAATAGATTAAAGAAAACGTGAGCTTATTTCCTTTAAGCCATTACCATACAGTCGTAGGCGTATTTTAAATACGCCAAGCACAATAAGGGTGATTGTGAATTTTTAAGAAAAAGGAATGTTCTAAAAATAAATTTTGAAAGTAATACTATACCGCGGTTGGGAGCTAGCAACACTTGTTAAATATCAACAGCACCTAAGGAAATTCCTCCCTCAGACCGTACTGTCCTACAAGTGGTGAACATTCAACTTTTTAGCTGGCGTTTGGATAGTAAACCACCACCGTTACTTGATTCCCGAAAGTATCACTTTAACTGATCTCTGGTCAGATGCGGTCAACAACGATTGTGAAAATCTCCTGAGATCAGTAAAGAAGTGACACCAAAAGGAAAAATATCCTAAAGATAATCCCCGGCGGGATTAGGTTAACTTTTTTGTGACTTGTTGGCTTAAAATAGTAGTGCGTCAGAGACTCTGGTCCTTAGAATAATATTTAGAATATAATTATACCCTCACCACAATTATTTTATTTTATTTCAATCATAGTCATCTTACCTTAGGGACTTTTAGGCAGACATTTTTCGGGGGGCATACAATGGGCCCGACTGACATCTATGATCTTCCACCGGGCAAGGTAATGGGCTTTATACGCGGCCTAAACTTGACTTGGTGAGACATATAGGCTGCACAAAAGATCCTTTGGGTCGGGGTGCACATGGCCTTCACGTGTATATACTACTACTATACTACTACCAAATTTAATTGAAATCGGTCCATATTTGACCATACAAATACTACTCCCGAAAATAACTTCCCTAAAAATGTAGGTATAAACAAAAAAAAATTGGCGATAATAACTTTTGCGATAACTTCTATGTCATGAAAAAATGTTGTGCTGTACCCATGCTCTGTAACTATAGTGAGAACTTCTCGCCTCGCAAAGATGTGAAACAAAATGTTCCATCGATTCTCGAAAAGTGAAAAAAAAACGTGTCTGTAACTCATGTCGAAAACTATCAAGAGAGATTACGTCGTTACGTTATAATTGTCATAATATTACTCTCGAAGCCGATGTGCCATTGCAGACGTTGAAAACGCCAGTCACACATATCGTTGACGGCAGCCAAAATTTACTTAAATTGAAAATTGTTCAACGACGGCGGCGAAAATACAATTGTCGGCAATGCCAAATAATGTAAAATGCGACTTTAATGTTTGTTGTTTGCAAACGAGCTTTGAAAACATGCGTATACATATCGTATAAAAATGTTAAAAGAAAAATAGCTGGCAGCATCTGTCGAAAAAGCAGCAGCACCAAGAATTAACCGACCTGCTGGCCGAACAGGCTAATTCAGGATCTCCCTTCCTGCTACTTTTGTCCAAATCACAACGACCTCGTGATCCCCGACAATATCTTTTGTGAAAAAGTATCTTTTTTGTGTGAAAATGTACAGAAAAAGACTAAGGCCCGTTTTCACAACGTACCGATAGCTAAAAGTAGACTTTATCTGGCCTTAGAAAATGGGGTTCCGTTATTAAAACTTTACTTTAACCTAAAGTGAGCGATAAAATTAATTAAGGTAGGTTAAAGTAAAGTTTTAATAATGTAACACCTGTAATACGGCCTATAAAGTCCTACCTTTAGCTATCGGTAAGTTGTGAAAACGGGCCTAAATGAAGTAAGTGAAATCATCACGAAAGAGAAAACATGCGATTGCTAAAGTTCGGTAACCATTTAACATAAACGATTTGAGATTATTAATATCTCTCGCAAATTTATAAGTGACCACTAATCAAGCGAATTGACCCAACATGTTGAATCTTTTTTTGTTGGTATTTTCAACGACTCAATTGCATAGATTAAGCTTAATTTCAACGATATTAAGTTACTTTAAAGAAAGAAATTGGTTCAGCCGAATTTTTGCGTTACAGACAAAATTGGAACACCAGTGGCCGTATTCTGTAATTCGCTTAAGCTAAATCTCTATCGCTAAAAATCTAAAAAGTTGATTTAGCGATTTTTGGCTACGAATGCAATACTGTAACGTGCATTGCTTAATTTGGCATTGCCATACAAATTCAATTCGCCGTAATTTTAGCTTTTAATTTCATCGCTAAAATTTTTCAATTTTGTATTCTCTAAGGCATTTTAGCGATCGAGATTTAGCTTTAGCTAAGCGAATTACAGAATGCGGCTGCAGAATACATTTTATTAAGCAGTTCAACGACGCTACAAAAACAAAAATCACACTCACACACACGCAGCTCGTTTAAATCAATTTCAACATAGACCAGCCCTTTTTTGAGAGATCTTTACTGAATCGATAAAATAAAAGGTAGAAGTGGCTAAAAGCCCTGTATTATAAATACATATCGGCATTTCATTATTGGTTTGGCGCAAATGCCAAAAAGTCGTAGTGTAGAAAAACGACAATGAAGGTTTACATGAAGTTTTCTGAAAATATACCCGATAGATTTGTTCTGTATTTCCACCACTGCTTTTTTTCATATGTTTAGAAGGAAAATGAAAATGTTTGTGAACGTTCATTAACGAACTTTAAAGTTAAAAGTAGTTTATTGAAAGTGAAAATTATTGTGTTGTGCCCCATACGCCACTTTTCTAAGTTTATTTCTAAAAAATCAGCTTTTTGCATACGTACACTTACTGCTGTGTATTGAGTTTTTGACAATTTATTTTGCTTTTACTACTACTTTTGTTTCTTAGGGCAATTTAGCGAAGCAAGATCGAAAATTATTTTGTATATATTTGTATGTATAAGGAATTTGCCGCAGTGGCTTGTTGAGCAAAACACTACATAATCAATGTTAAAATATGTAGTTGATATGGAGCAAAATCAATGTTTA
This sequence comes from Pollenia labialis, assembly GCA_949318255.1. Lineage (NCBI taxonomy): Eukaryota > Metazoa > Arthropoda > Insecta > Diptera > Polleniidae > Pollenia > Pollenia labialis. The sequence continues at coordinate 132,964,451 of OX439140.1, forward strand.
ATATCTGAGAAACAATAAAAAATTACGTATTTTTTTAAAATGGTTAGTAGGTCAAACTAGTAATGAGTATTTAAACAATGTTCAGCACCAAGGCGAATTCAACTACAGGTGGTGTCGCAACTACAACAATCCAAAAACAACAGAAACAACAGGGGGTTTTGCTTTGCATTGTTAGTGTTTACGGCTCGAAATGTCATTCATTCTAAGCAAAGTACTAACAAATCACCCAACCAACCAACCAGGCTCGAACTGTCAAAATCAGAAGGCGTTTCGACACCACCTGTAGTTAATTCGCCTTGGTTCAGTACTTAATAATTTTTAGGACTTCGGCCATTTTCACCAAGTTCGGTTATAATTAACTATCGGTTATAGCTGTCAAAACATATTGGTAACCGGAACTTTAATTGAAAGTTAGTTTTAACCGAACTTGGTGAAAATGGCCGTAAGTGCAGTAACATTTGTATGTACAAGGAATGAGTGTTTTTGTGTATTTTTTTTTTCATTTTACTTCTAAATTTACATTATTCATGTTCAGCTTCATGTCATCATTCTGCTTTGAAATAAATTTTTTGCTCAAAATTTAATTTCAAACCACCAAATACTTGCTGAAATGTATTAAAAGATTTTTCTCAAAAAAATTTCATTTCTTTTTAAGTAAATTAATCATAAAAAACAAGTTGTTTTAAAATTAATAACAAATGAATTGACATTTTGTAAAAAAATTTTCTCTTTTAAGAAAAATAATAAGTTTATTGAACCTGTAAAAAAATATACATACATATGTACAAACATACATATTTATTTTTTATTAAACACATCTTCAAAAAAAAATGACCTTCGTATTTTAAATTTAAACAATCAAATAAATATATATTTAATTTAATGTATTAAGATATGCATATTTATCACTTCAATTGTTTATAAACAAATAATTAAAAAAATCGCAATTATCAATATTAGACGTAAACAAATTTACACAATTTTTACTAACAAAATTTGTTTTCAATAAATTTTCGAGGGTCTTAAACACAATGATAAATATTTTTTAATTATCTCAGCAAGATCAGGTTGTTATTTGTTTCGCATTAATTTAAAATCAAATAGGCGTGCTTGAGCAAGCTGAGACTCCTAAATAAAAAATAAAATTAAAGAAGGGGACTATATTATTTCAAATATTTATGTAACTGAGTATAAACATTTTTTTTTCAATACATTTTCAATAAACCAAACATAGTGAGCTGAGATTTTCCAGCCTGGTTGTGTTGAAATCGCGTTCTAAAGATTTGTCTCGTATTATCTGTATTAACTTTTGACATTTAAAACACATGCCGGTCTTTAAAAATTGTTAAGCAAATTAAAACTTTTTTTCCATAAAAATTTATTAAAAAACCAAACTTTTTATTTTATTATTTTACTACAAACCGTTGGTAGAAAAAGAGCTAAAATTTTCGAATGTTTTTAATAAAAATAAAAGTTTTCTGCTGGCAACACTGTTTACAAACCGTTAGATAACTTAAAAGACCTCGTTACTCAAACGTAGAGGCCATGTCAGATAAAACTCTTGCTTCGCGTTGCGTTTGAGATTCGCTTTGACATCTAAGATGAAATATTTATACTTATACGTAACATGTCACATATGTAAAGTAGTTTAAACGCAGACTGAAGCGAAAAGTTAGGCAACTCTCATCTTTTTGCTCGCTTTGACAATCTGCTGGTATAAATGTTTGTATTTATTTATTTTAAATAAACAAAGCGTGAGTGTTGTCAAAGATTTTATTGTGTTACACATCTTTGCTTTACGCTTTTCTGTCTAAGTAACATCACGCCACGTTATCGTGATTACTAAAAATAAGTAAACGCGTCATGTGGAGTTGAAATGTGTTTAAAATAACACAGAAAATTTGTTACGATGATTAAACTTCTCATTAATTAAAACATTTGTTAATTGTTTATTAAACGTTGTGTGCGTCGATGGAATAAACATAAACAACTGAGCTGTAAACGATTGCAACCACATGATTTCTCGGAAATGATTGCCAATTTTTTGATTAAATTGGAAATTTAATTGTATGATTTCAATATTATTTTTAGATTTTGAATGCAATCAATTTTTTAAAATCAATTCATTTAATAGTTTATTGTAATAATATAATTGCAATCAATACTAAATTAGAATCAAAATCTTTGTTCTCTTAAATAAAGTTAACTAATTATAATTCTGAATTGCCAAAATTTTCAAATTTTGTTTACAACCACTAGATTCCAAGTTTATGTATATAATTTCGCTTGACTTTCACAATGCAAAGGAATTTGATTGCAACCGAATTGATTGCAATTAAATTAAGTTCATTCAATGATTTCTAAAAAGAATGATCTAAAAATGATTGCAATCAGAAAATATTGCAATTTTGTTATTTCAATCATTGCAAATCTAAATTCATTTTGAATTTATTTTGGTTGAAATCATTTTGATTTTAATCCCAATTGTTTGCAGTCTTTTACAGCTCTAATAAACAAACATAAAGTTCTTTAACAGCTGATACGTAAAAATGGAGAACAATTTTAATTTTATTAGGTTTATCCGCAACGCAACGTCACGTTCACGTAAGAGTACCTAAGCTTGGTAATGAAAACGGAACAGCTGACGCTTATGTTAGAATAACGATACAAGGCCTTTAAACTGGACTTATACACAAGCCAGTCAGCCGGACGGACATCATTAGATCGACTCGGAAAGTGATTTTGAGCCGATCGTTATACATATTTTAAGGAGTTACAAACACCAGCACAAATGCATAATACCACTATTGTGCTGTGGGTATAAAAACCACTACTGGGTCCTATAGAGCACCTCTTGGAGACTCAGAATTTTTTTTTAAAGACTTCTATTAAGGATCTATTGGGTATTTAAAACGAATTAATTTTCTATATGGAACTAGTTCAATTTTTATCTAATAACCTCCTCAATGCATTTTTTCTATTGTAGAGGCACTATTAACTACAAAATGTGTGATGTTAAGAATTTGACAATTTTTGTATGCAAAAAAAAGTTTAAATATGTTAAACGGAAGCATTTTTAATTGGCATAGTCCAAACGCGCTAAATTGGCAACGCTGCGCTGCCTAAACAGTTATTGCGGCCATTTCAAATAAACATTTACCCAAACAAATGTATAAATGTTTGTTTACATTTTTAAAAATATATTTACATTTGTAGGTGTGTTTGTATGTTTTTTTTTATTAAATATCTGACCGAGTAGGTGGCAAAAAATCAACAAATTAATTTATTAACAATTGTGGTGTGAAATGTTTTTTTTTTTTTTACTAAAGACACACATACAAACTTTTAAATATGTGTGCACAAAATAGATTTCGGTAAATTGTATGTTTGTAGTTTTTCTTAGTTTTTATACCCTCCACCACAATTAGTTGTGAAGAGGGTATATTAAGTTTGTCATTCCATGTGAAACTTTTTTATTATTCATCTCAGACCGTATATATATTCTGGGTCCTTGAGTGATTCTAAGTCGATTTAGCCATGTCCGTCTGTTGAAAACACGCTCACTTTCGAACAACTCAAAAGAAATGAACAAACTTGGTGCCAAATTGCTTGTAGTTATCCTAAGCAGTTTGGGATTGAAATTCAGCAAAATCGGTGCAGTAGGACCAGAGCTATGAATCAAAATGTGGAACCTAAAAAAAATGATAATTTTGTTACAAAAAATAATATAAATGGTGGAAAAAGGCACGGAATGAGATAAGATTTTGCAAAAATTTGTTTTACTCGACTGGAAATCACGCTGTTTAATTTCGTGAAGATCCCTCCATAATTTACCCTAAGCCCCATATAAACACTACTCCCGGAAAACAGTTAAGTATACCTAAAACCATAATTAATAATGCTATCATAACACTAATTGGTACGTCACAGTTTTAAAGGACTAGAAATGACGCTGTGAAATTTCGTGATGATCGGTCCATAATTTACCCTAGGCCCCATATAAACCTTTCTCCCGGAAAACAGTTAAGTACGCCTTAAGCCGTTCTAAATATCAAAATAAAATTGAATACTTCACTACTCAAACAAATAAATTTCGTGATGATCGGTCCATGATTTACAATAGGCCCCATATAAAGTCCACTGAGCTGTCGGTGGAGGGTATCAAAGATTCGGCACAGCCGAATATAGCACTCTAACTTGTTTTTTATAGTTTGATGGTTTTAGCAGAGCAAAATAAAATTTATAAAACGTCAACGTTCTATTAAGATTTATAGGAATTGGGTTATTTTTTTTTTTGTTCAAAAATTACAAAGTGACTTGTAAGGAAATATCAATCTAACGAAGACACATTAAACCATCAAAATGTCAATCAATTAATTGATTGATATTTTATTTGCTTGGTGAAATTGGCCGTAAGCAGGATATTTTAAAAGGCTTTTAACAATACATACTAAGGTATTTTCTAATAAGGTAATCTAAGGTAATATACCTACGTATACCTACTTATTTAATTGTAGGGTAAATACAGATTTTGTCCATCCAGATTTAAAATGGATCGATTGCGATATCTAGGTGTCTATACGAAGAACATAATCAGGCAATTAATAGACAGCTTGCAAAATTCAGTTAAGAAAATAGATACATATTTAAGTTATATTCAACATTTTTTATTTTTCGAATTTATTCTATGAGCTAAATTTCAGTTATGTATTTCATAAAGCTTTTTTGTAATAGTCACATTCCTTTAATTTTTCAGAAATGACTTTATACACTATCAGACTATTATATTGTATTGTCATAGAATAAATTCGAAAAATAAAAAATGTTGAATTTAATATAAAGTAACCTTCAGAAGGAAATAATTCCCAGTTTCTATTTAAGTTATAATTTAAACTTACTATTGAGTATTAAATTTAAACTTAATAAACAGTTTGTTCCAAAAATATTGTAGAGTTTCAGAATTATTATTTGGTTAAAATATAAGGTTAATTTCGAGCAAAATAAAAAACAAATTTTAAAAAATATTTCAATGAATCCTAATTTTTGCCACTCTATTTTTAATAGGTAATGACCATGGCCAGGATTTTTATGCAAATGCATATTTGTTATCGCCAGTCTGAGGTTATCGTATACTAAATATCTTTGCGAATCAAGAAATTTGGAGTAAAATGGCATCGATTTGCTAGTGCATATTTTTGCATATTTTACATTAAAATGCATATTTTTGCATATATTGCTGATATTGCATATTATTCTTGCATATTTTAAATAAAACTTGTTTCAATTGCTTTATTTTGCCTTGCATCCTGTTGCAAAGGAGATAAGAGACAATTTCGATATTTTTTATTGATTTCTTATGGGAAAAAATATGTTGTAAGCAACTTCGCGTATTGCCGCATATAAAGAGAAGTATCCCGATTCATGTCTTCCTCTATAGCCTATAGAAAGCAGGCGGGGAACGTGGTTGAAAGCAATTGTGTATTATGCTAAAAACGTTTATCAATTCAAAGATGTAGTGAATGGATTCAACAGTGGTGATGATGAATCAACAAAAAAAAAATTATAAATTTAAGTAAATTAATATGGCAATAAATAAAGCTACGGTCAGGTCACACTTGTCAAACGAACAAAGCGGGACCAACAAGCAAACTAAATAATCATTTCCTTTAATTCCAATATTTATTTTGATTTTAATACCACATCTTACAAAAAAAAAAATTGTTTTTTTCTATGTCTAGCAGTAAAATTAGTTTATTTTGTTCTGGTCTTAAATGTTAAATCTCACTAACTATTAACAAGAGTAGGGGTTACGCTTATTTGGTCAAATATTTAATACATCTTAAGCTACGGTCACAGCTTAAGATGTATGAAGGATATAAAACAATAAAAAAACTGCTTAATCCTTACACTTCCATTTTCTTTTCTTTTGAAAACAGGCAGTAAACTTTAATTTTGAAAATATTTAAAATAAATTTATTTCTTAATTCATTTTATATGTAGGTTTAAATATCTATCTAACAAGTGATATAATTTACATGATTCTTTTACATTTATTTGTTCTTTTTGTTTTGTATTTTACTTAATTTTAACTTCTACTTTTGTGGGTATTATGCTTTACTTACGTGTATGGGACTGAATTTTAACGTTTTTTATGTAACTTTTGTTTAAAAAACACAACAAACAAATTTATATATATATATAATACTTTTATAAAGTTGCCAGAAGATTATTTTAATTATTTTAATCATTTTAATGATGAAATCGCGAAAATTTATGAATTATTTAAGGAAAAACATTAAGCAAAATTCGTGGCCGGTTGTACACGTTCATGTTGACCGATTCTACATTATACTAAGTTTGAGGTATGCTCAGTGGATTCTATGTGATTAATCAAGTGATTTAGTTGTAATCATGTCATTTTAAAGTGATTAACAAATCACTTCAATGTAGGTATGGAAAATTATCTCCATTTTGATGTGATAAGAGCTTAATCACGTTCGAGTTGCTTAAACGCGTTTAAGAACCCAAGTGTGAACATAGTATTAGTCTGGGTTCACACTATGAAAGTTTTTTTTTCTAAAAGTCTGATTTATAGATGAGAGGTGAAAGAGAACGCTACTCAGACTTTCTAAAAGAAAACTTTCATAGTGTGAACCCAGACTTATATTACGTCTCGACGATCCATTGTTTTGTGTTACAAAACTAGAATTTCATAATCTGTACACTAATGGAATTTCAAAGCAGGATATAAAAAAAAGTTGCAGCATCAAAAATTGCCAGTCTGGACGATGACTTAGAGCTTTTAAATAAAATTGTATCTAAGAGTATAATAATAAATTTGTTTTACCAAAAGTTAACAATTATTAGTTTTTAAAATTTCGTTTTAAACTTATTATTTTTTATCACGAACGAAATTTTATCGTGTGACAATTTTCTATTTATGTCCTCAAATAGTAAAAAAAAATATACAACAAAATTTTATTTTTAAATTTATTATAAATGCGAAATTTTTTATACAACTAAAAAAAAACTTTTCTGAAGGTTATAGTTATAGTTTTTTTTATTATAATTTTCTCTTGTTTATTTGATTGTCCCTCCTTAATGACAATAACTAAATATTTATGTCTCATAGATAAAGCAAAGCTACATATTTATGTATTTTTTTCTTTAGTTTTTCTTATTGTTTTTAGTCGTTTTGTCATGGTTGTAAACTACTTGCCTTAAAAACAAACAAAAAATATTTTAAGGAAAAACAAAATGTTGGCAATTTGCCGGTTATACAAAAATTGTATGGCAAAATTTTTTGAAGGTACATACATATCTATGTATGTACAGGCATATGTATGCACATGTGCGTATATGTATTGGGAAGATGTGTTAAATATTAGATACAGGGGTAATTTAAGTGAATTCGCTAAAAAAAATTACAGGTACATACCTACATACGATTTTTTAAAGTTTTTTTTTTATTAAGTTATATTCTTATTTCTTCGACCTTTTAATACGCTTCACCGAAGTTAAGAGGGTATACCTATATAACTTTGTCATTCTATTTGTAAGTTCCACAATATTGATCCTACACGCTTTAAATTATATATATTCTGGGTCCTTATGAAAAGCCCCCTTTGTATTTGTTTACATATACTAGCATAATGCCCACTATGATTTTCGTTGACACACAGAAAAAAAAAATAAAAATTGATTTCAATTAAAAAATTTGTAATATTAATTAAAAAATTAATTAAATTTTCACTAGTTAACAAATTATTAGTATAAATTAAACGTTTAATTCACCTGATTAAACATTTAATTCACTTGATTAAACGTTTAATCCAGCTGATTAAGTTTTTGATTAATGCTTTAATTGGTGAAAAATGTTAGATAATTTTTTCTGTGCACCTCTTCTTTATTATTTAATCTATTTAACAAATAGAAACTTTTAGAAAAAAAGAATACATATCGCAGTTATTTAAAAATGTGTAGTGTAAAATTTTAATAATTAATTTTTTTTAATTATTAATTTTTTTTTAGAAAAAATCGACACGTAATATTCATATCTAACGGCTGTAAAAATATCATGATAGATAATTTTTGGCAATGAAAAGGTTGGCTTAAAAAGTATTTTTCATATTGTTTAAATACTCAATTAAAGAGTGTTGAACAAGTGCGATATGTGATTTTAGCAAAAAAAAAAGAAGCCAACATTTGTTCATCAATGTAAAAAAACCACTAAAGAGAATTTGAATATTTTGTATGTCTACAGAATCACTTCAATTTTTCTGTTTTATAACGAAAAACAAAACATACGGTTTGTTACCTTCGTAAAAATAGTTTTGAAGGGTATTAAGAGCTTTGTACTAATACGCAAAAACTAAAAAAAATAGATAACGATTCTGGATGTGCGTACCGTACTGTACCCTAAATAATGTTGTATATATTTTCGAACTCTGGTTCAAAGAGTAAATTTGTATTGAGTTTAAATAATTTAATTTTATTCCAAAAGATAATTTTTCAAAGTTACTTTAGGGAGTGCATCATTTTTTTAATAATAAGATTTTTTTTTAATAAATACACTGAAATTTATTGTTAAAGGATAAGTTTAGTTCCTATGCGCATTTCATTGATTGCTTAGGCCAGATCATCAGGAAACCATTTCCCAAAGACTTTAGAAAAGCTAAAGATATTATACAAATAAAACTGCAGAGTAAATGAGAATTACAAACACTCAAGTCTTATTTGCAAAATACCAACAATAATCAGTGAGTTTAACTTTTCCTACAGTTGGTTGGCTATTCTCTTTAATTGAAAATTTATTGAAAATTATTTAGATTAAAAAATTGGAACATTTTGTTTGAAATGGTAGTTTTTATTAAAAAGAACGTTTTATTCAAAAAAGGTGATTAAAAAAAGCAATTAAAAGAAAGTACGTCTTTTATACACAGAAAAAATAGAAAATCGACTTTAATTAAACAATTCGTTCAGACAATTAAATATTTAACTAATTTTGCCCCTGCATTGATCATAGCAATTAACGGATTTGTATTTTCGAGTCATGAGACATAAATTTAGTCAATTAAAAAATTAATTGCATAAACAAAAAATACACCACATATACACAAACATTTAATTTTATGGGTTTTGATTAAAAAAATTAATTGCAGCAAACAAAAAATTAATTATTTAATTGAATAATTTTTTGCAAAAATTTTTTCTGTGTATTTATAATTCTTTCTATTTATGAAGGTAATTATTTATTCAAAAGGTAATGTTTATTCCAAAAAGTACTTTTATTCAAAAAGGTACTTTTTTAATTAGGGATTCTCAATTCAAAACGCCATTTGTTTTTAAACAGGTTCATTTTATTTAAAAAGGTATAACATGGGAGTATTTTTTTGGAAAAACATATTCACCCTTATCATGAATTCCACATGTGAAAATTTCCGAATGATTTCTTAATTCACATGGATTTTAATTTCGTATCATGAATTTCCTGTGAATAAAATAACATACCTGATTTTAAAAACCTTTGTCATTATATTCGGAGTTGTAAACAAAAAACAATTAATGTATTTAAGAAAACTGTGTTTTTGAAAATTTATGGAATTAAATTCCATATTTGAATTGAATATCGCTAATTTGCTTAGAGCGGCATGATAGCACAGTCTAATTTTTATTAAAAATTGCGAATATGGCTTAAATTCGCGAAAAATAGCAGAAAAAAAACTTGTTAACAAACCCTAAAATTTATTTGATATCGCTAAACGGGATTAAAGAACAGTGTCGGAAAATAACAAAAAAAAATTTGCAAAAATAGCGAAAATTCGCGAAAAGTTTTAATATTTCAAACAAGCTATAAAATATATTAAAAGATTTTAAAACTATAAGAAATGGCAATAATTTGGTTAAAATTTTTATATTAGCGGAAATTCGCAAAAATTTGCAAACAGCGGCATGGTCTACTATTTATTAAAAATCGTTAAAGCTGTAAAGAATCACAGGAAAAACTCGGTTTAATCGGGAACATGGCTAAAATTCGCGAAAAATTGAAAACTTGTACAAAATTCGCGAAAAGTTTTAATATTTCTAACAAGCCATAAAACGAATTAAAATTCGGTAAAAATTGTAAAATTAGTGGAAATTCGCAAACATTTTCAAACAGCGGCATTATGACAAAGTCTACTATTTATTGTAAATCGTTAAAGCTGTAAATAAGCAGAAAAATTACAGTTACAAATCGCTTCTATCGCGAACATTTCTAAAATTCGCGAAAAATTGCAAAATTTGAAACAAACCCTAAAACTAATTTGGGATAGCTAAATGAAATAAATAAAATGTGAGCATCTGAAACGTTTTTTTTTAATTTTAAATAAAAACTTACATTTTCTTCTTTTTCCGACAGACAACTCTTTGTGAATTATTTTCTTTATAAGTTGTAAAAATATTTCACATGTGAGCTGTTAACAATCGTGTGTAAAAATATAAATTCTCAAATTATTTTTCTTCGGAGTTTAAAAATATAAACATTCGGAAATTTCCACAACAAATTTTATTCATGATACCAACTGTTCACACGTTCGGAAATTTACATGTGAAATTTTATTCATGATAAGAGTGATTATGTAGGTAGTATCTTTTAAAGTTTTATGTTCTTCGTAAACAGATATCATTTCCAATATGCAAGAAATTCCATTAATGATATAAAAAACTAATTAATAATAAATGCAGTACTTAATAATTGCTTCATACCTATAAACAACCCGAAATTTAATCGAATTCCAAATTGGCTTCATTTAACTTACAACCCCAACTACTAACGTTTGTTCCTAAAAAAAAGAAACAACTTTTATCAATTTACTTGCATTACAATAACAAACAATACACTTATTAAATGGATAATAATACTACAACAACAACTTCATATACAATTTCCAATTTTCAAAAAACTTTGTGTAGTTGTTTATGTGTCATCAAATGGCCATGAAGAAGGAAGCCAATGAAAAACAACGGGCCGAGGAAATCCGAAGGCAACAAGTGGGTGTAAGTAAGAAAAAAAAAAAAATATCAAAGTCTGAAAGAGAATTAAATATAATTGAAATGGTTGCTGTGGAAACTCTCTGAACGTGATAATGATATTAAGTCGAATTAAAAAAAATGTTGTGTTCGTATGTGTGTGTGTGTGTGAGTGTGTGTAATACAATAACAAAATCAATCAAATATACTCTCCCAATCAACCACCCCGTTCAAAATATTCCCATTGTTTCCAAATTATTACCCACTGTTTTATAACAAAAGTAACAAAAATTGTGTGAAATAAAATAATTAAAAAAAATTTATTTTTTTTTTGTTCTTAATACCAACACACGTGTTGCATGGTTGTTGCTTGTTTATGGTTTTTATAAAATGAAAATAAAAATAGTAAAACTATTTTAACAAATAATTTAATAATAAAACATTTCTCTTCTCAAAATAATAAACTTGTAAAATGATGCTTGAAAATTAAATAAACTGCCTCTTTCTAAGCGATGCTGCCCCTAGAAAATCGAAAGTAAAATACCTATAAATTTTTTTATTGTTGTAAACTCTGCTGCAAATTTCGCTTAAATATTGTTATTTTCTCTATATTGTAAAATGTTCTTTAAACAAATTAAAATCAGTTTAATTTAATTTCTTTACTATGGACCACCGTTTCGTGTTATTACAGGTTGGTGTACCAATTATCTGGCTTTTGGGTGGTCCCGGTTGCGGCAAAGGTACTCAATGTGCTAAAATTGTGGAGAAATATGGCTTTGTACACTTGAGCAGTGGCGATTTGTTGCGCGATGAGGTGGGTATTTGTTTTCGACAAAAAATTTGTGTTAAGAATATACAAAAACTCAAGTGAATTTTTGGTTAACAGGTTGCTTCTGGTTCGGAAAAAGGCAAAGAATTGGCAGCCATTATGAAAGAGGGTAAACTAGTATCCAATGATGATGTTTTGGGTTTGTTGGAGAAGGCCATTCGTGAAAGATTAAGTGGCGCAAAGGGTTTTTTGATTGATGGGTAAGCCTCAAAAAAAGTACTACATTAGTGATATAAACTTTTTAATTTAAAATATACAAAAAGATATACATATTTTATAAAAAGTACTGTTTGAAAAAATAATCAATTTTTTTAAAAAAATAATAAAGTATCATTACAAAAAAAAAGTACTCTTTTCTAAACAGTACGTTTTTTAATATAAAATAAATCTTTACAAAAACAGTACGTTTACATTTTTTAAAACTATTGCAAATTTTTAACAAAAAATACTCACTAAACAAAAATTAATTATCTTTTTGCATAAAAGTAACTTTTTTGAAAAAGTACCATATGAAAAAATTACGTTTTTGAAAAAAGTACATTTTTAAAAGAGTACCTTATTGAAAAAAGCACCTTTTTGAATAAAGTGCCTTTTTTAAAAAAGTACCTCTTTGAAAAAAGTGTATTTTTGAAAAAGTACCGTTTTGAATAAAAGTAGCTATTTTAATGAACAAAAATTAAAGTTGAAAAATATGTTTGTATGTATGTATATGAGATGTATAGGGTTTTTAGTTTTTAGCTGCATAAGAATTTAAAATGATAATACAAGACAGAAATATTGTTGGAATGATATTTTTTTTATTATAATCTGATAACATGATTTCTGGCATATATCAGCCGCGGCTACGATCCATTCGATAATTCCAATACTACTTTTTCCAATGAATCTGGCCATATGCCATCAATGATGTCGTGAATATGGGATTCCAATGCTTCAAGAGTTGCTGTCTTGTCAGCATAAGCCAATGACTTAGCATAGCCCCTTAAAGAGTAATCCAGAGGGGTAAAATCCCACGAACGAGGTGGCCAGTGAAGAGGGCCACTTCTGGAAATAAAGTTGTCGCCAAATTGATGTTGCAATAAATCTATTGCTAAGCGCGCTGTATGGCAAGTTGCATCGTCTTGTTGGAACCAAATGTCGTTTATGTTTAGCCGATAAATTTTTGGAAGTAAAGCATGGTTCGATAGCGTTCGCCATTCACCGTAACGGCAGCTCCTTGTACATTCCGAATGAGTGTGTAAATTGCACCAGATAGTGAATTTTAATGGATGTAATGGTGATTCGTTAAGGGCTTAAGGTAGTCTTCGCTTCAAATACGGTTATATTCAGTGTTGCCATTCCATGTGTAATTACACATATTGTGTGTAGTTTTTACTTGCATGTGTAGCCCATGTGTTATCTGTGCGTAATTTTAATTTAAGTTCTACTTTTCCATATGCCTATACTTTTTTCGGTTAAAAAAAAACCAAAAAATATTGGGACTACGTTAATAAAAATGTTATTGAGATGGTCACTTCCGGTTTCGCAGTGCGACAATAATGGACAGTTATTTATATCACTATTAATCTAATGTTATGTATATCCTACTGTAGAAAATTATATGCATACTCTAGGCTAATTTCGTAATTAAAAAAAAAAAAATAAACAAATTGGGGCTAAGTTGAACAAATTATAAACAAAGTACTTTTTAACAAATAGAATCTGGGAATTTATTTCTCATGTTGAGTAACATTTTTTATTATACAAATTTTCATATTATTCGAATGTGTCAAATTACAATCCTCAAAACCTTTTATACTTTAATAGCCTTATTCCTTCAATATCCAGGACTTAGACTACACATTCGAATAATATTAAAATTTGTATAACAAAGTACTGTTTTTTTTACAAAAAAAGAAAATTTTGACAAATTTGCATAACCGAAAATTGTGTCTCCTTTTAAAAAACTTTTAATACAAAAAAATTACAAAAATGAACAATTTACAAAAAATTTTACTTTTGTACTCAAAATCAACTTTTTTTATACAAAAAAGTACCTTTTACGATTTTTAACTTAAGAAGAAGTAAATTTTTACAAAAAAGTTACTTTTTCAAAAAAAAGTTTTTTTTTTAAGTCAAATAAAATTCTTACAAAAAGTCCTGTATAAAGTTTATTTTTATTTATAAATTGACTTTTCACAGAGTATATATTTTTAAAAGAAACCCGTTTCTAATGTATTGAAAAATGTTAATGCTTCTTTACAATTTTTTTCTACTTTCAGTTATCCCCGTGAAAAGGATCAGGGTGTGGCCTTTGAAAAGAAAATTGCTCCAGCCGATTTAGTCATGTTCTTTGATTGTCAAGATGTAAGAAAATTCGTACAATTATCCAAAGCTAGAATTTATTATTTTTATATTTTTTTAACTTCCCCATCACAGGCGACTTTGGTTTCCCGTGTTATGGCCCGCGCAGCTGCCTCCACCGAGAAACGTGCCGATGATAATGAGGAAACTATTAAGACTCGTATTGCCACGTTCAGATCGAATACAAATGCTATTTTGTCCCAATACACCGATAAAACTTTAATCGTTAGTATTTTTTTGTCAAATAATTAAATAAGAAAGTAAATTTTTAACTTAATTTCGATTCCAAACAAATTACAGATCAATGCTGAACGTGGTGTTGATGAGATTTTCAGTGAAGTCACCTGTGCCTTGGATTGTTTAATACAGAAAAAAGCTGTCGCTGTTGCAAACGCATAATACTGAATTTACTATTATTATTATTTTTTTTTTAAATGTTAATTAGTTTTTAACTCTCAATTTAACCAAAGAATGGAAATAAAACACAAATTTTAAAGAAAAAAAAAAATAGGAATTTAAAAGTTAACCAAAGAATTGACTAGGATTATTTTGAAATAAATTTTTAGCACAAAAACAATTTAACAACAAGCTTTTTCAACTTATTAAGCAAAATACAAATTTTGGAATAACTAATAATAAAACAATAATATTAAAAACACTAATAGAAACAGAACAATAAACAAATAAATAACTAAACATCATTTACTTAGTTCAATTCATCAATTTAAGAATTGTATTGAAATTAACTGAAATTGTAATAAAAAAAAATAAACTGAAAATTAAAAATAAACTGAAAATTAAAAATAAATACCTACTCGTATTATATGTTTTTTAAAAATTAAAACGTACTAAGTTTACATTAAGCACATGACTTTTTCAAGCTCAAAAAAAAAAAAGAAAAAAAAATAGAAAGGAAGGTGTCATGTGATGCCAGAGTAAAGATGTTTCTTTCACATTCACTTGCCGTGAATTCTTTATTAAATTGTTCATAAAACATTGTTAATATTTTTACGTCACAGTGATTTTAACAAATTGTTTCCGTTTTCTTTGCTTGGACACCCGCATTGTTTTAAAAACATGAGAATTTTGTTTAATTTAAGTGAAATTATTAGATATTTTGCGCATATTACGTAATAAATTGTTTGTGTATTGAGGAAATGTTGAAACATTAATGTAAAAATTAATAGCACAGCAAAGTTAATTAGTTTCTAAAAAGTAAATTTTTTAAAATGAGTAATTTTTTTTAAAAAGTAGAGTACAATTTTTGGGAAAAGACTTTGTGATATTGGATAAATGAGGCCCTTATTCATTTTATATTGACACAGTGCAACACGAAAAAAAGTAACCATATACGGACACCAAACTGATAAAAGAAAAAAAAAAAAAACGACTTGCCTTCCAGTTGTGCCCAAATTCATGCACTTTTTTTATGGGCCCCAAAGATTTGGTTCCTCGGTTTCATTTTTGCAAAAAAGTGTTAATTTTCTCAGGGTCATAACTTGCAAACCGTTCGTAATTTTGATTTACCTTCTAAGACAATGTTGTAGCTCTTGCCACAAAGAACAAAAAATTGTGAAAAAGAAAAAAGGGGCTAAATTTTGAGGCGTGGCATAAAAGTGAGTATAATAAAAGCTAGACATACTTAGTTTTACAATGACTTTCTTGGCACGTTTAAAAAAATTTTCATTTGGGGGAAGGATCCGAGATGGCATAAGTGGCGCCCAGAGTTTGATATCGGATTGAAAAGTCACCAGAGGCAAAAATGAAGCCACTGTCAAGCCATGAACAACGATATGTGATATGATAAGATCGGCAGCGCTACATATAAAAAACCAAAAGTGCTGTATTTTGGGGCGTGGCAAAATTTTTTTTTTCCAGTTTTAGAAACTTCATTGACATATCTTTTATTCTAGGGGGTGACTGGCACAGCTTTCTTTTATGTATGGTCAACCATAGACCGACCCGGTCTATTGTATTATAATTATAATTCACATTTAAAAAACATTTGAGAATCACGCTTGAAAGCAATTTGAATATAAAGGCATTTTTGGATTTTTAAAATAATTTCCCATTTTTGTTGAGATTGCTATGATTTACAAATTATTATCAAGCGGTTGTCGTTTGAGAAATCGTTTGATATCAAATCATTTTTAATTTGAAATCAAACCTTCGTACTTGTTGGGTATACATATACAGCCGTATTCATAATGAAAATTTGACATAAAGTTAGCAAAAAGTTTATCCATAATATACTAATCAAACTCTGGCTAACGATTTGCTAAACTCTTGTTAACGAGCTGCCAAACGTTTGCCAACTTGTAAAAAACAACGGTTTAATGTCAAACAATTTTGTTGGTTGTTTTGAGCAATACAATGTGGCATCATAAAAATTCAGAGTTGATTTATTAAAAGTTGACAGATGGAGAAAATATCCATATTTTTCCAAAATGGTCACTAATCCAAACCAGAAATGTTCGTAAAAAACGAAATTTTTCAAATTTGAATTTCTGAAATTCCAAAATTATTTCAGATATCCCTCTACCAGAATCCTCTAAAGAACTATATTCTTATGTGCAACCGGTTCCATTTCCCTGAAAATCGTCCTTAATTCACTTTATTCTATTACAGCAGCACTGTTAAGTGCAATGTTAACTGCAAACAGTTGCTGTTAAGAAATTGTGGTGGATGTCTCCGCTAGTTAAATACGTATTTATCTTCACACACATCAAACTATCAACAAGCGAATAATTGAGCTGTGATTTATTTAGATTTATGCCAATAAAAGCTTATGAGCCAAATCGTATTTTATTTTTTTTAATTGCAACCTGTTTTTTGTACAAAATTTTAACATAAATTCATCAACAGTTTCTATAGATTTAACAAGGTTGAGCTGGGGCTCGAACCTGGGTTGAATTTAAAAGTTTCAATAATCACCACTTGTTATATTATTGAATATCAAAAAAATACACATACGTATATACATTAAATTTTGATTGTACTTTACATATACAATATCTAAAGTGTACCTTTGGTAATTATTAAACAAATAGTTAAGTAAATAAATTAGAATTTAGACAAAGACTTCTTAGCTTGTTTTTTTTAGAGTTAATAGTGGAACAGGGAAAAATACGTTTAATTGAGTAACAGTTTTAAAAGATATTGTTTTAAAATGTAAGTACCTTTGGATTTGGTATTCCACTAAAAGCCCCTATACCTCGTTTTGCCATACTTAAGAACACCAAGCTAAAAAGTCCGTCTTAATTCCGTAATAAAGTATTTTATGTAGTAATATACATATGGGGTATTCACAAGGTGTCATAAAGTTATAAGTTTTAAAATAATAACAAGAAAATATACGACTGTTGTGAACAACCCCTCATAATTTAGTGTGCTATTCTGAATTTAAGTCAGCTGATTTAAAACAAATATAAAAAATTAATATTTACCAAAAATAAATTAAATTAGATCTTTCCTGACTATTTTCCATTTTTCAGACGCAAACCACAAATAAATTTTATTTTGTTTGTTTACCAAACATCAGAGTCCTTAGCCGATCTAATTTGACGCCGCAAGTTTTATGTTGCAAAAATTGCTAGCCGCAGGTTAAATTCGGGGACGGCTACAAAACCTAATGCGGGTCAGCTTAGCCGCTCAGCGCAGGTGTCTTCTGATTAATTGCGACAGCACAATAAACATATCATGCAAAGCTCTATTAATTTAAGACCCTTTTTGTTTACAAAGCAACAACAATTTTTTGAAACCATTGTAAAATGTTAGAACATTATGACAATATGACGTGATAGCACACCTTGTGAATATCCCAATAGTACTTCAAACGTGCATAAAAACTTACAAAAAAAACCGATACACGGGCATGTTATGGCACTCGCATCTAGCATTACAACTGAGCCTTGAACTCGCAAGAGAGGTGCTCTGTAAAATGAAATCGTAAGAATCTTAGCGAGGTCATATCGCAACAATATACTGAAGTGATCTGACCAAATTTTTATGATATTATTTTATGTCAATAAATTTAATTTAATATGTTTTCTTTTTATTTTAAATTGATATTAGTAACATGTTCTTAATATTTTTTTTTGTAAAGGAAATTTAAAATTGTTTCTGTAGTTTTATCGATTATGTTCTTTTCAATAAACAGCTGATAAAAATAATATTCCAAAAATTCATGGCAATGCTGAAATAATATTAACTAAGTACGTACCAAACCGCAAGCAAAACGCGTGACATTCAGGACACGTTGTGCGATCTACAACACTTGCGATTTGATAACTGTGTGTAAGTATCTGAACAAACCTGGGGTCTAACCACGGTTGATAAAGTTGGTACAATTGTACTTTTTTTGGTACGATTTGAAACCAAAAAGTACGCTGGTACCCCCATGACTCATTTGGTACTATTTCCAAATTTACAAAATTAATATTAATTGCTATAAAATGGTAGATCGTTTCACTGTTTGGTGTAAATGGTCTTGCGAAAATGTAAAATTTCGTAGGTTTTTTATCAAATCTAACGGAAACTCTTTTTTTGTCGCTGAATTTAACGAAACAGCTATGAAATTTTGCAAGACCATTTGCATCAAACACTGGAATCCGCATATTGACAAGTTTTTAAAAGATATTTATAACCACTTTACAAAACTTCTAGAAGAAGAGACGACTTCCTCTCATTTCAAGATTATTTTGGAACGAGCTTATAATATTTTGAAACATTCGTTGTAGTTTATAAAAAAAATAATAAATATGATTTAGTACTATTGGGGTCAAAAAAGTACGATTTTAAAAGTTCGTTGGTACGATATTGGTTTTCTCATTTATCATCCCTGCGATAGACACTGACGTATCGAATGAAAACTCGAGAAATGTAATGTCGAGTTACTCGATATCAAATGCTATTATTTCAAATTCAATAAAATTCATTCGATATCGAGAGTGATGATACCAAAATAAATAATTTCGATCACTTTTGCTCGATATCGTATGCGGTGATTAGACCCCTGATTTTAAGGAACATAAAATGATTATTTTCAGGAAGTTAAAAGTTCGATTTATGTAGGAAGTAAGTTTATTGACAAATTTCTACATAAGTTTTTTATTAACTCAAACTATAGTAACACCAATCATTAGACTGTAGTAAATCTGAATTTAATTCGATACAGTATTTACATTAAGGTAACTTCCTTGCATTGTTTTTTTTTATATTTTGGTACGTTTCACATTCGCCAGTTCTACCCATATTCGAAACATTAGTGCATTTATTTTCTTTTTCAATTCTGCCATTGAAATTTTTAAATTGTACTACACATGACATTGGAGTACTTCAGTACTTTTGCAATGCTAATAGTACTGAAAAAAGTACAATTGTACTAACTTTATCATCCCTGGTGTAGGGTTAATTATTTTATATTTATATTAATTATATATATATGTATATTAATATATTAATTATTTATAAATATGGGTAACTTGTTTACAATCAAATAGCAATTTGTTTTATTTTTGTTTTATAACATCATTTTAAATAAGTAAACAATTGTTCATTAACAGTAGTTTTTTCTTTTTTGGCTAACGAAACTTTCTAAATGGAATTTTCAGCTGCAAGTTCTTGTTTAAAAATTCAAATCCCTTTAAACTAAAACATAAATAAGTAATGTAACAAATTAAAATTTCCTATATTTACGTGTAGGGAAATATAAAATTACCAAAATTTTTAAAAATATTTATAATTATTAGTATTGTGGTTATTTTATTGAACTATTTATGGTTTTTAATCCAAATTTTTAATATTTTTAACTAGGCTTAAGTTCATTAAATTTAATTTTCATTAAATTATTTTTATGAAGAAAGGTTTTACAACATGAAAATTAATTAAAATTTTTATTGATAATTTTTCATTCTTGACTCAATCTGGGCTCGAACCCAGGTGTTTACGGACAGGTTACCCTGACATGTTTCGATTGCAACCACTCAATCTCTTCAGAGGGCTTGCCGTTTAACACTCGCAGCCATCGACGACTGCTGACGTCATTAGTCAAACATCAATCCTTAAACCAAATTGTATTCAACCTTTTGGTAGATCGAAATTTGCTTTTGAATGATTATCTATTTTAATTTATTTTAACATGTTATTCCTTTACTTCTCTTTTTTCGTACTTTTGTCAAGAATTCTTCTTGAAGTTCAAAGTACATATATTTTTTGTTTTTTCATTTTTTTGTCTTTCTTTTTCTTGTTGACCTTTTCAGCACAACTTGAAGGACAAATGCAAACATAGAGCTCGTGCCTTAGCCTTAACAATTATTAGTATTGTGGTTATTTTATTGAACTATTTATGGTTTTTAATCCAAATTTTTAATATTTTTAACTAGGCTTAAGTTCATTAAATTTAATTTTCATTAAATTATTTTTATGAAGAAAGGAATTTTACAACATGAAAATTAATTAAAATTTTTATTGATAATTTTTCATTCTTGACTCAAAATTTTAATTAATTTTCATGTTGTAAAATTCCTTTCTTCATAAAAATAATTTAATGAAAATTAAATTTAATGAACTTAAGCCTAGTTAAAAATATTAAAAATTTGGATTAAAAACCATAAATAGTTCAATAAAATAACCACAATACTAATAATTGTTAAGGCTAAGGCACGAGCTCTATGTTTGCATTTGTCCTTCAAGTTGTGCTGAAAAGGTCAACAAGAAAAAGAAAGACAAAAAAATGAAAAAACAAAAAATATATGTACTTTGAACTTCAAGAAGAATTCTTGACAAAAGTACGAAAAAAGAGAAGTAAAGGAATAACATGTTAAAATAAATTAAAATAGATAATCATTCAAAAGCAAATTTCGATCTACCAAAAGGTTGAATACAATTTGGTTTAAGGATTGATGTTTGACTAATGACGTCAGCAGTCGTCGATGGCTGCGAGTGTTAAACGGCAAGCCCTCTGAAGAGATTGAGTGGTTGCAATCGAAACATGTCAGGGTAACCTGTCCGTAAACACCTGGGTTCGAGCCCAGATTGAGTCAAGAATGAAAAATTATCAATAAAAATTTTAATTAATTTTCATGTTGTAAAATTCCTTTCTTCATAAAAATAATTTAATGAAAATTAAATTTAATGAACTTAAGCCTAGTTAAAAATATTAAAAATTTGGATTAAAAACCATAAATAGTTCAATAAAATAACCACAATACTAATAATTGTTAAGGCTAAGGCACGAGCTCTATGTTTGCATTTGTCCTTCAAGTTGTGCTGAAAAGGTCAACAAGAAAAAGAAAGACAAAAAATGAAAAAACAAAAAATATATGTACTTTGAACTTCAAGAAGAATTCTTGACAAAAGTACGAAAAAAGAGAAGTAAAGGAATAACATGTTAAAATAAATTAAAATAGATAATCATTCAAAAGCAAATTTCGATCTACCAAAAGGTTGAATACAATTTGGTTTAAGGATTGATGTTTGACTAATGACGTCAGCAGTCGTCGATGGCTGCGAGTGTTAAACGGCAAGCCCTCTGAAGAGATTGAGTGGTTGCAATCGAAACATGTCAGGGTAACCTGTCCGTAAACACCTGGGTTCGAGCCCAGATTGAGTCAAGAATGAAAAATTATCAATAAAAATTTTAATTAATTTTCATGTTGTAAAATTCCTTTCTTCATAAAAATAATTTAATGAAAATTAAATTTAATGAACTTAAGCCTAGTTAAAAATATTAAATATTTATAATTATAATAAGTATTGTTGGATGTTTTATTGAATTTTTTATGGCTTTTAATCAAAATTTTGATATTTTAATCATTAATTGAAATTCCTTTCTTTATAAAAATAATTTTAAGAAAATTATATTTAACTCGCTACTTCGTTAGCGTCTCCTTTTTCTTCGTGGACATATTGTATGCCAAAATTTATTTTTCTAAGTTTAAACTCTCCTCATATCTTATCTTAGGACATTGCCTGTTGCATGACGAATATCAAAAAAGTACCAGTTAAAAAAAGTACCAAAAAGTTCCCTAATAGATTCGTATCCACTCAGGACATTGCATATTGAATTTTATGTTTTAACGACAATTAAAAATATACCAGTTGAAGAACCAAAAAGCTAAAGTAAAATATCAAATCGTCAAAATATCAAAATACGTTTTTCCCTTTTTGGTACTATATTTTTCGCCTATTAAAGTATAAAAAATTTCAGTATTATAGTAAAATAGTTACGATTTGCATCCCTTAAATGTTCGAATTTCGAAAAACGAATGTGGTATAAACTATGTTTCTATGTTTATGGGTTCAAAAGATAGATGGTTAAAAAAATACCAAAATTCAGGGTTTTCCCGTTTACTCCCTAATAGGGCCAAATTTCAAAAAAGTACCAGACAACTGTCCGCTTATTTTTCTAAAGAACAACGATAAGGTCTAAAAAATCAGAGTAAGTTAAACTCTCTTTTTGGTTTAAAATGAGTTTAAACCAACAAATCACTAAACATATAAACCATCTTTACGGCCAATTTCACCAAGTTCGGTTATTATTAACTATCGGTTATAGCTGTCAAAACATATTGGTAACTGGAACTTTAATTAAAGGTTAGTTTTAACTGAACTTGGTGAAATTGGCCGTTAAACGCATTAAATTGGGCGTTTAAACTACCAATACAGACCATATGAATTTGATAAGATTAATCGTAGTGCTGCCATATGTTTTTTTTCAACAACAGATAATACATGGGACACTGATTTATAGTTGTTGAGTTTAAACTACATAAAAAATCAAGTTTAGTTCAACTAAACCAGCATTTAAACCAAAAGTGATTTATTAGCCATAAGTATTACATTTTTTTGATCTCTTTTAGTTTGGGAGATATTTACCTTTTTTAACCCCTAAACATTCGAATTTCCAAAAATCCCGTCTTAGTGGATCGATTTGGGGAGTGACCAATCTTAGGTCCAAGTTTCAAGTTTTTAGCTTCACGCTTTTAGGCTGTGCGATGATGAATCAGTCAGTAATGTTACAATTGTATATATATTGATGAACTTTAGCCTGATTAAAATATCAAAACTTATAATTATTTGAATAAAATGTACGAAAAATAGAAACAAAATAAAAACAAACCAACCACTGAAAAATGAATTTAAAATCAATGTGATTCGAATTAATAAAATAATATTAAATTAATTTATTTAGTTGTGGTCTGCTCAAACATCAATTAGTTGTTTATCGCACAAATTTTTTTTTTTTTGGTTTTCCAACTAAAACAACAATAAATAATCAATAATTAGTTTTTTTAATTAATTATCATGCTGTGTTTGGTTTAAACCAGAACTATTAAAATTGAGATAAACAGATCAGATTCTTTCTTTCCCCGCTCCAAACTGGCTACTAAATTAAAATCTACAGTGTGCATGAATAATGGAGCGATTTAGATAATTTGCGTCATAATGTCGTAAAATTATGATTTAACGAAATGAAATCTACATATTTATTGAAATTAATTAATTTTTTTAGAACGCTTGTGTTAGGATTATTTTTTTTTATGAACCATTAATAAAACATACATTAATATTTTTATTGACGCTTGTATGGAGCAGTAATGCCAGACGAAATTTTGGGAAATCCCTACGTTTCCCAAAGAAACAAAAAATTCCGTTTTTCCCTTTGCCCAAACTTTAAGTTCCCTATATTTGTCGCCCTCTTTTAATTCATTTATTTAAAGTATATTTCCGATGTGCGAAAGAATTCTTTCGTTCGAACAATTTTGTACATTTAAAACAAAAACAAATTCTAAAAATGTTGTTGTTTTTTAGATTTTCTAAATTATTAGTATTGTGGTTATTTTATTGAACTATTTATGGTTTTTAATCCAAATTTTTAATATTTTTAATTAGGCTTAAGTTCATTAAATTTAATTTTCATTAAATTATTTTTATGAAGAAAGGAATTTTACAACATGAAAATTAATTAAAATTTTTTATTGATAATTTTTCATTCTTGACTCAATCTGGGCTCGAACCCAGGTGCTTACGGACAGGTTACCCTGACATGTTTCGATTGCAACCACTCAATCTCTTCAGAGGGCTTGCCGTTTAACACTCGCAGCCATCGACGACTGCTGACGTCATTAGTCAAACATCAATCCTTAAACCAAATTGTATTCAACCTTTTGGTAGATCGAAATTTGCTTTTGAATGATTATCTATTTTAATTTATTTTAACATGTTATTCCTTTACTTCTCTTTTTTCGTACTTTTGTCAAGAATTCTTCTTGAAGTTCAAAGTACATATATTTCTCGTTTTTCCATTTTTTGTCCTTCTTTTTCTTGTTGACCTTTTCAGCACAACTTGAAGGACAAATGCAAACATAGAGCTCGTGCCTTAGCTTTAACAATTATTAGTATTGTGGTTATTTTATTGAACTATTTATGGTTTTTAATCCAAATTTTTAATATTTTTAATTAGGCTTAAGTTCATTAAATTTAATTTTCATTAAATTATTTTTATGAAGAAAGGAATTTTACAACATGAAAATTAATTAAAATTTTTTATTGATAATTTTTCATTCTTGACTCAATCTGGGCTCGAACCCAGGTGCTTACGGACAGGTTACCCTGACATGTTTCGATTGCAACCACTCAATCTCTTCAGAGGGCTTGCCGTTTAACACTCGCAGCCATCGACGACTGCTGACGTCATTAGTCAAACATCAATCCTTAAACCAAATTGTATTCAACCTTTTGGTAGATCGAAATTTGCTTTTGAATGATTATCTATTTTAATTTATTTTAACATGTTATTCCTTTACTTCTCTTTTTTCGTACTTTTGTCAAGAATTCTTCTTGAAGTTCAAAGTACATATATTTCTCGTTTTTCCATTTTTTGTCCTTCTTTTTCTTGTTGACCTTTTCAGCACAACTTGAAGGACAAATGCAAACATAGAGCTCGTGCCTTAGCTTTAACAATTATTAGTATTGTGGTTATTTTATTGAACTATTTATGGTTTTTAATCCAAATTTTTAATATTTTTAATTAGGCTTAAGTTCATTAAATTTAATTTTCATTAAATTATTTTTATGAAGAAAGGAATTTTACAACATGAAAATTAATTAAAATTTTTTATTGATAATTTTTCATTCTTGACTCAATCTGGGCTCGAACCCAGGTGCTTACGGACAGGTTACCCTGACATGTTTCGATTGCAACCACTCAATCTCTTCAGAGGGCTTGCCGTTTAACACTCGCAGCCATCGACGACTGCTGACGTCATTAGTCAAACATCAATCCTTAAACCAAATTGTATTCAACCTTTTGGTAGATCGAAATTTGCTTTTGAATGATTATCTATTTTAATTTATTTTAACATGTTATTCCTTTACTTCTCTTTTTTCGTACTTTTGTCAAGAATTCTTCTTGAAGTTCAAAGTACATATATTTCTCGTTTTTCCATTTTTTGTCCTTCTTTTTCTTGTTGACCTTTTCAGCACAACTTGAAGGACAAATGCAAACATAGAGCTCGTGCCTTAGCTTTAACAATTATTAGTATTGTGGTTATTTTATTGAACTATTTATGGTTTTTAATCCAAATTTTTAATATTTTTAATTAGGCTTAAGTTCATTAAATTTAATTTTCATTAAATTATTTTTATGAAGAAAGGAATTTTACAACATGAAAATTAATTAAAATTTTTTATTGATAATTTTTCATTCTTGACTCAATCTGGGCTCGAACCCAGGTGCTTACGGACAGGTTACCCTGACATGTTTCGATTGCAACCACTCAATCTCTTCAGAGGGCTTGCCGTTTAACACTCGCAGCCATCGACGACTGCTGACGTCATTAGTCAAACATCAATCCTTAAACCAAATTGTATTCAACCTTTTGGTAGATCGAAATTTGCTTTTGAATGATTATCTATTTTAATTTATTTTAACATGTTATTCCTTTACTTCTCTTTTTTCGTACTTTTGTCAAGAATTCTTCTTGAAGTTCAAAGTACATATATTTCTCGTTTTTCCATTTTTTGTCCTTCTTTTTCTTGTTGACCTTTTCAGCACAACTTGAAGGACAAATGCAAACATAGAGCTCGTGCCTTAGCTTTAACAATTATTAGTATTGTGGTTATTTTATTGAACTATTTATGGTTTTTAATCCAAATTTTTAATATTTTTAATTAGGCTTAAGTTCATTAAATTTAATTTTCATTAAATTATTTTTATGAAGAAAGGAATTTTACAACATGAAAATTAATTAAAATTTTTTATTGATAATTTTTCATTCTTGACTCAATCTGGGCTCGAACCCAGGTGCTTACGGACAGGTTACCCTGACATGTTTCGATTGCAACCACTCAATCTCTTCAGAGGGCTTGCCGTTTAACACTCGCAGCCATCGACGACTGCTGACGTCATTAGTCAAAGATCAATCCTTAAACCAAATTGTATTCAACCTTTTGGTAGATCGAAATTTGCTTTTGAATGATTATCTATTTTAATTAACGAGAAATATATGTACTTTGAACTTCAAGAAGAATTCTTGACAAAAGTACGAAAAAAGAGAAGTAAAGGAATAACATGTTAAAATAAATTAAAATAGATAATCATTCAAAAGCAAATTTCGATCTACCAAAAGGTTGAATACAATTTGGTTTAAGGATTGATGTTTGACTAATGACGTCAGCAGTCGTCGATGGCTGCGAGTGTTAAACGGCAAGCCCTCTGAAGAGATTGAGTGGTTGCAATCGAAACATGTCAGGGTAACCTGTCCGTAAGCACCTGGGTTCGAGCCCAGATTGAGTCAAGAATGAAAAATTATCAATAAAAAATTTTAATTAATTTTCATGTTGTAAAATTCCTTTCTTCATAAAAATAATTTAATGAAAATTAAATTTAATGAACTTAAGCCTAATTAAAAATATTAAAAATTTGGATTAAAAACCATAAATAGTTCAATAAAATAACCACAATACTAATAATTGTTAAAGCTAAGGCACGAGCTCTATGTTTGCATTTGTCCTTCAAGTTGTGCTGAAAAGGTCAACAAGAAAAAGAAGGACAAAAAATGGAAAAACGAGAAATATATGTACTTTGAACTTCAAGAAGAATTCTTGACAAAAGTACGAAAAAAGAGAAGTAAAGGAATAACATGTTAAAATAAATTAAAATAGATAATCATTCAAAAGCAAATTTCGATCTACCAAAAGGTTGAATACAATTTGGTTTAAGGATTGATGTTTGACTAATGACGTCAGCAGTCGTCGATGGCTGCGAGTGTTAAACGGCAAGCCCTCTGAAGAGATTGAGTGGTTGCAATCGAAACATGTCAGGGTAACCTGTCCGTAAGCACCTGGTTTCGAGCCCAGATTGAGTCAAGAATGAAAAATTATCAATAAAAAATTTTAATTAATTTTCATGTTGTAAAATTCCTTTCTTCATAAAAATAATTTAATGAAAATTAAATTTAATGAACTTAAGCCTAATTAAAAATATTAAAGATTTTCTAAATATTTTAGTTTTTGTTTTAAAAGTAGTTGTACGAAAATAGTCCAAATTTGGTGCACATTACTAAGTTATAAATACGCAAAAAAAAAATGGACAGAATTGGATAGATGGGCGTGGCGAAAAAGAGAATTGTGTATATCTGAAGAAGTATAAAGCTTAGTCTAGACGATATGTTTCATCCGCAAAAGCATGCTTACACTCATATGCTTAAACATTATAACAAATGCCTCAATCAGCATTTTCAATATGTTAGCTGTCTAGACGATATGCTAAAAATGAAGTTACAATGTAGTCGTTGCAGTTGAAGGTGAAGCGAATTCGTCAGTTTCTGCTACTTCTACTTTATTTTGTCCCAAACCTAAAGCTGGAGGTCCATATCACGCGTTTTCGCCTCCACGCAGTGCATGCTTTTCTAACCTTACTTGCGTTTTACGTTTCAAGTTACGTTACGTGCGCATTTGGTTCTGACGTAATTTTTACGTCATTTCAAAGCCACATTAGCTAGTTCGTGTTGTGTGATGACGACAAAATTACGTCAGAACCACACGCGCATGTGATTTTTTGCATTCCGTGTACTATAGGCTTTACTACGTATAACTACACAGATTCTACTTTTTTTAAAAGCTGCGTATGCAGCAAAAAAGCGAGTAACGCGTGGTGTGGAACTCCAGCTTTAAGCTTTGCAAGCTGCTTTCTCATTGAAAAGAGAATGAGAGAGAGAAAAGTAGGCAGAGTTCCTTCATATCAGTGAAAACACTTTAGACACTTGTATCCAATAAGTTAACTGATCTTTTAGTTTTTTAAACTAAGTCATCCAGACGACTTTGGTTTTAAGAGTCAGCCATAAGACTACCTGGGGATATTTTCAACTCAAAAGCGTGTCTTAACTTTTTCATTCCAACAATGTTTCTGTTTTGTATTGTCATTTGGTGGCATGCAAATAAAACTGTCTTAGCAGATAAACAAGAATATTTGTAATCTTTTTCAACTTTCGTGATTTCTTCTGTGGGAACAAATGAAAATGCAAAAAAAAAGTAACTAACGATTTCTGTAATAATACAAGTCAAAACTCGCAATTATTTCGGAAAAACTCCACGGAAATGTGTAGCACAAACACGTTGTAATGTGTACTAAAGTACTAAATAGTTTCTGGACTCAGAGTTATTTCATAACTTATACCACCCACTGTAAACACATGTTTTCAAGCAAAATCACGACAATACTAGCAAACTTGCTATGAAAAAAACTAATTTATGATATCTGAAGCAGAAAATTAGATTAGATACATAAATATTTATAGATCAAACATAAATTAAAAAAAAACTTGTACATTAAATCGCATTTAAAACACTACAACTCGTAAATATTTATGCCCAGACAGGCGACTTGGTGATGCGTTATTATTTTTGTTCTACTCTATTTGATTTAGATAATATGAATTCAACTAATTTTTAAAAATTAGTTTTTTAATAATTTTTTTTAATTTGATTTGAAAACAAAAGAATGTTTACGGAACTACATACCACTATCTATCGACATATTCAACAACATTAAACAACTTTGAAGGAAATTTTTTTTTTTTAAATAATTTAAATAAATATTTCAAATAATGTAAACAAACAGTTTGAAAACAGTTAAACAATTGATAATATTATTGCGAGAACAACTTGTTTTTGGCAAAATATGTGTGTCTGTCTGGATTTTTAAATAGATTTATTTGAAATTAATTTTTAAAAATATTTTGGGTATTTGTTTGTTTAATTTTGGGAAAGTTTGTTTATCAGTATTTTGCATAGAATCAGTTTAAATTGATTTATTATTATTAAATTACTTCCATTGAACTTTAAATTTTTTTAAAAAAAATTTGTTGTCAACTCTGTTAAGGGGAGCCAGCGCGATATGTACAGTGCTACCTCAATAATCGCGACACCCAAATGTTGAAATTAGTGGCCCTGTTAATGCAACTTTTTAAAAAGCAAAACTTCAATTATGCTAAAAGTTTTTCTTTTTCTCTCTTTTGCACAAACAAAAATTGTTTAATTAAAAAAAAATAATAAAAGCAGCATCGAAGCGGACAAATCAAAGTATAACGGGATACGGGAGTATGCCAGAACATTTTGTGGAACCTTAATATAGATATACTAGAGTAATATTTTTCCAAAAATTAGTTGCGAAGACTTGCGGATGCGAATTTTACATCAGGTTTTCTAACTATACTATACGGTGTAACCTCGGTTAACGCAATCTTCAATTTTTCTCGATAATCGGTAACTCAAATTCTTAATATTGATGACTCTGTTAACGCAACTTTACGAGCAAAGTCTTAATTTTTTTCTTCTATATCGGTTAGTTTTTTACTTGAATTTTTTTTAATGAATGAGTTGAAAACTACAAAAGTACGCACACGCCGTTTTTACTTACCAAGGTGGTTGGCTTCGATATTACAACAATACAAAAACCACATGCATTTTGTGTTTTTTTTTAAATACAGTCAAATATTGTTTTATGCTCTCGAAAGATTAACGGTTTGTCTTCAATGGGCGAAGGGGAATAACAGCTCTTGAAAGCAACCGAGAAACTGCATTTCAAAAAATGCGATCAAAGTTTTTAGAACATGTGTTTTTTTTTAATTAAAGGGTGGTCCAACCAAAATGCACAATGTTAATGGTAAATAAAACAGAAAGTTTTCAGAGAATTATCATAATATTTTTTATTACTGTAGAAGGATCTATGACAATTATGTGTGAAATAAAATATCGACAAATGCTCGCCACGGCTTCGGTGGCATACCTCTAACCATCGGTACATATTTTCAATGATTCTGCGACATAATTGAGTTTTAAGTCGTTCATAGTCGGTACATATTATTCAAAGCGTAAAAAAGCATTTTAAATTGCAAGAATAATTTTCTTTGCTATGCGAGGTAGCTCCGAAAACATGTTGTTACTGATCTCATCCATACCAGCGGCTTTCTTGGGTTTTAAATCACAAAAAGCCTTTTATTTCTCTTGTATTAAATCCAGGGGGAATATTTGCTTTATCATCTACATATGGTAACACGATTTTTTTCAAATGTTTAATAAAAAAATGTCCTTTTTAAATCATTTTTTGACTGACTTCCTTCCATTCGAGTTTCTTAATGGGGTTATAGAAATAACTGGTATTTTAGAAATGTTTGACTTGGTTTTCGAGACGCCTTTAATTCCTATTAGTTGCGTTAAACGAGGTTGCACTGTATGTTTTTAAAGGTTTGTATTGAAATTAAGAGGAATCCGCTGTTTACAGTTGTTTATGGTTAACTGACCCCAGCCTAATTGAATTTCCCGCTTTTTTTACACTAAAAATCATGGAACGAAATCATTCAGTATAAATGTCTATGTAAAAATACCCGTTTAGTTGAGTTTCGTTTAAATGCGACACCGCTTAATTATTTCGCAAAATAAAACCGCATTGCGAAATACAAGAGCAAATGTGTCGGTTAATTGTTTCCGTCTTTTTAACTACCCGTCTCCACTGTGCATCAACTTGGTAAGACTGTTCATGTTTCGTCCATGTGCTGACATCCTTGCCTAAACATTCGTCTTAGTCTGCTTTCATACGTTTCATCTTTTGATGCTCAACTCTTATGTTTTTAGGTGAGAGAAGAAAGAAGAAAGGGGGTTAGTTCGGAGATGCCTGTACTCGGTCAGTACGCTTTGTGGTTTTATTCGTTTTTCTCTTTGATTCGCTATTAATAAAATTGTTGTTGTTTGTACCGAAAAAAGTTGAAACCGATTGCTGCGTGTGAATATGTAGCATCTTTAAAAGGGAATTGAAAAGAAGTTGAGCATCAAGAGATGAAACGTGTAAATTCAGACTTAGCAGCCATGTGCGCAATAATGTTGGCCATACAATCACACTTATCGTGGTTTGCGTATTAAAAATACGCCTACGACTGTTTGGTAATAGATTAAAGAAAATAAGTTCACCTTCTCTTTAATCTATTACGAAACAGTCGCAGGCGTATTTTAAATACGCCAACCACGATAAGGGTGAATGTATTTCCTGTATACAGCCAAACGCCACAACAACAAAAATTGTGGTCAATCAGAACATGAACATCAACACATATTCGACACATACGAGAACGTGAACAAATTAATACCGTTGCTCTGCCAGCGTTATGGTCATGTCATGTTCAAATCGAAAGCACATGACGACGTGGGGTAATGTTTTTTGCTTCACAAACGTTAACCAATTATTTTGTGGCAAGAAAGCTTGTACGATGAACGTAACAGATTTTGTTGTTTGTTTTAAAACACCTAAACCATTTTTTAATAATGAAATGAGTTTTATTTTCTATAAACCAAAATTTTTTTTTGTCAAAACGATCGAATTGGAACAATCTAAAAAATTACAGACAAATATTCGAATGCCTAATCAGTCCGGTTTGTTTTGTAAAGTCCGTTAATTGTTTACTAGTCTTACCACATGTCTGGCGCCTAAATCGAGCATTTTTTTTCTTCTCTTATAAATTGTTTGTGATTGTTTTGAAATATGCAAATATCTTTTTTTTCATTTGTTTCGGCTTTAAAAGAAAGAAAGAAAAAAATTAAAACGTCACAAATTTTATTGTTATTTTATTATATCATTATTCCAAACAAACAAAAAAAAAATGGGGATCTTAACCTTTCACAAAACTCTATTAATTCATTGCTTTAGAGGAGAAGTGGTAAAACCCCATAGTGCAAAAAGTAAAAAGTTGTTTTCTTTTGTATGAATATTAATATTTTTTATTTTATTTCATTTAAATATTGTTTTTTTTTTGTGTTTTGTTTTGTTTAAATATGTTAATTACCAAAAAAATGTGATTTGGTAAAAAAACTGTTCTCATTTTTTTCTTTTACAACATTTAGATTTTTCTAATAATGTTTTCAAAAATACTTAAAAAAATTTAAATAAATAATACATTAAAAAGAATAGTAAATATGTAAATAAATACTAAATAAAATATTTGTTTATCACAATCAAATTGAAAGGAATTTTTTCTGGAATATTTAAGGCCCTCCTCAATTTGAAAGATTTTTTGGTGGGAATTTTATAAATTTTTTTTAAGAAAAAAAAAATTACAAATTCCTTTAATTAAATTATTTAAAAAATAATTTTACAAACTAGGTTTAATAACTAGATTTAAAATAATAAAGCTTATAATTTCAGTCAGTTTAAAATTTTAGATGTTATTCCACTGGGCTCGGTAAGGAGAAGAGCAGAATTTTTCTTTTAAAAAAAATAACACAGCCATTTGCTAAGGTAAGAGGTTTTCTACCTGATCTACACCGTATTTTGATGATCATTTAGCTGGAAATGATAATGTTGTCTGTTAAAAGATTGCTGCTGACTGTGACCAATTTTAGATTCAATCCAATCCAGATAATGGGTTACTCTGGTAAAACCTCCGGGTATATTGGTTTCACAACCATCGGCTGGACCAAAACTGGTGATACCCACTACCAAAGAGGTACCTTTCAAGACCAAAGGACCACCGGAATCACCTGAACAAACAGTTTCATCTTTAAGGCCTTTGGCACATAAAACACCATCAGTAATGACATCAAATTCATTTGCACACTCGTCATTAGAGATGACTCTAAGTTCGGTGTATTGCATGGGATCAGATTTCCTAGTTTGACCAACAGCACCCCAACCGGTAGCCACCACTTTGTAACCGGTAAATTGGTCGGCTCTGATGCGATAGGGCAAGATGGCGGGCTTGATGCGTGAGGTAAATACGACATCTTTCGGTAGCTTAACTAAGGCTATATCATTGGCCGCCGTTAAAGGATTAAATCCTTCGTGTACAATAAATTTATTGCTTCTCAAAATCACTCTGCCCGATTCAAAAGATTCGTCTACACTCTTGGTACCCATGTACACATCGAAATGGGTAACACCCATGGTACAATGGCCGGCAGTTAAAATCCATCTGTTATCCAATAAAGTACCGCCACACAAAATGCGCTTGCGCCATAATTGTTTGCCAATCAGCATGACCTGATAGGGAAACTTTTCAATACGACCCAATTTAGACTGGCCTATGGCATAGGAATCGGCAACATTTATAAAATTTAAAGCAATAACAGCCAATAAGGCCATTACAAAAGTTCTTAAACTCAACATTTTAAAATTGTAATACATTTTTTTTATTATTTCTCCACAAAATGTCTCTGCAAACACTTGTATTCACTTAAATGTTTTTCTTTAATATAAAAATCTCTTTGATTTGTATTTAATTTTTTAAATTTTTCTCAAATAAATTCTTTTTTTTATTTATGTACTTATATTATTTTTTTTTTGTAAATCTTTAACTTTTATTCAATTTGTTCTTTACTATTCAAACTCCCGTTTAAATCTAAATCCATTCTAACTGATCACTGAAATTTTATTTCGAAACTTGGCTCACTCTCAGCGAAAATACAGCAAAAAAAAATAAATAAGTAATTCGCTTTGCCGGCCTTCTCTTTTTTTCGCCAAACAAGTTTCACACACATTTCAAAAACAAGATTTAAATATTTTGCGATTTTTTTGTGTTTGTTTTTTCGGGGAATTTCACGTTTTTGCGATGAGTATTTGACTAATTTCATTGTATTTGCGAACTATTTCTAACAACCTGGGTTACCGTTGGAAATTTTCGAAAAGGGTCACAAAAAGTGAATTTTCCTGAAAAAGGGGTACAAAAAAGGGTATTTCAAAAAAAAGGGTCAACTACTTTAAAAGCAGTATTTCCCATTTAAATAAATATTATAAGACAAAGTTTTTTATAAATAAATATTTATTTCCGGTAGGCTGTGCTTAAAAAACTCAATGTTTGTATGCCCTTTCCTATTTTTAACACTTGACAAAAAGTTTAGTCCTATTTGTTTTTTTTTAACGATTTAGCGATTTCAAATACATTCGCGAATTTCAGCCCTATTCGAGATTGAAGGGATTTTTTCGGATTCTTTAAAGCTTTTACAATTTTTAATAATTATTAGACTTTGCTGTCATACCGCTGTTACCAAATATTTGCTAATTTCGCCAATTTTTACCGAATTTTTTCATTACTGTTAGTTTTAGGGACTTTTAGTCAATTTTATGGTGCTAGTTTTGCAAACTTTTTCGAGTTTTTAAAGTCTGCGAAGCTTTGTTGCCCTTTGAGGCAATCGTCGCCGTTTTAAAAATAGCCTCTAACCTAAACCGAAGTCACCTATTTTACAGGGCACTCTAAACATTATCGATTTAAGAGAGAGAAAGAGAAAAGTTCAATGCCTTATGCCATTATTTAGGGTGAATTTTTTAGCATAAAACTTGCTACTTTTTAAGAGAGCTAAACATTTTTAAGAAACGAACACTTAATTGCATTTTTGAAATAAAATTTCACATTTTTTTGAGAAGAAACCATCATAAGTTATTCAATAAATAAAAAATAACAAATATGTTGTATATTAGTTATGTTTGCTATTAGGGAAATTGTGCTTTAATTTGTACTTTACTATCGACAATCTAATTTAGAAGTGGTAAAAAATCTTTTAACACATACTAACTAATTTTTAGGAATGTGCGTCGTTCTATATTTTGGTATTAAATCTTCACTTGGAGACTATTCCTCCATCTCCGCTTATTTCGAAAACATTGGTTTAGCACTAACGTTCAGCGGTGGTGACAAAAAAACAAAATGTGAGTGCTATTTTCAAAAAGGGTCAAAAAGGTGAAACAAAATAGGTGAAAATGATACAAAAGTATATTTTACCGTCGACCGTCGAAAAAGGGTAAAATTGATACTTCAGTATCACAACGGTAACGCTGCTCACAACGAAAGATGAAAACAAAATTGTTTTTGTTTTATTATTTTTTTTTGTTTTACAACAAATAAACTGTTCGATGCTGATAAATTTCAGTAGTTACTGTTATCACTACGGCAGTTAAAGTTTACGGTTTTAAAATTAAGGTGACCAGCAGGGGATCAAGCACGAATTTGAAATAATTTTCTAAATAAAATTTAGTAGCAGGAAAAATAAGATGGGAACAAAATTTTTAAAAATAAAAACGTTTTGTGCACTTAAAAGACATGACTGTATATTTGAAACAGTAAAATAAGAGTTTATAGGATCAAGGGGCCCTTTCATCTTTAAAATTTTTTCAAATTCTCCAAATTTTGTTAAAAATGTTTTCTCAATTGTATTTATTGTGGATAAACCAGTTTAAGTGTTAAGAAGGTAAGAGGGCAAATCTTATATACCCTTCACAATGGTGCGATAGGAACAAACAGTTATATAATCAAATATATACAGATCGCAAACACAGTTTTCAATAAATTGCCAGTATTTTCAAAGTTTGGAGTCATTTTGACCCCAAGTGCATTTAAGGGTTAATCCCATTTTTGCACTCTATTATCTTTGTTTGTCTGTAGAGTATATTTTCCTCCAGTTTCATATAAAACGGCTCAAAAATATACAATATTTTGCTATTTTCCCCTTTGAAATTCCAAATATGTCAATATTTGACTTTTTACCTTCATTATTTAAGGGTTAATTCTTTCCAATTTTAGTAAAACATCAAGAATATACATATTTCAAATTATCTGGACTATAATAGTCTTGATAAGATTAACATAAAATTCATAACAGCACATAACATAACATAAAGTATGGCCAAAAAATTAATTTTCCCCGAAAATCGCAAAATTTTAATCGCAGGTACGCAAAAACTATAGGAGGTATTGACATAATTTTAATTTATTCATTCCCTATTTTATCCTCAATAAATTACAATGTGATGAATCGAAATTGGTTTCACAAAATTTGTAAAAAATCATGTTTTGGAACTGCCGTTAAAAAGAATCTTTCTCTGGTGATACCTGCTAATAGGTTAACGAAATCCTACGAAGATTTAAACTCAAAGCTCACATCTAAGTAAATACGCGTAGATTGTAAGTAAAAATTAGCTCTTTTTCAAATACTTCTCAAAATATGTTAATTTTATTCATACATTTCTTGTTCAGTTGGCCTAAGACACTTTAATGATCTTGGGACATTTTAATAACTTTAAAATTTGTTAACCAAATTTTGTCTTTTATATATCATAAGATATTTTCGTACATATTTCGATTGTTTTACATTTAATTGTAAGTAATAATTATTTAATGGCAAAATTTATACAAAAACTGAAAAATATGTATTTTCTTCTTGTAAAAGCACCT
Organism: Pollenia labialis; assembly: GCA_949318255.1. Lineage (NCBI taxonomy): Eukaryota > Metazoa > Arthropoda > Insecta > Diptera > Polleniidae > Pollenia > Pollenia labialis. The sequence continues at coordinate 133,001,348 of OX439140.1, forward strand.
TTAAACCTAAGGGCGGATGAACCACGCCTTCCCGTTATGTGATCAGGCTAATTTATTGCGAAACATAGTTTTATAATGGGAAGAACATTTCTAAGGGGATTTCGGGTACAAAATAAGGCGCACTCTTATGTATATACATATATTTGAACTTATAACTAGAAGAAAGCGTGTCTAATTAGGTACCTTAGACCACTTAGCCATTTACGTACATTGCCAAAAAGCATTAAAATAAAATATGTATATTGAAAACGGCTTAATATATATAAAAACATGCGAAACAAAAATTTAATACAATAAAGTAAAAAAACAAGGGATTTTATGGGTAGAAATTAGAGGTAGTCATGTGTAGTCATATGTATTTCAATTATTTATGGACAGAAATATTTCAATAGAAAATATTAACGGAGTATACGTGGTTTTCCTTAGGACCTAGACTATTTATACTTTATAGGGTCTAAAGCGGCCCATACACCTACAATATTATTGTATATGATATTCGCCATATTATTTCCATTTTGTCCTATATTATGCAATAAGTCGCACAAAAATTTCATTTATTCAATGAAAAAGTAAACATAACCTATAGGAATAACACAAACAGCATTGCACAATGTTGCCAACACATTTCACTTTCTTTTCGTTGTGCAATAAAATTCAAAAGTCTTTTGATTGTTGACAGTATATTGTGATACCTTCGAATATCACATACACATTGGCGATATAATTGTACAATACGTTAAATTGAACAATTTTATTGCAAGTGAATGAGCCGCTTAAGATCAAAATTGTAGAAATTACAAACGCAATCAAAAACTTATATATAAAAATGCATTTAAGGTAAAATATGCAAAAATATGCACTAACAAATCCATAGTTCTCTGCAAAAAGTGGAGTTCAGTCATATAAGTACATAATTTAAAAATAATTAAACGGGGAAAACATGCATTTGCATATAAATTCGTCCCCTCATGATTAAAAAGCATTTTATAAATTTATCTTATAGATACATTTAATGCCAGAAACACAGAAAAGTTATTTCTTTTAGCATTTTTTTAAGTTTACAATAACACCACCTGGCCACCTTTATGGCTTCACCTGTGACTCAAAGTGAATTAAATATGAAAGTCATAATATGTATTTATGTATTAGTGCGCATAGTCAAAAAAACCCTTATAACGGACGTTAACTTCATAATGATATTATTGGCGCCTTCAATTCAAATTCCGAAAAATCATTTAATTTGCACTAAAGACCATAATTAATTAATGATAAATGCCTACTAAATCTACATATTAAGCAGATTATTTGATTCACAAATAAAAAACACTATAGAATTTTTACTAAAATTCTTAGAAAAAGGGCATTCTTTAACGAAACGAATAACAAAAAAAAAATACCTCATCAAAAAACAATAAGACTCATCAAAAACAACTGATAGTACTAAATTTGGCTGAGCAGAATCTTATATACCCTTCACTAAAGCTTATTTTAATCAATAATTATTTTGAGATTTTGGTTTTTGGAAAAAAATAATTTTCATATTTGCATATGAAAATCGCATATTTGATTAAAAATTTTTTCGAATATTCTACGATGGCAATTTTTGCGGTATTGATAAAAAAGTTTGTAGGTAGAGTAATTGAAGTTTATTGAGCCAATAATAAGAGTTGTTGCCGAAAGTAATTTGTTTTTAAATAAGCTTTACGGGATTTGCTAAAATAAATTCTGTTGCATTTTAACAAATCTTAAGTCGAGATAAGATAGCAAAGAAGTTTTTAAAAAAATCTCTGTGAAATAATTATTTTTATCAAATTATGAAATAAACCAAAATTAAAGAAAAATGAATTTATAATAATTAATTAAAAACTTAAACAAAAATGATTTTTTAATGAAAATTCGTATGATTTACAACCTTTTTTTAACTTTTTTAATTTGACTTAAGATGTTTTGTCAAAATGCCACAGAAATGTTGAAAATGTTGAATAAATCAAACAATCGATTCTTTATTTATTTATTGATTAATAATGATGTGCTAAATTCCCAATTTTAATTCTTTGATAAATACACTAAAGGCCATGTCAGATAAAACTTTTGCTTCGCGTTGCGTTAGAGATTCGCTTGGACATCCGAGATGAAATATTCATACTTATACGAAACATGTCACATAAAGTACTTTAAACGCAGAGCGGGGCGAAAAGTTAGGCAACTCTCATCTTTTTGCGCGCTTTGACAAACAATGACAATGTGTTGTCAAAGTGTTTATTGTGACATACACCTTTTGCGTTAAGCTTTTCTGTCAAAGTTAGAAACATCACGTAAAGCGATGAAGTTTTATCTGGTATGGCCTTTATGGTCGTTTTCTCATTATACGATTATCTTTTTCCCCAACGAAAAATTGCACATTAAAGATATTTGATTTTCCCAATGTGCTATCCGCCAATCATTTATTTTACTTTTATTTGTCGTACAGATAAATTCAATCAGCTGACTCCCAACTTTTACATGTATTTTGAGAGGTGTTGCCAACTGAAAACAATGTTTTTTTTGTCGGTATATTGAGAAACCCAAAATCGTTAACGGACAGTTTATCGGTCTAATAAATTCATGTTTACATTTAGTAACAGACAGTTTGTCGATACATTGAGAAATTTGCCATAAGATTTATTGTTGGTAGTTAAGCTATGCACATTTCACTGGTTGCTAAGGCCAGATCATCAGGAAACCTTTTCCAAAGACTTTGGAAGATCTAAAGGTATTGTACAAATAAAACTAAAGCGAATGGGAATTACAAACACTGAACTCTTATTTGCATCAAGGCAAAAAATGCACTAAACCAAAAATTGCTTTAAAAAAACTACTTAAAATGCTTAAAAAAACAACTAATTAGTCGATTTTATTGAAGTGAAATTATTTCCCACTTAACTTGGATAGTTTTCTACAAAAAAAAGGCATGGTCCATCATTCTCCAATTGGTCCACAATGGTCAAAAACACTCAAAATACCATACAACCAAAAAATGCATTTAAAAATCTACTGAAAGTGCTTTAAAAAACTACCAATTGGTCGATTTCATTTAAATAAAATTATTTACCACTTTAAGGAAATAGTTGTCTTTAAAAAAAGGAACGGTCCTTCAGTTTGCCCTTTGTTTACAAATTCCTTAGTTCTTATGTTATCCAGACTTTTCTTGTATTCATTCAGTTTGTATGTTATCCACACTTTTCTTATATTCCCAGTTTTGTTTTCAAAAATTGACAAGAGCTATAAAAATACTGTCTTTATTTCGATTCAAATATTTTTTTATTGAGTGTGAGGAAATATTTAATTATTTCATTATTAAATGTTTTATTGAGTGCTATTTTGCAAAATAAAAATAAAAAGTTTGTTGACCTACAATTTTTTTTTAACAAACTGTGTTGTCAAAAATTTTCTTGAGATATTATTTCTGTGAACCAATACAATGACAAACTGATATAACCTATAACCTCCAGTGCAGGGCATAACAACAATTTACGAACAAAAACAAAAAAAGAAGAAAAAATTAAACATTCCAATCAAGGATGGCGTCTCTAAAAGAATGCGTTTGACGTCAATATTTCTGATATTGATTATGATTTTTTTCTTCTTCTTCTTAAACTTAATTCCAATTTATACCTAATATATGCACTAAATAGATATGTAGCTAAAACTCTTAGAAGAGCATACAAGACTCTGTGCGTGTGAAGGGGTGACAAAAATTTGTTGCTGAAATTAGTGAAATTAAACAGTAGACTTTTTTTTATCTGAAATCATAAAACTGACAGCAGACTGGAGCCAATTATTTTTTTCTTTTATTTTTTTTTTTTGGGTTTAAAGCATTCTTTCGGAGCTTGTAATTCGAACATTCATAACGAATTGAAATAATTTGCATAATATTAATTTTAAGCAAAAAACAAATAAATAAATTATTATTTTTTTTAAGAAATAGGTAGTCTCTTCGAGAAAAAAATATGATTAAGAAAACTTAATAATAAAACGTAAACATTTAATACGAATTTAGAGCGTGAATAAACACGTTGTGGATTTTTTTTTTTGATACGGAAAATATTTAAAATGTGGCGTTGAAATCGAATTAATTTTTTCAATTTTCAATTGAATTTTTAAATTTTCTAATCAATTTTTTGGTTTTTATAGAAAATTTTTCAAGAAAAATAGTTTTTTTATTAAAAAACAAGTTAAAATGTGATAGCAAAAAAGTATATTGTATTAAATGCGTGGATACAAACGGAACTGATAATTTTAACATAAATAAAAAAAAAAAAATTTTATTTTTACTTTAAGAAAATTTTTAAAAAATACAGTTGGTTAAAAATTTATGTTTGACTGTTGGCTAGTTGGCACCGCAGTGGTGCAAGGGGTAGAACCGCTAAGAATTCTGATGATGAGAATGTGGTTATTCTCGAACCGTAAATTCAACCCGAGTTTGATACCCAGCTCAGCCAAGAATAAAAATTATCAATAAATTTTAATTAATTTCATGTTGTAAAATTCCTTCTTTAAGTAAAATAATTTATTGAAAATTAAATTTGATGAACTCAAGCCTTACTAAATATCAAAAAATTGGAAAACCCAGCTAGGCTTCTAATTAATAGGGGCGACTCCTAGGCATTTATGGGACTTTTTCTTTAATATATTTCTAGTCTGCATTGAACATTTTGTTTGTGAGCTCCCTTAAGGAATGGAGATAGCTGGTAGGTATTTAAGAAATAAATGATTTAGATAAAAAAAAACGTGCGGTTGGTCATACATTTGACCCTTCCAGGGGCATCATAGGCGTCCAAATTTAAGAATTTTATTAAACCGCCATGGACGCCCTTTAAGCGGTGGAGATATATTTTTAGTTTTTTTTAGTAAAATAACTCCTCCATTTTCGAAATAACGATATATCTCGAAAACAAAAGCTAACCTAAAAAACCATTGGATTCAGCGTACCCGAATTATGTATGTTAAAACGCCATGTGCCCGGCTTGTCTATTTTTTCAACTAGCACAGTGATATTGATCTTTGATAAAAAAAATTATTTAATCACTAAGAAGGAAAGAAGTTATTATCACATTTTTGGGGAAAAAAACTTTCAGTTCCATTTACTTTACAATTCAGTTCATATAAACATTTAGTTCAGATAAAATAAAATAATTGTTTAAATTAAAAACCGCCGCTTCACAAAACATCATCATACATAACGCTGATGCATTTTGACATCAGTACTATCACAAGTGTCTTCGTTTTTGACTCCATAACAATTAGCTTAAACAAGAAGGACAAACTGTCATAAAATTAAGTCATTAGGATTGACTTAAGTCAAAGTGAGAGAATCGTATCATTTACTTCCACGTTACACATGTTTGTTTCACTTTGCAGGGCTGTGGAGTCGGAGTTGAAGATTCGGAGTTGATGTTTTTGTGCCGGAGTCGGAGTCGGAGTCGTAGTACCCACAAAAACTCGCCACTCCGACTCCAAAGTTTTTCGGCATAAAAAATTTAAAAAAAATTTCCAAAATAAAAATTATCTTCTTAAAACACATTTAAAATTTAAATAAATGGTTTATGAATACTTCTGTTATGTGCTGTTTCCAAATAACAGGCGATGGACTGAGTGCTTTTCATATACAGGGTTGTGCTGGAAATCGCAAACGTAAAACGCAAGAATTTTAAAAGTCGTTTTTAAATAAGATTTTTGTAATAAAAAAATTTTATGACAAGTATTTAACAAATATTTTCCTATTAAACAGGATTTTAAACCAAAAATTATAAGAATTAGGTTTAAAGTTTATTAAAAACAACATCCAAATTCTTGCGTTTGCGATTTCCAGCACACCCCTGATAAATTTTGCTACATAATCAATCGCCTGTCATTTGGAAACAGCACATTAATGTTTGAGTACGGTAATTGCTTCTCAAAAACTATAATTTTTAGAAGGCCGTACGGTAATGAAAAAATAAAAGTTAACATCACTGAGTCTCATATACATATAGCATCAAGATTATAGTAGGAGTCGGAGTAGGAGTCGCACTTAAAAAATTTCAGAATTTGGAGTCGGAGTTAGTACTTTTTTCGGACGACACTAGAGCCCTGCCCTTTTATTTGCAGAATAACTCTAATTTTTAAGATATCAGCAGCATGTCCGGTATGCTTTTCTTAATCATTCTACTTTAAAAATTTGATTTATTTTACTAAATAATTCAAAGAAATACAATATTGGAATGTTTGCTTATAATTTTACTTTTTAAACATAAAAATAATGTTAATATGTAATACACAAAATGTGGCATCGAATTGATGTCTATGTAGTCATAGCATAGATGACTCATAAAATATGACAAAATTTTAAGATGACGTTCTTCATTGGATTGATGTCACTTTTTGCCTTATTGATGCCATTTTTAATAACATCGGTGTCATAATTCAGATGTTAGGGCAGCATCAATATGAAGATGCATTTTTCTATGAGTGTAGTACAGAGATGGTTTTGTATTAACTTAAATGTAATTCAGGTTTAGTTGATTTCAGATTAAGTTTAGTTTGAGCTGGGTTCTAACTTACCACAAGTTTGGTTCTAGTTCATTTATAGTTTAGTTAGAGATGATTTCTAGTTTTTCTTATTGTTCAGTTCTTGGTCCGTTCTATTTTAATTCTAGCTAAATTCCGATTAAATTCTAGTTCGAGTTCAGTTCTATTTAAGTTCTTTTTCGAGTTCAGTTCTAGTTCGGTTCTAGTTCAATTCTAGTTCTGTTATAGTTTAATTCTTGTTCAGTTCTAGTTCGGTTCTAGTTCGGTTCTAGTTCAGTTCTAGTTCAGTTCAGTGTTAGTTCAGTACTAGTTCAGTCCTAGTTCAGTTCTAGTTCAGTTATAGTTTAGTTCTCGTTCAGTTCTAGTTCAGTTATAGTTCTTTTCTAATTCAGTTCAGTTCTAGTTCAGTTTTATTTCAGTTCTAGTGCAGTTTTAGCACAGTTCTAGCTTAGTTCAGAATTAAGTTGATTTATTTCTACTTTAAAATAGTTTCTTTGCAAAATGTCCGTATTTGGTCCGAAATAAAAATTAAGATATTTTTTTTGTTAAATATTAAATAAACATTTCATCTGATTTACATTTTTTAATGACATTTTGGAATTTGTTGTCACAAACGGAAACAAACAAATTATCACCGTGACTATACTGAAAGTTTTTAATTTCATCACTAAATGAAACAAGGCTACACAGAAAAAATACCTCAAGAAAATTTTTAACAACACCGTTTGCTTAAAATAAAATTGTAATTCAACAAACTTTTTATTTGATTCAAAGAAAATATTTATCAAAATTAATCTTTGCAAAATAGCACTCAATTAAGCATATTTAAAAATGAAATAATTCAATATTTCTACATATTCAATAAAAAAAAAGTATTTTAAGCAAAGTAAAGACAGCATTTATACTACTTTTGTCCGTTTTTTAATATTTTTGTCCATTAATTCAAAAATTTTAGATAACAACTTTATTTTATTGACTCAGTAAACTTGTTTGTTGGCTGAAAATTCAATAACTTTATCTACAAAATTTTTTGTCAATATGTATAACACCAATCGTCATCGCAGAAAATTGATTAATTTTTTAATCGAACATGCAATTTTCGTATTCAGATATGAAATTTTTTTCCTGTGTAGAGGTAACTTTTTTGCAAAAAAGTTTCTTTGTCTTTATTTTAACAATTATCAATGACTCAGCACTCGTTTATGCAAATTATGAACCTAATTAGTCAAGGGTCAAAGAGCAACAAGAGGCAAAAATCTACTCCGCGACTACCGCTTTAAAAAAAAACAAATACTTTTAAAAATTCAAATATGTAAATACGAAACAAGTTTAATCGCCGCCTTAAATTGTCATCAGTACGAGAATTAAATGTTAACAAAAGATCATTCATAAAATTCATAAAAAAAGACACAAATGCAAATTAATTAATAGAAAAAATTTTAAAAAAATTTGAAATGAAACAATAAATTTTAAAATGGGCCATAACAAAATACGTGCATGCATTTTAAACGTCATGAAGCGCAATTTGTGTTAATATATGCAGGAGTGTAATATCATTAAAATAATTAAGATGCTTAACATGACAATTAAAAGTTAAACAAGTCCCAACAACCTTGACAATGTCAAAGAACTCAACTCTAGTATGAAAGGAAATATGAAAGACAACATAATAAAGTTTGGGAAAAAGAATGCTGTACTATTGGTAAATACCAGGTAAACCAGAAATATGCACTAAAAATGCGTTTTATGCGCTTTAAATATGCAGTAAAAACTGGAAAATATGCCATGAAAATGTTAAAAATATGCCCTAAAAATTAAAAATTGCTCATTTGAAGACACAATTTTCAACAATTTAATAACAAAATTTAAAACAAAACGTAAAAATATTATCGCTTAAGCCCATATTAGGTTAAAATTCATATGAGAGATGTTTTCGCCGAATATTTATCTAGATAATAACATCCATATGGGTTTTTGTCTTAAAGGGATTTTAGGTATGGTCGCTAAATTGTTAACAATTGTTAACATTTAAAAGGAAGTTAAAGCTATTTACGCATGGGAGCTTTAGTCAAATGGGAACCGATTCGAAAATAATTTAATTTGCAGTGAAATATTTTTGGGGCGAATTTAATTTAAATAACATCAAAATTAGACAGCTTGCTAACACAAAGACTTTAATTTGGATGTGAAATTATAGACCGATTCTCACCATTTGCATAGACTTGGTCCATATTTGATCAAATTATCTACAAAATTGGAACTTGTACTTTGCGCACAAGGCTAACGTGGCCAGACAACCAGACAGACGGACGGATGGATATCGTTAGATCACTTTAAAAGTGATTCTAATGACTAAAAAAATCAGTGAACGTTAAAACGCTGGTTATACGTAGTTTAAACTCAACAGAAGTAAATCAGTATCGCATGTATTATATCGTTAGCTAAAATGCAAAAAGGCGTAACTAACAAAAATATAATTTTACAGGAGAAGCAAAAACTTTGTTTAATGAAAACTAGAAAGATGTCAGAAAAACAAGCATTAATAACTCATCCATGGAATTTTTGTAAACAATTTTCAAAGAAAAGTATTTCAATATATTTTGTTAGAAAAAAATGTGTAATAACGTCGTTTTGCATTTTTTAAATAAACACACCCGAAGTTACGTCCTTCAGTTTTTTGTCAATAAGAGCGTCATTTTTGGGCGCAGAAGTTTAAACGTTTGTCAAGACATGTAGTTTAATGGCATTCATAAAATCAAAAACTCTATTTTGCATTTTTTGTTAGTTACGCCTTTTTGCATTTTAGTTAACGATATGTAGCTTAAAAAATAACATGTGGCAGTACTACGATGAATGTTGTCAAATTCCTATGATTTGAAATGGTAGTTTAAACGTTTAAACGCCCAATTTTTTGCGTTTAAAGATGGTTTATATGTTCACGGATTTAAAGATTTGTTGGTTTAAACACATTTTAAACCAAAAAGAGAGTTCAACTAGATTGGATTTATTAGCCCTAAGTCGATCGGTATACTAAAAGATTGGTCTAGTTACACATCGCATAACATTATTCCTTAGTAACCACCTGCTTTCTCTTACGATTTTAGAATAAAAATTAAATGTAAATGTCGAAATTGAAGTAACAGATTTTCAATAAAGTCTTGTAGGCATCTAAAAAAATTTAATATGTATCAAAATATGCCTCATTAATGCAAAATATGCGTAAAAAATGCTACAAAAAGGCTCTTTTAACCAAATTATGCAAAAAAAATACTGCAAACGATATAATATGCACTAACAAAACGATGCCAAAACTCATAAAAAGCTCTAAAACGGATAAATATATTGTTGCTGCCTTTTTTGGTTTCCCTGGTAAATACTTATGATGCATCGAAGTATTAAATAAAAGACGCATATTTGTCTATTTGTGATTGAAGAAGCTCCAAATTCTTATAAATTGGCTCATTCGTCTTCAAAAACAGAATATAGTTCTGCTTGTAATTCCTCACTGGACCCATAAAAAGAATTTAAAAAAAAGCATGCCGAAACTAAAAATTTATATTTGGGGATTTATGGGGATTTCTTAATATTTAAAAAAAAAAAAATGTTTAATTTGGCCAGAAAAAAACAAAACAAATTTTAACTTTTTAGGGGTTTGTTTTTTAATTTGGAAATTTTTGGGAATTTTATTTTTATTTTATGGGGACAAGGAAAAAAGTACCTGGCAGCCCTGAACGAGGGCGCCAATGATTTTTAAAATAATAAAGTCTTCACTTTGAAAATATTTCACACCATTTAATTAAAAGGTTCCTGTTAACAAATTATCTTTAAATATTATTTTTAAAAATATGGTGTGTTAATGTTATTATAAACCATAATAAATATTTAATTTATGGAATTTTATTGCCAGAAAAATACAAAAAACCGGACAACTGGAAGGAATATTTTCAAAACTATTTCACACATTTTATACATGGCGCTTTTTAAATTCTTTTAAAAGAAACCTTTTAATTAATAATTTTTCATATTAAACAGATAAATCGAAAAGAAACCGAGTGACGTTAAATGGCAAAATTTTTAAACTAAAAAAAAGAGTAATAAATTCAAATAAAAAACTTGCTTAATCAATTAATTTTTGATTGTTTTAAGTTTTTTGCTTAGCATTTTTATTGGAATTTCAAGAAATATTAACTTTTTATCAGATTCCTAAATCACAAAAGAAAATATGTTCTTAAGCATGCAAGTGATATCAAGCAGTGGTGATCGAATTCGAATACTTAATCGGCTCGAAAGCAATTTTATTTCTTATTCTTTTAGTCGATCGAAATTTTTTGTTCAGTGTTGTAAAAACTCTAATTAATGCTTTACAACACTAAAAAAATAATTAAGATTTGTTCAGTATCGAATGAAGGAATTAGAAACAAAATTGCATTCGAATGAAAAAAGTATTCGATCACGCCTGCCACAATTAGTTCCAGATTAAATGGTCCTTCTGAATTTAGCTCATATTAACCGATCTGTGGAAGACTTAAGATCGACTGAGAAGTTTTTAAACTAAATCTGAAACAAATTAAATGCAAGTGAATTAAAGCAAAGTAAAATGAATAGAACTAAACTAAAACTTAGTTTAACCGAAAACTATTTTACAACAAATACTTTAAATTTAGCTTATTTTCTTTAATTATCAAGGCTGTTCTTAAAAAATGTTCTGCGCACAAAAAATATTGAAAACACGCGATTTTAACCCGGACAGCTAAATGGCTGACGATTTTGAATCATTTGCCTGTTTTTTTTTCGCTGACATTTCATAATGATCAATGTCATTATGTCCATGGACATAATGACACTTTTTGGTTTTATTTCGCTTTTCAAGTACCACCTTTTAAAGAACAACAAAACATAACGTTATATTTTTAAACACTTTTCCTTTTGATTTAATATTAAAATTTATATGTTAAATGTAAAAAAGGTGGAGCAAATTTTGAAATGTTTGCGTAGCATTTGTAAAACAAGCCCCGGTTTCACAAGGCAAATAACAAATCTTTGAACATCTGTAGTATGTCTAAAGTTTCAATGACTATCTTTAACATCATCTGTGTACTTATGTAAATGTTTTACCAAAGCTTTAGTTAGCGAAGCTGGAGTTTTTTGTACCTAAGAGTAGATTTGTTATTTTGATAAATCTTTCGTCCCAGACCAGGGCAATAATGAAACCAATAACTAATTGATTATAACACACCAAAAAGTGTTATAGCGTCCTTTGAGATTGTGACACTTTTTTGTGACATAACGTCCATTGACATTGAAAATTTTGTATGGGAGCCCCCTTTAGGAATGGAGATAGCGGGAAGGTATGTTAGAAATAAATGATGCAGATGAAAAATAAAGTGCGGTTGGTCCTACATTTGACCCGTCTAGGAGAATCCTACGCACTTAAGGGGCCAAATTTAAGAATTTTAACCATATAAATATGGCGGTTTTAGTGGAGTTCTTAAATTTGGCTTCTGCAGCGCGTAAGAAGCGCCGACACGGGTCAAATGTATGACCGACCTAACTTTATTTTTCATCCTCATTATTTATTTCTAACATGCTTACCCTCTATCTTCATTTCTTAAGGGGTCTCATACAAAAATTTCAAATATGACCGACCTCCATTTGTTCTAAATATTTTCTCAAAACATACTTGCCCTTTATTACCACCCGTTAGGGGAGATCCCATACAAATATCGCGTTTTATGAAATTCTTAAGTCTAATTCAAATTTTTCTTTTTTTGTGAATAAAATCAAAAGTTGTAGACAGATTTCAATTGTTTATGGCTTGTTTTGTTTGGAACTTTTTTTTCTATGCGTGTAGAAAAAAAAAATTATATCGAAAGAAATGTTCAGTATCAGATAAAACGAAATATTTTTATGAACCTTTAAAACAGTAGCCATGTTTTGTAACTTTAGTGAGAACTTTTCGCATCGAAAATATTGGAAACATAATATTCCATCGTTTATTGAAAAGTGAGAAAAAAAGTGTGTGGAAAACTATCAAAATAGATTACGTCGTTACGTTACAAATGTCATAACATTGCACTCGAAGCCGTTGTGACATTTCAGACGCCAGTCGCACATATCGTCTACACCAGAGATAAATCTTGCGACATATATTGCAGTAAATGGCAAAATTATGTTATCTTTAATGTAGACAGCACTTTTTTGTACACATTTATTTCCGTTAATTTTTGTGGCAATAATTGTTAATAAATTGAAAAAAGAAGCAAAAAGAAAAAAATAGATTCAAATTATGTGGGAAAGAAATTAAGATTGTGAAATGGCAGCAAATTATAATTGAAGAAAAAGAATTAAATAATAAAAAATAAACACTAAAATATTTTTTTTGTAAACAGCAAAATAAAATTGCAAAAATTATGTTTGCTAATATAAATTTGTTCTATTCAATCTTTACAATTTAAATTTATATTAATTTTTAAAAGCTAAGATTATTTTTTATTTATATTAAATAATAAAATTTATTTTATGTTAACAAAAAAAAAATATATATAAATACATATGTGACCTTCTGCGAGAAAAGGGACCTAGTGTGTGAAAATGAAGATTTGAGAAAATCCCATTTCATCTTATTCTACACCCTTTTAGGTGCCTGAATCCACTCTTAAGTCCAAACCCGTTTTTTGACACGCGGGACCCAGCGTGACATATATTTTTTAAAATTTAAGATTAAAGAAATTTGTTATACATTTAAATAATAAAGTCGAATAAGAAAGAAGTTATATTAATAAAATAATTTTTGCAATATGGAGTTAGTTTTTACACTGCATCCAGGGCTGCCAGTTAATTTGTGAGGAAATCGTAAATTTCCTAAAAAAAATTGAAAAATCGTCTTTCACGTTTCGAAAAATCGTCACACATTAATATGGCAAATTTCCACTTGGAAGCACTACTTTTTTCTCTCTGCTTAAAAACAATTTGATAACTGATTGCGTAATAAACAAATTTAATTTCTATGTTCGGTAATATTTCGGGAATGATCGTAAACACATTATAAAAATATTGCATTACAACCTGCTTCGATGTAAGGGAATAAAAGAAGCATATAAAACATTGTTCGTGAATTTTTTCTTTAAAAAGATTTTAAATATTCACTTACAACCAGGGCTGCCAGGTACTTTTTTCCTTTCCCCAAAAAATTAAAAAAAATCCCCAAACTAAAAATCAAAACCTTAAAAAGTCAATATTTTCTTTTGTTTTTTTTCTGGCCAAATTTTGAATCTTGTTAATAAAAAATTTTAATTTTTTTTAAAAAAGTAAGAAAAATTTTAATAGGAAATCCCCAAAAATCCACAAATAAAAATTTTTAGTATAAAAATTATTTTATTTTGTTTGTATCGACTGGTTTCGGCATGTTTTTTAAAATCCTGTGTATGAGATTCCAGTGAGGAATTACAAGCAGAGCAATATGCTGTTTTTGTAGACATATGGGCCTTTTGCGTTTCAGGTAACGATTTACATACTTATTTTTAGGAATGACATAGTTGCTTAAAAATTGTCTTTAAAAAATCCAAAATTGTATGTGTTTTCATCGGTTTTAGATTCTTTTTTAAGTTCTTAATTTTTAAAACATTAACTTAAGAATAATAACATAAGTTTAGTAAGTACCTTTTACACACTTAACAAAAAGGTTAATCCTAATTAAGACCCTTTACCCTGAATTAGTTGTTGGTAAGAGTAAGGTAAAAGTTTTGCTACTTCTTTTCATATTTTATGTACGAAACAAAGAAAAATAAGCGTAAATAATAAAAGCAGGGAACATTTTATTTAAAATGTATACAGTCCCCAAAAAATCCCCGAACTTTTTTTTAAATCCCCAATCCCCAAATGTCTTTCTTTGTCCTTTTTGCTCGCATGAAATCGTTAACTTTAGGGACAAATCCCCAAGTCTGGCAGCCTTGCTTACAACCTACTTACTTAAAAGGGATAATGCCAAGTTATTCAATCATTAAAAATTCACTTAAATGGTATTCGCTTCTATGCTGCTTCTTAGTAGTGTGTAATAGCCAGAGCATATATCAGCGCTCATGTAGTTTTCGTGCCTTCAGAAACATACAATTTTTTAAATGGAACAAGACTCATGTAGATAATATCTTACAACTCGTGAAAAAATGATTTATAAAGAGTTGTAAAAGATTCATTCGATTGGAGAAACCTATTTTAACAGCTCGTTTAATAATGGCAATTTAGCTGTTTTTTTTTTATCAATCTACCGTGTTTGTCTCTATTTTTATTTATAATTTGTGGGTTTTATCAAACAATAAAGCTATCACTACTGTTAGTGTAGCAACATTGATGCTCTTGCTTAGGTATGGCATATCAGCGTTAAAGCTAATCCAAAGAAAACGTTCCGCCTTCCGCTCTTGTTAAGGTACGTCTGTTAAAACGATCGTGTCAGAATATTTTATGTTTTATTCCGACTTTGGAGACTGAAAAAATCGTCACTTTTAAGAAAAAAATCAGCAAATGGCAGCCCGGACTGCAACTTCTTCCTTGATTTTTTTTCAAATTATGAGTTAACATAAGCTGAGTATTAAGAAATATTGCTCTGTTTTTCTGCCGACGTTATTGCAAAATTGCTGAGATATTTTATTTGGAGTAGACCTAGGGTAACGGTTACCAAACTTTACAAATATTGAAAAGTCACAGACTCATTTTTTCTGTAAATTGGCGAGTCATTTCCTTACGTGGCAGCTAATACTCGCAAAAAATGTTACAGGCACAGTTAATTGAGAACAACAGTTATTTGTTTCAATACATGGCATTTTTGTTTCATTTCTCACATATCAATCGAAAATGTGCAATCGAGCATGTGCACAGAATAGTTTTGAAAATTTGTTCGATTTCAATTTAACTCGTATTCGTTTTTCAGAACATGGAATATTAACAAAGCACAAACTGTAAAAGACAGCTGTTTTCTCGTGTTTTCAAAAAAATTTAAGCCATGCCGTACCCCGTAAAATCGCGTGATTAGCAGAACAGCATTGAATCGTCTACATGTTTTTAAAACCACGCGGTTTGTATAACAGACCTGAATACATACTTATGTATGTATAAACACACATTTTATTAAATTCTTTAAAGATCATATATTCAAAATATTATTGATTCAAATTTCTTTTAAATGCATGTTATTTCTTAATTTTTGTCCCACACTGTAGTCCAAAATATCAGTTTAAAGTTTTAAACGCTACTTTAGAACCTTCAGTCGATTAAGTAAAAATTCATGTTAATACATTTTCGAACAAAACCAGTTTGATGTTATCCAGCTACCGCAAATACATGGGATACACTGAAGTACAAGCAAAATTATGCAAAACAAAAAAAAACCACAAGATTTAATTTTTTATGCAAATGTGGGAAAGAACAAAACTTTTTGGCAATTGAAAAAAATTTTAAAAAAAAGACATTGTTTTGGAACTTTTTGGTGGCCCAAAATTACCGAAGGGGTTTGAATTGCTTATAACTTTTTTATTATAAGTTTTTTCTTCTTTTCTTTTCAGTATTTTGTAAACAAGACTTGGGACGTGCCTAAATTGTTGAGCTTTATTTATCAAATCAACAATTCATTGTTTTGACTCAGCGTGCATATCGTCGTTATTTTAATGTGCGGGTTGGACCCTCAGAGTCAACAATATTTTAACCGCCCCAGACTGTTTTCTTTGGGGTTATTTGAAAGGAAAAGTCTACATTAATAAGCCTAGAACCATCCAGCAATTATAAAGCAATATACGCGACGAAATAAACAACAAAACAGCTGAGGTTTTGCGAGGTATTATTTTTCATAACTTAACCTAAAATACTCCCCATTTATATAGTGTATTAAAAAATACTAATATTTATTTCTTAAATAAAATGTTATAACGAATTCAAACCCCTTCGTTGAATTTCGGCCACCCTGTATTTACTGCCTTTTTTTATAAAACTAAAACAAGTGAGTGAGAAATTAAATTGAAAACAAAAACAAATTTTCGTTTTTATTGTTGTTGTCAATATTATTTCTCACTCACTCACTCACTCACTAACTTTTTTTAATTTTCTAAAAACATACTGTTATGCGCCCCACACACGTTTCAATTCAATTGTCAACTGAGTCTTTCAACTGAATTGATGCTTGGCCACACACTTCATCAACTGAATTGAAAGATTTTAAATCAATTTTAAAATTTAATTTAATAAAAGACAGTTTTTTTGATACTTAACTTTTTTTTGCAAAAGAAAACTACAAACATTAATTTTGACAGCTGATCAAGAGACTCGAGCACACACAGTACAATCGAATTGAAAGACTTAGTAGTCAAACCAACTCGACAACCGTCAAGCTAATCAATTGACAAAGCCATACACGCTTTGGTTTGAACAACAACCGACTCAGTTGACAATTGAATCGTGTATGGGCTGCTTTAGTGGAAAAATAAAATACTTATTCCAGAGGGCCCATTTTCACGACTTACCGCTAAATGTAGGATGGTCAGATTCATATTTATATAGACACTTAAGCTATGTATCTTTTTAAAAAATAGGAGCAAGATAGGGGCAATTTCTGCCTCTCCGAAACTATTAAATAGTTTTTAATGAAATTTAAAATATATAAAGATCTTCATTTATTTGGACACAGTAGCTATGTATTCTTTTCAAACTATGACCACGAGGGGCAAATTACATGTACGTTTTTGATCGAATACTAAAAAAAATTGTTAAACAGCAATCAAGGCGAAGGTGTTGTAACTACAACAATCCAAAAACAACAGAAACAACATAGGGGGTTTTGCATTGCATTGTTAGTGTTTACGGCTCGAAATGTCAACCATTCTTAGCAACACCCTAACAAATCAAAACAAAAAGGCTCAAACCCTCAAAATCATAAGACGTTTCGACACCACCTGTAGTTAATTTGCCTTCACAGCAATTGTAAAGCCTATAGTACACGTAATGTAAAAAGTCCCAAGCGCATGTAGTTCTGACGTAATTTTGTCGTCATCACACAACACGAACTTGCTATTGTGGCTTTGTAGTGACGTCAAAATTACGTCAGAACCACATGCGTATGTGGCTTTTTACATTCCGTGTACTATAGGCTTAACACACAGGCACAATAAAATGTAACCTGAAAAGTTGACAAGTCAGATGTAAAAAACATGTCGTGTACATGTATCTTATAGCGTTTGCTTATAAATACATATGTATTCAGTGGCTGTTTCACTCTTTCTTATTAGCACAGCATACAAATCAATACTTACAGGCATAAATAAAAACCCATATATTCCGTCTCGTGTCACTTATCTTTGCTAAGTGCGATATTTTTATTACTGCCCGTCTATACCAGAGATAATTATTGCGACAAATATTGCAGTAAATGTCAAAATTATGTTATCTTTAATGTAGACAGCAATAAATATTTATTGCCGGCAATTTATGTTGCAATAATTGTTAGTCCATTTTCAATGACAATTACTGCTTGCATAAAACGTCAAATTTGGTTGTCAAATGAACAAAAGAAAGCAAAAAATTAAAAAATAGAAGCAAATTCGGCCATAATTTTTTTTTAATATGAAACAAATATTGTGGATCGATTCGAAGACGGACCAACCTCCGGTTCATATGTTATGTTCCACGTGAACGGTCGAAATATTCGAAACCCGGGCTTGAAAATGTCGAATTATCGACCAGCCTATTTTTTTTATTTGATAATTGGAAAAAATTAAATTTTTATTTATTTGTTTTGCATATGTGTTAGTATCAAATTTGAACGCTTATAACTCTGAAAATATTGAACAGATTTTAATAAAATATATATTGTGCACTTCTGGCAATAAATACCTTTCAAATGGTGTATTTTTATTCTATTCGCTGGGCAAACAGAGGAGAAAAGTGTTCTTAACTGTTTTGCCTTAGCCGATTTATATATAGATTTGTTTAATTTTGAGTTTTTAACAAAACAAAAATTAATAAAATTACTGTTTTATATAATAAAAAGACTAGGCTTAAACAAATTAATATATGTACCTATGTACATTTAAATAATAAAGTCGAATAAGAAAGAATTTATATTAATAAAAATATTTGTCCAAGATAGCGCTAGTTTTTACACTGCACCTTCTTCCTTGATTTTTTTCAAATTATGAGTTAACATAAATATGTTTTCCCATGCCTTTAACATAAGCTGAGCAATAAGAAATATTGCTCTGTTATTCTGCCGACGTTATTGCCAACTTGCTAAGATATTTATTATAGCCTGTAGTTCATTCAAGACAAGAAAATATCATCGGACAATTAATTAAGAAGACATGGGTAGAGGAAGCTTTTACCCGTTTTGCCCTATTTTACGCCCTAAATGTTGGGCTTTATAAAAAATGTATATCTAAAAGTTCCTTTAGTATTACAGTGTCTACATGCGAAATTTCAAGAAAATCGATATATCAGTTGGTATATTTCAAATATGTGTGGAACAAAATATCGGCCAAATGGCGGCACACCTCTATCCAATGGTCCAAATTTTCGATGACGCTGAGACATAATCGATTTTCGATGCCGTTAATGTGCCGACTTATCTCATCCTTTAGCTCTTGAATTGTTGCTGGCATGTCGACGTACACCTTTTCTTTCAAATGAACCCAAAGAAAGAAGGCCAACGGTGTTAAATCACATGCTCTGGGCGGCCAATTGACATCGGCACCACGTGAGATAACACGGCCATTGAATTTGTCGCGCAAAAAGCAATTGTTTCGTAAGCTGTGTGATAAGGGGCACCGTCCTGTTGAAACCACATCCATATCTTCCAATTTGGGCCAAAAACAGCTCGTTGTGATCTCACGTTTGCGAACACCATTCACAGTTACTGCATCATTTAAAAAAAAAATACGGCCCGATGATGGCGCTAGCCCATAAACCGCACCAAACAGTCACTCTTTGAGGGTGCATTGGTTTTTTGAAATTACTCTTGGATTATCATTCGCCCAAATGCGGCGATTCTACTTATTGACGAATCCACTGAGGTAAAATATGCCTCACCACTGAAGATGATTTTCTTCGAAATGCATTTAGATTTGAAGGCCCATTTTCATAATAGCCTGAATAACTTTAACGCTTTGCTCGATTGTGTATCTTTTCATGTTTCAAATTGATTTAGTCTGAAATATAGAAATGTCAAATCAAGAAAACTTGACGTTTGGGTGTGATTCACATTGAACATCGGCCTTTAAAATCCTTTATACAGGATATATTTGGTATTTTTTTTTTGACTTATACCAAACGCTTTTTCAAAAAATTCAAGCACTTTGGGGGCTGCTATTTCGGAAACTTGAACTAAGTTTTCAAAACCCTTTGGCAGATTAATTTGCAGATTTAATTTCGCGTTGCAAGTATTGAGACTGGCGGCGATGACCCGAATTTTGTTGCACTGTGTTATTTATTCAATTTTTAAAAGTTGGTTTTATAGTATTTAATTTTTTTTATTGCTTTTAGTTTGTTAAAATAAAGTTATACAAATATTTGGTTTATAGCACAAGAAAAAAAATCAATTGACAAGTTTGTAGACTTAAGTGCACTATAAAAAACAGGATTATCCTAAAAAATATGTTTAATAAGTAATAAAAAAAAGAACTTAAATTAAAATCGAAAAAATAAGCAAACAATTTTTCTGTTGATGAAAAAGTGACGCGCTTTTATAATTCGATACATGTGCCGCTATTAAATAATTAATGACTTTTATATATATTTTTATATGTTTTAATAATGAATAATTGATAAGATTTAAAAAGGTAGTAAGTTATGAAATGTTATATGAGAAAGGATTCAAACACTATGTTGAAAACTGGATTGGGTTCGGTAAAAGTAATAAAAGCCTTATTAAAATTTTAGTTTTATGAAACACGTGCATATGAATTGGCTGATGATATGAATTTTGATTTGAGAGATACTGATTTAGAGTTACATACATTAAGGCCTGGAACAGAATTAAGAAGTTGTAGTAGTAGCTGAAGCAGAAAAATGCTCTGTTGCGCTACACAATGTTGAAAATTTTGAATTGTGCGCTTCAACTTCAACGACTACTACGACGACGAATTCTATTGACACCATTTTAAAACTGCAATTTTTAACTTTTGAAAGCTTGCAGCGTTATTCGTTACGTTGTCCTGCAGCGACTTTTCTGTTCCCCACTTAACTTTCAACGCATGTGCGTGCTCTCCAATGTAGCCGTATTCATTGTTGCTTCTAGGTTAGGTTAGGTTAGGTAAGGTTAGGTTTAATGGGTCCTTATAGCGGTCAATTTATGATACCCCTTGCCAGTGACAGGAGTCAGCCAGTATCCTCCATACTATTCCCCAGAGGTCACTGTAGCCTCGAACCACCCCGACTCCCTCCAGAACAGGGAGATCGATTTCAGTCACACATTGGACACATCGTCCAGACATGGCAATTCTGGTCTCCAAAAATGCCTAAATTGTTGCTTCTGAAAATTTATTTATTTATTAACAGTAATAATGAAAGCCTAATTTGGCAAAAATATACATTATTATTGTTAAGTTTAATCCAGAGTTAATTTATTTCGTAAGCAGGACTATATTAATCTTTTATGTATATTTATTAATTTGCAAAGGCAAAACAGTTAAGAACAGTTTCCTCCTCTCTCTCTCTCTCTCTTTGTCAACCGATTTAAACAAAAATACACTATTTGAAAGCTCTTTATTTACAGAAGTGCGCGATATATATTATTAAAATCTGAATGGGCAAATAAGGATAAAAACGGGTAAATTCGGTAACATCATGTCTCCAAAACCAGAAGAGATAAAACAAATTTTATTCTTATCGTTGTCATTAGAAAAAAAATATTAAAATCTGTATTTTGGAACTTCTTTGTCACTTTTTGTACTTTTTCGAAATTCGAACGTTTAAGGGGTGAAATCGTACTTATTTTTGGTACTGTTTTTACAAAACATTTTTCTTCATGCATTAACATACACGTATTAAATTATTGGCTCCATTCCAATTTTCAAAAAGGGGAAATGCGAGAAATTTTATTTCTTTCTTTTACTTTTTCGTGCTGCATGTGGTAATTTTTGTACCTTCTTTAATATTGAACTTAGAAACATAAAATTATTGGTGTAGGGTCCTGAATGAATGGGAACCTATAAGATGAATGTTGGTACTTATTCGTTCTACAACTGGTACCTTTTTAATTTTCGTTAATATTGGACCAAGAAATATAAAAATAATAATGCAATGTCCTGTGCGCATGAGAATCTATACGAGGAATCTTTTTGGTTTTTTTCGTTCCTTAACTGGTACTTTTTTAATTATTTTTAAGACTTAACGTCGAAACATAAAAGTTATTTTACAGAGTCTAGAGTGATTAAAAAACTATAGGAGGAGATGTTTTGGTACTTTTTGGTTTTTGAATTTGTGCTTTCTAATTATTTTCTATTATTGAATTTTCAAAACTAAATTTAACATTCACGGACTTGAGTGAAAGTTAACATATAGACCGGAGGTTGGTCCCTCGTCAAATCGATCCACTAAGATGAAAAAAAACAAATGCTCGAAACATGTAAATTTATATATACTTATGGATTTGTATTTTTTTCTTAACATTTGCATAAACTACAAACTTCAACTACAAACTAAAAAGACGACAAAATAAAATATTGCGACAAATTACTGGTGACCCATGGTATATAAGAAACGAGAATATTCATAAGGACCTCAATATTCCATTTGTTCGCGACGAAAAAAAAACCTTCTGCTCCAAATATGCACGAAAACTAGCAACTCATCCGAATCCTCTTGTACAGGATCAACTGTATTAAAATGGACATATTCGCCTCAAGAGCGTCGACACGTTGGCCCTCGCTTAACTGCATGGAAGATGAACACTTTACGACAAAAAAAATGTTCTTAAATACAATAACATTCAAAACGGCTTATCCTCGGTTAATTTTGCTGTAATGCGTAAACCTCAATTTTTATTTTTTCATGGAAGAAACCGCCGAATTTGTGGACCGATCAAAGCTGACTTACTGAACAAAAGACTACCTTTCAAACAGTACACGTATAGACACATTGACCGATTTACTCGATGTAAAAGTTCTTGCATTCAAAATCGAAGTATTGTTAAGAGGCTTAATGATAATGATATTATTTATTTATGAATAGTTTACTGTACATAAATTTAAATTTTGATGATTTAGAAAAGAAGAGAGATCGTGTACTGAATTTTTGGATTAAACCGATCTACTTAACAGTCCAGTTTCAAAATGGCGGTCGGTATAACCCAAGTTGTATTTTTATTATTTAATCTTAAATTCTTTAAGTTTTAAATTTGCCCAAGCGGGACTTTTTGCATTGTACTTATTTAAAAGCAATCGGGTTGTATTTTTGTTTGAATAAACCATTAATTGAAGTTTGGCATTAATAACTTATTAATCGAATAATTATAAATCCAGAAATTTTATAACTTACGAGATTTTTTTTCGATAATTTTAGAAAAAATTAGTACTTGAGAAAATAAATTTTTTTTTAAATCAAACTTCAATGTTGCTTCAAATTGTTGCTTACGGTCACTTAGATTTTAAAAGAGTCAATATAACATTTGATTTTTTGAAACTTTTCACGGACATTCCATCCTCTGCTATGCTTCTGCAAATAATTTCCTCTAGAGAATCGTTCGAAGTATCTTGTTTAAAATATTTATTCATTGGACCACTTGTAGCCCCTTGGATTTTGTTGGTGGAGCAGCGTTTTCAAGTACTATGTAATGGCCACTGTGCAAGGGGTCAACTAGTGAAGTTTTTGAAGAACATTTACGTTAATACATCGAGCCCTAATCGCAAAAATAACGTAAGCGCCAAAAATCAAATTTTACAGGAGAGAGTTTTTTTATTTTATTTTATATAAATTTTGTATTAAATTAGTCGCTTACCATAAAATTATTTTTGCTATAAAATCGTAACGTGGATTTAAAATCGAGCAAATTTTAAAAACGACCCAGTAATGAAAGTTCATAAAAATATTTAATTTTATGTACTTCATTCTTTAAGTTTCTATTATTTTTGCAAAACCAACACTTAAAACTACGGTCATTTTTTTCATAATTGGATTTAAATTGTCGTTCGATTTAAATTTTACTTCATATCGATTTCTAGAACATACGCGATAAATTAATATAAATCTTTAAGTTTACATACCTTTGTCATTTTTTCTTTTGAAAAATGAATTATTAAATTGTGTTGAAAAAATTTAATTTAGCTTATGCTTACTAAATATGACTATTTATTTTTAATTCCAACGGGCACATACAATTAGTTTTTATTCGAATTAAAATATTATTACAATTCGATTAATCGGTATAAATTCTTCGATTAATCCTCTAATCAAAATTAGCAATTTTAAATTATTCGAACAATAAATCGTCTAAAATTGTTCCATTAATCGAACAACAATTAACCGACTGCCTATATTTTACTTAACAAACATGTTGAAATAAATTATTCTAATTTCCGAATATTTCGAAAATATTTGTTTATTAAAAATAAAATTTGGTCTTACGTGCTTGGTAAATCGCATTCGACTTAAGCCAAGGTGAATTCATTTTTCAGGTGGCGTCTAAAGCACAGCTGTGCTACTTTTTTTCTAAATTAGAGAGAGGAATGTCAAAAGTTACTTGTGTTTTTGGGATATCGACCAACGAAAGCAACAAATAAAATACTTGTTGTATTATCAACACCACCGTTTACATGAATTCGCCTCGACTTAAATCAAATCTGTTGTCACAGAACCAGTAACTGGACTGATAAATGACTGTTATCGAGCGGAACGCGTGAGGTTTGTAGCGAGGAGAAAAGTGATTACTGCTGAGCCTTAGAGGGCTAGGATAACGAAGAGATCAGAGTAGGCTACCTATTAGGTAAAAGTTGGCAGGAAAAGTATTTATGACATTAAATTTAATTTAATTTGAGCATTTACGACTTTTACGCCCAATTTCACCAAGTTTAGTTATAATTCACTACACTCGGTATAAATTAAGTTTTTTATGATTACTTTAAGTCTTACTTAAAAATTCAAGTACGAATTACACTAAAACGTACTTAAAACAATCCTAAATGGGATAACTTTCGAAAATCAATCCCGGAATTTCTGAAAAAAAGTAAAAAATTCTTAAACCAAGAAAAAAAAGATTAAACTTTTCGTTGGTAGTGCCTTTCTGAGAGTAAAATTATAAACTGAGCGTTTTGATTTCATTCAACTTATCAAAAGTTGTTGCAGGCGCTACAAAACACCACACAAGGATTTAAAAACGATTTGCTTGTTGGGTGTAGAAACAACAAAAACAACAGAACATGACGATAACTCATTATTTTCATGTTTAAAAAGTAAAATTGAGAACTCTTGCTTCTCATTTAGTTTATATTTTCAATTATATATGTACATTAAGTTTTTAAAGTTAACACCAAGGCTTATCCAATAGGTATGCTTACCTCTACAACAAGACTAAAAACAATAGGCATTAGTTTGTGTAAAATCCTCGCCGTTGTTAAAATTTTACTACAAAATAGGCGAAACAAAAGGAAAAATCAGTTTTGTGTGTGTAGCAGAAAACCAAAAACGAAAACAAAAATATACATGTATAAGGAAAATGAAAACAACTTTTGACATCGTTGATGAATAAACCAAATAAACATCTGGCTTCTTAAGCAGACCTATTGGATGGACCTTGGTAAAAACCATATCGGGCATGATGCTGGTGTTTTATAGTTTAAATTCTGTAAGGTGTAAGCGGGTAAGTAAATCAATCATAACAAAATTATCCTTCTAATTTTACTTTTGGTTTATTTCAAGTACGAGTTCGGGATTGAATCAACTTTATAATACTTAAATCAAGCGCATTTTGAGATTTATTCAATCTTAGTTTTACTTAAATCGATCTCATTTTTGGATAATTTCAAGTACTAGTTGGGGATTAACTATGGATAAGTTAAGTATTTTGCGATTGAAAATCCGTACTTGAATCAATCTTTCTGTACTTGATTCAAGAAAATCCGTGCTCACCGTTCTATTAATACCGCTTCGGATTGATTTGAGTACGGATGGATTGATTTTTCTTTTCAGTGTATATTCATTTAAAATTTTATTAATTAAAGGAATTTATTCGAAAATTTATTAAGAAAATAAAAAAATCATTAAATACATGGGAATTACTTAATTTAAAAAATAATGAACAGATATATTAATTAAAATAAAAACCAAGCCATTAATAAACTTTTTTTAAGGCGAAATAAATAAATAATTAAAAAAAATTAGAAAGGATATAAAAAAAAGTATGTACCAATTAAAACAATTTCTCCAATAAAAAAAATTAAACAAAAGAAGGTGCTAAAACTTTCAGAATTAATTCAAAATATTGCAAAACAAAGACAAGGTGCGTAAAAAAAAAAAAAAAAAAATTGGAAATAATTAGCCTTAATTACAAAACTAAACAAATAAATAAATATGTCAGCCTCTGGCGCCAATTTGATATTGAAAATAAAAAAAAACAATAACATTTTTGAAAAAATTCCTTAAGCCTTAAAAACAATAGAAAAAAAATATTTATGTTTAAATTTTAAGAAAACCAACAACTAAATAATTAATAATATTAATACCATGATTTATGATCATAAACATCGCAATTGCATATTAAAACAGATTTAAGTAATTTATTGTTTTAAATATTGACGCAAATCTATTTTTTATATGTGGAATTCGTTTCGGTTCAATTCGCCTTTTTGGCGAAACAAATTTTGGGATTATAAAAAAAACAATTAATAATTTCATTTGATGATTGTTTTGTTGTTTCACATTGAAAACCAGTAGCATTTTATGCAATAACAACAAAATATTTTTAAAATATAAACAAAAATTCGGCCGTGTCGAATCAATTATACCCTACACCATTAATTCTAATAAAATATAAAATAAGAAAAGAAAACACAAAGGAAACAGTCAGTTCAAAATATTTTTAAATAAATATTAGAAATTAAAACAATTAAAATTTTTAAATGTTATGGCTAGATAACATTTTGAGGCGAATTCGCCCATTTTTTCCTCCAAGCATTTCTTGCATACAAAAATTGTTTTTGTGCTGAATTAAGTTGCTTTATTTCATTCCGTATGGGTATCATCATGCCAAAAGTCTTATCCAGGCGGGATTTCGTATGGGAACAAGGGGACTGATTTGGCACAACCATTTTTTACCAAAACTTACAAAAGACTGAAGTGCATGGCTGGATCTTCTTAGAATTTCATAGGAATACAGAATTTACTTTTTACTTAATAAAGTCTCCGATGATTATTTCGATGTGTTACAAGCGGAATGACAAAAATATTAATACCATTCCCCATTATTGGGTGGTATTAAATAAAAACACATTTTCTTGGACGCCTACTTAAGTTTATACTATTATTACATACCCTATAGGAAGTGTCCAATTGTGAAACAGTTCTAATTTACTATTGACTTTATCACCAGTACACTCAAGACAAAAATCCGTACTCAAATCAATCCGAAACGGTATTAATAGTACAATGAGTACAGATTTTCTTGAATTAAGTACAGAATGATTGATTCAAGTACGGATTTTCAATCGCGAAATACTTAACTTATCCATATTCAACCCCGAATTCGTACTTTAAATAATCCAAAACTGAGATCGACTTAAGTAAAACTTGATTCTTCAAGTATTATAAAGTAGCTTCAATCCCGAATTCTTAATGGTCACACTTGTCAAATATTTGACGGAAAAAACGGAACCAACAAGCAAACTAAAAATCATTTCCTTTAATTCCCATATTTATTTTGATAATAATAGCACATCTTACAAAAAACTGTTTTTTGCTATGTCTAGTAGTATAATTAGTTTATTTTGTGATATTAAGACCATGTTAAATCGCACTAATTAGTAACAAAAGTAGTGGTTACGCTTATTTTGTCAAATATTTAATAAGTGTGGCCGTAGCTTTACTTGAAATAAACAAACGTGAAATAAGAAGGAGAATTTTATTATGATTGATTTACTTACCCGTTTTACACCTTGCAGAATTTAAATTATAAAACACCAGCATCATGCCCGATACTGTTTTTACTTAAAAACTTAATGTACATATCTGTGGCGTTTTGACAAAAGATCTTAAATCAAATTTAAAAAGTTGAAAAAAATTTTGTTAATCATACGAATTTTCATTAAAATTTTGTATTATAAACGAAATTTTTCTTTAATTTTGGTTTATTTTACTTTTTAATAAAATTGATTTTTCACCGAGTTTTTTTTTTTAAACTATTTTGCTATCTTATCTCGACTTAAGATGTTTTGTTAAAATGCCACAGATATATAACTGAAAATATAAGAAAGAGTTATCAATTTTACTTTTTAAACATGAAAATAATGTGTTTTCGTCATGTTCTGTTGTTTTTGTTGTTTCTACACACAACAAGCAAATCGTTTTTATTGACGTAAATTTTCATGGTGAACAAATGCTGCTTGGCTGTGTTTATAGACCGGATAGGTACATACATATATGAAATTGGTCACACTTATTGACAAATTGGAATATATTTTTGTAGCGTACTCGGAGGTGATTTTAATTGCAATTTGCTTGAAAACGAAACTCTGAACAACATTATGTATTCTTTTAATTTATCTGCTGTAAGCACTTCCTGACCTACACACTTTTCAACCACAAACAGCACATTACTTGACCTAGTTTTTGTAAGTAACGAGCGGAAATTATTACTCTATGATCAATTCGCTGCATCCACCTTTTAAAATTTTTATTTGCTATAAATTTAGAACGGCAAAGGGAATTCAAATGAACAGTTTCAACGATTTCAATAAAATTAAAACAACATTGGGAATTCTCATTTTTATAAATTTCTTTTCAAAAGACCTTCCAAAATATTCAGTACAAATTTGCTACTTTTTTTTTGTGAACTTCCTTACTCCCTTCTTTGGGAAAGGAACGAAGTTGTTATTAAAGAGCTTGCTCCCAATAACGACCTGTGTAAAAAATAAATAAATTGGAATGCAGCGTGAAGGGCTTGTGTTTTGCACGGTGACCAAGATTCTCTCAGGTTTATGATTTTTCCCACAAATTTAAGACTACATCGGGGAACCACGTACCTACTGTTAACTCAAATGCCGACATAGAGAAGATTTTTGGTAGGAATGGGCAAGAAATATCGAAATATCAAAATATGTATTTAAAAAAAAAAATAATCGATATATATTGCCGATATTTAAAATACCGATACATCAATATATCGATATTAAAATACGACTTTCGAATTCAATTATTTTTTAAAGTCAGTCTTCATTAAAAACTCAAATTTTAGCCGTTTTAAAAACAATAAGGGAATTCACGTCACAAGTTGCACCCTTGCGAAAAAGCAAAAGTGCAAAAATATAACAACAACCACACAGACAATTAGTTGTGCGTAAATAATTTTCTTTGTAGTTGTTGTTATGTGTTTGCACTTTTGCTTTTTTGCAAGGGTGCAACTTGTAACGTGAATACCCTTAATATGTTTTTTAAGACTTGGCATCATTGCATGCATCATATGTTTTTTTTTTAAACTTATATGAAGATCTAAAATAATTGGCTTTTATAAGAAGCAGCGCCGGATACAAGAAGCAGATTGACAGAAGATCACATCAGTGCACCTGATGTCCATATCTGATGATTTCTGTTTTGACTTAATTTATTTATTTATTTATTTATTTATTGATTCCATTTCCTGTACAACAAGACTGAGTCTTATATTTATAGTACAGGAACGTATTACGTTACAAAACAAACTTGATACAAGTAAATATAAAAATATTAATATATAAAAAAAAACAAAGTTTAAAAATTATAAATTAAAATTAAAAAAGTAAAAGTTATTTAAAAAAATTGAATAAATATTTTTTGAAACTATTAGCATTGCTGTTTAGTTGTTGACTTTGTGGAAGATTGTTCCAAAGACGAGCGGCATGTACATTAAACTGCCATTCAGATACAAGAAAATGATGTCGAGGTATTACAATATTTCGATTTCGTGGCGATTGAAAAAAACGTATTTTATCGAATATATATTTAGGTGTTTGAGTGTTGATTATTTTATGTAAAAAAGTAAGAGTGCGAATTTTTAGCAGACTTTCAAAGGATACTCCATAAAGATTATTGGCAACAGAGGAAACATGATCAAACCGTCTTAATCCATACACATATCTTATTATGTTATTAAACAAGACATTCAATTTTCTCCTACTAACTGAGTCACAGCTTCCAAATAATTCACACCCATAGATTAACAATTTCAATTTACTCGCCATTTAAAACAATATCCTCAGATATGGAGGGAATTAAGCTTTTTTTACATATTACAATGCATTTAGATTTGTGAGGATTTAAACAGAGACCGTTTGCACTAGCCCAAAGGTAAATTCGGTTTAAGTCGTCATTTAGGTAGGAAATCCCCGAGGCAATATTTTGAACTGGGTTACTTAAAGTGAGCTGCACATCATCGGCATATAAATGGATATTACATTTAGTGAGTTGTTTTGGCAAATCATTTACATATAATGAAAATAAAAGTGGACCTAGAATAGAACCCTGAGGCACTCCCCTAGTCAAGGATAAGCTATCCGACCATACATTGTTCACAAACACCGATTGTGTGCGTTCTGAAAGATAGGATAATATAAGTTTGGTTGACGTATTCGTAAATCTAAAAAAGTGTTTAAGTTTTCGGATGAGTATGTCATGATCTACCGTATCGAAAGCCTTAGAATGGTCAAGAGGCACCAACAAATTTATATTTCCATCTTCCAATCCTTGCCGTATATTCTCACTTACTTCCACAAGAGCCGTTACACAGCTATGACTCTGACGAAAACCAGATTGTGTGTTGGATAGCAAACTATGAGTATTAATATACGTAATCATTTGTTTATACAAAAGTTTTTCCAAGACTTTCGATAGAAAACACAAGATGGCTATAGGTCTGTATTCTCCACTCGACTTAGGTAATGGCACAATTTTTGCATGCTTCCAGTTTAACGGGTAAATACCTGACATTATGATGGTATTAAACAAATGAGTAACATATGGCAAAATCAATGGCAAAAGTAATCTTATAAATTTTGGATTTAAGTTATCACTTCCTACTGCGTTTGATTTTATTAAAGAGCACGTTGAAAAAACATCATATTGAGTAACACAAGAAAATTGGAAGTGTTCCCCAATTATCCCGTTATCTGTATTTAAAGTGTCCGAAGAAAAATTGAAAAAAGAAGGATTTGCTTGGATAACAGGAGCGTTAGTAAACGTTCTGTTAAGCATATTTGCATCCAATTGGTGGTCAATATTGCCGTGTTCATTGCCAATTCCTATTTCACGAATAGTATTCCAAGTTTGTTGGGAATTAATTGCATTACTAAAACGTTTGGTATAATATTCAGTTTTTGCATACTTGATATGTTTGTTGACATTCTTCCTGGCAATGGAATATTGTATTTTAAGCTCAGAAGTTTTAAATCGCTTCCACCTGGCGTATGCCAAATCCCTCTGGTATATTGCATTCCTAACAGTATCCGAAAACCAAGGTTTTTGCCTACATGCTGTTTTTTCCGTTTAAGTGGTACAGTTGAGTCAAAAAGAAAGAAAATATTGTCCTCCAAAAATGAAGATTGCTCATCAACAGAGGACATAAAATAGATATCACTCCAGGCAATATTTGATGAACATTCATAAACATGATTAAAATCTAAGTGTTTAAAGTCCCGATAACTGAAACACTGTTCAACTTGCTGTACTCGAAAGTTATAAGTTAGAAATATCAGGTCATGTTTAGAAAAACATGGAGCTGATATCTGATCATACAAAGTAATGTTTACAATTTTGGACACAAAGAAAAGGTCAATCAGCGTGCCTGTTGTGGATGTGTGTGTCGGATTTACCATATTAACTGGGTAAAGACCAAACGCTAACATATTATCAGGGAGAGTGGTATCCATTAAGACATTAGAATTAAAATCACCAGTAATAACTATATCATCATATTCCGCGGCGAGATTTTCAAGGGTAGAATAGAGAAAAGTAAAAGGTATTCTATTATTTGGCCTATAAACGCAACCAACTAACAGCGTTTTGCCAAATGATGCTACTTCAATAAAAATAAGCTCAACCCCTTGTCCAAAGGAATAATTTGCAGAAGGTGACTTGCAGCAAATTTTGCAACAGATACCATTCCTTGCAAATATGGCAACACCACCACCATAACTTCCTCTGTCAGATCTAAAAACTTTGTAGCCATAAGGACATATACTATTATCGGATGTTGATGTCACCAACCATGTTTCCGAAACACAAATAATATCAATGTCTGATTTTTCAAAGACTAATTTAAATTCATCGACTTTATTATTTAGGCTTTGGGCATTAAACAATCAAAAACATTTCTAGTTAAAGTTGCTACTGTTGGGGTGCAATTTAAATTGCAAGGTAAGTTGGTACTTCCATGACTTATTAACTTCAATTTAAATATTTCGTAATTTTCTTTTTTTAGATTTCATATCGTTTTTTTGTTTTCTTTCCTTTTGTTTTTGTTATAATTGGATTTTTTTTTTTTATTGAATTTTTTGAAATAAAATGAAACAATAAAAAGTAACAATGTAATTACATATACATAATATGTTTGTTCATAAATATGTATGTACAAAGGTATATTAAATTTTTTTATTTGGTTATTGGCTTAAGCCCTAATGACACCTACTTTTTTCGACTTTTTCTGATTTTGAAGAACAGAGCAAATATACTGTAATATAAAATGTTATCAAGAGCAAAGAGATCAACTATATACATACAAATCCAAAAATGTCAAAATGTTTATACATGTTATCGATAAAAAAAGTGCAATCTGTCAATAATAATAGAAAAAATTGTGTCTTAAAATTGACATTTCAAGCTTAAAATGACTCTGTGGTGCCAATATATTACTTTTATACTCGAATATACCTATTTTAGTTAATTTTTAAGCTTGACAAATAGGCAGCATTGAAAAAAACACTAATAGTAAACAAACCTACAAAAATCATAAATAATTAACAATATACATACATATAAAAAAATTAATTTTGGCTGTGAAAATTAAAAAAAAAATTTTTGTATTTGTCTCTCTCTAACCCTGCATTTCACTCTTTCAATCTCAGATTAAAAAAAACGAAAAAAAGTAGGTGTCATTAGGGCTTCAGCAAAATACGTTCGATATATCGATGCATCGCTATTTTTGAATTAATAATTATCGATACTCTTAAAAAATATCGATTCGATATATGTATATCGATATATTTTTCCAATTTGCCCATCCCTTATTTTTGGCAATTACCTAGTGGCAATAACCTAAAGCGTTGACGCTGTGCTATGTAGGGAAGCTTCATACAAATGGTATGGACAAGACAATTTTTGACAACTAAAAAACGCTTGCCGCTTTTGTTTAGGTACGACTGTAAGTCTACAACAAAGACAAACATTTTAATAAAAATGTTAATTAACAAATTAAAAAAGAAATGCACTATTTCCCTTGCTGCTTCCAAAATATTCAGTGCATATAAATAAATATGGACTGCAGCGAGGAGGGCTTGTGTCTGCTATTTAAACCACAAGCAATTTGTTTTTGTAAAATCATTGTACAATGTCAAAAACAGAAACAAAACAAAACAGAAAAAAGATAATAAACAAAATTTTGACATCCAACAAAGATTTTCGCCAAAAAGTTATCAGGAGGGCTTATAAGACCACCTGTAATAAATTCGCCTTGTATATGTATGTATGTAGATTTAAGTTTTGAGAGTTTTGTTAGTAAAATTATTCTTTATAATTAATGTAATATATTCAGTATTAGTGTTACATCCTCAGGAATTAAAGGAGAAGTCAATATCCATTATTCTACAGAAGCAAAATTCGAATATCTCACATCTTTAGATCACAGCTCAACAAACTGAATTATATGGACGCACTTTATTGATAACAATGTGCTAGTTGAGTACGCTGAATTTAAAAAAAACAGAAATTCAGTAATAAAATAACCTTTTCTAATGTGCGCAGTTGTTTTAGATTCGTTGTATGCAGTCGGTGTTGAGAGCAACGGTTGCATAAATGTTTAATGCCCGTTTTTACAACATACCGATAGCTTAAGTTAGGATTTTATCGGCCGTATACAAAGTGTTCCATTATAACAACTTTACTTTTCACACATTCTTCTCAAATGGGGAAAGTAAAAAAAAGATATAACAATTAATTCACTCTACATATACATATAACGGGACCGCCATCTAACATTTTTTTTCAACTAGTGTTTATTTCGTGAATGGTAACACTTACCTCATGTCTGATTTGACAGATG
Organism: Pollenia labialis; assembly: GCA_949318255.1. Classification (NCBI taxonomy): domain Eukaryota; kingdom Metazoa; phylum Arthropoda; class Insecta; order Diptera; family Polleniidae; genus Pollenia; species Pollenia labialis. The sequence continues at coordinate 133,035,363 of OX439140.1, forward strand.
ATTAGATTTATCCTTCCCTGGACGAATATGGTTGTGTATACGATTGAACAACGCTGGGAAATATTGCGACATTACTTTAATAATCATGGTAATGTTGCAGAATGTGAGCGAAAATTGCGTACGGATTTTGGAAGAAGAGAAGCACCGTCAGCTCCGAATGTTCGTTATCTTGTGAAAAAAGTGAAAGAAACTGGCATCCTCATCGATAAACTAAAGCGTGAAAGGCAGAAAGTGTGCATGAAACGCCATCAACATCAATTCACCGTCGTTCTCAACAATTGGACATTTCGGAGACATCATTGAGACGAATTTTGCCTAAAGAACTTGGTATGACGCCATACAAAGTCCAATTGGTTCAGGAGTTGAAGCCAAGTGACCATCCAATGCGTTTTCGCTTCGCTAAAGCTGTTATGATACTTGCTATTTTTTGTATTTTTTCTATATTGGAGAACAGTGCAAATATATTTGCATAGGAAAACTGACTGAGTGTAAAGAGTATGATCATATCATAAAAAATCTTGAAATGTCAAACAAATATACATGTGTTATCGATATATAATCTAAGACTGCCAAAAAAAATGTAAAATTTTTCAACTTAAAATTGACATTTCCAGATTAATTGTTAGCACTGTTGCCAATTTTTTTAGTTTTTGATCGAAAGAAACGGTTTTTAATTTTTTTTTGCGATTTTTAACTTTAGTGACGGTTTTTTGTGGGGAAAAAACGTGGGCAGTATTGTTTGTTTTGTTTACATTTTATCAAATTGTATTTCTTGTTCTTTCTCGCATTTGTTGTTTCATTCAGTCAATCCTAAAAAAATCCAATACAAAAAATAGCAAGTATCATAACACCTTAAGTGGGCCTGCGATCGACTTACAGAAGATGCCGATTTTGCCGATCTTTTCAGATGAAGCTCATTTTGATCTTGGCGGGTATGTAAACAAGCAAAACTGTCGCATTTGGGGCACAGAAAACCCGCACCACAGAATAAACCGAACTGTCACGCAGTGTTGCCAATTTAGCCATTTAGTGGCTAGATTTAGCCATTTTTCACCCTGTTTAGCCATTAAAAAATGCATTTAGCCATTAGCCATTTTTCAACTGGTTTAGCCATAAAATTTTTCTTGCCGTTTTTCTTTTAAAAGAATAATTTTTAGTTTATTATAAAAATATATAAAAGCAAAATAAACATTTTAAATAATTAAAACGGCTTTAATTTAAATCACAACTTTTACAAATGTTGAAAATCGCTATAAACGATGGCGGCAACAAATTTTTTTTAGAAATTTCAGAATTTACTATAAAGTTGCTCTCACTTCCATGGTCTAATGCTGAAGTAAACATCGTTAAAAGTAATTTCAGAAATAGGTTACATTTAGCAACCGCTAATTCGATTTTATCAATGAAATATTTATACCAACACCACAATAGTGGAGAGGGTACTATGCGTTTGTGCTGATGTTTGTAACACCTTAAACTATTGGTCCTAAGCCCACCTTTTCGTAAACCGATTGACTCAGAACCACTTTTTGAGTCGAATTAACGATGTTTGTCCGGCTGGCTGGACGTCCATGTAAACCTTGTGCGTAAAGTACATATCGCAAATTTGCAGATCATTTAATAAAATTTGGTACACAGGTTCTAATGAGGTGTAGGGTGATTCCTATGAGATGAACAATAAAACGACATAAAATTTATCGATGATTTTATTTTTTAAATATCTTTCAGAATATTAAATAACGTTTATTCTTATTTAAGAAATTGATCTTAACTAACAATTTCATCGTAAACAACTTTAAATGAATTATTTCTGTTGTGTTATTGAATTTTATACTACATTTACATTAGGCCGAAATCTTGTAGATTTGATTTAAAATCTTCTTCGAAATCTAGTGCGTTTACATTATACTTTTTTGACATTAGCGAGATTTTGTTTTTATAACAAGACAACTAACTAAAAGTCTTTTCGTAACACATACAACACAAAAGAAATATACTTAAAAAAATTTGCATTGCCTTTTATTAATAATCAACGATATTTATTTTATCAATATTATTCGTCTTTTTATTTTTTACACTTTTATTTTTTTATTTTATAAAACTTTTTAATTTTTTTTTTAACAATTTTTGTTTTGTTTTTTTTAAATGTCATTTTTTCTTGTGCAGGGAAGTATTTTTTAGTGCTATATTGAAAAAACCATAGTTGCATCATTAAGTACTACTAGATTTTGAGTAGATTTCGTCGAATCTAGTCACGAAGTAGATTTTGTTTCGTATGGGAAATCTAGTCAAAAACAACTAGATTTGGCTCGAAGTCTCGTAAGTACTAGATTTTGTGTAGGTGTAAATGTAGTATTAATGTGTTTTCATTTAAAAAAAACTTTTAGCCATTTTTTAGCCCATTTTTTGCCATTTTTTAGCCATTTTTTCCCGTAAATTTAGCCATTTTTGGTCTCCAAGTTTTGGCAACACTGCTGTCACGAGACGGAAGATTTTGCGTTTTCTTTTGTCTCCTTTTAAGAAAGCTGCCCTTTTTGCATTTCTCTTTGCACCATCTTTTTTGCCACAATACAATCACAAATTTATTAAGTTGAAATTAACATGAAAAACTGTTGTAAAAATTAACTTTTAAAATTACCACAACACTAAATAGTAAATAATATTTAAGTGAGTAAATAACATTATAAAACAAAACAATAAAGGTAACTAAAAGAATTTTTTTTTTTACTAAACACAACGTTTGTTGAACTAATGCATTTGTTTAACGTGGTTTGTGTTTTGTTATTTTTGTTTTGATCACGCCATTTGTGTTGATGGTTGCGGCCTGTTTCTACACATTGCCACTTCACTACCAAAAAAAGCTTTCTGTCTTTTTCTTCGAAAGCTGCCTTCGCAACTGATTTGGGCCCTTTTCACACGTCACTTTTCACACTTCTGTGGTATTCTGTGACCCGCACGCATACATTGAAAAGCCGATGCAGCCAAAACGAGTCAATGTTTGGTGCGGATTTTGGTCCAGAGGCATAATTGGGCCATTTTTCTTCGAAAATGAGCAAGGAGTTGCCGTTACAGTCAATAGCGATCGTTATCGGGCCATGTTGAACAAATTTTTGTTCACAAAAATTGAAGAGGAGGATATTGGCATTTTTGAAGATCGCATGTCGCATGATGGATGTCGTTTGGTCACCTCGGATCTGTGATTTGACACCGTTTGACTATTATTTGTGGGGTGCCGTCAAAGATATGTGTTACGCCGACAAGCCAAAGACAAATGACGCTTTAAAGGACAATTTTCGTGAAGCCATTGGTGAAATACAGCTGCACACATTCGATAATGTGCTTAAAAATTGGACCAATCGTGTAGGCTACTGCATGGCCAGCCGAGGCAGCAATTTGAATGAAATTATTTTCCATTATTAACCGGAAGGATTGTACTTTCAAATAAAAAAAAAGAAATTTGAGAAAATATTCAGTAGTTTTTTATAGCATTTTCAAAAAAAAAAAAGTTATTTGGCGGACCCTTTACAAACTTTCGAGATAACTTGGTAATGGCTAGTGCTTGTTATTAATAGTTACACTGTTATAAAAAAATTTATTTTGTTTTATATTTTTACCACTTTTGCATATCATTTTGTCAATAATAAAAGTAAATTTCAAAAATACGTAAAAATAAAAGTATTTAAGCAAAAAAAAAAATAATAATAATAATTTGTAAACAAAAACAAAATTTACATTTTTAAACAATTAAATATCTTGTTTTTTGGCTGCTGTTTAAAATGAAGCAAAATAATTTTTCCTATGAAATGCTTTATTTTTTCCCCCAAGTCAACAAAATTTTGAATCAATAAATAAAATCTTAAAAAAAAATAAAGAAAAGACAAATTATTTTGGCGCCAACAGAATTTGTTAAATTTTGGTTTTAACTAATCAATTTATTTTAAAAAAATAGTGTAGAAGAGACTGAAAAGTCATTTTTGGTTTTGAAATTGGATGTTTAAAAAATATTTGTATGTAAAATTTAGCCGGACACTGTGTTTAACATACATATTGTTTTATTTATGGTCCATTTGGCGCCTCAACGTTATAATAAAGTATTTAATAAACTTAATCAACCAAAAACTAGAACATAAATTAGCATTTTATGTTGATTTAATTGAATTACAAATTTCGGAAAGTGCTCACGTACAAAAATACAAACAGTGTTAAACCATTTGACTTTTTGAAGTAAAAACCAAAAAATTATTTGAAGTATTTAAAGGAGACAATGGTCAGTCATTATAGTTTCCGGAGATGAGCCCTTTTTAAAAATTATTTTAGAATTTTTATGGTTTTAGTAGCAAAATTGTGGTATCTTTACTGGATGCAATTTATTGAAACGCATTATTATTCAGATAATCTAGAACATTCAAAAGTTGTATAATAAATATAAAAAAAATATCTGTGGCATTTTTACAAAACATCTTAAGTCAAATTTAAGAAGTTGAAAAATATGTTGTTAATCATACGAATTTTCATTCAAAAAACATTTTTGTTTTCGTTTTCAAAATTTTGTATTATTAACGAAATTTTTCATTAATTTTGGTTTATTTCCTTATTTGATAAAAATAATGTTTTCACCGACTTTTTTTTAAAAACTTGTTTGCTGTCTTATCTCGACTTAAGCTGTTTTGTTAAAATGCACAGATATTTAATATAATAATTTGAAATTTTGATATTAAGCTTGAGTTCATCAAATTTAATTTACATTAAATTATTTTTACTACTGGAAGGAATTGTACAACATGAAATTAATTAAAATTTATTGATAATTTTTATTCTTGGCTGAGCTGGGGATCATCAATCTTTAAGTTCCTATCAATATTATGAAACATTTTCTGCAAAAACTTTCTTCAATTCTCTTTTGAAACTGCATTCGTGTCCATAGAATAAAAAATTTTGTTTTACTGCATGAGTCATTTTCTATGCATTCTCTCTTTCTTTCAGTAACAAACTTACAAAAACTGCCTGCACATTAAACAAATTACACTTTTCCATTCGTCTTTCCCCTTTCATTAAAAAACTCAAATGTTTCGCAGCAAATGTTTCATAATATAGATTGGGACTTACCCGGTTCGAAAATTGCTATAATAAATTATATTTTTTCAATCCATTTACATGTTTCTTTATTTTCTTCTGTTTTTCAAGCCTAACTAAATATCAAAATATCAAATTAAAAATCGACAGTTTTTCTAAAAAATCACAATTGTTATATAATTAATATATAGGAAATAATTATAAATAAAATTTAATATTTTACTAAGAAAAACATATGAATTAGAAATCTTCTTGTGAATACATGTCGGTTGGCCATAGCAGAATGTCGTCATTAACATTTTGTAAATCGCTGCAACTCGCGCATCTAGAAACTTTTCAATTGAAACGTGAGAAATTAAACAAAAATGCTCTAAATTGTTAAAAGTTAACATTAATGAAATAATAATATCGTTTGACGTAATTTCACTATTTACGAACATTCCAATTCAGACGGCTATAAACGCAATCATGAAAAAATGGAATATTATTAAAAAACACACAACGATGTCCAGCACACAATTTTTAAGAATACTCAAATTTTGTCTAAAGCCTGGTACTCTGTTCAACATTTCACGTGAAATGCTGTCAAAATGCCAAAATTTTCGTGTGGTATAATCAATGTTGCTCAACTTTTTTCACAATTTTGAACAGAGTACTAGGCTTAAATGTCAATAATTATTTTTTGTTTGGTAAAAATATTTATACCCAAATCTTTTGTATGCCAATGGGGAACCCACTATCAATGAAATTGGATCAGGTGGTCCAATAATATTTGCAGGGGACTAGTCCATACATGCATGTAAAGAGTAGTCCGTAAAGGACTAGAAGTACTCCAAACCTACTCCAAACATAAAAGGTGTTCCATTTAACATTACAGTGTCCTGGGAGGGGACCATATAACCCACCGAACTAGTCCCTTAACTACTCCATGGAGTACTAAAGTGGGTTAGTTTTAAAAGTACTCCATGCCACTACAGTATGGAGTACACTAAAGGGGTAGTTTAAAAACTACTTCATTATAAATATTATCTGGATTATTTCTAAGAAGAGCTTAAAACGAATTTTGACAGATTCTAGACGTTGCATTCAAGATCTTAACGGTTTCAAGAAAGTATCACTTTCGAATCTTTCCGGTAGATTTAGGCGACCTTAGAAAAGTTTTCATGCAATGTACTGAATTTACCCCAACCCCCCCGCTCCCCTCCTTTTCAAACGTAATATATACATTTAGTTTACCGTTGTAGGCTATTTATTATAAATTATTGTAAGTTCCTACTATAACACCTAATTTGTTTGTCTATAAAAGTTCACCATATTCTTAATAACACATTTTTGATGTTTTCCAGCCAGTAAGGAATTATTGTAATTTTGTTTGATTTAATGTAACAACTATCGTAGACGTTATATGGGTATTTAATGTTTCAAAATTTATGCTAAATACTTTTAAACGTAAACTTGTGACTGGCCGGCCAATCATCTAAATATTTATTGTCATGTCAGTCTAACTTTGATTATAAATTTGTTTGTCAACATTATACAAAGTCTATTGAGTAAAAAACTGTTTACAGTTGGGGTTCAATACCGAATTTATTTAAGAGGCCTTTTTGTTTAAATAATCCAGTACTTTTTATTTGTTTTTTTTTATATGAAATCTTTATGATAAAACAAATATTTAAATTGGAAATAAATATTCTATGAATTTTTATTATTATTCTTGTTAGTTGCTATTGTTGTTTAAACAAACAAAAACTGCTTGTTTGGGTTCTTCAATACAAATATTTGTTTATAACATTTATGATGAATATTTTTGTGTTAAAGTGTTAAATTAAACTCTTCAGATTGAAACGTATTAAACAACTTCTGTATTACGAATTTAAGACAAAATGTTATTTATGATTTCACTTTCTGATTCACATCGAGATTATAAAATAAGCGTTTAAAAAATAACTGATTCGACGCAATTTTGTGATAAGGTTACACTTACATGGACTGACAAGGTCGTCTTTTCTTTTTATTTTTTTTTCTTTTTAATTTTAATAAAAAAAAAAGTCATCTAAAACACTGATTTATATCATGGCTAAAATTTAATTAAAACACAATTCCTTAACGGTTGTAATGACTTAATGTTTTTTGTTTAAATTTGTATTTAATAAAAAAACTCAAGTGAAAAGTGAAGTTTACGTCATTTAAAAATTAGCAATTATCCATTATAAATTAGAGAGAAAAAGAACTTAACGGGTATTTCCGATTCCTATTGCGGGACGTTCATTGACTCTCCTGATTCAGCGTATTTATTTTAAATAACAAGTATCTTAATTTATTTTGGCGATAAATCGCAATAATTTAATTTATGATAATTTTTTTAATTAAATTTTAAACTTTATGACCATCAGACACATGTTCATATGCAATTTATTAAAAGCACAAAAATATTTTTATGGTTACTTTAAAGAAATATTATGATGCATTTGAAATACACAGAAAGAAATGTAAACATAACAGTGTAGTACAGATCGTTTCCATAGCTTTTTTTTATTAATAATATTTTTGTGGCAATAAGGAAAAAATGCTTAAGTCTATTTCTTTAGTTTTGTAAAAGATTTTTTAGACTTTTTTGCGGTCAGATCTCAATAGATCTGTACGACCAGTGGAGTCAGTAGCCCCTGAAGAGTTGGTTGAAGCCTTTGAAAGTATACTTCTTGCGGGAAATGCTTTTTGTCTTTCAGAAAAGTTTTACTTTTCTATTGAAAAGGTACTGTCGGGTATCACATGGTGGTTGTGGCTTACGTCCAAAAGTCGCGGAAGGGGAGATCCTGAAAAACCTACGCAAGGGCTGATTTTTCCTACCTGTGCTTGGTGTCGTATAACTGTTACAGTTACAGTTTTTACAATTTTCAACAATAACCATATATCGGGTTATTTTTTAGTTATTATCTTTTTGTTTTTGGCAACACTGGTTTTATTGAATTTTATTATCAAAATGCGTGTTCTGTTAAGAAAGTTCATCGCGCGCTTCTTCCATTTTATGGTCAGCTCATTTTTGGCTCAATGGGTACGTTAATAAGCAGAATTGTTGATTTTGGAGTGAAGATCTGCTAGAAGCATTGCAAGAGCTATCAATACATCCAGAAAAAGTCACAGTTTGGTGCGGTTTATGGGCTGGTGGCATCATTAGACCGTACTTCTTCAAAGATGATGCGAATCGTAACGTAGCTGTGAATGGTGAGCGCTACCGTGAGATGATATCCAAAATGCAAGAGCTTGACTTGCATGACATGTGTTTTCAACAAGACGGTGCCACATGCCAAACAGCACGCTTAATAATGGACTTATTGAGAGGCGAGTTCGGTGAACATATTATTTCACGTTGTTCGGGACCGGTCAATTGGCCGCCTAGATCGTGCGATTTAACGCCTTTAGACTATTTTTTGTGGGACTATTTTAAAGCTCATGTCTATACAAACATGTCCGCTTCAATTGACGCATTTGAAGACAACATTGAAGCATTTGTTCATGAGATACCGGCCGAAATGTTGGAAAGAGTATGCCAATATTCGACTAAGCGGATGGATCATTTGAGGCGCAGTCACGGTCAACATTTGCATGAAATAATCTTCAAACATTCCGTACTATCGTTTCAAATAAAGATTTTATGCATTTTTTTGAATTCTATGTGTTTTTTTTAACTTTCCTATACCTCTTAAAAAATCACCCATTACAATCGTTCATAACCTCAAATGTTAACCGTTTTTGTCTGGTGGAGAACCAAAAATAGCTCAACGTTTCTGGTGAAGAACTCAAACGTTTTACTGGTGGAGACCAAAACACTTTGGAGCGGATTCTGGAACCTCTCGCCCTCCTATGCGAAGGGTAGGGTCGAGCGATTACTTGTGGAGTAGCTTCAAAAATTATGTGATACCCTGGAAATATAACTTCATATACATAGTCAGCCAAAAAACTTTATTTTAATCCAAAATTAAAAGAAAAAAAAAATAACTTGCTGAAACTTCTTAGCAATTATCTAAATTTATTTTATGAGCGATAAATTAAAATCAAATTGTATTTTGCATGTGTTAATCCAAACAGCTAAAAAAGCGTTATGAAATATTTAATAATATTAACAGAAAAAAATTTATATCACACCTAATAATAATTTGGGAAAAAAGTCGTTTGATTTACACCAAGGCGAATTCATTACAGGTGGTCTTGAAAGCCCTGCTGATAACTTTTTTTTAGCTTTATTATTGTTGGATGTCAAAATTTTGTTTATTACCTATATTTGTTTCTGTTTTTGACATTGTACAATGATTTTACGAAAACAAACTGCTTGTGGTTTTTGTACGAGTTGTACTTGTTGTAGTACGAGATTACCTGTAACACTGCCCAACAAAAAAAAAAAAAAACCAGCCTCAATACTTGCAACGCTAAATGAAACTAGACTATTGGTAGAGCAAATCAGCCAGAGGGTTTTGAAAAGTAAGCTCGGGTTCCCGAAATATCGACCCTAAAGTTTTTGAATTTGTTAAAAAGGCGTTTGGTTTAAGTCAAAAATAATATACTAAATGTACTTCTGAGCTAAAAGACTATTTCAGATGTCTTCAGTAGAATTGTATGGCGATTCTGTGCGTAGAATATATTAACCCTCTAACACTAATTTTAAGGGGTAATTTTGTCCTTTTTTTTAACTCGCACGCAAAAGTATACTAAAACGGCACTTTATAGGGAACATTTGTTTCCTAACTTCTGTTTTTCCGTACTTATGTCAAGAATTCTTCTTGAAGTCCAAAGTACATTTTTTTTGTTTTTTCATTTTGTCTTTCTTTTTCTTATTGACCTTTTTCAGCACAACTTGAGGACAAATGTATACATAGAGCTCGTGCCTTAGCTTTAACAATAATTAGAATTGTGGTTATTTTGTTGAACTATTTATGGTTTTTAATCCAAATTTGTAATTTTTTAATCAGGCTTAAGTTCATCAAATTTAATTTTCATTAAATTATTTTTATGAAGAAAGGAATTTTACAACATGAAAATTAATTAAAATTGTTATTGATAATCATTCATTCTTGACTGACCTGAGATTCGAACCCAGGCGGCTGGAAAAGAAAGACAAAATGAAAAAACAAAAAAGTACTTTGGACTTCAAGAAGAATTCTTGACATAAGTACGGAAAAAACAGAAGTTAGAAAAAAATGTAAAAATCAATTTAAATGGATAATCATTCAAAAAAGTAAATTTCGATCTACCAAAGGTTAAAATACAATTTGGTTTAAGGATTGATGTTTGACTATTGACGTCAGCAGTCGTCGATGGCTGCGAGTGTAACACTCAATTCACATGAGGGCTTTTACGACGTCGTTTTATCTTGATTTCCTTTTAAAGCAACTTCCAAAATCTCTTTGCGTTTATACGATGATTTTTGGTTGCATGTCTTTTTTTTTATTTACAGTATGGCCTTGATTATCCGTCATTCGATTAATCGCCAGCATCAATTAACTGGAAAATATAATTTGTTTTTGCATTGATTTAAATTTTTCCTTTAAATTAAAACAATCAAACCAAATTTAAATAAACGAAGAAAGAGAATTTCCCAACGTACTGGAAGCATATTCTGCCAATTACTTTTTTCCCTATGTTTATATAATAATACATTACATATTTATATAAAATATGAAACACACCAAAAAAAAATTAATAATCAAGAATGCTGCCAGTCCCGTATGTTATCGATAATCGAGGACTCACTGTATTTTCAACCACACACTTCAAAGTAAGAAAAAGAATAAAGCGTAAAAAGAAAAAGTTAAAAGAGAAATATAAAAAACGACATGAAAACACAAACCGAGTCGTTTTGTTTACCCCTCTTTCGTCTCTACACCGCTTGCCATCAAACCAAAAGAGACGTCGACAAAGCGACGTCGTAAAAGCCTCCATGTGAATTGCCTGTAAGACGGCAAATCCATCTGAGTAGATCGAGTGGTTGCGATCGAAACATGTCATGTCATCAGTCAAGAATGTATGATTATCAATAACAATTTTAATTAATTTTCATGTTGTAAAATTCCTTTCTTAATAAAAATAATTTAATGAAAATTAAATTTGATGAACTTAAGCCTGATTAAAATATTAAAAATTTTATCATTTTATTTCAAAAAATTAATAAAAACAAAAAATTCAGTTATAAAAAAAACAAAAGGGAAGAATACAAAAAAAACCATATGAAATCCAAAAAAAAGTAAATTACGAAAAATTTAAATCGAAGTAAATAAGTCATGGAAGTACTAACTTACCTTACAATTTAAATTGCACCCCAAAAGTAGCAACTTTAACTAGAAATGTTTTTGATTGTTTAAGTTAAAACAGAAATCACCAGATATGGACATCGTGAGCACTCTCTGTTTTATGTGCTCTCCTGTCAATCTGCGTCTTGTATCCAGCATTGCGTCTTATAAATGCCAATTATTTTAGATCTTCATATAAGTTAAAAAAACATATGATGCATGTAATGATGCCAATTCTTGAAAAACAGCTAAAATTTTGAGTTTTTAAGAAAGACTGACTTTAAAAAATGTGGATATATTAATATATCGGTATTTTAAATATCGGCGTATATATCGATTATTTTTCTTAAATATCGATATTTTGATGTATCGATATATTTTGCACATTCCTACTATGGTCTTTGCAAGGCACATTTCAACATACACACGGCATCGCTATCAATATATCGACAGCTAAATTCCAAAATACACAAGTCAAAAAAGTGAGTGAAGTAGAAGCTCTTTAAGTTTACGGGCGATAGAGCATTCAGTTTTATGCTCAGTACTTTTTTGTGCATAGCTTTGCATTGAATTAGACGATCAACACCAAAATTTAAAAATACCAAATTTAAATACGTAAAAAAATAAAATGATGCTAAGTCGACTTAGCATGTTTTAAAATTGAGCGAGCTGTCAATATAAACTTTATAAAAATCATTAATTTGTAAAAAAAAAATTTAAAAATCAAACATGCCTTCTTCACGCGTTCAGTTAACTTTACTGGGTGTGTGCAGTGTTGATTATTTGCAATTAATTAATATAATTGGTTAACAATTTATAGTTAATATTTTAAATTAATTAATACTCATTCTTCTAAAACAAACTAATAAATTTTATATAAAATATTTATATTGCTTTTTAGTTAATTTCCTTACGATTCATTATTGAAGGTGATAAATGTTGATGAAACAAAATTCGCACAAGCCCTTTAAGTCACGATTTTGCAAGTAATCAAAAATTTAATAATAATAATAATGAATAAATAAAATTAGTATTCTGCATGGTGGAAAACTTCATGGCATATAAATTAAAAAAATTACTTATTAAAAATTACCACCAAGACTAATTTACATTGCGCTTTCTCACTGCTCTTTTAGGAACTTTTTATTTTGATCTGTAACGGACCAAGAGCTGTTGGATTGGGTTTAACGTATCCCTTAAGAAGAGTAAAAGACTATATTCGGCTGTGCCGATATATACGTACAATGTACCCCCCCCCCCCCTTATTGGCTTTTCATATTATATATTTTTTTATTAACCCTTAAGTGTGTGGAAAAAACACCTTCTATAGGGTGGATAGGTACCTGGGTACCTTCATGCACATTGTATGAGAAATCTAATTTTTTGTCTTGTATTGTACAAAAAATCGATGGTTAATGATATAATATTAGAATTTTACTCTGGTTTTCCCCTTTTCATATATTTTTTAAAATCCTACACCCAAAAAAAAAATGTGTAATATCAGAAACTTTTTTGCTGGGAGGATCTTTGCAGAAAAAGTTGCTAACATTAGCAAAAAAGTTGCTAAACTCAGCAAGTTTTTTGCTGAATTTAGCAACTTTATCACACGTTAGTAAAGCAACTAATTAATTTTTTTCATGTGCCTCCATATAAAACGTATACAGGTACTAAGGTACCTATTCACCCTATTAAGTGTGCAAAAAGCAAATTGATATGCCACGCCCCCCAACTGATATTGTATATAAACACCTATGAAAATATAATAATAACAAAAAGTTGGGAGTTCTCATGAAATTGTAGAATTGTAGACTAAAATCTTATATAAAAAATTTCGATTTGTAAACGCAATAGGTACACAGGTACCTGTCCACACACATAAGGGTTAAGACTTCTCTATAACGTGCTACATTCCCAATTTGTATCTTTGATAAATACACTGAAATTTATTGTTGATGTAAGAAAAGATAAAAACACGGTTATTTGTTGGAGCTTTATCTAAACTTTGATATCGTTTGCAAGTAAGACTTGAACGTTTATAATTCTCATTCGTTTTACAGTTTTATTTGTACATACATATGTATAATATCTTTAGCTTTTTCAAATTCTTTTGAAAAAGGTTTCCTGATGATCTAGCCTAAGCAGCCAGTAAAATGCGCATAGAAACAAGCTTTTCCTCATAGAAACAAACTTTCCCTCAACAATAAATTTCAGTGTATTTATCAAAAATAAAAATTAGCAATTTAGCACGTTATAGAGAAATCTAATAACGTAATAATAAATTTTGTATTTCCCTAAATAACTCTTTTATATTTTTTAGTTTTATATTCCTTATGATACTTTTTGATAAAACTAATCCAATTTTATGCTACGAAGTAATGCATTATTAGATTTGTTTAGCGATTCTAAATTATTGTTTACATATGTCAGCTGTTCGAGTATCAGTGATATAAGCGCAATACAAGTAGCAAGGCGAATTGACTTTCAGGTGGCGTTGAAAACACAGCTGTGCTACTTTTTTTTCTTAATTAGAGAGAGGAACATCAAAAGTTACTTGTGTTTTTGACATATCGGCCAACGAAAGCAACAAAAAAATACATTGTTGTGTTTTTGGTGTTGTTGCTTGTTGTAGTATCGACACCACCGTTTACATGAATTCGCCTTGTACAAGTAGCAAAAACAAAACCTATACAGTTTTAGTATTGCGCCAAATCAGTGATGCGACAGTTGCAATTCTGTTTTTTTTTAGTTGTTGGATTGTAAACAAAACAAAAAATATTTGTCATTTGCACTTTTGCAAGACCATTTGCATCAACACTGAACTCCGCTAGTTTATTTATTATATTAAGTAATAAAAAAGTTCCTTTTGTAAGCCTTCCAGCTGTCAAAAATTCTCATGCCCATACAATTTGTATGAAGCATCCCAAAATAGCGCGGCGTCAACGCTTTACAATTGGAAAATCCGATTTTGACAGCGCGTTTATTAGTGAAGTTGGCCGCTATTAATAATAAATAATGACAATTTAGCTATTTTTTGTCAATCTAGCGGGGTTTTCTCTTATTTTTATTTTTATTAGTCCCAATTTACACTAGGGACATTTCTTGCCTGACATTTTTTGAATTCTCTTTTAATCTTACCTGAAGCGTTTACATATGAAACATAAGAAGTCAGACAGAAATTAATACTTGTATGTAAACTACGAAAAGTAAGAAAAAGAAATGAAAAAATGTCCAGTACAGATAATCATGTACTACACTCTACCTTTTCGACCCCTCACCTTTAAACTTCGTCTGTCCGGCAAGAAATGTCCCTAGTGTAAATATAGTTTTATTAAACAAGAAAGTTAACACTACTATTTGTAGCACAACGTTGACGCTCTTGTTTAGGTATGGCATATCAGCGTAAAACCTTAGCGGAACAAAACGTTCCGCCTTCCGCTCTTGTTTAGGTACGGCTGTAAGTCCACTTTTTTTTGTATTCATTAAAAATTTTAAATTAAACAAATTTTGTATGACAACTTTTCTTTTTAAACGTTTGTTAAATTTAATAATCATTTATGAATACTGGGTAATAGTTTTTAAGTTTGTTCAAAATAATAAAAGCCTAAACACGTTTCGTAATTCTTTTTTGCAAAGAGTACTACATACATATTTTGTTATGAAATTCGGCCTACTTCGATGCCAAAACAAGAAAAACATAACTTATTCTACAGAGCAAATCGATTTTTATATAAATAAATTTGTAAGTTTAAAATAAATTTACAAAATACATAGCAAATTTAAGAAAAAGCATAGTTTTTATCAAGGTATATTTACACAAGGTAAACTCGTTGGCCCATATGTGTGTCAGCTGTTTACCTAATTTGGAACACCAATGTCAAATTCCGTGTATATGAGCCAAAATTTGTACATGTGTGCGTTAAATTTATATGAAGACAATTTTGACAATTCCGTTCCACTCGGTTATTTTTATAGAGCAGCATGTCTACACTCCCAAATGAGTCTACCTTGTGTAAATATACCTTGGTTTTTATTATATTCAAATCTAGTTTTTTTAACGGATAAACTCACCACTCTTTTATCATTTAATACATCCAGTTTAAATAAATAACAGGCCGGCAACTTTATTGCCTTGAAAATTGCAATTATTAGACTCACCCTGTCGCCAGCCTGAAATATACACAAACTGCTGTCATTTGTGACAGCTGTGTATTTAGTAATAACGCGTAAAAATATTTTTTATTATTGCAATTAAATAAAAATAAATATTTGTTTTTATTTAAAATTAAGACAAACATTTAACGACATCTCATCCAATGCACTTAGCAGCTTTAACCGAACAGAGAGTGAATTGATAAAAAGATTTAGGGAATAAAATTAGTGAAAAACTTAATTAATTTTTATAAAAACCAAGGCCATCTTTTAAAAGCATATTTTTTGTGGGTCTTGTATTTTGCATTTTGGCAATACGAAAATAAAACGCTTAACCATGGCCACTTATTCGACAAACAGTGAAGGTAATGTGAATGAATCTTGATGAACTAAAGACTTGAAATTGAAAGGCGTTTGTTATTTATAATTAGGAAAATTTATACCAGCCACCCAAAGACCCGATGGCACCTGGCGCAAGGCGAGACGAGTAAAAGAAGGTTACGTGCCTCAGGAAGAGGTGCCGCTGTACGAAAGCAAAGGTAAACAATTTGCTCAACGAAGAGCCACGGGCCTACCGCCAGGTTTAAGCCCGGAGGTAGTAGAGGCCGCCAAGAGGGAACGTGAAAAAAAGGAAAGAGCTAAAGCCAAAAAAGAGGCAGCCGCTTCGGCGGCAAAGCAACAACAACAAATACCTGGAGTACTGAAACTACCCGCCCATACAAATGTAACAAAACCAACTATGAATGGACAAAAAACCAAAGCTTCCAATGCTCCTGCAGCGTTACAATCAAATGAATACTCAAAGACCATTGATACACTGGCCAAAAATCTAGAAAATCACTTACATGTCCAAGATGAAACACAAGATCTGCAAAAGAAATGTAAAAAACTCAATAAGAAACTAAGGGAAATTGAGGAGATTGAGAAGAAACTCAAAGTTGGTGCTTTAAAGAAACCCGAAAAGGATCAATTGGACAAAGTGGGGCGTAAGAAAGATATCGAAAAAGAACTTAAACAACTACTAGCCATTTTAGTGGAAACTAATGGTCCGGAGGCAATAGAAGGTCTTACACCTACTCCCAGTTGTTAAGCTGTGCCATAATTTAAGTTGCTGTTGTTCTATAGTCTACTCTACCTACTTCATTCTTAGATTTTTTTTTGTTGTGTAGGATTTGTTCCTTTTTTTATAAAATTTACAAAGTAAACAAAGTTTTAATTTTTATTAGTTTATTAATCGTTTGCTCGCCTAAAATTAGTTTGTATTTTATTTTCCTTTTTGGTGATCTTATAAAATATTTTTTATTTTATTTTTTCCAAATAATTTTTAAGCTGCTTAAAACGTGTAAATTATTGTTTAAGATTTTTTTTAAGTTTTTTTTATTATTGTAATATTTTGAAATGCATCTCGTACCAAACTGCCTACATACATATAAAAACAAATTCCACCATTTCAGACCAAGAAAAAAAATATATAAGATAAATTATTGTTTTTTAAATTTATATAATTTTCAAAATTTTGTTTAAAATTTGTTACTCGATTTACTTGTATGTACTTTAGTTTTAAAAAATTTTGATTATAAAGAATTTTTAGTAATAATTGTTTTTTTATTAAGATGATTTTAATAAAAAAACAAGCAATTTTAATTTTGAAGACAAAAAGATTTAATAATAAAATCAAAAAAATTAAAAGTATGTATTTTATTTACAACATTTAAGATCTTAAAAGACAGCATTATTGAGTTTAATTCGGTTAAAAGAACACAAAATTCAACTCTAGAAATTTTCAAAATAATCACGCTTTTCGAAATAATTAAACTTGTATATAAAGCGCAAATTCTGATTAGAAGCCCCTATTCCCCTATTAGGCGCCCTATGCTCCAATGGGAGTTAGAGGAACACATATATATATATATATTCCAGATTTTGCATTAAATTTGAATTGTTTTTCCGATTCATTTAATTAGTTTCTGTAGTTTTTAAATTTTCTTTAGTTATATCTTTAAAATATCATTAGATATTTACCGCAAATGTGAACATTTTTTCTCTCAAGTTTTATTTCAGTAATCAAATTATTTAATCTTTTATATTCATTTGGGATATGAATTTAATATTTAAACTGATAAAAATCACTACCATATCGCTCATTTTGATAGTGTTATTCACCCTAATCGTGGTTGGCGTATTTTAAATACGGGTATTTTAAATAAGGGTGATTATTAAAAAAATAATATAAAGTTTTTGATCAAAAAAAGCTTAACTGGCAACAGCTGTTGTAAGTTGTTTTTGTTTTTTCTTAACCTACTTACAACTACATACAATTAATGTTTGGAAAAATTCCAATCAATTGTAGTGGGGAATGTAAAAAGAGATAAACTCACTCTTTATTGTTGATGTTTTTGATTAAACTTTAATATTGTTACAAGTATAACTGTTGTGAGATGTGTAATTTTAATAATTAAAAAAAACGCGTTGTAACAAGTATAATAACGGCACATTTGTATCACAAGCGGCAAATTTCTAACGATTCGGAATGAATTTTTTACACCATATTGATATTGCAAAAATCCATTATGTTCTTTCATTTAAGCTTCGGCTTACCAAAAATTGTACATTGTTTACAAATTTCCACACGGGTGGTACTGCACATGAAAGGTGATGAACAAGTGTTTGACAAAAGAAACAAACATTTTGTTTAATTTAAAATTAAACATACGAGAGTTTTTAAGTACGTGAAAGAATGTACCCCATGCTATCATCCATCCTCTCACGAATTAACTGAAACTCTAAAAGAAAATTTTCATAATGTAAACGCCCAAATGTTTATACAAATTTATTTTGTAATCATCTGTTGTATTTTGACAAATTTGAATACGCGGAAGAAAATTTCCCCGAAAAATATTTTTGTGATTTTCAAGAATTTTAATAAAATATTTTGTATAATACATATTGAAGATTTTGTGTCACATAATTTAAGGGAACTTTTTTATGCATGTTTTTATAGTTGACCTTTTAGTGATTCCAGTACAAACACACTTCTCCATCAAAAATAACGGGTTTACAAGCAGTTTTACAATATATATTATACATATAGTTTGTGTAAAGAAGGTAAAAATACCTTCTACTGTAAAGTTGCAATTATGTGAGTTAGGGCCTTTCTACATGTGACCAATTATATGTAGTATTCTCAATTGAAAATTTTCCTATGATGATTTTTAATTTAACAAATTTATTGAAATTATTTGATTAGTTTAATTAATATTGATTTGTAGAATTTAAGCAGAAAAAACGGAAAAGGAAACTTAATATGTAACATGATTAAATTTTTCTTCTTTGACAAAATAAAAAAAATTGGTTCAAGAATTTACTTATTATTTGTCTTGAATAACATTTCCTCTTCCCTTAAACGGTCTCATCCAATTCGCCACCATTGCCAGGGTTGTCAGATATTGGGATTTCTCGCCAAACGTGGTAATTTTCAAACATGTTTGGCGACCTAATTTTTGATTAGGCGAGTCAATGGCGACATGGTAACTTTTTGGCGATTTAAAAAAAAAGTTGGCGATTTTGTTGGCTATTTTGGTGTGCTGGAAATCGCAAACGTAAAACGCAAGAATTTAAAATGCCGTTTTTAATAAGATTTCTGTAATAAAAGAATTTTATAACAAATATTTCCTTATTAAACAGGATTTTAAACCAAAAATTATAAGAATTATCTTTAAAGTTTATTAAAAATAACTTCCAAATTCTTGCGTTTTCCGTTTGCGATTTCCAGCACACCCCTGGTCAGTTTTTGAAAGTATGTGTTTGTATGTTCAAATGGCTGATGAAGACAATAAAAATCTGCGAGAAAATTCAATAAATATTATTCCTTAAAACATGAATATATGTAAAGTCTATTTATGAATCCTAACCCAATAAAAAAAATATATCATTTTGCGAAGCACTAAGGGTGCATTTAAAAAAATAAGCGCACAAATATGCGATACGCAAAACGACATACAGAAATGCAGTAAAGTAAGTGAAAGAACTCTCAGCAACTTTTATAAAAAAAAATAAAATTTCAAGTGCTACGGCATTCCCTTACTACGAAGCAGGTTTGTAAGGGAAAAAACTAAAAAATAACTGTATCAAAACATTCAGTGTGTAAGGCCGATCGTTACATACAACAATTTTTATATGCGCTGAATAATGCGCTTGTGCCAAAAATGTATTGCTTCAAAGTGGGAACTCACCATATAAAATTCATGTCTTCCGTCAGCGCAATGGTAAGCGAAACGTTTATGTTTCTCCATTACAAACCTGCATCGTTGGAAGCTCAAGTTATTATTGGGAACGTACCTTTAGATGTTTACGAAACACCATGGAAAAATAAGCATTTGTTAATCGTAAAGAGGGTTTTGATGATTATATATCATCTAATTTATATAGATTTAGCCCAAAATTGTATAACAAAAAAAAATAAATTTAATAAAAATTAATAAACAAGGTTTCTTTCAAATGTGCTAAATTCCCATTTCATACTATTAATTAATTTTTGAATCCCAAGAAAAACTTTGATAACTTATATGCATGTGGCAGAGTAAATAAACTGAACTGGCAAAATAAAATAAAGTAATTTGTTTTTAATTTAGTTTTTTCTTTACACACTTTCATTTAGAGTTGACAAAAAATCAACCAATTGTAGTCGGGACTGTAAGAAAAGATAAACTCACTGTTTATTGTTGTTGTTTTTGTTTAAGCTTTGATATTGTTACAAGTAAAACTGAGGTTGATAATTCTTATTCGCTTAACAGTTTTATTTGTTTAATATCTTTAGCTTTTCTAAAATCTTTGGATGAAGTTTCCTGACAATCTGGCCTAAGCATCCAGTGAAATGCGCATAGGGAAAGCTTATCCCTTCAACAATAAATTTTAGTTTCTCAATAGTATGAAATGGGAATTTAGCACATTTGAAAGAAACCTTGTTAATTAATTTTTGAATCCCAAGAAAAACTTTGATAATAAAAATTAATATTTTTAAATAAAAAAAGACCTAAAGCTCAAACAAATCAATATACATTTAAAAAATAATAAAGTCAAATAAAAAAGTATTTATATTAATAAATATTGTTTTTGCAAGATGGCGTCAGTTTTACACTGCACCTTCTTTCTGGATTTTTTTAAAATTATGAATTAACATACAAACGTTTTCCCATGCATTTAACATAAGCTGAGCAATAAGAAATAGAGATATTTATCTTTAATGTAGACCTAGGGTAACTTTTCTAGTTTTAGGCTGAACACACACCAACAAAAGAGAAAATAGTTTTTTTGACTAATAGGACAACAGCTCTAATGAGTCAACCCACACTAAACAACATTCGTAAAACTGCATTTTTGACTTGGTGCCGGTTCACACACGTCAAGTTTGACTTGTCAAGTCATGAGTTTTTTGGAGAGAGGGGAAAAGAAATGGCATTCCCTTTTCCCTTCTCTCCTAAAATCTTAAGACTTGACGAGTCAAACTTGACGTGTGTGAACCGGCACTTACTGCGGAAAAACGGTGCTTGCAGAAAATAAATGTGGTTTGGTACAATAAAAAAAGAAATAAATAAAATCACTGTATGTACTCACACAGAGTAAGACAAAACAGACTGAAACGAACCTCGTTGCAAATATTTGCATGCTTCCTATTGATGAAACCCAAACAAATTAAGACAAGTAAAAAAAAACGAAAAAAAGACAAAAAACATTGTGGCATTGATGTCTGAATATCGGTTGTCTTTTAAGACAAAAACTTAACAAGACGTTTTTTAGGTGTGGGTTAGCATCAAGCAAGTATATTTGACTCTAAAGACAACAACGTTTTACTGGTCTAACTTTTTTGGATTTTTTCGTCAAATATTTGTTATGTCTCTACATAAATATATTAAGGGGTTTAGAAAATAGATTTTAAACTTAAGTTTTTTTGTATGTAGGTATCATAGATGGGGGTAGTGCACTCATTTTGCAATTTCAACTCACACTTAAGGTAGAAGTACATACCAAGCGTTAGTGCGCGCGCCCTCTGTAGACTTCTGTCAAAAAAAGTTAAACTAATGTATTTTAATAGAACAAGCTACAGGCAAAATATTTTGACGCGTTAACGCCAAAAAGTTGGTTAACTTTGAACTTTTTAACGCGTTGTGTATTTTTGACAAGTAATCAGCTGACAATAAAAACAAAAATTTAACAAATTTGCAAATCGTGAAAGAAAAATTTATTGAAGAGCTTTAAAAACATACAATATTTATATAAAAAGAATAAATTAAATAAAATAAATAAATCTTGATAAACTTTCGAATCCGTTTTCAATGCACAAATAAGTAAACAAATAAAAAACAGCAGACAGGATTGGCTTTTGTAACGCGTGTTGTGTAACTTGCAATTTTTCATGCGCTAAAGTTTTTTAACGGTCGAAAAACGTCGACGAATGAACGCGTGTTATGTACTTCTACCTTTAGTGACAGTGCAAAAATATTGCAATCATTTTCTTGATGTTGAGTGATGAATTGAAAATTGGCAGCCTCACTAAACATGAGTGATAGTGATGTTAAACAAATTTGCACTCAAAAAAAAAATAGTTTGATTTAAAAAAAGCAATCATCAGTTTATTGCAACTTTGTTTTCTTCACTCATTTAAGTGCAACTAAAATTGTTGAACTAAATTTAAAATCAAAAACTTGTTTTTTCATGATTAAAGCCAATAATTATATCGTTATTGATAAAATTTCATTTTGTTTAATGTTCTTTGCTTATGCAAAACCCCCAAACAAGATCAAAAACCATGCACATACAAGGTTACATTTTTTTTAAATTTTAGTGATACAATATTTGTATGCATCTTTTTTGATTGCAAGTCCAAATTGTGCACTATTTGAATTGAGCGCAGATTTTTGCATTCAATCTGCGTTTAGTGATAGTGAAAAAATTTACAATATCACTAAAAAATTTTTATTGGTAGTTTAAAAATTGTAATCATTACTAAAGCGGGTAAAAAGAGTGCAAACTAATTTCTTTGCAGTTTGATTAAGTGATAGTGCACTACCCCCAACAATGGTAGGTTTAATAATATAAAAAATGCGTTTACTTACTCAACTGAAATTTATAAATTTATGTGCAAACATATTTTTGCATATTGTTTGACATTTCTTTAAAGCATTCTTTAATTTTCCGAATGTTTCGTGATTTTAAAATTTACTACTTGATTTCAACATTTTATCTATTTATCACTTTTACTATTGCAAATATGTATATTGAGACCACAACTGATATTATTTTACCATTCAGATAGGTATGTTTTTAAAAGAGTACCATTTAAGTCATATCAAATTTTTCATTAAATTTTTAATACTGGAAAAAAGATTTGCCTTTGTCGTTACTACTGAACGTCCAAATGCAAAAAAATATTTAGATCATTTATTATTTTCGTTTTCAATTGCTTATTTAAATTACTACTACCAATTTATAGCGGAACCAGAAATCCAAGAGCTATTTACACAATTTCTTATTCACATTTGACTTTCTGTTTACAATTATTTCCTCTTAAAAACACACATTCATTTTCGTTATTTTATTTGTATTCATACATATTTTTTCTCTCATTAATAAACTTAAGGGAACTAATTTAAACTTGCACTTTTCGATCTGTACTCTTACTTTAGCACTCACTGCACTCACACTAACAACACGCGTTATAAACACAGCAAATGGCCAGGTGAAAAAGAAATAACGACCGGCTGTGTAATTTGGATATGATTTCCATAAATAAATACACTTTTTTCGGGTATTTGTTTAAAACTTTCCCAGAAAAATTTTATACACAAATATTAACTAACACTTTATTTACATTTTTATGCAAAAATATTAACAAAAACTGAATTATTTCACAACAAAAATATTGATTTTCTTAAGACACCTTTGTTAAACAACCGTACCGTATAAAATTGCGCGTAAACTAAAATGTGGAAGCAACAAGTGTTGGAAGTAAATATTTAGTACAAGTCAGGGCTGGCAAAGTTAATACAATACGTACTTTTTCGAAACGTTTTTATTTACTAACAAAATGGGGAATTCATAGTTTTGCAAAAAGCAGAGTTTTCACGATGGGTATAGCAAAGTGTGCAAACGACGCAAATGTCTTCAAAAATACACGCATTTGCACAACACTACAAGAAATTGTACGTATGTATGTATGTATGTATGTATGTATGTATGTATATGCAATTTGCTTTATTTTACTTCGTTTGCATTAAAAAAAACCATGAGCAAAAATCGTAGTGCATATTTGCAATCAAATGTAAACCATAACATTTGACGTATTTAGCGCCATATTGTTTGTTAAGGAAACTTATAAGCTGAAAATTTTCACGGGTTTAAATATAAATAAGAGAATTTAATTTTAATACCATAAAAAGAAAACATTGTTTAAGTATGCATGTTTATAAATGTAAGTCTGTGTTCATACGGCTCATGTTTTAATGGCATGATTGCTACTTTGTGGGCGAGAGGGATGAGGGGAAAAGAAACGAGTACACAGGTGCATGTCACTGTTGGGATCTGACAATTCTTAAATTGTACCGTCTCAATCGCAAATTGAAATTAATTGTATCAAACTTTCGCTATATAAAAAAGCATATATAGTAATTCATAACACATTTTAATTCATTAAAAATAAAACCAAAAGAAGTGAAAAAGTAAAGCCCGGCTATTTGATACTCTACACCACATATATAAAGACACATTTTCGAAAGTGTTCTCTATTTGCAGTCATAAACAGAATAAAATCTTCATCTATATGAGACTTGTTTGTCCTTAAGTGATTTTAGGAAGGACGCTTATATGGGACCTATGGTTAATTTTTGACCTACCAGCACATAATTTTTCGTAACGTAGTAGCTATCGTAGGCATTAAAATCTTTTTCCGGGAGTAGTATTTTAATGGGAGTTATCGTCAATATGGACCGATTCCAATAAAATTTGGCACGAAGATTTAGATTGCAATTAAGCTAGTTTGGCCTTAATTTAATCTAAATATCACTATTCTGGAAAGAAGTTTGTATGGGGGCTATGTGAAATTATGAACCGATTCTCACCATTTGAAGTAGGACAGCCACCCAGACTGTGGGACATTTTCATTAAATTATTTTAATGAAGAAAGAAATTTGACAACATGAAAATTAATTAAAATGTATTGATAATTTTTCATTATTGACTGCCGCGGTGCTCGAACCCGGGCTTTTACGGAGAGATTACCCTTACATGCTTCAATTGCAACCACTCAATCTCTTGTGCCCTACCTTTTAACAATAATTAGTATTGTGGTTATTTTGTTGAACTGTTTATGGGTTTTAATCCAAATTTTGATATTTTAACTAGGCTAAAGTTCATCAAATTGAATTTGCATTAAATTTTTTTTATGAAGAAATATAAATATTAATAAGATTCCAATAAGAAGAACATAAGAAAAAAGTGGTCCCCTCATAAACAATATTGACTGTAATCGTCCACATTCAGTAAACGAAAATATTGAAGTAGCAATTCTTTAAAAAAAAAATAATAATTATTGGTAAAGGCTCAGATTCACTATCTACACAATCGTACAATACATTCACACGAAAAGCTGGCAAACTTCTCTTCGACATAAAAAAATGTCTGCAACATCTGTTGTCAATTCTCATACAAACAATATGCAAAATCATGTGACTCACCGACTTTACAAAAAAAGCAACTCTGATCGCATAGAATCTATAAATTTTAAAAAATTTTTATAAACATTGCAAGTCAGACAGACTTGTCAAAAAATCTGTTCCTTATTATTATTTCTAGGCCACACTATCATACTTCATTTACACACACGATTTTTTTGACAAATCGTACGACAAAATAGATTAGTAAATCATCGGCTTAAAAGTATTTTAAATAAATAAAAGTTAATTTACAAAACAAATTTTCTACAAAAGTTTTCCTTAATAAACATTTGTTAAATTTAATAACTATTTATAAATATGAGGGAAAGGCGTTATAAAAAAAACCAAAATTAAAAATATTTATTATACATATTTTCATATTATTCGAATGTGTGTTCTAAGTCAAATTACAATCCTAAAAAGCTTTTATACTTTAATAGTCTTATTCTTTCAATTTAGATAGTGATAGGTATAGATAGTGCAGACAAAATATTCCTGGAAAATATTGAAGGAATAAGACTATTTATTTATTTATTGTAATTTGACTTAGAATACACAGTTTTTAGATAATGAAGGGTTTTTTTAATACCATGGAGGTTCAATAGAAAGAAGTTCGACGTACATATGGATTATTGAAAATTAACAAAATTGGCCCATTTTTTTTCTTACCCCCATAGTTATGTATATGTTAAATTAATATTGTAACATGTTAAATGAATATCTCTATTACATATTTTTTATTTAATAAATTGTAATTGTATTCTTACATTTTAACGTTTATTTTTGTAATTTATCGTTACTTGTTTTATTATTGGTAAATTATAAAAAATATTGAGATCTCGTTCGATTTCAATTCCACTTCATTTCGATTTGTAGAACATGCCCGTATATTTATTACTGCCTGTTTTTGAAAAACGTAAACAAGTGAGAAATTATATTGAGAACAACAATAAAAAACAAAAATTGGTTTTTATTTTCAATAAAATTTCTCACTCACTCAATTGTTTACGTTTTCTAAAAACAGGCAGTAATAAATATACGGGCATGTTCTACAAATCGAAATGAAGTGGAATTAAAATCGAACGAGATTTCGATCTCAATTATTTAAAAATGGTTGTAGTTTATCTGGTTTTCAACAGCGGTTCTTGTAAAGATAATTAGTACTCAAAGTATTAAGTATATAAAACAGAATCTTTTCATGAACCTTCTTTACACGGTCGTTTTCAAAATTTGTACGATTTTAAATCCACTTCATTTTGATTTACAGAACATGCCCGATAGTTTAGAACCATAAAATCTTTTGAAAAGAAATATTAAACAAAAAATAAATAAAATAAACATTACATTTTTTAAAAAAGATATACAAACTTTTAATATTCATATTAATAAAATTTACTCCATGCAAACATACTCCAAATTTATGCTATTGGTACGATTTTAATTACTTGTTTTTTAACCAAGTAAATTAAAAAAGGACACCCTATTCAGTCGTTAACTGACAGAATAATTAAATTAAATTTAAATAAAAAAAAAACTTACTTAAAGAGAGGGAAAAAGAAATGGCATTCTCTTTTCCCTTTTCTACTAAAAACTCAAGACGACGTGTGTGAATCGGCACAAATTGTTGTTTTCAACAAAACAATTAGTAACGTCAAATTAATGAATTCCCATCCCTGTTATGAATTACAAATACTTTATATCCCGCCCATTCATATTTTTATTAATTAAAACAATTTTAATGTTATTAATTAACTAACGCACACTCCTGTTGTTCTATTCTCTCTTGTAAATAGTTATTTTAGTACAACAATCTCTTCTCATCTTTCAGTTTATGCGCATTTATCACACGTTTTAGCTGTCTTGCAGAAGTTTCTTAGTTTTGCTTATAAATAATTTAAGTTTTTGTAAATATTTTTTAAAAAAATGTAATTAAAGTGTTAATAAATCCTTGTGTTTAAAATTTTAAGCGAAAAGTTTTCAATGAATATTCGAAAAAAGTGTGTAAAATTGTATAAATAATTTTCAATAAAAAGCAGCCGGTCGCTGTTTTCTTTTCACCTGGTCGTTCGTTGTGTTCATAAGTGAGTGTGTGTGTGTGTTTGTGATATGATTAAGAGAAAAGTTAAATGTGATGAGTAAAATGTTAAATATAAAAGAAATCAGTTTAGAACAAAGCTTTATGCTTTAGAAAGGTAAGTTTTAAGAAATAAATGAAAATAAAGTTGAATAAATTATTACAGTAAAAATTTGAGCTGTAAATTAAAAAAACATTTACCTATGGATGTTTCCAAAGTAACGGTCGGAGATTTTTTTAAATAAAATTCCAACTAGGGATGCCAATCCCAAAATCCCGGGATTATTCTAAAAATTTAAGTCTCGAATCCCGGGATTTTTTATGTAACAATCCAGAGATTTTGAATTTAGTAAATATGTGGTATTTTTTTATTAAATACAACTACATATATTTAAATAAACGGCAAGCCGATAGCCTTAGTTGCTAGTGCTTTAGCTTTAAGATTTATTGTAATTTTAATTATAATAAATATCTAAATAAATACACGTGAGTCGCCCTGTTAAAAATAACTTAAAAAATTTAATATTAAATCATACTGACAATGAATCTAATTTTTAACTGGTTACAAAACAATGCATTTTGTTGCACCCCTTGGAGCAACATTTCCATATAGTGTGTTGCTAGTAACATTCCCTATTTTTCCAAAATGGTCACTAATCTTCCCCAAAAATTTCCGTAAAAAACTTAAATTTTCAAATCTGAATTTCTGAAATTTCAAAATTATTTCAGATATCCCACTACCAGAATCCTCTTTAGGACTCTCTTCCCCCCCATTCATATTAGTAACTATCATATATTTACTATATTTCTATATTTCTCCAAATTGTCCAATGTCCATAAAGTCCACTTTTAACATTTTTCAAAATAGCACTTTTTTAAAATTCAATTTTCTGAATTTCCATAATTATTCCAGATATACCACTAATACGGTCCTAAAGAGGACCCCTTGGCGCAACATTTCCATATAGTGTGTTGCTAGTAACATTCCCTATTTTTCCAAAATGGTCATTAATCTTCCCCAGAAATTTCCGTAAAAAACTTAAATTTTCAAATCTGAATTTCTGAAATTTCAAAATTATTTCAGATATCCCACTACCAGAATCCTCTTTAGGACTCTCTTCTCCCCCATTCCTATATGGTGTCATATTAGTAACTATTTCTCCAAATTGTCCAATGTCCATAAAGTCCACTTTTAACATTTTTCAAAATAGCACTTTTTTAAAATTTAATTTTCTGAATTTCCATAATTATTCCAGATATACGGTTCTAAAGAGGAACCCTTGGAGCAACATTTCCATATAGTGTGTTGCTAGTAACATTCCCTATTTTTCCAAAATGGTCACTAATTTTCCCCAGAAATTTCCGTAAAAAACTTAAATTTTCAAATCTGAATTTCTGAAATTTCAAAATTATTTCAGATATCCCACTACCAGAATCCTCTTTAGGACTCTCTTCTCCCCCATTCCTATATGGTGTCATATTAGTAACTATCACCATTTCTCCAAATTGTCCAATGTCCATAAAGTCCACTTTTAACATTTTTCAAAAAAGCACTTTTTTAAAATTCAATTTTCTGCATTTCCATAATTATTCCAGATATACCACTAATACGGTCCTAAAGAGGACCCCTTGGAGCAATTTCCATATAGTGTGTTGCTAGTAACATTCCCTATTTTTCCAAAATGGTCACTAATCTTCCCCAAAAATTTCCGTATAAAACTTTAATTTTCAAATCTGAATTTCTGAAATTTCAATATTATTTCAGATATCCCACTACCAGAATCCTCCTAAGGACTCTCTTCTCCACCATTCATTTATGGTGTCATATTAGTAACTATCACCATTTCTCCAAATTGTCCACTTTTAACATTTTTCAAAATAGCACTTTTTAAAATTCAATTTTCTGAATTTCCATAATTATTCCAGATATACCACTAATACGGTCCTAAAGAGGACCCATTGGAGCAACATTTCCATATAGTCTGTTGCTAGTAACATTCCCTATTTTTCCAAAATGGCCACTAATCTTCCCCAGAAATTTCCGTAAAAAACTTAAATATTCAAATCTGAATTTCTGAAATTTCAAAATAATTTCAGATATCCCACTACCAGAATCCTCTTTAGGACTCTCTTCTCCCCCATTCCTATATGGTGTCATATTAGTAACTATCACCATTTCTCCAAATTGTCCAATGTCCATAAAGTCTACTTTTAACATTTTTCAAAATAGCACTTTTTTAAAATTAAATTTTCTGAATTTCCATAATTTTTCCAGATATACCACTAATACGGTTCTAAAGAGGACCCATTGGAGCAACATTTCCATATAGTCTGTTGCTAGTAACATTCCCTATTTTTCCAAAATGGCCACTAATCTTCCCCAGAAATTTCCGTAAAAAACTTAAATTTTCAAATCTGAATTTCTGAAATTTCAAAATTATTTCAGATATCCCACTACCAGAATCCTCTTTAGGACTCTCTTCTCCCCCATTCCTATATGGTGTCATATTAGTAACTATCACCATTTCTCCAAATTGTCCAATGTCCATAAAGTCTACTTTTAACATTTTTCAAAATAGCACTTTTTTAAAATTCAATTTTCTGAATTTCCATAATTATTCCAGATATACCACTAATACGGTCCTAAAGAGGACCCATTGGAGCAACATTTCCATATAGTCTGTTGCTAGTAACATTCCCTATTTTTCCAAAATGGCCACTAATCTTCCCCAGAAATTTCCGTAAAAAACTTAAATATTCAAATCTGAATTTCTGAAATTTCAAAATAATTTCAGATATCCCACTACCAGAATCCTCTTTAGGACTCTCTTCTCCCCCATTCCTATATGGTGTCATATTAGTAACTATCACCATTTCTCCAAATTGTCCAATGTCCATAAAGTCTACTTTTAACATTTTTCAAAATAGCACTTTTTTAAAATTAAATTTTCTGAATTTCCATAATTTTTCCAGATATACCACTAATACGGTTCTAAAGAGGAACCCTTGGAGCAACAATTCCATATAGTGTGTTGTTAGTAACATTCCCTATTTTTCCAAAATGGTCACTAATCTTCCCCAGAAATTTCCGTAAAAAACTTTAATTTTCAAATCTGAATTTCTGAAATTTCAAAATTATTGCAGATATCCAGAATCCTCTTTAGGACTTTCTTCTCCTCCATTCCTATATGGTGTCATATTAGTAACTACCACCATTTCTCCAAATTGTCCAATGACCATAAAGTCCACTTTTAAAATTTTTCAAAATAGCACTTTTTTAAAATTCAATTTTCTGAATTTCCATAATTATTCCAGATATACCACTAATACCGTCCTAAAGAGGACCCCTTGGAGCAATATTTCCATATAGTGTGTTGCAAGTAACATTCCCTATTTTTCCAATATGGTCTCTAATCTTCCCCAGAAATTTCCGTAAAAAACTTAAATTTTCAAATCTGAATTTCTGGATTTCCAAAATTATTGCAGATATCCCACTACCTGAATCCTGTAAAGATCTATATTCCAATGTGCAACCTGTTCCATTGAACTAAATATCGTCCTAAATACTCTTTTTTCTATTACAGTAGCACTGTTAAGTACAATGTTAACTGAAAATAGTTGCTGTTAAGAAATTGTGGTGGATGTCTCCGCTAGTTAAATACGTATTTATCTTCACACACATAGATTTCGTTGCAGTGTTAACGCGCTAATATTTAGTGTTAAATTATTTTGTAAAACACAGGAAACGCGTTGAAGTAGAATTACTTTTGTCTGTTGCATACGTCTTGAAAAAATATCAAGAAAGTATCAGACGCATATAACGCGTGATGTGGATTTCCAGCTTATGAATTCTAAGAAAAAATTTATTATTTTGTTTTGGTTTTATGCTCTGCTTTTTAATGTGTTAATTCTTTTAGCTGTTATGCAAAAAATAAGCATTGAAAAGTAAATTGTTAAAAAAAAACTCGAAAAAATATTTAACAGTCGTATCGGCAACTTAAGTTGTGTCGCCATCCGTAATCGACCTATTAAATTTTAAAAATATTTAATAAAAAAAAATAAACTTTTTGTAAAAAATGATTACAGATTAGGCATATTTTCTATAAATCAAAATCGTTGTATTGATCAAAATGCAGTTAATTTAAGATTTTATAATTTTTTTCATATAAAATAAATTTTATATAAAACTAGATGCGATACCAATAACGATACTTAAAGAGTAATATTGGCGATACCGATACGAATATTGACAAACTCATGTAGAATTATCTTTTTATTATAAAAAATTATAGTGTAAAAAAATATTAATATTAAAAGTTAATATTAATATGATTTAAAAAACAACGAACTTAATTTTATGGTAATGTTAAATAAAAAATAAATAATAGTGAAGTTCAATATTTGTCTTGCAAAAGAGCAACTGCAAAATATCGTTGAAATTTAATGAAATCTAACGGAAACTCTGTGTTTTTTCTAAATA
Source organism: Pollenia labialis (assembly GCA_949318255.1). NCBI lineage: Eukaryota > Metazoa > Arthropoda > Insecta > Diptera > Polleniidae > Pollenia > Pollenia labialis. Next base: position 133,067,127 of record OX439140.1, read on the forward strand.
GTTTATATAGTTTTCTATATGCAGACTTTCAAGGTCATTTCAAGGTATTTTGTTGTTGAATTTAACAATAGAGCTACGCTATTTTGCATTTGCTCGTTTGCAAGACAAATATTGAACGCTGCTAATGTTTTCATAGAAAAGAACCGTGCACGGCGAATTCAGCAAGGTAAACTCTTTAGAACATCTGTTCGTCAGCTGTCAAATCCAGTTTGTCAAAAACTTTTCTTTTTTAATTTTATTGCTTATCATTTTCAATAAATTGTCAAAGTTAAAATTTGTGAGAAATTTCGTGAAAAATACCCAATCAAAGGAAAATTATATATGAAATACAAAAAAAACCAAATGTGGAACATCATGCCTTGAAATATTTATATTTTGGTTACAAACACTAACATAAATGCATGGCAGAATGCACCGATTCTCATTAAATTTTCAAAAAAAAAAACACAAAATTTAATATAAAAAAAGAGTCCATAAAATTTTGTTAAGATCGGTTCATATTAGGGATGCCAATCCCGAAATCCCGATCCCGAAAATCCCGGGATTTAGATTTTTTAATCCCGGGATTTTGTCAATCCCGAAATTGTTAACTTAATTTTTTTGTTTAACCTTTTTTTATAAAAAGAAATTCATTATGACATTCCCCATGAGAGGATAGGGAGCACAATATTGATCTTTAATATTTATTTGATTAATTCTGTTAATACATTCATTGAAAACGTAAGAAAATAGTTACACTTTGTTATTCTTTTCAAGCGTGTCCAATAATTATAAAGAAATTTTAACGTGAGAAGTGCTGAAAATAATTAAACAAGAAAATTTATTATAGAAAAAAATGCTTTTGAAATGCACAAAACAATTCACTGGCGCACCAAATACAAAATTTAAGCTTTACTCTTTACAGGGTTAAGATTATTAAAGTGTTTTCCGAGAGTTGACATCGAACCTACGGTAATTAATGGAGCGATTTCACAATATTAAGTAATGTATTTTATACACTACAAAATTCCTACCGCAAGTAGTGGTGGTTATAAAAATGCGTTTTTGTTAAAATAAGATTTTAATGGTTAACTAAATAAATTGATTTTTTTAGTTAATTTTGAATTCAAATTTCCATTATTTTTTTTAATTCATTGAATAAAATTTTAATAGAATCTTACAAATAAATCAACTTCTATGTTGCGTTGTTCAATTAGAATATTAATTATTTTTTTTTATTTAGCTTGAATAAACTGAGGTAATTAAATCAAATATAGCTTTTATGGTAATTTTTTTATTGAATCCAGTTTAAAATCGTACGTTCTTTGTTTTTATCATATTTTTTTTAAATTAGTCATTTAATAAGAAAAGTCACAATATAAAGTTTTTACAAACTTAAGTAATATTTAACTTTAAAATAATAAATTAATTATAAAACCTGCGTTTGTAAACTTCATGTTAAACCCACTCTGGATAATCATTTAAATACGATTAAGCCTGTTACAGATATTGAAATTGTGGTAAAATTTGGTTCAACTTAGCTTTATATGACTAAAAATACCACTATTGTTGCTAGCAGCCTTCTGAAAAGCACTTTATATTGAAATTTTGTCTAATTTTGGTTTTATTATATGTATCCGAAATCACTCAGCAAATATTGTGATGATTGATTCATATAATATACTATGGGTCCAACATAAATTCCCCTCTTGAAAATTATTTTAGAGCGGCTAGTGCTGTTACCAATCAGTATATTTTATTCCTTTAAGTGAAATTTCGTTTAAAAGGACTGACGTCAGTTTTTATAAATATTGCTTATTAAATTTATTGATCCCATACAGATCCCGCTCAAGATATATTTTCCTACTGTTGGTGGAGGTTATTAAAGATTTCGCACGGCGGAATATACCACTCCCTCCCCATATTTCAAAACTGGTTTGCAGTTAATTTGCTGGAAACAACCAATGTTGTGCGAAACTTTTATACAAATTGATTAAAAAGTATACTTACTTTTTTCCAACAGCTCATATTTTAGTTATCCACTTTAAATATTTTGGTAATTTCTTCAAGACCTCCAAAAACACAAGTTAAAATATAATAAAAAAAAAAAGAATCAATAACATTTTTTATTGTTTACGTTTTAGTCACACTTTTTGTAAACAACTATTTTGACAAAATGGAATTGTTACGCTAACAAAATGCCTGCTATTTTTGTTAGAGTTATAATTGTTGTAGCGACGAGTTTACCTTGGTGAATTCGCCTTGGAACAGTCTAAGAGATTATAATTACATATTTAAAAATAAAATTAATAAGGTTTTTGTAAAATTCGTTCAAACCAGACCTGCAGTCGAAAATAGTCTCTCAGATGCGACAGAACTCATTTGAAAACTTAAGTATTTCTGAACCAACCAGATATGCGTCTCTGGAAATATTAGGAGATCTAAGGTATAACTCGTCTTCTTCTTCCTGAACAGAAACATAGCTAAGAATGGACAGAAGCTCATTCTCCTCGGATTTTCTTGAAATTTGTTCAAAAAGGCCATTTTTAGACATCACGACTTTTCTAAGTGTAGGGTGTCTTCTACAATTTCAGAATGCATAGTCATTATAGCTCAATAAGACGTATTTCCGATACGATTGAAGCCGATCATCTTAAAAATATTCAAGGAATTTTAGATAAACAATAGGCTAAGTAAGTCGCCAATTTCTGGGCCTCTGAACTTACCAATATCTCAGTTTCTTTATTTACTATATTTTCTAATAATTTTGTTAAAATCTAGTCACAAAATAGATTTTGTTTTGTATGGGAAATAGTCAATAGTCAAAAACAACTAGATTCGGCTTGAAATCTCGTGAATACTAGATTTCGTTGCAGTGTAAACGCGCTAATATTTAGTGTTAAATTATTTTGTAAAATACAGGAAACGCGTTGAATACGTATCGATCGCATGAAGTAGAAGTACTTTTGTATGTTGCATGCGTCTTGAAAAAAGACCAAGAAAGTATCAGAAGCATATAACGAAAGTATCAGACGCTCTGAACTATCCTATATCTCAGTTTCTTCATTTACTATATTTTCTAATAATGTTCGAAGACTTTTTACTAGTGGGAAGACGTCAGATAATGTCTTCGTAGCCTCTTCGAAGTAACCCAAAATTTTCAGCAAAATTATTTTTATTCTCACAAACATCTCATTAAAAATAAGCATAAAGATCTTAATATGTACAAAACTTTATTTAAGAGGGTGAAGATAAATACGCCGGGTTAAATATGTTGTATCACGTAAAACGTTACATTATTAAAAACGTTCAGCTACGCGTAGCTCAGATCAGTCGCAATTTAAAAAATACACGAGCCGAAATTTAAAGATTTAACTATAAAAAATACGCGTAGCTGAGTTACGTTTGTAATAACGTAACGTTTTACGTCATAAAACATATTTAACTCGGCGTATTTATCTTCACCCACTTACTTTATTAAGCAGTAAGAGAAAATTTCATTATTTTGATTCAAAGCAAAACGGCTAAAGCTAGAGGTCCACACTACGCGTTAAATTCGTTTGATGCATTTAAGCATCTGTCAAAAAAGTAGAATCAGTGTAAAATTGTATTCCCAAGTTACACAGCAAACGTTTATAATGTGTATACGTATAGAACGCATAAAGTGGGATTACTTTCCACATTTGCATGCGTCTTAAAAAAAATGTCAAACGCATAGAACGAGTGGTGTAGACCTCTAGCTACAGAATTGAAAGAAACAATTTATTATTCTGTTTTGATTTTATGTCCTTCCTTTAAATGTGTCAGTTATGTCTCTTAATTGTTATGCGAAAATAAGCATTAAAAATTAAATGGTTTTTTTTAAACTCTAAAAAAAAGTATCGGTGTATCGACAGTAAAATATCGCCGATAGCGATATATCGGCAAACTTGAAGTATTGCCGATATATCGGTATCGGTATTGGGACTTCCTAGTAAAAACTTACTTACAGCCGGTTTTCGGTTCAACTGCAGGTTGTTTATATGAAGCCTATTTTTTTATATTTAATTTCAAGTTTTTGTATTTTATTTAAATAAAACTCTTTTATTTTTTTTGACTCTTTAATAAGTAGTGCTTAAGTATTTTGTTTATTTTTTATTTAAAAGTTTATATATAATTTTTATAACACTTTTTTAACATTTAAATTTAAGACTCTTAAGTGTTTTTTTTAAATAATTTATAAGATTTGTTTAGTAGTAAAAATTAAAATAAATTAAACTAAAATTCACTAAATAATCATCTCTAATTGTAAATATGTTTTTTAAATATATTTTTTTTTTAAATTTTTAAATTAATTTATGTTTACATATAATTATAACGTTTATTAAATAGTTTTCGATATTTTTTTGGTTCAAATAAATAAATACTTTTGTGGTTTGGTTTCATTAATAAATATTACTCATACGCTTAAGTTAGTAATGATACTGAAACAATTATTAAAATGCTTTAAAACACTTTTAAGGGAAATTATTTAAATTAAAACAAAAAAAATAACAATACTTTGTTGTACATTTAATTTGTGGTTTTTGGAGAAAAAGATAGCAACAAGAGTGCTTCTCTTTTAAAGAACAATTCCTTTATTGTGATGGCAACAAATTCAGAAGTTCTTGAATAATCGAGCATTTCGCTTGCGACCCATGTTGCAGATTTTAAAGTGACAGGGTGACATGTCTATAAGAAAAGATCATTTTGGTTAGTTTGATAAGGTTTTATTCTAATGTGATTTTTCACAATAATATTTAAACATAAATAATGATTAATATATACATATAAGGGAAAAGGATAAAAGAAAAAATTATAAAAAAACTTAAATAAAAAGAAAATAATAAGAAAAAATAATATTACAAAGCATGAAGGCAAAAAAAACTCATAAAAGTTTAAAAAATAAGCAAAGCGATGAAATCCATTTCCTATTAAATGACTACGTCAACAAACAAAACTGAAGGATTTGTGCTACGGAGAATGTAGGAGCAGTGTATCTTCGGCAATTACAACGACTTAAGTGTACTGTTTGGAGCGGGATATAGTCGAAAGGGTAATTGGACCATATATTTTTTTGAATTCCTTTCAAAGGTGGTGCATATCAGACAATGTCGGAAAACTTTGTTAGGCCAGCATTGGGACACCACCAAACCTTGTCGTTTCAACAAGTTGGAGACGCAGCGCATACTGGAGGTGACTCAATTGCTTTCTTTACATACAACTAATTTTAAACTAGGAGTTGCAGTTTTTTGGAATTGAGCATTTCCTTCACGTCTACAAGTACTTATAATATGTGGTAGCTAGACACAACAAAAATGTTATAAAAATGATGTGAAATGAGTGTTTTCACAGAAAATTACCCCTTATAGCTCAAAAATTAAATTATTATTTTGAATTTTTTTCCCGCTTATATTATACAAAACAAATGTATGTACATATCTGCCGTTTTCCGAAAAATTATCTTTAATGTTCTTTATACTAACAAAAATATGCTACTTTGAGTAACCCATAATCATAGTTGGGGGTTGTGCACTAAATATTGATTTAAATCAGCAGTGCACTATCACTAAATAAAACTGCAAAGAAATAAGTTTGCACTCTTTTTTACCAGCTTTAGTGATAATTGCAATTTTTTAACTACCACTAAATTTTTTTTAGTGATATTGCAAATATGTTCACTATCACTAAACGCAGATTGAATGCAAAAATCTGCACTCAATTCAAATAGTGCAAAATTTGGACTTGCAATCAAAAAAGCTGCATACAAATATTGTATCACTAAAATTTAAAAAATGTAACATTCTATTTGTATGGGTTTTGATCTTGTTTGGGGGTTTTGCATAAGCAAAGAACATTAAACAAAATGAAATTTTATCAATAACTATATAATTATTGGCTTTAATCATGAAAAAACAAGTTTTTGATTTTCAATTTAGTGCAACAATTTTAGTTGCATTCAAATCAGTGAAGAAAAAAAAGTTGCAATAAACTGATGATTGCTTTTTTTTAAATCAAACTATTTTTTTTTGAGTGCAAAGTTTTTTAACATCACTATCACTCATGTTTAGTGAGGCTTCAAATTTTCAAATCATCACTCAACATCAAGAAAATGATTGCAATATTTTTGCACTATCACTAAGTGTGAGTTGAAACTGCAAAATGAGTGCACTACCCCCATCTATGCCCATAATAAATGAATTTGAACACAAAAAACTGTTAACTTTTTAAAATGTAACGACCGTTACTTTAACAAAACAAAATTTTTTTTTGGTAACTAATTTCTTTGGTTTGAAAATAAATCCATTCTTTTAACAAAACATTTCAAACAATTTAATTAGATATTTTACATGACATATCCTGCGCAAAATTTTACAATACAACATCATGTTTCCGACATTTAAAAACAGCACATTTACAAAGTAACGACCGTTACTTTTTTAATGGTCAAAAAAAGTAGTGAAATTACATTTTTTATGAGTTCTTTCGGTTGTTGCCGTTGCTTGAACTTTCGTAAGTGTAAAATGGAGCAAACCTCGTGGCATATTTGGGTGGGTTGGAATTTTATTTAAAAAATCTCTAAAAATCGGTTACAACCGTTACTTTGGAAACATCCAAATACAAACAAATGACCAAATTACATTTATGATTGCGTATACAGGCATATACTTTGTATATTTGATTATATGAAACTCGCGCTTTTCACCGAATTTAACATCTTATAATAGTTTTAATGGGGGTTATTGGAAAATTGGGAAGAAAGAGTATATATTAACAAGTCAAAAAACTATTCCCAAGCTTAAAACTAGCACTCGAAATTAAATCATATCCATTACACCCAAAATTTGGCAACAGGTTTTTGAAAATATGTTCAAAAAAATAACGAATGTGCGAAGGAGAAAATGACCACTACTTACAGGATAAATTTATTAAATCTTATCAAAAGAAATTCCCCAAAAATAATCACAAAATAAAATAGTAATAACAGGGCTTATTTATATATAAAACTTGCCGATCCGGAATGCTAAATTTTAAGAAATCCGCTTAATTAGTTAAGATATTTAGAGGGGGTGCTTTTACCCCTTTTTTCTTTTTGATGTTACAGTGTCTGCAGCAGAGAAACTTTTCGATTGAAATGTGAGAAATAAAACAAAAATGCCATAAAATGAAACAAACAACTGTTTTTCTCACATACAATTTTTGGAGAGTAAAAGATTTCACGTAAAAAAATTACTCGCCAATTTACAGAAAAAGTGTGTCTGTAAAATTTCTGTGAGAATGTTCCCGCTTTGAACTGTCAAATAAACTCACAAATATAAACGGGGCGAGAAAAAATGTTAAAACTAAAAAACATATTAAAAATGCAAAAAATAATAATAATAATATTTTGTTCTTGGCACATTTTTCATTGTATAATTATTTTGATTTTAACATTTTGATAAAATAAACGAATGCTTTCAAAGCTCTTTTGCAAACAACACACATTCAAGTCGCATTTTACATTATTTAGTATAGCCGACGGTTGTATTTTCGCCGCTGTCTTAAATTTTAGCATATTTTGACCGCCTTGAACGATATGTGTAACTTTCGTTCTCAACGTCACGTCGGCTTCGAGTGCAATGTTATGATATTTATAGCGTAACGACCTAATCTCATTTTATAGTTTTGGACATGAGTTACAGACACACTTTTTTTTATCACTTTTCGAGAAACGATGGAGTATTTTGTTTCACATCTTTTCGATGCGAGAAGTTCTCACTAAAGTAACAGAACATGGGTACTGGACACCGCATACAATTTCAAAGCTAAATTTTAAAATAATAAACAATTTTGTGGAATAAGTAATTTTGAAATAAAAATGTCGTTTTAGTTAAAATTTCAAATACAAAAGAATAAAACAGAAGAAATAAAAATCAAAATTAAAAACAAAACTATAAAACACAATTAAAACTAATTAAAATAGTGTTGCTAACTTACAGTGTTTACGAACTAAATTCCATGCAAAATTACAGTTATAATTTGTTTTTCATTTCCAAAAAAAAAAAAAAAAAAAAAAAAATATACAAAAATTCAAAATCTTTTTAAAATAAATTCAATTATACTTACATTGTACATTCTTTTTAATATTGTGATCTTTGAATGTCAATTGATTTGAAGACAAATATGCAGAAGATTTTAAATTGCCATCACTTGTATTATCCTCACGTATGTCTTCATCATAATTGTCCGATTTCAAGGAGGCAAATTGCCGCAAACGTTCAAAGAATTTTGTGTTCAAAAATTCATTACTGTCTTCCAAACCATTCGTTCCGTCATAGTCAAAACTTAATACCAGATCCCGTAAACCAGGCCATTTCTTTAAATTGTTGGGTTGATTGTGGTGATATTTTTTCTAATTAAAAAAAAAAAAAAAAAAAAAACAAACTTTTAACATTGAATACAGGTTTATTCAAAGAATTTATTTACCAATTTTTTAAACAATTTTTCACCATTTGTATTTGTCATTACTATTTCGTCTAAAAAAATGTCTTGCTGTTGTTTTTGTTGCTCTACTACTTCATTTGTGGGTTTATTGGACAATAGCGATTCTAAATTTGGTCGTGCCATAGTTTTTGTAAACAACAATGTCCATATAATTGACAGCATGAGAATATTGACGAACTGACGATGACGACGACGAAAACATCTTTTATTTTTACGGTTTATTGTTAGAGACATTTTGTAACACAACATGTTTGTTTGGTTTTTTTTTATATTTAATATGTAAATCTAAAAAAAAAAAATAAGAAAAAATCTTTTTAAATTTTTTTAAGGGAAAAATAGGAAAATAATAGTACGGAATTGATAAATAAACTTTGTACGTAAGAAATATAACGGTATAATTATATTTGTTAAAGGGTGGTCCAACCAAAACAAAACGTTTCAGAGAATTATTTTCAAATTTTTAATTGTTATGGAACAACAAAATATCGGCCAAATGTTTACCACGGCTTCGGTGGCGTATCTCTATCCGATGGTTCATATTTTCAATGACTCTGAGATATAATTGAGGTGCAATATCGTTAATGTACCGAATTATCTGATCCTTGAGTTGTTCTTGGCTTATCGACGAACACTTTATCTTTTAAATATCCCCAAAGTAAAAAGCCCAACGGTATCAAATCACATGATCGTGGCGGCCAATTAACATCGCCACAATGTGAGATAACACGGCCATTGAATTTATCGCCTAACAGAGTCATTGTTTCGTTGGCTGTGTAGCAAGTGGCACCATCCTGTTGGAACCACATACCTTCCGAGTCCATATCCTCAATTTGCGGCCACAAGAAGTTCGTTTTCATCTCGCGACCGACCTCATTTTCGAAGAAGTGCGCCCTGATGACGCCCCCAGCCCATAAACCGCACCAAACAGTCGCTCTTTGTGCCTTCCATTTCCTACAAACCCTGTTTGCTGAAATTTTCTCAAAATTCTACAGATTGTGGACACATTTGGTCGATTATGCTGACATAAAAACTCACGAAGTGCACGAAATGCATTTTGATTTGAACGCCCATTTTCATAAAAGGCCCCAATAATCTTAACGCGCTGTTCAATTGTGTACCTCTCGTAGAATTTGCCAAACACTGAAACAAAGAAATGTCAAATTAAGTTGGGCAAAAAAAATTGACATTAGGGTTTGGCTCACAATTTACATCGTGCATTATGGTTGGACCACCCTTTATTTTTTTAAAGGCACGATGTAAATTTTTTGCTATGTTTTTGTACATTCTGGATTGAGTTTGCACGCAAACAAAATATTAAGGGAAATCACGATAAAATAAATAAAATAAATTTGTACAACACAATTGTAAATTTAAATAGAATTGGTTAAATCGGCCATAACAATTGTTTTGAATAAATGTACTATAGACTTTTAATTATTTCTAAAACTTTCAGCTGAAATAATTTTTATTTCACTCAAACTCGCCTAACAAAAGAAACAGAAAGATAAACAGTAAAATGGCCAAGTCGGCCATTATAATAAAGAACAGTAAGAAAAAATTTAATTTCAAAAGAGTTAGAGCCAAACGCGATACTACTAAATTCAGTTGATATTCAACTACCAAAGCGCTCTAATTCGTCATAAAATATAGACACCAACAGCCCCGGGAGTTTTCTCCTTTTTTCCATTTTTACAATTGAATTCACATAGGAAAAATGGGAGAATGGAGAAAACTCCCGGGAAATTTTTATTTATAATTGGGCTGTAAGTAAATTCTTACTGTAAATATTACCACAGTGGGACACTTCTTCCCGAACGAGTTGACTACATAAATAAGAATTGATTAGCAAAAGCCATAGATTTTTGCTAAATGGGGAAACTATTTAGATGATTTTTCGATCGAAATTGTTTTCCGGGGCAGAATATTTATTTTATTAAAATCTGTTCAATATTTTTAGAGTTATAAGCGTTAAAATTTGCTACTAACACATAAATACAAACATTCCCAGCTAGCATTTTTTGAAATTTTTAATAATATTCGAGTATTTTTTTGATCCTTCAGCGCAATTAAAGTACCAGAATATGCGCTTATTTTCTGATCATAAATGATACTTTTGTCGGGAGCAAATGGTACCCTACCCACGACTTTTCTTGAAGAGTCATATATGATTCTTTTTTATTCGTTTGTTTTTGTTATTGAATTTTAAATTCAACACCTTTTAACCATAAACGCGAGTCATTTTTGTGTCAATTTTTAAGCGTGCAAGTGATTAATCAGTTTTTAATCACAAAAAGTACTCAAAAGAGACTCATACCGATGATTTTTGAAAAAACGATCTTCCAAATGCTAGCAGGGTTGTTTTTTTTTCAATTATCAATATATGTGACAGCGCATAGAGAAAGGGACCAGTAAGGTAAAAGGAACAGTAAACACCAACTACAGAAAACAAGAGGTAGGGACGACCTACGCACGTTTTCAAGGTTGACCAACACGTTCCTGACGTCATGAGATGTGTCGCTTTCAAATAAGACCAATACCAAAAAAAAGGATGGTAAATTATTCGACATTTTTTAGAAACCGGTTTTCGAATATTTCGACTACAAAAATACGTGAAATTAAATTTCTTTCTTTTACTTTTCCGTGCTTTATGTAATAATTTTTAAATTATGTATGATATCGAGCCCTAATAGCAAAAATGATGTAACCAACAATATTTTAAATTTTTTGTTTTTTAAAAAAAATTAATAATTCTTGATCATTTGCATCATCTCTTAAAATCTCATATCTCTGGAAAGTACCAATACGAAATAAGAGCAAAAGCAATTTTAAACAAATACTTAGACTTGAAGAAAAATATTATAAAAAGCCTTCTCCTGTAAAATTTTTTTTTGTTGGTTTCATCATTTTTGCTATAAGGGCTCGATATTATAGGTACAAGGTCCTGAGTGAATGAAAACCTATTAGATGCTCCTTTTTGTTTTTCATCTGGTACTTTTTTAATTTTAAATTGAAACATGCATGGTCCTGAGTAAATAAGAATATGTAAGGGGAGGTTTTTGGTACTTTTTTGTTCAACATCTGGTACTTTGATTAATAAAAATAAAAACTTGTGGTCGAATTTTGACCATTAGGCGAACACTAGTTAAATTCAAATTTATTTAAGAGAAAAAATTTATTTTAATTTGCTTGTGTATAACTGTAAACAAATTCAGATTTTTTACATTGCTGCCAGAAGTTTTTAGTGTTGCCGGAATCAATCATAAAATGCAGTGCAAATTTACAAATTGCAAATTTGCACAGTGACCTTTTTGATCACCCTTATTTTGTATTTCGAATTTTAAATACTTTAAATAATTTTAAAGTATATTGAATGTATTTTGAATTTTAAATTCATCAATGCATGTATTTTGCTCAACACTGTGCATATTTATAAAAACCCTTCTCCAGTTTTCTTTTTCAATATTCAAAGTGCAATGACTTTTGTTTAAGTTAAAAAAAAATAATATTAAAACTAGATAGTTCTAGTAATTGTCATTATTTAATTTCTTAAACAAAGAAAAATTAAGATTAGTTTGTTATTCCATACACGTATTTAAATTGCATTTATATTCAAAACAACAAAAACAGTGATCAAACCAATTCAAACCAAGTTATACCAAACTTAACTGGCCTCTTTTTTAAATAAATTTATTTTAATCTATCAAAAAAATGTTAGCTGGAAAAAATCATTGAAATGCAAAACCAACTAAAATATCAAACAAATTCCTTTATTAATCAAAAATTATTTTATATTTAAAACTAAATTTGAGTTGTTAAGTCAGCAAACATTGTTTTACCCGTATAAATATAAATATTAGAAAAAAAAATCTTTGTTGCAAAACAATTTACATAAACACTTAAAAGAAAAAGTTTTGCCAAGTTCTTTGAAAATGTATGCCAACGTGACTGATGTCAAGTGTTGAAATTTCAACACTTGTTGAGCACTTGTTGAATGGATTCTTTTTCATTTGAACACTGAATAAACAATTGAAAGTTTAACGTACGTAATTACACGATTCCTTTGTAGAATTTTTTAAATGTGGGCGATTGCTAGAAAGTGTGATGATGGCCATATAAATATTTAAAAAAAAAGTAGTGTTTGTTTACTGGTTGTTTTTATTTAGTAATAGGAAACCCTTTGTAAATATACACTTTGGATAACTTTTTTTTAATTCTCCCATTTTTAAAACAAATTTTTTTTTTAGCTAATTTTCTATTTTTTTAATTAAGTGGCATACATTAACTTTTATCTGCGGCAGTTTACATTTTCGTTTTTAGGTAATGAAAGTGAAATGAGCACTGTTTCGGAATGTGACTTCTTTAAGAGGCACAAACATACATGCATACATACATATCGAGCCCTATTTGCGATTATATTGTAAGGGACAATTTGTCGTAATTTTGTTTTTTTTTTCTTGCAAATAGTTTATAAGTACTCGTTTCAATGACGAACAAATTCGTAGACTTTGTACCGTTGCAGAGGAAAAGCCCATCTAAATCTAAACAAAGCATTGCATTGCTTAAGAAAAAATTAATAAAAACCCATCTCCTGTAAAATTTGTCTTTTGTCGCTTACGATATAATTGCAAAAAGGGCTCGAATCCCGAATACCGAAATCCCGAGATTTTGGGTTTAGTAAAAATGTGCTAATTTTTTTTTTATCAAATACAACAATATTTAAATTAACGTGAGTCTCCGTGTTAAAAATAACTTCAAAAATTTAATATTAAATCACACTGGCAAAAAAACTAATTTTTAACTGGTTACAAAAAGAAGTCACAAGTGAATAAATGTAACATGCAATGCATTTTGCACCACAGAATATAAAACCAGAAGATAAAGTTCGTTGTTGTCTTTTTTCTAAGTGAATGATAATGGAACAGCGCAAGCAAAATGCAAGTTGTGCAAAAAGGTGTTAAAAACTTTTGGGGGTTCTACCATATTTTTTAAGTTTATTTTATTAGATTAAAACTTGCACATATAAATATTTGAGATAAATTGAATATTGTCATATACGTAGCTATTTATTTACGATACCACCTAAAAGTGTTGAATGCGAACATTGGTTTCGTCGGCAGCATATGATTATCGATTATCAGACGTCATTAATTTGTTTTAGAAGCTTTTTGAAGTATAAGTTTAAATACATAATTCCTTCATATTACTTTAAAAGAAAACATTAAACTGTTTTATTTTGTAATGAGTTTAATTTTCTTCATGAATTAATGTGTTTTATTGGGCTCCACGAAAAGCCCCCCAATGAAATAACACCCAAACGAGAAATGAAATATTCCCCAAATTTTTTTCATACATTTTTAGGTTTTATTTCATATGAAATAACACCCAATTTTTTGGGCCCTTTTACATTTTTTTTGGGAATTATTTCATTCCTCATTTGGGGTTTTCAAATTATGAAATAATCTCCAATGAAATAACACCCAACAAATTTTTAAAATTCGGGGCTTGTTTCATAGCGTGTATAATTTGGGTGTTATTTCATTTTTTATTCGGGGGTTATTTCATTTTTAAAGCTGTTGTTTTTGGGGTGGGTGAAACTGACTCTTTTATGAATTTTGTGCATAATTTCATTTTTGTTGCTGATGGGGTTTATTTCATTGGGGTTATTTTATTTTCATGGGGGTTGTTTCGTTTCCGCTTTGGGGTTTATTTCATTTATTTTTCGATGTTATTTCATTCACTGTTTTTGGGTGTTATTTCCTATTTTTTGGGATTTATTTCATTGGGGGTTATTTCCTGGGCGTTATTTCATTGGGGGGCTTTTCGTGGAGCCGTTTTATTGTTAATTCATAAAAATTAATTGGATTTATATATGGAAACCTGAAAAATCCCGATCCGTCCCGGGATCCTGTTTTTTTTTGTAGTAAAAATGCCGAATCCCGGGTTTCAGAAAACCTGGTCTCATTTGGCATCCCTACTGCTGACACAGCCACCAGTACTAGTGACTTAATGTACTTCACAAAATGTTATTTACTACAGACATTTAACACACATTGTGTTTGTCATTGGAAATCTACTTACTACTGACGTTGGTACTATTGAGTAGGTAGTTCTTTTGGGACCATATGTAGTCCTTGGGACCAGAGAGACACAAGTACATTTTAATAAATCTAGTCTACATTTTTGGTACTTTTTTAAAGAAGACGTCGAATTATTGAAAATTGCTTTTTTAACATTTAATTTAATTATTTAATTACATAAAATAATACGAAATTATAACAAATAGAAAAGTGTAGACACTTGTTTAACAATATCGCCAAAAAGTCACCAAAATAGTGTGCCAAACTGATGACATGGAGACACTTGAACCCAAGTTTCCTTCACAGATCCTTTATATAAGTCGGCAAAGGCAAAGCAGCTAAAAACACTTTCCTCTGGTGTTTGTCAAACGATTTGAACAAAAAAAAAGGTATTTACTTACAGAAATGCACAATATATATTATTTAAATCTGAGGGGGTAAAAAAGGTAGAAACGGGTAAATTCGGTAACCTCAAATATCCAAAACTAAAATAAATACAAAAAAATTAAATACTTATCGTTGTTCATTAGAAAAATAAGAGGACATGTTTCTGGTACTTCTTCAAAATTCCGAACTTTTAGGAAGTAAACGGGTATAACTTGTATTTTTGTATATCTTGTATTTTGGAACACCGTCTAAACATAGAAATAAAGATTATGCAAAATTCGTAACTTATCTAAAAAATACAAATAAACATTTTGTACTACATACTTCGGAATTGTAAACGTGCGATGGCTGAAAATCGTAACTATAAATGGGTGAAAAGTGCACGTGTAAAAAAGTACCAAATATTTTTACAAAACATTTTTCTCCATTCCTTGACATCTACATGTTAAACTATGGGCTCCCACTACAGTATTTAATTTTTTGTACTTCAATGGGGTAGAAAAAATCATCAAAAAGGGAAAATATCGTGCTGCATGTGGTAATTTTTGAATTTTCTTATATATTGAACTTAGAAACATAAAATTATAGGTGTAGGGTCCTGAGTCAATGAGAACCTACTATATGATGAAAAATGTTGGTACTTTTTTGTTCTTCAACTGGTACTTTTTGAATTTTTGTTATTTTGTTACTAGAAACATAGAATTAAACATGAATGGTGGTCCTTAGTGAATAAGAATCTTAAGGGGGAGCTTTTTGGTACTTTTTTGTTCTACAATTGTTACTTTTTTAAATTTTCTCTAGAAACATAAAATTAAATATGCAATGTCTTGAGTGGATAAGTATCTACAAGAGGGATCTATTTGGTACTTTTTTATTCTTCAACTGGTACTTTTTGAATTTTCGTTATAATTGGACCTAGAAACATTTGAAACTTTTTGATACTTTTTTGTTTAAAATTGGAACTTTTTTATATTATGGAACTTACAAAATTAAATTTAAAAGGACTTGCGCAAATGATAGCCTATGGACTATCGCCAAATCGATCCACTAAGACGGAAAAAACAAATGTTCGAAACATGTTCATCTGGAAACAACACATTAATATACAATTTATATAATTAAAGGATTATTTACAAGATGTAATTTTTGATCCTTGAAATTTTTTTCTTATTTTGGCCATGTATCTGGCAGTTTTTTCAATTTTGAGTCGATCAAACGATTAAAAAAATCTTAAAATTTTTCGATCACTATTTGGAAAATCACTCCCAGATACACCAGACATAAATGCATAAAACTCCGCCCTTTCTTATAATACATACGTTCATTTGATAATGTATTATTTCATAAAGTAATTTTGTCTAATAATAATTTGTTTAATTATATTAAAGATTATAGTTTTTGACATATTATTTCATCATACTGTCAAAAATTTCAAACGTTATCTTCTCAAACAATAAAAATATAATCACACATTAAAATGTGACACGAATTCAAAAAACTTTAATGCAAAAATGAAAAAGTGTTTTACTGCGATTCAGATATTTTTTTTATACATAAATATTGTTAATAAAACGAGAAAGAATTTTGAGAAGAATTTTGAAAAAAAAAAATATACCAATTCAAAACAAGCTTTTTTTACACCAAAAAAGACAACTGATCTGATACTGTTTTTAATGGGCTTTGACAAGCGAGTCTAATTTTTAAGGGAATTTTTTTTTTGCTCTTCACAAACAGTGCACAAGAACGGTTCATTGGTATGTGAAGGGAAAAAAGTCCACCAATTGATTTCGAATACCTCCAGAATGTTGTATTTTCTAAAAGTACATTTGAACCTGTTTTCAAAATCTTAATGCTGTGGTTGAGGGCTACATGGAGGTCCCAATATTTTTTTTCATTATTTTTCCCATGTCTCTGAGAAAAAAGTAATGCTATTCGAAATTGCAATTCTCAATCTCGTGTCTCCCCTTTCACCATCAAACTCTAATGTTTCGCGGGTACATATTAAGCAATTTATGTTTCAATAAATTGCTTTATTTTATATTAAAGAAGTTCATTGAAATAATTATTACTCAAGATTAACCTTGAATAAATGTAATTAAAATCTAAAGATAATTTTTTATAAGCACTTTTATTTTCTTAAGCAAAAAATTAGCAAATTAATTAAAAAGAGTCTTTAATAATTAAATAAGCGATTAAATAAATAAAATTATCTAATTAAAAAAAAATATTGAATTCGATTATAATGCACTGTGGAACGTACGTTAACAAACAATGAAACACAATTCTTAACAGCGGACATAGCGAAAATAGCCAATGTCTTGTTACTTTTAACAAAATCATTCTGCGTGTTGTCTGTATGCAACTTGAGGAAGTGGAATCTTTAGGAGAGAAATTTAGGTGTAGTCTGTTGGGATCTTGAAGTTTGCCATATCGTCGTGCCAAAGTATCTTAACGCACTCAGAAAAAAATATTTTTCCAATTCGAACAAAAAATTTGTAGAGCAAAAACAATTTCTGTTTGAAATCGGTCCTATTAACAAATTTGCATATTAAAACAATTTATTTTGCATTTCGTTTATTAAAAAAAAAATTCTGATTTTTTCAATCAAAAAACACTGTTCAATAAAAAAAAACACGAACTTTTGGTCTTAGAAGACTCCTAGTGATATTTGATGCAGAAAATATTCGTAGAACATTTTAACCCTCTAAAGTGCCGTTTTAGTGTATAAGTTAAAAAAAGGACAAAAATTACCCCTTAAAATGAGTGTTAGAGGGTTAATATATTCTAATCGCCATACGATTCTACTGAAGACATCTGTAATTTTTTTTTAGCTCAGAAGTGCATTTAGTATAATTTTTTTTGACTTATACCAAACGCCTTTTCAAAAAAATTAAAAATTTTTAGGGGCCCATATTTCGGGAGCCCGAGCTAACTTTTTGAAACCCTTTGGCAGATTTCATCTACTTGTAGTCTACTTTCATTTCGCGATGCAAGTGTTAAGGCAAGTTTACAGTTTTTGCACGAGAAATGATGCGCACCCGGCCAGCTGTGAAGAGAAAGAAGATGAGGCCGAGCTTGGGAAAAGCTTTTTTTTTAATAATCTCTAAACTATCTGTCTTCTTATACACCGAATGTTTCTTCTTTCTCATTCACTGTTGCTGTATCCTTTATTTGGCTACAGAAAAAGAAATCTCTATTCAAACAACAGCAGAACGACCCAATATGATTTTCGTCATCATTCTACTATCAAATTTAGATGTTTTTAACCAAATAATTTAAAAAAATAGAATACGGGATTTGTTACCAACTTTGAAACCAACCACAAGTTTATGTTTTTCTTATGGTGTTGTTGTTGTTTCTACACAAAAAGTGAATAGTTTTTTACCTTCTTTTCTTGTTGTTTTTACAACAAACTTTGTCACGCTATTTATTCATCTTTTTTATTGTTGCACCTTTTTTGTGGCTTGGGAAATTGTATATTAGCAATATAAGACTTCTGCAAGGGAAAACGAATTTAAAACATTAACTTTGCGAAAATAAGACAGGAAGGGAGTTCCGCAATAGAGTTGTGGGATTTGATAAGAGCGATAGATCTGTTAAATTTACCACAGAAAACGGACTTGTCTCATTTTTTATTTCGTGTTAAACGTCAAGATAACTTCGGTTAATTTTAGAAGACAAAACTATAAACGAACTTCAAATTCGTCCTTTTCTAAATCTAATTCATTTAAAAAATCAAAACCAGGCTTTTTAAAATGAATTTGATTAAAATTGATTTTAATATTTAAAGTGCCGAATTTGATTTGAAAAATGATTTGTAAAATACTCAATTTGATTTCGATAGTTCTGAATTTGTTTTTTAAAAACCGGAATTTGTTTTTGAAAATGCCGAAATTGAAGTTAAAATCCTATGCATAAAAAATTAGAAGAAAATAATTTTAAAAGTGGCAAAAAACCTAATTAAGCCCAACAAAACCCATGAAAAACCCCGCTGGGTTGAATTTTTGTTAGAAAAAACCCGGGGTTTTGCCAGCCCTGATTCTCTTTGAAAATAATGGGGTTGAAAAAGTTGAAAAAAT
Organism: Pollenia labialis; assembly: GCA_949318255.1. Taxonomy (NCBI): domain Eukaryota; kingdom Metazoa; phylum Arthropoda; class Insecta; order Diptera; family Polleniidae; genus Pollenia; species Pollenia labialis. The sequence goes on from OX439140.1 coordinate 133,086,151, forward strand.
GCTTGAAAAAAATTTAAATGTAAATGTGAAAAGAGTTTCGTAGCAACTACTTTAAAAGAAAATAGAAAAAAACTCGGCGTTAATTGCATAATGTAAATGCGTTATTTGTCGTTTTGTTTTACAAAATCAACAACTAAACCTTAATTGTTCTAAGGAAAATCATAAAGATCTCAGTGTTTAGGGCTGACATTTTTTTTCTAAATCTCTTTATGACATTCATCTTTGTATATATTGCTGAGGTTACGAAATTGTTTAGATATTTTTACTTTGACAAAACCAGAGGGCAAATTACGGCATTCGATATCGATCGAAATTACAATACAATTCAAATGTTAAGTTCGATCGATATTGAATGCCATAATTTGCCCCCTGTTCCCTCTGGGAATATACTATTTATGTACAGACAATTTGACGTTATTAAAATAGTTCTATTACAATTAATGCCAACCAACCAACAATATGTGCCATAATGCTTTCAATTTCGCAAAATACTCCGAATATACAAATAAAAATTTCTTTGTATTTGAAATACTTTAACAAACCCTCTTATCTGCAAAAAAAAAACTTAAAACGCATTATTTTTATTACCCGGGATCAATTTATAAATCTATGCTATGCGCAAATATTTTCATAAAATTAAAAAAAAAAATACAATTTATTTTTAGTTTAAATATACCATTCATTGCCGTCAATTAACATTTGTACCCAATAAATATTATTTGAAATACACCCAGAGAAAAAATTTGGTTGACTATGGGTTGTATGTTTAGTGAAAGTTTATGTTTGTCTCTTTCAAAAACTTGAGCCGATTGAAATAGTTCAAACTGTTATATTTAAGACCAAAATGCTCATGTCTTAAAATTTAAGAAATTGTTCTGTTAAATCAGCCTTTTAAATGTGCAACTAAGTCCCCGCCAAGGCGAATTCCCGGCAGGTGTTGGCAATACTGGGTGGTTAAATTTTAAGGGCCGATGTTGAGTGTGAACCACACCTAAACGTCAATTTTTTTTTCATTTCATTTGACATTTCTCAATGCGTTAAAATTATTCAGGCTTATTAGGAAAATGGGCGGTCAAATCAAAATGCTCTTCGTGATTCAGTGATGAGGCACATTTTCACCTCAGTGGATTCGTCAATAAGCAGAATTCCCGCATTTGTGCGAATGATATTCCAAAAGTGATTGTCGAAAAATGAATTTACTCACAAAGAGTGACTGCTTAGTGCGTTTTATGGGGTGGCTGCATCATCGGGCCGTATTTTTTCCAAAATGAGGCCTGTCAGGCAGTTACTGTGAATGGTGTTCGCTATCGTCAGATGCCCCGAATTGGAAGTGGACGATGTGTAGTTTCAACAGGACGGTGTCACTTGCCACACAGCTAACGAAACAATGGCTCTTTTGCGCGACAAATTCAATGGCCGTGGCGATGTCAATTGGCCGCAAAGATCATGTGATTTGACACCGTTGGACTTCTTTCTTTGGGGTTATTTGAAAGAAAAAGGTGTACGTCGATAAGCCAGCAACAATTCAAGAGCTAAAGGATGAGATAATTCGGCACATTAACGGCATAGTACCACGATTATGCCTCAGCGTCATCGAATATTTGGACCATCGGATGGAGGTGTGCCGCCGAGGTTGGCCGATATTTTGTTCCATACATGATTGAACCATAACAACATTATCATCAATAGCAATAATTATCTAAATAATTTGTGTTTTTTTCAAAGTCAACATCGGCCCTTAGAATTTAACCGCCCTTCAATAATCCAAAAACAACAGAGGTTTTTTTACACTGCATAATTGGTATTTATGGTCCGAAATGTCAACTATTTCTAAAAAACACTGTAAATACTAATTGTTTCAGCTGACTTTTGCCGTTATCTTTTGTCAATTCGTGTTAGTCCCCGCGTTATATTGATTTGTTTAATGCAAATTATGAATTATGCTCTTGTTTTTACAGACATGTTGTAGTCTAAAGGGTATATTTATGCATATAAGTTTGTCACTCCGTTTGTAATTTCTGCAATACCGAACTAAGGCCCCATAAAGTATAACATTTCGCTCATTAATTTCAGATGACAGCTCAAATAATTAAATTTTAGAGCAAGCTGGTTTTCTTTATATTGTTTATAATATTGATCTTTATATCTTTTATACTTTCCCTTTTTGAATAGAATGAATGTATCGTAATTTTTTCTAAGTAATAGAGTAAATTAAAAACTTTTAACAAATAGAAACTGTGAATTATTTCCTTCCGAAGGCTACTTTGTATTATATTCAACAATTTTTCTATTTTTCGAATTTATTCTATCAGCTAAATTTCAGTTATGTATTTTATAAAGCTTTTTTGTAATAGTCCTATTCTTTAAATTTTTCAGAAATTACTTTATACACTACCAGACGATTATATTGTATTTTCTTGTCACATTTTACCTTAGCTTTCCTTTGCAAGCAATGAGGTATATTGTATGTAAAGAAAAATTTACAATTATTAGACACCAGCAGAATGTAATGCATAATAATAATATAATAAATATAACATTTTTTTCATTATTTTTGAACATATTTCCCAAAAATAATATCATAAAACTTATCAAAATGTCATTTTATTTTTGGTTTAAAGAAGGTTCAATCGAACAATAAATTTTTTACTTTATGAATGGTTTATTAAAGGTTTAATAGACTATTTTTCGTTTATGAATACAACTTAAGAAATTTTGTCTTATATTTGGTTAATTAACCATTAATACATTTTTATGAATACGGCTGTAAGACTTTAGTGATTCTGAAACATATGAAAACCTAAATAAAATAATTATAAGAATTAATTTTCTTTTTAAGAATTAAAAGGGCGAAAATTCTTCTTCTTCTGTATAAAATGATAAGTGGATTGATAAAAAGTTGCCATTTTAAATATTTTGTTGCATTTGTTGTAATTCAGTATGGCAATGCTACGAGGTTTAAACTGCCTCTTAAAAACGGCAAACACAATTAGTACTCGATTAAATTTAATCTCAGATTAAATAATTATAGTTTGCCGCTAAGAATAAACTCGATGTTAAAAACCCACTGTAAGTGATCTAAATTCTTTATAATTCTTTACTGTTTCACAAATATATCCGTAATTGAAAAATACAAATGCTAATTGACTTCTGATGTTATCTAATACCCCTGACAGACATATAGTTTACAAAAATGGTATACATTCTACAAATCTTACTGAGCACAGCTAAAAAGCTGTGTTTAATAAGATACCACATTTATACTACGTACTATTTGGTAGTACATAAACCCGCAATATATGTACCACTTTTTTCGTGGTTTAATTGTAGTTTAGGTTCACACAAATACTATACAAATCCTATGTCTGTCAGGGGTATAAATGTAATATTTCTTTTAATTTCTTAATTGAATAATCATCGGTATCAACAAGCTTTTATAACATTCTTAAATTACTCAAAGTTTTTGAATACAATTTTGAAGCATCTAGCCATGCCCCCATCTTGTTACTACTGGCTGTGGTGGAAGGGGAATCAAGGGATACATTTCATGCAAGAAACTTGTAACAGTTTTGGATAAAATATTTTAAACCAATTGGAAGCCATTAACCAGAAGGATCTTTTGTCGAAATCTTGAAAACCTTGTATTTAAAGAAAATTTCCAGAAGAATTTATTTATTGATTTCAAACTGCCTGTTTTTAGAAACTGTATACAAGTGAGTGAGTGAGAAATTATATTGAAAACAAAATCAAATTTTCGTTTTTTATTGTTGTTTTCAATATAATTTCTCACTCACTCACTTGTTTACGTTTTCTAAAAACAAGGCATAAAATTTTTTTTAAGAATTTTTTTTTATAATATCGAAAATAAAAAAAAAATTACTCAAAAATTTCAAAATATGCATTTAAAACCTAAATATACAAAAATATGTATTTTCACCAAAATATGCAACAATATGCAAAAACAAATCGATGCCATTTTATCGCAAATTGAATGATTCTGAAAGATAATGGGTCGACATCAACAAAAAACTTGAAATTGCATGGAAATCGCATCCCTAGTTATCAATAAAAAAACAGTTGTCAAAAGCGAGCTGAACTAGAAAAGCGTGTGTGCAATCTCCCATAGAAGGGCATTAACAATGTCTAAATATCTGGAGAATATCTGCCTCTTTTTAGAACGCGAGCACCAAAGTAACTTGTTTAAATTTTGAAATATTATTTTAAATGTTATTTAAACGAGTCACTTTTGCACTCGCGTTCTAAAAACATTCAGTAAATTTGGAGCAAATTACTAATTTTAGTGTAACGGGAAATATTTAATTACGCATGTCAATTCTAAAGCATATCTTTATTGACTTTCTTTGACACCCTTGTGCTATTTTGTTAACAAAATTATACTTAAAATAAAAAAAGGATGAGTCTCTTTTTGAATACGCACGTTTTGAAATAAAGTTCATTTTTACTGATAACTTTTTTTTGTTATAGAGTATTATGACATCACGAGACTATAAAAAAAATCAAAATATTATGATTTAATCATTTTTTTTTATTCGTTAATACAAAAAATTGATAATTCTTTAAATGCTGATATGGAGCTAAATTTAATAAAAATTAAAAACGCCCGTTTTTTAAAGGCGCCGTTATCGTTAAAACATATAATTGTCAAAAAGATTTGAATAAAATTAATTTTAAATGGGAGAGTTTTTCTATAACAATTAAAGAAATACACAGCGAGTCGAATAGTGAACATATGATAATAAATTTATGAATTTACAAACACTGTGAAAAGGTTTTTGGCGTTTACTAAAACTTTTAAATAGCAATTAATTGTAATTGGAGATTTGTTTAATGCCTTTTTTTTAAATACACAGAAGAACAAATAAAGAGTTTATAATTAAAAAATTGGCTACCCCGGTAAGCAAGTTGGTTGTGAGCTAGTCTATCGGTCCGAGGATTGCGGGTTCGATTCCCGCCAGAGACTCTGGTCTGTTTCACTACAACGGGCTGAAGGTCTACGTTGCTATTGCTCGGTTAATAAAGTTACAATATCATTTGTAATTGTATTTGTAACTCTTATTAAATTAAATTAAAACGATAACAAATTTTTACATAACATAACGAGGTTCCAAACCTGGAGGCACCTAACTTTGTTAACAGATTGTTAAAATGCGAGTTGAGATTCAGGGAATTCAAGTTGACTATTTCAAGTATGAACACAATTTAAATATTACGCAGTTTAACCGGTCAAGTAAATTTTGAGATGGCCTTTAGATGAACAAGTGCGATATGTATGTACATTTCACATTAAAATTGTGTTCTAGTGTAGTCAATCAGACCTGTCACATAAATCAATTCCGACCGAAAGTGATTTCGTTTTATGTAAAGCAAGATACGAAATCACTTTCGGTGACAAGCCCGAATGTATGGATAGTATTTCAAAGGACTATGGCCATAGTTCCTGATCGGGAGCGACTGTTTCTTTTCTAAGTTTCTATTAAGATTTAGGTTTAGAAAACAAACGTTTGCATGTCATTGATGTCAGAAAGATGCAGATTTATTTCCTTGTTATTTCGTATTTTAAATTAGGTGGCATGCCATAACGTCCAGTGTCATAGTGTCCATCAGAAAAGTGACATAACATCCACGGACGTTACGACACTTTGCAAAGTGTCATAATGTCCACAACTTAACTTTCGCTAAATAAAGCTTATCTGCACAGCCGGCCTTCGGCCGGGCGCAATGATTTTCTCCTCTACGGTATAACAAACACCGGCTTCGCTAACTAAAGCTTCTCTGCGTAGTCGACCTTCGTTCGAAAACAAGGCAGATTTTAGAAGCACAATAAGGGAAACCGGTCTTTGGTATACCATAGAAGAGAAAATCCTTGCGCCCGGCCGAAGGCCAGCTGTGCAGATTAGCTTTAGTTAGCGAAGCCGGTATTTGTTATGTCATAGAGAAAAAAAATCGTTTAGCCCAAAGTGTTTTCGTTATATATTTAATATATGCACCCAGAGGAAAAGCAACAAAACCATTTTTAAAAAAAAATTAACCAAAATATGTTTAATTTAACCAAATCATTGTAACCGGCAACCATATTATGGTTAAATAAGTTTCTTTAAAAAAAATTTTGTTGGTTGTGACCATAATAAAACATGTTTTTCTCTACGTGTATGTAGATCTTTTTTTGTATTTAACCTCTTTAGTAATAACGGACCTTATGACACTTTCAAAAGTGTCACAGTGTCCTTGGATGTTATGGCATGCCTCCTTAAATTACATACTCTTTGTTTTTCATTCTGATTATAACTAGATTTTAATATCTCTCACACACTGGTCTGTTTGAATATTAGCGTATTTCCACAGGAATGCCATGGTTTAATTCGCCTGTTGTGTTTCTATAATATGTTGATTTTCACAAAGCTGACTTTCAGTGTTTGGTACGGTACGATGGTGTTTGGACTGCTTTGTTCACTGTCCATTAATGGCTTTAATTTCTGAAGAACAAGAGCCCTTATATTAAAGTAAGAAGTATATCAAGGGAACTTATAGAGAAAATATGTAAAGCTACAACTGTGGACTTGGAAAACTGCATAAGCATACCTAAAGACGAATGTACGCACAAAAAAAATAAGTTTTATTGTGCATGCCCATAATTTATCGATTTAATTAAATTTAAAATTAAAAATTTACAAAATTTTGATAAAAATAAAAAAATCGATTGTAAAAGCCCAATAATCGTTTTCAGTATAAAATCGCATACGTAAATTCGATTGCAAAAAATCGATTGTTTTTACCCCAAAATCGATTTTCGATTGGAATCGAAATCGATTTACCATTCCCTAGTTTGAAATGGGAATTTAGCACATTCAGACGAAACCTTGTTAAATACTTTTTAGAATCCCAAGAAATACTTTGATAACTAATATGCATGTGGCAGGGTAAATAAACTGAACTGGTAAAATAAAAAAAAGTAATTTGTTTTTATTTTTGTTTTTTCTTTACCCACATACAACAAAATTTAGAGTTGACAAAAATTCAGGAATTTTGTAGTCGGGACTGTAAGAAAAGATAAACTCACTGTTTATTGTTGTTGTTTTTGTTTGTCTGAATTTACACGTTTCATCTTTTGATGCTCAACTTCTTTTCAATTCCCTTTTAAAGATGCCAATATATTCACACGTAGCAATCGGTTTCACCTTTTTTCGGTTCAAAACAACAACAATTTTATTAATAGGGAATCAAAGAGAAAAAGAAAAGAAAACAATTACATTCAGTCATCGTTGTGCATATACCAACGAATAAAAACACAAAGCGTACTGACCGAGTACAGGCATCTCCGTACTAACCCCCTTTCTTCTTTCTTCGCTCACCTAAAAACATAAGAGTTGAGCATCAAAAGATGAAACGTGTAAAAGCAGACTTTAAGCTTTAATATTGTTGCAAGTAAAACTGAGGTTTATAATTCTTATTCGCTTAACAGTGTTATTTGTATAATATCTTTAGCTTTTCTAAAATCTTTGAATGAAGTTTAGTGACGATCTGGCCTAAGCAACCAGTGCAATGCTCATAGGAATAGCTTATCCCATCAACAACAAATTTCAGTTCATCAATAGTTTGCAATGGGAATTTAGCACATTTTATCGAAACCTTGATAAGTATGTATTACAATTTTTTTGTATCTCTTTTAGTTTTGGAGATAAAAGGTATCCGAATTTAACAATTTTTACCACCAAAACAATCGAATTTCAAAAATCCGTCTTAGTATACCGATTTGGGGGTGAGACCCACCTCCGGTCCAATTTTCAAGTTTTTAGCTTCAGGCGTTTCGGCAGTGCGATGATGAATCAGTGTGTCGGTAACGTTACAATTTTATACACAGAAAAAATTATTAGTAGTTTTTTATCAATTAAAAAAATTATTACAAAAGAATTTAAACTTAATTATTGTAATAATTGAATCAATTATTTTTTTATTGTTGAAAGAAAATTAATAATATAATTTTGCTTTAATTAACATTTTTTGTTTTGAAATTAATTTTGAATTAAAATAATAATCAAATACCAAAAAATTATTTCGTTTAAAATAAAATAATTTAAACTTGTGAAATTGTTGTTGGAAATTGTCAAAATCAATCAACACATTGTTTGAAACGGCAAAGTTTTTTGATCATATTTTTTACTAAAATTAAAAATATTGTTCATTGAAAAAAAAATATTCAAAATATTAAATTTTTACAATTTTTAGTAATCAATATAATCATTTTGGTAATAGGAGCAAAATCAACAAATGGGTTGCTTGATTCTATGAATTTTGTATACAATTGGTGATTAGAGAAAATTTTTAATTTTTTCTGTGTACATGTATATAGATTAAAACGAAACTTTATGTATTCCTTTATCAAACTGTTTCTTACAAGAAAATTAGAAGAAAGTGTAAACACCGTGGGCGTCGCAAATGGTCAATTGAAAATTTGGCCATTTTACATACCCAACGTATAAGAATTCTTTCTTTACTGTTTTTTCGAAGAATTATTCTATTTCCCAACCAAATGTTTCTGCTATAACCACAAAAACTCCATAGACATAAAAGGAGTCCCAGCCTTGCCCAGGGGTTCGTTAGTGTGAGTTTTTTTCTAAAGCTACAAAAACTCCATACAAAATACAAGTGATCCCAGCCAGCCCCAGGTGGTAGTTTGTGCCACACAAATAAGGTGTCTACTTAAAAGTTAAAAAGGTAACATTTGTTCGTCTTAGTACTTATTTTGAATTTTAAGAATATTGAAATACCCTGCCATTGTTTCAGGCTGTTATGTATAAAGTTTTTTTATATGAAGTTCGAGTATTTTTGCAATATAATTTGCAATTTCTTTAAGCATAAATATATTGTTAAAGTAAAAGCTAAAACCGAGTTTTTTTTTGTCGGTTTTCGGCTTCGGTTTTTAAGCATTTAAAGAAGCGGTTTCAATTTCGGTTAAAGCCGAACAGCAATCCCAATTCTAAAGTTGAATGTCTTTTTTTCCCGAAAGACTAAAAAAAATTCGTTCTAATTTCAAAATAGTTTTCAGTAAAATTTTACAGTGTAATACAAATTTATTTTATAAATATCTAACTTAAAAAATATTTGAAGTCTTGACTCTGCCAAAAAATATTGAGGTTCTGGGGCCTAAAGCCATTTTATATCTAATTCTTTCAGTCGATACGAATCGAAATTATTTTTTCAGTATTGTGAAACTCAAATTCATGCTTTACAACACTGAAAAAATAATTCCGATACGTTCAGTATTGACTGAATTAATTTGATATTAAATTTTCTTTCGAATCGAGAAAGTACTCGATCACGACTGCCAGAATCAGGCCCCTGAACTAAGAAAATATTAGAATATCAGCTGTTCCGTTTACAAGATGTCTTTCTTTAGAGCGAGTTATTATAAGAATTGACAAAACTTTCAGGAAATATGTCTTATAAAGTCAAACCGTTACCTTAAGTCGTAAAAGAGCTAAGTCCAATTTAATAAATATTACAGGATGGAGAAAGAATCTCAATAAATTTTTTATCTTAAAATGAAGTTTTGTTTTGTTTTTGATTAATTTTATTTAACTTATTTGAAAGTTTACAACCAAAAAGTTTTAAAAATTTGTTTTTTTTAGCATAAATAGCATTTTACGTACCATTGCAAAACAACAAATTAAACCAATAAAATGATATTTTTTTTTTTGCAAACAATGTATGTAAATATTTTTGTTTACTCTATTGATTTAAAAAAAAAAATGTGGACTTACATCTTTACATCTGAAGGTGACAGAATGCTACTTTTTATTTTTGTCATATTTACTAAGTACTCATAAAAAAGTTTCCTAATAAAGAATTCCACTCAGAAAGCTCTCGTTTGTCATATTTGTACTCAAGTTTAAAGTCTAATTTGTTACTCATTTTGAGTAATTTTTATTAAAAAACATTTTATACACAGCGATACTGAAGTCGATTTCAATAACAAAAATAATCAAAATGATGTTTTAAATATTTTTATTTACACAAAAGCTAAGATTTATATTAAAAAAATATTGTAATTCAAACTACGTTTTAGAAGTTAAAAAAGCTATGTTGAAACTAGTGGTCTGAAACTATCGATAGTGGACATTATCGAGTTCAAAAAAGGATAAAAATTACCCCTTAAAATGAGGGTTAATATATTTTCAGTAAAAAATCAAAAATCACCTTACAATTCTATTAAAGACATCTGAAATAGTCTTTTAGTACATTTAGTATATTTTTTTTTGACTTGTACCACACTCCTTTTAAAAAAAATTCAAACACTTTAGGGACCGATATTTCGGGGACCCGAGCTAACTATTTAAAACCCTTTGGCATATTTCCTTTATCAATAATCTAGTTTCATTTAGCGTTGCAAGTATTGAGGCTGGTTTTTTTTTTTTTTTTGTTGCTCAGTGTTACATTCAAATTTACAGTTTATAATATTTTTAGTGGAAAAACGTTTCATATGCACAATCGCGATGTCACTTAAAACGGGTTTCCACTACGCAAGCGGGTTTTAAAACTTTATTCCACGTTGCAAAACCATTTTGCTTGTACCATTTTCTTAGTAACTTACAGAGTTCTTTCACTGGCTGACTCCTTGTAATGTTTAAAATTTTGGATGATTTAATGTCTAAGGGAGTAATGTTAACGGTAATCTGCAAAAAAAACAGTTTTTGCCAAATGTGGCTTTTAAAACGTTATTCGCGGCTGTGCTTCATTTGAATTTTATTCATGTTTCTCAGTTTTAAGGATTGTTTTTTGTAATTGGGGATACAAATTTTGTGAAAATCCCCAGGGGATTTTTTTGGGGAAAATCACCTTTTTCGCTGGGGATTTTTGGGGATAATATCTTATATATAAATACGGGAACAATATTTTTATGGTTGATTTTTAAGTATCTTATCGTCCGCCGATTTTAATAAAACATATATCGTTTCAAAGGTATTTTTGTGTAGATATGCACAACATAAATTTCAGGATTGAAGGGTTTAAAAAGCGTTTTAAATTTGCACGCACATACATGTATTAATGGTGGTTGAATTTTTCGTTATACTTCCAAAATGTGTTATTTTCTTGCATTATGCTTGCAATTACACATGTACATATAAACGACAGTTATGCTCTATGTTGTTCTCCCAAAATGTTTTTGTTTTAAATTTGCACTTGCAAACACACATGTATAAAGCTATTAGGGTTACCGTTAGACATTTTGAAAAACAAAGTCGCGCAAAAACTTCGTTTAAGAAAATAAATGACGGAAACCTTTTTAATGAATTTTAACGAAGATCTGTGTTTTTTATTTTTTTACTTTGATAACATTTTATGAAAATCTTATAAATTAAATACGGAGATATGCACAATATAGGTAGTTTTTACTAAATTTTTGGAATTAGAGTTCTTGAAAAGAGTTTTAATTTATCTTGCAGACACACGTACAAAGATGGATGAATTGTGCATTTTGCCGCTCTCTTAAAATGTGTACGTTTTTATTGTATAACGCACAGGTTCTCTCGAAAGTAAATGTCAAGTGATCGAATTTCGGCCCCCGGGCGATCCTAGTATTATTAAAAATTCCATTTTTGCAATGACAAGATCGATTTGGTCAAGATGTGGGTAAAATAAAGAATTATTTTGTTACTGCCGTAGTCATAAAAAAAATTTTCATTTAAAAAAGGTTAACAAAACAAATTTTCTATGAAAATATTACTTAAACAACGTTTGTTAAATTTAATAATCGTTTATGAATACGGGGGTAAAAGTATCATCAAAGTAAGAAAAGTATTTCAGACAACGTGGCGTATGATAAATTCCAATTGAAATTATTTTTAATCATACGTTTTTTTAAAAAAACTAATCGTACTTATTATGGGTATTTTTTTTTAGAAATGTGGAATTTCTAATCGGGATAACTGAAAAACTAGTTGTAATTCTAATAAATTGTATTTGGCTTTTTTGGCAAATCACCATGCTAAGACTTGCACCAGAACAACGTTTACAAATCCTGTTAATTTTTTTCCAGCACTTTTCTATTTAGCACTTCAAGTTTACGGTGAGCATAATCGTCTATCAGAGCAGTTAATACGCAATACTATAAATCGATTCATGACCACATTTACTCTTTTGGATAATATTCATCTAAATCGAGCCAGTTCACTGCGTACAAAAGAAGGCATCGACGCTGTAGACAAGACTCGAACTTATCGATCCGACAATGCAACTCGGTCTCTTCTTGTCCACTATTAAGAAAATTTTGAGGAAAGATCTTTGCCTACATTCATATGAGATTCAACTGGTGCAAGAATTAAAGCGATACAGGACATATTTTCACCAAATTTTTTTCAATTAAATCATGTAATGCTGTTTTAAACAATTTTTTTAATTGCTCCAATTAATTTGCCTTAATTAAAAATAAAAATTATAATGTTTGTGTGTATATTTGCAAATATGAAACTATACACACAATCTTCAAAATAGTTTATGTTCTATTAAAGTTTCAAGCAATTTCTTAATTGTTACAATTAACTGCGTTGATTGAAAAGAATATTTTGCTGGTGGTCACATTCAAATTAAACCTATTGATTGAAACTCAACAGTAAGAAAAGCTCAAACCTACAAATATGTTAATTGATATAATCAATTTGTACAAATGTCTAACTAATATCCTCAATAAAGATTTTGCTCATTTCTGGCTTAACAAGCAGAATGGTCTTTTTTGATGAGAACACAATCCTCATGAGACTCTATTACATCTGGAAGAACTCACTGTTAAGCACGCTTTAAATGCCGTAGACGTGATCCGCTCATTTGTCTTTAAATCCGAAACTAGAATCATTGCAAATCATTTGAAGGAGAAATGGTTGTAACGAAATGGCGCAAGATGCCATACATCACGTGAAACCATCACTATGTTGAGCCGTTCGGCGACCAAACTGCCTTAAGAAATGGACATGTAAATTGGTCACCACTTTCCTGTGATTTGCTGCCTTTGAACTACTTTTTGTGGGGTTAGGTCAAATCTCTGGTGTATGATAATAAACCAGCAACGATTGATCGTGTAGAAGTCAACATTCGACGCACTTTTTTCATAGCAAATTTTTTAAATAAACCTTTTGTAAGCCTGAAACATTTTTTATAAATAAGTCCTATTATACATACATACATATATAAGTTCAAATTCATTTAAATACAAAAAAAGGTGTTGACTGTATTTTAACTTTTGACGCCGATTTCTCCAAGCTCAGTTAAAACTAACTTCCAGTTAACAATATGTTCTTGACAGTTATAACTGGTAGTTAATTATAACTGAACTTGGTGAAATTGACCATAAATCTCAATTGATAAAAAAATACTTTAAAAAAATTTGTGCCGTCGCTAAAATTATTTTACTCACCCAGAAAGATTTGTAAATTTGTTAAGCTCCGTTATTAAAAGTTTGCACTTCTAACTTTAAAACAATTATTTTAAATTTTTTTTTTTTTATAATTTTTTTTTTTTTTGTTGAAATATTTGAAGCACCGTTATTTTTTAAATTATAGTTTTTTTTTGTTTTTAATTTATATTCGCCTTTGTTTTCACACCAAAACAACTGACAGTTTTAACAGTTACTTTGCTAATGTAGCAAAACTGTTTGCGGTCAAGTTTTTATATAGAAGACAAAATTTACCGTTACATTATAAATATACATAAGTGTGGCTAAGATAGACGAATACACTCTCAAAACAACTTGCAATGCTGTTAAGTTTTTTTTAACAGGTTAACAAAAATGTAAAACAACTACAAACAGGTATTTACTTGTTTCATTTAGTTGTAGTATTTGCTGTTCTATTGCACAGAAATACACCCACACAAAGTAACACTTTTTATGGTATGTTAACAATCTCTCATACACTTGTTGATATTTGAAAGAGAGTATTTATAAAAACAACAATAAAAATGCCCTGTAATCTTGCACTCGTAGAATACACGATTTACAGCTTCGTTAGAATTATTTATAAAACGAAAAAGTCAGTTAAACGAAGTTTAATGAATAAAAAACGAATAAAATATCAGGATGTTTCATTTAGATTTACTGCTGTTATTGTTATTTTTTAGGTAAACTGTTACATATTTTAATACTTAATTTTAATTGGTTAAATATTTTACTTAAATATTTAATTTAAATAAGAGCTTTTTCTGTATAATTTGTTGATTCTCTTAAATAATTTTAATTGTGTATTTTTTTAAACTTTTTTTTTAAGTTTTTGTTGTCTTTACTTAGAAAGTCTAAATTATACTACTTCTATCTTGATCATATTTCAAATGCTTATAGTAAAATTTAAAATTTTTTTATTTTTTTCATGACTTTTTGCTTTTTAATTTTTCTTTTTTGCTTTTCGTTTTTTGCATTTTTAAGTCAAGATTTTACGAGATTTGAATTTAAATATTTATACTTATCTATGTGAATAAGAATTTTGTATTTTAAGGCGTTGAGTGTATGAGAACAAAGAATTTTAAAATTTACAATTAATACGTTCTAAACAGTGTTTCAAAAACTGGACTACAGTAGCAATAATAACAAACAGGCAGGGTTAAACAAAAAAAAAATATTTTGCCGAAATTCCTTTAAATTTGGCATAACCATACGCCTAGTAGATATGAATATGTGTGCCAAATATTATTAGTGTACTATGTTTTTTTGTCGAAACAGATAAAACAAAAAAAAAAAACAAGATAATTCATTTTAATCTCTTCAAAAAAATATTTTTTCAACTGCAAAACCAGAAATGAACAATTTAAATTTAAGTTTTTCTAAAATAGTCTAGGGTGTCCTTATTTTACTGTAAATTTTTTTAACGCGTTTAAAATTTTTTTACAGAAAAGTCACGTCACGTGCGCCATTAAGCAATTTATCTTGTATTTTAGACCCATGTTGTTCAAAATGTTCCTCTCTCTCACTTAATTGCGTTTTTTCACCAAAACAAAAAAAATTAAAGAATTGTTCTTATCTATTCATAATTATTCTTTGAGAAATAATATTGCTTGGGCGTAACGTGATATTTCTATGGAAGTGCCCATATGAGTTTTACGCGTGTACCCTAATTTAACGTGTACCCTACTAAAGACTTTTTCTAACAATTATATTATTCAACTAAAACTGTAAAGTGAATGAGAATTATTAGCTAAAAAGTAGACAAAAGATGTAAAATACTGTCTTAACTTTGATTTAAATATCTTTTTTTTTTTATTGAATATGAAGTAATACCTAACTATTTCATTATTTATTATGTATTATTGAGTGCTATTTTGCAAAGTATAATTTTAATAAATTTTTTCATTGAATCAAATAAATAATTTGTTGACCTAAAATTTTATTTTTAACAAACCGTGTTGTTAAAAATTTTCTTGAGATATTTTTTCTGTGCATATTATTTTCGACGCATCATAATTAGAAGACGCTATATGTTTACGAATGTCTTATACGAACAATCCTTTTTTACATTTAAATTGAAAATCCAGCAACAACAATACAACAATTTTTTATACAGCATCATTAAGACAACAATTTTTCGACCAATTTGATGCTACATCAAAAGCTTTTTACTACTGCGGAATATTTATGGAAGTAGTACTATTAGTTATAAAAATTAAATTTGTAAACTTGTAGTTCTTTGAAATATAATTTGGCAATAGCAAGATCTATTTCAGGGACACCTTTTTGTTGCTGTACTCAAACTCTGGATTCTATTGGAAAATTTGTTACTGCAGCTGACAACATTTCAAGCCTATACGACATCCGCCAGCAGACCAACATGACACTGCCGCTCATATTTCACCGCGATTGGAAATAATAAGCGTAGCTTTTTCCAGCAAATAAGAAATATCAGAAATAAATAATAATAATGTCTAAATAATAGTATCCATGGCATCCATGTTAATAAAAGATATAAAGCAAGGAACCGTTGCCATCATCTTTAAATAAAGGGATTCTTATAAAAATCTCCAAGAAAAGGTAACTCCCATGATTGGCAGCAACTATGATTCTAATACGTATTTTCATTAGTGGTCAATATTAATTTGTATATGCATTATCAATTGTATTATAAATTAATTAAAAAGAAACATAAAAATACTAAAAAAATAAGGCATTTTGTACATTTTTGAATTTTTTTATTAAAGTTCTAAACTTTCCATTTTCAAAAATCAAAATATTAATCCTGATGTTATTTTTTTATTGAAGAAATATTGCAGCTATTTTTATTAAAAGATATTGACAATAACTTTTAAATGTAATATTGATACAAAATTATACATAATGAACAAATCAAAAGTTGATTAGTTATACATACAGGTTTTATTTAAATTGCTTTGTATAATTTACAAACAGCAAATTCGTATTCTTAAATCCGCTAGGTTGTCAAACCTTTTTTGGCCTTCTTTTTTTAAAAAACTAATAAATATTAAAATTAAATAAACTAACTAAACTATTAATTTTAATTGCATAAAATATTCGACCCTTTTAAATCCTAAAAGAATACATACGAAATTATAGTGAAATATTGCAATTCATACAAAAGAGTTGAATGGGAATATTGCATGTAATTTTACATGCGTTCAGGTGTGAAAAATTATTAATTAGATTTGTATTTTAAATTCATTTAAGTAAATAAGAACTAAAGAAATTATGAAAATATTCCCTCGTCTTGAACAACTTCAAAATTTTTTTGCTAGGTAAAGTATTTTTTATATAAAATTAATAATTTTTACTTTTTTGTCCTTGTTTTGAATAATTTGATTTAAAAAAAAATTTTGTAGATTTTTCTCTTCAAGAAAATCATATTTTAGCCAAATGATGATTTTTTTACCAAACTTTCGGGCAACGCTATATATTCATATAAAGTTGCAGCCATTGTAGAATAAGTACAAGGTATAGTCATTAGAAATTTTGTTCTCAATTTCAAAACCCATATAACGTCAAACAAAAGAAAATATGGAAAATTTTAAAACAAGAGTCAAAAATCAAATAAATTTATTTGACTTTACATGGGTAAATAATGACAACTCTCCCTAATGAACATACCTGGTACTTATTATACTATGGTTGCAGCCAACTTCAGGTATAAAGTACGAACGAAAAACAAAACGATTTTGCGAGTATAGCAAAGTATGAACTCCCCCCGCTATTCTCTTTTCCCCTCCCTTCTATAAACTTAAGACTTTGCAAAGTAAGCTTTGCCTTTCTAAAAGAGGATTAATAACAAGTCTAGGAACTATCTTACTTTCTAGGTTTCTGTGGTACCAAATAGGACTCAGGTCATCCACGATTTTGTGGGAGATATGCCATTAGTGGTTGTAACTACATACATATCTTCCTCGAGAGCGCAATGTTAGGAAGTAGAATTCAAATATAAACCGATGGTGTAAATCCGTAAATTCTTAGGTGGCTGGCATTTCCTGTTCGATCATATATTTCATACACCAGGGTCTTAAAATTGGCAATCTCTGTTCATTCCTTGATTGTGTTTTTTAAATTGATCAAATTTTAGTTTATAAATTCATGTAACAACATTCGAATGAAGCACATATGAGTATCAGTGTTATCCGCTACTATTCCCAGTTATTTGTCATCTCTGATTTTATATAAATTCAAATATATTTATTTACGGGGGGTCCTTCTACAAAATTATATTCTATAAGATTTTTTTTACTGATTTCGTTCTATTTTCTTTTCTTTTAAAAATCAAAAAAATATTCAAACAAAAATATCAAGATGACCTTACGGGCATAGAAAATACTCATAAATATATAATAAATATATGTTCAGAAGTGTCTATTAAGTAGATTATTAGCGTTTTAAATTCTTACTGACAAATCGGTGATAAGTACAAACAATTGTCAGTTTTTGATAAGTCAAGATTAATCACAGTCTTTTTGATTTATTTCTTTAAATTTTTATTTCTTTCATATTCTTTAAATAATTATAAAAGAATAATTAATTTACAAAATTATTGGTTTATTTTAACAAATACACACAGTTTGTCTTAGCAAATGGCTTGACTGAAAGAATTCGTAAAAAATTTAAATTTTAAAATATTTATTAAAAAAAAAAGATTTTAAGTCTGCGTTTTTACGGCTCATGTTTTATTGGCATGATTCTTCCTTTTTCTTCTTTGAACTTGAATTGGTGTTCAAATGATTCATGTCATGTTGACGACATGTTTTTTATTTTGTATAGTCGTGCTTATGCATGTTTGTTTTTTTTTAATATTGAAAACAAAAACAAAATTAAAAAAACGAATGAAAAAGCAAAGCGTTCTGCCAGTACATGCATCTGTGTAATCGTTTCTTTTCCCCTCGTCCCTCTTGTCTTTAAAGTAGCAATCATGTCATTAAAACATGAGCCGTATGAACACAGACTAAATAATTTTAGTTATTATGCAAATATATATTATGAATGTTTCTCTTTAGCATGAAGAGAAATCTTTTCATTTCCAATCAGCGTTGCCGTTTTTGTTTTTTTTTTACTTTCAGCCAGCTCATTATTGGTTTGACCGGCCGACCATTTTTAAAAATTAATTTTTCTTCATGTCAACTTTTTTAAAGATTATTAATTATTGTTTTGCTATGCACGCCACTGTTGGCGATTGCAGCAAATCTCTTTAAAAAAAAAATTGTAAAAGAAAAATCAAAATAAAATGACATCAAATCAATTAACAGCAGTAAGAATATGAATGCAGCACAATAAATTTAGAAAAGTGACATATGCGGCACAAAACAATAATATTCACTTTCAATAAAATACTATTAACTTCTTACTTCACTCATAAGAGGAAACTAAAATTTGACAGCCTGTTCATCGACTTCGAACGTTAACGTTCACGTGGAATATTATATGTAAAACAAAAAATTTTATTTAAATGATTTTGTTATTCGTTCTTAATTCCCAATTTTTATTCTTGATAAAAACACTGAAATTTGTTGTTAATGGGATAAGCCATTCCTATGCGCATTACACTGGTTGCTTAGGCCAGATCATCAGGAAACTTCATCCATAAAGATTTTAGAAAAACTAAAGATATTAAACCAAATAAAACTGTTAAGCGTATAAGAATTGCAGCAACAGTTCTATTTGTAACAATATCAAAGTTTAAACAAAAACATCAACAATAAACTGTGAGTTTATCTCTTCTTACATTTCCCACTACAATTGATTGGAATTCTGCCAACATTAATTGTAGTTGTAGGTGAGTTAAGAAAAAACAAAATTAAAACAAAAACAACTTGCTTTATTGTTTTCGCAAGAAAATATAAAGCAGGTTGCCAGCCAGTTTTTTTAGGCCGTGCACTTGCCAGTTTATTATCAAAAAATTTTCAAAATAATAACAATATTCGAAAATTTGTTTTTGTTTTAAATGTAGTTTTCTATGCAAACGTTGACGTTCGAAAAAATCGTTAAACAGGCAGTTAATTTTTCTTCGTAACATATGCCGGGAGTAGTGGTAAAAATACAAAAAAAAATCAGAAAACTTCATGTTAACCTTCTTTTTGGCATATGCGGCAAACTAATAACGAGCTGACAAAATGGCTTTTAAATTATTATATTATCCCCAGAAATCCCCAGCGAAAAAATGGCTTTTTACCCAAAAAATAATCTGGGGATTTTCGCAAAATTTGGATACTTAACTACAAAAAAATTCCCTATTTGGGGGAATATTCCCAAATCTAATAATGCTGTTATCGTTAGGTATTGCATTTTAATGATTACTCTTCATTCCTTTTCACCTTAGGAAATGGTATTTAGTATTTACTTAGCATGTATTGGTCCTTGCCCTCTGTCAGCCAACTTATTCCTAGTGAACTTGTTAACCTTGTCATTGCAAAGATTTTCAATTAAGTTTAGGAACTTTAACAGTTCTTTTATTAAGCTAATAGCTTTTATTGTACTTCTATTGCAAAATTTTTAAAGCAGGTAATACAGATTGAATAAGTGGTAACTTCCCTGCGGCTCATACCGACCCAATTTTAATTCTGGTAATGCAGATTAAAAACTTATTAATACTCAGATAGTTTATAGTTTCTTATTGTTATAATCACAAACTTTGTGTGGACAAAACTTGTTCGCTACTCCTACCGATGCAATATAAAACTTGGTAACATAGATTGATGATATATTAATTCTTAGAAAGTTTAAAAATTCAAGCTAATACAGTTTTTAACTAGACACAAATAAGTAGTTATTAACTTTGTATGGAAGGTGCCTCGTGCACAAAAAATTATATAAAGACAATTGTTAATTCCAGATCGTCAGTCACATATTGTCAATATTTTATAAATATAGGTTCAGTTGCTTAGGCCGGCTTTTTGAGATGTGGATTAAGTTTAAACTTAAAGTAACGTAGTCTGAAACTCGAATTTTTACTGCAAAGTGTGAATTTTTTATAATTTCATTAAAAATTAATCATTAATTTTTTAATTAATTCGTGAATCATTCATGTAGTGAATTAGCAAATTTTGAATAAATTCTATTCACACAAAAAAAAAATCAGTTGAATGAAATTTGGAATAAGTTAGTGCAATGAATTTTTAAGTTGCGTTATTTTTTTTTAACTTATTTTACTTTTTTATAAGCAGGGAAACCAAAAAAATGCTCCAAAAACACGTTTTATGTGCATTAAATAAACAGTAAAAACACGAAAATATGCCCTGAAAATTGTTTAAAATATGCAAAAAAAATTTGAAAACAATGAATTTAACAATTTAATAAAACAGTTCCATTTAATAAAAACGATCCTAAAATTATAATCGGTAAAGCCTGAACCCATAGTATTTACAGACGAGTTTTACCCTATTTTCAAACGATGGGCCGTCATCGGCTCACAAAAACAGAATTATTTATGTTAAGGGGCTAAAATTCATATAAGAGTTATTTGTGCCGAATATTATCCAGATATTAACAACCATATAAGATTTTTTTTTCTAAAAGGGATTTTAAGGACGGTGGCTAAATTGTTTATTTATGTCAACATTTAAAAGGAAGTTAAAACTATTTATAGATGGAAGCTTTGGGCAAATGTGAACCGATTCGAAAATAAATTAATTTGAAGTAAAATATTTTTGTCGCGAATTTAATTTAAATACCAACATAATTGTCGACAAAACTGGTGACTTGGAGATACTTGCACCCAGGTTTCCTTCAGGGAAGATACCACCAGCATGACCGATACGGTTTCGCTATTTTAATAATTTGATGTATTTAACTAAATCATTTTAGCAAATAGAAAATGGGAATTTGTTACACAATCAAGCACATCGTTTTTTAAAGAAAAGTAATAATTTATTTTTTGGTAGTTAATTTATATAAAATAACTGAAAATTTATTTGTTTTAACGGAATTCGCGGTTGAATTTTTGACAGTAAAAATTAAATGAACTCTTCGTTACTTTAAATTACATTTTAATTTAATTTTACATAAAGAAGAATTTAACTCAATCAACGGACAATATTAACTGCAACTGAAAATCCGTATTAATATGCACTTAGTTTTTTAAACAGCTGTTAGAATCAGTTAAAAATAAATTTGCTTGGAATTTCAAATGTTTATTTATTTAAAAATTACTGAACGGAATACTTCTTAAATAAACTACAGTCCGTTACTGTAATAATATTGTGAGTGTAGGCATCTTAAAAATTTAACAAGTATAAAAATATGCTTTAAAAAGGCGAAATATGCGCTATAAACTTAAAAAATGCTGCAAAAAGGCTAATTTAACTAAACTATGCCAAAAAAAAAATGCTGCATATTTTAGCACTAACAAATCGATGCCAAAATTCATAAAAAGCTCCAAAATGGATAAATATGAAATATTTGAATTCTCGGTGGAGGGTATCAAAGATTCGTCACAGCCAAATAGAGTACTTTTTTATGTTTTGTCGACTTTATTAAAAGAAAATGGAAAGAAAACGAAGAAATATTTTTCCATCTTTCATTTTTTATACAAAAATACACATGACTTCACATTTTCATCAGCGTATGGTAATTTCGTTTTTTTAACAAACGACTTAAGGCGCTTTTCCGCCATTTGCTAAGATTTCTATAATTAATTCGTTTGTAGCCTAAAGAGCAAAACACGAATATATTTCGATTTGTTTATCTTATTTCATAGCCTTTTTTTAAGGAAAGTACTCGCTAGCAATGAATTTAAAATTTAAAACACAAAAAAACGCAAAAACGTCCATATTAAACACTAAATCAAAAACAGGCACAACTCAAAATTCACAGATGTTTACGAGAGTCAGCAACCTGCCTTCAAAACCATGGTTAAAGAAGAAGCAAACGAAACAGCTTTGATTTGTAAACTGGGTTTAAAAAAAAAAACGATTTTGATAATTTTTGAGTTGTGTATGTTTATGATTTAGTGTGCGTGCGATTAATGTCAATTTATCTATTTAAAATACTTTTTTAGCATGTAGTGGTAATTATTCGGGAAGAAGCTTTCAAAAACTCACGAGTTAAGTTCCACTTCAGTTCTAGTTAAGCTCTTCTTCAGTGCTAAGTCAGCTTTAGTTCCGTTTTAGTTCAGCTCTACTTTAGCTCTATTTCAGTGCTAACTCAATTCTAGTTTTGTTCTTTTTCAATTCTGGTTTATTTCTAGTTCAGTTCTAGTTCAGTTTCAATTTGGAATGTATATACATTTAAACATACGCAAGGACCTACAAGGCCTTAATTAAGATACGGCACCAAATCAAAAACACGATCTGTTTAGAAACAGTAGAATTATTTTCCCACTTTTTTTAATATCCCCTCTGTGCGACGCGACGTCAGATTATTAACATTTTCAATATGGAATTTTAAGGTCTTTAAACTTTTTAAATTTATTGCATTTTTTTATGCTAAAACACCATGAAAAATTATCAATCTTAGTAACAGAAATTCAGCCCTAAGTCAATAAACCTATAAATCTTTTTCAATCTTATGATTTAAAATAAAGAAGAAATTAAAAGATTTGTTATAATTAAAATTATGCAAAATCACTAACAAATGTTTAAAAGATTCAAGGTTGTAAAAAAAAAAAATTTCATGTTTGTAAAAAAAATATTTCCGGCTAATTTTGAAATAAATAAAATTTAAATAGTTGGATGGTTTAATGAAAATTATAATTTCAAAGTCTTGTGGTTGCCTCAAGAATAAGAAAGCAGTAAAAATGTATTAAGTATTTTAATTAAATCAAGCTTAAACATTTCGTCATGAATGATTACAAAATAAAATGAAGGTCCAGTTAAAATGGTCCCTGGTATTCCTGAGATAAGCAAGTACTTAACCTTGTCTGAGCGGAACTCATATTTTTAAATTTATGCTTTTAACAATATTTCTATAAATAATATTTGTTTCTTTTTTATTTTTATGTAGAGACAAATTTAATTGCTTCATTTGGACGACAAATCATGTGACAGATTATGGTTTAATTAGCGTTTTAATCAAATAGTTTTGACATTTTCAGTCACGTTTATAAAGAATGATTAAATTTGAGGAGAATTGCGAAATTTGTATTTTTGTCAGCGCAGTGGGTGTCGTGATATAAAAAAACATGATTTCTCACGTCAGGCCCTATCATGACATTTGAGAAGGACATATGTATGGAATGGTCTGATCAATTTCAATACCAAAGAAACTGTATGCAAAAAATTTCTGAGCTAAATTCCATACGTAAGCGACAAAAGGCAAATTTTAGAGAAGGCTTCTTATTATTTTTTTTTTTCTTAAGCAATACACAATATTTTATTTGTATTTTAATGGGCATTTTCTCCGCCGCGGTACAAATTTAAAGCCTATGAATCACTGTTGGGATCTGACAATTCTTAAATTGTACCGCCTTAATGGCAAAATTGTACCAAATTGACATAAATTGTACCAGAATTTTGCTATAAAAAAAGCATACATTGTAAGAATTCATAACACTTATTTTTAATAAAAACATAAACAAAACGAATAAGAAATTCTAGTCCGTCAAGACCGATCATTTGATACTCTTCACCACATTATATACAGACAAATTTTCGAGAGTGAGACCCATGGTCAATCATAGACCCGTCAGAACAAAATTATGGTATGAGGTAAAGATTTATGTAAAAGTTTTTGTGTCGACTATTTTTAAGATAAGATTCGTTTGCCTTTAACGGATTTTAGGAATGGGGTTTATATGGGATGGTTATGTCGTAAATGTTATCGTCGCCAATATGTATATCAAGACCGAATCCAATAAAAAATGGAGAGATGATTTAGATTGCAATAAAATAAGTCTGGTTCAAATATATTGTAAATGCCAACGTAATATGATGGTTTTTAGGCACTAATACTATACCGGAAAGAAGTTTGTATGGGGACACGAGCAATTATAGACCGATTCCCACCGTTTTTAGAAGGCATTGCTCTTATGAATTGAAACTATGTTCAAAATTTCATCGAATTACCTTAAAAATTGCGACCTGTACTTAACTTATTGTGATTTCTTTTCTACAAAAAATGTAACATTTTATTTAAAAAAATGCAATTTGGTGTTCGTTTCTTAAAAATGCTTTGCTCTCTAAAAGGGCAGCGTGTTTTATTCAAAATGTCATAAGGCATTGCACTTTATTCCCCGTATAAAACGAGGGTGTTGATAATGCCCTGTAAAAAGATGGCTTCTGTTTATATATATATAGGGTTACCAGACGAAAATCGCCTTTAATCAGGACAGTAAAAATTTTAAGTTTTAATAGTTATTTTTTCTATTATTTTATAGTAAAATCAAAAGAAAGCATTACATTGTTAATGGTAGGCTGTCAGTGATATAAAATAAAATGGATTCGGTGTTATAAAATTGTTTTTGAAAAAAAACGTCAAAACAAGAAATCGTTAAAACTTGATGTTAATAAATCGGCAATCTGGCAAAGGTATTTTCTTGTTTACATATTTTATGAAAAACTAACTAAGTCTGGGATCACACTATGAAAGTTTTCTTTCAGAAAGTCTGAGTTTATTGGTGAGAGGGGAAGAGAACATGCTTTTCTTTTCTCCTCTCTCACCCATGAACCCAGATTTTCTGAAAGAAAACTTTCATAGTGTGCACCCAGACTAAAGAAATTGGAATTTCATCATTCATTTTGTTCATTTATTTATTTGCATTTACACATGCCACTCAGTGTTGCCAGAACTTTTAGAGGTTAAATCAGCAAAAACACATAATTTTGCATCAAAAAATCTGAAAAATCTGCGTCAAGATTTTAAAAATCTTCAATAAATCTTCAAAACACATTTATTACATTTTAAATGTAGTTTATTAAGAAAAAGATATAACATTTTTTTTCAAAATGTTCTGGAATTTAAAAATAGTTCTTAAAAATATCCATTAGTGGTCCTCGAAATATAAGTTTTAAAAAGGAAATTTTTTATTGAGCTCTTAACACAGAAAAGTTTAAAAAATTTTTTCGATTTTAACTCGAATGCGATTTTCAGACCATGGCTAATAATTTTTATATTTTTTTAAATCAAAAATATCTATCCGAAACTCATTACTCAGGCTGAGTTGAGAATAATCACGTCTATCTTATTTTAAACAACAAATAAAAAGGTAATTGCTTGACATGTTATATAAACTATTATTGAAAATTTACAAGATATCAAATATTGCAACTAAATATTAAAAATATTTACACAATTTCTTCTAATAAATCTATGTATTTCCCCACGGTTCTTCCATTAATGATTGTTATATTTCGTTTATCAATGCAAAAAGTGGAAATAGTACAAACAAAAGTGACAATGAAAAGAAGGTTTTTACCGAGCTAAAAAATCTGCAATTTTAAACCAAAAATCTTCAAATCTGCATTTTAATAATTTTGGGGGTAAAATCTGCAAAATGCAGATAAATCTGCACTTCTGGCATCGCTGATGCCACTGCCAGTTCGAAAAACTCAATACACCCAAGTGTTTTACTAATACATTCTCATATTTCGCTCGCCATAGAAATAAATGTAAACCATTTCCCCAAAAATGTGCCAATATGATTAACTTAACAATTTGTTTGGGTCGTTTGAAAATAAAAAAATCCCAAAAAAAAAAAGTTTAATAAAAAAATTTTAAATATTTTATTCATAAATGAAAAAAAAAGTTAAAAAGTTTCTTAATTATTTAAGGACATGAATTTCAAATTTTTGCTACATGTATAAGTACAAATAAAAAATAAAAAAAATTATTTTTTAACTTTACCGCGTTTTGTGGGTGACCTTTTTGAAAACCGCGAAAAATTAATATCATTTTTTTTAATAGTTTTCAATGGACTACTCGACTTTGCTAGGGTCATTTTGATATATGCAAAAAAATGGGAAAAAGTTATACCCCTAATGTATAAAACAGTGGCA
This sequence comes from Pollenia labialis, assembly GCA_949318255.1. NCBI lineage: Eukaryota > Metazoa > Arthropoda > Insecta > Diptera > Polleniidae > Pollenia > Pollenia labialis. The sequence continues at coordinate 133,112,560 of OX439140.1, forward strand.
TGCCACTACTTGCAAGTGTAAAGGCAGTGTTACGCAAAAGGCTACATGGACAGAAAACCAGCCAGCCGGACGGAGGGACATCGTTAAATCGACTTAAGCTACGGTCACACTTATTGAATATTTGACCAAATAAGCGCAACCTTTACTTCTGTTAATAGTTTTTGAGATTTACCATGATCTTAATATCACAAAATAAATTAGTTATACTACTAGACATCTCAACAAATTGTTGTTTGTAAGATGTGGTATTATTATCAAAATAAATATGTATTGGAATTGAAGGAAATGATTATTAAGTTTTCTTGTTGGTCCCGTTTTAATCGTAAAATATTTGATAAACGTGACCGTTGCTTTAAAAAGTATTATTTTGTAGTGTTACACACATCAGCACAATCGCATTATACCCTCTCCACTATTGTGTTGTGGGTATAAAAATTAAGAAAAAGCTAAAATTTGTCTATTTCTCTTTTTCACAAAGGCAGACCAAAATGTCGGCACTTGGTTGACAGTGTCACCAAAACAATAGACTAAACTGGCGATTTGGAGAAACTTAATCCTAGGCTTCTACAGCTATACGGATGCATATACCTATGTATGTATGTAATATCCGAACATTAATTAACAATAATAAAATTTTTGGTAGTTCTGTTTACGTCTGTTTTTAATAACCTCAACGAAATGATAAAACTTCGTGGGTAATTTTTTTTTTTTGTAAATTTTACCAAAAAGGGATGAATTGTACCAGTGTACCAATGAAGTTTCGATTGTACCAAATTTGGTACAATTGTGCCATAAATTCCATCAGTGCTATGAATCTGTTCGTCTTTGTAACATATACTTATAACATATTTGCAAGAAAAAAACAAAATTGTGATAAATTGTCGCTTACGATATAATCGCAAAAAATTTGCTCGATATGTCGTAACAACCTCCTTAGTCTTGGTTCACACTATGAAAGTTTCCTTTAAGTCTGAGTTTGTTAGTGAGAGGGAAGGGAAGGGAAGAATATCATGCTCTCTTCCCCTCTCACCAACAAAAATTTCAGACTTTCTAAAGTAAAACTTTCATAATGTGAACCTAGTCTTATTGGAGCTAAGTGAAATTATAAATGGATTTGATCCATATTAAATACCAAACCAACATCGTATGTACAAATTGCCATGCAATTACGGCTCTTCATAGATGACGAGCAAACCATGTCTTTTTTTTATCGTTATGCTGTTAGTAAATTATAGCTTAATTTAGTGAAATTGGCTCTTTTGGGCCATTATTACAACTTGCCAATAGTTAAAAGTCGGATTTTGTTGGACCGATAAATAGCTTTGCATTATTACAACTTCCATTTTTTATTGCTGTTATTTTCAATAATAATAATATTTAATAGATGAAAACATAATAAATGAAGGTTTTATAATGCAAAGCTATTTATCGGTCCGACAAAATCCGACTTTTAACTATTGGCAAGTTGTAATAATGACCCTAAGAGTTTTAACTTATAGTTCAATCACTTCGTGAATCACGCCCTCATCACTAGTATTTTAAGTAAGAGCACAAGTGTTCAGTTATCAGTAAAAAGTCCGAAGCATTTTAATACAAATCGAAATATGAAACACGTGATTTCCGTTTAAATATTTGGTTGTATTTTATAAGTAAGAAATCGCCTGAAAAGATTAGATGACAGGCCTTCTTTTTAACAAAATTTCACCAATAAATATTAACTTTCTTGATTAAAGACCGCCCCTTTTCTACTTAATTTTGATAATTTAAATATTTTATGTCAGAGGTTCCCACCGACTTTTTCTTTATAAAATCTCTAAGTAATTAATTTTTACAGATATCTCATATTGTTTAAATTTTAAAGTTCGAAAAACAAAGTTTAATTTTTTTAATAAAATTAAGTTCCACAATCGTCAAAAAAGAAAATTTAAAGAAGTCGGTGCCGCAAAAACAATAGATTTGATTTGTGTAGTGGTTTATAAAAAACGATTTTGGAGAATTTTGAGTTGCGTTTGTTTATGATTCAGTGTGCGATATGTATCAAAATCAGCCGGATTTATTATCCCTTGCTTTGGAATATATTGAATAACAAAATTTATACATGTGTGTATACATTTTTTAAAGTAGTTTGCCTTTAAGTGAATTTTGGGCCTACCAGTGCCCATGTTCTGTAACTCTCGCGTCGAGAAACTTTTCGATTGAAATGTGTGAAATGAAACAAAAATGCCATATTTTAAAACGAACAGCTGTTTTTTCTCAGTAAACTGTGTCTGTAACTTTTTTGGCGAGTACTAGCAGTCACGTAAGGAAATTAATCGCCAATTTACAGAAAAAGTGTGTCTGTAACGTTTTTGTGAGAAAAGTTCCGGCTTTGAACTGTCAATTAAACTGACGAAAAAAAATGCGGCGAGATAAAATTTTAACTCAAAAAAACAATTAAAAATGCAAAATACAAAGAATAATAATAATAATATTTCGTTCTTGGCAAATTTTTTATTGTTAAATTATTTTGCTTAAGCCTTTTTATAAAATATACGAATGTTTTCAAAGCTCGTTTGCACACAACAAACATTAAAGTCGTACTTTACATTATTTGGTATAGCCGACGGTTATATTTTCACCGCCGTCGTTGAAAAATTTTCAGTTTTAGTAAATTTTGGTCGCCGTCAACGATATGTGTTACTGGCGTTCTCAACGTCTGCAATGTTGCATCGGCTTCGAGTGCAATATAATGACATTTATAATGGAACGACGTAATTTATTTGATAGAAACAATGGAATATTTTGTTTCACATCTTTTCGATGCAAAAATTTCTCACTAAAGTTACAAAACATGGGTATATATATATGTCCTTTATTTATCTAAATATAAATAGAATTACAATTACTGAATACCATAAATACTTAAATAAAGTTCAGTGTGAACATAGGGCGTCATGGTACATGGGTACAGGACAACATTTTGTCATGATATAGAAGCTATCGTAAAAGTTATTATCGCCAATTTATATGTTATTTTTGACTTTTGTATGGGAGTCATGGTCCAATAAAAATTGGTAAGTTGATTTTGATTGCAATAAAATAAGTTTGGACCAAATTTAATCTAAATTCGAACATAATAAGGTTAGTTATTGGCACAAAGACCCCATGCCCGAAATAAACTTGTTTGGGGAATTCGAAACATTTATTGGTCCTTGTGCCAATTAAAACCTATGCACCAAATTTCATCAAACTATCTCCAAAATTTCGACCTGTACTTTGCGCAAAAGTTTTACATGGACAGCCACTGGCGATAATAAATTTTACTATAGCTACCATGTCACGACTAAATTTTGTCCTGGTAGGTCCAAAATAGTTTTTATATACCTTGGTGTAGGCAGGCCTGCCATATTTGTCAATTTAACGGCATTTAGCTGATTTTTTGCCTCTAAATGATCAAAGTGGCGATTTGAAAGTATAGACAACTTTTATTAAATCTGCGCTTACACTTAAGAAAAAGGGTCAGATTTCTTGATTATTATATTCAGTGTTTGTAATGTGTATCTAACCTCACACACACATAATTTTTAACAATATTGTTACGAAAGTAACTTTTGTTAAGAGTTAGATTAGTTTATTAGTTATCTTGTATTGATTAGTTATTTAGTATTTGTTAGTTATTTTAGTAGTTTAAATTGTTTTAGCTATGCAAATGTACAGATGTAATGTTAAAATTATTGTGTATAATTGTACTTTAACCCCACTGTAAATACTAGAATTTTCGTTATAGATAACATAATTTATTGTAACACCTTAAATTGTTTATGATGCATAATAACTCAATTTTAATTCAGCCATATATTTGCATGGTGGCGCGTAGGATGCTCCTAGATGGGTCAACTGTATGACCAACCCCACTTTATTATTTATTGCCGAATTTCGGTTTTTTTAGTTATTTCAATAAACTAAACCGTTTTTGAGTTACGCAAATATATGCTGTGCAACCTCTTAAATTTTCGAAATAACGGAAATTCTTGAAAATAAGAGCCAATCTAAAAAAACGGTAAGTCCCACTGAATTCTGCGTGCCCCAATAAGGCAAAATGCAAGGTGCGCGGCTGGTCTGTTTTTTGCAACTAGCACAGTGTACTTATTGCTCAAAATTACAATATTAAAATTCTATTTTAAGATTATTATTATTTCAAAGGTTGCGAAAGAAAAAAAATCATATCTTAAAAAAGAAAAAAACACCTCCTTCAAAGTTTCAGGATTTTTTAAGAACAGTTTGGGGTATTATATAAAAAAAAATCAGCCAAATAAAAAAATAGGTTTTTGACTTAGTCCGTTTTAAAAATTTAATATTTTGCAGATATTACATTTTTCAAAAAATTTATTTCTTTTCAGTATATGGTTTGTAGTCCCAAGTATTCTCTTTAAAATGACATTTAAATCATCTTCGTATGTCAAGTAGTTTTCAAGATTTTTAAGAAATAAGCTCAACACATTCGGCTAAATCTGCGAAATTATGACATTTTGAATATGACATAACTTTTGATAATAAAAAAAAATAAAAGTCATATACATACATATATGAATCTATTTACCATTAAAAAACAATAATTCTTGTTTTGCAAGTAAAAAAAGATGGAAAATAACAAACTTTAATTTTTATGTCACTGCTCGTAAGTCCGAGCTTAGACGAGCGAACATTTGGAAGGAAAACATCTTTTATTCTCTTTTGTTTTTTCATTCTCGGTCTCATAGACGAACATGTTGCCGGAAACATTCTGTTAATATTGTTGTTTTTTTTTCTCAAAAGCAAAGTAAATGCCAACAAAGAAAATGAGAACAAAGCGTGTCGCCGAGTACCGAACACAAAAACCATTCTCTCTTCCCCACCCGTAATTTGCCAACAAACAAAATGTTTCCCTTCCAAATGTTGCCCTGTCTAAATGTGCACTAATTACCCTGTAGTAAATTAAAAAGTCAGTTGCAGAAAACACTAACTATAAGTTAACTATTTTTCAAATGACTACAAATTGGTTTAATTCACATGCAGATATCAACCAAACATATTGCATAGATGCACACGTAAAACACAAATAAAAGCAAAATAAGTAAAACAAGCATGCCATGAAGTCAAATGAAAAAAATATATAAAAATGTATTAAAATAATTAAAAATTAAAACGATTCAAATCACGATCAAAACATTCACTTTCTGGGCATATTTTCGCAAATAAAATTGAGCAATATTGCGTTGAAATTCAAGCAAGTCCATTTGAGATCTGTTTACAACATGATCTGAAGGGTTAGGAACGTTGTCCAAAAAATCAAGCAATACTCCAAGAGGGAGTTTTCATCTTTCTGCACTTATATTTTTGGCCCCACAGTGAGTTTCGAATTGGTATAAATAGCCGGAGCTGCTCGTTAAAATCAAATTTTCAACACCAAATCTCACTGGTTTATCTCTTATGAATTATTTTGAAGAGTGGCTATCAAAAAAAAATTGGTTTGATGCATTTAAAAGTCACAAGGTATCTTTGTCCACTAAGTAGCTAATTTGCTTGATTTTGAAGGCTTCATAGTCTGTCGCAACTGCTCCAGTAGGATATAATCTTCGCTATCACTGCCGAAAAATACGTTGACTTCACCTGGTACATCATTTAGCATGTGATCAAAAAGAATATCCTCAGCATTCCCCTCGTCCTCATCTGTGTTATAGTCCGGATCTGGTGGAATAATAGCTATTTCGAAATTTTTGTGATTATCTTTATCTAGCTGTTGAAATCTGAAAAAGCTTTACCATAAAAACTTGACGCTTTGATGGCTTGAAATTCCATTTTGGTCCAAGAAAAATTATAAAAAAATTATACATATCAAGCCATTGTACAAGATTAGGTACATCGATTTTGCTTCTCACATAACGTTATCGAAAAAAAATATGTTCACTTATAACGTGTTATTAAACGCTGATTCTAGTGATAGTGTTTTACGTAGCGATTTTACTTAAGATGATCCAAGAGACGCATTTGAGTATGACATCGAAGCTTTTTAATGATGAACTGGCGAAAACTTATGTTGGAAGGGTACTGAGCAGAAAAAATTGTACTTTTTCAAATCTTATTGTAATAAAACCCAAAATTATTTTTTACTAGTAAGAATAACTAAAAAATGTTAGGGCCTTTTTTAAGCTGCATTAGAAACATCGATATCCGTAACTATGTTTGAGAGCTGAGAATGTTAAACTGAGTAGACATTTCTGTTCAGTAAGATTTGCCAAGTCATTATGAATTGTTTGATGCTTCCAAATTGTGGAAATTTACTTTGAAAAAATAAACCTGTTCGTGGGCACTTTTATCAAAGAATTGTGTTCTGTGATTAGTAAATAAATGTATACGTCAATAAGCGAATTTGCTGTATTTGGAGCGAAGACAATTTCAGGAATTTGTCCTGTTCACGTGCGATTGAACGCATCTGGACAACATTTTATGGGGCTATGTTAGGTCATTAGTTTATTGAAAGCCAACACTGAAGCCACACAGCCAGATTTATTAGAAAAAGTAGTCCAAAATTGAACAGAATGGACCGAGTAACTTGAAGCCGCGGTGGACATATGCCTGAAATCACATACATATGGGCATTTCCACCAAAAGGTCCACCGCAACAAAAAAATTATAAGTTCTTGAAAAGGCCTTGTTTTATCATATTTTAACAGGAAAACAATCAAATTTAATAAAAGTAAAAAAGTTTTATATTTATTTATAACCCATTTCAAGATTTATGAATGCAAAGTGGAACAAGTGCAACTTTTCTTATTTGGATATTTCTATTGTACGTTTTGCTATGATAACAGTTCTATAAGAGAGACATTATGCATTGACTTTTTCTCTCTAAAACCTTTTGGAAGGTCCAAAGAGTCAAAATAGAATGCACAAGAAACTATGCGATTGCAAATAACTGTAATTTTTTTCTTTGTATTATCTCATATTTCGATGTCATGTGCGACATTGAAAAACATCATTTTCTATCAGTGCGTCGAAAGTAAAAGGAAAAACCTCATCAAATTACCAGACCAAACAGAGATTTTTTATACAATTAAAATAAAAAAAACATTACGGTAAAATAGCAAGATTTGTGACCTTGGTACTTATATAAAGTTGTTCACGTGCGACATGGTAAGTGTGAAAATTAAAAATTTGAAAATTATTTTTTTATTTTTTTGAACAATCTCTTAATTGAAATTATGAAATCTTATGGAGGTTTTTCAAAAATATTTATTTTTTCTGATGGGAGCCGCTCTCAGTTTAAAATCAAATTTATACTATCAAGCCTAGGTGATTTTATAAAAAAATTTAGATGTTGCTTAGTGGAATGGAATTTTTTTGCAAGCTCACACGGTAAGGGAGCCGTTGATGGAGTCGGAGCTGTTATAAAAAGAAAAGTATGGCAGATAACGAAATCCCAAAACATTGCTATACCCGATGCATTTTCATTTTATCAATGTGCACAAAATAATATTAATGGGGTTCAAATGTATTTTATGCCCTCTCAGCAAATTGAAAAGCAAAGCATATAATATAAGTTAGACGAAAAATGGAAGAAAGTAAAAAGCATTCCAGGAATAGCCCAGTTGCACTTCTTTTGTTGCGATGGTCAAGAAATAAAATCTGCTAGGACTGCCTATTCTAAAAAAACTGTATTTTATATTCCTCATAATATTTAATTCTTTTACTATTACTATAACTTTTACTATTATTCATACTATGTACATATTTTTGTTAAGTTTGTTGTTTTAATATGAAAATAAACACTTTGAAAACTTCTGTTCATTTAAAAACATTTTAACTAAGCTCATTTATATATAATTTCGTAAAAAGAGTAACAGAATCAACATAAATATCATGATGGAAAAAAATGTCATGTGCGACAGATCACGTGCGACTGCGATTAAAGCTAAATAAAAAAAAAAGTATACATTATTTTTATTTAAAATGACAGCCATATTTAAGAGGCATGCGTGCATAACATTCTTCAATTTTTTTCATTCAAATATTGCCTCAGGTTTCGCTGAAATCGGCATTCGAATTAATGGCCACAAAAAACACTTCTGTTTTCGTCACGTGCAAATGCCTTGTTTTTTTGCAATTTTCTTGAAAACGAAACAATTTATCAAAATGAACAATAGCACCAATTATAGGGCTAATTAATAGCTATAACTTGAATCTATTGCCAAAATAAAAAAAAGTTTTATTTTGACTTTTTTTTAACTTTAAATGTGTACGATGGTCACGTTCGACATGATGGAAATGCCCATATACAAAATAAATGCTGTTTGGTCATAATTGTAATCGTACTGTTCAATTGTAAATATGTTTTTTTTATAAGTAAAGTTACTATTTGTAAATAATAATTTAACTCCTTTAAATATTTTGAATTGTATTACATGAATAATATTCGAATACATTTTCTTTCCCTGCAAATAATAGGACCAGTCCAAATTCGCGTGTAGCCCACAAGGGACTAGAACTAGTCCAAAAGTAACCCAAACGTATGTAAAAAACATGGTATATTTCACATTACGATGTCCTAGGGCAGGACCATATAACCCATTTTAGTTTTAACTTCGTTTAAAAACAAAAACATGTCGTTAAAAACGAAGACATGTCGTCTCACTACAAACACTTTTAAACAATGTCATGGTCTATGCTTGCATTACATCGGACCAGTCCATGGAGTAGTCCATTTCATGAAATTGGATAAGGTGGTCCAATAATATTTGCAGGGTTATTACACACTAATATTTGCTCTCTTGCTGAATGTGTAACTGTAAATATTTTGTATTCTAGTTTTGTAAATTACCTTAGCCATAGCAGAATAAGTGGAAAGATAAACAACTCAAACCAGCGACAAGTGTTTTTTCTTTGATTATACAAATGCCATTAAATTATCTACCAGATTATAATAATGCAATTTTATTCCAACCATATCTTGTCTAGTATTATCCTTTTAAGTTCTCTAGCAGCTAAAAAATATCCTTTGCATTAAAATTCACTTTTAATTTTAAAATTCAGTTTTATAATTATTTCAAATATATATTTGGCAATTAACAAAAAAAAAAATGCAAAAAGGAGTTAAGACAAAGATTTTTTAGCTTGTCTTTTTAGACTTAATAGGGGAACAGAGAAAAAATACGTAAGTTTACATTGAGGCAATTTCTTCGATTTTATTTTTTTATCATATTTTGGTATGGAAAATGTGTTCCATATTCGCCGACAAATTTGGTACAGCAATTCTCTGATATTTGGAAACATTAGTTCATTAATTTCATTTTTAAATTATTCAACCTTTGACCAACATTTTTCTATTTTAAAGCACTTGAAATTTTTAAATTGAACTAAAAATGTCATTGGAGTACTTCAGTACTTTTGCAATGCTAATAGTACTGACAAAAATACAATTGTATCGACTTTATCATCCCTGAGATGAATTTATAAAAAGCTCAAAAACTTTTTTCAGTTCGCCAAGTCCCGGCAACAATTGCGCTCAAAGTACAAAACTTTTACTAAAGGTGGTACTAGTAAGCCAAAAGAACAATAATTCATAAAGTATTTATTAAATTCGAATTTATTTTTTTCCGTTTTTTATAAGTATTTTTTAATTTTAATTGGTTAAAATGAATTAAATAAAAATGAATTAATAAAAAATCAAAAAAAAAAAATACAATAAACGGGCGTGATCTGTAATTCAATGTGATCTGAAAAAGAGTGAAAATGTGAAATAGATTCTTTTTAATGTTAGCTAGTTTCATATAAAATTATAAAAGCACTATGTTGTCCATTTCACTTGTTTTCAAATTACATACATCGAATTTCCGAAAATGAGAATTTCTTATTTGCAAGCATAACCAAATTCTACAATTGTTGAAATAAGCTTATTCTACAATTGTAGGTATAAGCTTATCTTTATTAAGTTTAATAAAATATTATTTGGAGAAGCTTTTTCTAAAATTGGGAATACATATATCCTTATTTAATAAAGTTGAAACGTGTAAACCTTGACTTGTCACAGGGTGCTTTAAAAATTGTCATAAGGTTCATGTATTTACTAAGCAAGAATAGCTGATAACTACCACGATTTTACTTCCTATCCCCGATGGTTTTAATGCTCACTAATCTCTTTATTTGTTATTGTCTTTCATTCTAAACAAAACATATGTATGTTTATTGCACTTGACACTTGTAAAATTGTCACAATTGTATCTGACATCTTTAAGTTGAATACAACAACAACAACAAAATATAGAACAAATAATTAAACAAGAAGAAATAAAACAGAAGAAAAATACGAACAAGAAAATTTTAAGTAAAAACAATTTGTGGAGACAAAATATTAATAAAAAGAACAAACGAAGTGCAATAAATTTTCATAAAATGTAGATTATTTAAAACGCATTTCCAAAGGCCAGAAAAAATACAAAAAAAAATAATTTTCTGCTTATTCATGTAAGAGCTGAAAAACATATTTATCTTCTTCTAAATTATCGTCAATCATTTGATTTAAAGGCAAGACGAAAAAAGTAAAAGATACATTTTGGCATACTAAGTTGTGTGGGGAAACGTTCGACGAATAAGAAAAGTTTTACTTGACAGGAACTTTAAAATATTTTCGGTAAAAATGGCTTCAACAATGCAATTGGAATTTTCCCAAGCCATGTCAGATTTTAAAACCATGTTCCCCGACATGGATCGAGATGTTATAGAGGCTGTATTAAGGGCCAATCAAGGAGCAGTGGATGCTACCATTGATCAGCTGTTGCAAATGTCCACAGATAATCAGGTGAGCTTTTAGTTTTTTTTTTAAATTTTTATTAAAATATTTTTTTTTTTTTAATTTAAAGAATGAAAAACTACGCAATGAGTTGGATGGCAACATTTCACCCCATAAAAGCCTGATTAATTTGACTGATAATGATGTGCCAGATTTAAAAGCCAAACAACAGCCTGCTACTGCTCAACTTATAGATGTCTCCGACGAGGTGGATGGTGTTAAGGTTATAACATCTAGTAGTGAAAAATCTGTGCCCATGGCTTCAGTTTTACTTAATCTCAATACTAGTTCTCCCAATCACAGTACCGGAGCATCTCCTAAAGTTAGACCACCTCAAATGCAAAATAAAACAACTACACAAAGTTCTAGTACCCCCAAAAGATTGGCTCGTTTGCATCATAACACAAATAAACGTTGGAATCCACCCATGCTTTTACCTTTGCCCACGGGATTTCTGCGACTCAATCCCATTAGTACAGGTAGCAATACAATTGCTTTGCCATATGACCCAAATAGGGATTTCGATTTGCCCGACGAACAATTTGCCATGATGTTACAGAATGAGGAGTTTATGAATCAATTGCGTTGGAATCAAGAGTTTATGAATGCTTTGGAAAAGGAGCAATCCGGCAAGGGAAAGGGAGGAGAAGTTGAAGCTGACTTTAAGGAACGTCTGAAACATATGGGTAAAGTTTCGCGTAAGAAATTTTTACAAATGGCCCGGGTATTTACCTGGCAGAGGAACAAAAAGACTACGACAGCTAAACAAATCGATTCGTTGCCCCTTAAAGAAGAACCCAGTGATGATGAGGAACATCATCACCATCAACACAAAAGAATTTCTAATGCTGAACAAACTCATACACAAACTCACTCACAAAGCATGCAACGCAAGTAAGTTTAACGTAAAAGTAATAAATACTGGTATGTAGTTGTAAAAATAAGAAAACAAAAATCTCTTAATTATATTCAACGAACAAATACAAAAATCTCCCCATTATAAAAGTTATAGATAAAATATAAATTTTTAAGATATAAGAGATAATGATTATACTAAAAGTTTTGTTTTGTTATCTAATTGTTTATATTATAATATGCTTTATCTTAGATTTCTTTTTTCAACACTATTTTTTTATTTATTTGTATTTGTTTATTAAGCTGCAGGAAATTTTAGATATAAGCTTTAAAACTATTCAAATCTTTTGATTTTTTTCTTTTCTATACTGTTTAATATTCTGCTTATTCTCTAATCTATATAAAAAAAAGTCCAAATAGTATTGCAAAATACATACATAAATGTTAAATCTTAAAGTAAAATTAATTTTTAATATATTACTTTTTCTTCATATTTCAAGAATTTGAAATGAAATCGAATGAGATTGTTTGGTGTGTTATTTACAAAAGAGCCGTATTTTTCCTCGTTTTAAGAGTTTTTCTTGTAAAGATAATTGGTACTTAAAGTTTGAAGTATATAAAAAGGTATATTTTTATGAATTTTTTATTTGAATTTAAATTCACTTCATTTTGAAAATGTTATGGAATGCTTCCCTTAATTGTAAGAATTAATTAGAGTGTTAAATCATTCGATTTCATTTATATTTATAACCAAAGTCTATTATTTAAAAAAATATTTTTTTTTTTTTTTGGTGGATTCATTTGAAACCTATTTTTATAGCATTCAAAGTCCACTTTCGAGCTGTCATATGAAGCCGATTTTGTTAGTCAGGGAAAAGTCTATCTTACAACTCTTCTGCCATATGATGATAACAAATATATAGTAGGAATTTTATTACATCTTCTGGATCTTAAAGTATTACCCTATCATTTGCCAACTATTTTACAGCAATTTTAAAATGTTTTAATATGTTTAAGACAATTTATAGTAATAACAATTCCGATTCAGAAAATGTTTCTACATGTAGGACTAAAAAAATTTTGATTTCATAGATGAAAAACTTCTAATAGGCTTTTTACACTTATCAGCATCTAACATATACTACCAATTGTCGAAACTGTTAACACCTTCCCATAAGAAATATCAACATCTTTAAAAGATGTTCCCATTTCATTTTATTCCATTTTACATCTCTCGATTATTTTAGTGTCATCACTAGAAAAGCGGCAATAAGTTATATTATTATTGTGGCATCACTAATAAAAAGACGTTTTATTTTTTGAAGTCGCGTTATTATTTATTCGGTTTTCTCTTTTTTGTAATGTTGTTTTTGTTTAATATATTTTTTTTTTAACAACCTGAATTTCAAATACATTTTTGTGTTTTCTTAAACATTTTTTTCTTTGATGGTAGATTTTGATCAGTGTAAAAAGCCTATAAATGTGATATACCAAAAAATTTAAGGATATTCGAAAATTCCGAATTCTTCGCCACATAAAACCCGATTTTTCGTTTCAGAAACCTGAAAAGGTGTATAAAGGCAAATTTTCTAATAGTTCAAAGATCGGAGCCCTGTTTCGCAAAACTACAAGTTACAAAACTACAACTAAAATACATTAAAAAAGCAACAATTTAACATTTTTTGTTTCAAATGTATTTTAATTGTAGATTTGTTTGATAACTCTAGAATCAGTAGATCTTTTATATTTTAAAAATCTTCATATACTTATGTTTTTTTTTAAATCCAACATACTTACATACATTATAAATATACTTTTGAACAACTTTCCTGAAATTTCTGAATCAAGAAGTTTTCAATCAAACTCGAAAATTTGTTTATTACTAACAGAGTTTGTAAGAAAGTGAAAATTTACACATTTTTTAATTTATACCCTTTTTTAATTTATACCCTTTTTTTAATTATACCTAATTTAATTTTGAAACAAATTGAAAGGGATAAATTTTTGTATTTTTTGTGTTTCCTAGAGACAAATTTGCTTTCTGTGACGCACATGTATATTTAAAAAATAATCGATTTCAGAATTTTTGCTATTTCAGTTAAAATTTCCAAATTTTTTTTAATCTCTTATACATTATTTCATCAATTTTAGAAGGTTCCAATTGTGTTGTCTTTTTAGAAGTCACTTCTTAAATCTTGATATTCTAATCGGAATGCAAAACCAACCAATTTTTTTAAGAAAACAGTACTTTTATTATGAAAACAGCACCTTTTTTGTTAAAAAAAAGCGAATTTTCTGATAAAAGCGGGACATTTCTGACTTGTAAATTAAAAAAGTAAACTTTCTAATAAAAAGGTTCAATTTATATTTAAAAGGGTGCCCCGGCAGGCTAATTGGTAGTGAGCTAGTCTATCAGTCCGTGGGTTGTGGGTTCGATTCCCGCCCGAGACTCTGGTCTGTTACTCTATAACGGGTGAAGGTCAACGTTACTATTGCTCGGTTAATTAAGTTAGAATATAATTTGTAATTGTATTTGTAACTCTTATTAAATTAAATTATATATAAAACGTGATTTTGTTTAAATAATGTGACATTTCTAATAAAAAGTGACTTTTCCAATAAAAATTTTACATTTCTGGTAATGACGGGACTTTTCTGATGAAATCTTCTAAAAGATAGTTAAAATATATTTTATCGTTATTGCAAAATATGTTTTTTTTTAATCAATAAAACAAAACTACTAAACCTGCTTTATTTTATGCTTATATTTTATTATAAAACAGAACCTTATATTGTATATAAGGATGCCTAATAATTATCGTATAATTTATTTTTAACAATATTTAGTGCAATAAAAATACAAACAAAATATTAAATTAGCTTTAACATGATAAATATCTCTTAATTTTTTTTTTTTTAATTGTTTTATTTATTAGCAATTGTTTTGTAAAGTAATTTATGCAATGTACTAGTTTTCAAAATAATAATTGAAATCACAATAAAACTTTTACGCCATGGAAAAATACAGCTAGAAAAGAAGGTTTAAATTAAAAAAAATCTTATAGAATAAAATATATGTATAACCTTAAAATTAACCAAATCTAACCTTATAAAAATACTGAGCATACTTTCTTAACAGTTTCATTAATAAATAAAAACAAAAATTTTGTTGTAGAAGAACTTATATGAAAAGTTTTACAAGAATGATGTATTCTGTTTAATTCGAGCCTTCCCTTCTAGTTGTCATCCTTTATAGAAATTTAATACAGACTAAAAATTTACATACAATAGATTTTAAAGGCGCAAATTATTTTTTGCATATTGTTTTTATAATTTTAATAATGTGATATGTTTATTCCGAATAATTATTGTATATTTTTTATTATAAATTTTTTTTTAAGAGATTAAGTTGGAGGATAATTTAAACGAAACTATGTATACCCTGAATAGAAAATATCCGAAATATTTCTTAATCATACATACATAAAAGAAAAATAAAACACTTAAATGCAATTAAGACAAAAAAAGCTAAAGATTAAACAAATATTACAAAATTTTTAATTATTTTTAAATTACAATTCATAGGTAGGACTAGTCGTGTAGAAGCTTATAAAAAAGATTAACGGTCATTTTCAGCAAGTTCGGTTAAAACTAACTTTCAATTAAAGTTCCGATTACCAATATGTTTTGACAGCTATAACCGATGGTTATTTATAACCGAACTTGGTGAAAATGGACGTAAGTCCCGATTTCACAACTTACCGATAGCTAAAGGTACGATTTTATCGGCTGTATAAAAAGTGTTGCATTATTACAACTTTCCTTTAACCTACCATGTAGGATGAACCTTTATTTAATCACCCTTATCATGAATAAAATTTCACATGTAAATTTCCGAACGTGTGAACAGTTGGTATCATGAATAAAATTTGTTGTGGAAATTTCCGAACTCCGAAAAAAAATAATTTGTGAATTTATTGTTTTACACACGATTGTTAACAGCTCACATGTGAAATATTTTACTTTAGGGTAAAGTAAGGTTTTATTAATGAAACACTTTTTCAAAGGCCTGTTAAAGTCTGCATTTGGCTATAGGTAAGTTGTGAAAACGGGCCTTAGTATTATTAAGTTTTGAATTTAATGTTGTTTTTTATGTTTAATTTTTTTTTATAATTGAACGAAAATTGTTTTATAAAGATTAATTTTAAGGATTCGAATACAAAACCTTGATCAAGGCGAATTCTTTACAGGTAATCTTGGTACTACACCAAGTACAACTCGTACAAAAACCACAAGCAATTTGTAAAAAACAGAAATAAAACCAACATTCAACAGTGATAAAGCCAAAATAAAGTTTTCAGCAGGGCTTTTAAGGCCACCAGTAATGAATTCGCCTTGACCTTGATTTATCATTTTGAAAGGTGGCTTTTTCAAAGCTGTCGAAGTAAATTTTTGCTGTTAAAATGTGAATTTTCTAACGAAAAGTGACCTTAAAAAACTACTAGCGGAATTCACGGTTTTTGTAGACCTTGTACGTCTTGTAATTCTTGATTTAAAACACAACAGCAACAAAGTGCATACATTTTAAATTTAAGAATTGTACAGGGTGACCCAAAATTAACGAAGAGGTTTGAATTCGTTATAACTTTTTATTTTAGAAATAATTACATAATAATTTGTTTTTTAATACAGTATATAAATGGGGAATATTTGCAGTTTAGTTATGAAAAATGATATCTCGCAAGTGGTGGCCATTTTCCGCTTCGGAAATTCGTGCTCTTTCCAACACATTTTCCATAACCTTTCGCAAAACTTTAGGAGTTATGTTGTTCATTTCGTCGCGTATATTGCTTTTTAATTGCTGGATGGTTCTAGGATTATTAATGTAGACATTTCCTTTCAAATAACCCCAAAGAAAACAGTCTGAGGCGGTTAAATCCGGTGAACGCGGAGGGCAATCAAAAT
Organism: Pollenia labialis; assembly: GCA_949318255.1. Lineage (NCBI taxonomy): Eukaryota > Metazoa > Arthropoda > Insecta > Diptera > Polleniidae > Pollenia > Pollenia labialis. The sequence continues at coordinate 133,129,184 of OX439140.1, forward strand.
CACTTGTACGCGAAATAATTCGTTTACCAAAGATGTTCTGTAAAAGAGCCATTGTGTCCCTTGCAGTGTGCGCTGGGGCTCCGTCTTGTTTGAATCATACTTGCGACTGGTGTTCCACGGTTGGCCTCAAAAAAATGTTCCAACATTGTCCGATATCTGACACCATTGACGGAAACGGCGACCCCGTATTAATTTTCAAAAAAATAAGGACCAATTATCCTTTCCGATGAAACAACGCACCAAACTGTACACTTAGGTGGGTGTAATTCTCGCTGTTGAACTTCTCTCAGATTTTCCGTAGCCCATATCCTGCGGTTTTGCTTATTAACGAATCCACTTAATTGGAAATGAGCTTCGTCGCTCATAATAAAATTATGATTTTCTTCTGCTTTTTGCCGGAAAAAAACTGCAAAATTTCTGGCACGTTGTTCAATTGAGTACTGCTCCATTTTAAATTCCCCAAGTCTTCTTTACAAAATACTGAAAGGAAAAAAAATTATAATAAAAGTTATAAACAATTCAAACCCCTTCGGTAATTTTGGGCCACCCTGTAGATAGTTAATTTAAAATTTAAGCATTTTGTTGTTTTCGTGCTGTAAATCAAGATTTAAAAGGCCTGCAAGATGAACAAGGTCTACAATAGCAAATCGTGAATTCCGCTTTTATTTGTTTAGAAAGTAAAAAAATATCTTCACTAGTAAAAAGTGATTTTAAAAGTAAAATGCGATTTTCCTTAGTGAAAGTTAGTTGTTAATTTTTAAGTGACTGTATTTTTTTAGTAAGAAGGTAATTTTAGTGAAAGCAAGGCGAATTCACTAGAAGGTGAGCTCAACTCTACTATAACACTGCTTTTGTGGTCCGGTTGTCAAAAATATTGCTTGTAAACAAAAGGTTTGTTTACAAAAAAACTAGTTTGTATACAAACTTTGGCATGAAAAAAACCATATGTTGACTTGACCCCACCTTCCAGTGAATTCGCCTTGGGAGAAAAGTAAATTTTATAGTAAAAAGTAACTTCTTTAGTATAAACTGGGGGCAAATTACGGCATTCGATATCTATCGAAATTTCAATTTAAATTGTATTGTAATTTTGTTCGAATGCCATAACTTGCCCCCTGTCTTTTTCATTTAAATCTTAAATTTTTTTTAATGACATGCCCTTATTTAATTAAAAGTAGTTGTGTAATTTTTTTTGTAATGGAAAGTAACTTTTTTTTAACAAAATCATTTTTCATTTTTATATATATTTTTTATTTGTATGTATTTTTAAAGAACAAAAAAAAATTTTTTTTTTTGTTCTTTTTTTAAAAACTTCAAAAATTTCTCTGAGACCACTGCGCAAATTAAAAATCAATGTAAGCACGGCTAAAGGATAATATCGTTGTCGAATTTTGATTTTTTTTAACTTAATTTCGAATGAATTGAGACTTGTTTCATTGTAATCGGTTTATAACATTTTCACAACTAGCTGACACGGTCCGCGTTGCTGGCCCTAAGCAAACATGAGTGTTGTATTACCAGACGATTTAAATTGATCTTTAAACGAAATTTACGGCCTTTAAATAAAAATCCATGAAATACCTATCATAAAGTTTTTTTACAGAATAACTTACATATGGTGTAGATATGGGCTCAATCAAAAAAGAAACGCATGTATTTAAGGCAAATTGGAAATTATATTTATTTATTACTTCATCTTAAGGCCATCGCATAGACAATGTTTTTTGTTTTATTTTTATTTGGTGTAAAGAGCCGTTTTCTGATTTTAGGTAAATCGAAAAAAGAGGGCGGGGCAAAATTTTCTTTCCGTAAAAACCTAAGTTGGACCATGGCGTTCATTTTAAAGAAAAAATCGTTCAAATCGGTTAAGGCGTTCTCAAGTTATGGATTTTTCCACGCCCCTCCGCCCCCAGACCGAAAATCAAAAATCAGACTTCACAGTGTCACCCGCCTGAATATTCTGAAATTCCCTGAAAATTTCATCAAAATCGGCCCAGCCGTTTTGGAGTCCATACATTATATACACACAAGTTATGGATTTTTCCACGCCCCTCCGCCCCCAGACCGAAAATCAAAAATCAGACTTCACAGTGTCACCCGCCTGAATATTCTGAAATTCCCTGAAAATTTCATCAAAATCGGCCCAGCCGTTTTGGAGTCCATACATTATATACACACATACATACATACACACATCCTATTTTATATATATATAGAAAGATATATATATAGATATATAGATTTACTGAGAAAACTGAATATCGATTTCCATGATAGAGAAAAATGGAGACTAGATTTAAAATCTTCGACCTCAAATTAGTAAAAATTTGCAATCATATTCCAGACTGAAAATAAAAAGTTTAAATTTGTTCCCTTGTGTTATCTTTGTTTTAGTTTTAAACAAATATTTGAACCCACATTGATAAACAAAATATTTAACCAATTATAAAAAGTTTTATTAAAAAAAAATTTTACAAACTAATTTCTCTCTTTAATCCTTTTACAATGAAAATTTGTATAAATTTGCAAATATAGGGGATACATTTTAGTAAGTTTTTCGTGAAAACACTTTCTGTTTTAAATTACTAAATATAGTTATATGTATATTATAATATGATCTGTAATACTTACCTAACGTTTAAAATAACATGTAGGAACATGGCATCTTTAGAATAGAACACTTTCTTAAGCACTTTTTAGCTAATTGCAAATATCTGCCCAAAATAGTTTATAAATAATTACACAATGTATTATAAAATTATATTATCAGCTTGTTAGTCAATTTCTCAGTTTACAGTTGCTTGGTGTTTTGGTTTGAATCGGAACTTAATTTCAAAATCCTTTTCAAATTATATCATTTGACACTAAACATGTTATAGGATATCATTTTTTAGTTTGTCATCGGTTTTAGCAACAAATTTAAACTTTGACCTTTAACCCAAAATATTAACCTTAAAATTGTTCAAGTTTTTTTTAATTTGTTATAAATTAAACCTTTGACCTTTAACCTTAAATAATAGCCTTGAATTTTTTTTATTTATAATATTTGTTTTAATTTGGTATTATAAATTTAAACATGAAAGGTTTAAGGGTTAATGCTCTTAACACTTCAACCGCAAAGGCTTAAGATTAAAATTTGTTGCATTATAAATACATATTAGGGTATTCATTTAATCGGGCTTTTGCTTTAATCGGTTAACCGCTCGATTAATTAACCGAGTTTTTGGCTTAATCGGTTAATTTTGTTATTAATCGGTTAGCCGATTAATAAAGTTTTGTTATAAATTAGGTAATTCCAATAAATAAAAATGCAAAAATTATTTATTATCTGGAGTTTATTAGCAAAAAACCAACAATAAAACATAACCAACGAAACAATTCTTGAAATAAAACGAGCAAAAAATTAGTTTTTTTACTTATCGAAAGCATCCCATAATACAGAATATCTTATATCTCAGTCTTTTTCCAGGATTTCTCTAAACATATAACAGCTTCCATTTTGCCATTACAGTTCGTTTTAATTTTTTAAAATTGTCAACACTTCTAATTGTTTCAGAAAATTCAGCTTAAAGATTGTTTGTGTTACTGCTGTTGTTAGGACATCATTTGACTCGTCCTGGCAAAGCGCAGTACAGAACATGCTGCAAAAAATTTATTGCCGAATTCCATAGTTACTGATGTTGTACTGTATTTTAAGAATTAATGAAAAAATATTTTCTAAACACATACAAACAAATAGTTAAAAACATAAAATACTTTGTTAAAATACTACTTATTTTCAAAATTTTGTAACATCGGTTAATCGACTGAAATGAACAGGTTTAATCGTTAATCTTAAATTAACTGGTCAGTTAATCGGGTAGTAATTAATCGATTAACCGATTAACGGTTAACCGAATGAGTACCCTAATACATATATATTACTAAGGCCCGTTTTCACAACTAACCGTTAGCTATCGGTAGGATTTTGTAGGCCGTATAAAAAGTTAATTTACTTTATCGCTCACTTTAGGTTAAAATAAAGTTTTAATAACGATACACTTTTTTTAAGGCCGGTTACTTAAGCCAAAGTGACTTAAGTGCATTAAGGGTTAAAAAGAACATCTATCAGCAGATCTTATGATTTAGAATAGAAAATTGGAAATTAAGGTTAAGTTTAGGTCGTTGTTAGTAAAGTTTAAAAGTCATATACATTAAATTTTTAAAAACTGTTAATTTAAAACTTAAAACTCCTTAAAATTTAAAAAGGAATCAATCCATAATTAAAATTAACTAATGAAAGCTTAATAAAATAAAATATTTTAACACAAAAAAATTGTATAATTTAAGTACATTTTAACCTTAAACTTACAAAAAAAAATAAAAATACTTAAAAACTATTAATAAAATCCAAACTCATAATATGTATAACTCAAATAAAAAAACATAAAAGTTTAAATATATTATATTCATATCATTATAAATTATTTAAATGCCTGTCTTCTGGTTTTAATTCGATGATATACAATTTTATTTTAAATGCAATTTAATAAAATTTAAAATAATTACCAAAGAATCTTTTAGGAATAAAAATTTACTTGAAATACTTTAATTTCTATAGAAATAATTCCTTTAAAATATATTTTATAAATTATAAATAAAAAGAAATACAAATATATAAAAATGCTAATTAATAAATATACCTTAAAATATAAAAATAAAAAAGAAATAGAAAAAGAAAATAAATAAAAAGCGAAATGATAGGAATACAAATGTTAAATTAATTTGTATTTATTTCGGGCTGAAAAAGGGTTAAAGATTAAAATATGGATGGATCTGACAATAGAAACTTTGTGTGTTTTTTAAGATTTAAAGAAAACTTTCCAAAGGTAAGCCATGTAATTAAATATTAACAATAGTAATTTACAAGGACCCAAAATAATAACACTGTGCTCGAAATTCCAGTGGTGCTAGCCGTTTTTTTTTGAGGTTAGTTCTGGTTTTTGAGATATACCGTTATTTTGAAAATTGAGCAGGTTGCATAACATATGTTCGCGTAATTCAAAAACGCTTTAGCTTATTGAAAAAACTAAAAAAAACCTAAATTCCGCAAAAAAAATTCCTTTAATAACAGAATGGGTTAAAAGTATGATCAACCCCACCTTATTTTTCATTTAAATCATTTATTTTCAACATAACTAGCCGCTACCCAACGGGAAAATGAGAAATTGATTACATAAATAACTTAAAAAATAATGTATTATTTCCGAAAGAATAATAATGCATTCATTGGAAACGAGAAGGTAATTCTATCAGACAAAATAAATTGGAATTGATTGCCACGTATATTTCCACATTTGCAGAACATGGAATGTATTGTTTTTGTTCGTGACTACTATTCGTGTTTTTATATATTTTCTTAATAAAAATTCGCTATTTTTTGCTGCCTTTATGTCGTTTACAAATTTTGATCATAAAGGATACATTATTTAATTCATTCGCAGGATGCATTAAAATAATTTATTACAATCCTAGGACATGTTCCGTGTTGAGAATAATGAATTCTGGAATCAAATATTATACAAGATATGTATTACATTCTCGATTTCTATTGATTACATTTTCCCGCTGGGTATCTCCATTCCTTAAGAGGGCTCTCATACAAAATGTTCAATGCAGACTAAAAATATATTGAAAAAAAAGTCCCATAAATGCCCAGGAGTTGCTTCTAGTGGGATATAATCAGAGCTGTTAAATTTGGATTACGATTAGTAATCAATTAGAATAAATTTTAAAAAGAATGGTATTGATTACATAATTTTCTTTTTAACAATTCGTGATTATTAATTAATTATGATTACAAATAATCGAAAAATAATTAAGATTAGTTAGGATTACGAGAAAATAATCAAAAGTAATCAAAAAAATAATTGACTACTTCCAAGGATTATTTTTGATTATTTTCGATTATTTTTTAAAAATTCAGAATGCGCATCATTTTATACATACATTTTCTGCCTGTTTTTAGAAAACGTAAGCAAGTGAGTGAGTGAGAAAATATATTGAAAACAAAAACAAATTTTCGTTTTTTATTGTTGCTTTCAATATAATTTCTCACTCACTCACTTGTTTACGTTTTCTAAAAACAGGCAGTTAATTTTGAAAAATTTGCATTTAAAACTTAAAAAAATTCTGAACAAATAAAACAAAATTAGATAGTTTTTGTATACAAAATATAGGTATAACAAAACAACCAATAACAATTTTAGTACTTCCTAAATCAACGAAAAAGGGAAAAATACGTAAAAAAAAATAAAGAAAACAAATACAGTCAAATCCAGATAATTCGTACCCCGATAAATCGTAATTCCCGATAATTCGTAATAAACTGTCGGTCCCTTGAAAAAATCTCGTTAATTCGTAAAATTTCCATACATTTTGGTCCCCTCGCTAATTGGTAATTTTTTTTTTCAAATAAAATCTACTTTGCCTCTTATAAATCGTAATTGTTTGCTAACTACCCCTTATAATTCGTAATAAAAACAACAGAATCATGGAAAGAATGATTTTTTGTTTACCGCTATTTTTTTTAAGATCAGTTTGTTACATGAACAATTTTTTTTACCCATTTTTTTATGTTTTCGTTTTAGTAAATAAATTGAAAAACCCCGTTAGTTCGAATTTATTTTATAATAACCCCGTTAAATCGATACCCGTGATAAATAAGAAGAATGCAGAATCATGAAGAATGCAAACAGGTTATCAATTATCAAATCGATGAACATCAATAATAATAACAAAAAATTTAAAAAAAAACAACTAACAATAATTTCGCAAAATAATCAAAAAAAATCAAAAGTAATCTTCGAAAGTCGTCAAATTATTTTTCGATTACTTTTTATTATATCTATTACACATAACTTTTATATTCAATTATTAACTGTCTTCATTGGTCGTAACCCGGGAAACCGAAAATATGCTCTACAAATTGTTGTATGCGCATTTAATTTGCAGTAAAAGCTTGAAAATATGCTCTAAAATTTTTTAAAAATATGCAAAAAAAAACAAACAAAAAAGGCTTATTTAAAGCAAAAAAATATTCAACAATCTAAATATAAATCGGCTAAGGCAAAACAGTTAAGAACACTTTTCTCCTCTGTTTGGCCAGGGACTAGAATAAAAAAATGCACAATATATATTTTATTAAAATCTGCTTAAAATATTTTCAGAGTTAAGGTCGTGATACACTATCCTACACAATCGTACGATGCATTCACTGGAAAATCTGACAAATTTCTATCACACTCAAAAAAAATCGCAACAAAAGTCTGTTACAGGTGCCACACTATTACACAAAAAAGATGCTTTAAATCAATGAAGCCGACATTGTTGTTTTCTTATCAGCTGTATTAGAAAATACAACTCTGATCGCATAGAAACTATCATTTTATGAAAATGTTTAAAAACTTTTGCAAGTCGGTCAGACTTGTCAAAAAAATCTGTCATTTAGTTAAATTTTTAGGCCACACTATCATACTTTATGAACACACACGATTTTTTTGACATATCGTACGACTAAATAGGATAGTGTGTAGTGACCTTTATAAGCATTCAAATTCGATTGTAAAACATATGCAAAACGAATAAATAAAAATTTTGTTTTTTCACCAATACCCCGGTTTGCGTCGTTTCGAAGTTGCGTCGTTTTCAAATTTCTGTGATTTCGAAGTTGCGTCGTTTTGGTTTCAGTTTGCGTCGCATGGCTTCGAAGTTGCGTCGCTAGTGCTTCGATTTGCGTCGTTGATATAAAAATGTGTGTACAAAGCTAAAACAAAAAAAAAGGGGATTTCCCGTTTATATTTCAGTTAGCATAGCATGACTTCGAAGTTGCGTCGTTAATGCTTCGATTTGCGTCGTTAATATGAAAATGTTTATACAAAGCTTAAACAGAAAAGGGGGATTCCCGCATTAGGCTAATGCAAATATGTATGTACAGGTTAATAACGAAAGTTTGATAGCAATTCAGAGTAACAATGAGTTGGACGATGAAACACTTCCGTTTGAGGTCGAAGCAGAATAAAAAAGCTTACTGCTGCTAAAATTTCTGAAGCGATGCAGTTGATATCGCAAGCAATGGATATTTTTGATCCAGATGAAGATCGCAGTTTAAAAGTGATTGACCGACTCAATCAATTGTTATAAAGAAATTTATTTGGAAAAAAAGCCGTTACAATCCAACAAACTTTAGATAACTTCATACAAAAATCACCAACACTGACAAACCTAACCGAAGAAACGGCAATCGATTTAATTGACTCAAGCTCAGAATAGAAAAAATAACAAATCGATATAGACTTGCTTTTATACTATGAATTTTTTTTTTAATCTTAATATTTTAATGTTTTTGTTATGTTTTTTTACGTTTTTTTTAAAACTGTTTTCGAAAAAAAAAACAGCATTTTTTATTGAAAAATCTAATTTTTCTGCTAAGATTATTAATCTCGGAACCAATTAAATGAAAATCAATACAAATGTATGGAAAATCGTGCTTCGGTTTGCGTCGTTTCGGTTTGCGTCGCGTTTCTCCGGTCCCAATTAACGACGCAAACCGGGGTATTGGTGTAATTAAAAAAAAAGTAGGGTGGTCGATTATTCAACATATGCTAGAAACCGGTTTTCGAATATTTCGACTATATTTATCTTATATATAAATCGGCACAGGCAAACCAGTTAAGACCGATAACTTTCTTTGTTTGTCAACCACTGACGTGGAACATAACATATGAACCGGAGGTTGGTCCGTCGCCAAATCGATCCACTATATTTGCTTCATATTAAAAAAAATTGATGGCCGAATTTCGACCATTAGGCAAACACTTGTTTAATAATAAAACGCAAGTAAAAATTTTCAGCAAATTGTTTTTTAGACGAATTTACGAGATTGTTGCCTATTTGGAACAGATTGGAAGGCATGGGCTCACCAAAAGAGAGTTATGAGGTTATAATTAATAAAATAGTTATTTGCGCCGAATATCATCTAGATACACCATCTACATGAGACTGGTTCGTCCATTTTAGTTAAGACATCTCCTTTATGGGAGCTGTGGCCAATGCTGGACTTACCAGCACAAAACTTTGCATCGAATTAGTGGCTATTATAACAGGTATCGTCCCAAAATTTTATATCAATTAAAATGCGATGTATCAAGTACCAAAGGCAATATGTACTGGGTAGTCTAAATAAAATATATTTTGCAACACTAAGCTTTTTAGCGGTCATATGTTTGAATTAACCTGCAAGTTTTTGCAATTTTTCCGTTCGTTTACTTTTTTGTGCAAGAGCCAGTTTTGAGAGCAAAATTTTCATATCGCCCAAAATTTACTCACCTACTGGAGTTCACTGCACCTAATACCAACTTTTCTGAGAAAGTTATGACATTTAAAACTATTTTCAGGATTGGTGCAAATTCATACCAGTTGAATTCGAGAGATCAGTATGAATATTTTTTGCTTCATGCATTTTGATCTGATTTGTCTTGTTAGGTTAGGTGAGATAAGTTTCCTTGGGCAGCCATCGAGAGACAGCTCACTTGGGTTCTTTAGTGGTCCCTTAGCGATACCTAGCGCCAATGCCCATCCTACAGAATAGTTACTCAGAAGGCGTCACTGCAGAATTCAACCAATTCGTCTTCCTAACGAAGAGGCCTTAGTCCTATCCTTGATAGATCCTCCAAGTAGGCAAACGCCGGTTTTAGCAGTTTCCAAGATATTGGCATAGCAAATGAGACACCGTTTTTTCTTCTTCTTCCTCATGGCAACTCCTGCAGTAGTCTTTGAATTCCAGACCCATTCTCCTCGCATGAGTCCCCAGTCACAACCGAGACCCTAGTCTTAATTTGGTCCCTATTGAACCTAAGTAGAGAACTAGTTCTCTATTCAGGAGGATTCGCGAAACTCTATAAGACTCGCGCTTGACAAGTGACTTAAGGGCCAAATACACTTGTCAAATGCTTGTCCAGCCGGCGAATTCAACGTGTACGTGTGCTGGACGTAATATTCGCCGTCATATCTAAATTTTTTGATATTTCATCAAGCGTCGTCGGTGTCACACATACAAACACATTTTCACTAATACTACCACAATGCTTGATGAGTATTTTGATCAATGTATTTGGGCCTTTACAGTTAGCCATTAGTGGGCCAAAGAATTGATCAATAAATGTGCCATCCATATGACCACCTCGTTTGGCAAGCTCATTTGCTATATGGCAGTCCAAATGCCCTGTCTTGTAAGGTTTTCAAACATTTTTGACACATAAACTAGATGTTTTTCAGAGCGAATTCGGGCAAGTGTAACGGTTATGAATTTGCCTTGGAGTGGTATAAACAACGTCTGATTTAGAGCAAACAATGCTGCTTAAAAAATGGTCAAATGATTACATTTAGCACTAGACACCACAAAAGTTTTGACAAATATCCAAAAAGTCTGCCAAAGATTTAAAATGTTTAATATTTCTAAAAACATGTTTCAAATGTTTGTCCAAACAACAAATACCACAATTAACAACACAAAACATTTGTTAGGAAAAACTAGGGAAAATAAAAAAAAACTAAAAGAAATACAAAAAAATGTAATACTTATCGTTGTTCTTTAAAAAAAAAGTGGACAGGTGTTTGGTACTTTTTTGAAATTTGGCTCTTTTAGGGTGAAAACGGGTAAAACCTGAATTTTAGTAGTTTTTTTGATACCCTTTTTTGAAACAGAAACAAAGTTTATACCACATTCGAAACTTATCAAAAAAATACGAATACTAATTTGGTACTTTTTCGAAATTCGAACATTTAAGTGGTGAAAATCGTAATTATCGTTAATGTTCGACCTTAAAAAAGAAGATTCAACATGCAATGCCCTGAGCAATTTTTTGTTCTTTAACTGGTACATTTTGAATTTCCGTTAGTAGTGGACCAGAGAACTGCAACGAATACTAAAATTTGGAGTATATTCAATCATTTACTCTGACTTGTTATAATTCAAACCGTTTTTGTTCAACAACAATAATGATTTTGGAGTAACGAGCTCATTTCAAACAATCAGTTTGAATTCTTGTACTCGCATCGAACATGAACGTTTGTAATTTTGTTATTTTGGTATGACTGCAGATCACTGCAAGGAAACGAAGCGGTGTTTGCATCATTCTTGCAATATTCGTTTGTAAATGCGATATTATGTTCATTTAGCTGCAACATGTATGATGGAGTCGTTTCAATCATTAACGCGAAAATTTAAGTACAAACCATTCATGTATTCTACAGTTTCGTTCTCGTTTGAGCATTATAAATATGTATGTATCAGTCGCAACATTATTGGTTCAAAAAATACAAATGTTTGAATGAAGGTATGTAAGCCAATATTGTTTTTTCATATTGTGTGCATACATTTTTAGGAAATATGAATATCTATAGTGAAAAAAATGTTAAAAAATCGTAACCCAAGCTAAATTTATTTGAAAATTAAATTTGCGAAAAAGTTGTCTGTATGTATTTACATACATGTATTATTATTTTTTAGGCATATAATCAAATTTAAAGAAATTTTTGGAGATATTAAAAAAAGTTAATAATAAAAAAACATTTTTTTAAACATATTTTTATACCTATCAAAATGTAAAAAGGAACATGGGTTTTCAATACAAGTAGTATTATATAACAAAATATAATTTATCAGGCATGTTCTGAAAATCACAAAATTTCAAATCACTTGTGATTTTAAAATCACAATTATTATTTAAAAGTGAATTGAAAACCACAAAAATTTTAACTTGGTTTAAAATGATGGACAAAAATAAGCATTAAATTTTAAATCGGCGGCCACTTAGCTGAACGGTTTAAAATCACAATTATGGAAAAAGTTTTTTGTTCAGAACACCTTTCTTGTGATTTCAAACCACTTTCACAAAAAATTAGTTTCAGAATATGCCTGTATAACTATAAAAGGAACAGTAATTATTGGAACTAGAAACATAAAATTCAATATGCAATGTAATGAGTGGATAGGAATCTATAAGAGGGAAGTTTTTGGTACTTATTGGACGAAGGAACATTAAATTAAACATTAAATGTCCTGAGTAAATGAGAATCTGTAAGAAGGATATTTTTAGTACTTTTTCGTTCTTTGACTGGTACTTTTTTCTTTAAAATTGGACCTAAAAACATCAAATCATTGTCGTTCCAACACCAAATGAAATTTGCTACTAACGCTAACGAAAAAAATTTGTTCTATGGAAAATTAGCTTATGTTGAATGTAGTAGTTTGCAGATATCCTCAGTTTTGTTGAAGACTTATTCGAAGAATTTTTTGCTTTAAGCCTGAGTATTATCGTATTACTAACAACCTAAAAAGAGGCTAAAATTAAATGTTAAAAAAAATTTTTGTAAATATTAAAGATTTTACACCGCTTCTTCTTGTAAGCTTCTCTTCCATATGACCACAGATACATATATATTTACATAAAATTTCTGATACTCTTTAATTCGCAAAAATTTCATACATTTTGGTCCTCTCGAAAATTGGTTTTTTTTAATTTAGAATTTGAAGATACCCCTCTTAATCGCATTTACTTGTAAACAACCTCTTATAATTCGTAATAAAAATATGTTTTAAAAAAAATTAGAAGGCAATATTTTTTTAAAAGTTTGTAAAAGTTCTCATTATAGCATTAACGTTTAAAAAAAAATTGTTATTTTTGTTATTACATGTTTGGTTTAAATAAATTATAGCCTTTTTAAAATTATTTGTCTTTTAATTTAAACCTTATTAAATTCACACCCCTACAAATTATTTTTATTTAATTTTAATCTCGTTTAATCGAAATCTCTTTAGTTCGAAAACTCCTATGAGCCGTAAAAAAAGCAGTTGATCCCTTCGATGACGAATTATCGGAACTCTACTGTATTTAAGTAGTTAATATGCAGTAAAATATTAAAAAAGTATAATGTCATAATTTACACTTGACATATTATCCAACACATAAATCAGAGAAAATTTTAAATTATTTAATTTTCAATTTATTTATTTTGTTTTAAATTTTTTTGTTTATTGCATTTTATTATATTTCCGTTTTTATGTACATACATTCACACATATGCATATCTAACAAATGTATATTTCCGTTAAAAAAATACAAAAAAAAAAAAAAATAACGAATTAACATTCAACATGGACATCTTCCGTATTAAGAACTATATACCACACAAAAGTGTACGAATAAATACCCAGCAGTTCGGGGTCATGTTTTTAGAGTAGTGCTTATACGTTAAATAAAGAGCCATTTATTGTTATCTGCCTAGTTAAATATTTGGTTAGCAATTGGACTTATTTAGTATAAGTTTCAAACATAATTTAAATTATGTAAGTATATTCTTACATGTATCGTTAGCTAAAATGCAAAAGGGCGTAACTAACAAAAAATGCAGAATGGAGTTTTTGATTGATTATTATGAATGCTATCAACTATCAAAAGTTACGCTTTTGTTAACAAAAAAACAAACGGTCGTAACTACAAGTGTGTGTTTTTTAATAAATGCAAAATGATGGAATTACATATTTTTTGAAGAATTTCATGGATGAATTATCAATGCATGTTTTTCTGACATGTTTATAGTTTTCATTTTAGAAAGTTTTTTGCTTCTCCTGTAAAATTACATTTTTGCATTTTAGCTAACGATATATATGTATATATAAATATATATACATATGTATATACGCAATAGTAAAGTAAACCTTTAGACCAGAGTCTCTGGAGAAATCGAATCGAATTCTTGGTTATTGAAATACAAACTGTCTCCACTTTAGATTGCTAGTGGACAGTTTAGTGACACTTCATCACTGTCAATCTGAAAAATCTTTAATTTGTATTGCTGGTTTCTTCGTTGCAAAAGGGTTTGCTAAAGCGATTAAGAGTACCAAATTGGCATTATATAGCATTAAGCCTTTGTATTGAAATTACATTCACATCGCAATAGAGAGTATCCATCCCCCTTTTACTTTGACTAAACTAATTCTTTTAAATAAAATAGAACTGCTGGGTACATTTAGTGATTATGTGGCTGTAAACACTTAATTTCACTTTTAAATTCGATTTGTACAGGGTAGAGCAAAATGAGCCATATGGATTAAATTATTTATAATTTTTCTAATTTTTCAGCATTATTTTTTCAGCATTGTGAAAAAGACTTGGGTAATTAAATATGAATAAACAAATATACAATCCAATTATTGAATTGAAAAAACAATTGAATTATTAAATATTTTTATTTGTTTTTTCTCGGCATTTTGTGAAGAAGACTTGGGGAAAAATTTTTAAAAAAAACCGTATGTGCGAAGCAGGAAATGTACATAACTTGCAGGGTTTCATTTTTCAAAGCTTATTAAAAAAATAATTCCCCAAGAATATACTGTATTTAAAAAAAGAGTAAATAAAAAGTTATAAACCATTTAAACCATTTAGCTCATTCTGCTCCACCCTGTATAAACAAATAATTATAATAAAATATTGGAAAATAAAATTGTAATAAAATAAAAATATAAATTGCAACGTTTAAGGTTGCATGCAATAATTCTTGGATCCATAAACCATTAAATGCCAACATAAATAAAAAAAGACAATTTTAACTGTGTCTTAAATACGTTTGACGCCTCTCAAGTCTGCAGGTTAAATGCTTAGGGTGTTTCGAAATATTTAACTCTTGTCGCCAAGCAAAGTAACGAGAACCAGCAATAATGGGAAAAATCTTCCTACAAATTCTGATTGTGGATCTAACATCGTAATAACTGTTATCCTTTAATATGTCAAGATTAAGATACAGTTAAGACAAACATTCTTTAAGTTTTTCAATTATTTTAAGTTCGATTTTTGTTCGAACACTCTAACAATTAAACACATGATGGAACATTAAATACCCCAATTTTTTTTTTTTTGAATAAAAAGGCATAAGTCGAATATTTTTTCCATTTTTCAGCAAAAATGGGAAACTGTATTTTGAGCGTTTTTTATTTTAAAGTATTTTAAAGAAAAACCTGAAACATTTTTGCCAAAACTGATCACACACAAACTTTAGGGAATTTTTGTCGGTATTCTGCAAATGTAGAGACTTATCGGGCTTTTGCTTTAATCGGTTAATCGATCGATGAATTAACCGAGGTTTCGGTTTAATCGGTTAATTTGGTTTTTGATCGGTTAACCGATTTATTAAGTTTTTTTTATAAATAAGGTAATTTCAATAATTAAAAATGGATAAATTATTTTTTATTTGGAGTTTATTAGTAAAAAAAAACAAGTATAACAATTCTTGATCTAAAATGACCAAAGAAAAAAATTAATAATTAATATACATACCTACCTTTATGTGATATGTATTTTTAAATTATGTTATACATAATCAGGGGTGTTCTGGAAAGCGAAACGCAATAACTTTAAACGTCGTTTTTTAATAATATTTCTGTAGTAAAATTATTTTATTGACAAATACTTCCCTAGTAAACAATATTTTATAACAAAAATTAGATTAAAAGTGTATTAAAAACAACTTTAAAATTTTCGCGTTTTCGATTTCCAGAACACCGCTCAATATGTATTTATTAAAAAATAGACTGTGGATAATTTTTTTAGTTATTTCAATAGTTTAACGAGATCTGATAAATTACTTCTTCGGAAAAAAGTTTTGGTTAAGGATTAAAGCGATAATTTTGTTTAGTTTTGACACCCTTGACTTTTAAATTTTTTTTTCACCTATCGTGGTTGTTGGAGGAATCAGAAGCAGTCCATAATACAGAATATCTAATTTCTGAGTCCTTTTCCTGGATTTCTCTAAACATATAAAATCTGCCATTATTCTATTAGGGTCCTGATTTAATTTTTTAAAAATTTTAACACTTCTTATTGTTTCAGTTAATTCTGTTAAAAGATTGTTTGCGTTTTTTCTGTTTTTGTACTGTTTTGTACCTATTGCTAGAAGGAAATATATTGTATACAAAAATATTTTCTAAACATTTATATGAGACGTAGCAATTAATTAAAACACCGAAAATTTGTT
Source organism: Pollenia labialis (assembly GCA_949318255.1). NCBI lineage: Eukaryota > Metazoa > Arthropoda > Insecta > Diptera > Polleniidae > Pollenia > Pollenia labialis. Next base: position 133,145,255 of record OX439140.1, read on the forward strand.
ATAATCAAGGCCCGGATTTTTATGCAAATGCATATTTTTTGTCGTCGGTCTGAGATCAACATAAACTTAATATCTTTTAGAATCAAGAAATTTTAAATAAAATGGCATCGATTTGTTAGTGCATATTTTGCTTTAAATGCATATTTTTGCATATATTGCTGAAATTGCATATTTTTGGTGCATTTTTGGGAAAAAATGGGGAAAAAATATTTTGCAAAGCATATCGCGTTTTGTCGCATATTAGGAGAAGTATCCTTTAACAACAATGCGGGGAAAGTGGTTGAAATCAGTTGTGTATTATGCTGAAAATTTTGAACAATTCAAGGATGTGGTGGAACGATGGTAATGCAGTACAAAAAAAAATAATAATAAATTTACCAAATACAAAATTTCGGATAATTTTTAAGTCTTCAAATTACGGATTTATCTCTGAGACTATTGTAAAATTAGAGAAATCAAATCCATTGAGAATGCAAATTAAATTTATTGATAATGTCATAAATAGAATGTATGCAGTTAAGGGGAACTTAAGTAAACAAATTCGTATTAAACTTGGTAAAGTTTTTAGAAATATGAAGGACACAAAACAATAACACAAACTGCTGGCATATTTAATTTAAATTTTTACGAAAACACCGTAGTGGAAAATGAATGTATATGAAAATGAGTATTGTTCTTAATTAATTTTATATCAAGATTCAAATATCTATCTAACAAGTGGCTTAATTTACATTATTGTTTTACTTTATATTTTGTGTTTAACTATATTTTTACTTCTGCTTTTTTGGTGTACCTTATTTTCGTTAACGAGACTGAATTTTTAGGGGTTTTATGTTATTTGAATGTTTTGTTTATGATTAAAAAATGTGTTAAGAAAAATTAAAAGTGCATATTTTTTCAATTTATAGCGCATATTTTTCTATTTTAAGTGTATGTTTTATGCGCATAAAACTCGATTTTAACTGCATAAAAATCCGGTCCCTAGTTATAATACATATTACAAAAAATTAAAAATTATGTAAAATCAGTTAATCGGTTAGTCGACTAAAATTAATCGGTTTAATCGAAAAAAGACAAATTTAAATTAACCGATCAGTTAATCGGGTAGTAATTAATCGGTTAACCGTTAATGAATAACCTAGTTGAGACACAATTTCAACTGTCACTAATTTAAACTTCATATGTTAACTTTATAATCCCACTATTTTTATAACCGCTACCAAAAATAAAATAGAAATAACGGATCGATCAATTCAAGACCATTGATTTCTGTTGGGAATATTGCGATCTCAAAACAGATTTACAAATCTGCAACATGAAAAAAATAATATTTAAAGACGGTTTAGTTTGATTTTAAAATGTGAATTTCGAATAACTTCCACAAAAAATTTTACCCGGAATAAGACATTTGCCTTGATAGGTGACACACGGAATAAGCTTTATACATACGGTGCAACTGTACTTTTTGTTGGCACAATGTATTTCATCTTCAAAAGTACAATGGTACGTCATGTGCTTATTAAGGGCAAAATAATGTTTATTAGACAGAGTATTATACATCAATGATTAATTTTAAATACACAGTGCCGCCTCGGTTAACGCAACTAATAGACATTTAAAACATTTAAAAAAACACGTGTAAGTTTTTAAAACAAATATTAATTAATATCAAGAAAAACTAATAAAACACATAAAAGTATTAAAATCTATACTAAATATTATAAAGGTTAAAAGTTTGTATGTTTATATGTTTGGAAGAGGTAATCTAACGGACATAGGCTTTATAAGGTTCCACTTAAGTGCTTAGGAAAGGGTGCTTAACCTCCTATACTCAGGATGTATTAATTATCATTTTAAAAGAGATCTATTAAAGCTATAGTTTCCGTACTCAAAAGAAAAACAGAGAAGACGCTGTTCACCCTACATTCCGCCTTCAGTCTATCCTTCCGCTCGACTGTTGCCTGACCGAATTCGAAAGTGACTTGCGTTTGCTACGCTTAATCGACTAAATAGCTGGACTGATTTTGATGAAATTGGAAATATAGGATTTTATATGTTTTTAAAACTAGGACCAAGAGGGGGACATAGGGAGAATTACTGCCTCTCCGAAAATATTTTAAAAATTTTGATGAAATTTGCATTACAGATATGTATTTCAGCGTAAATAAAACACACAGGCTTTATATTTTTTTTTTCAAAGGGACAGATGGGCAATTTCTGCCTATCCGAAACTATCCTTCCGATTTTGATGAAATTTAAAACATATGTAGATCGATCTACATACAATAAAAAACACACAGGCTGCACAGTTTCTTCAAACCTTTGACCAATAGGAGATAATTAGTCTCTAAGAAGGAGCTTTTTTGGAACTTTTTTAATTTTCGTTAGCATTGGATCTACACATGGGTGTGTCCAAAGTAACGGTCGTTACCGATTTTCGGAGATTTTTTTAATAAAATTCCAACCTACCCAAATATGCCACGAGGATTGCTCCATTTTGGACTTACGAAAGTTCAAGCAACGGCAGCAACCGAAAGAATTCATAAAATATGTAATTTCAATACTTTTTTTTGACTATTAAAAAAGTAACGGTCGTTACTTTATAAATGTGCTGTTTTCAAATGTCGGAAGCAAACATCATTAATTGTAAAATTTAGCGCAGTAAAATATCTGATTAAAATCTTTGGAATGTTTTGTTTAAGGAATGCCTTTATTTTCAAACCAAAGAAATTAGTTACCAAAAAAAAAAATTATTTTTTTAAAAGTAACGGTCGCTACATTTAAAAAAGTTAACGGTTTTTTGTGTTTGAATTCAATTATTATGGGTAACTCAAAGAAGCATATTTTTGTTACTATAAAGAAAATTAAAGTTAATCTCTCGGAAAATGGCATTTACATTTACGTATTTTGTATAATTTTAGCGGAAAAAAATTCAACATAATAATTTTATTTTTGAGCTATAAGGGGTCAATTTCTGTGGAAACACCCATATAAATATAAAATTAATCATGCAATGTCCTGAGTTAATGAGAATCTGCAAGATAGATCTTTATTGTACTTTTTTCGATCTTCATCTGGTACTTTTTGAATTTCTATTAATATTGAACCTGGAAACATAAAATTCAATCAGTAGAGTCCAGAGTGATTGAGAAACTTCTTGGCACTTTTTTGATTTTCGATTGGTACTTTCTAGTTTTTTTTCTTATTATTTAACTTACAAAATTAAATTAAACATTTACGGACTTGAGTAGAAGATGTATTCTGTGGTAGAAGATAACATATGGACCGGAGGATGGTTCCTCTCCAAAACAACGCACTAAGACGAAAAAAAAATGGTCGATACATGCGAATTCATACATATGTACCTACTTATATGTATGTTTTCTTTATGCAAATAATGAATAATTATGGTCGAACTTGGACCACTGTGCAAGCACTAGTTTTTATAAATTTGAATTTATTTTAATATGTATAATTAAAAAAAAAAGAAAAAAAATTCCGAAAACGACGGAATTGTGGGTAAATATAGCGTGTTTTTAAATTAAGAATTTGAAAAAAAAAAATTTACTTACCCAACTACTTATTATTATTTGTATCCAATTTTGTTCTTTGAAATATTCCTTAAATCTTATCAAAAATTTCCTAGAAAAGTCATGTTCTTGACGATAAAAACAATCGCTTCTTCCGTTTTTTCATGGTCGTCTAGGATAACTTAATAAAAAAGGAAGGAAATAAATGGTGTTTTTTTAGCTGAATGAGAATAAAATTACAATAAAAGACTGAAATATTGTTGGAATGAAAATTGAAAGAAAAGATAAACTCAGTGTTTATTGTTGGTATTTTGTTAAAGCTTTGATATCGTTGCAAATAGAACTTTTTGAGTGTTTCCAATTCTCATTCACTCTGCAATTTTATTTGCTAATATCTTTGGCTTTTCTAAAATTGTTTGCGAAAAACTTTCCTGATCATCTGAATCTAAGTCTGGGATCACACTATGAAAGTTTTCTTTCAGAAAGTCTGAGTTTATTGGTGAGAGGGGAAGAGAACATGCTTTTCTTTTCTTCTCTCTCACCCATAAACTCAGACTTTCTGAAAGAAAACTTTCATAGTGTGAACCCAGACTAAGGAACCAGTTAAATGCGCATAGAAACTAGCTTATCCTCCATCAATAAATTTCAGTATTTTTATCAAGAATAAAAATTGAGGATTAAGCACGACAAACAAAATTTTATTAATAAAAAAATTTGTATTCCCAAAAATTACTCTGATAATAAACTGGCGAGTGCACGGCTTAAAAAACTGAACTGGCAACTTGCTTTATTTTGCACTTATTTTTATAATATGATTTTCGGCATACGTCCTCCGTGGCTACATGGTCAATTCGATCAAACCGATTTTTTACCACTTTTTCTAATAAATCTGGATCCATTGCATCATAGCGGTAAAAAAAAAGAAGAAGCATAACATTGAAATTTATTGGTTATGTCTCGTTACTCTGCTGTTTGTTAAGCTAGAGAAAACTTGCATTGGTCGTGGTATTTTTTAAAAGCTGATTTGAAACATTTTTGTTAAATAAAAGCGGGTATGAGTGGAAAAAAGGATTGATTTCAGTGTCTGAGTAATAATCTGCGCAATTATTTTGATTTTTATATATTAAGTACTGAGCTTGACAGGCGAATTTGAAATTTCCATCATACTGTTGTTTTACCTATTTTATACTATTAATTTATAATAAAAATTTTTAATATTCTTTCTTTTATCTAGAGCTTGAATTACATCTATTTGATTAATTCCACAAAAAAAAAATCATGCAAAGAAGGGTTAACAAAGCCCTATAAAAAGTAATCCAGAGGCGTTAAGTCGCACGAACGGGGGGCCAGTGAATAGGATCAATACTAAAAATAAAGTTCGCTGTATGGCAAGTTTCGCCGACATATGGTTGATGTTTAGCTGATACATTTTTGAAGACTCCCCACTCACCGTAACGGCAGCTCCTTGCTAATTTCGAAAGAGTGTGCCAGCACATCAATTTTATTGGATGTTATTGGGATTCGTTAACGGCTTGAGTATTGTCTTCGCTCCAAATACTGCAATATTGCTTATTGACGTAGCCATTTAACCAAAAATGAGCTTCGTTAAATGGACGAAGTGGTCTATGAACATCGCGAACAGATTTATTTTTAATTATTTTTTTTCATGTTAATTTCCGTTTAACGATTCATTATGAAACGCAAAAATTTATTGAATAGAAATGTCAACACAGTTTGACATCCTCAGCTGTCCAACCATTGTTATCGATATCGAAAGTATTTATGCAGTTAAAAAACACCCGATAGTTTAAAATCTACAATCTTAATTTCTTATTTGTTTATTAATTATGAGCATAGAATTCGTTATACTCAATTGTAGGGTATTTATTTGTAAATATGTATTAAATTCAGTAAATACACATACATGCATACATACACACAAAGATTCAATGTTCAGTCTTTTCTTGAATGAGTTTTATCAAAAATCAGCCCAAGTGACATGTTGGGAATATTAATTTAAATTAAAAGTACCTACACGACGATACCAGTAAAAGAACCAACTTGTGTATAAAGAAAACCAAAAAAAATGTTTTGTTATTATTCTTGTGTACTGTAATAAAATGGTTTCCATTTCTTTCTTGAGCTCTTTTTCGGTTTTACCTGTAGAATTTTAGATGGGTGTAAGAAAAACAATTTTTTAACTGTTTTTGTACTTCTAATCTAATATTAAAAATTCCTATTTGAGTGAATTTGTTTTTTTTATCCAACAAACTGTTTTTGTATTTTAAATTTCTTAGAAAACATGTTCAATAAAATAATACAAACCTACACCCTGGTAAAACATGAAAGACAGTGGGCCCTGTAGAAAAGTAAGGAAACTTTGTATAAAAAAATGGTCAGTCGATAGAAAATTTTATAAATTCCAAAAAAAAAAAAATTATTTCCAAATTATAAAACACGATACATAAAATCTAAGACACAGTGAGCTAAAGATTACACTGAAATGTTATTTTATACCAAAATATAGCTATTGTTGAATTTTGTTATAACTATGTAATAAAATTAGGTGCAGCAGTCGAATAAGCTGATCGAACGAATTTTCATTTGGAATTATGGCGCGCATTCGATAAAACTGTGACTATTGTGATTTTGTTAATTCACAGTAGTACATTTTCGATCAACTGTCACTTGAAATAAAAAAATTTTGTTTACGAATTTAAATAATAAAATTAAAGTTAAACGTGACCACGGCGGGATTATGGTTGTTTTCAAATAATTTAGCTTCAGTGGGGTTTCATCCCACTTTTTTACATGTTGAACTTTGCCGCAAATCATTTGTTAAATAAAGAATTTTGTTCCCTAAGGAATATGAGCGTTTCCAATCGCTGTTCACGACGTTGGACTTGCAGTAAATGAACAAAAATGATAAAGAATATGGTATTTGGTATACGTACACAAAAAAATGTACAAATATGTAGTTACATTTTCAACAAGTTTTTTACATTTATTTGCACCGTCGAAAGCAAATTTGTTTTCTTTGAAAAATTCGATGCAAAATGAAATTTTCGACAGTGCTATTAACTCATAATACCAAATTAACATTCGATAATCGATGTTCGAAAGCCAGCGAAAATCGTTTATCGAATGTAACTCATAAAAAGGGCTTAAGTTTAACTTTTGTTCTAAGTGGGCAATTCCACAGAGACGGGTGTGACCACGATACTCATATTTCTAATATAATTCAAAAATAAAATATTGATCATTAAAAAATAAAAGAATGTGATTCACAAGAATGTTAAGCTTTAAAACTTTGAATATAAATTGAAAGAACAGGATATCTGATCAAAATGGCCATCAGAAAAATGTGACGGGTGTGACCTTACAAATCTAGTTTTTAGATAATTATTACTTCCCAACAAACACGGAGGTTTGATTTCAAATTGAAAATGATTTGAAATCAAACGTTTTCTCAAACGGCAAACGTTTGATAATGATTTGAAAATCATAGCGTTCTCAACAAAAAGGGGAAATTATTTTTAAATTGAAATATTCCTTTATTTTCAACTTGCTTTCAAACGTAATTCTCAAATGTTTTTCAAATGTGGATTATAATACAATGTGGAATATAAATAAAACTATTTAATATTATTTTATTAAGCTTGAGGTCTATTTTTTTTATAAAAAAATATTAAATTTATTGAACCAATATTTCGGCACTCCGTTGTGTGCCTTCTTCAGGGTTTTTTTCTTTAATTTTTGACAAATAATAACAATTTTAACAAATGAAATAAATTTAACAAAAAATCATAAAACAATTTTCAATTAAAAAACAAAAAAGGTTTTCCAATTTAAAAACTAATCTATTACATTATAAATAAATTGTTAACTTCCGTTTATATTTTTACAAATTAAATGCCTATAATTTTGTGCTAAACTTTCAGTATCTGACTTAAAATTAATTCTCGATATTGCCGGTACATTTATAATTTGCAACATTTCTAACATAAACCTACGTTTATAATTATTTTCCGTATTTAAAACTGTTGTATTTTCAAAATCAGGATAATGGTTTAAATTTGCACAATGGGCTGATAAAGCTGTTTTTTGTGATGCAATGTGCCTATATTTTTGATCTGACTTATGTCCTGTTAACCTAGTTTTTAGTTTATTCTTCGTTGTACCAACATATACTTTACCACATTGTCCATTAACATTTCCCCTACATGGTATTTTATAAACTACATTCGACATTTCCAACTTATTTATCTTATATTTCATATTTGTAAATAATCTACCTATTGTGTTATAAGATTTATGCGCAATTTTATACCTTTCAGTATCATAAATATTAGATTTTTCTAATCTCTCCGAAAATTTTGGTACATAAGTTAGCGATTTATAAACTTTTGGTTCCGTATTGCCGTTCGAGTTTTTTATTCTATGGTTATTATATTGTGTTAATAAATAAGATATAATTTCCTTCGGAAAACTATTTTCTCTTAAGACTCTAAAAATTTTTTCCTTATTATTCCTATGGAAACAAGAATCACTTATTTTCAATACTCTATCTATAAAATTTCTAGCCGTGTTAATAATAATCCTTTTAGGATGATTTGAAAAATAATTAATTATTCTACCAGACGATGTTGGTTTTTGATACCAATCAATTAATAAACTTTTTCCCTTTCTTATTATCAAAGTATCTAAATAAGACAATTTAGATTCAAACTCCTTTTCCATTGTAAATTGTATATCCGCATGAAAGGAATTAAATGCATCTAAAATTTTTGCTATTTCTGATTCCTTAATTACGCAAAATAAATCATCCACATATTTTGTCATAATTTTAGGTTTAATAGTCAACTGTTCCAAACATCTATCTATTAATCTCTCCATAACAATATCTGCTACAATTGGAGACGCTGGTGATCCCATAGGAAGTCCCCTTAGTTGAACATATATACTACCGTCCAATTGAAAATATCTATTATCAATTATACAAAATTTCAGAATACGTAAAAATAAGTCCTTTTCCATGTTAGTGTGTTCTTCTATCTTATCCCATTGCTCTTCTATTATATCTACAGCAAGATCTACAGGTATACTCGGAAATAATGAAACTACATCAAGAGATATTAATTTCTCATCATCATTTAACCTAATATGTTTAATTTTATTTTTAAATTGAAGAGGGTTCCTTTACTTTATTTTTAGAATTTTCCGTTATATTCCTAAGAACCGTTGTAATATATTTATAAAATAATAATAAATTTTATAAAGGTCGAATAGCAGTCAATTTATATAAAACTATTTAATTTTTTTAATTTAAATTTATTATTTATTTAAATAAACTTTGAGGTAAACATTCGGTACCATAGCTAACAGATGAAATAGTGTTCTTTCCGTCCTCTTATTCTTGGAATGACAAAATACTTGGCTCCCTTTTATTTTGATGATTGTAGCACCGCGATCGTTCAACAATCTTTCTTCACTTTCTCGTTTTATTATTTTTCTATTTTTTCGTATTTTTAATCATTGTAATTTCTCACAAATAATTTTTATTTTTTACAAGAAATAAACTGTTCACTTTATATTAAAATTTATTTTTAATAGTAAAACACATGTAACCACAAGGAAAAAAATTTAACTTTAATCCCCATTTTTAATGCTTACATTTATTTTTCGCTTTAGTATTGCCAAGTTTATTTTTGATTTGATTTTAACATTTGACATCAAATTGAAAAAACATTTGATATCAAATGTTTATTTTCAAATCATTATCAATTTGAATTTAAATGTTAAATCAAGCAATTGAAAAACGTTTGAGAATTGCGTTTGATGTCAAATGATAAAGTCATTTCATATCAAAGGTTTGACTTTGTGTTTGTTGGGTTTAAGGATAAATGATGTAACATTTCCACAGATTGCGCACAAAGACTTTAGTGCAGTTACGCGATCAAAGGTTTTTGGATTGTATTATATACTCATTGCCTGGGAACAAAAACAATTTTTTACTAAAAAAAACTTTTTTCAAATTGTAACGGGTGTAACTTCCTTATGTGACGGGTTTGCCCAAGTAAGAAACCCCGAAAAAATTAAAGAAAAGAACACATTTTATTGAATTCATTAATGTGTAACAAACGTATAAATAAACTCACAAGAAAATAATATGAAAAATTTATTCGCTATCCGTACTATCATAAACAGCAAAATATTCCAGGCGAGTATTTTTTAAAGTTACTTTTTTAAATTCAGATACATTTGTACAGCAAACATAGATACATATATACACAGACGTTGCATCTGCTCCTTTAAAGTTAGGCAATTTTTTAATATTGGGTATTTTTTCACTACTTTATCTTTAGAAGCGTGCGGCGCATGACAAATGTTAAAAATATTGTACCGAATTTTGAATTAGGATGCAAAACCATCCGAAAATATGTGCACAACTTTCAAATCAGGCTTTGTTTTGAGGTCATTAATAATAAATTTTAACCTGCCGTTACTCGCGCATTTGTTTTTACACGTCACAACCGTAAGCAAATAGAGGTTCAAAATAAAAACTTTCGTCGAAAAAAGCTTAAACTCTACACATAAAAGCATTTTCGAAAAAACAGGTCAGAAAATAAGCAAAAGTATTGTTTAATTTCAATAAACATAAAATATATTCTAAACAAAAGAAAAAATTAAGGTATATTGCAAAAAAAAACAATCTGGGCAAATATTACACATGCATATGACTTTTGCCCATGAATTTTTAGCAAAAAGCACAATGACTCTTAACTTTCAAGTCTCTTGAACGGGGACAAAAGCAGCATCTATTTTTTTTTGGGTTATTTTGGGTACTTGTACTGGTACAACTCAACTTTAGCTAGATAAAAGACAAAGTAAAAACCCGTTAAAGATTGCTGTTCAATTCAACAAACTACGTGTAATTGTACAAAATTTGTACTAAAAGGAATTGAAAATTGCTTATTTCCCAGCAAAGCCTGAAGGCGCTCGCACTTCTCAAAAACATGACTAAAAAGGACGTGACATCCATCATATGATGAGAAAGTTCATTATGTTCAGCTATTAGAAAAGCTGCGAACAAGACCTTTAGAAACCAAAGATATTGCAAAAATAATAAGTCGTGGGGTGCAATTTACACCCCGCGCGAGTAACAACGGGTTAAGAAAACCCAAACACTGTGATTTCTTATCCATCATATTCTTCTTAGCATCTCTTCTTTTCCTGTCTCTTTCTCTTTCTAAACGTTGGAATCTAAAGCCAAATGCAGTTCATATTTTATTTATTTAATCTAAGTTTCTTCCTTTGCAACCGTTTTCTATTTTTGGCATCCATTGAAAAAATATGAGTTATCCTTGGTGTGACTAGTGTGACCAAATATTTCCTTTATGCTATCTATCAAGCGATTGTTAAAACCAAAACTGTACAATTATTCGGAATATGTGACCTTCTCTGAGATTAGGGACCTAGTGTGTGAAAATGAAGTTTTGAGAAAAACGCATTTCATTTTATTCTACAACCTTTTAGGTACCTGTTCGTTCTGAGGTCATTGCTAAAAACTGTTATTTGTTTATTACTTTATCAATGTAAAAACAGAAACATTACAGAACATTAAAATATAATGTTTGTCTATAGAACCGAACACTATATAATGTTCGGCTCTTGCTTGAAAATAGTTAAGAACGGTATTAAGGGTTGTGTTCGTCTACACAAACACTAAAAAAATATAGATATCGTTCATGGGTGTGTGTGAGCCGAACGCTAAATAAAGTTCTGTATATTTTCGAACACTGATTTCAACTAACATGGGTACATGGCATCCAACACACTGCGTCAGCTCCCCCGTTTATAAAGCATCACATAAACACATCAAGTGAAGCATTCGAAAAGGCTTTGAAAGGTATTTTCTCGGGAGAGCTGCATGAAAAGAAATTAATCCGTTTGAAGAGCGTAATTAACGAAACACATGCAGAAAATGCAACCATACTTGAAGTAGAAGTAGAAATTTCGAAAACAGCGGATGGAAAGTTTTATTTCACCCCCTCTCGTTCGGTCGATAAGAAACCACCAGCTAAAGTACACTTCAGTTATGTATGTATGTACACATTTTCTAGTATTGAAAGTGTTCTTAGAATGGAATCCTTGTATTGCCAGTAAGTTAGGAAAGAGTTTTAGTTACTTTAAAGAATTGTATGCCTAAAAATCATATTATTGAAACAAAAACAAGTTCTCTACTAATTCTTCATTTTTTCTTAACTCTGATCTTGTTATACCTATAGACTCTCTCTTCTGCCCCACAGTCACATATAATTCATTTTATTATTATTATTATACCATTGTATCTTTTTTAATTAAGAAATATGTTCAATTTACTTCACATCTATTTATTGTACGGAATATGGAAGGCAGTTTTTGTTTGTCTGCTCTCCAGTAGTAAGACTGTGTACATAAAATAAATGTTTTATATCAGATCATCAAACATCGTACTTTGTTGTAGTATAAATATATACACTAAAAGTATTTATATCATTATATCCACTTACAGCACTCTCATTTATTCACTCAGCCACCCTTCAAGAACACTTCACAGTGTGTCAGTACAAAAGTTTTTCAGAAAATCATACGGCGGGCACTCCACGTACATATGAAGAGAGCCATGTAGTGTTGATTGTGCTAAACATTAATTATTTCATTAGTTTCAATTTGACTTAATTGGCTCTGTTATCATTTTAACTTTTTTTATTTTCTTTTATTGTTTTGTGCGTTAGTGTGTGTTTGTGTGTGTGGATGTGTATGCGTGTATTCTACATGCTCGTATTATTTGAACTGACTTCAAAACACTCTCAATTTGGGAAAATTTTATTTAATTAACATGGTTTAATTTTGATTAATAAACTAAAAGTATTTGAAGTAAATTATATGAAACAATCTACTAAAGATTTTAAAATACAGCAAATAATTAAAAAAAAGAACTAAACTTTATATAAATACATCGAACAAAACAGAGATTTTAATTTCCGGTTAACTTATATCGAATTATATTTAGGGGTTTTAGATAAAAAAGGCTTGTCGCAGAAATCAATTCCGATCGAATTGATTCCGTATTTTGCTTCCTCAAAAACCAAAAAAACAAATTCGATCGGAATTAAACTACGGAACTTAAACCATTTCGATTTATAGATTTCGAGTTTATTTTTAACTCATAATTCACATATCACAATTTCTTCATGTGCAAACTGGAAGTGGGAAGAGCTTATGGAGATAAATTAATTACCATGTTTTTTAACCCTCCCTCAATTTTTTTTAAATGATGTATAATAACCAATTATCGCCTTAGCAAAATGTATAAAAATTTTAAATAATTGATTTAAATGAGTAAAATTGGTGCTAATTAAATAAGAAACAGGTACAGTGTGATTTCCATTAACACGTTAATGCCTGCACACAGTACGGGTGCGTACAGTTTTAACAACATTTTTAAATATGTTACTCTAGTTGAGTTAAAATTTTGCCGTTTTCTATTGCTATTTACAACCCTGTGCTCTTGAGATTAACAAAAACATCAAACATTTACAACTAATCCCATCTCAACTGTGACATCAATGTTTTTACAACGGCATCATAAAATTTTGACATATTTTAAGCGTCATCTTTGCTAAAACTACTTTTACATCAATTCGATGCCAAATTTTCTGTATTATTAACATTATTTTCATATTTAAAATGTAAAATAAGAAGCAAAAATTCCCATATTCGATTTATTTAAATTATTTAGTAAAATACATCAAATTTTCAAAGTAGAATTATTACGAAAACCATACCGGGCATGCTGCTGGTATCTTAAAAATTAGAGTTCTTCTGTAAACAAAAGCCGGAATACAAAACAAGTGAAACAAACATGTGTAACGGGTAAGTAAATAATAATAGTCTCTCACATTGCCTTCAGTTAATCCCAATGACAAACTGTCAATAAATTTAGCCTAATGAGCACTTTCTCCGATGTAACTGAGTCATCGCACTGATGACATTTCTTATTAAACTGACTCCGATTCGTCATTTATGTGATGCCGATTTGTCATCCCATTAATGACATAATTTCACCCGATGACAATTTGGCCAAGTGATGTGTATCACAATAATTATAAGTGTCATGGGGTCAAAAATTAAGACACTTGTCATAGTACTGATGTCAAAATACATCAGCAATATGACGCCTTTTCTTTAAGTGTAGCAATTCTAATATTAAGTATTCATTTTGCAACTCAACTGATTTGAGTTGTAAACCGCAATAGGAGCATACTTCCTATTCTACCGCTAAGTAGTTTACGATAAAAGCATGGTCCGTATGAGAGTTAACTTGGATATAAGTAGACACCTATTTTTGGATTTCGCCAAACTAAAGGATTTGCAACTTTATTCCGTGGCAATCTAGTGTACTACTTCTGCTTGTTAAAAGTGATCAAAGGGCACCTAATGGCCTATTCTACGTGCATTGTCGTCTCCGATACCATTAGTTTAAATTAAGTAATGTCATTGGTGTATATTTTGCGAGATCTAACGGCCTGTTTATCTATTTTCGAACAGTCAGTAACTCTCATCATGGTGAATGTAGTGGCTGCACAAAAGGTAGCAGAGTATATATTTAATCCCAAAACTATCCACACGTCATCGTCGTCCACAGTGCGGTGACAATACATAGATAATAGCAATGCTTGATGTTCCAGATGGATTAACACCCAGGATTTCCACAAAAGTATTGACCCATATAATTCTAAAATGGCAAAAACATTTAAATTATAATCGCTTTTATTTACGCCAACCTATTTTTATGCCCACACCACAATAGTGGAGAGGGTATTATGCATTAGTGCTGATGTGTGTAACACCTTTAAATTTGGTTCCTGGACCTGGAAGTATAACGATCGCCTTAGAATCACTTTCTGAGTCGATCTAACGATGTCCTTCCGGCTGAGTGGCAGGCTGGCTGGCTGTCCATGTAACCTTGTGCGCAAAGTACAGGTCGCAGTTTTGGAAATAATTTGATAAAATTTGGCTTATAATTTCTTACTGCCTCAAGGACCAAGCCTATTAAAAATGGGCCGAATCGTATGACCACGAGGCGAGATAGGAGAAATTTCTGCCTCTCAGAAACTATCAAACCGATTTTAATAAAAATTTTAAACATAGATTGATCCATATTTTTATATATGGAAAAATAGTCATATCGAGCCCTAATAGCAAAAATGAGGTAACCAACAACATTTTAGATTTTTGTTTTTTGATGAAAATCGATAATTTTTGATAATTTGCTATAAGGGCTCGATATTTTAAACTTATTATGGACTGTTGGTTATTAAAATACCCATTATCATTAACCCCAACCCTCCTGGCACTGATACCACGGTACTCGAACGAACTTTAAAGTCAAATAGCTCTCGAACAATAAAATATACAAAGCTGAGGTTCTGCAAGTTTCTTCAGCTAATCGTTTTCTAAAGATTTTTATAATTTAAATGTTTCCTTATTTGTTTGGGTTAGCTGTGGAGCCACAGAAAGTCAAATAGTCCTTACCCTCCTGATAAGGGTACCTGGATACACGTATGTAAGTTAAAGCATTCTGTATAGAAAAAGTAAAGATTATAGTAGTTTTTGTTTTTTCAAAAATAGAACTTATAGTCCTGGAATCTACTAGCCCTAGGCTACTTCCAGTCTTTCGCTACCCCGATTAATGTCTTCTCGAAATACCCATTGGATCAACTTATATTTGAGCCTATTATAATGCGAATTTCTATGAAAATAGTTTTTTAATGAAAAAAATTATTTTTTTAATAAAAACTTTAGTTTGTTTTTAATAGGAAAAATGTTCTTGTATTTAATAATTATTTTGTTTACAAAATAAAATTGGTTTGTTTTAGCAACTCATTTACCAGCGTGTGGAACGTATTTAAAATACATAACTGTGGGACGTATTTAACTTCACACCCTTATAAAAAATAAACAAAACAAAATTTAATAATTAAAAATAAATTATATATTTTTCCAGAAGTAATTTTTTTAAATATTCCTGTTTTTACATAAAGTGATTCTTAATTAACCATAAGATAATCCAAAAATTTTTAGCAATTGAAAGTAATGTTTTTGCTGGCGCACTAAAGGACACAAACAAAATTTTACAAGCTTCATTAAATTTTTACCTTCCATAATTTTTTCATTGAAATAACCAAAATTTTTCATTTATATTTGATCCACTGATGTATCATCTTTTCTATACTTCTTAGTTAATCAAAATGTTAAGTTTTTGTAAACACTGCAACCAATTTTAAGATTTAAATCGTCAATACAGAATTCTACACTCACAACATTCTGTACGTAAAATTAACTGAAATTTGTATTATAAAATAAATGAACATTCATTTAAAAACCGGTCCACTTATTTTTCATTTATTTTTAACGAAAAATGCATTTAATTTTTACCGTCGAAAATCCAACTCCATGTTCCGTAAAAACCAATGAATTTTTAGTTATTTTATATAAATTAAATGAATATTCCATAAAATCAAAGGAATATTCAGTTATTTTATTAAATTCAGTAACGAAAAACTTCTTAAATAAACTACAGTCCGTTACTGTATTAATAGGTGCGTTTGAGTACTTTTGCAGTAAAATGCAGTAAATGAGTAAACTGAAAAATTTGCTCTCACAAAAAGCTGTTGTGCATAAAAGTACGCGAACGCAAAATTTGTAAAAAAGTAAAATAAAGGCAACAGCTGATGGCAAATAATTAAAGTGTTGAAAAATGTTTACACTTTTGACAAATTACCTCGTTTTCTTATCGGTACTCGATTAAAAACTTTTTATAACACGAACATTTTTGGAAAATACAAACAATCTATTTTATTTAATCCTTCATATTTGTTTGTTTTTAATTTTATTTGATTTTACTAATTTGTAGCGGGTTAAATTATCTAAAAGAACATCAATAATTTTTTTGCTATTGATTACTTAAGTCCCCAAGTACTTCACACTTTTACAAATCTAAAAAATGAACATAACAAAAAAAATTTCAAAAGTTTGTATTTAGCCAAAGAAATGCTTCACAAACAAGATTAATTTATTGATAGTTATTCACTTTTTTTTTTGGTTTAATTTTTTTTTCAACTTTTCTTTTATTTAACAATTTTTTCACAATTTATATGCATTTTATTTGTTACTTTTGTTTGTTTACCTTTTGGAGCATATGTTTTTTTGATTTACTAAATTTTACTGCAACAATTTCTGCAGTAAAAATTTGTAAATACTCAATTTGTGTTCTCATTTACTGTATTTTGTGTACTCGAACGCAATTTCGTAAAATGCAGTAAAGTTCAGTAAAAAAATAGTAAAAACTTTTGTGTTCTCGAACGCAGCTAATATTGCGAGTGCACCTGCCAACTTATTATGCCAAACTGGTTTTAATAACGAATGGTAAAAAACACATTTTCTTTGCGTGCAATTCATTTTAATTTAAAGTCTTTTAAAGTAAGAGCATCCTCAGGCATTGAAATAGGCGACAAATATATTTATGGAATATAAAAGCTTGGCTATGTGCCAAAAGTAACCACAATCCAGTACATGGATCATCAAAATAATTTTTGCAATGTCATCGGGCTGTTTTGTTGAGAGAGAAAATATTATTTTAATGGAAAAAACGATTTTAGAATTCGATCTAACGCTGGCATTGATGAAAACCAACGTGTTTTGCTTTAATGTTGAAATTTTGGGGTTTTGGGAAGTCATAATCTAACAAAAGGACAATTCACTAAAAAAGTACAATCTTCTGTCCATTTTTTGAAAATATTCTTAAAGGGCATCGTTTAAAAAAAAAGGATGAATGGTAACCGCACCTAAATATAACATTGCACCTTTTTTTGTTTTTAAATAGTGCCAATTTTTATGGCTTCATTTTTGTCTCCATTAACTTTTTACTCCAAAATCGAATTCTTGGCGCCACTTATGGCATCTCGGATTCGTCCCATCAAATATTTGCATATTACATTAGACCAGGTCGATCAACATACAAAGCAAAGAAATTTGCATCAGCTACGCTCTAGATTGGCTTACCAAAAGATTAAACTTTTACAGCGTTATGTATAATGAAAAATTGGCAAGAAGTTAGCACAGAGTTGAATTATAATACACTTACAGACTGTGGATAGCAAACTGCTAAACTCTGACTAGTGAGTTGCCAAATATCTGCTAATTTGGAAAAAACAGCTGTATGAAAACAGTATGAAATGTCAAAATCAGGGATGATTTCAGCAAAAATAATGTTTTTTTTTTAATACAGTATGGCATCGTTATATATCAGAGTTGATTTATTAAAAATTTGCACCAGTGAAAAAGTATATTATACATGAACATTTTGCTAACAAGCTGCTAAGCTTAATCGGTATTCTAGTTGGCAGCTCGTTGTACGTAGTTTATAACCTGTGGCTAACTTTTCATTATACATACCGCTGTTAATTTCTGAAGTTATTTTACTTGTGTTTATTGTTTGTACCACAGAACTAACTTAATATTTATTTTCAAAAAACGAAATACTTAATACCAAATATTTTTAAAACTTTAATGCCTACACATCTTCGTTTAATAAATTTATCAATAATTTTCTATAATTATGAGTTTTTTTAAAAATAACTTTTCTTTTTTAAAAAGTGTATTTAAAAGTACTTTACAGTTTTTGACCCTTAAATGCATTTAAAAATTATCTACACACCCAATTTCCCATGTGTTGAGCTTAAAATTTTAAAATATTTGTACTTATGTATGTCAATATAATAAATTCACACAATCCCTGATGGACGACACCCTTAATAAGACAAAGATGAGTTGATAATTTTTGTATTGTATTATTTATAAAATTTTTCAAGTTACTTATGTGCAGTCTGGTCTGGTTGGCTCTGTCATGTCAGTTTATTGGGTGACTTGATGTACATTTAAGCATGCATATTAGGGAGGCCCAAATGGGACGGATGAAATTGTTAACGTTTTTTTTCTTTTTTTGCTTTAATTTTATCAAAGTTTTAAAATCGAACTTGGACGAAAGAATAGAAACCCTATTACCCGGAATTTTTTTACTCCCGAAAACATACAAAACACATTTTTTCTGGGGAATTATTTGTAAAGAATTGTTTAAAACTAAATTATTCGTAAAAAAAACTAAGTGATCTGTTTTATCACTAAAGTTGAACAGAATTCGCATGGCTTTCCTTTTATTTCAAAATTCTTGTGCTCTTTAAGAAAACTTGAAGAAATATTATTAAATGAGGACCATTACAACTTTATATGTTATGCATTTTATAATGTTTCTTCTTATCAGTATTTTGAATCAGTGTTCGAAAGTAAACAGTACATTATTTATCGTTCGGCTCACACACCCAAGAACGATATCTATTTTTTTAGTGATTGTGTAGACGAACACAACCATTAATACCGTTCGTAACTATTTTCAAGAAAGAACCGAACATTATATAATGTTCTGTTCTTCGTTAAAAAAAAAACAGAATAATTGTAGTGATACCGTAGACAAACATTATATTCTAATGTTCTATAATGTTTTTTTTTAACATTGATAAAGAAATGAACAAACAAACAATTTTAGCAACGACCGAACCACACAGCTTGTGTGTGTATTGGGTATATGTTTTGTTTGTGTAAAATTATTTTGCTGGCTTTTATGTTTTTTTTCGTATGTGTATTTTATTTTTGTAAAAAATGTTTGGTTTTTTTATTTACCAGCCAAAGCGACGAACATTTATGAGCCGAACTAAGGCGAATTAACTACAGGTGGTGTCGAAACGCCTTCTGATTTTGACACTTTGAGCCAATTTGATTTGATTTGTTAGTGTTTTGCTAAGAATGGTTGACATTTTGAGCCGTAAACACTAACAATGCAATGCAAAACCCTCTATGTTGTTTCTGTTGTTTTTGGATTGTTGTAGTTGCGACACGACCTGTAGTTGCCTTGAGCCGAACCGAACACAATTAAGTTTGTGGTTTTTTAAAAAAGACCGAACGGAATTAAATGTTCTCATCTTTTGTTGAGTTTAATTAAAACAGTATTATTTTTGTGTTCGAAAGATGACTAACAGGGAAACGTTATTTTTTTTAAGATTTTTTACACAAACTCTATTAGCGTTTGTGTTTTCCAAAAATCTACCGAACCAAACACCAAAGAACGATATTGAGTATTTATTTTCAAACACTGTTTCGGATTAAGACAAACAAATACGTAATTCAATAAATAAATTAAATTCTTTAAATTTATACCTGAGTATTAATTAACTAGCAGTCCTTTTTAGTCACAAAACCCAATATTTAACTTAAATGTTCTTATGAAAAATTCATGAAAAACACATTTCTCTAAAGAAATTTTAGATATTTTACGAAATTTTTCCCAATTAGGAACTCTAGAGTTCCCAAAGGATCTTAGTGCAAAGAGTTTTTTCAACACTATTTTGAATGATTCCCAGTGAACTGCTGGGGGCTACTCTCAATTGCGATTCGACAACAATTTCGATGCGAAAGCTAAATGCCAACTTGGTTCTCTCTATCAGTTGCGCAAAATTTTTTGAAAATGAAGCAATAGTGACAATAAAAATTAAAGATGGCGCTGATTTACAGTAATGAAATGCCAAAATGTGTAAAAATATTTGAAATCGGAAAATTTAAATAAAATAAATAGTCATGATTTGCAAAAAGAAACAAATAAAAAGATGCGAAAGACAAATGCGCAAACGCATTAAAGAGTACCAATCGCTAGATTTGCTACAATTTTCTTTCGTATCGCAACAGAGTGTAGCTCCCCTGGTTTAACTTAAACATTTTGAAGAAAACTTTCAAAAATTTTCTTAAAAAAATGTTTTGGGAATTTCAAAAGCTATTAAACCCAAATTGATTTAGGAAGTTTTTTGAAAAAGTTTGCAAAATCTAAAAATGAACTTGCCTTTCACTGATTTGAGTCTTTGACAGTAAACATTGAAGTACAAATTTTAATTGTTTATTTTTTGTTTGGATTATCCCAAAGTACATTTACACTAGAGAAGCCTATACTGGCTGTACCTTTTTTTGTGTGTAGTTTTATAAGGATTCTTTCTATATGTCAATACCAGGTCTTCAATATGTCAAATCCATATAACTACATACAAAAAAAGGGACAACTATATTCCTAGTGCTGCTACCTTGTGTAAATGTACTTTCGATTATCCATAAATTTGGGTTTGCTCCTTTATTTAAGGCCGTTCTACACTATCCCACAAGGTCTTAAGCTTTTTTCGAAAATGCTTCCCTGATCTAATTATTGTTTGAACATTTTTAAAAAACAATAACAACTTATTATGACAGGGTTGTATTTTTCTTAAAATATGTAAGATTTGTGTGATAGTGTAAAACAACCTTTAGTGGCACCCTATTGCTCATCTATCGTACACACTTAAAAATACGTTGAACGGCAGACAGACATACCGCCAGATAGTCAGTCAAAAAGATAGTCAACTGTATGGCACTTAACAAGTACAACGACGAGCATAAATTCATGAAAAATTTTACAAGTAAAAAATATTTTTTGTTTTGTTTGCTCTTTACGTTCGAAGTTTAGAGATACTGACAAATTGCTGCGCTTCTGCTTCTGTTATTGCTGCCTATTTTTGTTGTAATCAACTTGTTGTTTACGTATTCTACAAATACATATGAACATACATTTTAATATCGAAAAATATTTATGTATGTGGGAGGTTTCATTCACAAACATACTGAAAGTTAGATGTGTGCACGTGACGTGATTTTGTCGTGTCACGCGTGAATCACGTGTTACATTGATTACTTTAAATATTAATCAAATTAGAGAGCGTGATGTTAAAATAAAATCTGCGTGATCGCAAGCGTGATTAAAAATTCAGAATCACGCACGATTTCTGACGTACACACGCAGAGAAAAAATATGGTTGGGCATTGTTACGGCAACCACACTGTGTTTATTGTAAAAATATATTGTTGTTGTACACAAATAATTGTTATTTTTATTAAATATCAGCAATATTATAGTTACTGTAAACATATTAATGTTTATCGCAATTATAAATTTGAGTATTGTTGACCGAAAAATAATTATTTTTCTAACAACTAAATTATGATAACTTTCAAAACATATTATATTACTCACAGCCATAACATGATATTTAATAGCCATAACATGATAACTTTATATACATTTATCATAATAAGTTTAAGATGCAATCAAAATATCGTTACTCTAATAATATTTTGGTATCGCCATTTGTAAAATAATTTTGTATCAGTTGTGTCGTGTTTTAAATAAACGTATCGAATTATTTGTTAGTGAGTGGCTAAATAATAAAAAAATAACCATTAAAATTAACAAGAAATTAAAAAAAAATAAAGAAAAATATTAAAAAAGAAATAACAAAATAACCATTAAAATAAACAAGAAATTAAAAAAAAATAAAAAAAAAACATTAAAAATGGGTTGTAGTATCACAAAATAAAATATCTTTGCTTAAAAATTTTAATAATCTTAAAGTGGTGGAAAAATTTGTGAAATATTGGTGCAAAATATGAACCATTACTGGTAAGTTTTGTGTTATTTTAATAGAAAAATAATGAAAACTCCATAAAATAATTCATAAATAATTTCGACCTACGACAAAAAGATTACAGTAACTATATTATGTTTTTTATTTTATCATAAGTATTTTTTTCCAATAAAAATATTATGTTTAAAGTTGTATCATATTATGATGTAAAAAATTTATGTATAACAGTTTATATCACTTTGCATCATAATATGATTACTTCTAAACTTATTATGATTGCAATGACAATAATATGATTACTTCTAAACTTATTATGATTGCCATGACAATAATATGATTACTTCTAAACTTATTATGATTGTCATGACAATAATATGATTACTTCTAAACTCATTATGATTGCCATGACAATAATATGATTACTTCTAAACTAATTATGATTGCCATGACAATAATATGATTACTTCTAAACTTATTATGATTGCCATGACAATAATATGATTACTTCTAAACTTATTATGATTGCCATGACAGTAATATGATTACTTATTAACTTATTATGGTTACCATGACAACAATATGATTACTTCTTATCTTATTATGATTACCATGACAGTAATATTATAACTTCATAACGTTTTATGATTAACAGGATAACAATATGATTAAGGGAAAAATCATGAACCTTATCATAATATGTTGCTCTTAGAATATGTTTACCACAACCATGTTTTTTCTTTGCGTGCATACTTGCGAATGACAATGTCAAACTGCTAAAAACGATCCCTTGTTAAAGTAATAGCAAAAAAGATATTTTTCAATCTGCAGCAGGTAACATAGAAAAAGGGAAAATTATAGTTAAAAACTATTAATTTTTTCTTTTACAAAATGTTTGCAGCTTTAACTCCAAGA
This sequence comes from Pollenia labialis, assembly GCA_949318255.1. Lineage (NCBI taxonomy): Eukaryota > Metazoa > Arthropoda > Insecta > Diptera > Polleniidae > Pollenia > Pollenia labialis. Next base: position 133,168,296 of record OX439140.1, read on the forward strand.
GCCTAGAAGTTTAGGATTTTTTTTTAAATCAGTGAAATTAAGCAATTTGTAACGCAAAACATCAAATGGGACATAAAACCATAATGGCTTTATGTCCCATTCTACTAAAATTGATATGAGACTTAAGGCCATACCAAAATTATGGCTTTATGTCCGTTTGAATTGAGACATAAAGCCATTATGACCCGCACGCATACATTGAAAAGCCGTTGCACCCAAAACGAGTCACTGTTTGGTGCGGATTTTGATCCAGAGGCATTATTGGGCAATTTTTCTTCGAAAATGGACAAGGAGTGGCCGTTACAGTCAATGGCGATCGTTATCGGGCCATGTTGAACGAATTTTTGTTCACAAAAATTTGAAGAGGAGGATATTGGCAACATTTGGTTTCAACAACACGGCGCTACGTGCCACATAGCCGAAGCTACACTCGATGTTTTACATCCTGTTTTTGAAAATCGCATTATCAGCCGCAGAGCTGATGACGTTTGGCCACCTCGGAGCTGCGATTTGACATCGTTGGACCATTATTTGGGGGGTGCCGTCAAAGATAAGTGTTACGCCGACAAGCCAGAGACAATTGACGCCTTAAAGGACAATATTCGTGAAGCCATTGGTTAAATACAGCTGCACACAATCGATAATGTGCTTAAAAACTGGACCAATAGTGTAGGCTACTGCATGGCCAGCCGAGGCAGCAATTTGAATGAAATTATTTTCCATTATTAACCGGAAGGATTGTACTTTCAAATAAAAAAAGAAATTTGAGAAAATATTCAGTAGTTTTTTTTATAACATTTTCAAAAAAAAAAAGTGCGAAAATGTGTTTTTGAGTTTTTCTCAATAAAATAAATGTTTATTTATGCAATAAAAACTTTATAAATTGAAATTTTACCAAAACGCACGATCATAATTGTAAATAAAACAAAAACTTTTCAGAGAATTATCGTAATATTTTTTATTATAATAGAAGAATCTATGACAATTATGTATGTATGTGTAAAAAAAATATCGGCCAAATGCTCGCCACGTTTTCGTTTCCGATGGTCCATATTTTCAATGACTCTGAGACATAATTGGGGTTAAATGTGGTTAATCTGCCGAATTATATCATCCTTTAGCTCTTGGCTTATTGTTTTACACTTTTCCGTTTAAATATGCTCCTTTTTGAATGACACAATTTAAGGGTTGTGAACAACCTTTCCACCTGAGAGATCAAGACAGAAGTCTACAAAGCGCGCGCGCACTAACGCGTGTTATGTACTTCTACCTAAAAGATTTTTAATGCACGACACATGTCGACGAATTATCGCGTGTTATGTACTTCTACATTTAACGCACTGCTCAATTGTGTACTTCTCCACACGCAAAGAAACATATTATGATAAGATTCATGATTGTAGTCACCATATTACGATTGTTATTAAATCATATTATGACCAAATATGTTCGTAATATTACATCATAATATTTTTCCCTTAATCATATTGTTATCCTGTTAATCATAAAACGTTAAGAAGTTATAATATTACTTTCATGGTAATCATAATAAGATAAGAAGTAATCATATTGTTGTCATGGTAACCATAATAAGTTAATAAGTAATCATATTACTGTCATGGCAATCATAATAAGTTTAGAAGTAATCATATTATTGTCATGGCAATCATAATAAGTTTAGAAGTAATCATATTATTGTCATGACAATCATAATTAGTTTAGAAGTAATCATATTATTGTCATGACAATCATAATAAGTTTAGAAGTAATCATATTATTGTCATGGCAATCATAATAAGTTTAGAAGTAATCATATTATGATGCAAAGTGATATGAACTGTTATACATAAATTTTTTACATCATAATATGATACAACTTTAAACATAATATTTTTATTGGAAAAAATACTTATGATAAAATAAAAAACATAATATAGTTACTGTAATCTTTTTGTCGTAGGTCGAAATTATTTATAAATTTTTTTATGGAGTTTTCATTATTTTTCTCTTAAAATAACACAAAACTTACCAGTAATGGTTCATATTTTGCACCAATATTTCACAAATTTTTCCACCACTTTAAGATTATTAAAATTTTTTAGCAAAGATATTTTATTTTGTGACACTACAACCCATTTTTAATGTTTTTTTTTACTTTTTTTTAATTTCTTGTTTATTTTAATGGTTATTTTGTTATTTCTTTTTTAATATTTTTCTTTGTTTTTTTTAATTTCTTGTTAATTTTAATGGTTATTTTTTTATTATTTAGCCACTCACTAACAAATAATTTGATACGTTTATTTAAAACACGACACAACTGATACAAAATTATTTTACAAATGGCGATACCAAAATATTATTAGAGTAACGATATTTTGATTGCATCTTTAACTTATTATGATAAATGTATATAAAGTTATCATGTTATGGCTATTAAATATCATGTTATGGCTGTGAGTAATATAATATGTTTTGAAAGTTATCATAATTTAGTTGTTAGAAAAATAATTATTTTTCGGTCAACAATACTCAAATTTATAATTGCGATAAACATTAATATGTTTACAGTAACTATAATATTGCTGATATTTAACAAAAATAACAATTATTTGTGTACAACAACAATATATTGTTACAATAAACACAGTATGGTTGCCGTAACCATGTCCAACCATATTTTTTCTCTGCGTGCATGGTTGATTTTTTTAAACACTGAAACAAAAAAATGAAAAATTAAGTTAGTCAAAAAACTTGACGTTTAGGTGTTACTCACAATTAGTATCGCGCATTATGTTTGGACAACCCTTTATAATGGTATTTTACAACTGAAGAGAATTTTTAATGCTTAATACAAGCCAGCTAAAACTTTTTTTTTAAATTTCAAAAGGAGTCCCACAGCTCCCACATAACTTCTGAAAATCCCAAAAAATTAAGTTTTTTCGCATATTTTTCCTACCAAAATTGGGTTTCAGAATTCCCGTTACACAATTATTATAAACATACGGCCAAGTTCTGATAATCGCCAGACGTATTTTATGGTGTTATTAAATCCGCACGTTTAGTTTGCGATATGCCATGGCTTCTTACAAATATTCTAGTTCCCTTGAACATTATTTTGCAATTTTTAGTCTTCAGACTTCTTGCTTTTGCGATTTACGGAACACCTTTTTTTATTTATTTATTTAAGAAAAAAAATTTGTAACTTCTACAACAAAACATCAGTCTTAAACAGTAGTAATCTTATGATGTTATTTTGGAAAATGAAAAATAGTAAACTTAAGTCTAGGTATAGTTATTACAAAATTGATATAAATATGCGTTTTTAAGTCAGAATCGCCAATGTTAGGCGTTTTGCGATTGTCAGAACTTAAATATATATAAGTACAAATCGCATTTTTATAGATGTTATAATGTTGCTTCCCAACTATAAATGATTATACTAACACAAGGCTGAATCCTACTTAAAATGGTAAGTAATGGCTGCATTTAATTTTTTTTTTATCCCGTAAACATTAAATTTTTTTGGCATTCTGCTAAAATTTAGTCCAGTAAAGTTTTACTGAAACTTCAATTATGGTACGAAATTTAATTGAAACAAATTATCTTCTTATGATACGTTGGCGATCTCTTATTCACCAAAATTCCAATTTATGACACTTCTCGTGGATTTTTCTTGGATTTTTTTTTTTTGCTAATTTGAATTTTTGTTTGATTTAACATGCAGAAGTTTCATTTTTTTACATCTAGCACTTTATTTTATTTTATTTATTTATTTGATAAAGTAATACAAAGCCTTCCAGGCAGTGTGACCATATTAGCTTTTTTCGAGCTAAATTTAGCTTTATTTTTTCATGTTTAGCTCTAGATATTTCATTTAGCTTTAAGCTTTTTTTTCGGCTTTTTTCAACAATGCATTTAGCTTTTTTAGCCTTTTTTTAATTTTGATTTCGTGTTTATATAAAACAGTTTATCAAAATAAACTTATGTATTTGTGATTTAGTTAAAAGAGTAATAGTGTGACAGTGCAGAAGTAATCGCTTTTGCAGATTTGAACTACATACATAACAGTGCTGCGGAGCAAGAACAAAAAAGTTACGATATTTTTTAAAAAATTTAAAAATTTTTGTCAAAAGAAAGTTTATATGATTTGTAAAAATCAAATACATACATATTTCTGTATAATATTTCAGTGATACTAGCAAAAAGGTTTAACCATACAGTACTTTTCGTTTCTAGTCCCAACTTTAGCGATTCCAATGTATCTGTTTTGCTGCCGTTGTAAGTAAATTTAGATTTACATGAAAGTTCATTAAGGTATGTATGTAAGCATATTTGCCATATATGTATTCCATCTATAAGCGGCCGGCAAAGGCAAAAGTAAATCGAATTATTTTCATTATAGTCACATTAGCAAAACGTTCTACCATATAAAAGAACTAAAATTAAATCGTTTAATTTTTGTCATCAACACTCAACTTGAAAAAAATTAGTTTTTGGTTTAGGTATCAGGGTAAAAATATACTCATGTGGATTTTGAAATCGACAAAAATTTCAAACGACTACGACTCGTCAACAATTTTTTTAAAAATTTATTGAAAACATCTGATAGTTCAATTTTTACCAGCAAGAATTATTTAACCTTTTTCATATTTTTATTTAAAAAAATTATTTTCAAAATTTTTAAATTAAAAGTCTTTCAATAACATAAAATATTTATTTTCCTAAAATTTAATAATTACATATATTCTTCGGCAAATGGTTTAAAACAATTAAATTAATTACGATATAGTCTCTTTTATTACATCAGAATAGTGTCGATATGACCAACTTGCTAGTTTTTTGTGGTAAAGCGTTCATTTACTTTTTTATTTTTTTAAGTAAATGGGGACAACATTTTGTAAATTCTGCTAGTAAATGAACACATACATATGTATATTATATGTCTAAGTCAAAGTTGATAAGTAAGGTTTGGAGTTATTCTTAGCTACATACATATAATAAAAAAAAATTTATAAAAACTTTAACCACCGTTTTTACAACTTACCGATAGCTAAAGGTAGGATTTTATCGGCCGTATAAAAAGTTTTCCATTAGTACAACTAAACATTAACCTACAAGGCAGGATAAACCTTCCATTTACTTATCGCTCACTTAAATTAAAGTTAAGTTGTGCCAATGGAGCACGTTTTATACCGCCGATAAATTCCTACCTTTAGCTATCGGTAAGTTGTGAAAACGGGCCTAAATGATATTTTTAAGAACAAAGCCAAGGATATTATACATATATACTTACATACACTCAATAATAAGCTATGAAAAATATCGAAATAAGTAAAAGACTACAAGAAGCTATAAACAAATTTAGCTTTATTTTTTGGCTTTAAATTTCCTTTTTTAGCTCTTTTTAGCTCTATTTGAAGCATGATTTAGCTTTATATTTTTTAAAAATCTGGTCACACTGCTTCCAGGCCAAAATATAAATATGTATTACACAGTAATAACAGAAAAACCTTTTATCCGATTTTAGAAAATTTTTTATAATTTCATCACTTCTGATTTTAATATATTTTAAGATTTCTAATTTTGGAGTTTTTTTTAATTCTATTTCGCATTTATTTATTAAAGTTTTTTCGGAATAAATTAATAAATAAATAAGGTACACCCTCCAAAAGTTTCTGTTAATATAATGGTGTATGGTAACAAATGGTCGGGTGAACGACTATGCGTTCTTAACTTGTTCAATTTGGCACAATAAAGAAACAATCCTTCGTAATTAATTTGAATTTTTTTCTGTTAAACATCAACACCAGTGTTCTGTTAGATTGTATCCGGTTTGGGTTTAAATTTCTCCACTGTGCACTATAGGGTATTTAACTTGAACTATTTGCAATAAACAGTATAAATTTACCAGTATTATCTTATCGTACTTATTTTAGGGGACCAAATGCAACAACAATAAAAAAATGCTTTAAATAAACGCCACAAATACAAAAAATTAAAACGAAAAAAAAAATTATAAAAACAACGCTGCTGTTAACTGTTGCTTTTTAAAGGGTGTCTTGTTTTTTTTGCTTTTTGTGCTCATCCAAGTTTTGCTGACGAGGGAGCAACAAAGAAAATCTCTCCTACTCTTTCCATCACAAACTCTCATGTGATGATAATTTAATGTGAATGCTAGTTAAGAGTACGGGTATTAGTCGTAAGTTGGAGATAAAATATAATTTTTGTATTCCTTTTTTTTTGTTGTTGTTGGCTGTTGTGATGGCAGGAAATGACATATTCGTCCGTAATAAGCTAAACGCCGTGTTTGTTTATGAACACATATGTAAGTATGTACGAGTACATTTCTACGTATTATTGTGTGTGAATTAAGTGGATCCCATTTATTTTGTGTAAAATCAATTGGAAATGTTTTCAAATAATGATATTTATTCTAATTGAGAACGAAGTTTTATAGGTAGAACTACTGCCTTTTTTTAATAAAAATTATCAATATTTATTATGTTTTCAGTTAAAGCCCAATAAAACATTGTGTTACAAACGGAGCAGGGTTGTAAGGGAGAAATGTAAGAGTTTCGCTTATCATACTGCTTACGGAAGACATGAATTTTATATGGAGAGTTCCCATTTTGAAGCAATACTTTTTTTGCCACAAAATGCGCTTTAATAAGCTCATATAAAAACTAGTTTACGTAGCTATCAGCTCTCCCTTACAAACCTGCTTCGTAATAAGGGAATGCCGTGGCACTTGAAATATTATTCTTTCTTTTGTGAAACTTGTTAAGAGTTCCTTCACATACTTTACTGCATCTTTGTATGTATTATTGCGTAGCGCTTACATATATTTTTAAATGTACCATTAGTGCTTCGCAAAATGATACAATTTTTTATTGGGATGACTCATTGCACACGCAGAAAAAATGTGGTTGAAGAATGGTTAAAAAAACCATGTACCTAGACCATAAAATTCAAGATGCAATGTCCTGGGTGGATGAGAATCTAAAAGAGAAACTTTTTGGTAATTTTTCATTCGAACTTTATCAAAAAAATACAAATACCAATATGGTACTTTTTGGAAATTCGAACATTTAAGGGGTAAAAATCGTAACTATTTTTGGTACTTTTTTACAAAACATTTTAATCCATTAATTGACAAATTCGTACTAAATTATGGGCTGCCACTACAATACATACTGAAATTTTTGATACTTTAATGGGGGGGGGGGGGAAAGGAAAATACGGGAAATTTTATATTTTTCTTTAGATTTTTGGTTCTACAACTGGTATTTTTTTTAATCAACTTTAGCCTAAAAATATGTCCACGAAGGAAAAGGAGACGCTACCGAAGTAGCGGGTTAAATGCTAGAAGCTTATAAAAGTGATGTTTCATGTAAAATTAAAACTTAACTCAAGAAGTACATTACAAAATATCTGAATAACTAATCATAATATGGTTGATATTTACCATATAATTGGTAATTTTGCCCAAATTATGGTTGATTATGACAATGTAATTGTCATGTTAAACCATAATACTGCAATCAGCGTTGAAAAAACTGCAGTTTTTTCTTATTCATTTGCCATTGGCCAAAAAACATTCGCTGTCAAAACAAGTCAAAAAGCGAAAAGTTATATACAACTTTTTTTGGTTTCTACTGCAGTTTTTTAAACCCTAACTGCAATCATACTACAAATAAATCACATTACTTGATTGCCCAAATGAATTCCTGAATTTCCTTTATCAACTTCGAAAATATTTTTCTATTTTATTGCCTACTTAAGAAATGCTTGCATAATTTATTTTAATTTTTTAATAAATTATCTTTTATTAAGAACACTTAATACATATCATGTGTAAATTATAAAATCCCTGTATCGGGATTCAGCTTCAAAACTTTTAGTAGACTTTAATAGTACCCCCTAATTTGTATCTGTGTGTTTAATTTTAATTCATGATGACTTGTCCTTTAACTTTATCAACTAATTGGTAAATGAGAAATTTTAATGATGAAACTTAAATAAATCCTGTTTATAAAATATATGTTTTAATTTTTAAACATACATACACATGAATGTATGTATTTAATTTACATAAAACTAAGTATTTTACATATGTATGTATGTATGTACATATTATTATTTTCATATATGTATGTATTGCATCATGTGGGTTGAAAAGAGAAAATAAGATTCATTAATACATACATATACATTTTATGTGACAAAATATGAATATGGAAGTCGAAGTTTATATTAGTTTTAAAAGGTTTAAAAAAGGAAATAGTAAAAATATACAGCGATGTGAGAAATAATAGAGACGAGCGATGGTTGCGACTAAAGTATCCAATTATTTGACTTTTCGTTTTGTTCGAGTAAGGAATTAATTGATTTTTTAATTTTAAAAATGCTCGATTAATCGAATAAAGGTTTTAAATTGTTCCAATTACTCGAGTAACTCGAATTATTCAAATAATTTTATCCAATAGGAAAAAACAAACACCTCATACTTTAATTTTATTAATAAACAGAAAAAGGGAGATGGCAGGTGCCAGCCAGTTATGAAAAACATTTTAAACCAATTTGTTATTCCTGAAAATCGAGTGAAATTGAAATCGATAGGGATTCTCCGTAAAATGTTTGTAAAAATCAACGCAGTTTTTTCTGATTTCAAGAGAATAATTCAATGTATACTATATAAAAGGTTTTTTATAAACTTTTAAAACCGGATCTTTTTTAACTCGTTTGATTCCAATTACACTCGTAGGTTTGGTTAATCGTTAATTGGTTTTCAAACAAGGACACTTAGGTTTTTAAGGCGGATCAAACGATATATTAAATGTCAACATCCAGCCAATTAGAATATAGGAGGTAATAAAAAGGTTAACAGCCTGGTAATAGCAGGTAACACATAATGTGACAGTACATGGTTTACACATTTATTACTGCTGATGAATTTTTGTATGAATTTGACGTTTATAGTGATTACCATAATTTGTCACACACTCTCACATCTAAAAATGGACTAAAATATGTTTAAAAGTATGAGTATTGTAAATAGAAATCTAAACAAAATATTTTTACATTAAATAAGTGGAATTTTTGAAGAAAATTATTTTAATCCATTAATTGACCTAAATTGCTCGAGGTATTCTTTATTCGAAATTTTAATTATTCGATCAAATAAAGGCGGAAAAATTCCTGGATACTCTAATTGCGACTGTCATAAAATCTAATGTAATAGCGTTTTCTTTTCTGAGAAAAATTTGGCATTTATTCTGCCTTTTACATTTTTTTTTGTTCTTTTCTGAAAAACATGTGTTATTTTAAAAGCGTAAAACGGTCTTTTCTGATGATGTTCCCTTTAAAATTAAAAAATATTCTACATGTTCAACACTCATTTTAATTAAAGGGGCATGAGTGCAGCACTAGATCAACGCGAATTCAGTACAAGGTGGTGACAAGTTTCGAGCCGTTAACACTAACAATGAAAAGAAAACGCCATAACATTACAGTTTGTAGTCACACTATCATACATGAACATGCTATTGTTAAAATGCAAACCTGATCAAATGAAAAGTATTATTGTTTTAAAAAATTTCAAAAAACGACGGAAGATGTTGTATGTGATGTCAAATTTGTTTCGTAATACTTGTCATTTTCATGACACATTGCATTCAAACTATCACACATTTACATATTACTTGAGTTTTTGACATGTATTAATACAAAGTATAATAGTGTAAACTAGCCTTTATGATTATCGTCAGCTGATAACTGGTTTGACCTACCAACCATTTTTAAAAAAATTTAGTTAGGTATGAGATATGTACGCATATATGTGTATTTTGAATACCTCCTTTCTTAAAACAAAACTTGTTTCGCGAAATTTTTATAATTTCTGAGATCAAATAAGAGAAAAAATTCATCAATGTTGACTTTTTTTATTAAATTGTCAATCTCAAAAACAAGCTACTCAAATCACAACAATAAGTATTCGTAAAAGTGGCGTATGCCGCATAAAACAATATTTTTAATAACTTTTAACTTTATTCATGATAATTCACAAAAATTTACATGTTGCTTGAAAATATATGCCGGAAGCAACAATTTTAGTGATCAATCTATATATCGTCGTCGAAAATCCAAAAGTATGTACATACATACGTACTTATCATTAAAAAAAATCAAAATCGAGTTTTTGATTGATTAGGATTCGTTAGGTAATCTTACACGTCTCCACCAATTTTTTGATTTTTGCGACCAAAAATAGCGCTTTTATATCCAAAATTCAAAATAACGTATCAACATGTGCATTATTTTCACAATTCAAATGAACGTATCATCAAACTTAACCCAATTGGGTTAAGAAATGAAAATAAAATATTTAAGTTTTTTAATAACAGAGCAAGCATTGATTTTTCCTTGCTATTGTGTTTGCTTGCTATTGTGTTTGTGTATGAATCTGAAAGAAACCTTGTTGCGGCGACTATGACCATAAAATATTGAGGAAACGAAATCCTCCGTACATAAAATTTTCGGACGCTTTTAACAAAATCGCAATGTATTGTTACCCAATGCTTTGATTTTCTTCCTTTTGAAAAACCACACTTTTAAACATACAGTGATGAACTTAAGTATAGGCACAGCAGCCATGTACAATAAAAGATTGTATTTAAAAGCAGAATAAATATTTTGTATATTACAATTACTATTAATATATTACAGGCTGATGTATATTTTAAGATTATAGCAGTTTTATTCGTGTAGAAAGATGAGTTAGTCCGTTGAAAGATAAAAAGTACAAAAAGTTCATTTATTATTATTTTTCTTCTATTTTTCTTGTAAAACCTTCTATTTGTTTTGACAATGTTTTATATTACACAAACTGCTAGTTGGCTCTTTTAGCTCTTATCATTTCCTCTTTTGTATATAGGGCCGTTTGTTGTTTGTTAATAAAATCGCTAATATCAAAAACTTTGGTATATCATACTTTAAGATCCGGCTGTAAAATGCCAAAAATATAAAGAAAAATTAAAAAAGTCGAACCCTACATTCAGCAAAAAAAAGAAAAAATTTTTTCGAAACAGCTTTGCAAAAATAATTTATATTTTAGGGTGTACAGCGCACTTTTTTCTTTCTTATAAGATGGTACGCTCTAATGTACACTGTTATATCTTTCAACCGAAACATTCCTAAAGCGGACAACCTTTCGAAGAAAAGTGCTACCTGGTCCTGGCAGCGTTATAAAGTATGCATTTGAATTCGTCATTTCCCTTGTTCCGACAAATTTTTTGGGCCCCTTTAGTGTCCGGTCGTTAGAAATTCCACGGTATTCAAAATTTTTTATGAGAAGGTTCCAGCCAGTGCAGCTGTATAATACATTGTTGCTTGTTATTATTTTTTTACTTAAAATTTTAGTTTGTTCTTTTTTATCTACAACAAATTGTTTGTAAGTTGTTTATATCCTTGAAAATAATATTTTTTATTTATGAAACATATCACGTATTTCATGTTGATATTAATCGTTTAATTTTTCTGGCAATTCCTTTTTATTAATAAATAACTTGATGCCTAATTCGCAAAACCATGTTGATATTGTCAAGAGTCCTTAGAGCATTTTTATCGTTGTTGCAATATCTAGCGGTTTTTAAAATATATTGGTAGTATAAATAAGTTTTCGCTGTGTCAATAGTTAGAAACAGAAAACTTATGTATACTTCCAATAACAAAGTTATTAGCCGGAAATTGCGAACATCTGTGTTAAGATACTAACCAATTTCATACTAAACCTTAAGTTTTTAATAAAACAATTTATTATCGCATAAATTAATTTTTTTTAAATAATTTTATTATTTTTTTCCTTACAAGGTTTTTAATTTTTTATTTAAACTTTTAATTTTTTTTTATTGTTTGTTATTACTCATTACTAATAATAATTTAATTATATTATTAAATTTTTAAACATAATACATTTATTATTTGATTTTTTCACTTCTTTTTTCATTTAGCTTTTAATCTTAAAAAGGATTTCACAAGTTTTCAAGGACTTATTTTAAATATAAATTTCAATACACATTTAAAAAATTGTTTATTATTGGTTTTATAATTTAGTTTAATTCTTATGTTTTTTTCTTTAATTTTATTTATTATTTTTTTATTAAATAAAGTGTATATTGATTGTATTTTTAATATATATAGTAGATATATGTATAAGAAAAAAAACTGTTGTGTTTTGTAAAAAAAGGTCAATATACTCAAGAGTTGAGGAGATGTGTGTGGGTCATGTAGAGCTGTATTGTAAAAAGGGATTTATTGGATTTTATGTGTGAATTGTTTAAATTTGATTTTGTTTTATTATTTTTTTTTAACTTAAAAAAAATACATTGAAAAATGTGTGCTTTTTTGTAGTTTTTATTATTTTATGTTTGTAAAAAAAAGTTGTCTTTTTTGTACAACAACTAACTATTTTATTTAATAAATTTTTTTATTGAAGTTTTTTGTATAGACATATTTTTTTTTTTGATTAAAAAGACGAGCATTCAAAAATCAAGGCTGTTCTCAACTCAAAATAAAACTTTGCTTCTTTTTTTCATTCTTAGTTAAAAGTTACATTTAAAAAAAAAAGTTTCCTTTAAATTAAATATAAAACAGAGAAAAAATTGGTACACCGCATGAAGAAAACAACGTTTATGTGGCAATTAGGAAAAGTGCTTAAGTCTAAATTTAAAGTTTTGTATGAAAGCTATTTTAGACTTTAAAGAATATTATTGAAAACAAATTTTTATTCTAATAAATCATCACTTCGGTTATAGTTTTTTTTTAAGTTTTCATACCTAAATACTCCTAACGTCACAGACCGGAATTAAACTTAAGCTTTAATTCCAAATAAGCCAAAAGTAATTTTGCTATAACTTTCGGAAAAATCGTACAAAATAATTAAAACTTTTCCTATGGGTAGTTTTAAACATGGAGATTACAAAGGTGCCATCAACTTTAATTTTGCTTAAGTCGACTTAAGCACTTTTTCCTTTTTGTCACAAATTTAACAAAAAAGTTAAAACAACAAGGTTTTTTAAACCTTTAATACCTCTCGAAAAAAAGTTTGGGCATTTAGCCAGTCACCTACGTAAAATAAATTTTGGCACTTTTCTCTTTTAAACATTCTTAAAAAAAAAGTAATACACAATAAAAAAACATTATATAAAAAAAATACAATTTTACATAAAATGTATTTGTGAATTAAACAAGAAATTTCTCATAAAGTGTTTTTAAAAACCAATATTTACTTTTGTAAAAAAATTCCTTGTTCAATATAAATTGCTGTAGAAAACAAACACAAAATTATTAAATATTTTTGACTTTGTTTTTGCCTTCAATGTAATTTTTGGCGTTGCGATGCACTTTACACAATTAGAGTTTTAAGAATAAATAAAAAAAATATCCACGTTTGTGGATCGACAGTGGTGATATTGCTGTTGACAGATGAATTTGTGTTTCGTCTTTGAAGTCTTTACTAAACAAGTTTTAGCATCTTTAAGAATACAAATGTAAGCCCTAAAGGAAGACAAGTTGCTTTTAAGTATAGATGGTGATCATAATGGATAAGAATTGCTTCTCAAGTGTCGTCTAACAGGTGCAACATTCACTCCTTCTCCTTGCTTACAAGGATTTAATTATGATTATTTGGTATTATGCGTATAAGCTGATGTTCTAAACACCTTGAAATATTTATCCTAGACACGTTATTAAGTAAACCGATCGACTCATAATCATTTTTTGAATCGATCTAAGTCTGGGTTCACACTATGAAAGTTTTCTTTCAGAAAGTCTGAGTTTATGGGTGAGAGAGGAGAAAAGAAAAGCATGTTCTCTTCCCCTCTCACCAATAAACTCAGACTTTCTGAAAGAAAACTTTCATAGTGTGATCCCAGACTTACAATATCCGTCCGGTTAGCTGGCTGTATGTCCATGTACACCTTTTAAGCAAAGTACAGGTAGCAATTAAGGAGATTAATTTGGTGCATAGGTTATAATTGTCACAAAGACCAAGCCTATTGTAAATAACTAGGGATGACAATCAGAACTGTTTTTTAAATCCCGGGATTCCGGATTTCTAAAAATCAAATCCCGCGATTTTAAGGGATCCCGGGATATCAAGTTTCGGAATTCGGAGTTTGTTAAAATTATACATGCCTTTTATAGATATTGCTTAAATAATTCATTTAATAATACAAAGTTAAATAGAACTAAATTTATACAAGTTTAATACATAAACGAACATATGTATGTAAATATTTGAATATAAACAAAAATATTAACTGTCTGTGTTTAGAAAATGTAAATAAAATTTCGTGTAAGCCATTATATTGAAAACAACAACAAAATACGAAAATTTGTTTGGCAAAAGCACAAAAAAAAAATAAAAATAAATTTGAATCACTAAATTCGTAGAATAAAGCAAATAATTTGTTGATTTTGCACAATTCAGTAAAACGATTTATTGGTTACTAAAATTTGTAAAAATAAGAGTAAAAAAATAATTGATATAGTAATTGAATTGCGCAAAATTTCTGTGGTGTAGGGTGTCATATGGTCAGTTTTAACCGACTATTCCCTCTTACATGTTATTAAATGTATTTGTTTTCATTCGTTTGCCTGATGTGTTTTTATTTTTTCTGTTGACGATCTGTCAAAATAGCAACTGACACAAGTTGCCTTACCTAATATAAATGATTATTTCAGTTCGGTTGCATTACATAATCGACACATTTATCTTTTGTAAACCTTCCTAAAAAAGTACAATTTTTAATGATAACAAAAAAGTTGGAATTTTACAAAAATAGGACACTTTATTTTAATACAAAATTACATACCATTTAACAAAAAGAAAAAACTTTGTTCAAAAACTGCAAAACTTAAAATGTCCCTAAACTTTTCCCTTAAGCCCGTCTTTATAAAATATAGTGATTATTAGTAAGGTTCGACAACTTTTGTACAAAAATTTCATGCATTTTATTAAAAAAAAATGTTTAACTACAAACTACATACATTTTTTAACTATTTAGAAATCTTTTGATTTCTATTTAAAATTTATAAATACATTTATTTTTCAAACTGACAACTTAAACAGAACCAATTTCTGCGGATAATGCATGTTTTAGGGAACCCCAAAGCATTTTATGTTTAGTTTTATTCAGACCTTACTCGTAAACAAAGTTTAAAATTATTTAAGTTTTTTAAAACAAATTCAATATAAAACAATTTGTATAAAAAACTAGTTATAGGACGGCAAATTTCACCAAGTTCAGTTATCAGTTATAACTGCCAAAAACACATTGTTAACTGGAAGTTAAAGCAATAGTTAGTTTTAAGTGAACTTGGTGAAATGGCCGAAACAAATTTAAAAAATTTAAAAAAAATTACTATGAATACCGTTTATTAATGTTTATTATGGACAAAGTAATGTTTATAACAATGACACTTGTTTGTTTAGATTTATTCTGTTTAGTTTTATTGTATAAGTATATGTATGTAAAAAATAATTCAGCAATATTTAATAATTTTTTTTTAGTTTTATTACCTTGCGTCTGCAAAAACCAATAAAAAATTTATTGCAAATAAATAAAAAAAATTAATTTTTTGAAAGTAATAATAAACCAAACGATTTTAAAGTATAAAATAGTATAAAATTACCTAATTGGTATAAAAATTTTCTTTGTTTAGAAAATGAAAATGTTGTTAAATTAAATAAGAATTACTAATGAAATGTTTATCGGACAAATCTTCAAGAATATCTTCAAATATCTCTCAGCAATATTTAATGATTTTTTTTTAATTTTTTTATTTCCTTGCGTCTGCAAAAACCAATAAAAAATTTATTGCAAATAAATAAAAAAAATTAATTTTTTGAAAGTAATAATAAACCAAACCATTTTAAAGTATAAAATAGTATAAAATTACCTAATTGGTATAAAAATTTTCTGAAAATGAAAATGTTGTTAAATTAAATAAGAATTACTAATGAAATGTTTATCGGACAAATCTTCAAAAATATCTCAGGAGTCGTTAAAAATGGTTGAATGGATGTAACCCTGCTTCCACTTGTTGCTTAGTACACATAATTAAAAACTACTCAAAGATAATTGGTAGAGAAATAATTAATTTCACAAGTTTAATTGCGTTTGCAGTTAGTAAAAACATTTAAGTTGAAAATATAGACTGTTTATGAGAAATTAAACGAATTCAAGTGTAAAATTCGTGACATTTGGCAGTACAGAAATGATGATTCCCACTAGCATTCTATTTTCAAATATTATATTCTCTTTGTTTTGTTGATATTTTCCAAATCAGCAAGATATTTCTTAACAAAAATATTGTTTTATAACTTAAACGGCGACAGAGCAGCAGGCTGAGGTGGCTGGGCAGTAGATTCCTGGGCGAATTAGAGGATGTTTTGGGTTGATGGCTGCCCATGCAACCTAACCTAACCTTGCGTTTCTTCATAAAAGGCTCTATTTAATTCCACGTCACACTCTTCGTTTTTAGACTTATTTCATCTTACAAGCTAGCTTATGGTGTTTTCTTTTCTACAAAAAATGTGCCTTTTTTTAAAAAAAATTCAATTTGGTGTATTTTTCTTAAAAATGTTGCTCCCGAAAAGGGTGGCTTGTTTTATTCTAAAAAAACTCATGCTTTTCGGGAGCAAAATTTTTAAGAAACAGACACCAAATTGTATTTTTTTTTAAAAAAAGGCACATTTTTTTGTAGAAAAGAAAACACTATTAGAGATACAGCCGCAGCGTTTCTGCCGCCGTTTCAAACCTTAAATATTTTTTCTAGGAATAAATAGTAATGTATATTTATATTACATATGTTTAACAATGCCGCTAAATAATATGAGTGTAATA
Organism: Pollenia labialis; assembly: GCA_949318255.1. Lineage (NCBI taxonomy): Eukaryota > Metazoa > Arthropoda > Insecta > Diptera > Polleniidae > Pollenia > Pollenia labialis. Next base: position 133,185,203 of record OX439140.1, read on the forward strand.
GAACGTTTGCCACCAACGTTGTTGTCCATTTATTAAAAGATTAAAAAATAATTGAAAAGAAGAGAATTTTGCCAAAAATATCTAAAATGTTTTACTTATATTTTACTTAACGTTCAAGTAATTAACCATCCTCTTTAACCGTCCACTAATAATTTATTTTTGTCATTTAAGAAATATCTTTACGTCTATCTCTTCTGTAATAACCACACAATTAATTTTTTTTAACATTTCTATTGTTGTCTAACTCATGTTAAAAATGCATTAGCAAGAAATAATTACGGTTTAAATTTTATGACTCATTTGAATGATGACTGAAAAAGAAAACTTACAGTCATGCAAATTAATGAGTCTCTCTACAAAAACATTTATGATTTTGAGCAAAGATTTGTAGTAACGGCGAGAGACATTTTAAAAAATTTAAAATTTTGTTTAAATAAGGAAATGAGCAGTAAATTAAAACCATGTTTGTGCCTCTCAAGCATAGAAAATTTCTATAAATAAAAGCATAAATCAAAAAGAGTTGTTCAATATTTTTTATCAAAATAATAAATGCGGGTGTTTAAACTATATTTGACAGATACAGTTGGTTAAAAAACAAAAATCTTCAGTCATAATGTCTTCTCTAAATCACAAATGGCAGAGTTTTCTAGTTTTCGAATGTTTTTGTTTCTTGCATTTTCATTAATAAATAAAAACATAAAAATTCTAAAGTGTAGCCAAAACACGCTTTGACAACAAATAACTAAAAAGTAGTTAGTGGTTTGAAGTAAAATTATAATTTTTTTTAGTAATATTCGAATTTTCAAACATCCGTTAAAGGCATTATTTTTTAAAAGCAATTTCAAATAAAATTAAAAAAAAAATTTAATTTCAAAATCAAAAACCTTAGGCCAAATTCAAAAATACAGCAACATTATCACTTGGTGTTCACAATAAAGCAAAATTTGTACTTGTACAATAAAGCATCAATTTTTTCCCCCAACCACACACATTTTTAATTAAGAAAACGCTAACAAATTTTGCCCACAACAACATTACATTATTATTTTTTCATTTTGTTAAAATTTTTTTCCAAAACTAACTGCCAGGTCCATCATATCGACAAGAACATTTCTTTTACATATTTGCATTGAAAACAAAAATAAAAAACTAAAATTTGTTTTTGTTTTCAATATAAATATACGAAAGAAATCTTCTTGTCGACATCGTGGGCCAGACAGTAAATAAAATCATTATAAACGTCATTAACAATTTACAAGATTTTGTTTGTCGTGCTTAATTCCCAACTTTTATTCTTGATAAAAACACAGACAGCCCAATTATAAATAAAAATTCCCCGGGAGTTTTCTCCCTTCTCCCATTTTTCCTATATAAATTCAATTGTAAAATGGGAAAAGGGAAAAAAACTCCCGGGGAATTTGTATTCATAATTGGGCTGAGAAATTTATTGTTGAAGGGAAAAGCTATTCCTATGCGAATTTCACTGGTTGCTTAGGACAGATCGTCATGAAACTTCATCTAAAGATTTTAGAAAAACTAAAGATATTCAACAAATAAAACTGTTAAGGGAATAAGAATTATAAGCAACAGCTTTACTTGTACAACAAAAACAACAATAAACAGTGTGTTTATCTTTTGTTACATTAATTGTAGTTGTAAATAGGTTAAGAAAAAAAACAAAATGAAAACAAAAACAACTTGTTTAAATGTTGCCAGTTTAGTTTTTTAACAATTTCATACCAAGTGTTGATGAAATAGACTCAACTTTAAAAAAAATGAATCTTAGTTATCAGGCATGTTCTGAAAATCAAAAAATTTCAAATCACTTGTGATTTTAAAATCACAATTATTATTTAAGGGTGTATTGAAAACCACAAAAGTTTTAACTTGATTTAAAATGGTGGAAAAATAAGCATGAAATTTTAAATCGGCGGCCACTTAGCTGAACGGTTTAAAATCACAATTATGGAAAAAGTTTTCTGCCCAGAACACCTTTCTTGTGATTTTAAATCCCTTTCATAAAATGTGATTTTCAGAACAGGCTTGTATATATTTGTTCGAAAAAAGAAAGGTAAATATATGAAATATTTTAGGAAGAAATTAGATAGAAGAAAAAACAATATTATTGCTACCATTGTGAACAAAAAGTATAGTTTTCGAAATGATGTTCGAATTTTAAAACATTCGGAAAAATCTTTTATACATTTGTCTATACCTATTATTATATATACCTACATACTTATATTAATTTCTGGTTTAACAAAATGATAATCTATAAAAAAATCGCAAGCAGTTATGAAGTATTTTTAAGATTTTAAAAAATATTTGAATTCAACAGTTCAAAATTTATATGAAATGTTCAAATTTTTCAATCAAGAAATAAATTTATTTGAATTTGTTTCCAAGTACATTAAATTCCGAAACATGTATTTTTAAGTCATTTAACTGTTATTGAAATAATAAAAATGCAAAATTAAACATAGCGGGAATAACATACATACATATTACGAATATTTCCAATTTTCAGCAATCCATTTTAAAGTTTCCAAAAGTTTAATTAATAATTGATCTAAAATTGACTGTCGAAATTCTTTTAGTTTCGAAGAAATATACCTATTTTTGCAATATTTATTCGAGTTTGATAAAAAAATGTCGCAAAACTTTGGATTAAGAAGAAAGAAAAAACTGTGGCATTTTCTGCAAATCTGATACATAATTTACAAAAGGAAACTAATTGAAACTGAAATATCTAATTCAGAATTGTCTTTTGTTTAGTTCGAATTAAAATTTTTTATAAAAACAGGATTTTCATTAAGATTTAAATAATATACATAGATAAAAATTAAACCTTAACATTTTCACTGTGGAGTTTTCTGTAGCAAAGACGAGTTCAAATACAAAAATTTATAACTTTTGCTTAATCCAAACTGCGATTTCTATACCAATTATGTATTAAGATAAATTAAAAGAATAGAAACAAAGAAACCCTACTAACTATCACTTTTAATAAGAAAACCTTTATAGGTATTATGAAAAAATAAAAAATTACTGTTTTTTTTTGTTTTTGTAAATTTAAATTTTATTTAGATTTCTTTACAAAACCTAAAAAAAGGCTTAAGGATTTAAATGTAATTTTATTAAATTATTATATATAAATTTAATTTTCTGTGCTTTATTATTTTACTTTTTTGATAGTTTTAATGGAAGTTTTTTTTGTTTAATGTTTTTAGAACTAAATTTTTTGATGATTTTTATATATAAATTCTATTTTTTGTTAAGATTTATTTAAAATAATTTTTGTTAAACATTTAATGAAAAAAATATACCTATATAGAGAAAAAAGTAGCAAAAAGGCGACAATAGTGAAATTTTGTTTTTTACGTTTTTTTTTTTTGTTTTTACGGATTTAGTAGGTATGTTTCTTTTTGTTTTTGTTTTTTTTTGACAATATTTTAAATATATAAATTGTTTAAATGTGTAAATGTAAGTGTTTTATTGTATGTTATTATGTTTTAATGTGTTGGTTATTAATTGTTTAGTTATGGAGTCTTAGAGCAGAATACATATATTTTTCTTGGGCTTTTTCTGTTTCTTCTCGGGAGATTTTTTATTAATCTGTCTAACAAGATCATAAAATATATCCACAACATTCACTTTAGCTTTGGCAGAGGTTTCCATAAAGGCGCAATTAAATTGACTTGCCAAACTTTTACCCAACTCTTTGCCCACAACACGTTCATCTTCTAAATCGCATTTATTACCTACCAATACCATGGGTACATCATCTGTATCCTTGACACGTAAAATTTGCTCTCTTAAATCCTGCAAATCATTGAAAGTGGATTGTGCGGTAATCGAATAGACTAAAACAAAACCTTGACCATTTTTCATATAAAGATCACGCATGGCAGTAAATTGTTCTGTGCCGGCCGTATCTAAAATCTCTAACATACATTGTTGACCATCGACTTCGACCTGTTTACGATAACTGTCCTCAATCGTGGGATCGTATTTTTCCACAAAGATACCCTGGACAAATTGCACTGTTAGAGCAGATTTACCAACACCACCGCTGCCCAAAACAACAATTTTATATTCACGCATTTCTTTCTTTTCGCAATTATTTTATTTGGGGGTGTTTGATCAAAAGGTAAGTTGCTCTTGTAAATAAGGCGTTGTGTTTAGTTGTTGTTGCAGTCAAATATTCAATTTATCTTATCACTTTGTTGCTAATCAAATTCGCAACTCGTCGATGCAAAAAAAATGTTGAAAGATTAACAATATGTTGTTGGGGTTGTGCTGTTACTGCTTATGCTGTTGCTGTTTTAAATATATAATGTTTTAAATAGCTTTGGGCCTTGCTTGTAATGCTGATATTCCTTAATGATCTACTGGAAGAAGTTAGGCGTTGTTTATACACAATGATTGCTTTTGGTTGTTTAAAATATTTAGAGTTAATAGGTATATTTTTTAAATTTATTGTTGTGTTTTTTTCAAAATTTCGTTTTCAGCCTTTTAAATTTTGTAAAATTCACCTTTTTCAAAATATTTTTTTAATAAAATCTTTTTACTTTGTTCTTTTAATTATTTAACAGATTTATTTTTAATTTTTTGTTCTTTTTTTAGCGTTTGGTTTTTTAATTTTATTGTATTCTTTAAAGGTTTTCAAAACTGTCTCTTATTTAACAAAGGAATTGTACCCGCTGTCGTAATAAAATAAATGCTCTAAACAGGGCCTTGTCTTTTTTCAGTAATGTTCTTATTGTTGTTGTTTAATTTTTCGTATTTGCTGGTTCCTTTTTCTGCTTTTGTAGTTTTTCTGCTTCTTTTTGTAGTTTTTTTTTTATTTTAATTGTACTTTTAAGCACTTTACTTTATTATACCATTTAGCAAAAAAAAAAAAATAAAAAAAATAACAACAAAAAACTGTTGGATTTTCGATCGGTGCCGCAAAATCAAATAAACAAATTTCACCTAAAAACAATAGACAAAAAAATACAAATAAGTTTCAAAAATCATTAAAAAACAGAAAAAATTATCTCTATACTTTTATGCTCTTTATAATTCTATTTTTTAATAAAAATTAACTCATTACTACTTCACTACAACTCAATCTATAAAAAAAACACTCTTAAGCAAAATCAGAAAAAGCAGTGACTAACAAAAGCAAATTATACTCTCGCAATTTCTACTCATTTAACTTTAACTTCCTTTTACTCTTTTATTCTCTAACAATCTTTTTCATAAAAAGAATACAAATACACTATTTTCACTCACTTATACACACACATACGTTCGCTTTTTTTCTTTTCTTTATTGTATTAAGAAAAAAAATTTGAGTATAAAATTTCCGCTGAACTTGCTTGCCTTTTTTAAAGAAAATTTCGTTTGAAGTTTTTGTGCTTTCTTGTGTAAAAAACTATTAACAATTTATGCTTATTTTAATAAATAACACATAATCTTTATAAATAACACAAATTACGTTATAAGTTTAACGTTTTTATGGCTAAATTTTCACAAAACATGAGAACTTAGAAATTTGTCTGTATTCTGCTTTTAATACGGGCGTCACACTTGATGAATGACATATACCGCTCGCTTGAATGGCTGTATTTTTATGGTATTTAAAAAGTGCTACCAGCATTCTCCAGCAAACAGAGTGGCCAGCTTGCGTATTTTTCGTTAAAATTTGGTGGGATATTTTTTCGGTTGGTCTGATTTATCGTCCTTTTGACGATTTCGTTTTAAGAGACAACCGGATTTGAACTTCTCTTTTCATAAGGACCCAGGATATATATACTTTATAGGGTGTAGGACGAATATTGTAGAAATAACAAACGGAATGACAAACTTATATACATAGGTATACCCTTTTATCTTCCGTGAAGGGTATAACAAAGTGAGCAGCAAAAAATACCGGTATTTTAGGTTTTGTTTATGTAGCATTTTTGTTTGATTATGCTGCAATGATCAGTTAAGCCGGCGATACACTATCCCAAGGTCTATCTAATAGGTCTGAGCAAGAAGCCAGGGTCCTGATTCTGGCAGTCGTGATCGAGTATTTTCTCTATTCGAAAGCAATTTAATATCTAATTATTTCAGCCAATACTGAACGAATCGGGATTATTTTTTCAGTATAATAAAGCATTAATTTGAGTTTCAGAATACTGAAAAAATAATTTCGATTCGTACAGTATTGACTGAAATAAACAGTAGCATCTTCTGAGCCTTGAAGTTGAAATAAGATAGCAGCAGGGGAAGTTAAATATGTTAAATATCGCATATCTTAAGAACTGTTATAGTGAGGATGTTCAAACTTGGTAGGAGTCACGTTTATACTAAACTACACATTTTAAAATAAAAATTAAGGGGGAAGGCGCAGCTGGAGCAATACCCCCATAGGATATACGTATATATTAAATATCGCGTTACTGAAGAACTATCTTAGCTAGAGTCTTCAAACGTAGTTAAAGATAATATTATAGTGAACTATACATTTTTAAATAACAATCGGCGGGGTAGGGGAAAAAAGAGTGGTGCCTCCCGTAGAATGAAATTATTAAATTCCGAATATCTGAAGACAAATATCTTCAAGCTTTGTAGGATCCTCTTATGGTAAACTACAGCTTTCAAAATTAAAATTAAGGGGTTAGGTGCAGGAAGAGCAATCAATAATATACCTATCATACAATGACAAAAAAGAATTCTTCATAGTTTTACAAATAGCTTAGATAAAAATGCACAACATCTTCCAAAAGAAGGTTCAATAGGAAAAGTAGACATCGCTCCTCCCATACGAACACATGCGATTTCTGTATGCATATCAGTAGAGCGGGTTCTGTAAAAGCATTAAAATTTTGCACAAGATGTTTTAAACAAAATTTTACTAATTGTGTTTCGAGGGGTAGCAAAGCGCACCGGGCTAAGCAAGTAGAATATAAAAGTTGTTTTCTGTGTTTTGTATAGGTATTGTTATTAAGTTATTTTTTGATTTTTATTTATTTCATAGAAAATAAAAATTATTTTTGAGTTTTATTTATTTTTCAGGAAATAACAATATTTTGAAGTTTTATTTTTTGTTTAAAATATAAAAATTTTTGATGAATATTTTCGACCTTAAAAAATAACAGTTACTTTTTGAATTTAATTAATTTTTAGCGCTAAAACTTATAGTAACCGCTTAAAGGACGTATTTATCCCTAGAGTCCGTGCAAAAAACTAATAGTTTTAGTGTTTTTTTTTATATTTCATTAATTTTAAAAATAACTTTTTTGTAAGCAAAAAAATAAAATTCAAAAAATATCTTGGAGTATTCCTAATGCGCGCAACACTTCTCTTCTAGTTTAAATTTGAAAAATAATCGTTATTTGCAGTTCCTGCTTTTATTTAAAATAATCATTCATTAACATACACGCATTAAATTATGGGCTCCCACTACAGTATTGAAATTTTTAATACTTCAATGGGGAGTAAAAGAGTATCACAATAAAGTATACATAATATTGAACTTGAAAACATGAAATTATAAGTTCAGGATCATAAGTGAATAAGAACCTCTAAGATGAAAACTGTTGGTACTTGGTAAAACCTAGAAACATAAACTTTGGCATATAAATATGTCCACCCAAGAAAGGGAAACGCTAATTATATGTTGCGTTCTTTCATAAGATGTTGTATGTGCAACAGAAATTGCAATAATTCATTATAAGGAGGCAAGTATGCATACGAGTCAAATTTATTTTCAAAATTTTTATAATGTAAATAGAAATTCAATCTATGGAGATACTGCCCTCTTTCCATAAATTTTGCTTTTCTGCTAAATTTTTCTTTATTAAAGAACAGATATACCAGATAAAATTTTTAAAAAAATCGACAGAATTTTAAGATATTAACAAGATTGGCAAAAAAATGGTTTTTTGATTTTTTATACATATATACCTATGTATAAATTTGTTACCCATAAAAATATACAGGCCTGTTCTGAAAATCACTTTAATTCAAATCACGTGATTTCACATCACATGTGAAAAAAATTACACTTGTGATATTTTAGTGTTCCGTTTTTGAGTGTTTAGGTGTGATTTTCAATTGCCGAACGCAAACAGAGAAACACAAAAACGGTGTGATGTTCAGAACATCACCAAATTCCACTATTGATTTTTAAAAGCACGTGATTTCAAATCACGTTATTTCCAGAACAGGCCCGATATTCGGTATTTAATAAGTAAATTTAGGCATGTTTTGAAACCACTTTTTGTAAAAATGTTGTGAAATCACAAAAAAGATGTTTTGGACAAACAACTTTTTTCATAATTTTGATTTTAAGCCGGTCAGCTAAGTGACCGCTGATTTAAAATTCCTTGCTTTTTTGTTCCACCATTTTTAACCAAATTAATACTTTAATGGTTTTCAAAAAACTCTTAAATCACAATTGTGATTTGAAAGTCACAAGTGACTTGAAATCGTGTGATAAATAAATAAAGTTATTTTATTTGAATCGTAGAAAATGAATTGGGTAATGATTTGTTTAAATTTAATCAATAGAGAAATAAATAGTTTTTTAAAAAAAATACATTTGCTAAAAAGTTTTATTTTTATATTAGTTTGTTTATAAAGGTAAATTAAAAAAAATTTGTAGTTAAATTAAATTTTTATTAAATCGGCAATGGCCAAGTTTGGAAAAACTTTATTGAATACCAGAATTTTCTTTAGAAAAAGTTTTACACAACGCAAGTTTTTATGATAACTAAATTTCGATTAAGAAATAAGAAAAATAAATGAAAAATTAAAAATCCTTGATAAACAATTATAACGTTATAAAAATATAAAAAATTTTTAAAATAATAATTTTTATTTTGTATTAGCAACCCTATCAGGCAAAAAAAACTTACAATAAAAAAGGAAAAATATTACAATAAGCTCGTTACAAAAAGTTTAACGATCAATTACAAATAACATACGAAAAAAACTTATAGAAAATAATCTTTAAATTGAGAATGAAAGCAAAAGTACAAAGCTCTATTTTACTGAGCATCTTACATACTTATGCCAAAGACGATCAATGCCAATCGGAAAAGATGTACGATTAGCGAATTTTTGTAACCATACCAGCCGCAATAGTGACACCAGATACACGCAGCATAACGCGCCCCAATTCCTTAAAGTCAGCATAACGTTCAATACAAATCATACGTGTGGTTTCCAACTCGACTAGAGCACACGAATTATTACCCAGACAACGGGGCCTTTTCTTAACCACTTCCCCAGTGCCCTTATGGATCTGAGCGTTTAGTTTAATGATAACAGCCGGCTCGATGAGTGATTGATGATGCAATAGAACAGGGAAGCCAATGGTAATTGGCACTTTAACATTAAAGACAAGAATTCGTGCTTGAAAGTGATTTGTTACGGGTATGGGATGTTGGGGATTACATATGATATTGCCCACCATGATATTGTTAACGTCTATGCCTGACAAAGTAACCGCTACTTGATCGCCTGCAAATACCGTATTCTGAGGCATTTCATCAATAAGAAGACCTTTGACCTGAGCCTGTTCCCTGAGAGCTCCGACCAGCACTTTGTCATTTACAGCCAACACACCAGTCTCAATACGTCCCGCAATGCAAAATCCGGCACCAGTTCCTTTGAAAATATCCGTCACGGACATGCGAAAAGGCTTGTCTATTGAACGTTCGGGTATTTTAAAACTGTCTATAACACTCAAAAGATGAGGCCCCTTATACCAAGATGTCAAAGCCTCTTCGGTAGCAGGTTTTGTAAGATTTTCACCGGTCAAGCCTGAACAAGGTGTATAAGAAACGTCCGATTCTTTGAAGCCTGCTTGTCTTAGGAACCCTTTAAGTTTTTGTACAATTTCTTTAAAACGTTCTTTAGACCAGCCTACTGTATCAAGTTTATTGATAACTACGCCCAATTGATTGACGCCCAGGGAACGTACCAGTATTGCATGTTCTCTAGTTTGACCACCTAAATCAAATCCTGACTCAAATTCTCCTCTTGTTGCATCAATGACCAAAAGCGCCACATCCGCTTGTGTAGCTCCTGATATCATGTTGGGAATGAAGTCTTTGTGACCAGGAGCATCTAGTAAGGTAATGACTTTGCTCTCAGTCTCGAAACGAAACTGTCCTACGTCCATAGTAATGCCTTAAAAAAATGGGTTTTAATTAAAAAAAGAAAAATAATACATAATAATAATTATAATAATAATAATTGTAGCACTTGCTCAACAATACTGTAAAAAATCAAATTTTCAGCAAAAGCTTTACACTTTTTAATTTAGTATTTAAAGCATACGAAAAAGTATTTTTAACCAACCATTTCATTACCGAAAAGTAGAAAAAATAGCACGATATTTTTACAGCGGATAGATATGAATTTTAGGTGCCGATTTTTTCCAAAAAGTGATAAAATAAAAATTTTGAGTTAATTCACTATTGCTGAACAAGTGTGATGTTTTAAATTTTTATAAAAATTTATTGGGAGCATGAAATTTCTATAAACAATTATTTTTTTAAATTTCTATAAAAACCTTCCTCTACAAACATTTTTTCATTTCACTAACCTCTCGCTCTCTCCTCGCCAGTTTCATCTAGTACCCAAGCATACATAAAACTTTGTTTGCCCATTTTCTTAGATTCCTGCTCGTGTTTGTGCATCACTCGCTGTGAAACATTACCCGTGTCGAAGAGTAAATGTCCCATAAGTGTACTTTTGCCAGCATCCACATGACCAATGACAATCATATGAAAGTGGTGTTTCCGATCGGAACGTTCCTTACTGTACAATTGTTTATTATCCCGTTGGGCTTGTTCCTTAGAAACTTTAAAAACGGCCAAACCATCGCTAGTGAACTTTTTTGAAGAATCCTCATTATTATCTACTGGGGTATTGCGACCCGAAACTGCTGGAGAACTTTGCAGTAATGGAGAACTTATCTCGAAGCCTCTTTTAACTTCGCCCTGAGCTGCTGTCACTTTTACGACAGGGGTCGCAGCAGCTGCTACCTTTTCCAAATCACCCAAGGCCAATTTAGGTGGTCCTGACCTCTTGACCAGCACATTGGGACCCTCTTGTTGTAATCTCTTGGCTTTGTTTTCACATTCGTCATTTAGTATTTCATCCAATATCTTAGTAATGTCATAGCTGAATTTGATCGATGTTTCCACTATACGCTTCTCAGACACAGTATCGCCTACTACACTGCGCACCTCATCAATGCAAGACGTCAATTGCGCCTTCTCCATATCATTCAGCACCGGCATTTGGAAATTGTCCGAATCTCGACGTGTTTTATCATAAGATTTGTCAGCATCTTCAACTACCTCCCCCTCCTCTTCTTCGGCTATATCTTTGTTGTCCCTCATAAAGGCCGACATTGATTGTTGGCCTCGTGCTCGATCATACAGCCACTGTTGTGCATCTGTCGGTGAAATACAGTTGTCATCATCGACGGAATGGCCATATACATCGTCGTAGCCATCATATTCGTCGTTGTAGTCCATGGTCCGCACAATTCTGTGACGTGACATGTTTATTTTGTTTAGATTTTAAACGTCTCTTTAATCTAATATTTTCTTTCTTCGTTTTTTATTATCTATTTCGCAACTTAAAATTTCATTGGTTTATGTGAAGTTTTGTTATTTTGTGAAATTCATCTATTGAACACATTAGACAAAAATTACGAGAAATTGTGTTTTTGATATGAACATTTATAAGAATTGTGTGTTGTTGTAAAGTTCGTGTACTATCAGTCAGCTGATTTAATTAAATTTTCCGGCAAACACGTGCGCCAAGATAGCATCGATAGTTAACCACGAAAACGCAATATTCAATTGGAGCTTTTGGGGGTTGAATTGAAAATGGGATTTTAATGCTTTTGGGAATTTTTTTTTGTTCATTATTTATTTATTGAATCTTCATATATTAAATATGAACTAACAATAATTAATCAAATCTTTTCCTACCTACCTACCTATCCTAATACATAACATATGTATGTCCAGCCTGTGCCAGACAAAACTTCTTCATAACGGTTTATGTTCACATATGTGGGTGTTTATCGCTCTTCTGATTCGGTGAGTGCTGCAGTGTCTCTTCTTCTTAAGCTAGTGTGGCCGCCATGATTTAAAATATTCCGAGCTAGTGGATTTGGGTGCTGTTCAAGCCTTTTTAAATATTTTACAGCATATTTTGTAATCATAGTTTTTGCTAATGGCACGTTAAGATCCTTATGTGATTATTCGAAGAAGTTTTTTTTTGCGCCTTTGAATTTTTTCGATATTAGAGGCCGAGGCAGTGCCCCATAGTTGAATACCGTAGCATTAGATAGGCTTTAAGATAGAAGCTTGCAATCGAGACTAAGGACAGAGCCAATGAATTTGAATGGCTTTAAGTTTCATTTGAGTTAATTTTGACTCTATATGGCATTTCCACGTTAATCGCCGATCCAGATGTATACCGAGATATTTTACAAGCGAATGTTGAGGAATTTTTTGATTTTGATTTTTATAGGTGCGCAAGATTCCCGGCGCAAGGTGAATGTTGTATGTACGCATTTTTGCTCATTTACCATTATCCTTCATTGTCTTAGGCATATTTCTAGTTAAGTTATATGATCCTGTAAATAACGAGTTGCTTCATAACTGTTTTCGTGGACGCTTAGAAAAGCTGTATCGTCTGCAAATGTTGAAGTTTGTGTGTAGTTGCTCGTTGGCATGTCCGAAGTATAAATTAAGTATAATGGAGGCCCCAGGATGCTGCCTTGTGTAACTCCAGCGCCAATTGGCTGAGGTGAGCTTAAGAAATTTTCTTCTTTTATAATAAATTGACGACAGACTAAGTAGCTTTCTAGCAACTTTTTTGTGTTTGCTGGTGAATTTATATAACAAGCCTTCATGCCAGACTTTATCAAAAGCTTGAGAAACATCGATGAAGAGAGTGGAACAATATTTTCTTTCTTCAAAGGCTTTTCTTCTTGTATTAACTATTCGATTGGTTTGTTCAATTGTGCTGTGTTCTCTTCTAAAGCCGAATTGATGGTTAGGTATACACCCATTGTTATTTAAAATTGGGGTTAATTTTGATGCTAAGAGCTTCTCAAACAGCTTTGATATATTAGATAATAAGCTAATAGGTCTATATGGCTCAACTTTTGTGTGATCTTTTTCTGGCTTTGGTATCATCGTAACTAAGGACACCTTCCATTCTTGAGGGTAGTATTCAAGGCGTAAAATGGCATTAAAAATATAAAGAATAATTTTCTTTGCTATGCGAGGTAGCTCAAAAAGCATTTTGTTGCTGATCTTATCAAAACCAGGGACTTTCTTGGGGCTTAAATCACAAATAGCCTTTTCGATCGCTCTTAACTCAAATCTTAGGGGAACAGATGCCCTAGAAGCAACAGGTGGTAACTTTACTGCTATATCGTGAGATATATGTGGGGTAAAAACGTTTTTTAAATGATTAACAAACATATTTCTTTTTTCAATATCATTTCTTGCCCAACTTCCATTCAAGTTTCTTAATTGTGGCTTAGAGACAACTGGCCTTTTGAGATTTCTAGCTGCACGCCATAATGATTAGTCTGATTGTGGAGTTGCATCAAGTTCCTTAAGATATTTTTCAAGTGAAGCTGTTTTCTGAGTCTGCAGTAGCTTTCTTAGCCTTTTTGTACACTCTTTTAGTAATTTCTTAAGTTGAGGGGATCTGTGCAATTGCCACTCTCTTCGGGCTCTCCTTTTTTCAGACAAAAGGCGCTCGATATCTGTGGAAAATATTTTAATATTTTTTGTTTTTTACTAGAATGTTGAACAGATAGTTTCAGAAAACTGTCAAAATTAACAATAGAGCGATCTACATTCTCCGGTGTACTAAGCGGAATATTTTCTGTGCAATGGGTACTAAGATATTTTTTATATTTTAACCAATTAATTTGTGTATCTGACGTCGCAAAATAACCAGTCGGAGAAACAATTATATTGGGGTTCATTATAGTTACAACTGTAGGTATGTGGTCAGAGGATAATTCTAAGGAAGCTTCAACATGGATCGTTTCTATGGGGATGTTGTTAACCACGCCGAAATCGATGACATCGGGAATTTTTTGGTGATCAGTAGCCCAATATGTAGTATGTATCCATTTTAGAAATTGTATTAAATAAAACACGACCCTTTGGTGTTATAAGTCGTGACCCCCAGAAGGTATGTTTAGCGTTATAATCGCCAGCGGCTAGGAAACAGGGTCCTAATAATTTCAAATATTTATATATTGGCTTTCTGATATTGAATATCTAGGTGGGGAGTATAACGATGAAATTAATAGGTTTATATTTAACTCCTCATCGCAAATGTTCGTTGCTTGGAGATAATCTTCACGATGATCATACATAAGGTAGTGTTTGACTCGGGTTTTTATTAAAATGGCAGAACCTCCACAAGCTCTATCTCTAGGGTATCATATAGTGTATAACCATTGATTTTAAACGTGTTTCGTGAGGTCAAATGAGTTTCAGAAACCTTTTTTTTAGCAAAAAAAGACAACAGTTTACAAAAAAATTGATATTAATAAAAATATAACACACATTAAAATTATTAAAACCGAATTTGTATATTATTTTTTCGGGGTTAACAGGTAACGTCAATGAAAAAACTGCATAGATTATGAAAGTAGACCTACTAAAGAATATAAAAAGTTTTCCGTGCAAAAAATCTAAGGAACAGTTTTTCAGAAATCTGGGTTTCTCCAAAATGGTCAGTGAAATTTGGGATTTAATTTTTAAGGGTGTTAGAGGTAACGTCAAGGAAAAAACTGCATAGATTATGAAAGCAGACGGTCTAAAGAATTTAAAAAGCTTTCCGTGCATTCCTTGTGTTACATGGGATATAAACAAAGCTTTTTACTGACCATTTTGGATGAACCCATTTATCTCGGGAACAGTACGGACGATTTGTTGCACTCATCGCTTATTTTGTCCGGCAAACGATCTACTTTCAGAATATATACAGTTTATACTGTGCAAAAGCCTGTGGTCCAAGGGATAAATCAGCAACGCTTTTTACTGACCATTTTGGATGCACCCAAATATCTCGGGAACAGACCGAACGATTTTTTGCACGCATCGCTTATTTTGTCCGGAAAACGATTTACTTTCAGAATATATACAGTTTATACCGTGCAAAAGCCTGTGTTAAATGGGATAAATCAGCAACGCTTTTTACTGACCATTTTGGATGCACCCAAATATCTCGGGAGCTAACCGAACGATTTTTTGCACGCATCGCTTATTTTGTCCGCAAAACGATTTACTTTCAGAATATATACAGTTTATACCGTGCAAAAGCCTGTGTTCCATGGGATAAATCAGCAACGCTTTTTACTGACCATTTTGGATGCATCCAAATATCTCGGGAACAGTACGGACGATTTTTTGCACTCATCGCTTATTTTGTCCGGAAAACGATCTACTTTCAGAATATATACAGTTTATACTGTGCATCATCTTGTCAGGATAATGAGGCGGTAGTGGAATGCACACTTCCGGTCCATTATCGGGACATATAGCACGGCGTGTCAGCCCGCGGGTTCGCCCCTTGCGAGGTGGGGGCTTTACCAGTGGCTGGGGCGCGAAATATGCACTTTTAAGGACAACGTGGTTGGTAGCAGTGCCGAGGTCCTGGGTGGCTAGTTAGTGCGTAAAGAAACTAGTCGTTAACAGCTCCCCTCAGCGCCAGGGCAAAGCGCTGTTGTATGTTAGTTGCCTAGTCCACGCATGCCGTCACTGCGTGGTACGGTCCGTCTGAACGAGCATACTCGTGGGAACAAAAATGAAACCCTTTTTAATAAAACAAAAAACAACAACAACAAACAAGGACACGACGGACGAGATTGATCAGGGTCAATCGGACGTCACGGTCTGTAAGTCGGAGAGTACCCTCTCTACTGTTCATGAGAGCATAATTGAACAGGAGAGACAGGTACTGACCGACCTATATGTGGACAGTCTTCTGGGACTATCGAGTGACTCCTGTGATGAAACCGGGGCTACTCAGGGGTTGGAGGGGCTGACTCTGCTCTCTGACACGGAGCTCGATATTGACATATCAGCTCACAGTCAGACTACAGAGCCTGCCACTCTCATCTGTGAGGCCAGGGGACAGCAGAGGGGACACTCGGGAGAAGATTGTCCACAACTTGTTCGGCAGGACGCCGTGGAGGATGTGCCTAGCGCCCCTCCACGAGACATTAAGAACTCCAGCCGAACGAAGGAGGAGAAGGCGCAGAACGGTACAAGGAGCTCTCTGGCATATCTGGAAAAGATGTCGAAGAGAGATCCTTCAACGTTCTCCGCGAGGGATAGGCACCTTCTGAGAAGGCACCGTCAGAGCGTCACCAAATTCGAAAGAATTTACGGCCCTGTCAGTACCGTGCTTGGTTGGCCCTATCCCTGGAGAAAGCAGGTGGATGAAGTCGCCGGCCCGGTAAGTACTCAAAAGAGTACAGGGTCGCTGGAGTCGTCAACCTGCCGTGGAGAGAGTAAGAAAGGAGGGGTTGCCCCAATTACCAAAGCGCTCATGTCTTCGGAACGAGCTGCGGAGGATAAGGGGGCGATACCCAAGAAGGTCGGCAAAGTGGCTAAGGCAGTGGACACGGGGAAGAAGGCTGGTAATCCTCCGTCCGATTCCACTAGTGGCTCTCGTAAGGAGGCCATTAGAGGAAAAGGTGCGGGCAGGAACAAGCCTTCCGAACTAGTCGTGCCGAAGTCATCAAGCTCAGTGAAGAGGGCTGGTACATCTCCGGCTGAAGCTCCTAATGGCTCTAATAAGGAGACCATTAAGAGGATCAGATCTGGGGATGATCAGCCTTCTTCATCGAACAAAAGACTGAAGAAGTCGACGAGCCTGGAGAGTCATCTACAAGTGGCCGTCATCGATCGGAATGATCCGGATGGGAGGATCAGTGCCGAGCTATGGCAGCTAGTGGAGGCTAGGCTTATCGACGAGCTGGCAGTATTTAAGGGCAAAGAGGAGGACGTATCCTTCAATGGTGCGGACTGGGTTAAGGAAGTGAAAGTTGTCAATTGTGGTAACAAGAATTCTTTGGAATTCTTAAGGACTACAATTGACAAATGCAGCGACATTAACCCGGGGGCAAGGTTTGAAGTGATACAAGCCTCCGATTTGCCAATTAGGTCCATAGTGACAGTATGGATTCCACCACCCGTACGCCCGGTGGAAACTATACTGGCAGTATTGGGCAACCAGAATAGCAGGCTTCTTACCGACCAATGGAGGCTAGTGACCTCACTGGTGTGTAAGGAGAACGCCGGTAGAGACTTCCGTTTCGCGGTGGATCGGAAGTCCATGGAATTCTTGGAGGAGGTGGGGGGGTAGTTAAGTTTGGTTTAGGTAACGTCAGGTTCCGGTATCCGAAGAATGACAGGACCAAAGAGGTTGTTAGTGGTGCAAATAAACCTGCACCACTGTGAAGCAGCCTCAACCGAACTGACAACCTTCCTCACCAGCACCCGGACGGACGTAGCCCTAATCCAAGAACCTTGGATTAATAAAAATAAGGTTTGCGGTTTAGGGGTTGCGGGATACACTCTGTTTGTCCCGTCCACGGAGGACAAGGTAAGAACGTGTATATTAGCGAGGAATGAATTGAACTTTCTCATATCTCATTCTTTCAGGTGCGGTGATTTAACCGTAGTAAATGGAGAAGCCAAAGGTAAGCGTACTCTTACACTGGCTTCGGTGTATTTGCCGTACGAGGCGTTGGACCCACCTGGAACGGAGGTGCGGGAACTGACGGCATATGCAAGGAGGAAGGGTGCAATCCTTGTATTGGGCTGCGATGCCAATGCTCATCATAGCCAATGGGGGAGTGCAGACATAAACAAAAGAGGTGAGTTAATGTTTGATTTTATAACTACTAACAATCTTATTATCTGTAATATGGGTAACACGCCGACGTTCAGAAATAAAGATAGGCAGGCAGTGATAGATCTGACATTGGTGAACCGTGACGAACAACTTGTTGTTGATTGGAGGGTGGCAACGGACTGTACATTTTCAGACCATAGCCGTATTACCTTCACAGTGAATTTTGACCCACCTGGGGTTGCTCCATTTAGGAACCCTAGGGGGACAAAATGGGACTCCTTTAAGGAAAGAGTCCGTATTGGATTGGCGCAAAGGGCCTTGAGCGACTTGCTGCCGAATGATCTGGAGGGGGTTGTGAACAAGTTCACTCATCTTCTAAGGGAAAGCTATGAGCAGTCCTGCCCGGTTACATTCCCGGGTAGGCGTAAACAGCCCAAATGGTGGACCAGGGAACTTCACGTTCAAAGGTCTACGGTTAGGAGACTGTTTAATAGGGCCAAGCTTACCAGAGCACCAGAGGATTGGAACAATCACAGGGTGCAGTTCAACAAGTATAAGGCGGATCTGAAAAGAGCAAAGCGACTATCATGGAGGCAATTTTGCGCATCCATTGATAATGTCAACGAGTTGTCAAGATTCCGACGGATCTTATCCAAGGACCCTAAAGCCCTTGGTTACATCCAAAGGAATGACGGCTCATGGACTGAGTCAAGCTCTGAGACCCTGACCTTACTTATGGAGACGCACTTTCCCGGGTGCAGGGAAACCGGAGGTATGGAAGATGGTCAATGGGACGAGACGTCCATGACATCGGATTTTACTTCCGCCTGCGTCGAGGAAATGGTCACAGGAGAGAAGCTGGCGTGGGCGGTCAATACTTTTGACCCATATAAATCACCGGGTCCGGACGGTATTTTTCCGGCCATGCTCTGCAACATTCCGGACGGTGCATCACTTCTACAGATGGATGTATTCAGGAAGTGCCTCAGTAGGAGGTATCTGCCTAGGGGGTGGAGAGAGGTCAGGGTTATTTTTATACCCAAGGCTGGTAAAGCGGGCCACTCGAAACCGGGGGATTTTAGACCTATTAGTCTGTCTTCATTTTTGTTGAAGACTCTTGAAAGGCTAATAGATTTATATCTCAGGAGCAATATTGAGACCCGCCTTATTAGCAACGCTCAACATGCTTACCTGAAGGGTAAATCGGTTGAGAGCGCGTTACATGAGGTGGTTGGTTGTATTGAGCACGGTCTGAGGCATAAGGAATATACTCTCGCCGCGTTTCTGGACATAGAAGGAGCCTTTAATAACATTAAGATCGAGGCGATTAGAGATTCGTTGTTAGAGTTGGGAGTGGAGGACTTTCTGGTGGAGTGGATAGTCTGCATGCTTGGCAGTAGGATTATAAACTCGAGCCTGGGGGATCATGTGATAAGGAGGAGGGTTACCAGGGGGACACCACAGGGGGGGGTTCTATCACCTCTACTGTGGTTGCTTGCGGTCAACGGGATTCTTAGGTCATTTGATTCCATGGGCAGGAAAGTTGTTGCCTATGCGGACGACATAGTTCTGCTGGTCAGGGGAAAATTTTTGTCCACGATCGGGGAAATTATGCAGGTGATGCTAGGTGAACTCTCGGCTTGGGCAAAGGTTAGGGGACTGGGTGTTAACCCTGTGAAGACGGAGCTGGTGCTATTTACCAGAAGGTATAGGATAGAGGAATTTAGGAGGCCAGTGCTAGATGGCGTCGAGTTACCTCTATCGAACGGAGCAAAGTATTTAGGTAACTTTCTGGACTGCAAACTGTCTTGGAAGAGAAATACTCAGGAAAGGATGAAAAGGGGACTCAATGCATACTACACATGCAGGAACTCCATTGGTAAGAACTGGGGTCTAAGGCCGGATATGGTAAACTGGATTTACACATCGGTTGTTAGGCCTATACTTACCTATGGATGCACTGTTTGGTGGGGTGCGTTGGGAGTGGATAGCTATAGGAAGATGCTCAGCAAGGTTCAAAGAAGTGCATCTCTTGGCATCACAGGGGCAAGGAGAAGCACTCCGCAGGCAGCGCTGGACATCCTACTATATCTGTCACCTATTGAACAGTACGTAAGGAGTGTGGCCGCTAGGAACTTAATTAGACTTTACGAGTCTTCGTTAGTTAGACCTAGGCGGGATGATCACACGAGAATCTTGTACGAGATGGGTCTGCTTGATCAGGGTATTTCTCTCGGGAGAATTTCGGATCATATGACTATGACCCTGGACTTCGGTGCAACACCACCAGTAGAGTTCCCGGATAGGGAAGTTTGGAGTGGATCCAATGGACTGTTTGAGGGGTGGGCAGTATTTACGGATGGATCCAAGATGGAAACCGGCACTGGTGCCGGTGTATATATAGCGGACACCGAGGTGAAGAGATCATTCAGACTCCCCGATGAGTGCAGTGTCTTCCAGGCTGAGATCCTAGCGATCTGGAGGGCGACGGAGGTGATACTGGAACACATCGTGGGTGGATCTGAGGTGACAATTTACGTCGATAGTCAGGCGGCGCTTAGGGCATTGACGAATTATACGGTGCGATCGTGCCTGGTCGCTCGGTGTAGGAATGCTCTTGGTGGACTCATGGAGGCATTCAATGTGAGGCTGTGTTGGGTACCTGGACACTGCATGGTTGAGGGAAATGAGGTGGCGGACGAACTCGCGAGAGGGGGTTCGAGTATGGACTTAGTGGTAAGGGACGGGGGGGTAAAGCCTCCCCTATGTTACTACTATGGTGTGATACGGGAGAAATTCCGTGATGACGTTAACCGATCCTGGGGGGACAGAGTGGATTGCAGGGTGTCTAGGGCATTATGGCCCGGATTGGACGCGGGGGCAACCAGGGTTCTATTGGGATTGGACAGGAGTAGTCTTAGAACGCTTATAGGGTTCTTGACGGGTCATTGTCCGGTCAGGGCTTTTGTAGGCAGATGGGACAATGCCATACCGGACTTCTGCAGATTGTGCGAGGATTCGGAGGAGCTGGAGACGATCGAGCATGTGCTTTGCCATTGTCCCAGGGTGCAGGGCCTCAGACAGAAGTGGCTAGGAAATAGGTTTCACGACGAACTGGGGTGCATCGCTGGATGTAGTCCAGCTGATCTACTGGGGTTTGTCAGGGAAATAGTGCGGTTGCTTCTGTTAGGGGGACAGTAGAGAGGGAATTTTGTTCTTCACATCACCTACTAACTTTCCTATATTCTATACTCTATCTACCTCATAATTCTTTTCTTAACCTTTCTCTTTTTCTATCTTCTTTTTCTATTCTTCATGTTGAAGGGATTCACAATGGACCGTACTGGTCTCCGAGTGGAAGTGTGCCCTTGGGCACATAACCCTTCCAAACCTAACCTAACCTAACCTACTGTGCAAAAGCCTGTGGTCCAAGGGATAAATCAGCAACGCTTTTTACTGACCATTTTGGATGCACCCAAATATCTCGGGAACAGACCGAACGATTTTTTGCACGCATCGCTTATTTTGTCCGGAAAACGATTTACTTTCAGAATATATACAGTTTATACCGTGCAAAAGCCTGTGTTAAATGAGATAAATCAGCAACGCTTTTTACTGACCATTTTGGATGCATCCAAATATCTCGGGAACAGTACGGACGATTTTTTGCACTCATCGCTTATTTTGTCCGGAAAACGATCTACTTTCAGAATATATACAGTTTATACTGTGCAAAAGCCTGTGGTCCAAGGGATAAATCAGCAACGCTTTTTACACTACCTTGGCTATCTTGGCCCACGTCAATAATATTGCAAGTGTATAGGGCCTTAGCCGACCGTAACCCCGGGTCTCCACGTAGCAATATTTATTGCGGCAAACGTCAAATTTAATTGCTCCATAAAATTTGCGACGTATAGACCGCATATTGCCATGAGTGGCAATCTATTGCGCAATGATTGCTCTTCTTATTGCTTGAGCAATTATTGCTTAGCAATCTGCTGTAAAATCAGCTGTTATTTATCTGACATTTAATTTCTCTGTACGTTTTTGTATGGCAAAGCAATTTCACGTGTTCTCCAGCAATATAGTCAGCAATTATTGCGCCATGGTTCTGCCGACGTTATTGCTTGTGCTTAGCAAAAAAAATTGCTACGTGGAGACCTAGCGTAAAGTAATGAAATGCAATTTTACGTACTGTAAGCTCGTTGGTGCACTTATAGAACATGTAAGAACGTGCCAGCTGTTTTTCAAAAATAAAAACAAAAGAGCATTACTGCCCGTCTATACCAGAGATAATTATTGCGACATATATTGAAGTAATTGTCAAAATTATGTTATCTTTAATGTAGACAGCAATTTTTGTACATAATTATTGCTAACAATATATGTTGCAATAATTGTTAGTTCATTTTCGTTAACAATTATTGCTTACAAAAAACGTCAATTTGGTTGTCAGTTGAAAGAAAGAAGCAAAAAAGAAAAAAAAAATAGAAGCAAATTGTGTGAGAAAGAAATTAAGTTTTTGAAATTGCAGCAAATTATAATTGTAGTAAAATAATTAAATTAAAAAATTAAATAAACACTAAAATAAAATTGCAAAAATTATAATTTTTTCCTTATTCGATCTTTATTGTTAAAATTAATATTAATTTGTTTAAGTTCGAGTTCTTTTTTATAAAAAAATAATAATTTTACATTAACAAAAATAATAAAATTATTATTTTTGTATTAAAAATGACCTCAAGCTTAAACAAATTAATATAAATTTAAATAATAAAGTCGAATAAGAAAGAATTTATATTAATAATAATAATTCTTGTAAGATACCGCCATTTTTTACACTGCACCTTCTTTCTTGATTTTTTTCAAACTATGAGTTAACATAAATACGTTTTCCCATGCCTTTAACATAAGCTGAGCAATAAGAAATATTGCTCTGTTATTCTGCCGACGTTATTGCCAAATTGCTGAGATAATTATCTTTAGTGTAGGCCTAGGGTAATGAGAAAACGGCCATAAGTCTTTCAATTCGATTGTACTGTGTGTGCTCGAGTCTCTTGATCAGCTGTCAAAATTAATGTTTGTAGTTTTCTTTTGCAAAAAAAAGTTAAGTAAAAAAACTGTCTTTTATTTCATTAAATTTTAAAATTGATTTAAAATCTTTCAATTCAGTTGATGAAGTGTGTGGCCAAGCATCAATTCAGTTGAAAGACTCAGTTGACAATTGAATTGAAACGTGTGTGGGGCGCATAACAGTATGTTTTTAGAAAATTAAAAAAAGTGAGTGAGTGAGTGAGTGAGTGAGAAATTATATTGACAACAACAATAAAAAACGATAATTTGTTTTTGTTTTCAATTTAATTTCTCACTCACTTGTTTTAGTTTTATAAAAACAGGCAGTAAATACAGGGTGGCCCAAATTCAACGCAGGGGTTTAAATTCGTTATAACTTTTTATTTAAGAAATAAATACAATTTTTTTTTAATACAGTTTATAAATGGGAATATTTTAAGTTAAGTTATGAAAAATAATACCTCGCAAGTGGTGGCCATTTTCTGCTTTGCAAATTCGTGCTCTTTCTAACAAATTCTCTATAACCTTTTGTTGTTTATTTCGTCGTGTATATTGCTTTTTAATTGCTGGATGGTTCTAGGCTTATTAATGTAGACTTTTCCTTTCAAATAACCCCAAAGAAAACAGTCTGGGGTGGTTAAATTATTGTTAACTCTGAGGGTCCAACCCGCACTTTAAAAAAGAATTGAGTGTAGACCTAGGGTTGGTATACATAAAACAACACACCCAGTGATGAGAATTCATAATATTCAAATGGTGAAGGCTTTGCAGAAAAAGTACCAAGTGAT
The DNA here is from genome assembly GCA_949318255.1 of Pollenia labialis. Classification (NCBI taxonomy): domain Eukaryota; kingdom Metazoa; phylum Arthropoda; class Insecta; order Diptera; family Polleniidae; genus Pollenia; species Pollenia labialis. The sequence continues at coordinate 133,208,971 of OX439140.1, forward strand.
TTAAATAGTATAAAATGTATGTATAAATACATAAATTATTTAATATTAATACAAAAGATTTACAATAAACAAATATGTATTATAGCATATTCATAAACATGTACGTTCATTAATTTGAAAATGTGCATACACAAAACAAAGTTTCGATACCATTAAAAACCAGACTTTTTATTTATTTTTGTTGTTTGGCCAATGTAATTGTTTATTAAATTACATAGATTTTATATTAGCTAATACGGCCTAAAGTTCTATATGTAATATACATATGTATAGTATAAATATACCTTGGTCTATCCAATCCAATTGGATAGTCTTTGTTTTTAACAAACAAACAATTCGAGTGTGTGTCAAAGTGCTTATTGTGACCAAGGTTGAAGTAGAGCTGCAAAACTATCGATAGTCGGCCCAATCGATAGTTTCGATAGTTAGCTTTAAAACTATCGATACTATCGATAGTATCGAAAAGTTTCTATGTGCCACTTCTGTGGACACGGTAGTCAATGAAGGTAGTAAAAAATGAAAAAGGTTTAAAACTTCATTTACTGAAAACGTTTTTCAGTTATAAAGACCAGCATATTAATTTTAAATTTCAGTGTCATCTATAGCTTATAATTAATATAAACTTTATATAGATGTAGAGACGGTTAATTGTCATCAGGGTTGTCCGTTTTTTTCACCTTCGACGTCAAAATATTCAACTTAAGTCTAGAAATTAAAAAGGTTATTTCGTAACCCTTGCGTTGATAATTTATATTTATATGATAATTTTTCAAGGAAGTAGATTCTTTCTTTTACAAAATAACCCCATTAATTTTTTTAAGACTTTTCCTAAAGAAAAAAAGACAAACAGGTAAAATAATTGCCACATTTATCGAGAAAACAAAACTTCTAAGAACCCTGGTTGCAGGTTTAACATTATTTTAATATGCAAATTAGTACACAATTTTGTGGCAGTAAGGAAAATGTGCTTAAGTCTATTTTTTAAGTTTTAAAGGTGATTTTTGAAAATTTACTCCTATTCCAAAATAATCTTCGATTATCTGCGGATAAATGTTTTTTTATAGTTTTTGTTTCTAAACATTCCTTATGTCACAGATCGGAAGTAAACCTAAGTTTTTAATCCAAATATTATTACACATTGAAAAAAGATATGTACACCTGTGTGTAATTTTGATTGTGAAGATCTCAAGGGTGCAATTATTTCTACACACAGAAAACAAATTGGTTGGAAAACGGTTGCAGTAATAAAATATTGATCAAGTAATATAATATATTATTGCTATTATTAAAAATGTGTAACCCTAACTGATTTTTAATGCTAATGAATATCAAAATGTTATACTAACTGAAATATTATTCTTTCAATTCTTTTTTTGGTTATGATAACTAATTTCTGTTAATACTAAAAATTAGTACGAATAGTGTCAATCACAACCAAATTTAATACAATGCAATACTGAACATTGGTCGTTACATTAAAAAATTTGCTTGTGTCAATAAATTTTATAAAAAATATGTACATATATTCATTTATTGCAGCCAATCATTGATTGTTAGTATAGTTTCTCTTCAGTTACAAGTCCCAATTGTTTACTGTGAGTACTAAACTAATTATTTTCATATACAACTAAATTTTCTGTCAAAATTATCAAAAAAATTTGTGAATAAAATAAATAAATAAAAAAATAAATTTTAATTTAATAGTCAAAAAATATCTTTGTGGTCGGAAACTTTGTTTATTTAAAACGGGTAAGTAGTTTCCACAACCTATTTAGGGAATAGTGATTGCATTTAGTGGTAAAAATAAATACACTGTAAGTATGTACGTCAAAATGACACGAAAAAAAAACACCGAGACATCCCAACTTAATTTTGGGCCGTAGGATACCGTGGCATTCTCTATTTTATAAGATTAGGTCAAAAGCAAGAGATATTCCGTTTTTAAGTTTGTATTATCTCGCAAGTTACATTTATACTACACATGCATACATACATCTGTATATGGAAAAAGGCTTCAAAATCACTTTTGAAATAACATTATTTATTATTTGCTTGTCGATGCAAAGCTCTAAAAATGATTGCCGTCTATTTTCCGATTTATAAAATTCTATTAGTTTCACTCTATGGCACTATTTAGTCTAATTTGATCAATTATATGCATATATAAAATTGGACTAAATAGTACCACACATTTAAAATAAATTAATTGTGCTAGCCGGAAGGCCATCATCATTAGAGTTTAATTTCGAAAAAAAAACAAAAGCTGAAGTAATTTCAGAAGATATTTAGATTTTTTTTCTTAAAACACCAACAAATTGCTTAAGAGACAATACAAAATTAAAAATGCAATATTGATTTCACCTAATCTTTTAAAAGTGAGTATACCACTGTATTCTACGTCCCAAAATTAATTCTCGGCGTTTTTCTGTGTCATTTCGAAAGTGAAAATTTTACTTACAGTGTATTTATATGTAGATATGCATAAACAACTTTATTTTAAAACAGATTTTTATTGTTTTAGATTGAATCGCGAAGAGTTTTTGTATCTCGCGGATTTAGTCAATAAAGTTATGCCAAGTGAGATTGTTGAACATTATTATTCTCCTGCCAAAGATGGCCAGTAAGCTTAAGGAAAACGTTATGATCCTTATAACAATTAACGCATAAAGTTATCAAAAATTGAACGAATAAGACGAATTTGTTATATGAGATTATTAATTATTTGTAATTTATTATTGTGTAGTGTAATAATTAAAATTTTTTTTTTACATTAAGCTGAAAATTATGCATACATATATAAATTTGTAAATAATTAAAATTAACTAAATTAAAAATGTGATACATACATACATATGCATATGCATGTGTTTGAATAAAACTAAACAATGTAGAATCGATAAAAATAAAAACATTAACAAGAAATTGAGTTTATTGGAATTATTTTGATTTTGTATCTAATAAATCGGGAAAATGGTTTATACAACCGATGGAAAAAATATAGTGATTAAGTCAATCAAATATTTTGTTATGAACACCAATTATGTGTTAATTCAGTTGCATCTATCATATAATCGGTTATAAGCATATTTTTGTTTTCTAAAATCCATACTTACAACCAACAATATCTGTGGTTATAACTGATAGTGTACTAAAATTCAAATGTAGCTATCAAAAATATTATGATAAGTAACGAATTGTTCAGTAATTGTAACCGAATTGTGTGATAGTACATGCAACCGACGAAATTCGATTGGCGACAAATTCGGTTGTGATCACAAATCTGTTTTCTCTGTGTAGTTGTTGTTGGATGTACTTTTGAACATGAAGATAAAAAAAACTCAAATTAAGGTTACATTTTCCTTTTTCCCAAAGAACAAGAAAAGTTTATGCATTGCTTAAAACTTGCATAGTATGACTTGTTCAAAATGTTTCGTTGACAACATTTAATCAGCTTTGCAGTTACTTTTAAAATTTTCCGATAGTATCGATAGTGATAAAAACTATCGATAGTCCGCCAAAAATAAAACTATCGATACTATCGATAGTACTATCGATTGTTTTGCAGCTCTAGGTTGAAGCGTGTGAATCAGCACTTATAAATTGTTTTTTTAAAGAATTATTTGATGGAACAATTTTTAACATGTTTTAAAATTATATAAGTTAACATCTAAAAAAATTAAGAAGAAAAAGAGGGCAGTTTAAGTTATGGAACAAATTGCTGAGATAAAACGTAAACCCAGACGTACCAAAGGAACACCATCGTATTACTATAGAAATCGTTTTGCTGCAGCTGCTATTGCGGCGGGAAGTGCAATATTTGCATTGTGGTAGTAGGTTTTTTTGTTTCTTTTTTTTAATAATAAATACCTATTTCAAATAATTTATTTGCTTTTTTAGTTTAACACCGATTTTTCGCATAGCGAACAAAAATATCATGCGCGATTTGTCCGCCTCTGAGGAAGAAAAGGATCGTAAAATTATTTTTAATTTAGTTGGTGCTCCCAGAACTGCTAAAGCTATTAAGGAAACAATTGAAGAGACTAAACAATTACTATCTGAACGATAGTTTAAATATAATGGATCGTGAAACCCGTAAAGCTAATTTAAAAAAATTACAATTACCTAATACATCAGGTGGCAAACAACGGTATGATCTTTTTAACGTTATTTTTTTTATCTACATAGTAATACAAATTTGTTGATGTCGATGGGTTGATCAGTGAAATAATAATAAATGTTATAAGCTCTTAAATTATGGGTGTTTTTATTTCCTTTTTCTCTATTTTAAGTAAAACACGCCAAAAGACCAAGACTACAGAAACAGCAAAAACTGCCAAATCAAATTATTTTTTTACATCACAAACCCCCAACATAGATCATGAAAAAGATAAAAATGAGGAAACTAATACTTTTTCTGATGCTTTAGAGCCTAAAAAGAATACTGAGCATGTAACTGACAAAAAAAACATTTTGTCAAAACCTGCTCCTCGTGCTAAACGCACTAAACTAGATGCTTTTATTTTTAAAGATCCAGAAAACATTCCTGATAGTGTAAAAAATATTAGAAGTCCATTAAAAGATGATGATTTAGTTGTTCCCAAGAAGATTAAAAAAGCACCCAAACTGGCTGGAAGTCAAGCAAAAAATTCTAAAACATCAAGAGCTAAAAAACAAACAACAATTAAATCGGCCTTTTTCAGAAATGAACAGTTTTTTGCTGAAATTGCTTCTCAACATTGTGCTGCCGATCAGTTTGATGGGGATGATGTTCAATTAGCTTTAGCTATTTCCAAATCTGAGGCGGAGAGTAAAGGCATTAGGGTAGTAGATGATAATTTAGATGATCGCAATAATGAATCTGAATCAATTAGGGAAAAGTTAAAGAAATATGGATTTAAAACCGCTGAAAAGAAAGGTAAGTTAAGAGTAAATTTGGGTTATACACACACATTTACATATAAGTACTGTTGGATAAATTAACTAAAACACCCAAATTTGGAAAAACATGTTTCTTTTCTTTTTTTTTTAAAGATTACAACATTTTTGCCGCCGACTTCTTACCCAAAAGAAACAGTCGTAGACTTAAAACAAAATGGGCCAACAAATTCACTGCTCTTACTTTACGTACCCCAGAAAATCAAAAGAAAAAGTTACAAGAAAATATTGAAAAACTATTAAATAGTCAATTCCGTACTAAACCATTAAGTAAAGATGCATTTTTACTACCCCACTACAAATTACAAAGTACTTTATTAAAAAAATCGAGAATTCTAAAAAATAAAGAAATTTTAGAAACTGCAGAAAATGTAAATCGGCCAAATGATTTATATTTTGTTAAGGAAATATTTGAAGTTAATGAATTGCCTGCAGGACACTTGTTAAAAGATTGGAACGTCATAGAAGGCCGTGATTTAACACCAAATCCGAAAGCCAAACTTTCAGCAGATAGGCTAAAAAGATTGGAAAATATCTATCAAGAATTAGAAGAGTATTTTAGCTCTCGCAAAAGATTAGATTGGACTGAAAATATTAACAAACAGGAAGATCAAGAAGTACTAATGGAAACATTAAATAATACAGAGAAGCAAACGAAGAACTCTCCTGTAGTAGTAGAAGAAACCCCTAATTCTTCAAAGATAAAAGAAAAGGTAGAAAATAAAGAACTTGATGAAATGATTAATTTAATTGAGGCCCTTCAGAGAAATGAGGTGGCAAACACAAGTAATAATAAAATCTTACAACTTTTGCCCGCTACCAAATCATTGGAAACAATGCAAGTTTCCAGTTGTACTATAAACACCCAAGTCACTGTAAACACCTCCCAAAACACTAGATCAAATTCTCCCGATTTATTTGCCGATTCTGACGTTGAAATGGAAGACGTTGATAAAACTAATGTTCAAGAGGAAAAAACTAAGGGTAAATATAAAAATGTTAAATATTTGGCGAAATTTTTACAGTTAAAACTATCATAGAAATTGTAAAGGACAAGAGCAGAAACAGTTCCCTAGATGACAAAACAGCAGATTGTGTTATCACCTACGAAATCTTTTCGAGTGATGAAGGTAATATTGTTCTTTTGAAATATAAATTTATAAACGATGTAGTAAATTTATGCATTTTTTGTTTAGTAAAGAATACTTTATTATTGGAACAAAATGACCCAGCTAAAAAAGGTAATAGATATAAAAATCTATAAATACAATTTCACAATATTAACTGCTGTATTCATAAAAAGTTAAAATGGATTTGAAATGCATTTTAAGAAATATTTGTATGAAAATTTTGCCTAAAACATTTTTCAAACTTATTTTATTTTTTTATGAATACGGCAGTTGTAATATACAATTTAACAATAGAACTAATTCAAATCTTGATTTTGTGTTCATTTAAATATATTGGAAATTTTTAACTGCCTTTTTTTTAGATTTTTGCAAAAACAATTTTATATATAAAAAATTTGCAACAAAAAACTTTTACAAAAAAATCTCTTAACTTAAAAATGTATACCAAGAAGCTTTTCATCAAAGAATTTTCAATAAAAATTATTTTAATCGAAAATTTTTTACAAAAAATCTCATTATAGAAAAAGGCGTACCAAAAATCTTGTCAACAAAAATGTTTTTATCGAATATTTATTTGGTTAAATTTTTATCAACAAAACTATTTTATACCTTTTTTCAGAACATTCGTCAAATAATCTTCCTCCCACGAATAATAACACAGTTATTGATTTGACCCAAGATGATTTGGAATTTTCCTTACACAATCAATCAAAAGCACATTTAAATCATAGTAAAACTATAGAAGAAATCGACATTTTTGCGGAATCTCCTACTACTACTCAAGATGAAGCCCCAGATACGTCCGATGTTAACAGTAACTCTCAACTCCCAAACTATATAAAAGAAAGCAAAGAAGATACCTTTAAATTTACCTTGAGTTTGGAAACAAGTGATAACGAAAAAGAAATAATAGGAAAGCAAACAGAAAAATCTTTTAAATTGGAAACAAGTTTACAAACCCAAGAACAATTAAAGAATATTTTATATTCTAAAGAGAATAGTAATGATGACGTAGTTTCACAAGATATAGCAATGGATGATACAAATGCCACATTTATAAATTTTCATAATTCCAAGCCATTGGAAAAAAGTTTTCACAAGAAAACTACAACTGAAAATTTCTTAAGTGCGAAAAACAACGAAAGTAAGGAAGAATCCCTTAAACTTACCTTGAGTATGGGAACAGATGATAATGATATAGTAACTGTGGAAAAAAAACATGATGAATCTTTGAAGTTGTTGCAAAAACAGTATAAACAATTTTCATCTACTCAGGATATTGATGATGGTGATATTATTTTACAAGAAATAGCTTTGGATCAAACAAATTCCTCATTTTTAAATTTCCGCGGTTCCAATCAATTCGAAACAAGTTTTCACAAAAAAACTCGTACTGAAACGTCTTTGAATTTAAATATCCAAGAACAGTTTCAAAAGTTTAATGCAACAAAGGAAGAGGATAAGGATATAGTTTTACGCAAAATATCTATGGATCAAACAAACAGCACATTTTTAAATTGTTGTGGTATCAACAAATTAGCAAAATGTAATCTCAAAGAAACTGCCTCAAATGAAGAAATTCTTAAAGAATGTTTATCAGGCAACGACACTATATTCCGAGATTTGTGTAATACATTTTTAAGAATTGAACCAACCAACAACAACTCCCCTTCAAATGAACAAAAAAATAATGATTTTACCAAAAGTTTTTCACGAATTTTACCCAGCATACAAATACCACAACAATGTGATGATTTTACCATGGATTCTGATTTGACTGGTGATAGCAATATACATTTAAAAAGAAAATCTATGTCATTTGCCGCCAAAACGCCGTTAAAAGAAAAAAGAAAGAATATCCAAACAATTTTATCAAAATCTCAATCGTTTAATAACAACCAATCAGAGGACAGCATAGATTTGACACAAAATGATGATTACGATGATAATTTAGAACCGGCAGATGAGGATGAAGATGATTGTTTAATATTATCAGATGACGAAATTAACTATTCCATTTGGCAAGCTAACAAAACTGAAAATTATCAAACTTCCAAACAATCAGATGATGAGAAAGATGAAATTATAATTAACGATAATGAGGCTGTAAGTGAGAAAGGAAATTTAGGTTTCAGTAAAGAGGATATTATAGATTTCACTATACAGAAAGATGCTAATAAAGAATACTCGTTTTTGAATTTAAAAGACAAAGAAAAATCGTTTGTTAAATGTACTTCAAATGATTCTTTTTTTGAACAACATTATAATAAAGAATATTCTTTTGAACACGCAAAAGATAAGAAGAAATCTTTAATTAAAATTGCTATGGAAGCAGAAACATCCTACAGTAACTTTGAAGTACTTACCTCGAAATACACTACCACAAATTCACCATCATCTACACAAGAATTAAATTTTGATCGTAGTGAATTTGGCATACTCGAAGAATATTCGGAACCCATCGATTTCACACCAAATCTTTGCACACCCACAAAAGTATTAGCTGAAGCTTCTTTCTTAAGTTCACCTACAGAAACCACAGCACCTATGAAACGTTATAGTAACTTTCAAAGATCTTCACAGAAATTTGCGAATTTATTAAATAACGTTCATGAGAAGTCACCCACATACGTAATAGAGGATTCAAATGATTATGAAGAGTTTGATCGTTTAGCTTATACAAGTCCGCTCAAAAGTACCAACACAAACAAAAAACCTAAGGGTTTTGACCAACTACTAACAGCAGAAATAAGTTTTAAAGAAAGTTCCAAATCTCCTGATAAAACAAAAACAACCACATTAAAAACTACAGCAACAAAAACTCCCACTAAGCTGTTAAACACAACTATACAAGAAATTAAATGTAACAATAAAACCTACACTTTGCGATATACCTCATCTCCTAAACCAGACTATACAAAATACACAGAACCCGAATTACTCAAGTCATTGTATAATTTTGGTATTAAACCGCTAACACGTAAACAGGCAGTTAAAATGTTAGAGTATATTTACAATCAAACTCATCCTGTTTTAATGGAGGAGGAAGAAATAATAAATGAGAAACAACAGAAAGATTTTATTACCCTGGAAGATTATGAACGTCCCTGTACTTCAAAAGAAGCTTTGAAATCCCAATCATCGAAGAAAAAACCTCGTGAAAGTTTTGTAAATATTTCACAAGAAAGTAACAAGAAAGTAGTCGTTAATTTACTGGACGATGGAAATAAAAAATTGAATTTGCAAGATTCTTGTGGTATGGAAATGTTACGTTATTCCATTGATCTCAAAGCTGAGCTAAATGATGAAAATTATATTTTGCAAACTAATGTTACAAAAAAGGTAAGTCGAAATTTTGTTTTAATCATTCCAATCCAAGGGTATAATAACTAGAAGAAGAAAATTAAAATTGTTTCAATTTAAAACCCCATATAATGCCAATATTACTTATACGTACCTCCTAGTCACAAAGTATCAAAAGTGCCTAAACGAAAAGAAATACAACAACAACTTCGCTTTATCGCCCCAAACTTGGTATGCAGACTAAAATATTGAACAGTTTTTTCATAATCCATAATCCAGCGGCTATTGTCTAGGTTGCTAGCTAAAGTTATGGATAGATTAAGCCCACATTTAGTACTGAACTTACTTCATATACGAAAAGGTATTAGCATTAGAATTTTCATTAAAAAAAAACGCTTGACGCTTAGTTAATGTTTCAGAGATATACTCGCATAGTTTTTTCCCTCAAAATTTTGCTTTTCCCCATACATTTTTTGTGTGCACCCCGGGGGCTTTCTCCGGCGTGGGGTTCGTGATACAGATGGCGCAAGGCAATGTGCTGACGGATACTTTCCATGAACCGACCCTGGGGGTCTATACTGATGGTTCGTGGAGAGGTGAAAGGGTTGGCGGTGGTTTCTTCATAGGGGAACTGGATGTTTGAGTTTCCTTTCGAATGCCGGATGGATGTAGTGTCCTGCAGGCGGAGATCTCGGCTATAATGCGGCGGCAAACTGGCTGAGGTATCATCGCATATCGGGAGATATACGTATATTTACTTAACAGCAAGGCTGCCCTTGCTTCCCTAGCGGGTGTCTACACGACTTCTAACGCTAATATGGATACCGGGGCACTCAGAGTGCCCGGGCAATCAGGTGGCAGATGGGCTGGCCAAACAAGGTGGTCGTATGGATGACGTATTTATTGATCAATTCGTTGGCCTTCCAATGGCTCACTGTAAGTTACTTATAAAGCGCGAGTCTTATAGAGTTGCGCAGACGAGGTGGACCTGTGAGTCCACCTGCTCGATGTCCAGGATACTATGGCCTGAATATGACAAACGGAGCACAAGGTCTCTACTTAGGTTCAACAGGGACCATCAATCACAGAAAACTTTTAAGAAGAAATACAATAAATTCTAAATTATATATCTGTGGTTTTCATGAATGTATGTTAATTTATTTTTCGATTTTGAGATGTTTGTGCCATATTTCTTAATTTTAAACACTCTTTACATGGCTCTAAAAATTTCTGAAAAAATTGGCCTTTTCTGATTTTTATAGAATGGTTTGTCTTCTCCCCTGAACAATATGATTTTAAGACATACGCTGTTGCCCATGAAAACCACAGAATAAACTACGTACAGCAAGTGATTTTTATAAATTTTTTTTTAACTTTTTTCTTGTTACAAAAATTCATGGTAAAATCATTTCATAATTATAACATTTAATTATTTTTTAACTTAATTAAAACAAAATTTATTTCAATTAAGACCCCTCAACCACTGTTGCCGTTTCATATCGCATGGTATAACTTGGTGTGTTCCAATCGTAAATTGCATGAAACTATATTGATGTATGAACCCATAGATCTGCAAGAAATTTATTTATTTTTAAAATCAATAGGATATCGTTATGATCCCAAGGTAAACATTTATACTTCCTGAAAATTAACAAAAAAATTTTTTAACAATTAACTTCATTTTTAGGACCTTAAAGTATTTTTCGATCGCCGCTGTATAATATTTCGTTATGATCTTACAAGTGCAGCAGGAAGCAATGGCAAAACGAAGGATACAAACCGTCATGTGCGTAAAACTAAAAAAACTAAAATTGCGAAAAAATAATTATGTATTATAAAAAATAAGTAATTTTTATGTGTTGTTTTAAGTGTAAATACAACTGAATTATTGTTTAAAAAAATTTAAGCAAAATCGGGAATAACCTTGTTAAAGACAAATTTTGCAAAACCTGTTATTTGCAAATTACCGTTAACATAACTCTCTTACATTGCTAAAACACCAAATCACCCAAAATTATGCACCTAATAGCCGTCAAAAGGCAACTACGTCCATATAAAGAGTCAGTCAGGAGAAGTTACTTCCAAAATTATACAAACGAAATTGTCGAAAGTAACTGATATGTGTAACAGAAGTACCAAATTAAAAGTTTATGTGGAAAATGAAAATAAAAGCTTGAGAAATGGTAAAAATGCACATCAAACAAGAAAAAAACTCCGGATTAGGTAATGTGGAAAAACGTTGTAACTACACAGGGCATGTTCGTAAATGCATCACTGCTCTGCATTAGAAAAGGAAACTTTTTTATTGCCAATAAAAAAATTATTATAATTTGACTAATATTTTTGTGTAGTATTTGACAATTTGTTGGTCTACATCTACTTCACTAATTTTTATATAAACATTTGAAATCATTGATGCAGCGCAGTGATGCATTTACGAACATGCCCACACCTTTTGTTGTAAAACGTGGAATAAAGTTTTAAAAGCCACTAGTCATGATGTTTTTCGTAGTTGAATAACGTTTTAACTGTTATCGCGTTTTATGATATTTTTGGTCTCCTGAAATATTATTTTGTCACAATGTTATTCGCGAATTTGCTTTAATTGATTATTTGCTAAAAAAAAATTTATACAAAACTCTTAAATATTTTTTTTTATTTTGTTGGATTAAGTTTTTGTTTATAGCCCGTTAAATAAATAATTTTTGTATATAAAAAAATTAACCGAACAGCTGTTTAGTTTTTCCTGAATTAAGTATTTCGAAAAAAGCCAAACATTTCAAAAACATTCATAAAATTAAAAACTTCACATAATTTATTTGTTTTTGCGAATTTATTAAAATTTAAAAGGTTTAAAATTCTATTAAAAGGACGTTTGTTAGTAGAGACTAATGATAGATTAATCAGCCTTATCGTGATTGTCGTTGTCCTAAACGACCGGGTCGTTTTTTGTAGTAGCTTTAAGAACACAGGTTGTGTGTTATCTTAATTTATTACAAAAAACTACACAGTCGAATAAGACAACGACAACTAGACAACTACAATAAGGCTGAATATTAAATAATATATAGTAAATTGGTAGAAAAAATAAAAAACAAAAAAAAAAAACATAAAATTTCATTACACTCATTGACTCTATTTGCTTGTTATTACAGCTTTAAAACTTTAAATACAAATTGGTTAACATTTGTACGATTAGTTATTTAAAATTATGATAAAAATAAAAATTAAATATTTTAAATTAAAAAATTAATACATCACACATTTTTAACGACTATGAAATTTAAAAATAGCCTATTGAATTCTACGTTAAATTACACGAACTACTGCATTGCTTTAAAGGTTTACTCTGTCCCAATTTAATGGCTTCGTTATCTTCAGTGTCTTGTCTTATACTAGTATCAATACGTCGTTTCAATTCACTGGCTAATGTTAGAAAAGCATCATCTACATTACGATTTTCCTTGGCTGAGGTTTCCATAACCAACAAAACTTCCGGTATATACTGGCACATTTGTTGAGCTTCATCAAACTCTACTTCACGTTGTTCTTCTAAATCACTTTTATTGCCAACAACTATTAACATGACATTCGAGGCAGTATAACGTCGCACCTCTTCAATCCATTTTTGAAGATTGCAGAAGGAATTGCGACTGGTTATGTCATAAACTGGAAGGAAATGTAAAAGTATGTTTGTAATAAAATATAAATATTTAAAACAATTTTTAAGTTTTAATTTTCAAAACATTTTAAAGTTCAACTCTACCATAGTATAATAAGTACTAGGTATGTTCATTTGCAAGGCGGATTTATTACAGGTGGTCTTAAAAGCCCTGCTGATATTAGCTAAAATCACTGCTGGATGTCAAAATTTGGTTTATTCTCTTTTATTATCCTTGTTTCTGTTTTGTTTTATTTCTGTTTTGACATTGTACAATGATTTTACAAAAACAAATTGCTTGTGGTTTTTGTACGTGTTGTACTTGTTGTAGTACCGAGATTACCTGGGATGAATTCGCCTTGGTTCATTAGGGAGAGTTTTCATTATTTACCCATGTAATGTCAAATTAATTTATTTGATTTTTGACGCTTGTTTTAATTTTTTCCATATTTTCTTTTGTTTAACGCTATATGGGTTTTGGAATTGAGAACAAAATTTCTAATGACCCGGTCTGGGGAGCATTGGGCTTAGGCATTTTGGGAGACCAGAATTGCCATGTCTGGTCGATATGTCCAATGTGGGACCGAAATCCCCTTTGGGGAATAGTCTGGTGGATACTGGCTGACTCCTGTCACTGGTTAGGGGTATCACAAAGGGACCGCTAAAAGGACCCAAGTGAGTCGTCGTCGTGACAGCTGCCCGTTTAACCTAACCTTACCTAATGACTATACCTTGTATTTATTCTACCATTACTGTTGCCCGTAATTTCTACAAAAAGAAATCTAGCAGTGCATAGAAATCAATAGTGAAAAAGCTTTCATATTTTAAATGAAAACTGAAGGATAAAACATCTACGCTAAATAAATGTTGAAATAGGTAAAGATAACTGTTAGGTACGAACACGTTCAGCTTTCTTTTTGTAGAAATTACGGGCATATATCTTTGAAGTTAGGAAAAAAGGTCTTAAGTTAGAAACTGTAGTTTCTCGTAATTTTAAATTTAAAATTGTTTAAATGCTTTATTTAATTAACTTATTTCCTAAAAGAAAATGATTACGATTATATGTATTTGTGCTGGGCTGAAGTTATTAATACCTAACGAAAAAAGTCGAAATGCAATTTTTTGTCTAACGTCAAAGATATAATTAATCAGAGTTAAAAAATGGTTAAATTCAGATTAGTAGGTTTTTCTCCTGCTTCTATAATTTATACCTGATTTATGAAAGTAAGAACAATTTTCAAAAAAAGTTAAACACAATTTTGTCTCGAAAATTATATTTTTAAAAGATTGACGTGGGTTTAGATGATTTAAACAAACATTTTAAAATACATTTTTATGCGAATTAAAACAATTTTCAAAAAGAGGTCTTATTGGGGATTTCTATAGCTTACGGATCAGGACGAATTCATGTAAACGGTTGTCGCAATGTAGCATTGCCAATACGAAATATACGTGTTCATGATTGAAAGTGTATGCTTGTAAAAAAAATGTTGCTTAACTGCGAACACCAAGTGAAACTATTGCTGTCATTGTGAATCTGGTGTTAACGTTGACAATTTTTTGAGAAATTTATACTTTTTTAAATAAGTTTATTTTTACAGTAATACATACATTTTTTTGTTAATTTTAAAAAAAGTAAACTTTAATAAAAACATAGGTTTTCAAATGTAACATTCTAAGAATGTATCCTCTGAATTAGTTAATAGCAATAATCACACATGGTTTGTAAAATATAAATATGAATAAAAGTGTAAATACTTATTAAATTACTACGCAAATATTTGAATTATGTATTCTCCTAAGACTAATAAAAATTTAGTAAAACAGTCTATAAAAAATTAAATATGTAGCACATACATACATACATATTATGGGGCGTTTTAAAAAATATTAAAAAAATTACATGACTTACCAAGAATTACACCATTTGCCGAACGATAATAACTTTGGGTTATAGTACGAAAACGTTCCTGGCCTGCAGTATCCCAAATTTGTAACTGGGTACATAAACAAAATCTTTATAAGATGACATTTATCATTAAAAACTTTTATTTACCAACCTTAACTAATTTCCCCTCAATGTTTAATGTTTTCATGGAAAAGTCCACACCAATTGTACTGCCAAAACGTTCTACGAAATTGCCCGTTTTGAAACGTTCTACAATGCAAGTCTTGCCAGTGCAAGCGTCTCCAATTAAAACGACTTTAAAAAGAAAATCAAAACTTTCATCGCTTGGTAAGGCCATTAAAGTTTGGGGGTTACGTGCAGTCATAATTTATTGTAGTGGGTCCTTAAGGAAGTGAGATCACTCTAGAATGTGTTAACTCGACGACGCTTTAATACTTGCGTAAATTTTTTTTTATCAGTCAGGTATTAAAATTAAGGGTAAAAAATTAGCTATAGCAATTATAATGGCACTGTGTAATAAGCGTTTAGACAGGTGGCTGATTGTTGTTTTAGATTAGTCCGTTTTTCTTTGATATTAAACTGGTTCAGACCTTTTTGGAGAATGTATTGTTTGTTTCTTTTAAAATGGTACGTAATTAAGTTAATTAAATTAATTAGTCGTTAGTCATGAGTTCATTTATTTATTTTTTTACAAAAACTTTAGTTCATTTGAACAATTTGTTGGTTTTTACACTATTTCTAAAAGTTTAAACTATTATGTTCTTTATTTAATAAAGTATTTTTTATTTAGTTTTTTGGTTTATTTTTGTCTTTTTATGCAATAAATAAAGTCAAATAAACCTTGCTCTTGTTTATACAGTCTTTGTTTTTGTTATAAAAGAGGAAATAAATAATGCGTAAAACGGGGATGATAAATGACATTTTCAAAAGTGTACTTAATTCAGTAAAAAAATTTAAGTTTCTTGGCCCTGATGGTACTAAACCACAAAAAATATTTTTTACAAGTTTTATTATTAGAATAAACAAACAATTTACATTAAAATTCATTCTGCTAGAAATTTATTTTTCGTAATTAACAAAAAAAAAAAAAAAAAAAAAAATTATGTAAGCAATAAGGAATTTAGACGAATACTTTATCTTGTTTTTTTAGAGTTGACAGTGGAACAGGGTAAAAATCAAGCTGAAAAGCCTTTGTCTAAGTTCCGCATAAAAGTATTTACATACATATTTAGTACAAGATAGGGGTGCGACGAATGTTTTAATTCGCATTTCGCATTTGCGACCTATTGGCTTCCTCTTGCTATTTATATTCGCATTCGCTAAAATGTATGCTAACTAAAAGCGAATATCTTATATGGCAATATAAATAACATCTGAAAACTTAAAAAAAAATAAAATTTAAAAAACTTCAAAAATACATAAAGCAAGCATAAAAAGCTAATTTGAGATATTTTAGTTTACTATTGTTAACGCACTACTCTTAACAGTGATAAATCACCAAAACATCTCGACTGCAAAACATGCAACAACAGCCGGGTGGGTATTGGTTAAATATCTACATAAAAATTTTTGGATGTACTTTTTCTCATCCGTAAATACAACGATTTCCAGTCATTTACATCACCTTTTTCTGAAGCCGCTATTCCTTACGAGGAACTTTTTTTGTTGGTAATTTCAGGTACTCTTTACTTACTCGCTTGCACTCTTATTTTTGATAAAGATAATGCAAAATAACATGCAATTCTAATGAATTTTCTTAAATCATACGTAGGTAAGGATAATTAAACATCTCCTTTAAAATTGTTTCCATACATCTTGGTCTTCTTGATGTAATTGTCGAGAACTGTTGGGCTTCGTCGAATTTTTGAGCTATTGCGCTGTTTGAACGCCCTTCAGAACAGCTATAACGATTTTATTTTTTTCGATAGATTTAAATTTTTTGGCTTTTTGACTCGTAAAATCATTAAGATTAAATAAATTGTTATAAAAAGAAGCTTCCTATAAAAAAACAACGCTTGTTAAAAAAAAATATTGTTAATTTCTTTTAAAACGGACAGACGGACAGACAGACGGACATGGCTAAATCGACTTAGAATCAATCAAGGACCCAGAATATATACATATACTTTATGGGGTCTGAGATGAATAGTAAAAAAGTTTCACACGGAATGACAAACTTAATATACCCTCTTCACAACTAATTGTGGTGGAGGGTATAAAAAACGCAAATTTTTGGCCTTTTTTTTATAAATTGCTTATAAAAAGTTGTTTAGGTGAAAAACCGTAGCAAGGGTGTTGTCTAGCCTTTATTTCCATTTTATAATTCAGTAATCGGTAAAGAATTGCAAAAGATTCAGCCTGCTGAGTATGGAATTTTTAGTGCATTTTAATAAGCCATCCCTCATTTACCGACGAATGTGATATAGACAATACATGTAGCTTTCTACTAATACCTGCAAACATTAGTTCATTATCTTTATTTTTTAATTCTCCAACTCTAAACCGAAAAATTTTCAATGTTCAATTGCTTGCAATTTTTCAATTGCCCTTAACATCCCTACAAGAAATGAAAGTGAGAATCATCACATTTTCACGTAAACGTTAAGAAAATGATGGGAGAAATTATAGAAAATCAAGTTTTCTTGCATTTCAAGTTTTCTTGATTTTCTATTATTATTCCCATAATTTTCTTAAGGGAAAAGAGAATGCCATTTCATATCCCCTCTCTCCTTAAAACTCAAGACTTGACGTGCCAAACTTGACGTGTGTGAACCGGCACTAACGCTTTCGTGAAAAATTTGATGATTCGCTCATTCATATCTTGTACGGATTACATTGGAGTACTCTAGTACTTTTGATTTGCTAATAGTACTGAAAATAGTAAAAATGTACTTCTTCATCCCTGGTGTAGGAAAACAATTTTTTGTTATAGCCAGAGTTGTTAAAAAGGTTAGCAGTATTAGAGATGGTAGTGGATAGTAGTATTTAGTACTGTATTTGCAAAAACAATTTGTTTGTTGAGTACAGTAGGCTTTTTGTAATAAATTACAAAGAAATACGGTCTGACTAGGTATCAGAGCTGTAAATGAATCATTAATTTTTGATTTTAATTCCTTACGAATTAACTAAATTTTGAATTAATTAATTTCACAGCAAAAAAATAATTGAATTTAATATGAATCAATTCAAACGAATTAGGCAGAAATGAATTTCAATTCGTTTCCAATTCAAATGAATCTGCAAAACGAATTGCAACTCATTTTGACAAATTCAAATGAATCTATAAAATGAATTGCAATTCGTTTCCAATTCATATGAATTTGTTAAAGTGAATTGCAATTCATTTTACAGATTCATTTGAATCAAATTGATATTGAATTCATTCAAATGAATTAGAAAAAAGAATTAGCAATTCATTTCCAACTCATTTGAATTGAATTGTTTGAAATTTAAATTGAAAATAAAAATAAAATTTAATATGTCAAAATCAGATGATTTGTTTGAACGCTGCTTGTGACGCTTACAAAAGTAGAAAGTACACCTACTTTTTGCCTCAGAGCATCTACGCTTGTGCATGTAACTTACTACGTATAACTACACAGATTCTACTTTTTTGACAGCTGCGTATGCAGCGAAAAAGCGAGTAACGCGTGGTGTGGACCTCCAGCTTAAAGGAAACAGTTTATTTTTGACCAATGACAAATGAAGATGTCGAAGTTACAGCAAATGTTTATGACTTTTACTATCTCAACTGCAGTTTTTTAAACGCTGTTTAGACACAAATTTTTAACAAGATCGATCAAAAAGTTTCTGAGATAGAGGGGGTCAAAGTTTGACAAAATTGGACATAAGTAGCTTAGTAGCTATTTGATCAATCTTTGGAAACTAATTGTTTTTTGTTTTTTTAAAAAATTTTTTAAATCATTTCCTCTTAATGCTAATAATTTTATTTCACTCCACGTTGTATGCGACTTCCTAAGTTCATCTTGAACTTTTCGTCTCCATGTTTGAGTGTGCCTTCCTCTGCGTCGGCTTCCCTGTGGGTTTCACAGGCTTCCTGAATGTAGTACTATTGTTTATACCAAATTTAACAATTCAAATCAATTTTCACAATTTAAATAAAAGCAGGAATGAAAAATTAAAAAAATTTAGTAAAAAAGAAACTGAAAACTGTGCAATTAAATTGCTGAGTGTTAACATAAAATAAAAGCAAATATAAAACTGACTTGCGCAACTAACTTGCCGATTTTGAAAGGGGTTTTACATATGAATTTTACAACTGACAACGACACTACAAAGCACACGTCGTGTTAAAGTACCGTTTATATTAATTTGTTGAAATAATCTCTAGGTCCCAATTTTACACTATGGACATTTCTTGCCTGACAGACGAAGTTTGCCGCGAGGGGTCAAAAAGGACATTTTTGGTTTCTCTTTCTTACTTTTCTTACTTTGCGTAGTTTTCATTTTGCTGCTTTATATCGTTTTTCTCGTCATCATTTTACTTGTAACTTAAAAAAAAGAAACAAGAAAAAAATTTCCGTCTGACTTCTAATTTTTTATATGTAAAAGCTTCAGATTAAAAGATTAAATTATAAACATGTTCCGCAAAAAATGTCCCTAGTGTAAATTGGGACTAGCCAAATAATAAAAGGGATGGTACCGTTACTTTTTTCGTACTTTGTTTTGATATTATACATATGCATGTACATATATTGTTTTATTTTTTTTACTGATGGTTGAAAATCAGTCTATCGGCCATTTGAAAGCTCTTCCATATTCAAAGTTCATAAAAATATTTTCTTACGTTTCCTTTTACCTCATACTTTGAGGACCACTTTCCTCTAACTAAACTACTTTTGAAATCAGGAAAAGCTGTGTTTATTTTTACAAAAATTCAATTGAAAATCTTCGTCGATTTCCATGACATGGCCGTCTGTTTTATTCCGCAAAAGTTGACGTGTTTACTTAATATTTCCAAATAAAAAAATCGGTACGTATTTTACCCCAGTTCTCACAAAAGTTTATTGTCAGTAATAACGTTTGGCAAAAATATTTCTAAAACAGCTTTGACATAACAATGTCTAGACGAATAGGAGATATCTGTATGAAATTTTGGTTACTTTTAGTATGCACTATAATTAATTGTACATACATACATACTTTTAAAATATGAAAATTGAAAACACTTTTACAACATGCAAAATATGTATGTATGAACTTAACACACTATTCTTAGTATGTATTCTTTAATATACATAAGTGCTTTTTACCTTATTTATACATTTCAAGTTAATTAGATTAAAACGTGTCTATTTGGAAGTTGTGGGTAACCACAAAAAATAATTTATTACATTTTAAGCTTTATTACAACTTTATTAAAAAAAACAGAATCTACCAACTTTAAAGAAGGATGTACATATGTATTGCACATAGTGATCTTCACATGTTAAAAACTTTAAAATGTTTTAATTTTGTTTATGAATTTATGCAACAAACTTCAACTACAAAATAAAAATTGTAAAGTACGTGGTGAAAATTTCATATTTTTGCATGTACTTAAGGAATGTAACCAACCAACCTACCGACATTATAAAAAATTAATATATTTTATTTTTTGTACGTGATTTTGAAAACTTTCAATTACAATAACAATATAAGTTATTAGTAATAAAATCGATAAAATGTCAAAAGATTTTGAAAATTGTTGAAATTGAAATTTGTGTTTTAGTACTTGCAACGATTGACACATTTTTCCTTAGCGCCACATTATTAGATTTTTTTGTTTAACTTTCTTTAAAAAGAAAACAATCAAAAATGTAAACGTTTTATTTAGACTTTTACACACCTTCGAACCTCCATTCATCCTCTAAATAAAGTTGGCATCAAATTACAATTTTGCTTGATTTTAATATCTAATAGGTTTTTTCTTTTATTTGTTTTATCTATTTTTTATTTAAATTGCATAAACTGTGCTTAAGTTTCTATTGACATTTATCTGCAATTTAATGCCAAATCGATTTTGTAATAAAGATAAGGAAGAAAAAAAAAAAAATAAAACAAAAAGAAAATCTTTGTTAAGTTTTTTTGTTTGAAGTTTATGTCCTACATGTTGCATAAGTAATTTAAATTAATTTTTAACCTGCTTTTCAGTGTCACTTTTTAATGACTTGTACATTTTATTAATCAATCATCGGTTTGATAGACTAAGCGCCAGTAAAACTTGTAATTTAAATGAAGTATTAGTAATTGTAATAAATATAATTGTATAATTTAAAAAAGGGCTGGCGAAAACCGAATAAAACCTCGTCGTTATTTATTTATTTAAAAGAAATATTTAAGTTTTTTTTTCCAATTTTAAAAATGAATTTAATCACGATACGTTAAGGGATGCGTTTAAAACAGCGAGGGTCATTATAACAACTTGACATTAGTTAAAGGTAGGTATTATTATTTAATTTTAAATTTAACCTACCCGATAGGATCAGCTTGCCTTTAAGTTATCGCTCACTTCAGTTTAAAGCAAAGTTGTGCTAAATTTTAGTTATGTATGTAAGTAGGAAAGCTAAGGTAAAATGTAACAAGAAAATATAATAAAATAGTCTGGTAGTGTATAAAGTCATTTCTGAAAAATTGAAGGAATAGGACTATTACAAAAAAGCTTTATAAAATACATAACTGAAATTTAGCTCATAGAATAAAATCGAAAAATAAAAAATGTTTCAAGGCCCATTGAAAGAGGTCTGCGCAAGAAGCCTGATGATCATTGTTTATTTTCTTTTTAGTTGTCAAAAGTTGTTTACATTTTGCTTACATGTGCATGTATACGTTTATGGTATGCCACACATACACGTTTTTTCCTTTTGCTTTGTATATGTGGTAGTAAATTTTTGACAACTAAAAATAATCTTTTTTTGTTTTTGTACAAGTAAGCAGACCTGATAGATGAGCCTTGAAATGTTAATTATATTATTAAAAATAAAAATACGAATTCATAACAAATTTTTTTTCGTATTGAAGGCAAATAGAAAAGTGTAGACATTTCGTTGACAAAAGTCAAAAAAAAGTCGACAAAACTGGTGACATGGAGACACATTCACCAAGCTTTCTTCAGGGTTAAAACATATCCTTTAAATGTAGTAGTATGCTTTATAAGGGGCTAATGGTAAATTATAGACCGATCGTTGCAAACATTTAAAAGTGTGATTTTAAGTCCGTTAAGACTGTGACGTACCCAATTTTATTACAATAGCATCATTTGTATTAGGCATACTAAACTATTTTACGAGAGTGGGCTCTATATGCTTAATTATTAACCGATCTTTACGAAATTTAGCAGTATGATTTCTAGTCATATAGAACTTATTTGTTCAAAATCTTTTATCAATCCGTGCATTATATCACCAGTTATGTAAGTTAACAAAATTATTAATTTTTAAGGGTGGTTATTCCACATTTTCATTAATAACTTTTATCCGAGATGAATTTATTTTTTTTTGAGTTGTTCGAAAGGGGGGGCGTTTCAACAGAGTTTAAGTGAAACTAAAGGGTCAAAAGTGTGAATTAAAATTTTTTTATATTCTACAAAGGGATTGTTTAACCATTTAAGTGGTACTAACGGCCAGTTCAACGATGTTGAAAGAAATGAAAGATGAATAATTTTCAATCGGGGCAAAGATGACGCATCTTAGCGTAATTTTAGAAGCTAAACTTTGTATTCGTTTGCCAAGAGACAATAAAGTTTAATAAATTATTTGAAAAGTCCTTAAAATTTAATTATTTTCATAACAATCAAAGGGTAAAACCAAAAGGAAATATGTTGGCAAAAATCTTACAACTTTTTCCACGACTTTTGGTTGAAAGCTCGATGTTTGATTAAGTGTCGAATTGTCTTTATAAAATTTTTAACGCAATAAAAGGGTTTGTAATGTGAAATCTTTCGATTTAAGCAAACGGTGAAATAAATTAGTTCAAATGTTTTTTTAAATAAATTTCCCTTTTTTCTATCACGATTTGCTTTCTAAAATCTCTTATGAAGCGATGAGGAGATTTGACAACGATATCAAACGCTATTAAACAAAAGACTGAGTGACTTTTTTTAAAATTAAATGCCTAAAACAAATTGCAAACAAGCAAATAATTCAGTTGATCTGTGATTAAGCACATTTTGTTGCGTAAAGTTACTTTTAATTGTTAGTAATTGATTACATCTCCTATACTTTTTTTCGGCGAATAAATAAAAAGAATTTAATGTACTTCTAGAAATGGAAAAAGTCTACGAAATCCTACTAATATTATAAATGTGAAATTTTGTATGTTTGAATGGGCTTAGATGTTTGTTAGTTTGTGGCTTAATCACGCGAAAATCGCTGAGTGTATATGGATGAAATTTGGTAAACGGATATCATATGACCCAGATTCAAATATACGGTACTTTTTCAGAGGGAACTCGTTGGAAAATAGGTATTTTGGTACTTTTTCTCTTTTAAATAAATTTGATATGCAGATTAAATTAAAATAAAGAGTAATTTTTAAGAGATAAAATTGGTACTTTTTTAGGAATTAAACCAGGATTAAATTGTTACTTTTTATTATTTCGATAAATTTGATTTACATACAGATTATAGCCTACATTAACATACAGTGTACTTTCTGGGGGCCGAAAATGTAGAAAAGCTGGTACTTTTTCTCTTTTCGAAATTTTTTTTAGGGATAGCATATGGTCCATATTAAAATAAATGGTACTTTTAATGATGTAAAAATGGAAAATTTGGTACTTTTTCCCTTTTTTGATAAACTGCATTTCATATGGACAGTTGAATGTCGGTTTCTCATGTATGTATGTGTTGGCGAAAAATAATAATTCCTAAAATCTTGTTTGTAGAAATATGGCCTCGATTAAAATGTAGAAAGTGTACTTTTTAAGAGGTAAAAATGAGGAAAAAGGACTTCTTTGGTACTTTTTCCCATTTAAATAAATTTGGTTCACAGATTGCATATGATCCAGACTTAATCGGTTTGGATGAAATTTTGCAGGCGGATAGCATATGGCCCAAAATCAAATAAAGGGTACTTTTTAAGAGGGAAATCAGGGAAAAATTATTAATTTTTTCTTGTTGATAAATTTGGTATGCAAATTGCTCATGGTCAGGATTAAAATATAGAGTACATACTTTTTAAGTGATAAAATTGGTGCATTTTGATTTTTCGATAAATTTGAAGATGATTCAAATTTGTTATGGTATTACGAAGAGAAAAGTTCGGAATTTATGAATGAAATATTATATCTTGCAAATGTCCGCCGCGAGCACGCTGACAGATGTCGATTCTTTCATCAGAGTTTTTAATCTATTTTTGGCAAAATGGCGGATCTATTTCGTTAATCACATCTCGGATTTAGAGTTTTAAGACTGCAATCGATTCGATTGGCTCGGTATAAACTCTGTCCTAAATATAGCTCCACAAAAAATAACCCAGTGGTGTTAAATCACACGATATTGCTGGCCACTTAACAGCAAATGTTCGCGAAATTATGCGATCGGGAAATTTAGTTTGCAATCAATTGATTGTTTCATTGGCTGTGTGACATGTGCCACTAACCTGTTGGTATTGTCCCATTTTGTATCGAGCCTGTCAACTCAAATTTAACGACCAAATTCTTAATAGTGGTCTCAGAAGGACGATTATGTTGAACAAAAATATCACGAATTTTACGAAATGTAACTTAAGCAGAAAAACCATTTTCATAGTGGATTTTCATAGTACGATTTTCGAGCGAAATTTAATTCATTGTAACAATCAAAAAACTAAATGTCAAACCTATCATGTTATTGGTGTTGTCACAATTAAAGAACAAAGTTCTTGCTAAAATCCCTATTACATACAGATTATAGCCTACAATAACATACAGTGTACTGGGGCCCCAAAAAGAGGAAAAGCTGGAACTCTTGGTACTGATTTACCTTTGGTTCTTTTTTTTTGAAAAATTTGGTATATAGAAAGCCATATTAAAATTAAAGGCAGTTTTAATGATGCAGAACGGAATAAATTATTATTATGTTTTAAATGTTAGTTAAACGAGTCTCTTTTTTTCTCTCGCGTTCTAAAAGCAGGCAGTTAGTTCTCAAGAGTATCGAATGCTGAAAACTTATATGCATCTGTTGACGAAAAATAATAAATGCGAAGTCACGGGTAAAAGTTAGAAATAAAATTTGAAATACAGTCAAATCCCGATAATTCGTAATAAACTGTAGGTCCCTTGAACAAATCTCGTTCATTCGTAAAATTTCCACAAATTTTGGTCCCCTCGCTAATTCGTATTTTTTTTTCAAATAAAATCTTCTTTTTACCTCCAATAAATCGTAATTGTTTGCTAACTACCACTTATAATTCGTAAAAAAACAACAGAAACATGGAAAGAACGATTTTTTGTTTACCGGTATTATTTTTTGCGTGGGTTTTTGCTTGTGTGTGTGTTTATTTTCTTAAGATTTCAAGATATTTTTTTTATCGTTTTAGTAAAGAAATTAAAAGAAATGAATTCGTATTTATTTTATTTTAACCCCGTTAAATCGAAACCTCGCTAAATCGAAAACCCCTTTAATTCGTATGAAATGGCCGGTCGCTTGCGTCAACGAATTATCGGGAGTCCACTGTACTTAAAATAAAACGGTTCAAAGGTTACAAAAATATATTACATATATAAGAAATGTTTCAACTAAAAGGCAAAATACTAATTGATAATTTCTAAGACACATAGATTGAAGTGCATTTTTGGGATTAAAGTAGATTCAAGTACATTTTTAAGGACTTTGTTATAAAATGGTAACGTAGAGTACACAAAATAAGTGAACCACACACAAAAACTATATACATATGTACATATGTATACAAACAAATGTACATACATGATGATAGTTGTCGAATGACCAACAAGGAAATGATATGTTGTAGACAATACTGCAATGTCCAGATAGCCAACAGTTACAACAGCAACACCAGTAACTGACCAAAACCATGTTACAAGTAGTTTTTTCAAAACTTTTTTTTTGAATACAATTCAAATTCAAAACAAAACAAAAACTCACATGACGGAAAAGAAGTAAAGAAGAGAATATTTTGTTAATAGACAAAATTGAAGCTCAGGCAAAACTTACAAAAAAAAAAAAAACTTACCATTCAACTAACTACCCAAATACGAGTAACTAAATAACATTACAAGTTGCACGGCTGCTAAACGTCAGTTGAGTTTAATACGTTCAAATGCGCGGTTGTGTTTATTTTTATGATTGTAACGTGTTTGATATAAAAAGTTTTAAAATAAAAGAATAAAAAGGTAGTTCAAAGCACACAATTAAAAAAAAAAAAGGATAAATTTGTATAAAATCAGAAAATACAAAATATTTTTTAAAACCATTAAAATATAAAAGTCAAATTTAAGTGAATTTATGGCGAATTGAAAATTTTTTAAAAAATATCGTAAGAAAAAAAGTGAAATTTTATTTTTTTTTAAAATCAATTTAATTTTCTTGTAAAAAATTCTAATAGCAATTTTGTTGTTTTTTTTGCAAAATACTTCTTAGAACTTGTTTTTATTGTTGTTGTTGTGGCTTTGGAAAATAAAAAAAATAATCATTCTCCTATTAAATTAGGACGTTTTATGAAGGAATTCTGCCAATGGATGAGTGTGTATGTGTGTGAAAGAGAGAGTGTTTGTAAACAGGCGTGGAGAGGATTTTGTATTTAATAAAGTATATTGTGTTTTAGTGTAAAGTTTTTGACACTAATAAAATCAGAAAAAATACGGTTAAAGTTAAATGTAAGTAAATATTTTCCAAATAAACAAAATAAGATCCTCAAAAATATTAAAAAATTAGTTTTAATTCGCATTACCAAAAATATGGGATGTTAATATTTAGTCATTCCATCTGTAACACAGCGAAACAATTATCAACGTTTCTAGATATACTTCGGATCCTTGTAAAATTTTAAAACGATCTAGCTATGTCCGTCTGTCTTAAGCTTGCCTTAAAAGATGAATTTGTTTAAATTTATTTGGTATTGAAAATGAAACAAATCGGTACATATTATTACCATTCCCTAAAAAAAAAGCATCCCCTGGGCTAAGACTCTAACAAAATTTAGCAAAAATGCTTATTTTATTGAAAAAACGGCGGTAGTAAAAATGGGCCAGTTCGGTCAACTATTTCATCAACTGAAGCACATCAGCGACGAACGTTTTAAGTTACAAAATAATTATTTTTCAGGAGAGCAATAAAACGTTTTTAACACGCAAGATTATTAATTTTTATTTTTTTTTCTTTAGATTATTAAAAATAATGACAATTAAAACTACATATTATGCAAAATATCAAGAAATTTAAATTTAAACTACATGCAATTCACAGTTTATAAGTTTTTTTTAGTGGAAAAACGTTTCATATCCACAATCGCGATGTCATTTAAAACGTTCTTTCACTACGCAAGCGGCTTTAAAAACGATATTCCACGTTTCAAAACCATTTACTTTGTATCATTTGGCAAGAAACTTACAACGTTCTTCCACTAGTTGACTCTTTGTATGTCATTTTGTAGGTGTTAAGGTGCATAATTTTGGGTGATTTGAGGTTTGAACAGTGTAAGAGACCAATGTTAACGGTTATCTGCAAAAAAGACAGTTTTTTCAAAAAATTCAACTATTAAATTTCAATTTTTGTTCATATTAAATTTCTTAAAGTTAAATATTTCCTTTTTTTTTGTTGTTAGTTTTACGACCAATTTCACAAAGTTCAGTTACAATTAACTATCAGTTATAGCTGTCAAAAACATTTTGTTAACTGGAAGTTAAAGTAATAGTTAGTTTTAACTGAACTTGGTGAAATTGGCCGTTAGGCTGTTAAATTTGAACTAATGGTAGTGAAAATCATAGGCTGGGCACTGCACGGCCGAATATAGCCTTCTTTTTTATTTACAACTTTTTAGGAATTTTATATTTTTGTGTATAATTTATTTGCTTATAGCTTTGCTTTGCTTTGTTATTTTAGTATACATTTTTCCTGCAGCTGTAATTTCTTCTTAAGATTTAATTTTGTTTAAACTTTTCCGTTAAAAATCTTGGCAGCACTGTTTAAGTAGTTGTGGTTTGTTGCTTAAGTCTTTTTCTTTTTGTTGTGATTAAATCAAGTTCGTTTCTTAAATTTTATGTTTTTTGTACATATTAAAAAATGCTTCTTAATTTATTTTAAAGTAAATAGTTTAGAATTTAATAATTTTATAAAAATAAAGAAGTTAAATGTAGTAAAAAGTGAAAAAAAATAAATACATATAATTATTTAAATTTTATTTTATTTAACCTTTATTTATTAAATTTCAATATTATTTATTAAGCTTGAGGTTTTTCTTTTTTTATAAAAAATTAGATAACATTTATTTTATAACAATTCCAATATTTCGATACAGCAATGTGTATCATCGTCAGGGAAATAATTAAACAATAAAAATAACAAAATAATGAAAAAATAACAATTGTCACAATAGAAAAAATTATTTACAATTAGAAAAATTTTTATGCAAATAATCTATTATTTTTAATCCCAAAATAAGTAAAACTAAGATTGAATCAATTTCAAAATGCGCTTCATTCAAAAATTGTTTTAATCCGAATTCGAACCTCAAATAATCCGAAAATGAGATTGATTTAAGTAAAACTAAGATTGAATCAATCTCAAAATGAGCTTGATTCAAGTAATATAAAGTTGATTTTATCCCGAATTCATGATTGAAAAAGAACAAAAACAAAGAAATTACATAGAAAAAAATGATTATGATTGATTTACTTACCCGTATTACACATTACAGAATGATAAAACACCAACATCATGCCCGATATGGTTTTTTTTTAGAAATCTTATGTACATATTTAACCAAAAATATAAACTAAATGAGTAGCATGAGTTCAAATTTACTTTTTAACCCTTCGTTGTACACATGAGTCTGGTAAGACTTTTTCCATGTGTAAAGAAAATAATATGTATATGTATGTGTTTTTCGTGTTTTGTTTTTTCTACACACAATAAGCAAACCGGTTTTTCCAAACTTGTGTTTCCGAAAGTAATCCCATTTAGGATTGTTTTGAGTACGTTTAAGTGCTATTCGTACTTGAATTTTTGAGTACGACTTGTACTTAAAGTAATCCCAAAAAACTTGATTTATCCCGAGTGTTTTTCTTCCTGTGTAAGATTTAAAAAACAATGAATAAAATTTAAATTCATGATAAAATTTACAAAAAATTAAATATTTTTTTTTTACAAAAATAACAGTGATAGAATTAAATTATAATTATTAATATTTAAATTGACAGTAGTTAGATTTTTGTTTAAAAAACAACGTATTCTCAACATTTTCGGATATAGAAGATTTCGCAAGTCTATTTAAACCAGTCTCTCAGATGCGACAGAACTAATTTAAAAACTTAAGAATTTCTGCGGTATTTTTTCAAGTTTGGACATACCATGTCATTGCGACCAAAAACAAGTGAATTTATGTCTTTAGAAATATTAGAAGATCTAAGGTATCTTTCGACTTCTTCTTTAGCAGGACCACAGCAAAGGATGTTAAGAGGATTCTCTTTTACATTTTTCAAAAACACTCCACAAGCCAATTCTTTTAGACTTATCAGAACTTGTACCACATGTAGGAGTGACCGAGTTTTTAACACTTTTGGAATGCAGAGTTATGTTAAGTAGCACAATAAGAATTTTTTTCGAGATGGTTAAAGTCGATTGTCCTTGAAATATTTCAATATTTTCTAAAGCATCAAATGTGTTATTTATATCTAATGCTAAGTCAGCTGCTAATTTTTGGGATTATTTTCCGTCTTCGTTGATTCTTAAGATATATGAAACAATTTCCTTTTTTATTTTATGCTCTGATTCTTAATGTGTATAATAAGCATAGAAAATTTAATTGTTTCCTCAAAAATACAAAAAAAAAAAAAAATTTTAACGTATCGTCGTATCGACAGCAAAGTATTGCCGACACCGATATACCGTAAAATCTGAAGTATCACCGATATATCGGTATAGGTATTCGTAACATCTCTAAAGTTGACCTCCAAGAGAAAAAGTCAATAACATCGACCAATAACTAGAATAAAGAAAAAAATTCAAAAAAAAAAGATTAAAAAACCTTTTTCAGTTTCAATTCTTCTAGCACAAAAACTTTGAACTTATATTAACTGGTCTGTAAATGGTCGAGTTATAACCAATTTGACAAAATAGTAAACCTATTTGGCTACCTTTTTATATCAATAAAATCCTACATTTAAGCTAGGGATGTAACGATACGATACCGATACTCAAAAAGAAATATCGACGATACCGATTCTGATACCGATACGCACATTGAATTTCAATTCAAGTTAAAATTAACAAAACTAAAGTAAGTAATTTTTTTTTATGCAAAATAACAGCGTACAATTTTAGTAATATTTTAAAAGGATTTAAAAAACAAAGAATTTATTTTCAATTCATGGTACAGTTAACAAAAAATAACATTTTTTATTAATACAACAAATAATTTAAGAGATTTCACTGTGTCACAACTTTTCAACAAACTCGTGACCAAATGAATCTGACACCTTATCTTTATGTAAAATTGCCCGCTGCATCCGAATGTGAAGTCAGAATGGTCAAAAGTAGATCAGATTTCGAGATATTCCAAAATACCCATTATTGGTGGTTTTTAAAAAGATGATGTCACTTTAATAAAAGAGTATCTTCCAAAATATACGACGGATTTGTTATTCCTTAATTCAAAGATAATGAAATTACTAATACAACCACAGGTCGTTCGTAAAAATTGGTCAAGAAATTACTAAGTTTCATTTTACTAAAGTTCAAATTTCACAAAAAATGTTAATGATTTTTTGCAATTTTGTTATTTTCAACTTACTTTTTAAAACCAAACAATACAATTTTTCAAGTTTTATCAGATAGGACGTTAGCTTATTTTAAAACGCACATTTTGTGCTCAATAGAATCTAAATTGGTAAAGAAATGACTTAGTTACAGAATAGTTTTTTAAATATCCCACTTTTCAATTTTTACCAATTCACAAAAAACACACCAAGTAAATACACATAGCGAAGTGTTTAGTAACAAAAAATATAAAAAAGCCTAAAACTGTTAAATTACTATGTGGGTTAATTCACTAAATCTTTTGAAGCTTCATAATTTTTGCACCAATTTGCAATATCTAGAAAACTGTTCTACTTTTGAGCTTTCTGACTTCATATTCAGATTCAGCGGGCAATTTTACATAAGGATAAGATGTTAAATACATTTGGTTAAAAAACTGTCACATAGTGTTATTAATATTTAAACAAGACTGAAAAATACGGTGGGGTTGGTCATACATTTGACCCATCTAGGGGCATCCTTGGCACTGCAACATCCAAATTTAAAAATTTCAACCATACAAATATGGTGGTTTAATAAAATGCTTAAATTTGGCCCCTGCAATCATTTATTTCTAACATACCTACCCGCTATCTCCATTCCTTAAGAGGGCTTCTATAAAAATCTTCAATACAGATTAAAAAAATATTGAAGAAATAGCCCCATAACTGCCAAGGAATCGCCCCTAGGGGGATAAAATGTATGACCGACCTCCTTTAAATTTTTGTTCTTAACATTTTCTTAAAACATACTTGCCCCTTATCCCCACTTCTTACGGGGGCTTTCATACAAATATTGTGTCTTATAAATTAATTAAATTTTTTCGACTTTTGTGAGTTAAATCAAAAGTTGCTAACAGATTGTAACCATTTATGGCTTGTTTTTTATATGTCTGCTAAAAATTAGAAGCCTAGCTGCATTTTCCAATTTTTTATGAATTTCATGAAAATCAAAAATTTCGAAATTTTGATAAAAAAAAATTTTTTTTTTCGAAAAAAATTATGTTACCAAAACGACTGCGCATGTTAGAATGTTTGGAATTTCGGTTTTTATTTAGTTTTTTTCAATAAGTTAAGCGTTTTTGAGCTACGCGAACATATCGACCCCTTTGCGCGAAATTATCGTATGTTACAAAAACCAAATTTTACAGGACAGCCATTTTTCTACTTTTCTCTGCGTTCGCTTGCATATAAAAATGAAAATATACATTCAATTTTTGGAGCAACGAAGTGGAATTCGCCTACAAAATTTTGTCAGGTGACGTCCTTTGAATGTAGAACAAGATTTAATCAAAAACTCAATTTCAAAAAATTGGCATATACGATAATTTCGCGCAAAGGGGTCGATATGTTGGACAACCTCCTTCATTTTCGAAATAACGATATATCTCGAAAACCAGAGCTAACCTAAAAAAACGGTTGGCACCATTGGATTCAGCGTACCCGAATTAGGTTAAAACGCCATGTTTCTGGCTTGTCTATTTTTTCAACTAGCACAGTGTTATCAGTAAAAAAAATTACAGCTAAGCAATCCATACCACCTGTCATTCTGGTTGCTTGTATACATTACTGTAAATCAGCGCGAATTAAAAGAATGTAAAAACTTGCGGCAAAAAACTGTGTGTGTACTGCTGCTGTTACATGTTTTAATAGCTGTTTTTTTAAATAATAATAATATCGATATCGAAATTTGAGATATTTTAAGACTATCGATAATTTCCCAGCACTAACGCCCATTGAAAAATTTTTTACCCAAAACGGTATAACTTTGTTATCTCTTTTTGTAAAGCAGTAAAACTAAGCACGTGGGTGAAGTATTTGATGGCGGTGTATTAATGTTTGTAAGTTTTTTTTTTTTAAATTTGCTCGATGCTTTCGATAAAACCTGTAACTATACAGTGCCATCGCGCTTAATTTAAAAAAAAAGTTTAATTGATTTCTCAAAAAAAAAAAACAAGGTAAGAAAGCCCAATAACATGAATAATTAAAAATCAATTGAAATTTGGAAAATATTTTTATCAATATAATTCTATGCTTGTTAGTTGCGGGAATCCCCTTTTTCTTTATAGAGAACTGTATGCATATACATTAAGGTGGGTTGATTTAGCAATTTATTTAGATATTATTTTTTTTTTGAATTTTTCGACCAAAACTCGTTTAAAATTATTTTTTTTTTTCGAAAAACTGATATATTTGATGCGGGAGAAAATATATATAAAAATTGGTTTGGAGCCTTAAAAATAACAAAAATTGGTTAAAAAATAATAATAACGTTTGTTCGACAATAACTCGTCTAAAAACAAAAAAAAAACATTATATTTCGAAAAAATTATATCGCCATCGTTTTAAGCGTACAATTTTACCTTGGAAAGGTAATATGTATTTAAAAAGAATTATCTCAGCCGATTTTTTTTTATTACCTACTAAAAACCTTAAAAATAAAAGTTGAGATAAAGTCAAAAAATATTTTTTTTCGATGGCACAATGTGGACAAATTTTTGTCCTTAAAAATCGGCCCACCCTAATATACCTACGTACAATTTGTATATTTTATGTCTATCAACAAAGTATTCTTCTATCAATTTCATTTGTTATTTAAGTCAGGGCTTGGTTTTTATTACACTTTTATTTTTGCCCAAAAAAAAAAAAAAAAGTAACTGTAATTATCAAAAAGTAATTTCAATTTTTGGGAATAACAAAATCTTTTGTAACTGTAATTTTTTGCTCGAAAATTTTAAAATCAAGAAATAACTGTTATTTTTGATGGAAAAATAAAAATTAAAAAAGTAACTTTTATTTTTCTCAAAAAATTTAAAGCAATTTAACTGTTATCATCTGACTTTTATGAAAAAATGACTAATGATTACGGTCCCTGATTTTAATAGGGCGAAGAAAGTATATACTTACATACCTATCAAAATATATAAATAGTAAATAGTCTCAATTTATTCTTAAACTTTTTATAATTTTAATGTCCAAATGAATAATTTAATTAAAAAAAGTCGTCAATATTTTACTCTTAGCTTTGGGCCATTCGAAAAGAAGACCGGTAGTTGTAATTAGTTCACGTTATCGCGACTGCACTGTATGTACCATACATAATTTTTTATGTGCTTTTCACACATTAAAAGTTCTAAATATGTTATGAGATGTATCACTTAAAATAAGACTTCTATGAACTTTATTTTTTTACTTTTATCTTAAACAAACTTAGAATACTTCATGTGCGGTATCTTAAAGGAGTCTATGAGATAAACTTAAATGAAACTCAAAAATAACAAGGAGTTGCAGTTGCGTTTTTAATGTTAGGGCGTAAAAAAGGGTAAAAAAGTGTAAATTCGCTAAACTCATATCTCCTAAACTAAAAGAGGTAAAAAATGCAATACTTATCGTTGCCTGGTCATTTTTTGAAATTTGGCCTTTTTTGGGCGCAAACGGGAAAATCTGTTTTTTTTGGAACTTTTTTGCTCCTAAGACGAGATTTTTGGAAACTTGAACTTTAGGGGGTAAGAAAAGAGTAAAATCGTGTAAATTCGCTAAAACCTGTTTTTTTGGAAGTTTTTTGTCATTCCATCTATATTTTAAACTAAAAAGCCTAGAAAATGCACCCCTTTAAATCATTATTATTTTTGGTACGTAAATATGTTCGTCCTTTTTTGTTAAAACCTAGAAACATTTAGTTTGGCATATAAATATGTTCTCCAAAGAAAGGGAGACGCCAACGAAGTAGCGTCTTAAATGCTTGTATAAGAAACAATTATTGAAGTTTGCATTTTTGTTTATGTTTATTGTAATTCACATTCGTTTTACTTAAAATTTGTTCTAAATAGCCTTAAAGAATTTATCATAAATCTTTAAATAAGTTTTCCTGATGAATTAGCATATGAATGCTGGTTTTTGCTTAAAACTTTCCATCTTTTTTTTTAGCGAAAGTGTTAGTACATAATTGAAAATTCTAAAAGGTGATTTTATGCTGCTTTAGAATTTCTAAAATCCAAAAGAAATAAACAAATTTCACCTATAGCAATTCATTAGTTTTTCTCCTTTCTAGACAAAACTGGTCTATCTATAACTTTTATATTCAATCAGCTTGTACAATAAAAGTAAAATAAACTTATACGCATTTCAGAGAATCACCTGAAACCAGTAAAAAACAACAACCATCCATCCGCTCATGTAAAGTAAAGTTAAGAACTGGCTAATACTTTGATCAAAAATAAATTCTTTGCCAAATCAACATCTTCATTTAAGCGAAATGTGTCGTTTATAGAGCAAAACTTCTTGTATTTATGGCAGGAAAAAAATGAAAATTCATTTTACGCACTTTCATATTCTGTGAAAAAAAAAACAAAACACTTAACACATACATTGATCACTAAGAGACATTGAGCCGATTTAATTAAAAAAAAAAATAAATACGTCTATTTCATTGAAAACTCTGTGTACTCGTACAATAAATACATTGATTATCTTGTGATGCAATACGAATAAAAATGATGTCAAACATGCGGAAAACTGGTCGCAGAAGTAAAAATTCTTCTTCGAATGCTGTCTTTTGTGTTTGTGTGCAGTCGTTATGCATGAATTGGCCGATAGACGAACAGATTTGATCTAAGTGCACAATGATGAGGCGGACAATAGTTGAGCCTGACAAACAGGCTTGAATAAAATACTTAAATGGGTAGTTTGTATGTAGTTGGTAGTTTAGTACTTGTGGAAACCGCTTGCTATTGTGTTGGTGAATTTGTTGTTCATCTTTGCTTCTACTACGAAAAAAAAAATAAGTAGTGTGGCAAAAGCTTCTTGAAGGCGTTTTATTTAAAGGCGTATATATATACATATATTTACAATCATACTCTATTGTTAGTTTGCGATCAATTTAATGTTGTTTTTATGATAAACTTGAGCTACGGCCACACTTGGCAAATATTTTAGGATCAACAGGCTAACTAAAATATATTTTCCTTCAATTCTAATATTAACTTTATGATTATGATACATATTACAAACAAATTATGATAGTTTTTTGCCATGTCTTGCAGTTTGAAAAGTTATTTTTTGTGATATTAAGACCATGTTAAATCTAACTAACTATTTGCAAAAGTGGTGGTTACACTTATCTGGTCAAATGGTTAACTAGTGTGACCGAAGCTTTAGTCATATTTGTAGAATTTTTTTTTTAATATTAAGAATTTAAAAGGCTTGACTTATTAAAATGGTATTGAAAATAAAATACTTAAAATGGGAGTTTGAAATGTTGAAGGCACAAAAAAAAAAAAAATAATTTCTTTATACAGGCCTGGGGTCTAATCACCGCATACGATATCGAGCAAAATGGATCGAAATTATTTATTTTGGTATCACGACTCTCGATATGGAATGAAATTTATTGAATTTGAAATAGTAACATTCGATATAGAGTAACTCGACATTACATTTCTCGAGTTTTCATTCGATACGTCAGTGTCTATCGTATGGAAAAACATTCGATGGCTTATTCGATACGATAGTATCGAATGCGGTGATTAGACCCCTGTTCTGAAAATCGTTTTAACTAAATATCGCATGTGCCTTTTAAAATCACATATGTGATATTTTAGTGTTCCGTTTTTGTATGCTTCGCTGTGATTTTCAACTGCCGAAAGCACACCGAGAAACACAAAAACGGTATGACCTTCAAAACACCACAAAATCACATGTGTTTATTAATAAGCACGTGATTTGAAATCATGTGATTTTCAAAACAGACCCGATAAAATGAATTTTTTTGAAAATATATAATTTAAATAGAACATGACATTTTATCCCAAACCATTTGTTTATGAAAACTATCCGTTTGGCCTGGGATTTTCCAAATAACATTAAAATACTGGTTTTCATTAATTTCTAAAGGGTGCTTAAATTTAAGGTTAAGGGCCGATGTTGAACGTGAACCACGCCTGAACGTCAAGTTTTTTCTGCATTTCATATGACATTTCTCAATTTCACAATCGAGCAACGCGTTAAAGTTATTCAGGTTTATTATGAAAATGGGCGTCAAAATGCCCATTTGATTTTTTTGGTAAATTTAATTGTCCAGATGTGCGTACAATTGGAAAAATCGTGCAAAAATTTGTGCAAACCGGGTCTGTAGGAGATGCAAAAACACCAGTGCATGCTCGTACAGCTCGTACTACAGAAAATATTGCTGCTGTTCGCGTTAGTGTTAGTGCCGTGATAGAGTGAAGAGCCGTCCAATTACACCTCTAACGTTCGTCGTTGATGAACATTATGCATAAAGTCTTGCATATACACGCTTACAAGGTGCAATTGACTCAAGAACTAAAGCCTCTTGACCATTCCAAACGTCGTCAATGGTCAGAATGGTGGCAAGAAATGGCAACAGTGGATGATATATTTTCGAAGAAAATCATCTACAGTGATGAGGCACATTTTCACATCAGTGGATTCGTCAATAAGCAGAATTGCCGCATTTGGGCGAATGATAAACCAAGAGTGATTGTCGAAAAACCAATGCACCCACAAAGAGTAACTGTTTGGTGCGGTTAATGGGCTGGCGGCATCATCGAGCCGTATTTTTTCCAAAATGAGGCCGGTCAGGCAGTTACTGTGCTATGGCCTGATTTGGAAGACATGGATGTCGACGATATTTGGTTTCAACAGGATGGTGCCACTTGCCACACAGCTAACGAAACAATGGCTCTTTTGCGCGACAAAATCAATGGCCGTGTTATCTCACATGGTGGCGATGTCAATTGGCCACCAAGATCATGTGATTTTACACTGTGGGACTTCTGTCTTTGGGGTTTATTTGAAAGAAAAGGTGTACGTTGGTAAGCCAGCAACAATTTAAGAGCTAAAGGATGAACAAATTCGGCACATTGACGGCATAGAACCTCAATTATGCCTCAGCGTCATCGAAAATTTGGACCATCCGATGGAGGTGTGTCGCCGAGGTCGCGGCGGCCATTTGGCCGATATTTTGTTCCATACATAATTGAACCCTACCAATATTATCATAATAAAAAGAATGACAATCATTTCCTAAATAATTTGTGTTTTATTCAAAATCAACATCGGCCACATTAACCAGCCTCTATATACTTGATCCCTTTAACTACTACAATGAGCATAAGGCGTCAAAAAGATTATTCCAATATAATCGGTCGGATGCACAATGTTTTATTTCATTCCAACGCAGTTGAAAATAGGATATTTCGACTTGTAGTTTTCAGCCTTGCGGATTCCAGTCTATTGCATGTTTTGCAATATCTGTCGATGGTTTCCGCAATGTTTGGCCAATCCAACACTATTTACGTTTTAAAATTTCCAGATAGATCAGTTGTTAACTTGTTTCTGACCATAGCTGGTTGTTAGAAATATTTCTGCGCCAATATATATGTAGCATCTTCCTTTAACATTTGTTTTTAAGAAATTGTACGGATTGTTCGTCACGTGACGCTGCATTTAAGTAAGATAAGCTTTGTTCGTCTTGATATGTACGATGAATTCCACACCGGCTTAAGTTGTCTGAATGATTTCCTTGCTTTGTTTATATGGCTGGAGATGTCAGCCTAAGAACCACCACTTTTGTCCAGCATGCTTCCCAGATAACAGTCATCAATCCATTGATTCTGCAAGGACAGTCTGTGCTCATTATTAGAGTTTATTCTAATTGTTTAAGATTTGCTAATGCTAATTTTCTGGCCAGCGTTGATGCAGTTTCTTTGACTACTGACAACTTAGTCAGCATGTCTGAAAATGTGTGAGTAAGTAGGCAGATACTATCGTCGTAGTCGATGTCCTCTAATCCGTCTTGAAGACCCCAAGTGATTCCCCTTCTGTGGCAAGATGCTTTTTTCATCACAACGTCAAGCACGCAATTAAATAGAAGAGGAAATAAGACACAGCCTAGTCGTAGACCAGAGTAAATGCTAATTTTGTTGTTACCAGTTGCCTTTAATGCATAATTCGGCAGGGTGCGTTAACATATCGTCACCTAAAACGCAAAAGGCCCTATCTAAAATTTTGAAATATTACGGCAGAAGCAAAAACTATTTAAAATGATAAATTTATAAATCGTCTAAATTGTTTATAATATATTTTTCTTCTTTTGTTTCTTGTAAAACCTGCCAGTTGTTTTGACAACTAACAATGTTGCATATTATGCAAACTGTTAGTTAGGCCTTTTAACGTTTACCATATACTCTTTTGTAGGTAGAGCCTTTGTTTTTTTGCTAATAAAATCACAAATCTTGGTCGAAAGATTCCAACATTTTTTGTGGAAATTTGTGTTGATGCAATACATAAGAATGTAAGATTTTTTTTAACAGATCCAATGGATTTTAACATTAATCCAATGAAAAATTAAATTAAAAGTCAACCTATTTATCCCTCCATTGGATTAATGAAGAACGTTACATTAGCACCCCGTTAATGAAATGTTTCATAAAATCGATGAAAATTATGCATTATTTTTATGTCATACCAATGATTATGCAATTACAAAAGTAAAAGAAATATTAAATTTATATTCATATGTAACATCAGAAGTCATTTAGCCCAACTACGGATAATTGGTGAAACAATAACTAATCAGGAGGGATTTAGTTACCTTTTTACTCAAATCAAATTAATTGATATTGCTGAATATAAAATTAACAATGTGGAAGGAAGAATAACCCATCAAATTAAAAAAAAAAATTCAAAACGATTTGAAAAGAGAATTAAGGATTTTAAAATACAAAATAAATTTCAAATATTTTTGGGATTGGGACTCAAAGTGGAATCTGAAAATAAATTTTTTTTTAAATGCATTGATATTCTTCAAGTTCACTATTTGTTTAAACAAACAAAGATTAAAATTAGTTATTTAAGTTCTTAAAGATATTTGAATAACAATAGACTGAATTTTACATATTTTTCTTTTTAGTAAAATTAAAAAATGTTTTTTTGTGTAAATTGTTCAGGTTTTATGTTTTAGTGCATATATTTAATTTTTTTAGTGCATGTTTTGGATTTTAAGTGCATATTTCAAGGGCAAATTTCCGATTTTTTAATGCATGAAAATATCATCCCTCATCATCACATTAATGACATCAAACGTTTAATGAACGTTTTTCATTATTTTAATATACATTTTTATATATTTAAATGAAATTTTTAATGCTCAATGTCATAAATTCATAAAATTAATGATTAAATTTGGAATTTTTAATGACAGTCTTCTATTAGGTTAATGACTGTTATGGTTATATGTGTATTTATGTTTATTTATTTCACCCATTTTTTCAATGTGCGTTTTGAGTTCTTGTGAATTTTATTTTTTTTATTCCTGCTTCAAATCATCAAGACATATTAATTTAATTTCGTTTTTATATTTCCGTTACATCATGTTACGTTCTAATTTGATAAGCTAACCTTTAAGTAAATTGTATTTAATTCATTTTCCAGTCCGCGACGACCTTCATTCCATTTTACTGGCTTGTACTACAACTTAAATTTTGTGTTTTTAAAAATTAACAATTAAAGAAAAAAGAATTTGAGAATTTTTTGCTGTTGTTTTTTCTTTCTCGTTGTTTGTTTTTAACCTTTTACTAACATTTAGCTAAAATCAGTATGACATTTTCGTAATGAATTTCTTTCATTGATGTTATGAAAGATTAAAATTTAAATTTTTTTTTATATATTTTCATTTCTGTCGCTAAAAATGGAACTAAGAAAACGTTTTTATAACAAGGATAATCACGATGGATATTTCAATTTGTAAATGTGCAGTGCATAATATGATTGATCGTGAGCATACCACTTTTATTTTTTGTGCAAATGTGTTATTTTTCTAAAAAGTTATTCTGGTAACAAAAAAAAAACTTCTGGCAACACTGCATATGTTTACAATTATACTCAAGCAAATAAGAATACATTTTTCTTTTTAATTAATTTAAATTTAACTCTCTATTTTATATTAAAACCCACGAAAATTTTAAATTTATAAGTTTCCTTAAAACCAATATGGCACTTAATATGTCAAATGTTGTTGTTTACATTTGTTTGCAACTGAGCAAATACATATGCCCTACTTATTTTGCTCATGGTTTTTTTTAGTGCAAACGAAGTAAAATAGAGCAAATTGCATAAATGTACATTTTGTTGTTGTGTTGTGCAAATCTGTGTATTTTTGCACGCATTTGCATCGTTTGCACACTTTGCACTAACCATCGTGAATTTCCTTAACAGTTTATTTATTTCTGTTATAAGTATTTTGAAGTTAGAGAACTTTATTTTGTTTTCATTGATTTAGTGACATTTTTCATGGAAAATATGAAGTTACAAAAGATTCCTATTTTTTCATTAACTGAAAAAGATTTGAATATTTTAATTAATAGTTCATTTTAATCTTAAAAAACCTATTGAAATAATGTATAACAATTAGCTGAATTTTTCTTTTGAAAGAGATATTAAGTTGTCATTAATTTAATGAACATTTTCAACGAAATTACGAAAGTCTATTTCGTAGTGTTATTGAAAATTCCCGTAGTGAAATTTTTCATTGGATTAAAGAAAAAAAATTAATGAAATTGATTCTTTAGATTTATGAAGCATAATTCTTTCAGTGTATAATCAATGAAAAAGTCGATTTTTAATTTTTGGTTAGTTACAGTATTTTGCGTTTCATGTAACGATATAGACCTTTAATGAGTCTTGTTAATTTATTAACTTAACTTGTTGAACAACAAACCTAAGAATATTTATAATTTGGCCTTTAAAAAGGAATGTTAATTGGATTTTTAGAATAAATTAGGTTCATGGTAAAAGTATTTTTGTTTTAAACCTACACAAACAACAAAGGTTTAGTATAATAAGTTTGTGCCTTTAATATTTTATTCTTTCTCCCACTTATTTTTAAGATATTAAGAAAGTTCTTTAGACAAAATTTGAAAAAAAATCTTAATTTTTACACTTAACTAACAAAAACCAGCTCTGAAGGCTTTTTAGCCCACTATAAAAATAAAAAGGAAACTTAAAAAAAACGAAACTATTTTTTCCCCAACAATTTCTCTTTCAATTACATTCATTTCTTAATAACACATGACCCATTTTAGAATAGTCTTTGTTGTTTTGATAAGTAAATTCTATAATTTTCATGGCCATCGTGATGATCATCTTCAAGAGTTTATGTGTCTTCTGTCAACATAAAAAATAACAAGAAATTGTAAACTGATATTTATGTTATAACAAAATTATCAGTTAGTTTTCTTCAAATAGTATTTACAGCCACAAATACTTCCATACATAAAAAGAAATATAACCAAAGACATCTGTATTCATCATGAGTGCGTGTCTAAGTTTAGGTATTAAAATATGTATATACAGTGGGATCTCACATGAGCGGATACCGATTAGACCATCTAAATGTATCCTTTCAAGAGGAATGTCCTTTCAAAGGAAATCAATGCTTTCCTTATGAACGCTAACGGGACCAGCCAACATTGTCCGACGAAAGCGAGTGTCCGCTTAAGAGGGTATCTGTTAAAGAAGAGCACACTGTACCATATTGTACATCTGTAATTATGTGGGGAAAAGAAAAAAACAATAACAAGGCATCTGTGATGGTTTCTATTAAACAAAATCCTTGTCATTCTTAAAAAAGTAAAGTGGAGAAAATTCTGTTTAAATGACACTCAAAACATTTTTCCAATTGCAAAAACGTGTTTGCGTGCAAAAGCATTTAATTTTGTTTTCTTATTTTATTTATTTTTTATTATAAAGATGAAATTGAAAACAAAATTCTTGTGTAGATTGTATGCCGCTGTTAACGCACAGATCCAACAATTTTATTCACACTTTAATAATGAATAGAAATCTTAAAAATTTCTTATAATTTGTCGATGCCTATCAATTATTATTTAGTAATTTGCTATAAATAATTAATAGAAAATGTAAAAAAATTTTTAGTTTAGTTGTAAAGAAGTGTTAACAATTTTAATTACAAACCTAAAACTTATTTTTTATTTTCTATTTGATTCAGGTTTTAAAAGTTCCTCAGATCATCGTTTTGGAAGTTTATTTTTGTAATTGTGTAAAAGTCGTAGAAATTGTTTAAAATTTAATTCTATTTTGGAAGTCACATTAGTTAAAAGTAAATGTTACTGCCTGTTTTTACATGACGAGTGCAAAATTCGTTGGTTTAAAAAAATTTGTTTTCATTTTTAATGTACTTTAAAAACGAACAGGTCTTGTGCTCGTTATCGCAAAATATATCTTTAAATC
This sequence comes from Pollenia labialis, assembly GCA_949318255.1. Lineage (NCBI taxonomy): Eukaryota > Metazoa > Arthropoda > Insecta > Diptera > Polleniidae > Pollenia > Pollenia labialis. The sequence continues at coordinate 133,252,134 of OX439140.1, forward strand.
GGTACATTTTGAAAACTTGTATCGCATTTTTTTTTTGTAGATTTGACTTTGCTGCAATAAAGGAGCGATTTTTTTGGATATCTCCTATTTTTAAGGCTTGTTCATGGACAATTAAAATTAACTGCCTGCATCTTATTTTGAATTTATGTTCTTTATTTACTCTTCACTTCACTAAATTTATTAATTATCAACTGTTGCACGGCACATTCTGCTTTTGGTAGATTTATTGCGTCAGTATACATTGATTTACGAACGTACTCACTTCTTGTTATTGATCTAATCGACAACCAATCAACAGATGCTCATTTTTAGAGAATAGAAAACTAAATTTCAAAGTATAAATAGCTTTTTTGTGAAACTATGAGGAACTTTTATTTCCCGGGACGGGAATCCATTAAAGTTCTTCCCTGCAAATTTATTTAAAAAAATTATATAAAAAATTTAAATTTATACAATAAATTTTTTTAATTTTCTAAATATTTTTGGAAAATTATAAATTGTTTAAATAAAAATAAATATATAAATTAAAATTTTAAGGGCCGATGTTGAATGTGCACGACACCTAAACGTCAAGTTTTTTTGTGCATTTCCTTTGACATTTCTGAATTTCAGACTAACCCAATTTGAACCACAATCGAGCAACTCGTTAAAGTTATTCATGTTTATTATGAAAATGGTCGTTCAAATCAAAATGCATATCGTGATTTTTTTGGTCAATTTAATTGTCCAAATGTACGTACAATCGGAAAAATCGTGTGAAAATTTGAGCAAACCGGGTCTGTAGGAGATGTAAAAACACCAGTGCATGCTCGTACAGCTCGTACTGCAGAAAATATTGCTGCTGTTCGCGAAAGTGTGGGTGCCGTGATAGAGTGAAGAGCCGTCCAATTGCACTTCTCACGTTCATCGTTGATAAACACTATGCATAAAGTCTTGCATTAACACGCTTACAAGATGCAATTGACTCAAGAACTAAAGCCTCTTGACCATTCCAAACGTTGTCAATGGTGGCAAGAAATGCCAAACAGAGGATGATAAATTTTCGAAGAAAATCATCTTCAGTCATGAGGAACATTTTCACCTCAGTGGATTCGTCAATAAGCAGAATTGCCGCATTTGGGCGAATGATAATCCAAGAGTGATTGCCGAAAAACCAATGCACCCACAAAGAGTGACTGTTTGGTGCAGTTTATGGGCTGCGGGCATCATTGGGCCGTATTTTTTCCAAAATGAGGCCGGTCAGACAGTTACTGTGCTATGGGCTGAATTGAAAGATATGGATGTGGACGATATTTGGTTTCAACAGGATGGTGCCACTTGCCACACAGCTAACGAAACAATGGCTCTTTTGCGCGACAAAATCAATGGCCGTGGCGATGTCAATTGCCCGCCAAGATCATGTGATTTTACACCGCGGGACTTCTTTCTATGGGGTTTATTTGAAAGAAAAGGTGTACGTTTGTAAGCCAGCAAGAATTCAAGAGCTAAAGGATGAGCTAATTCGGCACATTAACGGCATATAACCTCAATTATGCCGCAGCGTTATCGGAAATTTGGACCATCGGATGGAGGTGTGCCGGCGAGGTTACGGCGGCCATTTGGCCGATATTTTGTTCCATACATAATTGAACCATACCAGTATTAACATAATAAAAAGAAATGACAAGAATTTCCTAAATAATTTGTGTGTTATTCAAAATCAACGTCGGCCCTTAAAATCTTAACCACCCTTTACTATTAACGTAATAAAAATTCGGGGTGTGCACTAGTGTAGGGCATTTCATAGAGCATAAGGAAATCGCAGGTGAAACCATCTACCTTATGGATGCAACATTTTTCTAGCATAAAATCAAGGCATCCTTAAAGAAACGCAATTAGTAGCAGATAATGTTGAAAATGGGCAGAGGGGACTATGTTTGTCGATGGCCAGGCAAAGTTAAAAGCTCTGAAATGGTATTTTGTAAAGTCAAACTTAGCTGGAGAGAACTCAAATCCCTTATTCGTTGGTTCCTCTTAGAAACCACAGGACATAATATAAATGCTGAGTAGCTGCAGCTTTAAACGAAAACAAGTCCCAAATTAAACGAAGAATTGATGTATGCCCAATAAAAGAAGCCACTGTTTCTACACGCTATGCTGAAACTTTAGCATCAACTTTTAACACTGTTCCTGAACCTCAGCGCGTCCAGTGGAACACAATCAAAAACATTTTAATTGAACCTGCAAATAACGTAATCGGTTATTCTGAGCGTACCCGCAATGAATGGATCACCGATGAACTGAACTAACGCAGTTGCACTGAAGGTGCAAATCGCAGCTGTTAGCCATACTGCCCTCCTAAGGAAGAAAGCCACATCTCCATTTTAGTAGTTTTGAGCAGGGTAGGAAAAAAATTCAATTGCACGTTTTGTTCGTTCGCAGAGGTAATCAGAATGCCATTATTATTGTTTTAATGTGAATTTTTTCTTAATCTGCTCAAAACTACTAAAATTGAGATGTGACATCTTTCATAAGAGGGTAGCATAGGTCTAGTGACTTATAAAGAGCTGTAAAGAAATTGCCTCATAGCTATTCTGCCACGTTAAAACTATAATAATGGCATTCTGATTACCTCTGTGAACGAACAAAACGTGCAATAGTTTATCACACAATGAAATAGTCAACATCGTAACTACTTGCCCTGTTATTTCTGAGGTAGTTAATGCAATAAGTTCACCCAAAAACAACAAGTCTCCAGGCTTAGATTTTATATCGCCTGAGCACCTAAAAGCCAATCCACATATAAGAACAGATCGATCATCTTGCCCCTCATCAAATCCTTCTGGGAAACGAGAACATTACCCAGCAAACTTAAAGAAGGAGTAATTTTCAAAGTCCCCAAAAAGGCGACTTCAAGGACCGAAGTAATTGGCTAGGAAAAACACTTCTAAGCCTGGTTAATAAAATATTAGCCCACATCATAACCAAACAAATTTCTTAGGTAGTAACAACAACACTGAGAAATGAACAGGCAGGCATTAGAACCCATCAATCTTGTATTGATCATGAAAATAGCCTGAGGATCATAATTTAGCAATCTGTCTAATGGCGATCGTCAATATATCTCTGTTTTGTCAATTTTGAAAAAGCATTTTATACACTAGATCACATCGTTATATGTAGTGCTTAACAATGCAAAGGAGTTCCAGCGAAAATTATTTCCCTGATTAAAATCTCGATTTCACGTTTGTGTTAAATATTGACAACGAAGCTGCTACCATGAACAAAAGCTGGGCAGAAATAAAATTTCTTGCGCAGGATTAACCACGTTGGAACGTGTTTGTTGTGTCCCTATGCTCCGGATAATAACAACGTTCCCATCGTTATTATCAGGATGCTGGATGAAAAATCAAACTAATTAAGATGTTACGTCAAGTACACGTTCACTAGCTTGATGTCAAACAAGTTGACAAACAAAAAGCTGGCATTTTAAGGAAAAAGTGCTTAACTGCCTGTTTATCAAAATTTAATAAAATTTTCGATTAGTCTCAATCCATATTATGAAACATTTGAGTTTGTGGATGAAAGGGGGAAGATGAATTGAAAAGTGTAATTTGTTTCATGCTCAAGCAGTTTTTGTAAGATTGTTATTGAAAGAAAGAGAGAAGGCATAGAAAATGACTAAATGCTGTAAAATAAAATGTTAATTTTATGGACACGAATGCAGTTTCAAAAGAGCAGATGCTTCATAACATGGACGAGGACTTAGGAATTTATATTGAAACAACAATAAAAAATGCTCAAATTTGTTTTTGTTTTTAGTATAAATTTTGAAACGAAAACTTTTATTTTAGTTTGAAAAACAGTTAAAGTAAAATTTGTTTACAACCATACAAATTTATTAACAAGGTTTCGTTTAAATGTGCTAAATTCCCATTTATTACTATTGACAAACTGAAATTTATTGTTGATGGGTTAAGCTTTGATAACTATGTAATAGGCATGTGGCAGTGTAAATAAAACTGAACTGGCAAAATAAAATGAAGTAATTTGTTGTTATTATTGTTTTTTTCTTTACCCACTTACAACTACATTTTGAGTTGACAAAAAATCAACCAATTCTAGTCGGGACTGGAAGTAAAGATCAACTCTCACTGTTAATTCTCGTTGTTTTTGTTTATGCTTTTATATTGTTAAAAGTTAAACTGGTGTTTTTAATTCTCATTCGCTTAACAGTTTTATTTGTATAATATCTTTAGCTATTCCAAAAATCTTTGGATGAAGTTTCCTGACGATCTGGCCTAAGCAACCAGTGAATTGAGATCAACAACAAATTTCAGTTTATCAATAGTATTAAATAAGAATTTAGCACATTTAAACGAAACCTTGTTAAAGAATTTTGTTTGCCCAAAATCAGCTGTTTTTCTGTTTGCCCTTCAAAAATATTTAGTGGTCAGATTAGGGCCAACAAATATGTGACATTTTTTTTGACAAATGTTTACCATATGTGACCGTACTTTTATTTCTAAATCATGATTAATATCTTTTTAAGCTTTGATTTACAAATTTTTGTGACCATTTGTTCCTCTTAGGAATCATAGGATATACATTTTTACTGTACATTCTTACGCTTATAATCCGTTACCAGTGGTGTAACCAGTGTTGCCACTTTGTGGGTAATTACCCGAATTTGGTATAGTTTTTACCGTCGTGGGTAGAGCGTGGGTAATTTCTCTTAGGTGTAATTCAGGTGTTATTTGAAATTCTTACTTTAGATACCCAAATAAAATCAAGATTCGATTTCAGTGATGACATTTAATTCTTTTAAATATTGTTACTAAAAAATGCACAGTATTTTGGACCAAAGTTTCGGTTTCTTTTTAAGAAAAGACATCAATCAATAAATATATATATTCAAAAGTTTCGTAATGAATTTCGCAAGATGGTCCCTTAGATTTGAATAAAGCTGCCTCTTATACCCCTGACAGCCATAGCATTCCTATACTATACTGGCATAGTATACCACATGTGCGTCAACCTAAACTACAATTAAACCACGAAAAGAGTGGTACATATGTTTATGAACTATGCTGGTTTATGAACTACCAACATGTCAATAGTATAAATGTGATATTTTATTAAACACAGTTTTCTGGCTGTGCTCAGTAAGAATTGTAGTATGTATGCCATGGTATGTTAACTATATGTCTGTGCACAGAAAAAATTATTTTTCGAATTCAAACAAAAAATTTGTAGTATCAAAACATTTTTTGTCTGAAATCGGTCCTACAAACAAATTCGCATATTCAAACAATTTATTTGCATTTTGTTTACTAAAAAAAAAACACTGATTTTTTCAAACAAATAATTTACAGAATCAAACAAAAAGTTTACTGAAATTCATATAAATTTCAAACAAATAATTTTGCTGAATCAAACAAAAATTTTTTGCACGAGCAATGACGCGCACCCAAGCTATCACTGAAGGAGAAGATGAAGGCAGAAGCAGAGCGGCGGCTGGCTTTAGGACACATGTTTTGTTGGAATAATTTTTGAACGAAGTCTTGTTTATACACACAATGTTTTTCTTCATTACTCACTGTTGCTGTATCCTTTCCTTGGCTAAAGAAGAAGACATGTAACAAACAACGGCAGCAGACCGACTCGATATGTTTTTCGTCATCATTTTATTTTTGTATTTGATGTATTTAAGTAAACAGTTTTCAAAAATTGAATACGGGATTTTGTTTTTCATTCTTTTTTTCCAACTTTGAAACCAACCAAAAATTTATTTTGTTTCTTATAATGTTGTTGTTGTTTAAAAAAGAATGAAACCTTTTTTTACCTGCTATTTTTTTTTTTTGGTTTTTTTACTAATAACCTCGTCGCGCTATTTTATCATCTTTCTTCTTGTTGTACTTTTTTAAAGCGTCCAAAAATAAACTGTATGTGTTTTGTGTTGTTGTTCTTATATTTCACATAAAGAAGTGTTGCTTACGATCAAAAAAAAAAATGCAAAAAACGACAACATTAAAGAGCGTTAAATATTTCATACAAAATTATGAAAAATTGAAACCAATAGCGCGTATATTATATTATTGAAAAGTTGTCAACATTTTTGTTGGTTAAATAAAAATCAAACAAAAATATTAATTGAATCAGTAAAAAAAATTGTAGAAATTAAAAAAAATTTCAAACAATCGTTTGTTTGAAAAAAATTCGGCAATAATTTTTTCTGTGTGAGGGGTATTATAGTGATTTAGAACCTAAAGTTTATTGAAAAAAGTTGTTTAAACTGAAACCAATATTTCAACATGTAATTAAATTTATTTTCATCTGGCAACTATCAAATGCTTTAGTTTGAAGAATATTTAACGCCCTTATCAGTTGTAAAACTGATTTACGAAAGGGACAGTTGTATAAAAACCAGCAGGCATTTTGTTTACTACATAAGGTTTAAAGCGTATTTTTTAAGACCATGAAACTTAAAATTTTAGACAACACAAAAATAAATCAATTTAACCGCAGATTAATACACCACATTACTAATTGAAACTGATTTCAAACAAATAGGCATCGCGCCTGTCCTTGACGAAACGCCTTGCGGACGTCCAATTTTGTTCCTCTTTTTTGAGCATTGCTGGCTGCTTGTTGACCTCCAAGACGTCAATTGCTGCTGTTTTATCAGCATAAACCAGTGACTTAAATCAAGAGATGTCATTTCGCACGGCCATGAAGTCAAATTGACGGTTTATTTTCTCTAAATCAGCACATCGCCTTTATTTGTGAATAACTAAGTTGCGTCAGTTTAATCATGAAGTGGCCTATAAGTTGCGAAAATCGATGGCTGATTTTAAAGTTAATTTGGATAATTTGGTGGCGTTGTTCAAGCATGAATCTATTCATGATGATGGATGTGCCTGAGAAAAAAATTGAAAGCAGTATGACAGTTCGTTTGACAGCTAACCTTTCGTAAGCTCTAGGAATTGCAATGAGCATTTTAGACCTTCCCTAGATATATGCAACCAACTGTGGAAGCTAAACTAATTATATTAGGAGTTTTATTAATTGTTTTTAATTCTTTTTTGTTAATTTATTTAAAGTTACAATATGAATCTTAACAGTTTGTCTAATATTGATCTTCTTTCAATGAGTTTGTTGTGTTTTTGCTTCTTTTTTTTATGCTTTTTATTAAATAAAACTTCAATTTTATATCAGGTGTAATTTCATTTAAATCGGGTAATTTGGCTTCAGCTCAAGTGTAATTTTGAATTTTGCTGGTGGTAACAAATGTTAACACGCACAAATTTCCGTTTCTGTTGATTTTTTTTTTTTTTTTTTTTGTTGTGGAAGAAATATTCTTAGTATATATGTATATGATGATATTTATATCAAAGTATATTTTGCCACAATTAATGGAATGTGGCCAACCATTTCAACTGAGAGTAGACAGACAGATGTAGCGAATTAACAAGGATTTAGGTCAGTTAACGTGTGTAGTGATTTTTAAATGCAAAATTATTTTTAAATTTATTCAAGAGTTAAACACAAAAACAATCAAAACAAAAACAAGTTTTCAACTGAAAACAATTCTTACGGTGACTTTTTGTTGTTGTTATTTTTTGCTTTTGGTTTATCTATTCAGAAGTGTAAGCAACAAAATAAAGTTTGTTGCTTAAGTCTTTTGTTTTTTTAACCAAATTTTTTGTTTTCTTGAACGAAAAAATTTCTTATAATTCACACGCTTCTATTTTTTTTTTCAACTACTTTTGTTGATAATGAAAGTGAATCTACCAAAAATAACTAAATTCATTGATTTATTACACAATACTGATTATAAAGTCAAAAACGTGCTTTGCAAGAATTTCCAAATTGACGAAGAAAAAAAAAAAATGTAACTGACGTCTATCAAAATTATATGGTTGCTAAACGTGAGTGTCTGTGTTTTATTGTTGATTTAGCACACTTCCTTATGATTTTCGATGCGATAACCTAATCAGGTATCTACAGCAATGTTTGTGTGCAATGTGTGATACCTCATACATTTAAATCGAAATGTACTTTTTGTACGTCTGTAAACTTAATGGAATGATACCAATAATCAAAATCCATTGCTTAATTGTTATTCAAATTCAGTAGTTAATGACAAATGCATTACAAAACTTTCTATTGTGACACAGTCACTCACTCACTTAGTTATAGTCTTTGTAGTTTTTGCTCATTGACATTATTACACAAATAAATAGTTATTTTTTGTTTGTTATTAAACAATAAAATAAAATTAATTAAGCAATTAAGAAAATTTTTAATAAAATTTTTTGGCAACTTTAAATCTTGAATAATATGTTGTACATAGTAAACAAATAGATAAGTGTGTTATTTGACCCTTAAGTAACCTTTAATAATAAACTTTTAATTGTTTTAGCATGTTAATAATTTTTAATAAATTTTTGGCATCCGTTTTTAGGAAACTTTAACCAACATATTTATTTATTATTTTATATTCACTTTCATTTGTTTATTTTTTTTTTTTTTTGTATTGCCTTTCGTCATTAATTGCTATTAAAATGCAGTTCAGGTTTTCGATTTAGCTGTTTTTTTTGCTTTAGCAAAAATTTCAAGAAAAGTTGAAAAAAAATAATTACTTTATTTATAAAGTTTTTATACCCTTCAGCACTAGTGGGGAATGGAGTATACTAAGTTTGTCATTCCGTGTGAAACTTTTTTATTATTCATATCAGAACCCATTAATAACATAAATTGGTGGCGAAATGCGCCAATTATCATTAAATTCTGCACAAATTCGTTCCATATAACTAGAAATTTTATAATTAAATTTTGTGAAGACCGCCCCCTCTTGAAAAATACTTTAGTATACTATTCTGGTGAAATTTAGTTTCATTAGGCTTCTCGGAGAAAATGGATCCATAATAGTCCATAGGCAAGATATTCATCAAACTTCTGGAATAGACTTCAAATACTGCTGTTAATTATAATATTGTGAAGTCAGCTTTCATAAAGATTGGCTTAAAACACTTGTTAACAAATTTTGCCATAACCTAAAAATAAGATGATTTCTAAGGTAAATCGAGAATTGTTCATCTGAATTGCACAAAATTTAAACTGTTGAGTAAATATCCTCTTTCCTCTTTTGACTGGTTTTAACCGGTTATTTTTTTTTTGCCTAAGACGAATACTTTAAAATGTCCATTTTTCGAATATCGAATAAATCGGTTATTTTGGTAAAATAAACCGGTTATTTTTGGAATGTGTAGTTTATATACGTTTTCCTTACTTTTGTTATAAATAGGGATGCACTAAAAACTTAAAAAATTTCCATTTATTTAAATTAAGAAAAATATAAAAAATTCAGCCTATTGTTATTCAATTATCTTTAAGGAACTTAAAAAACAAATTTAAGTTATTGTTTGTTTTAATACATGAGTACTGTTTTATCCAGGGCTGTGGAGTCGCAGTTGAAGAGTCAGAGTTGAGGTTTTTGTGCCGGAGTCGGAGTCGTAGTACCCACAAAAACTCGCGACTCCGACTCCAAAGTTTTTCGGCACCAACAATTTTCCCAAATAAAAATTATTCGAAATTAACGATGCAATATTTCAAATATCGATATGAAATTTTTAAGAATACTTTTTATGCTATATTTAGCCATTTAAACGCTAATGCATTAAAAAAGTTAGAGTGCTATATTCGGATGCACCGAATCTTTGACACCCTCCACTGACAGTTAGAATATATGAGAGCTATAAATTATTAAATAATTTTTATAAAACGGACGTCAGTATAAAAATTGGTTCCGGTTAAAACTAATTGTACGACAATCAGAAAGTGTTATGCTTTTATTTCTAGCAATTTGAACTAACTTGAATAATTTATCATGATTCGTAAAAGTTTATGCCGAATTAAAATGATTTTCAGGAGGGACATTTATATTATCCCATGGCTGCCTTGCCATTTATCAAGCTTTCCCTTTCTTTTCTTTAAAAAAAATAAAAGTTAACATCACTGAGTCTCATATACATTTAGCATTAAGATTATAGTAGGAGTCGGAGTCGCACTTAAAAAATTTCAGCGCTTGGAGTCGGAGTTAGTACTTTTTTCGGACGACTCCACAGCCCTGGTTTTATTAAATGTAAACGTTTGTCCAGGACTTAAAGAATGCCACTTTGATTCCAGATCAGATCAAAAATATTTTGCACAATGTTTTGGAATTATTTTTAATTTGTCGGTTATTTAAATGTTATTTAAATTTAATATTTCGTTAACTCTTTGAATTGCATGATTATCGGTATCAAGAAGCTCTTCAAATTCAAATTCATAAATTACACAAAGTTTTTTGAATAGAGTTCTGAAGCGTCTGCGGTGGATATCCGTTTGGCACCCCTTCCTTTCATTAAAAATTGCAATACTATCGAATTGGCTTCCAATTTCATCTGCAAAGCGGTATAACTGTTAAATTCAAATCAAAACTAAAACTTGGCAATACTAAAGCGAAAACTAACTGTAAACATTAAAAATGGCGATTAAAGTTGCATTTTTACTTCGTGGTTAAATGTGTTTAACAAGTGAACTAATTATTTCTTGTGCAAAATAAAAATTATATTTGTGTTAATACAATGATTAAGAATACTAATATAAACAAAAAAAGGCAAAGTGAAGAAATTATAATTTTGTTGTATGATCTTTTAAAAAATAAGAGGACGGAAAGAACATTATTACTTCTTTAAACTGTGTTGCCAAATGTTTACCTCACAGTTTATTTAAATTAATAATGAATTTTAATTAAAAAAATAAAATATTTTATTTGAAAATAACGTTTAAAAGCAAGTTGAAAATAAAGGCATTTTTCAATTTGATAATAATTTCCCCTTTTTGTTGAGAATGCTATGATTTTAAATGATTTTCAAATCATTATCAAACGTTTGACTTTTAAGAAAACGTTTGATTTCAAATAATTTTCAATTTGAAATCAAACCTCCGTATTTGTTGGTATTGCTAAATTTTAAACGCTCTTTGCATAGTTTGATCTAGAATGGGTTTTTGGGCTCTCCTGAAAAATTTCATTTTAAGACATACGCGGTTGCCCATGAAAACCACAGAATTATGATCTTAGGAATAAAGCTTAGTAAATAAATAGAAATTAAAAAAAAACCTTAAGTTCGATCAATTTACTGGTCACGCGTTTTTTGGATTCTATCGTCAAATATTTGTTAGGTCTGAACATAACTTAAGTCATATCGATGTATTTTGTTGCTTCCTTACCATCGTGAATCGTTTTGTTTTTATTCAAATTTACTTTTTGTTTGAAAAACTATTTAATTTTTGTATTTTGATGTATTCGAATTAAAACCTGTTTACCAAAAACCGGTTTTTTTTTTAAAAAGCAGCTATACGGAATATTCGAGATTTTTAAATAAATAAACATTTAAAATTCCAAGCAAATTTATTTTTAACAGATTCTAGCAGTTATTTAAAAAACTAAGTGCATTTAATACGGATTTTCAGATGCAGTTAATATGGTCCGTTGATTAAGTTAAATTCTTCTTTATGTAAAATTAAATGAAAATGTAATTTAAAGTAACGAACAGTTCATTTAATTTTTACTGTCAAAAATTTCAACCGCGAATTCCGTAAAAACAAATAAATTTTTAGTTATTTTATATAAATTTACTATCAAAAAATTAACTGAATAATTCGTAAAAATAAATATTCAGTAATTTTATTTAAATTAACTGTCAAAAATTCAACACCATATTCAGTAAAAACAATTAAATATTCAGTTATTTTATATAATTTTACTACCAAAAAATAAATTTTTACTTTTCTTTAAAAAACGATGTGCTTGTTTTGTGTAACAAATTCCCATTTTCTATTTGTTAAAATGATTTAGTTAAATTCATCAAATTTTTAAAGTAAAATAATTGCGAAACCATATCGGCCATGCTGCTGGTATCTTATGATTGTGAGTTCTTCTGTAAACAAACGAAATCAGTACAACAAAAGTAAAACAAGCCTGGTTAACAGGGTTAGTAAACAAGAATGTTCTCTCTCTCTCTCATTAGAAAAACAAGCGGACAGGTGTCTGTCTGGTGTTTTTTTTTTTAGAAATTCTGCTCTTTTGTGGAGTAAACGAAAATTACTGAATTTAATAAACCAATTGAATATTTCTTTGTTTTTACGGAATATTCAGTTAATTTTTTGATAGTTAATTTATATAAAATAACTGCAAAAATATATTTGTTTTTACGGAACATGGGGTTGAATTTTTGACAATAAAAATTAAAAGAACTTTTCGTTAAAAATAAATGAAAAATAAGTAGACCGGTTTTTAACTGAATTTTCATTTATTTTATTTAACAAATTCAGTTAATTTAACGTACAGAATATTGTGAGTGTGGTTTTTAAAAAAAATCTAATAATCGATCTCCCTAAGCCCATATTTATACTGTGTTTTTTTTCAACATTGAATATTTTCTGCCTCTCCATTAAAACAATTTTTTCAAATCTAAAGGCCTGTAATTCAGTGAATTTTTATCCGATTAACTGAAAGAGGCAATACATATTTTTTGAATAGTTTCAATTTTATACAATTCAGGTGAACAGTTCTCGAGATTTTCGGAAATATCTAATATAACTCCTGGAAAATACGATGTTCGCGAAAATCTCGAAAACGCTTCTTGAGAGAAATAAAAGGGTGCAATATTCATGTTCAGCCGCCGCAATTTAGCTTAACAAATATCTAATTTTGAAGGGTAATTTTTTTTGTGGCGTAGTGTAATTTATAGATCCCATATTAAGCCCAGTTATGAAATATTCGTGCTGTCTATCGGTGTAATATAGCTTATATAATATTTTTTGCCAGCGTTTGCAAAATTGGCTTATGTATATATAAATAATTTTAATTAAAAATTTTGTCTTGTATAGAGTTTTTTCGCGCCCTTCTTCACTATAAGCAACAATAAGGATTTTCATGAATATCGCTTAGAAAACTTGCACTCTGTACAAACTGTGCATATTTAGGCCCTCGCAAATTAACTGCCAAAAATTGTATTAGAATTCATTAACACTAACTTCGTAAACTTGCCCAACAATTTAGAATCGTTAACTTCCGTTGTTCAACTGTGCATTTATACAACTTTTCTTTCACAAATTTCTCAAACGCAAAATTCAAAGTTTTAAAAAATTACAAACAACAAATTCTTGAAATAATCTGAGTCCTTTGACGTTACATATAAACTTTACATTTGGCTATTTCTTTTTTTATTTTTTATTCAAGCGGGCCCATACCAGATTTCCAGTTTTCTTTTTTACCTTATCGCCAATTTCCCCTTGTTGATTAAGTGCGACATGTTTATACTTTGTAATAAACATTTGTTAAAATAAAACTAGTAAAAAATTATTAGTTTGTGTTTTTTCGCGTGCATATTTTTCATTTATTTTTTGGTTTCTTTGCATATATAAAGTTGCCCTAATTGTAATATATATCCCTAAAAATCCCCAGCGAAAAAAGTTTTTTCCCCTAAAAATCCCCTGGGAATTTAAAAGAAATTTGTATATCCTAGGATATACAAATATATATTACAAAAAAACCCTATTTGGTGGCAAATCCCTAAAACTGAGAACAGTTTTACAAATTACAAAAAAACCCTATTTGGTGGCAAATCCCTAAAACTGAGAACGGTGGGGCGAGTTTTGAACTTCCAGGTTTTTTAATTAGTTTTGTAAAATGTGTCCGAGCGTGGTCATTGTGAAATATTTTTTCTTCATATCTGCGCGAATACTTTGGGCACTTTTGGCGAATATTCGCATTAAACGAGTCAATTTGCACCATGTGTATGCGACTGTTCAGTTTGGCTGTTTGGCAAAGCTTACTATGCAATTACCCAACTTTATTGCTTTTAAATAAATGCTACTGCTTGGGTAATTCGGTGCAATGCAATAAAGCCAAAGGTAATAAAGCCATATGGTCTTATTTCTAAATGGAGTGAGAAATAAAACCATATGGCTTTATTAACATCATCCAAGTGCAGTAATGCCATAATTGTTTAGCAACCAAAGTGGAAATAACGCCATAACGTTGAAATTGCTAAATTTACATATATGGCTTCGTAACTAAATTTTCTAAATTCAAGATTTGATAACGGAATTTTTATATTAAGGATTTTAAAATTGGGGGTTATGAAGTTCGGGATCTTGCGATTCAAGACCCAACTATAACATACTTAAGTCGTCTTAAGCAATTGTGCGAATACATGTGATTCATATGTGTCGAACCATTTTGAACTTAAGAAAACTTTTTGTTAAATTTAATGAAACTGTCATTTGCTTAAGCAAAGTGCGAAACAGATCGCACTTTCCGTACGCAATTAAATATTTTTTGACTTTATTTTTGTTTTTTTAATGCATTTAAGAGGCTTTTTGATAATTTTTGAGAGTAGATTAAGCAAGCTTATGCATATTATAGTTAATCCTTCAGAGTTTTAAAGTACGCACGTAGAGAAAAAACATGTTTAAATATGGTCACCTCTGACCAAACTATTTTTAAAGAAAATTTTAATATAACCATAAAATTGTTAGCGACAACCATATTATGGTTAAATTAGTCCTCCATCAAGAACCACAATATTATGGTTGCCTCTAAAAATGATATGGTTGAATATGATATTAATTTGTTTTTAAATTTACAACAGTATTTTCCTCTTTTCCAAGAGCAACATACTATGGTTGAAAACCAACCATGCTGTTGTAAGTGTTTCACAAATGTAAGTTATTATTGATCATAACATGTTTGGAGGCAGCAATAATATGGTTGGTGCTTCTTGATGGAGGCATAATTTAACCATAATATTGTTACTGCTGACAATAATATGAGTATATTAAACATTAAATGGTTAACATTTTCTTTAAAAATAATTTGGCTGGAAATTATAATATTTGAACATGGGTGCGGGATTTTGAAATTTAGAGATTTTGATAATATCCCTTTTTTTAATTTTGGCTTTTTAGGGTAAATATCAAGGCGAATTCATTCAAGGATTTTGCAAAAATTCGTTTTATTTGACTGGAAATCACGCTGTAAAATTTTGCGAAGATGCGTCCATAATTTACCCTAGACGCCATATAAGCCCTATTACCGGAAAACAGTTTAGTTCGCCTAAAACCGTAATAAATAATGTTATCATTACAAAATTTGATGCGTCACAGTTTTATAGGACTAGAAATGGCTCTGTGCAGTTTCGTGAAGAACGGTCCATGATTTACCCTAGGCCCCATATAAACCCTACTACCGGAAAACAATTTAGTACGCCTAAAACCGTAGCAGATATATTTATTGTGGTAACATTTCTTCCAACTTAGTTTCATATGACACCAGAAAAAATGGCATGCAATTTTGTGATGTACGGTCCATAATTTACCTTTTATTCCATATTTATCAGTCTTTTGAAATTCACTGTAAACGCTAAAACTTATTTCTCCGCTGTATTGAAATTTATGTTTTTTAATACCAGTGATATCTGCAGAATTTGGGTTCATAACTAACCATGGCTCCAATATAAATTCCCCTCCTGAAAATCATTTAAGTTCGGCTCAAGCTAGTAAAAATTGCATACAACTTTCTGATGGTCGGTCAATAATTTAATAAAGGTCTAAGCCGCAATCAATTTTAATGCTGACGTCTGTTTGTTTTTAAAGAAAAACTAATACTCAGTAGATATCATATAGAAATATTCGAACTGTCGGTGGAGGGTATCAAAGATTCGGCACAGCCAAATATATGAATCTAACATGTTTTTTTAACAAATATTTTGCTTTTGCTAAACGTTCGGCTAGATCAAACATCATTTAACAGTTTCTAATTGACATTATACATAATTATATTCTTAAAAATAAAGTTAAGTAAATCAATAGAAATCGATAATAATAAAATCGATAATAATCCAAAGATTTTAGAAAAACCAAAGATATTAAACCAAATAAAACTGTTAAGCGTATAAGAATTATAAGACATATTTATACTTGTATCAATATTAAAGTTTAAACAAAAATACCAACAATAAACAGTGAGGTTATCTCTTCCTTCATTCCCCACTACAATTGATTGAAATTTTTCCAACATTAATTGTAGTTGTAAGCAGGGCTGTGGAGTCGTCCGAAAAAAGTACTAACTCCGACTCCAAATGCTGAAATTTTTTAAGTGCGACTCCGACTCCTACTATAATCTTGATGCTAAAGTTATATGAGACTCAGTGATGTTAACTTTTATTTTTTCATTACCGTGCGGCATTCTTTTTGAGAAGCAATTACCGTACGCAAACATTAATGTGCTGTTTCCAAATGACAGGCGATTGATTATGTAGCAAAATTTATCAGGGGTGTGCTGGAAATCGCAAACGCAAAACGCAAGAATTTGGAAGTTGTTTTTAATAAACTTTAAACCTTATTCTTATAATTTTTGGTTTAAAATCCTGTTTAATAGGAAAATATTTGTTAAATATTTGTCATAAAATTATTTTATTACAAAAATCTTATTTAAAAACGACTTTTTAAATTCTTGCGTTTTACGTTTGCGATTTCCAGCACACCCCTGTATATGAAAAGCACTCAGTCCATCGCCTGTCATTTGGAAACAGCACATAAGAGCAGTATTCATAAACAATTTATTTAAATTTTAAATGTGTTTTAAGAAGATAGTTTTTATTTTGGAAATTTTTTATGCCGAAAAACTTTGGAGTCGGAGTCGCGAGTTATTGTGGGTACTACGACTCCGACTCCGACTCCAGCACAAAACCATCAACTCCGACTCTTCAACTCCGACTCCGACTCCACAGCCCTGGTTGTAAGTTGGTTAAGAAAAGATAAAATGAAAACAAAAACAACTTGCATTAATTAAGCACGACTAACAAAATCTTTTAAATTAAATTTTTGTATTCCCAAAAATTACTTTGATAATAAAGCTAATGTTTAATCATTTTACTAGTTACGCTCTTTTCGGATTTTTTTTCGTCAAATATTTGTTAAGTCTGAACATACCTTAAGGAATATTTATTCTAAAAGGTACTTTGAGGACATTTTAGCAATTTTGAGGTCCTAGATGCTGTTATTTCGGGTTAGTTTGTTTAACACTTTTTTCCTTTCAGATTACAGCTAAAATTATGCCGAAGGCAGGAAAACAAAATTAAAATTGGTTTCCGCGATATAGCCGTGAGAAAAATGGCATGTTCTTCGGAAAAATTAACCCTTAGCAAAAATATACATGTGGCAAACAAATCCGTACCGCAGATTAAACTGGGAAAAGACAAATGGGGTTTGGGGTACTTCGAGAAATTTTACACGAACTCGATGACTTAAAAAAAATGTTGCACTGTGATATAAATTTCAATCAATGAAAACAGTTCAACTATTTATGTTAACATTTTTCCTGTGTAGAAAAACTTAAATTCTTAAGTTAACTAAAGATTTGCGGAACCTACTATTATATGAATTGTTAAAAAAAAATTGTTTGTCTAACTTGAAAATAAAAATATTATATCATTCATTTGTTGTTAATGATTGTGATACAGTATTTTCGTTCAGTACTGTATTTTGCGTTTAATAGTGATTTAACAATTTTCTTTTTCTCTAAATTGTGGAATCAAAGCATGATTTCTATAATTTTAACTGCATATTATTGTTGGAAATTGTTTAAATCGTATCAAATACAACTAAATTGCATCAATATATATCGTTTAACCGCATGCCAAAGTACTTTGCTAATAAATATTATTGTTTGTTTACAAGAAATCTCCATTTAACCAATAATTTATTACCGATAGTCCAGAAAATGATTCAGTGCTGCTGCGAACATTGGCCACCAACAACAAAAAAAAAAAAAAAAAAAGCAAACTAGTTTAACAATGGACAAGAATTTTTTTGCTCCTGTGCCCAAAGAACATGAAATTATATGAAATAAAACTCAATAGAATATTTAGAACATCTGAGTTGGATTTTGAAAAAAAAACTTCTAAATAAAAGATTTTAAATATACCAAAACAAGTTTGTTGTTAAACTCTTTTGTTTTTCATCATGTTTTATTTTGCTTAGTTTTCTAATCCAACGAATTCATCTCATTTTCCATTTTTAGAAATAAATAACAAATAAACCATGAGTTTAACGTGGCTGTGCTTAGAAAACACCTCAAAAATAGTTTTATTTTTAATTGCATTTACGGTGTTGATAGCACACGCAACATGTACAAAACACACACCAACAGATCCAGCTACAACTACAAATTCGGAAAGAAAAACACACGTCAATTCACTGGCAGACGAGTTGGAACATGAGGAATTTATTGACACTGATTCCCAACAACCACATTCACGTAGAAAACGTTTGATATGGATAACAGATGATGGACGTTTGGCACTGCCCCCGGGCACTTCTTTAACATTTACCCCCACAATAGCTTTACCATTGGTTCGACATCCTCCGGAGGGTTTCTTCTCAAATATGTCCATTAGCTTCCCGGTAACAAGTAAGTAAAGGAGAGGAAAAAAGCAAATAAAAGAGAAAATTCTTATATTGTTTTTCTTCCATTTCAGTTGATTTTGATAAATTGGGCTTGACAGACAATCAAAATCCTTTGGGTGATTTACCTCCGATATTTTCACGTTCTTTTGGTCATTCAGCTGGCGAAATGTTGGGCAACTACATGACCAAGTATTTGCATTTCAAAAGGAAACGTGATCTAAGCGAACAACAAAAACCGTATACACAAACGAGAAATTCCAATTTCAATATCAAGGAGCATGTAAATGAGAACGAACCAGAATTACCTCAATTGCCAGAACGTTTTAAGCACATTTTTCATGGCGGTGAAAGGTATGGAAAGAAAGTATTGATGCAAATCATGATGTAAAAGTTAAATTGATTTTTCTGTTTGATAAATAATTCTTTTTTTTCTAATCTCAGAGCCATTTAATTAATTTTTGTGTTTGATAATTCGTTTTCTTTTTTTTTTAATCTAAGAGTCATTTTATATGGCGTGGTGGAAGATTTTCTATCTACATTCGGCATGAATGGTAAAGCATGTCTGTTGCGCACCATATGCGAAGTGCATTCAAGGAAAACAGATCATTATGGTGTTTTTGGTGAAATGGCTAAACTGTTTTTAACGTAAGATTGATAAAGTCATCTTTTAAAATGTTTCTAATGTGTACATATGTATGTATGTATAAATTGTCTTTTACAGTGTAACAAGATCTCCATTTTCGGATCTAATACCAGAGTATGTAAAGGCTCAAGAGATAGGAGAAGGTCACGTGGAACCCGGTGAATGTTTCCCATATCACAAAGAATGTCCCAGAAGTTTATTTAAGGTCTTGCAAAATCAAAAATACCGGTAATAAATATTAAAATAAAAGTAAATAAAACAATAGACTAGACCACAGGCTCGCCTATTGGCTCGACTATGGACTTGAATAAACATTCAACTAACACCCGACTACAGATGATACTAACCTAGCGTTTCCACATGCAAGTAAAAGTTCGAAAAACTCAATACACTCACACTTTTTTACTTACACCATCACATTTTTCCTACTTTCAGCCAATCGGCTGCTTCCTCGATTTTTCGTCGATAATACGTATACACTACTTGCAAGTAATTACTTGCATGTGGAAACGCCGGGTAAAGCCTTTAAATAAACATAAAAACTTTAAATAATCTAACCATTTTTTCGAATGTGCTTCTATGAGTCAAATTTCCATTTATTAAGCTTTTTACAATAGTCCTATTCCCTCAATATTTCACATACTTTTTGCTTAAGCAAATCTTTGGTTAAAATTGAACCTATAGACATGTACTTATACTTAGTGCCGGTTCACACACGTCAAATTTGTTTCGTCAAGTCTTGAGTTTTAAGGAGAGAGGGGAAAATAAATGGCCTTCTCTTTTCCCCTATCTCCTAAATGCTCAAGACTTGACGAGTCAAACTTGACGTGTGTGAACCAGCACTTAGGAATGACTCCATACACAACCAGAATATTTTGTATCTTAATTCGAAAAAATGTTTAGTATAATTAAAAAAAGTTTATGAAAAAGAAATAATTCCCACATTATATTTTTTTAAACATAATAATAATAATAATTATTTCACAGAGAACCTCCCAAAGGGGAATATCACGAACAAGAAGTCGAGGAAATAGCTCAAATAATGCTGCCCGAAAATAATTTATCAGCTGCCGAAATTCTGGATCAACAAATTACGAATACCGAATCCGAAAATCCACAAGATAACGAAGTCGAAGTTGAGCTAAAACAAACCAAAAGGAGTAACTTGTACTCCATGTAAAATAGAATTTTTAAGTTTAAAAATTTTAGAAATGTAAAAAGTTTATAGTACTATGGAAAAAATACTCAATCGAAATTTGAAAAAAAACAGGAAGTTATTTTGTTGTCATATTTTTTTATAAAAAAGTTTATATTTAATCAGGTCGAATTTATTACAGGGGGTCTAAAAAGCCTTGCTGATAACTTTTTTTTTTTAGCTTTATCATTGTTCGATGTTAAAATTTTGTTTATTATCTTTATTTCTGTTTTGTTTTATTTCTGTTTTTGACATTGTACAACGATTTTTCAAAAACCAATTGCTTGTGGTTTTTGTTCGAGTTGTACTTGTTTAGTACCGAGATTACCTGTAATGAATTCGCCTTGAATTTTATATTGTAGTTATTTTATTTATTTATTAATATCTTAAAATTATTTATTTTGTTGTAAATTTTTGTAGATTTTATGTAAATGCAATGAGTGTTCTATGAAAGTCATATTTTAGTTAAATAAGACATTAAAAATGTAATTATTGTTTGTTAACTTATTTATTTAAATATTTATTAATAATTATGCTGAATTGTAAATAATGTAATAATATTAGGCGATAAGGAATCTTATTTATTTATTTATTGAATTAATAAAACTAAAAAAAATTTATTTAAGTGACTAAAAAAGATGTTTTGCTTTTGTTAATTTATTTATTTATTTAATTTAAGTCTATGGACAAATTCCTTACAGACCATCTTAGTGTAGTAACATAATAATTTATTTTTTTTTATGCAAAGAAAGAAAGATTAGAATAAACATTATTGATTTAAATATAATATGATATTGTTTTTTATGAAATTAATGTTCAGAGAATAGTCGATAAAGTTATAGGTACCTACATTTGATTGAAACAGCTACATAATTTTCTTTCATATGAAGAGCAAACGCAGTGAACGTTGAGAAATATTAAAAGTTACGTTACTCAATAAAAATTCGGAATGTGTTCTACTATTTAAAAGATTAATAATAAAAGATATATTTAGCATAATTAGCCAGCATTTGAATGTTGGTAAATTTGTTTCAGCTAGTCTTGTTGAGTATGAAGGTAGTACCAGGTAAAGCCCTGCACAAACGCATTTGTATTGTTGTGTCAAACACTGTATTTTTTTTTTAAATCAGTTCAAATGATACATAATGAAGAACCAAATCAATGTTAAAAAACAGTAGTTGGTTTCAAACAAATCCGTGTTAAGCAGTAGTTTGATTAAAAAAAAAAACAAATCAACGCAATGTATAATTTGATGTGACAGAAAACACAACACACAACAATTGTGAGTCTATAAAGCTGGAGGTCCACACCACGGGTTTCTCGCTTTTTCGCTGCTGTCAAAAAAGTAGAATATGTGTAGTTATACGTAGTAAGTTTCATGCACAAAAGCGTAGATGCCTTGAAGCGAAAAGTAGGTTTACTTTGTCTGGGTTCACATTATGAAAGATTTCTTTCAGAAAGTCTGAGCTTATTGGTGAGAGGGGAAGAGAACATGCTTTTTTCGAGTTCAAACAAATTAAATTTTATTTTTACTTGTGCTGCTGCTGCAAAAAAAGCGTTGCATGTTACTTGAAACGTAGAACGCAAGTAAGTGCTGGTTCACACACGTCAAGTTTGACTCGTCAAGTCTTGAGCATTTAGGAGAAAAGTGAAAAGAGAAGGCCATTTCTTTTCCCCTCTCTCCTAAAAACTCAAGACTTGACGAGACAAACTTGACGTGTGTGAACCGGCACTAAGGTTAGAAAAGCATGCACCACTGATGGGATTTGTGGTACAATTTTACCAAATTCCGTACAATCGAAACCTCATTGGTACACTGGTACAATTCATCCGTTTTTGGTACAATTTAAAAAAAATACCGACGCAGTTTTATCATTTCTTTGAGGTGGATTAACTAACTTTTCAATAATAAAATTTTTAATAACATATCGCCAGCCGTGACCAAAAATTTTATAATTGTTTATTAATGTTCGGATACCATACTTACATATGAAGTATATACATACATTAGTATATGTACTCGTATCCCTGCAGAAGCCTAGGATTAAGTGCCTCCAAATCGCCACTTTAGTCGATTGTTTTGATCACACTGTCAACCAAGCGTCTACCAAGGCGAATTCAATTATAGGTGGTGTCGCAGCTACAACAATCCAAAAACAACAGAAACAACAAAGGGGGTTTTGCATTGCATTGTTAGTGTTAACGGTTCGAAATGTCAACCATTCTTAGCAACACACTAACAAATCAAAACAAATAGGCTCGAACTGTCAAAATCAGAAGGCGTTTCGACACCACCTGTAGTTAATTCGCATTGGTTTCTACATTTTTGTCTGCCTTTAAGAAAATAGAAAAATTTTAGCTTTTTTTTACAAGGAATTCCATTTCTTTGCACAATTGTGTATACCACTACTAGGGATGCCAAACGGGATCGATTTTAACAAATCCCGGGATTTTTCGGAATCAATGTGTTTCTTTAATATACAACTTTTTTAAATAAACAACACTTTATTTATTTATGTTTGAATTTTTTAAAAAGAAATTTTAATAAAACAATTCATAATCAACTTTTTTTTAAGTAACTAAATTTTATTAACTTTTGAATTTTTCAAAAAGAAAAATTAACAGAACAAATCATTAACACCTTTTTTTATAAACAAAAGTTAATATATGTGACAGTTTTTGTTAAAAGGTACCTATGGGCAAAAAATGAGTTTTGGAGAAAAACGACTTTTAAGTTAACAAGTTTTCTTTTTTCCTTATGACAGGTGAATTTTAAAGCTTACTTATGACAAAACTATTGAAGTTGGTGAACTGCATTAGAAAGAACGTATTGTCTATTTTAAGAATCACCAAAAAAATAAAAATCGATTTTTTCATCCATAGGTCCCTTTTAACTGAAACTGTCATATACATATATATATATATATATATATATATATATATATATATATATATTTTTTTTTAAAGAAAACTTTACAAAACAATTCATTTTATATAAAAATTTTAAATTATATTATGGTTTTATCTCTTAAATTAATTCTTAATTGTATAAACGCTTGATATGTAGGTTAGGTTAGGTTCCACGGGCAGCCATCAAAGACAGCTCACTTGGGTCCTTTATTGGTCCCTTTGTGATACCCTGCGCCAATGCCCATCCCTTAGAGCAGTCACTCAGATGGCGTCACTGCAAAGTCCAACCACCTCGTCTTCCTAGTGAAGAGAAGGAGCGATTTCAGTTCCATCCCAGATAGATCCCCCAAACAGGCAAACACCGGTTCCCCCAGGCATTCCACCCTAATACCCCGCAGTCCAGGGCAATGACAGAGAAAGTGGAGCACAGTCTCCTCCTCCTCCTCGTTCTGACAACTTCTACAGTAGTCGTAAAATTCCAGACCCATTCTCCTAGCATGAGTCCCCACCGGCCAGTGTCCAGTTACAACCGATATCACAGTCCTAATCTGGTTTCTGCTAAGCCCAAGTAGAGAGCTAGTTCTCCGTCCATCATATCCAGGCCAAAGGATCCTGGATATCGAGCAGGTGGATTCACAGGTCCACCGCGTCTGCGCAACTCTATAGGACTCGCGCCCTATAAGTGATTTACATTGAGCCATTGGAAGGCCAATGAATTGGTCAATGAATGCATCATCCATGCGACCACCCTGTTTGGCCAGCTCGTCTGCTACCTGATTGCCCGGGCACCCAGTGTGCCCCGGTATCCATATTAGCGTTACCCTTGAATGTTTCGCAATCTCATCCAAAGACATCCGACATTCTACAGTTAACCTCGATGTCGTGTAGACACCCGCTAGGGAAGCAAGGGCAGCCTTGCTGTCAGTAAATATACGTATATCTCCCGATATGCGATGATACCTCAGCCAGTTTGCCGCCCGCCTTATAGCCGAGATTTCCGCCTGCAGGACACTACATCCATCCGGCAGGCGAAAGGAAACCTTCACATCCAGTTCCTCTATGAAGAAACCTCCGCCGACCCTCTCACCTTTCCTCGAACCATCAGTGTAGACCCCTAGGGTCGGTTCACGGAAAGTATCCAACAGCACACTGCTGTGCGCCATTTGCACCACGAACCCCGCACCAAAGAATGGCACTGGGGTGCAGTAATCCACTACATCAGGGACAATCGTACGTTTGATTATTCCGGCGTGTCCAAAGTCACGTGTTGACCAGCTATTCACCGCGTGCAGCCGCGTCGCCGAACAAAGAGCCAACTGTCTGGCCATTATATCCACCGGGAGCCAGTTCAGTATCGTGAACAGCGCCCTTGTTGGAGTAGATCGCATTGATCCCGTAATCATCAACGCGACAAGTCTGTATACTTTCTCAAGCATCGCACGGTGTACGCCCTTATCCAATGCAGTCCACCACACAACGACCCCATAGTACAGGGTCGGCTTTACCACAGCATCAAAGATCCAATTGACACACCTCGGGCTCATACCCCAGTTCCTGCCGATTGCACCCCTACACGCATATATGGCAACTATTGCCTTTTCCACTCTCATCCGGACATTTAGTCCCCATGACAGCCTGCTATCCAGAACCACGCCCAGATATTTCGCACTTTGAGATATCCGAAGCTCAATTCCATTCAACCTCGGAAGCCTAAAGTCCTCGGTCTTATACCTCCTCGTGAAGAGTACCAGTTCCGTCTTAGACGGATTTACACCCAGACCGCATGATGCACTCCAGGTACTGAGTATCTTCAAAGCAGCCTCCATACACTGGGACATTACGCCCAAATGCCTCCCTGAGATGGCCACTGCAACATCATCAGCATACGCCACCGTTTTGATCCTCATGTCGTCCATCCTTGTTAACATGGTGTTCATAGTCAGGTTCCACAATAGTGGGGATAGAACTCCCCCTTGGGGAGTACCCCTGTTCACCAGCCTCTGAACACTGGTTTCACCTATCGTAGAACAAATGACCCTATTCCGTAGTAGATTGTCCACAAATCTACATATGCCAGCGTCGATCCCCAGACTCCTCATGGACATCACGATAGAGTCCGGGTTGACATTGTTGAAGGCCCCCTCTTGATATGTAACCCCGTATTCAAAAATCTTTAGAATGTTCACACTTATTTTTTTTATTAAATAGCGCAAAAACAAATGTTAAGGACCTTAAAATCATATCTGACAGTTTATGTTTAACATTATATTCTTCACTCCTGTCTCACTAATCATCTTCGACTTTGTAAAGAAAACTTTCACAGTGTAAACTCAGCCTTAAACCGTAACGCAAAAGGTGTATGTCACAATGAACACTTCGACAACACCCACGAATTGTTTGTTAAAAATTAATAAATAAAAAATTTTTATCAAAGTAATTTTGTAGGAATACAAAAATTTTTAATATAAAAGATTATGTTTATCGTGCTTTTTTTTATTTGTTTAATATCATTAGTTTTTCAAAAATCTTTGGATGAAGTTTCCTGACGATCTGGCCTAAGCAACCAGTGAAATGTACATAGGAATAGCTTATCCCTTCAACAATAAATTTCAGTGTTTTTATCAAAAATATAATATTTAACGCAACGCGAAGCCAAGGTTGTATCTGGCATGACCTAAAGAAATAGATTGGTCTTACTTTTTTACGGTAAGGTTAAGTTGCTGTTACTTCCTCCTAACTGAGCCTTTAGAGGGGTCACACTATAGAAATTCGAACGGGACAGCCTCCACCAGCTACTTAATGTATGTCACATGCAAATGACTATTTAGCCCAACAATCGTAAATTTTAAAAGAAATGTTGTATATTAATCTTTAATTAAGATACTTTTGTTTTATTAAGTTATTTTTAGCATATCTTCAGTAATTTTTTTTACTAGTTTTATTTTTAATTATTTTTTTTTAAATTTAACTGAAATTTCCTTTTTTTGCAAAAACAACTCTGTTTACGACAAATAATCCCTGTAAAACTCACCATCGTGGTACTTTTTTTGTTATTCCCACCACTTTCGTGCAGCTGATTGTGTTTTCTTGTTACAAATATTTTTTTCTCTTGCATTCGATGTCATTTTTCCGAAAAGTGAACAAGAAAAAGATAACAAAAACAAAATAAATAATATTTTACCATAAATGAAATTCATAGATAACATTGTGAGACGAAAGAAATAAAACAATACAAATTAATTATTAATAATTGTTTTAAAATAAAATAAATTTGCATAAACAAACAACAAATAAGTGTTTCTTAAGTGAAGTTGAAAAAAATCAAAAATAAATACAAGGCCGTCCACTAACTTGAAAAAAAGGAAAATTTTTATTTCATTGTCTTTTTCTTTTCCCAAAGTAATTTAATAATAAAATTCAGAATGTGTGGTGTATGATTTATAAAGTGTCGCCCAAGTAAACCACCGGTGGATGTTAAAGCAAAATTCTAAAAACTTAAGATTAGTTTTTGTTTTATCATAAATTATAACCAAAACAATTCCAACAACAAGTTAAGATAACAAATTTGTATTAATTTTTATTGTGTTTGTTGTACAATTAAATGCTTGGAGTATAATCAAGTTAACAGCGAAAAATTTTAAAGGCAAATTGCATGACCGTGAATGTACATATTTGTTCTATACAGTTTTTGTTTTTATTATTGTAAACTTCAGTTTTCTTTGCTCTGCAGCAGAGGAAGCAAAAGCAATAAGTTGTGGGTCAATCGTTCAGCCAGTTGTCCATTTTTGTGTACGATCTACTCTAGAAAGAGTGTACGGTTGTTTTGCTCAAAAGAAAACTCGGTTGTTGATTACTTCATGTTATTCTGTTTGTTAAACTCATAAATAAACAAACATTCAATCAGAACAAGTAATTACAATGGAATACATTAAACAACTAAATGGTGGCGATACTGCCCCACCCCAATTAGTGGCAGCAACAACACCTCAAGTTACTATTGCCGAATCGAATAATACCATTGTGGTCAATGATTCTTCTTCACAAAGTGAAGACTCTGATGTGGAGTTTATAGACAATAGCAGTGTGGAGTTACGCGGTTATCTAAGTAAATGGACAAATTATATTTATGGCTGGCAACCGCGTTATATTGTACTCAAAGATGGTACCTTATCCTATTACAAATCAGAATCTGAATCAGATTTTGGTTGTCGTGGTGCTATAAGCTTAAGCAAAGCCACAATTAAGGTAAGTGTGAAAAGAATTATGTGCCTATCAATAAATATCTAGGCCATATTAGGTATGAACGCACTCTGTATCAAATAACATCAAACGCTGTTCAATCATTCATTCAGTCGGTTAAAATTATAAATATACATACCTATGTACATCATATATGTATGTATAGGCACATGTAGAACATTTAACACGCTTTGTTCTAAATTTAAAATTCAATTAAGACATTCAATCATTTATTGTGACTTTTGACCACAGTTTTCATAGATACAATTAGATATTAATTGTTTTTTTATTTATTTTATTTTAAAAATATACTGGTATACATTTATACATACATGTTTATACACACATATATTTATTTATTAGGGCAGTTATCATTTTTAATGCCACAAAATGCCCATGTCGTAAATATTTATTTATTTAAAAGATGTTGACAAAAGTTAAAAATAACCATTGGAGGAAATTTTAAATGCGGCAATACTAATGGTACTAATTATTAGTAAAAATAAAGCTGATTCGATTCAAAGAAAATCATTTTCTTTACAAAAGAAATTATAAGATTTTGAAGGAAATATTGAAAAATTTAAAGTCTTCAAAGAATAAAATATTCTCTTTTGACTTTAATCCCAAAATTTGTTGAAGTCAATTGTGTTTCGCATTAACAGGACTTTTCTTAAAGAAAATTAGAAAGAAATAGGCTGTTAAACCATTCTGCTTTCTGAATTAAAATCTTAAAAAATGATCAGTAACTTTAATTAATTTCATGTTGTAAAATTGTTTTCTTTTTAAAAATAATTTAATGAAAATTAAATTTAAAGAACTTAAGCCTGATTAATATATGAAAATTTGGACTAAAATCCTAAAAAATAAATTATTTTGTCTATTTTTTTCGACCTTTTAATTTTATTTCTTCCAATTTTTTTAATGTTGTTGAATTTAAATTTAGTTTTTTTTTTAAATTTATAAGCCAAAGTTCCCTGAAGAATCTGTTCATTGAGGTAGCGAAAAATTGGATAAAAAATAAATCAATATATTTTGCACAACCTGACCTTGACCTTGATCTAAGAATTAGAAGAAATCCTAAGAAATATTTTATAAGAGATATTCTGTTTAAATAATTTTACTTGTTTGTTATTTATTAATGCTGTTTGTTGGGTTTGCATTAAATATCTACATATAAAGGTTTAATGC
Organism: Pollenia labialis; assembly: GCA_949318255.1. Taxonomy (NCBI): domain Eukaryota; kingdom Metazoa; phylum Arthropoda; class Insecta; order Diptera; family Polleniidae; genus Pollenia; species Pollenia labialis. The sequence goes on from OX439140.1 coordinate 133,280,810, forward strand.
ATTTACAAACTAATTATATATATCTCATGAATTGATATTGGGTTTTTGTTCAATTAAATAATATTTTGCATCGTTTTGAATTTGGCGAGATTTCCCGGGAAATTGAAAAATCAGTTTGGATTTCCTGGGAATTGAAAAAATCCACAAGAAAACTAATACAAATTACATACACATGTAAAACATTTTTAAAAAGTTTATTAAACAGTTAAAAACTTATTTTTACTAAGGCACAGAAGATCTAACAAATAGGCAAATTTAAAAAAAAAAAAATTAATTACACTACGTGACAGTTTTTTGACCAAATGTATCTGATACCTAATTTTTTTTTATTTAAATTTGTCCGAATATATAGTCAGGGTAGGGAATGGTAAATTGATTCCAAAATCGATTTCCGATTTTTTGATCGACTTTTTTATTTCGGTTTTTAAAATCGATTAATCGAACTTCAAAAACGATTTTAAAATTGATTTCAAAATCGTTAAAAATTAATTTGCAAACTTATTTCATATATCCCAAAGGGGGATACACCAGCATTTTTGGCAATTTACTGGAGAAATTGAACTAAGATTTTTACAGTTCCTGCAAAAAGTAAACATGTGTACATTTTGAGATGGCCTTAATAGGAACAAGTGCGATATGTTTGTACATTTCACATTAAAATTGTGTTTTTTTGTAGTCAATCAGACCTGTCACATAAATCAATTCCGACCGAAAGGGATTTCGTTCACATAAATCGAAACCAATTTTGATCGTAATTGATTTCTGTGAGAAGCCTGAATGTGTGGATAGTATTTCAAAGGATTATGTTAATAGTTCCTGATCGGTGGCGACTATTTCTTTGCTAAATTACTATTTCGATTTAGAAAACAAACGTTTGCATGTCATTGATGTCGGAAAAATGCAGATTTATTTCCTTGTAATTTCGTATTTGTTAGGATAATTTACATACTTTTTGTTTTTCACCCAGATTATAACTAGATTTAAATACCGCTCATACACTGGTCTGTTTGAATATTACCGTATTTTCACAGGAATGCCTTGGTTTAATTCACCTATTGTGTTTCTATAATATGTGACAGCGCATAGAAAAAGGGACCAGTAAGGTAAAGGGAACAGTAAAAACCAACTACACAAAACAAGAGGCAGGGACGACCTACGCGCGTTTTCAAGGTTGAAAAACACGTTCCTGACGTCATGAGATGTGTTGCTTTCAAATGAGACCAAAACCAATACGCTCAGTGATGGTACACCAAAGATACACGTATTTAAATCTTTAAAATGGTTCTCCTGAACAAAACATTTAGATTCCTTTCTATTTTCACATATGTTGATTTTCTCAAAGCTGACTTTCAGTGTTTGGTTCGGTACGATTTGTTTGGACTGCTTTATTTACTGTCAATTGATGGCTTTAATTTCTGAAGAACAAGAAACCCCATATTAAAGTTGAAAATATACCAAGGGTACTAATAGGTAAATACGTAAAACTACAACTTTAAACTTAGAAAACTGTATAAACATACCACCTACATATGGTGCATGCCAAAAATTTATCGATTTTATTAAGATTAAAATTAAAAATTGCCAAAATTTTGATAAAAATAAAAAAAATCGATTTCAGTATATAATTGCATACGTAAATTCGATTGCAACAAATCGATTTTTGTTACCACAAAATCGATTTTCGATTGGAATCGAAATCGAATGACCATTCCCTAGTTAGGGGCCAAATTACGGCATTCGATATCGATCGAAATTCTTATTCAAATTGTATTGTAATTTCGATCGATAGCCGTAATTTGGCCGCAGAATTGTCAAAAGTAGAACGGTTTCGAGATATTTCAAAATAACCGTTATTTCTGTTTTAATGTGATGTGACTTAAATGCAAATCTTCTTCAAAAATATCAAACGAACTATGCATTTCTCTTTTAAGTGAAAGATAATAAAATTACTAAAATAACCATGGGTCGTTTGGACAAAAGTGTAAACTTCATGAAAAATTTGAAGATTTTTTGCAAATTTGCTATTTTGCTATTTTCAAGTTATTTTTTTTTTAACATAACATAGATTAGGTGTAAAATTCATTTGTTGACGACTTTGCTGAAAATTTGTGACACAGTGTTATTTTACAGATTTTGAAATACTGAACACTATGCGACAGTCAAAATCGGGATGGGCTGAAACCAACGGGAAATGTTATATCAGTAAAAAAGAAGTTATACGTGTCCCGGCGTTTCGAGATATATCGTAATGGGCTTAAAAACATCAACATTTTTATAAAAACCTAAGTTTTAGGGCTACCATACGTCCTATGGATATGACTTATATACCAAAATATCGGATATTATATATACCCTTTTTACCTTCGGTGTAGAGTATAAATGAGTAATTTTTGGGGATTCAGTATTTCGGTTATAACTCAGCCATTTTTAACCGATTTAACAGATTCATATAGCGACGTGCTTAAGAAGAAATTTACCATTTACTTGAGTTATAAAGCTTGGACTCGGGGAGATCTATGGTTCCCGAAAGTGGGTATGTAAAAAGAAATTTTAATTTTGGTCATAACTTTTTTATCTGAACCGATTTTTCCAAGTTTTTTATAAAATATGTTCTACTAAATTTCCGATATTTTGGTATATAATTCATATCCAGCCTAAAATTTAGGTTTTTATAAAAATGTTGATGTTTTTTAGCCCATTTTTCAAATCGATATATCTCGATTCCTAGAAGTGACCCAGCGAAACGCCGGGACACATATAACTTCTTTTTTTACCGATATAACTTTCCTTGTTAGTTTGAACCCTTCCCGATCACTGACCCCTACCATTTGTCAAACAGTGTAATTATTTATTTTTCTATTTTGGGATGAAATACAATTTTCGGTTAAAATCGTTGTTTGCTTGAAAATTTCAATAAATTTAAAGTTGACCCTGTCTCTATGGCTTAGCTTAATAAAAAAACAATTACATATTCTAATTTTATTATAACACTTCTAGTTATATATTCATCGGTTTCTTACAAAACCTTATAAAATGATAGAGCAAGTTTATATGTTAAATTTTTTATTAGGCATATTCATGGTATAATTGTGGCGCTCAGCGCCAACTCGTAAAAAAAACATTAGTTGTAATATTTGTTTTAGGTTAATTATTAGGTCTTAATTAACTTAGACAAATACTGTTTTAAACAGTTAATACAAAAATTAAAGCGTTTTAAATAATACAAATTAATAAAAATAATTATTCGTCTTCTTCCTGAATATATTCTTTGGCTCTCGAATATGTTATTAAATTATTATAAAATGCATGTATTACAGGAGGTATGAACTTTAGCTTCAATAAATCTTCCTCCAGGATAAAGCGGTTCCAATTACAAATTTACCAACTTGCTGGAGTTCCTCTTTGAAATATCAACTTCTTGAAATAAAACATCTTTGTTCCACGATATAGCTTGTACATAATCGTTTAAGGTAGGTGCGAAAAATTCTCTTTGCAAATTCTTATTTCTTGAATAGTGGGAATTTATTGATAAAAAAATTTCTGTAGCTTCAACGCTGGTCTTATTATGAGGTGGGTGTCTTCCTCTTTGATCCAATTTTGGTGTAGTTGTGCCACTTCCAGATCCCCTTAAAATATCTTTTGCAGAGATGTATTCCGACATTATTTCCTCAAGGAAGTTTGTAAATTTTTGTACGAGATCTTCGGCTTTCGCCAATAGATTTCTTATAAGATCTCCTTGTTTCAATTACTGCAATTTTTCCACATAAATAAGCATTTTAGAAATCATGGTCACCAATTTTATAAAAATTTTCCAAAATACTTTGCAAATTATTCTCACTGAAATGCTGATGACATTTAAACGGACATGGACATGCAAGGCTTCATAACTCCTTTCTTAGTTTTATACGATTTTCCGAAATTTCTCTGAACTTTACTTACGTGTTTTTTCCAGTTAGATTTCTTGGCAATCCGTTTTCTAGTAGATATTTTCAATTCTGCTTTCAACTTTGAGATCTGGGATTCTGTTGCCGCAAGTCCCGATGGCCCACGCAATGTATGAATGACCCACTTGGTGTTGGGACGTTCTCCGATCCAGAAATTTCGAAGTCTTTTAAATTCATCGAGTCAGCATCAGACATGTTTATTCACGTACTATTTTTTTCTTGCTAATACATTTTGAATTAAAAAAACTGATAACACACTTCAATAGATCTTATGAACTTACCTTTGACAAACAAGTGGATTTATTATTTAAACAAGAATAACTATTTAACGAGCTATTACAAAGTATGAAACCAAGGTTTATTAAAATGCATTTTGGAAGATGGCGTAAGTCAACTTTTTTACTTAAACTATGGGTTTTACTTACAAAAAAGATAAGAAGAAGTTGATTTTAAAACATTTTAAACGTATCACGCGTTTTTGTCCTAACCCACACATATTTTTTATTTCTAGGATTCGATTTGGCCTAAGCGACTTAGGCCGTTATGGCATCCACATTTTTTTGAACTTTGCATAAAGGAAAAACAGTCTTCAGTAGGTAGTACAACCTAGTGTTATACTATGCAATAGGGAGTTTGTTTTTAGTTTGTATTTCAAAAGGTTCCGGTTAGATCAGCATAGTCAGTTCCATTTTTTTTGAAAATTATGGTTAGGCCGTTTTGGCGCTGAGCGCTTCAATTATAGTTTTAATTAGATTTAAAATGTTTTCCCTGCCCTTAATGTGTATATTACAAACATACTTAAACCATATCCAGCGGTAAATATTGAAAGAACCGTAAGTAGCAAACCTTTTTGATGGCCCCTATACTCCTTTCTAAAAGATTCGCTTCGTATGATATCCTGCCTTCAGAAGTACGCCTTCTAGAAGGTATAAATTTCTTATTGAAAGACCTTTTAAATATTCAGTACACATTCGCTTCTCTCTTCTTTAAGAAGGAAGTTGTTCAGTTATATTTGTGACCTTCCTTACCCCATTTTTTTTTGAAAGGAACGAAGTTGTTATTAAAAAGAGTGTGGAAGGGCTTGTGTTTGCTTAATGAGGCCTTCTTTTAGGCCTCTTTGCTCATTATTGTTACCGTTGGGGATTTTTGGAACAAAAATACAGAACAATAGTTTTAGTATTAGTTAACCCTTAAGTTAACATCAAAGTTTACTCAGACAAACGAACTCTAGGGCCTGGCTGCGAAAACTTGTACTTTTAAGTGCATGATATGGCTACCGCAAGAGCTCAGACAAATTAACTACAGGACCTGGCAGGGACTACTTGTATTTTTTTTGGAGTTTTATGGCTACATCAAGTACATTTTATTGTCAAAAAGCATAATTATTAAAAATAAAATAAAAATTTGATTTACTACAGTCTACACAGAAAAAATTATTGCCGAATTATTTTCAAACAAACGATTGTTTGAAATTTTTTTTAATTTCTACAAATTTTTTTACTGATTCAATTAATATTTTTGTTTGATTTTTATTTAACCAACAAAAATGTTGACAACTTTTCAATAATATAATATACGCGCTATTGGTTTCAATTTTTCATAATTTTGTATGAAATATTTAACGCTCTTTAATGTTGTCGTTTTTTGCATTTTTTATTTGATCGTAAGCAACACTTCTTTATACGAAATATAAAAACAACAACACAAAACACATACAGTTTATTTTTGGACACTTTAAAAAAGTACAACAAGAAGAGAGATGATAAAATAGCGCGACGAGGTTATTAGTAAAAAAACAAAAAAAATAGCAGGTAAAAAAAAGGTTTCATTCATTTTTAAACAACAGAAACAACAACAACATTATAAGAAACAAAATAAATTTTTGGTTGGTTTCAAAGTTGGAAAAAAAAGAATGAAAAACAAAATCCCGTATTCAATTTTTGAAAACTGTTTACTTAAATACATCAAATACAAAAATAAAATGATGACGAAAAACATATCGAGACGGTCTTCTGCCGTTGTTTGTTACATTTCTTCTTCTTTAGCCAAGGAAAGGATACAGCAACAGTGAGTTATGAAGAAAAACATTGTGTGTATAAACAAGACTTCGTTCAAAAATAATTCCAACAAAACATGTGTCTCAAAGTCAGCCGCCGCTCTGCTTCTGCCTTCATCTTCTCCTTCAGTGATGGCTTGGGTGCGCGTCATTGCTTGTGCAAAAAATTTTTGTTTGATTCAGCAAAATTATTTGTTTGAAATTTATATGAATTTCAGTAAACTTTTTGTTTGATTCTGTAAATTATTTGTTTGAAAAAATCAGTGTTTTTTTTTTAAGTAAACAAAATGCAAATAAATTGTTTGAATATGCGAATTTGTTTGTAGGACTGATTTCAGACAAAAAATGTTTTGATACTACAAATTTTTTGTTTGAATTCGAAAAATAATTTTTTCTGTGTAGTTTCAGTAGTTTCTTCAAACTTTTAACCTTTAAACACCTTAATTGATGAATTAAAAAGAAATTAGAAGGGCCTGTAGACGAGAAAGCCCATAAACTGGTATCCACCTAAGAGATAAAAGTACACACAAGTTTTATGCTATGCAAATAGAGTGGTCCAGCATTTGTAATTTGCGACTTGACGACTTGAAATGAATAAAATGAATTATCTAAGTACCCGTAGTGGAAATTAATAAACAACATTAAATATGTTGTTTGTAAAATAACATACATTTGCCATTATGAAGCTTTCATAAGACCCTTTTTATAACAAATATTATTAGTAAAAACTTTCGACAATGACAGTATAATTTCTTGTTTTCAAAAATGTCAGTTTTCAAGCAAATAAAGAACGATATAAACTTGAAGTTCGATAACACTATGCAACGTATTTAAATCAAACCCCCCCTCGTGTGTAATTTCTTAAATTAATTATCGCAACTAACAAAACCGTATTTGCATGTTCTTCGGAAAAATCCAGTTTTAACCAAAATTTTCACGAGGACATAAAATCTGAACAGCAGCAGAATCAGCAAAACCCATATAGGGTTTTGTTGGTTTTCATAAGTACTTTAAGAAATTCTAAAAGGAGAAATTGTACTTCAAAAATTGGAGTTTTGGGCAAAAATGGCGAAAAAGGTAAAAAAATTGAAAATTTGTTGACATTTTTTGCAATTTTGATGCACTAAAATCAGTTTTTTTCGGGATAAATTGTTTTACACTTTCTTTCCCCCAGTTTAAAGCTACATTTGTGACGAGAAATCAAGTTGAGCCAAAATGTTAATGAGTTAATAAAATCCGAACGGCAGCTTAACTAGCAAAACCCAAATAGGGTTTTGTTGGTTTCGAAAAGTACTGCGAGAAATTCCACACGAGAAAGGGTTTGCACCCGATGATTTCAAAAATGTTGCACAGTGCAAGTAATAAGGAGCTATTTTGGACCAGGGGTCTAATCACCGCATTTGATACTATCGTATCGAATAAACTATCGAATGTTTTTGCATACGATAGACACTGACGTATCGAATGAAAACTCGAGAAATGTAATGTCGAGTTACTCTTTATCGAATGCTACTATTTCAAATTCAATAAATTCCATTCCATATCGAGAGTCGTTAAACCAAAATAAATAATTTCGATCAATTTTGCTCGATATCGTATGCGGTGATTAGACCCCAGGTATTAGGAAATAAATACCCAGCAAGAAATTTTTTAAATGTTCAACGTGTATACTTTTGAAGTTATATTTAAACTTTCTTGGAAATCGAAAACCCGAGCGTTTTTTTGAATATTTAAAATTAATTCTTTAAAATTCGTTAGTTTGGCAAAACTTTACACTTTTTATTGCAAGTTATTATTTTATTAAATTATCGTGCAAGGTAAACAATTTAAAAGAGTTTAGCAATGTTTAAGATAAAATGCTGATGTTAATATTTATTTTAGCTATTTTTTGAATACAGAACATTTAATTAAATACATTCAGCACAGTTTGAGGTTTATTCCAAAAAATAATTTGCACAAAACAACGCTCCAAAATACAGTATGTACTATTCTGTATAATACAGAACGGATGGCCACCGTATACATACCGCATGTTTATACATATCCAGTTTTGTCTTTAGTGTAATTGGTATTTTTACAACGATGACGTCTTATTCACTTAGTATGCTCCAATATTGTCAAATATATTTGTTGGTTTAATGTTTTTCCATTTTCTTTGTTGGTAATTAAGCATTTAATGGTCAAACATGAAACAAAACAACAACAACAACAACCACTAACATTACCACTACCCTGGACTTAAAAAAAACACTGGGTTTAAGTGTAATTATGGTGGTAAAGGAAAAAAATAACTTAGTAAAGAAAAACGGTTTTTTTCTAAAGTGAGCAACAATTTTATGTTAGGTAAACAACAAATGTTGACTCATAAAAAAACGCGAAATACATTTTCAGTTGAGGACGAATTTTCCAATTTACTCAAGGTTAAAGACAATAAAAAAGTTATTGACGATATTTGGTGTGAGGTTTAATGGTATTTTGATTTCGTTTGTTTTATTCATTTATATGGCTGCGTCTTAATAATCGTATTCGAAAACATATTCCCAGGGTAAATGTTAAGTGTATGAAGTTTTGAAGTTGCGGGAGTTTTGTTGTGTTTGAATCAAAGGTTTTTTGAGAAAGTACATTGATTTATCGTTAGTAAACATATTCATCTTACCAAAATTGCTACTATCTCTATGGGTTGAAAGTAAGGAATATGCATATGAGAACTTTTTTAATTTAAAAGGAGATAAAATGATTACTTTGTCCTTAAGAAATTATGTTCAGCATGTGAAACAGAAACTCGTGGTAGATTTAAACTATGATCACACCTTTTAAATATTTGACCAAATAAGCGTAACCCCTATTTTTGTTAATAGTTAGTGAAATTTAACCTGGTCTTTCCCCAATTTCAACAAGGTCAGTTATAATTAACTATCAGTTTTAGCTGTCAAAACATATCGTTAATTGTAAGTTAAAGTAATAGTTATTTTTAGATGAACTTTTTGAAGTCGGGGGTTAATATCACAAAATAAACTAATTATACTAGGTATACCTAAAAACTCATATGGGGGATTACATGTCAAGTGACCCAATTTTGAAATCGATGTCTTTCGATTTGGATGAAATCCAAGGTTAGTCCTATTGGATAGTAGCTTAGCCAGATCAACAGATTCAACAAGCTCGGTCAAAAAGTTTCTGATTTCTTTGTCATCCATGTAACTTATTACCTATTGGTGTTAGCAAAATTTGTCTCAAGTTGCTTTAATAAATATTTCATTAATCTTTTGAAATTTTTTTTTTTTAAATTATGTCTTTTCCTTTTTGGTCGCTTTTTGGGCCGCGAGTGGCGTATGTATAAAAAAATAATTTCTAACTCTAGACGAGGGTTTTTCAATTTTTAGCATATGCACTATTTTGAATTTTTTCCTATTTGTGTTTAAAAGTATGTAACATACCCAACCAGCATTTTATACCTTCGAGACTAAATAATTTAATAAAATAAATCTTAATCACATTCGATCCTTTTATATCATAATTTTTTTAAATTTAATTTGTTGTAGATGATGAAGTGTTTAAGTTTTGCAAATTTTTAAATACAAGTCTTTCATCTTTCCTTTGTATCGCCCTTATATTCTGCTTTTTTGCAAATTATAAAATTGTGTTTAAGTCTTTAAAACAAAAAATTTTATAATTCAAAATAATTGAGATTTTTCTGTAGAATGTATTTTTTAAATATCACTGTTTGTAGATAAACATAATTTAAATTCTGCACAATTCATTTGAAAATTGCATTTTGTTAGTAATGGTATAAACACAACTGGGACGAACGACGAACTTCGCATAGTACGACGAATTCGTCGGCAAGAATTCGTTGCGTAAATTCGTCAAATGAGACACAATAAGTGCGTAAATTCCAGGTATTAATAAGTCTTGATTTTTTTTTAATTTATAAAAATAAATACCTTGGACGTTTGATTATATAAACATTTTCATCCATTTTCCTCTTCTTTAACTTGCAATAATTTTAGTAAAATTTCTTTGTTTATTATTATTTATCAAACCATATTTCAACAAAAACAAATATAAAAAACTATTAATTGGGTGTGTTCTAGAATCCGAATCCACTCGAAAGTGGATTACTTAAGCATGTTTGGTGTTCTTAATTTCGATTTAGCAAACTCAAATTAGTTTTAAAGTTTGTTTCAAATTTTGCAATTTTTCGCGAATTTCAGCCATTTTCGCGATGTGTCGGTAAGTTGTCTGATTCTTTACAGCTTTAACGATTTATAATAAATAGACTTTGCTATCATGCCGCTGGTAGCAAATTTTTGCGAATTTCCGCTAATTTAGAAATTTTTTACGTATTTTTGTCATTCCTAATAGTCTAAGGGACTTTTAATCAATTTTATAGGTTCTTTGAAAAATGAAAAATTTTCGCGAATTTTCGCTATTTTTGCAAACTATTTTATGTTATAATCGGATATTTTGATATTTTAAACTGATTTGGCGATTTCAAGTAAATTTTTGCGTTTGTTTAAATATTGCAATTTTTGCGAATTTTAGCCATGTTCGCGATATAAGCGATTTTTATCTATAAGGGTTATGATTCTTTACAGGTTTAACGATTTTTAAAAAATATTAGACATTGCTTTTATGCCGCTGTTAGCCAATTTTTGCGAATTTCCGCTAATTTAGCAATTTTAATCGAATTTTTGCTATTCCTTATAGTTTTAGAGACTTTAAATCTTTTTAATGGATTGTTTGAAATATTAAACATTTTCGCGAATTTTTGCGATTTTTGCAAATGTTAGCCAAGTTCGCATTAGAAGCGAGTTTTCCCTGTGATTACTGTGATTTACTTCTTTCACGATTTAGCTGCGGTTAGCTGTCCCTGTCCCAATTTATTCGTCGTTCGTCTGCGTAATAAATAGTAATAATCCTATCGCAGTGTTCGTTACGCATGACGAATTTCGGTCTACGCAACGATTGTGTGTATTCTCATACATACCAATGTGTTCTATTTCTGACGACGAATATTCGTTGCGAATTATTCGTCGTTCCTCCCAGTTGTGTTTCTAGCATAAAAGTGATTCTTAAGTAACCACCTTTAATTGGGACTTTTCCGATAATCCAAAAATTATTAGCAATTGAAAGGAATCTCTTTGTTTGCGCACTTAAAACCGACAGACACAAATAAAATTCTACAAGCTTCATCATATTTTTTTTATTGAAATAATTTTGGCTAGTTCCATCTATATTTGATCCACTGATGTATATTCTTTTCTCCACTTCTCACCCAATCAAAATGTTAAATTTTTGTAAACACTGAAACCATTTGATTTAAATCATTAATACAGAATACAACCTGCTAACTTAGTATGCCAAAATAGTTTTAATAACTACTGGTAACAACACATCTTCTTTGCGTGAAATTCTTTTAAATTTAAAGTCAAAGCAGCCTCGGGCATTGAAATGTGTTGTAACTCTAGACGACGAATTTATTTATGGAATAAAAAAGCTTGGCTATGTGCCTAAAGTAACCACAATTTAGCACATGAACCATCAAAATAATTTTGCAATATCATCCGGCACCTTTGCTGAGAGAAAACCCATGATTTCAATGACTCGAACAATTTAAGCACAGACGCGAATATGTCTGGAAAAAATTAGTTGCATTTTCCAATTTTTAATGAATTTTTAAAAACAAACATTTTAAAATGTAGCTAAAACATTTTTTTTTGCCAAAAGAAAATTATGTTTCTAAAACGACTGTGTAATGTAGAAAAACGTTCGACTTTACTTAAAAGTAATTTTATTGCGGAATTTCGGCTTTTTTTTTTGAGTAATTTCAATAAACTAAAGTGTTTTTATGCGAATATATGTATGTTGTGCAACCACCTCAATTTTCGAAATAACGGTATATCTCGAAAACAAGATCTAACCTTAAAAATACGGTTAGCACCATTGGATTCGGCGTACCCGAATTATGTTAAAACGCCATATATTTTTTCAACTAGCGCAGTGTAATTTTTCAGGAGAGCAAATAAGGTTTTTTTACATGCAAGATTATTTGGTTTAAAAAAATTCTTTTTTGTTGTTTTATTATTTTGGCTTGAGGTCTTATATAAATAATAAATAAAATTCAAAAGCTTTTAATTATATTTTTATTTTATTATATTTTTTTCCAATATTTCGGTCAAAATCTCTGACCATCATCAGAGGGATCTGGTGTTTTTTAAAAATATAAAACAAAAAATAACATTAAAAATACAAAATATTTTACACAAACAAATTTAATATTTACATTTAAATAAATAAACAATTTGGCATGTTCTACAAATCGAAATGAAGTGGAATTGAAACCGAACGAAATTTTTATTATTTACAAAATTTCTGTAGTTTTTCCTCTTTTTAAGAAAATAGTATGACGTATATAACAAGTAATTTTTTGTGAACTTTCTTTACAGGCTCGTTTTCAAAATTTGTTCGTTTTTAAATCCACTTCATTTCGATTTACAGAACATACCCGAATAAAAGTTTGAAAACTCGGACAAATTTTACACTTCACTAATAAAGCTTTCTTTGATTTGTGTTTGTCTATTGCATGTTTATAAATTTTTGCACACCTTTCTGTGTCTTTCTTAAAATTTAAAGTCTTTTCTGTCTCTTGATCAATTATATGTAGCATCTCAAGTGGAAATCTCTTCTTGTAGTTGTACTCTCCCACCAATATGTCTGTCTACATTACTAAAATTTGGTTTATGTCCAGTTACAGTACAGTGTAGCCTTTTTATCTGACTTATGTGCTGTAAGTCTGGTTTGTAATTTGATTTTGACTGCACCAAGAATATACGGTCTACCAAAGATCCACAAAACAGGAATGCCGCTACGCCCTATTCGCTCGTCTATCCATTCACCGTCCTACGAATTATGCAAATATTTGACTACAATTTTAAATTTTAAATTCAATTGTACAATTAGCTCTAACCAGGACTGCCAGACTTGGGCATTTATCCCCAAAGTTGGGGATTTCATTTGAACAAAAATGACAAAGAAAGACATTTGGGGATTGGGGATTTTTTCGGGGTTTTAGAAGAAAAATTCGCGGATTTTTTGGGTATTTTTATACATTTTAAATATAATTTTCCCTTCTTTTATTATTAACGATTATTTTTCTTTGTTTCTTACATAAAATATGAAAAAAGTAGCAAAACTTTTACATTATTCTTATCAACAACTAATACAATGTAAAGGGTCTTAATTAAGATAACCATTTTTGTTAAGTATGTAAAAGATACTTCATAAACTTATGTTATTATTCTTGAGAGAGTGTTTTAAAAAGGAATAATTAAAAAAGGATCTTAAACCGTTGTCAACACATATAAATTTTGATTTTTAAAAAACAATTTTCAACCAAATATGTCTTTCCCAAAAATAAGTAAATCTTTAACTGAAACGCAAAAGGCACTAACTAACAAAAAATTCAAAATCAACGATTTCATTGATTTTAATGTATTGCATCAACACAAATGTCAACAAAAAAATGTTGGTATCTTTCGAAATTCGGAGGGTTTTACAAGAAAAATAAAATAAAATTTAATTATAAACAGTTTAAGGCGGTTTATTGATTTATCATATTGAATAGTTTTTGCTGCTGTGAAATTTTCAAAATGTTAGATAGGGCCTTTTGCCTATTAGGTGACGAAATATAAAAGACAATATAAAAAAGATTGGGAAAATGAATGCTGGGCTATTGGTAAGTACTTGTTATGCTTCGAAGTATTAAATAAATGACAGATATGTATATGTATTTTTATTGTTGATTTTAAGGATGGCTAAAACCAATTGAACAAGCTCCAAATTTTTATAAATTGGCTCATATATCTTCAAAAAGAGCATATTGCTCTGCTTGTAATTCCTCACTGGAATCGCATAAAAAGGATTTAAAAAAACATGCCGAAACCAGTAGCTACAAACAAAATAAAAAAATTTTTTTACTACAAATTTTAATTTGGGGATTTCCTTTTAAAATTTTTCTTACTTTTTTTGAAAAAATTTAAAAATATTTTAATTAACAAGATTCAAAATTTTTTCAGAAAAAAACAAAAGAAAATATTAACTTTTTAAGGTTTTGATTTTTAGTTTGGTGATTTTTGGGGATTTTTTTTAAATTTTTTTGGGGACAAGGAAAAAAGTAAAAGCCCTGGCTCTAACGCTGGTATTAATGTTAAGCAGCATGTTTTGCTGTATTGATGTTGAAATTTTGGGATTTTGGAAAAATAAAATTTATAGCTTTTAAGTTTAAAGAAGAAAAAAAGTTAATATAAATAATTATAAAAAGTTATAATTTAACAAAATGACAATTCCCTAAAAAAGGACAATCTACAGTCCTCTTTCTTGAAAAAAAATCTGAAAGAACATTGTATCAAAATAAAACTTTGTCCTCTTAAAAAAAAGGACGAATGGTCACCGTATGCATTGTGCAAACAAAATTATTTTACTATATTCTTCTTACACACAAAAAAAAACAGAAAATCATTAAAAACTTACATACTTATAATAGAAAATCTGAGATTAAGATTTAAATATCAGAATAAAACCGACTTAAACAAATATGACACTTAAGAAATACATTCAACTATTTCTACTAATACTCAAATAATAACTTCCCCTTCAATTAAATAGACATTTTTGTTATTTTTTTCTTATCTACTGTTAAACAAAATTAAATAATTAGTAACCAAAATTTAACGTTTCGATAACATTTTATTTATTATTTACATTATATGAATCATTTTTGGGCCAATATTTCAATATAGACTTCTAATTTCACCGCCACCTTTTTTAATGTATTATTAACAAAATAGGAATTTCAAATATGTAAATAAACAAAAGTAAATGGATTGAACAGTACTGTTAATTACCCTAAAATTTTTAATGATAAAAACCGGCATTAGTTGAAAACGTCAGGGTAAATGAATAAAAACTAAATGTTTTGTTATAAATGCAATTAAATTTTTTTTTTATTTAGAACAATTTGAAAATAATAAATAAAAGAAAACAAACATTTTAGTTAAAATGCCATTTTGTGCTTAGTATAAAAATAATTTAAAAAACTTTATCCAATACTTGAAGCACAGCCGCGAATAACGTTATAAAAGCCACTTTTTGCAAAATCTGTTTTTTGGAGATAACCGTTATCATTACTCTCTTACATTGTTTAAACATCATATTATCCCAAATTATGCACCTTAACCTCTCAAAATGCGATACAAAGAGTCAGCCAGTGGAATAACGTTGTAAGTTACTAAAAAAAGTGATTCAATCTAGTGGTTTTGCAAATCGGAATAACGTTTTAAAAAGCGGTGTAGTGGAAAAACGTTTTAAATGACATTGCGATTGTGGACATGCAACGTTTTTCCACTAAAACTGTTATAAATTGTAAATTTGCATGTTGTCTTAAATTCAAATTTCTTGGTATAATGCATACACGTTTTTATTATCATTAATTTGGAAAATCTAAAAAAAATTTAGAAATTTTTCAAAACGTTTTTTTGCTCTCCTGAAAATAATTATTTTGTCACTTACAACGTTATGCTTCACTTATTTAAATGAAAAAAATTGTTTAAATTTCATACGAACTCCTAATAATATGCTTTACATTTTGCTTTAAATTACAGTCCCACGAATCCGATGAATTACGTTTTGATGTTGTGGTCAATAATTATAATAACTGGTGTTTACGTGCTGATACACCCGAGGATCGTATGCACTGGGTAGAAGTATTATGTATGTATAAGGAAGACAGTACTAGCACGGATACAACATCATTACGACGTCATGGCAGTACAATGTCATTACAATCAAACACAGTCTCAGTGGCCAGTGGCAGTAGCTTGAAGAAGACCCAACGTAATCTGAAGGAGAAAGTTGGAGAAATTGAAACATTCAAGGATATTTTATTTGGTCAAATAGAAACCTTGCAAAGGTAATTTAATATTTAGCTATTAAACATCTGCATGAAACTTAATAATGATGTTCATGAAACCTTCATTATAATTTTGTGTTCGCTTCATTCGTATTCAGTAAGATGAAACACTATGAAATGAAAGCAATGAACACTCGATATTTAATACACGAATAAGAAAAAATTAGTTTATTTGCTTGTACAAGTAAATATGAACATTAACAATCATGAAACAGAACAACCATTGAACAAATCTCGAATAAGTTCATGAAAAAACAGTATGATTTAAATGTCAGTGTTGCCAGTTGTAGAAAAGTAAAAACATAAGAAAGTTAAAAAAAAAATAGAAATATTCATGAGGGGTAAATGCAACAAGTTTAAGAGATACTTTAATATTTAAAAAAATAAAAACTCAAATTTATTTTTGTTTTTAATGTAAATTTTCAATTAAATTAAATATACTTAGGGGGTAATTTTGTTTTTCACTTCAAATTTTCTCAACGCAAGGTGAAGTGAACAAAAAAATTACCTCCTTAATTTTATTTTCAAAAACATTCACTTACATTAAATTCAAAATGCTAAACAATCTACAGATATTTTTATAATGAGAACTAAAAAATGAGATAATTCATGGTTAAAATAAAAGTGATAAATTCTAGGCAAAAAAGTGTCAAAAAAACACGTATGGCTAAAAAGCTGTTATGCTACATACTAGCGAGACAAACGTGAACCGATATTAATTATATTTACTTACATGCATTTTTAAGTTTTTAATATCTTTCTAAAAAAAAAACAACCACGTGGTCTGACTAATAAGCCACTTACAAAACTAACAATTAAATTTCTCATTAACTCATTCCTCCTTTTGATTTTCATCTTTCACCTAAAAATGTGTGTGTTTTTTATGAGTTCCTTTCATTTCAGGGCCGTGTACAGTACATTACAAGACAATCAAATCTTGCCATGTTTCAAAGATTTGTATTATTCAAAAATGCAAATGACAAACAAAAAAAAAAAACATATTTTGCATTTTATTTATTGTTTATATTCCAAATATGTATACTATACATATCGATGCCTTACTTTCTCAACCTTGTATCTTAAAAAAAATACAATTTTTCAGGAGAGAAAAAAAAACGTTTCATCTTTGTATACTTCGGTGTTTGGGTTAAAGTTAAAATGGAATTATTAAAGAATTGATTACATCTATGTATATTGTATTGAAATAATAAGTTGTTGCAGTATTAGAACACAAAAATAGAAGTCGTTTGATATGAAAAAGTCAAACCCGTATTTTTTAAGTTACGAGGATGACGAAGTAAGGCATCGATACATGTGCATAGGTATGTCTACATATGTGTTAAAATTTAAATTACACATGGGCAACGCATGCAAATAATTATGTACATGATTTACTGAAGTGGCAACATTGCTATTGAGTATTAATAAAAATAAATGAGAGAGAATGAAAACTATGAAACAAAGACCGTTTCATTGAACAACCTCTGTGTGTTTACGATATGAAACGAAATGTGTTCATAGCAGCATGAATTAAACAACAGTTTGTTCGGTAATCTCAATTTTATTCGAACACGACTTTCAGTGAATAAGCATTTCAGTATGTTTATGAAAGAAGTTGTTCATGCAGCCCTTTATTAGCTATGCATTTTTAATAATTTATGTATTTCTTAGTTTAGTTTAGTTTAGTTCATTTCTTTTTATATTTAAAATCGATTGATTGTTTATTGCAGATACTTTGATGCATGTGCGGAAGCAAATAAAGACACAGATATACCATTGGATTTGGGCGATGGTTTGAAACCAATTGATTTTAAGGTAAATTTTAAATTTCTTATAATTTATTTATTATGTTACTCTAAAAACTTGTAAAACATTTGTTTCATTTCCTTAATTTTTTGTGTTTTTTTTTTATTTTCAGGGTGAATCGATAACTTTTCGCGCCACTACATCAGGTGTTTTAAGTACTTTACAACATTGTTTAGAAATCATTGCCGAAAATGATGAGATTTGGAAAAAGAAATTGGAGAAAGAAATTGAAAAACGTAGAAAAATTGAAGAACAAAGTCGTAAAACTAAAGAAGAAATAGAGAAATTGAAACGCATTTCATACCCGGGACCTGATTTGGAGGTTAGTGTTCCATTTTTTTTTCATTTTCTTTTGCGGCAATAGGACTGACTAGGGATTCCAATACCGGTGAAACCGATTCCGAAATTACATTGAATAATATATTTAGATATTTTTATTCCATAAATAATATTGAAAATACCGATAATACCGTTGTCAAGATTTCCTGAATACCGAAACCTTCGGTATTGGAATCACTAAATAGGAGTTAAAATTTTTGCTAAGAGTTTGGCTGAGTTCCAAAACATCATAATGCTTTGCAGCACAAGTCAAAAATGTATCATCAACTTTGACGATGAAAAGTTTTCTTATTATGAACGCAACAAATACTCTTTTGGTGCACTTTGGGACAAATAACATTGTAATAATCTACACAGTTGCATTGTAGCTTGCACAAAAATAAAATATAGTTGCTTTGCAACCGATATTTTGGAACTCAGCCTCAATAAAAATTTAGGGTCCTTTAAGACAAAAATATATTGCCTGTCTTCTAATTAAACATTATATAAATACATAAATAATCAAGGTAACATGAATGAGCAAACAGGCCTAAGAGAAGGCCTTATTTAGTAGATACAAGCCCTCCTCGCCGCATTCCATACTTATTTATTTTTTACACAGGTTGTCATTGGGAGCAATTCGTTCCTTCATAAGAAGGGAATAAGGAAGGTCACTAAAGTGTAAAAAATATTTAAAACCTTTCTTCCTTCTTAAATAAGCTTTGCTTTGTGACTTTCCGAGAACATTTCAAAACAAGAGCTAGTTCAATATCTTGCCAGCCAAACCGGCCCGCAACAGTTCATCAGTTCAACAGTCCAAATAGATGACAGTTTCTGATTCGCTTGTTTTGTGTCCACGTACAGTGAGCGTCAAAATAAAGTGTACAGCTTGTTTCCAATACCAAAAGTGTTATGTTAGTTATAAAACTGTTAAATTTCTACTTTGCAAAATCTGATCAGACTTCAAGTTTGCTGTCATCTGTAAAAACACGTTGCTCCAAAACTTGATAAAATCAAGTTGGACAAAAGCAAAAAACGTATTAAAAGGTAGAAATAAAAAATTCATCGGAAACAATAAAGTATCTATAGTGAAGCGGGATAGCCTCCAAAAGTTACATTTTTGTCAAACTATAACCAAGTGTAAAAAAGTCAGGTTAAAAAGATGTAATTTTCCACTTTAAACGTCAAACGAAATGATGTTGCCATTCATAAAAAATTGCTAATACACAGTAAGAAAAATTACATCTCTTTTTATAAACTCTTGAATTGTACAACTCTGATTTTAAAAATTATTTTTTATTGTTACAACATTTTAAACATAACTTCTTTCTCATTTAATTTCAAAAAGAAAAAACACATACAGTGCACTCTGGAAAACGTCAACTAATTAAAACCGCGGGTGTTGACATTTAACAAATTGTTGACGTTTACGAATGTAAAATTTTTAAATAAAAAACATATCGATAATGTGCTTTTAAACGTTTTTATTAATTATAAACTAAATCCAAACATAAGCCAATTCAAAAAGGAAATAAAAAAGGCATTCACCCTAACTAAAACCATAGAAGACAACTGGAACTAAAAGAATACATTTTAAATGAGATCATATTTTTAATTTTACATGCACACATATGCATTTAAAAAAAATTTGTTATTTTTTTCTGCTGTTTTTTCTATCCAACACTTGGAAGAGAGCCTTCTCTCTTAAACGTCTTAATTCATTTAAGTCATTTTGCTCAACATTCTCGCATTGAGCCCAATCCAAAGCCCTGTTAAATATTTCGACGGCTTCGCTTGGTTTTATTGTCTGCACATTTGTATCTAAATCGTTCTCCTCATCATCGATCACTTCCAACTCCTCAATTTCACACGAATTAGAAACATTATCCAGGTGGATTCATAAAATAAATGTGTGTGTGTACAAATGAGTGTATTTTAACTGCTGCTAAATTCGAAATTTTATTTTATTCAGAGTTGACGTTTTTGAGCTTTATGGTTGGGTTGACGTTTTAGAGTAGGCAATGTAAAAAAAAAAGGGTTGACGTTTTGGGATGTTGACGTAAACGAGTGTTGACGTTTTCCCGAGTGCACTGTATTAAGAATGAGTTCAATAAAAAAAGTTATTAAAAAAGAATTAAAAAAAGAAATGAAATGAATGAAGTAAACATTTCTGCAATTTAATATTTCAAAGTTTATATTGCATTGTTTTCATGAAAATGTATCTACATACCCTTATTTTCGTAAATATTATCAATTTTAGTTAATGATGTGACAATTAAATAAATTCATTAATTCACTTTTTACACTTATTTGGCATATTGAAAATATCAATTACTTCCACGAATTATTTGGCAGATTTTGACAGTTTGTACTTTTTACAAAAAAAAAATAAAAAAAAAACCCGTTCACGTTAATAATTTTTCCAACCAAAAAAACTTTGAAATGAATACCCTTAATGGTTTAAAAAACGAGCATAAACTAGTTAAAACTGATACAAAAGAATAATTTAAAAAAGGGTCATAAAAGGTATCAATAGTGTCGAAAAAGGATCAAATTGATACTTTAGTATCACAGCGGTAACGCTCTTGCCGACAAATTAAAATCACTGGCATCAATCTTTTTTTTACTAAATGGCCTAATGATACGCTTTATATTTTAATTTCAATATACATACATAAGTTTAAATATTTGCTTTGTGTGTTTGTAAACCCCCTTTTGTTTTGTTTTGTAGTATTCTATTATCGTTTTTAATTCCCAGAATAAAAATGTAGTATGTACTCTGCTATTATCAATTGATAAAATATTTTGATTACTACCTATTCCAACTAAACCATTTTCAACTGCGAAATATAATCTTATATAAAACTGCATTTTTATTCAATAACAAATTTCTAATGTGACACGTTAAAAGGTTTATTACTTTTTAAAAAGTGCATATGGATTTTCTCTAACAATTTGACTATTTAGGAAAGTCCTTACAAAAGAAAACCAAGTTGTTAAATAAAACTTATTGAGCTATTAAATCTAATTATATGTCTGTCAAACTCTAGGTGTATCTAATTTGTATAGTATAGTAATTAAATTATGTACGTACTAATACAAAAATGGTTCTTTAAAAAAAATATATTTATCTATTTTTGCTATCTTGAATTGTTACAAACATGCAAAGTTGTTTTGAAATTTTTTTAATTTATTTTTTATATCATATTTTAATATAAAATAAATTTTGCTTTTTTTTAAACAAAAATCTATTTAAATTGGAATTCAAATTGGCAATTTTACATACATTCCGTTTTATATTTACAATGTGCATCTTAAATACGAGTATAATAAAATAATTTATTTTCTTCAAACAAACATTTCAATATGTAGAACACTGACCTGTTAACAACAAGTGCATTGCCCACAAAAATATACGACATTATTTCCTCATTTGGTTCATTGACATTTCCTATGGCCATTAGACAGAAAAAGAAACAAAAGTTAAGTGAAAGCTTAACTAATGTAATATGGGGGGTGGTTTTCAAAAACAAAAAGTATATCTATATAATTATGTTGCCGTTTCAAAGCTTATGAGTGGCTAAGAAGGTGTTGTGTGCAGGGAATTGAATTTATTTCTAGTTATAATACAGTGTAACTAAAATATTTCATGACAACAGATAATAGAGGTATATCATATAAATTATAAAAGTAAATCGATTTCAGCCGAAGTTTTCAACAATAAGTTTGGTTGAACTTCAAGTTTTATTATTGCTTAAATTGTGTTTCCAATTGTGATCGAATTAGAAGATTTTGGATTTGTTTTAAAATAAAATTAAAATCTAGGTCTATATTTAAATTTGTATTCGACATTATGGCGACAATTTAAAAAATCGTCAAAGTGTCAAAAATCGATGTATAAAAATTTTAGGGTAGGTTCCATCGAGAGACAGCTCACTTGAGTCCTTTATTGGTCCCTTTAACCAATTTGTCTTCCTAATGAGGAGAAGAAGCGACCTAAGTTTTATCCTAGATAGATTCTCCAAACAGGTAAACACCGGTTCCCCCAGGCATTTTTCCCTGATACCCCGTATCCCAGGGCATTGCCAAAGAAAGTGTAGCACACTTGACAACTCCTACAGTAGTCATTGAATACCAGACCCATTCTTCCCACCGGCCAGTGCCCAGTTACAACTGATACCACTGTTCTAATTTGGTCCTTATTCAACCTAAGTATCTAGGTCATACTGTCCTAGATATGTAGCAGGTGGACTCACAGGCCCACCCCATTTGCGAAATTCTATAAGACTCGCGCCTGATAAGTGACTTACATTGGGTCATTGGAAGGCCAATGATGTGATTAATGAATTCGTCATCCATGCGACCATCTTGTTTAGCCACCTCATCTGCTATCTGATTGCCCGGGCATTCCGAGTGCCCTGGTATCCATATTAGCCTTACCCTTGAGTGCTTCGAAATCTCATTTAAAGACATCCGACATTCTACAGTTAACCTAGATGTCGTGTAGACACCCGCTAGGGAAGCAATGGCAGCCTTGCTGTCAGTAAATATACGTATATCTCCCGATATGCGATAATACCTCAGCCAGTTTGCTGGCCGTCTTTTAGCCGAGATTTCCGCCTGCAGGACACGACATCCATCCGGCAGACGAAAGGAAACTTTAATATCCAGTTCCTTAATGAAGAAACCTCCGCCTATCCTTTCACCTTTTCTTGAACCATATAAAAATATAACGTTACTGACTGTTTCGCTTTCGCGTAGCCTCATCGCCTGAAGCTAAGACCCCTTTCAGACTCGGCAAGTTAGTTGCGCAAGTAACTTGCCGAGTACAACAAAGTCTGTACTAAATATTTTTTTCCTTACCCCGACCTTACCGCTGACGTCTACAAACCAAGAGTTGCGCAAGAGACTTGCGCAAGTAACTTGCCGAGTGTGAAAGGGGTCTAAAAAGTTGAAATAAAAATTGATGCATTATGAGGGGATTTTTGGAAATTCGAATGTTTAATGAGTAAAAATGGTACACGTTTTTACCATTTTTACTTTTTAAACATTCGCTGAAAAATATAATATTGGTTCTTTTTCGAAATTCCAACATTAAAGAGTTAAAAATCCTACCTATTTTTGGTATTTTGTTTTACAAAGCATTCGCTGCATTAATTGACACATACGTATTAAATTATGAACTCCCACCACAATATGGAAATTATTGATACTTCAACGTGGATAAGAAGGTAGCAAAAATGGGAAATACTGGAATTTAAATTTCTTTTCTTTTCAGTTCTGCCTGTGGTAATTTTTGAATTATCTATAATATTGAACTTAGAAACAGTAAAAAAAAAGAATTTATAAGATGAAAAATGTTGGTACTCTTTTGTTAAAATCTAGAACGTAAACTCGTAAACTTTGGCATATAATTATGTCCGCAAAAGAAAAGAAGACGCTTACAAAATAACGGGTTAAATTTTTGTATAAGATATTTTCAAAAGTTAACAAAATTAAGAACGTTTCTACACACTGCATTTTCAAAAGTCACCAGTATTTATTATACCCTTCACCGAAGTTATAGGGGTATATTTAAGTTTGTCATTCCGTTTTTAAATTATACAATATTGATCTTAACCCTATAAAGTACAAGTAATTGTATATTCTGGGTCCTAATGAGTAGCGAAGTTGATTTAACGATGTCCGTCTGTCCGTGTGTATGTTGAAATGGGTTTTACGAAGACCCCAGGAATTATAGTTATATTTATATGTCACATATACTCCGTTAAATTTTGCTATTGAAGTTCAGCCAGATTGCTCTGTAAATGACAAAGATATTAGCAAAAACCACTGCTGTCTCAAATTTTACCTATAAATCCCTTGTTGTTGTTGTTTTTTTGTATATCTGAAGAACGGCAAGAGCCAAAGTTTCCAAATTAGGTACAAGCATCTTGGTTATCAATTTCTAACCTCTCTAAAAAAAAAATGTGACAGATCAGAGACGTGTGCTTGGTACTTTTGATACAAACACATTATATCTTTCTTTATTACTGGGCAACGGAAAGAGCCAAACAATTTTGTGCTGGAAATCGAAAACGTAAAACGCAAGAATTTTGAAGTTGTTTTTAATACACTTTTAATCTAATTTTTATAACTTTTGTTATAAAATTTGTTATAAAATTCTTTAATAACATAAATCTTATTAAGAACCACTTTTAAAATTCTTGCGTTTTACGTTTTCGATTTCCAGCACGCCCCTGATTGTTTCCAAATTACATCAAAATGTGGACGGAATTGGAGAAGTGTGTATGGTACAAAATAGTTATGTTTACATCTAAAGAGCGGTCAGGAAATATTGTCTAAATTTGGTACACATAGCTGGGCTATAAATACAGAACCTCTTTAAAAATATGGGCGGAATTAGAGAAGTGGTAGTGGCACCGTACATAGATTTCTTTATATCTGCAAGAGCCAAAGTTTCCAAATTATAAAAAAATTAATGTAAAATTCTCGAAAACAAGGTTGATTTAACATTTCACGGTAATGATTTTGCTTGATAGTTACTTTGTGTTAATTTAACATGAATTTACAATAACTTGCGAACAACATTATTTTCTTTTAAAATAACTATAATTCATGTTAATTTAACATTCGATTAAAGTTAGAGCAACATGACATTCATATTGAAATAACACTCCGAATCACGTTGAATGAAAGTTATTTCAAATTAGAACAACGCGAATTTCATGTTGAATCGAAATAACAGTGAGAAGAAGCTTCAGAGACAACATATGCGTTAATTTAAGAAACATTCTAAACACTTTCCCGCGGAACCAGAGAGAGAGAGAGTGAGATTATAATTATTTTTTTTTCCTGTAACACATATTTCACTATTTGTTTTCCCTTTTGTTTTGAGAAGCACTCATAATTAACCGACATCAACAGAATGGCCCGATATGGCTTTCGTCATAATTCTACTTTGAAAATTTGATGTACTATTTAACTAAAGTTATTTTAACAAAAAGAATACGGGAATTTTTTTTCTTTTTATTAAACATTTTAAACATGAAAATACAAAAATTCATGTTATTCTTTTTATAGTGTTGTTAATGTTTCTATACAAAACAAATAAAACAGGATTTTATGGATTCAATATTGAACAATGTTATTTTATTTTAACATTTTTCGTTTAAAATTAATATGAAACAATGATAATTTTAATTAATGTCCATACTTTTGCAGAAATTTACTATGATTTTTAATCAACATTGCGGAATGTTAATTTAACATTGATATTTTTTTTTTTGTGTACAAGCATCTTGGTTTTCAATACACAACATATGACAAAATGTGGTCGTGATTGGAACGGTATTTAACTTTCTGAACTTATCGCACCATGGTGAAGGGTATATAAGATTTGGCATAGCCGAATGTAATACTCTGGTTTAAAACTCAAATCATATCGTACACCTTCTTTATGTTGTTTTTATGTTGAAATTAAAAATGATCCTATTAACTGTAAGTTCTTCTATTTTTTATTCGCTTCTCATTTCTATTAGCAAATATGCAAAATAAACTTAAACTCAAAATCAAACTGAAATTGTTTGGTCAGTTTGTTGTCATCATTTAAAGCGTTAACAACGTTTTTACGCCCCAAATGAAATAAAACGAACCGAATTCGTCTAAACAAAACGTGATTAAGTTATTTAAAAAATAAAAAGCTCAATCACATAAATATTTTTAATATTAATACTTGATAGTGTCATCAAGGGACTATTCTGTGATTTAAAGAATTTAAGAAAAATAATTAATAATTTGGAAATTTAAAGAAATCTTTAAATAATTTAAAATTTTTTAAACAAAAATATTGTATTCAAAATGCCTTCCATACGTTATATGTTCAAAGTATTACAAAATCGTAGTAAAAAGCGTTTGGTAAGTTTTATTATCAATAAAAGAAAGTAATTGAACTTTTATTTGTTACTTAAGTTCTACAGAATTTAACGTATTCTATTAAAGTCATAAAAAATTTACATGAGATTTATGTAAAACGTGATGCACATAACATTTTATTTGTATTTAACATTTGGCTCTATTTTTTTTGTTTGTAACTTTTATGGCAAAAGGATTGATACAATTTCCTTTTTTAGATACTTCAGTTTGTATTCTGCCTTGTTTAGTTATAGAATCCAACTTCCCTGTTTAAATTTGTCATGCTGATCAGTGTTCGAAAATAAACAGAACAATATTTAGCGTTCGCCTCACACACCCAGGAACGATATCTATATTTAAGTGTTTGTGTTGACGAACGCAATTGTATTAGCGCTTAATACCGTTCGTAACTATTTTCAAGAAAGAGCCGAACATTTTATAGTGTTCTGTTCTTTATTAAAAACAGAACAATTGTAGTGATACTGTCGACAAACATTATATTTTGATGTTCTATATCTTTCTTTTTTTACATTGATAAAGAAATAAACAAGCAACAAATTGTAGCAACAACCGCAGCACGAACAGGTTGTGTGTATGTCTGCTTTCACACGTTTCATCTTTTGATGCTCAACTCTTATGTTTTTAGGTGAGAGAAGAAAGAAGAAAGGGGGTTAGTACGGAGATGCCTGTACTCGGTCAGTACGCTTTGTTTTTATTCGTTGGTATATGTGCAACGATGGCTGCATGTAATTTTTTTTCTTTTCTTTTTCTCTTTGATACGCTATTAATAAAATTATTGTTGTTTTGTACCGAAAAAAGTTGAAACTGATTGCTGCGTGTGAATATATTGGCATCTTTAAAAGGGAATTGAAAAGAAGTTGGGCATCAAAAGATGAAACGTGTAAATTCAGACTATATGTTTTGTTTGTGTAAAATTATTTAACTGGCTTTTTGTTTTTTTTCGCATGTGTATTTTGTTTTTGTAAAAATTGTTTGGTTTTTTTACCAGCCAAAAGGGCGCTACGCACAACAGAAAAGAACGAACGTTTATGAGTTAAATCGAACACAATGAAGTTGTGGTTAAAAAAAACCGAACGGAATTAAATGTTTCGTCTTTTTGTTGAGTTGGATAAGAACAGTATTATTTTTGTGTTCGAGAGATGACAAACAGGGAAACGTCATTTTTTTAATGATTTCCTACACAAACACATTAAGTAATTACTTGCAAGTAGTGCATACGTACACACAGAAAAAAATCAAGTTTAAAACGTAGAAAACAAGGTTGATTTAAAATTTTTTCGGTGGTGATTTTGCTTCATACGTTTTTCATGTTAATTCAACCTGATTTTACAATAACTTGTGAACAACATTTTTTTCTGTTAAAATAACTATAATTCACATTAATTTAACATTGCAGTAAAGTTAGAGCAAAATGTCATTTATATTGAAATAACAATCCGAATCACGTTGAATGAAAGTTATTTCATGTTGAAAGAACGTGAATTTCATGTAGAAACTAATTGGTTTAAGTGTGTTATAACAGTGTGAAGAAGCTTCAGAGACAACATATGCATTTATTTAAGAATAATTCAATACACTTACCCCTGTTACACATGCTTCACTTATTTTGTGTTCTCCTTTGCCAACAGAAGCATCAGCAGAATCGCCCGATATGGTTTTCGTCATCATTCTACTTTGAAACTTGATGTACTATTTAACTAAATAATTTTAATTAAAAGAATACGGGAGTTGTCTTCTTTTTATTACATATTTTAAGAATGAAAATAAAAAAATTAACATACTTAACCATGTATGCATGTTAATTTAACAAGATAAACTTTTGATTTTAATATAAAACTGGTTTTTATGGATTCAATATTGAATTTTAACAGTGAATTATATTAAATAAGCGTGATTTAAGATTATTTTAATATTTTTCATTTAAAATTAATATGAAATAATGATAAATTTAAATAATGGGCAAACTTTTGCAAAAATTTACTATGGTTCTCAATCAACATTTTTCCATGTTAATTTTACATTTGTGAGTGGTTTGAGTTTTTCGAACTTGCACTTGCATGTGGAAACGGGGGGTAAGGAACGATATTTAGTATTTATTTTCGAACACTGACGCTGATCACGAATTTGTTAAAATCGTTAAGTTATTTAGTGTTTTTTTAGAAGTTTGAACTGAATAAATCAGAAGTAAACCATTTAAGATTTTAATGAAAAATTCAGGAATAGTTACAAGGATTCTGCCAGAACCTCTAAAATCTCTTATTACAGTTTAATCATTACAATATTGTACGGCAGCCTTAAAATATAATTTCTTTTAAAGTAACATATAACCTACAGAGAAGCTTTAAATAGAATTTCGATCGAAATCGAATGTCATTATTTGCCTCCTGCTTTTTGGGTAAAGTTTGTGAAAATGAGAGTAAAAACAAATTTTTAAACAGAAAGAAGAAAATCAAGGGTTTTTTCAATACAAAACCTTTTATTTTATTAAACATACAATTTTTATAGCTCTTTTTCTTTTAGCAAATACCACTTTTTTGTTTGCCTTTTATTTTGTTTATGCTTTGACAGCTGTTTAATTATTTCCACAATTTGCACGAAGAAAAAAGTCTGGGCCACGATGAAAAAAACAGATGACGATTTTTTTCTTTAATTGTTAAACATATTAAACTTAAATCGCTATTTTTTAATGTTTAGATTTATTTTTCGGTTTAGTCTTGCCCAAGGCCCATCTATCAGGTCTGCTTACTTGTACAAAAACAAAATACGATTCTTTTTAGTTGTCAAAAATTTACTACCACATATACAAAGCAAAAGGAAAAAACGTGTATGTGTGGCATACCATAAACGAATACATGCACATGTAAACAACTTTTGACAACTAAAAATAACATAAACAATGATCATCGGGCTTCTTGCACAGACCTTTTCAATGGGCCTTGGTCTTGCCAAGTTTATTTTTGATTTGAGAATAACATTTTTTTGATTTTTTTTGTGGAAGAAATATTTTTAGTATTTGTATATGGGCACTTCCAAGATTGTAAACGGGACATTCGCACACGTTTATATTGACAAAACTGTAAAAAACAACCTGATTTTCATTTTGTAAATTAATGATTCTTTTAACTCTCAATTAGCTCTTTAATTTCCGCAAATGAAATTTTTCGCTTACTGTCGTGGTTTCCGAGATAATTGCAAAAACCAGTGATTGTAAACGGGACAAAAAACGGAAGTCGATTTTAAGGGGTAACCTTTAATCAGTGATATCTGCGAAACATGACACAATATTTTATTGGGATTCATTTTAAAATGTTGCGTACTAATGTGCCCTAAAAATGGTTTCGATTTCAAAATAAAATATGAATTACATTTTTTTAAATAAATTGTTAAAGAAATTGTTAAAGAAATTGTAAACGGGACAATTTTTCCACCATGATTTAAAATTTTTTTATGTTGCTATTCATAATCCTTTATATAAGAAACTTTATAAAAAATGTTTTTCAGATCATAAATATGCCTTAGATTAGAGTATTGTTGTTCCAAATGCATATTTTCTAATATACACAAGTATGTGCTAAAAGTTGTAGTACTTCGTTTACCATTTATCTTTTTTTTTCGAATCAATTAATTTATACGCATATATTAAAAAAATATAAGCAATTCTCTAAATAATTCTTGAAAAGAAAAATTTTTTTTTTCATTTTTTGTGGTTGACGTTTTTTTGGAAATAGCCATATGTATATGATGATATTTGTATCAAAGTACATTTTGATATCAAATTTATAAATTATTGTATGTCAAATGTTTATATTCAAATCATTATCAATTTTAATTTAAATGTTAAAATCTTAGAATTGTGCTTGTTATCAAATGATAACGTCATTTAATATCGAAAGTTTAAATTCGTGTTTGTTGGGATACTATTAAAGCTACTAAAACTTTTGTCAGTACAGTGAAACTTCGATATAACGAATCTAGAGGGGATCAAAAAACCTTCGTTATAGCTATTGATTCGTTATACATATGTATGCATTGTGAAACCTTGGTATAACGAAATTTAAAGAAATACGGAAAAACTTCGTTACAACTACAGTTTTTTTCTGCCCAAATTCTATTTTACACGAAAATACTACGTACATAATAAAAATTCACTATTTAAGAGGTAAATACAAAATTATGTTTTTATTATTGTTTTATTTTATTACATTTTAGTAAAATATTGTGTAATTTGTGTTTGTTTACGCAAGTTTAGAATGCAACCATCAATAGTTTTTTCGAACGGATGCTAAGCTGTCAAATGTATTTTGAGGTGTAGAATCTTGTGCCTCAAAAAATGATAATTTTCGGCATTTTTCGGATTAAAACTCCATTGTTCGGTCTGGTGCGCATTTAAAAAATAGTCCAGTTTCGTCTGCATTAAAAATATTGTGCGGCTCATATTCAGCCAAAAAACTTGGTAACAATGCTTTCCATTCAGAACAAACTTTATCACTTATACTGGCACTTTCTCTACTCACTTTTCGAAATCCGATATCATCGCGCTTTTTAAAATTATCAAGCCAACCGTTACTAGCTTTAAAATCGTTGTGTCCCAGACGTGCTGCGTGTAAACCATTTAGATAAACATTGCTCAACGTCTTCATATTCTGCAAGGCGTAATCTTTTGCATTTTAAAGCTTTAGTGTTGCAAATAATCTCCCGATTTTTTTAACTTGCAGAAAGAATACTCGGCGGCATATTAAATTGTTTCGCAATTTCTTGCTAAGATTTGTCACCACGATCAACAGCATCAATTATAGAATTTTTTTCTCGTATAGAAATTGATTTACGCTTTAATATGTACACTCATTTTCGCAAAGAACCAAAACACAACTGACTACATTCGTGGCGCTTTACATATGCAAAGACATTTATGTACCTTTCGTTGTTTTTAAAAGTTACTTCCCCGTTTTGCTTAAAATTTAAAATTGCTTTTTTCTAACTTCGTTGTATGGAGGCAATAGTTCAAGACTTCGTTATGTAGAGGCTTTTGATAACGGGATTTTAATGACTTACACACTTAAAATGTTATACATATGTATGTATTTCTCAACTATAATTTCGTTGTATAGAGGCTTTTGAAGAAATAATTCGCTATATAGAGGCTTTATAGCTCAGAATTTCTTCGTAATAGCTATAGAGCATTTTTGTATAAAAAACTTTGCAATAAAAAGGTCTTTTCAAGGGACTCAGCTAAAAATTCGTTATATTGAGTTTTTCGTTATAACGAAGTTCGTAATGTCGAAGTTTCACTGTAGTATGCAAATATAGCTACGAACCGTCTTTTTCTAGTTAAAAGTAGCCTGAATTAACTTTTTTAGAAGTACAATTAGTTTAACAGTATTTCAAATTCAAATACGTATTTTGTGTTTGTATTTTAAATACATTCGCGGAATGTATTTTATATTTGAAATACCTGTAGCTCAAGTATTTTGCATTTTATATTTCAAATACTTTTGGTCTCAAAATACATTTAGGCCGGGTTTTTGAGATGTGGATAAAGTTTAAGCTTAGTTTAACCAAGTCTAAAACGGCGAAATGTGATTTTTTTTTATTATTTCATTAAAGACCACCATTTTAAGCAAAACTAAGTTAAGTTCCGTCAAAATTTTGTATACAAACTTCGTATACAAATCTCTTTTGAATTTATCTAAACCTATTTTTACTGATATCTAAAAAAGCCAGCCTTACTATTAATAAATAACAAATAAGTTGTCTCCCAAGTTAAGTTCTTTAGCCACTATGGACATAAATAATCAGGAAATGGAATTCGAGCGAAATTGAAATCGTATTTCACAAAAATTCTCGTACTAGTAAGATTCGCTATTTAGTATTTGCTAAGTGTATTTTTTTATGAAACAGGTTCAAAAGGCCCAAATCGGACGAAGTTTTAATAGACTGTCGTCTTGGGAACAAGTTTTTATGGCCAAGTCGCACAAGATTCAACTCTGTGATACTATACTAACGGTTATAGAACGTCAATGCAAATAAAGTAAATTATTTGATAAGTTGAGTGAGAATAACACTTTCTTGGCTATAGAGCTGGAAAATTTAGAGAAATTCATAGTAGTTGTGAAACCAAAGGCTACATTTGTAGATTACATTTAGGGCACTAATTGTTATTTTGAAAATCTTTTGTCTGCATTGTGTCAGATTAGAAAGAAGGGCTTAAGGGTAACAATAAGAGGCATTTTATCACCCAAGTTACGAAATGCGCTAGTTATCTTAGATCAACTCGAATGATTAAAGGCAAATAATTCAAAATCTTGCAATTTATGCTTTAGAGGAATATAATAAAAAAGTCTAAATTTAATACAAGTTTGTGCTCATTAGGACCCTTAGAAATATTCACCCTAATTCCATTTAACGTCGCCGTCATCGTCATCAATTTAATATCAATATCAATTTTTATCGACGTCGTACACTGGGGATTTCGCGGAAAAAAGTCAAATTGTCAACATAGTCTTCATGCAATATGCAGTGATATGTTACAATTTTAGACTAAATGGTACAATCAAATCAAACAGATTTACTACGATCTGACTGCCAGTTTTTTTTTTATATCCGTCTCAAACTCAGAACTTGTGTGTTTTACCGAACCAACTTAATTTAAACCTAAGAATTTAAATACGAATATTATTTTACTATGTGAGCAAACGTTTTTCGTTTTTTTCTATTTAAAGTAGTATATTTCAGTATACTAAAATTGAAAAAAAAATCTGCAGAGACTTAAGTTTTTTTTTTGTGTATTTTTATGAACATATAACAAAAATCCCATTTTTCTCCAAACATTTGGACCTGCAATTTTATCTTTACTTTTTCTCAGTTTGAAATCACACCTAATACATTGTCTTATATCTGTTTTAACATTATTAAACAATTTCAAGTGCCACCAGGTGCCACCTCTCAATTTGTTGCATTACACAGTACAACATTTTTCAGCTAATTGATTCGGGACTCAATTCTGATAAGGCTCTTTTGTTTAACATAACTCGAGAACCACTAGTCGGATTTTGCTGAAAAAAATTTAAAAAAATCAAGAATTACAATTACTTTCATCTGTTTATATAACATTTTGCTACATAAGCAACAGTTTCGCAGTTATAAATAAATGTATGAAGAAAAAAAATATTTTTTGACCAACAAATTTTAATATTTTATTTTTAATTCATAAAAAATCCAAAACAGTACAAAAAAGTTTCAAGTCCTATTACTTTCACGTAAAGTCGCATAACCTATGAAAATATGAGACATAAATCATGAAAATCGATGAACGGGTTTCGCTTTTATTCACAATTAAGTGAAGGTATGCATTTCAAAGATTTGCTCGAGATATGCACAAAATTCTTTGCAAAAACATTTATGACTTTTTTTTATGATTCTTAGAATTAAAAAAAAAAAAAACAATAAACAAAAAGTTATTTGATTTTTATGATTGCGGTAGCAAAGTAATAAGCGGTAATAAATGTGCGTGGAAAATTGAAAGGAAAAAATGAAAGTGCACTTTTTTAATTATTTGGGTTTTTTTCGTTGGCTACCTGCATGATTTTTTTACACAAATTGCACCCACATTTATGAGTGGTCATGTTTTAGAACGTTTCTAAAAATTTTAAACGCACACGAAACAGGTATATTGGTGATTTTTGTCTGGAGACGGCAAAAAAGTTTGTTGCACTGTACGAGTGGTACAATATGCCACCAACACTCCACAAAATTCTGATTCATGGAAAATATATAATTGAAAAGTGTATTTTTCCTGTGGGCTTATTATCCGAAGAGGCTCAGGAAAGTCGTAACAAAGACTATAAAAAATATCGCCTTAGACACTCCAGAAAATGCAGTCGAATTGCCACGAACGAAGATATTATGCAGCGAATGATGGTAACATCAGATCCCATGATCTCACACTTGACTCCTTCATTTAGCCAGAAAAAGCATAGTGATATAAGCGACGAAGTGCCACGGTTGTAGCATTTTCAATATTAAATTTTCTTTGAATTCCAATTAGCGTTAACAACACTGATTTTTAGTACCCTGCAGATATTATTGGACTACGTGATCCATTTTGATAAAATGGACTACTCCTTGGACTGGTCCAATGTTATGCAAGCATGGAGCATGTCATTGTTAAAAACAGTTTGTAGTGATACGATTTGTCTTCGTTTTTAAACGAAATGTTTTCGTTTTTCCTCTGGAGTATACTATGGAGTAGTTTCAAAACTAGTCCACTAAAGTATGTATGAGCATGGAGTAGTTTTAAGACTACTCCGTTGTAATGCAAAACTGGGCTATATGATCCACTCCTAGGACATCGTAATGTTAAATAGACCACCTTTTAACCATATATTTGGAGTATTTTTGGAGCACTCCTACTCCTTTTTGGACTACTCTTTACATGCATGTATGGACTAGTCTCGTTATCTGCAGGGTAATTAAAGTCAGCTGTTGTTAAAAATTTTACGCTCAAAATAAAAAATTATTAAATACAAGTAAAACGAAAGAAGATCAAAAAAAGTTAATAAAAAAATACTTGCTTACATAAACAAGTACTTAACGCAGATGCAAAAAATGGTATTATCTTACACTCAATTATAACTGGGGGTAAAAAATGGAACAAATTTGCCATTTTTTTTGCAACATATTTAGAAAGGAAAATGACAACTGCTCACACTTTTGTATATATTTTTAGAAAAGAACAAAACCCCGCGCGAATGGTAGCATACATGGAACATTATTGCCAGAAAAAAACACCATTAGTACTTATTTTGAATTTTTAGAATTTTGAAATACCTTGCCATTGTTGCAAGCTTTTATGTGTAAAGTTTTTGTAAATGAAGTTCGATTATTATGTATAATTTGCAATTTCTTTAAGCATAAATATATTGATAAAGTAAAAGCTATAACCGAGTTTTTTTTTGTTGTCAGTTTTCTGTTTTTAGGCATTTAAAACCGCGGTTTCAATTTCGGTTAAAACCGAACAGCAATCCCAAGGTAAAGCCTAGTACTCTGTTTAAATTTGTGAAAAATGTTGAGCAACATTAATTATTTCACACGACAATTTTGACATGTACCAATGCTACCTATCATGCGAGTTTGTACAATTTAACGTTTTCATTCCCCAACAAATCCCACATGTATTTTCCTAAAAATTATTTTTTTAATAAAAAAATTTAATAAAAAAGAAAGCAAATATGGATAAAAAACTGTTACCGGTTGTGTTATTTTAATTTTTTATTTCTTACTTAACAGTTCATACTTTTTTGCTTAAAATTCCACGTGAAATAAGTGCAGCTTTCATTATTTCGCAGTTGTAAAAAAATGTTGCCGGGAACATTTCGGAACTTTTTCACAATATGAACAGAGTACAACTCTATCAACATTATTTGTTTTGTGATATTATTTATTTATTTATTTATTTCCAATTCTATACACAAGACTTAAAGCCTCTTATTGCAGTATAGAACATTGTTTTAGCAGAAACATTTATAATTATAATTTGTAACTGATACAATTTAAAACAAAAGAAAAAATTTAAGAGAGAAAAAAAAAATTATTAAATTAATAAATTAAATTGAAAATTAACAAAATAATAATATTTAAAATTCATAAAAAAATGAAAAAAATTAACGTGCAAAAAAATTTAAAATGCTTTTTTTAAAGCTCAGTGCGTTACTAGTTATTTGTATATTATGCGGGAGTAGATTCCAAAGACGGATTGCATTAAGGAAAAATTGCCAATCGGAAGTTAAACTTTGGTGTCTAAACAATAAAATTCTTTTACCTCTATTAGACCTAGATATGGTTAAGCGGTTATACAGATGTTGTGGTTGTTGAGTAAACACGATTTTGTGCATAAATATCAGTACTCTTGTTTTGAGAAGGTCATCAAACTGAATACCATATAACTTTACCGTAAAAGGAGAAACAGAATTAAACCTTTTCACGCCATATACGTATCGTACAATGCTTTTAAAGACTGAGTTTAATTTTCTTGTACTTGCCGCATCACATTTGGCAAATAATTCGCATCCATACATCAGAATTGGCAATAAATAGGTTTTGGCAAGAAGTATTCTTATTTTGACAGGTGTACAATACTGCGTTTGCCAGAGAGTTCTAAGCATGGAATATGTACGGCCACATGCATAATTAATATGGTTGCCCCATGTCAGGTTCTTATTAAAAATAATACCCAAATTTTTTGCTGTATTTACCCTTTCAATACGTTCATCACCAAGAAAAATATCAGGTATATGATCGGTTATAGTAGATCGTTTTTGGATAACAATATAC
Organism: Pollenia labialis; assembly: GCA_949318255.1. NCBI lineage: Eukaryota > Metazoa > Arthropoda > Insecta > Diptera > Polleniidae > Pollenia > Pollenia labialis. The sequence continues at coordinate 133,317,168 of OX439140.1, forward strand.
TTAGATTTTTTTGGGTTGATACTAAGACCATTAGCAGTAGCCCATTCATATATATGTTTTAACTCAGTATTCAGAGTTAAGACACATTGTTCAATTTCAGATGTATCACAGCTGATGTAAATCTGAACATCGTCAGCATACATTCTGACTTTGCAGTGTGTAAGTTGACTCGGAAGGTCATCAGCGTAAAGCGAAAATAGAAGGGGCCCAATAATTGACCCCTGCGGTACACCCCTCGTCACAGGTAGAAATTTTGATTTATTATTACCACTTTGAACATACTGATACCTGTTGGTAAGATATGTTGATATCAGACGTGTAGCAGCTGTAGAAAACATAAACATGTGTTTTAGTTTGTAACATAGGACGTTATGATCGACTGTATCGAAGGCTTTTGAATGATCCAAAAGTACTAAGATATTTGTTTTTCGTTCATCTATACTATTTCTTATATCTTCCGCAACATCTACAAGTGCAGTTATGCAACTGTGGTTTTTCCGAAACCCAGATTGTTTATCATTAAGCAGATTATGATCATTAACGTAAAGCGATATCTGATTGTGAATTAACCTCTCAAATATTTTCGACATAAAGGGTAAAATGGCAATTGGCCTATATTCTGATTTAGTTTTGGGTATTGGTATTATCTTGGACTTTTTCCAATTTGAGGGAAAATGACTGGTGGTAATAATGGTGTTAAATACATGTGTAACAAATGGCAATATTCTTGGGAGAATTAATTTAAAAAATCTTGGGTGAATTTCGTCCACACCAACTGCATTTGATTTAATTGACATACAGCTTCTTAAAACGTCAAACTGGTCTATGCAATCAAAAGAGAAGTTATTATGGGGTTGACGGTTGTCATGGTTGTGGTTGTAAAAATCAATATCTGCTTCTACCATAGGAATATTCAAAAATTGTTCATTAATAACGTCTGGATCAAAAATAACAGGGTCATTATTTCCAGATTTACCAATTCCGATTTCCCTTATAGCCTTCCATGTTTTTTTTGATCCCAGGGCCAAGGAGAACTTTTCAGTGTAAAATTTTGATTTTTCCTGTTTAATGAGTTTGTGTACTGTTTTTCTCGCCAAACAATATTCAACATGTAGATCGTTGGTTTTAAACCGCTTCCAACGTGAAAATGCAAGGTCTCTTTGTTTAATGGCTTGTTTAATATTTGAATTCATAGATATTCCGCACAAGTTTTTTTCATATGCGTTTTGAAAGCATTTTACGTGAAATGCTGAACAGAGTACCAGGCTTAAGACTATAAGAAATGGCAAAAATTCGATAAAAATGGCAAAATTAGCGGAAATTCGCAAAAATTGCTAATAACAGCATTAAAAAAAGTTTAATATTTATTAAAAATCGTTAAATCTTTAAAGAATTAGAAAACTTACAGGAAACATTGGTTCTATTCGCGAATTTCCGGTAATTTAGCAATTTTTATGGAATCGTTGCTATTCCTTATAGTTGTAGGGACTTTTAATCAATTTTTAAACGAGCTATAATTCGTTTGGAACATTAAAAATTTTCGCGAAATTTCGCTATTTTTCCAAATTTTTTTAATATTCGCGAAGCTTTATTACATTGTTATTATTATTATTGAAAAATTAAAAAGGAATAAAACTGTTTCGACATCTATAAGACTGACGACTGCAATCAGAGTCGATACCGACGTTAACGATGCGTACGGCATACCAAAAATCGATAAAACTTGATATTGCCCATTGCCATACCGATTACAACAATCGACACAATACGATATTGTTTCGTATTGACGACGCTTAATGGAATAAGGGTGATTGTTTTCTTTAGCCTGTTCATTTATTAAAATATAATGCATATTAGACCAGGTCGTCCTCCATACAGAAAAAAAAGTTGTGCTAGTCACCCCCTAGAATGAAAGTTTCTAAAACAGGAAACCAATTTTTTTGCAACGCCCCAAAATACAGCACTTTTGGTTTTTTATATGTAGCGCTTCCATTTAAAGTCCAATCTTATCATATCGAATATCGTTGATTATGACTAGACAGTGGCTTCATTTTTTCCTTTGGTGACTTTTCAATCCGAACTCAAATTCTAAGCGCTACTTATACCATCTCGGGTCCTTCCCACAAATGTAAAATTTTTTAAACGTTTTTTCGATCAGATTACAAGAGCGATGTAATTGCTATGTGAGGTAATAATAAGAGGAGCCTAATTAAAGGGGTTGGGTAAAAAGTGAGTATTTAAGAAATTTGACTAACTGAAGGTTTTCTTTTCTATTTATAAAAAATTGAACATAAGAACGGAATGATCTCAGATATCATAACTATCATAAAAAAGCACTAAATACAAAAATAAAGCCATATTCTAGCCATTAACAATGATATACGATACGATGAGATTGGACTTCAATTGGCGATTCTATGTGTATTTAACAGAAATGGCTGCATTTTAGGGCGTGTTAAAAAAGTTTGTAAGCCCTTGAAACTTAATAAATATGACTTTTATTCTATGAAGTTGCTTGTGGATGTTTTTTGGTTTTTGTATTGGGTTCTACCTGGTTTAATGGGGCTCAATTTTGGGGAAAGATCCGAGATGGCATAAGTGGCGCCCAGAGTTTGAAGTCGGATGGAGAAGTCACCAAAGGCAGAAATTAAGCCACTGCCAAGCCATGAACAACGATATGTGATATGATAAGATCGGACCTTAAATGGCAGCGCTTTTAAAATTTTGTAGGAAATTTGTTTTATATAATAAAGAAATAAAGTTTAATAGATGACAATGGTTAAAACGAAAGCTTAAAGTTGATGAATTTAGTGGTCAATCAGTTTTTGGATTATTTCGTCAAATATTTGTTTTTAAGTTTTTGCATGGTGATTTGCCAAAAAAGTCAAACACACTTTGTTGGTATGACAGCTTGTTTAACAGTCCCTATCTTAAACAAACACCCTTAAGTATATAATATAATAAATTTTTAAGTGAATTTTTGTTTTTATTACTTTTTTCTCTAACTACTTATAATAAAACTGCGTAATTGAACAACAAACAAATACTAAGTAGGCAATAACATTTACCATGCGAATATGGCCACACTTTTATAAAGATTTTGTTGTTATTGCGAAACAATTTGAATACTAAATAAATTTGGAGTGTTCCTTTACACTTCATCCTACCAAATTTCGAATATTCTTTATAGAAAAAAATAAACATTATGTATCGTGCGTGCATTAATTTTCATTTAGAAATTCCTTTGTGATTGAATATTTGTCTCATTTTTGAACTTTTTAAGAACTTTACTTACTGTTGATTCAAAGTATTGCGTAAAACTTATGTTTATTAAGAACTTTTTTTTTTATAGATTTTGCTTAATTAAAGAATTATTTTGATCACGTTTAATATTGTTGAAAAAGATCTGACGTTAAATATTTCGTCTTTTAGATTATTTTGCATAAATAAAATTAAAACAATAAACAAAATTCAGCCACGAAATAAAAAATGATTTCTCGAAAACTTAATTTTTGCTATAAAAATTAAAAAAAAAAAAAAAAAACAAGTGAAGGTGCTATATTCGGCTACGCCGAATCTTATATGCCCTTCACTATGGTGCGGTATAAATACCCTTCCTTAGTTATAAATAAATCTTTTTTGGGCCGCGCCCACTTCTCCCATCACGCCCACATTTTGTCATATGTTGTGTACATTTTTATAACCAAGTTGCTTGTATCTAGTTCAGAAACTTTGGCTGTTGCCGTTCTCTTGATATACAGAAATCTTTAATGGCTTTGTAATGGATGTGAAACGCCCACTTCTTTATTGGCAACACTTGCATATCATCTCTTAAAATGTTATGGCCAAACAAGGTACCGTTATGATATTATAGTACGAACAAGTTCATCGTAAGCGACAAATTTCATACAACATTTATGAAACCCCTTTGGGGTCGGGAAATTTTGGGAATTTTTTTCCAACGTTTTTTTTTATAGTTTTTCATTTGTTTGTTTGAACCAAGGCGAATTCATACAGGTGACAGCATCAGAGCTGTCCCTTTTATTGAACGTACTTTTATATGAACTTATATAAAATGTCAAATATATTGACATTTAGAATACATATGTACATATAAAAAAGGGAACCCTAGCATAACTCTCTCTCTGCACGGTCACCCGTATAAATTCGCCTTGGTATGAACTTTGGTTGGGCCTTAATGGCAGGGTTGTTAGACTTTTTTCTTAAAAATCGTCAAAAGTTTTAATAAAATTCGCCAAAATCGTCACGAACTTTTAACAAAATCGTCAACAAATCGTCAAATATTTAAATTTTACAAATTAGAGACAATTTACTGCATTGATTCGTTCAAAAATATAAATTTTTAGCAAGAAATTCTATTTATGATGAAGTAAGTTATATGGTTAAGTTTAATTCTATTTATTTCAGCAAGTGGGCTGAAATATATTTATTATTTGAAAAGAAATACATAAGAAAAAAAATTTTCATAAATACATAACAAAAATTTATTTATTTCATTTATCCATATACACAAAAACATTAGGGTTTAGCGGCTTAGGAAATAAAAAAAAAATAAAAAATTAAAAATAAAATCTCATTTGCTATTAACTCGAGCTATCTTTAAATGATTCATTTTTAGCGCTATCTCTTTTGCAAATTGTTTTTACTGTTGAAGGTGCGATTCCAAGGGTTTTATCTATATCAACAGTCTTTTTACCCGACTCAAAATGTTTTGTAACGTCCAATTTTAGTTCCAAACTAAGTGCGAAAAGCGAATGCCATTTCTTTTCCTCTCACTCCTAAAAACTCAAGACTTGACGGCTAAAACTTGAAGAGTGTGAACCAGCACTAATGCACTAATGCATTCTCCAAGGCGAATTCATGTAAACGGTGGTGTCGATACTACAACAAGTAACAACACCAACAAGACAACAATGTATTTTTTTGTTGCTTTCGTTGGGCGATATGTCAAAAACACAAGTCAATTTTTACATTCCTCTCTCTAGTTAAGAAAAAAAGTAGCACAGCTGTGTTTTCAACGCCACCTGAAAAATGAATTCGCCTTGGTCTTCTCTTTACACCAATTTTTCTACAGAACTAACTTCTTACTTCCTAACACGCAAATTTAAAGAGTTTGCTTTTGTTTTACATGTAATTTGTGCGATCGAAAGCGTTCGAGTGATATCGTGATTCGTGAAATAGGCAGTTTGTTTAGAAAACGACTAGAAAAGAGAGAAAGAGAAAAACAGCTTTAAAAAACTTAATTTTATGATTGTTTAACTTTAATTTGTTATTATAACTTCACACGTACGGAACTTTAACAGAGAATTTTTCAAATTTTTTTTAGGTTCAATTTACATTCAACCATGCAAAAATAAACAGGTGGCATTAACTACTACGCCAGATGACGACTTTTTGCTCTTGCTTTGTTTGCCCAATCTTATGTCAAAATTTTGTTTATGTTCAGAAAAAGTCCACGTTTTGTCTAGTGATTAGTGTATTTTATTAAAGTTTTTGATAAATTTAATAAAAAGAAATAAAAATATTAGCCATATTTTGATTTTTGTTTAAAATAATTTTTGACGTAAGCTGGAACTAATTTCCATTTTCGGTGTAATGTTGCATTTGTTGTCGTAGCGATGTCACTTTTATTATTTCACCTTCTTCAACAATGTAAACTCGTTAGGACAGTGACATTTTCTGCAGACACAAAAATTAAGAGTGCGACGAGTTAGCCTTGTTGAATGAGACTTGGGAGAGTTTGTACTATAGTAAGAACCTAACTCGGTATTTTTAAGATATTTCTCCCCACTTTATCATCGTAGGACCTAAGTGTACTAGGGCTACTGGTCCCCATGGTACTTAATATGAGTCTGGTCAACCGAAATAATTTGGGATAATAATTGGTTTAAAATAAGCTTGTGCTATTGCTTGCATTTATTTTCAACGAGATTCAAGAGGTAGGTGGTGATCTTCAAATGCTTACGTCCAACTCATGGCAAAAGATGAACGCAAAGTGCGGGATCTGGTAATACCATCAAAAATCTATAAGAGATGTCACTTTTTGAAGCATTAATTAGGGACATGAAAAAAGATAGGTTGAAAACATATTACATACCGCTACCTAAAATGCAAAAGGTCCTATTTAACATTTTGAAAATGTTAGAGGAGAACCAAAAAAACTATGTTTGTATTTAAAATGAAAAATTGATAAATGACCTTAAACTGTTTGTAATTTATTTTGCTTTTATTTTTTATATTTGTAAAACCTGCTAGTTGTTTTGACAATGTGGGGTATTATGCTAAATGTCTACGATAAACCTTTATATGCAGTCATGCCAACTCTTGGAACTCTAAACGCGTGAAAGAATTTGAAAAACGGCCCAAAAAGGGCTAAATCTAAAAAATTACAGTTTTAGTATATCGTCGTTCCGAAGTTATCTTGACATAACTCCAAAAAATATTTTTTTGGGAAATTGAATTTAAAGTTTTCACAGCTTATAGAAAAAAATGAGTCGAAAAAAGGGGATCAATATTTTTGTCAGATATTATTTTAATTAACCTTTATCGAATACTGGAAAAATTCTTTAAGTCATAGAAAAAATTTTTTAAGTTTTAGACATTTTTAGTTCTAAAAAAATAATAACATATTGCCGTAAAAGCCACCTTTTGGGAAATATTTTTCAATAATGGCGCATACGTCAAAATAACGCCGATAGAAATTTTAATTTGTTTTTTTTTCCGAAATTATATTGACGTATATAATACATACAAAAGCAAAATTCATACAAATACTATTTACTTAATAATATTAAGTAAATAAGAAGTACATACAAAAAACACTTCACTCATTGCTTTTGCATATTTTTCTTTATTAACGATTCATTATGTATTTTTTTTGGAAGAAGGACTAAGTGTCAGTAAAATGTACCGCTTATTCATAGAAAAATTTCCTGCCATAAAAGTGTCTTTAACAACATTTACTACAATTTTTAATACTAAATTTAATTTAAGTTTTTATAGGCCAAAAAAAGATCAGTGTGATAAATGTTGTCTGTATATGAATCTACATAATAGTAATAGACTAAGCGATGATAAAAAAGCGTTATATAAAAAACATATAGATGAGAATCGAAACCGTAAAATCGATCGTGATAGACACAGACAGATAACATCAAATAATACAGTCGTGGTGTGTTTCGATTTGCAAAGCACCTTTAATCTGCCTAAGGGATTTTCATCCATATTTTATTATAAAAGAAAACGTTCAGTATTTAATATGACAGCAACAGTATGTGCTCAGAATTCAATTGAAAAAATGTTACTTACTGCGCCATTTGGAACGAAGCACAGAGTGGTCGCTCTGGCAATGATATCGCCAGTTCTGTTATTAAAATCTTGAAAAACATAATCAAGGATTTTAAGAACATTGAACATTTCATTCTTTGGAGCGACTCCTGTGTGCCACAAAACAAAAATAAAATATTGACGTCTTCACTTCTTGACTTTTTAAATAAAAACAATAATATTAAAGCAATTACTCAAAAATTTTCAGAGCCGGGACATTCCCAAATTCAAGAAATTGACGCTGTCCATAGTGCAATAGATCGATTTCTTAAATTAAAAAAATTCATAGTCCTGTAGATTTAATAACTAACTTAAAGAATTATAACTCCCAAAAGATTAAATGTTACCTACAGATTTCAAAATTTATTCGAATCTTGCACAACAGTTAAATTTTCAGAACGTTCCTTTTACTAAAATAAAAGCAATTAAATATAATAAATTCAATTTATTTTCTTTACTTTATAAAACATCTATAAAAGAAGATGAATTCCAATCATCAAGCTTAAAAAAACAAAGCAGAAAGGGAGTTCTATCAACATCAGAAAAAATGTTTGAAAGAGAACTCAGTACATGTACAAAAATAAATATATCTGAAGATAAAAAAAAAATGATATTAAAAGCCTTTTCATTTATCTTCCTGATAATGATATTAAATTTTATTCAAAACTATTTACGTTAGTTATTATATACATACATAATAAATACATAATTTCAGATTGATTTTCAAAACGAATGTTTAATTTAATTATCAATTATGTATTAATTTTGTGTATCCATACTTAAGTTAATTTTAATTACAAGAATTACCCCCATTATTTGTAAAACATAATTTTGCTTTATAAAAAGTTTATGAAACAAAGTTTGTATGAATATCCGTTTTGTTAACTTTTAATAATAAAAATTTTATAATTTTTATATTACCTGTTTTTTTTTCTTCTGAAAAATTTTTAAAATTTATTTTTTATACATATACGTCAAGATAACGCAACATTTTTGTATTTCAAAAATTTCATAAATTTTTGGACGTATATCCACAAAAGTGTCGCAGACGTCCTTATAACATAATATTTTTATGGCAAACTTGGATATACGGCAAAATAGCTTTTAAATATCTTAGAAAATACAGAAGATAAAGACTTGGGGATTAAACACATCGATAGATCTAATAATTTAATGTTCAATAATAATCGTAACTCATTTTTTGTGATTTTGTGATATACGTCAAGATAACTTCGGAACGACGATATTTTAATTGCATTTTTTTTATAAAACGCAAAAAGGATAAAAATGTTTTTTTAAATAAAATACCAGAAATGTTAAACAAAAAATTGGGACACAACTACAACTACATCCTTTTATAATTGGTCATTGTTTCATAAAATTTTCAATACTTAGTGAGCCTCGTCTCTTTCCATGAATCATTTTCATCACATAGAAAGTCATTTAAATATTTCATCAGAATTTATATTTAAGCATAACTCGTCAGGTATTTCGTAGCTTGAACAACAACTTTTAACTTTTTTGAAACTACATATGTATTTTTAATATGAATTAAATTCCCTTAACGACATTTTATTTTTAAATAAATTCATGACACTGAAAGTCCTCTCAAGTTGATCGTTTTAATACGGATAAATCGATATATTTTTAGCAAAGCTAGAAAATTAATTAATGAATTGTACGCCATAATATTTTTTAGCAATACACCTCGACCCGAAACGTTATTCCATTTTAAATGTTTTTCCGTTCGCAAGTTTTTAAATTTTTAGGACAGTGTTACCATTCGATATTGCCAGAAAAACAAACAAATATAATCATATGGAACTAAAAGCAAAAACGGGCTAAATAGAAATAACAAAAATGGCAAAAAAAAACGTGTTTTTTTAGTATAGCGCTAAATAGTTGTTTTACGTTTCAGGTACTTAAAAAATGGCATCACTGGTTATATGATATAATAAACTTTAAACGAAATTGGCATAGAAACTAGTTTATCCTTGAACAAGAAATTTCAGTGTATTTATCAAGAATGAAAATTGGGAATTAAGCACGACAAACAAAATCTTTTTAATTAAAAATCATAAAATCTCAAAAATTACTTTGATAAAAAAAATTCAAGTGCCCGCGCATAAAAAACTGAACTGGCAAATTGCTTTATTTTGATTTTCTTGCGAAAACAACAAAGCAATTTAATGTTGTAGTTGTTCCTTTGGCCAGAGTGATGAAATTATAAATGTTATTTTTGTCAAGCTAAATGTAGAAGTACATAACACGCGTTAGTTCGTCGACATGTGTCGTGCGTTTACAAACTTTAGCGCATGAAAAATTGCAAGTTAAACAACGCGCGTTACAAAAGCTATTCCTGTCAGCTGTTTTTTATTTGTTTACTTATTTGTGCATTGAAAACGGATTCGAAAGTATATCAAGATTTTTTTATTTTATTGAATTTATTCTTTTTATATAAATATTGCATGTTTTAGAAGCTCTTCAATAAATTTTTCTTTCACGATTCGCAAATTTGTTAAATTTTTCTTTTTATTGTCAGCCGATTACTTGTCAAAAATACACAATGCGTTGAAAAGTTTAAAGTTAACCAACTTTCTGGCGCAAACGCGTCAAAATATTTTCTATGTAGCTTGATCTATGAAAATACACTAGCTTAACTTTTTTTGACACAAGTCTACAGAGCGCGCACACCAACAAATTTCTTCAATGTAAAAAAAATTCAATTTTTATTTACAATATTTTGTTCCCGACGTTTCGTCGATTGCTTGTCGCTTTTTTCAAGGGATTGTCTATTTAATTATACAAATAAAACTGTTAAGCGAATAAGAATTATAAAAACAATAAAAAACAACAACAATAAACAGTGAGCTTATCTTTTCTTACAGTCCCGACTACAATTGGTTGATTTTTTGTCAACTCTAAATGTAGTTGTAAGTGGGTAAAGAAAAAAGGAAAATAAAAACAAATTACTTTATTTTATTTTGCCAGTTCAGTTTATTTACACTGCCACATGCATATTAGTTATCAAAGTTTTTCTTGGGATTCAAAAATTATATTAATAAAGGTTTCTTTCAAATGTGCTAAATTCCAATTTGTTTTTTTAATTTTGTTTTTTCTCAATCCGCTTACAACAACAATTAATGTTGGGAGAATTCCAACCAATTGTAGTAGGACATGTAAGAAATGATAAACTCACTGTTTATTGTTGCAAATAAAGTTTGAGAGTTTGTAATTCTCATTCATTCTACAGTTGTATTTGCATATCTAATATCTTTCAACTTTTCTAAAGTTTTTGGGAAAAGCTTTCCTGTTGATTTGGCCTAAGCAACCAGTGAAATGCGCATTGAAACTCCAACGATAAATTTTAGTGAATTAATCAAGAATGCAAATTAGGAATTAATCACGACAAACAAAATCTTATTAATTTTAGCGTGTGTCATATAATATTTTGTTGACAGGCCCGTTCGCTTTTGTTAAAAATAATTGCTAATTTTGGCCGAAAGATTCCAGACTTTGTTAACGTTTGCGTTGATGCATTCTATCAAAATCTTCCAGATTTTGTTAACGTTTGTGTTGGTGCAATATATTCAAATCAATGACAAAGTAGATTTTTAATTTTTGATTAGGTTGGGCCTTTTAAGTTTAAGGAAACGATATATATTTTTGTGAAGCCAACTGTGTTTAAAAATATTTTATTTATTGAATTTGATTTTGTTTAATACTGACTTTATTTTTATTTCTTTTGTTTTTTTTTTTGCCATATGATTATGGCTTGAGTGGAAATACCATTTATATCATTCTCTGGCTGTCATAAAAACGGTTTATGTCTATTTTGGGCCAAAGTTAAGGTCATTTGTAAAAATAAAACATACGATTTAATAGGCTTCGCTTCTTCATACTACAAGTAAGTTTTTAGTATTTCGAAGAGTACCACAACTTTAACCTAATTGTTAATGCAAGTCAACGACATTGCTGATTTTATTTATACACAAATGTGTACATACATAAATAAATGATTGTTTGCTTGAACACTAAAACATAAATTAAAAAAAATTTAATTAAATATTTTTAGGTTTAGCATGTAAGTGTTCAATGCACGTTTAAATGACATATATAGATGAAGGAAAGAAATAAGAAAAAGTGTGTCAAAATGTAAACGGAATATTTTGGCAAACCCCTTATAAACGGTTTCAGTTAAAGATTAAGATTTATCAAAAATCGATATTTTTGCAAAAAAAAATAATAAAAAAAAAAACAAACGTAAAAACTTTCTGAATCCATCTAACGATGTCTGTCCTTCAGTCTTTCCGCCTGTCCATTAAAAATTGTGCGCAAAGTACGCAAAAATGAACCCTTTTGAAAATGGTGAGAATCGGTTCATGTTTTCACATATCCCCCATGAAAAAACTTTTTATTCAAAGCGACGAGTATCTGGGTATCCTTCCATGAAGAAATTTTATGACATTAAATCCTCTAATGATCCAATATTTTAAAGTACAATCCTTCCGGTTAATAATGGAAAATAATTTCATTCAAATGGCTGCCTCGACTGGCCATGCAGTAGCCTACACGATCGGTCCAATTTTTAAGCACATCATCGGTTGTGTACAGCTGTATTTCACCAATGGCTTCACGAATATTGTCCTTTAAAGCGTCAATTGTCTCTGGCTTGTCGGCGTAACACTTATCTTTGACGGCACCCCACAAATTCATTAAATCTAAATCTAAATAATAGTAATGCGATCTTCAAAAACAGGGCGCAAAACATCGAGTTTAGCTTCGGCTGTGTGGCACGTAGCGCCGTCCTCTTGAAACCAAATGTTGCCAATATCCTCCTCTTCAATTTTTGTGAACAAACATTCGTTCAACATGGCCCGATAAAGATCGCCATTGACTGTAACGGCCACTCCTTGTCCATTTTCGAAGAAAAATGTCCCAATTATGCCTCTGGACCAAAATCCGCACCAAACAGTGACTCGTTTTGGGTGCAACGGCTTTTCAATGTATGCGTGCGGGTTTTCTGTGCACCAAATGCTACAATTTTGCTTGTTTACATATTCGCCAAGATCAAAATGAGCTTCATCTGAAAAGAAGATTTTTTGGTAAAATCGGCATCTTCTGTAAGACGATCGCAGGCCCACTTAGCGAAGCGAAAACGCATATTTCCCAGCGTTGTTCAAGCGTATACACAACCATATTCGTTCAGCGGAAGGATAAAACTATTTATCTGTCAAATCAGACATGAGCTAAGTGTTACCATTCACGAAATAAGCACTAGTTGAAAAAAAAATTTTAGATAGCGGACCCGTTATATGTGAAATGGTTGGCAAATTTTTTCCATATCAAATAATTTTTGCATATCAAATGCCTAAATCTTCATTAATAAATTGTCCAATATTACATGCAACAACTGTTATGGATGTTGTCAAAGGAATTAAAAACTCTAGAAGTTATGGCCCTGCTGGAGTTCGCAGTTGTGTTCTTCTGGAATTGTGTATAAGGCATGTTCTGAAATTATGGTGATTTCAAATCACGAACGATATTGAAATCATGGGAGCGATATTTTGGTGTTTTAAAAATCACGAGATTTTTAATTTTTAGTAGTAGGCCCCTATTACGGTTCACAACTCAACTCAGTTGAGTTGTAATTAAGACAACTGGTTGTAAACAGTTGTAATATTTGTTATGTTTTTGTTCACCGCAATATAGTAAAGTTGTAAACCATAATGGAAAAATTAAGAAACTGAGTTTAGTTGTGAACCGTAATAGGGGCCCTAATTTTCATTGTTCTTAATCATGAGCAAACAACTGTGCGCTTCTTTTTGCAAAACTAATTAAACTTCAAAATTATTGTTTACTTTTAGTTTTTTTTTTTTAACAAATTAACTGCCTGTTCAACGATTTCGAACGTCAACGTTCGCATAGAAAACTACATTTAAAACAAAAACAAATTTACGAATATTGTTTTTGTTTTACATATAATTTTCTATGCGAACGTTAACGTTCGAAATCGATGAGTGATTTGAAATCGTCATGCTGGAAACTGATCCGTTTTAAATCCCGAGATTTCAAAAACTTTTGTGCTCAGCACACCTTTTAACCCATTAACGCCTAAGAAGAAAATGCTAGTAAAAACTTATTTTATTGTTATTTATTTCTTAAGTGTGTATAAAATAAAAGGAATTCATTGAAAAAAGTTTAAATTTTTTGCTGGTTTTTGAGAAAAATTAAATTGAGCAAACCAATTTCGCTCTACACAAAGTATGTTTGTGCATAGTTCGCATCTCCATCGGGACTTACAATGTCAACCAACACATTGCAACTGATTTGCTATCCTTTCGGGAATACGGATATAGTTTTAACGTTTAGCACCAGCAGCTGCAGCACAAATTGAACGTTTTCTAGAAACTGACGACAATTGGGCAATAGAAGTTGTATTATATTATGATTTTGTTAGACACAAGCTTAATTTTTCCGGCAAAATTTTTATATTTGTAACGCCCATTGTCCCCAAATGGGAACAGCTATACGTCTCACTTTAAAATGGTTATTTCCCCGATTACTGGAAAAAATATTTCAATTTACGTTCGGCTTCTACTTATCTCTTGGAATTTACAACTTCAGTGATATCCTCATACTATTCAAGCATGCAAACTGAAAACATTTACACAGATTTTAGTAAAGTAAATCATGACTTTCTTATGTTCAAGTTGGATAAAATTGTGCTCCCTCCTATACTTCTTAAATGGATGTCTACATATCTGAAGGGCTGATATCAGTGCCCACATATGACATAGGTCGCTCTGAGCGACTTCTGAATTTCAGTCGGAAGGACGTGTCAAGACTTACATACGTGCTTACTGGTCATTGGACGATCGGCAAGCACGCTATGAGACTCGGCCTCCCTTTTAATGAATGCTGCCGCAGCTGCAGGGAACCTGGAACTGAGGAGACAGTATTTCATCTTCTATGTGATTGCCCGGCGTTTAACTCTATGCGACATGGACTGTTCGGGAATTACCTTCTACAAGGACTCTCGGAGATATCGCGGGTGGGGCTCAACAGCCTGCTGAAATATCTCAACGCAACGGGCTGGCTCTAGCCACCTCGACATTGCCCCTGGGTCAAGTTTGATCGGGGGGTTCCAAATTTCTTGACGAGTTGTGTGGTGTCAAAACGGAGCCACCGTCGGCTCTACTTGTTGCGCGCCTGGACCTGTGCGTGCTACCACGTTAACCAACCAACCAACCAACCGATATCAGTGCAAATTGTTTCGCAATTGTAATTCTAAAGATAAACCTGTCCCATTCGGAATCCCTCAAGGTAGTCACTTGGGTCCAGTATTATTCCTATTATTCATTAATGATTTACGAAAGTGTATTAATGATTCGAAAATATTAATGTATGTAGATGATGTAAAGCTTTTCCTTAGATAAAAATGCTTCACTAACTGCATATTCACTAAATGCGAAAGAACTCTTTCCTACGCACAACTACATTTGAAACAAATACAATGTTGTTAGACTTGGTTTTGTATTTGAACTTATGGTGTGAAAAAAATTTGATGGATCTGAACTCGAAAAAATGTAAACAAATCGTTAGCTCATTATTGGTTTGGCGCATATGCCAACAAGTCATAGTGAAGAAAAACAACAATGAAGGTTTACAGGAAGTTTTCTGAAAATATAACCAATAGAATTTTTTTTGTATTTTTACTACTGCTTCTGGCATATGTTTTAAAAAAAAATTAACGTGTTTTTGAACTTCATTAACCAACATAGAAGTCAATAGCGTTTTATTGAAAATGAAAATTATTGTTTTGTGCCGCATACGCCACTTCTCTAAATTTATTTTTAAAAAGTAGCTTTTTGTGCTGCATACCTATACTTACTGCTGTGTATTGATTTGTTGACATTTTATGTTGCTTTTGCTTTAACTACGTTTTTCAATAAAGCGAAGCATGAGTAAAATTTGTTTTCTTGCTGTCATTTTGTTTTGATGTCGCTTTAACTGCTTTTTGTTACGGTAATGAAGCATAGCAAGAGTTTAATTTATTTTGTACGTTTTTGTATGAGAAATTTTCTGCATTCGCCAAACAGTGGTGTGTAAAGCAAAACAATACTTAATAAACTTTTAAATAGTTGATATGGTGTAAAATTAATGCTTATTATCTCGGAAACCATAAAAATTTGGTGAAACCGGTTTTGGATTCACAAACGAGGTATTTTAAATATATATTCCACTTAACTAACTCAATTTTTTTAAAAATGGTCGGTAGGTCAAACCAACAATGAGCTTCCGATATGTTATTCTACATAAGAAGTCCAGTACTCTGTAGCTATACACTAAATAAGCATCAACTTGAAAGAGTGGATACTTTTCTTGATCTGTGTGTATTATAAATCGCAAGGCCAAAGGTGTTCTATGATTTATCAAACGTTGGGAAAGAGTTTGATGATCCCTATTCAATCTTAGTTTTACTTAAATTTGATCTAATTTTCGAATTATTACAAGTACGAATTCCGGATTGAATATGGATCAGGTAAGTATTTCGCGATTAAAAATTCGTGCTTGAATCAATATTTCTGTACTTGATTCAAGAAAATCCGTACTCATCGTACTATTAATACTGCTTCGGAATGATTTGAGTACGGTTGGATTGATTTTTCTTTTGAGTGTATGGAAGCATTGTTAAGAGAAGGTGTCTATTTGTGAGAGCATAAGAAAAAAACGTTTTCGAAATAAAATAGATTCAATTTCTCAACGGCTTTCTACGACAAATATTTTTTGGCAAATTATATGAAAAATGTGATCTCGGCGAAGTTCTGTTTCACAACTAATCGCTAAATTTAAATTTTACCATTCGATTTCAAAAATGTTTAAGGATCATTTTCGGAACATCAAATTGTTGCTTGATTTTAGGTGCGACATTATTAACTCCGCAAGTGTCTTTACACCTTTTGCCACCGACCTTCTGTTTCATAAAATATTTCGTTGCGTCATGTCGCCAAGTCTGATTCCTAAAAGTTATATTTTATATTTTTCCATCACTACCCACACGTTTCACAAATTTTTGACGAGCATGAAATTTTCAGAATTTAAATGTGTTTTTGCAATAAAAATAGGATTTTCCGATATCGTTTGTTCTTAATGTCTCTCGAATAGATCTTTTTCTACTAACCTGCGCTCACATTCCTAGTTAAAACTCCAATTCCTTCCTTAAGGGCAAACACACACGTTGTTTCCGTTTGGTGTTTGCCTCCGTACAAACATTCATTTTTAAGTTTTATTTTAATAAATGCAGACGCCGATAGTGCTTCGACAATTTTGTTGCGTTTTTCTTTAAACAGAGAAAAAAATTAAAAATAAAGGCAAAGAATATAAAGTGAAAGGGGATTAAAACAATGAGCTGTTTTGTGGCAAGCAATACTGACAAAAAAATTAAATTTTTGTGAACCTAAACCTGAAATTATAATTATGATTTAGTAGTCCCAAATAGGTACCATTAAAAAATTTTATGCAAATATTATGATGTAGGTAGGCTGTTATAACTTCGGGCTTGACAGTTTATTTTTATTTAATCTGTAATTATATTCTGCAAACATTTTTAATTTGTTAAATGTTTTACTTGTTTTAGGTGTTTTTTAACACATATTTTAAAAACTTTTTATCGCATATTTCCGGTTGCCTTTTTCATTACAAAGAAAAATAATAAAAATCACCTAAAACGTACAAAAACGTCTTGAAAATAAACCTAAACTTTTTTACCATCCTTTTTTCTAGGAAGGACCACATTCCACCCTACCAGAAGATGAATTTTTCGATGCCGTTGAAACTGGTTTGGACAAAATTGAAGAGGACATGCAATTACGAGCCAAATTAAAACTTCAATCACAACAATCGCAAAATTCCACACACAATTCGATACATTTAGCACAACCCGAAGATGAAGAGGGAAATGCAGCAGAGGAATTTGGTACTGGTGTCTTAGCAAAATCACATAATTTATGGCCAGAGGTAAATATTTTTTAAACGGATATTGTAAAGGAAATTGTAAATTATTTGTTAAATTTTTTTTTCAATTGGAAAAATTAAATTTAGATTGATCGGGTCTGTTTGGAGCAGCTACACTATGCCCGCCAGGGTGTTGGCCAGGATGGTAATGGTTGGCAAATATTTGCTGATGAGGGTGAAATAAAAATGTATAAACGCGAGGAGGAGGTAAATGGAATGGTGATGGATCCTTTGAAAGCTTATCATACGGTTAAAGGTGTTACGGGAAGAGAAATGTGTCATTATTTCTTTATGCCAGAATTTCGTAATGATTGGGAAAGTGAGTATTAAAGAAATTTTATTTTGTGTGTATAAAGTGGAGGATGAAGTTAATTGTTTACATAATTTAAATATGTACTACACATTTACAGAGTTTTTCATTAAGAGCAGTCTGTAAAGCGGCTCATACACTTGCAATAAAATTGTTCAGTTTTACGTATTGTACAATTATATCGCCAATGTGTATGTGATATACGTTGATGGCACAATATATTGGCAACAATCTAAATACTTTTGATTTTTATTGAACAACGAAAAGATAGTGAAATGTGTCGGCAACATTGTACAATGCTGTTTATGTTATTTCTATAGGTTATGTTCACCTTTTTATTGAATGAATGAAAACATAGTGCGACTTATTGCATGGCATAGAACAAAATGGAAATAATATTGCGAATATCATATACAATAATATTGCAAGTGTATGGGCCGCTTAACAGCCATGTTATTTTAGGGGCGCTTTCATTTTGTCCCTCCATTTTGTCTATTATATTTTCAAACTGATATTTTAATACAATTTTCTGCAAATTTATTGATTTATTACATTTGTGAGCATTCAAGTCTTAACTTAACTTGCCCCAACTAAAAAAACCGAAATTCCGCAATAAAATTTGCTTTTTCTAATACACGCAGTCGTTTTAGAAACATAATTTGGGGAAAAAACATTTTTTTTAGCAAAATTTCGAAATTTTTATTTTTTTAAAAATCATAAAAAATTGGAAAATGTTTCTAATTTTTTTTCAGACATATAAAAAAAATTGCAAAAAAAACAAGCTAATAATGAGAAAAACCCTGTAAACAACTTTTGATTTTATTCACAAAAGACGAAATTTTTTAATTAAATTTAAGAATCTGGGAATTTATTTCTCATGTTGAGTAACATTTGTTATACAAATTTTCATATTATTCGAATGTGTATTCTAAGTCAAATTACAATCCTCAAAAGCTTTTATACTTGAATAGTCTTATTCCTTCAATATTTTCCAGGAATATTTTGTATGCACTATCAGACTTTTTGTTTGCAAACGTGAATGTTGCAGTGCAAGTCCAGCTAAAGGTATTTTACATTAACTTAACAAATTTAAAAAAAGCTAAAAATAATTATATAGCGTTTACAAACATAACACTAAACTAAACCATTCAAAATCAAAACAGAATATATTTTTTTACATTTTGATTTATTGTTTTGCTTTTGCTAACAAAACTTAAGATTACTGTAAGCAAATGTCAAATCACTGTCCAATTTTACTGTCTGCAAAATTTGCTAGACAGTAGACAAGGCAGTTGGACAAGTTTGCATGTATCAGTGAAAAAGTTTGCATGTATTGGAACTGTCTTGCCAGTACTGGCAAATGTAAACCCCGTGTAAATCTTGCTAAAAATTTTTTTTTTTGCCAAACAATTTATGTCTCTAAACGAGAAAAAATTTTGACTTTACTTAAAGGTAATTTTATTTTATTTTAAAAATATTTTTAAGTGTTTTCAATAGACTTAACCGCTTTTGAGTTACACCAATAACACCGCGTTATACACATTATGTCCTATGAACCAAATATACTTTTTCGGAAAGGGGAGAAAAAATAAAAATACACGTGCATGGGCGATTTTCATGTACACGTCAGAATTTGTTTTGTCCGTCTGTCCGCCTGTGTGAAAGATACCGTAATTAAGTCCTTTTTATACCCTTCACCGAAGGTAAGAGGGTATATATAACTTTGTCATTCCGTTTGTATGTTCCACAATATTGATCCTACACCCTATAAAGTATATATATTTTGGGTCCTTATGAAAAGCGAAGTTCAAATCCGGTTGTCCGTCTGTCCGTCTGTCCGTGTGTATGTTGAAATGGGGTTTCCGAAAACCCCAGAAATGATCTGGACTAGGTTGATGTATATTTATGTCACAAATACTCCGTTCAAGTTTGCTATTGAAATTCAGCCAGATCGGTCCAAAAATGACGGAGATATGAGCAAAAAACCACGACTACCTCTAAATTTTTCCAAAAAACCCTTGTTGTTGTTGTATTTTTTTTATTTCTGTATATCTTGAGATCGGCAAGAGCCAAAGTTTCCAAATTAGGTACACACATTTAGGTTGCCAATACACACCATCTTCCAAAATGTGGGCGGGATTGGAGAAGTGGTAAATACCCACTTTCGGGAACCATAGATCTCCCCGAGTCCAAGTTTTATAACTAAAGTAAATGGTAAATTTCTTCTTCAACACGTCGGTATATAAATCTGCCAAATCGGTTAAAAAATGGCTGAGTTATGAGCAAAAAACCACGACTACCTCAAATTTTTTCGAAAAATCCCTTGTGGTTGTTGTATTTTTATTACTTTTTGCTGTATATCTGGGGAACGGAAAAAGCCAAAGTTTCCAAATTAGGTACACACATTAAGGTTGCCAATACACACCATCTTACAAAATGTGGGCGGGATTGGAGAAGTGGGCGTGATACCTCCCATACAAAAAAAATTAAAAAATGTATAAAAACCTAAATTTTTAGGCTGCCATATGTCCTATGGATATGACTTATATATCAAAATATCGGAAATTTTAAGTAAAACATATTTTATAAAAAACTCGGGAAAATCGGTTCAGATACAAAAAAGTTATGACCAAAATTAAATTTTTTTTAAATACCCACTTTCGGGAACCATAGATCTCCCCGAGTCCAAGTTTTATAACAAAAGTAAATGGTAAATTTCTTCTTCAACACGTCGGTATATAAATCTGCCAAATCGGTTAAAAAATGGCAGAGTTACAACCGAAATACTGAATCCCCAAAAATTACTCTTTTTATAATTAACTTTGTTAAAATATATGTATACAAGTATATATAAATGTTTATACATATATAAATATAACTTAAGTAAATGGTAAAATTCTTCCTATTTAAAAATATCAAATCGGTTAGACAATTGGTAATTTATGAGCAAAATACTCCAAAAATGGGCTAAAAAACATCAACATTTTTATAAAAACCTAAATTTTAGGGCTGCCATATGCCCAATGTATATGACTTATATACCAAAATGTCGGAAATTTGTATGAGCTATAACCGAAATACTGGGGTCTAATCACGGCATACGATATCGAGCAAAATCCATCGAAATTATTTATTTTGGTATCTTGAAACTCGATATCGAATGAAATGTATTGAATTTGAAATAATACCATTCGACATCGAGTAACTCGACATTACATTTATCGAGTTTTCATTCGATACGCCAGTGTCTATCGTATGCAGGGGTGATTAGACCCCTAACTTCCCGAAAATTACTCTTTTTATACCCTTCACCGAAGGTAAAAAAGGTATATATGTATAACTGTAATATCTACAATATTGATCCTACACCCTATAAAGTATATATATTCTGGGCCCTTACGAAAAGCTAAGTTCAAAACCGGTTGTCTCTTATTTAAAAAAAAAATATTTACCAGTTTTATTTAGTTTCTGTCTAATTGCTATGTATTCTGCTCGCACAATGGTGAAGGGTATATAAGATTCGGCACAGCCGAATATAGCACTCTTGTTAAATTTAGATATTAATTCTTATTTTAATTAAACATTTGGGTGCTCCGGTAGGATAACTAGTAGTGAGCTAGTCTATCAGTGCGAGGGTTGAGGATTCGATTCCCGCCAGAGACTCTGGTTTCTTTCACTACAACGTGCTGAATGTCTACGTTACTATAGCTCAGTTAGTGAAGTTAGAATATAGTTTGTAATTGTATTTGTAACACTTATTAAATAAATAAATTATTTAAACATTTAATTCCTTTTATCATTCCAGCTACACTTGAAGATTGCATAATTTTGGAAAAGATCTCGCCCGATACATTTTTATTTTTACAAACTCATAAACGTGTTTGGCCTGCTAGTCAAAGAGATGCACTTTTTTGGTCTCATATGCGCAAAATAACAGACGGTCTAGATGAAGGAGCTTATGATAATTGGATTGTTTGTAATAATTCGACAGAATATTCAAAACAAGAGGTAAGTCTATTCTAAACAAAATTTCTTAATTAATTTTGAAATCTATTTAAATACATATGATATATTTTTTGAAACTAATCCGACATTTAATTATTAACTAGTCCAAAAATGGCAAATGCGTACGAATATTTTTGACTGTTATACTCGCCTGTCAGACCATTTTACCACCGGGTAAAACTCAAAATGATACACTAAATAGAAACGAATTAACTTGTAAAGTTACTTATTGTTCAGTGGGTGAGTAGTTTCTTGAAGAAAGAAAATGAAAGAAGAGTTATAAAATTTGTTGTGTTACTTGTAATTATTTTAGTTAATCCTGGTGGTTGGGCGCCTGCCTCAGCTTTACGCGCTATTTATAAGCGTGAATATCCAAAGTTCCTTAAACGTTTTACCGGTTACGTGATAGATCAGTGCAAAGATAAACCTATTATGTTCTGATATTTGCCATTTTTATTATTATTATTATTATTGTTATAACAATGTACTATTTTTTTTTTAATTAATATGTATTTTTATTTTCTATTTAAAAATCTTTGTAATTGTTTTAAACTGATAGTTAGAATTGTGTAATTGTTGTGAATACTTAATATCAAAAATTCTAAATGTAATTTTGAGAGGTATAAAAATTTAATTTGTATACCTGCCTGAATTTTTTTTTTTTTTTTTTACTTCAAATAATCTTGCTGGCTTTTTTTCCTCTTAAATTAAATTGGCGTAAAAAGAAAAGCGAGAAATATTGCAATGAGTTAATTTAATAAGTTGAAAAAAATATTGAAAATATTTAAAGAAATGTTGAGTAGTAGTTAAAAATTAAAAAAAAAATAAATATACAAATCAGATCAAAAATACTAATTTAAACAAACATATTTAAAAAATTGTTTCCCTATTATGAAACTAATTAAATTTAAATTAAATATTTTTTAACGTATACGTTTTTTGTATAGTTTTTTTTAATCGCACGTGTAAAGTTTTTTTTATCACAACCTGAAATTTTTTGAAAATCACATTAAATTAAAAAAAAAAAAAAATACAAATAAATATACATACATATAAAAATAAATGCTTTAAATATTGATAAAATAAAATTTTCTACATGCAATAGTTTTGTAATTGTTTAAAAAAAAACGGTGCTTTGTTGTCCAAATAATACGGAACAAGTTAGACAAGTTTAATAAGATTGTATAAAAGCATTTGCAACATTTCTGGGAAAACTTTGTAAAGATCGAAAAATAAATAAAAGCCTTAACAAGCGCATCAGTTATTGGACGATTTATGGCTAATAAATCAGTGAATGTTTAAACGCTGGCTTAGTTGAACTTAACTTAACTCCATAGCTGCAAATCAGTTCCCATATTTTATATGTAGTTTTAAAAATAATATTTTGGAAACAACACTGTCAAATTTATATGGTCTGTAGTTGGTAGTTTAAACGCCTATTTTATGCGTTTAGAATTGGTTTACATGTTTAATAAGTGCCTGTTTACATAGTGCGGTTTTTGTTGCTGCAATGGGCAAAAGGGTGAGAGAGGAATTAAAAGGGAAACACCAGCGAGTGTTGTCTTGAATTCGTTTTGTACCCACATTCGTTCTCTCATTGTATTTCGTTAGCTCATTATTGGTTTGGCGCTTATGCCAAAAAGTCGCAGTGGAGAAAAACGACAAAGAAGGTTTACATGAAGATTTCACAAAATATATCCGATAGAATTTTATATTTTCACAACTGCTTCCGTCATATATTTTAAAGGAAAATGTTAATTTTTAATAAACTTTCATGAATAAAATTTTATTAAAAGTGAAAAATATTCTAAAAAAAATTTTAAAAAGTACCTTTTTGTGCTGCATACGTACACTTTTTGCTGTGTCAAAACATTGATGAATTTTTTCTTTTATTTGGTTTTATCTTACAAAAACAGTTACATTTTTATATTTTTAAAAATTTTTTACTATTTATTCTATGGTCCAATTTATAGGTCCATGCAGAAATACAACAATAGAATAAATAACTCGCATTTTCTTTGCGCATAACATGATAAAGATGTCAAAAACAATTGCTACAAAAACAATTGCATGAAAAAACACAACGTTTAAGAAAATCAGCAGTCGTTTTACATAGACCTACTAATTGGACCATGCTTTTACTTTAACGACTTTCAATTCAATTTATTTTGTAAGTTTTTATATTTGGGGCAATCGAAAAACAGTGTCATGTATAGCAAAACAATACTTGATCAACTTTAAAATGGTTAATATGTAGCAAAATGAATGCTTAACCATAAAAATTTCCGTGAAACATCTTTTGTATTCAGATAGGGAGTATTTAAAATATGCGTCATACCTAACTCAATTGTTTTTTAATGTTCGGTAGGGTAAACCAATAAATGAGCTGACGATTTAGTTGTTTCGATAAAAATTCCACAATGTAAACACAGAAGCAATTTTAAAGATGAACCGACAAAATTTGCAGTGACAAAAATCGTATTCAGGGGTGTGCTGGAAATCGCAAAGGCAAAACGCAAGAATTTGGAAGTTGTTTTTAATAAACTTTAAACCTAATTCTTATAATTTTAGATTTAAAATTCTGTTCAAGAGGGAAATATTTGTTTAATATTTGTCATAAAATTCATTTATTACAGAAATCTTATTAAAAAACGACGTTTAAAATACTTGCGTTTTGCGATTGCGATTTCCAGCACACCCCTGGTCAAAATTTTAAAGGGCTCTGATTTATAGATTCGCTGAGTTAAGCACATTCATAAAAAAGAGAGTTTAACTTGCACTGAATCATTAGCCCTTAAGGCCATGTCAGATAAAACTTTTACTTTGCGTTGCGCTAGAGATTCGCTTTGACATCCAAGATGAAATATTCATACTTATACGAAACATGTCACATAAAGTACTTTTAACGCAGAGCGAAGCGAAAAGTTAGGCAACTCTCATCTTTTTGCGCACTTTGACAGTCTGCTAGTATTTAATTAATTTATTTTTTAACAAACAATGCGTGAGTGTTTTCAAAGTTTTTATTGTGACATACACCTTTTGTTTTAAGCTTTTCAGTCTACGTAAGAAACGTCACGCAAAACGAAATAGTTTTATCTGACACGGCCTTTACGGTTGGCTAGTTTTTAACCGAGCCGTTAAAAAAAAAATTCCCAAAAGTTTTTGGCGAGTTGATTTTAAAACTTCCACTGGTCAAACGATTGCACTTGCTAACAATAATTTTTATAAAAGATTTTTAGAAGCTGCAAGTGCCTCGTAGCCGCGTGATTACTTGAGAGATAGTAAGTGCAGGCTGGGTAATTAAAACTGTGGCGT
Organism: Pollenia labialis; assembly: GCA_949318255.1. Taxonomy (NCBI): domain Eukaryota; kingdom Metazoa; phylum Arthropoda; class Insecta; order Diptera; family Polleniidae; genus Pollenia; species Pollenia labialis. The sequence continues at coordinate 133,342,162 of OX439140.1, forward strand.
GTATCGTGGAGAACAGCCATGCCAGAGCCACACACATATGTTCCGCGGCAGAATTTCCTTTGTGTTTTCAATAGGCGGCGGGCGACCTCCAAGAAGAATATTCATGCAGCATCCTGCCACCGCTTTATTTATTGTGTCTTTATTAAGCTGATGGTTCACACCATGCGTTATATGCATTTCTGTACTTTTTTCAAGACGCATGCAAAAGTGAAAAGTAGTCATACTTCATGCAATGGATGCGTTTATGCTTTCTACGCGTTTGCTTTGTAACTTGTCACAACACAATTTCACACTTCACATTTAAAGCGTGGTGGGATCCATAGGCTTTAGTCTCTGCCAACGCTGCTATATACAAGGAACTACAGGTTTCAAAATGATTGTAGTAAAAAAAAAAACGATTCACAAACGCCTATAAATATTTGTAAATATTGAAATTAAAATTTTTTTTTTTTATTATCAACCTCATTTTTTTTTACAAAAAAGAGCTTAAGTCGTATTCTTTATGTAGTATTTTCAAAAAAGTTGTTATGCGTAAAATATATATATTTCAGCAAATTTATATTGTTAAAAACAAATTATATTTATCTAAAAAATATCTTTAATATAAGATTTTTTTTCTTTAAAAAGCATTTATTTTAAAATAGCTATAAACCACACACACACACACATCAAGAACTACTTTATTTTATAAGGACAATCAGCTTCAAAATGTCATACACAATATTAATTATAAACTACACACACACACACACAAATACAAAATATATATATTTAATGTAAAAACTTTTAACAATTGTACAAAGCAAAAGAAAGAACAAAATTATATGAATAAAAAAAAAAAGAAAAAACATTGGCTTTAAACAATTGGAATGTTGTTGGATTGAATGATGAATGAAAAGCTAAATTTAAAGCTTTAAAATGGATACAGGCAGTAGAAGGTAAGAATATTACTTATCATTTGTTAAAAATCTAATAACTTTATCGATGGGTTAACCCGGTATAAATAAATCGGAATAAAAATACTTGCCTTATAGCTCGGATTTAGCTTATTTTAGATCGATTCAAGTTCGGTTCCAGTTTATTTAGAGTTAATTTTTAATAATTAAGATAAGAAGGGATTACGAGAAAATAATCAAAAGTAATCAAAAAACTAATTGACTACTTTCAAGGATTATTTTTGATTATTTTCGATTATTTTTTAAAAATTTAGAATACGCATCATTTTATACATACATTTTATTTTGAAAAGTTGGCATTTAAAACGTAAAAAAATTCTGAACAATTTAAAAAAAATTCGATAGGTTTTGTATACAAAATAAAGGTATATTCACTTCAGTAACAAAACAACCAATAACAATTTTAGTACTTCCTAAATCAACAAAAAAGGGTAAAATACTTGGAAAAATAATAAAGAAAAACAAATACATTCAGAATACATTCAAAATACATTCAATTCACAAAAACAAAGGTTTATAATTTACATATATTTACTATTGGTCTTCATTACAGCTAATTTTTCAAAAGAAAAATCAGACAATTATTGCCCCCTTGGACTGTTGACGATCCCGGCAAATGAAAACAGTCGTTCAACTGGAGCTGAAGGGCGTGTTCAAAAAATAAATACATCCCTTAGTAAATCATATTTTTGGTAAATCCCAGTTAAATAGGTGAAGAACTGAAATTTTATTGCGGATCGTTGGCCAACTTTAATTTGTTCTTGTGGTGAAGAACTTACTTCAATTTCATCATATGCAAAGTCAAATGTACGCATAAGCTCATCGTCATCAGCGAAACCAAAAAAATCTGGCATAGTCGATACATTATTAATTTTCCTTTCAAAACCCGTGAACCCGTGATAAATAACAAGAATGCAAACAGGTTATCAATTATCATATCGATGAACATCAATAATAATAACAACAGAAAATTAAAAAAAAAAACAATTAACATTAATGAGAATTGCAAAATAAAAAAAAAAATAAAAAACAATCAAAAGTAGTCAAATTATTTTGCGATTACTTTTTATTATTTTTGATTATTTTTTCGTAATTTTTATTAATCTTGATTATTTTTCGATTATGTATCTGTAATCGTAATTTATTAGTAATCGTGCGAATCTGAAGATAATCGTAATATAATCATGAATTCACCTTTCAAAAAAAAAATAATTTAATTACTTATTATTATGATTAGTAATCATTACTTAACAGCTTAACAGGTTAGAATCTATTACTTATTCCATACAAACATATCGTCAGTCTAAGGTCGATAGGTTTCAACTTGATTTTTTCTAAATTGAGTTGATTTTATAGTGATTTCAATACATTTCACACAAATACACCTCCTCACAAAAATGCAGTAATTTAAAAAATAACAGTTTAACCGGCAATTTTACTTTTTGGATACATATTAAGTTTATTAATTATCACGGCTGTTCTGAAAGTCGCTAGGTTTCAAGCCATGTCTGCTAGCTTGAAATTTAATAAAAAAAAAAAACACATCATATTAAATATAAAATAATATTTTTATCAAATTTTAAATGAAACATAGAAAATATTATCAAGTGGTATCAATCTGACCGGCTTAAAATCGCGTGATTTCAATATTTTTCTATGCGCAGAACTTTGCTTAATTTGAAATCACTTTGACAAATATTTATATTAAGAACAGTCCTGTAAATTTAACTAATAAAAGTTTTTTTTTTAATTTAATTAAAAAAAAAATCCGTTTAAATTTTAAATTGTAACTGTTACATGTACCTTGTTTCTTATGGGTTCTTCTTCGTTGAATTTGAATTCAAGTTAAAATTTCTTCACATATTTTAGGGCGTTCTTTATTAACTAAATATCGCGCCATCTGTTGATGCAATAGAAGCCAAAAATAAAAGTGAAAAATTGGATTTCAAAGTCTGGCAACGCCAGTAACAAAAATGCTATATCATTAACACAAAACAATCTGGCAGCACTGGCCTACGATACACGATCAGAATTTTGCGCAAGTGTTGCCAGACTAAGAAACTCAATTTTTCACTTTTATTTTTGGGTTCTTCAACAACAAAAGATGGCGTTAAATTTATATATATGTAGATAAAAGCGCCTTAAAGTATGTAAAGAGATTTGAAAATTCAAGCAAATCAAAGCGAAATTTTCCATTCAAATAAAACTACAAATTTGTTTTTTCAATTACATATTTTTTGTGTTGATTATCAACATTTATTGATTTTCTTTATTTTATACATACATTTTATTTTTTTCTTAATTCTTTTCTGTATTTTTTTCATTTTTATATTTTAATAATTTGTTTTCTGTTTTAACTATGAATTTATTTTTCCATTAGGGTTTCGTTAATTTTTTTTATGGATATTTAATTTTAGATAATCAATACAATTAGTTTTGTGTCTGGAGGTTTGGTTTTTCTACAATTTCTGTTTTAAATTTTTATACAAATTTTGTATTATTTTGAAAAAACAAAAAAAAAAAAGTTTCTCATTATCATACCGTGTCTCTAATTTCTGTTTCGTTTGTTTATTTTATATAATTTTCCCCCAAGGATTTTGATCCTTTTGTTCATTTGTAACATTAACACATATAATTTTTGTAATTTACTGTTTATTATTTTTTGTTATTTAATGCAACCTGCAAAACATTTCATTAGTTTTATTCATTATTTATAGTTTTTATTTGTATCTATTGTTTTTTTGAGTCATGTGTTAATCGATAAATTTGTTTATTTTTTTTAATGATTTTTTATTTGTATTTTATTTATACATATTTACAATTTATTTTTATTATTGTTATATGGTTTTAATTCTGAAGGATATTGTCTAGGTTTTTGGTTTCATATTTTTGGGTAGTTTTGCATTTTATATTGGTGAAATTTCGGTAAGTATGTATGTATGTATGTATTTTGGAAAAGAAGGAAGAAAAGTGAGTAATTTTATATGTTGTTAATAAGTATAAAAAATCAATTGGAAAATTTTGCAGTACAAATAGAAACTGTAGCAAAGAATATTTAACTGCCGTAGTCATAAAAAATTGAATTGGTTTTGAAATCAATTTAAAACAAAATTAGAAAGAAAATAAAGTTTTAGAATAAGTTTGAATTTTAATTTTTTTCTTATGAATTCTATGGTGAATTCATAACAGGTGGTCTTGACCAAGGCGAATTAAATATGTACTAGGTGGTCTCGTTAGCCTACGTCATCATCAGCTGTGCAAAGGAAAATTGGCTATTCAAACCCGAAGTGTCAAAAATTTTTTATGTTTTCATGTTGGCTCTCATTAAAATTCTTAACATTAAAAAATTGTGATATATAGAAAGCAAGAATAAATTTTTTTTCATCGAACATTGTTACACTTTCTTTCATATTCCCTTTGTGTTGTTAGGGCACCCCTGCAAATCATATTGGACCACCTGATCCAATTTGATTAAATAGACTACTCCATAGACTGGTCCGATGTAATGCAAGCATGGACCATGTCATTGTTAAAAAGTGTTTGTAGTGAGACGACATGTCTTCGTTTTTTAAAGACATGTTGTCGTTTTTAAACGAAGTTAAAACTAACCCTCTTGTGTATACAATGGAGTAGTTTTAAAACTACTCCTTTGTAGTCCAAAGCTGGGTTATATGGTCCTGCCCTAGGACATCGTAATGTTAAATAGACCATGTTTTTTCCATACGTTTGGGTTACTTTTAAACTAGTCCTACTCCCTTGTGGGCTACACTTTACACGCGTGTTTGGACTAGTCCTATTTTTTGCAGGGTTTACACCCGTGTTTGGATTAGTCCTATTATTTGCAGGGTTATAAAAATACTCTATGGTAGTGTTAGTGAAAATGTGTTTGTATGTGTGACGCAAACAGCGCTTGATCGAAAATAAAAAAAATTAAGGCCGTTATTATGTAAAATGCAGCGCAACGCAACGCCAAATAATTGCATTGAAAGCAAAAACAAAGTCATAAATATTTTGTAATTTTGCTGTTGCTTTCTACAGAAATTCACTTTGCATAACTTGTGGCGTTAAAAATTTTAAAACGGTAGATGAATTTCTGCAGAAAGCAACAACAAAATTACAAAATATTTATGACTTTGTTTTTGCTTTCACAGTAGTTCTTTGACGAATAAGGCCAGTCTACCTGTTATGAATTTGCCTCGAGCAGGTTCAAGAAATTTCAAAATTGCTACAATTACGAAATAGAGTACATGTCGAAATTATACAAATTAAGTCACGCGAGCTGCATTCCTATTGGCTAATAATTTCTAGCTGGCAACAACTAAGGGCCCAACCATAAAGTGCTTAAGCAAATGTACGAATACATGTAAATCATATGTGGCAAACCATATTGAACTTAAGGAAACTTTTTGTTAAATTTTATGAAACTGCCATTTGCCAAGGCAAAATGCGAAAATGATCGCACATGTGTGTATTGACAAACTTTTTGCGGCGTCTAATGCAAAATGTATTCATTATAGCGAAAACTTTGCAGAGTGAAAACGTTGAAAAAGAATCATTATGTACGGAGCATTTTTGTGTTGTTTATTGGCAAACACCAAACGAAAACAATGTGTGTGTTTGCCAAGCATTTTGTATGGTTTATTATGCCCTTAATAAGTAGAACTGAAGTAGTATTGAACTAGAACAGAACCAGAAATGAACGGAATAAAACAAGACCTTTATTAAAAATGCACTTAAACTTACATAGAACTGAACTAAAACTGTACTAGAACTAAACTGAACACAAACTTCATCAGAACAGCAATTTATTTTTGAACTTAAAATAAACTAAAACTTAACTTGATCTGAAGCAGAACTAAATTAAACTAGATCTGCAATAGAACTGAATTGAAACTGATATAAACCTGAACCAGAACGGAACACGAATAGCAAAGGATATTAACTAAAACTGAATAACAGCTAAACAATAACTGAGCAAGATCTGCCCTAGAACTAAACAAGAATAGAACAAAAACGGAAATGATACTGAATTAAAGCTAAACTATTTAGCTGGATCTTAACTAAACCTGAAAAAAATAAACTAAAGTAGACCTGAAACAGAACTAGACTTAAACCAATCTAGACCTAAAATAGAACTGAATTCGAACTGAACAAGAATAAATAAAAGAACTGAACTGTAACTTTTCCACTTGTCACTCAGAAACCGTTTGTTGTAACTCAGATTAGTCAATTGAAATTCGGAAAGCGTTAATTTTAATTCAGATAAGTCAATTTTAATTCTAAGAACGGCAATGTATTTCCGATAATAATAAATGTAATAAAGGAAAATCACTAAAAAATTTCAGAACAAGAGTTCGAAATAGAGCAATACAACACAGCATCAAGAGGTCCATTAAGAGGTCCGTTGAACCCAGGAATTATTAGTTGCCCAGTTAGCAAATTATTGGTTAATTATTTTAATGTAAAAGAGACCCGATATTGGGAATCAACTGGATGATTTGGTGGTTGTAGCGGACAACGCACCTTGTCATTCAGAATATTTGGTGTAAGGTTTAAGCCTATGCCAAAAGCAGCATTCCTGCTCCAAACGTTGCATGTCCTAGCGTGATAGAACAAGGATTAATCTACTTGGAGGATATTATAGATCATGCAACGAACACCATAACTGTGTGTGTTTGCAATCAGACCACAATGGCAGTGTTGTTGTAGAGTTGACCTCACCTTCTAGTAAATTCGCCTTGATACTATCCGTGTAAACATAAAAAATACTTGCAACAGACTTTTGTTCTCTTTTCTTAAGAGATCGTCTAGATTAGCCATGAAGACTGCTGTAGCCGATGTTTTGTTCTTGTCAAAACAGCGTTGTTAAGACTTTTGTTTGAACAATGATGTCTTAAGGGTCAAATACACCTGTCAAATGCGTGTATGTGTGCTGCACGTAATATTCGTCGTCATATCTAAGTTTTTTGATTTTCCATTCAGCATCGTAGGTGGCACACCTACAAGGACATTTGCAATAATACTAGCATAATGCTTTATGAGTATTTGGATCAGTGTAAGTTAAAGGCGATCGTAAACGACATGTCCCTGCAAACAATTTGCATCGCCGAATCATCGCCCGCAAATCGCCGGCAAGTTGTCTGACATCGCTGCGATGCATCGCGTGGAAGCTAAAAGCGATCCTCTGGCGAATCGCGAAAACGTTCGCATGTGTCAACCACGCGATTCGTGTACCGCGATTCGCGTAAACATCGTGTACCGCGATTCCCTTGAAACCAAATATTTATTTTCCCGTTACCTTAACAAAACAACAACACAAAAAAAATTCTATCGAAAGTTATAAAAAAACACTGATGATTGCCGCTACTTGTGTGCGCTCGCATATTCATCGCCTAGTTGTAAGGCGTAGGCGATGGTTAGCGATTCGTATTCCCTGAGAAGGATCGCGTAATCATCGCCAAACAAGCGTCAAATTTCCCACTGCAAAATACATACATGTCGTGTGTTACCTTTTTAACTTTGCTTCTGTAAAAGTCAGACGCAAAGTCAAAGTGGTTTCTGCAATTACTATAAAAAAAAATCAGAGACGATTTCAGAAGCAAATTACATGTACGTTTGTGACCGAATATTATAAACCTTATTTTGACAGACATGCAAAATTACATGTGACTTTAAAATTTGACATGTCAGATGACAAAAACATGTCGTGTACATTCAGCTTAAGCACACATAAAAATGGATAGTCTGGACGGCATGTAAACACGAAAAGAACTTTATAATATTTTGATTTTGCAAAGTCGTATTACCATCTAAACACGCAATTATGAATTTATTTAGATCTTTATTGCATTTTTTTCGTTTCAATAAAATAAAAATATATTGAAAGTTTGTGATTTTTTTTAGTTGAACTGTCGATTTTTAATTTGAAATTTTGATATTTTAGTAAGGCTTTAGTTCATCAAATTTAATTTTCATTAAAATATTTTACTGATAGAAGGAATTGATCAACATGAAATTAATTAATAGTTAGTAAAATTTATTTATATATGGGGTATTCACAAGGTGTGCTATCATGTTATATTGTCATATTGTTCTAACATTTTACAATGGTTTAAAAATATTGTTGTTGCTTTGTAAACAAAGAGTGCCGTCGCCGTTAATTCTGTGGTCACAAGCTATAACCGCCTAAGTCGACTTAAGAAACAATTTAGTTTTTATTTGTTTTTATTAAATATTTCTGAAATAAATACAACTTTCGCTATAATTTTTTTATCTTAGTATTGTGGGAGTAACAATCTTGAATTCTGAATTACTTTTTTCTCTATGCAATTAATTTTTTCAGAAACGCAAACATAAATATAATGTGCCTTTTCTCAAAAACTTTTTCGACTTAGGCGGTTATTGCTTGTGACCACAGAATTGTATAGTTTTATCCGGCTAGCGTCTGTATTTAACCTGCGGCTAGCAATTTTTGTAACAAATCACTTTCGGCGTCAAAAAAAATCGGCTTAGGACTCTGCTGTTTGGTAAACAAACAAAATTAAAATTTATTTCTAATTTGCGCCTGAAAAATGGAAAATAGTCAGGTAAGATCTAATTTAATTTATTATTTCATGGATTAGAATTAATAAATATTTTATTTTTGGTAAATATTTAATTTTTAACAAATAGAAACTGGGAATTATTTCCTTCTGAAGGTTACTTTATATTATATTCATTTCTGAAAAATTGAAGGAATATGACTATTACAAAACAGCTTTATAAAATACATAACTGAAATTTAGCTCATAGAATAAATTCGAAAAATAAAAAATGTTGAATATTTAATTTTTATATTTGTTTTAAATCAGCTGACTAAAATTCAAAATAGCACACTAAATTATGAGGGGTTGTTCACAACAGTCGTATTTTTTATGTTATTATTTTAAGACATATGACTTTATGACACCTTGTGAATCCCCCAATAATGTTTATTCTTGGCTGAGCTGGAGATCAAACTAGGGTTGAATTTACGTTTCGAGAATAACCACATTCTCATCATCAGAATTCGTTGCAATTCTACTCTCTGCACCACTGCGGTGCCTGCCAGCTAACAGTCAAACATCAATCTTTAAGGCTTAGTTAGCCGGGAGTAACAGTACCGTTGTAAATCAGCTGCTTCATTTTGTTATATGTAAAGTAATTAGAACGATTATAGTTACCAGGAAGATGTCACGTCTCAATCTGTAAGAAATAGATTGCTCTTACTTTTATACGGTATGATTAAGTTACTGTTACTCCCGATTAACTGAGCCTTTAACCAATGGTGTTTCGAAATTTGCTGTAATTAATTATCATTTTTTTGTCCAATTTATTTACATGTTTCTTTTCTTCTTTTTTCGTACTCTTTCTGTTAAACTTTGTCTTAAATACCTGAGTACATTTGTTTATTATGGTTCTTGTCCACTTTCGTCGACATTTTATTTGTACAACTTGAAGTACAAATGTAAACATATAGAGCTCGTGCCATAGCTATTTTTATAACAATTGTGATTTTTACTTGATCTGTCGATTTTTTATTTGAAATGAAAATTAAATGTGATGTACTCAAGCTTAACTTAAAATCAAAATTTCAAAATAAAAATAAACAGTTAATAAAACTTGTTTGCTTTTGGAATTACGAATGATACTTTCTGATTTACAATTGACTAATCGGAACTTTAATTGACGCTTTCTGAATTACAATTGAAAAAAGTGTAGAACTGGGGGCAAATTATGGCAGTCGTGATCGAATAAATTTTCGATTCAAAAGTAATTTTTTTTCAGTCAATACTGGACGAATCGTAATTATTTTTTTCGAAATGGTGAAAACTCAATTTAATGCTTTGCAGAACTAAAAAAATAATTACGTTCCGTTCAGTATGGAGAGAAAGAATTAGAAATAAAATTGTTTTCGAATCGAAAAAGTATTCGATCACGACTGCCATAATTTGCCACCTGAACTTAAACAATGACTGAACTTTATTTTATCTAAATTAGAACTGAACAAAATATAACTTATGATGTTTTCTTTTCTGAGTAAAATTCTGCATTTATTCTGCCTTTTACATTTTTTTATGTTCTTTTCTGAAAAACATGTGTTATTTTAAAAGTGTCAAGCGTTATTTTCTGATAATGTTACCTTTAAAATTTAAAAACAAACATGCTAGATGTTCAACACTCATTTTACTTAAAGGGGCATGCTTGCAGCACTAGATCAAGGCGAATTGTTCCATGTCGAAATTTGTGTTCTTTTGTAAACGTAAAATATGCAACACTTCTTAAAAATTAGGGGAGCATTTAAAATGTTAAAAATGTAACACTTATGCAACACTTTTTGTTTAGATAAAAACGCCATTAATTAGAACTAGAAATGAAATTAAGCTTTATATAAATTTGAACTGAACTAGAACAAAATTAGTACTTAAACTAAACTAGAACCGATTTTGAACTGAACTTAAAGAAACAATGAATTAGAGCTAAGCTAAATCCTTTAACATTTTTAATAAGGAAGAGTTCATAATTTAATTAAGATAACTGTATTATTTATGTTTGTTTAACAATTACTTTCAATACTATTTTTGGTAATATTTTTGGATTTTCATTACATTTTTTATATGGCACATTTAGAAGTACGTAGAGTGTTTTTTGTGATTTTGTTTTTGGTATGTTTCGTTTAGTTTTTGCGAGATTATCTTTTTTTTTTTTTTACAAATTTGACACAAAACTTTAGATAAATCGTTTTTTTTTTGTCTAATACTTTTTATAGTTTAATATTTTTGTCTTAGTAACTATTAAATGCATATTTTTGCACATGTATTTTTTTAAATATAATACAATTAATGCTTAATTTTATTAAATAATTATTATTTTATAGTATATAAAACTAACTAACAGAAAAATTTCAAAAAATAAAATAATAAACAAAGAAACATATTTTTTTTTATACAGATTTTATATAAAATAACTTAAATATTTGCTTACGTTACTGTAAAATATGACTACGTAATAAAGTTTTGTTTAACGTTGTTTTTTTTTTGGCCAAATTGTTTTAATATTTACTAAAAGTTTACTAATATTTTAAATTGTTATTGAATATTAACTAAATAATTTACGTGTTATTAACTTAATATAAATATTATTTACTTAAATTTAGTTTTCTTAAATACTTTTTTTGTTATAATAACATGTTCATTGTATAACATTACATATTTGTTTTTTTTTTTTTTTGAATTTGTTTAAATATTGTTTAAGTATTTAATAAGTTTTCTTGTTGTTAATAAGTCTTTTTGAAAGTCAGTGTTTCGGTTTATAAAATATACAATAAATGCAACAAATTGAAATCAGTCGTTTCATATACTAAAAAAAAAAAAATCATGTTAATAATAATAATTGCCAGATAACATAAAAATTATATAAATAATAATTCGGGGGTTTTTTTTTTTTTGTTATTTTTCACTACTTGAAAAGGTAGTTTGATTCGAAAATATGTGATGTTAACACAAACAGTTTTAAGTAAAGTTTATATTTAAAAAAATTATTTTTGAAAATGATAAAAGGTTAACTAAAACCAAGGCACATTTAAAAGGTGATGAACTCGTCGCTATCATAATTTTCTTTGAAAATTTCAAATTCTCTCCATATAAGATAAAGAAAAAATAACGCAAACTTGCACTTTTTTGTGAAAGTGAAGCAAATGCAAAAGCCTCATTTGTATACATCCAGTCATTCCCTCAAAAAAAGCTTAAGCAACAAAAACCAAATTTTACAGAGGAATGTTTTTTTAAATTTATTTCATAAAAATTTTGTATGAAGATTGTCGCTTACGATAAAATTGTTTTTGATATAAAATCGTAACGGTACCTAACCCCAGGTCTACACCAAAGATAAATATATCAGCCATTTGGCAATAACGTCGTTAGAATAACAGAGCAAAATTTCTAATTTGCTTAGCTCATGGGAAAACGTATTAATGTTAACTCATAATTTGAAAACATCAAGGAAGAAGATGCAGTGCAAAAACTGATGCCTTCTTGCAAAAACTATTTTTATTAATATAAATTGCAAAAATTGTTTTTGTTAATACAATCTGTTTCTTATTCGATCTTGATTATTTAAATGTATAATAATTTTTTTTAGCTTGAGGTAATTTTTTGTATAAAAATATTAATTTTATTAATTTTATTTTTTTTTTGTTAAAAAAAAATTAATATTTTAACAAATAGAATCTGGGAATTTATTTCTCATGGTGAGTACATTTATTATATAAATTTTCATAAAAGCTTTTGAGGATTGTAATTTAACTTAGAATACACATTCGAATAATATAAAAATTTATAAAAATTAATATTTTTATACAAAAAAGAATTCAAGCTTAACCAAAGTGTAAAACGGCCAACCCCTCTGAAGAGATCGAGTGGTTGCGATTGGAATATGTAAGGGTAACCTGTGCGTAAAAACGCCTGGGTTCGACCCTCAGGTCAGTCAAGAATGAAAAATTATCGATAAATTTTAATTAATTTCATTTTGCAAAATTCCTTTCTTCATAAAAATAATTTAATGAAAATTAAATTTGATGAACTTTAGCCTAATTAAAATATCATAATTTGGATTAAAAACCATAGAACAGCAGCCGTATTATGTAATTCGCTTAGCTAAAGCTAAATTTCGATTGCTAAAATACCTTAGAGAATACAAAATTGAAAAATTTTAGCGATGAAATTTAAAGCTAAAATCGCGGCGAATTAAATTTGTATGGCAATGCCAAATTTAGCAATGCACGTTACAGTATTGCATTCGTACCCAAAAATCGAAAAATCAACTTTTTAGATTTTTAGCGATAGAGATTTAGCTTTAGCGAATTACAGAATACGGCCATAGTTCAACAAAAAGAACCACAATACTGATTATTGTTAACCAAATTAATTTAAATTTAAATAATCAATATCGAATAAGAAACATTAACAAAAATAATTTTTGCAATTTTATTTTAGTCTTTATTTAAAAAAAAAATTATTTTAGTGTTAATTTTTAATTATTTAATTCTTTTAATTCAACTTTGCTACCATTTCACAAACTTATTTTCTTTCCCACTAAATTTGCCTTTTTTTTGATTCTTTTTTTTTAAATTTTTTAAACGAAAATTGACTAACAATTATTGAAAAATAAATTGCCGACAATAAATATGCTGTCTTTCATTAAAGATAACATAATTTTGACATTTACTGCAATATATGTCGCAATATTTACCTCTGGTACATTTTAGGAGATGATGTAAGTGTTGTCATTTAAGTCATTCATTAAAGAAAACGAAAATTGAAAATGATGTCGCTTAAGCTTTTTTTGCGGTAATGCCTCGACATAAGCCATTCCTTTTCAAATGTCAATCTCATACTCTATTCAGCCCGTAGCATGGACTTGGTGTTTCCCGTTCAAGAACAAACAACGCTCTGACGACCGATCATGGGCGGAAAAACCCTATATCTTGTATGGATTAAATCCCTGAATTATCACAGCATGCCTGGAAGCAAAACAAAGCTAATAACTTTAAACGCGAAGACTTTACAAACAAAATCCTAAGTTAGAGAACGTAGAAAGAATCTTTATGCTACTAGGGGAGTATTTACGATAGGAGTGGTGGTACAATATAAAACACTAGTTTATGGTCAGAAACGGAACAGCAATCTGATGAACTTGAAATCCTCCTACGTAAATGGTGCTCGATCAGGCATACTCTGCGAAAAACATCGGACGATTATATTGCAACACAAGGTATAGACTGGAATTCTTAAGCACTCGACGCATAGGACGACAAGCGCACTCCTGAAACCACCAAATAATAATTGAAATTATCAAGCTACACCTAAATTGAAATGTAAAAAAACACCGAGCAAATAATCGAGAATATTGGAATCAACTTGTAGGAGTCAAAGGAACCAATATATATGTTTGTGTACATGGGTTAAGCCTCGGAGACCAGAGCGGTCCAGTGTGTAGTGTGCATAAATACAATATAAATAAAAACTACTACTATAAAAACTCCTTTTGGCAATTTAGAATTTTAAATGCGATCTGCTTTCTGTGATGCACATGAATGTGCCATACTAAAAGCAGTGTTCGAAAATAAACACTAAATATCGCTACTTAGTGTTCGGTTCGGTAGATTTTTGGAAAAAACAAACGCTAATAGATAGTGTTTGTGTAGAAAATCATTAAAAAAATAACGTTTCCCTGTTTGCCATCTTTCGAACACAAAAATAACACTGTTTTTATCCAACTCAACAAAATGATGAGAACATTTAATTTTTTTAAACCACAAACTTCATTGCGTTCGGTTCAGTTCATAAGTGCTCGTTCGTTTCAGTTGTGCTTAGCGCCCTTTTGGCTGGTAAAAAAGTTAAAAATTTTTTACAAACACAAAATACACATACGAAAAAACAAAAAGCCAGCAAAATAATTTTACACAAACAAAACATATACACAAGCTGTTCGTGCTACGATCGTTGTAAAAATTTTTTGCTTGTTCGTTTCTTCATCAATGTAAAAAAGAAACATTATAGAACATTAAAACATAATGTTTGTCTACATCATCACTACAATTGTTCTTTTTTTTTAAGAAGAACAGAACACTATGTTTGGCTCTTTCTTGAAAATAGTTACGAACGGTATTAAGGATTGTGTTCTTCTACACAAACACTTAATAAATATATATCGTTCCTGGGTTTGGGAGCCGAACGCTAAATAATGTTTTGTTTATTTTCGAATACTGGCTAAAACCCAACTTGATATTCTTTTTTCCTCTATAATCAATAGAAGTGTTGAATTTCGTATATTTTGATTCCATTTAAAAACATTCTCAGGTTGCTTGCAAATAGGAGCTAAACTTAAATAAAATTGTTCTGAAACGAACTTAAATGGATATCAAATAGAACGAATATAGAACTGCACGAGTTCTAGACTAGAACAAAGCTAGAACTGAAGTAAAACTAACTAAAACTGAAATTAAATTAAACTGGAACTGAACTAGAAGTGAGAAAAATTTCAAGTGACACTAAAGTGAACTAGAACTGAACTAGAATTTAACTGAAACTGAACAAGAATTGAAGTAGATATGAAATAGAAACTAATATAGAACTGAACGAGAGCTGGTCTAGGACTAAACTAGAAAACTAAAATAGAACAGAATTCAACAACTGATACAGATCTGAATTGAAATTAAAATGAACTAGAGCTGAACAAGAATTTAACTGAAACTGGATTAGAACTGCACTAGAACTTAAGCAAATATGAATTAATACTAGTCTAAAATTTAAACAGAAATGAACTGGGATTGAACTAAACAGGATCTAAAGAAGGACTGAAATAAACATGAATTGAAGTGAATTTGGAACTAAATTAACTGAACTGGAGTAGAACGAGTTCTACTGAATTAAAAATTAGGAACTGCTCCTAGAACTTCAAATAAACAACAACTTAACTCAACTTTCTTTTTAGTTTATAAATTCTTTCTTTTTTCTTTCAAAATTATTCGGTTTGTGTGGCTTTCTTTATAAATTATTTTATCTTCGATTTATGCATTTATTTAAAGAAAAATCGTGAATCAAATTTTACTGATTTTAAAAACTCAAACTTATAAAAACTCAATTTTAGAAATTAAAAAATAAAATTTTTTCTAATACTTTTATGGCCAATTTCACCAATACTATTTAAATATCAATTCATATTTAAATATAGTTTTTCAAATACATAATTTTATTTTTATTTGACATGAAAAACGAATTTTAAACATGAATTGAACTTTAAATAAATTAGTGAAATCGGCCACTAGTTCGGTTGGTTTAAATGCTTTCGATTTCTTATAGAATCTTCTTCACATCAGCATTTATTCTCAAGTGTTTTTTTGCTTTCTTTTCTTTTTTTTTATATACAAAACATTTTATTTTTTTTAAATCAAGATTTGTTTAACAATCTTTTGTTTTCTTTTTTTTTTGGATTTACAAAATGATTTCTGTATTTATGGCTGCCTTAAAGTTTCTTTTATTTAAATTGTTAATTTGTGTTATTTGAAGAAATTCTGTATGGTCTATTAAACATTTATTTGAAACGTTTCCCTTTGGAGCTTGGAATTGGCACGTATGCGTGGAGATGTCTGGGCTTTTGATTTTTCATCGGAGAAACGAGCTGGTGGATTTATGTGATCTTGATAGTTGGGTGGAAAGTTAGCAATGCTGAAATGTTATTTTTTAAATAAAGATATTCCTTAAATTTAGAGTTGAATTTAAATAAAAAGTGGTCAAATGTTCATAATCCATAATTTGGGACAAAAAGTGTTTAATAACTTTTTGGTTTTAAATTGCAGATGAGTTATTAAATACACAAGAGCTCATCAGATCCTTTAAATTCTTCAAATAATAATAATAATAATAAAAAAGGAAGCATTGAAAATCAATTTTAGTTCTAAACTAAATTTATATGAACTAAAATTCAATAATTGTGGGAAACCTTGATCTACTTGGGTTTAAGATTCGCTTAGAGTTTGGGCATTTTAAATTAAAACTTTAAGCTGACTCAAGTTTTTTTTTAACTTCAGAACTTCACAATTTATCTATATACACTAGTGCTGGGAAACTATCGATAGTCTTAAAATATCGAAAATATCGATGGGGAAAATATCGATATCGATTATATTATTGTTTAAAATACAGCTATTAAGACATGTAACAGCAGCTATACACACACAGATTTTGCCGCAAGTTTTACTTGCTCTTATTAATTTGCGCTGAATTACAGCAATGAACACAAACAACAAGATGGCAGGTAGTATGGATTGCTTAGCTGTGCTTTTTTTTTAACTAACTAGAGGCATTTATGTCGAGATTTTAATATGTTTACATAGGGACTGAAATGTCAAATCGTTTTGCAATGTTGTAAAAACAAATGCAATTGCAATTGAGAGCTTAGGACAAAACAATGAACGACCATTAGAGGAAGAGTCCGATAGATTGATTACCTTTTGGGTTGAGAATAAAAAACAATTAACAACATAAATCTTAAGTTGCCATATAATATCATATAGTTCCTACTATATCGGTTCTTTCAGAAAGTTGCTTATCAGCAGGGCACTTTTTCAAAAACTGTCATCTAAACTGACGTGCGTACATACATACGACTCATAAATACGTTCAATTTAGTGATAAAAACAACGAACTGTAACCTGATAAAAAACTAGTTAACATTTTCTTGCTCAAGTACAAAAATACAGTCGATAGTAATATCCATAGTATCGATAGTGAAATTAGAGCTATCGATAAATATCCCATCACAAATATATACATTTAATTGGAATGTTACTGATTGAATGACTGACTTATCATTGCACAGCCTAAACGTCTGAAGCATAAAAATTCAAATTTAAACCGGGGGTTGGACTCTCGCCAAATCGATCCACTAAGACGGGATTTTTGGAAATTCGAATGTTTAGGGGATGAAGATGGTCAAATTCGCTAACCTCATATCCCCTAAACTAAAAAAAAACCACAAAAAAAGTTATTACTTTTCGTTGTTCATTAAAAAGTAAGGTATCTGGTACTTTTCTGAAATTCGGCCCTTATGGGGAGAAACGGGTGAAACCTGAATGTTGGTACTTTTTGTCACCCCATCTATTTTTTCAACCAATAAACATAGAAATAAAAATTATATCACATTTGCAACTTATCTAAAAAATATATAAATTTAATAGTATCTTGCATTTGAACGTTTCAGGGGTGAAAATCGTACCTGTTTTTGGTACTTTTTTTGAAAACAAATTTTTCTCCATTCATTGAAATATGCGTATTAAATTATTGTCTCCCACTACAGTATTGAAGTTTTGGATACTTCAGTGGGGAGAAAGAAAGTATCAAAAAGGGGAAATACGGGAAACTAAATTTCTTTCTCTTACTTTTCCGTTCTTCAAATGGTACTTTTTGAATTTGCTATAATATTGAACTTAGAAAAACAAAATTATAGATGCAGGGTCCTAAGTAAATGAGAACCTATAAGATAAAAAAAAGTGTTGGTACTCTTTTGTTAAATCCTAGAAACATAAGCTTTGGCATATTAATTTGTCCACAAAAGGGTGGCGTTAACGATGTATCGAGTTAAATGTTTGTTATTATTAATACTACTGACTGTCGTAAAAGGTTTTGTTTGATACATAAATAAATAAATTTAAGACAAAATATCTTACCTAAATGTTGTTTCATCGTGATTACTCGAGTAACCGCTCGATGATCTTATATGTCTTTTGCTGGTTGTGCCGGTTTTAGCTGCTTTACGATTGGTATAAGGTGGTTTAGATTTTCGCGACATACTAGTAGGTGTGGCATCGGAAGATGAGGAAGATTCGTCTTGAGTTTCTACAGGTTAGCCATAAAACAAACAAGAAAGGAAAACAATATAAAAAAAATTAATGTATCTTTAACAATTGTCTTTTCTCAATAATGCCTACCTCGTTGTGGTCTATATTTATTCGAGTTCATAGCTCGTGCTGATACATCATTATCCGATTCAGAGCCGAGTGTGTCATATTCTGTAATTGGTATGTGAAGTGTTAGGATTTTCCTAACTTCAGAATCTGTTGAGCCTGGATTATCCGATTCTAAAACAGTTTATAGTACGATTTGATGATGGATTTTGATTTGATTGATTTTGATACGGTGTTGTTGTGGTCATGATATCAACATGAATTATGATGTTTAGGTGAATAAAATGTTGAATGATGAATATGAAAACATAATTGAAAATGTTTTAATAAAAATCTTGATTCCTTTCAACCAAGGTCCATTGAAAAGGTCTGCGCAAGAAGCCTGATGATCATTGTTTATGTTCTTTTTAGTTGTCAAAAGTTGTTTACATTTTGCTTACATGTGCATGTATACGTTTGTTTACGTTTATGGTATGCCACACATACACGTTTTTTTCTTTTGCTTTGTATATGTGTTAGTAAATTTTTGACAACTAAAAAGAATCGTTTTTTGTTTTTGTACAAGTAAGCAGACCTGATAGATGGGCCTTGCTTTCAACAACAAATTATAAATCATATAAGAGCAGGATTAATAGGGTTTGGAAAATTGAAAAAATTATATATGTATGTATATGACTTAGATGAATTAATGTCATAAGCCAATCTGAAGTTTTGGTGGTGGTCATTCAATAAGGAATGTCATGCTGAGGTAAACACAAACATGATTTCAAAATATCTTATTTTCTTTGAATTAAATTACTGGCCTCAATCTCTAACTACTTACAGTACTAAAGGAATATTTGCGGGGAAATTAAATGTATAGTATGACTATTTAAGACCTACCTTGGCTTTCCGAGTGAGGATCTCTTAATCGTCCCACCTTTCGGCGAACTTTTGTGTATTCTGGTTCTTTTGACTTTAAAAATTAATTAACATAATTAGAATTGTATTTAAAAGGATAACATTTTTTTGGGAAAACTTACATGATAACTTTCTGGTTTAACATCATGATAAACAAATGATCCCCTTACCGAGTGGTAGGGCCCACTGTACACATTACCACTGTAAGAGCTTTCGCTATAGGGTTGTTTATTCAATTGAAATGTGGCATAGGGACAAATATCCTCTATATATTCATTACTCTCAGCTTTGCCAAAACTTCCCGAGTCATTGGAATTTGATCCCCGTGGAGGTCCTACATTTGGATTACATCTGACCGCTAAATACTGTTGATCACGATTTTGTTTATTTTGCAACTGTGTTAATGAGGGAGTTTCGGACATTGAGGAGGATGCCAAGCGGGATTGATTGTTACTGATTTCTGCAAAGGAAATATATTTATTAGAATATAATATGAGAACTATGCACTATTTCTTTTCATAAGTTATTTTTATTATCAGGCCTGTTCTGTGTGATTTTTGTGGTGTTCTGCAAATACCCCCGTTTTTGTGTTTTTCGGTGTGATTTTCAATTCTCGAAAGTACAAGCAAACACAAAAAGTTTGTTCTACAAAATTAAAGCTCGTTTTTTGTTATTTTCCAACAATTTTTTTAACCAATTTTGAAATTTTTTGCGAATTTTTATCATGTTTGCGCTAGAAGCGATTTGTTCCTGTAAGTTTTCTGATTCTTTACAGCTTTAAGAATTTATAATAAATAGTAGACTCTGCTATCATTTCTTATAGTTTTAGGGACTTTTAATTAATGTTAAGGCTTGTTTGAAATGTTTAATTTTTTTTGTTGCGAATTTTCGCTATTTTGGATTTTTTTTTTGTTATTTTCTTACATTTTGTTTTTTTTTATCCCATTTAGCGATTTCAAATAGATGTTGGGGTTGTTTACAAGTTTGCAATTTTTCGTAAAGCGATTTTTTCCTGTGATTCTTTACAGCTTTTATGATTTTTAATTAATATTTGACTTTCTTGGTTATTTAGTTATCCTTGGGTTTAAGTGTAATGGCTTTCTTCAGAATCTCATACACAGGGGCATTTGGTAAGATCTTAATATTAACACACCATCTGGGTGAGATCCGAGTTGAAGTTAAGTCGCAAGACAGGTATTCATGTAAATCAAAATTAAATTAAAAACTAGGGCAGCGCATTTGTGAAAAATTGTGCTTGGGATCGAAAACTTACGTGGGCGGTCGGAAGACTACATTTGTAGTAACATTATTTTAGCACTACTTTATCTTTATAAACAAGAAAAAATGGTTATATTTATTTTATTTATATGTTATTTATGTAGGTACATGTAGGCTTAGGAAAACTTGAACAAAACCATTTTAAACATTTAAGTTTTATTTATAGAGCAGCATTTTCCAAATACGTAAGTTCTAGAATGTGCATCGCACACCGGTTTCTTACACCAACTGAATATCTTTCGTGTGTTTTTGCGATTCCCCATTTCACATACCTGACATCGTACAGGATGTTTTTGCAGCTTATTCTCAGATTTATCGGGAAATTGATTAGTAGCTGAAGCGGAACAAGTTGAATTTGGCGAGTGCCCTAGCGCCATTTCGATAGCGAGAATTTCCAGACATTTTTATCGTTAAATTTTCTATTTCAGTTTTTTATCACAACTTAATATCAAAATATGCACGTCTGATTCACTTGACTAGCAACACTTTACTAATTTTTGCAATACAAAAAATAAAAAAACAAAAGAATGTAAAATCATAAAAGTAACGTACTTTTTGTCTTTGCTCTATTGTTTTTGATGAAATGTTGTTACTTTGATGCGCTATCGGCATTCACGTGATGCAAATAATTCTTTTTTTAGCAAAAATAAATGAAAAACAATGTGTGCAAATGTAATAAGCAACAAATAAAGCTTATTTTCATACAAACCACATAGTGGCTACAAATGTAGACTACCGGCCACGAGATGATCATTACTACGAAATAATTATTTTTACATCATTTACGTTTAAATCTGCTTAAAACAAGATTTTAGGAAGCTACCAAAAACCTCAAATTGTTTTACTGACGTTTTAAATTTTTATTCACTAATCTAATCCAAATTACTACAAATGTAGACTTCCGAGCACATAAAGGTTAAAAACAATGTAGGCAAGGCTTAAATATAATATTGTTGCCGAGTTTCGGATTTTTTTTAAACTGAATATAGTCAACCGTTTTTAAGCTATTCCAATATACTATGTAGTGAAAGTGCCTTAATTTTGGACATAACGGTATATCTCCAAAACAAGAGTCGAAAGAGAGAAATGGAGATTCGATTTAAAATCTCAAATTTGTAAAAGATTGCAATCAAATTCCAGACTGCAAACTTACTGTTCCGCAGTGTAACAGTAGAATTCTTAAAAAAAATTTTTTTATTAAAATTCAAATTCGAATGTTATCACTAAATATGCCGTTATTTCTTAATTCTTTGTTTGACGATAACAATTTTATGCTTACTACGTTTGAAACGAAATATTATTTAAGATACATGATAAAAAAAATTACAAAATTCTTTTATTGCCTACTGGAGCGAATTAAAATAGTGAAATTTGAGAAAACATAACAAATCAAGTTTAAAGTCCTGTAACTCAGTAAATCTCTATCCGATCGACACAGTTTAAATATGTTCTGAGAAAAGGGATATCTATGCAATTTTTCGAAATACCTAAAACTACTGCAGAAAAACACGATTTTCGCGTATATGAATGCCATATTCGTGATCAGCAGCCCCAATTTATTTTAGAAAATATCTAATTTTTGAGGTTAATTTTTTTGTGGCATAGTGTTATTTAGGAAATTTTTGGCATTTCTTTTTATTATGATAATATTGGTATGGCTAAATTATGTATGGAACAAAATATCGGGACCTCGTCGGCACACCTCCTTCCGATGGTCCAAATTTTCGATGACGCTGAGGCCTAATTGAGGATCTATGCCGTTAATGTGCCGAAATACCTCATCCATTAGCAATTGAATTGTTGCTGGCTTATCGACGTTCACCTTTTCTTTGAAATAACCCCAACGAAAGAAGTCCAACGGTGTCAACTCACATGATCTTGGCGGCCAATTGACATTGCCACGACGTCAGTTAACACGGCCATTGAATTTGTCACGCAAAAGAGCCATGGTTTCGTTAGCTGTGTGGCAAGTGGCACCGCCCTATTGAAACCACATATCGTCCGCATCCATATCTTCCAATTCGGGCCATAAAAAGTTCGTTATAATCTTACGATAGCGAACACCATTCACAGTAACTGCCTGACCGGCCTCATTTTGGAAAAATACGGACCAATGATGACGCAAGCCCGTAAACCGCACCAAGCAGTCACTTCTTGTGGGTGCATTGGTTTTTCGACAATCACTCTTGGTGAAAATATGCCTCATCACTGAATCACGAAGTGCACGATATGCATTTTGATTTGAACGCCCATTTTCAGAATAAGCCTGAATAACTTTAACGCGTTGCTCGATTGTGTATCTTTCCATAGTTCAAATTAAGTTAGTCTGAAATTGAGAAATGTCAAATGAAATACAGAAAAAACTTGACGTTTAGGTGTGGTTCACATTCAACATCGGGCCACCCTTTATCAAGATGTATGTCTCTAAATTAAAAAAATTGTATATGTTTGATACGCCTTTCCTAAATTTAAGTAACTATGTACATATATGAAGTAGGTCTACAAAAAACATCTTTATTATTATACACCCGCCCTTCCCCTTCTTAAGGGTGTTTTTACGTGTTGTTAAATTAGAGGCGATTTGTTGGAATACAAAGTGGCTAAACACACCTTTTATACCTCAGATATCAAGAACACATAGTTTCATGTACCGATATGATGCACGAATAGGCCAAAAGAGGAAAACTTTAACCCCCCTCCCACAATAATATAAGATTCTGAAATGACGTACACATATTTATTTTTGGTCTCCTCTCCTTCAAAATTTTTGCAAAGTGGTTTTTAATAAAATATTGTTTTACTTACTTTTTCTTCGAATAACAAAGACAGCCCCTAGGAGGCCTAGTAGCAATATTAGTGATAAACACACTGGTAGTAATACTTTTATATTGGCGTAAAAAGGACTATCAGTCATGGGAGACATGGCATTTAAGTCGGTATTGTAAATAACTGAAAATAAAAAAAAGGAAATTTAGCAAATAAGCAATTTAACAAAATCCCATTCTACCCACCTCCCTGGGGCGATAGTGTAGTAAAATTATAAACCGCTGTCGTTGAGCCGGCATTATTGTGCGCTGTTACTCTAAGTTGATACTTAGTACCAGGTACTAAATCACTAACCGTATGTATGCGTTCAGTCGGTGGTATATGACTTGAGACCACAGTCCAAGTCGATCTGTGTAAACAAACAATTTTAAATATTTGCATGAATCCAAAATGGTGAGTTTTTTTATCAACGAAATTCTTACCTGCCATAAATTCTCGATTCAATCATAAAATATAAAATACCGCAACCACCATCACCCCATGAATCCAACCAACAGGTAACACTAGTAGAATTATTTGTTATCATTTGCGAGTGCTTAGGCTGCACAGGGGGATTGCCCTTGGTGTGGGTATTAACAATGTCACACGGCAAACCAGTGCCTATTTTATTAAAGGCTGTTATATACAATTGATAACGCGTTCCACACCAAAGATTACTCAATAAATGTGAATACGATTTAGCATCGACTTGCAATTCCTCCCAATCACCATTTTCTCTTTTATAATTAATGACATATCCCAATATCGGACTGCCACCGTTATTGTTGTCAGACCATTCCAATAGTAAACTATCCGAATAGGCAGTGACTACAGTAAGATTAGGCGCTTCTGGAGGCACTTTTACCACAACACTGTAAATGATTTCATCTTTGCCCCAGGTATTCTCAACACTACAAGTATAATTGCCCGCATCGGTGGCTTGAGTTTCTCGAATATATAAAGTACCATTTTTGGCAATAGTTTTGCGGGCATTTGTTTCTAAGTTATGGCCATCTAAACGCCATATTGTAACCGGAGCTGGAGAGCCTACTTTACGGCATGTCAACTCTAAGTTTTCTTTCCAAGGCGTGATAACACGCTGACTAAACGACACAATACGAGCAGGTACTTTATTGTTTGGTGGCACTGTAACCACATCCGTTTTTTCGCCCTCACCCACTTTAGTGGAGGCGGTTAGCCAAAACTGATAAGTAGCTGACTCTTGGGTACGTTGCGTTTCATGCATTTCCACGTACGGACCCAAAATACGTTTATGGGTACCTTCCTCACGGCCACCCTCCAGCATGGACATGTAAAACGTATAGCCAGTCTGTTGAACAATAAAAGTGATTTATTGAGTAAAATCTATTTCAATAATGACCGAAATTTCAAACAAACTTACTATATCGCCATTTGGAAACTCTGGCGGCAACCAGGATATGATAATTTTTGTACTTGAAGCTGGTATTGCTTTAATGGCCTGTGGTGCGGATGGCACTTTAAATGGATTAGAGAACATAAAACATTAATTAATTCTTAATTATCATTTTGAGTTAGTGTGTGTGTGTGTCATGGTGCCTTACCATCCTCATTTGTTCGGCAGTAGAATGGTTTGGTTTTCACACCATCACCCGCTTTGGTGTAGGCCACCACCCAGACTGTGTAGTTGGTATATTTTTGTAGATTTTCAATAGTGGCATATTGGTTATTGGATTTTACAACCTCTGGATCTTTTTCTAAAAAAAAAAAAATATTTTTAAATTGTAGTTGAATATTTCTGTAAATATTTTAAAATTAATTTGTTATCAGAGACATGGAAAGTAAATGAAGGATGTCCTGATAAAATTTTCGAGGACATTTCGCTATATTTGCGTCTTTATCTAAACAATTTCACTATAAATGTTGTCTGTCACGACTCTACTTGTTTCTTTTTTTTTGAATTAACTTTATCTTTGAGATGGACCAACTGAGAACAATTTTTTTCACCATCAATTTATTGACTTGTTTTATTGTATGAACAGGACTTCCGATTTTAAAAATTGTATAGGGTCTCTTTTTTAGCTGCATGAGCACTTTAAATGATAATACAAGACAGAAATATTGTTGGGATGAAATTTTTTTTATTAAAATCTGGATAATTTTATGGCTTTATTTTTAAATATGATTTCTGGCATATGTCCGCCGCGGCTACGAGTTACATGCTCCATTCGATCAGACCAATTTTTGACTACACTGAGAGAAAAACGCTTCGATTCTGGAATGAAACGATTCCATTCGGCCCTATTCATTAATGCAATGAACATCTTAATTACAGGTACTAAAGTGTTTATTGCATTAATGAAATTTTCATTAATACTAAGAAGCTTCCAAACCTGGAATTTTCGTACATTTCGTTTTATCATTAATGATACGAAACACGTAACATTCGGGCTACGTTAAACCTTGATGTATTATTTGAGTTATAAATTCGTACAGTTACACTGATAGAAAAATTCATCTTCATATTGATGCTGCTCTAACATCAGAATTGTGACATCAATTTTACTACAAATGGCATCAATGATGCAAAAAATAACATCAATCCAATGACTAACGTCTTCGTAAAATTTTGTAATTTTTACGTGTCATCATTAAACTGTGTCATCGCACTGAGGTCATGTTCGTCATTTCTGTGATGCCGTTATATCATCCCATTGATGGCATAATTTCATTTTGACCCTGATGACACTTTGGCCAAGTGATGTTAAAGTTGACATCACAATGATGAAAAGTGTCATGGGGTCAAAAACGAAGACACTTGTCATAGTACTGATGTCAAAATACACCAGCGTTATGACGCCTTTTCTGCCAGTGTAACGTTTCCTTTACGGAAAATATTTAATTGTATGTTCGAACCAAATTTTTATTATTCATTATATAATTATAGAAATAAGAGCTCCCTCCAAATTTAGATGATATTTTTACGTAGCCCGAATGCAGTTTTACGTTGACAAAGAAAATATTATTTGTCTATTTTTTTAAGAAATTAATAAAAATACCAGTAAAACAGAAAAAATGCTGATAGAAGGCATTGAAAGGTAAACTTATAACATGATTTAACAAGAATATAAAACAAATTATAAAATAAGAAAAAACGAAATAAAATATAACTACTCAAAACGAACATTAAAAAATGTCTTAAATAAATTTTTTTTTCATTGCCTTTTTTCATAATATTTAATAAATAAATATTATTAATACACAGCTAGGCCCATTGAAAAGGTCTGCGCAAGAAGCCTGACGATCATTGTTTATGTTCTTTTTAGTTGTTTGTTAACGTTTATGGTATGCCACACATACACGTTTTTTCCTTTTGCTTTGTATATGTGGTAGTAAATTTTTGACAGCTAAAAAGAATCGTTTATTGTTTTTGTACAAGTAAGCAGACCTGATAGATGGGCCTTGATACACAGGGATTGTGAATCAATTAAAAGAAAGTTCATGTAGTAGAACACAGGGCACCAATAAAATAAATTAAAAAACCATAAATAACATTGCATAAATGTACAATTTATGCAATACGTTAATAGTATTAACGTAAGCCAATGATCAAAAATATCATTGTATTAATGAAATTAATAATTGAAAAGATTTCATTTCACTTATGACAAGTTACGTTATATGAACTAAATGAGTTCATTCCGTTAATGAGGCATTGCATTTCAATAATGAAAGTGTACGTTGATTGATAAAAATCATTGCAAGAATTTTAAGGGCCGATGTTGATTTTGAATAAAACACAAATTATTTAGGAAATTATTGTCATTTCTTTTTTTATTATGATAATATTCGTATGGTTCAATTATGTATGGAACAAAATATCGGCCAAATGACAGCCAGAACCAAGGCGGCACACCTCCATCAGATGGTCCAAATTTAAAGATCACTACAACACCTCTAGAAGTAGCACATACAAGATGTATCAACCAAACGGGTTGTAGTTTGGCCTAATTACTTCACGTTAAAGACATCTTCCCGTAAAAAGTATTCATAACACCTTTTTTTTTTGTTGAACTATCCAAAACTTGTTTTTCGAGTGGGATGCAGAGTTATCTTCAAAATGTGTATTTGGACTTAGCTGAAAAAATTTGTCCCGGGACATGGAGCTATAAACGGCAGTAATTTTGCTCGTAAAGTAAATTCTTATCGCAGGGTAAAACTGAGACATCCCATCATGATCGCGCACCCGTCAAATCTTTTTATATCTCTTTACGCTCTTTCTGCCCACGTTTACTTGATACACACATACATTTTAGTTTATTTCACAACTTCCTCGATGTATTTCTGGAAAGTAGCTTTTATGTACAAAAGTCTGAACTGGAAAATTTTGGTGTGTTGCCCTGTGTTATCGTTAAATCTAATAATTTTACTACTTATGTACTTATAACTACTAAGAAAAGACAAATAATAGTACAGTCAAAACCCCTTTTTCTTTGGATACAATTTTGTTTTAAATAATTCGGATACAAATGTTTAAGCAAGACCATGAAAATATTTTTGCTTTAACTTAAATTAAAATTTATTCTGGGCATTAGAAAAGGATAATTTTAGATGTTCTTTATTTACTGCATATGTCCGTTTATATTTCCCTGCATTCCGCATTTTGTTTGCTGTATTTTTAATGTATGGCTGTATTTTATTTGCATATTTGTTGAACACTCACATGATCAATAAATATTGAGGCGTTAAAAGTTTAATGACTTGAATAATTGCCTTCTGGTAAAAGATAAATGAAAACAGCCCCAATAAAGGACAACAACATGCACATGAACCTGTGCAGTACAAATGATACATTTAACGTGATGTATGTAGACTTAAAATGAAGAAGTGAAAACTTATCCGAACCAATTTGCCAATTGTAATTTTAAATGTAAACATCGATTCGAGCAGCAAATAAAATTTTGGGGTAAGTGTTTTGTTCGAAGGTAGTTGGGTTTATAAGTAAATAGAAGTAACTGAAATATAGAATACGATTTCAACCACCGATTGCAATTGAGAGTTAAGTTTGTTACAAAATGTAGTTTGTTATATTTATAATAAACTAGCAAGTGCACGGCTTAAAAAAAAACTTAACTGGCAACTTGCTTTATTTTTTGATTTTCTTGCGAATAAAGCAAGAATAAAGCAAGTTATGAATGTTATTTTTGTCAAGCTAGTAGGGCATACATTTCTTCAATGTAAATAAAATTCAATTTTTAATTACAATTTGTTGTTCGCGACGTTTCGTCGACTGTTTGTCGACTTTTTCAAGAGATTGTCTATTTAAAAAATTATAAAACAATTAAATAAGTACAATAATGTTACACATACACAATACAGACTTACAATATGAAATTTAATCACATTAAAAAGTTTTACATGTACCAAGTTGCAAGTTGCAAGTTGTTTTTGTTTTTATTTTTTCTTATTAACAACTACAAATAGTGTTGGGAGAATTCCAACCAATTGTGGTAGGGAATGTTAGAAAATATAAACTCACAGTTTATTGTTGGCATTTTGTTTAAGCTTTGATTTTGTTGCAAATATGACTTTTTAAGTATTTGCAATTCTCATTCACTCTGCAGTTTAATCTTTGGTTTTTCTAAATGTTTAAGGAGAATGTTTTCTGATGAGCTGGCCTAAGCAACCAGTGAAATGCGCATAGAAAATAGCTTATCCCCAACAATTAGTTTCAGTGTTTATATCAAGAAGAAAAATTGCGAATTTAGCACGACAAACAAAATCTTATTAATTAAAGACTGAAAAATTCGTGTGTTAGCAGAAAAATGTTCGCAGTTTGTTCTTTATAAAAAAAATTAATAAACATACATATGAATATGTCATACATATATGTAGATATTATTCCGGAATATGAATTTATCTATGGCTCATTAAATGATTAAAGTAAACATTTGTGTGTGACATGGTTTTGTGTGCTTGTATCCTGCGTGAGCGTGATTGTGCGTGTAGGGCCAACGAATTTGGTCTGATGCTTGACATGTAGGCGGATTGACTTGTGCACGTGTGCTTGACGTTATATTCGCCTTAATATCAAAATTCTTTGATTTTCACATACATATTTTCACTAATATGTACTACCTTGATGAGTAATTTGATCAATGTATTCGGCCCTTAAGCGTGGCTTATAGATTTGAATCAGAATATAATGTATATTTATTCTAAATTATTTTGTAGTGCAATGAGGATCGGTCATTGCCTGCTTTACATAAATATTTTCAGATGACAAAAGAGTTTAACCACATGCTCTACATGTTGATGAAGTACAATTTTTAATTTAAATTGATTAATGATGGAGTACCTTGTATTCACTGGTGGATACCCATTTTTAAAATTATGAGAAATATTTAATCGAAATTGTGTAACACAGTTATCAATACGTAACCTATCAATTATTTTTCGTGATAAACTTAAAATTTATATTAGAACGAGTAAAATTGGCTGCCTTCAAACCAGTGCATGCAAAGCAGGAATAGTAAAGAGAGTTTCGAATCTATTCAAAATTCGTTTTTAAATTGTACTTAGCAATGAACGGTAGGGGTAAGTGAACGGCTGAAGTTCTGCTAACCGGGAAAAGTTATATTGGCAGAAAAAGTTTTTTTTTGTTTTCCTTGAGTTATATATATATAGGCTACTTCAAATTTTTTGAGCACCTGCTGAAACCGACATACTATGGCTCTTATTTCGTTAAGTTTTATGAATTGAAAAAAACGTTGTACAGGGTTTGGATGGCTATACTTGAAGGATATGACGTGCAAAGTTTTACGTTGAAAAGTCCTCACCTTAAGAATTGGTGGTCATCTAAAATTCGAAAAATTAAAAAAACGACTTGAAACTTGCAAGAGTTTTTTCATTCATTCCGTTTTTTTTGTAATAGTTTTAAGCTTTAAGATCCAAACCCATACAAAATATAGTCACTAGACTTGGAGGATATATCCACTAAAAAAAAAATTTTGATATCGCTGCTGGGTGAAAAGTTGCATGGTGTCTTAAAGTGAAACCAAAATTTTCCGAATTTTGAAATTTTACATAGAGTTTTTGCGCCGTTTAATAAAAATTAGTTTTAAGCGCCGAATTAAAAAAACTGCGTAATTTTATAAAGTTTGAGGTGTATCAAGTTGGTGTCAGCGCACCAATAACGTATCACGGGCATCACAAACTTAAAAGAAATAAGCGTAAATTTTTTAAAAATGTACCTTTTTTGCGTCTGACAATCTGAATTGCCTTTAAAGTTGGGTAGTGTATTGCATGATGTGAGTAACTTCGTAAAGGGCACCTCCGAGGCGAAAACGCACTTTAAAATTTTTAAACGCAAAAATTTTATGAACTTTTGAAAATTTTTCCAAAAAAACAATTTATTTTTAAGCTTTTTTTTATTTTTTTTTTTATTTATTTATTTAAGTCTATGGATTTAAATCCGTATATCAAAACATGTCATGGGAACATGTTTAGGTATCTAAATGGATTCTTCGCGACGGACTAAACTGATAAAGTGCAAAAATAAATAATTTTTTTCAACCCTGGCGCGTGCAGTGGCAGTTTTTTCCAAACACATTTCGCTTTGTGACAACTGAAGCGCTGTATCAATTCCGCTCAAACGTACATCGAATAGAAAACTTTACTGAGCTTGATACTAAAATTGAAAACGCACCAACAAATTTTAAGGATTTAAAATTTTATGGAGGAAACAAAATGTTTCTAACCTCAAAAAGCATCCTTGTATGAAATATTTGATTTGGTTTCAGATTATACATTTTTATGTCTTATACTAGCCGTAATTTTGTAAAATATTTAACAATTTTAAATAAATTTTTATATGCATACACGGTCAAATTCAGTGTATTTTAAAAAGTATTCAAGCTTTTACAAATATTTTAGTGTGCTAAGAAAGCCCTTAAGGGGTATTATCCACACGCGTTATCCTTTTTCAATTTTAACAAAAACTGTAATTTTTATATATTTTTTTTTTAATTTTTAACTTTAAGCCGCAGTAAAATTTGCGCCGTGTAATAAAAATGATTAACGCGAACGGATTTCACATGCTCAAATATAGGTTTATACACACGCAAATCAACATTGATGTCAGACAAAAAAAAAAAAAAAAATAAAAACAAAATGTCTAGGTGTCGTAAATTTTTGAAGTTGCTCATATATATATATGTATATATATATATGCTCCCAAGAGGAGTAAAAGGACATATATATAAATATATATATATGTTCCTTTTACTCCTCTGGGGAGCATAGGGTCCTTGAGTTGGACCCTGGAAAATAATTTTTTTTTGGATTTTATTCGTGAGTTATCTAACGAAACATAATTAAAATCATCATTAGAGTGTTTTTTTAGAATAAAAGAGAAGCACTTAAATAAAGCCTAATGTCAGTGTGGGACTTTAACAGGTTGTATCGAAGTTGAGATGCTTTTACACGATCTGTATTTTGTAGTGGGTTTTCCAGATGTAAAATCCATATGTTATTGCACATGTCTGTTATAATGGATAAATACAGAAGGTTTATAATTATTGCTTTCACACGTTCGTTTTGGATTTCATCTGATAAAACCTAAAATCGTTCATAACAGCAAATTATTAACATATTTAAATTTTTATTCACTTTTAGTTTTATTTCAGTTAATTAAAAATGTTGGCTTTTTAAATAAATAAATAAAAATTGATTCATGCCGCCAAAAACAGATGACTTGCAAAACAGCTGATGCCAGATGGTTTGTCAGATCAGAATAGAAAACGCTCTAATTAAAAAATTTTACAGTGCTAATTTCATCTGACATTTACAGAAGCAATTTTTTTTTGCGTTTACACGACATGTATGCATTTTGCAGTGGGAAATTTGACAAGTACACTGCTAAATACAGATAGTGTAAAAGCACCTTTAATGATAAAGGATACCGAATGAACAAAAACGCACATTTCAATATTTTCTACTTAGTTTTTGGTAAAAACCAAATAGAATGGATAATCTACGAGTTTTTTACGTAGTCCAAAAGTATAAGATGATATAAATTGAGTTTTGCTAGATAGCTTAAGACAAAAAAAAAACCTAAAAAAGTATTTTTCTGGGACCTACTCAAGAAAAACCAAAATTACCGCTTTCCTTTATGTGCTATGTCGTAGCTGCCCTTAAGCTTAACAACTTTGCTTGACATCACTTTGCGGCATGCAGACATTTAGATGGTCAAAATGCCCACAAAATTACCATTTTTCCTATACGATGCTCACTAACTCCAAAACGAAATAACTCGATTCCTAGACATGACCCAGCGAAACCCCTAGACACGTATGATTTTTTTTGAGCGATATTTGAACTTTTTTCGGTAAGCAGAACCCCGCCGATTGTGGTTGTCGCCCAGTGATATTAATTGTGTTTATGCAAGATAAGATCATTTATGCATGATCTGGAAGTTTTTTTGATCTGGAATCTACAAGTATACAAAATATGCGGAGAGTCGTGTATGAAACCGTGGTTGACCCATGGCATTTATCAGTGACCGATGAATATGTACACCCAGAGAAAAAAAATGATCAAGTATGGTCACCTCTAACAAAACTATTTTTAAAGAACATTTTAAAAAAATTATGTTTCATTGAACCATATTTTTGTCACCAATAAACATACAATGGTTGAATTAGTCCACCGTCAAGAAGCCACAACCATATTATGATTGCATCCGAACACGTTAGGATTAAAAACAATAAAAACATGTTTAGCACTTATTTTAGCATGGTTGATTTTCAACCATAGCATGTTGCTCTTGGAAAAGGGGAAAATACTATTGTTAATTTTAAGACAAATTATGACCATGTTTAACCATAACAAGTTTAGAGGCAACCATAATATGGTTACGGCTTCTTGTTTGACGACTATTTAACTATAATATGGTTGTTGGAAACAATAATGTGCTTAAACTAATCATAATATGTTAAAAATTTCTTTAAAAATTGTTTTGTTGGAGGTGACCATATTTAATCATGTTATTTCACTGCGTGTTTGTCCAAAATAAGATCAGTGTATAGCTTTCGGTAAGATCGATTATACTGCTCTGCTTAGGAAAAAGGCAGTTAAATTAATTTAGTGCCTGTTATTGATTTTGTCGTCAATAAACTCTCTTATTGCCTGTTTTTCAAACCAAAATAAAAAATTTCGGTTGTCTACTTTCACACGTTCCATCTTTTGATGCTCAACTCTTATGTTTTTTGGTGAGAGAAGAAAGGTTGTTAGTACAGAGATGCCTGTACTCGGTCAGTACGCGTTGGATGCAGCCATCCATGTAATTTTTTTTTCTTTGATCCGCTGTTAATAAAATTGTTATTGTTTTGAACCGAAACAAGTTTAAACCGATTGCTGGCATCTTTAAAAGCGAATTGAAAAGAAGTTGAGAATCAAAAGATGAAACGTGTAAATTTAGACTTTAGAAATTTATATTGAAACAACAATAAAAAACTCAAATTTGTTTTTGTTTTCTATATAAATTTCTTAACGAAAATTGTTATTATGGTTTGAAAAATAAGCAGTAAATAGTTTCTCTACTCACTAAAACTAAAATAAATGTTAATTCAAGGTAAGAACAATCTTTAAACTTTGTCAAATATTTTAAATTAATAACGAAATACAAAATTCAAGTTAAGTTTCAGTTTTCTCT
This sequence comes from Pollenia labialis, assembly GCA_949318255.1. NCBI lineage: Eukaryota > Metazoa > Arthropoda > Insecta > Diptera > Polleniidae > Pollenia > Pollenia labialis. Next base: position 133,376,276 of record OX439140.1, read on the forward strand.
GATTTTTATTTTACGCTTTACTGACTTTTTCCTAAGCCCAGCAGTATAGGCTGGAAGTCAGTTAAGTGCTATAGGGATTTACCCGTTTTGTCAAAGGATCCCGTTAGCTTTGAAAGGTAAAACCTGTTAAAGACTACGCGACATAGTCTTGCAACAATATTCGTATACGATCAGACGTTATGTGTTTTGTTGCAAGCCACATTATAAGAGTTACATCAAATTATGCTTGATTGTATATTTCGTGCGACAAGCGTTTCTGATTTAAATATTTCTATTTATTTTAAAAAGTACCTAAGAAAAGTACAATTGCACTAATTTTTCCAACACTGATGTGTTTACAATTAACTGAGAAGAAGAAGGAGAAGAAAAAAGTTTCTGATGATTTTATGTAAATTTTGTTCGAATCGTAAAGAACGAAAATAACCCAAAAAACCATTTTTTTTCAATAGAAATCTCCCACACACATACATGTTTACTTTTTGAAAGTGCATTTGTATGTGTTTGTATAAATGTGTTTATTTATTCGAACTTACCATACAAGTCTTCTGTTGATATGTAAAATATTTTATAGCCTTTAATTTTGCCATTTTGTCCATCAATATCGGGCGGTGACCATGTTATATAAATGGATGTTGAGCCCAAAACATCACATTGTGGACTCTCAGGTGGTGAAGATGGCACTAAAAATAAACACACACACAAACAAGCAAACAGATTTTTTTTTTAACAAGGTGAGAGTGAATAAATTTACTCGTTCTTCTTATGCACATAAGTACACACATACTCATGTAGGAGCAACGACATTGAGTTTGATTTGTGTATGAATGTGAATGTTTAACACTTACCATCTTCTAATGTTTGTACAGCAATTTCCTTGGTGGGTGGCCCACTGCCCTGACTCGTGTAGGCCTGTACAATCACATGGTATTCGGTGTATTTGTTGAGATTATTTAAAACAGTCTCACCGCCATAGTGTGAACGTACTTCAACGGTTTTGAAACTAAAACCCAATGTGGGATTGATTTCCATATCCTCGGGCGTTAAAGACATTTGATAGCCCACGTAGTAGCCCAACAGTATACCATTCCAGTGGTCACGGTCTGGTGCATCCCAGGAAACAGCAATCTCCGTTGAACTTTTTGCTTCCGCCCGTACATTGAGCGGTGGGGCAGAGGGTACTTCCTCTAGTGTTGTAACCTGCACAACTTCAGAGAATTCCGATGAACCCAATTTATTCTCAGCTGACATACGTATATGATATGCTTTGGCAGGCTTTAAGTTGGCTATGTTGACAACCGTCTGTGAGCCAGTGATTGTTATGTGTTCGGCATTTTGCCAAATATCTTAAAACAAAAAGAAAATCATACATTTCAATTTAAGATTCTAAAAAATATTGTACATGTTTTGGAAGTTTTAAAAATGTTAATTAAAAGTGCAAGAGTAATTTATTAAGACTTTTCACTCCAAACAATGCAAACATAGTTTCTGTATTTATTTTTTTAAGGTAATTGTGTTTGAATTTTAATTTATATGATGTTGTCTCCTAAATTTTGCCCTAATCCATAAAGATTTATTAGTTATTTGCTCATTATTACTATTGATATTGAGTGTTCTTCAAGCAAACAAATTGTGCATGCAACATCTTGTTTTTGCAGTCATAAGAGAATAATAAATAAAGAATGTGTTAAGGAACTTTAATTTAATTTTTCATAACATAAATGTTCGTGTGTATGGGTTTGCTTTATATTACAACAAAAAGAATTAAACGAAATATGGTTTTTTAAGAAAAATATTTAATCTAATGGCCAATTTCACCAGTTCTATTTAAATATCAATTCCAAGGCCCATCTATCAGGTCTGCTTACTTGTACAAAAACAAAATACAATTCTTTTTAGTTGTCAAAAATTTACTGACACATATACAAAGCAAAAAGAAAAAACGTGTATGTGTGGCATACCATAAACGTATACATGCACATGTAAGCAAAATGTAAACAACTTTGACAACTAAAAATAACATAAACAATGATCATCGGGCTTCTTGCACAGACCTTTTCAATGGGCCTTGATCAATTCATATAACTTCATTTTTATTTGACATGAAAAACAAATTTTAAACAAAAATTGGTAAAATCAGCCTCGTTCATAGGCATGATGAGATTATTATTTTTTATCATTAACAATTTGAATTCAGATATTAAAATTAAACCATAGAAAATGGTTTGAGAATTGTGCTTGATTGATATCGAATGATTAAGTCATTTTAATGGTTTGACTTCGTGTTTGTTGGGCGAAAATGAGCAAAGTCACTGGCGGGAATCAAAAATAAAGTACTCAAGAAGTTGATTTGGACTTTTCGAAAAATTAAAAAGAGGATTGAGGGTAATCTTTAACTTGATTCGCCTATATATATATATATATATATATCGATCTAAAATGTTGCAAATGGAGTTATAAATGTTGTATAATACATACAATTAAAATTCTTTCTAGCTTAAACATACATATCTTAGACTTTAATGAAGTGATATTGCTGTTGCTTAATAGAGAAATTCTTGAAATTATATCGTATAAATTAGGCTAAAACAAGGAGTATCAAAGATCGTTGTGAAGTTATCTAACAGACGATATTAAAGATATTTTTAAACAAAATCCGATGTATTTAAATCAGAGTTCGAAAATAAACAATATATGCTGTAGAGCTACTCAAGTTGTATGAAAGCGAAATTCGTGCAAAAAAATGAACTTTGGACTTTTTCAAGATGACATTTAAAATATTTCGGCTCCAGATTTGACTTCTCGTGAGCTGGACCATTTTTAAAAAGGGTCCATTTTTGCATATTTGGTAAATTTGAAAATCTGTTTCCTTTCCAACATATACAATATGGGTATCAATTTTTTTTCTTTTTTAAAGTACATCATCTTTGTATGTAAATAGTTTAGATTTTTGCAAAAATATAAAATCAAAATATGCTGTATGAAAAGTTTCATGCGATATCGTTTAGTCAAACAAACGACTTTTTTACGAATTGACGGTCTGCGTATCAAATAAACAAAACATGCAAAAATATACCCTTTTTCAAAATGGTCCAGCTCACGAGAGATCAAAGCTGGAGCCGAAAAATTTTTTAGGAGGTTTTAGGAGGGTACATCGAGCACTTTTTTTTGTGAGTCGCTTAAGTGTTGTGTATGGTAGGAATATGAAAAACACAAACGCTGATAGTGTTTTTGTGGTAAATACCTTAAGAAAACATTGCTCTTTTTGTTACCTTCGTACCCAATAAAAGTAGTGTACTAATCCAACTCAACATAAAGATAAAAAGTAGGGATGCAACGATACGCCTTTTTGCCGATACGATTACGATATTCAAAAAGAAATATCGGCGATACCGATACGATTATAAAATTTGAATTGAAGGTAACATTTACAAAACTTTAAAGTAGAGTAATTTTAGCAAACTACTGTGTAAAAACAACGAATTGAATTTAAATTCATGGTAAAATTAACAAAAGTTAAATAATGTTTTAAACAACAAAAGTTAGAGATGATTAATTTTATTTTATAAAGATTTTTGTTTAAAAAACAATGTATGTATTCTAAACTTTTGAAGAGATAGACGATTTTGCCATGTTCTTAAATTTTGGGTATAACATTTCATTTAGTCAGTTAGCAAGCGGATATGCCGCTCTAGAAAAATAAGAAGATATCAGGTATCTCTAATCTTCTTCTTTAGCTGGATCACAGCGAAGGATGGAAGCAGGTTAATACTTCTCGAAATTTTCTTAAAAATACTTAAATCAAGTAAAAAATAGATTCAACTTTTCGTTGTGTTTCAACCTTCGGCAAACGCATGTTTTGATATTCTATACATATTGAAAAAGGTCTGGCCAGACTAATGTGTATCACGAAGGGTTTAAAAGTAAATTTGAACTCTTGCTTCTCATTTAGTTTATATTTTTGGTTAGACATGTACATACGATTTCTAAAGTAAAAACCATATCGGGCATGATGTTGGTGTTTTATCATTCTGTAAGGTGTAAAACGGGTTAGAAAATCAATCTTTATAATTGTTCCTTTCTAAATTCTTTTTTGGTTTTTTTCAAGCACGAATAAAATGAACTTTATAGTACTTGAATCGCATTTGAGATTGATTCAATCTTTTTAATCGTTTTAATTAAATCAATCTCATTTTCGGATTATTTCAAGTACGAAACGGGATTGAATATGTATAAATTAAAATACTTAAATCAATCCTGAATCAATCTTTCTGTACTTGATTCAAGAAAATCCGTACTCACCGTACTATTAATACCGTTTCGGATTGATTTGAGGACGGATGGATTGATTTTTCTTTTGAGTGTCGGGACTCTAAATTAAATTAGCGTCAGATATTGTAGCAGTGGATTTACTTATGGATTAAGTAATCCCTTCTAAGTAACCCTAGCTTTATAGAAAAATGATTTTTATTTAACCAAAAACTAATAAAAAAAATAAGCGAAAAATTTTAAAACGTACACTCACAATATTATTACAGTAACGGACTGTAGTTTATTTAAGAAATATTCCGTTCAGTCATTTTTAAATAAATAAACATTTAAAATTCCAAGCAAATTTATTTTTAACTGATTCTAACAGTTATTCAAAAAACTAAGTGCATATTAATACGGATTTTCAGTTGCAGTTAATTTTGTCCGTTGATTAAGTTAAATTCTTCTTTATGTAAAATTAAATGAAAATGTAATTTAAAGCAACGAAAAGTTCATTTAATTTTTACTGTCAAAAATTCAACCGCGAATTCCGTAAAAACAAATAAATATTCAGTTATCTTTTATAAATTAATTGCCAATAAATTAACTACATATTCCGTAAAACCAAATAAATATGCAGTTATTTTATAAAATTTTACTGTCAAAAATTCAACACCATATTCAGTAAAAACAATTAAATATTCAGTTATTTTATATAATTTTACTACCAAAAATTTATTTTTACTTATCTATAAAAAATGAATTGCTTGTTTTGTGTAAGCAGTACCCATTTTCTATTTGTTAAAATAATTTAGTTAAATACCTACATCAAATTTTAAAAGTAAAATAATTGCGAAGCCATATCGGTCATGCTGCTGGTGTCTTATAATTAAGAGTTCTTCTGTAAACAACGTGGTCAGTACAACAAAAGTAAAACAAACGTGTGTAACTGGGTAAGTAAATAAAAATATTCCCCCTCTCTCGCTTATAAGAAAAACAAGCGGACAGGTGTCTGTCTGGTATTTTTAGAAATTCGGCTCTTTTGTGGAGTAAACGAAAATTTAATAAAATAACTGAATATTTAATTGTTTTTACTGAATATGGGGTCAATTTGACAGTAAAAAATTGACAGTAAAATTTTAATAAATAACTGAATATTTAATCGTTTTTACTGAATATGGTGTTGAATTTTTGACAATAAAATTTTACAAAATAACTGAATATTTTTTTGATTTTACGGAATATGGTGTTGAATTTTTGACAGTAAAAATTAAAGAACTTTTTGTTAAAAATAAATGAAAAATAGGTAGACCGGTTTTTAATTGAACTTTCATTTATTTTATATTACAATTTCAGTTAATTTTACGTACAGAATATTGTGAGTGTACAAATACATACAAGACTTATCAATGAGAGAAAATTTAACTAAAGCGGCCCATACACCTGCAGTATTATTGTATATGATATCCGCCATATTATTTCCATTTTGTCCTATATTATGCAATAAGTCGCACAAAAATTTCTTTTATTCAAAAAACAGGTAAATATAACCTATAGAAATAACATAAACAGCATTGTACAATGTTGCCATCACATTTCACTTTATTTTCGTTGTGCAATAAAAATCAAAAGTATTTTGATTGTTGCCAATATATTGTGCCATCATCGTATATTACATACGCATTGGCGATATAATTGTACAATACGTAAAACTAAAAAATTTTATTGTAAGTGTATGAGCCGCTAAACATGGTGCAAAGCAAAACGGCTAAAGCTACCAGTCAGTGTTGCCGTTAGGATACGAAAGATACATTTTTCGTATGTTTTGATGACTTCATATACCATGTATAATCCTGACATTTTTCGTATCCTTTTAATCTGTACGTAAAATGTGCAGAAATAAAATATATAATTTTAATTTAAAAAATGTTGTTAATGAGTCGATGTTTAAAAATTTCAAAAAAGTAGTTGGTTTAACACATGTACTTCCATTTTCGAATGCATGTGTGGAGAGAATTTTTAGCCAACTAAAACTTATTAGGACTGATCATCGTAACCGACTCAATACTAATACAGTAGCAGCTTTAATTATGGTAAAAGAGAACATTAAGAATGTTTCAACATACGATCCACCCAAATCGATGATTACTAGTAGTGCGAAGTTGTTCTAAGGAAATATGAACATTGTTTTTATTTTCAGGAAATTTATACATATGAATTTTTTGATATAATCGCCCTAGTGTAAACGCCTTAACTCGTATATTATATATATAAATGAATTTGTGTTGATAACATCCAAAGATAGTTACATATAAATAAATAAATAAATAATCATTTTTAAAGTTTGCTTACTATATTTTTAAAAATTACATACCTAATATTTAGGACTATTTTTTTAATTTTTGATAAAAATTAATTTATTTAATATAATTTTCTTTACAATATTCATTAAATATGAAATGAAGATGTTATGTTAATAAATATTAACGTAAAAAATGGATTTTTTTCAAAATGTATCTTTTTGGGGAATAATGTATCTTTTTGGAAACTAAAATGTATCTTTCTCGAAATTTCGCTGGCAACACTGCTACCAGTCCAAAAGTTAGTAGTGTAAAATTGTATTGACTTCTTACACAGCAAACGCATAGAATGCCCATACGTATAGATAGCATGAAGAAGGATTTCTTTCTACTTTAGCATGTGTCTTAAAAAAAGTTTAGAAGAGTAGCAAAAACATAGAACGCGTGGTGTGGACCTTTAGCTTCAGAATTAAGTGAAACAATTTTTTATTCAGTTTGATTTAATGCTCTGCTTTTGAATGTGTTATTGCTCTTAGTTGTTATGCAAAAAATAAGCTTTGAAAATTAAATTGTTTTTTTTTTAACTAAACAAATTACTGTCGTATCGCCAGTAAAATAATGCCGATACCGATATATCGGCAAATCCAATATATCGCCTTTATATCGGTGGCGGTATCGGTATTCGTTACTTTCCTAATGAGAACATTTCATTTCGTTCTCTATGCCCTTTTGGCCGATAAAGAAAATACAAATTTTTAACAAACCCAAAAAAATATCGTCGGCTTAATATGGAAACATGCTAACTCCCTTTTAGTTAATTTTACAGGAGAGACACACAATATTTCATATGTGTAGCTTGAGAGAAAAACCAAAAATATGGTTGGTTTATCACACTTTAGTTGTATAGAAGTTAAATAAAATTTTTGTTTTTTTTATTTAATAAAGAATCGTTTTAAGATTTTTTACGAAAAAAAAACTTCAAGGCTCAAATTTAAAGTGAAACTACATGAAACACGGGATATTTGTGCTGTAGTCGCGAAAATTGCCAAGCAACAACAAAAAGACTAGTGAGAAGCATTGCTAAAAAAACACTACAGAACATTAAAATATAATGTATGCCTACAGAACCTCTACAATCGTACTGTTTTATAACGAAAAACAGAACACTACATATTGTTTGCTACTTTCGTGAAAATAGTTAAAGACGATATTAAGGGTGGTGTACACAAGCACAAACACTTAAGTATAGATAACGTTTCTAGATGTGTGTACCGTACGCTAAATAATGATCGGTTTATTTTTGACAGCTGATTAAAGCATTGTTCATAATGGGAGTAACAATTTTGCGGTTTCTTCTATCTTAATTCTTCCCAAAATATTTTATATATTTAATTTTTCGAACAAAAATGTAAGCAAAGTTTTTTTTTAAAAGTTGAGTCTACTTCAAGGCGAATTCAAACAGGTAAACGCATCATGAGATAGAGTTATGCAAGCTATCATTTTTTTTTAAATACTACGTATTTTGTTTTTGTAGAAAGTAAGAATGAATGTCAAAATTATTTGTTGTAAATATAAAAAAGGGATTTTTTTGTTAATGAAATATACACAATTGCTTTAGAATTTAAATCTTTTTCCTGCATTGCAAATTTATTGTTGCTCCACTTATTCCTTAAGCCTTTTTAGATTTTTGTGTTTATATTTTATGTTAATTTTTTTTATCTAAAATTTAAATATGATTTTTTTTCAAGTATTTGGATTTTTAAAATTTAAAATTTTAACCAAGGCGAACAATTTAAAAACAACAGAAACAACATAGGGTGGTTTGATTTGCATTTATAGTGCTTATAGCTCGAAATGTCAACCATTCTTAGCAAAACACTAACAAATCAAAACAAATAAGCTCGAACTTTCCAAATCATATGCCTTTTCGAAACCACCTGTAGTTAATTCGCCTTGATTTTAACTAATTTTTCACAAAATGTAAATAAAGTTTGACATAAAGTATACACAGAAAAAAATTAACAGATGATTTGAAAATGTCACCTGTATAAATTTACAGTGGTCTACTTCTACTTCAGTAAAAATTTGTATGAAATTATAAATGACGTTTATAATAATTTTTTGTTGTAGGCAAAATTTGGAAACGTTTTCTTAATTAAAAATATGTGTGGTTGCGAACAAATTGTTGCTTTATTGTGAACAATAAGTAAACGAATCTTTAAATATGTTGCTTAAATGAATTTCGAAAAAATATAGTTCGCACTTACCTGATATTTGCTTATAAAATATATGATATTCTTCTATTGGACTATTGCCAGCAAATGGTTGACTCCAAGTCAATTGTAAACTACGTGATTGTTGAGCATTAATGCGCAAATTTTTCGGCTGTTCTGGTACTTCCTGTACAATTAATTGTATCGTCATTTCATCCTGCAATAAAAACAGAAAAATAAAGAAATTACAAAAACACGACAACACCATTAACAAATTTAAAGAAACACAAAAAATTTAATGTGAAATGATGGAATGTAAAAAAAAATTGCAAAAAAAAAAAAAAAAAAAAATTATGAAACAAATGAGATGAATCAAACTGAAAGCAGTTGTATGAAAAAAGAAGATGATGATGATGAAGTATTAAGCAAATATTGCGAGTGAAATACTTGTATTCGATCGAATAAATAAATATTCGCAACAAGATAAATGTTAAAATAATGATAAATTGTGAATTATTTCTTTATTCGTGTTTCTTTCTTTGTTTTTTAATTTATACAGAATTTTGTAAGAGCAGATTTCACCTCTTCAACGTCTTGAAAACGAAATATATATTGACTATTGGCAAAAATAAAAAGAAAGTATTGTATTTATTAAAAGAAAAAGAGATGAATAAGACTGTTGCATAAAGATACTTAAATTTGCAACATCTGTTCTTCGTATATGAGTAGTCAAGAGTGTTGAATGGGATTGCAGTGGTTCAGAATTTTCAAGTGATTTTAATTATACCCTACTGTTAGTGTATTAAGCATTTGTTGGGATGTTTGCAGCGCATAGACTTGGGTTTTTTACATTGCAATCGACTAATGACGAAAATTACATAATTCGATATGGCCAGAGGCAACTCAAATCGTACACAGAAAAATATGAAAATTCATTTTAATTAAAAATTTTTTTATATTTATTTTTATATTAAATTTGCGCTAATAAACAAATAAATAGTAAAATATTGACAACATATGGTAATTTCCACAGGAAAGTCTACGACACCAACCTAATTTAGAGTAATTTATGTATATAATTTTTTTTTGTAGTTTGGTGTAAAGAGCTATTTTGTGAGAGAGAGAGAGGAACAATTTGAACAAGATTGGTCTAAAATATAAGATTAATTGCTTGGTAACGTGACACTTCTATGGAAGTGCCCATATTCTGCTGTAATGGAGTTGATACACAGAAAAACATTTTGCACCAGTGAAAGCATTGATCAAAAATAAAATCAGTTTTTATTAAAAATTTAATCAAGTGTATTAAACGTTAAAATGACAATATTAATTTGCACCAGTAAACAGTTGGATACTGACTGACTTTTCTGCCTAACCTAACCTATGGTTTCTGGAACTATATTATCGTTGCCGCAACTATATAATAATAAAATCAGCCATCATGCGCCACAAGCCCTTTGATGTGTTCGTCCATGGTCAATGGATTTCTCTGGGGGTTTTGGCGGTATACTCGGCAATATGTTTAACCAAACTCGGCAATATGTTAAACTAAACAACGACAACTGCTTCTTACCGAAATTATCTGCTCTTGAGGAAAAAGAGTCTATGAAATACACCGAGTAAATATTCTTCAATTTAACATTACGAAAAACTACACTTTCTGACTTAAGACCTTTTTGACTAACGCTACAGATATTTACTACAGTGGCGGCGCACAGTGGTTCAGCTTCATACGATTGGCGGCATTAAATATAAGGAAACATGGTAGAGCCTTGAATTTCGGTATGGACTAATATTTGCTTGTGATAAAAAAATACTGCAAAAATGAAGAAAATCCGAGCACAACCACGCCTACTTCCCATATAACACAAAAGTTAAAAATCATTGTAGAGTCACAATTTTTTGTGCAGAGCCTTGAATTTCGGCATGGACTAATCGGCCTTATTGTGGTTGTCGTTGTCGTATACGATTGTGTAATAGATTAAAGTTATACACAATATGTGTTCTTTAATCTACTACAAAAAACGACACGTTTGTTTACAAAAACGACAACCACAATAAGGCTGATTGTTTGGTTGTGATAAAAGAATACTGCAAATATAAAGAAAATCCGAGCACAACCACGTCTACTTCTTATATAACACAAAAGTTAAAAATCATTGTAGAGTCACAATTTTTTGCTCATTGCAATATTATGATAATATTAAGCAATGGTGAACACATTAGCCATATCTGCTAACAACCATGCCTACCTCTCACACAAAATCTTATTAGCAAAGCTAGAGCGATTAAAACAGCTACACAGGCTTAAATTTTCGTGTTTTTTATTTGATTAAAATATAAATAAAATGCGCAATACCATGCTTGTGAATGAAATCTGTCCTAACTTTTTTTAGTTTTTTACACCGGAATTGCATAGGGGCAAAAATGGGCAGCTGAACTTTTGAGTATCGTTAGCTGAGACTTCAAGCTTTAATTTGATATAACTCTCAGGCTAGAGGTCGCTGGAGATCAATATATACAAGCCATAGAAGTTGGAGAAAATAAATATTTTTGGACAATTTATAGTAGTAAAAGAATTTTTTTTTTTAATTTTCAAAATTTTTTTTTATTTGCATATTCATATATAATTTATAACATCCAATTGTAAAAAAAAATTACTGTGGTGTTGTTACAAGAGTTTTTTAAAAGGATGAAGCGATAGAAATTAGCATATATTATACGGCCATTTCAAACGCATTCACTTAGGTCAACTTTGAATGTCTCTGGACAAAAAAGTAATAAAGCTATAAGCCTAATATTTTGGATACATGATAATTAGAGTGTTTATTACAAACTGTGGAAAAAACAGGTAGATCAGCAGATATGAAAAAAATTAATTAATGCCGCTCTTGAACCAGTGTGCGGCGTGGTGTTGTGGTTAAAGTAGTTGCCTACAAACCAAGTTCGATCCCTGGCAGAGGACGAACATTGTTCATCATGGTTTTTGAATTAAAAAAAATTAAGTGACCACCTTCCAAACAATCCTTTTAAGAAGACCCCTGACCACCCCTGCCACTGAAATGGAGGATAACATGATAGCAAAGTTAAGGCTGCCGCCGCTCAATGGGAAAAAGATGACAATCAAAGATTAGCAAGGTGCCGCTCCACCACTACATCAAAAACACGAAGGGCGTCGTTTCTGGGCAACAACAGACGGCCGCTCCATCATATCGTAGGACCTGCTACAATAGAACAATCGTCTTCTTAGCTGGAACAGCAACCAATTAACGAAGCTAATACAAGGCAAAATAACGATACTGAATGGTTCTATACTCCAAGAATTAGAACAGTGAGTGAAATCTTACATGGGAACGAGCGAAAACAACTGAAACAAGTCGTGTTAGTTGGAGATGCTTTGTGGAAACCATATGCCCCCAAAGGGAGTACTGGAAAAAAATATTTACCACAAAAAGGTGGTTGCTTAATTGTAGCATATACATGACCATGGCAAACATGTGCTTGTTATGGCAAAACGTAACATGTTAGGGACCGATTTACTTATAATTGCGTTGTGTTAATAATAAATATGATTAAGTGATAATAATATATTTATAAATTTTTTACAACAATACTGTAGGAGTTTTCAGCAACAATATCGAATTATATTTTTCCACTGGGTGTAGTGTAGGGTATATAAACATACCCACATACACATGTACATATATTCCAGCTGAACTAAGAATACAAACACATTATTCCATTTAAGGCCGTTCTACTTGTTTTTATTCTTTTTTTTTCTTTCTTCAAATGTGCATATTCAATGACTTTATGAATATTTAAATTCATATTAAATCAAAGAATAAGCAAAAACAAAAAGAAAAAAATAATACTTTTCAAATGTTCGATATGATTGTGTTTAATTTGAAATCTTCATAGTAAATTGAGTTGAAAGTATTCAAACGAACGAATAAAGAAAGCATTTCGAAAAGAATTGTTTTTCTTACACTTACATACATTTATACAAAAATACTTACAAGGACAAAACTAAAAGAATTAAACAGGAAAAAAAATTTTATCCTTAAAATGACAAATTTTCTAAGTTTTCAGATTTGAAAATAATCATAGTTTACTTTAACAGCTCTAAAAAAATAAAAAAAAGGCAAAATGTGTTAAATTAATAGAACATGAGCAGAACTAAACATTTAAAATGTTTCACTTTCTCCTGTTGTTTCAGCAAAAATTTTTTTTTTATTTTCGCAAGCAGAAGAATACAGAAAATTTTAATTATTTTAATAGCAGGGTTTGTGTAAATATAAAAAAAGGATTGGAGATTTTTAATAAAGTTGAGTAAAACACTAACAACTAAATGAGAAAACTATGACACAAGTACATACACACATATGTGTACAAACAGGGTGACGCATTAGAAACGGTATGATTTAATAAGTAAATTACATTTTCGTTAGCATGTTTTTTTTTTTCAAAATTTACTTTGAAAAACTTGGAAAATTTATGATGAAAGGACTCAGCACAGAACAAAGAACCAAAATTGTTCAACTTTATTTACAAAGTCAGCATTCGATTATCCAGACACAAAGATCATAGCGAACATATCGAATAATATGCGAAAAGATCTATTTTAACGTGAATAAACCAAATTCCAGAATATGAGGCACCCAAAGTCATAGAATATTTGTTGAACATCAAATGACCTCCCTAAGATGCACCACAGTATGGTGTGGAAAAACTTCAGAAAATAACTTTTTTCGAAAACGACGAAAAAGTTTCGGTAAATGCGAATGACATTCAATACCGCGCAATTACTGAAGATTTTGTAAGACCTAAGAAAAGTAACAATCCCGAATTGTGGTTTCAACAAGATGGAGCCACAGCTCTTCCATTTATTGCTCTTTTTGTTGGCATTCGAATAATATCGCGTTTTTCCAACTTTAAATTCGCCCGATTTAACAGCTTCCGATTGTTTTCTTTGAATTTACCTTAGTGGTAAGGTGTTTGCCAATAAGCTAATTAACATTCAAAAGCTTTAGACGAATTTCAGAGAAGAATTAAGGGCACTGGGACCTGAAATTCTAAGAAAATTCATTGAAAATGCTCTGGAAAGTGCATATCAGGTTGCATCAAACAACAATGGCCACTATTTGAAAGAAATTTTCAACATTTTTTAAACTAAAATCTAACTCTCATATTCATTTGATTTAGAAAATGTTTATGAAACGAATTTTCTATGAAAAAAGTTATTCATTAGATAAATCATAACGCTACTTATGCGCCACCCTGTACATACGTATGTATGATTAATATTAAATATAAAGCATATATTTCCACTACATCGATAATCTACTTCGATGAAAGTTAAGTAATTTTATTGCTTTCTGCAACAGTCATCGAAAACGAAATTGTGCAAGAGAAAAAGAAAACTGTTAAATTTTAATTAAATGTCTGTAAAAATCACATTCGAGTTTAAATGAATAAAACCGATTGTTTGAGTAGGAAAAAGTTTTTGTTTTTCTAATATCCTTTTGAAAAATATAAATTGTTCATTTCTTTAAGTCATTTTTGTGCTTTAAAGTCTTTTTTTTTATAATTAATTTTTAAAATAATGGTTAGCAGTGCGTATGAGTGATATTGAATGCATAAGGAAATTAAAATTAGTTATACGTTGTGTAGTCCAATATCGCTACAAGCTAAGATATTTCGAAACCTGATGCGATGGAGAAATTCTACGTAACAGATTCTCATTCAGCGCAACTCGAACTTTAGAGAAGTTTACACTGATCTATGGGTTAATAATTTGATGACCTGTGCTAATGTTAGTTCATTCGTATATTTTTACATATGAAGATTCAATAAATACATAAATATAGACAAGACTTTTAACAAGACTAAATACAAGAGTATAGCCAAGAAAAATCATGGGCAAGACTTTAAAAGTATTATAGACAAAACTTACTCCGGATTCATGTCGTAAAGAAGATAGACGATAATATTACCCAGTTTTTTTGTTAGTATGGACACGACGGTAGAGAATGCAATACAAGCGCTGCTATACTATAACATCTCAAAATAGATTGGAAGAGATGTTACTCTCAAATAACAAATTACACCTAATTTCGGATTGCATAACTGGAATAAACTTGTTTACACAAATGGAAGAAAAAGGACACAACACAGAGAGAATGGGGAGAAAACGATGAAATATGATGCCAGCAAAGATACTGACCATTCCCTCAACTTAGTCCTACGTAATATCTTAATGAGATCGACGATAGAAAGGCAGTGAAGTGCGTAGGCGACGCTTAATACAGACAAATCTGGTAGATTTAAAATCCTTAGAAGATTCCGCAATCCATATTTTGAAAATGAATACGACTAAAGTAATACTACACAGAAAAACATTTTTGCGCCAGTAAAAGAATTAATTAAAAATTTAATCAGTTTTAATTAAATATTTAATCAGGTTAATTAAATATTTAATTACAACTGTATACACAAGACCATAGTATACACAAAACTGTAGAAAAATCTATATCGGCAACACTTAGATTAGATTTAAGAAAAGTCTAAAGACTATAGAAACGACAGGACTAGAAAGGACTATAGACAAAACTTTATACAAGACTATAGCCAATCCTTTGGATAAAACTATACAGACTAAAGATAAGCCTAAAGACAATATTTTATATCTGTATCAGAAAGAAAAAAGTGCTTAAGTCGACTTAAGCAAAATTTGAGTTTATGGCAATCTCCATGTTTGAAAGTGGCCATGGACAAAGTTTCAATTATTTTGTAATATTTTTTACAGTTATTTTTATAATATTTGTATTACATATCGCTGGCTTAACATGTAAAGGCTCTAAGTCCACTTTTTCAAGAAATTGAGATTTTAATGCAGTAATGTGAAATAAGTAAAAATACATTGTTTACAAAGAAAAAAATACAGTTATCTCATTTTTTGTTGTTGTTTTGTAGTGATGAGCAAAAGCGCTTAGTCCAATTTATCACAAGAAAAAGCTCTAAGTCCCAATTAAAATTGCAGTTTAACCATTTCTCTCAAATTGTTCCATCACATGTATTTTGATTGTTTTTTGTATCTCCTGTAAAATTTTCAAATATGGACTTAGAGCCTTTCATGTTAAGCCAGCGATATATAGTTTTAAGTTATAGCCAGCTTAACTTTTATCTTTTACTTATGTTTTCAATGTGAAATAACATTTAGTTTAAATACTTAAGTTAACTTCCGATCTGTGATTTTAGAATTATTTAAACAAAAGAAATAACTATAACCGCAGAGAATTGTTGATTTTATTAGAATAAAAATATATTTTCTAAAATAACCTTCAAAGTTAAACAAAAACCTTTCCCATAAAACTTAAAGAAAGACTTAAGAACTTTTTCCTTATTGCCACAGATAAACATAATACCAGTAATGTCAGATTAGGTGATTTATACCCAGGGCTCCCAGTTAAGGGGGTTTGACCCCAAATAAGGGGCTTATTTGGGGTTTGAGGTTTGCATTGGGGATATTAAAAAAAACTTAAGATTTTTTGGGGAAATAAAAATTATTAGCTTAATTTTTCTATAAAAGACAACTAAGTTTAATGCACATTAAAGTGGTTATTTTTGCAACATCACTTGATATCAATGAGCACCGGGTAAAAAAAAGGTTTCGCTTTTATTAAAAAAAAGTATCTGATAAGTTTGAAGTTAATCTGGACAAAAAGTCCAAAATTTGCATTTTCCATGACAACTTCATGTGTATAAGAGGTGTTTAAAAAAATCAAAGTGAACTCTAAAGCCAATGAATGGGCTTATTGGTTCCTTTGTATATAAAAACATTTAATATGAAGTTTGGTAACGATTGGGTAAAGAAATGCAAAATAGTGTGTAAAAAACAATCAATTTTTTTAAGTTTTTGGAAAATTTTTTAAATGTCGTAAATGTTTTCAGTCTAAATTATAAATAATTCGAAATGAACATACCATTATGTTTTTAGAAAAGAAATAAAGAAAAATTGGTTTAGAACTAGTAATAAATGATGCCCCAGACCACTTATGTGCCAATTATTACTTGAACTAGAAATGCGAGAACACACCTTAAATAGTTTTAAAATTGATTTGTGCACTAATTTGTCAAATAATAATTACGCATTAAGGAAAATACAGTACGTTACGGTACGTTACATTGCATTGCACAACATTTACGGTCGACTAAGGCAAACTTAATTCTTAAAATGTAGAATGCATAAAATTAAGCCCTAAACGCAAGAGCCTTCAAACCTGTATTTATTTGTAGAGAAACAAATAAAGCAATTCTCAAATGGTTAACTGCTGCACGTGGGAATGTAATCCGAACAAGAACAGCCTCATTATTTTTTAAATAAAAGTGCAAATAAAATTAATTAATTTTGTATAATAAGCTTTCTTAAAAATTAAGTGATTTTGTGGTCCCATGCAAATTCATTATAGGAAAGTTCGACTGTATATAGACAGATGCTTAAAAAACAACTACATATTTCCTTTCGATAAAAATGCCCTCTTGTAGAACATGGCACAAGTAAAACTCAAATAAATATTTAAATTATCCGTTAAAATGATGTATTTTTTTACAGGGGCTTATTTTGGGATTCTTTCTTTTATCGGGGGATGTTTGGGGAAATTTATTTTTAAATTTGGGGAGTACGAAATTTTGTAATGAAAACGGGGAGGAACAATTTGATTTGGTGATTGGGGATTTGGGATTTTGTTGGGGATCTTATTTTTAATTTAAAAGGTATTATTTTTAGGATTTTTTTATTTATTTTTATTTTCGTCTATTTTTTTTTTTATTATTTAGCTGGCAAGTCTTTCCCTAAGCAATGAAAAATTTTATGTTAAGAAGATTTAGTAAAGACGATACCAAAATTATTAAGGCGATAGAAACAAATTCATCCTGCTTAACATTCGATACCTTGGATTCGGACTAAGATTTTAAAAAATTTAAAAAAGAACAATTTTGTTATAATGAAACCTTACATAAAAAAAAATCATAAATCGATAGATTTAGTGTTGTCATTTAAAGTCAAAAAAGGTATGTTTTTTATATCCAAAAAGTTAATTTCATCAAATGTTAAAGCTTTTACCACTAAATCTTATTTTTTTAAGATGTACAAAGATTTTGCTCTAAATATATGCTGTAACCCATTAGGACAGCTTACTGGGCATTTTTGGGAATAACAAATTTACAATTTGGGAAGAAAATTTTAAAACATCTGACAGCCCAGGATAATTGAAAATAATATAGACAGTACCATAAAATAAACTATAGGCAAGACTGGTCGGTACCTCAAAAAAAGTCTACCGTACACGTTACAAGGATAAAAAGTGCACCGTACATCCTCTGATACAAAGTATTTATGCAAAAAATTTTCGAAAAAAAACTTATTTTTAGCCGAACGTAGGGGTGGCTTTTTTACATTTTCCGTTATATCTTAGGCATTTACTGTCCAATATTAATGTATGATATATCAATGTTTTTGTCTCGTATTTATTCACCAACCCTAATGTCAGAAAATTAAAGGTCGCAAGAAACTATTAAACTTTTACTAAAGAAGTAATTCGATAATTTCAGCAGAAACATTTTTAAATTAAATTATACAAAAACATATACCATTATTTCGAAAATGGAAGAGGTTGTACAGCATATTATCGCGTAGCTCAGGAGCAGTTTAGTGTATTGAATAGACTAAAAAACCAAAATTCCTTTTTTCTAATATGCGCAATATTCTTCTCGAGAAAAAACATTAATATGTCTTACTTTAATATCGGACTGTTAATGCCTAAGATGCCGAAGACTGTAAAAAGGCGATCAATACGTTCGGAAAAATTAAAGTTTTTTCGAAACTTTTATTAAGAGGGGGTACGGCGCACTTTTTTTCCTTGTAAGGTGGGACGATCTACTGTCCACGTAAGTCCAGACAAGACTATACACAAAACTATTGCTTAGTCCAGGGTAAAGAATATTCTTAGTGTAGCCTTTTTTTATTTTAATTTTTAAATTCTGAACATATTCCGTATACAAAAGGTATTTTACTAAAATAAATTTGCCTTAGAACACATACATATGTATTTCATTTCATAAGTATGGACGTACACACAGGGTGTCACAGAATGAGCTATGTTGCTTAAATTCTTTATAACCTTTTTTAATTATTATTCTTTCTTTGTTTTGTTTTTCAGCATTATTTAGTGAAGAAGGCTTGAGGAATTATTAATGAAGAACTAACTATACAATCGAATAAAAATAATGTTCCGCAAAATTTTGCGAAAAGCTATGGAAAATATGCTAAAAAGAGCACGTATGTGCGAATCAGAAAATGGATATCACTTACAGGATATGATTTTTATTAAAAAAAATATTCTAATAATCGCATAAATAAAAAAGTTATAAATTAGTGAAACCATATAGCTCATTTTGCGCCACCCTGTAAACAAATATTTTTTAAATTACAATTGAA
Source organism: Pollenia labialis (assembly GCA_949318255.1). Lineage (NCBI taxonomy): Eukaryota > Metazoa > Arthropoda > Insecta > Diptera > Polleniidae > Pollenia > Pollenia labialis. Next base: position 133,395,532 of record OX439140.1, read on the forward strand.
AAACATTTCATATTTTCACAACAAGTCCTTTTTTACATTTTGTGTTCTACCTCTGATCACAAACAAATAAAAAACATCAAAAAAAAAAAAATCTTACCTCTCCAAATGTATTTGTAGCGTGACATATATAAATGCCAGTATCCTGACGATATGTATGTGAAATACCTAATTCAGATACCATACCATCATCAAGTATCTGATCACGTATTGTGTACCTGTAAAGAAGAAAAAGGAAAGGAGAATAAAATACATATTTTTTTACGATTGTAAGTTTTTCATTTAAAGAATTACACATGTTTTTGTTATTAATGTTTACATCTGCATGTGAAATACCTTTTGCTATTCGTTTCAAGGTACCTAAACATGTTCCAAAAAAATGGAAAATGTTAGCAATACTGAACGACAAGAATTCGAATGGAAAAAATACTCTCTGCATCTTGCATATGCGAGTACTAACAGGCACGTTTCTACACGTATCTGTCTAGTTCTTGTGACAAGACATGAAATGCAAAAATACTTTGTACATACTTACACGTACCATTTTTACATATGTTTGTCTGTCTGTACATTTGTAAATGCGAACATGTATAAAATAAATGCAACTACTCAGTGAAAAGGAATTAAATATTGTATTTGTATTGTCATTTTTATCTTACGTACTTATTAAAAAAAATAATGTTTTTTTTTTTTTTTAAATGTCAACAGCATAAAAAAATATTGATTAAATTCAAATCAAATGAAATGGAATTAAAATTAAATTTACTGTACTGTACAAGGCGAATTCATACAAGGTTGTCTTATTTTGAAAACGTTTACAACACTGTAAAGTATTTTAACGTTGTGTCAAAAATAAAACAACACTGTAGTCAACAATTTAAACAAATATTTGATTTTCTTTTTAATTTTAAATTGTTTGTTTCGAAATGTAATAATTTTAAAAAATTTTTAATTTCATAATTTTAGGCAAAGCTTATAAAATTTAGTAAATATTCTTCAGATCCACATGAACGGTATATCATTTTGACACAAGTTAGTAATCAGCTGTTGCTTACGTAGCAAGATAAGGTCACCTGGTGTAAATTCGCCTTGGTATTGTTTTTATGTACATATGAAAGTATGAGTTTTTTTATGAAGAATTTTGTAGATACTTAGAGACAATCCAAAACATGAATTATTATACTGCAAAACTGGGAACATCTGAGAGTTTTAAGCGATTGGTCCCTTACTGAAGCTTGATAACACAGTTCAGTAGATGTTGAAAGGTAAAGAATCATTGAAAAATGTGAAAACTTAATTTTCTATACAACGCAATACAGAACCTAAAAATTCGAACCGCTTATCTTACTATGAAGACAGGGATAATAGAAGATCAACTGAATCTATAACGGCAAATTACAACTAAACTATTCACCCCAATGAAATGCAAAATGATACCGGGGTGGGTTAGGTGAAGATTATGGCGTCAGTAGATAATAAAATAAAAATTCATAGTCAAGTTATTCTCACGTCATAATGAAAACATAGTCAATTCCTAGTCATAGTCATAGTCAAGTCATGGTCAAGTCAAAGTCAAGTCAGAATCAAGTCATAGTCATAGTCAAGTCATGGTCAAGTCAAAGTCAAGTCATAGTCAAGTCAGAGATGAGTCATAGTCAAGTCATGATTAAAACATAGTCAATTCCTAGTCATAGTCAAGTCATAGTCAAGTCATAGTCAAGTCATAGTCAAGTCATAGTCAAGTCATAGTCAAGTCATAGTCAAGTCATAGTCAAGTCATAGTCAAGTCATAGTCAAGTCATAGTCAAGTCATAGTCAAGTCATAGTCAAGCCATAGTCAAGTCATAGTCAAGTCATAGTCAAGTCATAGTCAAGTCATAGTCAAGTCATAGTCAAGTCATAGTCAAGTTATAGTCAAGTCATAGTCAAGTCATAGTCAAGTCAATGTCAAGTCATAGTCAAATCATAGTCATAGTCATAGTCAAGTCATAGTTAAGTCATAGTCAAGTCGTAGTCAAGTCAATTCAAAGTCAAGTCATAGTCAAGTAATAGTCAAGTTATAGTCAAGTCATAGTCAAGTCATAGTCAAGTCATAGTTAAGTCATAGTCAAGTCATAGTCAAGTCATAGTCAAGTCATAGTCAAGTTATAGTCAAGTCATAGTCAAGTCATAGTCAAGTCAATGTCAAGTCATAGTCAAATCATAGTCATAGTCAAGTCATAGTTAAGTCATAGTCAAGTCGTAGTCAAGTCAATTCAAAGTCAAGTCATAGTCAAGTAATAGTCAAGTCATAGTCAAGTCATAGTCAAGTCATAGTCAAGCCATAGTCAAGTCATAGTCAAGTCATAGTCAAGTCATAGTCAAGTCATAGTTAATTCATAGTCAATTCATAGTCAATTCATAGTCAAGTTAAGTCAAGTTTACCTCGATAGCCAGTGTTGAAACTGGGGCCGGTGTTAACGTTAAGCGCACTGTTCGATCGTGGTGCAACCTGTTGCACAGGCGTTCGCTGGGATGTGGTGAATCACGTTATACTTTAGGTACAGCTCTATGTACAGGCAACCTGGCCGGAACCCCAGGAACGCTGTCGAACAGTTAAAAAAAAACACGGTTTTGTTTCCTTTGTTGCGCTTTATTTTTTATTACAACTTTATTTTTTATTTTTTGTTGGTATATTACACATAGCGAGTTTGGACAAAGATTTGAATTTATGCACTTGTGCTAATTGGTTTACTGCTGCCCAATTACTTTATGATTTTACTTTATTATTTTTACAATTTGGTTGCTTCCAGGAAATGGTTTCACAATTTTATTAAAAATCCAAAGAACATTTATTGTTTGTGGCCCAAAAAACAAAAAGTCAAGTCAAAGTGAAAACATGAATTCGGCCTAGAAACAGCTTTTAATTTATTGTCTTTCTGTCTATTTAAATTTTTGACATTGTTCAAATAACAAAAGGAGCAAAAATAAAATCTTGTGTCAAGGTTTTTTACTTGCTATTTTCGTAATATTTCCCCTGCACAGTTACGCACGCAATTAAGCTGGCAAATATGCACATACATATGTATATGTAGCTTCACAAAAGTAGGTAAATATTCATGTGTAAGATGACTCAATTATGTATGTAAATGTTCGAATAAAAAATGATTACTTTTTTTTCGAAATTCTTCCTTTTTGTTTTCATCTCTCCCCTTTTCATTTCTAAGATAAAAATACATCCCAATTCTATTGAATCGATATGGCAGATAAGAAAACAGAATAAAAACAACACCTGGAAGTGCTATAGTCGGCTTTGTCGAATCATATTGTTATGGTTTTAAGTATAAAAACTAAAAAGGGGATTGTGTTTCAATTTTTAAAAACTTTTGAAATTCTTTACAACACAATTTTTTAATCGCGTACTTTTTTGGTTTTTCTAAAAAAAAGAGTTTATTTTTATATGGAAAATATCTTTGCTCATTTCACAATTTAGTCCCCATCATATCTGGGGTCATCGAAACCCCATTTCAATCAACACACGTTGCTTCTCTTTTTATGATCTCAGATCATTATTACAAATATTGCAAGCTGAATGAAAAACTTATATATACCCTTTTCGCCCGTGGTGAAGGGTATAAAAGAAAAACGATGACAATTTGATTACTTGTGTCATCTGCATGAAAACAATTTTTAATTGATAGATAAAAAAAACACAAGCAAATGAATAAAACAGAAAAACCAATTGAAAATACCAAAACAATGGACACATAAATGGAACTCAATTAAATTTCATTAAACAAAAAAAGAAAATTTACTTTTGTAGGAGTATTAGAAAAAAAATTTTACAGGTATAAAATATTTGATTGCCTTAAATGTATTTAGCAAGAATTTGTGTTTTGTTTGTTAATAAAAATAAATTTAACCCGTGATGGAATTTTAGACTTTTTTTAACAAGCTGGTATCCCTATCGGAAAAGCTTATTTTAGTTGTCGAAGTCAGTGCTTTCATTCGCGATATTCGCGTTAAAAAATTTCAATACTTATACACTATAAAAAGATACTTTTGGGATCATTGTTCAATTTAAATCAATCCAACTTTTCGTTATTTTTTCCACGAAAAATATTTTTTCCTAATTTTTTTTTTAAATATATTTTATACTTTCACCAATATAAGGTAATAAGGTTATGCTTCATTTGTCATTCCATGTAAAACTTCTGGCCGTCTGTTGAAATAACGTTCAATTCCGAACGACTCCAAAGAAAAGAACAATTTTGGAGTGCAATTGTTTCTAATTCCCCTAAGTTCTCGTCGATATTATGAAAATATTGTCGAAAATGTTCATTAACTCTGAATAATTTTGAAACTACATTAGTGACCATACCTTAAAACTTTTGGTTTGCACCATTTCAAGTATTGTGAATACTCTCCCTCTTTGTTTTTTCTCTTCTTTTCCATTTGTCGCACACCATCGCTAAAAGCGATATCATTTCTTCTTAACTGCAATAGCGAGGCACACGCATTTTCATGTGTGTAACTCTTAGAACAAACAGCATGTTCAAACAAGATCTTCGAGGGGAAAGACGAATATACCACCATACAAAAAAATTAATATTTTTCTTATGTCTGAAGAACTGTTTGTTCCTACAAAATCTTGAATGTATAGGAGGGGGGATATGGGTACCCCAATGCAAAAGCACCCAAATTATAATTTACCTTTTTAACTGAACACTTTTGTGTAAAATTTTCAATTGTTTAAAGTTTTTTTTTCCAGGAACACACGTTTTTAAGTGATTTTCATTTAAACAGATCATTGTGTATTTTGACTTTTGTTACATTTTGCTTTGAGATTCTTGAGATTGCCCAATATTACAATTTGAAAAATACTTAAATTACGGATATCTTGATTGAAGGTTTATTTAAATTTTTCGGTAGGGATTTTGCTTCATAGTTTTTACAATAAGATGCGAACGACATTGTTTTCTTTTAAAATAACTATAATTCATGTTAATTTAGAGCAAAATGAAATTAATATTGAAATAACACTCCGAATCACAATGATAAAAGTTATTTCAGGTTGAAACAACTTGAATTTCATGCACAATCGAAATGGTTTGAAATAACAGTGAGAAGAAGCTATAGACACAACATATGCGTTTATTTAAGAAACATTCAAAACACTTACCCGCAGAACCAGAGAGAGAGATAGAGAGAATATAATTATTTATTTTTCTGTAACACATGTTTCACTTTTTTGTTTTCCCCTTTGTTTATAGAAGCACTCACAATTAAAAGATATCAGCAGAATGGCCCGCTATGGCTTTCGTCATCATTCTACTTTGAAAATTTGATGTACTGTTCAACTAAAGTTATTTTAACAAAAAGAATACGTGAATTTTTTTCTTTTTATAAAAATTTTTAAACATGAAAATAAAAAAAAAATTCATGTTATTCTTTTTATAGTGTTGTTATTGTTTCCATACAAAACAAATAAATCAGGGGCCTGATTCTGGCAGTAGTGATCGAGTACTTTCTCGATTCGAAAGCATTTAAATATCTAATTATTTCAGTCAATGCTGAACGAATGGAATATATTTTTTCGGTGTTGTAAAGCATTAATTTGAGTTTCACAGTATATAAAAAAAAATAATTTCGATTCGTGCAGTATCGACTGAAAAAAATTGCTTTCGAATCGAGAAAATACTCGATCATGACTGCCAGGATTAGGCCCCAGGATTTTATGGATTCAATATTGAAAAATGTTATTTTAAAATTTTTCGTTAAAAATTAATGTGAAACAATGATAATTTTAAATAATGTCTATACTTTTGCAGAAATTTACTATGATTTAAAATCAACATTGTGTAATGTTATTTAAACATTGATATTTTTTCTGTGTGTATACAAATAACACATCTTTAAAATAGCCTGTTTATTGTACCAAAATAACCAGTTTTCAATATTTAAAAAGCCGAACGGATAATAGCCGTTTGATCTCCCTTGTATATACTAACAGCCTGGCCCACGATGACGACCGCTATCGTTCGTTTGCATTTCACCCCACTAACAATTTTAGGCTCAACAAATTAATCGCTTATGTAAACGAACGGTAACTTAACAGTTTTCATACAAATTTGCGGACCACTAAGAAATATTATGTGACTACATTAAAATATAAAAGCATTTTGTTAAAATATTAAGCAAAATTTTTCTTTATAATTATATATTTTTTAAAACAACACCCCTAATTAAATCATAAAGTTGTACAATATATTTTTCACAAAATTCTGTGAGAAACAATCATATTTAAATTATATTTTTGAAATCATAAGGTTTTATTACACACTAGCATATATCCGCTACTTCGTTAGCGTCTCCTTTTTCTTCGTGGACAAAGTTTATTTTTCTAGGTTTAAACTTGTTTTAATTCTAGCATTTAACCCGCAACTTTAGAAAAACCAAAAAGCTAAAGACAAATATCAAATTTCCCGTATTTCCCTTTTTGGGTACTATATTTTTCCCCCATTAAAGTATCAACAATTTCAGTATTGTAGTACGAATATGTCAATGAATGGAGGAAAATGTTTTGTAAAAAAAGTACCAAAAATAGTTACGATTTTCACCCCTTAAATGTTCGAATTTCGAAAATGTACCAAATTTGTATACGTATATTTTTGATAAGTTTCGAATGTGGTAATAACTTTGTTTCTATGTTTATTGGTTTAAAAGATAGATAGGGTGGCAAAAAAGTACTAAAATTCAGATTTAACCCGTTTACTTCCTAATAGGGCCGATTTTCAAAAAAGTACCAGACACCTGTCCGCTTATTTTTCTAAAGAACAAGGATAAGTGTTACATTTATTTTGCATCTCTTTTAGTTTTGGAGACATAATCCGAACATTCGGATTTCGAAAAATCCCGTCTTAGTGGATCGATTTGGAGAGTGACCAATCGCTAGTCTAAATTTCAAGTTTCTAGGGTCAGCGGTTTGGCTGGACTCTTTTATATATATATAGATTTTTTACAAAATTCTATTTTATATTTTCTGTTTACTACTTTGTTTTGTATATTGCTTTGTATACAGAGTTGTAATTTTATTGCTTAATAAATATGTTTCGCCGATCTTTATTTTCGATGTAGCGTTTTATTTGTGGAATGGTTGATGTGGCAATACAGTCATTTGACAATATATAAATGGATTACATTAGAAACGTAAAACCTGTCGACCGACAAGTCGATAGTTAGCGGGTCGCTTAAGAGAACAAGTCACTCATTAGATTTGTTGTCGATCGACATCGTAGGCCAGGCTGTTAATTTGATTAAATTACACTGGTCTACAAATTTGGAAAAAAAATTATTGCAGAATAGAAGCATGTTTTTTTAACTAATCTGGGTGAGCTGAATTCGTATCTTCATAATAGTAGCGTTTAAGCATGTCAGAGAGATCGTGTGTTACTGATTCAAGCTAGTTTTGCTTTGTGTGTGGTTAATAATTGGTTGGAAAAAAGGATATGCAATATCATAATTATTAAAATGTACATATTAACATTATTTTGGTTTTGAAGTCAGAACCATGGATGATTCGCCGTGGACGCCGACAATGTTTTGCATATTCTTCATTTGCATTTAGATTTTTTCCAAAAACAAAAAAAAACCTGATGCAGTGAACACAATTAAGGGGAGCGTGCTCACCAAGATTTTATGAAAACTTAAAGAATTTATCAAGGATTTTGAGACAAAAGCATGTTGGGAGACTTTTGCTGGACTCTAATACGTGAAACCGAACCAACAAAATAACTACAACTTTTAAATAACGCCATATTATGTAAGAAACGAATAAAAAAATGTTTTTGTATCTCGAATTCAGCCCACCAAATTACCCTAGGAAATATATTTGGTTGCTCCAGTCCAAAACCTTGTTGGCTAGTGGTGTCATAAAATTTGCGATCTGTACATGAACTGCCAGCCGGGAGGTCGAATATCATTAGATCGATTCAGAAAGTGATTCATGATCGTTTCATAAACTTAAATGTGGATCGAAGGACATTTTTTTATTGTGTTACACGCATCAGCACAAACGCATAGTACACCTTGATCTATGGTAGTGTGGGTATACAAATGTCATCCTCTCGTTGTGAATGTTAAAATAAGGCTTTCGAAGGCCTTAGACTGCTGTATATTTTTGAAAAAAAAATACCAGAAAAATCTTCTAATATATCACCAAGGACATTTTGTTATAAATGTTTCAGATATAAGCAAAAAACAGATCAGTTCAGATAAGACCAGTTCAGTAATGACGTAAATAAATCGTTTTTTTAGCCCTCTAGTCAAATGGCCAATTATATATGCTTGCTAAATATCAAATACTAAACAGAGGATATCAGTGTTGCCAAAACTTGGAGACCAAAAATGGCTAAATTTACGGGGAAAAATGGCTAAAAATGGACTAAAAAATGGCTATAAGCTTTTTTAAATAAAAACATATTAAAATTCAATAACACAACAGAAATAAGTCTTTAAAGTTGTTTACGATGAAATTGTTAGTTAAGATCAATTTCTTAAATAAAAATAAACGTTATTTAATATTCTGAAAGATATTTAAAAAATAAAATCATCGATAAATGTTATGTCGTTATTGTTCATCTCATAGGAATCACTCGTGCCTATTAGTTTTAAAAAATTTGAAGGTAAATAGTAATCACGACAACATTTACCCAACCTTTTGATTCCAGATCTACAATAAAAAACAAGTAAGAAAATATAGTCGGTCAACCCCGACTATATGATACCCTACACCTCATTAGAACCTGTGTACCAAATTTTATTAAATGATCTGCAAATTTGCGATATGTACTTTACGCACAAGGTTTACATGGACGTCCAGCCAGCCGGACAAACATCGTTAATTCGACTCAGAAAGTGGTTCTGAGTCAATCGGTTTACGAAAAGGTGGGCTTAGGACCAATATTTTAAGGCGTTACAAACATCAGCACAAACGCACAGTATCCTCTCCACTATTGTGGTGTTGGTATAAATATTTCATTGAAAAATGAAAAATGAATTTCTGAAATTACTTTTAGCGATGTTTACTTCAGCATTAGACCATGGAAGTGAGAGCAACTTTATAGTAAATTCTGAAATTTCTAAAAAAAATTTGTTGCCATGCTGGCAACCAGAAAGAAACACCGATGTTTGTGTTGATCCGTTTTATAAATTTAATATTGGAATACTGTTCCTTTATTTTGAAAGATTTTTCATCATCATCGTTTATAGCGATTTTCAACATTTGTAAAAGGTGTGATTTAAATTAAAGCCGTTTTAATTATTTAAAATGTTTATTTTGCTTTCATATATTTTTATAATAAAACAAAAATTATTCTTTTAAAAGAAAAACGGCAAGAAAAATTTTATGGCTAAACCAGTTGAAAAATGGCTAAAAAAATGGCTAATGGCTAAATGCATTTTTTAATGGCTAAAAATGGTGAACAATGGCTAAATCTAGCCACTAAATGGCTAAATTGGCAACACTGGAGGATATCTAATGACTTAAATTTGTTGCTGCCTAATTTCATGCCATTTGTACACCCACGTGCAAATTAATAATTTTTAAGATTCTAGGAACTCATTTGTCACTTTTAACTGACCTCAAACTACATATTTATTTTTAATTTTAGTCACAACTTTTCTTTTTGGCCAAATCTGTACTTGAAATACAATTAACATGCTAATAAAGTACGAGAATTGCTTTCAAACAAAAAAAAAAAAAAAAAAAAACGAAATATGAACACTTGAAAAAAATAGACAAAAACTGAGCAAATATAATACTGACCTTGTATCCATGGATTCATCTATAGTCTGTTGTGTCGCTTGCAGTTTCCATTGAATATCAATTGGATTGTCACCTTGAACGTTGCACTGGATATGAACTTGTTTGCCTTTAGCAACTGAGATTTGTTTTGATTTCGTTTGAAAATGTGCGGGAACTATTAAACGGAATAAATATTAAATAAAATTTGTATTAAATATAATGAAAATATTAAATAAATAAATTTAATAAAATGGGAAAGAAGAATCATTAATACTAATGCGCTAATAAAGAATTCAAAGTGAGAGCAAATTAAGGTTTTATGTTTATGTTGCGAAAAATCGTCAAAAAAAAAAACATTCACTCATTGAAATTTTTAGTCGTTTTCTGGTTTTTTTATTGGCGTAACTGGAACCAGGTAATAATTAAATGCTTTGAACACAACTGGGACAAACGGCCTATTTTTGACCGCAAATATTCGTTTCCAAAAATAAAATATATTTGTGTACATGAAAATAAATACACACGATGGTGGCGTGGCAACGCGTCGGCTGCAATTCGCCATACGTGGATCAATGACAATTAAGTGTGAAGCAAAATATCGGCCATATGCTTGCCAGGGCTTCGGTGGCATACCTCTATCAGATGGTCCATATTTTCAATGACTCTGAGACGTAATTGCGGATCAATGCCATTTATGTGCCGAAATATCTCATCCTCATCTAAGATCTTGAATTGTTCTTGGCTTATTGACGTACCATTTTTCCTTTTGATATCCCCAAAGAAACGCCACGACGTGAGTTACACAGCCGTTGAATTTCTCCCGCAAAAGAGCGATTGTTTCGTTGGCTGTGTGGCAAGTGGCATCATACTGTGGGAACCATATATCGTTCATTTCCATATCTTCGATTTCTGGCCACAAGAAGTAAGTTATTTTCTCCCGATAGTGAACAGTATTCACGGTAACTGTTTGGAGGGCCACTTTTGCCACACAACCGCGAACATCAAACTGGGCGAGCAGGCAGATTTGTTTTCACATTTCCTACAGCCCAATTCTACCGATTGTGGACACATTTGGCCGATTATGCTGACCAAAATAATCACGAAGTGCACAAAATGCATTGTGATTTGAATGCCCATTTTCGTAAAAGGCTTCAACAATCTTCATGGTTAAATTTGTCAAATTAAGTTGGGCAAAAAACTTGACGTTAAGGCGTGACGCAGAATTAATATCGTGCATTATGAAAAAATTACCTCATGACTCAAATCTGTAATATCTAAAGTACAGCGTTGCTTAGCTTAAAATACTCACCATTTACTTTTAAAAATATCACTTTACTAACACCCGAACCGATATTATTTTTGGCCTCGCATAGAAAATGACCCTGAGATTCTTTGCTTATCTTTTTGAAGTGTATGGTGCCATTGCCAAATGATTGTACGGTGGGTTCGTATATAAAATCTTTATATTCTCCAGGAGTAGGACCTATAGCTTTTTTCCAGGTTATCGTAGGTTTGGGGTAACCTGATGATTGGCAGTGTAGGAAAACATCATCACCCGACTGGGCACTGGCATCTTTTGGTTCTAAAATCCATTTAGGTGGCACATTAACCGATAAAGGCACTGTAAAGCGTTCAGTGCCTGCAACATTTTGGGCAATGCATGTATAATTACCCGAGTGCTCTGAAGTAATGTGTTCGATAACTAGACTCGCGGAATATTCATCTAACCGTCGTATAACTTCGTTGCTTTAAAAAAAAAAAATAATATTTTAAATTTTATTAAAAGGAAAATTTTAAAGTTTCTCTTCATTTTATTGAAAATACTTACCCCGTACCAATTAACGGTTTACCATTCCGTTCCCATCTAAAACTGACCGGTAAGTCCCCTTCTAATATTTGACATGATATGGCCGCTCTCATGCCCTCCCTCAACATATTGGTCATTGCTTGTATTGGCATGATTTTCGGTGGCACTGCAAAGAAAAGGGTAATTGAAAAAAGCACAAAACGTGAGTCATTAGTGTTTGGTGCAACAAGAAACAGTTGTGTGTGCATCGTTGTAATCAGTAAATGGTAGTTAAGTCGCAACCACTGAAAACTCATTATAATCAGTGTGGTATGGTACTTGCAACAGTCATTGCTGGTGCTATTAGGGTTTACCACAAAGTATTGAAATAATGAGAAAATGGATTTTAATATAAATAAATAAGTATTTTTACGCTAATAAAGGGGGTTTTCTGACGTATAGAACTTCCGATAGGGATATCTGTTCAATTAGCTGTCATACCAATGAAGTGTGTTTGACTTTTTTTTTTCAAATCAATCGTCATGCAAAGACTTACACCAGAACAGCGTATACACATTATGGAAATTTACTTCCAAAATGTGCGCTTTGTACGCCAAACTTATATAGCACTTCGTTAATTTTACGTTATGCGGCTCATTTCTGGCTTAATGCGTACTGCAACTAGTTGATTTGTTGTTTTTTGAGAGAGCACATTCATCATAAGACTCTTGAGACCCCATTAACTCCCGAAAAAATCAGAGCATGGTGTGGCTTGTATGCCGAAGTTGTCATCGGCCCATTTGTATTTAAAGCGGAAACCGGTGCCAATATTACAATGAATGGCGAGCCAATTTGCTAATTATTTGTAGGTATGTAAATCAACAATAAAAAAAAGAATGTGAGAATTTTTTAGAAAACCAAGCAAGTGATTGAAAAGCATTCAAGAAAACTTTGTCGTCAATAGCTTTTATACAAAACAACTTATAAGACATTGTCGCTCATATTGTCCCACACAGACTTTAATAGAGGACAACTTACAAGACAATGTCGCTCAAACTGTCCTGACGATTTTCTGTAAAACCTAAACGACAGGGGACAAGTCGTGCATACAACATTGACGACGATGCCGTCAATGGCAATCTGGCCAACTGGATGCATATTTGACTTTATTATATTTTATAAATATGCATTACATAACACTCCGTTAAAGTGTTTTTTTTTTCTTATGTGGACATAGCTGTCCATACAAATACATTTTTGCTATAAATGAAGACTTTCGACCGCCAACGTAACTTTACGATCCCGAGCACATAAAGGTTAAACAAATTTTCGGATTTCTTATTTTCCCTCCAACAACCGCCAACCCTAAAAAATAAAGTTCGCATTGTTCGAATAGCAAACATTAAGAAGAAGAAGATGAATATTTGCTTTGGTTTGGTATCAGATTGCAATTGTTGTAACAATAAAATAGCAAACAAAACTTCAGTAATAATGCTCATGGTGTAGATAATGACTTTAATGATAACGATCATTATGATGAAAACGATGCCAATAGTAATGATGATTGCAATGGCGGCGTTCATACTGATTAGTTTCAGCAGAAATACTTTTGTTCTGGCTGATGCTGATGAGGTTTTGATTGTAGGGATGCAAAAAATATTAAATATTTTTTTTTTCTAACAACAAAGTCAATGGCCATTTAAGACCACAGAGTTTTTAAGAAAACTTCGTCGGTGAAATTATTAGTTTCCAATTTAAAGTGTAACTTTAGTAGAAAATTTTCAGCAATTGCTTAATAAAATTTAAATTGTATTTTAGTTTATTATAAATTTGTATTACTTTAGCATTTTTAGCTCTCAATATGAGGAATACATGACACAGCCTTTATATTATAATCTTCTTACAAAAGAGTCCTTAAAAAAAAAATTTATATAACATAAAACAATAGAACCACTTACCCAGCACTTGAATTTCAACATTTCGTCTTGAAGTCTGTTTTTGTTTATTTTGCGCCATACACGTATAAGTGCCAGCATCCTCTAATCTTTGCAATTGTTCGATGATTAAAGTGCCATTGTTGTAAGCTCGTTGTCGGCGATTTATGGGCAAAGTTTGGCCATCTAAATTAAAAAGAGTAAAATAAACATAAACAATTTTTTTTTCAGCTTGTGTTAATTTTAAACTAAAAAAAAAATTATGCACATTTATTGTTATTTCAGAAGCAAGAACACAAGAGGCACTAAAGGATAATAGGAGCACGCTTTATTTCATACACAGAAAAACTTATTAGTAGTTTTTTTATCAATTAAAATAATTATTAAAAGTGTTTTTAAATTTAATGAATGTGATAATTGAATCAATTATTTTTTATTCTTGAAAGAAAATTAAAAATATAATTTTGATTTAACAAAATCTTTTGAAAATTTAAATTTTGTATTCCCTTAAAATTAAAATTTCTTTTTGATAATAAACAGGCAGGTGCACGGCCTAAAAAACACTTAATTGACAACATCTTTTGTAAGTTGTTGTTGTTTTTATTTTGTTTTTCTTAACCTACTTACAACTACAATTAATGTTGAGAGAATTTCAACTAATTGTAGTGGGGAATGTAAGATGAGATAAACCCACTGTTTATTGTTGATGTGTTTTTGTTTAAACTTTGATATTATTACAAGTAGAACTGTTGCTATAATTCTTATACGTTTAACAGTTTTATTTGGTTTAATATCTTTAGTTTTTCTAAAATCTTTATGGATGAAGTTTCCTGATGATCTGGCCTAAGCAACCAGTGAAATGCACATAGGAATAGCTTATAAATTCCAAGTGTTTTTAGTTGTTTTGAAATAAATTTTTAATTAAAATATTAATTAAACAACAAAAAACTATTTCATTTAAAATAAAATAATTTAAACTTGTGAAATTGTTGTGGGAAATTGTCAAAATTAATCAATACATTGTTTGAAACGGCAAACTTTTTTGATAATTTTTTAATTAAAATAAAAAATATCATTTATTGAAAATAAAAAAAAAAATTTTTACAATTTTTAGTAATCAATATAATCATTTCGGTAAAAGGTGCATAATCAAAATAGACAGACATATTTTCTATTATTACAGAATACAATTTTAATTACGTTATTCCAGGAAATATGATCCTTAAGTACTGAGGCTGGGTTTTTGAGATCTCAGTTAAACTAGGATATGTTAATCTGAAAACAGATTTGTGCCGCCATTACCAAGTTTGTATACAAAATTACGGAACAGCTAAGTTTTGATTTAAATGTTCGTCTTTAATGAAATATTAAAAAAAATTCACATTTCATAGAAATAACCCAAGTTTCAGACTACGTTAAACTTAGTTAAGACTTAATCCATATCTCAAAAACAATGCCTAAATGAAGAATGGCCCTAAAACTTTATATGAAATACAAACACGTGCAATTTTATGGTAAATGTTTGCTATTTTGGTATGTGTTTCCATTTTGAGTACAAGAAAACTGACCCAAAGTAAAATCCAAATTTTTACTTTGGGATTTATAAATTAAGAATTTTGAAAATCGGCCAAGCCAAATTTCTAATATAAATTTCTTTGTGTTTTTCCGGCATGAAATAATCTATCCGAAACATAAAATCCCAGATTCAAAAATTTTAAATTCCAAAATCGCAAATTTCAAAATCACGAATTTTAAAACCATGAACTTTAATATCCCGAATAATTAAGCAGTTTTGGTTTTGAAAATTGCGCGTTAAATGCATGGCATGGCCTTCGGCCGGGCGAGAGGATTTTCTCCTGTATGCTATAACGAACACTGTCTTCCCTAACTATTTCTTCTCTTCATAGACGGGCTTCGGCCGTGCGCAAGGATTTTCTGCTCTATGGCAAGACAAACAACGGCTTCGCTTACAAAAGCTTCTTGATACGGTATATTATATTTAAAATTTTAAAATTCGTTATTATAATTTTCACGATTTTTATACCCAGAAATTTCGGATTTTAAAAAAGATTCGGGATTTTGATACAGTGTATTGCTTTTTTTGATTTTAACTTTTTTGGGTAAATATTCATTGACAAATTATAGGAGGTTTTCTCAAAGAAAAATAACCTTAAATTGAGGGGCACATTTCAGTTTATTTTAAAGGCTATTCTTTCTTATTTCGGGGTGATATTTCTTAAAAAAAATGGGTTACATTACCCTTAATTTGGGGTAAATTTTCATTTGCTTTTTGTCCACATTTCGCACCACCATTAACTGCAGGTGCTTCACTAAAAAATATATACAATTTTAATGTTGCTAATACGCCAGGGTACTATAATTGAGCTAGAACTCAACCAAAACTGTCTTTTAATTGATTTATAGCTGAGTTAAAACTAAAGTTCTATTTCGAACTAGGACTTAGCTAAGACCTCAAAAAAAATTTTGTTAACTTCACTCACCTCTCTCCCAATGTATTTTATCAATTGGATAACCGGCTACAGGACATTTAACGATTAGATCATGACCAGATATACCAGTAATTTTGGGCATTTCACGTATATGGGGTAACCCATATATATTGACCTTTGCGTTATGGGATACTCTGAGAAAAGAAGAAAAAGAAAAGTATGGAAGAGATTAAATTTTTTTCATTTTATTATTAAATTCATTCAAAATAAACAAAAAAAAAAGAAAAAAATATATACATAATTTTTTTTTTTTTAATAAAAGAGGTGTACCCAAATTGGCACAATGGTCACATATGAATTAAAATTTTTAAGACCAAATTTTTAAAACAAATTTTTTCAACGCAAAGTATTTTTTTGCATTTTTTGCAACTCCAACGACTTCTGTTAATACTTCCCGGGCACGTCTTTATTAAATTTTTTATTATTTTGCAAGGCACTGAGGTACATTTAAAAAAATTATCGCGAAATTATGCGCTACACAGTAAGACATACAGAGATGAAGTAAAGTAAGTAACGAACTCTCAACAAGTTTTATAAAAAAAAAAATTATATTTCAAATACCACGGCATTCCCTTACTACGAAGCAGGTTTGTAAGGGAGAATACAAAATAGTATCTGTAAAAAACATGCAGTGGATAAATCTAATAGCTACACATTTATAGCTAAACTGATGATGCAGATAGCCATCTATCAATGTTTTTAATTTCATTAAAATCTGTTAGATTGTATTGGAGAGGCAGAAATTTCCCCCTTCCGCCCCTTGCGACCTACTTTTGAAAAAGTGTATAACCATTGATATAACTAGTTATCTACATACTTCTGTTTTAATTTCATTAAAATCGGTTAGATTATTTCGCAGAAGCAAAAATTGCCCCCTACTTCCCCTCGTTGTCCTTCTTTTTAATAGAGGCAGATATTTTTGTAGAGGCAGATATTGCCCCCACCTCCTCTCGTGGTCCCACTTTTTAAAAAGTGTATAACTAATGTGAACTTATAAGTAGGAAGTAAATTTGCATTAAAATCTGTTAGATAGCTCGAAGAGGCAGAAATTGACCTCTAACATCCCTCGTGGTCCTATTTTAAAAAAAAAATTGAATAGCTAATGTTTCCATAAAAATAATGATTAATATATGTATGTTTTAAATTTCATTAGAATCTGTTGGATAATTTCGGAGATGCAGAAATTGCCCCCTAACTCCCCTAAAACCATCTTCACAAAATTGCCAATCGTATATCGGTTGGATAGATTCAGAGTTTATAACGGGCATAGGTAGAAACATTTTTTGTATTTTATTAGATAATGTCATAAATTTTGGCATATGCTGCCAATAATGAAGTGTTCCCAAATTGTCCCAGCGGGAGTAAATGGGTTAAAGCCCATTAAGGTGCAGGAGCAATTTAATATTTTTGCAATTTAAAACTCTTTTGCAATCATTTTAAAGAAGTTTCTTTATTTTAGTTTTCTTTTTAATTGAAATCAATGTATAAAAGCAAAGTGTGCATGACATTTATGAAATGGCTCAATAATCCTTTGTTAAACTTTTTTTTTTTTTTTTTAAAAAAGTCTTTTAAATTCTTATCAAACATTCAACCAAATTTAACTAATTTTGTATTGTATAAAACAATGTGTCACTACTCAGTTTGATAAATTTAATATAAATAAGTTTTTGTTATAATAATAAAATTCATAAACTATTTAAATTCAATAAATTTGCATTATTCTAAAATGTTGATTTTTATAACAAAAAAAAATGCACAAAAATATTGTTATATAAATTTTACCTTTAAAATACCACAATTTATATACGAAAGATAAAAGTATAAATTTAAATCAAAAAATATTTCAAATTGATTTGTATGAATGAACGAACGATTGTACAATAAAATAAATATACAATTTTAAGGCTAATCAAAGCCCAACAAAAAATATATGCATGAAAATGCAAAAGTATTGTTGAATAATAATAAATTTTAAATTCTATTCTTTTTTTTTAACATATTAAATATGCATAAAATCATTTAAAGCTTTAAAACAAGAATTATTCAATTGTGTAATAAATATTTTTTACGGTTTAATACCTTTCAATAGTATGAAAGATAGAAATCTCTTAAAAAACTAAGTTTTTTTTTTCGATACCCTCCACCACAAGTGGGGAATGAAACCTTTTTAATATTCATTTAAGACCCCTTAAAGTAAACATATTCTGGGTCCTTGTGTAACTCTAACGGCCAATTTTTAGGTTTGATATTATATCACATTTCTATTTAAAATCGTTTTAAATACAAAATTCCATTCTTCACTCAGCACTTAAATGTAACTTAATTCACCAAGCTGGTACATTTAAATTCAACTTAAGTTTCCATTGTAATAACTTAGCATGGTGGCCTCAATTTCACAACAATACAACAACAACAGGCAAAGCAATAATGCCATGTTTCCACGACGATTTGCATCACCTGATTCGCTCTCTGAATCATGTTAATGAATCACGGTGTTTATACGACTTATCTACTTGCTTCGTTTTGACAGTTGTCTTTAATACACAAATCAGCGTTGTCAACTTTGCATTTTCAAAACGCACCAAAATGGTGAAAAAACGCAGCAATTTTAGACTTTTTTTTTATTTAAAATATTTATTGAATTAATTTTGCATAATAATTTTTATATGAATAATACAGTATAATCGCAAATTGTAGTTCAAGAGGAGTTGTGCACTTTTAACCAGCCGGTGCAAATACGTAAAAATAAGTAATTTAAATAAATTAAGTGTGTTATTTTGGAAAAATCTTTGCCTATTTTTGCATTTTTTACAATTATATACCGCTTAGAAAATTTGATAGTTCGAAAAAGTTAACAACTCTTGGAATATTTCGGTCTATTTTTTCGCGATTCTACTGTATAACAACAAAACAGTCTTTACAGTTTAGAGTTTTTAGAAAGAATAAATAAAACTTAACAAACATAAAAAAACTACACAAATTAGTTTGTTTTCATACAAGGCGAATTCAAGAAGGTAAACTCTTTAGAGCAACTACTCGTCAGCTGTTACATCCCATTTTTCAAAAATTTTCTTTTTTAATTGTTTTAATTTGTTTTGAAAAAACTTATTTTTTGTGAAACTTTTATTAAAATTGATTACAAAGTATGTATACTTACTAGTTTTTTCAATAGCTTATATATTAGTTATTCCCTTTAAATTGTTCCAACATCTTCAAAATCTTGAGAAACACAAATTAAAATATGAAAACAATCAATAAAATTTATTTCATTTATTATTTACGTTTTCATAACACTTTTTATAAACAACTATTTTGACAAATTGGATTCGTTAAACTAACAAAATTCCTATTATTTTTGTTAGAGTTGTAATTGTTGAAGCGACGAGTTAACCTTGTTGAATTCGACTTGGTATACATAAATATGTACTAGATAATTTTTTTTATTTACATAAAATATATACCAATTTTTTTTTTTAAAGCGATCAACTGTAAATATCTTGTAGGGATTCAAAATTAACAATAGTTCAGTATTTATCGTTTTATTAAAAATATCAGATAAACTTGCGATAAAAATTGGAGAAGAGAGAAATTGTTCGTGCTTGGCGAATCAGTTGCTTCGTTCATGATTGGAATGTGAAGCATAAATAGAGAGCGAAGCACGTACCGTGGAAACATGGCATAATAGATAGCTTGTGTATAAATACATACACTTTTTTATTAATTTTTTTTTTGTATTAAGTAGTAGTGCTACCATACTTTTATGTTAATTAAATAAAAATTTCAAATAAAACTCAAAAAATCGATCTGTATTTAAGTTTATATGGAAATAAACTTAATATATATTAAAATACTATCCTGAAAATTGGGCATAAGGCTCAAATTATTATTCATTAGCTTATTATTAGTAAACTAAAATCATAACTATTGGTTAAGTAAAATTTTTTTTAATCGGACCAAAAATTGGTAACTCTATTAAGGCTGGTTTTGTTTTGTACTTTGTTTTTTATGTGTGTGTAGAAAAAATTGCATAGCTGCATTTTAAATTTTTATGCCGTTTTAAAAAACAAAAATTTCGAAATTTTGCAAAAACTAATTTGTTTGCCAAAAAAAATTTAAGTTTCTAAAACGACTGCATTTAAAAAATGCATTGCTAAAATTAAATATTCTAAGTGTCGGTAAAGGGTATAAAAGATACGGAACAGCCGAATTAGCACTTTAACTTGTTTATTGAACTTGAACTGAACTGGCAATTGAACTGAGCTTGAAAAGAACTTGAATTGAATTCCAGCTGAACTAATATTTATCAATAACTGAACTTAACTAACTAAACTAGAACTAAGGAGAACTAACCTAGAATGTGAGTTAAAACTTAAAATAACAAAAGTTTTTAAGTAATTAAAGAAAATTTGTTAAAACTTTTAAAATAATTCTAACAATTTTCTTAATTAACGTGTTTGTAAATTACCATATTAACAATTGTTTTTATTTGTAACAAAATAAACAAGTATGTACATATGTATGTATAATATCCCTGCAAATATTATTGGACCACCTGATCCAATTTGATTTAATGGACTACTTCATGGACTGGTCCGATGTAAAGCAAGCATGGACCATTTCATTGTTAAAAAGTGTTTGTAGTGAGGCGACATGTTTTAAACGACATGTTTTCGTTTTTAAACGAAGTTAAAACTAATCCTCTTGTGTTTACAATGGAGTATTTTTAAAACTACTCCTTTGTAGTCCAAAGATGGGTTATATGGTCCTGCCCTAGGACATCGTTATGCTAAATATGCCATATTTTTTCCATACGATTGGGTCAATTTGGAACTAGTCCTAGTCCCTTGTGGGCTACATTTTACACGAGTGTTTGGACTAGTCCTATTATTGCAGGGATAAATATTTTTATTTCCAAATAAACAACAAATACCACCATAAAAAAATCAGTGTATGTTATATTTCTATGTAACCGCGAAAAATCCTTAATCTATCGCAACCTCTAAATATTGACCGATTGTGCTCAAATTTGGACTGAACATTTTTAAGCACAATTCGATGAGGATGAGCGTTGTGGAGCGCGAATATTCGATACTCTTGTATTTTGGGCGACCCTAATGTATATCAAAGAAAAAAATTAGTTTGTGTCAAAAAGTTAAAAATATAAAAACAATCTGTTTTTTTTTTAATTTAAAATTCTTAAAAGAATAAGCGATACGTTGATTATTGCGAAAATGAATCAATCCATACGGCAAGTTAAGTAAATATTTAATAATTCATAAAGTAATTAGAACGGATCCTTTATAAATTATAGAGTTTTAAATATTACTAATAACACTATGCCACACAAAAAAATTAACCGCAAAAATTTGATATTTTCTAAGCTAAATTGGGGCTGCTAAACATGAATATGGCATTAATTTATTTTTTTTCAAGAAGCGTTTTCGAGATATACGCGAAAATCGTGTTTTTCTGCAGTTGTTTAAGGTATTTCAAAACATCTCGAAATCTCTTCAACTAAATTGTACAAGATTTAAACTTTTGCATAGATTCGTTTGTATTTTCTTTTTCTGCTCATATCTATACTGTGTCGATCGAATAAATATTTGCTGAACTACGGGCTTTAAACTTGAACAAAATGTGATTTTTTCAAAATTCACCATTTTGATTCGCTCCAGTAGGGCAATAAAAAAAATTAAAAAATTGTTCTTAACATGTATCTTAAATAATATTTTGTTCCCAACGTAGAAAGCGTAAAATTGTTATCGTCGGACAAAAACTTAAATATAACGACATATTTAGTGAAAACATCCGAATTTGAATATTCATAAACAATTCTATTTTATCAACACAGAAAAAATGTTTGCAAAAAATTATTCAATTAAATAATTAATTGGTGTACATTAATTATTCATTTAATTTTTTGTTTGCTGCAATTAATTTTTTTAACCAAAACCCATAAAATTAATTGTTTGTGTATGTGTGGTGTATTTTTAAGTTTATGCAATTAATTTTTTAATTGACTAAATTTGTGTCACATGACTCGAAAATACAAATCCGTTAATTGATATGATAAATTCCTTTGCAGGGGCAAAATTAGTTAAATATTTAATTGTCGGAACGAATTGAATGCTACTATTTTATTTATGACCCATTTGCGGTTTTAGGTAGAATGCTTTCACTTTTCGGTCTATATCAAGATACCGGATGACTGCATAAACTGCATGTTGCCAAGCATCACAGAAAAGCAATGCGTTGACAAGGCATCCCAAATAAAAACAATGCACAAATTTAACAAACGTTGTGCAGTGAAGACGGTCACCATTCAAACCGAGCTAAAGAAGTCAGCCACTGTCCCGTTTTTGTTGTTTTAATAATTTATTATATTTCTAAATTGCATTGTATATTAAAATATGTAAAGATTCACTACATTATTAAAAAAAGTGTCAGAAGACAGTGGACCAAAATCTTTTGGGAATCTTTTAATTTTATTTTCGGTACTTAGCCAAAATTTTTTCAATAAGCCATGGACTCGAAACGTATTTTATTGAATGAAGGTATCCAATTGATAATATGCTTGATTTGTATATCTGCATGCCCAAAGTGCACAGCGGAAAAAATTGCTATGTTATTTATCCTGATATAAATCAATTGATCTCCATTCCCAAAGCGAAAACCTCCAGCATTAAAAGTAAAATCAGATAATGAAGAAGAAGATTTAAATCTGAGTTTTAATTTTATAGCTGATATGAATATTAAACTATGAGTCAAAGCGCACTTAATAATTTACATCGTGACTTAAACTTGTCAAAATATAACTCGAAATTACTCGCTTCGTGTTTGAAAGAAAAAGGATTTTTGGACACAGAGACTCTCTTTTTTTTTACTATCGCAATCGTTCCAAGTTATATTGAATTTTTTTCATAGAATAGAAAGTGGGGTTTTTAGAAACAACGGTAGCCGTAACGATAGTCACCTAATTCCATATAATATAAAATATTATTATTATTGTTTGCATTTTTAATTGCCGTATTCACAAAACCCCTTGTATCGTTGTATCTATTGTATGTTGTATAGAAAACCAATACTGAACCTTGTTTTTTAATACAACATACAATAGATACAACGATACAAGGGGTCTTGTGAATACGGCAAATATGTTTTAAAGTAATAACATTTTTTCTCACCCCGTTTTTTCGTGAGTTTATTTGACAGTTCAACGCGGAACTTTCTCCCAAAAATTTTACAGACATACTTTTTCTGTAAATGGGCGAGTAATTTCCTTTCGTGGCGTGACAGCTATTGCTCGCCAAAAATGTTACAGATGCAGTTAAGTGCGAAAAACAGTCGTTTGTTGCAATTTATGGCATTTTTGTTTCATTTCTCACGTTTCAATCGAAAAGTTTCTCGACGCGAGAGTTACAGAACATGGGCACAGGTCTAAATTTTTGGCTTAAATAAACTGTAATGTTATTTGTGATGTTATTTTTAATATACATATGTATGTATTTTACTAAAAAATTACAAAAACAGCTTTTAAATGCATCTCCTGAATCAACTTAGTTAGCAACAATATGTGACAGTTTCAGTTAAAACACAGAAAAAATAGAAACTCGACTTTAATTAAACAATTTGTTCAGACAATTAATTTAATTTCGAGTCATGGGACACAAATTTAGTCAATTAAAAAATTAATTGCATGAACAAAAAAATACACCACACATACACAAGCAATTAATTTTATGGGTTTTGATTAAAAAAATTAATTGGAGCAAACAAAAAATTAATTGAAAAATTAATGTACACCAATTAATTATTTAATTGAATAATTTTTTGCAAACATTTTTTCTGTGAAGGGTAGGTCCCTGGGCAAAAATTGAAATTTGGAGAAAAACGAAATATGTATGTTTATATCTTTAATTGTTTACAAATATTGCAAAACAAACTCACTGTTAAAAATATTAACTGAGTTTTAACAATTTTAATAAACAAAATAATTTTTATATTTACAAATTGACGTTTTGACGAATATGGTAATTAATTTCACAATTGATTTGTCGTAATTTTTTTCTGTGTAGGTTATAACAGTCGCAAGTAAGTTTTACTTCAGGTATGTATACACAAAAAATAAATCGTGACAGCTTGACTGCATATAATAATATATTGATTGTTTCCCTTTGACTTACTTGCCAATGGCATTTTGCGCCGTGCATGTGTATTCTCCACCATCTTCTTCCTTAACGTTTGTGACATTGACATGACTAATGACATCGTCATGTATCGTTACATATTGGCCAACTAAAAAACGAGAATTATCTGGTATCTGAAAAGAAATAAAGCAAGAAAAACTTTTCATAAAAAACATTTTTATTTAACGGATATAGATTTTTTTCAAAGAAGTATTAGATGAGATAAAAGCAGAATTTTAATCTACTTACATACAAGTTTTTTTCTCGAAAACAAACAGTTTATTAAAGCAGCAAAATAATGCGAATGTCTTTACTTACCGGAAATCCATCCAAAGTCCAAGTAAATTGCGGCAAAGGATTGCCCGTGGCAACGCATTTTAATGAAACTGTCGGTCCGGGCTGAAGTGTTTGCTCTGAAAACCAATAAAGTAATTCCGGTGAGGCATCTACAAAAGGATAAAAAGGAAACTGTTGTTTAAAAACAAAATTACATTTTAAATACATTAAACAATTTATTGCTGAAGGGCTTAAAATTTAAATAAAGATAAATATTTTATTGCACATTTTTGTTTTACTTGATGTTTAATTTAAAACCACCCAATTCTAAAAAAATTTCAGTGGAATTCAAGTGTAATAATCAAACTTATAGAGAATTGAAATTTTTTGCTTATAACAAGATATTTTTATTGTAAGTATCATGTTTCATGTAACATAATTTCAAAAATTTATACATTTTTATCCTTATAGTCACATACATACAGTGCAACCTCGGTTAACGCAACCCTCTTTCTCTATAATAAGAACACCCAAATTTTTAACACTGTCGATTCGAATAAGACATCTTTATAAAGAAAAGCGCAAGAACTTGCTGCAGAAATCTTAAAAGTGAAAATCTTCTAAATGTGAAAATCTTTGTTCAAACAGAAGAACAAAACAAATTTCAAGAAATTCAGACAGATGAAAACAAAATTTGGTTTAAGGTCTAAAAACTTCAAGATGGCACAAAGCGAAGGTTTTAACGTTGGTTTTGTTTAATGGCCAGAGGAGAATAGCAGGTGTTTTATGCTATTGCGAAGGCTCAGAGAAATCGCGCTACAAAAACCTATTTTATGTGGAAAATCAAAGCATTTTTTTATTAACAAAAATTTAATAGACATTCCAGTAAAAATTACCAAACATTATAATCTGTAATGTAATTTGGAAATGTTTGACTTTCGCAACGCACTTAATTTCGATTAGTTGCGTTAACCCAGATTGCACTGTATATCGCAAATCGAAAATATTGACATTTGCATGGAATATTTTTCTGAAAAATCCCTTAAGGATGATTTCCTAAACATTTTGTTACTTGCTGGGAAAAAAGAAATAAAGCATGCCAAACCATTTTATTTATTTATTCCTTTATTGATGTAATTTAAAAAAAAAATCAAATATAAAATCAATTTCCGCTTGTAAATTATTTCATCTCCTTTCGAGAAAAGGCAATAAAAAAAAAAAAATCAAAAACAAAGAGAGAAGAACAAAAATGGCAAATGTGGTTTAACCTCAAACATTTCACATTAAAAACATGAAAAATGAATTCGATTTTATTTATTTAAAATTTAATAGATATAATGAGAAAGATACATAATTTAAGAGTTATATCTTTTAAGAGAAGTATAGTCGTATTTATAGTTAAAGGCTCAGTTAGGCGGTTGTAACAGTACCGTTGCAAATCAGCTGCTTCATTTTGTTGTATGTAAAGTAATTAGAACGATTATAGTTAGCAGTAAGATGTTACGTCTCAATATGTTAAAAATAGATTGATGTTACTTTTTTTAAGTAACTTGTCAAGTTACTGTTACTCCCGGCTATCTGAGCCTTAAGTCACTTCCCACTAATATTATAAATGTGAAAGTTTGTATGTTTGTGGCTTAATCACGCGAACACAGCTAAATGGACTTTGATGAAATTTGGTAGACGGAGAGAGCATATAGCCCAGGTTCAACTATAGGGAACTTTTTAAGAGGTAAATCGGAGTACTTTTTCTTATCTTGATAAATTTAATTGCAGATCGCATATGTTCTAGATTAATACATAAGGGATAAAATTTGTATTTTTTAAGGAGTAAAACGGGATGAAATTGATCATTTTTCTTTTTTCGATAAATTTCATATACATACATACATGATACATGTATTGTCTGGGGTCCTAAACGGAAAAGATGGTACTCTTCGTACTCTTTTACCTTTGATACTTTTTCTCATTTCGAAAAATTTGGCATAGAGATTGCATTTGGCTCAGATAAAAGTATAAAGTACTTTTTATGATGTAAAAATTGGCAATATTTTTAATTTTGGTACATATTTCATATAGTCCTATGGCCGGAATATACATATGCAGAGACCCATTGCGGGGGAAAAATGGATACTCTGGTACTTTTTCTCTTCCTGATACATTTGATATAAATATTGCACATGGTCAAGATTAAATTATATTGGTTTACTTTTCAATGAATTTAGTAAACTTTCTAAGGGCCTGAAATGAGAATAGCTGCTACACTTTCATAATCAGCCTGAATAACTTTAACGCTTTGCTCGATTGTCTATCTTTCCATGGTTCAAATTGAATTCGTCTGAAATTGAGAAATGTTGAATGAAATGCAGAAAAAAACTTGACTTTTGGGTGTGGTTCACACTCAACATGGGCCCTTAAAATTTAACCACTTTTACTTCTACTCTTTTTGATAAACTTGGTATAAAGATTACATATGGATGTATGTATGATCCCGTGAGCGAAATATACGTACATATTAAAGGACGCCTTGCTTTTCATACGGACAGTTGAATGTCGGTTGCTCAAGAGTATCGAATGCTGAAAACTTCTGTGTATGTGTTGGCGAAAAATAATAATAAATCTATTCTTAAGCCTGGTACTCTGGTCAAATTTGTGAAAAATGTTGAGCAACATTGATAATTCCACACGAAAATTTTGATATTTATAAATGTTACCTATTTTGCGAGTTTGTAGAATTTGACGCTTTGATTCCTTCAAAGTATACGACATTGTTTCATATATGAAAATATGTATTTTACTTATATTATTGCTTAATAAAAAACTAAATAAATACAGAAAGATGATATTGAAAAAAACGGTTTCCGGTTGTGTTATTTGAATTTTTAATTTCTTTTTTAACCCTTTGACTGCCCCAAAAAAAATTTTTTTATAGCGTACGTCTACGTATATAATCTTGTCAAAATGACATGCATCACATATGATACACGGACCAATATTTCAACTATATATTATTGAAGCGTTCCATGCATCGCATACGATTCATGCCATTTTTAATAAAAATTTATCAAAATTAACCTTCCTAAGTTCCTTTATAACTATATAATGAAATTATCTTTAGTTTTATTTAAATTATTATTTTTTTGTTAAATTTTTAACGTTTTTCAACACGAATAAAGTTTATTTTCTTTGAAAAAAAAAATATTTTTATCCTGGTAATTTGCAGTGTTCTCCCATACAACTATTCATAAAACAAAATGCACGCTTTTTGTGTTTGGCGTATTTAAAATACGCCTACGACTGATTGGTAATAGATTAAAGTAAATAAGTTAACGTTCTCTTTAATCCATTACCAAACAGTCGTAGGCGTATTTTAAATACGCCAAACACAATAAGGGTAACTGTCTACACGCCCGGAGCGTTTAATAACATTACTTTTCATAAGTTCATACAAAACTTTGTTAAAGGAAATAAGACAAATTGTGCATCACATATGATGCGCAAGTGTATCAATCATGATACCTGTGCATCATATGTGATACATTAGACAGTCAAAGGGTTAATATTAAGTTCATACTTTGTTTCTTTTGATTAAAATTCAAATGTTGCCAGAAACAAAATGAACAGAGTAAAACTCTACCAACATTATTTCATAGATATTCCTCAGAAGTTTTTTTCATATGCATTTTGACAGCATTTCACGTGAAATGTTAAGAAGAGTACCAGGCTTTAGATTTAATAAAATTTCTGCAAGGTTTTTATAGGCTAAACCCTTTTCTTAAAATCTTGCTCTAAATTTCCCCGTGAACGAAGTCAAAATTAAAAGCTAGTCTAATTATATAGTGAACTGTATTTGGGTTGGCTTAGACTACATGTATTTAAAAAAAAGATCAATACAAGTTTAATTCTAGAACAGTTCTAGTTTAGTTCTAGTTTAGTTATATTTCACTTCTATTTCTGTTCTATCTCAGTTCTTGTTCCTTTTTAGTTCAGTTCCAGTTATCTTCTAGTTCAGTCCTTGTCGAATTCTAGTTAAGTTCAAGTTCTGTTCTAGTTCAGTTCTAGGTTCATTTTATCTTAGTTCTAGTTCAGCTCTTGTTCAATTCTGTTTAAGTTTAAGTTCAGTAGTTTTATTCTAGTTCAATTCTAGTTCAACTCTAGTTTAATTAAAGTTCCGTTTTGGGTCAGTTTTTGTTCAATATTGGAGTATTAATTGTTCAGTTATTGAAATCATTTGAATATGATACCATACGCCATAGAATTGCAGACAATTTTGTGAGAATGTAACAAATTTGGGACTTATGGGTAACCTTAAGAACTTTATAAGACTAATTTGTTTCGAATATAATCTCAATATCAACATCTACTCCGATACTAACAATGTTTTAAAGACATTTGTGCCAAGTATTAAAATTATCTTTAAAATTGCGACACATATATTTGTCATACATGCCGGCAAGTCAGCCAGCCAACAGGCTGGCTGAAAAGGATTTAGCCGATATGTTTGTAACCCATATTTCCATTTGTTACACATATCAGCAAAAACACATAATACCCTACCCACCTAATGTACTGTAGATTAGAGTATTAGGAGTACATTTTTTTTAGATATTTTTGTAAAATAAATATATTTTTGCGGTAAAAGGATGCTTTTAAAATTTGTCTGTTAATTTTTTAAACAAAAATAATGATATAATAAAATTTTCTGGAAAATATTAATATTGTGTAAAATAACCACAATCACAACATAAGCTTTGAATGTCTATATGTATCTATATATCAACACATGTATATGTGTGTTCTTTTTCCATATAATCAAATAAATGTATGTATGTATCTGTGTTTAATTATAATTGCAGTGGCAAAAATCTATTTTATGATTAGTAAATATTGTTTTGTCTCTTAAAAGTCAATTTTGTAAATTGAAAAATAATCAAATTAAAAATGGTTTTCACACCTACGCAGGCATATTAACTCACACACAACCCAGCGGGAAAACTCAGAAGACCTTCTTACTTCAGGCCTTTTTAAAGGCCTGCTTAAAAATTTTTTTGATTCAATTAGTGCCCATTCACATTATACGATTTTGTCGTTGCGATTCTTACGGTATGATCGAGAGAGGAGAGAGGAATTAAAAGGGGTACACAAGCGAGTGTACTCTTCCATTTATTTAGTTCCCTCATTCGTTCTCTCATTGTTCTCTCATTGGACGAGAAATGTTTTGAAATTCGGTTACAAAAGAAAGAGTCGTAACGACAAAAATCGTACAATGTAAACATCAGACCGACTTCAAAGAGGAAACGACAATAATCGCAACGACAAAAATCGTATAATGTGAATTGGGACTTACTATTCTTATGTAACTGCTAGGCCTTCTAGAAGGCCACCGTACTCCTTCTTTTTCCCGTTGGGAGGTTGATGGTATCAGTGGTAGCGGTTAAATGCGTAAATGTGTTTCTTTAATTGTATTTTTTCATTGGCTGGCACATCAAATTTAAATACAAAATTTATGTTAAACGTGTGTGTGTGTGCGTGTGTACGCATGTGTGGTTTATGCGAGTCTGTTCGAAATTTATATATTTGAACCATAAAATCAACAATTTGCAAATGTACTCTTCATTATATAATCAAAATAAATACACATATTGTACCGAATATGCATAAATAAATATTTATTTGAATTGTATATTAAATGATGGTTTTTAATAGCCATTCAAATAAAGTACATTTTTAGGGGGATTTTTATTGGCAAAGAGAAAGTTAGAAAATCACTTAAGTTGCATAGAAATGTTTGGTAAAGCAAAGTGACATAAAATAAACACTTAAGTATTTAATAAAATTTGGGAAGGGCAAATGATTTTTTCTCTATCTTTTTTTACAGGTATATGAAATGTACACAGTGTTAATTAATATATGACTTGTTGTAGGCTTCATTTTTTGTAATTGACTTTAATGCCTTATTATAGGCTTCAATTTTGATAACATACCTCCCAATTGCAGTTCAGCCGTTGATTGTATTTGCTCCCACTCATTGGATACGAAACATTGATACATTCCAGGATCATCTTTTTGAACCTTTTTTATGATAAGGCGAGGAGGATCAGAAAGAATCTAAGAAAATTATCAAAAAAAAAAAAAAAAAGATTATTAAAACGTAAAAAAGAACCTTTTTAAAAGTATATATTAAAAAGATACCTTTAAAGGGTATCAATTAAATATTTAAAATTAAAAAGTATCTATTAAAAAAGAACATTTTTTAAGTATCTAATAAAAAAGTACCATATTGAAACAATCTTTAAGAAATTAACTCTTCAAAAGTTTCTTTTAAAAAAGTTCCTTCTTAAAAGTATCTATTTAAAAAGTATCTTTTTTTAAGTACCTTTTTAAAAGTATCAATTTAAAAAGTACCTATTTTAAATTTACATTTCTAAAGAATCTATTTAAAAGGACCTTTTCAAAAGTATCTATATTAAGAGTATATATCAAAAGAGTACCTTTTTACAATTATATAAAAAGTACTTTTCAAAAAAGCATCTGTTAAAAAGTTTTTTTTAATGTATTTTAAGGGTGGTCAAACCATAATGCATGATGTTGATTGTGAGTCACACTTAACGTCAAGTTTTTTGCCCACCTTAATTTGACATTTCTTTTTTTCAGTGATTGACAAATTCAACCATGGAGAGGTACACAATTGAGCAGCGCGTTTAGATTGTTGGAGCCTTTACCAGAAATGGGTGTTAAAATCA
Organism: Pollenia labialis; assembly: GCA_949318255.1. Classification (NCBI taxonomy): domain Eukaryota; kingdom Metazoa; phylum Arthropoda; class Insecta; order Diptera; family Polleniidae; genus Pollenia; species Pollenia labialis. The sequence continues at coordinate 133,426,748 of OX439140.1, forward strand.
AAATGCACTTTGTGCATTTCGTGATTTTTTAGGTCAAGATAACCGTCCAAATGTGTGCACAGTCGGGAGAATTATGCGCAAATTTTAGCAAACCGGTTCTGTAGGAAATGTGAAAACACTTGTGCATGCTCGTTTTGCATCATCGGGCCGTACTTCTTTAAAATGAGGACGGCCAAGCAGTTACCGGGACTTCTTATGTTACAACAGCATGTTGCCACTTGCCACACACATCCGACGAAACCATCAGCTCAATTATAGAAAAAAAATTCCCGGGAGTTTTCTCACGTCTCCCAATTTCCCTATATAAATTCGATTTTAAAAATAGGAGAAGGGACAAAACTCGATGGGAATTTGTATTTATAATTGGGTTGAGTTTGAGTGGCTCTTTAGCGCGAAATATTCAATGACCGTGTTATCCCACTTCGTGACGATGTTAATTGGCCGCATCGATCATGTAATTTGACACCGTCGGACTTCTTTCTTTGGGGATATTTAAAAGAAAAAGTGTACCTCAATACGATAATAACAATTCAAAAGCTAAAGGATGAGAATATGCGACACATTAACGACATTTAACCTCCTTTATGTCAAAGAGTCATTGAAAATATGGACAATCGTATAGTGATATTCCACAGAAGCCTTGGCGAGCATTTGGCCGCTATTTTGTTTCACACAAAATTGTCATAGATCTTTCTATCAGAATAAAATATATTGCTTGAATTCTTTGACAACTTTTTGTTTTATTTACAATTGACATCATACGTTTTGGTTGGACCACCCTTTATTAAAAAGAATCTATTACTAAAGTACCCTTAAATAGTACATTATTCCATTATTTGAAAAAAGTACCTTTAAAAAAATATCTTAAAATAGGACTTTAAAAATAGCAACAGTTAAGAAAGTACATTTTAAAAAGTAACTTCTAAAAAGTCCTGTAATAAAAACGGCATTTAAAAAATTCTATTAAAAAGTTACCTCGCGAAAAGGAACCTTCTAAAATAATAATTTTTTTTACAAGTTACTTAGAAAGTTAAAAAAAAAAATATTAAAAGTTTTCTAACAAGCATAATATCTTTTCAAAACTATTTTTTTTAATACCATTTAGAAATGTACTCCCCTAATATCTTTATTGAAATTCAATGATTTCTTGAAATACATTTTAAATTCAAATTAAAATAAAAAAAAAACACACAACATGTTCAAAATTTACCTCAACACGATTGTCTCTTAGTATGGGTTTACCATCATGTAACCAATTTACATCATGCACCGGATGTCCGGTTACAATACATTGAAATTGTGCATCTTTATCAACATCTACTGTTTGTACTTGTGGTTGAAGATGGGCTGTTAAAGGCGCTGCAAATTGTAAAAAGAAATTGTGTTTTATAAAACATAAAATTAATAAAATAAATTGAATTTTAAATTCAAGAGAAAGAGATTAAAAAAATTTTTGATGAAATTTTGGTCAACAATGAAGAATGTAATTAGTAAAAAAAGTTACCGTTAAGATGACAGTGATAAATCATTTTATATTAACAAAAACAAAAATATAAGATATGTAAAAATGTATTTTGTTATTATCTAGGACCTTTTTAAATACTTTAGTCCATCAGAGGTCGGCCTTTATTTTTATTCAAAAACTCTTAGCATCGTCGTCAAATCCTAATAAATACACTCTTCATGCAAGATTAAAGCAAAAAGTTCAGATAGGAAAAAGATAATTAAATTTGAGACAACCTACATGGGATAGTCCAGTTGGGACGAGATGAAAAATTGCTAAATCCAGCCACTTAATGGCTAAACTGGCAGCACTGGAGGAAACCTTTAATAGAAGGCATATCAAATTGTGGTTTAATGCAAAGATATTTGCAATATCATAAGAGTGGTATTTAAAAATTAAAGTTGAAACAATAAAAAATATAAATGGATAATGGACGTCTCGAATAGAAAGTGTACAAATTGAACAAACCAGCCTGCACAAACAAGCCCCTTAAATCACATACTCAGTGCAATAAGCTCCCTTAATTTGCAAAACTTATAAATTTATGGATATCCCATTTCGAAACTTCAAAACCTTACGCTGGGTAAGGAAAAAAAAAACAAAAAATATTAAGCCCCAAATATAAGCTTTTACAGTGCGACAACCATGGAGAGCTATTCACATATCTTTTGTACTATTATAATATATCCATCCCACTTCCCAACGTTAAAAGTACAGTGCGAGCTCGATTTTCGCAACCCCCGATTATCGTAACAGGAAATATTTTTACGTTACAGTCTTTATAACCGAAACTTTTTTCAGAAAATAGTTTATATAAGTGCAACATTATTTTTTTTCTTCATCTACAATGCTTCTTTCTTCAGGATTTCTTGTTCAGAAACTTTTTTTCTTAAAACCATCATATTTACCAAAAACGCTTGCTGCTACTTATTAAGGCCGGGACTCACTATTCTACATAATCGTAGGAATCATTCATACGTAAATCTAGCAGAATTATATCCGACATTTAAAACAAATGTCTGCAAAATCTGTTTTAATACCACAATATCACAAAAAAGATGCAAAATCAGATGGCTCAGCTACTTTGAGAGAAAATGCAACTCTGATTGCATGTAATCTGCCATTTTATGAAAATTTTGATTTGAAAGCCGAAGGGGCTTCTCAAAATAATCTTTCACTGAATTAAAGTTTTAGGTCACATTATCGTACTTTATAAGCACACTTAGTTTTTCGATAAATCGTACCTCTGAATACGATTGTGAATCGCCGGTTTACTGAGAAGAGTACATTGGTTAATATTTATAATTGAATAATTCCATTACTTTTGAGATTGTTGCATGCTTCGTCACTGATTCAGACCGTTTTTAACAGCTAGTTTTTGGTTTTACTCTACTTTGTTAGATTTTTAATTTTTTTTTAAATTTGTTAATTAAAAATGGGGTTTCCTCAAGTACAAAAAACAATGGCCGATCATTGCAACCTTTCGGTAATTGCAACAGGCAAAATTTTTTCGAGTTACGAAAATCGGGATCGCACTGTATTATGGGTTTACTCTGAATTAATTGAAAATCAAAATGATCCCTAACGACTTTAAAGTGCGTGTAATGAAATTTGCTTATTTTTTTTAAATTAACGAAGATCCCATTTTCAATTTTTTTCAGTTAAAAAATTTGGTTAAAAAAAATTAAATAAACAAAAGGTGTCGAAGCTTGAAAATGTTTGTTTAAAATGGTCATTTCCGGTTTTGCAGAAGAAAATTTATTTCAAAATTTTTTTTTAAATAGCCTACCGGGACACACAAAACTTTTCTTAATTTTATTGTTTTAACACAAATTTAAAAAACTATTTTTCAAAAACGGCAACACTTCAGCACCCCATAATACTTATAATGTTTTATCTGGATACCAAAAAGTATAAGTTAAATGAGATAGATTTTAGCATAATAAAAGAAACTATAGTTCAGTGTGAACTTAAGAACCAAAAAATTTTGGTATCGAAGGGAAACTACCTTTTTAGAAAGGCAAATAAAAAAAAGTTCATTAAAAACATGTGTAATTTTACGGAAAATGCGAAATATAATTAGGATTTTAGTATGACAGCATAACAAATGTCGTTTTCTTCGATGGAGATTGCTTTCTTTGTTTCAATCAGCACATTTTTACTTTAGATTTAAGCTCGATAAATGCTTATTGCCAACTTCAAACATCATAAGAATTTACCAAATATAACTATATGACAATTGGAGAGGCGGGCTAATTCCGGCAGACTTGATCGAATACTTTATCGATTTTAAAGCAATTTTATTGTGTTTGAGTTCTCACAACACTGCAAAAATAATTTCGATGCGTTTTATATCGACTAACAGAATTAGAAATAAAATTGCGTTCGAATCGAAACAGTATTCATTCGATCACCAGAATTGAAAAGTTCATGAAAAAATGGAGATTGCCACCTTTGTTTCTATACATATCTACCTTTTAAAAATTATATTTTTTAAACAAGTAATTTTTAAAAAAGTACTATTTATAAATTTACTTCTTTTTAGAAAAGAACCTTCAAAAGTACTTTTCAGAAAAGTACCTCTAAAAAGTACTTTTTTTAAAAGTAGTTTAATCAAAAGTAGTCGATTATTAAAAAGTAACTGTAACCATATTTTGTCTCATACTTAAATGATATTTTCCTACAGTTGACTTTAATTTCAAGTTATTGATTATTCTAGTCTCTAAAGTATTTCCTAGAAAGTTTTAAAACATTTTTATTTTTCGGTTTTCTTTTTCTGCCATAGAAATTAAAGTGAATCTGGCTTTTCTCCATTTTTTTGCTTTTCTTTTGATAAAAATTTAATTAAAATATGCAAATAACAATTTCGTCGTTAACGTTATGATTACTTAAGGAACTGTGAACAAATATATCCCTGTGTGTATGTTGATGTTAAGACTGTTTGATATTAAATGATAAAGTTATTCATGGTTTGGCACAAAATAAAAAGGACACTTTTTCTTCATCCAAGCGTATGTGGCAGAAGAATTGGATACTGCGGATTTCAAAAAACAGAATGTGTGTTTGTACTTGTTATTATTGTCCATACTGTATTTTCACTTATTTCTTTTAACAAAACCACTTTCATTTTTAGTAGACATTTTCTTCGCTCAAGTACCTTAAATTATATTTATGTATGTGCGCACGTTTCAAGAAATTTTAGTGGTTATTTCATAGAGCAGAGCAGTAGCTAACTCACCTGTAACAGTTAATGAGACCTGTATTGTTTCCTCACCAGCCGTGTTATTAACCCAGCACAGATATTTACCCGTGTCATCAAGACGTGCCTGTAAGAATAAATAGTAATTTCACTTTTATTAAAACATTTCTTTTTTAATTCTAAGGAAAAGAAAATAAATTCGTTACGTTTGGGAGACATTATTAAAGGACAGTTAAAATTTTATTTTCGTATTTAAAATGATAAAGAGTACGAAAAAGTTGTTGAAATTTAAAATTTAAGAAAAAAAAGAAAACACTAAAATGTTTCCGATAAGAATATAGTTTAACAACAAAAGTACTTTTTAGTATTGTACCTTTTATACAAATAGTAACTTTTATTTAAAATAAGTAGAATAAAATGTTATTTTTTTGTTTTAAAAAGAAGATTTTGTAATTAAAAATTTTATGTTTCTAGGTCCTATACTAACGAATATTTAAAAAAATGTCGGTTCGTGAACAAAAAAGTACCAAAAAGCTACCTCTAATATATTCTTATATGCTCATTTGAAGAGCAAGAAAGTACCAAAATGTTTCAATTTTTCATTTTCACTCAGGACACTGTACCTAAAATTTTATGTTTTTAAGTTCAATATTGAAGAAAATTCAAAAGTTACGACATGCAGCATGGAAAAGTAAAAGAAAGAAATTGAATTTTCCGTATTTCCCCTTTCTGATACGTTTTTTCTCCCAATTGAAGTATCGCAAACTGCAATATTGTTGTGGGAGCTCATAATTTAATTCGTATATGTCAATGAATGGAGAAACATTTTTGTAAAAAAGGTACCTAAAATATGTACGAATTTCCCCCTTAAACGAAAGTTTTTTTGTACTTTTAGTATTGTACTTTAAGTATTGTACATTTTATAGAAATATTAACTTTTATAAAAACCGAGAGTTAAATGCGTTTAAATTTCAAAAAGAAGACTTATAATTGAAAAAGTACCTTTTATCTAGAGGTACTTTTGCTAAGGACTTTCGAATTTTTATAAAAAAGTCCTTCATTTTATCAACATGCTACTGTTTTTATTAAACAAATTTGCGATATGAAGTACTTTTTATCGAAAAGTTTCTTCAAAATGCTATTTTTTTTTTATTAAGAATGTGCATTTTACAAAAAGTACTTTTTATGAATTTAAAATGTACTTTTTCTCCTTTAAAAAGAAGACTTTTAACTAAAAAGGTGCCTACCATTGAATTAGAATGGTACTTTTTTAAAACAAATCTTTTTTTGAACTACTTCTAGAATAATGGTACTTATTTTTTAAAGGACTTTAGATTTTTTTTTAAAAAGATGGTACTTGTTTGTAAAAAAATTGCGATAAGTTGTACTTTTTATCGAAAAGTTTCGTCAAAATGCTATTTTTTATCAAGAATGTGCATTTAAAAAAAGTCTTTTTTTATGAATTAAAAATGTACTTTTTTCGTGTTTATAACAAACCTTTCATTAAGTTTCCATATTTTGTTTAAGAAATGTACTTTTTTAAAAGCCCTTTGTTAAAAATCTTAATTTTATAAAAAATTAAATCTTTTCTTAAAAATATTATAATATTTTACAAATATGGTACTTTTTAAAAAAATGTTAAATGCTTTATTAATAAAATTGTTTTTAAAATAAATTTTGCAAGTTGATACTTTTAAAAACGCACTTTTCTAAAAGTTGATTTTTCTTAAATAACTTTTTTAAATAGTACCTTTTAAAATAGTAGATTAGAAATTTAAATTTTCATTAAAACTACTTTTTTAAAAGATCTTTTTGAATAAATTCTTTTTTTAAGGTTCTTTTTTTCAAATTGTTTAATTATAATTGATAATTTTTAAAAGGTTCATTAAAAACAGGTATTTTTTAAGTCACTTTTTTCAATGGTCCTATTTCTTTTCCTATGTTTTTAAGCGATTTCAAGCGTTTTTTTACTATTACTACTGTTACTACAATTTACTATTGTTACTATTATTATTTGTACATTTTGTTACTAATATTAATTGTACTTTTCTCAAAAGTATAAGTAAACTTTTTAGAAAGTACTTTTTTCACATGTTTTTTTTTAAATGGTATATTTTAAGAGAAAAACTTAAAGTTTTAAAATTTTTTTTACAAATAAAACTATTAAAATAATACTTTAACCCTTTCAATACGGATTTTTTTTAAGATAAAAACTCTTTTTATGGCTTGGTTGCTTGATTATGCCTTAAATAGTGCTTCCTAAGGTGCGTTCAAGTAGAGGATAATCAGGACACGAAAAATGTCCTGGGACAGGGATGTCCCAACAGTAAATGGCTGCGGGACCAAGAATGCTATCGCCATCGAAGTCACTGCCACTTTCGGAGTCGCTGTTTTCCAATTAACTTCGAATCTTTTCGTCATCAAATAACTTCTGCCGCTTCCGTTTTGAAAAACATTCGCTAATCAGAAAAAAATTAATTACTTATTGCGCGTTACTAGTGGGACAAATGTGTCCCAGTGGAAGTTACTGCTGGGATACATATGTCCCAGATTAAGTTGTTCCACTATATTTCATATGATTTTTGTGTTTCATAAGAGATAACAATTTATTTATAATGATATTAACGTACCCCGACATTTTACTAAAAACACAACTTTTTTCCTCACTAAACTAGCATGTGCCACAATCAACTGCAAACTAAAAGCTCATTTCAGTACAAATTTCAAGAATAAAGGAATTAAAAGATATGTTAACAAAAGCATAATTGGATAAAGCTGTTGGGGAAAAATATATATGAATATATTTAAGCAATTGGATTTCAGTCAAGTAGAACTACTCAACGGGACACATATGTCCCGTCAGTATTGAAAGGGTTAAGGTGGAACTTTTATTTTTTAAAAGAGCCTTTAAAAGCCTTTAAGGTTTTTTTTTATTAAAGTGTTCCTTTCTTTTCTTAAAATTTATTGTTTAAATGTACTGTTTTATAAGCTGCTTTTTAACCCAGTGTTCGAAAATAAACAGAACATTTTTTAGCGTTCGGCTTACACACCCAGGAACGATATATATAAATTTTTAGTGTTACTATTTTCAACAAAGAGCCGAACATTATATAGTGTTCCTTTTTTCGTTAAAAAACAGAACAATTGTAGTGATAATGTAGGCAAACATTATATTTTAATGTTCTATAATGTTTCTTTGTTTTTACATTGATTAAGAAAGAAACAAACAAAAATTTTAGCAAAGACCGAAGCACGAACATCTTGTGTGTGTATTAATATGTTTTATTTGTGTAAAATTATTTTGCTAGATTTTTGCTTTTTTGTATGTGTACTTTGTTTTTGTAAAAAATGTTTGTTTTTTTTTACCAGCCCAAAGGGCGCTACGCACAACAGAAACGAATGAATATTAATGAGCTGAACCGAACACAATGAAGTTTTTGTTGTTTTGTCATTTTGTTGAGTTGGACAAGAACAGTTTTTTTTGTCGAAAGATGACAAACAGGGAAACAGTTTTTTTTAATGATTTACTGCACAAACACTATTAGCAACAAACACTAAGGAGCAATATTAAGTGTTTATTTTTAACATAATTTTTGTAGAGCATGTACATTTAAACAATACTTTGGGAGAAGTTTTTTTCTCCGATATATTTATTACATGTAAAAAGATACTTTTCTTATACTATTTTCTTAAAGAATTTTTTTTAAATCTTCTTTTATTAAAGTTTTTCTTCAATTAATAAGATTTTGTTTCTTGTGCTTAATTCCTAATTTTTATTCTTGAAAAAAATAACTTATCCTCTAACAATAGCTTTTAAAGGAGGATAAGCTAGTTTTAGTCCGCATTTTACTGGTTTCTTAGGTCAGATCATCAGGGAGACTCCCAAAAAAAAATATAAAAATACATTTGCAGTGCATGGCATAAAAAACTGAACTGGCAGTTGCTTTATTTTGATTTTTTTGCGAAAACAATAAAGCAATTTGTGTTTTTCATTTTGTTTTTTCTTAACCCACTGACAACTACAATTAGTGTTGGAAGAATTCTAACCAATTGTTGTAGTTTATTGTTGTTGTTTTGTTTAAGCTTTGATATCGTTTCGAATAAGTTTTTTTGCGTGTTTACAATTCTCATTCACTTTGCAGTTTTATTTGTTTCCTGATGATTTGGCCTAAGCAACCAATGAAATGCACATAGAAACTAGCTTATCCTCCAACAATAAATTTCAGTGTTTTTATCAAGAATAAAAATTAGAATTAGGCACTACAGAAACCAAATCTTATTAATTAAAAATTTTGTATTCCCAAAAATTATTTTGATAAAAGTTTTCTAATGGTGAAATTTTTTCAAGTTTTTTTTTTTTGGTTTAATTAAGTGCACTTAGCGTTTTTTTTTAAATAAACCATGAAAGTTGCTTAAATGACAACATTCGCTCTATTGACGACTTTATCAATTCTGATGAATTAAAATTGCTCAAATACGAAGTAAGCAAGTTTTAAATGTCCTTAAATTTCAGCGCTTTTTTGTTATTTTTTAATTTTGTTTTTTTGGAATTTAATAAAAATCTATTTAAATGCTGGTGGTTGCAAAAATTTTTGCTGCCTCCCATAATGTTAGCCTCATGCCAATACGCATATATGTATGTATGAATATGTATGTATGTATTAATAATACTCACTTTACTGATTTTTAGCAATCCTGCCGATACAATCGTTATGCGGTCACTTAATTGTAGTGGCAATAATTGTTCATTTTCCTCTTTAAACCATCTGAAAATAAAATGAACCATAAATTATATAAATTAATAAAAAGTTATTTCATTAAGCATTCATATATCATTCATTTGCTGCAATGTCGCCATAACTCATAAAAATTATATTTTGGAGTTAATGATGGGGAATTGTTCGCCATGCCTTTCTTTATATTGTGTATAAAATTCATCTTTATATCTTTTATACTTTCCCTGTTTGAAAGAATGTGTCGTCATTTTTCCTAGGTGGTGCGAGGAAATCGAAAACTTTAAACACGTTTATTTGGAATTTTTTTTTTGAGTTATGACGATTTTGCATATAATAAGAAATTCACAATTTGCAATAGTTTTCTTGATTTAAAATGTGTGTGGTTGTAAAAAAAATTGTTGCTTTATTGTGAACAATAAGCGAAAATGTTGCTGCTATTGGGATTGTGGGCTTAAAGTTTAAAAAATGAGTTCTAAAAAAAAAATAAATTCTTTCTAGCTTTTTCTTTCTCCTCTTTTTTTTTATCTATTTGTTAATATTTTTGGTTTTTTTTGCAACTAACTTAACTTTTAAACGCGCATTATCCAATTGCAAAGCGTTAACGCACCATGCTTAGGTATGGCTGTTTGTCGTACTCTAAATAAAGCAGCGAAAATCCAACTTTAATAAAAGGAAAGGTAGAAAAGTTTTCCTCAAAACATGTTAAAGTAATAAAAACAAAAATATGTTCAACACTTATAATAGAATGGTTGTTTTTTTTATCATAAATTGTTGCTATTGAAATAGAGGACAAAAGTATAAAAACCACGTGGCGGTGTGATGTAGAGGTTAAAGTAGTGGTTTACAGAGCCAAGCACACCAGGTTCGTTCTCTGGCAGAGCACGAAAAATGTTTACCTTGGTTTTCAATATTAAAAGAAAATTAAGTGACTTTAACCCTCTCCAAACTATCCAAACAAGAAGCTCCCTGAACTTCACCTGAAAAAGAGGATAACATCATGGCAAAGGTCAGGCAGCCGCCACTTCATGGGGAAAAAGGTAGGAATCAAAGATAAGCAAGTTTTCACACCACTACACCAACTGCATGGAGAGCATTGTTTCTAGGCAACGGCAGATGTCAGCCCCATTATTGTAGGACCTGCTACAGCAGTCCAACTATCTAATTAACTGGAACAACAACTGATTAACCGATAATGACAGGTTACCCTTACATGTTTCGATTGCAACCATTCAATCTCTTCAGAGGGTTTTGTCGTTTAACACTCACAGTAATTGACGACTGCTGGCAGTCAATAATCAAATATCAAACATTAAACCAAATTGTATTTAACCTTTGGTAACCTTGAGCTCCGCGGCAGTCAAGAATAAAAAATTATCAATAAATTTTTATTAATTTCATGTTTTAAAATCCTTTAGCCTAATTAAAAATATCAAAATTTCGATTAAAAACCATAAACAGTTCAACAAAAATGACCACAATACTAATGGCACTGTGATAGTTTTTGACCCGAAGAAAATGGACTTCGATGAAGCCGTTTCGAACTATTAGGGGCGAAAGTACATTTGGAAGTGTCAGATTGGCTCCAGTTTTTGAGAAATCCGTATATATCCATTTTTCATGGATTTAGCTAAGTCTGCGCTATTTAAAAAATTTTATACGACTGTATTAGTTTTTTTTGCCATCTTAACTTTCTTTTACGGAATGTTTTGACGTTTTTTAGCCATCTTATAAAGATTTTCATAGCATAGGCCTCAAGTTAAGCTTCAAAATCAAAATATTTGACTTTTATTCATTTGTTTCAATCCTTTGAAAAAATTAATGTCAACATGTCATTAAAAATACATTTTCTTCATTACCACCAAGATTACTTCGACCGCCAATTGCCATCGGAATCAGATGGTGAGCGATTTTAATCAAGTTTCAACTCAGTTAGTGCATTGGTATGGTGGAAAAAAGATTAAAATCTCTTTGCTGGTATTGACAATCAGAGTTGGATCATGAAGATCAGCATGATATGTAACTAATAAGTTCGAATAAAATTTCTTTTAACAGCGCAGACTTAGCTTAATCCATGAAAAATGGATAAATACCGATTTCTCAAAAACTGGAGCCAATCTGACACTTCCAAAAGTACATTCGCACTCAGGGGACTCCGCCCTTATAGTTCAAAAAGGATTCATCGAAGTTAATTTTTTCGACTATCACAGTGTTATTGTTAAAAGCTGAGGCACGAGCTCTATGTTTACATTTGTCCTTCAAGTTGTGCTGAAAAAGGTCAACAGCGAAAAGAAAGACAAAAAAATAAAAAACGGAAAATGTACTTTGGACTTCGAAAGAATTCTTGACAAAAAGTACGAAAATAAAACAGAAGTAAGGAAGCACTTGTAAGTCATTTAACATAGATAATCACCCCTATGGGAATAACCCTCGAAGGGCAAAAAGCAATCGTGAATCTCATGTGACCAATTTTTCACGCTATCAGTTCCAGTGAATGTAAAAAAGAAGAATGATTAAAAAAAATTAAAAATCAATGAAATTTTTTGTACAAAAATATACACTAGACTGGCCATAGCGTTATATAGAAAAAATTAAAAATGTTAAATCCAAAAGTTTTCGCACTGAAAAATATGAGGTTGGGGATAAAAATAATTATGCATATTTTATTTTTTTTTTTTTAATTCCGAGTACCTCCGGGTTGACCCCAAACTTTTATTACATTACCCATTTATCACTATTTTTGTTCCTGTTTATATTTAAATAACAAAAAAAATTTGACTTTATGTTCCCAACTGAATTTCTTCGATACCTTTAATTATTACCTTTCCAACGAGCCGCAAAAGTCTGCTGATAAACTACGGATAATCTTGCCCGGAATACCCAAAAACCAAAGTCCAAAAAAAAAAATTTATTTTTTAATTTATTTTTTAATTTTTTTTTTTATTTATTTTTTAATTTTTTTTTATTGCTGATAATATTATACTAATGAAGATTTATTGTGGGATGAAAAGTTTTTTCTGCAGTGCTCCACAACTTGAAGCAAATACTGCTTATCCTCTTCGTCGTATGTCAATGCCCGATTGAAATCTGTTATTAGTTTTATTGCTCTTTCTGCCGGGTCATTTACAACGGTTAAGTGTTGGCATATTCGTTTTGCGGTGCAGTATTCTTCTTGGTCCTTCCAAATTGATGGATCCAATTCAAAAAATGTCACATCGATTTCTAAACGGTGGAAAAAACGCTTGGTGCGAGGAGTAACGAAAGAACTTAAATCCTTATTTTCAAACGATTTCACTTATTCCAGCGTTAAGTTTAATCTTTTCGGAATAACTTTGTCATTTTCGTCATCATGATTGCCAAGAGCTTCAACTATTTTCCGCTTCACTTCAATAGATATAGTTTCATCGAAAAATCCAAGAGCCACCGCCTCTTCCGATAAATACCATAAATGGTTTTTGAATTTTGACAATAAGGTATTTGAAACATTTAGATCGAAATATGAAATAGCGTCTTTAATAAATTGTAAATCTTGACGCGGTGCAGATACAGCGTTAACGCATCCGAACCAATACGAAACATAAATTCGCGTCAAGAAAATGCAAATGTTTCGAATGCCTTTCAGCTCGGAGGATGTCATCATGAATTGTTCGCGAAGCAAAAAAATCTTATAGCAGTATATAGCTTTGGACATAAACCTTGTATGAATTGTTGCGCCAGGCAAACGCAACTGCGTAAAATTTGGTACTTCCTTACCTAGAAAAATTAGTGAAAGTTGCAACAACTCCTTATAATCGGCTCGCACATAATGAGATTTCAACGCCTCAAGACAAAAGTTCTTGTGCGTCTCTATTTCGGCTGCTGTTAAGTTTTTTTGCACTGCTTCATCCAATACTCCACTCTTGAAAGTATTGATATTCATATTTTTCCAGTCTTTTGAAAAACGATTAAAGAGAGTGACTTCTGGTGCTGATGTTTTTCCGAAATTTATATCAAACACAGCTTTAATAAGCAATTCGCTGATATGATGGCGACACGGTAGAAAAAGTAAATCGCGACCCAATTTACTTTCAAGCAAATATGCTGAGCCTTTTTCAATACCAGTGTTTGTAGATGTTGTGTCAAAAGCCACAATTTGCACTAAATTATCAATCTTCCATTTGCTTAGGAATTTTGCAATGCCTTCAGCAATATTTTCACCACAAGATTCTTCAAGTTTTGCAATGCCAAGGAGTTTTTCTTCGTTATCTGCGGTTATAACGAGAGCCAATCGATCAACTTTGTCCTTGCCTTTCATATCTGGAAGCATTTTACCTTCCCAGTGCAAGACAAATACTTCAGGAATCTATGTTGAAATTAAATATTATGTTAATTTCCTTCAAGATATTTATTTATATTTAATTATTAAATATGTACCTTGAATTCATCTATGATCTGTTTCGCTTGTCTGCGCCGATATTCCTTTCGCATTGTTTGAAACGATGTTCGGTTAAAGACGAAATCTTCCACTTTTATGTCGTTTATGTCAGGTTGCATTTCCTGCAACTTCCGCAAGACGGCTGTAATTGTAGCAGATGTTAAATGCATTGCATCGCGATCACTGATGCGGCATTTATCCATGCTTGCTAACATTCGATCATCAACGAAATGGATTTTTCCGCGGGATCGATGGATTCCTTGATGTTGGTCCTTCAGAAAATCAACTTCCGGAGCTGAATTGTCCATTTCTACACCTTCGTATATAATAATTTCTGAGGAATCTGTATCAGACGCATCCTCATCTTTGAACAACAAGCTAATTATTGCTAAAATAACAATAAAGAAGCCATAATATTGACCAATATCTTGAACTTCTTGTGACTCTACTTGATGTTTTCGCTTGCGCTTTTCTGCTTCTTTCAGTAGCTTCGCTTTGCGTTCTTGTTTTCGTGACAGCTTCAAATCCTGGCCTGACATACAACCTGGCCGACCCTTTTCTCTTTGCAACAGAAGGAAATGTTTGTCCTCTTCAATAGTCATCGTTTCAAGTGCATCTGCAGCTGCGATACCAAATATATAATTTTCTATCTTTTCACAGAATTCGTTCTCATCGTTTCTATATTTTTCATATTTGCCAAATCTGTTCTTGGACAAATTTTTCCATTCGGCATAAAGTAATTTAAATTTTTTTTATGCAGTTGATTTCGGTCATTGTGGGAATATTTGCTTTTTGCCAAAATTCAAGAGTTGAATGCATTGTATTTTTTATGCTTGCCTTCACAGGGAGTTTTTGCACTCGGGTTTTATAAAAAAATAATTGAAGAACTTGCTTCATATTAGGCAACTTTGCGCCTTTCAGTTCACTTTCGCATTTTCCCACCAAAAATATATCATTATCGAATCGTAGTTTCTTAGATGAGCTTGCCTTTATAACTTTATATTGTTTTGTTTTATTTAATTTGTTTTTACCTTTTATTCACTGCCCACTTGTTTCTGTTATCACTTTTACTTTAAAACTGCAAATTTTTCACATTTTTGTAGAAAAAAGACAAAATAGTCTACCTGTTTTGAATGTTCTACTAAAAAGTCATAAAACCACAAAATTCCGTTACATTTCTAAACAGTTATTGCATGTGTTTTTTTTATCAGAATGGTTGGAAATTTCCATAACCCTTTGACCAATGCATTGACATAATCTGATGCAACAACTGATCATAAAAAATTACTTCAAGGTTAAGCGTTTTTATTAATTTCCTTCAATGGTAACAACCAAACTTATTTTTTTACATGTAAAAACTGGCAAGTATTTTTCGACATAAGACAAAATGGTCTACCTGCTTTGGATCTTTTAGTAAAATGTTTACAAAAACATAAAACCAAAAATTCCATTAGGTTTTTACGACCAATTCACGAAAACGATCTAGCACAAAATTTGCCTAAAAATTGGAGCTTGTGGTTTTTCATATGAGCTGCAATTTGGAAGGACCAAGAAGAATACTGCACCACAAAACGAATATGGCAACACTTAACCGTTGTAAATGATCCGGCAGAAAGAGCAATTACTAAAAACTAATTACAGATTTCGACGACGACGAAGAGGATAAGCCAACAAAAAGGCTTTATTAGTAAGTTATCAACAATAAAAAAAAAATTTTAAAATTCACCTATTTTTTTGGACCTTGGTTTTTGGGTATTCCGGGCAAGATTATCCGTAGTTTATGAGCAGACTATTGCGGCTCGTTGGAAAGGTAATAATTAAAGGTATCGAAGAAATTCAGTTGGGAACATAAAGTCACATTTTTTTTGTTATTTAAATACAAACAGGAACAAAAATAGTGATAAATGGGTAATGTAATAAAAGTTTGGGCTCAACCCGGAGCTACTCGGAATTAAAAAAAAAAAAAATAAAATATGCATAATTATTGTTATCCCCAACCTCATATTTTTCAGTGCGAAAAATTTAACTTTTCAAAAAAATTTCCACTATGGCCACTCTAATATACACGTATGTATATATTTTAAAGAAAAGATAAAATAATAATGCAAAATATTTAATATTGGAGGGATAGTTGTATTACCACGTTAGTTTTTTGCACTTTTTAAATTTTGTGTAGTAAAATATTTTTTTTCAAAACTCTGCCACCACGTCTTTCGAAAGCTTCACACATCTGCAGGCAATCGACCTGTTGCTATGCATTGTGTTGACCAATATACATATAGGTTTGTGCCATATTAACGGATCTAGCCCTTAATATTCGATTTGTAGGAGGAACTACTTACATACATCTTCTGTTCCCTAGGAAAAATAAAGTGAGAACATCTAAGGGAAATGTGAACAAATTACGATGGAAAAAACTTTTCACGTTAAGGGGAATTTTTTCCCGTGAACATTTTTTCACGTTATTATTCTCATTTGAATTACCTTTTTTTCAAGGGAGTTTTTCATGATCGCAAATATATGAAAAGGGGAATAATTACGAGGGAAAATTATTCACCATTGGGGTGAATAATTCAAATAATTCGATCTACCAAAGGTAAAATACAATTTGGTTTAAAGATTAATGTTTGACTATTGGCTGCCAGCAGTCATCAATGGCTGTGAGTGTTAAACGGCAAAATCCTCTGAGGAGATTGAGTGGTAACAATTGAAACATGTAAGGGTAATCTGTCCGTGAATGCTCGGGTTCGAGCCCCGCGGCAGTCAAGAATGAAAAATTATCAATAAATTTTAATTAATTTCGTGTTATAAAATGCCTTTCTTCATAAAAATAATTTAATGTAAATTAAATTTGATGAACTTTAGCCTGATTAAAACTATCAAAATTTTCCTTAATTTTATAACAAACTGCCATTCTTTTAAGGATGTTAAAGAAAATTTTAAATATACGAGCAAAATTCAGCTTGAAAAATATTGTTACGAAAGTAACTTTAGTTAAAAATTAGTTTTATTTATTAGTTATCTTGTACTTATTAGTAATTTTGTGTTTGCTATGCATATTTCTAGTGTAGAAATCACTGTACAGAATTTTGTCGTACAAATTTAATGTTAAAATTACGTTACGCCTTAAGGCATACTTTAGTTTTATGATGTAAACGTAACAATATAAACAAATTTCTCATTAACTTTAATGTTTTGCCAAAAATGTCCATTAATTAAAAATTTCCCGAAAAATTTATTTTCTTTAATTTGAAAAAACTCTTTAAAAAAAATATACATAAATTTTAAACTTTTCTATAATTTTTAAGTTTTTGCAAAATTTTGTATAACATTTTAAGATACTTTTAATGTCTTGTTCTTTTCCTTTATTTGTAAATTTCTGCAAATTTTTCTAAAAGACTAAAAATAGCCCTAGGAGGCTTTTATATATTAATGTGAATGAAATAAATAAATAAACATTGTTAATTTAAATTTTTGCTAAATTTTTTTAATTTTTGCAAAATTTTCCAACAATCAAGAATTTTTGCCATTTTATTCGAATCTTTACTTAATCAGTATTGTGGTTATTTTGTTGAACCGTTACATGGGTTTTTAATCCAAATTTTGGTTTTTTAATTAGGCTTAAGATCATCGAATTTAAATTTCATTAAATTATCTTCATGAAGAAAGGAATATTACAACATGAAATTTATTAAAATTTATTGATAATTTTTATTTTGTGTTTTATTCGACCTTTAATATGTTTTAATAAAAGAACTTGTTTTTCTTTTGAGCTCGAGGTCCTTGATAATTGATATTTATTGATAATTTTTCTTTCTTGACCGACCTGAGGCTCGAACCCAGGCGTTTTTACGGACAGGTTACCATTAAATGTTTCGATTGCAACCACTCAATCTCTTCAGAGGTGTTTGCCGTTTAACACTCACAGCCATCGGCTTATTTGGATTTATTTTTAAATTTTTTTTTAAGAAATCGTAAAACTTTGTAGAGTCTGTAATAAAATAATTAGTAAGGTGGTTATTTAATTGAACTGTTTATGGTTTTTAATCCAAATTTCCATATTTTAATCAGGCTAAAGTTCATTAAATTTAATTTTCATTAAATTATTTTTATGAAGAAAGGAATTTATACAACGAGAAAGGAATTTAAATTAATTGATAATTTTTCATTCGTGACTGACCGGGGAATTGAACCCACTTTCGCGGACAGGTTGATTTAATAGGTTTCGATAGTAACCACACTATCTCTTCAGAATTCTTTTCCGTTTAACATTCACCGCCATTGACGACGGCTGGCAGTCGTTGGTCAAACATCAAGCTTTAAACCAAATGGTATTCTTACTTTGGTTGATCGATTTAATAAACTTCAAGTTTTTGCAATATTTTTAATTATTTCAAAGTGTTGTGTGCCACCCTAAAGAGAATCTCTTTCCTTAATTCAATGTCATTTTTTAAATTAAATTACACTTTTTCAAAATGTTTACAGCTTTTAATAAAAAATATTTCTTATAAATAGATTTCTCTGATACTTAAGAAAAGTTAAATTTTTTATATTTAAAAAATTATTAATAAAAAAAACTATTGACTTATCTGAAGTATAAATTATGAAAAAAATAATGAAAAACTGAATTATTTTTTGTATGAAAAAAATCGCACTTTTAGTAAGATGAAAATGAATTGGAGCATATACGCATTCACAGACAAATATACACACAACTTTTCCACATACACACACACACACACAGATACACAAACCCACGTAAAAACAGCTTGAAGAAATCATGTTCAATTGCAAGTAGAACAATAAGTCATGTGGAACTTTTAGCACAAGCGAATGTATAGAATATATTTTGCATAAATGGAATAGAAAAAGGAAAAAAGAGAAAGTGAAAGTGAAATCAAAAAGGCAATGAGCAAAAAAAAAAATATATTAATGTTTTAAAATGAAACTAGATAAACGGCACGATAGTGATTTATGATTTTTGAGTTTAAGGGCATAGTTCGACAGATCTACATATATAATGGGAACCAAAGAGGGGGAGACATGGTTCGCACTTTTACTAAAGTCCTGCTATTTGACAGAGAACTTGTTAAACATTTGGCCATCTAAGTACAATTTGGAAATTATCCACGCAAATTTTAATATTTAATGCGAATATAGAATCCTTCCTTTTCTACGGTTACGAACACTGAAAGAATTTTCTTCGCAATACCAATGAATTTTGACATTAATCCCATGAAAAATTGCATTAAAAAGGAACCTATGCAGCGCTTCGTTGGATCAATGAAACCTGTTTCATTTAAATGTATTAAATGAAACATTACATTAGATCTATGAATATTATTCATTGGATGAATACTTTCAATAAAGTAAAAAAAAAAATTTTTTTTATTTTAATTTTTTTTTTAATTTTTATTTTATTTTTTTTTCTGTCTCTGGCGGGTATCGATCTCCCAACCTCGATGCTGATAGACTAGCTCACTACCAGCTTGCCTACAGGGTAGTTTTTTGGATAAAAAAACTATGTTTTTTACTCAACTGAGAGCGTAAATATGAGATTAAATTGTTAATAACAACAATAACAGCGTTGATTGAAAGTTTTTGTTTCATTACTATAATAACATTTTTCATTGTCATAATCAAAATGTTTTCATATATCCAATGAAAATTTTTAACGTAATTACGAAATCCAATGAAGGGATTTTAAGGAAAATACTTCATTAAAACATTGAAATTTCATTTAAACAATGAAAATTTTCATTTTACCACTGAACATTTTTTTATGAAAGTGATTCATTAAATATATGAAGCATTTTTCCTTCAGTGAAACCTGGGAAGCCTGCCATTTGTGACATGTAAAACATGCAAGTGATACAGAACCATTGTTTTCGTACAATCCTTTGCATTTTCTGGCTAAAAACTGTGAGCAATCAAACGCTCTGGCGAAAAACTGGTCAACAATTGTGAAAAGGATTGGCATGTACAGCAGCCATTTGGCCAGTCTCATAGTGGATCCAATCCACATTGGTGACAAACTATTAATGCGATAACCAACCGCCCGCTAGCGTGAGAAACAACATTAGACTCAGGTAGCAATTCAAGTGTATAATCCAGCAAAATTATACACTCGCCACTTGTTAAGGAGCAGAAGGTTTGATACCTACTATCTACTACTTTTGGAAAATGCCAGCAGTTTCTGTCGAATAACAACACTACCCTACTCCTCCCTCAGGCAAAAATCCCAGAAGAGGAGAAAAATCATGCCTTTAGTAAGCTCTTTAGTACCATACCTCCGTGATCTCCGAAAGTATCCTGTAAGCAAATAGGCGAAACTTCCTTAAATACAATATCCAGTAAAGGCAGGAAGCCTTTCTCGCTAGATGCATATACTAAAGGAGTCCTCAACCAATAGTCAGACCGGTGGCATACGACCGGGGGCTACTGGATCCCGTGGTACCATATAGGATCTCTGCAGCCATAATCTGTGATACGCTAAGGCTTTATCTCTTTCGCTAAAGATCTATAAAGTTGATAAGCGATTTTTGGCTACGAATGCAATTCTGTAACGTGCATTGCTAAATTTGGCAATGCCATAAAAATTTAATTCGCCGCAATTTAAGCTTTTAATGTCATCGCTTACATTTTTAAATTTTGTATTCTCTAAGGCATTTTAGCGATCGTGATTTAGCTTTAGCTTAGTTAATTGCAGAATACGGCTGCTGGTTAACAGCCGTCTTCAGAGAACTGCCAGTTTTGGATGTTGGTTTAATTTCAGGTATTGATTTGCCCAGGAGGTTGTAAAACCAAAAGGTCAAATTTCCCTGAGAAGACCCTACAACCTCCGGGGGTAGCAAGTAAACAGTCCCTATCGATTGAAATAAGCAGGAGAAAGTGGCAGTTGATTCTTCTTCTTATTTCCTTAAGCTCCCTGTGGGGCATAGTTGATTAGTTACTCTCTTAGAAGGCAACTAAACGACATCACCAGAACCGCCTCAGAGTCGAATCCACAGAGGACCAGAATAAAACATGCCCATTCCATGCATTATATTTCATTCAACAGCTGTTAAGTAACATGTGAGTATTGCTTTATTCGCCCTCATTCTATTCTAGTCGTGTTCTATAGTAGAAACTTGACAGCCATACCTAAACAAGAGCGGAAAACGTAACGTTTTCTTCCGCTTAGCTCTTATGTTGATATGCCATACCTAAACAAGAGCATCAACGTTTTGTCACGTACAGTAGTGTTTTCATCAGTTTTCGAAAACTATTTAGCGATTGGCTCACACGCTCAGGAACGATATCTATTGTTTAGTGTTTGTGTAGACGAACACAACCCTTAATACCATTCGTAACTATTTTCAAGAATGAGACGAACATTATACTTTATTCTGTTCTTCGTTAAAAAACAGAACAATTGTAGTGATACTGTAGACAAACTTTATATTTTAATGTTCTATAATGTTTCTGTTTTTACATTGATAAAGAAATGAACAAACAAAAAATTTTAGTAACGACCGCACAACGAACAGCTTGCCTGTGTATTGTGTATTGTGTATATGTTTTGTTTGTGAAAAATTTTTTGCTGGTTTTTTGTTTTCGTGTGTGTATTTTGTAAAATATTTTTGTTTTTTTTTAACCAACCAAAAGAGCGTTACGCACAGTGTTACCGTTATGCGACTAAAGTCGCATTTTTGCCCCTTTTTGACTGCCGTGCCACTTTTTTGACCCCTTTGTTTTAAATCCCCTTTTGTATCATTTTGTAGTTTTTTGTGCCCCTTTTGCCCCTTTTTGAACCAAATTTTTTTTATACTGGCAATCAATGAATCCGACCTCAATTTGAAGAGAAAATAGCATCTAATTTGGAAAAAATTAAAATAATTCAGGAAGGGCTATCTATTAACAATAAAATTTACCTCAAATTTATAGTATATGTATTAAATATTATGAATAAATTAAACCTTAATTTTCAAAACGAATCATCACAAATTATATATTAAGTTTCATTCACGAAAGATATTGTATTAGAAATTTTTAAAAAAAGAGTAACATGCAAACAAATATAGAACAAATTGATTTTGTTGATGTTCTGCATATAAAATAAACTCTTAATATATATATCGGCCACGAAGCCGAGCTAGAAATATGTACTAACAACATCTTAAGTATATTGAAGCAATTAAAAACAACATTTTACTTTTTTACCAAAAGCTGTGCAAAGAAATTTTATCAAGAATTAATATTAGCGATAAGAGGCTGAGTTCATTAAAGGTTTTAGATCCAGTATTTATTAAGTCAGCTGAAGACATAAATTACTTTGAAATTGTTACCGTTTTTATTGATATAATTACTAACCCAGATGATTTTGTAAAAGAGTTCAAACTTTTAGAAACCAGATCAAACGATAAAAGCTATGAAGCAATCTTTAAAATATCTAAGCCTGAAACATTTTGGTACGAAATTGACAATTTAAAAAACTCTTTGGGTGACAATTTATATCCAAACTTGTATAAATTTGCTTCGTATGTTTTAACTTTACCACATAGTAGTGCATCCGCTGAGCGGATTTTTTCTAAGTTAGCATATTTAAGAAATAAAGTGACAAAAAGACTGAAAGTAGATACCTGTCAGTCTATGTTATCCGCTTTAAATTTGTATCAAAATGACTTGGAAGATTGGATTCCAAGTGATGAATTGATTAATAAATATAGATTTACGTTTTCAAAAAAATAGATATTTAATAGTTGAAGAAACAACATAACACTGCAATTTATAAAAAAATGGATCTGTACCTGATATTAACTATCTTCCTATCAATACTTTTATATGCTTTTTCCTCGAGGTTTTTTCGTAACTTAATTTTTTTGGTAAAAAAGTAAAATAATCCAAGAGCCAAATATTTATGTACATATACTTACATATATACATATATTTATCTATTTAAATGTAAAGTTTTTTTGTATCAAATCATATTATGAACTATTTTTTGTTTTTGTAAGAATTGTTATTACACTATTTTAAACTCGTTTTATTTACAAGTAATTAGTAACTGTTTTTGTATAAATAATTGAAATAATTATTTTTATGCAACAGTTCATTATCGTTTACTTGCAAACAAGACATGTATTTTCACGATATATGTATATATGTATATATATATATATATATATATATGTGTGTTTTCCCAAACAATTTGTATTATATACCTATAACGTATTTTTTTATAAATATGAAGTTTATTTTTTGTTATGTTTAGTTTTCGATGAAAATAATTTAATAAATACATACGTTTTTTTTTAAATTATCCTGTTTTTAAAGTTGCCCCTGTTTTTCTCAGAATTCCCCTTTTTGTGACACTTTATTTTTGAAAATCCCCTTTTTGTGCCCCTTTTTGAAAATTTTGAACGGTAACACTGGTTACGCACAACAGAATCAAGCGAACATTAATGAGCCGAACCGAACTCAATGAAGTTTGTGGTTTAATAAAAGCCGAACGGAATAAAATGTTCTCATCTTTTTGTTGAGTTGGATAAGAACAGCATTACTTTTGTATTCGAAAGATGGC
This sequence comes from Pollenia labialis, assembly GCA_949318255.1. Classification (NCBI taxonomy): domain Eukaryota; kingdom Metazoa; phylum Arthropoda; class Insecta; order Diptera; family Polleniidae; genus Pollenia; species Pollenia labialis. The sequence goes on from OX439140.1 coordinate 133,450,160, forward strand.
AACGTAATTTTCTAACGATTTACTTCCCAAACACTATTAGCGTTTGTTTGTTCCACAAATCTATCGAACCGAACACTAGGGAGCGATATGTAGTGTTTATTTTCGAACTCTGGTTGAAATAAGAACATGAGGATAAAATCGATAGATTGACCTAAAAATAGATCGCCATTATTTATTAACGATAGCGGCCAACTTTACTATTAAACGCTCTCTCAACATCGAATTTTTCTATTGCAAAGCGTTGCCGCCGCGCTATTTCGGTATTATATGCGAATGAGAATATTTGACAGCTAGAGAACGCTTTTCGCTCTGGTTAAATTATGGCTTTTATTCATTCCCTTTTTGTTTTTGGAAATGAAAATAAAAAAATTTGTCTCTCAAAATTCTGTCCTTGTGAAGCTACAACAACAAATACATTACTAACTACTCATAGCTTTAGGTTTTGTTTTGACAGCTGAGTTAAGTGTTTTTCTTTTTCTCTCTCTCCATTCTATTAGTTTTCCAAGAACGATAGAAGTAAAAATTTTATACCATTCATATGATTTCCCGATAGATAACGTACTTTGTCTCTGCCAATGGTTGCCAAGTCTTAAGGCGCCCGTACACGACATGTTTTTGTGTCATCTGACATGTCAAATTTCCCACTGCAAAATACATACATACATGTCGTGTGTTACCTTTTTAACTTTGCTTCTGTTAGAGTCAGACGTAAACAATTGGACCGTGCTCTATTTTCTTCTGACAAATCATCTGACATCACTGTTGTATATTAAAAAAAAAAAAAATATTAGAAATCTATGCCGCAAAGAAGCCGGCAGCGGCGGTGCACTATTGACGGGATCATTAGCCGGTTGAGATTGTTATTTTACAATACCGATAAATGTATGTTCTTTTAACCTTTTAATAGAAATAATGTACATAAAAAAATTTCATTATTATATCCAAAATTGGCATCTTAGAATTTAAAGAAACAATTTTAAGATGGCTGAACTCTTTTACGGCGCAAATAAAACGTTATTTTGAAACCGAGAACTACTTTGGCTTTTGCAATAACTGTGCGAAAAATAACAGAGACAATGTCAGAAGCGAATTACATGTACGCTTGTGACCGAATATTATAAACTTTATGTAAAACTGCAATTTTGACAGAAGTCTCTAAAATTCGCAATTTTTTTTTAAAAAAAATTAAAGCAAATATCTTGAGTTTGCCAGCTAGAAATTATTAGAAAAAAGGAATGCCTTTCGCATGAAGTCATTTGTCCAAAATGCGCAGATGATTTCAACTTTGTTTTCGGGATGGCGTAATTTGTAATTCTATTTATTTAAACTATAAATATTGGAAAACTGTTTGCATATTTGCGCTCTCTACATAGGAGCTCCCGCAATCATAGGCTGCGTAAAAATGACTGAGGTGTATGATACTTCAGATATATATGTGCATATATGGGACATTCCACGCCAAATTAAATGGTTTAAAATTTTTTTTTGATTTCCTTTATTTTGCGATGCCTTTTTAAGTATCCTTCAAGGACTCTTTTTTTTAGTTTTTTGTTTGAAAACATTTTTTTTTATTTTAACCAGCCAATTTGATGTGAAATGGCTTATATATTACTTATATTTTTTTCTATAAAATTCTTTTGCACATACGAGCAAACATTTAAAAAAATAATATTTTATAAACAAATTATTGAAATTTTCTATAGTGAAAAAATAAAAAGGAAACTACTTTGCTTTTGCTATTAAACTTAATTTTTCTTCTTTCTTCTACAAAAAAAGCATTCCATATTTTTTAATATTTCAAAAATTTTTATATAATTTTTTAGTCATTTTGATTTTAAGTAGCTGATATACTTTGTATATGCGCGTATGTGAGTGGGTGTGTGTATGTTCTTCTTCAAATTTCAATGGGAAAAACTAAAGTCGAAAAAAATTAGTTGATTTTCGTTCCATGTTTGTAGAAAAGAAAAAGTCATGTCATATTGAAACTAAAAATACATATTAAAATAAACTTGAACAAACATACAACTGCAAATATAAGTTTTATGCATTCATAAGCAAGCACTTAATATAAATACAAACAGACAATGTCAACACATGCACATACACTTGCATACAAACACACATACGCATAGAAAAACATGCGAAATTTATGTTTAAATAGCATATAGAGGGGGTGATTTGATAAGTGATTTAAAAGAGAAAATTACTTATTTTTTAAGTATTGATATATACATTTTTCTCAAAACGGTTAGTTATCAAAAAAAGTTCTTTTCGAATAAAATATGTTATTAAAATTTTTATATAATTAAGGATCCAGCTCCTAATTCAAAAAAAGTTAGACTTCATATAAGTTAAAGCTGCCCACAAATTAGTGATTTGTGCTAGTTTCGCTAAACACGACGAGCAAATCACAATAACCCTAAACGTTAAAAAGAAAACCTCAATTGTGGATGCTGCAATTGCACTTTAAATAACTTATTTGTGTACACAACAAAAAGAGAAATTAAAAAAAAAAAAATAAGAAAATTGAAGCAGAATACAAATTGGCATTTCCTTTTACAGTAAAATTAAAAAATTGTAAAATGTTCGCGCACAAGCCCACTAGTACATCGAACAAATCACAAGGATTGTCAATTATTTGACATTTGTGCGTGCACTGTCCCATTAACAAGTAACAAGTTGGGCAGCTTAACCAACACATTTAGGCCATACACTTTTGCTGGACTTAGGCCCGTTTTCACAACTTAACCATAGCTAAAGGTACGATTTTATCGGCCGTACAAAAAGTGTTCCATTATTAGAACCTTACTTTAACCTACCAGGTAGGATGAACCTTAATTAACTTTAACGTTCACATTAGGTTAAAGTAAAGTTTTAATAATGGAACACTTTTTATAAGGGTGGTTAATTGGAAAACAGGCCTAAGTGTTTTGGTTAACTAATGTAAGCTTTCACTTTTTTTGCATAAGAGGCCATTCTTCAAACGCCTACTTTTTCAAAAAGGAAACTCCTTGAAGGGAACTCTTCTCAAAAAGATACTCTTTAAAAAGGTGGCATGTCATAACGTCCAGTGTCATAGTGTCCATGGACTTTATGACACTTTACAAAGTGTGCGCCATATTATGGTAAACTCAGTTTCTTTTAAAATAGTTTTGTTGGTTGTGAAGCTTTAGTTAGCGAAGCCGGTGTTTGTTATACCATATAGGAAAAAATCCTTTAGCCCGGCCGATGGCCGGCTATGATCCCAAATTTGTTCAGATTCTCGCTTGCAAGAATTTTAATTTTTTTGGTATTAATTTAAGTTGAGGACATTATGACACTTTTTGGAGCAAAGTTTTAAGGAAATATATTTAAATCATCGTCACCATCGCAAAGCGTTACAGATCAAGGTTAGCTCTAGCTTGAACCGATATTTTTCTCCATTCTGGCTTATTTATATCGGTTTTCATTTAAATCAGTTTCAACGCAATCTCTTTCCATCTGTTTTTTGGTTGCCTTCTTCTGCCTTGGCATATCGGAGTTTAACATTGCCTTTTGCGGTCTGCTATCTTCCATCCTTACCACATATCCTGCTGCCCAGCTAAGCTGTTTAGTCCTAATAAATTACAAAGACCAAGTAGTCACCATTTGAAAATTGGCTTGGACCAAATTACCAGATTTCACATCCTTATGTGGCAGTGGCCCTAATAAAGATTTGTTTATATTTATTTTGCATGTTTTTTTTCAAATAAGTTTGGAAGTTAAGATTTTATTCTGTGCAAATTATGCACATGCCGTCTTGCATACTTTTGTTATTTTTCGAATGTTTGTTGTGAGTGTTTAGAACTGATCGTCTATTTTCACTTGTAGAGATTTTCATACATATATTTGGTCTTGGCTTCATTTATATTGAGGCCCTCCCTCAGCCTTTGTTGACTTCTCTATGTTTTTGAAAACCTCCTTCATATAGCTGATGATTCTTGTTACAATTGCAACAAAGTCGGTTTGACTTTCAGATCTGCTGAGTAGGATGTCTGTTCGTACATGGTCTTTAACTGCATAGTGTAGCACTGCTGTCAATCCAAGTGGCTTAGCGGGCTAAGTACTAAGACACCGATGAGAGCAAGTTGCAATGCTTTACTCCGTTTTTTATATGAAAGGCATCAGTTATTTTATGTTCAAGCACAACCTTGGCCGTAGTGTTTATTAATGTTGCACATGTAAGTCTCGTAGATTTCAGAGGAATTCCTATTTCGGAAAATGCTTCGAGTATAGTTTTCCTAGCAAAACTATTAAACGCTTGCTTAAAGTCGATTAGGCGTAAATTGTTATAGCATTTTCCGCTGTTTCTTTTAAGCCAAAATAGTTGATCGAATGTTGATGTCCCGGTCGAAAGCCCCATATATTCTCCTTATAGGTAAGGCGTTATCTCGAGATGCGTTACGGATAGGATATTGGTAGAAACTTGTAACATACATCCAAGATTGTGATTCTTCTGTAATGAAACATTCGCTCGTATCATCTTTTTTTTGTGTATTGGTTCAATGAGTCCCATGCACTAAGCCGTAAGTATCTATCCTTGCTGCAGTTTGTGGGGTTTGTCGATACCATCGTTGTTCAATGCTTTGATGAGCTCAGGTGTGATTAATTAAATACTCCTTTTAAAATGTACTTTTTTTACAAAGGAAACTCAGGTATTTTGATGGGGAGAATTCTAAAGCTTCCCACACACGACTGATTTGTGCATGTGATTTGTTCGTGTTCGACGCCTTGTTACTTCTTAATGCGACAGTGCGCGCACAAATCACAAGTAATTGAATGTTTTAAATTTTTTTGGATTTGTTGGATGTGTTAGAGGGCTTGTGAACAAAAATTTTACAATTTTTGAAATTTATGGTGTTCAAGGCAACGTCAAATTGTACCTATTGCGGAGATGTAATTTCCATGTGTTTAAATAAAATTACATATGAAAACCTATTTCTGCTTAAAAGCTTGTCATTCGTCCATTTGCATCGTTGTTTTAATTTTTTTGTAGTGTACACAAATAAATTATCAAAAGTGCAATTACATCACCTGATTCCCATTCATGTTTTTTTTAATTTTGAGGTTATTGTGATTTGTTCGTCGTATTTCGAGAAACGGTACGCGAATAAATCACACGCACAAATCGCTCGTGTGTCAACAGCCTAACTGATTAATTAATCACAATAAGTTCTCAAGAAAGTTCCTTTTTATTTTAAAAAAATACTTTTAAAAATAATAAAAATAAATTTTTCAAATTAAAAAGTACTTTTTTATAAAAATGCTCTTTGGACATTTCGCAAAGGTACTTACTCTTAAATGTTTCAAATGCGCCGTTTTGTCAAAAGAATACTTTTTTAAATGAAAACTTTTGGTTAAAAGAATTATTTTCTATAAAAGGCTACTTTTTCAACTACTACTTTTTTATTGCGTTGCGAACGATGAATGGTAGCAGATCGAGTGGTTGGTACTCTTTAATCCGTTTGCGCAATTGTCTTTCGCATTTTTTATGTTACTTTTCGCAAATCTTCACTGTTTATGTTCGTTAAATTTTTAAACAAAACCTTGTGAAACGGCTTAACTTTAATAAACTACGTGTTTAAAAAAAATTCCATTTAAAGTACATAAATATATCGCTTTATCACACAATAGTACTATAAATAGTACCTTCTTCACACAACTTTTCACTTGACCCTCTCAGTTTGTCTTTTCCAAATGTGTGCACTTGCCGTACATGTTCGTACGTACCCTCATGACCAGAGGAGAACAAAAAAGCGGAAAAAATATAACAAAAGCGTATCCTGAAAATTGTATAAACTTTTTGCTGCTGCTCTGTATGTGTACTTTTTACTTTTTTGCATATCGTAAGTGAAGGACGATGAATTGAGCTGAGATGAGTTGAACAAAACTCAAGAGACAACAATGGCAAATTACATCCGTCTATCTTGTGCTATAAAAATATTCTATGTATTTTTTATAACAAGAGCTCGAAAAGCAGATGAAAAAAGTATTTGAAATTAAAAATAAAAAAAAAAAAACTGAAACTGAAACATTTACAAGCACATAATTCAGTTTATGTTAAAAAAATGAAAAGATCCTCATGTAATATTGTTTTTCTAACGACATGAGAAAATAGACAAAAATAGACAAAAAAAGTAAAAAAAAACAAAAATCGAAAAAATGAAAGGGGAAATAATAGAAAAATAAATTATAGAAATGTTGTTGGAAAACAAAACTGCTTTGTGTCCATAACTTTAGTTTTTATTTTATAAAAGCTTTACGGGGATGGGGAATTTTTGAAAAGCGTTTTATAAATAACAAATTTCTGTAAAATTTTCTATACTTCGGAATGAGATTAAATAAGCTGAAAACTTGTTACACCTTCATTTTGATGTGCCAAAAGTTGCCTCAATCGTATTATAAGATCTCGTGTATGCGCCGTAAGTAATTCAAGGTCAAAGGTCACACAACTCCGTTTTTCGCATTTAATTATGTTTCGATAGCTTCCATGATGTTAACATTTATTATACAAATTGAAGAACTTCAAATTTGTGTCAAATTTAGTTGTAAACAAATGTTCATATGCCCAACCGTCTTTTAGATAGAGCGCAGAACGCGCGAAGCTCTCAGCCATATTCACTGCAATGCAAGGTCGCCTTCATTGCTTGAGTAACTGAATTATCTTCGCGAGTGTTATTCTCAGTAACTGGTGCTCGATTAAAGCACTTTGTATAGCAAACGCAATGGTACTTTGCTTCGGTAGCGATCAACTTATAGTCACAAAGTACACGATCTTTGACTAATACTTCTATGAAATCCTTTCGTTTTTAAGATTTTTTGATGACATTGTCTTTAAATTCCAAGGTGCTTACGTCACTGATTGTGATTGTCGATACTTTTTTTTTTGGCTCCGCTGTTCTATTAGCTATTTGGCCACAAAATAAACACAGCTTTTTTAAATCTTTTTTTTTTGGGGTTTTTAATAATCAATGAAGGAAGTGCTCTGGCAGCACAACATTTTGGCATGTCATAGTAGCAAACGTAAAATTAAAAAAGATCAACACAAAAATTTTAAATCTATTTTCGGGAGTAAAATTTGTAGGGCAGCTATGGTCAAATATGGAAAGATTCCAATAAAATTTGGTAGGATGATTAAGATTGCAATAAAATAAGTTTATACCAAATTAAATCTTAATAAATCATAATAAACTGCTTTATGTGCACAAAGAATCTCTTCCGGAAAGAAGCTTGTATGGGGGCAAAGTGAAATTACGGACCGATTGTCACCATCTTCTTTAGAATTGGTCCTTGTGCCAATCAAAACCTTTGTACCAAATTTGATCAGATAATCTCCAAATTTGCGACCTGTACTTTGCTCAAAAAGTCTACATGGACAGCCAGTCAGCTTGACAGACGGACGGACGGACATCGTTCGATCGTTTATACTAAAAGGCTGATCTAGAACCAATATTTGTAAGTGTTACAAACATCAGCACAAACGCACAATACACTCTTCACTATTGTGGTGTGGGTACAACAATTCACCGTTTGGCAGGTTTATCGGACCTTATTTCTTCAAAAATAAAGGCGGAACTCGCGTCATGACAATGTTGACTGCTCCAAGATGAATAATTTTTTTGTTCGAAAATATGGGTGACATTGATTTGAGCACTACAATTTCGGCGATCGTAAAAATCGACTTTTTAATATCAAATTTTTGCGACAAGTGGATTTCGATAAATCGACCTAGGGCGAGCGATTTAACACCTTTCGATTATTTCTTGTATGGCTACGCGAAGTCTCCACAATATGCGAATAAGCTAGCAACAATTGACGGCTTGGAGGCCAACAGTGTTCGTGTTATTGCTGAATTATGGCCAGCAATGCAAAACAAATTGGCCAAAAATTAGCTGTGTGGAATGCGCTCCGTCAAAAACACCTCATTTGCCCGAAATATCTTTATAACTTCAAGTTCTATCAGGCGTAAAAAATACCCTTTTGAAACTAAGAGTTTTTCAAAACTTTTCACTTTAAAAATTCCCCATTTAATTTAAATTAAAAAGAAAATATTACATAAAAATTAAAATAATCTATTAACCAAGGCGAATTCATACAGGTGATCACAGAGATGCTGGCTCTTTGGAAATTAATATTTAGAATACATTAACCTACATACAAATAACAAAACGGGACAACTCTTTCTCTGTATGAATTCGCCTTGCTATAAACATAAGCACATTTATCGACAAGTACCTTTAAAACTGGAATAATAAAAAACTTTTGGAAATCCAAATATAAAAATTACATTTAGGGACTTTTTTTGAATAATTTACGATAAGCAAATCGATATTCCACAGTTGTATTCGGATATAATCGAGTTTCTGAACTAGTAGGATTTAAAAAAATATTGGAATAACGCATCCAACCTGAAGTTATTTTTGTTTCTCCCTTTTTTATCCTTCACTTTAATGCACCGTTAGTTTTAACTCCAATTTGTTTATTATTTTCATTTTTAATTTTTGTATTTTATCGTGCTCTCTGCTTTGTCTCTGGCTAATTGTAACGGTAATTTCATTTTAGACACTCGTTAATTGTTTACACAAACATGAACTTAAACATTTACATTGGGAATTACTTAGAAAAAAAAGATGTTAAAAGTAACAGAAAGTGGAGCACATTAAGGAACAGATGAACATAAAACCCAGCAGAATGTGTATAAATTGTGTTAGCCAAAACCCCAAACCAAACTTAAATGAACAAAACTAAAGTGAAGTGGACTAAAAACCAACTGGCCTTGCCTGTCATTTACTGATAAATTAGGTCGTTCTATTAAAAATTGTTAACTTAATACACTGATACAAATTAGAATACCAGTTTGTTTACCCCCATACCCATGAGTGTTTTTCAAAATGCAACATGCAACAGCAAATTTTAGGAGGGGCAAAAAGTGTTGCATGTGTAACACATTAATGTTAAGTATCCACTTCATACAAGTATAGAAAGTAAAACAACTTAAAATAAGGGAAAAATTTAACGAAATATTAAAAACTACATGTGGAAGTGGTAAATGGGAAAATTAAACTGGTTTTTATCTGAGAAAGTTCAATTGGTATGGGAATGGAAGAATCATCTAAATGAAAAAGGATTAATAAGTAGTTTTTTTAGTTAAAATTGTATGTATGTATGTATGGCTGTGGTTTGATTAGATTTAAAAAAATAAATTAAATACACAAAAGAACAAGTAAGAAAGTATAGTCGATCAAGACCGACCATAACTATGATACGCTAAGCCACAGAATTTAGACACAAAGTTTCGAGACCCATGGACAATCGTTGACCTGCCAAAAGATAATAACGAAATGAGTTTAATATTCGCAAAAGATCTCTGCGAGTTTAACAAACATATAGAAAGGTTCATCCACTTACATACCACACTTGATTAGCGAGAGGGTATTAACTCGAAATTTAAAAATTTTCAGTGCAACCAGAACACTTGTTAATTTAATTTTAAATTACCAAAAAGTAGACAAAAAGCACGATATTTTTGCAGCAGGTAGATATCAGAGCTGTAAATGAATCATTCATGCAGTGAATTAGAAAATTTTGAATTTATTCTTTTTACACAAAAAATTAATTGAATGAAATTCGAATCAATTCAAACGAATTAAGCAGAAATGAATTTCAATTCGTTTCCAATTTAAATGAATCTGAAAATTGAATTGCAATTCATTTTGACAAATTCAAATGAATCTGTAAAATTAATTGCAATTCGTTTCCACTTCAAATGAATTTGTTAAAGTGAATTGCAATTCATTTTACAGATTCATTTGAATTGAATTGATTTTGAATTCATTTAAATGAATTAGAAAAACGAATTAGAATTCATTTCCAACTCATTTGAATTGAATTGATTGAAATTTGAATTGACTTTGTAAGTAAATCTTCAGTAAGCATCACTGTCGTTTTGAAATTCAACAATTTTTTTTTTAAAAGACAGCAAGCTTATTTTGTATATAACCTACTAAAGTCGAAAGAAAAAATTTTTAGATTTGAAATTCCTATGATATATCGGAATTGCCAGTAGCGGCAAAATAGGAATTGAGTTATTCGTATCGGCAAAAATCCTATCAAATTGGGAACATTTTGTTAATTTGCTAAAAGAAACTTACATTTTTATTTTTATCAAATAACAATATTTTTTTGTTTAAATAATCTCTTATTTGTATATTGCGGAAAATTACTGTTGTTAAAAACTTTCAATCGAATTCTGAAAATTTTAGCAACTTTGAATCTCAACATAACATTTTTTGCTGTCAAAGCTGTGTTCGTTTACTAAAAATTCTGGCTACTTTTACTACAATTTGAAAATTTGTTTACTTTTTGTATTGAAAACTTCTAACTGCAACAAAAATAGTAAATTTTAGTAATTCCCACTAGATCTGCTCTTCAATTTGATTGATTGCAACTCATTTTGGATTTCATTCATTTGAATTTCTAATTCTTTTTTCTAATTCATTTGAATGAATTCAAAATCAATTCAATTCAAATGAATCTGTAAAATGAATTGCAATGCACTTTAACAAATTCATTTGAAGTGGAAACGAATTGCAATTAATTTTATAGATTCATTTGAATTTGTCAAAATTAATTGCAATTCATTTTTCAGATTCAGTTGAATTATAACCTAATTGAAATTCATTTCTGCCTAATTCTTTTGAATTGATTCATATTTAGTTCAATTCTTTATTGCTGTGAAATGAATTAATTCAAAATTTAGCTAATTCGTAAGGAATTAAAATCAAAAATTATTGATTCATTTACAGCTCTGGTAGATATGAATATTAAGTGTCCACTGTTTTTTCTAAAAAGTAATCAAATAAAAAAGTCCAGTTAATGTTCTCTTGTTGATCAAGTGCGATACAAAGGATTTTTAGGCTTTAAGTAATTTTAGAGAGCGGATTTATATTAGAACTATGGCCAATATGGCATATGGCATAGGCACAATTTAAAATGAAATTATGGCATTAAGAAGTAAAGGGTGGTTAAATTTTAAGGGCCGATGTTGATTTTGAATAAAACACAAATTATTTAGGAAATTATTGTCATTACTTTTTATTATGATAAGATTGGTATAATTAAATTATGTATGTATTATTTAGCTCTTGAATTGTTGCTGGCTTATCTTCGTTAGCTGTTAGCTGTGTGGCAAGTAGTACCATACTGTTAAAACCGCATATCGTCTACATCCATATCTTCCAATTCGAGCCTTAAAAAGTTCGTTATCATCTCACTATAGCGAACACCATTCACAGTAACTGCCTGACCGGCCTCATTTTGGAAAAAATACGGCCCAATGATGCCGCCAGCCCATAAACCGCACCAAACAGTCACTATTTTTGGTGCATTGGTTTTTCGACAATCACTCTTGCATCATCATTCACCCAAATGCGGCAATTCTTCTTATTGACGAATCAACTGAGGTGAAAATGTGCCTCATCACTGAAGATGACTTTCTTCGAAAAATGATCAGCCACTATTGCCATTTTTTGCCACCATTCTGATCATTGACGAGGTTTGGAACGGTCAAGAGGCTTTAGTTCTTGAGTCAATTGCACCTTGTAAGCGTGTAAATGCATGACTTTATGCATAATGTTCATCAACGACGAGCGTGGGAGGTGCAATTGTTGAGCACGACGACGAGTTGAGGTGGACAGCAGCAATGCAGTGCAAGCTGTACGAGCATGCGCTGGTGATTTCACATCTCCTACAGACCCGGTTTGCTAAAATTTTTGCACGATTTTTCCGATTGTACGCCCATTTGTACGATTAAATTGAACGAAAAGATCACGAAGTGCACGATAAGTATTTTGATTTGAACGCCCATTTTCATTGAGTTATTCTGAAATTGAGAAATGTCAAATAAAATGCAGAAAAAACTTGACGTTAGGAGTGGTTCACATTAAACAATGGCCCTAAAATAACCACACTTTATTTTCGGGAGTGGTATTTGTGCGGGAGCTTTGGACAAATATAGACCGATTTGAATAAAAATTGGCATGATGATTTAGGTTATAATAAGATATTTTTGGACCTAGTTTTTTCTAAAGACCAACATAAGATGATTTTTGGGCACAAAGACTCTATTCCGGAATGAATTTTGTTTGAGGGCCATGTGAAATTATGAACAGATTCTCACAACTTTCAATAGGTAATTTTGCATATGGCAATTAAATGTTATTTGCCAAATGTCATCAAGCTATCTTAAAATTGCAACCTGTACTTTGTGCAAAAGATTACGTTATTTTGAACTACAAAGAAAATCCAAGTCGATTGGTATACTAAAAGGTGCGCCTAGGAACAATATACCCTCTTAATTATCGTGATGTGGGTATACAAATTAAATTTTGTGGTACATGTCCTTAAATCTACTACCACTAAATACAAGAAGGTATTTTTTGGTACATTTTTGTAGAAAGGTACTCTTTTCCAAAAATACGTATTTCTTTTTAAAGAACACTTTTTTCGTTGTAAATTTTTTTTTAATATTTTTTAAATTTTGAGAAGGAACTTTTTATAAAATATTGGTTTATTTTTTAAAAAAGTAAAAATTTAACTTTTTCTTTTATATGTGATTTTAAAAAATTTAAATTTAACAATGGAGATTTTTTTCAGAAGGCAGTTAATAAAAAGTACGTTTGAAAAAGTTTTTTTTAAATATTTATATTTTTTTATAAACCACTTTCATAAAGGATTTTTTGTTTTAAATCCTTTTAAAAAATTTACCTTTTATAAATTTTTAGTTACTTTAACTTTTTTTAAATGTCCTTTTTAAAAGAAAACTTTTTTATATCATTATTTTATAAGATATACTTTTCAAAAAGTTTTCCAAGTACATACTTTTTTAAAAGGTACTATTTTAAAATTTTCCTTTTTAATATGTAGTTATTTTTTGTTCTCTTGAAAAAGTACTTATATCTCGTTATTAAAATATTTTCATTTAAATAACTTCTTAAAAGTTTTGATTACAATTTCACTTGAATTCGATTTAAAAAATATGGCAGTATGTGTTTCATTAATAATTATGTAATTTTATAATAAAAAAGGGTAAGTTATTAATTAACATAATTGTGTCTCAAACGCTTTATGTTTTTTTACTTTCTAAGTAGGAAAACAAAAACAAGAAGTTAAATTTATCTGTAGATTGTGTTTGGCAACCGAACTGAAATAAATATTTATATTAGGTGTGGCAACTTTTGTCAGTGGCCTAGTAAAAGTAAAAATGTAAACAATTAACTCAAACAAATGAAAAAAAGGAAATTTGAAAAAAAAGAAAAATGAAGAAGAATTAAACGTTGCATCTGTTGGTCAACAGTTGAGAATAACCGTTTAGAGCATAATTATGTTTGTCTTTACCTTCGGTGCATAGATATTATCTATGTTTTTAGTGTTTTTTTTTTATGTCAAACACAATCCTTAATACCGTTCGTAACTATTTTCATGAGCCAAACAGAACAATTGTAGTAATACTGTATACAAACATTATATTTTAATGTTCCTTAATGTTTCTTTTTTTATATTGATAAAGAAATGAACAAACAAAAAATTATAGCAACGACCACAGCTTGTGTGTTTATTGTGCATATGTTTTGTTTGTGTAAAATTATTTTGCTCGCTTTTTGTTTTTTTCGTATGTGTATTTTGTTTTTGTAAAAAATGTTTGGTTTTTTTTATTTACCAGCCAAAAGGGCACTACGCACAGCAGAAAGGAACGAACATTAATGAGCTAAACCGAACACAACGAAGTTTGTAAGAACATAATTGTTTTTGTGTTCTAACTACACTAAACACTAAATGCTCAGTTAGCCGGGAGAAACAGTAACTTAACCTTACCGTAAAAAAGTAAGACCAATTTATTTCTTACAGATTGAAACGTTACATCTTGCTGCTAACTACAACACTAGCCAACAAGGTTTTGGACTGGAGCAACCAGATATCTTTCCAAGGTAAATTTGGTGGGCTGAATTCGAATCAGTAATAATGTTTTTATTCGTTTCTTAAGCCTGGTACTCTGTTCAACATTTCACGTGAAATGCTGTCAAAACGCATATGAAAAAAAATTGTGCGGAATATCTATGAAATAATGTTGATAGAGTTGTACTCTGTTCATTTTGTGAAAAAGTTCCGAAATGTTTCTGGCAACATTTTTTTACACATGCGAAATAATGTAAGCTGCCTTTATTTCACGTGGAATTTTAAGCAAAAGCAAAAAAGTATGAACTGATTTTAAATAAGAAATACAAAATGAAAATAACACAACCGTTAACAGTTTTTAATCCATATTTATTTTTTTCATTGTTAAATTTTTTATTAAAAAAAAAAATATTTTTAGTTAAATACATGTGGGGTTTGTTAACATACGCAAAACAATGTCGCTTACTTTGGAGGAATAAAATCGTCAAATTGTACAAACTCACATGATAAGTAACATTGATACATGTCAAAATTTTCGTGTGAAATAATTAATGTTGCTCAACATTTTTCACAAATTGGAACAGAGTACTAGGCTTTACATAAAAAAATCACTAATTTATTTAAAAATCAATGAATTTTCAAAAGTGAATGGCGTTTTTTGAATTTCGTTTGTATTTTGTTGGTTCGGTTTCACGTAATAGAGTCCAGCAGTAGTCTCCCAACTTGCTTTTGCCTCAAAATCTTTGATAAATTCTTTCAAATTTTATTAAATCTTGTTGAGCAAGCTCCCCATGTTCGCGCTCACTGCACCTGGTTTTTTTTTTGGAAAAAAATGTAAATGCAAATGCAGAATATGCAAAACATTGTCGGCGTCCACGGTTTGTCCAAACTTCTGACTGCAAATCCAAAATGATGTAAATATGCTCATATCCTTTTCTTCCAACCAAATATTAATCACACACAAAGCAAAACTAGCTTGAATCAGTAACACACGATCTCTCTGACATGCTTAAACGCTACTATTATGAAGATTTAGAATGAATGTGGGCTTCTGTCAAATTAATAATTGTGAAATTGTAGTGGCAGTACTAACTGCTTTACAGTATTGCCAGTATACGATAAAAAGTGAACAAGACGTGAAAGCCCAATTTTGATTAGAATTCAGCTCACCCAGATTAGTTAAAAAACATGCTTCGTTTCTGCAGTAATTTTTTTTTCCAAATTTGTAGAGCAGTGTAATCGTTCTAATTGCTTTACATACAACAAAACGAAGCAGCTGATTTGCAACGTTACTGTTACTTTCGGCTAACTGAGCCTTAAGGAGTGATATTTAGCGTTTATTTTCGTTCACTGTTTTAAACATAAAAATATTTGTTGAAGGTACTTTTTATGTTTTTGTAATCGGATTGTTTTCAACTAAATTGAAATTAAAATCGCTATTTCCTTTTTATAAATGTTTTCTTTTAGCAGTGTTGCCAATTTAGCATTTTTCATGCTAGATTTAGCATTTTTTAAAGTCATTTTATAGCCTTATTGAAAAATTCCTAGCATTTTTTAGTTCTTGTGATATTTTTAATATTTTTCATCTTTGTAATGTTTAATACAAATGTAAAAGAATAAAAAAAAAACGGAAGATTCTAACATTGAATTAGATCTAAAAAATGCAACAATGTAAATGCTCATTAATGTTTCACTGAAATAAAAATCAAAAAAGGGAGAACATTTTCAAAAGTTAGTAAAAACCTATTCACAAAAGTTTCGCAAAGATTGGCGGGGAGTAAAAAGAATAGGTGAAAAAAACAGATGACATAGAAAAATCCCTTTTGCAATTTTGCATATGCGATATTGTCTGAAATTAGTGGCCTGGAGCAACAAGCAGAAATAAGAGAGCACAAAAGTGTTACGGCCATAACATAAAACCATCCTATCACTTTATTAAGAATTTGTCACAATGTTCAGCAGAAGCGACATTATCTGCCAGTACCACGATGTTGACAAGAACATTTCTTTCGCATATTTATTTTGAAAACAATAATTAAACATTAAAATTCGTTTTTGTTTTGAATACAAATATACAAAAGAAATGTTCTTGTCGACATCGTGGGCCTGGGCCTAAGTTTATGTGCTGTGCATAGTTCGATTGCAGCTGTCGAGTATCTGACAAACCTTTATTAAAGGCAATTTCACAGCTCGTCTTTGAACTTGAAGTACAATATGTAGCGTATTATAAAAAAATTATTGGCCCCTACTTTAATGAAGATCTTTCTACATTTTTCATAAAAAAGTTGTTTGTTTATTTAGCATTTTTTTAAACAAAATATAGCATTTTTTCCTTAATAAGTTTTGGCAACACTGCCTTTTACTATATTTTACTGTCGATACGACGATACTTTTGTTAAGAGTTTTTTTGATGAAACAAACTAAGAGAAATAACACATTTAAAAGCAAAACACAACAATAAAAAGTTTTTTTTTTTAATTCTTTAACTGGACATCCGCTCCACGCGTTCTATGCATTCGATACTTTATAGATCAAAGTAGAAAATAAACCTTTTTCATACGTTCGAATAGTATAAGCATTCTACGCATTTAGTGTGTAACTTGTCTAAGCAATTTTCTACGAATTCTACTTTTAAGACAGATGTATAAACGCATTTTTTGTTTTGGTTTGCGCCAAAGCAGTGAAATATTGCTAAATAATTGGTAAATCTTTTATGGATTTGTACACAGAAAGAAAAAGACTCGGGACGAATCAAGTTATCTATGACTACTTTAAGTACGAGTCGAGTTTAAAAATTCAAGTATGCATAACACTAAAACGTACTAAGAACGTAGCCCTAAGTGGGATAACTTTCGAAAATCAATCCGGGAATTTCTTGAAATAAGTATGAAATTTTTAAATCTTTAATTTTTTGTATTTTTTTTTTAATTAGGCTTGAGTTCATCAAATTTAATTTTCATTAAATTATTTTCACTGAGGAAGGATTTTTTTTTATTAAAATTTATTGATAATTTTTCTTGGCTGAGCTGAGATTTGAACCCGGTTTGATTTTAACATGTTTCAAGAAACACCACATTCTATCCTCAGAAAATCGTTGAGTTCTAACCACTGCACCACTGCTGTTTTTTTTAACCAGTAGTACTTGTGGTTCAAAATTTGCTGTTATTATCATTTAAATTTTAAATTACATGTCGCCTCCTTTCCTCCGTTTCTTCGTATTCTTTCTGTCAAGACTTTGTCTTGAAAACCTGAATACTTTCGTTTATTATGTTTATTTTTCGTCCACTTTACTTTCGTCGACATTAGAGCTTGTGCCATAGCCATTTTTAAGAACAATTTTTGATTTTCTATTTAGTTGAACTGTTTAATTTTTAATATCTTGACATATTTTTAATTAGGCTTGAGTTCATCAAATTTAATTTTCATTAAATTATTTTCACTGAGGAAGGATTTTTTTTTAAATCAAGTAAAAAAAAAGATTAAACTTTTCGTTGTGATAAACGCTTCGGCGTACGCATGTTTTGATTTTCTATACACATTGAAAAAAGGGCTGACTCATGTGTACCATGAAGTGTTAAAAAGTAAATTTGAACTCTTGCTTCTCATTTAGTTTATATTTTAGGTTAAATATGTACAAACGATTTTTAAAGTAAAAACCATATCATATAATAACCATATCATATAATAAATAAAAAAAAAAATAAAAATCATGTTGGTGTTTTATCATTCTGTAAGGTAATCAATCATAATAATTTTTTCTTTCTAATTTCTTTTTTTGTTTTTTTTTCAAGCATGAATTCGGAATAAAATCCTAGTTTTACTTTAGTTTAAGTACGAATTGGTATTAAAATAATTTTATAATTCTTGAATAAAGCGTATTTTAAAAATGATTCAATCTTAGTTTTTGCTTAAATCAACCTCATTTTCGGATTATTATAAGTACGAAATCGGGATTGAATATGGACAATTAAATTATTTTGCGATTGAAAATCCGTACTTGAGTCAATATTTTTGTACTTTTGTACTCACCGTACTATTAATATCGCTTCGGATTGTTTGGGGTACGGATGGATTGATTTTTCTTTAGATGTTTGTTTTAAAATTTTTCTGCTTATTTTCATTAATGTTTGTGAGAAAAAAAATAATTTTGCCGAAAATTTTGTGTTACTTCGAAGCAGTGTTGCCAAATTAGCCATTTAGTGGTTAAATTTAGCCATTTTTCAACCGGTTTAGCCATTACAAAATGAGTTTAGCCATTTTTTAACTTGTTTAGCCATACATTTTTTTTCCGTTTTTCTATTAGTAAAATAAACATTTTTAACAATTAAAACGCTTTAAATTTATATCACAACTTTTACAAATGTTGAAAATCGCTATAAACTATGATCTTTCAAATTAAAGGAACAGTATTCCAATATTAAATTTATAAAATGGACCAACACAAGCATCGGTGTTTCTTTCTGGTTGCCGGTACTTCAAAGGTTCTAATGTAGTGTTGGGTATCATAAAGTCGGGTTTGACCGACCATACTTTCTTACTTGTTTTTATTGTAGATATGGACTCAAATGGTTGGGTAAATGTTGTCGTGATTATGATTTACATTTAAATTATTTAAAACTAATAGGCACGAGTGATTCCTTTGAGATAAATAAGAATGACATCGAATTTATCGATGAATTAATTTTTTAAATATCTATCAAAATATTGATCTACATTAACTCTTTAAATGAATTATTTCTGTTTTATTATTGAATTTTAATATGTTTTTATTTCCAAAAAATTTTAGCCATTTTTTAGCCCATTTTTAGCAATTTTTCAGCCATTTTTTCCGTAAATTTAGCCATTTTTGGTCAGCAAGTTTTGGCAACACTGCTTCGAAGTGGCTAAAAAATAAAGTCCATAAGAAAATAAATGAATAAACTAAGATGGGGAATAGTTAAGAGTCCCAAAAATTTGTGACTAACTTTGGATTGCTCTGAATAAAAGATTTGATGGTTTGTAGGATAAAAAAATCTATTGTTTTTCTTCAATTCTTGATCCTCGATACAAAGCTCGAATATTTCAAAGCCAATCGACTTCAATGGTATCGAAACAATATATTCTTGAGCTACTGAACATGACTCTACTCTCTATCGAAATTTTTTAAAATACGGCAACCCTACACCTAAAAAAAAGTTCTGATAAGTCTATAAGAACTGGCCTTTGAAGCGTTTGTGAAAAAATATTAAAGACTCCGAAGAGAATGAAGATCGGCTCACACTAAGCTGTGGTTTTATTAAAGAATAAGTCGAGAGGTTCCTTAGATGTCCTAATATTTCAAATCCGCTTGTTGACTGAAGCAATGACATGTTATACTTAAATGCGGAATTACAAAAGATGACAAATGAGTTTTGGTTAAGAAAGATATTTTTCTACAAAATATGCTTTACTCGTTTAAAAGTAAAACAAAAACCAGATTTGAACGGTAATTTTTGTTAAAAGATGCATTTTGATAAAGAGGTATTTTTTTATATTAAAAATATTTTTCCTCAAAGTGGATAGAATTGTTAAAATGGTACCTTTTACTTAAAAGGCTCTTTTTCGCTGGAAGAGCACTCTTTATAATAAAGGCTATTTTTGTTGCAAGGTCTTTTTTAAGTTCTTTTTTGTTAAAAGGAATTAAAAAAATATATTTTTTGGTAAATATCAATTTTAAGTAATAAAGTCAAAGTTGTCCTTTCTGTTATAATGGTACTTTTTGTTTTGAAGGGTTGTTTTGTTAAAAAGGCTTTTTATATTATAAAATACCATTTTGTTGAATAGTTTTGTTAAAAAGGTACTTTTGTAAAAAAGCTATTTTTTAATAAAAAGTACTTTTGAAATAAAAAGGGTTAAATTTCGTTAGAAATTGTCTTTTTTTTTGAAAGCATATTTAAGGACAAAGTATATTTATTGAAAATATATGTCCCTACTTATAAAAAATACCACAAAAAGTTTCTTTAAGTCTTCTTCTATCAAATGTAACGCCTTTTTAAAATGTTAAATTAATCCTTTAAATTCAACATCGTTTTCTCATATTTAATTTACAAAAATCTATTAAATATTCTGTCCAAATAAAAAAAAACCGCCTGCAATTTCGCCAACAGTTCAGGGTTAAATTAAGAATCTGCCTCCTGCCTGCTTGAGGATAAAAAACTACCAGTATTTTCCATAAAATAAAAAAACATGACAAAAACACACGATAAATTTGAATGTGAGTGTCACAAAACAAGAGGAAAAATAAAAAATAAATGCAAGAAAAGAAATAAAAACAAAACAAAAAAGTTAAAATGGAAATAAAACTGTGTTGGTGAAAATGACACATATAATTTTAGTATTTTAACCCACCTGTATGTTGGCACAGGATGACCTTGAGCGATACATGGCAACGTTGTCTGACCGTTAAGCACAACATGACGCATTGAATGCTTTTCCACATTAATACGCGGCTGTACCATCCCTTTCGGTTCGGTAACAATAATGCGGCCAGGATATGTGGATGCTTGAACTTCACCTGGAATCAAGAGAAAAAGAAAAACAAAACAATGTATGAAAATAGCAAAATCAAAATATGAGCGCTGTAGAGTAAAAATGTGTCATAAATAGGCGTATTTTATGCGAATATTTTTTTTAGGAAAATTATCGACTTGTAAATTATACGAGCATTTTTTTGATTTAATGGTGGGTCGTTTTAAAAAATCTTAACCATGTTGGGATTGTTAATGTGTTTAAAGGGGTCATTTGAAAATATTAGAATAATAAATAAAAGATTATTTAAAATGCGAGTGTTAAATATATAAATAGTTGTCCGATAATGGGCGGTTTATACAGTAACATAGCAAAGATTTTTTTTATTTCTGAAGAATTTTATACCTCCTAATCATAAATGACAATTATTTAAGGCCCTTTTACATTATAATACTGAGTTAAATT
The DNA here is from genome assembly GCA_949318255.1 of Pollenia labialis. Lineage (NCBI taxonomy): Eukaryota > Metazoa > Arthropoda > Insecta > Diptera > Polleniidae > Pollenia > Pollenia labialis. Next base: position 133,471,082 of record OX439140.1, read on the forward strand.
ACATATTAAAATTTGTTTTTGAAATGTCAAAAAATACCCAAAGATAGTCGAACGGCTCTCACCAGTTTTTTTAATTTTTTTTTGATTTTGAACAAAAATGTTTTTAGCTAATTTTGTATCAGTTAAATTGCCAGGGTATCATACGATGTTTTGGGAGCCTTTTTCACAAGTCCTTAGTCGATCTAGACCAGAATTAACTCCAGAGTATGTAGGACGCCATTAGTAATACGTCTTGCGTTTTTTTAATGGTACTCCACTAGTCACTATTCAGTTTTTTGTCATTGGATCCCTACCAGAAAAAACACGTACAAATGATTGCACACGACCTGTTTTCTTAAAAAAAAAAGCGACAAAGGCGTTCGAGCTCTTCCCACCCCCAGATCAGTTTTACGAATGTTTATGAATTTTGACAATGAGTTTGTGTTAATAGCTTGAAAGCAATATGTGTTACTGCAGCGTAAAAAGAAAATAAAATTTGAAATTTTAAAATCGGTGATTTAAGGCAGAAAATGAATAATACGGTTGGCCGAGACCCTGACATAGTCGCGGAATGGGGTCTTGCACAAAACAGAGTGAAATTCTAGTAAAACACAACCCAGTAGACAATTTCACGGCGTGGTTTCTAACACAGAGTGAAGTTGTAGTAAACAAACAAATAGCCAGTAGACAATTTTCCCGGCGTGTCTTTCTAACACCAAGCAAAATAACCAGTAGAGCATTTCACGGAAGTGAGGTTTAGTACAACCCAAAATATCCCGTAGTGACAACCCCAGAAGTGTTTTCCCAAATTCTCCGCAATAAGCGGCACAACGCAGTTTAATACACTGGAATTTATACCAGCTTAAGCAGCCAAGACCCAGCGTAATCGAAATTGAGACAGCAATTAAGACTCTTAAGAACAATAAAGCACCCGGAATCGACAACATATCGCCCGAACTATTAAAGGCAGATCCAGCTACATGCGCCCAACTTATACACCCCATTATAGACAAATTCTGGGAAACCAATCACCTTAGCGACGACCTTAAAGAGGGTATGAAAATTAAAATCCCAAAGAAAGGAGACCTTACACAATGCAAGAACTGGAGGGGCATAACTCTTCTAACAAGGTCATAGCTAATATAATAAACAAACGTTTATCAGACGCATTGTCCAACGATATTCGCAACGAACAAGCCGGTTTCCGTCCCAGCAAATCTAGCATTGACCATATTAATAGCCTTAGAATAATAACGGAACAATCAGTCGAATGGCGATCTCCGTTATATCTAACATTCATCGATTTCGAAAAGACGTTCGACACAATACATCACGCTGCAATATGGAACGCACTTCGCTGCAAGGGAATACCTGAAAAACTTATTGTGATAATCAGGGCTTTGTATGAGAATGCTAAATGCCGCATCCTACACGAGGATGTAATCAGTTGCGCAATAAGTATCAAAGTAGGTGCGCGTCAGGGTTGCCCACTATCCCCCCTACTATTCAATGTTGTCATCGATAGCATCATGAAAAAAGTCATAACAACACCTAGGGGCATTACCTGGCGCCTGAACTTCCGTCTCGAAGATTTAGACTATGCAGATGACATCTGTTTGCTCTCACATAGATTTGACGATATGCAGTCAAAACTTAACAACATCGAAGCCGAAGCAGCAATGTGTGGTCTTAGAATTAATATCCCCAAAACCAAAGCCATGAGAATCAATACAACAAATATGCAACAGTTCACACTACAAGAACAACAGATCGAAGACGTCCAATCCTTCTGCTACCTGGGTAGCATAATATCAACAAGTGGAGGCTCAAGAGAGGATATTGGGAACCGCATAAACAAGGCCAGGCAAGCTTATAGCCAACTTCACCATGTGTGGAATTCCCCTCATATCTCTAAGCGTACTAAAATCAACATCTTTAACAGCTGCGTGAAATCAGTTGCGCTCTACGGCTGCGAGTCTTGGAACTCAAATCAATGCGATACCAATGCCATACAAGTATTCATCAACCGTTGCCTCCGTCGCATACTTAAAATTTTCTGGCCAAATACCATCACAAACGAACGCTTATGGGCCGAGTGCGGACAAACACCGATTGAGTATGAAATCAGAAAACGGAAATGGCGGTGGATTGGACATGCCCTGCGAAGACCTCAAGCCGACATCACCAGAAACGCAATAGACTGGAATCCCCAAGGCAGCCGCAGGAAGGGTCGGCCGAGCCACACCTGGCGTCGACAACTAGACATCGAAGTAGCCAAAGTCAACAAAACGTGGAACGAGCTGAAGATCATAGCAACAGACAAACAAGAATGGAACATAATCGTTGAGGCCCTATGCTCCTTATAGGAACAAAAGGAATTTATATATATATATATATATAAGCAGCCAAGACGAGGAAGGACATAACACGGGAGGGAGAGCTGAAGCAGATAAGCAGAAACACAACAAATCATAAATTATTGTGCTCTTAAATTGTAAATTATAATAAGAATATTAAATAAAACTTATTGAAGTTGTTATTAAAACGAAAATTCTCACGTGTCATATTTCTTGCACAGAACCTGGACAAAAGGCTGAGTTTAGCCCAAATTCGTGACACTTAAGCAAAAGTGTTCTTTCATACTTTCTTTGCATGTAAAAAAAATCAGTGTTATATCGCAAACTTAACTAAAATTATAGCAAAATGTGTAAAAAAAGGTAAATTTTGGAGAGTTTATTCGCATTTTGCCAACTTTGATTTTTTTTGAGAGATGACTATGTTTCAATAAAGAAGCGATATATTCAAGGTTTCAAAAGAAGCATTCAAGTGCCTCGGGTTTTTAAGACTCTCATGTGTGGGTCGGCGCTTCAAACCTATTTTGGAGCTTCTCAACCGCAGGATAGAGCGAAAGTTCTCATTGGTGACAGTAGGGTATCCAATTCTATTAACTCCCTTGAGCAGCCATCTCAATGTGGGTTGTATTTGTCTGTTTAATCGTTACTACAATAGGATGTGTTCTGACGAAATTAGGGATCTGGTTCCCGAAACCCGTTCGTTTGAATTCGTTTTTTGGCCGGACTGTTCATATATGGAATAACCTTCCTGCTAAAGTCTTGCCTCTCACTCTCAACATGTATAAGGTCAAGTCAAATGTTCATAAACACTACTCCGTCTATCCTCTTTCCAAAAACATATTTTCCTTGTTCCAACACAATGCAATGCATTAGTAGGGTCATCGTGCTGGTCCTATCAACAACAACAAAAAAAAACGGAAATTTGTATTTTCTGAGATTTTGGGTGAGCTTTACGCGTTATTTAACCGACCAAAAGCTGACCTTGCCTTGTTTAGCTTGAGTGACACGTCTTCTTAAAAAGGATGTAAAATTTTTAATGCGCTGGTCTTGTATTAAAAAATAGTTCTTAGAAGTATTATTAATATTGTTAAGAAAGTAAATTATCTAAGAATTTTTTAAATTCATAGTTATAACTTATAAGTTATCTTGTAATGTATAGTTTTATGTCATACTAGTTACTTAAAATTGTCATGTATAATTTTCAACACAACTGTTATTTTTAAAAAGCTCCTACATGAATTACCAATCATTTCTAGAAATGGTTTAAGAACAGAAACTGTTATAACAGGGAGGTCCGGGGAAAATCTAGAAATAATTATGAAATATAAAAAGGGGTGACTCATGAATAATTTGTTTTAGTTTGTTTGGAGACATTAAACGGTTCTGTTCGTAACTAACAATTGTGAACAAAATAATTAATTTCAATAAAGTTTGTTCAGTTGAAGAAGTTTGTGTATTTATTCGGATTGGCAAAAAAAAGAACTCAAACGCGTTTATTAAAGGAAAAACGTAACAATATGCATTGCATGTGTCAATGTGTGAACAACAATGGAGATAGAGGCAACCTTGTTTAACTCCAGCGTTTTCCATGAAAGATTCGCTGACCTGACCATTGTGGCGAACATGGAGTGTTTATTGGTACCACTGTTCAAAAATAAACACTAAATATCGCTCCTGAGTGTTCGGTACTGTAGATTTGTGGAAAACACAAACGCTAATAGTGTTTGTGTAAAAAATCATTAAAAAAATAACGTTTCCCTGTTAATCATCTGTCGAACAAAAAGAGAATACTGTTTTTTTAAATCAACAAACTTCATTGTGTTCGGTTCGGCTCATTAATGTTCGTCCCTTTTGGCTGGTATAAAAACCACACATTTTTTAAAAAAACAAAATGCACGAACGAATAAAACAAAAAGCCAGCAAAATAATTTAAAAAAACAAAACATATTCCCAATACACACACAAGCTGTTCGTTGTGTGGTCGTTGCTAAAATTTTTTGTTTGTTCATTTCCTAATCAATGTAAAATAAGAAACATTAAAATATAATGTTTATCTACATCATCACTACAATTGTTCTGTTTTTTTACGAAGAGCAGAACAATAAATAATGTTCGGCTCTTTCTTGAAAATAGTTAAGAACGGTTTTAGGGGTTGCGCTCGTCGACACAATCACTAAAAAATAAATATCGTTCTTGGGTGTGTGAGCCGAACACTAAATAATGTACTGTTTATTTTCGAACACTGGTTTGAACACGTTTTGCTTTCACTGCATTTCATATTGAACTGCGTTTTATTGAGTTAAATGTTTTTCTAAAGTCTACATATACTTAATAAAGTGGTGTTCGTCAATCGACCGATTGCTCAATTTAACAATACGCTGCATTGGCTAATTCTAAACAGTCGCGGTGTGGTCGGAAGTTTGCTTGCTTATCTATTTTGGTAGCGATAACCTAATAAACACAGAAAAAAATGTGCATCAATTAAAGCATTAATCAAAAATTAAATAAGTTTTAATCAGGCCAATCAAACGTTTTATTATGTGAATTAAACGTTTAATTGATACTACTAAATTGTAGAATAGACGTTTATTTCACTTGTTTTAACGTTTAATTCACTTGATTACATTTTAAATTACAACTGATCAAAAAGTAATTTCAATTTTTGGGAATACAAAATTTTTAATTTCAAAAGATTTTGTTATTCGTGCTAAATTCCCAGTTTTTATTATTGATAAAAACACTTGAAATTTATTGTTGATGGGATAAGCTATTCCTATGCGCATTTCACTGGTTGCTTAGGCCAGATCATCAGGAAACTTCATCCATAAAGATTTTAGAAAAACTAAAGATATTAAACCAAATAAAACTGTTAAACGTATAAGAATTATAGCAACAGTTCTACTTGTAATAATATCAAAGTTTAAACAAAACAACATCAACAATAAACAGTGGTTTCATCTCATCATACATTCCCCACTACAATTAGTTGAAATTCTCTCAACATTAATTGTAGTTGTAAGTAGGTTAAGAAAAACAAAATAAAAACAACAACAACTTACAAAAGATGTTGTCAATTAAGTGTTTTTTGGGCCGTGCACCTACTGATTTTATTTTTAATTAATGCTTTAAATGGTGAACAATTTTTTTCTGTGTACAATGTTGAGCAGAGTTATACCTCTCCAATTATTCCAGTCGCTCAAATCCATGTTGTTTTGTTCACGTATTAAACAGCGTTTCCCGGATGGATGATTTCCGCGGCCATTGCCAGATTAGCTTGGAGCAGCTTAATGGTATACAATCTTCAGCTGTAGCTTTGTTTCATTTAAATCTTAGATTATTGTTTGGGAATATGTCCATATAATGTTTTGCAAATAACATATTCTAAATGGTATCCAATTCACAGAAATTATGTCAAGCTTATACATCATAATCCAACATTAAATTAACTTCCATATTTTCATATTAATTTTCTTTCGAAGAAAAATCTTTAAGCAAATAACAAAACTCATGATTCGCAACATTGAATAATTTAAATAAACTATTTATATTTTCAACAAGGAAAGCAATAGGAAACATAGAAAGAAAAGAAAATAAAAACTACAACAAAATTGTAAAGGACCCTTAAAAAATTCCCTGCAGCCATTGATTGATGATGTGAAAGTTTTTCACACTGAACTGACTGATTGATGGTTTAACAGATACAACGAACATACAACGAGATCCAGGGAAAACACTTCTACTCCATAAAAAAACTGAAAATAAAAACTCATAGATACACAAATGTTTGCACAAATTGAAAACGTTCTTGTTGTTGTTTTTTTTTTACTTTGGGAAAAAAATGAATTTATTTTTCTTTTAAACATTTTACTCCTCAATTCCTTGCACTCATACACAAATAAGCATTTAAAGATTTGAAGAAAATGTATGTGGGTATCTCTGTTTATGTTTAATCGTGAAAACATGGGTTTAATGTGTCTTGAAAACATCCTTTCTTCATTTTAAATACAGAGGAAAATAAATAAAAAAAAAAATTATACTTGACTTTTTCTGTGAACAAAAAAAAAAAATACACATGATTTCATGGATTGTTTCATTTCTTTTCTAGCAGCGAAGGTAGTCCAAAAATGAATCATTATGGATGGCTAATAAATGTTGTAACTAAGAAAGTTGAAGAATGTGTAGCACACAAAATTATGTGGTAATTTTTTAAGACTAAACTAAATGCGGGCTTTATATGGGACCGATCGTAAGTTATGGACCGATCTTCACCACATTTGAAGGTGTAATTTTTTGTCTTACAAAATTATTGCGGCCCAAATTTAACTACAATAGAGATACGGTTTTAAGCGTACCAAAGTGTTTACCGAGAATGGGCTTTATACGGGGTGGGGTGTATGGTAAATAATGGACCGATCTTCACAAAATTTAATAGTATGATTTCTAGTCATTAAAAAATGTGCCCCAAGACTTATTTGTGTATTTCGCCTTTATTAATTATCACATTTGGATTCATAACTCTTATCCGACCAAATCAATTTTGTTAGATTTCAATCCCAAACTACTTAAAACCAGTTTTTGGGTTTGAGATTAAAGTTAATTTATTTCTTTAATTAGCCAATCTGATAATCATGCACAATGTCAGAATCAATTGAATTTGATATTTTTAGGTAGTGTTGCCATACTGATCACAAATAAATGGCAATTTTTTTTTTTGCAAATGTCTACTTTTTATCAAAGCAATATGGATGTCATCAAAGAAGAAAATGCGCGAATTCAATTGCTGAGTGTTTAAAGCAAAAATATATAAAAGCAAAAAATATAGAAAGGAAAAATTATATTTATAAAAGGACTTAGCAATATATCATTTTTTAAAAGTTATTTTTTGTTTATATTTTTGCAAAAGCTGTTCATATTAAACATATGCTTGTTGACAGTTTAAGCTTAGGTTTAAACCATCACCATTGGCCGCTTAAACTTCCAATAAAATTTAAAAATATACAACTCAAAAGTAAATACGGAGATTAAAGTTAAGTTAATTTAATCGCTAATCTCTAACCCAAAAAGTGGCTCTGAGCGGCTGGTAGAAGAACTGAAAATAATTGACAAAATAATATTGTTCAATTCTTTTCAGTTGTTCGAAAGGGAGCGTGTGTTCAACAGACGGACAGACGGATGAATCAAATAAGGATGACTTAAGCACCCCGAATCTATATATTTTATGGGGTCTTAAATGAATATTAAAAATATTTCACACATAATGACCACTAGTGGTGGAGGGCATACAGAAACTCTTTTCGTCCTGCCTTCTTACACTGAGATATTGCAGAAGGTAGCAGGAGACAAGGGCGATTTGTACAGATATAAATTGGTATAAGGAAAATGTTGTCGAATAAACTTAATTTATCCATTTATCTAGTTTCAGTTTGTTATTTTTTTTTCTATTTTATTTGTTTTTTCTTTCTTGAAATGTTGGTGATGTTGTAGCGAATACGAAATTGTATGTATTTTATTTCTTCTTAAATTACCAGTGAGTCAATTGCATGTCAAGTCACATTAATTATGCATTTTATTCAATAAAACTCATATGTGACGTCAAAAGCTAAAATAGAAAATAAACAATTAAGAGTGACATATTCGCCATGCCGAATCTTACATACCCTTCACCATGGTGCGAAAGGAATACTGTTTTAATGCTGTTCTTTAGTTATAAATAAATCTATTTTGTACAACGCCTAATTCTTAAATCCCGTCCACATTTTGGCGGATGTTGGTACACACAGAAAAAAATACCAATGTCAAATTAACATGGAAAAATGTTGATTGAGAATCATAGTAAATTTCTGCAAAAGTATGCTCTTTATTTAAATTTATCATTATTTCATATTAATTTTAAATGAAAAATATTAAAATAATCTTAAATCACGTTTATTTAATATTATTCACTGTAAAAATAAATAAAAAAAATATTAAAATAAATATGGATTCAATATTGAATCCATAAAAACCAGTTTTATATTAAAATCAAAAGTTTATCTTGTTAAATTAACATGCAAACATAGTTAAGTATGTTAATTTTTTATTTTCATTCTTAAAATATGTAATAAAAAGAAGACAATTCCCGTATTCTTTTAATTAAAATTATTTAGTTAAATAGTACATCAAGTTTCAAAGTAGAATGATGACGAAAACCATATCGGGCGATTCTGCTGATGCTTCTGTTGACAAAGGAGAACACAAAATAAGTGAAACATGTTTTACAGGGGCAAGTGTATTGAATTATTCTTAAATAAATGCATATGTTGTCTCTGAAGCTTCTTCACACTGTTATAACACACTTAAACCAATTAGTTTCTACATGAAATTCACGTTGTTTAAACTTGAAATAATTTTCATTCAACGTGATTCGGATTGTTGTTTCAATATAAATGACATTTTGCTCTAACTTTACTGCAATGTTAAATTAACATGAATTATAGTTATTTTAAAAGAAAAAAATGTTATTCGCAAGTAATTGTAAAATCAGGTTGAATTAACATGAAAAACATATGAAGCAAAATCAACACCGAAAAATTTTAAATCAACCTTGTTTTCTTCGTTTTTAACTTGATTTTTTTCTGTATGTAACCAAGATGATTGTACCTAATTTTAAAAATTTGGCTACTGGCTTTCTCCACAAAAATCTATAAAGCCTTTGTATGAGAAGTTCCACGGTCACTTGTCCAATCCCGCCCACATTTTGTCGGATGTTGTGCGTTTAAAACCAAGATGCTTGTACCTTAATTGGAAACTTTGCCTTCTGCTATTCTTCAGATATACAGAAATCTATAATGTATTTTAACAGAAGATTCCATGCCCACTGGTACAATCCCGACAATAGTTTCAGAGAGGTTGTGATATAATGAAACGCCCATTTGTACCACATTTGGAACATTTTTCTCTTACGGTTATTTATAAAAAAAAAATCTATTTTTGTGCTACTCCCACTTCCCCAATTCCGCCCAGATTTTGTAAGTGTCTAATTTGGAAAGATTTGCTCTTTCCGTGCTCTAGATATACAGGAATTTATAATGTGTTTGCCACGCACCTCTTCTCCAATTCCGCCCATATTTTTAAGATAACCCGGAAGCTTGTACCTTATTTAGAATTTAGCTCCTGCTGTTTTCCAGATGTATAGAAAACAGGGATAAAGAAACAACAACAACAAGAGATTTGTGTGTAAAATTAGAGGAAGTCGTGCTTTGTCTCAGCCCTTAATTAAGGGCATTATTGCACTGATCTGACTGAATTTCAATAGCAAAATTATAAGTAGCAGATGTGACACAAAATATTGTAGCTCTTGTCATAAACAAATCGAATGTTCCTTATGACAAGAGCCTACAACTTTGCCTCAGAGAGTAAATCAAAATTCCGAACGGCTTGCAAGATATGAGCCTGAGAAAATTATCAGTTTTTTGCAAAAATTACACCGAGGCCCCAAATCTTTGGGGGCCCATTAAAAAAAGTGCATGACTTTGGGCAAAACTGGGAGACACGATTCTTTTTTTTTGGATTTCTATCACAAAGTGGTGTCCGTATATGGTTATATTTTTCGTGTTGCACTGTGTAACCAAATCACCATCATATCTTGGATCTTCGAAAAACCCATTTCAACAGACAGAAGTGCATCGATAAATCAACTTCGCTTCTCTTAAGGACCCAGAATATATAGATATGTTAGCGACTAAGATCAATATTGTAGAAACTTCAAACGGAATGACAAACTTTTTCCTTCGGTGAAGGGTATGCAAATAATTCAATATACAACCACCATTCGATGTTTCGATCAGTATGCACCAAATTTTTTAAGTTCCATACAAAAATAGAATTCAAAAATTTTTATAATTTATGCAGTGCTCTTAAACGTGCTAATAGAAATCGAATTTAAAAATATTTATTTTTTTTATTCATGATTTAAAACATCTTGTCAAAAATTTCACTACTTTTGTAGAGGTTTTGTTTTTGTTTCCAGTGAAGGTGGACGAAAGAAAGAATTAATTCGACATCGTAAAATAGAAAGTTAATGTCAAAAAAAAAATTTCAAGAAAAATATGATTCAGTTTTATTAGAATTTAATTAAGTTTCTCATACTGGCATACAACTTTTAACTTAAACAGAGTGGAGGTAACTATATGGGAATGCCCTTTGATATGGGAATGACATATTTAAGTACGTGATGAGATATTGGGATTTAAAAATTTATGTATTGAACATTGGACAGGTTGTTTAATTACATAACTGTGGCATTTTGACAAAACAACTGAAGTCAAATACAAAAAAAATTTTTGTTTACGATTTTAAAATTTTGTATAATTAACGAAATTTTTCTTTAATTTAAGTTTATTTTATTATTTAATAAAAAATGATTTTTTTTACCGATTTTTTTTTTTAAACTTTTTTGCTAATTTATCTCGACTTAAGATGTTTTGTCAAAATTCCACAGATATATTACCCAGTTTTCACTATATTCATATTTTTAAAGGATACTAAATACACTACAATATCTAGGATGGCAAAATTTGACCTTTTTATTTTGAACAAAGTATGTCAATAAAAAAATGGAGCTTCTAACGTATCAGGTTTGCAAGGGGGAAACGTAAAAGTTTCGCTTACCACCACGCTTGCGGAAGACATGAATTTTAAATGACGAGTTTCCATATTGAAGCAATACAGTTTTGACACAGCTGCCGTTATGAATGTTTCGTATTGATATTAGGGAAATATGTCATCTATACTCCATATTTTTCAGTAAAAAAGCGATTATAAGGGTTAAGCGAGGGGTATAAATTTTTGCAAAATGTTTCCCACATACAAAATTGATCCACATTGATCCTATACTCGGAAGACTGGTTATAAAACTATCCACATTGATCCTATACTCGGAAGACTGGTTATAAAACTATCCACATTGATCCTATACTCGGAAGACTGGTTCTAAAACTGTAGAAAGTTTTACTGTCACTTTGTTCTGGCACTTAGCTGTCTATATAAAATAGTAAAAAATGTCTGTCATTGAGCATTTCGTTGTTTTTATGAGAGGGAGAGAAACAGAACGTATGACTACAGTTAACAGAGACGGTTAATGGTAAGCCAAGAAGAACCGGTTTATGAACTGACTTTTTGTGGCCTCTTGGTGACAATTTACCCTCTCGTAGGACATCCTCTTGTTAAAGTGGCTAGTCATATGGCTAGCATTCGGACTGGTTGTGTCATAAAGGGGCTAGTATTATAACCAGCTCGGAGACAGCCTCATGAACTACAGGGAATTGATTCTGACCAATACTTCTTTAGAAATGAACACGCAGAAAAAATATGATGAGAAGTTACTATATTCTAAGAGCAACATACTATGGTTGGATGTAAACAATGTTTATGTTTGCAGGCTACCATAAAATGGTTAAATATGACCATAATATGATTAAAATTTGCAATTAATTGCCCGAAATCATTTATGATATGGTAAAAATAAACCCCCTTTTATACGTTTACAAAGCCTGAGGCGATCTTCATTAGTATTTATGCTGTTTTACTAGTTTATATAATAACGTATTTTTTACGTACTTTAAATTTTAAACTTAGGTATTTTTATCAATTTTCAATTACAAATTGTGATTGAGAACTTTAAGAAAAACAAGCAAGAATGTTATTGAAAATCATTAAACAAAAACAGTAATTTCGTTGCTTTTAACATTATTTTAAACTTCAATTAAAACATGCAATGTTTGAACCAGTGTTCGAAAATAAACACTAAATATCGCTCCTTGGTGTTCAGTTCGGTAGAATTGTGGAACACATAAACGTTAATAGTTAAATCATTAAAAAAAATAACGTTTCCCTGTTTGTCATCTTTCGAACACAAACAAAATACTGTTCTTATCCAATTCAACAAAGAGCTTAGAACATTTAATTCCGTTCGATTTTTTTTACACCATAAACTTCATTGTGTTCGGTTCAGCTAATTAGTATTCGTTTGTTTCTATTGTGCTTAGCGCCCTTTTTTGGCTAGTAAAAACATTTTTTACAAAAACAAAAATCCACCAAACTAATTTAACACAAACAAAACATGTTCACAATAGACATAAAAGTTGTTCGTGTTGCGGTCGTTGCTAAATTTTTTTGTTTGTTTATTTCTTTATCAATGTAAAAAAGAAACATTATAGAACATTAAAATATAATGTTTGACTACAGTATCACTACAACTGTACTGTTTTTTTAACGAGGAACAATATAAAATGTTCGGCTCTTTCTTGAAAATAGTTACGAACGATATTAGGGCTGTGTTCGTCTACACAAACACTAACAAAATAGATATCGTGTGTGTGCCGCACGTTAAATTTTGTTCTGTTTATTTCCGAATTTAGAATTATAATTTCAAATATGTATATTATTTTTGTTACTAACCATAACATGTTTGGAGGCAACCATATATTGTTTATGGCGTTTGGATAAATTCATCTATTATTCATCCATAATATGGTAATGGTGATAATAATATAGTTAAAGTAACCATAGTATGTTTTTGTGTATTGTTGTAGCTTTGTTTTAATAAAACATTATATTGTTAAATTCAACCATATTTGAAGATTCAAGATAAGTAAACACTTTATTGTTAAATATATATAAAATAATTTTAATGAAATAAATACTCACGCTCGAGATCCTGACCTCAAGAAAAGCTCGAATATAAAAAACCCAACATTTATTATAGAAATAAAATATTTTTAATCGAGAAAAAAGTAATGATAAAAATAACAATTGAGGGGACACCACATGTTTTTTTCTCTGCCTGTACAAATAAATGAGTTAAGGCGCAATAGTGTCATACTAAATAGAAACGTGTGATATCATCAGCCATAAATATTTCTCTTTATATATTTTGTGTATTTGGGAATAAAAATTATTGCTATCGATTCGTTATTTTATCTGGGTCTCTCTTCTTGCAATAGAGTTTTGGAACAAGGGAGGATTTATGCAGAGGCATTACCGAAAAAAAACTTAACTGAGCTACGTAAATAAGAACGGCAAGCGTTTTTTGTTTGTCGAAACTGCTCGTTTGTATACTGTAATACGAAACAGAAGTTAATAACGCGAATTCAACACCACCCAGCTGGAAAATAATACATATTTGACAGATCGCTAAGTCGATTTGTTTTATTAAAAATATATTTGAAATAGAACTTTCATGTTTAAAAAAACGCTTTCCGCTCTTGTTTAGGTAGCTCAGTAAAGCGGCCCATACACTTGCAATATTATTGTATATGATATTCGACATAATATTTCCATTTAGTCCTATATTATGCAATATGTCGCACAATGGTTTCAATTTAAATATTGCTCAACTTTTATTTCTATAGGAATAACATAAACAGCATTGTTCAATTTCGCCAACACACATCACTTTATTTTCGTTGTGCAATCAAAATCAAAAGTCTTTTGATTGTTGCCAATATATTGTGTCACCTTAGAATATCACATACACATTGGTGATATAATTGTAAAATACGTAAAATTTACCAATTTTATTGCAAGTGTATGAGCCGCTTAAGCGACATCATTTTCATTTTTTTTTTTTTTAAATAAATAAATTTGTTGGTTACACTTGCATCTTCTCCTAAAATGTCATGGTCACATAAGGTACCGTTAGCAAGAATTATTTAATCGTAAGCGACAAGCTTCATACAAAATGTATATGAAATAAAATAAAAAATACCTTTTCCCAGGGCTGCCAAATAATTTTGTGAGGAAATGTTCAGTTTCCCGAGAAAAAATAAAAAATTGTCTTTATCGTTTCGAAAAATCGTCAAAAAAATCGGACAACTTAAAATTTAGGGTTTTGTAAACACATTCAAACAAAAACAAATTTACTTCATACCCAGCTAAAATTTTGGAGTCTCATGAAGAGCGTCTTTGATCGTCGATGACTGCATTTTTTAATCGTAGAAGATTCCTCATATGGGAAAAACTGTAACACGAGTGAGATTCTTCCATAGCACAGCGAAAGACGATTCTTGAATCGTTGTCGGAATCGTGTAAGACGTGGGCAAATATAATCTTACGAGACTTTCATGTTAAGAATCGTATGAGACTCATGTAGATATTCTCTTACAATTCTTGAAATGCTCGCCGTATAATTGTTGAAAATATGATTTATACAGAGAGTCGTAAAAGGTTCATTCCAAGGCGAATTGACTAGAAGGTGAGGTCAACTCTACGACAACACTGCTTCTGTGGTCGGGTTGTCAAAAATATTGCTAGAAATAAAAAAACTAGTTTGTATACAAGCTTTGACAAGTCGACCACCGAAAAAAAACACCATATGTTGACTTGACCCCACCTTCTACTGAATTCGCCTTGGTTCATTCGATGATGGTTTGACGAAAGATAAACAAAGTGTAGCATTGTTGTTTTTGTACTCTGCAAATAATTAAAGATTACAGCCGTAGATAAATAAAAGCGTTAAGCGTTTTATAGTTTTTGAGTAGGGCGGCCTGAACGCTTCTTAATAAAAAGTTTTCCTCTATTTTCAATTAATAATGGCACTTTAGCTACAATCTAGCGTTTTTATCTCCATTTTTATTTATAATTTGCGAGTTTTATTAAACAAGAAAACAATCACTACTGTTCGTGACACAAAGCCCTTGCTTTGGTATCGGATATCAGCGTAAAAACTAAGCGTAAGAAAACGTTCCGCTCTTGTTAAGGTACGGCTGTGAAACATTCAAAGATTTAAAAACGAAATTGTCAGAAAATTTAATGTTTTATTCAGACTTTGAAAACTGAAAAAATTGGTAACTTTTCAGAAAAAAATCAGCAAATCTGCACTTTGCTAATTTCGGAACAAAAAATTGTCAAAATGACGATAAATCGTCAAATCCGGCAGCCCTGCCTTCTCCTGTAAAACTTTGATTTTGTCGCTTAAGCTATTTTTGTGGCTATAGCTCGACGTGATGAGCAATTAAAGTAACATTTTAAATTTGTTTTGCTATGAAACGTATCACATGTATTAACCAAGTCTAGTTGCAACTACTTCCTCGAGTTGGCCTTTTTATTTTTGTGTTTTAGTTTGACTAATGACTTTCAAATCACGTTGGAATTACAAAGCTGAAGATAAATACCCAATATTGGTTGCCCCATGCAACCGATTAGCTTTAATTACTATTTCACTATCTTTTTCTTTCGTTCTTATTATCTCTCTTCTATATTTAACATCTTATTATTTAAGTGCAATTCTTGAAATTAATTACCAGCAAATTTAAATAAAATGTTTATGCCATTTAATAACTATAAAATATTCAAATCCGTTCTCTAATAATAATGGTAATTTTAAATGCAAAACTCACACTTAAGTTGACACTTTCCCACTTACACGCACTCAAATAAACAATTTCCTTGACACTTTCGATGGTCATAGAATTAAATCTGTATGTATATGATAATGTTGATAGTGATAATGATGTTGTGTTGGCATCATGCGGTGTTAAATGAAATAAATGTTTAAAAGATGATTTACGACTAAACGAGAGCATTTCTTAATTACCATCGCACACAATGACATTTAACATTGCACTCAGACACACGCACACACTTTTAAACGACATGTATTTACACCCAATCATTATTAAATGTTGTTGTAATCATTCTCTTACAACTACAATTACAACAGGTGCTAGCTGATTCTGCTGCAGCATACACCTGCCACTTTATGGCCATTTATGTCATTATTTCTTTGATTATTATTACCCCTATTATTATTGCTGTTGCTGCTATTATTATTGTTGCTTTTATTTTTGTCATGTGTGACTTTGTTGCTATTATTGTGTATTGTTGTTATAATGACCACACACACGTTTACACCTACCCATACACATACAATACATTTTGATATAAAATAGTTTTATATTTTGTGTACAATTAGGCATACGTACAAAAACGCTCGATCTTATGCACATGGATAAGTATGAGTATTGTTGTTAATGTCCTTTAATTTTCAATATTCTATAGTAAAATATATTACAATAACTATTAATTTTATACGTTTATGTGAAAACAATTAATTGTACCACATGCAAAATACGAGGTTAGGGGAACTCTTAGGAAAGTACTTTTTTTTTGCCAAAAACCTTCTTTTTGAGCAAAAAGTAGCTTTTAATAAAAAAATTCAGTAAATTCTTTTTTAAAAAACTTTCTGGCATAAAAAGTACTCTTTTTACATAAAAGTGATATATTTACAAAAATAGTACAAATTTACTAATTTTGATTTTGCAACAATTGATTTTTTTAAAGAAAAGAAACCTCATTTTCAAAGTTATTTTCGGGAATACAAAATTTATTATTAATAAGATTTCAGTATGACGTGCTTAATTCCCAATTTTTATTCTTGATAAAAACACTGAAATTTATTGTTGAGGGAAAGCCAGCTTCTATGCGCATTTCACTGGTTGCTTAGACCAGATTATCAGGAAACCTTTTTCAAAAGATTTTAGAAAAGCCAAAAATATAATACAAATAAAACTGTAAAGCGAACAAGAATTATAAGCACTCAAAATTCTACTTGTAACAATATCAACAAAACACCAACAATAAACAGTGAGTTTATCTTTTCTTACATTCCCCTTACATACCTTATTTTAAAAAAAGAACGTTTTAATAAAAATAATATATTTCCAAAAGAGCACCAAAACTGTGCATTGTTACACTTTATGACATATTTTTGACTTTGCGTGCAAAGTAAAATTATATTTTCGAACTCAGCTTACGAGTTTGGACTTAAGAGTGAATTCTGGTACCTAAAAAGGTGTAGACTTAGATAAGATGCGCTTTCTCAAAACTTCATTTTCAAACACCAGGTCCCTTTTCTCGGAGAAGGTCACATATTGATCAAAAAATATTTTCTTAACAAAAAGTATATTTTTAACAGAAATAACGTGTTACGCAAAAGTACTATTTAACGAAAACTACGCTTTGAACAAAAATTACCTTTTCAGAAAGAACCTTTTAAAAAGTACATTTTAAAAAAGTACCTTTAAAAAGTACCTTTAAAAAGTACCTTTAAAAAGGACCTTTAAAAAAAGTACCTATTAAAAAAGTACGTTTTAAAAAGTACCGGTTAAAAAAACAATCTTTTACAGAAAGAACGTTTAAAAAACTTACAGAAACGCAAAAGATAAAGTAGTGTTGCTTCGAAGCAACAGTTTTTGTTCAAAAAGTAAACTCATGCTTTTATTTCTGCTTTAAAAATAAATTTCAACTGTGGAAAAGTCTTTTATTGTCTTTGTAGTCGTCCAGTTTTGGTTTGATGTGGCTTCGTACAATAGAGGAGTAAAGTTTAAGAAACAGTTCGTAATAAAACTTAAATCATTTTGCTTTTAAGTAGCTGCGAATTCGTCAACAGCAATTGTAAAATAAAAAGTCGAAATAACAATCAGTCGCTTTCCTTTTATATTTACGATAAGTGTGAAGATTTTGTTCTTGTTGCTACAACAAATGTCGTCACGTTAATTTTTTATATCTTTTAAGAGCTATTTTTTTGATTTTACTTGTCCATTGTACGATGTTACATAAAAAAAATGTACGACTGCAAAGACAATAAAAATATTTTCGATAGTTGATATTTATTTTCACAGCAGTAGCGAACGTAAGAGTTTATTTGTTGAACTTAAGACTGCTACTGCAAAGCAACATCATTAAAATTTAAACTTTTCCTTTTCAGCCTTTAGTTTTTTAAAGACTGAACTGTTGCTTTGATTTATTTGACTTTGCAAAAGTACAAAGTAAAATCAAAATAGAACTGAACAAAAGCAACAGTTGAAAAGACTTTTTAACGCAGAAAAAAGTAATATTTCAACAAAATGTACCTATAGAACAAAAAGTACCTTTTCAGTAAGAACTACTTTTTGCACAAAAAGGCATTTTTCTTAAAAACTTTATTTTTCAGCAAAAAGCTCATTTTAAAGAAAAAGTTCCTTTTTAACAAAAAGTATCCTTTTAATAATAAATGCCCTTTTAACAAAAAGTATCCTTTTAATAATAAATGCCCTTTTAACAAAACGAACCTTTAAACATATAGTACCCTTTTAACAAAACGAACCTTAAAACAAAAAGTACCCTTTTAATAAAAAGTACCCTTTAAGAAAGTACCCTTTTAACAAAAAGTACCTTTTTAACAAGAAGTAAAAGAGGTTAGCTCGGTGTAAAAAATGGTTTTAAGCAAAAAAGTACCCTTTTAACTACGTCCTAAATGGTATGTGTTAAAAAAGTACCATTGAAATGCCTTAAAAAGTTATGTGTCAGTAAAATATTTTTATTTCAAAAAATGTGCAGGTGTGATTTTTTGTCATATGGAACAATTACAGACCGAATTTTACTGCAATAGAATTAATTGTTAGCGTTTTGAGCGTATTAAGTGCTTTTCGAGAGAGGGTTTAATATTGCCTCTATGGTAAATTAAGGACTGAACTTGACGAAATTTGGCATTGTGATTTTCAGTCACATAAAATATTAGTTTTTGTTAAACAAAATTCTTTATTTTGCCATCAATTTATGCCAATTTAATAACAGCATTAGCAGTTGTTCCACATTTGGATTTTAAACTTTTTTCCTACTCAACCGATTTTGCTGTATTTCAATCCCAAAAACACCAATATTATTGTTTTCTTTTGAGTTGTACGAAAGTCAGAGTATTTTCAACAGATGGTCAGACAGACGAACAAGCCTAAATCGACTAAGAACTACTCAAAGACACAAAATATATATACTTTTTAGGGTCTTAGATGAATTTAGAAACATATCACACGTAATGATGATCATTGTGTACACTTGTTCACCACTAGTGGTGGAGTGTGTTAAAAATTACTTTTAAATAGAACGTACTTTTTTTAGCCTCCCGAACTGTTATTAAAAGTACATTTTAACAAACACTAAAAAGCAGCGTTTAAAAAGCTGCAGTTCAGATATTAAAAGTCATAAGATTGTGCTGTAACTTCGACAACTTCATTTGTTATTGGAAAAAAATAAACTGTTGCCTTTACTTCTGATTCAATAAATGAAAACAGTCGCAGTGAAGGCAAAAGAAAAAAAACGAAAAGTTGTAAACAACAAAGAACATCGGCAGCCGACATGTTCGAAAGTATTTGGTTTGACAGACTGACATTTTTAAAAAATCCCGTAGTTCCCGAAGATGGGACGTTGTGTTTTTTCCGAATTTTTTTTTAAATAATACATGTGTACATAAATACATACATATGTATTTATTTTAATGCTTAACAATCTTTTTAATTTTTTTAAATGAAATAAAACGTATGTATTTATGTTCACATGTATTATTAAAAAAAAATTTTTTAAAAAATACGGAAAAAACACAACTTCCCATCTTCGTTAACTTCGGGATTTATTAAAAGTTTCAGTCTGTCAAACGAAACACTTCCGAACATGTCGAGTGCCAATGTTCTTTGTTGTTTACAACTTTTCGTTTTTTGCTTTTGCTTTCACTGCGACTGTTTTCCTTTATTGAATCAGAAGTAAAAGCAACGGTTTATTTTCGTCCAATGAAAAATCAGAAAGTGGAAGAAAAAGCAATTTTTTTGATTTTGACTGCAGCTTTTTAAACCCTGCTAAAAAGTATCTTTTTATAAAAGTAAATCTGAAGGGAACCCCTTACCTGTATTGGCAAAAATAATAAAATATTCATAAATCTCGTACATATTTATATGAATGTACGCGTGTATCCATAACTGCTGCATGCTACAAAAATCTGTATAATTTTAATAAATTTATTCATCACCCATTAAAATGCATTAACACAACCTCAAACAGCTGCTGACGTTTCAATATGAAATTACTGGTCAAAATATTATTGCAATTATCATTACTTTAGTTACTACAGTCACAAGTATTACGAATATTGAATGTGATTTTGTTGCTTTTTTTTTTGCTGTGGTAATTATTACATTCACCAACATAGTGTGTACTTATGTACATAAATGAAATACGTACATTCTGAAACATGTGCGGATAATGTCTTCTTATGCATAAATCCACATTTTCATTCAGTTAACTGCTATGAAAACCGTCAGAAACTACACAAATTACTCAAATCACATATCAAAAGGTTTTGATTAGTATGAAGTAAAATTTTGAGATTGACAGTGAATGTACGGACGTTCGTACGTACACATGTTGTATGGACATACCCATTAATTAATAAACGAATATAAATGGCAAAAAAGAAAGATTGTGCTCATTCTATTAAGATTTCAATTATAAATATAATGGAAAATTTACTTTGTGTTTGAGACGGTGGCATGTCATAACGTCCAGTGACACAGTGTCCATGGACGTTATGACGCTCAAAAAAGTGTCATAGTTTCCATGGACATTATGACGCTTTTCAAAGTGTCGTAATGTCCACCAGAGCAGTGTCGTAATGTCCGCAGATGTTATGACACTTGAAGAGACGCAGCCGGTATTTGTTATACCACAGAGGAGAAAATTCTTGCGCCCAAAAGTGTTTTCGTTATATATTTTATTTATAGACCCAGAGGAATAACATAAGAACTATTTTTAAAGAAAATTTTAACCATATTATGTTTAATTTAACCAAATTATTGTCACCGACAACCATATTGTGGTTAAATTTAGTTCATGGACACTATGGCACTTTTTTAGCGTCACAGTGTCCATGGACAATATGTCACTGGACGTTATGACATGCCACCTTTGAGACAAGCAAATATTTTTTAATATTAAATGAAAATGCTTAAGCTCGAGGTCTGTTGTATGTAAAATTTGCTTATTTGATTCCGATATTCTCCGAATGTCATAATCAGGCAGTGTTAACTAAAATTTAACAAAAACAAAACAGTACAAAAATACTCAGTACAAAAAACCAAACGAGTAATAATAAAATTTATGTAAAAACAATGTAATGTACATCGACTAAAACAGAGAGCACTGACATTAAAATTTCCATAAAACACAATATACATAGTTCTTCGCGTGTCAACATTAATAAACATACTGAGTATGTTGAACCTCTTTTCTTTGTATACCAAATGTCTGTAAGTTAGAACACAGTTAAGAGTACAATGCACGATGTTAATTCAATTTCAGTGTTTGACGTATTCACAGTGGAGAGGCACACAATTGAACAGCGCGTTAAGATTGTTGAAGCCTTTTGCGAAAATGGGCGCTCAAATCAAAATGCATTTCTTGCACTTCGTGATTTTGTTGGTCAACATAATCGACCAAATGTGTCTACAATCGGGAGAATTGAGTACAAATTTCAGCAAACCGGATATGCAGGAAATGTGAAAACATCCGTTTGGCAGGATTTATAGGTTAGCGGCGTCATCGGGCTATATGTGTTCGAAAATGAGGTCGTCTAAGCAGTTACCGCGAATGGTGTTCGCCATCGCGAGGTGATAACGGAATTTTTGTTGCCAGAAATTGAGGATACGGACCTGGACGATATGTGGATCCCATAGGATTTTTTTTAATTTTCTAAGCCGCTTGCCATACAGCCAACGAAACAATGGCTCTTTTGAGCGAGAAATTCAATGGCCGTGTTATCTCAGGTCGTAGCGATGTTAATTGGCCGTCACGATCAAGTGGGTGTAGATTGTTGGACTTCTTTCCTTATGGATATTTAAAAGAAAAAGTATACTAAGGGATCAGATAATTCGGCGCATTAAAGACATTGAACAGAAATTATGCCTTAGAGTCAGTCAAAATATGAATCATTGGATAGGGATATGCCACCGAAGCTGCGGCGCGCATTTGGTATTCTATCATAATAAAACATATTTAGGTTATTCTCTGAAAACTGTTTGTTTTAGTTACAATTAAAATTGTGCGCTATGGTTGGACCAGCCTTTACTTTAAAATTCGTCCTCTAGTCCAATGCGAATTCTCTAAAAGGTGAAATCAACTCCACAACAACACTGCTTTTGTTGTCCGGTTTGATCATGTATTTAGTATTTTGCTCAAGTTATTTTTGTGAAATTCGCAATTAACTTAAATTAAAGCTTCTTTTACATTACATTCCCTGCCGTGTTAAGTATAATTATTTTAGGGTGTTTAAAAAAGACATTGACTATTCGGTCTGAATAAGATTTTTTCTCCTTTGTGAATTGTTATTCTGGTGAAAACTATTTAACTTCATCAAAACCTTATCAATTGTGCATTCCTAATTATAATAAATAAATCATCCACGTATTTCGTCCGTATTTTTGGTTTTTAGCTAAATTTAATGTCACTTAAAAAAACTTTAAACTTTTCTTAAAACTTTTGCTTTAATATACTGTAACTCAGACATTTTTTATTGGGTCAACTTAGCCACTATTCGAATCTTGGTTAAGTAGCCTTTCAAGCAAGATATAATTTATTTTAATTAAATGAGACTTTTACTCTGGAAGACGGCTGAAAGAGAAGTAAACAGCGAAAAACATCAAATGGACCGATATCTGATAAATTGAAGTGGGCGGACAAAACTGAGCTCAAATCGGATTTAAAATGCCAAAAAAATAAAAACAAAAGAATTAGTTGGATTCGCTAAAAAAACTTTTTCAATGTCAATTTCAATCAAATATTATTCTAATGCCTGTATTCACAAAAATATTTTATAATTAATAAATGTTTACAAAACAAATTTTCTATTAAAAATTTCCTAAGTAAAGGCCTAACCATAATATGCATAGCCTTGCTTAACCTACTGTCAAAAATTAAAAAAAAGTCTCTCAAATGTATTTAAAAAAACAGAAGCAAAGTAAAAAAAACATTTGATTCCGTACGGAATGTGCGATTAGATTCGCACCTTGCTTAAGTAAATGACAGTTTCATTAAACAAATGTATTCCCACATTTGCTTAAGCCAATTTAAGCACATTGTAGTTGAGCCTTAAACGTTTGTGTAATTTAATAATTATTTATGAATACGGGGCTAATACTTTGTTTTATTGTCCTGTAGGCAGTGCTGCCACAACCAATACAATTTTTACAACCAAAATTTTTGAAAAAGTTACCAAATGTAAACAAATATAACCAAATTTAAAATAACTTTTATTTATTGAGAAAAAATAACGATATGCTTAATTAAAAGTACTTATTTATTTGAGACATTTTTCCGTAAAAAATTTTTTTTTTTTTACAAGAGTTAAACCCGCAAAATATCCATACAAAATTCAATATATTGAAAGTTCATATATTGAATATTTTTTAAAATGTCAAAAATGGAAAATTATTTTTCGCTTTTTAGCTTTTTAAAACTTACGGCAATTTCTTAAAGAAAATTCCATACATTTTAAAATTATATTGATAAATTAATGTAATTTTGAAAAATCTTTAAATTTCCAATGTGTATTTTCAAACATGTATGTAAATATACTTCAAGTTTTGAGAAACCCTAAAACGACTTTTGTGTAATTTTTCAGTTATTTTCTAAAATTGTTTTCGCATAATTCTATGCACTTCCTACTTTAATGCTCGTAATTTCTACAAAAAGAAAGCTGGTCGTGTTTGTACCTCACAGTTAATTTTACCAATTTCAATGTTTATTTAGACTGCATGTTTTTACCTTCAGTTTTGTTTTAAAATATTGCAGCTTTTACACCATAGATTTCTATACACAGCTAGATTTCTTTTGTAGAAATTACGGGCATAAGTACTACTTATCTTTACTACTCTCAAAATCAAGAAAATTTACGGTCCTTTATTCAAAAAAAAAATAATTAAAAATTTCCATTGATTAAAACTTCATTTGTTTTCGATTTCAGAACATGGCGTTTTAATATAAAAATCACAAATAGAAATATTTTCTCAACAAAAATCTGAAGAAAATTATTTGGTTGATGTTTTAAAAGAGTTTTTTTGTTTTCGATAAAATATAAAAAACTTCAGTTCATTGGTAACAAATAATGAAAAAATCGTAGTTCACAGTACAAATTATTCCGGCTCGTAAATAACTGTATCAAGGAAAAAATATTTGTACGTATTATTATTTTAGAAAAAAGTAACCAAAATGAAAAAAATATTCACATCTCCACATTGAAAAATAATATAACCAATTTTGGTTATAAATAACCAAAAACGGCAGCCCTGCCTGTAGGTGCCGGACAAAAATGTTTCTTATCACAGTTTCTGTTCACATAATATGTACATATTCACCCCTATCGCAAACAACTACTCCCATGAAAATGTTCCCATATTTTTGCATTTCGTATTGTGAATGATTCCCACACCAAATTTTTTGAGAATAAATTCCCAAACATAAAAAATTTGGCAACGCAAATGATTACTCCCGCGAATTTTTTTACTAAATAAATTCCCAATAAATGTTAATGTGAACGAGAAGGGAACATGTAAATTTTAATTTGTATTCTAAGGTTGAACTAAATTAATTTGCTTTTTCCTTTTATTGAAGCAGTTTTAATAAAGAAAATGAAGATAAACACTATTCATTATTTATTTTGTTATATTTTTATTAGTATTTTATTTTGTATATTTTTCTTTCTCAGTACAAGCACTGACAAGTTATTCACAATAGAGACTTTTGTTTATAAAGCACTGAAAAATAATTCACAATATAAATGTTTACTCCCAAAATTTTTGCGATACCGATTTGTTGGGGATGGGAATATAGGTTTGCTCCCATATAACATATTCCCATAACATTCGCGATAGGGGTGATTATGTACGTGTTTAGCGCTAATCGGATAAGTCCTGCAGTATATATTTTTCTCAAGATAGTGTGCCCGGTATCATTTAAAATATTTCGTGTTAATGGATTTGAGGTCAATTCGAGCGTTTTTAAATATTTTCCTTCGTGTATTTCGTAATCATAGTTTTTACCCTGGAAATACTAGACGTATGATTAATATTAAATATAATCGTACGCCCTGTAGTTCTGTTTAATATTAGAAACAGTGTTTCCTACGAATGGCCTAAATTATCGATATATCAAAATATCGTTATTTAAAAAAAAAATAATCGATATATATCGCTAATATTTCAAATAACGATATATCAATATATCGATATTGAAATACGACTATAGAATTCGATATTTTTTAAAGTCAGTCTCAAAATTTTAGCCGTTTTTCAAACAATATTTTATTTTTTTTTAAAATTGGTATCATTGCATGCATCATATGTTTTTTAAATAAATATGAAGATCTAAAATGATTGGAATTTACAAGATGCAGTTGACAGCACAGCACATAAAACAGAGAGTGCTCCTGATGTCCATATCTGCTGACTAAAACACTCAAAAACATTTCTAGTTAAATTTGGTACTTTTGGGGACCAATTAAAATTTTAAAAGTAAGTTGGTACTTCCATGACTTATTTACTTTAAATTTCAATTTTTCTTAATTTACTTTTTTTTGGATTTCATATGGTTTTTTCGTATTCTGCCCTTTTGTTTTTGTTATAATTGAATTTTTTGTTTTTACTGAATTTTTGTTTTTATTAATTTTTTGAAATAAAATGAAACAATAAAAAGTAACAATGTAATAACATATAATATGTTTGTTCGTAAATATGTATGTAAATAGGTAAATTAAATTTTTTAATTTGGTAATAGTTTCAGGAAAAAACTATTTTTTTGAAATAATATATATCGATACTCTTAAAAAATATCGATTCTATATATATCGATATATTTTTTCAATTTGCCCATCCCTAGTGTTTCCAGTGAATTTAAAAAAAAAAATACCTACACATGCTAAAAAAAAACTGAGTTTTCCCGACACGTTGAAAAAATTTCCCCTACAAAAATCCCTACGCATTATTGTCATTAAAATAGAAGAAAAAACATTAGTTATAAAAAATTTATTTTATTCGAATATGTATATTAAAGCTTTGACAAAAAATACGTACAAAACAAAAAAAAAAAACATTACATATCTGTGGCATTTTGACAAAACATCTTAAGTCAAATTTAAAAAGTTGAAAAAATTGTTGTTAATCAAACGAATTTTCATTCAAAAAACATTTTTGTTTACGTTTTTATAATTTTGTATTATCAACGAAATTTTTCTTTAATTTTGGTTTATTTTATTATTTAATATAAATGATTTTTTCACCGAGTTTTTATTAAAAACTTTTTTGCTATCTTATCTCGACTTAAGATGTTTTGTCAAAATGTCACAGATATGTATGTATGTCCTTTTACATTGCCATAAAATTGTTTATTTGTAACTAAAGCATTGATGTCCATTTCAGCAAACAATTGCTTAGAAGCCCCACCTCTTTGTTTCTTAAGATATCTTAGAAAAAGCATTTACATACATATCAGTTTCGCCAACTTTTTAAACCACAATCAACTCTGGAAATATATTTTTAATCGAATTTAGGGGAAAGAAAATGTTTTAACCGTTTGGGACTAAAAATATCACTTAAAATACGAAAAATCCCTATACAAATTGGAGATTATAAAAAATCTGCCTAATTTCCCCCACGCTTCAATTTAGTATCAAAAATACCTACATGTAGGGATTTTCCCCTTCTTCTGGCAACACTGATTAAAAAAAATTTGTTATACAAAAAAATTAATTCTTGTTAAATTAACGTTTAATTCCGAATACCTTTTAACAAAAAAGTAATTTTTTTTTTTTAAAGTTACACACAAAGTTTTTTTACAAAAAGTGCTTTGTTTTACAAAATAGTATGTGAACATTTTTTACATAAAGTAAATTTTTTTAGAAGAAAGTTTTTTTTTTTTGCAAAAAGGAAACCTGTCTACCAAAAGTTGATAGTGAAGTAGTCTATTAGTGTGTGAGGGTTTCAAGTTTAATTCCGATCAGATATATAAACAAATACCCCTGCGGGAAATTTGTGTCAATTGGTCCAGCAGACTGGTCCTGGGATTTGTGAAAATAGATCAAGTACAAAAAGAAATGACTCATGACCAGTGAAAGAAGAACCCTTTACTGGTTTATGAAAAGCAAAACGGTAGAAAAACTAATAAATTACAGTACAGTCTTCAACAGTGCTGGGACATATTTTTTTGTACTTTCTAAAATTTGGTTCTTGAATTTAATTCTAGGACTTGTTTTATTGAAATAATACTACGTTTTAGTAACTGACACTAAGCACGTTCATTGAAAATAGAATTGTGGCTGGTCAAATGGTTTCAGTTGACCTCCTCCAATGAAAACCGCATGTAAAAGTGATAGCTCTTATTCATATAAAGTGTTAGAACTAGAACCGGTCTCTACCACCAAAGACCTTTCACAGGACTACATTGGTGTCAGTTCGCTTCCCTCTAGGGACCTTTTAAGAAGGCAATTCCTCTGCATTTCTTCCTACAACGGGCTAAAAGTTTTCATTACTATGGGTCGGTAAAATAAATTGGAAATGAGTTTGGAATTTTATTTAAACAAGTGTTTGCCAAATGCTCGAAGTTCGGCAATAAATTTTTTTTAATATGAAAAAAATAGTGTAGATCGATTTGGAGACGGACCAACCTCCGGTTCATATGTTATGTTTCACGTGACCGGTTGACAAACAAAGAAAGTTATCGTTCTTCGATTTCGAACGTTAACGTTCGCATAGAAAATAATCAAATCAATATCAGTCTTCAGTTGGACTTTTCTTTATTGTTGTAATTAAGTTCTTTTCGTGTTATTTTTTTGTTACGTTTTTGAAAACTTATCCAGAATGAGATTTAACTAAAAAACTGTATTAGAAACTCTTCACCGCCTTTCCTTTTTTAATTTCGACAACTTCACTATTTTACTGCCACTTGTTGAATGTCAAATACCAATTCGGTATACCCACGCCGTATTTTTGTCTCACAGCTTCATGACCTCTCTTTGCGAACAATTTTTATTAGGAAATGTTTTAAAACATAATTGCAAACTCAGATTACCATGCCAAATAAACAGTGTTCATCACCCTACGTTTCCACCAGAACGTTTGTGAAGACATAAAAAAAGAAACACCAACATGATGCATTTCATATCCGTCGGAGGCTGAGTGTCACACACTTGATACATTTTTCTATTACATTATATTTGTACTGTTCACCAAAACTTGAACAATGCATTAAAAATGTAGTCCCATAAGGCCTTTAACAAGTTTTATAAAAAAACAAACATCTCAAGTGCCACGGCATTGCTTTACTACGAAGCAGGTTTGTAAGGGAGAATACAAAATAATAACTGTAAAAAAGCATTCAGTGTGTAAAGCTGATAGCTACGTTCAGCAGCTTTTATATGCGTTGAATAAAGCGCTTTTTGTGTCAATAATGTATTGCTTCAAAGAGGGAACTCACCATAAAAAAATCCATGCCTTCCGTAAGCGAGATGGTAAGCGAAACTCTTACATTTCTCCCTTACAAACCTGCTTCGTTTGAAGCTCAATTTTTTATTGGGAACCTTAATACAAAATTTTCTTTCCAAAAAACCTTCTCCTGTAAAATTTTGTTTTTGTCGCTTAAGCTTTTTTGCGCTAAATATAAATAGATATGTCTGAGTGTCCAAATAAAAATAGATTTTTTGTAACGAAGTATCAATATTTTTGGAAAAACTGTTTACAAGTCCTGTTTCAAAATGCCGTAATTTGTGTACTGG
The DNA here is from genome assembly GCA_949318255.1 of Pollenia labialis. Taxonomy (NCBI): domain Eukaryota; kingdom Metazoa; phylum Arthropoda; class Insecta; order Diptera; family Polleniidae; genus Pollenia; species Pollenia labialis. Next base: position 133,500,017 of record OX439140.1, read on the forward strand.
TTTTTCCCAGCATTCTGGCTTTTTAATTTTAATACCATCGTAATTTGATAAATATGAAATTTATATGCATGATGAAGGTAAAATTTCATGTTTTTGGCATCAGGCTTAAATTATCATAAAAATGCATCAATATTGGTTTACAAAATGTTGTAATTAAATTTACACTAATTTTCCAATAATGAGTTTTATGTGTGTGTGTGTGTGTTTATTTAACTTCTTAAATGATAAAACAAGCTAATTTTACAAACGCATTTGCATTATTTCAAATGAAATCATTTGAATTAAAATAAATAAAGATTCACCATAAAACCTGTACGATAATAACTATTTAAGCTTTGAAAGGTTATTCTTTCTACTGAAATGAATAAAAACATATTGATTCTTTTGGAAAAAAAATTGTACAGGTCAGTTAGATTTACGATAATTATGCAATTGGGCAGTAAATGAAATTGAAACATGGCAAATGCTTTTGAGGATTGTGCATATATTTCCTTTTGTGTGTGTGTGCTGCCAAATGATTCATTTTGCAAAAGGGATTTATTTTTGTTTTGATAGATAAATTAAAATTTTTAAATTGACCATGTTTAAGTTTATTAATCGATGTTTTTTTAGTAAAGTTCTTTTTTTAATGCCATTTAATTATGTTAAGTGCTTTTTGTTGTTGCAAAATCATTGCCGCCACATAACAAAACAAATGGTGCTGTTAATTTATGTAGTTTTTTTCGTTAATTTATCTGCGGATATAAAAAAATGTCTACAGAGTTGATTTAAAAAATGATGTCGATATTAATTTGGTTTGAACACATCTGGTTTTTTTTTAATATGAATATTATGCTACAGAAAAGTAATAAATATTTTTTTTAAAGATGTATGGCACAATGGGGTTGGTTAAAAAAAATATTGGTAGAAGTAGTAAAAAATATTAAGGAAAACGAACTTAAAAAAAAAAACTAAAGGGTGGTCCAATTAAAACGCACGACATTAATTGTAAGTAAAACTAGAAGTTTTCAGAAAATTATCTTAATATTTTTTTTATAATAGAAGAATCTGCAGGAATTAAGTGTGAAACAAAATAGCGGCCAAATGCTCCCCACTGCTTCGGTGGCATACCTCTATACGATTGTCAATATTTTCAGTTACTCTGAGACATAATTGAGGTGCAATGTCGTTAATGTGCCTTGAATGATTCTTGGGTTATTAAAGTTCTCCTTTTCTTTTTAATATCTCCAATGAAAGAAGTTTAAGAGTATCAAATCACATGATTGTGGCGGCCAATTAACATCGCCATTATGCAAGATAACACATCCATTGAGTATCTCGCGCAAAAGAGCTGTGTGGCAATTGTGACCATCCAGTGGGAACCACATATCATCCAGGTTTATATTCTTAATTTCTGACCACAAGAAGTCCGTTTTATGCTCCCGATAGTGAATACTATTTGCGGTTACTGCTTCGCCGACCTAATGTTTTAATACGTTGCCAGCCCATAAACCGCACCAAACAGTCAATATTTGTGGATGCATCGGTGTTTACACATTTCCGGTTTGCTGAAATTTTCGTACAATTCTCCCGATTGTGGGCACAGTTTTGCCAACAAAAAAAAAATCACAAAGTACACGAAATGCTCTTCGACTTGAACGCACATTTTCGTAAAAGGCTTCTACAATCTTAACCCGCTGCTCAATTGTATACCTCTCCATGGATGAATTTGTCAAACACTGAACCAAAGAAATGTCAGATTAAGTTGGGTAAAAAAACTTGACTTAAGGTGTGAATCATAATAAATATCGTGAATTATGGTTGGACCACCCTTTATAACCGCAGGAGTAAGTTTTTGAAAATCACCTTTTAAGTTTAAAATTGCCCACCTACAAAACTTTAAAAAATAGACTTATACACTTTTCCTTACATCCACAGAATTCTGAAAAAGCATTTACGTTATTACGACATAAATTCCAAGTTATGCAAAGAGACATGACCTTTTATAAAAAAAAGCGATTACAGGGTTACAAATGGTCTTAAAAATGTGCTTAAAAGCAATCACGTATGTAGTTAATTACACAAGACAGACAATTTTACATGGAATTAAACCAGCGTAAACTCTTTGAAATGTTTGGAATCCGGAAAAATTTAAAGAAATTTTATAAAATACAAAAATTAATTCAAATTTATAAAAAAATTCACAAAAAGTTTAAAAAAAAATCGCGAGAAAAACATGAATATAAAATCTAATACCTCCAATTTCAGGTTCATATATCTAAGAGAAGGAACAAGATATCACAAAATCTAAAAATTAAATTGAAATGTTATTGATAGGACTTTCAGACTACAGACCAGGTTTTATAAGCAAAGATGAATTAGCGCAGTTACAACATCTCAAATATGGCGAAAAATTAGAGTTTTTTAAACTTTAAGGCTCAATACTTGGCCCGCTTCTTTTTATGATGTATTTTAATGATATTTTTTCACAAATACATTTTTGTACATGTTTTGCTTACGCCGCGGCGCGTCGATGATATAAAGCTAGTTGAATCTGATAGAGCGAATGGTGTTCATTATTAATCTCTGAACACTCACAATATTCTGTACGTAAAATTAACTGAAATTGTAATATAAAATAAATGAAAGTTCAATTAAAAACCGGTCTACTTATTTTTCATTTATTTTTAACAAAAAGTTCATTTAATTTTTACTGTCAAAATTCAACACCATATTCAGTAAAAACAATTAAATATTCAGTTATTTAATAAATTTTCGTTTACTCCACAAAAGAGCCGAATTATAAAAAATACCAGACAGACACCTGTCCGCTTGTTTTCCTTATAAGCGAGAGAGGGATAATATTTTTATTTACGTACCCAGTTACACACGTTTGTTTTACTTTTGTTGTTCTGACCACGTTGTTTACAGAAGAACTCTCAATTATAAGACACCAGCAGCATGACCGATATGGCTTCGTAATTATTTTACTTTTAAAATTTGATGTATTTAACTAAATTATTTTAACAAATAGAAAATGGGTATTGCTTACACAAAACAAGCAATTCATTTTTTATAGATAAGTAAAAATTAATTTTTGGTAGTAAAATTATATAAAATAAATGAATATTTAATTGTTTTTACTGAATATGGTGTTGAATTTTTGACAGTAAAATTTTATAAAATAATTGCATATTTATTTGTTTTTACGGAATATGTAGTTAATTTTTTGACAATTAATTTATATAAGATAACTGAATATTGATTTGTTTTTACGGAATTCGCGGTTGAATTTTTGACAGTAAAAATTAAATGAACTTTTCGTTGCTTTAAATTACATTTTTATTTACTTTAACATAAAGAAGAATTTAAATCAATCAACGGACAATATTAACTGCAACTGAAAATCCGTATTAATATGCACTTAGTTTTTTGAATAACTGTTAGAATCAGTTAAAAATAAATTTGCTTGGAATTTTACATGTTTATTTATTTAAAAATGACTGAACGGAATACTTCTTAAATAAACTACAGTCCGTTACTGTAATAATATTGTGAGTGAATGTAAATAAAGACTTACAAACGTTTTCTGCATTGGTCAAAACGAAATTTTTAAAATCTCAACCCGATAAAAACAAGAGCAGTTTTGTTTTCCAATAGCTCACGTGCAAACATTATCCTTATCTTGGCAGGAGGCCCCATTGAGTTTGTATCATATGTTAAGTCGCTTCGCATATACCTTGATTGTCATTTAAATTTTGATTTTCATATAAGTCATATCATTGCTTCGGTATCTTTTTCACTAAAACGCATATAAGCACTAGGTTGCTATCTTCCAGTTGTTTCCTTTTTTCTTTATTGAATGCAAATATACACCGGTTTTTCGCAGCACAACCTGGAAAGACTAGAGCATTGTTTTAGAAGGATGGTAAGATATGTTTATGGGCTTAAATATAGAACCCATGTAACATCATAATATGACTTCTTGGCTGTAACTTTCCATGTTTTATCAACACGATAATTTTGCTTGTGTTGTATAAGGCAATTAGGACTAATTGTCCACCATATTTGAGACGTAGGTATGTATTTGGTTCCTCTGCAAGAACTCAAGTTCTTGTTTCTCCACGATATGATACACTTATAATGAAAATATCGTTTATGGTAAAATCTACAAGTTTATGCAGAGCGGAAGTTTTCATATACCTTAAAAAAGCTTAAGCATTTGATTTTAGAGCAGTTGTAACCTGTCATTCCGTGTGCAACTTTTTTATTATTCATCTCAGACCCCTTAAAGTATACATATTCTGGGTCCTTGAGTAATTCTAAGTCGATTTAGCCTTGTCCGTCTGTCTGTCCGTCTGTTGAAAACACGCTCACTTTCGAACAACTGAAAAGAAATGAACAAACTTGGTGCAGTTTTGGATTAAAATTCAGCCAAATCGAGCTATGAATCAAAATGTGGAACCACCACCTGAAAAAAATGATAATTTTGTTACAAAAAATAACATAAATGGTGGAATCAAAATTTTTTAACCGATTTTTATGGTTTATGGGTTTTTTTATTTTTTTAGATAAGTAGCTCTCAGAAAAAAGTGCAAAATGTGTAATACTTGCTTTATATTTTTTTTAATTCCATTTTTAAATTGAAAAATATTACGAATTTTGCACAAAAAAAAATTTTTCTCCATTAATTTCTGAATAATTCCAAAACGATAAGAGATACAGAAAAATTCTGTTCGACTAAAATAAATACAATTACACATCTTCTGGTGTTTTACTTTTGAAAATCGAATGACTGGTTCTCGAGTTAGGATGAAATATGTCTCCGTACCTGACTAATTAAGGGCAAAAAATTTGCCACGCCCATTAAACAAAATCTCGATCTGATGGAAAAAAAACCGAGAACGGATTTGAGTTCAGCGCATCAAAATCCATATAGTCCATATAGTTTTATTTAACGGAGGATTTTGCTGCTGAGCAGTGTAATTTACCCTAGGCCCCATATAAACCCATCTCCCGGAAAACAGTTTAGTACGCCTTAAGCCATTCTAAATAATGCTATCAAAATAGAATTGAAAACTTCACTACTCACACTAATAAATTTCGTGATGTTCGGTCCATGATTTACTATAGGCCCCATATAAAGCCCACTGAGCTGTCGGTGGAGGGTATCAAAGATTCTGCATAACCGAATATAGCACTCAAACTTGTTTCTTTTCAGATAGTATTTTTGTTATCCAGAATGGAATATGGAATAGTATAATTTTTAATTTATGTTATATATGCCACTTGTTATATTTTTCTGGTTTATTAGCCCCTTAGGGCTTAAAAAATTAAATAATAAATAAATAAATAAACATCGTGTGATAGAGAAATTCTTAAACTGATTCGGATGCACCGCAACTTAAACTTTTAGAAAAGTTTACTGTAGCCCCAGGGTTTTGACTTTTTCCAAATTTTGCAAGCTTGTGTTTTTATAGGATCAGTTTCAGGCAAATCAAAATAAAGCGATATTGTTCACATACCTCGTATTTCTCGACTGATATTAAACCGGAGTTATCTACGTTTTTTTTCTTCTATACCATTATTTTTATGTTTAATCCCACAACGAATTATGGTGAATCATGAAATACTTGTGGATGACAAAACAAAATCTGCACTCACAATATTATTACAGTAACGGACTGTAGTTTATTTAAGAAATATTCCGTTCAGTCATTTTAAAATAAATAAACATTTAAAATTCCAAGCAAATTTATTTTTAACTGATTCTAACAGTTATTCAAAAAACTAAGTGCATATTAATACGGATTTTCAGTTGCAGTTAATATTGTCCGTTGATTGAGTTAAATTCTTCTTTATGTTAAAGTAAATAAAAATGTAATTTAAAGCAACGAAAAGTTCATTTAATTTTTACTGTCAAAAATTCAACCGCGAATTCCGTAAAAACAAATCAATATTCAGTTATCTTATATAAATTAATTGTCAAAAAATTAACTACATATTCCGTAAAAACAAATAAATATGCAATTATTTTATAAAATTTTACTGTCAAAAATTCAACACCATATTCAGTAAAAACAATTAAATATTCAGTTATTTTATATAATTTTACTACCAAAAATTAATTTTTACTTATCTAAAAAAAATTAATTGCTTGTTTTGTGTAAGCAATTCCCATTTTCTATTTGTTTAAATAATTTAGTTAAATACATCAAATTTTAAAAGTAAAATAATTGCGAAGCCATATCGGCCATGCTGCTGGTGTCTTATAATTGAGAGTTCTTCTGTAAACAACGTTGTCTGTGAACAAAAGTAAAACAAACGTGTGTAACTGGGTAAATAATAAAAATATTCTCCCTCTCTCGCTTATAAGAAAAACAAGCGGACAGGTGTCTGTCTGGTATTTTTTAGAAATTCGGCTCTTTTGTGGAGTAAACGAAAATTTAATAAAATAACTGAATATTTAATTGTTTTTACTGAATATGAGGTAAATTTTTTGACAATAAAATTTTAATAAATAACTGAATATTTAATCGTTTTTACTGAATATGGTGTTGAATTTTTGACAGTAAAATTTTACAAAATAACTGAATATTTATTTGATTTTACGGAGAATGGTGTTGAATTTTTGACAGTAAAAATTAAATGAACTTTTTGTTAAAAATAAATGAAAAATAGGTAGAAAGGTTTTTAATTGAACTTTCATTTATTTTATATTACAATTTCAGTTAATTTTACGTACAGAATATTGTGAGTGTATATAAATCCCAGTAAAAACTTCGCCTACAATATAATGTGTAAGGTAATCAGGAAAAAGTAAAAATACTACTTCCAATTCTACTGAAAGAACCAATGAATTTTACAAGGGATGTCCGAAAATGAACGCATTTTTATGTTAAGCATTATTTTTCAGCTACACACATCTGAATAATTGGTAGTTACATTATAGTAATTATATATGTAGAAGAAAGAGTAAAAGAAGCTTTTCATTTTAAAAAAGTAGGCGAAGTTTTAACTGGGATTTGTAAAAAACTTAAGCCATGTTCAGAAACGTTTCAATTATTGAAAAGTGTTTATAGCCTTAAGCTAAAGGTCCAAACCACGCGTTAAATGCGTTAATTTATCTATCAAAAACGAAGAATCAATTATGTAATGTAATTAAAAATGCATTGCTTGTGTTTTGAAAGTTCAATAAAGTATCAAATGCATGGTGTGTAACTTCAGCTTTAATTCCAAGTAATGTTGAGAGCAGCATTATTGCTGCTGCTATTGCACTTTTTAATTTTCATGGTTAATTTTTATAAATTAAAATTCTTACCTGTCAACCGATTCACCGTGCGACATGTATAACTTTTGTAAGCATCATTTGGTCCAGCATTATTAATATACAATTCACCATTCGATAAAATGGTATATTTGCCACCAATGTCCGTATTTGGATACAAATGCATGCCCGTATCCTGTACCCAGGCAGTGACCATAACAAACTCTGACATATAACTTGGCACCTGGAAGAAGAAAACAATCTCAGTAAAAAGTTGTAAAAAAAGAGGTAGAAGTAAAGGAAGGGAGAAAGAGATAGAGTTCAACGACTGATGTTTGTTATTCTGTAATATTTCAATCAATTAATAAAGAATGAAAATTTATTACAAAACACCAGTCAAGTAATGGCTTCTAAAACGCCGATTAAATATTAGAAAAATTCCTAGGTAATTTAAAGAATAATAAGCTAATTGTTATAAATACACGTAGAGAAAAAACATGTTTAAATATGACCATATTCCAACAAAAATATTTTTTAAAAAAAATTTAAACATATTCTGGTTAATATAACCATATAATTGTCAGCGATAACCATATTATGGCTAAATTAGTTCTTCATCAAGATCCCACAACCATATTAGGGATGCCTTTAAAAATGTTATGTTAACAGCACCCTGGTGTGTGGCACCAATTTATTTAAATATTTGTGGTTCAATTTTTGGGTGGTGTTAAATTCGCTGCCCTCAACATACATGCAGGTTCAAATTCTTATCTTTTCCCTACTCTCATCCAAAATTATCGAAATAAAGTCTGTCTACACTGATAGAAAAATGCATCTTCATATTGATGATTCCCTAACATCAGAATTGTGACATCAATGTTACTACAAGTGGCATCAATGATGCAAAAAGTAACATCAATCCAATGACTAACGTCTTCGTACAATTTTGTCATTTTTTACTTGTCATCTATTTTATGACTAAAGTGACATCAATTCGATGCCACATTTTGTATATTATTAACATTATGTTCATGATAACAATGTATTATAAGAAGCAAAAATTCCTATATTCTATTTTTTTAAATTATTTAGTTAAATACATCAAAATTTTAAAGAAGAAAGATTACGAAAACCATATGGGGCATGGAGCTGGTGTCTTATTATTGAGAGTTCTGCTGTAAACAAAGGTCGTAATTCAACAAACGTAAAACGAGCATCTGTAACGGGTTAGTAAAAAATATTCTCACACTTTGACTAAAGTCAATTCCAATGACTTTGACTTAATGACAAACTGTCGTTAAATTGATGCTAATGTGTCCTTCCTCCGATGTTACTGTGTCATTGCACTGAGGACGTGTTCGTCATTTCTGTGATGCCAATGTGTCATCTCATTGATGACATAATTTCATTTTGACACTGATGACACTTTGGCCAAGTGATGTTAAGGTTGACATCACAATGATCATGGTCATGGGGTAAAAAACGAAGACACTTGTCATAGTACTGATGTCAAAATACATCAGCGTTATGTCGCCTTTTCTATCAGTGTAGTAACCAGTAACCGAACTGCTGGGCTACATGCGGTCAAAGTCATATTTAAATGAATGTGTGTTTGGAAAGAAAAAAAAGCATTAGCAACTGGATATTTTGGAATATTCAATTATTTAAATAACTTTTAATGTGGGTTGGGTTTTAGCAAGAAATAAAATTAAATAAAAATAAAATGAAGCCAACAATAAAATCACAGTTGTATAGAAACTCAAATAATCATTTCAAAAAGGCAACTGTCAACATGTTAAACAAATTGACAGTTGTAAAAAACCATACAAATGTTAAAAAAAAATTAAAGTAAAGTTGAAAATTTGATTAAAAATCAAAAAAAAAGAAAGGGAAAATGAAAGATTTGACCTGTCAAATGTAAAATTGTTTACAAAATAATTTTGTTAAAATTGTTTAAGGTTTATTTTCCTTTTTGGGGCTTAAGCTCGTTCACAATGGCAGAAACAATTTCCTGTTTCTTTTATCTTATTTCTTCCCTAAGTATTTTATAAATTTAACTTTCACTTTTCGAACAAAAATGTAACTAAAGTTTTTTTTAAAAAAGTTGAGCAAGAATTTGTATGAAATTGAAAATTATGTTTAAAAGAATTTTATTTAGTTTTGAATGAAAATTTTAACAAAATGTTTTAAACAATAATAATTAATAAGTATTATTGTTGTGGGCAAAATTTGCAAACGGTTTCCTAATGCAAAATGTCTGAGTTTTACCGCCGGTACGCAAAATAACCCCAGGAAATATGGCCCCAAAAGGAAAGTGAAGAGCGGCCCCAAAATTTTGCATGGAACACAACAACACGCAATTTTTGTGCAATTTTTTTGGTTTTTTGGGGTTATTTTTAATTTTTTCGTTAAGGTGTTTTTGCATTTTAAGTGGTATGAAAAAGGACCCCAATATCAAGGAATGAAAAATGGCCCCAAATAAAATGACAATTTTTACTTTAGGGCTATTTTTCTTTTACTAATAAAAAATGAAAATTTTAAGAAATGAAAAATCACCTCAAACATTTTTCCACAAATTAAATAAAATTTCATGTAAAAGTTTCTAGGAAAAGTATAAAATACCCGAATTCTTATACCAAAGTGGAGAAAATCCTTGCAGGTTATACAGAGATGCTTTAGTTAGCGAAGCCGGTGTTTGGTACCATAGTGGAAAAAAATCCTTGCGCCCGTCCGAATGCCGTCTATATAAAGAAGCTTTACTGAGCGTAGCCAGTGTTCGTTATACCATAGAAAAGAAAATCCTTACGCCCGGCCAAACGCTGTCTATTCAATGAAGCTTTAGTGAGCGAAGCCAGTGTTCGTTAAACCATAGAGAAGAAAATCCTTGCGCCCGGGCGAAGGCCCAACAATGCTAGCAATCGTACGATTTTTAAAACCAAAACTGTATAATTATTCGGATTTGGAAATCGGGATTCGAAATTTGGGATTTTTAGTTTCGGGCATGAGAACTCCACCCAAAATGTTTAATATAACTTTTTTTGTGTTCTTTTTTGGGGTTAAAATTAATTTTAAATTTTGAGGTGATTTTTCTTAATGAAGAATTATTCCAAATTTAGGGTCATATTTCATTTTATTTTTAGGGTTATTTTGCATTATTTTTGGCGTTATTTTTAATAAACAAATGCGGTCATATTGCATTATGAAAAATTGGGGTAAATTTTCATTTATTTTTTGGGGCCATATTTCGCAGCGCCAGTTTTACCAGATTTAGACCGTGGTTTAAAAATCATCTCTTTTTTCTAATTCCTTTTAAAAGTTGCTTCCAAAAATACAACAAATTCTATCAATTATTTTTTCCCCATGATTTAAGGGTTGATTTTCCCCCGTTATCGGTATTTTTTCTTTACTTGCTTATTTGTCAATACAAAAAATTTAAATGTGAATCGTGTTTTGTACTGCAAAGAAATGTTGTCACATTTAAATAAAAAATGAAATGAAGTAACATAACAAAAATACGAATTTGTGCAAAAGAAAATATTAAAAAAGACACAGAGATAAGGAAAATTTGATTTTTTTCTCTACCTCGCTTGCTTTTTCACACCGTTCGCCAACAAACACCACAAATCATGTTTTAAAAATCGTGGAAAAAATCACCGTCTGAATCTAGTGCTTGTGAAAAAATTGTTGCTATAATTTGAACACCAGTGAAAATGTTGCTGCGAACGAAGCTTTAAGTTATTTCCAAATAATTTTATTTGAAACCGAATTTTTTATTAAAATTTTAATATTTTTTTTGTTGGATTCTACTTCTAAAAAATAACGTCCTTTTATTGTAATAAAAAAACATGGAAAAAAAAATTAATTTTTTACCTCTGTCAAAAGAACTCTTTTATATTATTTTTGTTAAAGGGTCTATTTCACAAATTCTATTTAAATATCAATTTGTGTTTAAAATTATTTTTGCATTTCAAATAAAAATAAAATTATTTGAAAAACTATGTTTAAATATGAATTGATAGAATTGGTGAAACAGACCTTTAGTTAATTTATGACTTTTTTTTAATTTAAAAATAGATTAAACACAACAAAAGAAATTCGGTATATTATTTAAAAATGCGGAGTTCACTACAGATTGCTTGTCTCGTTTATACGCATTTTGTATTTGCAAATAAAAGTGAAAGGAGTTGCCGTTTAACGTTTTTATTGTAGCAGAATACGTTTCGAAAATAATTGCAAATACGCCTGGGGGTCCAATTAGCAATATTAATTTCGGCAAACGTCAAATTTATTTGCTCCATTTAATTTGCGACGTGTGGACCACATATTGCCTTGATTAGCAATCCATTGTGCAATGCTTAGCAATCTGCTGACAAATTAGTTCTCAGTTATCTAAAATTTTATTTCTCAGTACGTTTGTTTATGACACAGCAATATCACGTGCTCTCCAGCAATATAATCAGCAATTAATGCGCCGAAATTAGGCCTAGAGTAAACAGAATATGAAAAGCCACATGCGCATGTGGTTCTTACATAATTTAGACGCCATCACGCAACGCACAATGGCCATTGGGGCTTTGTAATGACGTCACAACCACATTCGCATGTGGTTTTTCATATTCTATGTACTCTAAGCTTTAAACGTTCGAGTAAAAACACGCATTTGCAAGACATTTTTAAGCCCGAGCGAAATTGCTGAACTGCTTGCCAACAAAGCATCATTTACCGGAAGTTTTGCTTGACCCTTTAAATTTAAAAAAAAAACAAAATTAAGATATCGCATAATAAGTACAGGACATTGTATATGAATTAGGTTTGGCCTGTACAGAACACAATTGATTCTTTAAAGCGAGTATTAGCCGAGAAACGCTCTCTATATATGAGCAGACATGATAGTCCATCATCATGACGAGGCACGACGACATGTTACAAGACTAGTAAAAACTAATTAGAAAACTGTGATTTTGAAGTTTTGCCTCAACTCTCATACGCCGTATTTAAGGTCGTGACCTTGTCACGCCCGACTAGTATTTGTTGCGATCCACGCAAAAGGTTCTCACTAGAATAATCTTTATAACGGATCGAGGTATCGGAATAACGAATTAAGTTATTTGTCTTAAAAAATTAACAGTTTTTTTGCGCAGAATTCATATGTCACCAGCACCATGGGAAAATCGCCAAAACTTGCTGTATCAATATTACAAGAGATTTTATAACAGACGCTAAAAGTTTGCAAAAGAAAACTCAAATAAAAATGCACACAGGTCACTTACAACATAAAAAGGAAACGTTTAAAAATATTACCTTAACCATATTATTTTCACCTGCAACCATATTATGCTTAAATTAGTCCTCCATTAAGAAGCCAAAACCATACTATGGCTGCCTTAGAAACTGGTATGGTTAATAATAACAATCACGTTTTTACCGGCGGCATGAAATAACTCCCCACGAAATAAGTGCCCAAAACGGAAATGAAATAACTTCCCAAAAAAATATATGAGAGGCAACAACAACGTTTTTTGGGGATTTATTTTATTTTTTTCGAGACTTATTTAATTTTTGTATTCGGGTGTTATTTCATATGAAACGAAATATATATATATTGATTCCTATAGTTCCAAGTTCATATGAAACGAAATAAGTCTCTTAAAATATTTTGGGGACTTATTTCATTTTCAAATTTATTCCAAAATCGTCAAAAATGCAAATTATGTTCTGTTACAATTTGTAAACAAAACTTGTTTTGATGAAGATTTTGTAAGCGAAGCCAGTGTTTGTTATACCAAAAAGGAGAAAATCCTTGCGCCCGGCCGAAGTCTTAGCCATGCTATCTATCGCATGATTCTTTAAAATAAAACTGTACAATTAATTATATTGTACATATTGGGGTTTTATTTCATTTCAGAAATTAGGGTCTTATTTCATATGAAATAAGCCCCCAAAAATTAGGGTATTATTTCATTTCTATTTGGGGGTGTTATTTCATTTCGTTGCGGTTTCATTTAATTTTGAAATTAGGGGTTTATTTCTTATGAAATAAGACCCCAAAAATTTGGGAATTATTTCATAATTATTTTGGGGACTTATTTCGTGGGGAGTTATTTCATGCCGCCATTTTTTCCACTTAAAAAAGTATGGTTGTCAACCATCGCGTGTTGCTCTTAGAAACCATGCAATTATTAGTGTTTAACACATTAGGCCTTTTTTATACCCTCCACCACTATAGATACTTCGTTTGCCGTTCTGCGTGAAATAAATATACCCCACAACGTGTATATTTAATGAGTCGATTTAGCAATGCCTGCCTGTTTTAAACACGATCACTTTCAAGCAACTCAAAAGAATATAACTTGTTTAATAATAATTTTGTTGATGGTAACAATAATATGTTTGAAGTTACTTTTTGTTAAAAATAGTTTTTCTGGAGGTGACTATATCTGGAATATGTTTTTTTCTCTGCGTGTATGTTTATGTACGAGTATATGTGGATCAGGGGAAGTCCCAGAACCGCTTTATTCAAAAATAAATTAACCCAAATTTTATAATATTTTAATTCGGCTCAAGTTCATCAAATTTAATTTTCATTTAATTATTTTTATGAAGAAAGGAATTTTACAACATTAAAATTAATTAAAAATTGTTATTGATAACCTTCCATTCTTGACCGTGGCCGGGCTCGAATCCTGGCCGGCAGGTTACCATGACATGTTTCGATCGCAACCACTCGATCTCCTCAGATGGATTTGCCGTGTTACACTCGCAGCCATCGACGACTGCTGACGTCAATAGTCAAACATCAATCTTTAAACCAAATTGTATTTTAATCTTTCGTAGATCGAAATTTGAAATCTGCCGGCCAGGGTTCGAGCCCCGGCCACGGTCAAGAATGAAAGATTATCAATCACAATTTTAATTAATTTTCATGTTGTAAAATTCCTTTCTTCATAAAAATAATTTGATGAAAATTAAATTTGATGAACTTGAGCCGAATTAAAAAATTAAAAAATTTGCATTAAAAAGCATAAATAATTCAACAAAATAACCACAATACTAATTATTATAAATTAACTCATAGAAACCATAAAATCAAAATTTGTGAGAACCACTGTTTTCGTACTTGGTGTACATTTTTAGTATAATTGGAGGATGTTTAATAATATAAGAAAGAATTTCCAGTATATCAAAAATTTTTAGGCGTTGTTTTATTCAAGATCCAATACATTTCAAGCAAAAAATTTCCAAATCCAATTTATGGTAGTTTTCTATGGATAAAAAAACTCAATAATTTAATGCATTTTTCTTATCCAATTCTATTGGATAAACAAACAATTTTATTTAGAAAGAAACATCTTTGATTTTTACAATTTTCTTACAAAAAAAAAAATTTTAATATTTATATTAAAATTTTTTTAAAAATGGTATGCTTTTTACTGTGATAAATGTAGATTTTAATTTGTTTCATGCTTAGAAATAACAAACGATAAAATGGCATATTTAAAAAGTAAATTGAAAATATAACTTACTTGACATTTCAAAACCGCTGTATTTCCAGCCATCACATATTCATCGTGTACTTGTACTGTATACTTTTGGTTAACAACTGTAATGAAAACAAAAATTGAAGAAGAATATTTTATAAATAAAAATGTTTTAAAAGAACTTATTTTTTGTTTTAAATTTTGGATTTATTTAAACGCTAGCAAAACATATGGGATAATTAACTATTGAATCTGCATTAAACTGTTGAAATAGACAAGTGAAAGACAGCCTGTCTGGAGTAAAGAGTAGGAATTCCGGGAGCAACACTTTTAAACTCTTCATCGTGGTTTACTCGGTTTAACAAGATTAAATACAGTCACTTAGACCGGGTTTTTGGGATGTGGATTAAGTTTTAACATAGTTTGACGTAGTCTGAAACTTGGATTTGTCCGGCCAAATGTCATTTTTTTTAAATTATTTCGTTTTAGGCAAAACTAATTTGTTCCGTCAAAACAAATCTGCTTTCAGATTAACTAAACCTAGTTTAATTGAGATCTCAAAAACCCAGCCTTAGCAAAAAATATTACATTATTTTGCTAAAACGCTAATACTTTAATTTATTTTTTATTTATTTATTTCAGTCTATGGAAAACAAAATTCCTTACAGACCATGCAACTAGCTTACATAGAAAAATATAATCCAACCCAATCTTTTTCAAATAATTTAAATATTGATATAACTAGATTGACAGAACATACTATAACCACAGCAGATATCGTATTTGTTACAAGGGCGTGTCTGTGTTCAATAACTTAAACGGCATTTTGAAGGATAAACATCAGCCATTTATTCCCAATTTAGTTATAAAACGAAATAGTGTAAACGACAAAGCATTCGCATTTGATTCCAAAATGCCAAGTTTTGTACTAACGAAATATCATTTGTGGAAAATTTCGCGTAATTTCCCTAATTTAAAGAAAAGCACATTGGTGGCTCACCGAAGCTTATCCTAAATATGTTTCAAAGCGAGAATGGTGTTTTGTGCGGTCTAAAAGTAAAAGACAAGGGGGCATAATAAACCGCACAAATGGCTTGGCAAACACACACACACTATATTTCCGTTTTATGTTTGCCAATAAACAATACAAACATTATTTGTAAAAATATATATTTTAATTTTTGTTAGGTTTTCAATTATTGAAGACGACGACAGTGCTACTGCAGTTTTGTTCACTCTTTCGCGACCTTAGGACAACAAGTAGAATCTTGGTATTCTAAGGTCGCAATTTGTTGAAAACGGAGAAGGAAGACAATATTGGAGTAAAGATTGGTTCAAACAACGAGATGTTTTGGGGAAAATATGTTGCATAAAACAGCGTTCGAAAATATAAATTAAATATCGCTCCTTAGATTTTGGTTCGGTAGTTACGAAAAAAAGCAAAAAGCCACCAAAATAATTTTACATAAACAAAACATATACAGGTAACCCTCCTACAAGACGGCTTCCTACAAAACGATTTCGATCTTACACGAAAAAAAATTTGCGGAAATCTCCTCATCTACAACACGTTTTCATTCTAACACGATAAAATGGAATTGCAACTTTATCATGATTGGGATGTCAAAATTGTACCAAAATAGTACAAAAGTACTAGTTTAGAATAAAAATGTAGCTCTTGTGTATTTTTTGTATGTATGTACATATTTCTAATAAAAACAATGAAATTTAAGATTTAAAAATTTATATTTTACAATGTCTCCTAGCCTCATATTACACGTTTTCCTACAACACGGCGTTTTCTAGGAACCTATCTACCGTGTTATAGGAGGGTTACCTGTACACAACTAGCTGTTTGGTATCTAAATAAAAATAAAAAATGAAATACTGGAGAATTTTGTTAATAACTTGACCCCAGCGCTATCTACCATCATTAAAAAAAATTTAAATATCACGACAATAGCGCAACCTTTCGGGATTTTTTTATAACCCATCAGTGAACGTAGACCTTTCCAACGCATGTACTCGTTTGAAAATCGGGTTGAGTGGTTCTCGAGTTATAGAGTCACGAACATAGGACAACTTTTTTTTATGTATAAAGAATACATACACAAGCTATTCGTGCTGTGTTCATTGCTATAATTTTTTGCTTGTTCATTTCTTTATCAAGGTAAAAAAGGTAACATAATAGAACATTAAAATATAATGTTTGTCTATAGTACCACACTTCAATTATTCTGGTTTTTTAACGAAGAACGGAACATTATATAATGTTCGGCTTTTTCTTAAAACTAGTTACGAACATTATTAAGGGTTGTGTTCGTCTACACAAACACTTAAAAATAGATATCGTTCCTAGGTATGTGAGCCGAACGCTAAGTAGTGTTCTGTTTATTTTCGAACACTGCTTAAAAAATAAGAATTTACAACTGAAAATTATGTTAATGATTAACCTTCAATGTCTTCACTTTGCAAAGTTTTCGCTTTAATGACTAAATTTGCGTCTAAACACTACGAAATTTTTGACAAATATATAAAATATCTGCCAAATATTGAATATTGGCAGCCAACAAAAAAATATTTGTACAAACGTACAGTTTGTCAAGCAATTTATGTGGATTATTTTGCCCTTTAGATGGTTGTAAAGCTTAAAAAAGAGCTTGTAAAATATTTGGAAGTTACTTAAGAAGGAATTTGATAGCGTCTGCAAGAAAAGCTAGGAAATTAGGTACCACACGAGTTGAAAGGCACATTTGCATGTCTCAAGTGCTGATTGATTGCGCAAAAAAAGAATCAGAAATCAAGAATAATTGATATCGAATCATTAGTTTGGATATAAAAAAAACTTTAACGACAACCCAAATTGATATAAATCGAACGTGAGGTCCGTTAATTTTTTGAGTTAGTCACTATTGAAGCAAAGAAGCTTTAAAAGATTGTAAATTTTGCAATATTGATCTTAGACCCTAAAAAGTGTGTATCTTCTGGATCCGTATACTGGAAAAGCTTGACAATCAAGACGAATCAAACCCTAATACAGATATATCTATGTACGTATAGGTACATATTGGCGCAACAGTTGTCACCCGTTGTTCTATGAATGCAAGTTTACAAATAAACCAAATTACTAAAACTAGAGAGTAGTCGACCTGGAAATGTAGCCCTTGAAATTTCGGTTGTAGGTCGTGTAATATGCGGTAGTACTGAGATACTGTCGATATTTTCTAGTATCGAAAGCTCGAATTTTACTAACGATACTATCGATATGATAATTTTCTAAATTGGTTGGAATTTTTCCAGCATTAATTGTAGTTGTAAGTAGGTTAAAAAAAAACAAAATGCAATCAAAAACAACTTGCAAAAGCATGTTGCTATTAATGCTGGAAAAATTCCAACCAATTGTAGTGGGGAATGTTAGAGGAGATCAACTCACCGTTTATTTTTAGGTTTTTTTTTTTGATTAAAATTTGATATTGTCACAAGTAAACTGTTGCTTATGATTCTTATTCGCTTAACAGATTTATTTGTTTAATATCTTTAGGTTTTAAAAAATCTTTGGATAAAGTTAGCAACCAGTGACAATAGATTTCAGTGTTTTTATCAAGGATAAAAAATTGGGAATTAAGCACAACTAACAAAATCTTTTTAAATTAAAAAATAATTTTTATAGTAAAATACATGAGGGGTTTGTTAACATACGCAAAACAATGTTGCATACTTTGCAGGAATAATAACGTTAAATTCAACAAAATCGCATGATAGGTGACATTGATACATGTTGCTCAACATTTTTCACAAATTTGAACAGAGTACTAACTAGGCTTTATGCAATATTTTGTTAAAAAAAAAAATAAATAAATAAAATGGTGCGAAAACTCAACAAAATTGACGTTTGGAGATTTTTGGCTATGTCTGACATCTTGCTTGGCTATGGAGGTATGGCTCTTATGGCTAATAAATCAATGGTGGTTTAAACGCTAGTTTTCGCTTCCCTTGAAGCGATAATTCTGCTTTTTACGTATCAACCAAAATGGAAATGGGCATTGTCACTCATGATGATTTACGATCCAAATTTCTCAAAAAAATTGAAGCAATTATTCCGCGTTCTTGAGAAGTATAGCGTAACATTTCTTATCGACGTAAATTTTATATCTGTTAACTTCACAAAAACGAACATTTGCAAAAATTACAACATCTTTAGTGGGACAATGACGTTGAACAAAATAAAATTCATAAAATTTTAGATACTTTCGCTAAATTAAATATGTCAGCCTTATTATAGTTTTAGTCATTTATTTTAAACATAATAAAAATAATAGTGTTAACAACAAAACAGGAAACAATGGCTGGCAATTGTTTGAAATAAAAATTAAAAAAAAAATGCTTGTGCAATTTATTTCAAAAATTTCATTAAATACGTGTTTGTTATTCAAAAATTCGTGCATAGAATATATCCAGATACTTAGTACACATTGTACTCCAAAGCAATTTAATACTTTTTTGTTGTAGTTATGACTTTATTTTGTACACCATTGAATTGAATTCTATTGTAAGCATCTTTTTGTTTGGGGAGGAGGTGGGGGTGTAATTATTAGCGCAGGTAGTGCTTCTGGAGTCCATTGTTATTTGGAAACAACTAAAATTAAGGGGCTGGATTTATATGCAAATGCATAATTTTTTTTTGCAGACATTTTAAAAGTGTTTGCATACGTTGATATTTAAATCAGGCTAAATTTTATTTTCATTAAATAATAAGGGTCCTCATGATGTCGCTTAAAATTGCCATTTGTGCAAATGAGCAAACTTACGAGTCTTGTTTCATGAAGCCCCTTTTTTTACTTTTGTGTAATTTTAAACAATTAATGTCAGTTTGTAAAAACCTCAATACAAAAATAAATTAAAAATTCAAATTCAAAAATATAAAAATTTGTGTTTAAATTTGTGATTAATATGTATGTATGTATGAGAAATTTGCTTTTAAAAATGCTCAAAGAAAGCCAAAAGTCCAATTTACTGAAATTATTGCTATAATTTATTATTTGTGATTTATAGACACTTGGATTTTTCATTGAAAACGACGTTAAAATCATTAAAAGATGTGTTTGTATAAATGCACAATTGAACAGCGCAAGTTTACGAGACAAAATTGTTGGGCAAATTTACCAAGTTTGTGTAAATGAATTCTCATACAATTTTTGACAGTTCATTTACGAGGGCGTAAAAATGCACAGTTTGCACAGATTACGAGACTTATAAACGATATCATGAGGACCCTTAATGTTTTATTTTTTTTTTTTTTATTTTTTATTTATTTAATAATCTTGAAGCCACTTAAGGCCAATTGATTACAGATAAATATGCTGACAGTAATTGTTATGTAAATACATATCTGTAAATATATTACATTATTATAAAGAGTATTATAATTAAATAGTTTTTATATTCATGTACAAATTCCCAATCAGTTTAAGCCACTCCTCCCATGTTTATGAAGATTAAAACCATAAATTGTTCAATAAAATAACCACAATACTAATAAGTGTTTCCATATGTTTACACAGTTACGAAAAAAAAACGGTTACACATACATATAATGGTTACTGCAACGATTATATTGTTATCGATAGGATATTATGATTATTATTTTTATGTTTAATAATATCAAATAATATCATACAGGCAGAGAAATATACAGTTCAAAGAGCAACATACTCAAGTGGAAATTTAATCGTGCTAATGTTTGTAGGTATCATGGTTAAATATGACCAAAATATTGTCAAAACATATCATAATTTTTTTGAAATATGCATATTGTGGTCAAAACTATCAATTATTTGATAAAAAAACTTACAAAATTGACCATAATTCGGTATAAACTAACCGTATTCTGGACATAACTATTTGAATGTGTGCCCTATTAAGCGCGCATGCATTGAGTCAGTCTATCAGTGAGAGGGTTGCGGGTTCGATTACCTGAAGGGACACTGGTTCCTTTTCACAACAAAGGGCGACGTTACTACTGGAAACTTTGGCAACTTAAGTAAGAAAATTATTTGTATTGCCGCTCTTACGCCATTATCTACATTATTTTGAAAAAAATTAATTTACGATATTAATTTGACTCATTTTGCATTTTGGTTGTAAACAATATTTTAAACGCCCAGCCTTGAAATACCAATCAAATTTTTACAATAATTAGTTGATATTTTTAGAACACATTTTGCTTTTGAAACCATGTTTTTGAGCATGTTTTATCCAATACGAAATGCACAAAAATCCGTCCACTTATTAATGATGCTGACAAGAAATACATACAACGGTGGCTGAGTATGGAAAAAAATTATGAAAATGTAGCAGAAACAAAGGAATTAAACAAATTTTTAGTTAGTGAAATCCTTTTAGAAA
The DNA here is from genome assembly GCA_949318255.1 of Pollenia labialis. Classification (NCBI taxonomy): domain Eukaryota; kingdom Metazoa; phylum Arthropoda; class Insecta; order Diptera; family Polleniidae; genus Pollenia; species Pollenia labialis. The sequence continues at coordinate 133,521,146 of OX439140.1, forward strand.
AAGCAGAAAGGAAGCAAGGATAGTTGTTTTAAGCACAGTGGGGCTAAGGAGAGAGATATAGAAGGTAATAGTTTGAGAATCTTTTAAAATAAAAAATAATAAAACCTAATAAATATACATACCTCAATTTTAGAAACCCAAAGGATACGATGGTATACTTAAGTACCTTATAGAAAAAGGTATCTTTAAATTGTAAGAAATAAACTCTAAAAACTGCAGTCAAAGTAGGAAAACTGTCAAAACTTTTGCTATTTTTTCTAATTCATTAAATGTAAACAGTTGCTATAAAACCAAATCAAAAAGCGAAAAATTGTAGACAAACTTTCGTTTTTTGTTCGACAGTTTTTGGTTTCGACTGCAGTTTTTTAAACCCTGCTAAAAACCTTTAAAATTTTAAGAATTTTGGCAAACAGTAACTTTTAATTGTAATAATTAAGTTGCTCTTATTTTCCTTAATTTTTCAAACAATGTTTTCCTTCTTAAGTCTCTTATTAACTTTTCTCTTTATTAAAGCTCTTGACGAACTTTATAAATCCTTTTTTCTTTTCTTTCTAAATCTCGTTAATTTTGTTGAAGTTATTGAGTCATTCTGCAAATTGATTTTCTAAGTTTCTCTAACAATGTCTTGTCAATTTCCCAATCATTATTTTTTTTTCTATTTTCATACAATTTCGTAAGTTTATTGTTAGATTTTTTTCTTCTTTTTTTTTTTTTTTTTTTTTTTTTTTTTAAGAAAAACTAAATGACAAAACAATTTTTTTTAAGTTTAACATGTCAATTTTGTTGAAAGATTTTAATTTAGTTGAAAAACGAGAAGGAGTTGCAAAAAATAAAAAATGAAAGAGTCTTATTTTTTCTGAAGGCGAATTGGTAAGTTGTTAAGATTTTAATTAAAATGGAATGAAAAACAGTTTTAAAAGAACAAAAAAAGTCCCAAATGAATTTCGAAATAATTTTATTAAAAATACAGAAACACTTAGAGAGTAGTTAAGCGCTGGGTTGTGGGTCAAAGAAGTAATCTTATACAATGTTCACACTTGGGTTTTTAAACGCGCTGAATCATTTCGAACGTGATTAAGCTCAAATCATATAAACATCGAGATGATTACCCATACATTGAAGTGATTTGTTAATCACTTCAAATTGGCATGAGTACAACTAAATCACTTCATAAGTCACAGAGAATCCTCTGAACGCACCACAAACTGATTATAATGTAGGATCGGTCACCATGAACGTACCCCCCACGTGCACAACCGACCCCGATATCTTCTTATTGTTTTTTTTTTTTTGTTTTTTTTTTTGTTTTTGAATTAACATAAAATGTTGCGAATATCTAGCCGATAAGCCAGATATACACAGCGAAATAAAAGGATGAGGTAAGTGGAAGACTTTGGAAAGCTCTAACGCAGAGGTGAGAATTTTCAGCCTGATTTATTTTTAAGCGATAGAAACAAGTTAGCTGTTTCTCTACTCGGTGCCATCTACTATATATTTTTCAGAAAAAGTTCTATTGATCACCAGGGTTGTCACATTAATTTTGACCTTTTCGCCAAATTCAATGTCAAAAATCGATAAAATCGCCAAAGCCTTTGTTTTTCAATTTTTGTCAATAAAATACATATTTTTTATAATTATTCAAAATAATTAGAATTGTGGTTACTTTGTTGAACTATTTATGGTTTTTAATCCAAATTTTCAATATTTTAATCAGACTCAAGTTCATCAAATTTAATTTTCATTAAATTATTTTTATGAAGAAAGGAATTTTACAACATGAAAATTAATTAAAATTGCTATTGATAATAATTCATTCTTGACTGACCTGAGATTCGAACCCAGGCGGCTGATTACCATCTCCTCAGAGATCATATTTTTTATAAATCCTAAAAAATAAATTTGTTCAGTATCGCTAAAATGCGCCAAAAAATTTAAAAAAGTCGCCATGATATACATATATTTTGTTCAATATTTATTTAGAACACAGTAAAATTAGTTAGTGAACACAAAAAAAGTACAGTGTTTACTATAAAATAGTTTATAGTAGTCTACTTTAAGCAACAAAAAAAGAATTTTTGCAGTTGGCATTCAACAAATATTGGATATGCATTTGTATATAAGTTGCAGTTCTGTAATACTCTCTAAAACGCTTCACCGGCAATACTCCCTAATAGTCTTCTTTTTTGGAAGACATTGTGAGAGAATTACATTTATTCAAAGAAGGTACAAAAGAAGTGCAGCTTGTACTATTCACATTCATATAATTTAAACTTCGTAATAACGCGTCTTGAAATTCGTAACGCATTCTACTTTGAAGGCGAGTTTTTGGGAAATTCATGATTTCAACACAGGCAATAGTAGTTATAATTACCAGCGTATAAGGAACAGCAAAAGCAGGTTCCTTTAAATGGCACGCACCTGCCGTATCCATGTAGCTTTACCATTTTAGGTTAAACATATACATATTTTATGAAATATAATCATTAATACCCTCTTATCAATTAACAACATCCAAAGGTACGTTAGGATTTATAAAAATCTTTAACAACCACTTATTTAATCAAACATTTAACACAAACATATAATGGAAAAATGTTCATAGAATTTAAATATATTAATATTTTAAGGAATTATAATATTTATTGATTCTTTCAAAAAACAATTTTCTCAAAGATTTTTATTATCTTCATCAGCCACCATGAATGCCTCAAATTTCATACATAAAAATACTAGAATAAATATAATATTATTTCTTCTTAAAACAAATTCATAGCTCATAACAAATAGCTAACAAAAACGCCAACTATTTTATAAATCGCCAAAAAGTCGCCAAATCAAAAATCTCATTTTTCGCAATTAAATTGCCTTGAAGTTAAGTTTTATAATATGCGCAGTAGTTTTAGAAACATAATTTTTCTAGCAACACTTCGAAATTTTTGTTTGTTAAAAGCTCATTCAAAATTGGAAAATGCCGCTATGATTTTAATTTTTTCTAGACATAAAAAAACCAAGTTGTAAACATTATGGCCTGTTTCGTTTTCAACTTGGTTTTTTTTATTATTAGCTGCGTTCGAGAGCACACAAGTTTTTACTATTTTTTACTGAACTTTACTGCATTTTACTAAATTGCGTTCGCGTACACAAAATACAGTAAATGAGAACACAAATTGAGAGCGTAAAGCGACAGTTCTTGTCTGAGTATTTACAAATTTTTACTGCAGAAATTTATGCAGTAATATTTAGTAAATCAAAAAAACAAAAGGTAAACAAATAAAATTAACAACTAAAATGCATACAAATTGTGAAAAAATTATTAAATAAAAGTAAAGTTTAAATAAAAATTAGCCCAAAACAAAAAGTGAATTAATATTACTTAATTAAACTTGTTTGTGAAGCATTTATTTTGCTAAATACCAACTTTTGAAACTTTTTTTTGTTATGTTAATTTTTTAGAGTTGTAAAAGTGTGATGTATTTGGGTACTTAAGTAATCAATAGCAAAAAAAATTTTCAAGTTCTTTTGAATAAATTTACCCGCCACAATTTAGTAAAAACAAATAAAATAAAAAACAAAAAAATATAAAAGATTGCATAAAATAATTTGTTTGTATTTTCCAAAAATGTTCGTGTTATACAAAGTATTTAATCGAGTACTAATAAGAAAACGAGTTAAGTAGTCAAAAGTGTAAACATTTTTCCACACTTCAATTATTTGTCATCAGCTGTTGCCTTTATTTTACGTATTTTTTTACAAATTTTGCGTTCGCGTACTTTTTTGTACGACAGCTTTTTGTGAGAGCAAATTTTTTATTTTACTCATTTACTGCATTTACATATATGATAGGGTGATCGATCGAATAGTATTCGACCGGTTTTAACCGGTTATTTTAGTTTTGCCCAAGTCGAATATTTCAAAATGTCCATTTTTCGAATATCGAATAAACCGGTTATTTTAGTAAAATAACCCGGTTATTTTAGTAATGTGTAATTTATATAAGTTTTCCTTACTTTTGTTATAAAAGCACCCGTAATTTAAGTATTTTTCTAACTCTTTCTAATTTCTTGGCAAACTTAAACTTTTTATAAAAAATGTCAAAACAAAATGAAACAAAAGTCAAAAAACATAATGAGCATGTAAATACAAATCGCGTATATAAGTGTGTGTTCTTGTAACAAAAACCAAAAACAATTTAAAGTACAACAAAAAAAGTTCAGCTTAAACTGACTTAAAAGAAAATGATAAGTTGCAAAGGTTCTTTAACGTCACGACTTATTAATCACTTTAAATTAGTCTACAAGCTTGACATAAATATACGCCAAGTAAAACTTGACTCTGTTCCAAGAAGTTTTTAAGAGACTGCAAATAATACTTTACAAAAAATACTTTAATAAAAATAATGACTGAAAAACTCTTAAGTAGTTCTAGCATATCTTAATGCTTAAAACAAAAACATACCGGCGGAATCAACGTTATGGGAAAATTTATCAGTTTTATTTATTAAAACACCAAGAACTTAAACCTAATTGAAGGAATCAAAAATGTCCTGGAAGGGTTTAAATTGTGTGATCGACGAATTAAAAGATATTTCATACAAAAATCATGTTTTCTTGTCTTTAATGCTGAAACAAAAAAAAATTGAAATATATAATCCTGTATAAGAGGTTTTGTTTGCCACTTTTCAAAAATATGGCTGAAGTTTACTGCTTCATATAGATATGCTTAACCAGCAACAAATTAAAACTCATTGACTGGTCAGGTTTTTTTTTGATTTTATCGTCAAATATTTGTGGTCTGAACATACCTTAAGTCATATCTATGGAGTTTTTTGGTTCCATACCTTCGTGAATTGTTTTGTTTTTATTCTTATTTACTTTTTATTACAAAAACTAATTTGATTTTTGTATTTTTATGTATTCGAATTAAAACCGGTTAACCGGTTATTTATAAAATGTCTAACCGAAAACCGGTTTTTTTAAAATAGCAACTATTCGGAATATTCGAAAACCGGTTATTGAAAAAAGTCGAATAATCGATCACCCTAATATATGATTAAAATCTGTTAACAACTTTTGATTTAATTAATGTAAGTATGTCATAAAACGCAATATTTGTATGGCAGTGACCCTAAGAAGTGTAGATAAAGCCAAGTATGTTTCGAGAAAATGTTAAGGAGAAAAAACCAATTGAGGTCGGTCATGCATTATATCCCCCTACGGTGTATGGGAGCCTCATTAAGAATTAGAGATAGCGGGTAGGATTGTTAGAAATTAATGATCGAGATGAAAAATAAAGTGGTGTTGGTCTAGGAACGTCCTTTGCGCTGCAGGAACTAAATTTAAGAATTTAATATGAACTAACAATAATTAATCAAATCGACTGACGTTTTGAAAGAAAACATGTCGTATTTTACTTTCTTCTTTTTAAAGAAAATATTGTAAATTGATTTTATTGTAAATAAAGAAATTACTACTACTACTAATTAATCAAATCTTATCCTAATACGTTATATATGTCCAGCCAGTGCCAGACAAAATTTCGTCATCACGGTTTATGTTTAGATATGTGGGTGTTTATCGCTCTTCTGATTGGGTGAGTGCTGCAGTGTCTCTTCTTCATAAGCGAGTGTGGCCGCCATGATTTAAAATATTCCAAGCTAGTGGATTTGGGTGTTGTTAAAGCCTTTTTAAATATTTTACTGCATATTTTGTAATCATACTTTTTACTAATGGAACATTTAGATCCTTATGAATGTTTGATTTTTTAATATACCATTATTCGAAGAAGTTTATTTTGGCGCCTTTGAATTTTTTCGATATTTGAGGCCGACGCAGTGCCCCATAGCTGAAAACCGTAGCACCAGATAGGCTTTAAGATAGAGTTGTTAAGTAGAAGATTGCAATAAAGACTAAGGACAGAATATCTTCCAGTAACGTTTTTCAAATGATTAACAAAGAGATATCCAATTTCAATATCATTTCTTGCCAAACTTCCTTTCAAGTTTCTTAATGGTGGCTTAGAGACAATTGGCCTTTTGAGATTTCTGGCTGCACGCCATAATGAGTAGTCTGATTGTGGAGTTGCATCAAGTTCCTTAAGATATTTTTCCAGAGAAGCCGTTTTCAGAGTCTGCAGTAACTTTCTTAGCCTTTTTGTTCACTCTTTTAGTAAGTTCTTAAGTTAAGGGGATCTGTGCAATTGCCAATCTCTTCGAGCCCTCCTTCTTTAAGACAAGAGACCATATATAAATATCGTCACCTCCAACACAACTATTTTTAAAGAATGTTTTAAACATATAATGTTTAATATAACCATATTTTTGTCACCTACAACCATATTATGGTTAAATTAGTCCTCCATCAAGAAGCCACAACCATATTATGGTTGCCTCTAAACATGTTATGATTAACTATGACAATAATATGATTGTGGCTTCTTGATGGGGGACTAACTCAACCATAATATGGTTGTAGGTGACAATAATATTATTAAATGAATCATAATATGTTTAAAATTTTCTTTAAAAATAGTTTTGTTGGAGGTGACCATATTTACACATAATTTTTGTTTTTTTTGGGGCCAATACTGGAATGTTGAACAGCTAGTTTCAGAAAACTGTCAAAATTAACAATATAGCGATCTACATTATCCGGTGTACGAAGCGGAATATTTTCTGTGCAATGGGTACTAAGATATTTTTTATATTTTAACCAATTTATTTGTGTGGCTGAAGTCGCTTATTAACCAGTCGGAGATACAATTCTATTGGGGTTCATTATAGTAACAATTGTAGGTGTGTGGTCGGAAGATAATTCTAAGGAAGCTTCAACATGGATCGTTTCTATGGGAATGTTTTTAACCACGCCGAAATCGTTGACATCTGGCATTTTTTGCTGATCAGTAGGCCAATATGTTGGTTGTCCGTTCGCTTCCACATTTAAATCTATTTTAGAAATTGTATTAAATAAAACACGTCCCTTTGGTGTTATAATTCGTGACCCCCTGAAGGCATGTTTATGCTCCTAGATAGGGCAAATGTATGACCAACACTTATTTGGTTTTTGAGTTACGTGAATATATGTTGTGCAACCTCGTCCATTTGCGAAAAACCATTTTATCTCGAAAATAAGATCCAACCTAAAAAACGGTTAGCACCGCTGGATTCAGCGTACCCGAATCAGGTTAAAGCGCTAGTTGCCGTCTGGTTTTTTTCAACTAGCACTGTGTTATTAAATGCGTAGCTCAGGAAATTTCCTACATTGAGCTTCAATTCAGGGTATTTAATATTTAAAAATAATTTCAGGCATATAGATTTCGCTTTTTCGAGCATACCCGGCATTAGTTTGTCAAAAGTTCGTCGAATGTTGACTCCTTATTAATCTATCGTTGTTGATTTATCAGCATAGACCAGACTTAAAGGTTTAAAAATACCTGAAGGTCATGCGCCATGTTGTTATGTATCAACGGATTTTGCACAAGCGTCAAAGATTTTGAGTTTGGTACGCTTAGAGATGAATGCTGATCGCCAGACTTTATTTCTCATTGCTACAATACTTTAATTTTATTTATCAAGAAGCAATGCATTTTTATTAGTCTTTAAATATAAAAACCACCCTCGTATTCTTTTTTCCCCATTACCAAAATTCCTGGTAAAAAAATTTAAATATAAAATTTCATTTTTAATAAATTTCATGTTTCATTTACACTTAAAAGAAAAAATAAGAAATAATTAAAAAAAATCGTTTATGTTATTATCAAAAAAAACTCTTGTGCTATTTTTTAGCTTTTCTTACTATTTTCATCCCCCTCTCCCCCTCTCCACCTCTCTTATAATTAATTAAGAAGGACAAAAAGTAATTTAAGTTAAAACTTTTCTCCATCTTTTTCGCCTTCAGTCTGTACACTCTGTTAACAGTTGTTGTCTTCTTTCAAGACCAAAGTGAAAAAAATTATTTGAAAGAAAACAGCCAAAAAACTGTTAAAGCCAAAAAGTGTTTACAAAAGAAGAATGAAAAAATAAAAGAAGAAAAAAAAAATTACTAAACACGAAAGAAAATATAAACACTTTCCTTAACATGGACAAATAGAACAGAATAGACTTCCAAAATACGGGGAAAAAATAAACCAGGGCAAGAAAAAAAATGAAAATTTATTTGTTAAACTTTTTAATTGTGGAAAGTATGTACATATGTAACATAAAAGAGATTTTCCTTTTTCTGTGCTTAAAAATTATAAGAAAAGGATTTCTTCTCATTTACGCCAAATAATAAACATAAGAAGGCCAAGGAAAAAAATAGAATCTCGAATAGAAATTTAACAATTTAAGTGTAAAATGAAACATTTTGTTTTAAATCTAAATCTAATGTTTCCTAATGGGTAAGAAACTAATCAAACTTTTTAATGGGAATTTAAAAGAAAAAGGGGAAAATATAACAATATTTTTGCTAAAAAGCAGCCAACACGATTTAAGTTTTATTTTAAAGTTGTCAAACTTTGGTTGTATTTGTTTAGTAAACTTTACTTAATAAATTGTTGCAACTACAATAAATTTATTTAGTATTTTTTTCAAAAACAAAAGTTTCGTTAAAATAGTTTCCACCTCAGGCGCAAGGGAGGTATACGTAATATCGCTTATTTGCTGCAACACTATTTTAACTAAAAAATATGAGTTTTACAGAAAACGACTTTAAAATTTTAAATTTAGACAAAACATAATAGAGTTTATTCTTCGCTCAAGAGTTGATTTGACTTTATCTTCATAAAACATAATCACCACTTTATTAACCGCCTGATTTATTCTATTGTCCAATTCCTAAAGGCTACCGTACACGACATGTATTTGCCATCTGACATATCAAATTTCCCACTGCAATATATGTACATATGTACATGGAGGCAAGTACTTGCATCCCTCGCTTACAAATAGGGAGTTAAATAAGTAATTACCGCATAGTCTCACAAATAAAGAGGTTAAATAACACAGTGCTACACGAATAAAATAAAAAAAAGACACGTGTCTCCCAGTTTTTTCCAAAGTCATGCACTTTTTTATGGGCCCCCAAAGATTTGGGGCCTCGTGTCATTTTTGCAAAAAAGTGATAATTTTCTCAGGCTCATAACTTGCAAACCCTTCGGAATTTTGATTTACTGAAACAAAGTTGTAGCTCTTGCCATAAAGAATTAAAATTGTGAACATATGAAATCAAAAAAAAACTTCATCTTCAAGATCAAAATCGCAAAAAACTTGCAAAAATTTAATTTTTTTACCTTTTTCCTCCTGTGCAGGTCCATATTTAGCAAACCGTTCAAAATTCAAGGAAACAATCAACTACAAAAATGTACAAACAACTTTTTAGAACATATAAACTTCCTAGGAATGATTCTTAGCACCGTTTAGGTACCCGTAAAAGTGAAAATTTCCCAACAAATTTTTAATTTCATTTGTTTTTTCTTTACTTCAACATTGAGATATTATGCTATCTAAACGGTATTTAGAATCATTCCCAGGGAGCTCATATGCTAAAGAAAGTTCTTTATTGAGATTTTAGGAACATTTTTGTAGTTTATTATTTCCTCGCAATTTTATCGGTTTGCCTCCTATGGACCTGAACAGGGGGAAAAAGGTTAAAAAATTGAATTTTTTCAAGTGTTTTGCGAGTTTAATCTTGAAGATTAAGTTTTTTTAAGTTTTGGCAAGAGCTACAACTTTGTCTCAGAGTGTAAAAAAAAATTCTGAACGGTTTGCAAGATATGAGCCTGAGAAAATTATCACTTTTTTTGCAAAAATGACACAGAGGCCCCAAATCTTTGGGGGCCCATAAAAAAAGTGCATAATTTTTGGCAAAACTGGGAGACACGGGTCTTATTTTTTTGTCCGTATATGGTTATTTTTCCATGACATAATAAATTACACACAGTGTAAGTCATTACCACATTTGCTTACAAAAAGGTACTTTACATTGGTATCAACAAAACGGAATTTGTCAAACAAATTTTGTTTTTTAATTAATTAAGTTTCTAATGCAAAATTTGACTACCCTGTATTAAGGACATATTCATACCAAATAAACCAGAGAACGATATGATTGCAAGAACTATATAATATTTTCATGGAAAGGTACATTTTAAGTACTATCGTTTATGATACAAGATCGATATATTATAATTGATATTACCAAGACGATATCGTTGTAATATCGTTTGATGCATTGAATATAGTTTTTATTCAAATTTTTAATTTTAAAATACAAATCAAAAACAATTAACTGCCTTTTTAACGATTTCGAACGCCAAAGTTCAAAATCGATGAACAGGCTTAAAAGTATTATAATTTTTTATATTAAAATTTACGTAATACAAATTGTTCATCCTCTCCAACAAATTAAAAAACAAATTGTAAGAAAAAATATTTAAAATCAATTGTTTTTAGATTTGAATAAAGATGCATTTAATTCTAAATTTCGTTAATGAACACATAAACAAGTACTTATGTATCAGACTAACTATATGTCAGCCATTACCAAACTACTTCTATGTAATTAAGGTGGTATAAAGTAGTCATGGAAAAGTAGGTTGTATGTAAGTCGTATAATGAGACAGCACTTTTGTAAGAAAATTACGAACACCAAAATAATATAAGTGTAATTAGACGATTATACAGGGCTGCCAGTAATTTTTGTGCTTGTCCCAAAAAATTAAAAAATCCCCATATTAAAAAACAAAACCTTAAAAAGTTAATATTTTTTGTTTGGTTTTTTTTTCTGAAAACATTTTAAATCTTTTTTAAAAAAAAATAAGAAATCCTCAAAAATTCCCAAATAAAAATTTTGTATTCCCACGAAAATTATTTTGATAGTAAAAAAAATTATTTTATTTTGCTTGTAGCAACTGTTTTCGGCACGTTTTTTTAAATCCTTTTAATGCGATTCCAGTGAGGAATTACAAGCAATATGCTGTTTTTAAAGACGAATAAGCCAACTTATAAGAATTGGTTCAATTGGTTTTATCCATCCTTATAATCAACAATAAAAATACATACATAACTACATACATTATCCGGCATTTATTTAAAACTTTGATGCATCATAAGCAGTTACCAATAGCCCAGCATTATTTTTCCCAAACTTTATTATATTGTCCTTAATATTTACATATTTTTGGGGGAGACATATTCGCTTCAAAATTGTCTTTAAAAATTAAAAATTGTATGTGTCAACGGTTTTAGATTCTATTTTTAATTATTTTTATTTTAAGCACTCACTCAAAAAAATAACAAAAATTTATGAAGAATCTCTTGCACAATTAACAAAAATTGTAATCTTAATTAGGACCCTTTACACCGTATCAGTTGTTGATAAGAGTAAGATAAAAGTTATGCTAATTTTTTTCATATTTTATACACGAAACAAAGAAAAAATAAGCGTAAATAATAAAAAAAGGGAAAATATATTAAAAATGTGTAAAATTCCCAAAAACTCCTTGAATTTTTTTTTTTAAATCATTTGGGTATTTCTTTGGCATTTGCTCGCCAACTTTGGGGATAAATCCCCAAGTCTGGCAGTCCTGCGATTATACAACAAATACGATGACAATGCGAGCTTGTGAGTTGGGCATATGCATTAGTGATATTAATTTAAAATTTTTTATTTCCGACTTATGACATTTTTGCGTTTGTAAAAAAAGTAATCGAAATACTTTTAATTCTTTTGTATTAAGAGCTGAAGTTTAAAAAATATGTCAAATTTATTCAAAATAAATAACAATAACCGTTTTTAGAACATTTAGTTATTTCAGACAAACTTTTTTTATTAACTGTGACTTGAAAATTTGGTCTCAGCCGAAACATGGAAAATACCGAAGTGTATTTAATTACTTTCTTCATCTTTTTTGCGATCAAGTCCGATCCTTGACTTCTGTAAAATGAATCAAAATTATATAAGTTTTTTAAATACAACGTGATATATAATAAGTCTACATGGAAACAATTATTTATTTAATCACCAGAAAATATGGCTTGAACCAAGAAAATTTTGCATCATCTCGTCCAAGCCAAAAATTTCTTATTCTAAATATATGTGTGGCGTGGTTTAAGCAAAATGTTACTTTATTTAAGAAAATTTTACTTTTATGCGTGCCCCAGGAGGCTAGCTGGTAGTGAGCTAGTCTAACAGTGCAAGGGTTGCGGGTTCGATTCCAGCCAGATACTCTTGCCTCCTGCTGACAAGCGGAGAGCTTCGAGGGAAATACATATTTTAATGAACGAACGACAATTATCATTAACTAACGACTTGCCGTAAGTTGAAACAGCATTCTTAATTGTTCATAATAATATTCTTCTGCAATATGTTATGATTTTTTCTTTTAGCATATTGTTGTATTTTTTTTGTATTAAATTTGTAATGCAAGACATTTTAAGATTTGATTACTTCTTAACAATACTTTAAAGCACCAATCACAAAGTCATAAAAATTACAAAGAAATTCTTGGTAGTTTTTCTTCTTGAAATTTATAAATAAAAGAAAACATTTTGATTATAAAATGAAGTTGTCATGAATTGTTTATTTTCAAAAGATAATTGCAGTAATAAAATATAAACTTACAATGTGTTTTGTACTTGGTTTATAACAAAAATATTGATTGATCATTATTATCAGAAAACGGATATATGTTTAACAAGAAGTTATTCAACAAATTTCATATTTAAAAGCTTTTGCCCAATTTCACATAATACAGTAATACAAAAGTTTTAAGTTGAAATATACAGCTATAAAACAATTAATATGATATGATTCATTGCACACATTTGAAAAATAAAAAAAAAAATTGTCTCTGTTAAATCATTCTGAAAAATGCGTTTTTTTATACAACCTTTACCTATTTTATTTTTGCAAAAGTTCTTTTTACAAAAAGCTTCTTTTATGAGTTAAAACACGTCAAATCCATCTCGAAAAAGTAGTGTTTTCAATACCGCCGATTTCAATGAAATTCAACACAAATGTCATACACTATAAGAGTATAATTAAACAAAAAAATTTGACCCCAGATTCTTTCGGGTTCCGAAATATGTTGTCATAAAAGTTGTAAAATATTTTAAAATATCACAAAGGATAAATTAGTTTTCTTAGTATTGTGCACCCTTGTAAATTATATGCATATTGTGTTTTTTTTTTAAGAAAAGGTCAAAGGTAATTTTTTGGGGTCTTGAGTTCAAAGGTCCATATCCGAAAAAGTTTTTTTTTTTAATTCTAAAAAAAATATTTGTCAAGTGCAGAAAATTTAAAGGTGGAGAGTCGATTGGTGTCAGTCAGTCATGATCGAGTACTTTGTCGATTTGAAAGCAATTTTATTTTAGTCGATACTTAACGAATCGAAATAATTTTTTCAGCATTGTAAAACTAAAATTAATGCTTTATAACACTGAAAAAATAATTCCGATTCGTTCAGTATTGACTGAAATAACTAGATAATAAATTGCTATCGAATCGAGAAAGTAATCGATCACGACTGCCAGAATCAGGCCCCAGAACGTGATCCTAAGTATGTTTTGTATTCATACAAGACAAAACTTTTATGTTGAATTTTTAATATGACATTAAGGCTCTTTATTCTAAATGTATTTCCCATGCGAATTATTTATATTGTATTATTGGTGAAGACATTATAGTTTTTATTAATTTTTTTATTATAAAATAATAATAAAATATTATAAATAAAAGTGACCTTAAGCTCAAAAATTAATAAGGAATAATATTATTTTAAAAAGGTCGAAGAAATTAGAATAAAAGTATAAATTTATTATAATAAAAAAAAATTCAAGTTTTTCAAAATGTTCGTTGTCTTTTCACACAGCTTTTCCTTTTAAAAATAAAAAATTTTTTCATATAAAGCTTTTGTTTTTACATACTTTTTAATATACACTTTTTGCATGTGAATTTTTTTTTAAATAAAAAACTTCATATAAAAAACTTTTTTTTTTTTACAATAAAAAAATATTCTCAGAAAAGCTTTTTTTATGCAAAAAGTTTAGCCCACAAATCCGCTTTGTACTTTTTGCAATTAACACCCTTTTCCTTTGTTTTTTTTTTTTAATAGCTTTTATACATATATTTTCTTAATGAAAAAAATGCTAATTTAAATTGTAGAGACAAGTTTATCAAAAAGAAATATAAAAAAAACTTTCGTTTTTTTTAAAAGCTTTAATTTTTAAAATAGTTTTTTTCCTCTTTTTTTTTATTAAATTTTAAAGTTTTTCTGTAATTATTATAAGCTTTTATGAAAAAGCTTTTATTAAATAAAACAATAGTGAGATCATTTCTTATTGGCTTTGCTTATAAATCTATAGATATAAAATTGTAACGATGCTGACTGATTCATCATCGCACAGCCTAAACGCCTGAAGCTAAAAACTTGAAATTTGGACTGGAGGTAGGTTTCTGCCCAAATCGATCCACTAAGACGGGATTTTTGGAAAATCGAATGTTTAGGGGGTAAAAAATGGTAAAACGGAAAAATTCGGTAACCATATATCTCCAAAACTAAAAGCGATCCAAAAAAAAATTAATACTTATCGTTGTTCCTTAGAAAAATAAGCGGACAAGTGTCTGGTACTTTTTTTGAAATTCGGCCCTATTAGGGAGTAAACGGGTAAAACCTGAATGTTGGTACTTTTTTGACACCCCATCTATCTTTTGAACTGATAAACATAGTAACAAAGTTTATACCACATAAATTTGTTAATAATAAATAAATTTAGTAATTAAAATTTAATCATTTAATGATTCTTATTCCAAAAATATAAAAACAGTATAAAAATTAATTATTGAAAAATACCTTACAAAATATATTTTTTAAAAATGTGAAAATGTATTTATTATGAAATTTTTAATTAAAAATACATGTTAACTTATCAAAAAAATATGAATATGAATTTGGTACTTTTTCGAAATTCGAACATGTAAGGGGTGTAAAATCGTAACCATTTTTGGTACTTTATTTTACAAAACATTTTTCTCCATTCATTGACATATTCGTAATAAATTATGGGCTTCCACTACAATACTGACATTTTTGATACTTTTGAGGAGGGAAATAGTACCAAAAAAAGGATATACGGGAAATTTTATATTTTCCATTAGCTGCTTGATTATACTACTGGCATTTTTTTAATTATCGTTTATATTGGACCTAAAAACATAAGATTCAACATGTAATGTCCTGAGTGGATAATAATCTATTGCGGGACTGTTTGGTACTTTTTTGTTCTGTAACTGGTACTTTTTAAATTCCCGTTAGTATTGGACCTAGAAACATAAAATTCAAGATGCCATGTCCTGGGTGGATGAACATCTATAAGGGTGCACTTTTTGGTATTTTTTTCTTCTTTGACTCGTACTTTTTGAATTTCCGTTAGTACTGGGCCTAGAAAGATAAAATTAAACATGCAAGGTCCTGAGTAAATGGGGAAAAAACATTGGCATACAGATATGCCCACGAAGAAAAAGGAGACGGTTACGAAGCAGCGGGTTAAATGCTAGTCTATTCTATAATTATGTATACTATATACATACTATAAATATTCTTTAGTATGATAAAGCTGAAATGTTTTTACGTTTGTATTTGTATATGTCTTTAAGAGCTAATCTACAGAACTGCGGGTCCGATTTAAAACATTTTCCCAAGAAAATGAAGAATGGAAACTCCTTACGGACAAAGGCTATATAACGTTCCACTATATTGATTAGAATAGGGTCCAGCTTTAAAGCAATAGTTTCTGTACCGTGATTACGCTGTTCACCCTCCATTTCGCCTCAAGTCGATCTGTTCGATCGACCGTCCCCTAACCGAATGCGAAAATGACTTGCGTTCGCTACGCTTTATCGGCTAAATAGCTGAACCGATTTTGATGAAATAGAAATTATAGGCTTTTTATTTTTTTGAAATTAGGACCACGAGGGAGAATTACTGCCTCTTCAAAAATATCTATTTTTGATGAAATTTAAATCATAAATAAAACAGCGTAAATTAAATTCACCGGCTTTATACATATATTTTTTAAACCTTGGACCAATAAGAGACAGAAAAGCAATTTCTGCCTCTCCGAGCCTTTAGTTAGTCAAAAATTAACTCTGGGCGGGCATCGCCGCGGGTATTTAATAAAAAACTTTTTTAGTTTTTTTTTATATTTTTGAGTCTATTATTTTATGTCTATATGTATTTTAAATTCATTTTCTTTTTTGAGAAAAATCATTTCAAATGGTAATTTTCACCAAAAGTCTTATTTAATATTATTTTTAAGACACTTTTTTGACGGTCACATAGAATTTCTTATAAATAAATTTATAAAAACTGAGTGTTTTTCATATAAATTTTCAAATCGCATGCTAACACTCGAAATTGCAAAACAGGCAGTTAATGAAAACACAATTCATGAAACGGCTTTTTTTCTATAGAAAATTATTTTCTTATTCTTTGAAACTTTCTATAAAATTTTAAAAAACTTTATTCTGAACATATGACATTTTTTTAAAGCTTTTGCAGTGCTCCAAAAACTTGACTGACTATTAAAAAACAACAACATATTTAAAACTTTTTTTTTTCAAAAACTTCAAATTATCTGTACGTGTTTTGTTACATTGTTCTCTTGTTTTTTTATACCTTTTTTATAGAAAAATTTCTGTCGTAATAAATTTTCCTATTAAATTTATCTTTTAGTTGGTTGGCAACTTAAAAAAAAAACAAGAGATAAAACTTTTTTAAAACAAAAAATATTAAAAATTAAAACAAAACAGAACACAGCAAACTTTTTGAAAATCATTTTTATTTATATATACTTTTTATGAATTTTTATTGGGGGAAAAATGTGTACAATTTGTGAAATGCAAAAAAGGAACGGAATTAAATATCAAGATTATTAAACAAAAACTACGAAACATCTATATGGAAAAACTTATTGTCAAAGGATTTTCTGAAAACTTTTAATTTTTTTTTTCATCTATTGTTGTTGTTTTTGAACTAAAACTAAATAAATGGGTTAAAAAAGCAAGTGCTTGCTTTTGAAAAACAACTGAGCAGAGATAAAGTCAGCAAAATTACACAAGGATTGTTAAATAAATACGGGGAGAAAGAATAAATAAGGAGAGTTATTTTTGTGAAAATTTAAGCTTAGGAATAATTTTATAATAAATTGCTTGCAATAGCGATCTTTAAAACGGAATTTGTTGTTTATGCTTTTAACAAAATGACGAGCAGAGAAAAATATATTGTTGTTGATGTTACTGAATTTTCTTTATGACTGTTTTTGCTTGGGGGAACAGACATGATTTTGAAAGTCGTAGGCGAATGGTCTTCAATTTGGAACATACGTTTCAAATGTCTTAAGGACAACGTCTTTTGAAAATGGTGAGAATATGTATGTCGATAATTCCATATGACTTCCATAGAATCTTAATTCCGGAGTATAATTTTTGTGCACTTAAAGTATATTATTATATTGATATTAAGAATTAATTTGGTCCAAAAATATCTTATTGCAACAGAAATCGACAGAAATTTGAAAACGCTGACTTTTAAAATAATGTACTGCCCCTTCTCCAAAATCGCTTTAAGACGAACAAATCTTATATACATATCGATATTTAGATTATCGGGCCTGTTCTGAAAATCACGTGATTTCAAATCACGTGATTTCAAATCACGTGTTTTTGAAAACACGCGTGTGATTTTGTGATGTTCTGAAAGTCATACAGTTTTAGTGTTTCTCGGTGTGCTTTCAGCAATTGAAGATCACACCAAAACACACAAAAAAGGGACACTAAAATATCACACGTGTGATTTTAGAAAGCACAAGTGATTTGACTAAAAGTGATTTGCAGAACAGGCCTGAATAAAATCAAAACAGAATAATAATAATATGAATCAACGGAGATGGCGAATAGTCCCAAAATTTAACGGCTGACTTAGCATTAGATATAAATAAAAGATTTAAGGCTTTTGAAAATAATAAAACCAGTAGTTTCGATACAATGCTCGAATATTATAAATCCAATCGACTTCAATCGTATCGAAAATTGTCTTGAAAACACGGTAGCTACAGGTGGTACAAGTTCTGATAAGTCTAAAAAAACTGGTCTTTGCAGCGTTTGTTAAAAATTAATAAGAGAATCTGCGGAGGATAAGCCTCTTTGCATCCTTTGCTGTGATTCTGCTAAAGAAGAAGTCTAAAGATACTATAAACCTTCTAATATTACTAGAGAAGCAGATCCACTTGTTTGCGGCCGCAATTGCATGTAATACCCAAACTTAACAAATTCTTAATTTTAAAACTAGTTCTGTCTTATCTGAAAGACTTTTTTCCACTGCAGGCCTGGTTCAAACGGACTTGCGAAATCGTCGGTCTCCGTAATAATAATAATAAAATTCTTACGTTGTTATTTTTGCAAAAAAATTTTATCACGAAGTTGAATTTTACTATTTGTTTTTGAATCTTATAAAATTGTTAATATAATTAACCTCTTAAACTTTAATTTTGTATAATAAAAAAATTACTCTTATTGAGTTTTTGTCCGTATAACTTGAATTCAATATTCGTATCGGTATCGATATCGACGATATTTTAGTTTAAATATCGGTATCGTATCGGCAAAAAGACGTATCGTTACATCCCTAGTTTAAAACTTCAAAAGTATAACCGTAAATTTTTTGAAAGTTTTTGCAAAAAAAATCCACAATGCAGAAAATAAAGACTTTTGCAAAGTTTTTAATCATTTTATAAAATATAGAATGTTATCTCCGTCGAAATAAAGCGAAGGATCGTGCCGGAAAATAGAATAGTATCTATCTATCGAGCTAAGCTAACATTTCAAGGACAGTTAGAGCTTTCACTCGAAGAACTTAAACAACAATGTATAGAACTCTTATTTTACCAAAGCTTCTTAATTGCAATGAAGCATGAATTCTAATGAAATCAGGTGAATATTTGCTGGATGTTTGTTTAAAAAAAATCCTTTCGAGAAAACTGTGATCCGATCTGTGTTATAAAGAAGTATAAGCGTTAAACTAACTGTTAACTGTATGAGCAGCATCCCGGCATGAAGGTAGTTAAGTGCATCCAATCATTCATATTGTTAGAATGATTACGAAGGAAGGCAGGGAAGACCGAGACTCTAGTGGAAGGAGCAAGTGGAAGAAGAAAGACTAAAATGCTTAAATACTAAAAACAATTTTTTTTAAATGAAAACTTTAATCTTAATATTTGTCGCACCCAATATTGTATATGGGATTTTTCAAAGGTAAAAATAACTGAGGATACGTACCACAAAAAGTCAATAAAAAGTTTTCGCAAAAAGTAGTTATTTGGTCATCTCGTTGCGTAAATGGAGTTCGAGGCCTTTTTAGGTTAAACACCCCATTCGTATGTATTATTACAAATTTGCATACTTTTGGTTTCCGCTATTCAGGATTTGTCTGTAAACTTTTTAAAGAGCACCTATCTTTTGGCGTTGCCCTCTAGGGGTATACAAATAAAACCATTATTTTAAGCTTGTTGGGGGTTTAAATTTGGTCCCTTAAAGATTGCGGTTCACTCAAATTTTCCGCCGGGGTTTTAAGGATTTTTCAACTTCTGGTGTTACATCATCTGGGGAAATCAAGTGTAGGCAATACCTGGGATTCGGTAAAAATCCAAAATGGATTTTTCTACAGAGATCTTTACGATCTCTTTAGATCGCGGCTAACCAGAAATTCCATATGGTACCAAGGGAGTCTGTAGCCCATGGAGACACGACGCTGGAGTGACCATTCGTTAAAGGCCTCCTTTAGTATGCTTCTCACTGGAGATACTTTCTGAGTTTGAGGCCAATTGTCTTCCGGATGTTTTGCTTTTCAGTTGAAAAGATACTTTCGGAATTACGTGGTGTTGTGGTTTACTAACCAAAGTCCCGTGAAGGGATATCTGAGGTAGATTGTCCCCAGCTACTTAACAGATGCTACTAGTGTTTTTTTCCTAAATCAGCGATGGTAATAAAGCTACAGCTCCTAAACAAGGGGCGATTGCGTAATCTTGCCGGATTAAGCACTCAAATGGCTACTCGGGTTTATTGTTTACCCAGTGATTAAGAGTAGGCCTAAAGACTGGTATCCATGTAAATCTTTCCAACTAAGGTTTACTCCAGAAAGTAAAAAATGCCTTGGATTCGTCATCTTTAAGCTCAAATGGCGGGAAAAAGATGTTTAAAATAGGTGCTAATTTTTTTCAGTAAAGTCAGGTTAAGTTTCAAAGCTGCTATGCATTCAAAGCTGCTATGCAGTGGTATCTCCAGCTACTAAGCAAAGAGTAAGTGCATGCTCGTGGCATGGTCATCTACTAAAACAAACCTTCGAAACATACCTTAGTCACTAATAAATCTACAAAAAAATTACAGTTCTTGTCGCATATAATTTTTTTAATTGAAAGAAATGTTTATTGCAAACAAGTTTTTAGCAACATAATGGCGGCAAATGATGTACAAATAAAGTGAATTGTTTAGAGGGATCATATTCGAGATACAGTTTCTTAAGCTTAGATTACATTACCGGCACTGTTGACGTCTGGCTGGTGTAAACAAAAATTTTGTTTGCCCGTGTGGGCAGCTACTGTCGTTCCTTTGTGTGGAACAGGATTTAATGGTGCCATTTTGCAAGCCATCATTTAGGCTGTGGCTCAGCTGTGCTATTAACGCCACCTGCAGAATGAATTCGCCTTGATCACTGCTTTTGATAAATCCGAACCAGACAGATGCTGGCAAATAGTTAAAAGAAATTTTGTTACAAAAAAAAACTAATAAGCTTGTATATAAAAAAAAAGCCCTAATAAGCCTAAAATTAAAATTAAATAAAAGAAGAGAAAGTGATTTGTATTTAAACATAAAAGGGCCACAAGGTAAAAGTGCCATTGAACCACGAAAAATAAGGGTTGGTTTTTGTATATCCTCAACTTGTGTGCGTGTGTAAACGAGACAGGTCCTGCCGCAACAAGTTGTTGCTTGAGATCCCCGGACAACGCCCGATTGTGCTACAGCCTACCCAGTGCATTCATCCAGAACCAGGTAACCCCAATTTGCACCCAAAAAGGCACAATGTTCCAATTTGCATTGCATTTCATGTGCTAACTTTAGACAACTAAAAGCAACCCCCCCCATGATCAAAATATGTGAAATTTACAACACTTTTTTAGGAAATTTTTTTAAAATTTACTTTTTATAGAAAATTTTGTCAAAATTACTTTTAATAGGACATTAAATTTACTTTTTATAAGAAAATTTGGTTAAAATTTTCTTTTTATAGGAAATTTGGCTAAAATTTACTTTTAATAGTATATTTTGGCGAAATATTTTTTAAAGAAAATTTTGTTAAAATTAACAATTTTTATATTGAATTTTGATAAATTTAACCTTTATAGAACAGAACATTTTGTTAATTTTGTTAAAATTTATTTTTATAGGAAATTTTGTTAAAATTTTCTTTTGATAGAAAATTTGGTTAAAATTTAATTTTAATTGGAAATTTTTGTTAAAATTTAATTTTTATAGGAAATTTGGTTAAATTTTACTTTTTATAGGAAATTTTGTTAAAATTAAATTTTTATAAGAAATTTTTTTAAAATTTACTTTTTATGGGAAATTTTGTTAAAATTTACTTTTTATAATATGGAAATTGGAAATTTTTGTTTAAATTTACTTAATATAGGAAATTTTGTTAAAATTTATTTTTATAGGAAATTTTGTTAAAATTTTCTTTTGATAGAAAATTTGGTTAAAATTTAATTTTAATTGGAAATTTTTGTCAAAATTTAATTTTTATAGGAAATTTGGTTAAATTTTACTTTTTATAGGAAATTTTGTTAAAATTAAATTTTTATAAGAAATTTTTTTAAAATTTACTTTTTATGGGAAATTTTGTTAAAATTTACTTTTTATAATATGGAAATTGGAAATTTTTGTTTAAATTTACTTAATATAGGAAATTTTGTTAAAATTTATTTTTATAGGAAATTTTGTTAAAATTTTCTTTTGATAGAAAATTTGGTTAAAATTGAATTTTAATTGGAAATTTTTGTTAAAATTTAATTTTTATAGGAAATTTGGTTAAATTTTACTTTTTATAGGAAATTTTGTTAAAATTAAATTTTTATAAGAAATTTTTTTAAAATTTACTTTTTATGGGAAATTTTGTTAAAATTTACTTTTTATAATATGGAAATTGGAAATTTTTGTTTAAATTTACTTAATATAGGAAATTTTGTTAAAATTTATTTTTATAGGAAATTTTGTTAAAATTTTCTTTTGATAGAAAATTTGGTTAAAATTTAATTTTAATTGGAAATTTTTGTCAAAATTTAATTTTTATAGGAAATTTGGTTAAATTTTTTTAATATTTTTTGGAATACCGTCATGAAATTGTGCAAAACAGTCCTTTGGATGTAAATTTACATTACATTTTGAGCAGCCGAACTCTGTCTTACCCCCACATTGTCCACAACGGCTACGTTTTCCAATCTTATTTATTGTGTGATTAAATTTATCCGTGCGCCTTGCAATTTGTTGTGCATTTGTGAAACTTTTTCCAGAAGCACCACATCGGCTTTCTGGAATTGTTACCAATAACTCAACAACACTCAAGCGAAAGTCCAATTGGCTCATTATTATCGCTCCTTCACATCTTCTACACATGCAGTGTAGTTTCCAGGCATTCACCATAGCTGCATCCATTGCATTTGTGAGCAGCGGCCAATACCATTTTTTCCCTCGAACTCGGATGCGGTAATTGTTCATGGCATTGTCGAACAAATCAACTCCACCCATCCGCTGATTGTATGCGTGGACTAGATATGGTTGCTCAATATTGGCCATCTTCCGGGTTTTACGGTCAAATCTCTTCGCTCGGCACATTGGCTCCAAGCCCAAAAAATTGGACATTACAGTGACCACCTACAACAAAAGTAATACATATCGAAGTGTGTTATCTACTATATACATATATATAGGATTATATAAATATTTATATACTTACCGAATTATCATTCCAACGCACTGCGATCACATTATTGCTTTTATCGAAACAAAAATCAGACGAACCTCGAGGTTTCTTTTTCATTAACTTATGATCTTCCAGTAAAGCGTAATTGGTTCGATTGTCGCAAACAGTACCTGTCGCAAAGTAGCCTTTTTGAGATAATGTGCACAGCAGCTTACTTTATAAAAAAATAAAAATTATTTCTGTAAGTTTTTTCAAGCGTGATAGATTACGTTCCACGCGACTTAACTTCGCAACCAGCACACAAAAAATTTTTTCACTCATACGTTTTCCAGATTGTGTTAAAAAAAATTTTATTTAGAACACATTTATGCCGAAGTGGGTAGAAAAATACCCAGACACCACAGGTGCCGGTACCACAGATAAAAAAAAATTATAATTCCATATCAATGTAAATAGCCTAAATACCGTCTGTGCGAAATTTTATCGAAATCAGACAACGAATTCGTGGGTCAGGCAGTAATGGGTTAATATAGGAAATTTTGTTAAAATTTATTTTTATAGGAAATTTTGTTAAAATTTTCTTTTGATAGAAAATTTGGTTAAAATTGAATTTTAATTGGAAATTTTTGTTAAAATTTAATTTTTATAGGAAATTTGGTTAAATTTTACTTTTTATAGGAAATTTTGTTAAAATTAAATTTTTATAAGAAATTTTTTTAAAATTTACTTTTTATGGGAAATTTTGTTAAAATTTACTTTTTATAATATGGAAATTGGAAATTTTTGTTTAAATTTACTTAATATAGGAAATTTTGTTAAAATTTATTTTTATAGGAAATTTTGTTAAAATTTTCTTTTGATAGAAAATTTGGTTAAAATTTAATTTTAATTGGAAATTTTTGTTAAAATTTAATTTTTATAGGAAATTTGGTTAAATTTTACTTTTTATAGGAAATTTTGTTAAAATTAAATTTTTATAAGAAATTTTTTTAAAATTTACTTTTTATGGGAAATTTTGTTAAAATTTACTTTTTATAATATGGAAATTGGAAATTTTTGTTTAAATTTACTTAATATAGGAAATTTTGTTAAAATTTATTTTTATAGGAAATTTTGTTAAAATTTTCTTTTGATAGAAAATTTGGTTAAAATTTTATTTTAATTGGAAATTTTTGTTAAAATTTAATTTTTATAGGAAATTTCGTTAAAATTTACTTTTACTAGGAATTTTTTTTTAAAATTTTACTTTGTATAGGAATTTTTTGTCAAAATTCAGTTTTTATTGGAATTGTTGGTTAAAATTTACTTTTTGTTGGAATATTTTGTTAAAATTTACTTTTTTTTTTGGAAATTTAGCTAAAATTTACTTTTTATATGAAATTTGGTTAACATTTTCTTTTTATATGAAATTTTTCTTTACAGAAAATGTTTTTGTTAAAATTAACAACTTTTATATGTAGTTTTATTAGATTTAACTTTTAGAGAAAATTTTGTAAAAATTTACTAGCATAAGAAATTTTTCCTAAGTTTACTTATATGTATATATTGGTCTTATTTAGAGTGATCGATCCATTTTAAAAATATTTATGAATAAAAAATAAACAAAAATAAGCTACAATAGTGTGGCCATATTTTACCGATTACTGTCTTGTAACGACAAAATGTGCGCCGATAATGTGAACGAGCAATGATGAATTGTGCCATTTAAAGAAATGTATGCCGATAAAGCACGATAAAAATCTTCGTAGATTGCGCTATTTGCGTCGATAGTTTGTTCTTAGCTTAAAAAATTCCGCAATTTTATGGGAAATTTAAAAATTCTATTTCATATTCGTATTTAAAATGTTTGTTTTTTTTACTTCTAACCTTTTTCCATATTTATTTTTTTTAAAGATTGTAAAACTACCCAACCCAGTTCACCTAAATGCATAACTTTATTACACTTCGCAGGACATTAAAAATTTTCATAAAAAGTTTGTTTTGTTATGCCTGGTCATCATGTGGCTACAAGAGTTTCGGATGGAGAGCAAGTTTTAAAGTTTACAAAATAAAAAAAGCAGATATGTTATCCTAACCAAAGCAAAACGGAAAAGAACTTGAAAAACCGACAGAAGTAAAATGTATTTCGACAACTAATTTAGCTTAAATCGAGTATAAAGTATAATGTATATTTAAAAACACAGTTGAAAAAATATACAAGATATTTTTAGTCTGTAAAAACGTTTATAGTGACAGTTTCCAAAATGAAGATGCATAGAGAGTTTGGTTTTTCCTTAAGCAGTGCTGTTAGTCCCTTAAATTATACACACACATTTTTGTCGACAGGATTCGAGATGGCATCAGTGGCGTCCAGAATTTGTTGTCGGAATTTAAAGTCACCAAAGGCAAAAATCTAGCCAAAGTCAAGCCATGTTTAACGATATGAAATGTTTTACAATCGGACTAGTATTTTTATTTCAAGCTTGTTGTTGAGTCAATAGCTCTCTCCTTTTCAACATAAAACTTTATTCTTCTGCGGTTTAAATCATTTGCCGCCCGCGAAGATCCAATTTCTGTATATAAAATAAATGTAGTTATAAAACATTGAAAGAAGAGCTTCCAAATTTTTCCATAATTTAAACTGGAGAAAGACTAATACTGGTTGTACACATACTATACAAATGTGTATAAAATATATCGCTTAAAGGTACATTTCTATTGAAATCATTATTATCAAATACGGCTGGTATCTTTGAAAAACAGCTAACACATAACATTAAGTGCCCTTAATTTAGCTTAACCAGTAGTGTGTCCAGTTTGTAACAATGTAATTAGAAGCCTTTAAAAATATTTATGAAATCTTTTAATTATTTTCAATCTGCATAACCAAAGTTTTATTCATTTTAATAATATTCTTATAATTCTTCTTCTAATACGTCACTTAGCACCTCCTTAGCTTTAATTTCATTATATTAAACCATTTTTCTCAGGACTTTTACTCCCCCAGATTAATTGCACAGATTATTTATCTTCATCTGCAACCCGTCTTTATTTTTGAAGTGAAAAAAACGAAAAAATTTACAATTTACCAAAAAAATATTGTTCAAAACTTATCTTCAACTTGATGACATCTTCTTGACAAAATAATAAAATAAAGAAAAGAAAAAAACAATTCAAGCATTATCTGTACGACAATAAAACATTTAATTGCTGCAAGTTTTTCATTCGTATACCAATCCCTGGCAGCATTCTTAAAAAATTTCACAAATAATTAACTTCTTTACGAGACGAGATTTTTGGTCCGACAATTCAGAGAAAAAATACATCTTTTATTCTACAGCGTCAAGAGATTCGTACTAATTTATTATATGGACAGAGTGGATTTAATATCAACGTTAAAACATCTTAAATTACCACAAATGATGGTAGATTACTTATTTTTATTGCCCAAAAAAAGTACTACAACTAATACTCTTTACCAGTGATGCCAGAAAGTTTTTTTTATCGAAAATATAAAATATGTATTTTCGCAAAAGGCAAAAAAGTTATTCTTATCAAATTCTCCACGAATTTTGTAGAAACAAAATTTTTATTTAATAAAAAATTAATTTAAATTTTTAAAACTTAATTTTCTGAAAAGGCATACATTTTACCACATTTCCATCTGTGTATATGTATGTAAGTTTGTCATTCTGACAATATTGATCTTATACCCTTTTAAGATCTTTATACCCTTTAAGTTGAGTGACCCGGTAGACTAGCTGGTAGCGAGCTAGTCTATCAGCGCCGGGGTTGCGGGTTCGATTCCCGCCAGAGACTCTGGTTTCTTTCCTGCAGACAAGCATAAAGCTTCGCGGGATAAGCTTAGGAAATTAAAAAAAAAAAAAAAAAAAAAAAAAAAATATTCTGGATCCATATGAGTAGCGAAGTTGATTTAACGATGTCCGTCTTACTATCTGTCTGTTTAAATGGCTTTTCCAAAGACCCCAAAAATGAGGGGAACTTGGTTGGTTGTCACATATGAAAAGTTGTCCATATTTAGCAAATAGCTGGGTAATCAATACACAACTTCTCTAAGAAAATGGGCGGGATTGTATAAGTGGGCGTGGCACCTCCCATACAAAGACATTAAAGATTGATTTCTGTATATCTGAAGAACGGAAAGAGACAAAGTTTTCAAATTAAGTTCAAACAATTTGGTCATCAAAACACACTATCCGCAAAACATGTGGACGGGATTGGACAAGTGTAAGTAGCATACAGAACATTTCTTTATATCTGGAGAGTGGTAGAAGAAAAACTATCCAAATTTGGAACTCACTGCTGAGTTTTCAACAGACAAAATTCGTCAAAAAGTGCGCTTCATTGGATAAGTGGGCGAGGCACCTCCCATACAAATTCAAAACAGTAAAAGAAAAAGTTAAAAATTAAGTACAAAAAGCTTCGATCCAAAAAAAAGTGGTCGGACTTGACGAATTGGCCGCGGCACCAAAAAAAATGTTTGTATTACTGGAGTACTCGGGGAATAGCACAGCGCACCGGGTCAAACCAATAACTAAATATTAAAATTTTTATCGCACCATGACGAAGGGTATTTACTCTTACTTGTTTTTTTTTTTTTGAAATTTAAAATACAGATTACAAAACTTAGAAAAATTTGGTTTCTGGCCAAATTTTTAGTTTAACAATAACGTATATTTACTACACTACAACTTAAAGAGTTTTAAAACAAACCTGCCCGATTTTCCCTTCGCTACTATTTTAGAAGAAAAAACCTCCATTAATGAATTTTCCCTACATCTGGCAGCACTGTTCTCTACCCCCTTGGTGCTTACTTACAACAAGTTGTATTAATACTACTGCTAATACTACAACTACATACATCATTACACAATAAAAGACATGTGTGTATTTGTGTGTAAATATCCTTTTCCTGACATTCTCTGGAATAATATAAATTCTTATCTGCAAGTTAAATCGAATACCAAGACCACAATTTTGCTGATTGCCAAAAATTAGCTGGACTTATCATGATGCCAAGGAGTTAGCAGAGAAAGAACGAAAGGATTATTATTTTATATTGTTCTCTCTCTCTCTTTCTCTCTTTTTTTATTCTCTCTTTTTATAGTTGTGTATTTTTTTATGAACTTTATTCATTTATACAAACAGAAAATACATAATGTTGCAAATACATTTGGTTTAACCGGAACACATACGAGTGTGCATGAAGTAACCAAAATATAGGAAGCAGGGGAAAAAGAATTTGTTCACACACATAAAGTTTTTATGGCCAACAGTTATTAAAAATAAAATAGCAGAGAGATTTACCTATTTGGAAAAGCAAAAATACAGAAAATTCCATCACATTAATTAAGAATAGTTGAGGGACTCCTTTAAAGTTGATTTGGGGATAGTCTTGAAATCAGTTTTGTTTAAGATATGCTTGCAACGAATGGCGAGCAATTAAATTTTTATGCTGACTCTTAAAAATGCTCCCAAGCGACATGGCCATTGACAAATCTTTATTAGAACTCTATATATAGATTGGGGTCAGCCGTGTCAACAATGAAAATTATTTGTTGAAATTAATCGAGTTATTAGTATTAATTTAACTCACGGGTAATTTAAATATTGCATTTGAAATGGTAGTGCTTTCTTATTCTAATACACAGGCCGCATCTTAATAGATAGAATAATAGATTACAAGATTAGCTATGGCCATTATTTCCTGTTAGATAACGTAGTTTGTCAGTGAGAAGAGTTGCTAAGTCTAAAAGTCCCTAAGATTCTTGAATAATTTTGAAAGAAATGTATTAACTTTATAAGAGCTGGCAATTATGCAATTAAACAAAAACTATATGTTCAGCTAAGACTGTTAATAATATAAAAATTTTATGTTTCTCATTTATTATTATTATTATTGTTATTGAAGATTTTAACATTGTTATTAAGATGGCCTATTCTTTGTTTCTATCATTCTGGACAGTGTTACCGTCGGATATTTTCAATAAGTACCAAAAAAAGGGGATATCTAAAAAAAAAGTGGCACCGAAAAGGGGATTTTTATAAAAAAAGTGCCACAACTTTTCAAATTAAAATAAGTACACCACATTATGTATTTTTTACGTTTTTTTTCTATTTATTATAATTTTAAATAACATTTTATAATTGGTATAAAAACATAACAAAAAAAATAGTTCAACAAAAAAAAAAATAACCACAATTCTAATTAAAAAAAACATATATGTAGTAATTATATGCACTAAAAAACAATTGATCGTATTACAATAGACATACATCTTATGGTTCATTTGTTGCAAAAATTAAATTAAATATTTCTCTCGAGAAGTTATTTTTATAAAATATTTTCTTTAATAAATAGAAACTGGGAATTATTTCCTTCCGAAGGTTACTTTATATTATATTCAATATTTTTTATTTTTCGAATTATTAGACGGCCTTCGTCAGCATTCTTTGTGAATATAATATAAAGTAACCTTCGGAAGGAAATAATTCCCAGTTTCTATTTGTTAAAATTGTTGAGTTAAATACATTCAATTTATAAAGTATCACTATCCAGTGTGACACAAAGAATGCTGACGAAGGCCGTAGCGGCCCAAAAAATGCATTACATTCTGCTGGTGTCTAATAATTGTAAATTTTTCTTTACATACAATATACCTCATTGCTTTCCAAAGGAAAGCTAAGGTAAAATGTAACAAGAAAATACAATATAATGGTCTGGTAGTGTATAAAGTCATTTCTGAAAAATTGAAGGAATATGACTATTACAAAAAAGCTTTATAAAAATACATAACTGAAATTTAACTCATAGAATAAATTCGAAAAATAAAAAATATTGAATATTTTCTTTAATGTTTTGGTAATTCAAAAACGTTAAACTCGTTTTCTGCCAAACATGTTTTTTGAATTCTGACATTGTTGCAGCAATTAGAAGATATTTATGTAATTTGTTTTATATATACATTAAGTAATATATTTCTTGTACTTTTCTTTCTGAATAAATTTTCTTTGATTTATTTAAGACATTGTATTGCACAGGTTTTAAAATTTTTTTAGAAGTTTATTTGCCTATTCCACCAGATTCTTATGTTTTTTAGAATGCTATGGCCAAATATGAGTACAGTTTTCTCCCATTACGTCACATTTATCAGAAATCCTAAACAAAAAAACGAAAATATCACTTTTTAAAATTCGTTATATTTAATCAGTTTCGCACTTCAATACAAATAAATACACGGCATTCATACATGCTACTAAATTTAAGTGCAAGTGTTTTAATTTCTTTAGTATAGGATATTTAGTTTTTATCCAAATTCGTCTATTATTGCTTCAAATTATTGTAATCAGCTTTACAAATAGAACAAAACTATACCACTCGATTTTGTTATTAATTGTGGTACAAAACATCTTCCGAAATTACAATAATTGGTGTATCTGATAAATGTGACGTGATGGGAGAAAACTGTGCTCATTTTGTCTTAAGCATTCCAAAAAATATAAGAATCAGTTAGAATGGTTAAACAAACTTTTTCAATTGGTCAGTTACATACATATTTTTTTACAATTAGTTGTTCTTAAAACGACTTCTATACTTTCGTAGAATGTCTTCACTTGGAACCCAATTTTCAAGGCTAGTATGGGAGTTATAACAAAACAGAATGAAAAAAAGTATATTTTCCTAACGTAAAAAGTATCAAAAAAGTGGCAAGAATTACAAAAAGTATCACATTTGGGTGCATTTTGTAAAAGTGGCCAAATAGTATCCAAGCAGCCGAAAAAGTGGCAAATTGCTACTTTAGTGGCACCAACGGTAACGCTGATTCTGGAATATAACTCACTTCTAAAAGTGCGTGTAAAAGAGAGAGAGAGAGAGAGAGTAAAAATATCGGAAAATATGATAGAATGTCAACAGAACTGAAGTGCAAATTGAAGTGCAGAAGGTGGACAAATCTATGATCATCTTTCAGTGACACTTTCGTAGTTTTGATCCGGTTTTACCACATATGGATATTTATAAAAACTTCACCAGTCAAGGTAAAAGAACCTGTCACAAATTTTTTTTCTCTCTGATTTTCTAAATATATTTGACCTTGAAAGTACAAGGAGTTATATTGTAAAACACTTCACATCAATTGTAAAACGTTCAATCTAATTTTTGAAAATTCTAAAAGCTTATGTTAAAAATTGTTTAACGCAAAATGAAGTAATTTACAAAATAGCCCCATTAAATTTTCGAGCTGCCTCAATCCCCCTCTTTTGACTATAATGAAAACAAATCTTTACCGAATTGCTTGTAAGTAAATATAATTATGTTACAATCGTTTAAAACGGTTAAATGTGGCTCCCAAAATAGTCACTTCAAATGTTTTGCTGCCAAGAATTCAACTACTCGGTATTTTTAATATACATTTTATAGAAGAAAATAGTTTTTGCTTCAATATTAAATTACAAATGATTTGAAAAACTTCTTTTGTATAATAAAATATGTAGTTCATTATAATTAACGGAAATTCTCTGCCAGAAAAACAGTGACTCAGAAGTCCCATAAATATACTACTGATGTACTATTTATTTAACCCCAACTGTAGCCATATATTCCTGACTTTTTAGGAATATTTGTAGATAAGTACAAAGAGTATCTTTATGCGTTAGTTCAATCATCCGTAAAAGTGTTAAACGATGCGTTAAAATATTTAAGTTGTTGGAAATAAACAAATTTTTTTTCTAGGATACATTTTTCTTGGTAAAACATTTTTAACCAAAGAAAAAATACGCAACTAATTTCGAAAATTGAACTGAAAAAACTAACATAAATAAAGATGGGTCAATAGGATTATATCAAAGGTTATGTATGTACTAGTGATGTTAAGAATATACATTTTTAATACTCGAAAACACAAAAAAATTAAAAAAGGGAATTTAATTGTACCTACACAAGAGTCGTTTAATGATACATAAGAATATCTGCACCAATTTTTGCCGAACACGAATTTTAAATTCGAGACTTAGCGCG
Organism: Pollenia labialis; assembly: GCA_949318255.1. Classification (NCBI taxonomy): domain Eukaryota; kingdom Metazoa; phylum Arthropoda; class Insecta; order Diptera; family Polleniidae; genus Pollenia; species Pollenia labialis. Next base: position 133,553,169 of record OX439140.1, read on the forward strand.
ACTCGATACATTAAATTAAATTGAAAAAATCTTCCATTTGCGTCGATAACAATAAATTGAAAAAAAACACGGCCACACTACTAAATGTATCTAACAATATTCCGGCACTCCGATGGCTGAGTTTCAAATTATCAACTTCGTACCTGAATGCCACTACTGAACATTTGTAATTTTTCCTACATTTGCCACAAACGTTTTGTCAGCAAAACCGTATATTAGCCGTCTGATTTTCAGCTTTTTTTGTTCGCCGTATATGCTTCTAGGAAATCATGCGCGGATTCGTCTTTAACACGCTAAACAAAAAAGTTATATGCAAAAAGTCTGTACAGTTCTGGTGGAACCTCGTAGGGTTAACATTATAAAAACAAATAATGCTAGTTTTGAAATATGTTTTGTTTGTTTTTTTAAGAATACAAAAATTAAGCCAAATTCTAGCCATTAACAATACGATGAGATTGCACTTTAATTGGCGATTCTATAAATGTGTATAAAACAGAAATGGCTGTATTTTAGAGGGTGGTAAACAATTTTGTAAGCTCTTGAAATTTAATAAATTTGACTTTTTTGCTATTGCTTGTGGATGTTATTTGGTTTTTGTATTGGGTTCTACCGGGTTAAATGTAATATGTATGTGAAAAAGAAAAAGGGGCTCAATTTTAAGGCGTGGCATTAAAGTGAGTATAATAAAAGCTACCAATACATAGTTTTACAAGGACTTTCTTGGCACGTTTAAAAAATTTTACATTTGTGGGAAGGATCCGAGATGGCATAAGTGGCGCCCAGAATTTGAGGTCGGATTGAAAGGTCACCAAAGGAAAAAATTAACCATTAACCAGCGTTATACGATATGATAAGATCGGACTTTAAATGGCAAAGCTACATATAAAAACCAAAAGTGTTGTATTTTGGGGCGTGTTTTAGAAACTTCATTGACATATCTTTCATTCTAGGGGGTGACTGGCACAACTTTTTTTTTCGACCCACCCTATTGTACATACATAATATATATATTAATATATATTATATCTATTGTTATTATTTAAAAAAAAAAATTATATCTTATAAACAACTCTATACAAATTTCTTTGTTTTACCCACACATGGCGAATAGCATTCATATCGTAAGGAAAAAAACAGTTATCAACAAAAAAAAAAATATTCCGTATCTTAATTGATAAATTGGTAAGACCCCTTTTATACTCGGCAAGTTACTTACGCAAGTCTCTTGGTCGGGGTAAGGAAAACAATTTGAACACACTTTGTTGTTCTCGGCAAGTAACTTGACGAGTCGGAAAGGGGTCTAACACTTTAAACTAAATAACAACATTTGAAGTTTTCCCATTTCGAACTGTAAAAAGATAGTAAAACTTCTAATTTTTTGTGGATATTCTTGTTGTCTATGTTAGAAAAACAAACGATGGCGTTCGGCTTCTGGTAACTGTATGTCAATGGTGCCCAAGCCCTTTGCGCTTGGTGCTTATTTGTTTTTTTAAAAGCACTTAGCTAAAGGCGGTGCGTTTTAATACTCTCATAGAGCACTCTCTCAGCACTAGCAATACGAACTACACAAACAATTTTGTCTTATTAGCTTTCTGTCGTTTTTCACTGTATCACGTAAGTGAAAAGCAACAACACTTTCGTATTCTTTGCCGGTAAACAATGTCGACAGCGATCATCATTGTAGATTTTGTTTTTGTTTAACGTATGATATCGTCTATAAAGTGTTTTAAAAAGCACTTGGAAAAAATTGATGTTAGTTTTATATCTTAAACTTATATGATTTACAGAAAAATTATTGTATGATCACTCACAATCTTTAAAATACATAATTGAAAACGTTTCTGTGATTTTTGTTGTATTCTCTGCACAATGGATTTGCAAAATAAATGAGAAAATTATTTTTTTACTTATGAAGCACAATGGCACAAGGCATTTTAAGACATTCAATGCAGATTACGTTGCCAATAATTTAGCAAGGTGGATCAAGAGCTGCGGACTTTAAAAAATCTTTTTTGGTTTAGGATGCGCTCCGAATCTTGGAGTACATTGAAAGTTATATTGATGAAATAAACCTGCAACTTCTTCTGAACTCTGAACTTCATATTTCTAACTTAAGTGGCATTCATTTTTGGAAATCTTTTAAACCAAATTTTTTACTTTTTACTTCAAAAGTTTGTATTCCATATTTGGTAGTACACAAGGCGAATTGACTTTCAGGTGGTTTTGAAAACACAGCTGTGCTACTTTTTTTCTTAATTAGAGAGAGGAATTACAAAAGGTTCTGGTGTTTTTGACATATCGGCCAACGAAAGCAACAAAAAAATACATTGTTGTGTTTTTGGTGTTGTTACTTGTTGTAGGATCGACACCACCGTTTACATGAATTCGCCTTGGGCAGTACATATAATGTGAAAGTTAATAAAACACCTGCATACTTACAAGTAGAATCAGCAACGAAAATTTGGATTTTTGGCATAAATTTGGATAATTTATTGAAAGGATCATGGAAAACTTAAAGGACATTTCGATTGGTAAGTACGGGTTTGAAATAAGATTTACACGTACTACTCTTTTTTTCATTTCAGATACTTTTTACAAAAAATTCAGATCAAATTTTTTTTGCCGCGTACGTATGTGAAATAAATACTTGAATTTTTTGTGTTCGTTTTGCTTTGTATGTATGGATTTTTACAACAAAAAATATTATATAAACCCTGCAAATATTAGGACTAGTCCAAACACGCGTGTAAAATGTAGCCCACAAGGGACTAGGACTAGTCCAAAAGTAACCCAAACGTATGGAAAAACATGGTCAATTTAACATTGCGATGTCCTAGGGCAGTCCAAGGAGTAGTCCATTTGATCAAAGTGAATCAGGTGGCCCAATAATGTTTGCAGGGAAAATTAGTTTTTCTTTAAATGTATTTGTGTTTGCTTTTCCATTAGGAAGTTTTGGGCACCCCTGCTGTATGCGCTCTTGCTCGCTTTAGTGTCCTAAAGACGAGTTTATTGATGTGATTTTTGATATCAAATTTTATGTTCTTTTAATATTTTCGTATACACAAAAAGATGAGTGTAAATTTATTCTTTTATATCATTGTTTTATAACAATCAGTTTTATGTGTATTGTTAGCATTTGTTAATGAGTGTATTTATGTCCATACCCTGCAGTTCTGATGACTTTTAGTCTTAAAGTATTTAGTAATTTTCAACCTTTTATTTTAAAAAGTATTCTGTCATCTTAAATACTAAAACCTGAATAATTTTAAGAGATGTAAGATTTAATTGAGTTTTGAAACATCTATAAATTATAAGAAAACTCAATTATAAAGGGTGGTTAAATTTTAAGAGCCGATGTTGGATGTGAACCACACCTAAACGTCAAATTTTTTTTGCATTTCATTTGACATTTCTTAATTTCATACCAAATCAATATGAACCATGGAGTGATACACAATAGAGCATCGCGTTAAAATTACTCAGACTATCGTGCACTTAGTGATTTGTTCGGTCAATTTAATCGTCCAAATGTGCGTAAAATCGGAAACATCGTGCAAAATTTTCAGCAAACCAGTGTTGTAGGAGAAAACACCAGTGCATGCTCGTACAGCAGAAAAAATGTTTCTGCTGTTCGCGATAGTGTGGCTAAAGAGCCGTCCACCTCAACTCGTTGATGTAGCCAACAATTGCACCTCCGAAGCAAATCAAGTGATGTCAATACCTGGGATTAGGCCAAAATCCAAAACTGACAGGTCTCTTGAGATCTCAGTTGATCAGAGATCCTATCTCGTATATGGGAGTCAATAGCCCCTGGTCTGAATTTTGGTTAAGGCATCAGCTAAAATGACTTTTGCGAGTAATGTTTCCTGCCTTTCAGGGATATTATCTTGGCAAAAGTTTCGCCTGTCTGCTGACAGGATCCTTTCGTGGATCATATCGTGGTGGTGGTTTAAGCCCGAAGTCGCGGTAAGGCATAGCATGGCCCAATAGTGCCACATGCTGCATCACACTTTGGCCAGGATCAATAAATCATAAAGAAAATGCCGCGTAATGACTTATATCCGCATCAGAACTACTGGGTATTCTTATATGTGTATATTATTCATGTCTTTCTCTCCTTGATAACCATCATTATTGTCTTGTTTTTCTTCCATCTTTAAGGCTTTAATGTGTCTTGAATTGCTGTTGTTGTCTTGCCATTTTTTACCTCAAATTATTTAAGAGTAAGTGTGTGTGTATATGTGTGTGTATGCATGTTTCTATGTGTGTAAATCCTTTGTATCTGTGTTTTATTTATTTTCCTTTCAACATTATTATTAAAAAAAAAAGAAAGACAAAAAAACATGACCAACATGATTTAACGTCTCAGTGATTTTTTGTGTGTTTTCAAGATTTTGTGGTTGTGATTTCTTAAGTTTATTAGTTTTTGTTGGTGTTTTTGTGATTCTTTATTTTATTACTTACAATTTGTATTTAGACAAAGAAATAATCAATCAGGCAGGACTCATTTTTGAGGCAAATTGTTTAATGCTTAAAATTTTGGTTGAGAAAACATAAAATATTTATTAGAGTTTTAACACAAAATTGTTTTTGATGGTTATTTGGTTTTGAAAGAAAATGTCGTGATGAAAATAAATATTACAAAAACTTTCGATAAAAATGTTTAAAAGGTGGCACAGAATATTTTTTTTACATTTTTGAAAAGTTAATTGAGTACATTTTATTTTATACATCTTGAAATTATTTGTATACTTTTTTAATTGAATGGACATTGTCTTTTATTATTCGATACAAAGCTGAACTTTGCTGGAATTTGCTTGTTACAAGCATTCGTCAATTATTGAAAAAAAAAAAAATTGAGGGTTATTAAATATTTGTTTGTGTCTTGTTTGTCGCTGCAATTAAGAATTATGAAACTAAGCAACATTGTGTGTCGTACACTTTTGTGGCTTTAAAAATTATCTAAATACTTTTGAAATTTCAGATAAAGAGTACATACAAGGTATAAAGGATGGTTAAATTTTAAGGGCCGATGTTGATTTTGTTATTTCTTTTTATTATGATTATATTTGTATGGTTCAACTAGGTATGGAACAAAATATCGGCCAAATGGCCGCCGCGTCACACTTCCATCCGATGGTCCAAATTTTTTATGACGCTGAGGCCTAATTGAGGTTATATGCCGTTAATGTGCCGAATTATTTCATCATTTAGCTCTTGAATTGTTGCTGGCTTATCGACGTCTTATCGACGTACATCTTTTCTTTCAAATAACCCCAAAGAAAGAAATCCAACAGTGTCAAATCACATATCTTGGCGGCCAATTGACGTCACCACCACGTGAGATAACACGGCCATTGACACTACTTTGATGTAGAACAAAATTGTGCAACAATAGAAGGAGTTGAAATAATAAAAAAAATTTCAAGTTTTGCAAAAATTCAAAGAATTCATGTACCTCCCATATATCCTTTTTTTAAAAAACTTTTATTCGGCAACATTTTTTATGTTGAATTGTTGAAAATTACCAAATCTATCTACAAAAATATAATGTTAAAATGTATGTACTTGATGTACATACATACGTTTTCAATGATACAAACAATTTAAATATTTCATAATTAAAATACTTATTTCACACAAAAATATAAAAAACAAGTACAATTTGGTGTTCCGAAATAAGCACAAAAAATGACACTTAAACTTAAAATGTGGTAGATTTTATTTACATCAATAGTAAGGGCAACGGAGCATATATTCTTTAAAAATACTGAAAAAACGGTGCACTCAGTTTTTTAAAATTTAAAGTAAAAATATTGTCGATTTTCATATTTTTGTCAAAAACAACCTGTATTTTCATTCGGCTGCATAATAATTTCTAATAACGGTAGAGATTTTCGTGAAGTAAATTTCTTTAGAACGTTAATTTTTAAACACTAGCACAGAGAAATTAGAATAATTTTATCGTACAGAAAAATATTTTTAGCTTTTAATCTAAAGGACTAAATTATAAAAAATAATAAATGCGTTTTGGGCCTCTAAAAAAGATAATACATCTCTAAGTTAGAACTAAAATGTGATTAGTTTCTCTTTTGATTCTAAATGGCGGACAGTTGGTTTATTACACGGCAGAGCAAATTGAAAAAAATATTCTCTCAGTTTTTTTTGTCCATCAAAAAAATTTTTTTTACTCTTTTTTAAGTTGCGGCAACACTTTTTTAAGATTCATCCAGATCATTACTAATACATACTTTAAATAAAGTGTGGGATTATATCAAAGAAGAATGTATTTTTTACCAAATACTAACTTGATAATTGTGGTACTTCTTCTAAATAAATGCTTAATAATTATTTTCCAAGTTTTATTAAAAATTAGGACAAGTTCAGCGATCTCTAGCAGCGGCGAAACGCATATAACATAAAAAAAGGTTCTTCCTACATGTAATTTATTTAGATACGAATACAGTACAGTAATTATTATAAACATTGGAACAAAATTGTTTCATCTTATTTTTGTGTATGGAACAAAGTATTGTGCGTCCTGTTAAAGGCGACCGTACACGACATGTATTTGTCATCTGACATGTAAAATTTCCCACTGCAAAATACATACATGTCGTGTGTTACCTTTTTAACTTTGCTTCTGTAAAAGTCATACGCAAAGTCATCTGACAAAATTTCAATTAGAGCGTTCTCTATTTTCTTCTGACAAATCATCTGACATCTGAAACCTATGCCGGGAAGAAACCGGCAGCGGCGTCTACTATTGACGGAATTATTAGCCGGCTGAAGTTAATAATTTACAATACCGATATACATATGTATGATAATTCCATCATTGAATAGAAATTATGTACATATGAACATATATTAAGAAAAGCCCTTTCATTATAATATCCTAATTTGGTATCTTCCAATTTAAAGAAAAAAATGTTTAGATGGCTGAACTCTTTTTCGGCGCAAACAAAAATTTGTATGGCGGCCGCACGAAAACTACTTTGGTTTCTGCAATGACTATGCGAAAAAAACATAGACAATGTCAGAAGCAAATTACATGTACGTTTGTGACCGAATATAATAAACCTTATGTAAAACAGCAATTTTGACAGACATGCACAATTACATGTGACTTGAAAAGTAGACAAGTCATATGTAAAAAACATGTCGTCTATATGCACCTTATAACCACATATCGTCCACATCCATAACTTCTAATTCGGGCCATAAAAAGTTCGTTATCATCTCACGATAGCGAACACCATTCACAGTAACTGCCTGACCGGCTTCATTTTGGAAAAAATACGGCCCGATGATGCCGCCAGCCCATAAACCGCACCAAACAGTCTCACTTTGTGGGCGCATTGCTTTTGAAGATTATTTTCTTCGAAAATTGATCAGACACTGTTGCCATTTCTTGCCTCGATTCTGACCATTAACGACGTTTTTAATGGTCAAGAGGCTTTAGTTCTTGAGCCAATTGCAAGGCTTGTAAATGCAAGCCTTTAAGACGGCTCTTCAGCCACACTTTCGCGAACAGCTGCAATATATTCTGCAGTACAAGCTGTACGAGCATGCACTGGTGTTTTCAAATCTCTTACTCCATCTACAGTTTGCTCAAATTTTTGCATGAGTTTTCCGATTGCATGCACATTTGGACGATTAAATTGACCGAAAAAATCACAAAGGGCACGATATTCATTTTGATTTGAACGCCCATTTTCAAAATAAGCTTGAATAACTTTAACGCGTTGCTCGTTTGTGTATCTTTCCATGGTTCAAATTTAGTTTGTCTAAAATTGAGAAATGTCAAATAATATGCAGAAAAAAACTTGACGTTTTTTTAACCACCCTTAAAAATGTTTATATATTGTCACGAAAGTTAAATTATCTTAGAATTATTTATAGTTATAGTTATAAGTTATCTTGTAAGTTATAGTTTTATGTCATATAAGTAACTTAAAATTGTCATGTAAAATTTTCAACACAACTGTAATTTGAAAATAATCCCTATATGAATTACCAATCATTTCTAGAAATGGTTTTAGAACATAATAAACTGTTATTACAGGGAGGTCCGGGAAAAATCTAGAAATAATTATGAAATATAAAAGGGGTCAATCATGAATAATTAGTTTTAGTTTGTTTGGAGACATTAACGGTTCTGTTCGTAACTAACAATTGTGAAAAAAATAATTAATTTCAATAAAGTTTGTTAAGTTGAATAAGTGCGTGTATTTATTCGGATTTGCAATTAAAGGAACTCGAACGCGTTTTTTAAAGGAAAAACGTACACACAGAAAAAAATACCAATGTAAAATCAACATGGAAAAATGTTGATTGAGAATCATAGTAAATTTCTGCAAAAGTATGCTCTTTATTTAAATGAATCATTATTTCATATTAATTTTAAATGAAAAATATTAAAATTATCTTTAATCACGTTTATTAAATATTATTCACTGTTAAAAGAAATATTAAAATATAAATAAATATGGATTCGATATTGCATCCATTAAAAAACCTGTTTTATATTAAAATCAAAAGTTTATCTTGTTAAATTAATATGCATACATAGTTAAGTATGTTAATTTTTTTATTTTCATTCTTTAAATATGTTATAAAAAGAAGACAATTAAAATTATTTAGTTAAATAGTACATCAAGTTTTCAAAGTAGAATGATGACGAAAACCATATCGGGCCATTCTGCTGATTGATCTGTTAACAAAGGCGACTACAAAATAAGTGAAACATGTGTTACAGGGGTGTTAATGTCAAAAGGCACTTCCCTGCATTCTTTTTCATTAACAACTGAGATGAGCAGAGTTATCCCCATTTTTCTTAATAATTTACATAAAAGCTGAAAGCTATGAAAATATTCCTTTCTCTTTTCCGCATAAGGCCCAATTCTTAATGTCAAATGGCTTAAATGCCCAAAGATGTCGTTTCCGTTTTTTAGTTAAGATAAGTTTGACTACTTGTTCTTTTAGCAGCTCATCGATAAGGTAACAAACCATTAATTGAATTCAATAAATCCATTTGTTTTCCAAAGTCTAAAACTTCTTGTTTTTTATTCTAATTATCTTCCCTACATGTCCGTCTCTGACACTTTGGTGTTATTTGAGAGAAACACAAAAAAACCCCCAAAAGAAATTTATTTCGTCCAACAACCGCTCGGAGATTAATTTTTATACTTCTGCTTTTCCAAGAGTCACCATCAGAGCTACACCTCAACAAGGGGTAAGTGTTTTGAATTATTCTTAAATAAATGCATATGTTGTCTCTGAAGCTTCTTCACACTGTCATAACACTCAAACCAATTAGTTTCTACATGAAATTCACGTTGTTTTAACATGAAATAACTTTCATTCAATGTGATTCGGATTGTTATTTCAATATAAATGACATTTTGCTCTAACTTTACTGCAATGTTAAATTAACATGAATTATAGTTATTTTAAAAGAAAAAAATGTTGTTCGCAAGTAATTATAAAATCAGGTTGAATTAACATGAAAAACGTATGAAGCAAAAGCACCACCGAAAAATTTTAAATCAACCCTGTTTTCGACGATTTTAACTTGATTGTTTTCTATGTTTAACGGGCCGAAAGCCATAGCTGCTAGTGCCCTTACCTCTTTTAATTAGTATTATTAATTGTATTTTATTACTAATAAATAAATAAATAAATAAATAAATAATTCCTTTCACCTAACACTTGAACGAAAAATTTCCTGTTTAAAATTAAAAATAAATAGTCTTCAACCATTTTTTTTTTCCAAAAAGTTGTTTCTTCTTATCCTATTCTATTCTATTAATAACTACCTGGTAATGTGTAAGGTTACCAAATGATTCCTCTGAGAACCCATTAATATGAGACAATCTTATTGGTATTAAATTCGCTAACTCTTAAATTAAGAGGAATTTTTACTAAATTTTTTCCCAATTATCTTTTTAAATCTAGTTAGTTTTATTTAAAAAGAAATTTGATATTCACTTACCTCCTTTAACATGCACCTCTCGACTTAACACGGTGCCCACTAAATTTCTTAATTTACATCTGAAATGCACAAGAAAGCAAAAAAAAAATAAAATAAACGACAGAGAAAATATTTAAAATAAAAAAATTTTTTTTTTTTGTAAAAACAAAAAATAAAAAGGACTAGAAAATTAAACAAGTTTACAAAAAGCCGAACAGAAAAGAACAAAAAACAAAGAAAAATTTAAATGAAATTTGTTCATACCTATAAACACTAGAATGAACTTCATGGCGAAATTTCTCAGCTGTAAACGGATAAAACATTAAGCTGCCATTGGAAGTTTGCAGCACCATGTCCTGTTGCGGTGGTATGGGGGTCCATTCGACCTTAAGGCGGTAAAAAAAAGAGAAGAAGAAAATATTAATTTAAAGAGTCTTGTGAAAAATTTCTGTTTTAAATTAAATCACAAATATTAACGTTTTCAAATAAAAGCCAGAAAAATGCAGTAAGTTCCATACATTGATAAAGCCAATGGCTCAGGAAGAAAAGCTCATTACACTTATTTAATTAAATATTTTAAAATACTGTTACATACCTATAAACATAAACATACATGTGTAGACGTACATAAGAAAATCTATGAAATCAAACACTGTAGGAAATGTTAATAGTGATACTGTACTGATTTACTATTGATTTTGTTACCAGTACTACTGACCAACTGTACACCAGACAATGCTTTGTGATATAGACATTTGGCATATCCTTGTCATTGAAAACCCCTTTTGGCCTTCAAAATATTGACTAGGTCCCAGCTAGAATTTGGGTGATTATTTTTTTGTAAAATTCACCTAAAAGAGCCTTTTCAGATCAGTTTTGATGATTAAAAACTGATTTATCACTTGAGCGATAGAAAAAGAATTCATATATGATTCATTAATATTTTCATAAGCATACTAATTGTATCAAACAAATTGTGAGCAGGCCTTTAATAAGGCTGAAGGTAAGAATGTCTTGTAAGTTTTCCCGCTGGGGTGTAGCGGACGCATATAAAGAATTGATTTTGCAAGCAATTGTTGTTGCAATATAATCAAAAATATAAGCAAACAAAATGCTTCGTACATATGTAAAGGGTCTTTTGAGTTGGCATCACTGCTTTTTTAGTTTTCTTTGAAATTTCTTTATGAATCGACTTACCCAAGATGAAGCCAATTTCTGGTTGAATGGGTACGTAAATAAGCAAAATTGTCGCATTTGGGGTCAGGAAAATAAAGAAGCTTTTGGTGAAACACCATTACATCCACAGAAAATTACTGTTTGGCGCAAAAACTTGTTGAAAAATTAGTGTTCTAAATTGCAACTTCTGAGCACCAGCCGCGGCGGCCACATGAAAGAAGCCATATTTAGACATTCATTTTATAAATTTTTTTTTCCATTAAAGCCCAGTTCATAAATAATTAAAATATATTTCCTTTATATATTTCTATATTTGAATAAAAAATGTGTGTATTTTTTGTTCCCACTATCATTGCTGCGTGTATTTTCCATTCCCTTGTTAATTGTTGAGAGTATTTTTATACCCGCGCTTTCACTATAGTAAAGCATTTTCTTTTTTCTTTTCCTCAGTATATGTTTGTGTTTACTATAAACTGCTGCGTTATTTTCACTAATTCTAGCGTTAAAGCTGTCAAAAAATGTCTCTTTTTTCTTAAAGGCAGAAAAAACTGTAGAGGACACGAAAATTACCGACAAAAATGCAACTTGGTGCGTGACACTTGAGCATAGCTTCGCTGTAGGGAATTGCAATATTTATCTATCTAGAAACTGATTAGGACTTTCTAAAAATTCGAAGAAAGTTTTCAAAGAATTCACTGTTATTTTTTTTTAATTAAGGAATTTAAATTAAAAACAAAAACAAATTTGAGTTTTTAATTGTTGCCCTAACGAAAATATTTATTTAACTTTTAAAAACAGGTATCAAGTCTACATTTGCACGTTTTAACTTTTGGTGCTCAACTTGTGAGTTTTTGGGAGAGAGAAGAAAGATAAAAGGGGATTGATACGGAGATGATTGTACTCGGTCAGTTCGTTTTGTGTTTTTATTCGTAGGTATATTCACAACTATGATGTAAATTTGTTCTTGATTCGCTACGAATAAAAATGTTGTTGTTTTGGACAGAAAAAAGTGAAACCGATTGCTGCGTGTGATTATATTGCCAACTTTAAAGGGGCTAATAAATCAGTGCAAGTTTACATCTCTTTTTAGTTTTAAATGTATTTAAGCCAGCAAATCTATAAATTAGTAACCAGTAATCTGCGTTTTAACTACCAATACAGACCATATGAATTTGACAACATTTATCGTAGTGTTGCCACTGTATTATTTTTCAAACTACATATAATATATGGGCCACTGATTTACAGCTGTTGAGTTTAAGCTACATATAAATTTAGTTCAATTAATAAATTTATTATTGAGGAAAAGCTCGCTTCTATGCGCATTTCAATGGTTGCTTAGGCCAGATCATCAGGAAACCTTTCCCAAAGATTTTTGAAAATCTAAAAAAAAACTTAACAAACAAAACCTTAAGTTAATAAGAATCATAAACACTCAAAGTGCTTAACAAAGCTTAAACAAAGCATCAACGAAAAACAGTGAGTTTATCTTTTTTTGCATTCCCCTACAATTGGTTGGCCGTTTCCCGACTCGTATTATAGTTGTAACGTTAGTTTAGTTCAACTTAAACAGCGTTTAAGCATTCACTGATTTATTAGCCCTATAAGGGAATTGAAAAGAAGTTGAGCAGCAAAAGTTGCAGCGTATAAACCTAGACTTAGTTCCCTAGGAATTTTTCTATTCTATCTAAGTTGCGAATAAAATGCAACTTACCTCCGGTGGCGGACTTCCGTGTCCGGAACATTCAATAAGACCACCTGAGTTATTTGAGAATTCAACACGATGTGCCGGTTCGTGAAGAAACACTGGTCCTTGTAAATCCAAGCCGTTAACGCCAGTGAGTAATTGAGCTAAAATAAATAAAAAAAAGAATATAAAAATAGAATGTGGGAATTTTTCTTTCGTTTTTTTTAAACTTATTTTATTATTTAAACATTTTTAATGTTTTTTTTTTTGTTTTATTTGGTTACTATTGAAACTTCAGATAAGTACATATTGAGCCGTAACCGCGAAAATAACCAGTGATGCCAACTTCTTGAGAGCAAAAACCACTTTAAAATTTAAAAAAACTATTTCGAACAAAAACCAAGCGATAAAATGCACTTAGTCATTTTTACAATTTAATAACAACACAAGTTGCACTTGGCTGTGCCGAATATTATATCCCTCCAAAATATAAAAAAAGGCGACAGCGTTAATGAGTGCCCATTATCTTCAATTAAAATAATATCATCCAAATCATTTGGATCATCATCAGCTGAGTTTTAATTTTTCACAAAACAGTTTGAAAGTAATACAGTGCAATGACCGACCATTCTTTATAAAACTTAATCACAGCTCATATTTTAATAAAAAATCTTATATTTTACCGTTTAAATAAATAATAATTAATAAAATCGTGCATAGTTTAATAAGACAATTGGCGTATCATGCAACTTTCTTAAACAATAATGATATTATCCAATTATTTTAACCTTTGTACGCTTCTGAATAAAGAACACCAGTAATGTGTACAATAGAAAAAACATGAATATTTGTATTCTGATATTTAGTCAAAACTTTTTGCAATTGCGCTAGAGGTAGAGTGCACAGCACGCGTTTATTTGGAGACGAGTGTCGTGCGTTTGAAAACTAAAGCGCATGAAAAATGGCAAGTTACACAACGCTCGTTATAAAAGCATTTTCTCTCAGCTGTTTTTAATTTATTTAACACTTTGCTTATACTCAGTAACTGCTTTTTTGTTTTTAAAGTTTGCGGTCTTTTGTACGGGTTTCCACTGCGTGTTTTTTAACTTTTCAATACGTTTTTTCTACATGACTCAAAATCGTTGTTTGTTTCCATTTACAATCGCTAATATTTTCCAAGCAATTTCTGTTTTTGAAACAGTGTCTACATCTTTAAGGAATTTTTACCGAAACAAATACATTGTGTTTATTACGGTTACTAAATGTTGTCAACGCTAAAAAGTGCAACGTTTTGTAGAATTTCGAAATTGCTAGGTAGCCTTGCACTAACCTCATTAATAAAGTTTTTGGTAAAACCAATGCAACTTTCTTTTATCACTTTTTTTTATCATTTGAAATCTTAAAATCTTTACAGGCCTTCTTAAAATTGTACCACAAATAGAAAATCTAAATCATCTTCTATATAATCAATGTTTTAAAAAATGGTTAAAAAAAAATAGCACTAAAGGCACTAATGAAAAATTGAAAAAGCACCAAGTTAGTGCTTTTTCTTAGTTTGGCACTATGGATATAATTTTGCCGTTTTGGGGCTTCAAAAAGCACCATGAATAGTGCCAAAAGCACTAAGTTGGCATCGCTGACAATAACGTAAGCGACATTATTTTAAAGAAGTGTTTGCCTAATGGTCGAAATTCGGCCATAATTTTTTTTTAATATGAAGAAAATATAGTGGATCGATTTGAAGACGGACTAACCTTCGGTCATATCGTTCTTAACTGGTTTGCCTGTGCCGATTCATGTATAAGATTTATAGAGTCGAAATATTCGAAAACCGTATTCTTGCAAATGCCGAATAATCGACCACCCTCTTTTTTTTATTATTTGATAATTGGAAAAAACAAACGATTTATATATAGATTTTCGTTTTTATACCCTTCACCACAGGAGGCAAAGGGTGTATTAAAGTTTGGCATTCCATTTGTAATCTCTACAATATTGATCTTATACCCTGTATAGTTTATAAATTCTTGGTCCTTATGAAGAGAGAAGTTGATTTAGCAATGTCTGTCTGTCCGTCTTACATTTGATATGTATTTTCCGAATGTCTGGACATTGTATAGGTTGTTTTACATTTATGTCACATATAATCAACTATTTCTTGCTATTGAAATTCAGCAAGAACGGCTGAGATGTGACCAAAAAACCACGACTGGCTCTAATTTTTCAAAAAAATCCCTTATGGTTGTTGTTTTTTTATTTAAATGTGTTTAATTTTACGCATACAAACCCATACACATTTATGTATGTACATGATATCCCACTCAAATAAAAAACAAACTAGTAGACTAAATATATTTTAATTTAACGCTTCTTCAGCAAAAGCGTTCGTAGCCGAGTTGTCTAAGTTGCCGCCTGAGATTCGTGAGCTTGCCAGTTTGAATCTGGGTTGTCCCAATTTTTCAAAAAGAATTTTTTTTATATTATTATTTAATTTTTGTACGTCCTAAAAACGATTTTAAGATTATAAAACGAATTTAAAACATCAACTTTGGCAAATGAGGAAACGGACTTATATTTTTGATTTTGTCATATTCTTCGGCTCAAATAATATTTATTTATATCTAAAGAAAGTAATTTATGTACACACAGAAACAAATCAAGTTAAAAACGTTGAAAACAAGGTTGATTTAAAATTTTTCGGTGGTGATTTTGCTTCATACGTGTTTCATGTTAATTCAACCTGATTTTATAATTGCTTGCGAACAACATTTTTTTCTTTTGAAATAACTATTATTCATGTTAATTTAACATTGCAGTAAAGTTAGAGCAAAATGTCATTTATATTGAAATCAAAATCCGAATCACGTTGAATGAAAGTTATTTCAAGTTGAAACAACGTGAATTTCATGTAGAATCAAATTGGTTTTTGGGTACTTATGTACATGTTTGCTCGGCTATTTCTACGAATTTTTTAATTATTTTCTTGTCATTTTTTATGTATAGGATTTTAACTTCAATTTCGGCCTTTTCAAAATCAAATTCCGAATTTTAAAAAACAAATTCAGAATTTTCGAAATGAAATTGAGTATTTTACAAATCATATTCCACATTCTTAAAATCACTTTCGGCATATTAAATATTAAAATCAATTTTAATCAAATTTATTTTATAAAGCCTGATTTTGATTTTTAAAATGAATTAGATTTAGAAAAGGACGAATTTTAAAATAATAAAAAGAGAGAACAGCCAGCCCTCTTTCGTTAAATCCACATACGTACAAATGGGCTTATAAAGACATTGTATGCATTTTATAATCATTCTCTTTATGTCTCTGTAAATAAAATGTAAATATTACAACATTTTTGTTTAAATGAATATAAAGAAAAAACCCACTTGAGGTTTTTTACTAAATACCCTTTAAAACCCGGGTGGGGGTTTCTGGGTTACCCAGTGGGCAGCAAACCTTGTCGCCTATGCTTTTCAAAAACAAAGAACTGCTTCTCAGGATACCACATGTGTACATAATATATTTGATTTGAACATGTATTTTATTTAGCAAGAACAGCACAGAATAAAACTTATTTTCTTCCATCTAACCATCATATGATTTATTTCTGAAAATATTTTTTTCCCTTAAGCAACTAATTTCTTCCTTAATTTTGTCCTGGAGCTTCACACAAGCATTTTTTTTGAATTGGAACTAAAATCCATTATTTCTAGCAGAAATATATGCTAAAACAAAAATTATTGGCGCAATTTAATTAATTTAAGGGTTAGGAGATGTGGAAAGAATTTTACACCAATTTTGTTATTTTCTTTTGAGTTTTTTGAAAGTGAGTGTTTTGAACAGACGGCCATGAATAAATAGACTAATGGCCATTTTCTCAATGTACCGTCAAACTGCCTGTTACTTAATGTCAACATAAATTTATTAGACCGATAAACTGTCTGTTAACAATTTTGGGTTTCTCAATATACCGACAAAAAACATGGTTTTAAGCTGGCAACACCTCTCAAAATACATGTAAAAGATGGGAGTCAGCTGATTGAATTTATCTGTACGGCAAATAATACCCTAGGTCTACACTAAAGATAATTATCTCAGCAAGTTGGCAATAACGTCGGCAGAATAACAGAGCAATATTTCTTATTGCTCAGCTTATGTTAAAGCGATGGGAAAACGTATATGTATGTTACCTCATAGTTTGAAAAAAATCAAGAAAGAAGGTGCAGTGTAAAAAATGGCGGTATCTTATAAGAATTATTGTTAAGAAGTATTCTAAACAAGAATTATTATTTTTAATATAAATTCTTTCTTATTCGACTTTATTATTTAAATTAATATTAATTTGTTTAAGCTTGAGGTAATTTTTAATACAAAAATATTAATTTTGTTAATTTTTTTATTTTTGTTAATGTAAAATTATTATTTTTATATAAAAAAGAACTCGAACTTAAACAAATTAATATTAATTTTAACAATAAAGATCGAATAAGAAAAAATTATATATTTTGCAATTCTATTTTAGTGTTTATTTAATTTTTTAATTTAATTATTTTACTAAAATTATAATTTGCTACAATTTCAAAAACTTAATTTCTTTCCACACAATTTGCTTCTATTTTTTTTTCTTTTTTGCTTCTTTTTTCAACTGCCAACCAAATTGACGTTTTTTGTAAGCAATAATTGTCAACGAAAATGGAGTAACAATTATTGCAACATAAATTGTTAGCAATAAATATGTACAAAAAATTGCTGTCTACATTAAAGATAACATAATTTTGACAAATACTGCAATATATGTCGCAATAATTATCTCTGGTATAGACGGGCAGATAGGAAAATAAAAAATCGGCAGATGAGTGCTGGTTAGTGAGCTTTGCGACAGAATAGAAGCAAATGAGACATTGAGAAAACCAAATTTCTTAAATGTGCAGTTTTTCGTTGGGAAAAAAGTTAATCGTGTAATGAGAAAACGGCCATAAGAATTGCTCAAGGCGTGTATGCATAAAAATTGGAAACAAATCTAGCTTACCAACGCAGCTCCAAATAAAAAAGGACATAAAGGAATATAAAATGTGGCCAATATTGATGTCTTTTGAAAGCTTTTAAACAAATCTTTCTGAAAATGTAAAATTTATTAAAAACTTTTTAACTCTTTAGCTCCTAAAATAGTTTTTATTTAATCAAACAAACGCCAGCTATGTTAAATACACTTTTTCCGCATAGCCGGCCTTCGGTCGGGCGCAAGGATTTTTTGTAAATGAGCAACAAAAAAATTAAAAAAGAAAATTTATTGACAAGTTGGATTTTACAGCTGACGAACAGATGTTCTAAATAGTTAACCTTGTTGAATTCGCCTTGATTACGATAATAGAATGCGGGGAATGTAAGACGAGATGAACGCACTGTTTATTGTTGATGTTGTTTTGTTTAAACTTTGATATTATTACAAGTAGAACTGTTGCTATAAGTCTTATACGTTTAACAGTTTTATTTGGTTTAATATCTTTAGTTTTTCTAAAATCTTTATGGATGAAGTTTCCTGATGATCTGGCCTAAGCAACCGGTGAAATGCGCATAGGAATAGCTTATCCCATCAACAATAAATTTCAAGTGTTTTTATCAATAATAAAAACTGGGAATTTAGCACGAATAACAAAATCTTTTGAAAGATAATAGAAATATTTAAAAAAAAATTTTAAAAACTTAAATTTTACTCAAAGAAGCACATTTGAAAAGTTTTTAAATTAAAATCAAATAATATATGTATGTAATTAAAAATTAATTAAAATTATATTACAATTCATTTATGGGTTTTTTTTTTGGTCTCGTTTCCATGACACAAAACTGAATTTTGTGTTTCTTTTGGTTTAGGTATTTTAATTATTTTATTATAAAAAAAAAAAAAAAAATTATGCCAAATAAAGTTTTCTTAACAGTAGGGATGTTACATTTAAAAAAAATATTTGTTTTTCAACTAAAATTGCCTATTTGTTAAAATCAGTTTTCAATAAAAAAGTTCTTAAAACGTTCAAAATTATTAGTATTGTGGTTATTTTGTTGAACTATTTATGGGTTTTAATCCAAATTTTTAATATTTTAATTCGGCTCAAGTTCATCAAATTTAATTTTCATTAAATTATTTTTATGAAGAAAGGAATTTTACAACATGAATATTAACTAAAATTGTTATTGATAATCTTTCATTCTTGACCGTTGCCGGGGCTCGAACCCTGGCCGGCAGGTTACCATGACATGTTTCGATCGCAGCCACTCGATCTCGTCAGATGGATTTGCCGTCTTACACTCGCAGCCATCGACGACTGCTGACGTCAATAGTCAAACATCAATCCCTAAACCAAAATGTATTTTAACCTTTCGTAGATCGAAATTTGCTTTTTTGAATGATTATTAATTTTAATTGATTTTACATGTTTTTCCTTACTTTTGTATTTCTGTTGAAAGTGGTACTTTTTGTCAAAAATTTTAACTCTTGTGTTTTTTGCTTTAATTTTTTTGTTTTTTTTATATTTTTTAACAAATAGAGTCTGGGAATTTATTTCTCATAGTGAGTAAACTTTATTATATAAATTTTCATATTATTCGAATGCGTATTCTTAGTCAATTTAGGAGGAGCAAACAAATAAAACCAGAATTTTTAAGACGTTAGAAACAATCGGTTCCCGTAATGCCAGTTAAGACCCTGGTCTGCAGTAATATGTTCTTTTATTAAAGATCTTTAAATTTCAAGCCCCAGATAAGCACACAAGGCATGCGCTGAAACAGTATTCCTCACAAAGACAAAAAGTCGGAGCTTCTCAAGATAAATATGCACAGTCGCCGCAGCAGCCCAAATTTTAATTTATTTTATTTTAAATATTTAACCAGTGTACTGCTGTTCCTTGACAAAGATTATTTCTTTTCCTTATTTTTGCCGTCAACCACAAAATATCAAGTTGTGATAGAAACCAAAATAGAGCGCATGAAGAGTAAAAAAGGAATTAAAAAAGACACAAACATAAAGGCGGTTTGTTTAATTTAATTTCAGTCTTAATGAAAAAACTTTGTAAAAATTGTTGTTCATGTTTGCATTTTTCTTTGGTACTACAACAACATGTTTTTTTAAGACGACTTAACGGGAAGTTAAAAAGGTGGGTATAGTTAAGGGACAAAATATTTGTGTTGATTCTTTAACAATTAAGTGGGACAAGAAGAAAGTCATTTACAAGGAAGGAAACTTAATAACTGTAATATAAAATTGGTCTGTTTTTTTTTTCAAGGAGAGACGGTTTAGTCCCAATCCATTTTGATGAAACATTTGCTGCTAAACATTTGAGTTTGTTGATGAAAGGGGAAAGACGAATGGAAAAAAGTAATTTGTTTCATGTACAAGCAGTTTTTGTAAGTTTGTTATTGAAAGAAAGAGAGATGGCATAGAAAATGACTCACTGCTGTAAAACAAAATTTTTATTCTATGGACCCGAATGCAGTTTTAAAAGAGAGTTGAAGAAAGCTTTTGCAGCAAATTTTTTATAATATGGATGAGGACTTAAGAGCTTAATGGTTCAGATCTTGAACAATGGGCCATTCTGGTTGTTAAACATGTTCGGTGGGAAATGCTTATAAGATTTGTATGGAAGAACTGTGAGGGATTTAATATGCTTTATATACATACATACATATATTTTATAAATATACTTAGATAAAATGAAATTGTCTACACTTTAGATTACTTGGGGACAGAAATGTGGTGATTTACTTTAGTATCGATTATTTAAATTGATTAGAATGACTCTGCCTCATCCGCCCTTTTCCACGGATTAAGCACCGAGTGACGTTTACTTGTTTCCAAACCTGAACAAAATGGATCGGCGGACAGAGCTGTGACTCCCACGATGAAATCATTTCACAAAGAAATACTTATTTTTATGACCTGATAAATTTTATATTTTGGAAGGGATACAAAAAATTTGAGAAACGTGAGTTTAAAGGAGGATACGTTAAAAATAAAATGATTTTCTACGCACAAACCTGGTTAATTTGAAAATTCACGTACCCGACCTCGTAACTTTAAGTGATTAATTTAAAAACTGTGTTCAACATTGGTAAGATTTTATAAGCATACAAATACTTAGAAAAGCAAAAACCCGCTGATGATATCAGAAAAAAGGGAAGTAAATCTGTCGTTTTCAAACAGGCGCTGCAGTGGCCAAACTTAAGAATTTTATTAAACCGCCATATGTGTATAGTTGAAATTCTTCAATTTGCCTACTGCAACGCCTAGGATGCCCCTAGATGGCTCAAATGTATAACCAACCCCACTTTATATTTCATCTCAATCATTTATTTCTAACATACCTACGAGCTATCTCCATTTCATATGGGGGGCTCCCATACAAAATGTTCAATGCAGACTAGAGATATATTGAAGAAAAAGTCCCATAATTGCCAGGGAGTTGCCCCTAGTGGGATAAAATATATGTCTTTAACATTTTCCCGAGACATACTTTCCCCTTATCACTTCTTAGGGGCGCTCCCAAACAAATATTGCGTTTTATGAAATTCTTAAATTAATTAAAATTTGTCGACGTTTGTAAATAAAAAAAAGTTGTTAACAGATATTAATCATTTATGGCTCGTTTTGTTTGCAGCTTAGTTTTTTATATTTTAAAAAAACAAAAATTTTGAAATATTTATAAAAAATTATATTTTTTTTCAAAAAAAAATTATGTTTCTAAAACGACTGCTCATATTTTACTTTTCTTAAAGGAAATTTTATTGCGGAATTTCGGTTTTTTTTTAGTAATTTCAATAAACTAAACCGTTTTTGAGTTACACGAATATATGTTGTATAACCTGCTCCATTTTCGATATAACGGTATATCTCGAAAACAAGAGCTAGCCTTAGCACCATTGGATGCAGCGTACCCGAGTTATGTTAAAACGCCAAGTGGCCGGCTTATTAACTTATAAAAATTTTTTTGAAACTATAAAGTTCGTTTAAGACTTTTTGTAAAAAAAAGTGCTGGATCAGACAGGATGTTCCTCAATTCGCTTTTGAACCCACGTGTACGTTCATCGAATACTTTTTCGATTCGAAAGCAGTTTTATTTCTTATTCATTCAGTCAAATCGAAATTATTTTTTCAGTGTTGTGAAAACTCAAATAAATGCATTACAATACTGAAAAAATAATTTTGATTCGTTAAGTATAAACTGAATGAATTAGAAAAAGAAATTTTTTCGAATCGAAAAAAAAATATTCATGACTGCTATAATTAGCCCCAGTTTGTGCCGTCAGTTCTCTTGTTCATTACTTTTAACTTAAACTCATCAAGCTCATAACGAATACAAAAACAAAAAGAAAATTTAAGAGAACTGTCAAGTCTCTGCCTCTTTACATTCTCTTTTCCCCTTTCTACTAAAAATTTAAGACTTGACGAGTCAAACTTGATTTGTGTGAACCAGCAATAAAGCAACAACGATCGAAATTTAATTTGCGTTGCTCCCCAAATTAATCAGTTTTTTGTACATTTATATGAAATTCAACAGTTATGTAAAATATGTCTCAACAACTTGAACCCCAGATTGCCCAAAAATATTTTGTCATGAACATGTTTATCAAAAATTGGATTTTTTTTAGAGATTTGGGTATTTAAAACCAATTTTAACTCTGGAGGGTTATTTTTCGTCGAATCGACGAATTACATTTACTTTTTATGATATACAGCGTTGCCGTTTTGTGACAATAAAGTATCACTTTTGACCCATTTTCATGCCAATAACACTTTTTCTGACCCTTTTCTTAATTTATTCCTTTTTACCATTTTAACAAAATTCATGACGCTTATTGAACCTTTTTGAAAATAACGACAAGTTTCCATATTTTCAAACAAACTTAATATAGAAACTTGTGGGTCGGGTCCATGCTTTCCTCTCTCAATTTGCTCAAATCGGAGTGAAGAATTAATTACAAAATAAAGAATAAATATTTTTATTTTCACTTTCAATAAAATTGTTAAATTCGTTAATGAACGTTCACCAAAATTTACATTTTTCTTCAAAACATATGTATGCCAGTAGAAGAGGTAGAAATGCAAACAAATTTTATCGGTTTTATTTTCTGAAAACTTCATGTAAACCTTCATTGTCGTTTTTTCCCCGTTACAACTTTTTGGCGTATGAGCCAAACCAATAATTAGCTGACGATTTGTGGAAATCAATTGAATTAAAAAAATTTTAGCCATATTTTGAAGCCAGTTTTCTGCCTTTCCTAAGCATTTTTGAATTTTGAGTTGTGCCTGTTTATGTGAGGATTTGAACAGCTTGGCTATAATATTTTACATACAGTTCGATCTTTTAAATTCGACCAAAAATAAGAAAGTACTTTTGTTTTAAGTTTAACGTACGCTAGAGTTACTTTTCTTTAAAGCGTTCAATGTCCGTCGCCATTGGATTTTTAGATACTCGGTTCCTAGCTAGAGCTCAACTAAATCTCTGCTATCGATATGTAATATTTTATCAAAATTTTATTAAAACTGAAGATTTAATTCATTTTCAAGTTTTCAAGTAAAAACTGTTGTGCTAAAATATAGAACTGGGGAATATGACTGCTGTTGGACAATTTTAGTTTGTTTTACAAAACTGTAATGGCGCTTAGAAAAGCTTGGCAGTCCATAGGGCGAATTCCATCTGTCAAACCAGCGTTTAAAAAACTGCAGTCAAAGTAGAAAAATTGTCAGTTCTTCCAATTCATCCACTTCATTATTTTTCATTGGCCAACAAAAAACTGTTGCTTTTACTTCTGATCCATTAAATGTAAACAGTCGCTGCCAAACCAACTCAAAAAGCGAAAAGTTGTACACAAATAATCGTTTTTTGTTTGACAGTTTTTGGATTCGACTGCAGTTTTTCAAATTCTGTATCAAACCTTTTTCACAATAGTAAATCCTACAACAATTTTACCGGTAACTGTTCTCAATTACAAAATAGGGTTCGTTATGAAGTTCAAAAAAGTCGTCCCTGTAATCAAGTGGCTGGGTACGCCTCAATAACCTCAGAACTACTGGTTACTTTCACTTAAAAGATTTTTATTTTTGCAACTTTTAATTAACACAGATATTGTAATTTATTAATGTTAGTTCCTCACCACACATTCCATATATTAAATTTAATAACTGACTGCTACATTTTTGTTTCAAGTATTTTATTCATTTGTGCTTGTTCACTAAGGGCCAGGGTTATAATTTTAGTTTTTTCTCTTTTCAGTTTAGTTAGAGGTTTGTGGTTTTTCCATTTTATATTTGAAGGAAACATGTTTAGATTTTTTAGTGGTTTTTTCCAGAAAGAAAAAACTTAAGCAAAAAAATAATTATGTGCATTTTTAGCACCTACTTGATCTACTTTAATAACATTTATCCTTTCAAACAATTTCTATGGTTGTAAGTGGTTCTTCGTTTATTTACAATTTTGTTATAAAAATTAATGAAAGAGATTATTTTGGCGAATTAATAATAAATATTTTTTCTTTCACAATGAATTATTTAAATATTGCTTGGCCTTTTTAGGCAGACAAGTCAGCATATTTACAGAATTTCTCGCTGGAAGTGTCTAATTCTTTCTGTTGTATAAAGGGATTTGTCAGTAAGATCGAACAGAAAATTTAGGTTTTGCTTCAGAAAAGAAAATAAAAAATATTCCAATTGATTTTAGAAACTTCTCCCACGAGTAATCTGAAATTAATATTTTCGAAATCTCGAAAAGTAATTCTCTTAATACCGGTTAAGTTGGACATTGTAAGTCATAAAAATAAGATCATGTTTGGAGAAACATGACGCAGACAATTGGTCATAGAGTAGTAGATTATTTTCATTACTCACAAAAAAAAAATCTAAAAGCCAATTATTATTTGCAGTGAAGTATGTAGGATTTAAAGTATTAGGTTAAACCTAGCGAGGCACAGTCAACAGAGGGACTACTATCTACAGGTTAGTTAAAGTTAAAATCTCCTGTTATTATAATACCATCGTACAAAGCTGTTTGCCTTTCCAAGTTTCGAAAAAATCGCTTGGTACAACGATTTCTATTAGGCCTTTAAACGGTGCCTCTAAGCAACTACCTACCTTCATTGTTTACCTTGACAAATAGATACTCAATTAAATTTAATGGTTCCGTATTATTATGTTTTCCTACACTTGCCACTCAAAGAAATACCCTTTTTGATGTACAAAGCCTGTAGTCTGTAATTCCGGTATTACAGCATGTTTCCGATACACATATAAAACTTATACTTTAGTGTTGAGAAGGCTATCAGCCGAGCCAGGCTCAATAAAAGACTTGATGTATGATGCCATTGTATTTATATTAAAATTCCTTTAAAAACAATTATAAAATATTTTTAAATATTACTTTATTATTCACCCTTATCGTGTTTGGCGTATTTAAAATACGCCTACGACTGTTTAGTAATAGATTAAAGGAAATAAGTTCACGTTCTCTTTAATCTATTACCAAACAGTCGTAGGCGTATTATAAATACGCCAAACACGATAAGGGTGATTATATGTGGTTTAAAGAATTTTTACATACTTTTTGTAATGAAAATTACTGGATATATAAAAAATTTTCTTGACTTTCAGTATCACGTTTAGATCACTTCGCAATTAAATTTTTAACAAAAGAAAAAGAATGGCGATGGCGACGGCGACGGCGACGGCGCCAAGACGTCAATACACTCCTTGACAATTAACTTTCGTTAAAAAATATAAATGACATTCGTCTTATGTATTATATATTTTTTTCGGAGTTGAAATAATGTTGCAAGATTAAAATTATATTAAATTATGGTGTTTTGGTGGAAGTAGCGTTAACACTGAGTTTTAAAAGATCAATCTTAATTCGTCATTCTTTTTCCTTAAACTTTGGGCATTAATATGACATATTTTAACACCTTTCCTCTCATTGGCAAGAACTCTTACCATATTCGCAACATTGTCTCTGCAATTAATTTTATGAGTATTGTTCATTGATAAATTTTAAAAATATTGAACGACTAACGCACAAAAACTATATTTTGAAAAGAAAAAAGTAATTTTAAATATATACATTTTTAGTTGAACAATTGATTTAAATAGAGATATTTAATTTGTATAAAAGGAAATATGATATTTAAATGGTACCAGTTTGAAAATAAAATTTTAATAAGCAGCTTTTATAAACTAATAAACAAAAAAATAAAGATTATATTTAATTCGTAACTTATCTAACGATACAAATCCAAATTTGGTACTTTTTCGAAATTCGAACATTAAAGTATTGAAAATTGTACCTATTTTTACTACTTTTTTTTACAAAATATTGTTCTCTTTATTCATTTACACAAACGTATTAAATTATGGGCTTCTACTTCAATTTTGCAATTTTTAATAAATAAATAGGGAGAAAAAAAGTATCAAAAAGGGGAAATATTTTTTTAAACTTTTCCGTGCTGAATGTGGTAATTTTTGAATTTTGAAACAAGGTGCTAATGCATAAGAGTCTAAGAGATTAAACATTTTGGTACTTTTTTGTTATTGAACTGGTACTTTTTGAATTTTCGTTATATTGGATCTAGAAGCATAAAATTAAACATGCGGATGTACTGAGTGAATCAGAATATGTAAGGGAACGTTGTTTGGTACTTTTTCGTTCTGCAACTGGTACTTTTATAATTTTCGTTAATATTGAACCCAGAAACATAAAATAAAACATGCACTGTCCTGAATTAATGAGAATCTATAGGTCGGAACTTTTTGGTACTTTTTTAATTTCCGTTAGTATTGGAACTAGAACCATAATATTAAAAATGCACGGTCTTGAGTGAATGAGAATCCGTAAGAGGGATCATTTTGGTACTGTGTTGTTCTTTAACTGGTACTTTTTGAATTTTTTCAATACTGAAAAAAAACAAATTCAACAAGCAGAAGCCAGAGTGATTGAGAAACTATTGGTGTTTACTTTTCTACAAAAAATGTGCCTTTTTTTAAAAAAAAATGCAATTTGGTGTCTGTTTCTTAAAAATTTTAGTCCCGAAAAGCATGAGTTTTTTAGAGTAAAACAAGCCCCCTTTTTCGGGAGCAAAATTTTTAAGAAAAATACACCAAATTGAATTTTTTTTTAAAAACAGGCACATTTTTTGTAGAAAAGAAAACATCATATAAGAGATGTACTATTTAAGATTTTTGGTACTTTTTGTCTTTCAATAAGTACTTTCTGATTTTTTATGAAATTAAACTTACAATAATGTAATTATAATTAAATTAAATAAAATTGAGCCTGATTTAAAATGAAAATTGTTTATAAAAACCTACAAGCAGTCCGATTAACAACACAGAAACTATTTGTTTTAAAGCTATGTACGAGCTTTATATGCTGACATTTGTCCTTCAAGTTGTACAAAGAAAGGTCAACAACAAAAGACAGAAAAGAAAAATCATAAAAGCTAACGTACTTAGGTTTTAAGACAAAGTCTTAACAAAAGTACAAGAACAGAGAAGTAAGGAAGGAATGGTTAAAACTGCAAAGAACTCTGATGTTTAGAATGGGGTTATTCTCGAAACACGTAAGCTCGGCCTAAGTTCAATCCCCCGTTCAGACAAGAATAAAAATTATCAATAATTTTTAATATATTTAATGTTGTAAAATTCCTTCCCTCGTTGAAATAATTTAATGAAAATTAAATTTGATGAATCTGAGCCTGTTTGAAATAAAATAAAAAATTTGGAACAAAAAAGTTTCTAATATATAAATAGAGTAAAATTATTACACATATTTTGCGACAAATGTATGACACATTTTATTTTGTATGGCCTTTGTTAAAAATTTCCCATTTATTCTCTAATTAACTAATAAATTAGAATCCTTCGTCCTGTCTAAAAGTTCTCGCAAGTCATTCATTCGCATGTGTGTTGGAAAATGAAAAACTTTTATTCCCATTTTTTTTATCTAAAAAAAATTCAAGTTAAACTTTAGACATGTGGTGATAACATTTACATATAATTTGTTCTGTTTAAATTTAATTTATAATTCAATTAAACATTTACAGCTCGCTAAAGTTGAAGAGAAAGAAGAAAAAACCCCAAACGAAATGGACTTTTGATTGATTGCGAAACAAAGAAAGTTTTTCTACTTCATTAGGTGGGTGGTGGTTTGTTGCTTTCGCAATCGTATAATGACTGATGTGGAGATTTGTTTTTCCAATTTGCTTTCAGGTTTTGCTTTTAATTCAAATTGCTGGTGAGCTCCGAAAAAAAGGTCAGAAAATAAGTTTTTCAAAATATATTTAAAATTGTTTTGTTACGTATACATACATAAATAGATTGTTATAACCTAGAAAACTATTTAGAAAAATTATTTTATTCAACTTTATTAAATAAACCTGGATTTTTTTCATAAGCTTTCGAAATTTTAGATTTTGCTACTTATTGGATTTAATTTAATTAACTCTAAGGCCCGTTTTCACAACATGCCGATAGCTTAAAGTAGACTTTAACCAGCCTTACAAAAAGTGTTCCATTATTAAAACTTTACTTTAACCTAAAGTGAGCGAATGGAATGGAACACTTTTTATACGGCCGATAAAATCCTAACTTTAGCTATCGGTAAGTTGTGAAAACGGGCCTTAGTGGTTTAATTAATATACTAAATACATATAATAAATAAAAAGAATTAATAAGAATAAAAAAGAAAAAAATTTATTAAATTTAAAAAAGTCAACAAAAAGGCTTAAATACTTCGCGTTTAAAGTGCTAAGCGTTGCCTGTTGTTTGAATATTGTGGTGTAATCGGTTCCAAGGCTGGATGGAGTTTATAAAAAAAAATGCCTTTCAGATATTTTATTTATTTATACAAACAAAAAAAACTCTTAAACATTTTTCACTAATTAAAGTATTAATCAAAAATAAAATCAGTTTTAATTAAAAATTTAATCAATCGAATTAAACATTTAATCAAGTGAATTAAACGTTTAATCAAGTAAATTAAACGTTTAATTGATACTATTAATTTGTTTACTGGTGCAAATTTATTTAATTTTTTAATTAATATCATAATATTGTTTAATTGAAATCAATTTTTATTTTTTTTCTGTGTACTCTCTTCACGTTTATAACAATCAACTTTTCTGTATCTCTGTAGTTTTATCTAACTTTTAAAAATATTTCGTAATGCTAAATAGAGTTTTTGGACCAACAATTTTCTACCAAATAATCTGCATTTAAGTTATTTTTACTTTTCTGTCCCCAAGTAATCTAAATTATTTTCCGTTCAAGCAAATATTACCAATTTATCAGTATGTAACTCCAAATTTCGCTGACCGCAATTCAATATTAGTCAGATTAACTGCTGCAAATCACATAAATGTCTTTAATAAAAATAATTGAGTTAAAACTTGTCTCGAAACACGAATTTTTTAGGACTTTTTCTTGAGACCAGTCTACATTTGTTTACACCCAAGCAGACCTTGGCAAAACTAATACACCGTGCTTTGGTTCCTCTTTTGATCTTACACCTACGTGTTCTCATATCTTGAATAAAACCAATCAGCTACGCTTGAGCTTTCTCGCTTGCATTGAATGTTTCCATTTTAGTATATTTTAATTAATTAAAAAAAATTATTTAGTCAATTTATTTAAAAATTATTTAGTTTAACAGAAATATTTTCCATTCAGTAGATTTTGGAATATTATTTTATAAAATTAATATAATCATATAAGTCCTTTGGCTACACTTTTTACATTGATTTCTGTTTTTAGTGCAAATATAATTCGAACCGAAGTCTGTATTGAAAATTTGTATGGGAGTCCCCTTAAGGAATTGAGATAGCGGGTAGGTGTGCTGAAAATAAATGATGGAGATGAAAAATAGAGAGTAGTGGGTCATATATTTGACCCGTCTAGGACCATCAATCCAAATTTAAGAATTTCATTAAGCCGTCATATTTGAATGGTTGAAATTCTTCAATTCTTAAATTAAGCGTACCCGAATTAGGTAAACCCGCCAGGTGGCCCCACTTGTCAGAAAAAAGAGTCAAATTCTTGCCAAAACATCTATTTGTTCCATCGATGTTATTGTGTAGTTGTATCCTTAAAACACTTCTTCTTATGATTACAATCTTTAAATTATTTATAAACGAAAAAAAAAACACTGCAACAATTTAAAAACTCTGCAGCTTTTAATTCTCATCAAAATAAAATTTTTGAAATGCAGCAAGAAATTAACATCCTGTTTCTTATTTTTTTTTTAGTTTTAATTTTTTTTATTGCATTATTATTGTTGTATTCTTCTCTTCGGTACATTATTTAAAAGAAAAACAAAAACTATTATTTTACTAAAAAAAAAAACTAACAAAAAAAAAACGAAGAAATAATATTTAATACAAAAAGTTCATTCCATTTTATTTCCGTTCTTTCTTACATTTTTTTTTGCATTTAATGCAAATAAGTTGAGCTGCTGGATGCGGATTTTCTCCCACTTTCGTCTGTCGCAGAAGAGTTGCTTGCATTCGTATTGAAAAAGTTTATGTCATGGTCGTAGCCAGAGGCGTGAGTTAAAATTTGTTTTACTCTACAATTATTTTAATGAACTTTGTATTTAGTGATGGGGAAAAAGGAAAATAATAATTTGATTAATTGGAAATAAATGAGAGGAGAAAAAAGTTTTAATAATGGCTTAGAAATTGTAAAAAATTATTAAGAGTGCTAAAGATGTGACCTAAGGACAATTATTAACTTTTTTTTCGTAAATTATTTACTAAAAAAAGTGGCTTTTCATTAGCAAAGGACACACAGAGAAAAAATAAAAATTGATTTCAATTAAAATATTTGTAACATAAATTAAAAAGTTAATAAAATTTGCACCAGTAAACATATTAATTGTATCAATTAAATATTTTTTTGATATTAACAGCCTGTTCATTGATTTCGAACGTTAACGTTCGCAAAGAAAATTATATGTAAAACAAAAACAATATTCGAAAATTTGTTTTTGTTTTAAATGTAGTTTTTTATGCAAACGTTGACGTTCGAAATCGTTGAACAGGCAGTTAAAATATTTTCTGCAGTAATGTTGTTGATGTAATTAAACGTTTAATTTACTTGATTAAATTTTTAACTAAAACTGATTTTATTTTTGATTAATGTAAAAAAAAAAATTTGCGAGAATTGTTTCCGTGCTCCATTTTTTATGCTTTTTTTTAAATATACACTGAAAGAAATATGTTCCCCTATTAATTAGGGCAATACAAATTTTCATTACTGGTAATTTTCGTTTACACTATAAAACTTCCAAAATAGAAAATTTCTTACATTTCGTTGCGTAATTAATGATACGAAATACGTAACATTTGGGCTACGTAAAACGTTGATGTGTAGTTTGAGGTTTAAATCCGTACAGAGGAAACAAATTTATTTCAATTAAAAAATTTGTGATATTTATAAAAAAAAAATTAATTAAATATGCTCTAGTAAACAAATTAATAGTATCAGTTAAACGTTTTATTCACTTAATTAAATTTTTATTTAAAACAGATTTTTTTTTTGATTAATGCTTTAATTAATGAACAATTCTGCAGAATTTTTTTTGTGTACAGTAAAAAGTTACAAATTAACGTTTCCATTAATTTATTTTATTGTGTATTTAAGTAAAAAATTGTATTCTTTATATGAAAATTTTTCAGTGTACGATGATAAAACTATGCAAAATATCATTGTATTATTAAAAAAATGGTTTTAATTATGTATACGCAAATATTTCATTGTATTAAGGACAAGTTACATCAAATGAACTAAATGACTTAATGAAACATTACATTTCAGTAATGAATATTTTCGCTGCATTGTAGAATTTATGACATAGAATTAATGACAAACATCATTCTGTTTAAGACGATTTCGAACTTAATGAAACGATTTTCGTAACGGAAATAACCCGCTACGTTGTCTCAAAAATATTAACAAAATTCATTGCAGGAATGTAAGAATTCATTACATTTACGAAGGCTTTTCTCTTAGCGCAAGTTGTTGCGTAACAGTGTTGCCAAAACTTGGTGACCAAAAATGGCTAAATTTACGGAAAAAATTGCTTAAAATGGGCTCAAAAATGGCTAAAAGTTTTTTTTAAATAAAAACACATTAAAATGCAAACACAAAACAGAAATAATTCATTAAAAGTTGTTTACGATGAAATTATAAGTTAAGATCAATTTGTTTAATATTTTGATAGACATTTTAAAAATTAGATCATCGATAAACTCGATGTCGTTACTGTTCATCTCATAGGAATCACTCGTGTCTATTAGTTTTAAATAATTTGAAGGTAAATCATAATCACGACAACATTTACCCAGCCTTTTAAGCCCAGATCTATAATAAAAAACAAGTACGAAAGTATAGTCGGTCATCCCCGGCTATACGATACCCTTCAATACATAAGAACCTATGTACCAAATGTTATCGAATAATCACCAACATTTCCACCTGTACTTTGCGCACAAGGTTTACATGGACAGCCAGCCAGCCAGCCGGACAAACATCGTTTATTCGACTCAGAACGTGATTCTTAATTAATCGGTATGCGTAAAGGTGGGCTTAGGACCAATATTTAAAGGTGTTCCAAAAATCAGCACAAACGCATTGTACCCTCTCCACTATTGTGGTGTTGTTATAAATATTTTATTGTTATGGAAAAAATATTTACCTAATTGATAAAATCGAATTAACGGCTACTACACGCAGAGAAAAAACATGGTTGAGGTATGGTTAAAAAAACATATTATGGTCCCTGAAATGGCAACAAATAAACTTTTGTTGTTTTTAACAAAACTTTTTTCACGATTGATAATATTTTGTTTCTATTTAACAATAAAGTGTTTACCTCCCCTGAAACTTCAATTATGGTTGAATTTAACAATATAATGTTTAAATAACTTAAAGCTACAACTATACATTTAAACATATTATGGTTACTTTAACCATATTATTATCACGGCAACCATAGTATGGTTCAATTCATATATCCAAAAGCTATAACCATATTATGGTTGCCTCCAAACATGTTATGGTTGATATTTAATAACAATAATATGTTCGAAATTATAATATTTTAATTTTAAATTTTAAATATGTAATATGTTTAAAAAGCAACAACATTCTGGTTGCTTGCATTTTACTTGGGTTGCTTAAAATTCTCATTCATTTTATTTTAATTATTTAATAAAATAAAATAAGTTTACGTAGAATAAACTAGTAGAACAGAACAAATGGTAATGAAGGTAGTCACAGCCTGGAATATGAATCAAATGGGATTTTTTTTTTATAAAATTATTATTTGACACTTAACAAACAAATTGAAAAAATGGATGAAATAAATAACCATAATATGATTAATTTTTACCATATTTTTGGCAAGTCTGACCATAATATGGTTACTTTTGTCAAAATTCTTGGAAGTTTTGACCATATTATCGTTAATTTTGAACATAAAATGGTTAGTTTTGACCATTATTATGGTTAATATTGACCAAAATATGGTTAATTTTGACAATATGATGGCTTATTTCGGGAAAGTTTTTGTTGATTTTAACAATACTATGGTCATATTTAAACAATATAGGTAACCTGCAAACATAAACATTGTTAAAATCCAACTATAGTATGTTGCTCTTAGAATATGGTTACCTCCAACCATATTTTTTTTCTACGTGTAAATGTAACCTATTTCTCAAATTACTTTAAACGATGTTTACTTGGCTAAATACCCTCTCTACTTCAGCATTTGACAATGGAAGTGAGAGCCACTTTACACTCAATTCTGAATCTTCTAAAAAAATTTTGTTGCCGCCTGCATCTCTTTATTGAAATACTTGCAACCAGAAAGAAACACCGATGTTTGTGTTGATCCATTTTATAAATTTAATATTGGAATACTGTTCCTTTATTTTGAAAGATGTTTCATCAACATCGTTTATAGCGATTTTCAATATTTATAAAAGTTGTGATATGAATTAAAGGCGTTTTAATTGTTAAAAATGTGTGGCTAAACTTATTTTTTAATGGCTAAACAGGGTGAAAACTGGCTACTAAATGGCTAAATTGGCAACACTGTTGCGTAAAGGGAAGAAACTTAGAGGGAACATTTAATCTTCGATAGGGGTGAGTAAGTTTTTAACAAAAAAATTACTTTTTAACCAAAAAGTGGCATTTTAATGAAAAAATGTAAAGTTTAAAAAATAAAATCGCTTTTTTTTTGCTGAAAATTTTTTTTTTTGTAAAAAGTGGCTTTTTTAATAAAAAAGATCTTAGTTTGCCAGAATTTAAACATCTAAAAACTTTCTTAATTAAATATTTAAATAATAACGAAATAGTCTGCCTTAAAAAGAATCGCTTTTACAAAATAAACATGAAAAATAGGTTGTGTCTGGCAAAAACAATCATCAGCGTCATGAACACCACTGATCATTAGAAGAATATTTTGTTTTCTATTCACAAATTTTGTATAGAAATGGGAGTGTCTTTGCAAATAGAAATGAAAAATAAAGACTCTGTAATGAATGTCGCTCTTATAAGTTGTTGGAAACTAAAAAATAAATAACAAAAAAGAAGAAATAGTGGAAAATTAATGACCATTTGAAACGCTGTGGATTTGTGAACAAACTCAATTTATACAAATGTCTGTAAAGACTGGCACTTTTGATGAAGGAGATCTGGGCAGGCAAAATATTTAAATAAGTAAGTTAAACGAAAAAAATGATATTTGAAATATGATTAATAAAAGTACAGAATCAAAAGTTAATAAGTCATAAACATTTTATTACAAACTTCTTGTTAGAAAAAAATTATCAATGTTATTCTCATAAAAATAAATTGAGGTTTTTCAAATTATTCCCATAATCTTTATTGCTCCCAAAGTATTAAAAAAAAAATATCTTTATCAGAGAAATATTTATTTAGTGAAAATAAAACCGATATAATTTGAATCTTATTAAAGTCGCTTAGACATACAGAAAATTCAAATGTGTAATATTCGTAATAAAAAACATAAATCAAGATAAAGTTTTTCTTAATTTTATTCTGTATATTTTTTTATCGCATTAAAACATAATAATTTTTCCTCTTATTAAATTCGAGTCAACAAATTCAAAATAAAAAACAAAATAAAATAAGATTCCACAGTGTCAACTCCGTAGGGAAAATATGTTTATAATTCAATGAAGTCTGTATCCTGGGATCTATTTGAGAGCAAAGCAGAAAGAAACATCAGCAAAAAAAAGAAAAAAAAAATTCAAATGTGTTGAAATAATACAAAAATCACTTGGCAAAAATGGAAATATTTTTATGTCAACAATAACTTACATGCCTCGGTATATGGGATAGATGTGTTAATAAAACACAAGAAATGTTTTGCTGTTTATGCAAATAAGACACCAAAAAAAAAAATACAAGAAAAGCAAAAAAAAAAAAAAATGGAACACAAAACATCCAAATAAGTACAATAAAAAAGGAAACCATGATGAAAAAGAAAATTTCCTTTTTGCATAAATTTAAATGAGATAAATAAAATTACAGTGGAAACCATACGTTGGAAGGTAAAGTTTTGTCTATTTAATGAAAAATTTAAATTTTAATGACAAAATGTTTTTTTTTTGTTTTTGTGACAAACTTTTTAGCAGTGTTCGAAAATAAACAGTACATTATTTAGCGTTTGGCTCACACACCCAAGAAAGATATCTATTTTTTAGTGATTGTGTAGACGAGCACAACCCTTAATATCGTTCGTAACTATTTTAAAGAAAGAGCCGAACATTACATAATGTTTTGCTATTCGTTAAAAACCAGACCAACTATAGTAATACTGTAGACAAACATTATCTTTTAATTTTCTATAATGTTTCTTTCTTTACATTGATAAAGAAATGAACAAACAAAAAATTTAAACAACGACCGCAAAAAAATATTTGGTTTTTTTTACCAGCCAAAAGCGACGGACATTAATGAGCCGAGCCGAACCGAACACAATGAAGTTTGTGGTTAAAAAAACCGAACGGAATTAAATGTTCTCATCTTTTGTTGAGTTGGATAAAAAACAGTATTTTTTGCGTTCGAACGATAACAAACAGGGAAACGTAAGTCTTTTAATGATTTTCTACACAAATACTATAAGCATTTGTGTCTACCGAACCGAATACTATGGAACGATATTAAGTGTTTATTTTCGAAAACTGCTGTTTAGTAAAAATGTGACTTGTTAGCGAAAAAGTTAATTTATAGTGAAAAAGTGACTTTTTAGCGAAAATAAATGTTTAGTGGAAAAGTGAATTTTTAGTGAAAAAGTGACTGATTGGTGAAAACGTGACTTTTTAGTGAAAAAGTAAACTTTTTAGTGAAAAAGTTACTTTTTTTTAGCGAAAATAAATTTTTAGCGAAAAAGTGACTGATTAGTGAAAACGTAACTTTTTAGTGAAAAAGTGACTGCTTAGTGAAAAAGTGACTTTTTAGTGAACAAATTACTTTGTAGTGAAAAAGTGCCTTTTAAGTAAGAAGTGATTTTTTTGTGAAAAAGTAAATTTTTTGTAGGAAATAGTGATGTTGCTAACAGAGTTCAAAAATAAAAATTATTTACTATACTTTAGTGTTCTGCACGGTAGAAATATCAAAAAAACAAATTCTACATAGAAAAAAAAATACTCGTACCAAATTTAAGTTTTTTCTACTAACTTTTAGTACGAGTCTAATTTAAAAATTAAAGTACGAATAACACTAAAAAGAACTAAAAACAATTTAAAATCCGATAATTCTCGAAAACCAATATCTGTGCATATGCGTGTGTTTGTAAAAGCTTGTTGTAGAATAACTTTTTTTCGACTTTTACTTAAGTCAATCCTGTTTTCGGATTATTTGAAGTACGGGGCACTTGAATAGTCCGTACTTGAATCAAGCATTTTGTACTTGATTTAAGGAAATCCGTACTTATCGTACTAATTACACCGCTTTTGCTTTTGCACTAATCCAACTCAACATAAAGATAAGAACATTTCATTGGGTGTTGGTTTTCGTAAAAAATGTAAAATTTCATTTTGTTCGTTTAAGCACATTAACGTTCGTTCATTTCAGTTGCGCTCATCACCCTTTTGGCTGGTAAAGATAACAAAAATTTGTTTACAAAAACAGAATGCATGTGTTTTTAACAAAAAAAAAAAACCACAAACAGTAAACAAAATATGTACACAAAACATACATACAGGTTATGCGTGCTGTGGTCGTGCAAATTGCCAAGCAACAGCAACAAAAATACTAGGGAGAAGTGGTGCTAATAAAAACTCTATAGAACATCAAAATATAATGTATGTATACAGAACCTCTACAATTTTACTGTTTTATAACGAAAAACCGAACACAACATAATGTTCATTACTTTCTTGAAAACAGTTATGAACGGTATTAAGGGTTGTGTATTAACCAGTGTTGCCACTTCGTTGGTAACTATCTGAATTTGTTGTAATTTTTGCTGTCGTGGGTTGAGCGTGTGTAGTTTGTTTTAGGTGTATATTAGGTGTCCTTGTTATTCTAAAGCCATTTCGAACCCGAAGTTTTTTGGAGAAAATTATTAAAAAAAATCACCCCGGTTATATATTCCAGTACTACAGGGTAATTAATTTTATTTGGCCATTTGCAAATGCTGCAGTTAAGAGAATATTAGGTGCCTTTTATATTTAAACAACATTTTGAGCGTTTCCAAGGATTGGACAAATGAGCCATTTATTATAACGTTTAAATACTTTTATGATGATAAAACAATTCAGTTTTTTTTCAAAAATCCAGATAATGAGCGACGAAGCCCATTTCCTGTTAAATGGCTTTCGGGATTTAGTTTATTGAGGACTTATTTTGTAGCACCCAATCTATCACCGTAAATTGGGTGCACAAAATATTCCTTGGCTCGCGGTGCTTATGTGCTATAAAAATAATGTAAGTACACAAATTTATAAATCATCAGTAGTGGGATGCAGGTGCAAAGTTGATAATTTTAAATTCAGTCATCAGAATGTCATCAAATCAGGGAAACCGCAAATGTGCCCCAAAAAGAAACACTTGAAAGTTTGTCTGTAAATGCGTAGGTTTGAGTGACCAAACCTTTTTTTTTTTTGTTTATTATATGGAAATATATTTTAAAATTGTCTTTTGTTGCATATTTCGGGTTATCCTGGTCATAATTATGTTAAATACATTTAGTAGTGTGATAGTTTTCTGTTTCAATTTATTTCTATCGATGCGTAGGCAGATGTTTTTCAATTTAATTTGGTTTATTGAGTAGCGCTAAATTTCAGATTCCGCGAATATTCGTATTCGTTTATTAAAAATTGAAATTCGTAACATCACCAATAAGCACATATAAAATTTATAATATTTTTCCCAATTTCTCAAAAAGGACGTATAAGTATTATTCAAATTAATCTCCATTAATCATACGTAACAATTGAAAAGAAAAAAAAACAAATTGCTTATACAAAACAATAGAATCTTTTCCAGTTTTGTTTTTGATAAATATCTATAAAAGACTTTTAATGGCGTAACTTTTCTTACCACTGTTTTCCATAAAGAACCCAAAATTTTGCCAAAAATGACCGAGAACAGCTACAATTTTCCTACACTTTAAACAAACACCAAAAAGCTCAATAAAACTTTTTCATTTGGGATTTACACAATAATCGTCATAATAATAATAATAATAATAAAGACAACTATAATGGCAAAGTGATAAGGAGACGTTACAATAAATATTTCTAAAAAGAAAAGCAAAAAGCAACAAAATGATGCTTAAGAGTTCCTAAAGGAAGAAAAACAATAGTAAAAAGTTTTATATTGACCCTGATTGACAATTTTGTCAAATAATAAAATAAAACGATGACTTGCAAAAAACTAAGTGTAATCTTTTTTTTTTAAATAAATATTATATTGTGACAAATGCTTGATGCTAAATTGATAAAATATGCGCACAAAAAAGTTACAACAGAAACAAGTTGAGGACATTTATAAGCAGTTTTTTTTTTGCGTGGGGTAAGGAATGGGCTTAAGTTTAGTATATTTTCCTGCTGGAACAAGATAATACTTTTGTATGTTTGTACAGGATAGGAGAGTAAGATTTTCAACCAGACTCTTTTTTAAAGGATCAAACTCTTAAAAAAACCGCGACCAACAAGGTTTTTTGTTTTTGTAAATGTTTTAACTTTGTAGTTAAAAACCCAGAGTTTTAATTGAAAAAGTGACTCTTAAGTGAAAAGGTGACTATTCAGTGAAATAATCACTTTTAAATGAATCAGTGACTTTTTAGTGAAAAGTGACTTTTCAGAGAAATAGTGACATTTAAATGAAACTGTGACTTTTAAGTGAAATAGTGACTTTTAAATGAAACAGTGACTTTTCAGTGAAAAAGTGACTTTTTGCTAAACAAGTGACTTTTAAGTGAAATAGTGACATTTAAATGAAACAGTGACTTTTTACTGAAATAGTGACTTTTAAATGAAACAGTAAAATTTAAATGACACAGTGACTTTTTAGTGAAATAGTGACTTTTAAATGAAGAAGTGACTTTTCAGTAAAAAAGTGACTCTTCAGTAAAAAAAAGTAGATTTTCAGGGAAATAGTCACTTTTTAGAGAAAAAGTGACTTTTAAATGAAACAGTGACTTTTCAGTGAAAAAGTGACTTTTTGGTAAACAAGTGACTTTTAAGTGAAATAGTGACTTTTAAATGAAACAGTGACTTTTCAGTGAATAAGTAACTTTTTGATGAAATAGTGAAATTTAAATGACACAGTGACTTTTTAGTGAAATAGTGACTTTTAAATGAAAAAGTGACTTTTCAGTAAAAAAAAGTGACTCTTCAGTAAAAAAAAGTAGCTTTTCAGGGAAATAGTCACTTTTTAGAGAAATGGTGACTTTTAAATGAAACAGTGACTTTTCAGTGAAAAAGTGACTTTTTGGTAAACAAGTGACTTTTAAGTGAAATAGTTACTTTTCAGTGAAAAAGTGACTTTTCAGTGAAATAGTGAAATTTAAATGACACAGTGACTTTTTAGTGAAATAGTGACTTTTAAATGAAAAAGTGACGTTTCAGTAAAAATGTGACTCTTTAGTAAAAAAGTAGCTTTTCAGGGAAATAGTCACTTTTTAGAGAAATATTGAATTTTAAATGAAACAGTGCCTTTTCAGTGAAAAAGTGACTTTTTAATGAAAAAGTGACTTTTTAGTGAAAAAGTGACTCTTCAGTGAGCAAGTGACTTTTAAGTGAAATAGTGACATTTAAATGAAACAGTGACTTTTTACTGAAATAGTGACTTTTAAATGAAACAGTGACTTTTAAATGAAAAAGTGACTTTTCAGTGAAATAGTGAAATTTAAATGACACAGTGACTTTTTAGTGAAATAGTGACTTTTAAATGAAAAAGTGACGTTTCAGTAAAAATGTGACTCTTTAGTAAAAAAGTAGCTTTTCAGGGAAATAGTCACTTTTTAGAGAAACATTGAATTTTAAATGAAACAGTGCCTTTTCAGTGAAAAAGTGACTTTTTAATGAAAAAGTGACTTTTTAGTGAAAAAGTGACTCTTCAGTGAACAAGTGACTTTTAAGTGAAATAGTGACATTTAAATGAAACAGTGACTTTTTACTGAAATAGTGACTTTTCAATGAAAAAGTGACTTTTCAGTGAAATAGTGACATTTTCAATGAAACAGTGACTTTTTAGTGAACTAGTGACTTTTCAGTGAAAAAGTGACTTTTTAGTGATCAAGTGACTTTTCAGTGAAATAGTGACTTTTAAATGAAAAAGTGGTTTTTCAATGAAAAAGTGACGTTTTAGTGAACAAGTGACTTTTCAGTGAAATAGTGACATTTAAATGAAACAGTGACTTTTTAGTGAAATAGTGACTTTTAAATGAAACAGTGATTATTTAGTGAAATAGTGACATTTAAATGATACAGTGACATTTTAGTGAAATAGTGACATTTAAATGAAACAGTGACTTTTCAGTGAAAAAGTGACTTTTTAGTGAACAAGTGACTTTGCAGTGAAATAGTGACATTTAATTAAAACAGTGACTTTTTTATGAAATAGCGACTTTTAAATGAAACAGTGACATTTCAGGGAAAAAGTCACTTTTTTGTGAAAAAAATTCCTTTTTTTTATTGTTGTCTGAAAATGTTTTATCTTTTTAGAGTTACTACTCTGTAAAAGCTTAACTTTTAAGGAAAACGTGCATTTTGTGTAACAAAATGTTTTTTTTTGTTGTTTTTGGTAAAAATTTAATTTTAAGGGAATAAGTGACTGCGTTGAAGAAAAAACTGACACTTCATTTAAAGAGAAAAAATGTATTTTTAAAAAATCTGAATATTTTTATTAAATCTGTTGGTCACATTGATTTAAAACACAAACCAAAATTTGTTGGTTTGTTAATAATATTTTATGACTGCGTCTTTTCATGTTATATTCACAAGCACAACTCTCTGGTTTTCTTTTTTTTCTTGGCTTAAGGTTAAAGGGGTTAGATACATAAACGTTAGATAGAGTTTTAGTAAACATTTAAATCTTTTGTTTTGTGTTTTTTTTTTCTTTTAAAAAAAGTCTATATAAAAAAGGCAACAATAGAGCAAGATAATAAAAAAAGAAAGCAGCTGGAAAAACAACGGATTGTAAAAGGAAATCTACGGCAGACTCAGGATGTTTGCTTGAACCAAAACAAATACACAAACTGTATCAACACAATACTCGAGTTCTTGTCATACACATCTCAATAATCGAGTTGAAACAATAATAAAAGCTAATGGCTAAAAGTATTTGTATGGAAATACAACAGAACGTAGAAAAAAAGAATAGAAAAAATAATCACCAAAAAATAAACATACGCACACATTCACTCAAACTTATGAAAACATGGTACCATATTTAATATATAGAGAACAGTGAAGAGCAAAATAAGTCCGACAGAAACTTAAGCAAAAATGTATAATTTGATGTTATTGTAAATAAATGGAATTATTAGAGGATCACAGTTCTTAAAATGCGTCACAAATCAACACAATTTGACAATTTGTAAACGAATAAATAATGTAGAAATTCACAACTGAACAAAGAACAAGAAGTTTATTATTTAAATCAGCAATCAATTATCTTAACGCAAAGAGCACATCATCGACATTTTAACTTCAGAATTTCGCCCTCTGAAGCAATGATTCGTTACTTAGTTCATCGTCACCACCAACATGGCACTATTAGAAATTTGCCTCGAACTGGAAGACCATGTTCAACCTGCACTGCATAAAATATTGAACGTGTAGAACAAAGTGCTAACGAAGCACGAGAAATAGCTTCCAGAAGGCGTTCTGCTTAGCTAGAAAAATCTCGTTTGTCACTACGGGCATTTAAAAAAAATTTAACAACAATAACAATTTATCTTCACAGGGTTGTATTTTTACTCAAAATAGGTAAGACTTGTGTGATTGTATACACAGAAAGAAAAACCTTCGGGATAAATTAAGTTTTTTTCTACATACTTTAAGTACGAGTCGTACTAAAGAATTTAAATACGAATAACACTAAAACATACTTAAAACAATCCTAAATGGCATTGTGCTTGATGATAATTCCCGGAATTTCTTAAAATAAGCACAAAAAATATTGAATTTTTCGATGGTAGTGTCAATCTAAAAAAAATTATATATAACTTATTAGACTCACAACAACAACAACAACACACAAGTAGGTAATAAGCGATTCACTTGTTATGTGTAGAAACAACAACAATAGAACGAGAAGAAAAATATACATGTTTTTCAAGTTTAAAAAGAAAAATGAAGTGCAAAAATTCTTATTTAGTTTATATTTTTGGTTAAATATATACATGAAATTTTAATGAAGAAAACATTATATTCACTTTCTGTCTTTGCCTTTGGGATACATTTATTAAGCTAGAATCAATCTAACTTCACTTTCGGATTATTTAAAGAACAAATTCAGGATTAATTTAACTTATTTAAGTTTTACTTCAATAAATCTCCATATCGGATCATTTCAAGTACCAATTCGGGATTAAATACGGATAAATTAAGTATTTCTTACTTAAATAATCCCTACTTGAATCAATCTTTCTGTAGTTGATTCAAGAAAATTCGAACGTACCGTATGGACGGATTGATTTTTCCATTCATTGTAAGGTGCCCTTTAGCCGCGATCTATTAAAGATCTGGTTAATTTAAGCCTCAGGTACAGGGCTACCAGATTTGACATCATTTTGACAATTTTTTGTTTCGAAATTAGCAAAGTGCCAATTTGCTGTTTTTTTTTCTAAAATGTGACGATTTTTTTCAGTCAGCAAAAAAAAAGTAAACTTTTAGACTGGGTTTTTAACATCGAGTTTAATCTTAGCGGCAAACTATAATAAATTAATCTAAAAATAAATTTAATCGAGTACTAATTGTGTTTGCCGTTTTTAATTGGTAGTTTAAACCTCGCAGCATTGCCATACTGAATAACAAAAAATGGCAACAACATATTTAAAAATGGCAACTTTTTATAAATCCACTTTCATTTTATACAGAAGTAGAAGAATGTTCGCCCTTTTTATTCTTATAAAAAGAAAATTAATTCTCATGATGGTTTTGTCTTACAGTTTCTTCCGTGTGAGGAATCTTCTACAATATAAAAATCCGCTCGTCGAGCATCAAAAACGCAATTCATGAGACTTGCAGTAGCTCTTCGAGTTTTAAAAATTCTAGCTGGGTATGAAGTAGTTGTTTTTTTTATAAAAACGAACAAACATTTTTTAAAAAAAACTAAATGTTGAGTTGTACGATGTTTTTTTTTGCGATATTTCAAAACGAGAAAGACGATTTTTTTATTTTTTCTCAGGAATTTGAAGATTTTGTCACAAATTTATCTGGCAGCCCTGCTCAGGTACGTTTTGACCATTGGCCGCACTCATATCTTGCGTGACACTTTAAGATAACTCTAAAGCAATTTTTAAGAAGATCAAAATGAAACCAAATCTATTTTGTATGCAGGAATTAGTGAATTATTTTAGAAGTTACGGCTGTTAACTTATCTCTTTGCAAAGCCAGGGTGCAGGGACACAAAAGCTTAAATACTTTGTCATTTAAAGTGCGTCCAAATTTCTTAGTATTCCTTGTAGTGGGTATTGTAGTTGTGGAGGAGGACTTCCGAAAAAATTCTGAGTATCCAGAAATCAATCGAAAAAAGAAGATGTGTAGGGTTTGATTTTGGGACTCTGAACTTTTGAGTTTAATCCATTATTTACTCAATGAAATTTACAAAATAAGATGTATTTCCCGGTTAAAATAAACATTTTTTTTTTAAATTATTCTTAGAAAATGTCTCAAAATTTGTTTTAAATACACAAACTTTGTTTTCGTTCGAGACTTTACTGTAGCGACACAAAACTTCATTATGTTGGTTTATGTTTAAGTATGCGTGTGTTTGACGGCCTTTTAAGCAACATTTAAAATTACGCTTTGTTGCCTAACGGTTGTGATTTGCATTTTTTAGTATCCTTTTTCATTTCTTGGTCCTTCTCTCGCACTCGCTTGTTTCTCACACTTCCTAGTGACTGACTTCTTTTGGCGTGTCGCTGTCGCTGTCGCAGTCGTGGGTGTTGGTGTTGGTGTGACGAGATTCTGCCAACATTTAACGACACAAAATTATGCGACGCGTCGCAACCCCAATATAATGAGTTTGGTCTGCATGAATGTATTATATAAAAATGTGTGCGTGCTTTTGTCTTTAAGTATGTTAACACTTACATTGCTACACAGCTACATCCTTATTACGGGAAATATTATTATTTTTTTTTTGTTATATTATGTGAATAAGTAAGTACGAGGGTATATCTTCAGAGTAAAATCTAAAGAAAATTTTATAATTTGAAAAAAGATTTTTATTTTTCTTAAGATAAAAATTAAGAAAAATAAGAGCCCACCAAACGCATACACTCACAAACTTCGTTATTATTGAGCTTGTTTGTGAGCGATCAAGAAACCGAGGGTGTATTTAAAATATACACACGTATGCAAAG
The DNA here is from genome assembly GCA_949318255.1 of Pollenia labialis. NCBI lineage: Eukaryota > Metazoa > Arthropoda > Insecta > Diptera > Polleniidae > Pollenia > Pollenia labialis. Next base: position 133,598,123 of record OX439140.1, read on the forward strand.
GTTTGTTTATGTGTGTAAAAGTGTAAATGTTTGTTTATGTTTTTATTTTCTTGTAATTTAGTGCTGGTTAAAACTAATTGAATTTATGCTGTTGTCGTTGTTGTTGCTCTTATTATGCTAAAGTGTGTTGCCTACAACATGGCGTTTAATTTAAGAAATTATACTTGCATACTTTTAGAGACTCTCTTTTTTAATGAAGAGGAAAGAATTGAAAGAAATTATAGAATAATAAAATGAAAAATAATATTGTTCTGTTCTGTTTTTTTTTTTTTTTTTTTGCTTTTTTTATCCTGTTTTAATTAAAAATTGTTTTAATGTTTTTTGTTTTAATTAGTTTTTTCTAGAGAACTCATTTTGGTTTTTTCCTCATTGTATCTAGAGAAGGTTTATAAATTTTACATTGGATTTTGCTTTTATTCGGTTAGAAATTGTCGTTAAGAATTTTATTTCATTAAAATTTATGCAAAAAGAAATAAAAAAGAACTGGAGCATATTTGATTAGGCTGAAAAGCTGTTTAGTAAAACAACCATCCTTTCTTAAAAATGTTTACAAAGCTGTCATAAAGTGTCGGGTTAATTTTAGGAATAACGTCTGTTGCTTGCAATAATGAGCTAAATAAAGTAATTTAATATACATAATTTTGCATTAAATGTGAGGGAAAATCAAAACGGTGTATTCAACTTTTAGAAAATTTAAACAAAGAAAACAATTTGGGCAGTATTTTTATGATTGGCATATCGCGTGATTCATTATGAGGAAAGATTTCTTAAAATCTGTATTTTAAATTTACAACTTAAGAACTAAAACTTCAAAGTTGGCTTACATGTCTTGAGACTTTCTATTTGCATTAATTTTAAATGTTGATCCGATTTTTATTTTCTTGGGATTTAATTTTATCGGAATTTTTACTTAAATTCTAGGATTTCTTAAATAGAAATTTGAAACCAGCTGGAATATAATAAAAAACTTTTATTTAATGAAAAACATTGTAGTCATTTTTCTATTGTCTAAAACAAAAATAGGGAGCTTAAAAATTTAATAAATAAATCACAAAATCATTTGGAGTAACATAATAATAAGCGCAAATAATATTCTTCTTTGATTTATTTTAAATCAGGCTTAAGTTCATCGAATTTAATTTTTATTAAATTATTTTAATGAAGAAAGGAATTTAACAATATGAAATAAATTAATATTAAATGATAATTTTTATTCTTGACTGAAATCGGGGTCAAATTTACAACGCTGTTTTGAAAAAAACGACGAAAACTAATGAATATTTCCATGCTACTCAGTTGCTTCTGGGTGTAACATTTTATTGAAATGCAACACCGTCTTTTTAATTATAACAAAAATTACTTAGATTGCATATGCAGCTTAGCACATAGATTCGAATAAAAAAGGCCTTGAAAAATTCAGTGTATGAAGTTTTCCTTTGAAAAAAAAGAAGTTAGTTCCGTCTACCATCGTCGTATAATTCGAACCAAATGATAGACGGAATTCACCCAAAAAATCAATGGAAATTTACCGATCACTGAACAAACTTATAAATTTTCTAAAAAACAATCATGAATGTGTGATAAAATATGTTGCATACATTTGGGCTTAAACTTTTTTTTATTATTAGTAAACAGCGATGCCAAATTTAGATAAAGCATTTTGCGCTAGCGTCTAAACTTTGCAAAGAGCGCCTTTCTTTATCTTAGCGCGTTTTATAAAAAGAGAGCTATGTAAGCGCGTTTTTAGTAAAGTAAAAAAAACGCTTAAATTCAGCTTTTTCTTACTTTTACAACTATTCGAAGCATTAAGCTTTATTTATAAAAAGGCAAATTGGCTATTCGAACCGAAAGTGTCGACAATGTTTTATGTTTTCATATTGACTTTCATTAATTTTGTTGTGGTCTTTGAAAGTTTTGAATTTTGTGTTGTTTTTAGTTGTTTCAGCGATAGGTTTACGTAGTATTAAATTCGCCTTGATTCTTGATGAATTTTCTACCAACAAAATACATGTTGTTTTTGCCATGATGTGCTTGTTGTGGAACTAGGGTTACCTTTTTAATTGTACCATGGAGACAACTGTATTTTTTTTTTTTTTTTTTTTTTTTTGTGAAAGAGTAGAGAAAACTATGTAAGATTTTTACAGTGGAAGATGTGACCACTGTGAATCGGTTACTTGCAAAAAGAGCACACAATTAAAATGTTCAAACATAATTATTACAACGACTCCATTTTCTGTGTCACATACCCAACGCAAAAAAGTGATTTTGATTGTATTGGAGCTAAACGGTGGGCATGGCCGATTTTATGGAAATTCCTTTTTTTTTAATTTAGTTAAAAAAATGCTTGGTGCTTGCTTTCATAGATGTACGATCACTCCTTATATATTTTGAACAAAAATGCATGAAGCCATCCGTCTGTGTGGTGGAGTGCAATAGCGAAACTCAGGGCTGTGGAGTCGTCAAGAAATAGTTCGAATTCGACCCGCTGATATTTTCTAAGAACGGCTACCTTGATGCTAAATGTATACGAGACTGTTCCTTATTTGATTTTAAACTCTTTTTTATTGCAGTACCTTTTAAATGGTTAAATAAAGGAAAAAACGATTCCCTAAAAATTTCAAATCGATATTTTAATTCTAACACGTGCATTCATTGATTTCAATATATCGTCATCTAAAACGCAAAAGGCCCTATCTTACATTTTAAAATTTTAACAGGAGAAGCAAAAACTATTTAAAATGATAATTTAATAAATCGCCTTGAACTGTTAATAAATTATTTTTCTTGTAAAACCTACCAGTTGCTTTAACAATTGACAATGCTGGATATTATGCAAACGGCTAGTTAGGCATTTTAGCGGTTAAAGACTTCCACATTTTTTGTAGACATTTGTGTTGAAAGAATACATCAGACTCAATGAAAAAGCTGATTTTTAATTTTAAGTTAGGGATTTTTTCGTTTCAGGTAACGATATGTAGTTATCTACATATGTAAAGTAGACGGTCCTTATTTTCTGACTTTAAAATTGTTAAAGCAGACCCTCTTAAAAATTTTTATTTTGGAAAATATTTTAGTCGGAGTCGAGAATTTTTGTGGGTACTTCGACTCCGACTACAGTACAAAAACCTGAACCCCGACTTTTCAACTCCAACTCGACAGCCCTGGAAAAAACTATCCGGTCACATTTTTGAACAGCATCTCACCAGTGTTACCGTTCAAAATTTTCAAAAAGGGGCACAAAAAGGGGATTTGCAAAAAAAAAGTGTCACAAAAAGGGGAATTCTGAGAAAAAAAGGGGCAACTTTAACGCGTTGACGACCACACGACGCATATATGCGTCATGCGGGTTTTCCCATAAACCGAGGACGCTTATATGCGTCGCAATTTGTTTTGTACTTCATGTATTATAGTTTCTATATTGGTGTACAGATTCTATTGATTTTTTTTTTTGGTTTAGGGGAAGTACCAAGCTGTTATTTTCTCTGTTTGGTTTTGTTTTTTTTGCAATTATTTAATTTTTCAGTGTTTTTTTTATATAGTTTTGAATTTTTTGTGTTATTTTTGAATGAATTGTTATTTTTTTTAGTTTATATTGAAAAGTAATATGTATGAAAATAAATAAATTGCAAAAACAATATTTCTTTTCGTTTAGTTTTATTTAGTTTACACTATTTTAGTGACGCATATGTGCGACCTGCGGTTTATACAACGAATTTCGTTCCATAAACCGGCGACGCGAATAAGCGTCATACTATCTCTGACGTCACAAACTCCACAAAACACATAAAAAAACATAAACTCTAATATTGAGTAAGAGTTAATTCATTTCGTGGAAATTTATCATCTGGTTTGTGGCCACCCCCAGCCTGATCGCTTCGGTCGTGAACGCGTTAAAAACAGGAAAATTTAAAAAAAAACGTATGTATTTATTAAATTATTTTCATCGAAAACTAAACATAACAAAAAATAAACTTCATATTTATAAAAAAAATACATTATAGGTATATAATACAAATTGTTTGGGAAAAACACACACATATACATATATCGTGAAAATACATGTCTTGTTTGCAAGTAAACGATAATGAACTGCTGCATAAAATTTTTATTTCAATTATTTATACAAAAACGGTTACTAATTACTTGTAAATAAAACGAGCTTAAAATAGTGTAATAACAATACTTACAAAAACAAAAAATAGTTCATAATATGATTTGATACAAAAAAACTTTACATTTAAATAGATAGAGATATGTATACATATATGTAAGTGTATGTACATAAATATTTGGCACTTGGCTTATTTTACTTTTTTACCAAAAAAATTAAGTTACGAAAAAACCTCGAGGAAAAAGCATATAAAAGTATTCATAGGAAGATAGTTAATATCAGGTACAGATGCATTTTTTTATAAATTGCAGTATTATGTTGTTTCTGCAACTATTAAATATCTATTTTTTTGAAAACGTAAATCTATATTTATTAATCAATTCATCACTTGGAATCAAATCTTCCAAGTCATTTTGATACAAATTTAAAGCGGATAACATAGACTGACAGGTATCTACTTTCAGTCTATTTGTCACTTTATTTTTTAAATATGCTAACTTGGAAAAAATCCGCTCAGCGGATGCACTACTATGTGGTAAAGTAAAAACATACGAAGCAAATTTATACAAGTTTGGATATAAATTGTCACCCAAACAGTTTTTTAAATTGCCAATTTCGTACCAAAATGTTTCAGGCTTAGATATTTTAAAAATTGCTTCATAGCTTTTATCGTTTGATCTGGTTTCTAAAAGTTTGAACTCTTTTACAAAATCATCTGGGTTAGTAATTATATGAATAAAAACGGTAACAATTTCAAAGTAATTTATGTCTTCAGCTGACTTTATAAATACTAATTCTTGATAAAATTTCTTTGCACAGCTCTTGGTAAAAAATTAAAATGTTGTTTTTAATTTCTACAATATCACTACTTAAGATGTTGTTAGTACATATTTCTAGCTCGGCTTCGTGGCCGAACATCAACAAAATCAATTTGTTCTATATTTGTTTGCATAACATACTCTTTTTTTAAAAAATTTTTAAAAATTTCTAATACAATATCTTTCGTGGATAAAACTAAATATATAATTTGTGATGATTCGTTTTGAAAATTAAGGTTTAATTTATTCATAATATTTAATACATATACAGTGCCAGCTCGCTAATCCGAAGGTGTGTAATCCGAATTATCCAGTAATCCGAATTGAATTTATGACATACTACATACTCTATAATTCGCATTGATTGCAAGTTCGCTAAACCGAATTTTTATTTATTTTATTTTTCTGCTTTGTTATAATTTAAAGAACCGATTTTCTGTGCAAACTTTGAAAATTTGCAACTAATTTTACCGCAATAATGACGTGTAAGGATGGATTATTAAATCTGGCAATACTTCGTGGGAGTATGTGCACTGCAAGTGAAGCAACCCTACATCAGAAATTATGTATGGAAAAAACATAACATTCAAAAAAAGCTTCACTGCCCTTTTTAATTAAAAACTAAATTGGTCTTGAAATACATTTTCAGAAAAATTTGTATAGAAATTTTGTTTGAAAATACGTTTGATATAAGGTGGTCTTATTTTGAAAAACGTTTACAACACTGTAAAATATTTTAACGTTGTGTCAAATATTCAAACAAATATTTAATTTTGTTTTTAATTTTAAATTGTGTGTTTTGAAATACAATAACTTAAAAAAATTTTAAATTTCATAATTTAAATCGAATATTATAGAATTTAGTAAAGATTACCCAGAACCACCAGAAAGGTATACCATTTTGACACAAGGTTAGTTATCAGCTGTTGCTTACGTAGCAAGATAAGGCACCTGGTGTAAATTCGCCTTGGTTTGATATCTTAATTATTTTTTTAGAATACAAAAATTAATTTTTTCATTCTTGATTAATTAAAATGAAATAAATTTGTGTTAAAATCCTGGTCTGTGTTTAATTTTCGGATATAGTGAATTATAATACATAATAACAACACATTCAGTAATCCGAATGCCTCGTTAATCCGAATCAGGGTATGCAATCATTAATTCGAATTGGCGAGCTGGCACTGTACTAGAAATTTGAGGTAAATTTTATTGTTATTAGATAGCCCTTCCTGAATAATTTTAATTTTTTCCAAATAAGATGCTATTTTCTCTTCAAATTGAGCTCGGATTCATTGATTGACAGTATAAAAAAAATTTGGTTCAAAAAGGGGCAAAAGGGGCACAAAAACTAAAAAATGATACAAAAGGGGATTTAAAACAAAGGGGTAAAAAAAGTGGCACGGCAGTCAAAAAGGGGCAAAAATGCGACTTTAGTCGCATAACGGTAACACTGCATCTCACCATCCGTAATGGCTCCTCACAAGTAGCAAGTCAGGGTGGGAGCTGTTGTTATGTTTTATTTTTTCAAAATTTGAATACAAGAAAAATCTATCACAAAATCGTATATGCTCTACTATCCCAACAGGCACTGCCAAAGGTAAGATTGCTATTGGTATTATTTTCATCAGAAAACTCCGGGTGCAATTCCAGACTATTTGCCATGAATAAAATTTGCCATGACTTTTTATTTTGTTCTTTCCTTGATTTCCTTATAAAAACCTTCTGTAACAGTGGGCATTGTTTTAAAGAATTACCGTAGCAATATTTGAAAGGTATTTGTTGCTATTAAATGCCCCATCTCATTTTCAACTCATGTTCATTTAAAATCTCGTTTCAGTTTATGAGTTTGCTTGTGTTAAAGAGAATAACTGAATGACTCAATGAAAACAACAACTACAACATAAATTTAAGAATAATTTGAATGAATGCATGTTTTCTGTTATTATTTTCTGGCTACTCTCTATTCGTATATTATTGTTGGCGCAATTTTAGCTTAAGCTATTGCTATTTCTGCTATAGCCTGCAACAGCTCCGGCTGCTGATGATGGTGATTATTCATTTACCAAGTATAAGTTTGTATGTATGTGTATGAATTACATTAAATGTACTCGTATGGCTGTAGTAAAAGTGATGAAAATACTTGGACTTGTATGGCGCTCTTTTTTATTCTTTATTTAATACTTTGTAAAGTGGTAGTGGCAGTGTTTTGTAGTATTGGTGTGTGCGTATGTGCGAATAATACTTATACATTGCGGTAAAATGTTGTACTTATGAAGTTTGTATTTGTTCGGATGAAGATAAAAAAGACTATAAGACTAAAAATACCAAAAACACTTACCTATATTTGCCTGTATGTATTCATAAGTATATAATTTACTTTAACCAAGTATTTATAAAAATATGTATGCCTAAATATAGTTGTTTGTTATTTCTATTGAAAAATAAGATTTTTTCTTTTAGAAGAAAAACAACAAAACTAACGAAACAAAAGTATCACATTATAAGACGAAAAGACTGCAGAAATAGAAAAAAGGAACATCAACACATTTAAAACCATAAACAAAAGTCTGTAATTTTTAACATCATTATCATTTATTTTTTCTAAGAAAGCTTCGTCTGTACTATACTATACTATACATTTAGTTGTATTTGGTTGAGAGGACAGGCTGAAAAGTCCTTACAAAAAAAGAGTATAGAATTTAAAAGCGGGAAATAACTTGACGCGAAAATGTTGTCCTATATTTAGCATTTTTGCAAGAGAATTATAAATAAACAAATAAAAGACTTGTTTTTTCATTGAGACCTTTTTATTACAAAAACAAAAACCGGCAGGATTTTGACTTTTTCGGCAAATGGTTCAAAAAGTTCGAAAAGGTGTAGATAATATCCTTTTGCGTCATATAAAGGAAATAAAGATGGATAGGTCATGTTCTACGTAAAACAGCCAATGATATATGCAGAGAAGCCTTTGATTAGAAACCTCAAGTAACACGAAGAAAATGCAGACCGCGAGTTGGCTGAATATGCAGTTTTGTAGAAAAGATAAATTCACATAAAGGAAATTTATCATAGAATGGAATAAAAACTTTAAGTTCAAACAAAAAATTATTGGAATAAATGTGAATTGGCACTATGCGCCCACGACTTGGCATAAAAGCAATACATAATAGTCTGATTTAAAAAGTTTTTGGTATTAAAAAGTTGTTTTTTTATAATTTTAATTTATTTGTTTATGTTTAAAGAAATCATAGCCACGCTATGCTCTATTTTTGACAAATGAGGCATTATCAGTGAAGCAGTACAAAAGAAATATTTCGACAAAATTCTTTTATATTTAGCATAACTATTCCACTTGTACACTCACAATATTCTGTACGTAAAATTAACTGAAATTGTAATATAAAATAAATGAAAATGCAGTTAAAATCCGGTCTACTTATTTTTCATTTATTTTTAACGAAAAGTTCATTTAATTTTTACTGTCAAAAATGCAACTCCATGTTCCGTAAAAACAAAGAAATATTCAGTTGTTTTATTAAATTCAGAAATCTCAATTATAAGACACCAGCAGCATGGCCGATATGGCTTCGCAATTATTTTACTTTTAAAATTTGATGTACATATTTTAACAAATAGAAAATGGGAATTGCTTACACAAAACAAGCAAATCGTTTTTTATAGTTAAGTAAAAATTTTTTTAACTGAATATTCCTTTGCTTTTTACGGAATATGTAGTTAATTTTTTGACAGTTAATTTATGTAAAATAACTGAATATTAATTTTTTTCACGGAACATGGGGTTGAATTTTTTACAGTTAATTTTTATAAAATAACTGAATATTTATTTGTTTTTACGAAATTCGCAGTTGAATTTTTAATAGTAAAAATTAATGTGCTGTTTGCACAACACAAGTGACTGAACGTGTAGTAAAATTTATACGAAAAGCACTCAGTTTTTTTTCAGTGTTTTTCATATAAATAAAAATCGGTATTAACGTGCACTTAGTTTTTTGAATAACTGTTGGAATCAGTTAAAAATAACTTTGCTTGGAATTTTAAATGTTTATTAAATTTAAAAATGACTGAACGGAATACTTCTTAAATAAACTACAGTCCGTTACTGTAGTAATATTGTGAGTATACACTTTCATCACTAGCGAGGCTCTTTTGTGGAGTAAACAAAAATTACTAAATTAATTAAAATAACTGAATATTCCTTTGTTTTTACGGAACATTCAGTTCATTTGTTGATAGTTAATTTATATAAAATAACTAAAAATTCATTAGTTTTTACGGAACATCGAGTTGAATTTTTGACATTAAAAATTAAATGAACTTTTCGTTAGAAATAAATGAAAAATAAGTAGACCGGGTTTTAACTGAATTTTCATTTATTTTATATTACAATTTCAGTTAATTTTACGTACGGAATATTGTGAGTGTATAACCATTTTGTGTATATGAAATATAAACTTCTGATACAGCACAGAGTTTGTGTTTAACAACTGCTTTTTCTTTCAGTTGCTCACTGAGTATTTGTGAAAAAGTAGATACTGATTCTCTTTCTTTTAAATTGTTTTTTTCTTTGCCTGAACTGTTCAAAGTGTTGCATGCATCATCGTCATCTTCATCATGATTGTCGTCAGCCATATCATCAGCAGTAAGTAGCTCTACATAGAATGATGATGTTGCAGCTGCCGGTGAACAAAGTAATAATTTGAGGATTTACTTAATGCAGGGGAATTTACAAAGGGGCCTTACAAAAACTAAATAACCATCCTTCAGAAGCAGTGTTTGGATATTTTTCAAATATTAGAACTTTCAAAAGTAATTTTAACATGGATTAAGTCGGAATTTGGTAACTGTATCGAATTTTATTTAAAAATCTGCTAATTCTTTCTTAAGCCGCCATGAAATGACACCTTCAAATACTTTCCTTTTACTCCTAAAACTATATTCATTCTTTTAGTAACGAGAAGTTACCAAAAACAAACAAAAAGTCATCTTGATAAACTTCTCTTTGAAATAGTTACAGATGAATATTTAATTTTTGCATTTTATCTGATTCCTGTGCTTTTATTTTTCCATTTTATTTCATAACGAAAGAATAAAGAAGGAAAATGAGTTTTTTTTTAAATTTCTTCCTTAAAGCTTTGGATGGTGGAAAAATGTTGAACTGGTTATTAAGAAAATTCTTAAGAATTATTTACCTGTTTTATGTCCTACAACGAAGTAAGGACAAATATAAGCTTAATGAAGCTTTTACAGAATTTTCATTATACGCGTATTTAGCTAGGCTATCAGTTCGGGTTCAATGCACTCTAAATGGGTAGATCTTAATTCAGAATAAGTCACGTGTAAGATAGAACCTTGTTGTCCTAAGGCAGCGTTTTAATAAATTAATAGTTCGAATAAATCAGTATTTAAAAATCTTTTGTTTTGCATAAAAGTGCAGTCGGTGTCACTCATTTCTGTGCAGTAGAGCTGTTTGTGGTTCTTTGCGATAAACGTTATTTTTTTTTTTTAAAAATTTGTTTTTAGGAAAACTAAAAAAGAGCTTTTATTTATTTTAATGGAAAAGAGCTTTTTATAAAAAAAATTTTTTGAATAGTTATTTTAATAAAAAAGGCTTTTTTTTGTAACAAAATACTTTTTGTTTTGAACAACAACTATTTTTCTTAAAACTTTTTAAAGTATTAAACTTTTTGTAAAAAAAAGCTTTTTTCACTTTGTAAAGACTTGTTTATGAAAACAGCTTTTTAAAAAAAAAATAAATAAATACTTAATTATGGACAAAAAAAAGTTTTTTTGTAAATTAAAACTTTTTATAAGAAACAAAAATAGCTTTTTATAAAAAAAATATCTTGCAAAAATACTCAGATAAAGATTTTTGTGATAACGAATGTTTAAGAAAAAAAGCTCTTTAATGGAATTTTTTTTTTTTGTTAAAAGAAAGAAGCTTTCTACGAAAAACGTTTTTTTTTTTTGTGAAAAAGAATTTGGTTATAAGAGTATTTTTTAATTCGTGATAGGAATTCTTATGAAACAGTTTTTTTTTTCATTAAACTTATTTTTTTATGAAAAACGCTGTTGTTATATTATAAATAATTTTTATAAACAATTTTTTGTAAAAAAAATTTTTTTATGAAAAAAGATTTTAAAGCCAAAAAGCATTCAATTTAAAAAAAAAACTCTTTTTAGCAAACTGTTGCACAAAAAAGTTTCCTTAGTACTGGTTCACACTATTCAAGTTTAAGCCATCAAGTCTTGAGCTTTTAGGAGAGAGAGGAAAAGAAATAGTATATATTTTCTTTATAACAAAATTTTTTTTGTATTTTGTATTTCTCTAAGTAACAAATTTTTAGTATAAAAAAATTTTTTTCGTTGAATCAAACATCAGACCAAACATGATTTTTTTAATTCACAGCAAACAGCTTCCAGCAATTATGCGAGTCAATATTTTCGTCTCAACTCATTAAAATTTATCAAATACGGTACTTTTCTTGTTTTCAATTCATACAAATAATTTTGAAAAATAAAATCTTTGCAAAAAATAATGAAACTTGTACTGCCACTGGCTGTTGTTGTTGCTGCTATTTAGTTTTCTTTACATTAATTTTTTTATTTTTTCATAAAGTCTTCTGCATGTTGTGTTGTTTTTGCATTTCAACTGGTTGTTGGTGACGTTTTTGAGGTCATTCACATGTCGAGGGCGTGTTGTTGAACTTGATTGTTCCATTACTGACATGCAACTACTCATTTACAAAAACACAAATACACATAAACAGATTTTCTGTTTAAAACACAACTACAGTTTTTATGAATACAAACACTACCTTTTAATAATGTTTGTGTACAAGCTTTTATGTTTTTATTTTCCTTTACATGAATTTCTTTTATATTTTCTTTTCTTTCTCTGTTCCTAACGTTTATTTCTTATTTTTTTTACTAATTTGTTCCTTTAATTTATGCACTTCCTTTAGTTTTGTTGTATTTGAAAGGAGTATTAGATGAGTTTTTTATACTATTTTCTACTTCCCTGAAACTTTTTGTTTTTTTTTTCTTTCGATTATCTTGACTTATATTTTGGAAGGTTTTATAATGAAAGAAGGGAAAGAAGAATTATAAATCTTTATAAGTCTGGAAAGATTTAAGGGATTTCTATTCGAATAATTTTATTAAAAAATTAAAATTCAGGCCAAAAAAACTGACTTGAAAAAATAGAAAAGTAGTTTTTAAAAGTGCTTATAAAAATCTTTGTGGTTTTTAGTGTTGTAAAGCATTAATTTGAGTTTTCTAAACACTGAAAAAATAGTTTCGTTTCGTTCAGTATCGAATAAAGGAATTAGAAATGAAATTGTTTCGAATCGAAACAATTTTCGATCACGAACGCCAAAATTAGTTCCTTCGATGGTCAACACTGCGAACTATAATAGAGCAAGCAAATGAGCACAGCTCTCCCACATGCCTGCTTTTGTTCATGAATCAAAGAAACAAGATTGCGCAGGTCCGTTATTTTTGTGTGTGACTTAACAATAGACTTTGTGTATGTTCATTTGTGTGTGTCGTACATTTTTTAACACAAACACTCATATTTAGTCTACGATGACGTAGATGCGCAGTAGAAATGTTTTTTTTTTGTACGGCTGGAAATATTGTTGCACAATTCCCAAAAAGATCGCTGCAAATGAAGACGTAGATTCAAAAACACCAGTCTTCAACACGCGGGTAAAGCCTATACTTGCATATGGTTCTGAATTCTGGCGTTTATCCAAAAACAACGTACGACGTTCACAAGACCATAAGCAATATACACAGAAAAAAACTATGCGCGTTCAGGGTGCAAAAAACCAAACGCGCATTCAGTTTTTTACTACGTTTTATAGAAAACAAAAACAAAATCAATGAAAAACTGAATGTGCGTTTGGTTTTTTGCACCCTGAACGCGCGTAGTAGCGCGTAGTTTTTTTCTGTGTAGATCTACTTCGCACAAGTAACCAACATCCAATTCAACATGACATTCTCAGAAGAAGTTTGGATGGATTGGACATGCATTTAGATCAAACAACGAGATAGCAAAGGCGGCATTGCATTATAGCCCCTAAAACTCTCGTCGTCAAGGCCCTTCAAAAACATCTTGGTTCACTTTAAAAATACGAGAGCATACTGCTGCAGGGTTATCATGGAACGAGGCACTAAGAACAGCCCCTTAACTGAGTCCATTGAAAGTCAATAATTGAGACTGTTTGCATCGTAGCTTAAGAATAGAGGATCATGAGGAAATATAAGAAGAATAATAGCTCATTAGCACACTGCCAAATTTCGTGAATTCGTAATTTACCATCTGTCTTAAATAAAGCACGCTCACGAAAAACCCTTTAGTACGTTTAAAACCCTAATGAATAATGCTATTGTAGACAAATTTGGCTAAATTTCGTAAAGTTCGATCCATAATTTGCCATAGGTACCATTTTAGTAGGCTTGCCAGATTCAAATTCGCAAAATTCTTGACATTCAATACAAAAACTCTTGATTTTGAAAATAATTCTTAGCAATTAAAAACTTTCTAAAATAATATTTTATAAAAAAAATAACGGAATTTCTAAAACCAGTTAAATGCAAACGAGCTCAATATATGCTTTAAAAATTTCCGCGCGATTTTTTTTGAGTCAGCTGCTTAACCTTTTTAGTTAAAAGGCTAAAAAGCAAAGGCGTACAAGTGACAAAACAAAACAAATCGGGTTAGATGCAGCAATCAACACATGCCACTTACACCTAGCATTGAAAAAAGATTGAGACCTGCATAAAACCCGCAAATTGCGCTTTAACCACCATAACTTTATATTAAGTAAGCATTTAAATATAGCAAAATTCAGTAGAGAAGAAATAACAGGGTCTTGATTTTGGTTGCTATTGCTTTTTCTAATTTTCTTGTAATTTCATTTAAATTTTGGTATTTTATTTTCATTCGTTTATCAAATTAATTTATTCTAACACACAAAAAAAATGAAAAAACACAAAAAAAAATGTACTTTGCACTTCAAAAAAAATTCTTGACAAAAGTACGGAAAAACAGAAATAAGGAAAAAAATGTAAAATCAATTAAGATCGATCTACCAAAACTTAAAATACAATTTCGTTTAAGGATTGATGTTTGACTATTGACTTCAGCAGTCGCCGATGGCTGCGAGTGTAAGACGGCAAATCTATCTGAGGAGATCGAGTGGTTGCGATCGAAACATGTCATGGTAACCTGCCGGCCAAGGTTCGAGCCCCGGCCACGGTCAAGAATGAAAGATTATCATTAACAATTATTATTAATTTTCATGTTGTAAAATTCCTTTTTTCATAAAAATAATTTAATGAAAATTAAATTTGATGAACTTGAGCCGAATTAAAATATTAAAAAATATATTTAAAAAAAAAATTTCACAAAAGTCACCATGTAAAGGGTGCTGTATATGAAAATCTAATTATTAAATTCGGAACCTTGTCTTTCCAAGATCTCGAGCAAAATAAGGACTTATCGTACGTGACTTATAACGGAAGTAGTTTCGGGGTGAATGTAAAAATAAATCTGTGAACTGTGGGAGGTTTTTCTTGTTTTTTTTAACTTTTTACATTCAACCACATATTTTCACTTCATAGTCCTTAATGGGAAACAAATTTTTTTTTTTTTGGATAGTTTTATAATGAACAAACTGTAATATCGTATGAAATATATTTTTTGTAAATATTTGTATATGAAAACTTAAAACACATGAGTTAGAATTTTTTTTTGGGCAAGCCTGACCATATGATACCTTACACCATTATATATTGCAAAAAACAATTTTGAGAGAGTAAGTACGCTATTTGGGACCCATGGACAATCAAGGTCGCCAGAATAGAATTATGCTATGAGGTTAAGAATTATGTAAAAGTTATTTGTGCCGAATATTATTTAGTTATTGTCATCTAAGGACGTTATGGCATTAAAAGCTATTTTCGGGAGAAGTATTTGAATGGGTGCTTGTATGGGCAAATATAGACCGATTGCAATTAAATTTGATAAGATGATTTTGATTGCAATAAAACAAGTTTGCAACAAATTTTAACCAAATACCAACATAATAAGATGATATGATTAGTTGGATTTTAGTTCTTACAATACCGTACGTGACCACCTTTCAAAGCTTATACAATTTTTTTATACCAATTAAAAAAAAAATTCCGCTCAATATTTTCTTGTAACAAATATCTTGCTTTGAACTTTTATTTTGAAAAACCCAGGGCTGTGGAGACGTCCCAAAAAAGTACTAACTCCGACTCCAAACGCTGGAATTTTTTAAGTGCGACTCCGACTCCGACTTCGACTCCTACTATAATATTGATGCTAAATTTATATGAGACTCAGCTATGTTAACTTTTATTTTTTCATTACCGTACGGCCTTCTAAAAATTAGAGTTTTTGAGTAGAAATTACCGTACGCAAACATTAATGTTCTGTTTCCAAATCACAGGCGATTGATTATGCAGTAAAAGTTATATGAAAAGCACTCAATCCATCGCCTGTCATTTGGAAACAGCACATAAGAGCAGTATTCATAAGCCATTTATTTAAATTTTAAATGTGTTTTAAGAAGATAATTTTTATTTTGGAAAATTTTTTTAAAATTTTTTATGCCGAAAAACTTTGGAGTCGGATGCGCGAGTTTTTGTAGGTACTACGACTCCGACTCCGGCACAAAAACCTCAACTCCGACTCCACAGCCCTGGAAAAACCTAAGACTGATCAAATACAAATGACTAAGACAAATGATGTTTTTGCACCACGTTCGTGACTTTGGTATAGCATTCAAAACAAACCAAAAAATATACCGCTATTCGACCTCTATATTTTGTCATTCCTCATGGATCTTGTTCATTGCAGTTGTAACTTTGATTTTAATGTATTATTCCACTGTTACCAGTATTTGCATTTAATCGGCAGAACTTTTAAAATGGTTGATTGCAGTTTCTAAAAATGAATCAATAGAAAGTCAGCTTCATTTTTATTTTTTGCTTTTTAAAAGTTTTAATAAACTAAAGGTACCTCTGCATAGTAAAGTTTGGGTGTTTTATTGCTTTCTACCGTATTTGAAGCGTTGTAATTTTTTAAAAATCATAGTATAAATGCCTCCTAACTCAAAAATCTAATTTTACAGAAAAAATCATCAATAGTTTTCTTCAGCGTTTAAAAACTGCAGTCAAAGTAGAAAAACTGCCATTTCTTCCACTTCTTCAATGTAAACAGTCGCTGTTAATCCAACTAAAAAAGCCAAAAGTTGTACAAAAATTTTCTTTTTTTGTTCGACAGTTTTTGGTTTCGACTGCAGTTTTTTAAACCCTCAATAAAAAATAAATTTGTTTAAAAAGTATTTAAATTTAATAACTGTGATAATTGAATCAATTATTTTTTGTGTTGAAAGATTTATAATTATAATTTTGATTCAATTTACATTATAGTTGTTTGGAAATAAAATTTTAATTAAAATTAGCAATATGCCAAAAAAATTAACTTTTTCGTTTTCAAGCTTTGAATGCCGAATGATTTTTAATACTTCGGGGGTAGAGTCATGTACCCTACTTGCTTATTAGAGTGCCCCTCACTTGTCCCAAAACGGATATTTAGGGTGGCCCTTAAAACTTGGATTTTTTGACTTTTTATGAATTTAACGCATTATTTATGTTAATAGCTACAAAATCAATGTTTTTATGTGTTGAATAGTGTGTTTGTGTAGTAATGTTCCATTTTTGGTTTTTGTTGGAATAATACACTGAAAAAAACAAAGTGATAACAACAAAACTTGGAAGTAAGAAAATACTACTTCTAACATTTAGCGCGGCACAAATTGGGCTGAATATTATGTCTTGCCAAGCAACACAGTTGTTAATGACATCAAAATCTAAAATTCTGCGGTGGTGCGTGGCGATAGCATTTTTCGTTTACAAGAAAATTAGGAAAATGTAAAAAAAGGCGAAAAAAATGAAAATATCGGGTTTTTTGACCTTCATTCACTTATCACTTTTGAAGTAGGAGTGTTATCTTAAAGCACCATCGCAGAATTTTAGATATTTAGATATTTGTGCCGTATTACAAACAGTACAGGCTATTTTCGGCAAATTTAATTAATTGATTAAAAAAGCGGGGTGAATTTTTAAAAAAACTGAAATTAGTTATACATTAGTAATTAAGAACAAAGACACTGTTTTCACTTTGGTCATAATTTTTTTTATTTTTTGTGATAAAGTTTGGCAAACAAAAAATTTGGATTTAGAGTCCCAACTCAAAGAAAACGTAAATAATTTGCAATCTTATGCAGATCTCTAAAAATTTAAATAACAAAATAACTTGATGTTTTTAAAAGTATAAATTATAAAGATTTCTGCTAAATACAATTCTAGTAAAATAACTAAATTTTTTTCGCAAAACTAAAAATGTAAACTTTAATGATCAATTTAATAAAAGTTACATACATATTTTAATATAAATTTGATACTATTTCATTATCTTATAGATCTTTTCTTTCTCATTCGGTTATTTTTCATCCGATTTTCAAGTGTTTTTTTTTTTGTTGGAAAGGTATTTAAATTACCTTTCTAATTGTTGAAATTGCCGCTAGATGGCGTAAAATTCATTTTTTGTAAAAATGGATCAAAACACCCTGCATTTGCAAATATTTTGAGTTCATATGTTCTGCAGAAGTACTCGCCTTTTGTACGAAGTTGCTAAACAACATTTGGGCGTATTCTGGAAATTTAACGGTCAAAATTTTGATTTTCTTCAAGAACCTAAAAATTACGGTAATTTTGTAAATAACGGAATTATAAAAAAGTCGCGGAACAAGAGTTGCTTCTGATACCCTAAAGAACCATTTTCAACAATAAAAAAGTTCTTTTTCGCAAAAAGTCGATTTTGGTATATTGCTAATTAAAATATAAATTAAATAACAAAAAATCTTAATTGATTTTTTCGTTTAAAATAAAATAATTTAAATTTGTGACTTTTTTTTTAAATAAAACGCAGACCCTTTGAGATATTTCCAAAACTTTATGATCGACTTGAAATAAATTTAAAACATTTATGAATTAAACTCGACTTCGATCATAAATCCACCGAGGGCACGTCGACAGCGGTCGATTCGTTGGACCCAATTTTCGATGACTCGGTCACACATTTCGCCGTAACTTCCGCTATTTCGCGTTCAATGTTAACTCTGAGTTCCTCCAACGTCGTCGTCTTGTTAGCATTGACCAATGATTTGACGTAGACCCAAAGGAAAAAGTCTAGAGGCGTTAAACTGTACGAACGAGGAGGCCAGTTGACTGGTCCATTTATTGAGATAACACGCCCAACAAACGTAATCTTCAATTGATCCATAGCAACATGTGCTGTGTGACTTGTGGCACCGGACGTGTTGATACCACATGTCGTCCAAGTCGATGTTTTCCAATTCGTTATTGGCGATGAACAAATATGGCCCAATGACGCCGCCGGCATGTAAACCGCACCTAACAGCGAGATTTTCGTCACTTCGAAATATAACATTGTTTTCTGTGCTGACTACAAGTGCCCCCTTTGATTTTCAGGCCCTGAATTATAAAGGCCCAAATACACTGATCAAAGTACTCATCAAGCATCGTGGTAGTATTAGTGAAAATGGGTTTGTATGTGTGACACCGACAACGCTTGATGAAAAATCAAAAAATTTAGATATGGCGGCGAATATTACGTCCAGCACACGTACACGTTGAATTCGCCGGCTGGACAAGCATTTGACAAGTGTATTTGTCCCTTAAGGGTTGAGTTTAGAGGAAAATACGCACAACGTAGTTTACGCTATTGCAGTAAAATCACACTGAAATTTTCTTACTCCGGGTGGATAGCGGTAAAGAGTCAGCACTTGTTTTTAAGTATTAAACAAATTGGGGAAGGGGGGGGGGCGCGAATTTTATTCATAATTCGTTAAGTTTTCGTGTCTGCATTTATTCTACCTTTTTCATTTTTTTATGTTCTTTTCTGAACAATATGTGTTGTCTTAAAAGTGTAACGCGTTTTATTCCCATGATGTTCCCCTCAAACGAAAAAATGCTGCATGTTCAACACTCATTTTCATTAAAGGGACATGAGTGCAGCACTAGATTTTTTTTTAATTTTTTATACTTAAAAATTAGCGGTTTAAAAGAGCTTCAAATTTTAAACTTTGTAATTGTTAATTCATTTTCCTTCATTGTTTTATGTCGAAACTTGTGTTATATTGTACACGTTAAAGATGGAAAATTTCTTAAAAATCAGTTAAGCATATAAAAATGTTGCCAAGTCACATGTAATGATACATTTATTGTTATCAATTTTTTTTAAAAAAGAAAATCTTTTTTAAAAAGTTCCAAAGTTTATAAACGCCAAAAGGATATTTAATTTAACCTAAATTCCCATCGTACATTTGTATCTCTTTGTCAGCAAAATAATTAATCACGGTTTTAATTTATTATCACAAAAGCTTGATAGAAAAGTTATAAAATAAAAAGTTTCTGAATAATTTTTTTTATTCTTACTCACCTTTGACAATATACAGGAACAAAACAGCCTTAAAAAGGCTGGCGAAATCCATTTTTTTAAATCGTAACTTTTTTCCATTACATTTTCTCTTTTTTTTATAGACAAAATATAAAAAAGAATTTAACAATTTTTTTTTGGTTTCGTTGCTTTTTTCCTTTGTTTTTTGGTTTAAAGTTTGTTTTTGTTTAATTAAAAAAAAAAATGTAAAAAACGCAGCCTCTAATAATGTCAAACCAAAAAAAAAATTGTATGTTGACGTTTAAATTGGTCTATTTTCACGAATATTTTACGCGCACAGACACTTTTTCAAATTTATTAATACTTTTGATGATGTTGTTGTGGTAATTTTCACGCTCTATGACTTTTGCAAATGTGTAAATGATTTCATATGGATGTGTGTAGGTATGTGTGAATTTCGATAAGCGTTTTAGGTGACGATGAGAGCTCTTTTTTCTCTGCTCTTGTTAAAAACAATTTTCACTCAAATCCTTTTTTCCTCTTGGTTGCTTTCACAAGATTTACTGCGGGAAGAGTTGTAAAAAAAAATACAGGATTTTTGTTATAAATTTACAATTTTATTAGGATCAGCTATTTTTGTTGTTATTTTTATTTTTGTATTAAGCTTTTGTTGTTGTTGTTGTTGTTGATTTTTTGGTTTTCTGTTGATATTTCACACCAACTGTTGTGTAAACAATTTATGTTGTTTTTGTTGATTTATAAATTTCAGCTTATTTTTTTTCCTTTCGTTGTTTTTGTTGTTGATTTGGTAGATTGTTGTTGTTTTTATCACTGTTTAAGCATCAATTGCCACCATCAACATCACTGTCAGCATCATCAACTCCTGAAAAGTGATGGAAAAAAAGAAAAGTTGTAAGAATTAAGTGAATTTCCATGTTGTCATATGTAACTAGTGTAGGAAGATTGATACAGTTGTGTGTACACAAGTAGCACATTTCTTTAACTGAACTCAAAAAGTGTTGGGTCTGCAAACTTTTAAATTAGATTTCTTGTTAAAACGAAAAATTAAAAAAAACACTTTTGTTGGAAAATACTTCTGTGTAAAAATGTACTTTTCTGTAAAAGATGTACTTTTTTGTCATTAGCGTATCATAAGCTTTAGTCAAGTATCATAAAGAGAGTGACATCTTAAGAGATATGGACATAATAACTGCGGCCGATTTGGGCCTTAAAAAACTTTATCATAAAAAAGTATACTAAGCAAATGCTGAAGGTTAACTCTTAAAATTAAATGATTTATGTCCGTAGTGGCCAAAGAACCAAATATGTTTTTGACAACTTATTTAGTTATTATTTATAGTAAATTTTTTTGAGACCACAAGTATTTAATATACAAAATACTTGACCTTCAGGTATTTAAAATGCATCATATATCCTGGCTATGCATTTAAAATACAAAATACGTATTTATATTTTTAAAACGTATTTCAAATATAATTATTTGAAATTCTGGCCAAATCTGCAAGCACTGAGAATATTCGCAAATTAAACGGCTTTTTTCGATCGATTTTTAATGCCATAATTTCGTCGGCCTTGATTTAAAAGAAGCATTTTGTTATTATTTTTTTTAACTTTTTATATGGTGGTTTTTTAAACTGAAAAGTCAACCAATTATATTGTGTTGAAGATTTATTTATTTATACATGTTACATTTTATTAAAGCGATTATTTCAAATATCAATAAACAAAGTGATTGATTGCATTTAACAGGAATTCATTTTGATTTATTAAAATGGCTTTTGTTTTTTTGTTTTTCTTAAAAATAAACAACTACAAGGTTGACCTTGTGTTTATAAAAAGGTACTTTAGGACAAAAATAGTACTTTTACATTAATTGGTTTCCTAAAAAATATTTATAGAACGGGGAATAAAGAAATATAAATTAACAAACTTCGGAGTATGAATTTTTGCACGAAGCTTTCTCTTGCACAGTAGGGAAACAACTTTTTTACAATTTTTGAAAATATCAAAATGGCCTTATCCATACCATGTAGTGTATAAAAAAACAATAAGAACTGCATCTTTAGATTTTCGATCTTGTTTTGGTTGTATCCCTATTCTACAGTCGTGGGCACAATTAATTTGACAAATTGTTCTCTTGTCTCTTTCGTTCAAGTTCATAAGATACCGTTACCACAGCTTTGCTCAAAACAAAGTGCACACCAGCAACAACACTTACGTAAAATATTTTGTTCATTTTTTTGTGCACTTTTAAAGTAGGCAGTGACTTTCGCTTCGGCATATGTATTTTGACATGCACTTCAAATCGGTTTTCTAGCGTGTTTCTTGCATTTGAAGGTCAACTGAAATTGTTCTATTTATTTTTTGTGTCTTTAATTTTGATTCATCATTGATTCATAGCGAACGAGTTCAATTTGTTGCGTAAAACTGTTTATTACACTGTGCAACAAAAAAAAACAGCCTCAACACTCAACACACAAAGGGGTTTGAAAAGTTAGCTCGGGCTCCAAAAATATGGGCCCCTAAAGTTTTTGAATTTTTTGAAAAGGCGTTTGGTATAAATCAAAAAAAAATATACGAAATGTACTTCTGAACCAAAAAATAATTTCAGATGTCTTCAGTAGAATCGTATGGCGATTCTTTTTTTAAAACTTATTAACTCCCTTACTCTCATTTTAAGGGGTAATTTTTGTCATTTTTCCCAACTCTTACATAAAAGTATACTAAAACGGCACTTTTAACGGTTAAAATGTTCCACGAATATTTTCTGCACGACCAAAAGTTCGTGCAATGTATCTGAAACGAATTCTCGAAATTTCGGGCATTGAAATTTCTTGAAAAGGCGTTTGGTAGAAGTCAAAAAAATATACTAAATGTACTTCTGACATAAAAGACTATTTCAGATGTCTTCAGAAAAATTGTATGGTAATTCTTTTCATAGAATATATTAACCCTCTAACACTAATTTTAACACTAAAATTGGCGGCGATGACCCGAATTTTGTTGCACAGTGTTATCAAAATATAAAAAAAAAAATAAATGTAAAAACGAAACGATGTACAAAATTTAACGTGATCTAAGTGAAGACCGAATCATCTTGAAAAAATTTAAAACAGATGAATGGAATAAGTCCAGTTCTTCAATTAGTGAGCGGACGATTCTGCGCCGCTTGAGAGAAGCATGTTTTAAGACTTACATAGCATTAGCTTCTGCTAATGCACATGTCCTAAAGACAAAAGAATTTTAGCGAAAACTTGTTTCGACAGATGAAAGCTCATTTGAATATAATTCATCGAAAAAGAAGATTAATGTGAGAATTCCACAATTTCAAAGACATAAAACTGCGCCTAACAAAAACTAAAAATCAAAAATTACTGTCAATCCTTGTGCCGCTAAAAACGTTACGAGGGGTCAAAGGTTAAGTAAAAACGGATTTTTGTAAAAATCTCGCAAACGGTAACATTTATCGAAAAAGTACTAATAATCAAAAACGTAGCCTGAAAAATTGCCTACAAAAATTATTTTACAAATTATTTTTCGTAGGACTAACGGTATTTGGGAAAATTGGTTTCAAAAAAAGTAACGTACAGTATATACTCAACGTCAAAAAGTGTGAGATTTAAAAAAAAGGAAATAATTCCAAACGGTTAGTCCGATTAGAAGAAAATTCCAGACGGCAATTAAGAACTTGTATTCGAGTTAAAGTTTTCGATTTGGGATCTATAGATTAATCAAGAGTACTGCCATAGGTGGCTAAACTTCGGCGCCTTGGGTATTTCAAAAATTAAGATACGATCCAGAATTTTAGACCTTAAAAGATCTTAAAACTTTTTTAATGTAATATACTAGTCAAGTTCTAAAAAACAATTTGCGACATGCACAGTTTATTTATTGTTGTTTGGAATATATCCGACTTCGAAAATTAAAATTTGGTATTTTTGACCTGCCTGGGTGTATACAAACCAGTTTTTGTAAAAAAGACAGCGTTTTTTATTCAGCACAAACATTGACAAGATTTGGAATAACATCACATTTAAAAGCGAAAAGAAAAACAAAAACGAATAAAATGCATATTCGAGGCGAGTTCACCAGAAGATGAGGTCAACTAAACAACAATACTGCTTTTGTGGTCGGACTGTAAAAAAGATTGCTTGTAAAAAAAGATTTGTTTACATAAAAACCTAAAGTTTGTAAACAAGCTTTGACAACTCGACCACCGAAAAAACCATATCGCTGGCTTAACATGTAAAGACTCTAAGTCCATATTTTACAGGAGAGACAAAAAACAACCAAAATACATGTGATGGAACAATTTGAGAGAAATGGTTAAACTGTACTTTTAATTGGGACTTAGAGCTTTTTCTTGTGATAAATTGAACTTAGCGCTTTTGCTCATTACTACAAAACAACAACAAAAAATGAGATAACTGTAATTTTTTCTTTGTAAACAATGTATTTTTACTTATTGCACATTACTGCATTAAAATCTCAATTTCTTAAAAAAGTGGACTTAGAGCCTTAACATGTTAAGCCAGCGATATGTTGTCTTGACCCCACATTGAAGTGAGTGCGCTTGTGTCTATCCATGCGTTAACGTGCAACTTTTTTATCCCTGTTTTCTTCCCTACACCTCTTACTTACAAACAAAGTGTTGCAATGTTGCGGCACTGACTGCATAATGTTAATACGGTCTTTGTCAATAAATTACTGAGTACTTTAGTAATGCTAAGTAACAAAGTACTTCAGTAACGCTAACTTTAAAATACTTATTACTTTAATTCATTACTAAGAACTTGAGCAACTAATAATTTAGTTCTAAATACTTTAGTACTACTACACAATTAGTAAATTAGTAAACCCTTTAGTTATGCTAAGTATAACAGTACCCAGTATTTAACTATAGCTTAGTTTAAAGTACTTATTACCAAACTTAATTACTTTATAACTTAGCACTTCAGCACTTAATTTTTTAATCCTAAATACTTTAGCTATTATTTATTTATATTTTTTATTCATACTCTTTAGTCATTAAATTACTAAGAACTTTAGTAATGCTAAAAATTACATTACTTTAGTAAGCTAAGTTTGAAGTACTTTTTACTTTTTTAATTACTTAGTATCGATGTTTCAGTATCTAATTATTAAACTTAAAATTTTTGTAAATACTTTACTAATGCAAAGCATCGAATTAATTACTAATTAATTACTTATTAATTGAATTTTTTACTATGTACTTGAAGACTTAGTCACTTAGTTCTAAATACTTTAATACATACTAAACAAGTTATTAATGCTATTTAGGCAAACAATTACTAAGAACTTTAGTAACGCTAAGTTTAAAGTACTAATAACTTAAATTTACTACTAGGTACTTGAACATCTAAAACCTTTGCTTTAAATACTTAAGTCATTACTTTAGTAATGCTAAGCATCAAAGCAATAAGTACTTCAGTTACGCTAAGTTTAAGGTACTTAATATTTTAATATATTGCGTAGGAATTTGATATTATTTAGTCAATAAATTACTAAATACTTTAGTAATGCTAAGTATTAAAGAACTTATTACTTAACTTCATAACTAAGTACTCGGGTATTTAATTACTTAATCTCAACTACTGTAGTATTTAGTATTTTAGCACAAAGCATTTTTACAGTTTCAGTTTTTACTTTAGCCATTAAAACTTGTTAATTAACCATCTGGTTGTTCGTTTATTGCAAATATTAAAACAAAAACTTTCTTTCCTTTAACCTTAAAATTACTCCACATGAGACAAACAACAATAATTTGTATCATTTTAAGAATAATGTTGCCAACAATGTTGTAACTATTATGAGAGAATTATTCGTATTGTTGTAGAATTTCATAAATTTTTATTGTTGAACTTATATGTAGTTTCACTTGAGCTCATACACACTTGCACACGCATAAAACTATAACAGCACATATGCAGCACGGCGACTAACAAAAAGCCATCAAAATATGTTGCAGCATAAAGGGAAGAGAAGAAATTTGCAGTAAACTCAAAATACTTGAAGGTTTGACGGTTTGCTGCAGTGCGCTTAAAAATGCTCTGCATTTTTCATATTTATCCCGGAGAGCAACATTAAAAATAACAACCAACAATACAGGGAGACTGTAAAAACAAATGACAGAATAACGGACTGGCAGAAATGTTAACTGCATTTTATATGGATAAAAGGAATAATGGTTGTGTAAGTATTGCAACTCTACCCAACAGACCAAAAACAGAGCAACATTTAAATGAGTTTTGGAATAAGCTTATCATAAGAGATTTCCTACAATATGATTGCAAATGACTTATTCTCTCTATAGTTTTGTAAGTGTTTTTTGAGAATGATGTCGCGTTATTTAAAGCGTGTCTAAATTTTGTATTATTAATTAAAGTTTTCAGTCTTTTTGTTTTGTCCGAAGAGCGAAGTGTTTTAATCAGTGCACAATTTAAAAAAAGTAATAAAATATTGTATGTATATTTAAGTAAAAAATCTTTTTGTAAATATAGCACATGAATTTAAAAAGAGTGTTCTTAAAAATGTAATCTTGTTAAAGATTAGAAAAGTATTTTTCTGTAAGCTTATTCTATAGTTAGACTTTTAAGTTTACATTATATAATAGATAAGTAATATTATCGCAACGGATCAGTTTTCATTATTAAACAATTGTTTGTAAGCCTTTTATAATATCAATCACAACACTTTTCTAAGCTTAAAGTAAGTAAGCTTGCTGCAAGTTCTTTCTAAATCGTTTTGGTTTATTGGGTAGGCATTTGCGACATGTGTAAATGTATGTGTTTTTGTATAAATTTATATGCAACAATATTTTAAGTCATTTTAGCATCTTATGTCTAGTTCAGCAAGGAATGAATGCACATACATACGAAAACAAATGTTATAAAATATGAAATGGAAAAGTGAATATGGATTTAGGGAGGATCAGCGCGAATTTCGGATGTGATGTACACAAGAGGAATAAGAGCTGAAATTTTTAATTTTTTATTTAAAAATTAACTTTTTGTTGAAAAAGTGCATTTGGATTAAAAGGCCACTACTTGCTTTGGAAATACTTTTTATTAAGAAGTATTAAAAAAAGTACGTTATGATAAAAAGGAGTTTTCGCCAAAAAGGTAATTTTTTAAGGACATTTAGTTAAAAAAAAAATTTTGTTCAAAATCTTTTTAATGTTCAAATGGTAGTTTAAGAACCCCTGTGGCTTTTTTTAAAGGAACCTTTCATTCAAAAAGTACTTTTTGTTAAAAAAAAAATGTTTTTTACTATTAAAGTTGTTTTTGGTAAAAAAAAAATACTTTTTTTTCAAAATGCATTTTTTTAACAGATACAAATGAACTACAAAAATCTTCTTTGGTTTAAACGGTACTTTAAAAAAAAAACTTTTTACTATTAAAATTATTTTTGAAAAAAATCACTTTTTGTTAAAATTGCATTATTTGTTTAAAATAAACAAATGTATTTCAAAAAGCCTTCTTTTGCTTAAAAGGTACTTTTTGTTTAAAGAAGTACGTTCTGTTACAAAAATAGTTTTAACTGTTAAAATTCTTTTTGGTAAAAAAATAAATTTTTTGTTTAACAGATAGAAATATAATCCAAAAAATCTTCTTATATTTTTTAAGGAACTTTTTTGTTAATAAAGTAGTTTTTGTTAAAAAAAATTACTTTTTACTATTGAAATTCGTTTTGGTTAAAAAAAACTCTTTTTGTTAAAAATTCATTTTTTGTTTAACAGATACAAATGGAATCCAAAAAATCTTTTTTTGTTTAAAAGGTACATTTTTGTTAATAAAGTACTTTTTGTTAAAAGGAAACATGTCGTCTTAAAGGTACTGTTTTTTCTTTTGTTGTATTTAAGGTATATTTAACTTAGCTTACAACCAGGCTCGAGATTAGGCTTTAGGCCGCTCCAAAAGCTAGTCTTAAGAGCAGACTCGAGTGTTGAACTAAGACTAGATACAAAAAAAGTACTATATTGATCAAACTCTAGACATGTTTCTTGACAAGCCAAGTCTTTTGTTAATATACGAAATTATCATTTCGAACAGTCTGGAAAATAAATAAAAATAAACTCTTGCCTAGTTAAATACTAGAATTATCGAAACTAGTTTCTAGACAAGTCAATTCGCCACAACTGGAAAGGATATTTTTGAGGTATAGATATTCTGGGTCCTTATGAGCAGCAATTTTGATTTTCCGATGTCAATCTGTCCGGCTGACCGTCTATCAATGTGTATGTTGAAATGGTTTTCCCGAAGACTCCAGATAATTTTATATTAATATAAAATATGGTGCTGTATAAATTGGGGCGGGCATCATGGGCCCTGGCTTCCAAAGGAGGTTTCCAATAGGCAAACAGTCTACTATCTTTCAGGCGGAAATATAAGAAATCCTCGTATGCGCGGTGGAATGTTTGAAAAGGAGGGCAAGGGACTTGAGACTGTATATAATGTTGGATAGCCAGGCAGCTCTTAGCGCACTTTCTTCTTTGGAGATGAAGTCCAGGCTGGTCATGGGCATGGACTGTTTTGTTTCTCTGAATAAGTTAGGGAAACACAATGACTTGAATTTGTGTTGGGTTCCCGGCCATGAGGGCCATGCGGAAAATGAAAGGCCTGATTGATTGGCAAACAGGGCACTCGTCGGCCATTTATAGGCCCTGAGCCTTTCTTCGGCGTCCCTGTGGGTCATATAAGGGGGACGTTACAAAAACGGTTCAAGTGCCAATTCCTTCACGCATGAACGTCCGCCTCTCGATTACGACAGTCCAAAAGATTTGTGACACCGTCGCGGAGGAGGGCAGCCTGGTTTCTGCTGCTTGAAAAGGCGGAACTTAGACTGCTTGTTGGCCTATTTACGGGGCACTGTGGTTTTAGGTACCACCAGTTTAATCTGGGTAATACAACAACCAGAATATTCAGATTCTGTGAGGTGCTTGACGAAACGTCGGAACATCTGTTCTGCTGCTGTCCCTCCTTGGGGACTTCTAGGCGGAAATTTTTCGAAGGGCTATTTGTGGGCTGACTGATATTTATGAACTTTCACCGGGTAGGATAATGGGCTTTGTACGCAGCCTAAGCCTGACGTGGAGAGACACATAGGCTGCACAAAAGATCCATTGGGTCGCGGTGCTCATGGCCTTCATGTACATACAAATTGATATAGAAAATTAACTAGATCGGACCACAAATGGCTGAGATGTGAGCACAAAGCAATGATGGCCTATAATTTGTATCCTTTAAAGATACAATTTTATGCGTCTTTTCAACTAATTTGAACTTTATTTTTCTTTTTCATCTAAAACAAACTTAGAAGAATACTATTGCTAAAATATTTTCAATTTTTTGTTAAATTAACAAATCGGTTTATAAATGACCCAGTTATACACATGTTACCAGTTTTTTCTTTTGTAAATAGTGGGTTACGCACATTAGTACCCATACCCTGCGAGCTCGAAGGACCATCGGCCTACTAATTCACCTGGCGAACTTAAGGTTTTAGTACAAGTTTTATTAATAATGTGAACAATTTTTAAGTAGCCGCACAGCGGAATATAACACTTTTATTTATTTCTAGCAAAAAAAAGTTATCTAGGCTATTCTTCTCTGAATAAGATTTTAAACTTGTCTGTAAATCAGACCCCAGACTTTCACAAGCTTAGCTTCGAGAATTGTATTTGGATTAGAGTCAACACACAAGCATATGTAGAGCAGACTATTCAGAGTTGAACTCTCGTCATAAGATTGGAGACTAGTCTTTTAATATAGATAAAATAGTCTTAGTTAGACAAGACTTGAGAGCACTTTATAGACTTAAGTCGCGAAACATCTCTAAAGATTTAAATTTAGTTTTTTTTTTGTAAAATGATATTGTACTTTAAGTAAAATTGTACTTTTCAAATTTTGTAAAATGATATATTTGTAAAGCTGTACTTTGTAGAGAGGCCTTACCAAATGTTACAAACAAATGACCAAATCATATGCACCCTACATTTTATTTTGCCACAAGCCAAGTAGTCATCTTTGCATAATATTTTGTTATCCTCATAAAAATGTTTTACATGTGTACGTGTGCATTTCGTTTATGAACATGAATGAGAGAATCTTTACACACATATGTCTGTATGCACGTATATCTTTCATTTGCTGAAACATCGTCATAACTCAAAAATTTTAGTTTTACAGAAAACGACTTTAAAGCAGAGTACGAAAACAAACAAAACGAAAGCCAATTGTTTCGTTTTCTCTCTTTGACACTTGAAAAGTTTTTGTTTTGGTTTTGCACATGTAAAATACAATTAAAAAATTTTGAATAGTTTTGTGCATTTTGCAAACGTTTGCGAAATGTTTTGTTTGTTTTCATACTCTGCTTTAAAGTCTATAATTTACACACAACATTATGGAAAAAGAAAATTGTATTTAACTGTCAAGCGTTATGGCCCTAGAGCCATGGGAACTAATATATCTATAAGGCCGGGTTTTTGAGATGTGAATTAAGTTTAAACTTAGTTCAACGTAGTCTAAAACAATGATTTTTCCGGCGAAATGTAAAAATCACATTTCAATATTCACCCCTATCCTGAAGTGGAATTTTTGTTCCCATGTTTAAGGGGAATTTTTCCCGCGAACATTTTTTCACGTTATTATTCTCCTTTGAATTAACTTTTTTTCATTGAAGTTTTTCATGATCGCAAATATGAGAAAAGGGGAAAAATTATTCACGATAGGGGTGATTATTTCAATAGAGTAAGCAAAACTAACTTGTTTCGTTAAAATTGTGTATGAAAACTTGGTAATGACGGCACAAATTTGTTTAAGATTTACTAAGCCCAGTTTAACTGAGATCTCAAAAACCCAGCCTAAGAGTAAAGTATACAATATCTTCAGATGAAATAGTTACCACTTCATAAAACACCTGGGGCATGACTCTGGCAGTCGTGATCGAGTAATTTCTCTATTCGAAAGCAATTTATTATCTAATTATTTCAGTCAATACTGAACGAATCGGAATTATTTTTTCAGTGTTATAAAGCATTAATTTGAGTCTCATAATACTGAAAAAATTATTTCGATTCGTTGAGTATCGACTTAAATAAAATGGCTATCAAATCGAGAAAGTACTCGATCACGACTGCCAGAATTAGGCCCCTGATTTACTATGCATTAGTGATATTAAGTCAAAATGTACGATTTTTGACTTAGGACGTTGTTGCAGCAAATCAGCGATATGTGTGTGTGAGTGTGACTTTATTACCAGTATGTTCTTGTAGTTTATGTAGTGTGAGAAATGTGAATAATATTTTAAGATACAGATGCAGATACAGATACGTTAAATAAGTATATTGTACTAAAAAGTTGTAAATAATAATTGTTGTTGTCCGTGTTGTACGAATATTCTGCTGCAAACGTTGAGCAAAATGTAAAAACCACAAATAAGAATTGAAATTTATTTCGTATTCATGTGTGTGTGTGTGTGTGTATTCGAGTATGAAAGTTATTTTATATTCTTGCATTTGGAAGTGAAAATACATTTGTATTGGTGAAATGCTTCGCCTACTTGCATTTTCATTTATATATTTACAGCAATATTTACAAATGTAACGTACACTTACGCAAAACTAACAAGTTATTCGCATGTACATGCACACATGGACATGAAAGTTAACAAGACACTTTTTGGTGTTTTTTAAAAAATGCACATGTATTTAACAAAAAGAAATTTTTATGTGCGTTTTAAATGTATTTACTTGAAAAGCCTTCTGCATATAAATATCTTTATGCTTATATACTTACATATGTATGGTTACATGTATGAAAAATGTGTAATACTTATGTATACATACACATATATGTGTGCCTAAGTAAGTGTATGTATTTGTAAGTGTTCATATTTTACATTACAAACTATAAAATTACAGCAATATATTTTGCTCTGGCACAAGTATAAGTTTTTTTCTTTCATAGATTTGTTTTATTGATATTTTAAAACTCTGTAAAAATACCCATATACTTATGGGTACACTTGCACATAAATTTTTATATATAATTAATACAATAGAGTTGCCAGCATACATTGAGGAGTTTTATGAAAAACGGGGAAGTAAACTTCTTCGAGGGCGAGTGGAGAATAAATGACTTAAAATTAACAATTAAGAGTGGTATATTCGGTATTTCAGGCATGGGCCCTTTTGGGAAATAAAAGTTATCAATTAATCTTAATCATTTTATCAATTTTACGTCTGTAAATCCGTGCATCAAACCACTATTTATGTTAGTTTTTGTAACAAAATGATCAATTTTTTATGGTGGTGGTTCCACATTTGTATTCACAACTCTTATCCTACTGAACAGATTTTACTGGAATTCAACCCCAAACTGCTTAGGATAACTAAAAGCAATTTGATACCAACATAATTCTTTCTTTTGAGCGTGGCCGTGTTTTCAACAGACGGACAGACAGAAGAACATGGCTGAATCGACTTAGAATTACTCATGGAGCCAGAATATATTTTCTTTGTGGTGTCTGAGTATGAATTTTAAAAACGTTTCACACGGAATGAAAAACCTTGTATCAGTGTTTGAAAATAATAATTAAATATCGCTCTTTAGTGTACGGTTCGGTAGATTTGTGGAAAACACATACGCTAACAGTGCCTGTGTAGTAAATCATTAAAAAATAACGTTTCCCAGTTTGTCTTCATCAAGCACAAACAAATACTGTTCTTATCCAACTCTACAAAAAGGTAAAAAACATTTAATTCCTGTCGGTTATAAAAAAAAAAAACACAAACTTAATTGTGTTTGGTTCAGCTCATTAGTGGTCGTTCGTTTCAGTTGTGCTTAGAGCCCTTTTGGCTGGTAAAAAAAAACGATAAAAACAAAAAGCCAGCAAAAAAATTTTGAACAAGCAAAACACATACACAATACACACACAAGCTGTTCGTGCTGAGGTTTTGGTTTGTTCATTTCTTTATCAATGTAAAAATAAGAAATATTATAGAACATTAAACACATACAGCCGTATCCATAACCAAAAAGTTAGCCACAGTTTGTACACTAAGTACAACGAGCTGCTAACTAAAATGCCGATTAAGCTTAGCAGATTGTAAGCACAGAGTTTATTCATAACAAACTTTTGCCCATCTGCTAACTTTTAATAAATCAACTCTGAATTTTAATGATGCCACATTGTATTACTCAAAAATGCAACACGTTTGCATTAATCGCCGCTGGTTTTGCCATTTTTTGTAAATATTTTTGTTTTCTCCTCCACATTTAACAATTTTAAAAAGTTTTTAAAATTAAAATAAAAAAAAAAAGATAGAAAAATTAAAAAAAAACTGCAATTTAAATGAAACCAACTAAATTGTTTAACATTAAACAGCTGTTTTTCACACGTTGGCAAACTTTTGGCAGCTCGTTAACAAGAGTTTAGCAAATCGCTAGCCAGAGGTTGGTAAGTGTATTAAAAAAAACTATGTGCTAACTTCATGCCAAATTGTCATTATCAGGCCTGTCATAGAATTCCATTCCGATCGAAAGTGGTTTTAATTCCGTATTTTGCTTCTTCAGAAAACGAAAAACGAAAAATTTTTTCGGAATGAAACCACTTTTGGTTTTCTAAGTGGAATTGATTGTTTCAGTATTTTATAACCGAAAAAACTACTTAAAACTATTTTTTATAGATAAATAAATGTTTTTTATGATAAAGATTGAAGAAATAACACTTCATATTGATTTTATTAAAAACATAATAAATTCTTTACCGTTGCGTTGCCACCTTTTTTTCCTCACAAACCACTTTTTTCTGCACATTGCCATACTTTACACAAAAATCATATTGTTTTTATGTAAAGTTGCCATATCCAATTGTAAAACCATTTAGCAAAATCGATCGGAATCTGAAGAAGCTAAAACTAAATCGATCGGAATTGAACATACGGAATTAAAACCATTCCGATCGGAATTTGTGACATGCCTGTATGAATACGGCTGATAATGTTTGTCTACAGTATCACAACAATTATTCTGTTTTTTTTAACGAAAAATACAATGTTCGTTCTTGGGTGTGTGAACGCTAAGCCGAACGCTAAGTAATGTTCTGTTAATTTTCGAACACTGCTTAGTATACCCACTTTTACCACTAGTGGTAGTGAAGGGTATAAAAACGATTGGCAGCCCTAATCAATGCATTTTTTCATTTTTCTAATTTGTAGGGATTTCATATTTATAGTGTCTTCAACTGATACGAAAAGGAGAAATAGAAACAGCTTTAGCCACAATTCTGCATACAACTGCTACTTAATATATATATTTGCTTCCCTAGTTTTCAGTTTCCAGCTTAAGTTTTTTCAATTTGTTTTGTAATTTTTTTTCTACTTTCTCTATTTTATTTAACTGCGTTTTTGTTGACATGACATGATTAATACGACTGCTGACATGTTGATTGAATGCAACGATGATGTTAAGTATATAAGCAGCAAGATAAAAAACTGAACTGATTTTTTTTTTTTGTTGTTTTTAAATACGAAATAAAGTGAGCGCAAGAGAAAGCTTAAAGAACGACTTCAAAGTTATGCTACTGGAAGAATCGTTACTAATATTGAGCCTTAACTGCGAAAATAACTTAAGCGCCAAAAATCAAATTTTACAGGAGAGATATTTTTTAATTTTATTAATTTTTATGAAATTTGTCGCGTACGATAAAATTGTTTTGCCATAAAATCGTAACGGTACCTTATGAGACCATGACATTTTAGCAGATGATGCAAGTGTTGCCAATAAAGTCATTTATTAGGGTTCGATATGGTAACGTATGTTAACCTTACGGTCGACTTCAATGATTGAAAGTTACTAAAAATACGTATTTTTGTAAAAATTAATATGTATTATTTATAAATATGTTCTATGTATAAGCTCTTGTTGTTTGTGCATTTTATATAAAAAAATTACAAACGGAATGACAAACTTATATATACCTTTTTACCTCTGGTGAAGGGTATAAATATAAGAAAACGTCGAGTACGTCGATGGAACTTTCACTTTATTAAAAAAACATAAAAATCTTAAAAACTTTTACGTGAGAGCGGAGAAACATTTTATTAGGCCCATCCGTAACGCAACATCACGTTTACGTAAGAGCACCTATTTATACAAAAGCTTGGTAAAGAAAACAGAACAGCTGCTCTGCAATGCATGCGTTTTATAGTTTTGGTAGCTGCGTTTAGCTTTATTTTTCTCTTCCTTCACGCGGAGAAAAAAACATGTTCAGAAGCAACCATAATATCGATGTGGCTTCTAGATGGACGACTAATTTAAACATAATCTGGTTGTCGGTGACACTAATATGGTAAAATTAGACTTAATATGTTTAAAAATTTTCGTTAAAAGTTGTTTTGTTGAAGATGAAAATATTGAAAAATATTTTTTGCCGCTTTTATGCATATAATACTTAACTTATCCATATTCAATCCCGATTTCGAACTTGAAATAATCCGAAAATTAGATGGATTTAATTAAAACTGAGACTGAATCAATCTCAAAATGCGTTTGATTCAAGTATTATAAAGTTGATTTTCTCCCGAATTCGTACTTGAAATAAACCAAAAGGGAAATTAGAAGGAGAATTTTATGGAGTTTGCTTTTCTGCCAATTATGTTCCATGTATGTAGGAAAATGTAGGGAAAAGATAAAAGACCACGAGTTTTCTGCTGTATTTTCCAATAAAAGATGTTTTATTATAATTATTTAATTCAAAATTCAGTTAAATTTTATTTCTTATTAGACTCAAAATTCAATTAAGATTTAATAAAGTATTAATTTATATACATAAGTATTTGGAAGGTTAGTTGTTTTGTTTTAAATAATGCCTGTCCAAATTTAATTTTTAACAACTTTAGATTTTTAATTTATGATCAAGCCTAAATAACAACTATAACTACTTGAACGACTTTAACAACTTGAAAATGATCGACTTTACTTTTCAACTTTAAAGGCCTCGTTACTCTTACGTAAACGTATACGTTGCGGATCAGCTGTTCCGTTTTCCTCACCAAGCTTATGTGCAAATAGGTACTCACACGTAAACGTAACGTTGCGTTGCGGATGAACCTGATAAAATTAAAATTTCTCTCCGTTTTTACGTATCAGCTGTTAAGAATTTTATTTTTGTTTTGAAGCAGTGTTGTCAACAAAACTTATTAAGCAGCGGTTTACTTTTGAATTTTATTAATGAGATTCTCATCAAAATATTAATTTAAATTTGGTGTCATGAAATCCAATGTTATGGGTTTTTTTGTTTGAGCTGAAATTAGTGTCGGCTTTAGGTGTCACAGAAACCAATGTTGTCGGGGTTTTATTGAAAATAAAAGAAGCAGCTTACAGCTCTTGTTTTTTAATGGAAATAAATATTGCTGATAAAAGCCTTATTTTTTATTTTATTCAACAGTTAGATTATTTCCATAGATGGAAGTAAATAAAATTGATAAATAGTTAAAATCGTATTTTTTGCATGTTTGCGGCGGCTGTAGGAAAAATCGCCCAAAGAAAAATGGCCCAAAAAAAAATTAAAAATCGAAAAAATGAAGAATCGCCCAATAGAATATGAAAAATTACCCAAAAAGTTATATATGAAATTTTGCCCAAAAGAAACGAAAAAGGGCAAAAAAAAAATTAAAAATTACCCAAAAAGCAGAAAAGAATTTGTTCCAAAAAAATGAAAAATTACCCAATTTGCAAAAAAGTGTTTATTATTCATATAAATTTAGTTACATACAAATGTAAGTTTTTAGGTGGGGTGTCATAAAGCCATATGGCGTTAAGTCCCATTCCATTGAGACATTAGGGCACATGCCATTAAGACTCAATATAATGAGACTTAACGCCATAAATTTTTTTCCGAAAATGAGACATAAAACCATATTTTTTAAAGGATTTTCTCCTCTTTGATAAAACAAGTACCGGCTTCGCTAACTAAAGCTACTCTGCATAGCCGGCCTTCGGCCGGGCGCAAGGGTTTTCTCCTTTATGGTATAACAAATACTGGCTTCGCTAATTAAAGCTTTATAAAAACGAAAAATCTCCCAACAATTACGAAAAATAGCCCAAAAGATTTGGGTAATTTTCATATCAATTTAGGCACAATTTTACATGCAATTTTTTTGGGCGATTTTTCATATTTTTTTTGCCATTTTTCTTTGGGCGATTTTTCCTACAGCCGTTTCCGGCAGGGGGCTGCTGCAAATTTGCAAAAGCCTCTCTATTTCGTCAAGTTTTTTTTTCTTCATTTCATTTGACATTTCTTTTTTCAGACTAACTCAAATTGAACCATGGAAAGATACACAATCGAGCAACGCGTTAAAGTTATTCAGGATTATTATGAAAATGGGCGTTCAAATCAAGATGCATAACGTACACTTCGTGATTTTTGCAGACAATTTAATCGTCCAAATGTGCGTACAATCGGAAAAATCGTGGATAAATTTGAGCAAACCGGGTCTGTAGGAGATGTGAAAACACCAGTGCATGCTCGTACTGCAGAAAATATTGCTGTTGTTTACGTATTTTTAGTAACTACCAACATTTTAATTCGAACGCAACGGTTACGTATCAACATTTAACAAAGAGTAACGAGGCCTTAAAATATCAACTGCACTTTAATTGTTTTCATTTATACTCTTTTGCCTGTCCGTTATTCCGAATTCAATTATGCCAGTCTTGCCAGATTAATGTGCTACATCCCACATGTATGCTACCCATTCGCGAGGGTTTTTGTGCTATTCTAAAAAAATATGCAAAAGTGTGAGAAGTTGTCATTGTCCTTTCTAAATATGTTGCAAAAAGAAATGGCAAATTTGTTCCATTTCTTACCCCCAGTTACAATTGAGTGTGAGATAATATTCTTTTTTGCATCCGTGTTTAGTACTCTTTTATGCAAGCAAGTATTATCCCTGCAAATAATAGGACCAGTCCAAACACGCGTGTAAGGAGTAGTCCACACGGGACTAGGACTAGTCCAAAAGTAACCCAAACGTATGGAAAAAACATGGTCTATTTAACATTACGATGTCCTAGGGCAGGACCATATTTGGACTACAAAGGAGTAGTTTTGAAACTACTCCATTGTATACAGAAGAGGGTTAGTTTTAACTTCGTTTAAAACATGTCGTTAAAAAACAAAGACATGTCGTCACACTACAAACAATTTTTACAATGACATGGTCCATGCTTGCATTACATCGGACCAGTCCATGGAGTAGTCCATTTTATCAAAATGGATCAGGTGGTTCCATATTATTTGTAGGGATTCTTATCAACTTTTTGTTCTTGTATTTGCGAACAATTTGTGTTGTATTGTGATTTATGGTTATATTGTGATGGATAAAAAAAACTTTTTGCGTTTCGTTTGTTTTACTTTTATTTAATAGTAATAATTTTTTTTGCGCAAAACTTTTAACAACAGCTGACTTAAATTATTGAAAATCAGTCTTGCTTACGCTTATTAGAATTCAAAGAAAAATGTATGTTTAAAAATGCTACAACTGTGGTGAATATCGTTTATTAGTAAAAACTTTACATTCAATATTTAACAAGCTAAATACACATTAGTGTTGAGTGTAAAACGTAGCCATTATTTTGTTTTATTGAAATGAAGAAAAATGGATCACTTTGTAAGGGTGCATGTAACCTGATAAATATATTACACAATTATAATGAATTATTATTTTTTAGAAAAGAAAACCCCATTAATATGATGGATTTGCTTACCCGTTTTACATCTTACCGAGTTTTAAATATAAAACACCAGCATCATTCCTTATATGGTTTTTACTTTAAAAACTTAATGTACATAAAAACTTGCAAATATAAACCAAATGAGAAGCAAGAGTTCTCAATTTTACTTTTTATACAAGAAAATAATGTGTTTTCGTCTTGTTCTGTTGTTTTTGTTTTTTTTTAACTACATTATATGGTGTTGTTGTAGTGTGGTAAGTTAAATGATATTAAAATGCTCCCTTGGTAATTTTACTCTCAGAGTGGCCTACCAACGTAAAGTTTTTTTTTTACTTGGTTTAAGAGTTTTGTTTGAACTGCTTGTACACGAAATAGAGTACACTTTTCCATTCGTCTTTCCCCTTTGACTTCATAATTTGGAATAGAACTCATATATTTTTATATATAATAATTTTTTCTAGGTACAAAGTTAATCAAATATGACGAACATTTAGATTTTATTTAATCAAATGCCAAAACACTCATGCACTAATAGAAAAATACATATTCATATTGATGTTGCGCTTGGATCAGAATTGTGACATCAATGTTATTATATTACAACAATGGAGCAAAAAGTGACATCAATCCAATGACGAACGGCATCATGAAATTTTGTCATATTTTATGCGTCATCTTTGCTATGACTGCAGTGACACCAAATCGATGCCACAGTTTGTGTATTATTAACATTATTTTCATGTTTAAAAGCAAAATGAGAAGCAAAAATTCACATATCCCAATTGCTTAAATTTTTTAGTTGAATACATCAAATTTTCAAAGTAGAATGATTACGAAAACCATATCGGCGATGCTGTCATATAACTTAGAGTTCGTCTGTAAACAAAGTGACAATACACCGAAAGCGAAAAAAAAATATATATGTGAGTCCAATGACTCAATTTAATGACAAACTTCCTTTTCTCCGATGTTACTGAGTCATCTTACTGATGACATGTTTAATATGGCTCACTTCGATTCGTCATTTATGTGATGCCAATGTGTCATCCCAATAATGACATAATTTCACCTGACGACAATTTGGCCAAGTAATGTTAAGGCTGCCATCACAATGATAAAAAGTGTCGTGGGGTGAAAAACGAAGACACTTACCAAACTACATCAACGTGCATCATTGTAGTAATTTTGTAACATTTTAAAGATCTCTAAAAACTTCTAAGGCTATTTTGAGGCTTTTAATTAACCAAAAATCATTATTCCATAACCGACCTTTTAAAACATTTATAAGGGTTTCGATTTGGAGAAAAAGTCATATATTTTGTATTACCGTAATTAGCGGACAGACGGTTAAATATAATTTTGAAAACAAAAATTGTTTCTTGATTGAAATTTATATGAAGCTTGGATACGATTTGTCAAAGCTTTCAACGACATTTGATTTTTTGAATTTTATTTTTTATTATTTCCATATTTTCAACAAAAGCTCTCTAAAAGTTTAAATAATAAAGAACATTCCAATTTTATAGTATAGTAAATAGTTTGAAATTTTCGCATATTTAAATTATTTTCTAATTAAAGTTCTAAAGGATATTTCAGATTTTCTTTATGATTTTATTTCCACAAAAAGTAGTCCAATATTTTTCGATTTTCCTATTCAACTTTAAAAGGATAATCGGGGCTTAAATTCACAATTGAGCTTTTCTGGCATTTTGACATAAAAAGGAAAAGATACCTTAAAAAAAATTAAATAAAGTTCCCTATATTTCGCCTTAAGAAGAAAAACTTTAAAATTTTTGGTTACAAACATCTTCTCCAACTAACACTTTCATCTTCTACGGTTGAGGGTTTTCTAGAGGAACAAAAAAATCGAAATAAAATCAACAAAAGTCACGGAAAATCATGTACAGGAAAAGCTGCTTTTTACTGCACTTTACGAAGTGGGAAGAAGCAAAAAGGGTTCAAGTTGGCTTTTAATATCAAAACCAACAAAATAAAATGTGGAAAAAGCAACAAAAGAAAAAAAACTTAAATAATGTAAAATCTCAATCTCAAAATGAAATAAAAAAAATTAAAAATAAATACTTGGAACATAAAAAGCGGGAGCGGGTTGTTTATACCCTTTTAAAAACAATGTATCTTTTGTTGAATTGTTATATGTGGTACTTTTTATATTTATTTTATATACTTTATTTATTTTTTTCATCTCCACTTTCTGTTACTGTTGTTTTTTTTTTTTTTTGTTTTCTACTTTGCACAAGTATATTCCATAAACCCTTTTTTGCAATATATTATGTGAGTTGTTTTTTAATACTGGTTGATTAAGATTTGGGTCAAAGTTCAAAGTACCCTTTAGAAATCACTCAAAAAAAAAACTGTTTTCTGCAACTTAATGGTGGGTAATTAAAATAATAAATGTTTTTCCCCTCTCTTTTTGCTTGCGAGCTATTTGCTATGCAGTTTTGGAAAAAATGTAAAGGATATTATAAAATTCACAAAAAACTTAACAAAAAAACATGTTAAAAACCACATTTAAATTAAAACAAATAAATGAATTTTGTTTTAAACAAACTCGTACGATTTGAACTTGATTGAAAATTATGAACTTTGGTTGCATTAAAAAGTGCAAATATTAACTAAACTTTAAGTTAAAAGTTCTTTTTTTTTATAAAAAAAATTTATTTAATTTTTGAAAAGATCCATTTGATTTTTTACAAAAGCACTTTTTTTTATAGTGTATTTTTTCTAATAGCGTACTTTTTTCTAAAAGCGTAGTTCTTTCTAAAAAGGTTAATTTTATAAAAGGTACTTTTTTATAAAAAGTTTAATTTCTTAAAAGGTACTTTTTTCTGAAAAGGTACGTTTTTCTAAAAAGTTACTTTTTTCTAAATAAATGTACGTTTTTCTTAAAAGGTTATTTGTTCTAATAAAATACTTTTTTCTAAAAGGGTACTTCTTAAAAGGTAATTTGTCTAAAAAGGTAAATTTTTCTTACAAGGTACTTTTTTGAAAAAAAGGTACTTTTTTCTGAAAAGCTAATATTTTACAAAATGTAAAATTTTGTTAAAAGTTTTTTA
Source organism: Pollenia labialis (assembly GCA_949318255.1). Lineage (NCBI taxonomy): Eukaryota > Metazoa > Arthropoda > Insecta > Diptera > Polleniidae > Pollenia > Pollenia labialis. The sequence continues at coordinate 133,639,444 of OX439140.1, forward strand.
AAGGTAAATTTTTTTAAAAAGTTTGTATTAAAATATGTGGTACTTTTTAATTGTTCTTTTTAAGTGGTACTTTCTTACTTGTTCTTTTTAATTGCTACTCTTTATACCCACACCTTAATAGTGGAGAGGGTATTATGCATTTGTGCTGACGTGTGTTTAACAAAAAAAAAAATATTGGTCCTAGACTAGGGATGCAAAAGTTGGCACAATTGTTCTTTGTTAGCAATACTTAAAGTAAAAAGTACAATATCACCCTAATGACTAATTTAGCACTATTTCATAACTTTGTTGTTTCGGGTAGAACTTCTAGCATTTTATCATTAATACTTTAAATGTTTCCTAATTAGAAGAAAAATATTGAATCTATAAGCAACCAGTTTCGAGCGCGGATGTAGAAATTATTAAGCCTTTAAAAACGACCATCCCACACTCATCCGCAAATTTGAAAAGGATACTTAACACAAAAATCATATTGTTTTTATGTAAAGTTGCCATATCCAATTGTAAAACCATTTAGCAAAATCGATCGGAATCTGAAGAAGCTAAAACTAAATCGATCGGAATTGAACATACGGAATTAAAACCATTCCGATCGGAATTTGTGACATGCCTGTATATGTTAAAAAAATAATACATTTTGTTAAAAGGTACTTTTTATTTAAAAAAATATACTTTTTATCAAGAAAAAGTACTTTATATTAAAGAATAAATTTTTTAACGGTTTTAACAATTAGCTTGTTTTGAAAGTTACTATCGATTTCTTCAAACGTAACAAAAAGAAAACCTTACTTTTTTTATTCCTTGTTTATCAATGAAATGATTTCTCCCCTTTTTGGAATACTTTGCAATGTCAGCATTATGTGCTTGTCGTTTTATCGTTTTTTATGATTGTTTCCCAATGGGACATGATACGCTTTCAACAATCTGAGGAGCATATGTCATAAACACACAAGCAAACACTAACATACATAAACACACAATTATATACATAAGCATATATCGTCACCTAAAACGAAAACGTCCCTAACTAACAAGTACATAAAAATAGAATTTTTTTATTAAATCTGATGTTTTGCATCAACACAAATCTCCACAATCTTTCGACATTTCAACATTGACGATTTTATTGACAAACAATAATCGACCCTGTTTACAAAAGATTGTATGGTAAACGCTTAAAGACAAGAAAAATAAAATAAAAATTAATTATAAACAGTTCAATGCAATTTATCAATTTATTCAATATGAATGGTTTTTTTTCTCCTGTAAAATTTTCAAAATGTTTGGCAGGGCCTTTTGCGTTTTAGGTAATGATATGCTTATGTATGTATGTAAGTGTGTGATATATATCTTATGAATTGCTTTAACAAATGTGACAGTCTCAAAGGTGTCAAAAACATAAACGTTCAATGTAAAGAATAAAGAAAAAAAATACCGAATGAAACCTAAACACTATCATCAAACTTTGAATGAAAAAACCCATGCTTTTTCATATGACTACGTACATTTGGTCTCCATAATTCTTTTTTCAAGAAAAGAAGCATTTAAGAAATAATTCGAAAGGTTTTGCTAACAGAAGCAGTAATAAAAAATATCAGATGGAGGAAAAAATTTTGAAAAAGTTTATTAAAGCTGTTGTAGCGTGTCTACAAGTTTAAAGGCTGAAATACTTTCTATAAGTTTGATTGCAGGAACTGCATGACGATTCGGTGATTTGTTTGGATAGCCAAAGCTGCACTACAATATCGTTACCTAAAACGCAAAAGGCCCTATCTAACATTGATAAAATTGATAAATTGTCTTAAACTGCTCATAATTTATTTTTCCTCCAATTTTTCTTGTAAAATCTACCAGTTGTTTTGACAATTGGCAAACTATCAGTTAGGTCTTTAATCGTTTATCATATAATCTGTTGTAGATAGAGCCGTTTGTTGTTTGTTAAAAAATTCGATTATTTGGTCGAAAGGATCCAACATTTTTCTATTATTTATTTTTGGTTAGTTAGGGCCTTTTGCATTTTAGGTAACAATATATGTATATGTTACCTTTCCGCTTTCTACTCATCCATTTTATTTTCTATGGGGACAAGAAAACCTAAGATGCATATTAAAATTAAAGGTTCTAAAACAAAAACACTTTTTAACCCATAATACCTTGACAAAACATCTTAAGTCAGGATAAGATAGCAAAAAAGTTTTTAAAAAAATCTCGGTGAAAAAAATGTTTACCAAATAATGAAATGCACCAAATTAAAGAAAAATTTCGTAAATAACACCAAATTTAAAAAAACGCAAACAAAAAGGTTTTTTGAATCAAAATTCGTATGATTAACAACATTTTTTTCAACTTTTTAAATTTGACTTAAGATGTTTTGTCAAAATGCCACAGATATAAAAACAACCAAGGCGTATGAGTGACATAAAATATATTATTTACAGTACCCAAAAGATTATTTCTTTTCTTTTTCAATGTACTCGTTCCAGTGTTGGTAAATTTTCGTCCAATTTTATGTTTTTTATTTTTTTTTTTGTAGAATTTGGTTAAGTATTATGCGAAAACGTACACCCAATTTACACGATGATTTAAAAAACATGTCTTTTTTGAAGTTCTTTTTTAAAGAAACTTCTAAAAACTTGTTAAATTTTCACAATGTTTTGTTAGGAAATTAAAACTTTCCACGAATGTTGATTTTTTTCTGTTTTCATTATAAATCTGTGTATGTTTTGCATTTTTTCAAATTAAATTTTTTTATTTTTCTATATTTTAATAAGCAATTGTCACTTTGAAATAAAAAAAAATAAAATAAAAAATAAAATTAAGTGCAAAGAGAACTGTCAAAAAAGAAACACAGAAAATACGATTCATGTATTTTGCTCTACCCTTCTAACTTCTCTCCCCCGCTCGCTATCAAACTAACACCCAATTTTCATGATGATTTTTTCCCCTATTTTTGAAACATGTCTTTTTTAGTTTGATAGCGAGCGGGGGAGAGAAGTAAGCAGGGTAGAAAAAAAGACATGAATCGTATTTTCTGTGTTTTTTTTCACATTCCTCTTTGCACTTAATTTTGGTTTTTTAATTTATATTGTATTTTTATTTCAAAATGACAATTACTTATTAAAATATAAAAAAATTCAATACATACATACATACGGAAAATAAAAAAAATCAAACAAAATAAGAAACATTGTGAAAATTTAACATGTTTTTGAAAGTTTCTTTAAAAAAGAACTACAAAAAAGACATGTCTTTTAAATCATCGTGAAAATTAGGTGTTACAAAGACATGTTTCCAAAATAGGGGAAAAAATCATCATGAAAATTGGGTGATAGACTAGGAAACGTCAGTGTTATCAAATAACTATTTGTTGGCTAGATTTAGGAATCTTTCATCCAGTGCGGCCATGCAAGAACCTGTTTAGCTAAAGTTAATATTTAACCATATTTATTTATTCGAAATATCATTAATGTTTTCTTACATTTTATTAAGCAAATGTCTTGTATGAAAAAAAACATGAATTTTAATGAAAATTTTTATTTTAATGAATTTTCAAAAATTTTACAATAAATTACTCTAAATTATCATTAAAAAAAACAATTTAAGTGTTTGTGTTTTCCTTGAAATATTTTCTCGAAAATAAGAAAATGAAAAAAACACGGGGTAGGTTTTGGGTTTTAAAAATTGTTGGGGTTTATTTATTTATATTTGATTTGGGTTGTTTTCTTTTCTTTTTGAACGTACCGAACACTCGGGATTTAAAGAAGTTTGTAACGAGTATACATAAATATTTACAACAAAGACATAAAATACAACAACTTTAACTTAACGAAAACCAGTGAAAAATAATTAGTCAACGTTTACACTATGCGCGTAAACAGTATGTATGTACAAGTGCAACAGGCAAGTTGTTTTTTTATCTTCAAATTGGATAACATCAATTTAATGTACATTGTAAATTCACTTTTAGTAAACTATTTAAAAAGGTTAACAAATTTACTTTTACCAAATAATAAAAACATGAAAAATAAAAATAACAAAAGCAAATTATTAAATTTTAGTTTTAGGTTTTTTACTTCACTCTTCGTTTTCATTTTTTTCTTTTCTTAGTCTTGAATAAAATTTTGCCATTCACATTAGTTGATACCGTGAAAATAAACCAGGTTCGGGAGTTTTAATTTGATTTGAAATACAATATTAATTAAACAAATTTTCATTTTATTCGAAAGTGTATTTTAAGTCAAATTGCAATCCCCAAAAGCTTTTATACTTTAATAGTCTTATTCCTTCAATATATTCCAGGAATATTTTGTATGCACTATCAGTATTTTTTTTTTTTTGTTAGTATATTTCTGTTAAAAAAAAATTCTGATAGTGCATACAAAATATTGAAGGAATAAGACTTTTAAAGTATAAAAGCTTTTGGGGATTGTAATTTGACTTGAAATACACTTTCGAATAATATGAAAATTTGTATAATAAATGTTACTCAACATGAGAAATAAATTCCCAGTTTCTATTATAGTAATTGTTAAGCAATTTTTTTAGTTTTAATTGTTTAAAAAAAAAAAATTTAAATGAATCAAACATTTATTTCTCATTCAAAAGAATTAAATTATTAGTGGTAGTTATCACATTTTAAAAAGATTTTTACAAATACACCAAACAAATCAAACATTTTCAGGCCTGGCATAAATACGTTTATTGAGACCGCACTTTTATATGAAAATTACCAACAACAAATCGACAAAATTGTATAATTAGACTTTTATACAACGACGATACTACAAGCTGATGAAGTAGACAATTATATTTGATAATAATAATTTTATAGCATTATACAAGGAATAATTTACTAAAGGGTCGATTACGGATAGCAACATAACAGAAGTTGAGTTGCCAGAAGTGAAATAAGACAACTACGCTGTAAAATATGAAAATATAGAACATTTTTTATACCCACCACCACAATTAGTTGTGAAGAGGATAGACTAAGTTTGTCATGCCGTGTGAAACTGTTTTATTTTTCATCTCAGACCCCATAAAGTATATCTGTCCGTCTGTCCATCTGTTGAAAACACGCTCACTTTTGAAAAGCACAAAAGAAATGAACAAGCTTGCTGTCAAATTACTTGTTGTTATCCTAAGCAGTTTGGGATTGAAATCCAGCAAAATCAGTTCAGTAGGATAAGAGTTATGAGACCAAATGTGGAGCCACCCACTACCCTAAAAAATTGATAATTTTGTTAAAAAAAAAAATAACATAAATGGTCGTATAATGTATGTATGTATAATGTATTGATATTAAATTTTACCAAAATTCGTTCCATGTGACTAAAAATCACAGTGTCAAATTTCGTAAAGATCGGTCAATAATTTACAATAGGCCCCATGTAAAGGCCACTCTAGGACACCACCTTAGTACGCGTAAAACCATAACAAATATTGTAATAAATAAAGCCCACTCCTGAAATATTCTTACTTGTTTTATTTTTAAAACGTTTTCCTTATGCCCTCACATATCGATACTCATTCTTTCTGCAATGCTAACATACCTTCATTACAATTCATACATTTTCTAAACAGAAATTGTAAAACAAAAGAAAATAAAAAATGAAAACAATAAAATAAAAGAAAATTTGAAGTTACGGCCGACGTTTAAATTATGGGCTTGTGAATTTTTGCCTAAAGTTGAAGACTGTGTTCGGTTTGAACACTAACGTGCCGTTTCTAAGTGACATGCAATTGATTGAGTAGTGAAATTTAACTGAAAAGTTGATTGATTTTCATATAAATTTTCCTACACAATTAATTGCCTGTCACTAAAAAGCCACCCGAAAGTACATATGTAAATGCTTAAATGACAAAGTATTTTAAAATCACTATTCAAAAGCATAAATATTGATTTAAATCAGCAGTGCACTATCACTAAATAAAACTGCAATTTGCACTCTTTTTTACCAGCTTTAGTGATGATTATTATTTTTTTAACTACCACCAAAAAATTTAGTGAAATGGGAAATTTTTTTTCGCTATCACTTAATGAAGATTGAACGCAATAATCTGCACTCAAATCAAATAGTGCAAAATTTGAACTTGCAATCAAAAAAGCTGCATACAAATATTGTCTAACTAAAATTAAAAAAAAATGTAACTTTGTATGTGCAAGGTTTTGATTTCTTTTAAGGATGTGCATAAGCAAAGAACATAAAACAAAATGAAATTTTGTCAATAACGGTATAATTATTGGTTTTAATCATGAAAAAAACAAGTTTTTGATTTTAAATTTGGTGCAACATTTTTAATTTCACTAAAATGAGTTGCAATAAACTGATGATTGCTCTTTTTTAAACCAAACAATTTTTTTTTTGAGTTCAAAATTTTTTAACAAAAAATCAAAAATCAATTCATCATTCAACACCAACAAAATTATTGCAATATTTTTGCACTATCACTAAGTGCGAGTTGAAACCGCAAAATGAGTGTACTACCCCCATCTTTGTTCAAAAGAAACCAGCCATTTTTAGGCACCACAATTATTTTACTACATTTCTTAATGTAAACACTTTACATAAAAATCGCATGAATATATTTTAAATATTTGAAAGAGAATGCAATTTGTATTACAGCTTAAACAGTTTTATATATTTTTATAATACCAAGTTTTTAGTTTCCAACACTCTGCTACTTCAGTCAATAACAATAGAAAGCAATTGTTACAAATGTCTTCATCTATTTGGTTTTTACACTTAAACACTTTTACATGCAGAAACATTTGCACACACACACACACTAAAAATAGCACAAAAAGAAATATTTACCAAGGAATTTTTTGTCGACAAAACATAAAAGAAAATAAAGGAAAACTGCTAAATCCAGTGGGAAAGTTAAAGAAGAGGTATTTGAAAACTATAACGATTGTTACAAATACCATAATAGACATTCAAACACCAACACACACACACACACACACACACACACACACAAAAACACACATGCATTTATAAGAAAAGTACTTAAGTAACAAGTGGATTTTTTCAACACATTCACATCTATTCACTACTTTTACATATGGATGTTTAAGAATATAGTGGCTTAAAGCCAAGAAAATATAAAAATAATAAAAAAAAACGCAAAATCTTAAAAGTCACCAAATTTATAGTGTGAAGTCTTAAAAGCCACCAAATAAATAAAAAAAAACATCATCTCTATTGTAAAAGCGAAATCTTAGCAAAAATATCTTAAAAAGAAAAGAAACTTCTGCAGTCGCTTTCAGCAGACATGATGTGGCTGGCAAATCACTACCAAAAGAAGCACATGTTGCACAACTAGACGAAAAACGAAATAAAATTAACTTCCATAATAAATTTATAGACTAAAGATTGAAAAAAGAAGACAAAAAAAAATAACATTCACCAAATAGACTCACCCTACATTCAATCAGTATTAAAATAAACAACACACACATGTTCACACACACTCTCAGACACCATCTCAAACATGTAAACACACACGTCCTTAAAATAAAGTTACAGAAGATTCAATAGAAACCCACTGGCAAAGCAGCAGCTTGCATTATGGGACAGATAAATAAATTTAAGTTGTAGTTGTTGGTGATTTTGTGTGTCTGTTTGTGTTCGTACAGTTGTTTGTTTATTAAAACCGAAGGGAGTTCTGTCACTTCGTGTGCACATGTCCGCAAAAACCCAGGCGTGACAAACACTTATTGATATTTGCCATTGTGTGTGTATTTGTAGACGTGAATGGAAAAGAAAAAAATGGGCATTTTTAGCAAAAGTACTTTTTGAACAGATATTTCTTGTTCTACAAAAACGTACTTTTCTAAGTTAGAGACAGATGAGTGTCTCAGAAGTTTTTTTTACAAAATCGGTGTTCTATGAAGTCAAAGTAAAATAAACCATGTTCTTTAAATTATCATAACTCTAAACCTTTTAAAATATGGACTGTTAATATATTAAAACGTAAAGAACCCTTTCTTTTGTCAACAAAAAGTACTTTTTTTGGGAAAAAATTATTTTCTGGGAATTTTTTTTTTTAAAAAACTTTTCTCTATAACAAGAATTATTGTTTGCAAAAAGTTCCATTTTTTGCTACAAAGAATTCTTTTTCTTACAAAAAGTACATTTTTCAGTAATACTCACTTTACAAAAAGTACTAGTTTTTCAAAAAGTCCATATTTTTAACAAAATTTAAAAATAATATTTTTTTAATAAAATATAGATTTTCAGATATACAGAATAATATTTTGTGCCACACCCACTTTTATTATCCCGCCCATTTTGATAAGCATATAATTTGTTCAAGAGCTGTTACCGTTCTATTCATATACAGAAATTTTTAATGTCTTTGCAACACCCTCCCCCCACTTATTATTTCTTTATTTATTTTGTTTGAAGACTTTACCAATTTCCGTTCTCTAAATATGAATAATTTTGTTTTTTGCCACGCCCACTTTTCCAATTCCACTCTCTTTTTGAGATATGTTGTGCATTGATATTCAAAATTTGAAAACTGTACATGTTGCCGTTCTCCAGATATTTGTAAATGTATTGTTTTTTTATGGGATGTGCCTCGCCCACTTATCCAACGACTTTAAATTTTCGATGGACAACTCAGCTTTATGTAGTAACTTTGGACAATTTTTCTCCTACCGTTCGATAGATATGAAGAAATATATTTTGGGCCAAGCTCTTGCCGTTCTTCAGATATAGAAAATTTATAATGCCATTGTTTGGGAATTGCCACGCCCACTTTTCTAATCCCGCATTTTTTAAAGAGCAGTTGTGTATGAATAACACAAATTTAGACAATTTTCTCTTACCGGTCTTTAGATATAAAAAAATCTATTTTGCGCCACGGCCAATTCTCCCGTCCCGCGCAGTTTCTAAGATTGCATCTTACAAACATAGAAACATACAAACTTTTTCATCTTTATAATGTTGGTATAGATAAGGTGAATGAAGTGTTTTAGAAACTGCGGGAAAAAGTACTTTTTTAAATAATTATTGACTTTTCAAAGTACCTTTCACGATTAACATAATTAACATAAAAAGTACCTAATATTTTTATACAATTTTATTTCCTTTAAGTGCTTTTCTATCTTAAACTCTCCTGTTTAAATCCCAAAGTTCATGTTATTGTCATATAGCATTAGTAGCATTTATAGCAAGTAGCATGCAGTAGTAGCAGCGGCAGCTCTAAATATCACAAGTATTATTGTCACTTTTAGTTGTTTAACATTTAAGGCGTAAACGTGATTTATTTTAATAGATAATGATAATGTTCTATCGATTTTTATCGACTCATACTACTTTGGCCATAAAGTTAATGGCTAGAGCCTGTTAAAAATCAGACACACACAAACACCGACAAATAAATCCCTAAAAGTGTAAAAGAAAAAAAGTCAGCAAACAGGAAAAAAGTTTGAGCATAAAACCCATCTCCAGCTATTTAAAAGCAACAAGCCATCGATAGTTTGTGAAATCTGTTTTGCTCATTCCTGTTTTCTTTCCCTCTATTAAGCCCGAAAAAAAGGAAGCACATAAATTAAGGCTGAACTGTCAGTCTGGCAAAAGACAAATATAATTAATAATGTTCGAAAGCAGAGAGGACTTGACTTGTCTGTCGGCTTATCCGACGGTCTGTATGTCTCTTTGTTGTATGTTTTGCATGAGTAAGCGTGTTTTGAGTTGAAAAAATGAAAGAAAAGTGTAAATTTTAATAATTTAATTGAATTTGATGGATTTTAATAGATTTAGAATGGAATAAGGAAAATCATATTTAAAACTGACTGACACTTAAACGAGGGTTGTTTCCAAACTGTCAACGATTGTTTTGTGGTAGTTAGAACATTAATAAATTATAAATAGAATTTTTAAATTGAAAAAAAAGTTTAGTAAAATATGATTAATGAGATTTCAGTAACATTTATGACATTCGACAATAAATTAAAGCATAAACAAACTAATTTATTAAAAGAAACTTATTCAAATTTAAAAAAATTTTACCTTTTGAAAGTTTTCTTTAAAGCTTTGTTTACAATCAGAGCATCAATTTCGATTCTTTTTCTATCTAATTTCTTCCCAAGGTATATCATATACATATTTTTCTTTCATTTTTTCCAACAAAAATGTAACTAAAGTTTCTTTAAAAAGTTCTGTCAACTTCTACTTGAGCAACAATTTGTTATTATACCCTCCACCACAATTAGTTGTGAAGAGGGTTTATTAAGTTTTTCATTCCGTGTGAAACTTATTTATTATTCATCTCAGACCCCATAAAGTATGTATATTCTGGGTCCTTGAGTGATTCTAAGTCGATTTTGCCATGTCCGTCTGTCTGTCCGTCTGTTGAAAACACGCTCACTTTCGAAAAACTCAAAAGAAATTAACAAACTTGGTGCTAAATTGCTTGTTGTTATCCTAAGCAGTTTGGGATTGAAATTCAGCAAAATCGGTGTAAAAAAATGATAATTTTGTTACAAAAAATAACATAAATGATGGAACAAGGCACGGAATGAGATAAGATTTTGCAAAAATTTGTTTTATTCGATGTGGAAATCACGCTGTGATCATTTCGTGAAGACCCGTCCATAATTTACCCTAAGCCCCATATAAACACTACTCCCGGAAAACAGTTAAGTACACCTAAAACCATAATTAATAATGCTATCATAACAGAAATTGGTACGTCACAGTTTTAAAGGACTAGAAATGACGCTGTGAAATTTCGTGATGATCGGTCTATAATTTACCCTAGGCCTTATATAAACCCTTCTCCCGGAAAACAGTTTAGTACGCCTTAAGCCGTTCTAAATAATGCTATCAAAATAAAATAGAATACTTCACTACTCACACTTATAAATTTCGTGATGCTCGGTCCATGAATTACTATAGGCCCCATATAAAGCCCACTGAGCTGTCGGTGGAGGGTATCAAAGATTCGGCACAGCCGAATATAGCACTCTTACTTGTTTTTATTTAGTTTTGAATAAAAATTTTAACAAAATGTTGTTTAACAAATAATAATAAATACGTAATATTGTTTTGGGCAAAATTTGCAAATGGTTTCTTTATTTATGTGCTGTTTCCAGGTGACAAGCAATTAATTGTGTAGTGAAATTTCTATGAAAATCACTCAGTTTTTTTAGTGCTACACAATCAACTGTTTGTCACCTGGAAACAGCACATATGTTTGTGGTCGCGAAAAAAATTGTTGCTCTATTATGAACACCAGCGAAAATGTTGCTCCCATTAATAAAATCTGGGAATTTTTTATTATTTTTATAAATTATAATTATGTGCTTTTTTGAGTCAAATTTTATTTAGAAGTTTTAAAATTATTCCTAAATATATAATGTGAAAAGCTTTAAAAATTAAATATGGCTTAAAGAAGTACATTTGAAAAATTGTTTCAGCAATATTTCCTTTAATCTTAACACCCCGGGTGCTAAAAATTAAATCAAGTATGTTGGTTAATGTTCAGTATTTAAAAGTGATACCAGCAGCTTATCATTGCTGCTGATTTATTTCCAATCAATTCACACGGTTTTATTTTTGCCCTTTTTGTTTTGCATAAAAAAGGTGCGATACCTATACATTTTTTGTTAAGGAACGGGACAAAAAAAAAATTACAACGTACTAGGAATGGGCAAAAATATATCGATATATTAAAATATATATATTAAAAAAAAATAGTCGATATATATATCGCCGATATTTAAAATACCGATATATCAATATATCGATATTGAAATATGACTATCGAATTCGATATTTCTTAAAGTCAGTCTTCATCAAAATTTTAGCCGTTTTTCAAACAATATTTTTTTTTTTAAGAATTGGAATCATTGCATGCATCATATCGCACCCTAAATACTAAAGGGTCACAACTCAAAATTCTTAAATGTTCAGTAGAGACAAAAAACGGGTTTCTTTTTATATGAACTCTTATACTACAAGGAAGGATTAAATTATATTTTTTTCGCAAAATACTAGAGAAATTTATCTAAGATTTCTATAGTGCGTAGATATGACCACTGTGCATCGATTTATTACAAAAAGTGAAAATTAAAAAATTTTGAGTTGTGACCCTTTAGTATTTAGGGTGCGATATGTTTTTTAAACTAATATGAAGATCTAACATGATTGGCATTTATAAGAAGCAGTGCCAGATACAAGAAGCAGATTGACAGGAGAGCAACATAAAACAGAGAGTGCTCCTGATGTCCACATCTGATGATGACTGGTTTGACTAAAACAATCAAAAACATTTCTAGTTAAAGTTGGTACTTTTGGGGTGCAATTCATATTTTAAGGTAAGTTGGTACTTCCATGACTTATTTATTTCCATTTAAATTTTTCGTAATTTACTTTTTTTTTTTTTATAATAGTCCAACGGTGTCAAATCGCAGCTCCGAGGTGGCCAAACGACATCAGCTCTGCGGCTAATAATGCGATCTTTAAAAACAGGGCGCGAAACATCGAGTGTAGCTTCGGCTGTGTGGCACGTAGCGCCGTGCTGTTGAAACCAAATGTTGCCAATATCCTCCTCTTCAATTTTTGTGAACAAAAATTGTTCAACATGGCCCGATAACGATCGCCATTGACTGTAACGGCCACTCCTTGTCCATTTTCGTACAAAAATGGCCCAATTATGCCTCTGGACTAAAATCCGCACCAAACAGTGACTCGTTTTGGGTGTAACGGCTTTTCAATGCGACAATTTTACTTGGTTACATATCCGCTAAGATCAAAATGAGCTTCATCTGAAAAGATGATCTTTTTTTGCAAAATCGGCATCTTCTGTAAGTCGATCGCAGGCCCACTTAGCGAAGCGAAAACGCACATTTCCCAGCGTTGTTCAAGCGTATACACAACCATATTCGTTCAGCGGAAGGATAAAACATGAGCTAAGTGTTACCATTCACGAAATAAGCACTAGTTGAAAAAAAAACGTTAGATGGCGGACCCGTTATATAGAATTTGAAATAAAATTAAACAATCAAAAGTAATAATGATATTATGTACATATAACATGTTTATCCATAAATATGTATGTACAAAGGTTTATTTAATCTTCTAATTTGGTAATAGTTTCAGCAAAATACGTCCGATTTATCTATAATTTTGAAATAATAAATATCGATACTCTTAAAAAATATCGATTCGATATATATCGATACATTTTTTAATTTGCCCTTCCCTACTACGTACATGAATTTAATACCACAAGTAGATGGTATTCATCGACAGTGTATTTGTAAACAATTACAACAAAAAAGAAAATGCAGACTCAACTCAATGAACTTTTAAAAATTAACGATAAAAAACCGAATAAATAAATACAATAACTGTGGTGAATACTTGAAAAATGACAAAAAAAAAACTAAGGAGTGCAATTAGTTAAACACGGGTAAATAAAAACAAGTAACAATATGTGGTCGGTCAAACCGGACCACATGATATCCTACACCACAATATTTACAAACAAATTTTCGAGTCTGTACCCCATTTGGGAGCCAGGGGAAATCATGGGCCCGCTAGACCAAAATTATGTTATGAGGTTAAGATTCATGTTAAAGCCTTTGTACCAATTATTATTTAGATATCTTAAGCAAAAGTCGATTTGTTTGCCGTCAAAGGCATGATTAAGTAGGAGAGATTGGCAGGTCCTTAATTACAAAAATAATCAAAATCAACACAGAAAATTTTTAAATCTACATAAATAAAATAGGATTTGTGTCTGTATGTGTGTATGTAACGTATGGACTCCAAAACGGCTGGGCCGATTTTGATGAAATTTTCAGGGAATCTTCAGAATATTCAGGCGGGTGACACTGTGAAGTCTGATTTTTGATTTTCGGTGTGGGGGCGGAGTGGCGTGGCAAAATCCATAACTTGAGAACGGCTTGACCGATTTGAACGATTTGTTCTTCAAAATGATCGCCATGGTCCAACTTAGGTTTTTACTTTTGATTTTGCCCCGCCCACTTTTTTCGATTTACCTAAAATCAGAAACCTAAAATCGAGTTGACTAATTTTTCTTTCAAATGTTCGTATTAATCAACTTAAAGTTTTCATCGAAAGAAAAATTTACCACGCCTACTTTTACGCCCACTTTTTCTATTAAGCGCATAACTGGAGAACGGCTTGACCGATATGGACGATTTTTTCTTTAAAATGATCGCCATGGTCTAACTTAGGTTTTGCGGAAAGAAAATATTGCCCCGCCCTCTTTTACGCCCACTTTTTTCGATTTACCTAAAATCAAAAAACTGCTCGATCGATTTGACTAATTTTTGTTTTAACTGTTCGTATTAATCCATTTTAAGTTTTCATCGAAAGAAAAAATTACCACGCCTACTTTTACGCCCACTTTTTCTATTAAGCGCATAATTTGAGAACAGCTAGACCGATTTGGTCGATTTTTTCTTTAAAATGATTGCCATGGTCCAACTTAGGTTTTTACGGAAAGAAAATTTTGCCCCGCCCGCTTTTTTCGATTTACCTAAAATCAGAAAACGGCTCTATCGATTTGACTAATTTTTCTTTCAAAAGTTCGTATTAATCCATTTTAAGTTTGCATCGAAAGAAAAATTTACCTCGCCTACTTTTTCTATTTATCTAAAATCGGAAAACAGTTGCACCGATTTTGCGAAGCCCTAAGGGAATCAGTTCGAACAAAATTTCCACTGTTGAATCGACAACAAAAATAGGCATACTACACCCTCATGAAAGCTGTGAAAGATGAAGCTGGAGGGATTTTTTTTCTAAACGCTCCCGGTGGAATTGGGAAATGATAAGTATTCCATGGATTTTTATTTTAAAGGCCGTAAATTTCGTTTAAAGATCAATTTAAATCGTCTGGTTATACAACACTAATGTTTGCTTAGGGCCAGCAACGCGGACCGGGTCAGCTAGTTAATGATAAAATTCTTTTGGAGCTTTGCTTTAAATACAAGATTTTCAAGATTTCCACAAAAGATTTTTCTATTTTAAACCGATGCAGCACCATAAATGGTTAAGATTTCCAATGGGTTTAAAATATTTTATTCAAAGCTGTTACAAGTTACTTGCTTGTCACATGGGTTGTACTGCGCTGCAGTGGAAATTAGAAGCCAATTCGATAATATTGCAATTTTTAATTAAATGTTTCCCTTTGATTCCCCTTTCGCCACAGCCTGGTGGCCTGTTTGAGTAATTTAAGCATGTTAGAAATTACCGCTGATTATGCAATTAAAAAAGTAAAAGAAATATTAAATTAAGATAACATCAGAAATCAATAAGCATTTGTAGTTTCCAATTACGGATATATGGGTGAAACAATAACTAATTAGGAGGGGTTTAGTTCATTTTATAGTCAAGTAAAATTTATTAGGAAAGAATAGCCCGACAAATTAAAAAAAAATCGAAACGTTTTGCAAAAAAATTGGAGATTTTATAAAATAAAAAAAAATATCAAATATTTTTGATCTAATAAAAGTGGGATCTGAAAATAAATTGTTTCTAAATGCACTGGCATTCTTCAAGTACAAGACAAAGTTTTAGTTAAAATAAAACAGTACATATTTATTTAAACAAACAAAAATTTAAATTAGTTATTTATATATAAGATATTTGAATAAAAATAGACAGCATTTTTTATATTTTTGTTTTTAGTAAAATTATATAACGATTTTTTCTGAAAATTTTTCAAGTTTTCAGTGCATAAATATTATTTTGTGTTTTATTCGACCTTTAATATGTATTAATAAAAGAACTTGTTTTTCTTTTGAGCTCGAGGTGTGTATATTTTTATTTTCTTAACAAAACACTTACAAATGATTACGAACAAAATTTGTTCACCGATTTTAATGATTTATAGCTTATTTTATTCGTTAAATACCTGGCCTTCCGATAAATTATGTATGTAAAATTGTAAAACGCTTGCACTTAAAATTTTTAAATTTTTAAAAACAAAAAATAGCATATATTTTGCCTTAAACAAAATTGTCCGCCACTAATTTCTTCATATCTCCGAAACTGTGGAAAGTATCAAAAGTATAGTTTAGAAAACGTAATTTAATTTTTTCCAGATCAGTTGCTGATTATCCAAATCGGTCGATTTGTGCTCAAGCTATGATTAAATGTTTAAGCACAACCGACTTCTTTTGGGCGAAATATTTTTCCAGCCCATAAAAAAAAACTATACGGGATAGAAAAAACTAAAAACGCATTTAAATTTTGATATTGCTTTTGTTTTATTAACAACGATTTTTGCTGCAGAACAATGTTCTTTACTTTAAACGGTTATAATTTTTTCTTTCTTTAGTTATATTTTCATCCATACATGATCTGGAAACTAAATCCGCTATCATATTAGAGTTACTGCAAAATTCCATTTATATATATTCTAGAGTACACGGTGCATCTAATTTGCAAAAATCTAAATTATTTAGATACAAAGATGATGTACTTGGCAAAAGAAAAAATTTGATACCCATATTGCTCTATTTAAAACGAAGGGTTGCCACCCCATTGCATTTTTGTCAAAACGCGAACTAGCACTTCCAAAAAAGCAGAAACACGTTTTTAATTAGATTAAAATGTGTTAATTTGGTATTTTTATTACAAACAACCCCAAACAAAAAATTCAAAAACCGTTTTTTTTTAACAGAAAATCCTTAAAAAAAGGACATGGATGATCGTCCTTGGACAAATTGTATATACAGTTGGACGCACATTAAGAAACCCTTTCTTACGATACCCAATTTGAATATGTTGGTAAGGAAACAGATTCTCAAATTAACAAAACATGCAAAAATATACCCTTTTGCAAAATGGTCCAGCTCACGAGAGGACAAAGCTGGAGCTGAAATATTTAAAATGGTATCTTAAAAAAGTCCAAGGTTCATTTTAAGGAGGGTACATCGAGAACTTTTTTTGGTAAGTCGCTCTAATGTACATATGTTTCATTAAAATCGGTGGACGATAAGATACTTAAAAATCAACGACAAAAAAATTGTTCCCGTATTTTTATATAGGACTAGCTGACCAGGAGAATTTCGCCTCGCCGCAAATTTTAAATGCCAAAATGACACCTGTCAGATTGCGCAAAGTCTAAGTCAACGTATAACGTCATCTATAGGATTTTGGCTGAGAACTTTCTATTTTTTCATTTGGAAAGCCATTAAGGAAAAATTTAACACAAAATTTCGTACAAAAAAATCAATTTTCGATTTTTCCAATTTTCCGTCTTTTGCGGAGAGATTTTCCAATTTTTCGCATTTTCTGCAATTTTCCATGATTTACACTAAGAACTTTCTATTGTTTGATTTGGAAAGCCATTAAGAAATAATTTTACACAAAATTTCATGCAAAAACTCGATTTTCCAATTTTCCGACTTTTCCGATGGGATTTCGCAAAATCTCCCGTAAAACCCTTCTCCTCGAAAATACGAATAACTTACAAAAAATTTTACAGAAATCGGCCCAGCCGTTCTCATTTTATAAATTACTATAAATTTTTACCACGCCCCTCCGCCCGGAGACCGAAAATCAAAAATCAGACGTTACAGTGTCCCTCAAAATTTAATCAAAAGCGTTCCAGCTTTTTTGGAGTCCATACGTTACATACATACACACATCCTGCTTACAATTTAAGTTAAATAAAAAATGTTGAGGTTTTTAGCGGTTCTTGATGTGCAATTTGACGGAAAATCTAAAAAAATTTGGCAACAATGGTTTTCGTTAAAAAAAATTTGTGATAAATAAATAAAAAAGTAATGTTTATGAGAAGATAATTGCTTTAATGTTTGTTTGATACCCATTTTTACTGTTCTAAAGTGCTTCTTTTTCTTAAATACTTGAAAATGTTTTCAAAAAGGTATTTTTATAAAAAGAATATTTTAAATTTAGTTTTTGAATTAAACTTTTTTTATTAATATTTTTTTTTTAATAATGTTCTTGTTGTTTGAAAGAATTGCATTTTTTTTAAAGAAATGTTATTTTTGTTTTGCAAAAATCTAAAATTTATAAAAATATTCACTGATCTCCTTCCTGATCTTATGAAAAATATCACATACCTAATAAAATTTCGAATAAAAATCGTATAAGAAAACAAAAAACTAAAACCTCATCAAAGTTTCAGTGATGTAAATCAACATGTATGAAAATCCAATAACAAACTCCACCTCCTCTTATGCCCTCCTTCAAGTTGTTGGCAACAAGCACTACCGTTGGCAACGTGGTAGCGCAGCAGCGTAAAACAGCAACAATTGTGTTGTTAAGCCACGAAAAATCAAACACATGCACACAGGAGCACTATCAATGACTTAAAATTAGAGTATAGAAAATCGGGGTAAGCAGCAAGGAAAATCCCAGTCACAGTCAGGGGTGAGGATGGGTGAAGGGGGAAAGTGTATGTAAAGTATTTTACATACGCAAACGTTCATTCACTTGCATTTCATTAGCAGCTATCAGCAACTTAAAATCACCGGCGTCACTACAGATGAAAATTTACAAAGGATAAAAATGATTCACATATAAACACATTTACACATACCCAGACAAATATTCAATCTCTTGGTTTGATGTGCGAGAGTGTATGTGTAAAGAGTTTATCTGCGTTCGGGCTTTGTATGAGTATTTGTATAGAGTTTTTTTTTCTACTTTTTTTCAGAGATTTTTTCAATTTTTTTTTTCCTTTTTTGCAATTTTTGTTAGTCTTGCAAATGTATGCCACAGTCATGCCTGTTTCATACTTGAATACTACTCGTATTTTACACTGAGTCATCCGGCACACACACACACACAAACAAGCATTCATACATACATACACAATATAAAGTCATACAATCATATAGTCATCACATGCAATATGTATGAAAATGGTGGTATTATGCATTACGCTCTATAGCTGCACTAATGACTTTTTCAACACTAAATCCAGCCAGTATCCATAAGGCAAAAAATCTTTTCATCTCATTCAGGCTTCTTTCACCTCCACCTCTCTTTTCTCTTTTGTATCTTTTTACTTAGATACACACACTCATACAATAAATATATAGTACACCAGAAGAAAAAATATAAATAGATGTAGTAGAAAATATGAAATATATAAAATAAAAGAATTGTAGGGTAATGTAAGAACAGATAAACTCATGCCCAGTTTTCAGGATTGATATTAAAACACATTTATTTTTAAAATCGATTTAAATACAAAATTCTTTTCTTCACTAAAAACTTAAATCAAACTTAAGTCACCGATGTGGTACACTTAATTTCAACTTAAGTTTCCATTGTAATATTTTAGCTAGGTGGCCTCAATATCATAACAATACAACAACAACAGGCAAAGCATTAACAGTCAGCTGTTTTTTCAGACCACCTTGTAGATAATTACATTTTTTTATATTTTTTTTTTTGTATTTAGTAGTGCTACCATACTTTTATCTTAATTAAATAAGACTTTTCAAATAAAACTCAAAAACACAATCTGTTTTAAATACGATTTAAGTTTTTATGAAAATTAACTTAATACAGATTTAAATACTATCCTGAAAATTGGGCATCAGTGTTAATTTTTGGTGTTTTATTTAAGCTTTGTTATCGTTGCAAATAAGACTTGATGTGTGTAATTCTCATTCACTTTGCAGATTGAATGCAAAAATAATTATTGGCTTTAATCATGAAAAAAACAAGTTTTTGATTTTAAATTTAGTGCAACAATTTTAGTTGCACTCAAATGAGTTAAGAAAAAAAAAGTTGCAATAAACTGATGATTGCTTTTTTTTTAAATCAAACTATTTTTTTTTTTTTTTGAGTGCAAAATTTTTTAACTGAGGCTGCAAATTTTCCATTCATCAACAAAATGATTGCAATATTTTTGCACTATCACTAAGTGTTAGTTGATAATGTGAAGTTCGAAAATGAACACAAAATATAGCTCCCTAGTGTTCGGTTCGATAGATTTGTGGAAAACAGAAACGAGAATAGTGTTTGTGTAGTAAATCGTTAAAAAAAAAATACGTTTCCCTGTCTGTCATCTTTCGAACACAAAAATAATACTGTTCTTATCCAATTCAACAAAGATATGAGAACATTTAATTCCGTTCGGTTAAAAAAAACACACAAACTTCATTGTATTCGGTTCAGCTCAATTATGTTCGTTCGTTTCTGTTGTGCGTAGCGCTCTTTTGGCTGGTAAAAGAAAACCAAAAATTTTTTACAAAAACAAAATACACATACGACAAAAAACAAAAAGCCAGCAAAATAATTTAACACAAACAAACCTTATTCACAATGCGGTCGTTGCTAAAATGTTTTGTTTGTTAATTTCTTTATCAATGTAATAAAACATTATATAACATTAAAGTATAAGGTATTTTAGCCCTTTCCATTCTCCAGACATACAGAAATCTATAATGTCTTTGTACAGAAAGAGCCACGCCCTCTGATCTAATCTCGTAAATTTTTTTAGAGAGGTGTTGTACTGATGACCCAGCTATGTGTGCCAAATTTGGAACATTTTTCTTCTACCGATCTTTATATATAAATGAATATATTCTGTGCCACGCCCACTTCTTAAATAGCGCCTATATTTTGTCGGATATTGCCTGTTGATAATTAAGGTCCTGGTACCTAATTTAAAAACTTTAGCTCTTGCCATTCCCAAGATATATAAAAATCCATAACGTCTTTATATGGAAATGCCGCCAACATTTTGTTAAATGTCGTAAATTGCTACAAAAATACAGAAACCTACTAAATCATTGTATGGAAAGTGTCAGGCCCAATTGTTCAATCCTTGCGTATTGATAACCGAAATGCTTAAACCTTCCAAATCTTTGACTTTTGCCGCTCTCCAGATATACATAAACTAAAATTATAAACAACAAGGGATTTAAGGGTAAAACTAGAGGCAGCCATTTGTTAGCGATCAGGCTGAATTTCATCAGTAATTGATTCCGTGTCCCTTGTATATGGGGTTTTCGGAACGTGTTTCAGCCCACAGATTGTTGTTTCAGATGGTTCGTGGCCAGAAGATTCGAAGAACTCTTCCGAAACTTTATTTACGAAATCTTGCAAAGTATTGATATCTCGAGAGGCAGCATTCCAACTTTCACAACCATATAAGAGAGTTAATTTTAGATTGCTGTTGAAAATGTTTATTCCAAAACGGCGTGATATTAAGGACGATTTTCATACTTTACTGAGCTGGCCAAAAGATTTTGTGGCCATTTTTACTCGGCTTACAATGCCTTCTCTGGATCCACCAGTTCGGTTTATAACAATTCTGAGTTAACAGAATGTTTCAACTTCTTCTAATCTTTTATTAGTTTACAGAAAGAATCATCTTCATATCATTGGTCTTTTTTTATATTGATTTTCCAGGCTTTCTATGATACGTAGGTTATACGCCTTAGTTGTGTGGCCATGTCAGTATAGATATGAAATCATATCGCCTGCATTTTGCAGGTCCTCCAGCCTTATGTTCAGGCCCCCATACGATCCCACGGTTTCCCATTATTGCCTGGTGCATCACACTTTCCAGCACTATATTAAACAGCGATGAAGACATCAAACATCCTTGACGAATACCAGTACCAACCTCAATCTTACCACAAAGCATCCCATCGTGTAGAATTCGGCAGCTTGCCACGGTGTTCATATTTTTTATTAATTTGATGAGCTTAAGTGGTATCCAATATATTCGAGAGCATTCCAGATAACAATATGGGCCAGGATGTAAAATGCCCCTTCAAAATCAATAAAGATAAGATACAGGGGAGACCCCCATTTAACTGACAGCTCTACGACTACTCTTAACGAGTTTATATGGTTCACGAGGTCAAAATTTAGGCCAAAGAACAGAACTTAGTTTAAACGCCAGACATTAAGAAATAAAAAAAATTCAAAAGATCTATTAAAGAAAATCAAACGTTGATGTAAAAAAATATGAAATCTATCACTAAAAATTTAAAAAATGACTTGTTTCATAAAAAATCACTTAAACGAAAAAATTGCTGCAAATGCTAAATTCTGAAAAAAATTGTTTTAAATATTTTACAAATCTATTCTTTCAGTGTATTTTTACAAACAGTACATTTTTGTATATGCATTTACGTTTGTAACAGCTTAAGTGTATGTGTGTTAGTGTCCATATGCTTGTATGTGTGTATATGAGTAGGTGTATGAAAGGCTTAATAGGTTATATGGCAGGCATTAAAAGCATGAGGTTTTATTTAAAAAATCAATAGCTTTTCTGTGTTATAGAAAGAACAAAAAAAAAAAAAATTTGAAACAAAATCGAATATGTGCAACAACAATATCACAGACACACAGTTACTAAGAGCGACACAGACAGACAGACAGACACTGTTGATCAGTTATTAAAAACAAACCAGTATTTTTGTATCAATAAAAATGATGCCTAAGTGTTGAGCCCTTTAGGGCTGGAATAGGAAATTAATGAATTTAAGTGTTAATAAAACGAAATTTGCAAACGGTCTGGTTACTTTTAAAGCCACTGGTGTCACATAAAATATACCTTTAGGACTTTTCCGACATTAGTAAATGCAAATTTACGCTAATTAGTCCTACGTTAGGTAATTATTTTTAATTAAAAGGTAATAATTTTCCTCAACACCATTTTCTATCAAATTTGCTGGTAAAAGTTGATGCAGAGTATTTAAAACTGAAGTTTGTTTTTCTTGTTGAAAAGTGTTTAAAGTGGTTAACTTGCTAAGCTGAAGCAGCCATTAGCGGACTACAAATTCATCAACGTCCTGCTGGGTCCTAGCTAGGATAATATAAATGTGTATGTATGTGTATGTAAAGGTTTGTGATTTATATTCACAACGTTATTGCATGATTTACTCCAGATGAGTGGGTGCGTTGCCTTAATATTTCCATGGTATGTGTTTAATGACTATTTTGTGATGAATGCAACAACCGTTTAATATATTCCCAATTTTTTTTTGTTTTTTTTTTTTGCAAAATAAACAAAATTATTTCCACATCACTAAGAGAAAAATATGTATATTAGTTTTAAATGGTAACTTAATATTAAAATTTAAATCAAAAAATCACATATTAAAAATCAAAATAATTTCTCAGATAATTGTGATATTTAATATGATTGATTCTTTAACAAAATAATATCTTTTTTTTTTTACCAAAAAAAAAATAATACTATAAAATTCTTTTGAATAATTAGAATTGTGGTTTTGAATATCCAAATGAAATCAGTGTTCGAAAACGAACACTAAACATCGCTCCTTAGTGCTGGTTCACACTCTTTAAGTTTTAGTCGTCAAGTCTTGAGCGTTAAGGAAAGAAGGAAAGAGGGAATGCAATTTCTTTTCCTCTCTCTCTCCTAAAAACTCAAGACTTGACGGTTAAAACTTGAAGAGTGTGAAATAGCACTTAATGTTCGATTCGGTAGATTTGTAGAAAACAAAAACGCTAAACGTGTGTGACGATAAATATGAAAAGTTAAATTCATTTTTAAAAAATATCGCATGCAATAAAAAATATTTTAAAAAAATATAGCATGCGTATTTTATTAAAAATCAATCATTTTTATTTAATATTTAACAATAATAAGATATTTTATTACCCCCGTATTTATAAACGGTTATTAAATTTAACAAACGTTTATTATGTCAAATTTTAATACAACATTTGTTTTGAAAACCTTTTTTAAATTTAAAAATTATTTATAAATACGGGCGTTAGTCTTTTAATATTAAAATTTATGATTTTTGAAAAAATACGACAGAGTGAAATTCTCATGAAAGTGCTGTGTGAGGGATGTGGCCACTGTGTCCAAACCCTTCGATCTCAGGGAATCAAACTACAAGAACTTAAAAGCACTTTATCTAAATTGTATTTGTGAACATTTTTATGTTATTGCAGCCCTGTCCATAGTCTTCATTTTCCATTAGATTTGATTCCCTGAGATCGAAGGGTTTGGACACAGTGGCCACATCCCTCACACAGCACTTTCATGAGAATTTCACTCTAAGTCAAATTTTTACAAATACAATTTGGATAAAGTGCTTATGGGTTATTGTAGTTTGATTTCCTGAGATCGAAGCATTAAATTATGTAACGGTCCATACTGCACTCGGCCCTATCTCTTGGGAGACCATCGCTACCTATTCTTCCGACCGTGCTCAGGGCAATGGGGTGGTGTTCTTGTCTCCCTTAAGACTGGTTAAAAAGCGCTAAAACTAAATTTAAAAGGTATCTAAAAGAAACCAATGTTAACTAATGAAAACAAAAATAAAAAAAAATTGGAAAAGAATGGTAACCTGGTCTGAATTTAGTAACAGGAAGAAGATGAAAAAACTTCCCTATGGTCTTAACCCTCCCAACCATTCTAATTCCGAAATCTTTATAAATTTCTCATGCTTTCCCACTTCACGACGAAGTTGGGACAGAAGTTTCTAAGGGATTAATCGTTTTGTTTTTTTTTATATATTTTTTTTTTAAATTTATTAAACAGGTTCCTTGAAGGAATTTTTACAGAAATTCGTTTTCTAAACCTTTTATTAACCTGGGGGCAAATTACGGCATACGATTTCCATTTAGATTGTGCTGTAATTTCGATCGATGTTGAATGCGGTAATTTGGCCCCTGTTTTATATTTTTTTCAGAATAAGGCCTTTAGGTTAGGTTAGGTTAGGTAAGGTTAGGTTAAAAGGGCAGCCGTCACGAAGACGACTCACTTGGGCCCTTTTAACGGTCCCTTTGTGATACCCCTAGCTAGTGACAGGAGTCAGCCAGTTTCCACCAGACTATTCCCCGGAGGTCACTGCAGCCTCGAACCAACCCGATTCCCTGTAGAACAGGGAGATCGATTTCAGTCTCACGTTGGACATATCGTCCAGACATGGCGATTCTGGTCTCCCAAAATGCCTAAGCCTAATGCTCCCCAGACCGGGGCATTGGCAGAGAAAGTGAAATACCGTCTCCTCCTTCTCATCATGACAACTTCTACAGTAATCATTGTAAGCAAGCCCCATCCTCCTAGCATGAGTCCCTTTCACCCACTAACCCGTAATAACCGACATCACCGTCCTTATCTGGTCCCTACCGAGGCCAAGTAGTACGCGCGTTCTCACCGCGTCAAAGCCAGGCCATAAAGTCCTGGTCATCAGGCAGGTATACTCCACCTGCCATCTTTCCTGAGCCCTTCTGTACGACTCTTGTCTGATGAGAGTCTTGCAGCGGGCCACCGAAATGCCGATCAGGCCATCGACGAACACATCGTCCTTTAAAGTGTAAACAAAATTTTGTTTTTTTTAATTGCGTAACACTTTAAATTAAATTTCTAACACATACAAATATTCTAGTAAATAAACAAGATATGTAAAATGCATAATCTGGTCCCTCTAATCTGGCTTACAATGAGTCAGTCGTTCCTTTTACAACTCCAATTGTATTGTTGCTGCATTAAACAGCAACGCAGTACTTCAGAGACATTTTTTTCTTGCTCTTTGCAGCAATTTTTAATTTTTTTCACTGCATATTTATGAATATTGCATGAGATGCAAACAAAATAAAAAAAAAATGAAGAATTAAAAGAAATGTATACTATTGTTAGGGGGGTAACTTTTTTTAAAGAAGATATTGTCAAATCTTTCAAACTCCATAAAAAAAAGTTGACAGCCAGCCAGCACAGCTCATTCGCATGAATTTTTCGGGATTTGAAGTTAATTCGAATGGTTAAACGTGCTTTAGATAGGAGATCTACAAACAAACTTCGGGTTGTCGTATTATCTACAGATATGAAAAAGATTAACATGGATACTCTCCATAGGACTTTCTCCATGGTAAATCAGAGCCACTGCATGACAAGTAATGTGTTTACCAGCAGCCGCCCAAAAATGAGCGCAACCGACACAACCATTTTGAAATTTGAGTGCATTATCGGGCAAGATTATACACTTGCCCCTTGTTTAGGAGCTGAAGCTATCTAACCTCCGCTGCTTTTGGAAAAATACAAGCAGCATCTGTTGAGTAGCAACAGCACCTTGGAATAGCTTCTCCTCAGCTCGAACTTTTCCACAAGTATTGAAAAATCAGCACTTTAGTAGGTATTTTAGGATATCCATTCTCCCGCGACTTTGGTTGGTAAACCTGATCCCCGAAAGTATATTTTCAACGGAAAAGCGAATCAATCACAATCACAATGACAAATAGCATTTCCCACAAGAAGCAGACAGGATCTATGGTCAGTCGCGATCGCAAGAGATCGTGAGGATCTCTAAAGATCTAAAAATTTTAGATTTTTGTCGAATCCCAGGAATTGTCTGCTTTTGACTTCCTCGGAGGATGTTACATCAAGTCGATATCCTTCAGACGATCCCTACAAACCCCAAGCGAAAACTTTTTATAGCCCGTAATAATTCGATGCAAAAATTATTCTTTATATTCCGCTTAAACCGCATTTCGCAATTGCAAAATCATCTTTAAATGTCTCTCGCCTCAACTCGTGTGATAACCAGTTGTCTTCCTTCAAAATGAATTTTGTTGCTTGCTTTGGAAATTGTTGCGTGAGAAGGACATAATGGTTTTGCATGATTTTTTTTTTTGAGCGTAAGAGCAGTATTCATGGAGTAATGCCTTTAATTAATTATCTTGTGTTTTCCTTTTAAAATCCACCACTCCTAATTCCCACAAAACATTTCATACACGTTGAAATCGGCAATTGATGTGCTTCAGCTGGACTTCTTTTTAAAGAAAAACTTCTCGCAAACAATGTTTTGTTGGCAAAAACTAATTTCGACAAAAGAAACAAACTTTGTTGCTTACACTTTCTCGCTCGATGACGAATTGAGAATAACTAATAGATGTTTATTCTCTAAAGTGCCATATAAGTTATTAAAGACACAAACTAAAATACGCCATCTAGTGCAAATCCCTTAGTAAAGTTAAACACCCAATACTTTTTGATAAAGCAGACGATAATTAAATTTAACAAACGTTTATTAAGGAAAATTTTCATAGTAAATTTGTTCTTTAAGCCTTTATTAAATTTAAAAAAATTGTATGAATACAGGCATAAGAAATTAAGTAATTAGTTAACAAAGTTTTGCGAGAAGAAGGAAATCGCTTCTAGCCAGGATAAATAAAATGAACATTTCTAAATTGAGCCCATGACATTCTAAATTTAGAACAGAAAAAGTTATAAGGGATAAAGTTAAATTTTATACAACAAAATATCACAATTACTACCACATTTATCCCAACATTTAAAAGTACCCCCTAATAAATTTAATTTAGATAGTTTTCTTTTTTCATAAAAAAAAAAACCAAATCCAGCGGGAGTCTGTTGCAACATTTAACAGCAATAGTAAATAGCGGAGAGCGAAAGAAAAATAGGTCTCTAACAATTTTTCTTAACAGAATATTTCTACTGTTGCTAACTGATGATGCCTGGCCCAGCTTTGGCAAAGTGTTGCAAAGAAACAGCACAAAAGTTTAGAATAAACGAAGAAAAAAAAAAAATTTTGTGCTGAATTTATAATGAAAATGAGTTTACAAATCATTTAGGTTACGGTGGATATGGATTTAAATTTTATTACAAAAAAAAAAATATATACGTTAAACAAAAAAATATTATGGGATATTAAAGGAAAAGATTTTAAAAATCTATTTAAATTTGGTATCTCTTTTATTTAAAAAAAACTTTTTTATCTATCTTTAATAATTTCAAGATGGTGCCTCTTAATTTTCCGCAATCATTTTTTAGTGGTCTCTCTGATGCATATACCTAACGAATGGGCCCTGCCTAAAGGCGTAGTTTATTGTGCGCAATATAGTTCTTAGCACTGTTGCCAACCCTTCACCACAAACAATTACTAAGTTTTAATTAAAAAGTGGCAAAAAAAAAACGGACTAAATCGGGCACTGAAAGAAATTATTAAGAAAAGTTTAACATATTGCAAAACAATTAATACATCAATTATCACATTTTTTTTAATCATAATTTTTTTTAAACTTAAAGGTAATTTCGCTTCATAAAAATGGGTTATTGTTACATAAATTTTTTTAATTGCTAAACAAGATGAATAATCGTTAAATCTACCCACTGATTTGGCTAAATTGGCAACACTGTTTCCAACTTTTAAACAATGAATACGTCTCTTCTGTAGACAAATTTAATCTTAACAAAATTCAAAAATCCATTTAATAACTGTAAAATTATTCTAATTTTTCCCAAAATCCTGACTTTTTGTACATTTTATTTTCTTTAGAATTTATTTTCAATTCATTTCTTTTTTTCTCCATCCCTATTTAAGGACTTCTTTTTAAAAAACCACTCAAAAGATTTTCTTTATTTTTCTTATTAATTTCTTCTATTTGTTTGTTTGCTTGTATGTGAAATTCATTATTTAATTTTTGGCTTTTATAAACCATTAACCATTCAATTGCTTAGAAAATATTTCGAAAAGTTTATTTTTATATTTTCAACAGAATAAAAATAAAAAAAAAAATAAATTAAATTTGGCTTTGTAGCAGTCATTGTATTCGTTCTGGTGTCATAATAATGGTTAACAAACAAAAATTTACTAGAGTGGAAAACAATTTGTATTTAAATGTGTTTGTTTGTGAGTGTGCAAACTTTTACAAACTTTTTCAAGTTCTATGAAATTTCCATAAATATTGAAGAACAATTTGGGCATAATCGAATGTTATGTGGTTAAAAAATAATAAAAATAATGATAAATAAAATGTTTGTATATTTAAAACAAAAAATTATTTTGAATAATAAACTGAAAAAAATTAAGCCTTTTTTGAGAATTAAGATTATTACACGTTACTATTAGATTTAACCACATCCACCATGACTCAAGATTATAACAGGAGCACGCGAATAATTTCACTTTTGTCGCAACCACCGCGATACGATTTTTGTTAAAGGGCCATAGAGTCAATGAGGAACAACAAGTCCCAATGGGTTTATAACATATCAGCTGAGATGATAAAAGCCTTTTCTCCAATATTGTTCACTAATTTAAGCATTAATCAAAAATAAAATCAGTTTTAATTAATCAAGTGAATTAAAAGTTTAATTGATACTATTAATTTGTTTACTGGTGCAAATTTAATTAATTTTTTAGTTAATATCACAAATTGTTTAATTGAAATCAATTTTTATTCATGGAATAATGCCTTTAATTAATTATCTTGTGTTTTCCTGAGCACGCAAAATATTTCACTTTTGTTTCCTTAAAATAATGTTTAATTGTTAATTAAAAAATGAAAGATTTAATTTTTACAGCAATCTTTTGTAATATGCAATTTTTAATAAAAGCAATATATTTCAATAATTGAAAAAAAAATTATTTTTAACATTAAAATAACTCTATAGTCTCAATAATTAAAAGTATAAAAATTTTATTAAAATTTTCATTATGACAATGAAAAATGCCATTAAAGTAATGAAACAAAAACTTTCAAACCATAAATATGTATGTTTTTAGTTTTATTTAATATGTACAATGTATATTGTACATATGCTAGCAAAAAACGTTGTTATTGTTGTTATGGACAATTTAATCTCATATTTACGCTCTTATTTGAGTAATCGCAAAAACATAGTTTGTTTAATTAAAAACAACACTACCCCGGTAGGCTAGCTGATAGTGAGCTAATCTATCAGCGCCGGGGTTGCGAGATCGATTCCCACCAAAGACCCACTCTGGTTCCTGCAGACAAGCGAAAAGCTTTGCGGAATTGGTTTAGGGAGTTAATAAAAAAAAATAATTTAAAAAATAAAAATTAAAAAAAAAAATTAAAGTCTTCATTAAAATAGTGATTAAAATCTTGTATATTTATCATTAAATTAATGAATATTTTCATGAATATTATGAAATAAAATCATTGAATCTAATAAAAATATATTAATTCATTCAACTAATAATATTCATAGATCTAATGTAATGTTTCATTAAATACATTTTAATGAAACAGGTTTTATTAATCCAACGAAGCGCTGCATAGGTTCCTTTTTAATGCAATTTTTCATGGAATTAATGTCAAAATTCATTGGTATTGTGAAGAAAATTCTTTCAGTGTAATTACCTGTCACCTTTATTGTTGCCTTTTGATTTCTTTTTGTGTATTCCTTCAATTCCTATCCACAATTACAATAACAACTACTAAAAGAAAACCACATTCAATTTCCAATTTTTAGAAATACTTTGAAAACAAATAACAAAAAGTAATATTTATGATTTTAAAGGAGACTTAGAGAGAACTTTCTTAATACAATGGAATTTTTTCCGTAATTATTCATTTATGAATATTAGAAAATATAAAATGGTATTTCATGCATATTTAAAACAAATTATTACAAATTTTAATGTTTGACATCTTAGTTATTTAAAAAAAATAATTGGCAGCATTAAGAGTAAATAAATAACTCAATTAAACATAAAATTTGACAGAAAATTCTTAAGAACCTTAATTGATACAGTTTACGTGTTTTAATGTGTTTGTATAAAGTTTTCGTAGATGACACAAATATTTGTCGAAAGTATATAAAATACTTTGAAACAGAACTAAATTTAAGAGTTTAGGCTTACGGTTGCCAGATTTGATGTCTTACGCCCAAAAATGGCTTATTGACAATTTATTCCTTTAATTTTACGATTTTTCAAATCAAAAGATTTGTAATAATTTAAAAAAGTTTTTAGTGCTATTTAATATTTTTGATTAACTTCATTCACAATCACAGTTACATTTTCACTTGGTGCTCATAATAGAGCAACAATTTTTTTCGCCACCACAAACATTTTGCATTAAGAAACCGTTTGCAAATTTTACCCACGACAATATTATGCATTTATTATTATTTTTTTCAACATTAAGTTAAATATTTCATTCAAAACTAAATACAATTATTTTAAACGTCAGAAACAATATCATACAAAATGTTGCTGAAGTTCTAGTTGACTCAACTTTAGTTAAATTTTTAAAAAAATTTTAGTTTCATTTTTGTTCTAAAAATGAATGGAAAAATATATGGAATACTTTGGGAAGAAAAAAGATAGAAGAAAAAACGAAATTGTTTCTCTGATTGTGAACAAAGCTTTAGTTTATACAAACATTTGCTAGCTATTACCAATGTACCCATCAGATCCCGAGCGAGGTAGTTGGGATAGGCCATTCGTGTATCTATGTATTTGACTAAAAACTTTTGAATTTCTTCCTGGATAGTAGGGATGTTTAGATCTCTGTGGATGATGTCATTACGTATATACCATGAGGCGCAGACGATTTGTCGTAGTATCGTTGACTGTCTTCTTTGTAGCTTTTGGATGTTTGATGCGCATGCAGACCCTCATAATTGGATGTCATGTGTCCATATTGGCTTATGATAGACTGGTATAAGAGAACTTTGTTGTCTAAGGATGTAGTTGAGCTGCTTTACGTTTCACGTTATTTTCGCTTCAATATGACGAGACCAGGTCAAGCTTCTTTCTATATGAATTTCCAAGTACTTTACATGATTTTCTACCGGAACAGTGATGATATTTATTTTTACAGCTGGGCACGTTTGTCCTCTGAATGTGAAGTCAAGTGAGCACATTTAGCCGGGTTACCTTTATTTTCCACTTTTCTAGCCAGATGTGGGACTGTAGATGCTGTGATTCAACTTTTAAATCCTGATGCACACTAATAAATGCTGTGCAAACGTAGAAGTATGTGTACCTCGGGCTTGTTGGCATATCAGCTGCATATAAAATTTAAAGTACCGGTCCTAATATACTGCCTTCAGGGACACCAGCAGATATTTGATCTTACTCTTAATGTTCTGCCAGTTAAATAGCTTTCAAGAAGCTTGTGAGTGTTTTCAGGAAGCATTCGTGTTATTTTAATAAGTAACCTATCATGCCAAACTTTGTCGAATGCTTGGGAAATGTCTATAAACATTGCTGAGCAATATTTCTTTCTCTCAAATGCTGTTATAATTTCGGTAAAAATTCTATGCGCTTGTTTGATTGAACCATGCCTTGCTCGGAATCCGAACTGATGACCCAGAATGATTGCGTGGTCATTTAGATAGGGAGTTATAATTAAAAGGAATTTTTTACGATTAGTTTTGATTAGATTGATAGTAGGCGGATTGGTATGTACGACGTAATTTGAAAAGCGTATTTTCCTGACATAGGAATCGTAACAATTGCAGAGGTCTTCCAAGAGGATGGGAAGTAGCCAACTCGTAATATCGCATTAAATATGAGCAGCAAGATTCTTGAAGCAGACGTAGGTAAATTTCTTATCATTGAGCCTGGGATGCGGTCAGGTCCGGGAGATTTTCTAATGTTGACATTTTTTGTCGCTGATTTTAGTTGAGATAATTTAAATGTCATTGGATCGTTAACTGCATCAGTTTATGTCTGTTACTTTATATGATGAGCAGAAATTGTCATGCTTAAGAAAGTTTTTCTATGGCGTTAATTTTGTCTCTGGGTCCCATTTTGTAATATGAAAGTCTATGCTTTGTATTCTGATAACTGATCCATTTTCAGACATTTTTCTTAAGCGCTTAAGAAGGATTTCAGATGTGCAAAATCAGTGTTTAAAATCTCTCAGCTTCACTACGTGGGACTATTTTTTTTTACTTTTTTATGAATTCTAACCCAACTTTTGAATAGTTTTTGATTGTGCTTCTTTGATTTATAATCGTCTTAATCAAGTCATGTATCTAATTTTAGATTCTCAAACGTATGTAGCCTTCCCAGATCTATGTAGCCATTAACAATATACAACAAGCAACAAAATACAATAATAATTTTCTAATATCGGGTGTTTTTAAGGTGCATGAGAACTTTTGTTGTCGATAAGTAATAGTTTGACAGCTGATAATATCGAATTGTGCTTACATTTCCTTCAGTTAGGTTTGGCAAGTCATCATAAATCGTTTAATGCCGGAACAACGTTTCCAAATTGGAAAAATTTACCGCGAAAAAAAATAAATTTGCTCGCAAAGTTCAAAGAGCAATTCGTCAATTTTACAATCAACATAATTGGCCTAGTGAGCATGCAGTTCGTGAAATTGTTCATCTTTTTCGCACTAATTTTACTCTGCACGATTCAAAACCATCAACAAGAAAGTGTGAATGTGAAATGGCGAGCGCTTAAGAGCCATACTGATTGTATTTTTGTTTCCAAAAATTTTATTTCCACCTCGTTCGTACGTTCTTACTGCTCTGGATTGCGTTTATTTGGGCTATGTTAAGTCATTGATCTTCTATCTCGAAAACGGTTAGGCATATGAAAGATTTTTAAAAATCTTTTTGTGAGTCTTGACCTTGAAAAACTTACGGCGTAAATACGAGAATTTAGGAACACTTAAATGAAAGTATATACGAGTTTAAAGCTTATTATCTCTTATTCCGCAGTAAAACCCCTAATATCACTAGCCTATTAATCAAACTGAAAAAAACTAAAAATTTAAAAAAAAAAACATAACAAAATTAAGTGTTTTTCTTGGGATTCAAAATTTTACACTAACGATTTTTGCATCGATATAAATAAGTCAATTTGACGACTATTTCCGTAAAATTTGACGATTTTCAAAAATTTTATCTGGCAACTATGTACAAAACTCTCATTCGAACTACGGTGGGATTAATGGATAAGAATTTGTGTATCGAACGTATTTTGCTGAAACTATTACCAAATTAAAAAATTCAGTATACCTTTGTACAAACATATTTATGAACAAACAAATTATATGTAATTACATTGTTACTTTTTATTGTTTCATTTTATTTAAAAAAATTAATAAAAACAAAAAAATTTAATCAAAACAAAAAATTCAATTATAACAAAAAAAAAGGGAAGAATACAAAAAAAACCATTAGAAAAATAAAATAAAAAAATTAAATGGAAGTAAATAAGTCATGGAAGCACCAACTTAACCTTAAAATTTGAATTGCACCCCAAAAGTACCAACTGGTTTTAGTCAAACCAGTAATCATCAGATATGGACATCAGGAGCACTCTCTGTTTTATATGCACTACAGACAATCTGCTTCTTGTATCCGGCACTGCTTCTTATAAATGCCAATTATTTTAGATCTTCATATTTGTTTAAAAAAAACATATGATGCATGCAATGATTCCAATTCTTAAAAAACATATTGTTTGAAAAACGACTAAAATTTTGGGTTCTTAATGAAGAGTGACTTTAAAAAATATCGAATTCGATAGTCGTATTTCAATATCGATACATCGATATATCGGTATTTAAAATATCGGCGATATATATCGATTATATTTTTTTTAAATATCGATATTTTGATGTAACGATATTTTTTGCCCATTCCTACAATAGAGAGGTACACTTAATTTAATGTTGATAACTCTAAGAAAAAACTGCATGCTCAAACAAAATGTTGGTGTTATAGGAGGAGTGTGGCGGGTAACCCCTTAGCAAAGTAATTATTTTTTTCTTATATCTACAGAACTGCAATAGTGAGGCACACGAAATTTAATGTGGGTAGCTCTTAGAACAACAAAATCATAAAGGTACAGGAGGGTACATGGTTACGCCCCATGCAAGGTAACTATTAATTTGTTATTAAACGAAATTATTTATTCACCTACGCTCTTGCTAAATTGCCAGCCATTAAATTATTAAATCGCACGTAACACATGAGTCACGAGTAAATCACGGCCAACAAATTACGATATTTGCACATCTCTAAAAGCAACATATTGAACTTTTTTGTTGGCAAACTCAACGCGCAGCGATGCGCAGCATTAATTTTTCTAAAATAACGCTCGTGCTTAGTTTTTTTCTGCCTATTTTTTTCAGTTTACTCTCACAATGTTTAATTTTTGATCTGTCCAAGTTTAGATCAGTTCTATTTTAGTTTGAGCTTAGCTCTATATAATTCATTTCTTGTTCAGTTCTGGTTCAGTTTTAGTTCAGTTCTAGTTCAGTTCCAGTTCGGTTCTAGGTCAGTTCTAGTTTATTAGAATAAAATATGATGAAACTATAAAGAATATGACAAAAACTGATCAGTTCCGTTAGAATATATAATTTATTTATTGAGAATTTTATGGCATTACAAATATAATTAATTTTATATTTAAAATTTTTTAATAATCATCTTTTTTATAATAAATATCCTCTTCCTTTGCATAAACTAAAAACATTCAAAACATTTTCAACCCATAAAAATCAATAAGTAATTGCCTCCAGAGTTTTACAATAAAAATGTATAAATTTTGTTCGATGTTCCACTAAATAACTCTGATTGTAAGTGGCTTAAAGCTTTTTCTGTCTTTTTGTCCCTTTTTTCGTTTATTGCCTACAAATTTACCATCGTTACTAATGCACTTAATGGTTGTCTATTTAAATGTTAAAAGACATGCATTTCCTAAGGAAATGGGAGTATTTAAAGTTTTGCTGCTTGTGCTGCTGGTGGTGTAACGTTGAAAAATGTCATGGCAAATACCCCCAATGAATGTTTTGTACACAAGGAAATTGCATTTCAATACTTGCTAATATTGTGGCTTTTTGCTAATAGTTTTTTTTTAGCAATATTTCTTTTGTAGAATGAAAATAAAAGAAATAAAAATATATATAAAAACCACTGAGGAAAAAAGTCATTCGTAGTTATTTCGTAGTAGTCCTTCCTGCATTATATCGAACTTTGGGGGTAAGGAATTTTTTCATTTGAAAACAAAAGAAATTTAAGCGGTTCATTTAGTATGAAACAAAATAATAATTAAAAATAATATAACCGGTAATTTCTAAAATAAAATTAAAAGTGGATCGATTTATTAAAAATAAAATGATATACATATAAGCCGGTTCATTTAAAATAATATAAAATAGAAAATGAATGGGTTTATTCAGAATAAAATTATAAATTAATCGATTTATTAAAAATAGAATGATAAATAAACCGGTTCATTTAAAATAAAGAGTGTATCGGTTCATTTAAAATAAAATAAAATAAAATAGAAAATGAGTCGGTTTATTCAGAATAAAATGAATAAAATTCTTACGAAGACAGTAGAATGAAGCAGTTTGTTTTTTCTTTTTACCCACTTACAACTACAATTCGAGTCGGAAAGGACCCAACCAATTGTAGGGGAATGTAAGAAAAGATAAACTCACTGTTTATTGTTGGTGTTTTGTTTTGGCTTTGATATTGTACAAGACTTTGAGTGTTTATAATTCTTATTCGCTTTAGGCTTTTATTTGTATAATATTTTTGGCTTTTCTAAAATCTTTGGAAAAGGTTTCCTGATGAGCTGGCCGAAGCAACCAGTGAAATGCGCATGGAAGCTAGCTTTCCCTCAACAATAAATTTCAGTGTATTTATCAAATATGAAAAACTGGGAATTTAGCACGTCATACGGAAATCGTATTAACAATAAATTTTTATATTCCTGAAAATAACTTATTCAAAATAAAATTATAAATAAACAGGTTAATGTAAAATAAAAAGTTTATCGGTTTATTTAAAATAAAATTGAATAAAATAGAAAATTAGTCTTTTAATTCAGAAAAAAATAAATCGCTTTATTTAGAAAATTAATAATGAATCAGCTAATTTTAACTAAAATGAAAATGAATCGGTTTAATCGGAATAAAATTAAAAAGGGATCGATACCTTTTCATTTAGTATAAAAGGAAAATCAATTGATTTATTAAGAACAAAATTAAACTTTCATAAATAAACAAAAAATTGATCTGGTTTGCAATAAAATTAAAATGAATCGGTTAATACTGAATTATATAAAAAATTAATCGTTTTATTTAGAAAAAAGTAAAAATGACTCGGTTGATTGCGAAAAATAATGAAAATTAGTACTTAGAATAAAATTAAAAATAAAAATGTTCATTTATAATTAAATAAAAAACGAATCGGGCTTAAAATAATACTAAAAATTAACGGTTTATTCAGGTTTAAACGAAACAAAATTAATCGTCTTATTAAAAATTAAGTGAAAGTAAATCGGTTGATTCTGAATTAAATAAAAAAAAATAATCGTTTCATTGAGAACAAAAGCAAATTGAATCGGTTTTTATGGATAAAAGAAAAATTAATTGCTTTATTAAGAATAAATAAAAAATAAAACTGTTTATTTATAATTAACCAAAAAACGGTCTAATATAATATTGAAAAAGAATCGGTTTATTCAGAACTAAAGCTCAAACTAATCAGCACATTTAAAAAAAGTTGGATCGTATCATAAAGCAAAATATAAAAATGAATCGATTAATTTTGGATTAAATAAAAAATTAGTCGTTTTATTTAGAATAATAGAAAAATTAATCGGTTTATTTAGAATAAATGGCAATTTTAACCTATTAATTTTTTTATCAGTTTAGTTTATTCAGATTTAAATTAAGAATTGAACTCAAAACGAACCGATTCGTTTAGAATTAAATAAACACAATTAAAAATGAATGGCTTTTTTTCTTAAGCTTCTCAACTCCACTGCATTATTTCTTTTAATTTTAAAATGCAACATCTTGTGTATGAATTTAATAAAAATATACTTGAATTTATGCCTGCTCCTGCATATTTATAGGGCAAGTTTTTTTTTAGCATTTTTTCTTCTTCTTATTCTGTAAATCAAGTTGTTCTAAATAAGTGTGGCATTTTCCTCTAATGTACTCTCTTGTACTTGCATTTTGTGGATGTTAATGTTTCAGGACATTTTGCTGTAACTTTGCCAAGAAATAATTTTTTTTTTTAAACGAAGTTAAAAAAGTTTGGCTTTTTCTCCTTGAAAGAAAACAGATTTTTATCAAAACATGTTTTATATTTTATTCTATTTTCATTCAAAATGAAAAAAAAAATTAAAAAAATAAATGAGGAAAGTGATTGGTTTTTATTTTGTTACTGTTGTTTTCGCCGAAACCACAGAATTGAAAATGTAATAATGTCTGGCATTAAAACTGTTGTGTGTCCCATTGTGGCAAACAAATTTAGAACGAAAAAAAATATTAGAAGTAATTTTACATCTTTTGATTTAAAAAGGGAAACGCCTCAGGAATTGAATTTGTTTTTTATATAAATATTAATATTATAATATTAATTAATTGAGTTATTCCAGCTGAAACGCTTAATTTTCCGATTTATGTAACAGTTTCTTCCACTTATTTCAAATATACCAATGAATTTTTCACTGTAAGAAAAGATAAACTCACTGTTTATTGTTGTTGTTTTTGTTTAAGCTTTGATATTGTTGCAAGTGAAACTGAGGTTTATAATTCTTATTCGCTTAACAGTTTTATTTGTAAAATATCTTTAGCTTTTCTAACACTTTTGGATGAAGTTTCCTGACAATCTGGCCTAAGCAACCAGTGAAATGCGCATAGGAATAGCTTATCCCTTCAACAATAAATTTCAGTTTCTCAATAGTATGATGAAATGGGAATTTAGCACATTTGAAGGAAACCTTGTTAATTTTTCATTTTATTAAAAAAATAAACCGAGAACTTGTCGATAGTTTATAAATGAATCGGTTGAATTAATATTTTTTTTAAACAAAATGTTCCATTTGACGACTTATTTTAACCCTTAAATGCATGAATTTTTTTTCGCTTTGAACAAATTATATTATGTAGAAATATAGATCCTAATGCAGAAAAAAGTTTTAAAAAAATTAATTTTTTATTTTTTTAGTAAAATTTATTAAAAAATGTTGTGTTGTATTTCTGCAACACTATGCATTTACCAAAAAAAAAGATTGTTTATTTACATATGAAAATTCTTAAAACAGTTTTTTTCCTTGGTGAAGCAAAGAGACACTGCGCACTTCTCACACTTCGTTTGCGTATATCCCTTGCACCCAGATATTTTGCACCGACTGCGCACACAATTTCCAGCCCAGTGGCCAATATTATCCTTTATTATGTCCTTGGGTGGAACATGTTGAACTGGACCTAGTCTTTTCTTGGCTGGTACTTCGTTTTCGGCGGTGTTATTGTTGTTGGGCCTTCCACGTTTGTTGCAAGGTGCCATCGCATTTTTTCATTAAATTTTTTTTTCAGGTAGTTTGGAGTTCACAAGTCTGTTAGCTTGCACAGTACCAAGGCTGTAAATTCCTTGTTTTGCAAGATGAGTAACTAGTGGTACAGAGGTGTAAAAATTATCAAAGTAAATTATGTGATTTATATGTCTTGGCACACCTCAGGCTAGACGGATAACAACATTTCCCACTGGTCCGAAATCGGGTTCGTCTAGGAATCGCTCATGTTCTTCACCTGTGTATATCTTAAACTTATGAGCATAGCCCTTTACACTGCACATAACATACAATTTGAACCCCCACTTATGAGGTTTGTTTGGTAAATACTGCTTCATAAAATGGGATATTTTCGTGGCACACATCATTTCATCGATTGATAATCTTTGTTCCATAGGAACTGTTGCAAATTTTTGATTTAGATGATCTATCAAGGGTCTTATCTTATGGAGCCTATCATGTTGTGAGTGTCCTCTGGGAAAATGTTTATCATTGCTATTGAAATGAAGAAATCTTCGAATTGTTTCAAATCTGTTTACAGTCATTAGTTTTTTTATTGGTTCGAATCCCACAGTATTGGACCAATATAGACGAATATTGGGATATCTTATGACAGACATACATATATATTAAAACTGCTAAAAACTTTCGTAGTTTAGTTTCCGTTTAATTTAAAGGTTTTGTCACATTTCTTTGAACGGAATAAAGATTAGATTCTTCAATAATTTTTTGAATAATTTCAGAATTAAAAATATATGAAAAAATAGTGTAAGGTGTATTTTGGTCACGCAATTCTAGAGGAAAAGTGTTGTGGCCAAGGAACGCAGTTTGTTCTGAGCTCAATATAAAATTTTTTGTCTTCCAAACAAGGCCCTTCATAGAAGCCCGGCGACTTGCTTGACTAGTTGACGGAAATTGTTCTTGCGGCATTTGATCATTTAAAAGAGTTTCATTAGTGTTTGATGGGTCAACTGCTAGAGGATCCTCACTATTATTCTCATTACTATTATTTTCCGGTAAATGACTCAATTCATCTTCTAAGAAATCCTCGCGGTTTACATAAAAACTTTCGACTTCTCCATCAGACTCGTCCAAACCATCTTCCGATAACTCTCCATCATTTATCTTGTCTAGATAATCTTCAATTTGCTTTGGATTTAAAAAAGGCATCTAAAAATTATTAAAATATGATGAAAATATAGGAAGCACACGTTCTGCAGTAAATGCATAGTGTTGCAGATTTACAACATTCTTAAATCGGCAAAATTTGTAAAAGCAAGAAAGCTTTACTTTGAAATCAAACAATTGTATTTCAGAATACATATTGGACCACTTAAAAAACATTTTTTTATATTCTTACCTTTAAAAATCAAGAAGTTGTACTAGCAATAGAGCTGCAAAACAATCAATAGTATCGATAGTTTTATTTTTGGCGGACTATCGATAGTTTTTATCACTATCGATACTATCGGAAAATTTTAAAAGTAACTGCAAAGCTGATTAAATGCTGTCAACGAAACATTTTTAACAACTCATTCGATGCAAGTTTAAGCAGTGCATAAACTTTTCTTGTTCTTTGGAAAAAAGGAAAATGTAACCTAAATTTGAGTTTTTTTTATCTTCATGTTCAAAAGTACATGCAACAACAACTAGAAATAATTGCACCCTTGAGATCTTCACAATCAAAATTGCACACAGGTGTACATATCTTTTTTCAATGTGTAATAATATTTGGATTAAAAACTTAGGCTTACTTCCGATTTGTGACATAAGGAATGTTTAGAAACAAAAACTATAAAAAACATTTAACCGCAGATAAGTGAAGATTATTTTGGAATAGGAGTAAATTTTCAAAAATCACCTTTAAAACTTAAAAAATAGACTTAAGCACATTTTCCTTACTGCCACAGAATTGTGTACTAATTTGCATATTAAAATAATGTTAAACCTGCAACCAGGGATCTTAGAAGCCTTTTTTTCGATAAATGTGGCAATTATTTTACCTGTTTGTCTTTTTTTCTTTACGAAGTCTTAAAAAAATTAATGGGGTTATTTTGTAAAAGAAATTAATCTACTTCCTTGAAAATTTTAATAAAAATGTTTAAAATTCCAAAAATTTTACATAAATAATATTAATTATAAACTATAGATGACACTGAAATTTAAAATGAATATGCTGGTTTTATACCTGAAAAACGTTTTCAGTAAATGAAGTTTTAAACCTTTTTAATTTTTTACCACCTTCATTGACTACCGTGTCCACAGAAGTGGCACATAGAAATTTTTCGACACTATCGATAGTTTTAAAGCTCTAACTAGCAAACAAAACACAAATTACACCAGTTAGAGAAATTCATTAACCGTTACTTTGTCAATGTGAAGATCACAATCAACTTACTTGCAAAAACTAAATAAGTGTTGCCAAAGTGTACAATACATGTTGTAGAT
This sequence comes from Pollenia labialis, assembly GCA_949318255.1. NCBI lineage: Eukaryota > Metazoa > Arthropoda > Insecta > Diptera > Polleniidae > Pollenia > Pollenia labialis. The sequence goes on from OX439140.1 coordinate 133,680,918, forward strand.
TGTATTTATTTTAAAACAGTATGCAAAAATGAAAACTAAATAATATTTATATATTTTCTTCACTAATCTTTTTTTAACCGTATAATTTTTCATTTTATTACAAATTTAAGGATCCTTTAGAATGCTATAAAAACTGTAGCGATTTATTTTAAATAATAATTAAAATAAGCCGGTTCATTTAGAAAACTAAATACTATGAAAGAGTGAACCGGTTCGTTTTAAATAATAACAAAAATATACCGGTTCTTTAAAATAATTTAATATGTACTATGAAAAAGTTAAACTAAATACATACTATTTAAAAGTGAACCTGTTTATTTTAAATAAAAACAAAATAAACCGGTTTATTCAGTATTCTTACTTTAAAATTCGTTTAAATAAAACAAAAACAAAAATGCCAGAAGTGAACATCCAGAGAGAAAACATGTTTAAATATGGTCAACTCTAAAAAAGCAATTTTAAAAGAAAATTTTAAACATATCAAAATTGTTGTCTCTGACAACCATTTTATGGTTAAAATAGTCATCCATCAAGAAGCCACGACCATATTATGGTTGCCTTCGAACATGTTAATAATAACTTAAATATGTTTAACACTTATCAAAGCTTGGTCGGCTTTTAAGCATAACATATAGCTTTTAGAAAATACTATTGTTAATTAAAAACAATTTATTGTTATATTAACCCATAACATGTTTAGAGGCAATTGTTTGCATTTTTATTTTCACAAATGGAGTTAGACCCCACCAACTAAACATATACATATAAAAAAATATATAAATATAGGCAACCATAATATGTTTTTGGCTTCTTTATGAAGGACTTATTTAACCACAATATTTTTGTCGGTGGAAATAATATGGTTAAATAAGACATAAAATGTTTATAATTTTGTTTAAAAATAGTTTTGGTAGAGGTGACCATATCTATACATGCTTCTTCTATGGGTAAAGGAATTCAATAAGCAAAACTCAAATTTGAATCGGTCAGTTATATATTTTAAATGATTTTATTTATTTAGAAATGAGTCAAAAAAGTTTTTTAAAAAAATTTAATAAATAGGATAAGAAAGAAGCAGAACAACAAGAAATTTAAGGCCTTTTCTGAAAAGGTCAAAATTCTAATTTTAAATCCTAATTTATTTTAGTCTTTACAATTTCTTTTTTATTATGGTAAATAATTTGAGTATTTTTAATTTTTATTTATTTACTAGCATTTAACCCGCTACTTCGTTAGCGTCTCCTTTTCCTTCTTGGACATATTTTTATGCCAAAGTTTATTAAAAAATAGCAGTTGTAGAACTAAAAAGCTGAAGAAAAATATCAAATTTCCCGTATTTACTTTTTTGTGTACTTATTTTTTCCCCATTAAAGTATCACAAATTTCGGTAATGCAGTGGCAGCCCATAATTTAGTACGAATATGTTAATTCATAAAAGTACCAAAAATAGTTACGATTTTCACCCCTTAAATGTTCGACTTTCGAAAAAGAACCAAATTCGTGCTTGTATTTTTTTGATAAATTTCGAATGAAAAATTACCAAAAAGTTCCCTCTAATAGACTCTCATCCACCCAGGACATTGTATCTTAAATTTTTTTGTTTCTAGGTCCAATACTAACGAAAATTCAAAAAAATACCAGTTAAGAACAAAAAAGTACCAAAAATTCCGTCATAGATTATTATTGACGCAGGGCATTGAATGTTGAATCTTATGTTTTATGGCCCAACACTAACGATAATTAAAAAATACCAGTTGTAGAACCCAAATGCTAAAGCAAAATATCAAATTTTCCGTATTTTCCCTTTTGGTACTATTTTTTCCGCCATTAAAGTATTAAAAATTTCGTTATTGAAGTGGGAGCCCAAAATTTAGTACGAATATTTCAAAGAATGAAGAAAAATGTTTCTAAAAAGAATTACCAAAAATATTTACGGTTTTACCCGTTTACTCCCTAATAGGGCCGAATTTTAAAAAAGTACCAGACACCTGTCCACTTTTTTTTAGAGAACAACGATAGATATTACATTTTTCTCCCCTTTATTTTAAGAGATATAATTACCGAATTTTCGAGTTTTTACCCTTTTTAACCTCCTTAACATTCGAATTACCAAAAATCTTAGTGGATCGATTTGGGGAGTGACCAATCTCTGATCGAAATTTCAAGTTTTAAGCTTTGGGCGTTTAGGCTTTGCGATGATGAATCAGTCAGTAACGTTACAATTTTATATATATAGATTAAGTTCTTTTAATGTTTTTTGGTTTCAGCTCAAATATTTAGATTTTAATAAATTTTAGCAATTTCTTTTTTTCTATTTGTTTAGCACTTTTTGGAACATGAAAACGTGACTTTTATGGTTTTATGAATAATACTTACAAGCAAATACGGCTGACACCCCAACACTTGAACAAAATTTTCATTTTTCTCTGCTTAGGTGATAATATTGCAATAAATTTTCCCTGAAAAGAAAAAGAAAATAATAATAGATAATAAAAAAAATGTTTTTCGTTTGAAAAAAAATAATAAATAAATCTTACAAAAGACAGAATGAAGCACTTATAAAATTTAAAATAAAAAAATTTTTAATATTAAAAGCTAAAATTGTTGGTATGAATTACAGTCTGTTTCTAGTTCTTTTAAGCAGAACTAGAATCGGTTCAAAAACTCATAAAAATGATCATGAATTGGTAATTTAATTTCAACGCATTTTCGTTTTATATGTCTAGCAATCACACCACAAGTTTAATGTATTCAATGTTCCATGTTTTCAATGGCTTAAAAAATTGGTAATTTAAATTTAAAATTTTGAAATTTTTTGGTTTAATCTCAGAATTTTTAGAATTTTTGATCTAAAAATTGCTTTTAAGCGTTTAAATTACAAACTTTTCTAGAAATCCCACATTTTTCTCTTAAATTTATCGAATTTTTCAGTTAAATTTTTTAATTTACACAAAATACTTGTTGTAGTACAAACAAATTTAATTTAAATTTAATAATTTTTTTTTATTTACATAAACCATGCCGGCCGGTATGGTTTATGTATTGCATTTTATTGATTTTTTGTTGTTGCTGCTGCTTTTATATACAAGTGAATGTATTCATATGAAAATATGTTGTTGTACATATTTAATTACATGCATATGTAAATCTATACATATGAATGTATATTACCAAACTCACGCACATGTTATGTATACCTTTATGTATTCACAAACAATACTATCACATTCACATGTACGAGTAATAAACAAAACAAACATTCATGCAACTAAAATTGTATACATGAGAGTTTATATTCAAGCAATAAAACACAACAACAGTAGAACAGGGATAAATTGAACCAAGAAGCAGCTTTCGAAAATAAACACTTAATATTGCTCCTTAGTGTTCGGTTCTGTATATTTGTGGAAAACACAAACGCTATAGTGTTTGTGTAGAAAATCATTAAAAAAAATAACGTTTCTTTGTCAGTTATCTTTCGAACAAAAAATAATGCTGTTTAAATCAAACTCAACAATAGATGAGAACATTTAATTCCGCGTGAAGTGTGTGGATAACAAAAGTCAAAAACCATTATGAGCAATGTAAAAACAAATCGCTTATATAAGCATGTTTTCTTGTAACAAAAACCAAAAACAATTCAAAATACTACAAAAAAGTTTTCAACTTAAAAAGTATTTAGCAATTTGACAGTATTCTTAATACTTTATACATTTTTATAAATATGTCATCTCTGGTGATATTTTGAACTGACTTAAAAGACAATGGTGCTGAAAGAGCCCTAAAATGACAAGTTGCAAAGGTTCTTCAACGTCACGACTTAATAATCAACTTGACATAAATATACGCCAATTAAAACTTGACTCTGTTCGAAGTAGTTCTTAAGAGACTGCAAATAATACTTTACTAAAATATGCTACCAAAAAATAAATGAAAAACTCTTAAGTAGTTCTGGGATATCTTCATGCTTCAATATACAACATACCGGCGATATCAACGATATGGGAAAATGCATCAGTTTTATTTATTTTAACACCAAGAGCTTAAAACTAAATTGAAGGAATCCAACAATGTCATGGAATGTTTTTAATTGTGATCGACTGATTGGCAGATAGTTCATACAAAAAGCGTGTTCCTATAACTATTCGTTTTTATAATGCTGAAACAAAATAATTTGAAATACATAATATTGGATAAAAGGTTTCTTTTGCAACTTTTCAAAAATATTGTTGAAGTCTTCTGATTCATGTAGAGATGATTAGGCACCAACAAATTAAAACTCATTTAAAAGAAATTTTTGGAGAATATCTCAAATAATAAATATATTTTATATATTCCATTTAATAGAATCTGGGAATTTATTTCTCATAGTGAGTATGAGTATGATAGTCAGGGATGATAAAGTTAGTATAATTGTACTTTTTTCAGTACAATTTGCATTGCAAAAGTACTGAAGTACTCCAATAACATATTTGGTACAATTTAAAAATTTCCATACATCAAAAGGATTGCCAAAGACATATTGTCTACACAACATTTGTCGGCAAAAATGAAAGGATTTTTTTGTTGCAAAATATGATAAAAACAAAGCGAAGAAAACGCCTTTTTGTGAATATTGCATCGAATTAAATTCAGACAAAATATATACTACAGGCTAATCAATCTTGTTGCTATAAATAAACGAAAACTTTTAAGCTTGGTTTCTTAAAGTATTGTGAAACGGGGTATAGTGCGGCGCGACATGTTGCGACTTATTGTACAATTCGATCAAGTTGTACAACCATTTGTTACTTTAGAGGTGTGGTTGGTCATCGGTTGAATAAAAAATCAGTTTGAATTGAGTTTTCAAATTGGTACGTCTGATGCCGATTTTTTCCTTCGTTTTTTATTTTCATTCTAACGTTTTGAAAGCAGCAGCGTTCGAAGCAAACAATATTTTAAAAAACTAATACGAAATTCCTATGCACAATTTAAGTAAAGAATACAAAAACTACCGGAAATATTATTCGGGCATGTTCTACAAATCGACCGAGATTTCGATCTCAATTATTTACAAAATGGCTGTGGATAATCCTGTTTTCAACAATTGTTCTTGTAAAGATAATTAGTACTCAAAGTATTAAGTACATTAAACGGAATATTTTCATAAACCTTCTTTATGCGGTCGTTTTCAAAATTTTTACGATTTTAAATTCACTTCATTTCAATTTACAGAACATGCCCGATTTATTTTCTTTTCTTGCTCCTCTTCTTACACCACTTCATTTATCGCCACTAGTGCTAAAAATCGGTACTCATGTTGACTTTATAAAAATAATTTCTTAATAAAGCTTAATGAAAAGTTGGTTAACAAATTGTACATATGCTGCGAACGATCAACTGGTCTATTCAACTCAATTGTAAGATTAGTTACAACGTGTAGAGGTTGCATATGGACCCTTAGACAATATATTTTGGGGTTATTACTGGGTGCTCCAGTTGGAGTTACAGAAATACAAAAAAAAATACCCTATTCCACCATCAACTTTAAAAAACCCAGATAAAAAGCATCGTCTAAATTCTTTATTACATATTAACTTAATGTTTTTTGCTAATTGCCAAAGATGTAGTTATTTCAAATACGTATGTACATACATACGTATAGTACAGGTGAATTTTAATGTACATATGTTCGTACATTTTCTGTTATTTTAATAATAAAACTAGTAAAAAATATTTTTAGTACAATCAGGGTCAAAAAGTACAATTTTTTACTTAAAAAAGTATAATTTGGAAAAAGTCATTTGGAGGAATAATGCCCAATTTTCAGGATGGATATTAAAACACATTTATTTTTTAAATCGTTTTAAATACAAAATTCTCTTCTTTACTAAAAACTTAAGTGGAACTTAAGTCACCGATGTGGCACACTTAATTTCAACTTAAGTTTCCATTGTAATATTTTAACAAGGTGGCCTCAATATCGCAACAATACGACCACAACAGGCAAAGAATTAACAGTCATCTTTTTATATTTTTTTTTTTGTATTTAGTAATGCTACCATACTTTTATCTTAATTAAATAAGACTTTTCAAATAAAACTCAAAAACCCAATCTGTATTTAAATACGATTTAAGTTTTTATGAAAATTAACTTAATATAGATTTAAATACAATCCTGAAAATTGGGCATAAGACTATTAAAGTATAAGAGCTTTAAAAATTGTAATTTGACTTAGAATACACATTCGAATACATAATATGAAAATGTATATGTATTATATTCCTATAATTTTTTAAAACCAAAGTTTTTCAAAAATTCTAAATATTTGGATTCTATCGTCAAATATTCGTTGGGTCTGAACATACCTTAAGTCATACCTATGTATTTTGGTGCGTCCAAATTAACTTTTTATTATAAAAACTAATTTGATTTTTATATTTTTATGTATTCGAATTAAACCCGGTTAACCGGTTATTTTTGAAATGCTTAACCGCAAACCGGTTTTTTTAAAAAATAGCAGCTATTCGGATTATTCGAAAATCGATTTAAAAAAAGTTGAATAATCGATCTCTCTGGTATTAAAGATTGCGTTCTTCTACACAATCACAAAAAATACATACATATCGTTCTTGGGTGTGTGAGCCGAACGCTAAATAATGTACTGTTTATTTTTTATCACTGTCAAGAAGTATTAAAATTAAATCGGCAATTTTTAAATGTGTTTTAGTTTGTAGCTTGTACTTTTTTACTAAAAATAAGTGCGAGTGCAAGAATCTTATCTACCCTTCTCAATGGTTTGTCCAGCTTGTTTTGTATGGAAACTATCGTACTACACTCTAAAAAAAGTTTGCTAAATTCAAGTAAATTTAACTTAACTTAAAGAACTCCGGGAATGATTTGGCTCCAAGGAAAATGTTACTTCAATTAAGTATGCAATTTTCCTAAAAATTAGTTATTAAAATTTTCAGTATTTAAGTTTTTTACGGGAGATTGCTTGTATGGGCGCCAGGTGCAATAATATACCGGTTTGGCTCATCTTAGGTATTAAATACTCCTTATATTAAAAAAAATATGTGAGCAGAATTTGGTCCGCACCAAAATCTTAACTCCGGGAACATATTCATCATATTTTTAAAGCTAGCTTCTTTTGTTTAGACCACTGATGTGGAGTCGTCAAGAAAAGGGATAACTCTGACTACATCCGATAAAATTTTTTAATTACGACTCCGACTCCGACTCCAACTCCTTTGATTCGCAGTGTATATGAGACTGGTCCTTATTTGACTTTAAACTCTTTTTTTAAGGAAGCACATTTTACATGGTTAAATACAGCACAAAAAAAAAGATTCTTTAAAATTTTCAAATCGGTATTTCAATTTTAACACGTGCCGCATTAAGCTTTAATATAGTTATATTCGGCTATGCCCATCTAAAATACCCTTTACTATTGGGCAATAAGAAAGTTATACAAATAACTTCTCTTTTGTTGTTAAAAAAATCAATTGTGCCCCGCCCACTTATCCAATCCCATCCACAATTTGATGTGATGTTGTATACTGATAATTAAGTTGCTTGTACCTCATAAAAGAAGAAGTGTACACTACATATTTTATTAAAATCTGATAGGGTAAAAAGTGGTAAAAACGGGTAAGTTTGGTAACCTTATATCTCCAAAACAAAAAGAGATACAAAAAAATATTAAACTTATCGTTGTTCATTAAAAAAATAATTGGACAGTTGCCTGGTACTTTTTTAAAATTACACCCTTTCCCTTCTACCTTTTAGGCCTGGAACAGAATAAAGTAGTTGTACTAGGAGCTAAAGCTGACAAATGCTCTGTAGCGCGACAAAGTTCAAAATTTCGAATTTTGCGCATCAACTTCAACTGCAACGTCTACTTACTACAACTAAGTATTCTGTTAACACTAGAGGTCTGCAAGAATAAATAAAAAGCAATTTCAACGCACTCATTTGTTTTTAAATTACAATGTGTCGATCACCCAATGATAACTAAACAAATGAAAAAATAACCAGAGACAAAACAACAAAAACTCATTCTATTCAGTCAACTCAAGTCAAATGAGTAAATTATTCATATATAATTTGAATGTTAAATATGTGTACCTACACATTATGTATGTATGTGTAAGCTTAACTTTTATAAATAACAGAAGCCACAACCTTACACACATATTATGGCAAGGTATTCAAATAAATGTATGCACATTCAATAATTCAAAAATTATTTGAATATTTTTTGTAAAATTGCTCTCTCTAACGGGTCATTCCAATGTTTTGTTATTTATGAATGCCTCTCATATTCATTTACAGTAAACAAGTTTTTTATTCAATTCATTCATTCTTATTTTTGTATATGGTTTACTTTCTTCTTATCTTTTTAAATGTTTTATAATTGAATAAATGTTGTGCACTTTGGGTAAAGGCAAACAAGTGAGTTATTCAAAGCAGACCTCTAGTTGATACTAATTTGAAACTGACGTTGTAACTTATGGTAGCTTGCAGCGTTATTCGTAACGTTGTACTACAGCAACTATTCTGTTCCACACTTTACCCCTCTTCCTTCTCTACCCCGTTACTAACAATCAAAAAGAGACGTATTAAGAGAGCTCATGTGGATTGCGTGAAAGAAATAAAGATTATACCAAATTCGTAAATTATCTGAAAAAAATACATATGTACATAAATTTGGTACTCTTTCTAAATTCGAACGTTTATTGATAAAAATTTTACCAATTTTTGGTACTTTTTTAACAAAACATTTTTCTCTATTCAATGACATGGATCATTTCTTTTGATCATTTTCTTAACACCAAAATGAAAAATGTGACTACTCGCTCATTCAATTCTTGTAGGGGCTTTATCAAATCATGGGCTCCCACAATAATATTGAAATTTTCGATATTTCAATTGGGAGAAAGAAAAGTATCAAAAATGTGTTGCATTAAGTGATTTTTTAATTTTCTATAATATTGAACTAAGATATATAAAATTATTGGTGCAGGGTCCTGAGTGACTGAGAACCGTTAAGATGAAAAATGTTGATACTTTTATGTTCTTCAACTGGTACTTTTTGAATTTTCGTTAATATTGGATATAAACAAATAAGACTAAACATTCAAGGACCTGAATAAGTTAGAATCTTTAAGAGTGATCTTTTTGGTACATCTTCGTTCTTTAACTGGTACTTTTTAAATTTCTAATAATACTAAACGTAGAAACATAAAATTTAACATGCAGATTCCAGAGAAATTGAGAAACTAGAAGAGAAAACTATTTGTTACTTTTTATACCCTCCACCCCAATTTTATGTGAAGAGCACTCTAACTTGTTCTATTTGCAATTGGTACTCTCTGTTTTTTTTTTTATAAAATTTAACGTAGAAAAATAAATTAAGCATTTACGAACTTGACTGGACCTGGACCTGAGATTGGTGCCTCGACAAATCGATCCACTACGAGGGGAAACGCAAATGTTCGAAATATTCCATACTTTTATGAATGTTTCTTCATATTTGCATAAATAATTTTACTCGAATTTCGACCACTAAGTAAACACTAGTAAAATTAAGCGTGCATTATTCCTGAGTCAAAAAGAAGCTTTTTGGAACTTCTTCGTTCTACAACTGGTACTTTTTTTAATTTTTGGTAATATTGGATTGGATAATAGCAACATAAAATTAAACATGCAATATCCTGAGTGGATAAGAATCTATAGGAGGGAACTTGTTTGTTCATCAACTGGTACATTTTGAATTTCCGTTAGTATTGATCCTAGAAAGATAAAATTAAACATGTCATGTCCTGAGTGAATGAGAATCTGTAAGAGGAAATTCTTTGGTATTTTTTCGTTCTTTAACGGGTGCTTTTTAAGTTTTTATTTTTACTGAAGCTAGAAACATAAAATTCAAGATTCTGAGTCCAGCAGAGTGATTGAGAATTTGTAAGAGGATACTTTTTGGTATTATTTTGTTTTCCAATTGGTACTTTCTAATTTTTGAACTTACATTATTTAATTCAACAAACATTCACTGACTTGAGCGAAAGATAACAAATGGACCGGAGCTTGATCCCTCGCCTAATCGACCCTCTAAAACGAAAAAAAAAATCCTCGAAAGATGTTTATTAATTTATATTTACTTATGTATATTCTCTTCATATTTGCATAAATAATTATGGTCGACCTTAAATAAAACAAAATATCCAAAGCGTCCTGTTATTTCACCTGGAGCCCATTCAAATATGTTTCCAAGATAAACATTTTTGGAACGATAGCGCCTAAGCCAGATTAGCCTGGAAACAATTGGCCTTTCAATACCACGGTTATTTGTATATAATATTCAGCACAACCTCGTTTTTGTTACGATTGCTATCCTTGTTTCCATAAATAGTTGTCCTGTAACTCGTGGAAACAAGCAAATAAACTCCCTACATCCTAACAAAGGGAAGGAATAAGTTACAATAGTAAATAATGTTAATAATACAATCACATGAACAGATAAGAAAGGATGTAAACGATATATAAGTAATACGAAATATATGTGAAGTTTGTACAAAAACAATATATCGTTCACTTTACTGCAAACGGCCCCAACTAACCAAAAATTAAATATCGATTTTTTTTTGTCCACAAACAAATTAGCGATTTTAATAACAGAAAACAAACGGCCTTATCTACAAAAACGATTATACGATGATGGCTAAAAGAGCTAGAGACTTGAGCACTGAACTTGTGTAGTATATGGCCAGCATAACTAACCGTTTGCGTAACATTGTCAATTGCCAAACAGCTGGTAGGTTTTTCTCTCAAACAATTTATTTATTGAAGAAAAATAAATTATCAACTAAAATTGCAACTTGTGGCGTGAATGTGGCGTGAATTACTTATTATTTTAAATAATTTTTTGCTTCTCCTTTAAAATTTTCTAAATGAAGGATAGGACCGTTTGCGTTAATGGTAACGATATGTATTCATAGTACATATGAACAAAGTGTAAATAGAATATCATGTGTGAAAAATTGTCTGCTACTAAAAACTGCTGTTAAGGCAACAAGGCACAGTGGGAAGATATTTCAAAAAGTAGTTTTTATATGTTCTCTAAATTTTAATAGTAGAATTTAAAACAAGTTTCAAATATGGAGCCTTAAATAAACAAGCGACACACGGGAATCTTTGGTACATACAATTTAAGATATAGACGGAAAGATATGTAAAGGGCCATAAGCTCCTTGACCCAGAGGATCTTTTGTGCAGCCTGTGTATCTCACCATGTCAAGTTCAGGCTACGTTTAAAGACAATCACCCTGCCTGGGCATAAACTTCTGTTGGGCTCTTCAGTTGCCCCCACAAAAAATTGCCGCATGGCCGCGGGACATCAGCAGAGCAGATGTTTTAACGTTTCGTTAACGTTTCGTGGTGGAAAAGGGTACATATAAGTTTGTCATTCCGTTTGTAATTTCTACAATATTGATCTTAGACCCTATAAAGTATATATATTCTGGGTCCTTATGAGAAGAGAAGTTGATTTAACGATGTCCGTCTGCTATTGAAATTCAGCCAGATCGGTCCAAAAATGGCTGAGGTATGAGCAAAAAACCACGACTACCTATAATTTTTTCCAAAAATCCCTTGTTGTTGTTGTTATTTTATTTAGTTTTTCTATATATCTGGAGAACGGCAAGAGCCAAAGTTTCCAAATTAGGTACACACATTTACGTTATTAATACACAGCATCCCACAAAATGTGGGCGGGATCGGAGAAGTGGGCGTGGTACCTCGCGTACAAAAAATATCAAAAATTTTATAAAAACCTGATTTTTTGGACTGTCATATGACCTATGGTAACGCCATACATATTAAAAGATTGTAAATCTTTAGTAGAAAATATTTTCTGAAAATTTCGGAAACATCCGTTCAGATACGAAAACGGTATGGCCAAAATAACATTTCTAAATACCCGTTTTTGGGAACCAAAGATCTTTTCGAGTCCAAGTTTTATAACCCAAGTAAATGGTAAATTTCTTCTTAAACACGTCGGTATGTAAATCTTTCAAATCGGTTAAAAAATGGCTGAGTTATAATCAAAATACTGAAATTCCAAAATTACTCTTTTTATACCCTTCACCACAGGTGGAAAAGGGTATATATAAGTTTGTCATTCCATTTGTAATTTGTACAATATTGATCTTAGTCCCTAAAAATTATATATATTCTGGGTCCTTATGAGAAGAGAAGTTGATTTAAAGATGTGATGTCTCTTACCCTCCCCCCCCCCTTTTAATTGCTTACATATACTAGCATAATGTCCAATATGATTTTCGTTATCGCTCTTCTTTATTATTTAACCTATTTAACGAAATAATTGTAACAAATAGAAACTGGGAATTTTTTTTCTATTTGCTACTTAAAAACTCGCCAACAAAGATATATCTAAGGTATGACGACACTGCCTATACTTAAAGAAAACAAACACACATAGTACATGGTAAAAACCATTTTGGAGAATATAGGCCCCTATTGCGGTTCACAACTCAAAAAAGTTAATTTGCAAATTTTGTATTATGGCTTAAAACTCTGCTTAAATGCGGTGAACAAAAACATCAAAAACAATTACAACTCAACTGAGTTGAGTTGTGAACCTTAAAACGGGCCATATGTAATTTTAATGATATTAAAATAACGTTCTTACATGGTTCAGTTGTCTAGGCGGTCACTGGAGCGAACCTTGGTTTTTCAAAAGAAATTTTTTTTTAATTTTTATGTACTAAACACGATTTTAAAAAAGTATTAACCAGTTTTAGCTTTTTTAATTTAATTTATAATGAAGTTTCCCATTTCATACTATTGGTAAACTGAAATTTATTGTTGATGGGATAAGCTATTCCTATGCGAATTTCACTGGTTGCTTAGGCCAGATCGTCAGGCAACTTTATCAAAAGATTTTAGAAAAACTAATAATATAAATGATTTGGTTATTCGTGCTTAATTCCCAATTTGTATTATTTGACAAAAACACTGGGGAATGTAAGGACAGATAAACTCACTGTTTATTGTTGATGATTTTGTTTAAACTTTGTTACAAATAGAACTGTTGCGGTAAATCTTATACGCTTAACAGTTTTACAAATAGAACTGTTGCGGTAATTCTTATACGCTTAACAGTTTTATTTGGTTTAATATCTTTAGTTTTTCTAAAATCTTTATGGATGAAGTTTCCTGATGATCTGGCCTAAGCAACCAGTAAAATGCGCATAGGAATAGCTTATCCCATCAACAATAAATTTCAGTGTTTTTGTCAAATAATAAAAATTGGGAATTAAGCACGAGTAACAAAATCATTTAAATTAAATTTTGTATTCCCACGAAAATTATTTTGATAATAAAACTAATAATATTAAACCAAATAAAACTGTTAAACGTATAAGAATTATAAGCAACAGTTTTACTTGTAACAATATCAAAGCTTAAACAAAAACAACAACAATAAACAGTGAGTATATCTTTTCTTACAGTCCCGACTACAATTGGTTGATTTTTTGTTTCGTTTAAATATGCTAATTTCCCATTTCATACTATTGATTAACTAAAATTTATTGTTTTTATATTATGGTCACTGTCAACCATATTATGGTTAAATTAGTCCTCTCTCATTAAGCGATAACCATATTATGGTTGCCTCTAAACATGTCATGCTTAAATATGACAATAATTTTTTTTTTAATTAACAATAGAATTTTATTTTCTTCTAAGAAAAACAATCATGATATTATAAATGTTGAACATTTTTTTGTTATAATTAACCATAAATTGTTCCCAGACAAATTCCTATAGAAACGAAATTCTTGTTTCGTATTTGTTTAAATAGCCACACTGTGCAACGTTATAATCGTTATTGTCATAATAATAATTATGTTCTTTGCATATTTAGATAAAATTTAAAATAAATAAAGGCAAAAATGGCATGTTTATATACAAGCAAATATGTACATATCGCTCCTTTATTGCAACATAGTCATATCTCAAAAAAAAAAAATCAAACTTGGCAAAATGCGATTAAAGCTTTCAAAATTTACCTTTTTATACAGATTTAATAAAATATATTTTGCTATAACTTCGGTTCAATTTGAGTTATAATAGTGAAAGAAGGTACAGAGAAACACTTTTGCTCAAGTAACTTAAAATTTTTGATTTTTTGAAATATGACTATGTTGCAATAAAGGAGCGATATGTATTTCCTATATTTATATATTTTCTCTTCATCTGCTTTATCAATTCATATGCCGGTTTAACACTATCTATAGTCTATGGATCGATTAATGGAAATTGACAATATTTCTTTTTCAAGTTCTATTCTCAAACTCATCGAGAGGATGAGAGTAAATGCAATTTACTAAAAGAAGTTCAAACGAGTACTGGTGTCATTGTGTATGCCTTCGGTTGCTCTAAACGTATACACATCCTTATGTATTAATAAAAACTTCAAAAGTATTGCATTAGATAACCATTCAAATAATCTGTCATTCAGATTCAGTTCTGCAAAGTAACCAAACATAAGCACCCGCCCAACCAACCACACCACGGCCAATGCATTACTCTTTGATAGTAAAATGCTTTTCTTTTTCCCACTCTTCGACTTTTAGTCAGGTTTACTGCATATTGATGATGCCCATGTTGATGATGATGGCGATGTTGGTCAGTATCATATTTATGGTAGAGAAAAATGTTTTTCTTTTTTTTCTTAACTTTATAGTAGTAGTAGTATTTTTTATATATGTTTGTAGTGTGTAGTATATTAACAGAGTTTTTGTGTCTGTTTTTGTCTGTTTTTTGGGTATATAACAGCATCCGGTAAAATGTTTTATATACAATACCAGCTACTATATACGATAATGCATATATGTACATACATATATACTGGATATACTATGTACGAGTTTGTATTTTGTGCTCTGAAATTGTATTGTATTTATTCCTGGGTTTATACAGCAGTACAATGCCGATGCAAATAATATACCGGAAGTTCACTAACGCATGAATGCTTGACCATCCATTCCTTTATCCACAACTCGTTTTATTGTTGTATTGTATTTACATGTATTTGTTGTTTATGAAGAGAATCTCTATACTATATAAAGGCCTCTGTAGTATTTACACAATTTCCAGCAGCAATATAAGAAAAATTAAAAATTTTTGCTTTGCAATTCCATTTCTAATTACACATGATTTTTTTAGTAAAAACTTTTTTTTTAATAAAAATAAATAAATTGAAAATTAAAAAAAAAGTTTAATGGCCGTTTTCTCATTACACGATTATCTTTTTTCCCAACGAAAAACTGCACATTAAAGAAATTTGGTTTTTTCAATCAGCCCAATTATGAATAAAAACTCCCCGGGAGTTTACTCCCTTCTCCCATTTTCCTATGTAAATTCAATTGTAAAAATGGGAAAAGGGAAAACACTCCCGGGGAATCTGTATTCATAATTGGGCTGAATGTCTTGTTTGCTTCTATTCTGTCGCAAAGCTAACCAGCACTCATCTGCCAATTATTTATTTTCCTTTTTTTTGCCGTATAGATAATTTCAATCAGCTGACTCCCAACATTTACATGTATTTTGAGAGGTGCTGCCAGCTCAAAACAATGTTTTTTTTATCGGTATATTGAGCAACCCAAAATTGTTAACAGACAGTTTATCGGTCTAATAAATTTATGCTGACATTAAGTAACAGACAGTTTGTCGGTACTTTGAGAAAATGGCCATTAATGTGAAAAATCCATTTTACGAAGAAGTAAAATTTTTGTGGAAAAGCAATATTGGCACCGATACCGAAACCAGAACCGTTTACATTGAATACCGGTATTATTTCCGATAATGCTAATATTTAATACTACTTCTTTTTAAGTAAATATATTTTTATAAATCGCTTAATTTTGCCATTTCTGCTTATAATACCTTAAAAAAGATCACACAAATGGCCGGACAAACACACACTTTGTTTCCGTTTTGTGTTCGCCAATAAACAACACAAACCTTTTTCGTACAAACATGAAATTTTAATTTTTGTGTTGTTTCAAATGAATGCATACGACAATAGTGCTGCAGCAATTTTTCCTTGCTATTTGATTAAGCCAGTTTTCGAAAACAAACAGAACATTATTTAGCGTACGGCAGACATGTGATGGAAAACGATTTGGAAAACAATACGATAATATCGTTTTCAGTATCATTAAAAATGTATTTCTAATACATTTCCTCTGTTTTCCTGTATATTTTCTTTTAGATTCTTTATAATATATCATCAGTTCATTATTGGTTTGGCGCATATCCAAAAAAAGTCGTAGTGAGGAAAACAACTATGAAGGTTTACTTTATTTACTTCCGAAAATATACCCGACAGAATTTTTGTGTATTTTGATTAATGCTTCTGGCATATGTTTTGAAGAAAAATTAACATTTTTTTGAACGTTCTTTAACGAACATAGAAGTTAATAGCATTTTATTGAAAGTGAAAATTATTGTTTTGTGTCGCATACGCCACTTTTCTAAATTTTTTTAAAAAGAAGCTTATGTGATGCATACGTATACTTAATGCTGTGTATTGATTTGTTGATATTTTATGTTGCTTTTGCTTTAACTACTTTTTTTCTTACGGCAATGAAGCGACCGAAGCATGAGTGAAATTTGTTTTCTTACGGCCGTATTCATAACAAAAAGTTAGCCACAGTTTGTACACTACGTACAACGAACTGCTAACTAGAATGCCGATTAAGCTTAGCAGCTTGTTGGTACAGAGTTAATTCATAACGAACTTTTCTCCATCTGCCAACTTTTAATAAATCAACTCTGAATTTGTATGATGCCACATTGTATTACTCAAAAATGCAACACGTTATGCATTAATCATCATGAATTTGTAATTTTTTCCTTTTTGTTTTGTTTTTTCCTTTACATATAAAAATCTTAGAAAGTTTTTAAAATTAAAATAAATGAAGTAAAAGACAGTAATTAAAAAAAAACAGTTAATTAAAAAAACCAACGAAATTGTTTGGCATTAAACGGCTGTTTTTCACAAGTTGGCAAACGTTTGGTACCTCGTTAACAAGAGGTTAGCAAATCGTTAGCCAGAGTTTGGTTAGTGTATTATGAATAAACTTTTTGCTAACTTCATGCCAAATTTTCATTATGAATACAGCTGTTATTGACATTTTATTTTGATTTTGCTTAAACTTTTTTTATTTAATTCCCTAAGCTCAACTCGCGAAGCTCTACGCTTGTATGCAGGAAAGAAACCAGAGCATCTGGCGGGAATCGAACCCGCAACCCCGGCGCTGATGGACTAGCTCACTACCAACTTGCCTACCGGGGAACTCAACTACTTTTTTTCTTTGCAAGAGTTAAATTTATTTTGTGCGTTTTTGTTTGAGGAGTTTTCATGCATTCGACAAACAGTAAAATAGTCTATATGGAGCAAAATTAAACCTTAATATATCAGAAACAATAAAAAATTTGGTAAAACCGGTTTTGGATTTAGAAATGAGGTATTTCAAATATATATACCCGATACCTAACTCATTTTTTTTTTAAACGGTAGGTCAAACCAATAATGATCTGACGATATGTTGATAAAACTGTATTTTGAACAAAAAATTAAGGCTTTACTTCTTAGGATATATAAAACATCTTTAATTTTGGTTTTTGCTTTATTCTATAATTCAAAATAACAATTGTTAAAAGTTTTAAGTTGAGGAATATGTGTAATTAGCATATGTGAATACATATATGAATATTTCAAGTACCTAGACTATCCAAACCAATACACTCATAAGTACTGCAACAAATGCCACTGACCGATAAATCGCAACGAAACAGATGAGGACAACAGAAAGGAATGAAATTAAAAAATAAATAGAAAAACATTTTTCGGTATAATGAAATTATTCATATTGTAGTTTCTGTCTGTTGCACTAGCCCGAGTATATAGCAAAAGATATTTATGTATCATTAAACATACACACATAAGCATTTATGCATCACACACGCACGTATGTATAAGCCTAAATTGTAAGCACCTAAACCTATGCTTTGTATTCTAAGGGTTTATAGAGCTCCAAAATATGCAATACTATTTATGTATGCATATATGGAATGCTTTCGGACTGCATGTCTGTTGTATGAGATCAATAAAAAGTTTTTTTTCTACGTTTCAACCAAAATTTCGTGTGTTGTAAATTATGCGTATGAGTGTGTTTGTAACTACATATACACATCCATATAAAGACATGAGTGCCAGGATTTGGTTATGTAGTAAATTGTATTTAGTTGCATGCTGTATATGAATGGCATGTATTGTATTTACGAAATGTATCCAAAATATGTCTGTAAATTTCTGTTAAAACTGTCCATATAACAACATATGACCAAATCCATGTATGGGAATTATATATAGGCATTTATAAGTGTGCCTGTGTTTGTGTGTTAATGTGTATGTGTGATATCAAAATTTTACTATGCGTATTGTACTACTACTATTTTTACTACACCAGCCGGTGAATGGTTTGGTATGTGTTGTGAAGTGTATGTACATATGTACTTGTTTATATATATTAACAGATATACGAGTATGTATATAGTTAAACTTGATGTTTTTGCACATCAGTAGTTACGTTTATGTACCGGATTATTTACACGTAATACTTATAGTAAAAAAATTATTGTTATCATGTGGCACATGTGTATCTGAAAATCGTTTAATTTTTGACCGATTTATAAGACCACATATGACGTTGATTCTGTTAACATTTTGATAGTTGAATAAAGTTTATTGAATAATAAATATGTATAGTGAAAAATGTAATAATGAAATAATTTGCAAGTAATAAAGGTCTGCAGTAAAATCTCCCATAAACGGACACTTTCCGTCGCGGTTGTTGTTATAGCAGTGAGATCCGAAAAACAGGTGATGCTGAGTTCACAGCTCAGAGTCGTTCCGTTGCGTAGGACCGATTGGGAACGAATGGTCGCGGTGTTATTTCCGGTTATGGGAGATGTCCGCTTATGAGAGAGGTGCACATTAATTATTTTTAAATACTTTTTCTTTTATAATGATACACTTTATTGAAGCAAGGGTAGACTATTAAGTCTATTGTGGTAGAAAAAATTTATTTAGAGTAGACACTAACTGAGATCGGTTCAATTTGAGCTGTTGGTATGTTGAAATTTGTCTTCTTTGGTAAATTTCTTCAAACAGCCAATTAATTTTAACGATACATCAAAGCAATTTATGAAATGAAATATTTCTGCATTTGTCTCGTCTTTAGAGTCTTCAGACTGACTAATCTCCATCATTGCGCTTGGGTTCAACATTTTAGTACAGTCATATTCAGTGTAGACATTTTTTTAATTTGCCTTTGTTGCAAGTTGAATAGCCCCATTTTAATGAGTTTTTTTTTAAGCAAAGCTCTTTTTAAAAAAAGTTTTTATACTTTTAAAACGTCAAAAGCAATAAGTTTTAATTGACGAAAAAAACGACTTCCCGATTAATCGTAAAATTTTCTCTTAACAAATTTTTTTTTAAATAAAAACAGTTGTGCAAAATTAACTAGCGTCATTAAGAAAATTTAATTTTATCGTTTTTATTTTCGATTATTTAAAACGGGTTTTCGATTAATCGCACAAGTTTTTAATTTTTGTGGTTTTTCTAATTATAAAACAATGCAATTTATATTTAATTTAAGATTAATTAAACAATATTTTTTAATATTTTAACATGTTATACAAAACGGGTATTGCGAGTAATCAATTATTAACATTATCGATATAATTGGTAACCGCAATACTAATTACACTGTGTCACAAATTTTCAACAAAGTCGGAACCAAATGAATCTGACAACCAATTTTTGTGTAAAATTGTCAGCTGAATCCAAATATGAAGTCATAACTTTTGAAAAAATAACCTTTAAAGAGCCAAAAATCATAAAATTTATCATGAAGTTTGAAGACAACAGTCCACTGTAACTCTGTCATTTCTTGACTAATCTTCACAAACGGCCCATGGTTACTTTAGTAATTTTATTACCTTTTACCAAAAAGAAAGATATACATAATATTTTTGAAGATGTTTGCATTTAAGTCAATTCATCTTTTTTAAAAACGCAAATTTTTTCTCAAAAATTGTTCTACTTTAGGCAATTCCGACTTCATATTCGGATTCAGCGGACAATTTTACATAAATATTAGGTGTCAGATACATTTGGTCAAAAACCCGTCTTTTTTGTTGTTGTGTAGTTTTAACCAGAGTTCGAAAATAAACACTAAAAATCGCTCCTTAGTGTTCGGTTCGGAAGATTTGTCGAAAACACAAACGCTAATAGTGTTTGTGTAGTAAATCGTTTAAAAAAAATAACGTTTCCCTGTTTGTATTCTTTCGAACATAAAAATGATACTGTTCTTATCCAACTAAACAAAAAAATGAGAACATTTAATTCCGTTCGGGTTTTTTTAACCACAAACTTCATTGTGCGTAGCGCCCTTTTGGCTGGTAAAAAACAAAAAATTTTTACAAAAACAAAATACACATACGAACAAAAGCCAGCAATATTATTTTACATAAACAAAACATATACACAATACACCCACAAAATGTTCGTGCTGCGATCGTTGCTAAAATTTTTTGTTTGTTCATTTCTTTATCAATGTAAAAAAAAGAAACATTATACAACATTAAAATATAATAAATAGAAACTGCGAATTATTTCCTTTCGAAGGTTACTTTGTATTATATTCAACATTTTTTATTTTTCGAATTTATTCTATGCAAGGCCCATCTGTCAGGTCTGCTTACTTGTACAAAAACAAAAAACGATTCTTTTTAGTTGTCAAAAATTTACTACCTCATATACAAAGCAAAAGGAAAAAACGTGTATGTGTGGCATACCATAAACGTAAACAAACGTTTACATGCACATGTAAACAACTTTTGACAACTAAAAAGAACATAAACAATGACCATCAGGCTTCCTGCGTAGAACTTTTCAATGGGCCTTGATTCTATGCGATAAATTTCAGTTATGTATTGTATAAAGCTTTTTTGTAATAGTCCTATTCCTTCAATTTTTCAGAAATGACTTTTACAAAAAAGC
The DNA here is from genome assembly GCA_949318255.1 of Pollenia labialis. Classification (NCBI taxonomy): domain Eukaryota; kingdom Metazoa; phylum Arthropoda; class Insecta; order Diptera; family Polleniidae; genus Pollenia; species Pollenia labialis. Next base: position 133,702,058 of record OX439140.1, read on the forward strand.
TTTATAAAATACATAACTGAAATTTAGCTTATGGAATAAATTCGAAAAATAAAAAATGTTGAATTAAAATATATAGTTTGTTTACAGTATCACTACAACTGTTCTGTTTTTTAACGAAGAACTATATTATGTTAGGCTCTTTAAGTATTAATGGTTGTGTTCGTCAACACAAACACTAAAAAATAGATATCGTTCCTAGGTGTGTGGGCTGAACGCTAAATAATGTTCTGTTTATTTCGAACTCTGGTTGAAAAAGATCAGTTTAACTGTTTTTTACCTTTTAAAATAAGAAATTAAAAGAAGAATGGCCTTTGAATTTATTCAAAAGCTGCCTTTTCCAAATACAAAAACCGGGTTTTCTATTATTTGAAAACTTTTACACTTTTACCATTTTAGTTCTTTTACGTTATTTAAAATAGAATAAAAACTAATTTTCGTCAAAACCAACATAAAAACATTAAATTATTTCGGTTCTTTTTAAATGAAACTGAACCCGGTTTCTCGATTAATCGTTATTATAACACTTTTTTCTTAAGATTTTTTTAAACAAAGTTTATCATTTTATAAATAAGATTTTTGACCAAAATTAACTTTGTACAATTGAATAATTTTTAGAGCACAAAAAACCGATAACCGAATAACCGTGTGTAAAACAAAGCTAGCTGCACCTTAATTTATTAATTATTTGTTTTTAGAAAAATATTGTGTACTATTTGTTTAATAACATACATAATGTTATTATTTTTATTAACAAGTACTTTAAACCAGTAAATGATTAATCGAATCCCTTTAGCTGATTTTATTATTTATCTTTAATAACCAAGTTTTCCAATTATGTGTTAAAAAAAAAGATAATTTTAGTTCTTTATCTACTGTTATTTTAAAGAGAATAAAATAAATTTTCCTTAAATCTAACATAAAAACCAGAATTTTTATCGTTTTTTTTTCTTTTAATTAAAACCCGGGTTTCGATTATTCGTTATATGATAACATGTTAAAATTTCGTCTGAAAGCAAATTCTTGCATTTTTGAAAGAAAATATTATGCTAATTAAATTCATATATTAGAATAATTTGTATAAGCCGTTAAGCTGGTTTCGAATAATCGTCAATAAAACAAACTGAACTTCACTTATGACTGTTTTTTTAAGAAAACAGTAGTTATAACAACATAATTTAATCGTTATAACTACCGAATAAAAAAACCAATTTAACGGTTAATAAAAAAAGTTCCCTAAATCTAGATTTCTCATATTTCTGATTTAATCTAAATATCCAACAGTAATCATTTCAATCTCTACAATATTTCCTGACAAGCTTTCAAAACAAAAGTTCATTTAAATACTTTTACATCAGCAGCAACCTCACCCCTGTTCTTTATACTCAAAGTAAAAAAAAAATAAAATAAAAAGAGAAGGCCAGATACGTGGTAGTGAAACACGTAAAAGAAGACTAATTAAAATGATATAAAAATATCGTACACGTGCTTTTTACTGGAGAAGAAACAAAGGAGGAACAGAAGTCCTGTTTGGTTATTAGTGTAGCCCAAGAAGAATTTAAATGATAAAGGAATATTTGTATTTCAGACAAAGAATACCAAAGAAAATAATTGAAAAGAATAAGTAACTAAGCGAATTTATCAGAAAAGAGTAAACAAAAAAAGAGTAAAAATAAAATGTATTTAAAATGATAGAAAAAAGTCCTAAATAAATACAGCAAACAACAAATCATGTAAATAAAAGGAATGAAGACAATGGCATAATAAACAAATAAAGACAAGAAAAATAATTAATATAAAAATGCAAACAGCACAATTTTCTGTATAAATCTGGGGGATTTACACAAGACAATGTAAGTAATTATGGGTATTTAAAGGAAAAATTGAAAAATTTAGCATTTAAATGGGACCAGATTGTTTTTACACAAAATCAGCCAAGGGCTGATGCAGCCTTTAGTGCACGGGGGAGGGGTGGTTTGGTTTTTCACATATTTAAGTTGGGGTAGCCTTCAAACCCAATTAAGGGTTAGATCACAAACAAACACAACAAATCCCACTTTTTTAAGCCAAATAAAAACCGGAGTTTGCTACGTTTAGGTTATTTTATCGCAAATACTATTGAAAATTTTTAAAAATTCCTTTGCTATGTATGATACGAAGGTTTCGAATAATCGTTATATGAATTCTTAAAAATCGAAATATTTCATTAAGCAACGGAAAATGTTTTCGTAAATCAGTTTGTATGAAATAAAAATATAATACGGAAACCCGAGTTTTCAATTAAACGTTGAAAAACAATTCCGCAAAGCATTTTTCTCTTTAAAGCTATAGTAAAATATGCTTTAGAGAATGAGAGTAACTAAAAGTTAGGAAAACCAATTGATTCGAACCAAAAAATATTTTATGCAAAAACACGGGTTTTCGAATAATTGTTTTTAAAATTCTTTAAGGGCGGCATGAAATAACCCCCCAAAAATATGATGAAATAACCCCCCAAAGTGTGGGGACGTATTTTATATGCAATAAACCCCCAATTTTGGAAATGAAATAAACTCCCAACGAAATAAAATAACACCCCAAACAGAAATAAAATAATCCCCCAATTTCGGGAATGAAATAAGACCCCAATATGTATAATACAATTAATTGTACAGTTTTGGTTTAATGAATCATGCGATGATAGATAGCATGGTTGAGATTTCGGCCCAGCGCAAGGATTTATCCCTCTATGATATGCCAATCATCGGCTTCGATAACTAAAGCTCTTCTGCATAGCCGGCCTTCGGCCAGACGGAAGGATTTTCTCCTGTACGGTTTAACAAACACTGCCTTTACTAATTCAAGCTTTTCTGCATAGGCGGCCTTAGGCCTAGCGCAAGCCCAATTAAGGAGTTAACTTAGCCAAGACGTTGTTTGGTACAACATAGAGGAGAAAATTCTAGCGCCCGGCCGAAGGCCGTCTATACAAAAAAGCTTTTGTTAATGAAGGCGGTGTTTGTTATACTATAGAAGAAAAAGTCCTTGCGCCAAATAACGGTTTCGTAATATATTTAAAAATGAAATATTACCCAAAAAATATATTGGGGCTTTATTTCATAATGATTTTTTGTTAAGAATTAATTTTAAATCGGACACGGAAAATGTAGCACAAAATTATAGGCATTTAGTGTATAAAACCAAAACAGGAAATGAAAAAATTTTTAGAATGTAATAGATTATTTGTATAAAAATTTTTCTAATTGTAAATAATTTTTGCTATTGTAAATATTGTTATTATTTTTTCATTATTTTGTGAACGTTATTTTTATTGTTTAATTATTTCCCTGACGATAATACACATTGCTGTATCGAAATATTGGAACTATAAAATAAATGTTATCTAATTTTTTATATAAAAAAGAAAAACCTTAAGCTTAATAAATAATATTGGAATTTAATAAAAAACGGTTAAATAAAATAAAATTTATTAAGTTATTTTACTGGAGGATGGAATTTTTAAAACATGAAATTTATTAAAATTTATTGATCATTTTTTTTATTGGCTGAGCTGGGGATCGAAGTCGGGTTGAATTTACATGTTTCAAGAGTCAGCACATTCTTTTATCAGAATTCTGTAACCCCTGCACCACTGCGGTGCCTGCCAGACAACTGTCAAACATCAATCTTTAACCAGTAGTATTGATGGTTCGAAATTAGCTGTTGCTTCCTTTCTTCTATTTTTTGTATTCTTTTTGTGAAGACTTTGTCTCGAAAATCTGAATTTAATAATTTAATGAAAATTGAATTTGATGAACTCAAGCCTAACTAAAAATATCAAAAATTTAAAACTAACAGTTCAACTAAAAATCACAATTACTCTAATTATGAATTAATAAGTTTATTTGTGTAGATATTAGTAAGAAACTATAGTCAGCCGAGTCCGAACATATGACACCATATACCACAGTATTAAAACAAATTTTCGAGAAAGTATGGCTAATGACTATGAAACCATTTATGTTTTAAAATTCATTAAAATCGGTTTATAGTTTCTGAGAAGCAGAAATAGCCCCCTCCCTATTTTCCCTCATGGTCCTACTTTTAAAAAAATGCATAGCTTATGTGTCCATATGAATATGAATCTAGACATGTTTTAAATTACATTAAAATTAGTTTGGTAGTAGGCAGAATCCTTATTTCGGAAAGCAGCCTGCATGGTGGATATATGAAATTATGGACCGTTTCGCCGAAAGTTGAATTGCCTTGGTCCTAGCAGCAAATTGCATCAAATTATCCTTGAAATTACGACCAGTACTTTGCGCACAAGGCTACATGGACAGCCAGCCGGACGGCCATCGTTAAATTCGGTATACTTGATAGTCGGTCTAGGACCAATATGTGAAGGTGTTACACACATCAGCACAAATGCATAATACCCTCCCCACTATTGTGGTGTTACATTCACAAACATACATACACATTTTTAAGTTATAATTTTTTTAAAAGTATTATTACATCCATTTAAAATTTGTTGCCAGCAGTTGCAAATCTTAATAAGCCATTGTCCTTGAGCTAAATAAAAGTTAATTCTCCGTGTTTCCATGTGTAAAAAAGAAAACAATTCTTTTTGTTCAAAAATACAAAAAAGGAAAGGTAACGGTACCCTAAACAAAAATCAGCTTTCTACTTAATTTATGATCGTGTTTTATTTTTACACAAACCCTTTTACACAAATATTTTAGTAATTTTTTTTATTACTTAACGAAATTTTGCAACAACTAGATACAATGGTTGTATCCCCGAAAAAAGTGAGCAACAACAACTATAAGAATCTTAATTGTTGCAAACTTTTTTTGTTGCTTTTTTTTATATTTGCCTGAATGAAAGTTCCTTGCCCTATACCAATACAAAACAAGTGAACACTCACCTACACATACCCTGCAAATAATAGGACTAGTCCAAACACGCGTGTAAAATGTACCCCACAAGGGTATAGGGCTACTCCAAAAGTAACCCAAACGTATGGAAAAAAATGGTTTATTTAACATTACGATGTCCTAGGGCAGGACCATATAACCCAGCTTTGGATTACAAAGGAGTAGTCTTAAAACTACTCAATTGTATACACAAGAGGATTAGTTTTAACTTCGTTTAAAAACGAAAACATGTCGTTAAAAAACGAAGACATGTCGTCTGACTACAAACACTTTTTAACAATGACATGGTCCATGCTTGCGTTACATCGAACCAGTCCATTTAATCAAATTGGATCTGGTGGTTCAATATTATTTGCAGGGTAGGGACCGATACACACACAAGCTCAAATTTACATTAATGAGAAACAAAACTAGTACATTCATGCTCGCTTGCGGACAACCCACCCGCCCATTCAAAAACTTTCATATTATGTGCATAAAAATGCACAAGCAGAAACAGAATAAATAGCAAAATAAAAATACTATACAAAGAGAAGAGTTTCAACACAATACAGAAAATACTCATACTCCTTCTCACTCTTCTTCAGTACACACGCAAGCACACTCACGTAGATGTATGCAGGAGTTTATAAACAGGGATGGGAAGCACAAATTTGTCAAATTTTTAAATAACTAAAAGGTTATCAGTTCAAACTAACTTTTTATTTAAGGTAACATCAGGATTACACGATCAAGTTTTGCCTTTCATGTTTTAAAACACTCAAACATTTTTCCAGTGCACTTAAGCATTAATAAATATAAAAAAAATTAATTTTTATCATGTTGAGTGTTTCAAGAATTAGCTGTTAATTACAAGTTAAGTCAGTTCGTTTGTCTTTATAAATTGTTTCCTAGATGACATTTTGAAAGTAAATTGCTAAAAAATTACGTGCAGACTACTTCACAGATTTCAATTTTTAGAAATTTTGACAAAGAGTATATGTAAAAGACCATCAAGAAAAACTTGATCGTGTAACTGCAGTGTAATGTATACAAATTTAAATGTAAGTTAAGCGAACGAAGTCTTCGTTCAGAAATAGATGAACAGGCAGTTAATAAATATATTTTGCCGATTTTCATTTGTGGAATTGTTGAGGTGGCAATACAGTCATTTTTAACCATGAACTATTTAAGAATGTTTTGGTATTCGAGCACAACTTGTGTTGTTTAGGGAGACTTGAAATTTCGTCACGGAAAAAAGGATTTGTAATCATTTGTTAGCGATGATTTTTTATCGCTTGCGTCTTGCATTAACCTCACAGCAGTCCATCGATTATCCTACATCAACTTTCCGTCATGAAAATAAATACAAAATTAGTTTCTTATAAAAGTTTTTACTCTACTTAACACGGAAAGAAGTTTATTTTCTAAAGTAATCAATTTCGCTACTTAACTTACAACTACAATTCGAGTCGGAAAGAACCCAACCAATTGTAGGGGAATGTAAGAAAAGATAAACTCACTGTTTATTGTTGGTGTTTTGTTTTGGATTTGATATTGTTACAAGTAAGGCTTTTAGTGTTTATAATTCTTATTCGCTTTAGGGTTTTATTTGTATAATATTTTTGGCCTTTCTAAAATCTTTGGAAAAAGTTTCCTGATGAGCTGGCCTAAGCAACCAGTGAAATGCGCATAGAAGCTAGCTTTCCCTCAACAATTAATTTCAGTGTATTTATCAAATATGAAAAACTGGGAATTTAGCACGTCATACGGTTATCGTATTAATAAGAAAATCAGGTTGTTTTTTACAGTTTTGTCAATATAAACGTGTGCGAATGTCCCGTTTACAATCTTGGAAGTGCCCATATTCAATAATTTTCCATATTTTCAGTCACTAAATTACCGAAAAAAAATAAATTTTTTTTTAAATTTTTGCTTTGATAAATAAAAAAAAATTAATAATAGTTTGGACAAAAACTTTAAATATTTTAGAAAAGTATGACAATATAAATTAAATATTAATAAGATTTTGTTAACACAACGGTAACTAATTAATGGACCCACGTGAGCTGTGCTCGATCACGGCTGCCAATGTAACCTAAGATTTTGTTTGTTGTGCTTAATTCCCAATTTGCATTCTTGAAAAATACACTCAAATTTCTTGCTGGAGGATAAGCTAGTTCCTATGCTTATTTCACTGGCTGCTTAGGCCAGATCATCAGGACACCTTTTACCAAAAACTTTAGAAAAGCTAAAGATATTAGATATGCAAGTAAAACTGTAAGGTGAATGAGAATTACAAACACTAAACATTTTATTAGCAACAATATTAAGGCTTAAACAAAAAAATGAGTTGTTTTTCTTACATTCCCCACTACAATTGGTTGGAATTCTTCCAACATTAATTGTAGTTGTAAGCGGGTTAAGAAAAATCAAAATTAAAAAAAAACAAACAGCTTTGTTGTTTTCGCCAGAAAATTAAGAGAAAGCCAATTTCGGTTTTTTCACATTTCGTTATTAGTTTCTACGATATTGATCTTAGGCACTATGAAATATATGTATATGTACAAGGTGGAGCAAAAGCAATCACCCTTCAGAAGATGCAGTAATTTTCTACAATGGCGGTAAATGTCACTACTGCTTTGACATATCGTCGGTCACAGGTTGACAACTCTTAACTCGCAAAAAAATCGAATCGGGTTTTTGATGATAAAAGACTGTGTTTGTCCTTCTGCATGTTAGTACCTTTACTTTCTTTACACCATCTTACAATGAATATCTCCTACTAATTTTGGTTTTTTATTTACTTCCAACACGGTTCAGTAACGGAGTAACAACGTTTTTTTTTTGTCTCCTGAAAAGTACAAAAAACATGTTAAGAGTTGTCAACCTGTGACCGACGATATGTAATGCTAACAGCTGACGATTCATTTTTACGATAAACCAAATGCACGTTAAAAATACATGGAGCGCTGTACTTTTAAACAACGCAGAATAATTGTTTGAATTTTTACGTAATAATTTGTCGGTGGTATTGGCCGACGTCTCTGCGAATAAGTGAATAAGCAAAATTAACGCTTCTGGGGCAGCAAAACTCCTTGTGTATCTGCCGCTCACAGTTATCGGAACTTTTTTCAAAAACGCAGTGGGAAAAATGACTACTGTAAACGCTTATCGCTACAAAACCATGCTCAGCGACTTTATCCTACACCAACTGGACTAATCGGGGACTAGAGAAAATGTGGCACGAAGAGGATGGATACTGCATATTTAGGGTCTTTATGAATAGCGAAATTGAGTTAACAATGCCCGTCTGTCTATGTGTTGCTTAAAATTTTGCTTTCTGATCTACATATATTTATATCACATATTGTCCGAAATAGCTTTTTCAAATCAGTTATCGTAAGTCCTTATTAAGATTTTAGAAATTGCCAATATAAATAAAGGTATAATTAATAATTAAAGTGGGCTATTTTAAAACAAAAATTTTTAAAGTGCTTTTCGGAAGATGGCTTTATATGGTAGCTAAAAAAAATCCAGAACGATCATCACATGATTTCTATAGACGTACAAAACAAAATTAGACCGACAACATCTACATATATTTTTCAAAGTTTTAGTCGTGTTTAACCTCCTTATTTTGTAAAACGCTTTGCCTCCCTTAAAAAGTATTTTCATAAAAATGTTTGACAATTCAAAAAATGGTATCTTTAAAAAGTCTCAACCCAAGGTAAAATTATTTTAGATATAAACCCCTAAGAGTTTCCTATTATTGGGCTTTATATGGAAGCTATAATAAAATATGGACCAATTGTCTCAAAATTTAATTTTATTAATTAGATTCCTTTTTTTAATTTTATTTTTCTAGACATATAAAACTAAATTGGACCAAATTGCAAGGTAATATCGTTAGATATTCGCTATGGATTATTTGTGTCTTAAGACATTCGGTAAACGGACATTAATAAATTGACTTAGAGCTACTCAAGGAGCGAGAATAGATTTTAATTATATTTCAAATAAAATATAACATTCGTAGTGAAGAGAGTCTTTGTTTAAATATTAAGCTTATGATTTATTTAATAAATTAATTTCATTGATTAATGTTTAATTAAAATTTCAATTTTACATCTAAATTTAATCAATAAAAGTGTTTTTTTATTTGAATCTAGAAAATAATTTGATAATAAGTTTGCTCAATTTAACTTCTATTTGAATTATTATTTTATTTATTTTTAACCAACTGAGTAATTGAAAAGCAATATAGATTTTTTGTTGATTTTTTTTAATTTTTAGTAACTAACAGGGCTGCGATTTCCAAGCTAATGCATTTTTTTTGTCGACGATTTAAGAACGATGTCGACCAATTATCTTTCCGAATCAATAAATTTGAGTCAAAATGGCATCGACTTGTTTTTGCATATTATTTAATTTATTAATGAAAATGCATATTTTTGCATATTTTACATACTGTTTGCATATATTCCCATTTTGGAAAGATTTTTGAAATATGTTTAAATTATTTAAATTATCTCTTATTAATACATTTTAAAGGTCGAATAAAACACAAAATAAGATTTATTTAAAAACTTTCATATTAATTCGAATGTCTATTCTAAGTCAAATTTCAAATTTATAAAGCTTTCATACTTTAAAAGGTGTTATCGTTCAATATTTTGAATGAGAAATGTAATTCCCAGATTCTGTTTGTTTATTTAAAAACTTTGAGCAATTTAAGAAGAGCTTGTTGATACCGATAATTATGCCATTAAAAACGTAAAAGAAATATTAAATTTAAATTTAATGAAAGTAAAATTAATAATGTGAAAAGAAGAATAGCCCGACATATAAAAAAAAATCCAAGAAGTTATGTTTAAAAATAAAGGATTTCAAAAAAAAAAAATTTATTATTTTTGATATGATCTGGATTCAAATCGGGAATTTAAATCGCATTGGCATTCTTCAAGCGTACTCCTATCACTACGGTTTACGCTGAAAGATAACTTGCCATGTACAAATGTATTTTGCGTCCGAACAAACAAAGTTTTACTATTGATAATATAAAAGTTATTTGTATAAACCAAAACTAGTTGTTTAAGCTTTTCAGAGTTATTTGAATAACAATAGACAGAACTTTTTTTTTAATTTAATAAAATTAAAAATCTATTTTAAATAGAAATTTTTTGAGTTTTTAGTGCATATTTTTTTAAAGTTTTTTAGTGCATATTTTTGATTTTTTAGTGTATATTTTAAATGCATATTTTCGATTTTTTAGCGCATTAAAATCTCAGCCATATAACTTAATATAATCATTTCGGTGAATGGTGCAAAATCAACAAATTGTTTGCTTGATTCTACGAATTTGGTAACAAAAATCAATTTTGAATTTTGTTTTCTGTAAAATACTTGAATTTAAAAATTTAAACAAAAAAAAGCAGGTATACAAATTTACTCCCATAGCCATACATATACATATATATTTATTGTAAAAATTTCCTATGAAATTTCCTGTAAAAATCTGTTCAATAAACCTTTTTTAAATCAAAAATATATTTTATGAATGTGTGGGTAATTTTAAGGGCTTTTTGATTTTATGAACCGATTTAAAAAAAAATATTTTTAAGAAAATAAAACACAGACATTTTGGAACCAAAATAAGCCAAACATTTTAATCTTAACGAAATTATTGTGGAGAGAAGAGAACATTCGGCAAAATATATCACTCTAAATTGTTTGTCTTTTGCACACTTAAGCAAATGTGGTTAAAAAGTAATTTTTTAAAAGATGGAGTCCTTCATATTTTGAATACAATATTTATCGATTATGTGCACACAACCTACATATGTACATATGTATGTACTTTTAACGATTTTATGCATCTCAACTTGTGCAATTATAGTTTGTTATTTAAAATAACCGAAATGGTTATGTGTATGAGCATTTCGCTTATACGCATATATTGCATTTATGCATCGCAAAATAATAAAATTTTAATAAATTACTTTCAAAAAGCTCTTATAACGTATTTTCTTAAACGTGTTTTAAAACGTGTTTTTTAACGATATAAAAAATAGTTTCGGCTAAAAATTAAAAATTATGTCGCCGTACTGGCGACACTTGACAATCACGTTTTTCAATAAACTGTTGTCAATAATTTATATCTATTCTATAATGTAATTTTTTAGCTCTTGTACTGTTGTGGCTTATTGTTGTACACTTTCGCTTTCAAAAAACCTCACAAAAAATTGTCTAAAGATGACAAATCGCACGATGTTGGTGGTCAATTCTTTCCTCCTCTACGAGAAATTATGAGATTTTCGAAGTTTTCTTTCAAAAGATCCATTATTTTTCTTGCTGTGTGGCAAGTGACACCATCCTGTTGAATCGACATATTTTCTACACTCACAATATTATTACAGCAACGGACTGTAGTTTATTAAAGAAATACAGAGGTGTGCTGGAAATCGCAAACGTAAAACGCAAGAATTTTAAACGTCGTTTTTTAATAAGATTTCTGTAATAAAAGAACTTTATGACAAATATTAAACAAATATTTCCCTATTAAACAGGACTTTAAATCAAAAATTATAAGAATTAGGATTAAAGTTTAATAACAACAACTTCCAAATTCTTGCGTTTTGCGTTTGCGATTTCCAGCACACCCCTGTTAGTCATTTTTAAATAAATAAACATTTAAAATTCCAAGCAATTTTATTTTTAACTGATTCTAACAGTTATTCAAAAAACTAAGTGCATATTAATACGGATTTTCAGTTGCAGTTAATATTGTCCGTTGATTGAGTTAAATTCTTCTTTATGTTAAAGTAAATAAAAATGTAATTTAAAGCAACGAAAAGTTCATTTAATTTTTACTGTCAAAAATTCAACCGCGAATTCCGTAAAAAGAAATCAATATTCAGTTATCTTTTATAAATTAATTGTCAAAAAATTAACTACATATTCCGTAAAAACAAATAAATATGCAGGTCTTTTATTAAATTTTACTGTCAAAAATTCAACACCATATTCAGTAAAAACAATTAAATATTCAGTTATTTTATATAATTTTACTACCAAAAATTAATTTTTACTTACTATAAAAAATGAATTGCTTGTTTTGTGTAATCAATTCCCATTTTCTATTTGTTAAAATAATTTAGTTAAATACATCAAATTTTAAAAGTAAAATAATTGCGAAGCCATATCGGTCATGCTGCTGGTGTCTTATAATTGAGAGTTCTTCTGTATACAACGTGGTCAGTACAACAAAAGTAAAACAAACGTGTGTAACTGGGTAAGTAAATAAAAATATTCTCCCTCTCTCGCTTATAAGAAAAACAAGCGGACAGGTGTCTGTCTGGTATTTTTTAGAAATTCGGCTCTTTTGTGGAGTAAACGAAAATTTAATAAAATAACTGAATATTTAATTGTTTTTACTGAATATGGGGTCAATTTGACAGTAAAATTTTAATAAATAACTGAATATTTAATCGTTTTTACTGAATATGGTGTTGAATTTTTGACAGTAAAATTTTACAAAATAACTGAATATTTATTTGATTTTACGGAATATGGTGTTGAATTTTTGACAGTAAAAATTAAATGAACTTTTTGTTAAAAATAAATGAAAAATAGGTAGACCGGTTTTTAATTGAACTTTCATTTATTTTATATTACAATTTCAGTTAATTTTACGTACAGAATATTGTGAGTGTACGTCTAAATCATAAGTTTTCCGCCAGAAAAAGCTTTGGTCAACTCCCTGTAGCGATTTCTATTGGCCGATGATTGAGGTATCATTTGGACACTCTATAAGCGTTGTTTCAAATTTGAGTCAATTACGTACCAAAAATGCTAAATTTTAATTAAACTTCGATAAGTAAAATTATTTAAGCTCGTAATGTTAATGAATTGAGCTTTTAATCACTGAATATGCATAGAACCGAATTTTTCTAGATGCATTTCTCGTTGAAATGCACCAAAAGACGTGTGAATTATAATAAATGCTGTATTAAACTTTTCTAACGAATAAGTGATTTGCAATTAACATTTTCTTTTAAATCATGCCCGAAATGCCGCAGTTGGCTCTTACGGCTTACATAAGTAAAACCAAGAATGGTTTAATTTCCTTTAAAATTTCATGAAACTATTTTTTTTATTTAATGTTTTACTTTTAACATCTCTGGCACAAATTCATCAACATGATGTTTTTTGAGGCAGAAAATAATGCCGGTAAAAATATGCATTGGGAAGACGATGTTTGAAATATGTACAATGTACATAGTTATAAAAAACAAACTAAAAATTTCTAACAGTTTAAACACAGATTTAAAATTGCACTTAAATAAATTTAAGAGAAATGCTTACCTTTCTTTTAAAATATATATAATTAATATCCTTTAAAATTAACTGAAGTCATATTTTTTTTTAAATAATTTTTTCTTTAAATTTGTTTTAATAAAATTTTTTGCATTTTTTTCTGTAAATAAAATTAAATTTTTTTCTTGTACTGGTATTTTTATTGACTGTAATTTTTCAAAACTATTTTTTTTTTATTATTTTAATTTAAACTTCTTAACTTGAATTTTTTTATAATTTATTCTAACCCACAATTAAAATTTTTTTTTCTTTCACCAACAAAACAACCTTCTAGTTCAACGCTTTGAACACGACAGACAGAGAGAGACGACTTTCATTACGGTTTTACCGTTATCTCTGCAGAAATTTAAAAAAAACATCACACCAAAAACAATTTGCCTAAACAATCACTTTTTTATGTTAAGAAGAAGAATAAAATAACAGCAACAACAACAAAACATTTGCCGTAAAATGTTGGTGATACTCTTTTTGTCACTTTTATTTTTAATTTTGAATTCATGTACTCAATTTCTTTTTATTAATATGAACTCGTATTCCTTTACTCGTCTTTGTTTGTATTTTTGTTGTTTATTATTTATATTTATGCTGTTGTTTGTGTTGTTATTTTAATTTCATTTTAATGCACTTCTCAATTATCACCGTTGTTTGACGCTCTTTTATGATAATTTGCTAATTTCTCTTAGTAGTGATGATTTTTGTTTACAAATGCATTTTTCTTATGCTAAAATTTTACTAAGAGAGTGAGAGCTGAATAATTCCCTTGTTTTAAACACTCTTTCTTATTAACTCTTAGCTTTTGTCTCTTTTTGGTTTTTAATAAATCACCATCTCTTCACAAATTTTTCTTTTACTTTTTAATCCGCTTAAAACAACCGTTCACGAGCAGCCACCAGAAGTAACTGATTTTAAATTGTGCAAGTCCTTTAAAGGGAAGTCAGTCAGTCAATCCATCATGCATTTATGCTGTTCTTCTAAAAAATGGATGCTGTTTACCTCATACGAGGTGTTTGATAATAAGTTATGCTTACTTGTGTATGCCAAATGAACAGCGCATGCTTGTTACTTTGTTGATAATTTTCTATCACACGTAGTAAATTCTGCAAATGTTTTTAAAGGGATTGTTGGAATAAGTTCCAAAAGTTCATTTTAGGACAGTTTTATGGTCATGTCTAAATTTTTGGGGACATATAAAAGGGGATATTAGTTTGAATTATGGCACTTAAGGAGAAAAATAACGGTTTCAGTGTTTAATTTTATAAATTTACGCTCGAAAATTTTGACTTGTATTATGAGAAAAATTCAAGAATTTTACCAAAGTATGTAAAAGGACTAAAGTTAAATTGTTTTTTAACTTATTTTTATAAATTTTGTGAAATTAATAGAGCTACTATAAATGAACTTTAAGAAAAAAATTCAGCTAACAGTCTTTTCGCTAAACCGCGGTACATACGACGACGCAGCAGAAACGGAATACCGATCCAAAGCTGCCGTAGAGTAAAATCTAACGGATGTGTAGAGCTAAGCTCCCCGCTAATAGATTGGTTCCATAAGTTCCTATAAGGAAAGTGGGATCTCTTAATGTTGTTTAATAAGTTGGTTTAAGATGGGTAGCTGATATGGCTCTTGCATCCCATAATGGATGTGGAGCTGCCACCATAACCCCTAGGCGGGCTGGGTGAGATACCTCATGTCATGTTTTTATAGCGAATCGCTTGCTTCAAGATCCAACGCACGCTGCCAGCCGCCCTTTGCATGGGAACAGACGCCGGCCGGTGGTGGATATTCGTTATGTTTAAGGTGCTAGTCACTCGCGGACTTCGGACATCAATTTTTGACAGATACTGGCCCCGTCAGCGTTTCAAAGGCAAGCATTGAGTTCCTTTCAATGGACATTCATTCCCCTTGTATGGAAACATTTTAATGGTCGCTACGGTGTCCGCTCATGAAGATTTTACTGCAATTCAAATAACACAATATTTTTAGGAAAGTAAACGGAATTTTCGACATAAAAAATCTTTGTTGAGTAAATTATTAGAAAAAATTTTATTATTCGAATAAAGAAATTTAAAAAAAAATTTTATAATTTGTTTAAAATATTATATAAGAAAGTTAACAAGGATGTGACAACTCCAATTTATTTTTGTTCGATTTTTTAATTTGTCCATAGAAATTATTAGGAAATAATTAATAAATTAATTGGATATAATTTTTTGCATTTTTTTAATTTTTTTTATTAAGAAAACGAAATCTTTTATCTAAGCCCAGTTTAAAAATATCTGAAACTATGACATATTTAAATATGTCATATTTAATTATTTCTTTACGTCATTTCATCAAGAGTTTAGACACACATCATTTTTTTACAGTTCTTAGCAAAAATTATTCGATTAAAATATTGGAACGCCTACAAAAAAAAATTTACGAATAGAAATATGAATTTTTATTATGTATTCGATTAAAACTGTTTCTTTCTATCAATTCTATATCAATTAATGAATAAAAAATGTAGTGTCATAAGGGCTTTAGTGGCTTCAATTCAATTTTATGGTTTGTTCGAAATATTAAACAATTTCGCGAATTTCGCTATTCTTGCAAAAGAAAAATTTTATACATTCCGACAATTTGTTTTTTAGGCGATTTAGCGATTTCCAATAAATTTTACGTTTTTTTTTGTTGCAAGTTTGCAAATTTTTCGCAAATTTTAGCCATGTTCGCGATATAAGCGATTTTTCCTGTGGTTCGTCAGAGCTTTAACGATTTTCAATAAATAGTCGCTGTTCGCAAATTTTTGCGAATTTCCGCTAATTTAACAATTTTTACCGAATTTTTGCAATTCCTTATAAATTTAGCGACTTTAAATCTATTTTATAGCTTGTTTGATATACTAAAAATGTTCGCTATTTTTGCAAATTTTCAGAATTTTGCAATTTTCGCTAGACTAGCGAAACCTAAATGGGGTTTTTGTTGTTAAAATTGAGTTACTGAATTGCCGTATTGTTACCGTAAAGTTAATCATTAAAAGTAAGAGAATTCCACCACTGAAATACTTTTTTTTTGCATCTAGAAAAACAAATCAATATGCTTTTAAGGTTATTTTTGGGAATACAAAATTTGTTATTAATAAGATTTCTGCATGACGTTCTAAATTCCCAATTTTTCATATACAAAAAACACTGACATTTATTGGTGAGGGAAAGCTAGTTTCTATGCTCATTTCACTGGTTGCTTAGGCCAGATCATCAGGAAACCTTTTCCAAAGATTTAAGAAAAGCTCAAAATATTACACAAATAAAACCTTAAAGCAAAAAATTGGGAATTTAGCACGTCATACAGAAATCTTATTAATATTCTTTTAAACTGATTGATTAATTCAAAAGTTTTGAAATAATCAGAATTTAATATTTTTTATTGAAATTTTCTTAAAAAAAAATTATTTAATTCTATTGCTTTCGAATTAAGCCCCATACTTTTTTAAACTGAATATTTTATTTCTTTTCCATTTTCAATTTTAAGGTGTTGTTTCATGCAAAATAATTAAATTAAAGTGCAACATTTAAAATTTTTTTCGCCCACATTTGTATTCAAATATTTCACATACAAAAAAAAAAAAAATATCGCAAAAAATTAAAATCCAAATTCAATAGTATAAAATGTTTTATTTTTCCCCCATTTTTCCAACATAATTTAGTAACATTGTGTTTTTTTTTTCGGAGAATAATTCAATTTTTCACAATATGATCTGATTTCAGTGAAAAAAATTAAAAGTCAATCATTTATGAAAGCTTTTGTTTGTTACAGAGTTTCAATTTGCATTTAAATCCACAGTTTGTTTTTTTTCCTTTTTTTTTTTGGGAAAATGACTTGAAAAATAAATGTGATTGTTGGAATTAAAATGTTGCAATATGACAGATTTCTAAGAGAATTAGTTCTTAGAAGGAATAAGTGTTTGAAATTTCGGTAAAAGAACGACCTATTTTTTTACTGCCAATATTTTTGAAAACCCGACCACAGACGCAGTGTTGTTGTAGAGTTCACCTCACCTTCAAGTCAATTCGCCTTGGTTAACACCAGGGTTGCCGTTGACAATTTCGAAAAAGTGTCATAAAAAGGGTATTTTAGAAAATAAAGGGTCAAAAAAGGGTTATTTTAAAGTAAAATAGGGTCAAGTTTAATAGTATGGATTTAATAAACACATTAGACTTAAATAAAAGTCATTATACATCCTTCAATTATAAATCAATCTTAAAACTAAGAAACAATTCACTAGTACATTGCTTTGATAATACGCAAGAATTTAGAAGTTGTTTTTAATGCACTTTAAATTTAATTTTTATAATTTTTGTTATAAAATTCTGTTTAATAGAGAAATAATTGTATAATATTTGTCATAAAAGTATTGTACTACACAAATCTTATTAATAAACGACGTTTAAAATTCTTGCGTTTTACGTTTTCGATTTTCAGAACACCCCTGAATGTGTATAATTTTTTAGAAATACTTATTCTACTTATTCTTTATTTTGTAATTTGTTCTACACTTGGAGTCCATTCTTCCAGCTCCAATTCGAGAAAATTGAGAAAGGAAAGCATGGACTCACAAGTTTTTATTTTATGTTTGTTTGTAAATAGCGTCCGTGGACACTATGACGCTGGGTGTTATGACATGCTACCAATTTGTATATGTATTTTCACAAAACTCGTGACAACTTTCGTAAGGAATATGGAAAGTTGTACTTAATTTCAAAAAAGTTCAAAACGTGTCATAAATTTTGTTAAAATGATACAAAGGGATAAATTAAAAAAAGGGTCACAAAAAGTGCCATTGGCATAAAAAAGGGTAAAAAGTGATACTTTAGTGTCACAACGGCAACGCTGGTTCACACTATAAAAGTTTTCTTTCAGAAGGTCTGAGTTTATAGGTGAGAGAGGAAGAGAATATGCTAATTTCTTCTCCCATCTCTCCAATAAACTAAGACTATTGTAGTGTGTAGCCAGACTAATATAACGATATTTAAAAAAGACTTTTCGAAAAACCAATCGATTGTCGTACTAATGTTTTACAATTTAATTTGAGTTGAACTGTAACTTTTAAAATCTGAAAATACCCAGTTAAATCTTCGCCTACAAAATAATGTCGGAAAAAATTAAGAGCACTACTTACAATCCTACTAAAAGAACCTGTGAATTTTACAAGGGATGTCCCAAAATGAGCGCGTTCAAATGTAAGTCATTATTTTTTTTTACCTTAATAGATCCAAAAAAAAGTAGTTATAGAAGAAATCTACTAAATAATGAGTGAAGGAAGCTATTAATTTTGAAAAAGTAAGCGAAGTTTTTACAAGGTACGTCAATTAAACCAACTGCTTACTTTTTCCTACTTACATTTCCTCAAATGAGTGGCAAGGTATATGATGCAGTTTGTAGAATAAAATACAGTATGGCGCATAAGTAACGTAATGATTTATTTAATAAATAACTTTTTTCTGTTTGTTTTTTTTAACGTTGGCATTAGTTAAAGTTTAGATGAAAGTTCAGAAATATGCTCACTTTATGTTTCAAGTTAATCTGCCGTATTCATAAAAATATCTTTAATTCAATAAAGGTTTACAAAACAAATGTTATCTAAAAAACGTTTGTTAAATTTAATAATCGTTTATGAATGCGGGAGAATATCTTTAAAATGGTGGCAATTGTTTGCTTTGACCTGACATACTTTTTCCAAAGCATTTCCCATAACTTTTCCTAAATTTATTCACTTACCAAATCACAATGTTACTTATGCGGCACCCTGTATAAGAACAATAGAATAGGATAAAAGAACAAATTCAGACTTGCAATTTTGGTTGCAGCCATTCTTGAGTTAATTGCTGAGAGGGGTGAGAAGTTTGGGGAGGTGTACTCAGTTTCATGTACCCTGCAATTCTGTTTTGTTTTGTAATTCTTAAACTTTTCAACTTGAACTTTTATTTATATATGAAATATACAAAAGGCGAAGAGCAAAGACAAGATAAAAATACAAAAATTGCAAGACGAGAATTTCATAACCGGTGGGTGGAGGGCTCTACTCTCAATTGCGTTGGGAAAGAAAATACTAGCAAATCTTGTGATTGGTACACTTAAATGCGTTTTTTTTTTTTTTGCAAATCATCCCTGTTTATTTTATTTAAATTTTCCAATTTCAAATTTTTCACATATTTTGACGTTTCATTGCTGTCAATCTACTCCATCTTTAATTTGTGTTGCCAGTGCTTTATTTTTAACAAATTTTGCGAATGTGGTAGAGTTACAAGTTGGCATTTAGCTTTCGCATCGAAATGCTATTCGCGTCGCAAAAGAGCGTAGCCCCCTGAACGCTTAAGCATTTAAAAATTGCTGCAACAAAAATTGCTATTCTAGATGATGACTTAGTTTTCTCTTTAAAATTTTATCAAAAATAACAAAAAATGATAAATCACCTCTTCTTTTCCAAAAATTAAACTATTTGCCATTGATGATTTCACTATTTGAAGCATCTGTTAATTGCGTGTAGAATATTCCTGGCATTTTCATAATAGACACACACAAACACTACTTGTTGCATGTTGCACAGGAGCTTTAAATAAAAAAAAAACAAATCCAAAGGCATATGGAGCACTGAAAAGCAGGATTAAAATTAGCAATTAATTTGACCTTCAATTTATTGAAAATTTCATCCAGCAAAAGCAGCATTACTGGCCTAATTGTAGAAGGAAAGTAAATGTTTGATAAGTTAAGAACAGTATTGAGTTGGAACAAACTAAATACGGCTTTGTCGAATCTTATATACCCTTCAGAATAGTATTGGGAAGTCAATTGTTTCCCAGCATATGGGGTATGCCAAAATCCTTCTTCCGGGAGCATGTTGCTATGATCACTTGTTTAAATAACTGGCTGTTGGTGTAGCAGCAAAACCTGAAGAACAAGTGTTACTGAGCTGACAGTCCTTGGTCGGTGTTCGTTGAACTCTGAGTGTTTCCGATGAGTAGAACCGATTGTCGTGGGAACATAAAACATATGGTCGATTTCGTTTTCCTATACATACCTAGAGAATATTTAATGTTATCACCAGACCTTAATTCGGAAGGATACTTGTATGGGAGACAGGTAAAAATGGACCGATTTTCAATTATTAAGTTATCTTTTTATGTAAAAGCTATCAAAGCCAAAGATGGTCAAAATCTTTATTTAAGGAAGAAAAAAGTATTTGTTTGTCAATATCTCGGTCATTTGAAACTAATGGGTCGATTACGGGTGACAACACAATTGAAGTTGAGTTGAAAGTATCGAAATCAGGCAATGCCGCTCAAGATAAAATATAAACATTTTTGGAATCTCAATAGAAATAAATATTCAAGCTCGAGGTCATAGGGTTTTTTAATAAATGTTTTTTATTTTATTTATTTAAATTACTCCAATATTTCGATATTCATTGAATATCATCATCAAAAAAACCAACTTTTATTATAAACATTTTATTTTATTTTATATTTAAACATGAGCGGCGTCGCCTGGTTTCGCTCCTGGCGACTCAATTTCTGTTCAGTTACCATCCCTAATCGACCCAGTTCATAGATTAAAACAATACTTCAAAAAGTATAGAGTTATTGCTATAAATTAGGGATTCATGGGTAAAAGTTAAAGGCAACTTTATTTTCTATATCTCAGCCACTTGGGAACTGATTTAGCTAAATTTAAATAGCGAACTATTGTGGACTATATATGGGCTTAATACGTAACAACGTAGTCCCTATCCTTTTTAGGGTATTCGGAAAAGAAATTTCAACCTACACATGGATAGACGGCTATCGTTAAATCAACATGGATATGCACAAGGACCCAGAGATAAATATTGTAAAAATTTCAAACGAAATGATAAAATTATTTATGCCCCCTCCACCTCCCCACGGGGGGTGTTTTACCTTTTGGTGTCACAACCTCAGGTTTAGCCAATACCTAGAATTCGGCATAGTTTAAAATTTACAGATTTCTTGACACCGCGACTGAAAAGAGATCTGCAGCCGTATTCTGTAATTCGCTTAGCTAAAGCTAAATCTCGATCGCTAAAAAAGTACTCAACAAGCATTGTGGTAGTATTAGTGAAAATGTGTTTGTATGTGTGACACCGACAACGCTTGATGAAAAATCAAAAAATTTTGATATGACGGCGAATATTACGTCCAGCACACGTACACGTTGAATTCGCCGGCTGGGCAAGCATTTGACATGTGTATTTGGCCCTTTAGAGAAAACAAAATTGAAAAATTTTAGCGATGAAATTAAAAGCTAAAATTGCGGCGAATTTAATTTTGATGGCAATTCCAAATTTAGCAATGCACGTTACAGTATTGCATTCGTAGCCAAAAATCGCTAAATCAACTTTTTAGATTTTTAGCGATAGAGATTTAGCTTTAGCGAATTACAGAATACAGCCACTGATCAGGTATGTAAAAAGTCACATGCGTATGTGGTTCTGACGTAATTTTGTTGTCATCAAACAACACGAACTTGCTATTGTTGCTTTGTAATGACGTCAAAATTAAGTCAGAACCACATTCCCATGTGTCTTTTATCATTCCGTGTACTATAGGCTTAAGAGAGACTGATTTTAAAACTTAAACGGAAGCCTGGCTATTCGCAAGTAGCACTAGCTCCAAAACTATTTGCTACTTATGTCTATTGTTTCATATCGCAAATGGAGGGACGATAGCAGACAGCCCGTGGTGTTAGGCTACCATTACAGGTAGTACTCATCTAAATTTAATAGGATTTATACTCTTTTCCCCTGTTGTGAAGGGTAACAAAAATAAACATACCTTTAAAAATTAAAAAAGTACAGGGGGCTAATTCTGGCAGTCGTGATCGAATACTTTTTCGATGCGAAAGCAATTTTATTTCTTACTAGCTTAACCCGATGTGCTTTGCTACCCCAATCGAAATGAAATTAGTAACATGTTTTTAAAACAGTTCTCGTGTTTTGATTGCCAAGCATTTTGTTGTAAATTTCATTGCTTTACAGTAACCGTTCGACAGATATACAGAAATTTCAAGTGTATTCGAATGGGAGGTGCCGTGCCATTCTTTCTTTTTCCATTGAACCTACTTTTTGAATGATGTTGTGTATTATTATCTCAGATATTTGTAAAAATTTGGAATACTTTCACTTTTACAGTATTTCAAATATGTAATCTTTTATGTCAATGTGTAGAAGGTGCCACGCCCACCTAAAAATTAAAAAATATTATTAGCCTGTGTGTGTACTGTGAAAATTTCAGGAAAATTGTTTCAATAGTTTAGGAGTCTTAAGGCAGCAAACAACCATACGCTTTTGCATTTATATATTATTTATTGCTTCCCCTGCACCTACCCCCTTACATTTATTTTGAAAGGTATAGTTTACCATAAGAGTGGATTCTACAAAGTTTGAAGACTTTTATCTTCAGATATTCGGTACTAAATATTTTCTACCACCGTCTACCCACCCATTTTTATTTTAAAACTTATAATTTACCATAATATTGGCTTTAGCCACGTTTTAAGACTCTACTTAGTACTTCTTTAGAGATATTAAATACATGCATCTTATGGGGGTATTGTCCCACCTGCGCCAACCCCCTTAATTTTTATTTTCAAAGGTGTGGTTTACTATAAGATTGACTCCTACCACGTTAGAACATTATCAATATTACTGTTCCTAAGATATGCAATATTTAAAATAGGCGTCCTATGGAGATAACAACTTCCCAGCTGATGCCTTATTTAAATTTTGGGGCTAACTGCAAAAAGTTTAAGAAATTTGGTGCAGCGGCTCTTAAGATAAGCGAAACTTAATATTAGCATCCTATGGAGGGTACCACTTCCCCTGCTCCTATTAAAAAATATGTAGCCTATTTTATTTTTGGGGCTCACGTGATGTTACTGTAAAATGTCCGGCAAATCGGTTCAGTAGTTTAGGAGTCTATAAGTCAACAAACAAACATTTTTCATTTTTATACATATAGATATCTATCTATAAGGGGTACTCCTCCTCCTCTGTATACCCCGCCCAATTTTATATTGAAATTTATAGTTTACCATAAATTTAACCACGTTTGAAGACTTTCCTTTTAATAGTTCTTCAGTTGAGCGGTGTTTTGTATATGCATCCTATGGGAGGCATTCACCCCCTGCGCCTTCCCGCTTTATTTTTATTTTCAAAAGTGTAGTATACCATAAGAGTTACTTCTATAGAGTTTGAACATTCTCACTATTACAGTTCTTAAGATATGCGATATTAAACTTAGGCGTCCTATGGGGGTACCACTTCCCCCGCTGCTATTTTTTTCAATTTTGGAGCTCAGAAGGTCCTACCAGGGTTGTTAGGCTTTTTTCTTCAAAATGCGTCAAAAGTTTTAGCAAAATTCGTGAAAATCGTCACGAACGTTTAACAAAATCGTCAAATATTTAAATTTTACAAATTAGAGACAATTTATTGCATTGATTGGTTCAAAAATATAAATTTTTAGCAAGAAATTCTATTTATGATGAAGATAGTGATATGGGTGCCTATTATGAACTAGATTCGATTTTCGACAGCAGTCGAATTAGCTGATCGAACGAATTTTCAATTGGTATTATTATGGCGCACATTCGATCATAATTTACTATTGTGATTTTGTTAATTCACAGTTAACCATTTTCGATCAGATGTCACTTAAAAAAAATTTTTGTTTACAAATTTAAATAATAAAATTAAAGTTAAACGTGACCACGGCGGCATTATGGTTGTTTTCAAATAATTTAGCTTTAGTGGGGTTTCATCCCACTTTTTTACATGCTGAAATTTGCTGCAAATCATTTGGTCAAAAAAGAATTTTGTTCCATAAGGAATATGAGCGTTTCCAATTGCTGTTTACGACGTTGGACTTAAATACAATGAAAAAAACTTATAAAGAATATGGTATTTGGCATAAGAACACAAAAAAATTTACAAATATTAAATTTTTAACAAGTTTTTTACATTTATTTGCGCCGTCGAAAGCAAATTTGTTTTCGTTGAAAAATTCGAAGCACAACGAAATTTTCGACAGTGCTGCCAACTTATAATACCAAGTAAACATTCGATGGTCGATGTTCGATAGCCAGCGAAAATCGTTTATCGAATGTAACTCACAATATGGGCCATGGTTAAGTTTTATTCTTTTTATTTGAGCAAGTTGGCTGAAATATATTTATCATTTGAAAAGAAATATGTACATAAGAAAAATTTTTATTTTCATAAAAACACAACAAAAATTTATTTATTTCATTTATCCAAATTCACAAAAACATTAAAAAAAAATTTCATTTGCTATTAACTCGAGTTATCTTGAAATGGATAATTTTAAGCGTTATCACTATTGCGAACTGGTTTTACTCTTGAAGGTGCTAAACCAAGGGTGTCGTCTATATAAGCAGCGAAAAAATGCAATCGTATGTAGCGACGCAAATCGAAATCACAAAAACGCAATTTAACCAATTTTAAAAAAACCGACCAAATAGAACCGACTCATAGCGGGGCTCTAGTGTATATTTTTTGTAGTATCGATGGCATTCATATAATTGTAGAATTCGAATTACTAATGCTTCTAATGAAAGACACTTGCTTTGTGATGGGGAAAGATTTTTTTTTTTAATTTCCAATAATTTTTGTATTTCGAAAAATTGACTTTTTCTTTTTCGACTGTTCCCAATATAATTGTAAATATTTCTTGTAAGTTATCAAAAAGTAATTTAAATTTTTGGGAATACAAAATTTAAATTTCAAAAGATTTTGTTATTCGTGCTAAATTCCCAGTTTTTATTATTGATAAAAACACTTGAAATTTATTGTTGATGGGATAAGCTTTTCCTATTCTTAACCTACTTACAACTACAATTAATGTTGAGAGAATTTCAATTAATTGTAGCAGGGAATGTAAGATGAGATGAACGCACTGTTTATTGTTGATGTTGTTTTGTTTAAACTTTGATATTATTACAAGTAGAACTGTTGCTATAAGTCTTATACGTTTAACATTTTTATTTGGTTTAATATCTTTAGTTTTTCTAAAATCTTTATGGATGAAGTTTCCTGATGATCTGGCCTAAGCAACCAGTGAAATGCGCATAGGAATAGCTTATCCCATCAACAATAAATTTCAAGTGTTTTTATCAATAATAAAAACTGGGAATTTAGCACGAATAACAAAATCTTTTGAAATTTCTTGTAAGTATTTTATTCATGCCAGATAATCGTAATAACACTATTACTTTTAACAAATAGAAACTGGGAATTATTTCCTTCCGATGGTTACTTTATATTATATTCAACATTTTTTATTATTCGAATTTATTCTAAAATAAAATACATAACTGAAATTTAGCTCATAGAATAAATTCGAATAGTAAAAAATGTTGACTATTACTTTTAGTTAAAAAATCGTCAATCGTCATTTTGCTGTATTTTCTCTAAAAAAAAAATCGTCAAAATGGCGAAAAATCGTCACATCTAACAACGAAAACAAGCGAAACTTAATCATAATAACTTTTCTTTAAAAAAGAAATAACATTTTTGATAAAAAGTTCTCTTAACAATATCACATTTTTTAGGCAATAGTACGTTTTTGCCAAAAAATTCCTTTATAAAGAACAAAGCACCGTTAAGGGTAAAAAAATAAAATTTCAACAGCGAAGTGTTTCTTAAAAAAAAATGTGTTTAACAAAAGAACTATTGTTTCAAATATCAGACAAGTTATATTTAAAAGAGTACCATTCTTCCAAAAAAAAAACTCCTTTTTACCAAAAGTAACAAAAGCTTTACTTCCAAAGCCCTATAAAAAGTTCCACTAACCACGTACCTTTTTCAAACAAATTTAACTTAAGCAAACTTTCCTTTGCAGGTGTAAAATTTAAATAAAAACATCTCGTTGAACATTAAATTCAGACACATTTAAATAAGAACATATGGAAATAATACCCTTTTATCCCTTTTTAATCCTTTTACTTTATTTTAAAACTGTATTTTTTATTTCACAAACTAGTACACACAAACAGTATAGTTAAGTGTTCACCAGGCAACAACAAGAACAATCCAGCAACCGCATAAAAGCAACACAAGGAATTTATTTTTGGGGTGTGTTCAAAGAGCAGAGCAATTTACCATTGAAGCATGACCAAAAGACGTGGTCTATCTTTTGGATAAATACCAAACAATTGTTCTCAAATTACCTCTAGTCATATGAAATTACAGTTTTGTGACGACTTTGTATTTTTTTCAAGTTTAATTTTCTACGTTTTTTTGTTACAAATTGTCAAACAGCATTAATCGAAAACTAAAATCACCCATTTAAGGAAGTACTTCCTTGTTTGAGGAGATAATTGAAGCAGGAAGAGACAGACAATTATTTTAATGATTCAGGAGTGGGTTGTAATTTGTGAGGAAGTTTTGTAGTTAATGATTTTGATCTTTGCTAAATACCTGAGAGTAAAAAATTAATCTTTAACAAACATATATTTTTTTTTTTTTTGGTTTAATCTTTACAGACTGACTTTCGTATTCATAAACTGTTATTTAATTAAACAAACGTATATTAAGGAACATTTTCGGACAAAATTTTGTTTTGTAAAATTATATTAAATTTAAAATATTTTTATGAATACTTGATTGATTACTTCTTTGCTTTTAGTTCAGTACTTTACAGTTTTAGTTCAGTTCAAGTAAAGTTCTTCTTCCAGTCCTGATTGAGTTCCAGTGTAGTTCCAGTTCAGACCCATTATAAAATGGAGCTTCCAACGAAGCAAGTTTGTAAGGGAGAAACGTAAATGTTCCCACGAGTTCCCACTTTGAAGCAAAACTGTTATGCCACAGAAAGAGCTTTATTCAGCGCATATAAAAATTGTTGAATGGAGCGATCGATCAGCTTTTCACTGAATTTTTTGTTGTAACCGTTATTTTCTTAAAATGCCCCATTACAAGCCTGCTTCGTAATAAAGGCATGTCGTGGCTCATCAAATGTTATATTTTTGTTTTTTTTTTTAATTTGTTAAGAATTCGTTCAATTACATTACTGCATCTCTGCATGTCTTATAACGTAGCGCATAAATGTGCGTCTGAATTTTAAAATTCACTATTAGAGCTTGGCAAAACATGATATTTTTTATTTGGGGTTCTACTTCAGTTCTACCACCTCTATAGATCTGGTGCGGAAAGAGATGGAGACAAAATCGGAAAATCACCTCAAATAAACCTAGCAGTGGAGTGAAAGTAGCTGCATATACACTGCATGCTGGGCTGTGAATACGACAACCTCGAAACGGAGAATTGATCATACCTCTCCAGTTTTTGTTCACGGCCGTCGCTACAGAACGCTAATTTCAAGTCGGAATGCATAGAGAAAGGGAGTTCTTGGCAGGAGGAGAAGCCTCCACATCTACACGAATGGCTTTAAGTCACGAGGAGTGAGCTTCGGAGTACACACAAGGGATTTCAAACTCAATTTATCACGAAGACTTCCGGATTACCGTTGCGTTTTCAGGCGGAGATACATGCGATCAAGAACTCCATTGACTCGCTGAGGCATCTGTTGTATATACGACGGCTGTAGATGTTTATACTGATACCCTTGCCGCTGTTATAGCCTTGGATTTCCTCTCCCTGAGAACGAGAAAAGACCTTGACAGCCACTCATCCCATATGACTCCCTGGGCACCGGGATATACTGGAGATCTTGCTAGCCTTGGCATTACTTTACAAGTTCCACTGGAATTAGAAGGCGTTCGGTTGCCTCTGCTCTTTTTTAAACTCGAACTTTGACCATCGACTATCGAGAGACAGATGTGCCGCGAACACTGAATGTAGGATTGTTAGGCATTTGTGGCCCCGCACTGATGACGGACGAACCATGTCTCTACAATCGATGACCAAGGGGGACGTATGACTTTTGGTATCTGTTGTCACGGGACACTGTCTTAAACACCATGACTGCTGCCACAGCTGTGTTGACGAACATGAGAAGGAGAACGTAGAACACCTTCTCTGTCACTTCCTGCATTAGCGAAAAGACAGCTGGCCAAAATGGGATCCACCACCTTTGACGGTTTGTACGATATCTCCGGCGTTGAACTGAAGCGCCGTTTAAACTTCGTCAGAACAATGGATCATAGGGCCTAAGTGCGTCAGACGGATAAAGACTACCATTTCTACCTAACCAAACCTAACCTATAGCTAAGCTAGTTCAGTACTATTTAAGTTCTAGTTTAGTTTAAGCTCAGTTCTGGTTTAGCTCTAATTTAGTTCTGGTTCAGCGCTAGTTTAGTCTTAGAACGTTTGATCTATTTAAACATTTAAAAAAATTTTTAATTACCAAAACTGGAGCGGAAGTTTATCTTTAATGTGTGGCGGAGTGCTATAATAGTTAATGTGCTTGCCTACAAAACCAAGCACCCCAATATCGATCCCTGGCAAAGGACGATACAAATTTTCATTATGGTTTTCGAGTTTTTCAAACTTCAGCCCGCCTTCAAACAATCAATGCGGGAATCCTCATGGCCTCTCTTTCCCCTGGAAAAGGGGATAATATCATGTCAACGGTCAGGCGTAGGTAGGAATCAAAGATAAGCAAGGTTCCCCACCACTACACAAAATACACGGAGGGCGTTGTTTTAGGCAACGACAGATGGCAGCTTTGCTATCCTAGGACCTGTTACAGCAGACCAATCATCTTCCTAGCGAGAACAACAACTGATTAATTAAACTGATGCAAGGCAAAATAACAGTACTGACTCGATCGCTACTCCAAGAATTAGGACATCAAAAAACAACTGATGCTTTGTGGAAGCCACATGCTCCCAAAGCGGGGTAGTGGAGCAAAAAAGTTAAACTTTAAGAAGTTTTAAGAACCAAATCCCTAGTCCAATTAGATCAATACTTAAAATTATTCTTTTTCGAAAACCACACATTTTTTTTTTAACTTGTTAAACAAAATTTATAACTTTTTTCTATTATGTAAAAAAAAATATATATAAATAACTAAATACAACCCAAACAATTAGGAAAATTATGCTCGTCTTACACATTTTGGCATTTAAAAAGACAAACAGCCCCCTCAATAATCCATAATCACAGTTTAAGTACCTCCTTAAATTTCTTTTACGGATAATTAAAGGCATTTAACAAAACTACTTCTTATTCTTACATTCATGCTCTTACAAACTCTTACAGGACGTACATGGAAGGATACAAAAAACTCAGAAACACACATATGGAAATGAACATAAGCTGATGGTTGCATGTGTGTGTGAGTGTATATTTGGGCAACTTTAAGCTTCTTTTAAGACAATTTTTAAGTTGACAACAATCCAATCCAAGGGAAAAGTCGACAACAAACTGCACTAACCCAACAGCTTGTATATAAATTCGATAAAGAGGTGAGAAAGAAATGAAGGAATATAAATTCTCAGATCAAAAATGTATCAAGGAATTTTGCCGATTGCAACGTCTTATTTGAACGATCATCTCGGGCAAATCCTCGATTTAAAAAGATTAGTCTTTAGTTTTTGAGCCGATTCAAAAAGTACTAAAATAATAAAACAGAAAAAGTCTCAATTGAGTTCTTTCTTTTTGACTCTATTTTAAACCGAAAAAGGTACAATTTTACCGAAATTTCCATACCACAAGATTCACATAAACACACACACACTCATTCTCCAGTTAGACAGTTTAGCAGTTTGTCATGTTCAAAGGCAAATCGAGTTAAATTGTGTGCACAAAGCGTAATGTGTAAAGATGACGACGAAGAAGCAGAAGGAGAAGAAAACATACACGTTCATACATACGTATGTTTGTATGTATGTGTATGAATTCCTTCTTTTCTAACTACAAAAGAGAGTGAAAAGTAAAAGAAAACAAAGTTTAATAGCTGTTTGTACAAGTGTGTGGCACTTTTAAGTTTGGACAGCAAAAGCAATTGTACGAAAAAAAAACCTTTGACAACAACAATTACAACAATTGCTTGTACGACAAAAAGGAAAAAAGAACTTATTTTCTTTTTTAAAGGGGAACAACGAGTAAAAGGTTGACAACAAACAACTACAAACTTGTATGGGTTTGACAACACAAACACTTTATTTTTAAAGTGAGTATAATATTTCTTAAATGGTCTAAAATTAAGCTACAACTTTGAGTTGTTGTTGCAGTTGTTGGCAGCAATGTAAATGTTGTTGTTTTTGTTTTAAGTTGTTGTTAAAGGGCTAAATATACAACAACTCTTACAAAATTAGCCTTGTTAAGTAAACTTGAACATGTGTTAGGATTATTGTTTAAGAGATTTTGGAAATAAATGTTTGCGAAATTTCTAACAAAAAAGCAAATTTCGATCTACCAAAGGGTTAAAATACAATTTGGTTTAAGGATTGATGTTTGACTATTGACGTCGATTGCTGCAAGTGTAAGACGGCAAATCCCTCTGAGGAGATCGAGTGGTAGCGAACGAAACATGTTAGGGTAACCAGCCGCCTGGGTTCGAATCTCAGGTCAGTCAAGAATGAATGATAACAATTTTAATTAATTTTCATGTTATAAAATTCCTTTCTTCATAAAAATAATTTAATGAAAATTAAATTTGATGAACTTAAGCCTGATTAAAAATATTAAAAAATTTGGATAAAAAACCTTAAATAACTCAACAAAATTACCACAATACAAATTATTTCTAAGAACTTTAAAATTGATTTTGATCTAAATCTTTGTTGTTGTTGTTTAAGTCTTCTATCTTCTAAGCCATAACTTAACTAGAACTGAACTAGTACTAATCCAGAACTGAGTTAGATCTGTATTAGAACAAGGATGTTCAGTCGATTTACTCTTGTTCGATTAATCGAACAATTTTAGGCGATAAATTGTTCGAATAATTTAAAATTGCTAATTTCGATTAAAGGATTAACCGAAAAATTTATACCAATTAATCGAATAATAATACTTTTTACCCTAATTGTATTAAAAGATTTTTTTAGTTGAAATTAATTTTATTTATGTTCTTAAAAAACACCACAAAAAGATATTATAAATCTTAGTTTAAAAAGTATCAACAAAAAAGTACAATTGAAACAACTTAGCCATCCCTGTAGCTCGTTTCTGTATTTCTCGCATCGTAAAATTTTTCAAATGAAGTGTGAAACAAAAAATTCCTTCGTTTCTCGATTTGCGAGAAAAAAGTGTTTCTGTATTTAAATGCGAAAACAGACAAAACAGATTCAGTTTTAACTGGAATATTTCCAGAATTAAATGTCAAATGAAAGCGAAACGTCAACAAAAGAAATAAATATAATTAATACAGGGATGCCATATTTGACGATTTATCTTCATTTCAACGATTTTTGCTCCGAAAACGTGCCGATTTGCTGATTTTTTCTAAAAAGTGACGAAAGCAAAAACAAAATCAACAATATTTTATAACTTTATTGTAGCTTTCTATAAAAATTCATATCGAATTTTTAAATTTCAAACACTTCATATTTTGTGGCATTGAAAATTTAAAAGGACAATATGAATTTCTGTAGAAAGCAACAACAAATTTACATACATATTTTATATTCTTAGCTTATATGGACACTTTTAGGCCAAACCCATATTTCGGCAATTTCGATTTCAACTACCAGGTATTCTACTACGTATATTGCAGGTGAAAAAGAAAAAGTAAAGTTATTAGTTATAAGAATAGGTAAATTATAGATTTATGGGAAAAATTGGAGGCGTGTTTTTCACTCATATCTCAGCCATTTGCGAACCGATATTTTTAAATTTCAATTATATCCTATTTGGACACATACTATACAAATTTAAAACAACGTCGTCACTATGAATCCTTGGTTTTTTGCAAAAATAAAAACCCTAAATATTTATTTTACTGTTATCTAAGCGGAATTAATTTAAAAAATTTTAATTTCTTGGTATTTGTTTATATCTATTTTAAATAAGTTTGTATGTTTATTTTATTAAGCTTGACTTCTTTTTGTTTTTATAAAAATATTTATTTTATTTTTTGTTAAAATTTATTTCTAATATGATATTTTGTCACGCTTTTGTGAGACTTCTTTAGGGGAAAAAACAATTTTAAATTGTTATCGGATCAAAGAAAATAAATAATTTTATAAAAAATAGACCTCAAAAAATTAAGTTCTCACAAAAGACAATTTATATGTACATATGTATGTATGTATAAAATACCCATGAACTTTGACTACGTCTTTGTTTGATTTTTTTGTAATAAAAAATCGAACAAAATTTGTTTATAATTAATTTTAAATTGTCCGATTTTTTTAAAACAAAAAGATCTATTTATTTTTCTCAAAAAATTGACGATTTTCACGCAAATTTATCTGGCAGCCCTGAATAAAACCAAAACAAGGAATGGCTTAAAAAAATTTAATTAACAAAATATAACAATGGTGTTTTATTTATTTTCATCATTTAAATTACGCATTCATAATTAAAATGTTTTTTATTTTTTATTTATATTACAAAAATAGTATAAAAACATATTTTAAATTTAAAATATCTATATATTGTTTTTCTCGCACCAATTTCAAATGCGACTTATTTTGACAGTTCTTGTAAGAAACTTTTCGCAAAATATTGTTACAGAAACACTTTTTCTCACATCCTTCCAATAATTGCTGGAAAATTATTAAAATGACAGATAATTCTCGCAACGGAAAGATACAGAAACACTTGTGTGAGAAAAACCATTTTTTGTTTCATTTTGCACTGTTTCTGTCCCGATTCACTGGTTTCATGCGGAAAATTTTACGATGCGAAAAATACAGAAATGGGCTACTGTTCTGTTAATTTTTTTAAATGTTGCCAACTTTTTGTTTATGATGAACCTAAAAACAAAAAGCGGTAAATCGCTGAATTGGCGCATAAACCGCTGATTCAGCAGCACTTTTAATATGTCAAGCTTGAAATGTCAATTTCAAGTTGAAGAATTTTTAATTTTTTTTGACATAACTTCATTTTTTATCGATAACTTAAGTACAATTTTTGACAGTTTGCCATTTATCTTAATACAGCTGAACCCTTAGCACTTGGTAAAACTTTATATTACTTTATATTTGCACTGTTCACCAAAATGAATAATTGAATAATGCATTAAAAATTTAGTGTCATAAGGGCTTGAACAAGGACTTAACTAGAACTGAACTGGAATTGAACTGAACTAAAACGCAACTAGAGCTGAACTAGGACTTAACTAGAATTAAACTATAACTTAATTAGAACTTAGCTCGAACTGAACTAGAACACATTAAGAACTGAACAAGTAACAAATTACAACTTGACCACAACTGAACTCTAGTTCGGACCAAATTCAAACTTGACTTGAACCTAACACAAAATTAATCAAATTTAGAATAATTCTGAAGGAGCCTTAAGTGTAATATGCTCTTTTTGAATAATTCCCACTGTAATCATAATTTAAATCAATTGTTTCTTCTTAATTTTTCATATCTATAGCTCGCCATTGTCTTACAAGCTTAAGTTTTTTTTTTTATTTTCTTAAATTTCTTTTATGTTCAACTTAAAAAAAAAAAAGAGACAAGTTTTATGCAGACAAGAAAAAAATCAAGAAGTTTTAAGAATTTTTTTTTAGTCTTAAGACCAGGTGCATTGTCTGCTTGCGAAAATGAATTTTTATGATTTAATGTATTCTGTTTTGGTTTTTACAATGTTTCTTTTTTTTCGAACTCCCTTCAGAGCTCTTACAGCTTCATTTACACTAAGATTTTTTTGTTTTTCAACTTAAAGAATCTGGTAGTCAAGTATACATTATGTAAAGTACATGTAATACATAAACAAATGCGCACAGCTGCACATTACATGCATAGACAAGATGTTCCGTAGTTCTGGAGCGCGCTTCCGTTAATAGAAATAGAAATGATTACAACTGGGTAGAAAACTGGTTATTTTAAAAGGTTCCTGACTCAAATAAAGAGGGTTTGAATATTTTTGGAATTATGATTTTATATATTTCTCAGAACTGTCGGGTTCATGAATAAACCTAAAACAAACCCGATACGCCATAAAGTATGCTGTGTATTTCTTTTAAATGATTTTTTTTTTTCATTAAAATGGAAATCATAATGAATTTGGTCAAAAGATTTGTAAAGATGTAAAATTAAAATTTTATTGCATTAAAGGAAGAAAATAAATTTTCCGATTTCCTTTTTTAAACTAGAAAATTTATATTGGATTAAAAACATAATAAAGGGCATTATTATCATTGCTGTGCTTTACCCCAAATTTACATGCCTTTTTTCACTATTTTGTTATTGCTTAAAGCAACTGGGACAACTAGAAGCTTTCAGGGATATTAAAAGTACAAGAAAATTAAAAACTACACAGCTTTAGTGTGTAGTAAATTTATGTAAAAATTATTATTAC
This sequence comes from Pollenia labialis, assembly GCA_949318255.1. NCBI lineage: Eukaryota > Metazoa > Arthropoda > Insecta > Diptera > Polleniidae > Pollenia > Pollenia labialis. The sequence continues at coordinate 133,736,780 of OX439140.1, forward strand.
TATCGGGCATTGTTGCCAGAAATTTTTTAAAAAAAAACCATTAACGTTCGGTTTTTTTTCTACTAGCCAAAAAAGTTGTTCCTGTATTAATTTTTACAAAATTAAAAAAAATTCCAATTTTTACTAATCACATTTTTTTAAGGACCAACAACTGATGGATAGAAAGTCAAACTTATTTAGATATTATGTCAAGCACACTTACGCGAGTGAATTCGCCTTACTGTCAAGCAATTTGAAAACGTATTTTACCCTTTACACATGGTTTGAATCGTTATACAGTGTTGCCTGATGGAGGGGTTTTTTTGAATAGCCTTTAAATTATATTTAGGTACTTTTGCAATTCATTATTAATTAACAAACAAAAAAAATACAAATCACTCCACAAAATTTTCTTGTAGAAACATAACTTTTGTAAATTTGCTAATCAGTATTTCGAATTTTTCCAAAAAAATCTTCAAAAAATAAGTATCGATAAACTGCCTGTTACTAAATGTCTGCATAAATTTGTTAAAAAAAAAAAAATATAGAGTGTCCATTAACGATTTCGGTTTTCTCAACATACCGACAAAAACATTGTTTTCAGTTGCCATCAACTCCCAAAATACATGTAAAAGTTGGGAGTCAGCTGATTGAAATTATTTGTACGGCAAATAATTGGCAATTAAATAATTAGCCGATGAGTGCCAGTTGGCTTTGCGACAGAATAGAAGCAAACGAGATATTAAGAAACCCAAATTTATTTAACGTGCACTTTTTCGTTGGGAAAAAAGATAATTGTTTTAAATTCTTATATTCTTAATCTTAAGAACATGATAAAAAAAAATCGAGCCACCAGTATCACTGGTTAAAGATTGATATTTGACTGTTGTCTGGCAGGCATCGCAGTGCTGCAGAGTTTAGAACTCAAAGAATTCTGATGAAAGAATATGGTGATTCTTGAAACATGTAAATTCAACCCAGGTTCGAGCCCCAGCTCAGCCAAGAAAATTATCAATAAATTCCAAGTTGTAAAAATTCCTTCCTTCAGTAAAAATAATTTAATTGAATTTTATGAACTCAAGCCTAACTAAAAATATCAAAATTAAAATTAACAGTTCAACTAAAAATCACAATTGTTCTTAAAATTGTTTTTATTAAAATTTGTACATGTAAAAAAATTATCTGGCAGCGCAAAGCTTATGTCACATTTTTGAGAGTCAACATCTCTCATTTTTTCTCACTTAGCCATTGAACGAAATAGTGAAAACAGTAAAGTTCTTTTTTGCTTCAAAAAACTATATTTTATAAAATACTTAAATCATGTTAATTAAAACTAAAACTATTCGTTGGTTGTGCCAATATACATTCTATATGCGTGCATAAGCTGTATTTATAAATGTTTATTGTTAAAACAACAACAACAACAACACTACAACAAACACATACATTATTTTCATGTTTGAAAAGTTATAATTCCCGAATTCAATTTGCTTAGATTAATTACTTAAATAAATAATATGTTGAATTTTTTCCACTATGTTTTATGGTAAATTGAACAAAATATGGTTAATTTTGGACAAATTATGCTTAATTTGGCTTAATTATGGTTGATTTTGGGCAAACTATTGTTAATTTCAACCATATTATGGTCAAAATATATCTGCAAACATAAACTTTGCTTAAATCCAACGTTAGTATGTTGCTTTTAGAGTATGGTTACCTCCAACCATATTTTTGTCTGCGTGCAGTCTAAAATTTTGTCTTAGTTTTCATCCAAACTTTAGTATAAAATATATTTTTGGTTGTGGACACAACCATAACCCCTAACAATCGATTAAATTACAGTCATTATTTTGTCTTAACTGCACTCTAAGGCAGTGCCATTCAACCTATGGTTGATACGCGAAAAATTTGCAGGTGGTACGCGAAATCTTTTAAAATTTTAACGATTTCTATTTTGCAATTGGAAACAAAAATTTAATAGAAATGTTGCTTTGACTATAAAGGCAAATCCTTCTATGGTTAGAAACGTAATTTCTCATTGAAATCTTCGTAATAAAAATTAGAATTAGGCTTTCAAACGATTTTGTAAATGCTTATTCTGAACTAAAATCCTATAATATGTTGTTGGCTTTGAATTAATTCTGTGGCAATAAGTGCTTCAGTCTTGTTGTTTAGTTTTATAAGAGAACAATTTAAAACTTTATAGGTGGCTTTTGGAACTTTAATTCGAATTTAATAAAATCTTCAGTTATAGTTTTTTAAAGTTTTTATTCCTAAGCCCTCCTAATGTCACAGATCAGAAGTTTTTATTATTCCAAATGTTATTGCACATTAAAAAAAAATTAAAAAACGTCATCAACATTCATAAAATAAACAATATTTTGCATCGATTTGTATTGAGCGGGAATACCCGGGATCCCGGGAAATTGAATAATAAATCCCGCTTGCCCGGGAAATGAAAAAGTACGGGAAAAAAACTCTAGTGATAATCAAAAATAAATACCGAACAACGATGAACTTGGAGCCAAATATGAGATTAAAGTTAACAAAAATTGAACCAGACATAAAATCTCTAATATCAAAAATGCAGTGCCAACGATCTCATTGATTCGGATTTTTATAAAATTAATTGCAAATACATTTTTGTTTCGTTTTTTTTTTTACTTTGAATAGTTCTATTGTAAAGCTTATTTTTTTAATTTTTTATTAAATTATATTTAATAGTTGGATAAAAATCAAATGAGAGATCTCTTAATTAGAATATATTAATTTACTCGTTCTGTTAAGTTTTTTATAAATGCATTATTTTTAATTTTGTTTCGTTTTTTATTAACTTTGAATAATTCTTTCTTAATGTTTAATTTCTTAAATTTTTTAAAAATTTCTTTTTTTACTAATTTATTATAAGTTGTATAAAAATTAAATGAAAGATTTCCTTATTAAAATATATTTTTAATGTAGGTACATGTTCTTGTTATCTTTTTTGTTATTTTTATTATTTTTTTTTTTAATTTTATTGTTTTTTATTATTAATAAATAAAATGGATTAAAAATTTAAAAATTGTTTACATTATATTTTTTTTGGTGGTACGCGAAAAGTTTGTCGTGAATTTAGTGGTACACGAGCCAAAAAGGTTGAATAGCACTGCTCTAAGGTATACCATTATACATAATCTAAATTATTGTTTAAGCTATAATCTTAACTTAAGTCTTAACCATCATCAATACTATGGTCTTAGATACACGCAGAGAAAATACAAAAAAAAAAAAATTTTTAACATATACCACTACGGGTCACTGCTTAATAGGGAACCATGTGATGAGGAGGGGCCTTGGTTATAATAACTACTACCGAAGAATGAGGAGGTGATATTAGAATGGGCGATTTTGGAAGAGCAGCATTGCCATGCTTGGATGTTCTATCTGAGGTAGGACTAAGGTCGACCTTTCTTTCCTGCAGGGAATAGAAATGGTTGGAGGCTACTGTGGTGTAAAGGGAGTAAACTGGGGAGCACTGGCTTGACTCTTGTTGCTGGCTAAGGGTATCCACAGGGACCACTATTAAGAGCCAAGCAAGCCTAATTTTAGTCTTCTCTACTGCTCCATTTATTGTCTAATCGACAGTCAAGCTTATTAGTCCTATTTAGCTAAATAGAGTGCTCAATACAATATTTTCCTGATGGTAACTAAGTTTTCCATTTTATTTGACTTGTTTATCAATTTGTTCTGCTTTTTTGATTCAGTTCCTAGAATTATGCTTTTGATTTCTTGGCGTTAATAGAATTTAAAGTGAAAGAGGAAAAAAGAACGGCTTTTATTTCATTTCACTTGTACTTTATTTGTTCTTATTTTTTCTGCGAATTATTTCCATTATTTTTTTTTCTGTATTTTATTATCCAGCTGTTGTTGCTTATTTCTTTTTTTTCTACTTCTTCATTTTTCATTCATCTTTATTATTTTCATTTTGAATTGAGTACTTAAATTTCAATTTATGTTCATGTTGAATCTTGAAAAATATCAAGTTGATGTTACAGTTTCTTATCCTGTCGACCATCTTGTTAATCTGCTAAAATTACAATGGCGTTCAAAATACTTGGGGGAGTACAAAACTTTTTTTTTTGTAAAATAATTTTTTTTTTCTTACAAATTATTTTATTTTTGCTGTCTTTTTTTGTTGTGAGTAGGGGTCGGTTTTCTATACAATTGAATAAATGTATTTTCAAGTTGAGTTGCTTTTTTGCTGGCAAAAATATTATTTACCGGAAGAAAAAAGGACTTTCAAGTAGGAGAATAATTTGTTTAAAACATCTTGCATTTAAGTTTATTTTTATTTTCTAACATAATTTTCTTAATAATATTATGAAGAGTTAGTTAAACAGTGATCTTGAAAAGAGCTTTTTTAAAAAAGTAATCAAATAAAAGAAAATAATTAAGAAAAGTCAATGGAAAAATTATTATACTTTATTTTCTTTAAAAAGATTTTTATTATGATGGGTGAAGGATATGGGAAAGCTTGTCAAGACCGTTTGCTTTCATACACTTTTCTCCTATAAAAGAAATAAAAGTCATGCTGCTTCCCCAAGTAAAAATGTCATAATACAAAGCCAGTGTAAGAAAAAGACAGTTAGAGGCCTACATTTTATAATTTTTACTGTCTCTTAACTTTTCCTAATTATTGAACAAGATTTAAGTCTTAAAAGATGTCTTAAGCTATTAACAAAATTTCCATTTTATATGAAGTGGCCTAAGAACTCCTTTTTAAATTACAACTTTCTGCATTTCTTGAAAAAAACCCCGTGCAATCCTTCCCCCTTTAAAACCTTTTAAAGATAATAATCACTTTTCTCTCTTAAACTTCAATTTAGTGTCTCCAATTAGGAAAAGCTTATTATTTAATTGTACTCAACCCAATCCTCAGTCCCCAGGGGATCAATCGACCACAAACATGTTCTTTGCTTTACACAACATGCGTGTGTGTGTGTGTGTGTGTGTGTGTGTGTGTGTGTGAAAGAGAGTGTTTGTACGCCAGAGTATTTATCCTAAAAAGCACGTCTAAGTAATTTAGTAACTTTAACTTCATAATTCAATAAGACAATAGAAAAAAAAACAAACGGAAAAGTAAAAAAAAACAAAAATTCTAAAATCCCAAGCTAAACAACCAGACAAATATATAAATTCTTTAAGAGTCCCCTAACAAATATCTATAAAGAGACACACATCCACATACACAATATTCAACTCGCACTTTACACAAAAAAAAAAACTGCAAAATCCTTACAAATTATGACACAATCAAATTACGTGTAGAATTGTACAAAAAAGACAACAAAAAAAAATAAGAATAAAATTTACAAGAGAAAAGAATGCGAATGGATATAAAAATAAATTTTATTAACTGACTTAAACAACTGCACACAAGCACACACAGTCTCCCTCTCTCGTACACATTTACAAATTCTTCTTTAGGAGGAAATGCATGTGTATAAATGTATTTTACAGTGTAGTGGAGATAATACTTTTAGGATTTAAAGAAAACTTCAAGTATGTTAAAGGAAGGAAAACATATTCTGGTTGCTTGTTTTTTTTCATACATATATTTTTTCCAAGTGCTAACTCTCTTTTGAAGCTGGTCACACAATCCATATGCCAAACACGAAATCATAATTCATTCCCTAATGCACACAAACATACATGCATATTAAGTGTGTGTGTGTGTTAGTAGTAACAACTTGCATATGTGAGAGCATATTATTTGATTACATATATCGCTTATTTGCAGCAACGACGTCACAGCTCAAAAAAATAAATTTCAAAATAAATGTGTTAAAAGTTTTTAATTTGCAATCAACAAGATTTTGCTTATCGTGCTTAATTCCCAATTTTTATACTTGATTAAAACACTGAAATTTATAGTAGATGGGATAAGCCATTCCTATGCGCCTTGCACTGGTTGCTTAGGCCAGATCATCGGGAAACTTCATCCAAAGATTTTAGAAAAACTAAAGATATTCAACAATAAAACTGTAACAATATCAAAGCTAAAACAAAAACAACAACAATAAACAGTGAGCTTATCTTTTCTTTCATTCTTTTAAACATTAATTGTAGTTGTAAGTAGGTTAGGAAAAGACAATATGAAAACAAGTTTTTTTTAAGCCGTGCACTTGCCAGTTTAGTATCAAAGTAATTTTTGGGAAAACAAATTAAAATTTTGTATTCCCAAATATTACTTTGATAATGATGAGTGATAAAATTATCTTTCAGTCAGCCAAATAATATTTTTTTATATTTTCAACTATTTGCGAGTTAAGCCTGGTACTCTGTTAAACATTTCACGTGAAATACTGTCAAAACGCATATGAAGAAAACTTGGGCGGAATATCTATAAAATAATGTTGATAGAGTTGTACTCTGTTCATTTTGTGAAAAAGTTCCGAAATGTTTCTGGCAACATTTTTTACAACTGCGAAATAATGTTAGCTGCACTTGTTTCACGTGGAATTTTAAGCAAAGCAAAAAAGTATGAAGTGATTATTAAATAAGAAATAAAAAATTTAAATAACACAACCGGTAACAGTTTTTTTTATCCATATTTTCATTCTTTTTTATTAAATATTTTATTAAAAGAAAAAATTTTTTTATAATACAATATTAATACAAAATTAATACAAAATTAATGCTAATTTTTGTTTCCAAAAATTTATAATAAAAAAATATTAAGTACTAGGGAGATCGATTATTCGAATTATTTAAAAAAAACCGGTTTTCGAATAGTCCGAATAGTTGGTATTTCAAAAAACCCAGTTTTCGGTTAAGCATTTAAGAAAAAACCGGTTTTAATTCGAATAAATAAAAACACAAAAATCATATGAGTTTTTGAAATAAAAAGTTAATTGTTAAGTCTATTTTCTTCGACCTTTTAATTTTACAAGTGTTTTCCTAATGGTCGAAATTCGGCCATAATTTTTTTTAATATGAAGAAATAATTATATGTTTCGAGCATTAATTGTATTTACCTTTCAAATGGTGTACTTTTTATTCTAGCCGCTGGGCAAACGGAGGAGAAAAGTGTTCTTAACTGTTTTGCCTTAGCCGATTTATATATAGATTTCCTCAAAATTACAGACATTTAATTTATAAGAATAAGATAGGAAATCGAATAAGTTTAGAAAAACGTAATAGAATAATTTTGGCTCTTGTGGTGTATTATTTTTATTATTTTTCATGTTGTCAATTATTGTTGTTTAATTTAAATTTTGTTTTTTTTTTAAATATTTGTTTAAATTTTATAAACCAAAGATCCCTGAAGAAACTGTCCATTGTGACAGTGAATTATTGGATTAATTATAAATAAATATGATTTGCATAAACTGACCTTCAGCTTGATTAAAAAACAAGTTAGAGTGCTATATTTAGATGTGCCGAATCTTATATACCCTTCACCATTGTGCGAGCAGAATACAGAGCAACTAGACAAAAACTAAACAATTTTAAATATACATACAATACTTAAAACTTCGTTATGAATTAAATTTACAAATCTAAAACTTGTAAATATTTTTTTTAAATCGTTTTTAGTACATACAAATTAAAAAACAAATTTCTTTTGAAAAACCAATGTTCGAACCAGAGACTCACAGTTTATAACCTTAACAAACCTCCTAGACAACTTAACCATGAAGGAACATTATTTGGATGTCATTAAAATTAAATATAGCCCATTTAAAGGTTCACAACTCAGCTCAATTGAGTTGTAATTATTTTTGATGTTTTTGTTCACCGCATTAGAGCAAAGTTTTAAGCCATAATACAAAATTTACAAATCAACTTATTTGAGTTGTGAACCGTAATAGGGGCCTCTGTTCGCCGAAATGGTTTGTACCATGTATGTGTGTTTGTTTGTTTTCTTTAAGTATAGGCAGTGTTGTCATACCGTAGATTTATCTTTTTCGGCCATATTTGAAGAAGCAAATAGAAACAAAAATTCCCAGTTTCTATTTGTTAAAATTATTTCGTTTAAAAGATTAAATTTTATTAAAAAATACTTCTGGCAACACTGTAAAAAAAATTTGCATTTGTTTACAATAACACTGTGTGTAATTTTTTAAGTCATGGAAAAATAACCATATACGGACAATAAATAACCATAAAGGACCAAAAAAAAAGACCCGTGTCTCCCAGTTTTGCCGAAAGTCATGCACTTTTTTTATGGGCCCTTAAAAATTAAGGGCCTCAATGTCATTTTTGCAATACAGTGATCATTTTCTCAGGCTCAGGCTCGCAAAAAACTTGAAAAAATTCGATTTTTTGTTTTCCTTTTTTCCCCTGTTCAGGTCCATAGGTAGCAAACCATTAAAAATTCAAGAAAGTAATCATCCACAAAAATGTACTTAAGATATAAATAAACAACTTTTTAGAGCATATAAACTTTCTAGGAATGATTCTTCTTTGTCTCAAAGGGTTAATCAAAATTCTGAACGGTTTGTGTTTTCCTTGAAATATTTTCTCGAAAATAATAAAATAAGAAAAAATACGGGGTTAATTTTCGGGTTTAAAAATCAATTGGGTTTTATTTTATTTAGGGTTTTTTCTTCAGTACGTACCGTACGCTTGGGGTTTACAGAAGTAAGTAACGAGTATACATAAATAATAATAATAACATTGACACAAATAACAACAACTTTAACTTAACGAAACAGTAATTAGTCCACTGAACAATAATCAGGGACCGTTTACATTCTGCGCGTAAACATCCCGCCCCCCTTGCTATACTGCAACAACGAGGGCTAAGGACCACGCGGGTCGACCAGAAATCCAACTTCTTTTTACAATAAAATTTTATTTAATAAATAATACATTTTTAGGTGGGCATCTGAGATGTTTTCGGGAACGTTGACTGCCGGGGTTGGACGGTATGCCGTGGTTGTTGTTGGGTGAGTTTCTATTGTTGTTGGTGCTGGCAGTAATGTTGGCATGGATTTGCAGGCTGGGTTTGGCTGCGACTTTACCTCTTCCTTTATTCTTTTTCTCGGGTTCGGGAGTAGCCTTAGTGTTGGAGGGAACTTCAATGGGCGACGTAATACACTCGATGGGGTTAAAACAGAATAAAAAAAAGAGAAAAAAACAAGAATTAGTGTGTTTCTGAGCTGGGTACGAGAACAAGCTTCTCGAAAGGCCGGGTGAAAACGCCTGAAGCTGTTCTCACGTCCGCTGTGCGGACCATCGAAATCAATAAATGGGGTGAAAGTGAGCAGGCTGCTCTTCAAAGATAAGAGTATACCTTTATACTCCGGTATAAAATTCCGCTGACATATAAGAAGCAAGCGATTTCGAGTGAAATTCACTTCTAATGGGGTTAAATTCCAGGTATCGTACGAGCATTTACGGGTTCTCAAATACTGTAAACACCTGATCCAATTCGAAATAATTCGAATTGCACGGGGTAAATCGGAAAATCGTTCTAATATGTCATACGGGCGTTCGAGCTGAACAGAAAATGATTGAACTTCAAAGTGTTGGTGGTCGATAGGGGGGTGACGCGGCCAGCATTCACGAGGTTGCCTCAACCACGCAGGGCCATGCCACCAAAGAGAATTATCAATTAAATCTCTTGCAAGCATTCCACGACTTGCCAAATCGGCGGGGTTGTCCTTGGAATCTACATGTGACCAATTTTCATTACCAACTTTATTTACTATCATCGCTACTCTGTTTTTAACAAAGGTCGGCCAATGGCACAGGGGTTTTTTAAGCCAGGATAAAACAATAGTAGAATCAGTCCACAGGTAAACCTTCCTCCTGTCTAGATTTAGTTGGGAGCACAATGATTCTACCATTTTTGCCATCAAAGCCGCTCCGCAAAGCTCTAAACGGGGTAATTTTTTAGTTTTCACGGGAGCTACCTTTGTTTTTGACGCGAGTAAGTGCGTCGTAATCGCTATCAATGACCTATTTCGAATGTACAGAGCAGCGCCGTACGCCTTTTCAGAGGCATCGCAAAACGCATGAAGTTCAATTTCATTTTCGGGGAGAAAATCAACCCATCTTGGAATATTGATTTTCTCTACATTTGGGTAGTCGTTTCGAAATGCGCGCCATTGAGATAGGGTTAGGGGGTGCAAAACTTCATCCCAGTCTGTCTTGTCCTTCCAAATTTGTTGCATTATTATTTTAGCCACTATGATTTTCGGCGAAAACCATCCAGCTGGGTCAAATAACTTTGCTATTTCGGACAAGACAGCACGCTTCGTGACTATATCCTGGCGTGGCTGCGATGCAATTTTGAAAAAGAAACTATCCTTCGTCGCATCCCATCGCAAGCCTAGGGTTTTGGTAGTACTAGCATCCGAAAATTTTAAGAAGTCTGCATTAAGCAGATTCTCACGGGGTAAATCTTCCAAGAGTCGTAAATGATTGGCTGTCCATTTTCGCAAAACGAAACCAGCAGAGCCAAGAACATGGGTTAGTTCATTACGTCTCTTGAAAGCGTCTTCTAGCTCATGAGAGCCAGCCAGCACGTCGTCGACGTACATTTGGGTTTTCAAAATTTCAGATGCCGCAGGACTCAGGGGTTTACAATCGTCAGCCAATTGCAAGAGAGTACGTAACGCTAAGTACGGCGCACAGTTCACTCCAAACGTGACCGTACTAAGCTCATAGTCCTTTACTTCAGCCACAGGATCATCACGAAACAATATCCGCTGATATTGGGTTTGGTTGGGATGAACAAGTATCTGTCGATACATTTTCTCAATGTCTGCATTAAAAACGTAACGGAAGAACCGCCAACGCAGCAATAAAATGGTTAGATCTGTCTGTAAGACAGGACCGGGGTATAGGGCATTATTAAGGCTCACGCCGTTGGAGGAGGGGTTTGAAGCATTAAATACCACTCTCAATTTTGTGGTAACGCTTTCAGATTTAAACACTGCATGATGGGGTAAATAGTAATTATGTGCAGTGAAAACTGGGGTTTTGACAGCCTTTACATGTCCCATTTCGAAATATTCACGAACTACATTGTCGTATTGTAATTTCAATTCGGGGGTTTTTAACAGGCGCGTCTCATTTCGCACAAATTGGGAAAAGGCGCTTTTACGAGAATCTCCTAATACTAATTCATTAGAAAATTCACGGCGAAATGGGAGAGAGACCACGTAACGGCCCTCAGGGTTTCTATAAGTGGTGGTCCGGTAAAGCTCTTCACAATATTCATCGTCTTCAGACAACTGTGTCGCCTGTGGAACTTCTTCAAGTTCCCAAAAACGCGATAGTTGGGTGTTTAACTCGAGATGAGTGCAAAACGATGATATAGAGTGCAAGGGTTGGGGCTGAAAAACTTCACCTGTGATTATCCACCCGAACACGGTTCTCTGGGCGATCAGGTTGCCATTTGGATGTATTCTGACATCCGTAGTTAAAATTTTAGGATACACATTTCCTCCAAAAAGTATATCCATACGGGTACACATGACGTCGGTCAGTGTAATATCGGGGAAAGTTGAGGTTACAATATCAGAGATATTATACGAGGGCAACCGACCGGTGATTTTCTCAACAACGTACGCATTAATTTCAAGTTTAAAGCCAGGGTCGATCGGCGAACCGACCGTTAGAGCGCACATTGTAGAGGATTTCCCAGCTAAGCAGTCCATCATTCCCGTGACACTTGTCGAAGGCACGGAAAATGTGGGAATAGTAAGCTTCCTTTGTAACCTCCTTGAAATAAAGGTACCTTGCGAACCGGGGTCAACTAAGGCTCGGGCCGCACACCTTATGTCGTTTATATGCACTATGCAAACTGCAGAGCCTAAAAGGACTGCCGAATGGGGGTTCGACTTAAGATGTGCGGAATAAGTATGTAAATTCTGAGCCGTGGTAGAAGTTGAAGGGGCAAAATTAAGCGGGGGTTGAGAGTGACTGATAGCTGGATTAGGGTTTGAACTAACGGGGGGTTGAGACGAAGACACAGTCACGCCTGGTGCTATAGGGAGCTGGGGTAAATTACTGGCAGACATATGTGACTTGATATCTCGATGAAGCAGGGAGTGATGCTTCTGTTTACAAAGCGAACACACATGGATACTTTTACAATTCCTGTACTCGTGGGAAGTTGCCAAACAGTTCGAACAACACTTCAGCCGTTTCACTGTTGACATTCTTTCATCAACATTCTGACTCAAAAAAGTGGGACAAAGTCTAATGGGGTGAGAGCCTTGACAAAGGAAACAGCGACAAACCATTGGGGTGGGAGCAGTTTTGGTCGCAAAACTTTGAATCCTCTTATTTTCATTTGATGACTTTTTGGCAGCGTTAAAATTGGGGGTATTTCGGGTATTGGCAGTTGTGGGGTGTTTGTTCGGGTTTTGAACGGGGTTTAAATGAGACTGCCTAATGTCAGAAATTGACTCGAGAGTTTTAAAATGCGCTGTCAAAAAAGCATCCATATCGTCCCATTTAGGGGATTCTTTAGAATGTTTTTTGGATTGTTCCCAGAGACTAAGAGTGTTTTCGGGTAGCTTTGTAGCACAAATATACACAAGCATTACGTGGTAAAATATTTCGGGGGTTACTTCAAGTAACGACAAATTCGTAATGCAATCATTTATCGTTCTTTGCAAATTCTTAATAGTCGTTCCTGACTCTTGTGAAAGCGGTTTAATATTTAAAAGGGTTCGAAGCTGTTCATTTATGAGGGCATCTTTATTCTCATAGGTGTCAACCAACTTTTTCCATGCGACCTCATAACCATCGTTGGTAAGGGGCACAGTTTGTATGGTATCATGTGCATCTTTTGCCGTTTTCTGCAATAGGTAGTACAATTTTTGTACTGGGGTTAAACGGGGAATATTACCATACAAAGCCGAGAACATATCTCGAAATGAGGGCCAACTCTTATAGTCACCATAGAATATTGGGGTGTCACAAGGGGGTAAATTAATCATAGGTGCGGCTTGCGCAATTGACCTTTCGACCTGCGTCGCTAATTTAAGTCGTTCTAGGTGACCAGTTATAAGAGATATCCCCCGGGTATAGGTGCCATAAGACTGAAAATACTTGGCTTTCAGTTCTTTAATCTTTGGATCTTTTAATTTTTCGGCCTCAATTAACAAGAAGTCATATGTTAACCGAACAGCTTCCCATAATCGACTGAGCTCTTTTTCATGACTACTTAAAGAACCGAGTTGGTGTTCCGCTACGGGTATAGTGGCAATATATGCCTCGAAATCTGCCATACGGTCGGCATTGCGGATAAATGTAGTCATATCCATCTTCGATCTCAACGTATATGGAGAAATTTTAAAAGAAATATATAAAAAACCGATAAAAACTTGCTTAAAAATGGGAAAAAGAACTTAGTGAGCGTACTTTCGAGTAAAACGGGTAAAAAATTGGAACAATAAATTTTCACACAAAAAAAAAGGGGTATTTTTTATATTTCTATATATAAATTTATTAAATCAAAATATAAAATAATGGTTATAATAAAAAATATATTTATAAAAACAAAGTTAATTTTTACACTCGGATTCCTTGTTTTTTTTTTTTTTTTTTTTTTTTTTTTTTTTTAAATGGGTAAATATCGCGAGTAAAAATAAAAAAACCGGGTTAAAATTGCGATATTTGGAACAGATCGGGTTAAACTTTACTATATAAGGAAGTCTACAAGTGTAAAAACTCTCTGTTCAATTAAAAAAGGTAAAAAATTCGTTAAAAAAAACACTTGTGCCGCTGCGAAATGATAACGGGTACCCACTATGGGTTAATCGAATATTTTTAATTTACCAAAAAATTAGCTGTAACTAGCGATTATTAATTAATTTAATTATTAAATTAATTTTTAAGGGTAAAAATCAATGAAAAGAGTCAAAAATAATCACTTTTCACAATCAATTTATTAGTAACCGGGTTTTCGCACGAATAAAAAGTTGCAGCACTAGTGTACGTTGTGTGTGTGACAATATAAAAGAGAGAAAACAAAACAAACCAACAAACACACAAACATTCAATAAATATGTAATGTTGTGCTTTTAATAAAAATAAAAATATTGCACTCAATTTTTTACACAGGATTAATTTAATTTTGAATTTTTTTTAATTAATTTTTTAATAATTAATGGGGTAAATTTAAAACAATCACTCAATTATTAAAAAATTAATTATTTTACACTTTACGTATGTCCGTCCTTTCTCGTTGGCAAAATTAACGAGTAAAAAGTGGCGAGTATTATTCTCTTTAGAGCACGATCGGGGGGAAAAAATAAAAAGCTTTTGTTAACAGAGTAGTTAACAGAGAATAAAACCGCGGGTTAAAATAACAAAAATAATTGCAATGATAATAAATATCAATTTAATAAATGAAATTAATTTAGAAAATCTTTAAAAGAAATTAATTATTCCACTTATTAAAAAATACACTTTTTTGGACTAACAACACACGCGAATTTAGGGATAAAACGGGGAGTAAAATATGCACAAATACAAAATTTCACACTGTGGTGTTTTGCCGACGGCAAATCGATTTTACCACTTGTTGGTTTTCTTTGTTTTTATATTGTCACTTTTTATTTTGCACTTGTAACACAATAAAAATCACACAACTTACCTTTTTTTGTTTATAAAATGGGGGTTGAAAAATGGAAAAAATGAGGATGATCGCAAATGAATTGATGGGATTCTGAAAATAAAATATTTTCTTAAAAATATTTCAAGGACTCGGGGGGTTTAAATCCGGTTCGAAGGACCAAAATGTTTTCCTTGAAATATTTTCTCGAAAATAATAAAATAAGAAAAAATACGGGGTTAATTTTCGGGTTTAAAAATCAATTGGGTTTTATTTTATTTAGGGTTTTTTCTTCAGTACGTACCGTACGCTTGGGGTTTACAGAAGTAAGTAACGAGTATACATAAATAATAATAATAACATTGACACAAATAACAACAACTTTAACTTAACGAAACAGTAATTAGTCCACTGAACAATAATCAGGGACCGTTTACATTCTGCGCGTAAACAGTTTGCAAGATATGAGCCTGACAAAATGATCACTTTTTTGCAAAAATGACACCGATGCCCTTAATCTTTAAGGGCCCATAAAAAAAAGTGCATGACTTTCGGCAAAACTGTCCTTTTTTCGGGTCTTTTTTTTAGTCCTTTATGGTTATTTATTGTCCGTATATGGTTATTTGTTCGTGTTGCACTGTGTAACACAAGCAAATTAAAATAATTTTTTTCTTTTTTATTATTTAAATTTAATTCTCTATTTTATATTAAAACGTAATGTTCAATTTTTAAGTTTCCTTAAAAACAATATGGCGCTTAATATGTTAAATCTTATTGTTTACATTTGTTTGCAACTGAGCAAATATTTATTACTAATTTTGCTCATGGTTTTTTTAGTGCAAACGGAGTAAAAAAGAGCAAATTGCAAATACATAAATTTTGTTGTTGTGTTATGCAAATGTGTGTATTTTTGCACGCATTTGCATCGTTTGCACATTCTACACTACCCATCGTGAATTCCCTTATTATAAGGGCATTACACATTACAAAAAATTTAAACAAACAATTATTGTCTTAAAGTATCAATGCTCTCATCCTGCAATTTTCTTTCGTGTATTTAAGCGTTTTTTTTGGAAATTTGATACTTCTTTATTTGAAATTGGCTTTTAGTGTTTTTTTTTTTGAGGTTTTTGTGTTATTTAATTTGGAAGTTTTTTGGCAATTTGGGATTGAGGTAATTTTTTGTTTTTTTTTTAGGTTTTTGTGTTCTTTAATTTGGCAATTTGGGATTGTGGAAATTTTTTGTGATTATTTTATTGTTATTTTCCGTTGAAATTTCCAATCGTAAACGTTTTTGGTTATTTTAGTGTTTTTTGTGAAAATTGCCGAGTTATTTTTTTGTGTGCTTTTTTTTTATTGGTTTTTTGCTATTTTTGTAAAAAAAATTCTTTCAAATTCAATTTATAGTTTCAACTTTTTTTTTCAAAAATCTACAGGTTTTCTTGCGTGTTTTGGCGATTTTTTTTTTTGTTATTATCCCCTTGTAAAACATGCGATTTTATTAGATAAATGAAAATTCTTGTTAGCTTTCGCAATTTTAGTGATATTTTTTAAGACTTGGAATCTTTTTTTTTTTCTTAAATCAAAAATATTTGGTTTTATTTAAAATTTTTGTAATTTGAATGTTTAGTTAGGCTTGAGTTCATCCAATTTAATTTTCATTAAATTATTCTACTGAAGAAAGGAATTTGACAACATAAAATTAATTGAAATTTATTGATAATTTTTATTCTTCGCTGAGCTGGGGACTGAACTCGGGTTGAAATTACGTTTCGAGAATAACCACATTCTCATCATCAGAATTCTTTGCAGTTTTACCCTCTGTACCACCAACAGTTTTTTTTCGTTTTTTTTATAAATTCATAATTTTTGAGAGGTATTGCGATTTCTGTAAAAATTTTACGATATTTGTGTTTTTACAATTTTTGGCAAAATTCTCGGTTTAGTTAAAAATTGGTTAGCATTGACGATTTTTGTTAATATTAATTTTTTTTTATTTAACGATTTTTTTTAATAATAAGCAAGTTAATGTTTTAAGATTTTTTTTAAGCGAACTTCGTTATAACCCTTGGCGTAACTTTTTTTCTGCAACACAAGCAGTAAATTATTAGCGTAATTTTTGATTGGCGATTTTTTTCAATTTAATCACAGATTGATAAACCTTTTGATCATTTATAATTTATTAATTTTTTTTTATATTTCAATATTAAAAATATTATTAATTTTGCTGTATTTGTAAAATTAACATTTAAATGTAAAAAAGTCATAATAAATTTCCATTAAGACTTTTTTTCTTGGAAGAACAGATGGTCTTCGAGATTTGTTAAATAAGTGTATAGAGAAGCCTCTTTACCCTCTTTACATTTCCGAACCCTTCTTCTACAAAAATTCATAGTAATGCCTGTTCCCCCAATCGATAGGAAGTTTGAATGAAAACTTAGTTTAAAAATAGAATTTTAACTTTTTAAAAGTCATTTACTTTGTCAGTTAATTCAACCATTTCCGGAACAACTCGAAACTTTTTTTTTTTAACTTTAGCCAATAAAATATTCTGTATGTTATTTTTTTTAATATGGCCCCATTTTCTCTAAGAGCAGCACCTACAACAACAAAGAAGCCACAAATTAACATTTTCCCAAATCTAATTTATATTTTTTGAATTTTTGCAAGTTTCAAATTTTAATTCTTTTTTTATTTTCGTATCTAAAAATAAATGCGGAGAGATTTTTTATTCTATAAAGTAGTACATGCTACTGAATATATAACGGTTTGTATGATTATGTGCATGAATTAAGAGAATATGTGTGTGTGCGTGTATGTGTGGAGTATGTACTTGTAAGTCTCATATTCGTATATTCCTCTACTTAAGTTAAGTTTAGTTTGACTTTTTCACTCCATGAGTAGTTTTATGTTGTTACGTGTTTTGGTTTCAGTGGTTTAAGTTTTGTAGTTTACAACACATACCAGAATAATAATGCACACTCATACACACACACACACACACACTTGTACTAACATAGATACATATGCTTCAAAATTTTATCAACATACACTAACCGAAATACTTCATATAACTATTAAGTACACAAATACATTTACCCAAATTTTATAATATATTTTGTTATGCAATAGAAAAATACAAAACTGCACTTGTTAGAAGGTGTCTGTAAATCAGGGAGTCTGTAACTGTGTTGGTATGTGTGTGAATGCATAAAAAGATATGTTTTGTAAATATTTATAAGTGCATTCGCTTTCTCAATCTCCTTGTTATTTTTCTTGCTGTGTTATAAATATTCACAGGTTTCCTTTTACCTTTTTGATATGTTTCCCTTGAGAGGCTTCATTGGGTATTATTTGTAAGACATAAATTTTGATTACGAGCGAAAAATATGAACGCAATTGTTGCAAAAGTGTTAACTTTTGGGTTAAGAGTGAACACAGTGCCACAACATGAAATTAAAGACTACACTAAAGACTACACTACAGACTATACTAAAGACTAAACAAAGGACTACACTAAAGACTGCACTAAGGACTACACTAAAGACTAAAATACAGACTATACTTAAGACTAAACTAAAGACTACACTAAATACTGCACTAAAGACTACACTAAAGACTTCACTACAGACTACACTAAACACTAAACTAAAGGCTATACTAAAGACTAAACTAAAAACTACTCTAAAGACTGCACTAAGGACTACAATAAAGACTACACTACAGACTACACTAAAGACTTTACTAAAGACTAAACTAAAAACTACACTAAAGACTACACTAAAGACAACACTAAACACTACACTAAACACTACACAAAAGACTGCACTACAGACTACACTAAAAACTTTACTAAAGACTAAACTAAAGACTACACTAAATACAACACTAAAGACTACACTTAACACTACACAAAAGACTACACTACAGACACCACTAAACACTACACAAAAGACTGCACAGAAAAAATAGAAAATCGATTTTAATTAAAAAATTTGTTCAAACCATTAAATTATTAACTAATTTTGCCCCTGCAAACGTATAGTATTATACTAAAGACTAAACTAACGACTACACTAAAGACAACACTAAAGACTATACTAAACACTACACAAAAGAATGCACTACAGACTACACTTAAGACAACACTAAAGACTACACTAAACACTACACAAAAGACTACACTACAGACTACACTAAAAACTTTACTAAAGACTAAACTAAAGACTACACTAAATACAACACTAAAGACTACACTTAACACTACACAAAAGACTACACTACAGACACCACTAAACACTACACAAAAGACTGCACAGAAAAAATAGAAAATCGATTTTAATTAAAAAATTTGTTCAAACCATTAAATTATTAACTAATTTTGCCCCTGCAAACGTATAGTATTATACTAAAGACTAAACTAACGACTACACTAAAGACAACACTAAAGACTATACTAAACACTACACAAAAGAATACACTACAGACTACACTTAAGACAACACTAAAGACTACACTAAACACTACACAAAAGACTACACTACAGACTACACTAAAAACTTTACTAAAGACTAAACTAAAGACTACACTAAATACAACACTAAAGACTACACTTAACACTACACAAAAGACTACACTACAGACACCACTAAACGCTACACAAAAGACTACACAGAAAAAATAGAAAATCGATTTTAATTAAAAAATTTGTTCAAACCATTAAATTATTAACTAATTTTGCCCTGCAAACATATAGTGTTATACTTAAGACTGCACTAAAGACTACACTAAAGACTAAACTAAGGACTTGACTAAAGACTACACTACAGACTTTACTAAAGACTACACTAAAGACAACACTAAAGACTACGCTAAAGACTACACCAAAGACTACACTAAAGACTATACTAAAGACTATACTAAAGACTACACTAAAGACTACACTAAATACTTTATTAAAGGCAACTCTAGCTTCTTGCATGTTGAACAGTTCGGGAAACATCCAAATCCAAATATCCAAATTTTAGAATATTTGTTTCCATGTTTCCAGTGTAGGGTTGCCAGACGGCCTGGAATGGCCTGGATTGTCCAGTTTTTTTTTTTTTTGGTGTTGTCTAGGTTCCAGCAAAATTGCAATCTATCCAGTTAAACAACCGTATTTAATTTCTCAAAATTACTTTTTTATTAACTTAATTTTTTTTATAATTAAATTATAATTTTGTATAGAACAAAATCTGATACTAAGAAAAAATTGTTAGGAAAACATTTCTAATTTGCCGACAGACATTCAAATTTATAAGATACGGTACAATAGCAATACTTTTTGTGCAAGGACTAAAGGTATTTCTAATAATCTCAGCTCAAAAGAATCCATTCCATAGACCGATTAAAGGCTACAATTATAATAAGTCTAAATTTTGAAGATGCGGCTAAACAAATAGTTATTAGACATGTTCTGGAAATCGAATTCGAGTGAAATCAAAATCAAACAAGCTTTGAAAACGATCCAGTGTTTATATAATTTTGTTTTATATAATTCGTACTATGAGTACAGCTTATCTTCAGTAGAACTTTTATCTTAAAAGAAAAAAACGACGGGAATTTAAATAAAAATTTAACTGAAAATCTCCATTGATTTCAATTTCACTTATTTTCCATAACATGGCTGTGTATGTACGTTTTTATTAAACCACAAAAACAGCCAATTTTTTTGGCATTGTATTATTAGTGTTTAACGGGTCGAAATTCAACTATTTTTAAATAAAACATTATGAAACCAAAACAAATTGGTTCGGACTTTCAAAGTCAGCAGGCTTTTCGCTGCTACTTGTAGTGAATTCACCCTGATTATAATTTTGTAATATAATATAAGACTGAATTTAAAGTGTTACGTTTCCTTGCTTTGTTATCCAGTTATTTGACTTTCGGTATCTGGCAACCCTATTCCCGTGGTCCGCAAACAACTGCGTAAGATGGCAGTTACTCTCTCCGTTCCGTCAATTTTCTAATTATAGAAATTAACCTGTTTTTTTATTAATTTTTATTCTTTATTTTACTTTTTGGTTTAGTCTTGGGTCATCTTTTTATTCCATTGGGTCTTATGTACTTGGGCGTTTCGCCTACCTCCATTGAAATAAAATTAGTTAACTTTTTTTAAAGAGATCTTGTGGGTTGTTAAGAAGGCTTTTTTTTATATTGAGATACTGTTATTCTTGTCCAGATACGCAAAAATTTATATTTTTGTTATGGGAGGTTCCACGCCTACTTGACCTCGCAGTTTTTCAAATGTTGTGTATTTATGACCAGGGTATTTCTTCCAGGTATGGATACTTTTACTGCTCAACTTGATGTTTACCAATTATTGATAGCTGATGTAAAAAGCCCGTTAATGTCGAAATTTTTGGAAAATCAGTTAAGTTGTTTAGAAAACCGGCGAAAACACGTTTAATTTAACATTTTTTAGTAGTGATTTTTTGATTTTGAATTATAATTCTTCATTTTTTTAAATTTGTTTCAGCTTATTCGGACTAGTGGTTCTCGAGTTATGACAAGCAAAAGAGCCTAAAACGTGACAAATTCCCCTATACGATACTTACTAACTTCAAATTAATTTTTAAATTATTTATTGAGGTACTATGACCAAACTAATGATGCTGAAGTTCTTCTTTTTGGGTCTACTTCCATAAGCAATATCAGAATTGAGTCCCGAATCAATCACCTGAAAAATGTTGTACTGTGTAATTCTTCGAAATAAAAGTATGGTTGCGTATACTTTTTGATACGTTTCGTTTTAATTTTATTTATTACAGTAGATATATAATCGGGCAAGGCCTTGCCAGCCAAGGTGAAAACAATATTTTCATTATGCCAATTGCTAGGCCCACGGTGTTTAAATTTACACTTTTTTCTCGTTTTCTTGTAAAAAAAAACACTTTTATTGAGGCATAACTTATAACCTGGTCAGGCCCAGGCATACACTTAAGGGTTAATTTGACATTGGTATTTTTCAGTGTGTAGTAAACAAAGAAACGCTTTTTAATATTTATGGACACAAAGAACGCCATAATGAATTTAAACATAATTTTGTTCAGGCGGATCTATTATTGGCCATGGATCCCAAATAGGGTACCACTCTCGAACCTTTGTCTCTTTAATCTGTGGTGTAGTGTATCATATTGTCAGGCTTGACCTATACTATACTTTCTTTCCTTGTATATATGTGTATGTATAGAAGATTTAAGATGTTTGTAGTCTCTTTTCACTTCGTCCTTTACCTTTTTGAATAAAGTGTTTCTTCTTCCCTCCATTATAAATATTTCCCTTAACATGCTTCATCAAGTGTAATGGCTTAAATGTGAGTTGTGAATGGATCAGTCCGTTGCATGTATAGAATAAAAATGAATTTAACTTAAAACTACCAACACTTTTGCACTCCGGATTTTATTTAAACGTGTGCAATATGTGTAAGCATTCGATTTAGTACTTGCTGTAGTAAAAAGTTCTTGTGTGTTTTTTTTTCTTTTCTTTCCACCCGGCAAAAAATTATGACATTTTAAAGTGTGGAAATTCCTAAAGGTGTTGCTTAAATTAAATACTGTTTAAAAGTAATTTTCTTCTTCTTGTTATAAAATTCATTGGCAAAAACCACAAGCTGAAATAAGAGCAACGGAAAGGCTGGGGGTTGGCTTTATGGCAGAGACAATTAAGGAAAACATAACCTAATTTTTTAGTTTTATAAAATGACTGTTCCGTATTGAAAGTTTGTAAAGATGTTGCATGCAAAACCAAGAAACTAATTTTAATGCCATTTAAAAATTCTAAAAAAGTTTTTAAGCTGGAGGGATGATGGTCAGTCAAGTTAGAGAACATATTGGAATAACTTGTTTGCTGTGGCGTATGATTTATATTATCTATTACGTTATTTATATATCATACTTCTCCCGTTAGCAATTATTTTTTTTAACTGTATCCAATTTTTACTGTATTTCCATTTTTTAAGAATGCAAAAAATGTGTCTTCTAAAATGTTTGCTGGGAAATAATGCATAAATATAAGGGAAAAGCAAACTATTTCAAATCGGTCTCTAAAAGCATTATTAATCACCGTGTTACTTAAAGCGGAGTGAAAGTATTACTGTGTATGTGTGTGTGTATGTTAGAGCAAATGAAAAGGTGTTATGGTTGCATCTGTGAGCGTTAAGTAAAGAAGAAAAGTTTTTCAGAGAAACATTAAACCAAAATCAAGGCTTAACATTACTGAGGCGTAATTAAAAAAAATTTAAGGTCTACTTAAAATTATTTAACTTTTAATTATTCCAAGTTCAGTTAATCTTTTCCTAAGCCAAGTTTATATTTCAATATTCCAACTTGCCCTTAATTGAAAATCTAAAGTGCGTTTTGCTTTTACAGCTTCTTAAAACTGCTTGCACAACCTTTAAACCACACCGTATACAACCAAACAAAATCCTTCAATTTATAAATACACATTTTTAAAAAAGGGGAAAAAATAACAGTAACATCCGATGCCACTAGCAGAAGAAACACACTCCTGCCGCCAATAAAATGTCACGCATTCCCTCAGCCAGAACTCAATTTAATGGTAGCTAAAGATGTTGCAACAAGGTGGTGGCATAAATAAAATAATAAAAAAAAACACAGAGTAAATATGCAACGAAATAAAAAAACAAGGAATTACCACAGTATTTATTAAAACCGGGACGAGTACTAAGTACTTGCTACAAGTAAATACTTACAAAAGACTTAAAATAAATAAAATTATATTTCAACGTTTCCTATTTAATATTAGAACATTAAATTATTTTTGTTGTGAATTTGTGGTGTAGGTGAGAAAATATGTGGGTTTGAGTAGTCACCTAATAAATACGTTAGAGTTAAATCCAAATCAGCGCGTTAAGCGACTGCCAGCAAAATCGCCAAAAGAAAAATCGCCTAGAGTAATAAAAATGTTATATTATCCGCCCTTACGAATAATATTGCACTGATTGTAATTTTTGGCACTAGATGGTATTTTATCCTCTTATGGGAACAGCTAAGTGCTAACGGAGGCTTCACAGGTTGCGGATAGTGATACGTTCCGTAGATATATGCGGAGTAGCTGCTACTCGCAACAGTCGCGGACAGCCAGTGAATTCAATAGGAGCGCCTCGGAGGGTCTTCCGAGTTCCCACCGAGTATGCCAGTTATCCTTGAAAGGTCATGGCGAGTCTGGATATTTTAATCGGCCGCCCCGATTCCACACAGAAAAAATACCCCAAAATGGTTCACCACTTAAAAAAGCATTAATCAAAAATAAAATCATTTAAATATTTAGTCAAATGAATTAAACGTTTAATCAAGTAAATTACTGTACTGGTGCAAATCTGAATAATTTTTTAATTAATATCACAAATTTTTAAATTGAAATTAATTTTTACTTTTTTCTGTGTAGACTCGTATGGAATCGGCATATCACCGGTTCATCTTAAACACATTTAAACCAGAACCCTTGAAAAATTTGTAATGCTCATACAAAATGAATGAAGCTAAAATTGGGCTTTTTAAGTAAAACAATTAAGTTTTTAAGGTCTATCTAGCGGCTTTATCTCTTTTTTTTCCATTTCTATTACAGAACGTTGACGTTATGTTAGTATGTCATTTTAACGTTTAAATGTTACGCATGGCGCGCTGATTTGGGTCTGCTTGAGATGTTTGGGTCGAATGAATATAAAAGTTTATAGACTTGGGTTTAATACAGCATCTACAGGAAAGAATTGAATTACAAAATATCAGATGTGGGTTAAAAGACGGAAGTCATAGTAAAAGCCATGGTATAAGTCATAGTCATAGTCAAAGTCTAAGTCAGAGTCAAAATCATAGTCAAAGTCATAGAGAAAATCATAGTCAAAAAAATATCAGGTATGGGTTAAAAGATGTAAGTCGTAGTCAAAGTCATAGTCAAAATCATAATCAAAGTTAAAATCATAAGTCATAATGAAAATCCTGTGAATGTCATAGTCAGTCATGGTAATAATCAAAACCAAAATCATACTTAGCGTCTTAGTCAAACGCATAGTCATAATCTGAAAAATTGAAGGAATATGACTATTACAAAAAAGCTTTATAAAATACATAACTGAAATTTAGCTCATAGAATAAATTCGAAAAATAAAAATGTTAAACTTTTAAAATTTTTTTTTAAAAATAGTTTTGTATAAATATAGCTCCACAAATATCGAGTATGCCTATGATTCTTGTGGTGTCATGTCGAGCAATTGGCACTATCAAAAACCCAATCACACAATGCTTGTATGATACCAAAAGCATGTCTGGAGACTACAATCGCAAATCCTGATACTCAGTGGCGGATTTAGGCAATCTTTAATATGCCGCTCTTTTTGATTATACAGCAGTGATTATCAAAAACAAAAAAATTTTAATATTAAAAGAACTATGTATTAATTTCTATTAATTTATATATGTGCATGCATATTAGGGTGCTTCAAAATCGTCTGAAGAAGCCCGATTTATACTCTTCAAAGCTGGATGATTGCGTATGAACCACACCAACATATGTTCCAAATTTAAGCGAATTCGAATGACGTTTTAAGATCTCTAAAAATTGCAATGTTTCGAATTTTTTGTGTAGGAATGTACATACAAATTAAAAAAAAAAGTTTAAATTATATAAGTAATAACTTATAATTACGTCCTTTAGGACTCCTCCATGAATTGTGAATCAACATTTTATTGCCTCTAAAATTGTAGAACAAACAAAAAAATACATTCAATCTATTATTTTGATCCTCTTGATTAAAGCTTAAAATAAAAATGAATGGCGTACCCATTGCAGGAAGGATAACGATATCGTGGTGATTCTTCATCAAATATGAGTTATTTTACCTTCTTCTTAACAAATTTTTAGATAATGGACTGATGTTTTTAATTAAAACACGTTTTCAGAAATAAACTTCATATAGATAACTTTTTTGGGAGAGTGGAAATTCTACGGAGTAAAAGTTTTATAATGCAAGACGCCCAGCTGCTAAACTTTACAAAAAAAAAAAATTTTATTTAAAAATTAGACTTCATAATTGTAATTATAGCCAAAATATTTTACATATTTTGCGTATCGTGTTCTATGGTATTAAATTTAAAGCACTATATAAGTCGAAACTTAATCGCTATATAAAGGCCTTAAAATTAAATTTTTTGTTAAGCGATTTTAGGTTATTTACACTTTTAATATGTAGTCACGCTGAAATGGCCTTGGAGAAGTTGAAAATTATTATTATTATTCCAATCTGTTGGCCAATTCAAAGCAGTGTTATAGCAGTCCTATATTTCATACATATTTGAATTATTTTATGCATAAAATTTTGTTTATAATTTTCCAAAAAAATTTATTCAAAATATTATAATTTTTTTTTTGAAAATTTAAGGTTTTAAATAAAATAAACTGGAAAAAAAATACACACACTCAAAAAATTATGTAGTTAAATTCAAATGAAAATTCATTTGAAACAACTTAAAATTCATTTAAAAAACGGATAATTTACATTTCATTTAAAACAAATGATTTTTACATTCATTTTGAATTTTTTAATTTACAGCATATTCCGTAAAATTGAATAGTTTTTATTTTTAAAAAATATATTTTAACCGAAAAAAAAATCAAAGTACATAACAAAATAAATACGGAAAAACATTATTTTTTGGTAGCTTGTTTTTTGAATAACAAACACAAAAGTTGAAAAATAAAATTATTCGTAAAATAACTTTATTTTTATTCAATTTTAACAGTACGGAAAACGAATTTAATAACCCACAATAAGTAACTGTAATAATTTTATAAGTGCATGTATGCAAGGCGAATTCATGCAAACGGTGGTGTCGATACTACAACAAGTAACAACACCAAAAGCACAACAATGTATTTTTGTTGTTGCTTTCGTTGGCCGATATGTCAAAAACACATGTAACTTTTGTAATTCCTCTCTCTAATTAAGAGAAAAAAAAAGTAGCACAGCTGTGCTTTCAACGCCACCTGAAAAATGAATTCGCCTTGCATGTTTGTATGCAGTTAACGTTGAAAAACAAAAGTTTTCAAAAATAAATAATTAAGTTTTTTCAAGCAGCGCATATTTTTATTTATTTAGTCTTTCGGGATTTTGCTCGGGAAAAACATCAATAAAATCTTCATAGTTTAGTTCTTGCACAATTTGGGCTTCAATAGACAATATTGCAAGAGCGTTAATCAGAATCAGCCACACACATGCAAAATAAATGAACACTCACATTTTTATTTCGTTTTTCAGAAATTATCATTGAAAAGGGGAATCACCGAAATATTATTTAAAACCTTTTGAGCAGGGATGGGAACTTGGCTATTTTCCCGTCAAATCTAAAAATTTTGCAAGCAGTGGAAAGAATGTAGGCAGCTTTTTATTATCCAAAGAGGCTACCGATTAACTTATCGACTTGAAACCACAAAGCGATAGAATCATTACTGCTAGATTCCGAACAAGAGCCCGAAACTTTACTTGCATAAAGCGCTACGCACCAACAGAGTTGGCAGAGTTCTCTAGTCAGCTAGAAAGGACCTGTCACCAGTCCACCAAGGCGACATCATGATTCTGATTGGACAAGTAGGTTCCTCGAACACCAACCTAGAAAACGTGATTAGGGGACACGGTTTCGGTTGCATGAAGAGTAATGGGGAACTATTTACAGAGTTGAGCGCTCAATACAACATGTTTATCGGGGGTACTTTGTTTATACACACAGGGCCGTTCAAACGAAGTAGATTAGGTCTGAAAAGAATCTTTCAATGCCGGGTAATATTTTGATTGGCTTAAAAAAAAAAGACTTTGTTTTTTCAATATTTTATAAATCTTACTTTTTCGATTTTGTTGCTTTGTAAATATTAAAATTTAAAACGTTTATTTAAGGATTCCCTAAAAACTTTGTACAGCAAAGTTTTTCATACTTTTCTTCAACAATTTCTTTTTCTTTACCTTTTTGTGTAGCTCAACAATTTTTTAATGAAAACTAGAAGGTATTTATTATTTTTGTTCATGTATTTGTAAGGATGCATGCCTATAAATATAAACACGTTTAAAGCAGTGAGCGGCAAAAAGAGTCCATTATAAAATGCTTTTCTTAAATGTTTAACGACGGATAAATCGAATAGCTAACATTTTACATTGTACACCTGATAAAATTAGCAATAATACCAATTATTGTTCCACAAGCTTCGATCCCATCAATATGTCATTTGTAACTGAAACAGGACTAAGTTTCTGAGAGCTCGGGACCTTTTCAAAGGGTATGTCACTTAAAAAGTGTATGTACTTAAATAAGTTATTAAGTACGAGTGACCTTTTTAAAAGGAATTTCATTTCTTTACGTATTGTTTGCATACAAAAAAGGAGATGAACTTGGTTTGCTAGTTTGTGGAAGTGTCTACCGCTGCTTTAAATACAATCAGGTCTGCACTTGTATGTACATTAAACTAAATATATTTGCGTGTATGAGGAAGTAGAATTTGTAAATTCCCATCTATCTGTAAAAAAAAAAACTTACCTTCACAAATGTACAGGTACAAATATTTTGTATTGTTTTCAAATGAAGTATTTGCTTGTTTGATTTTAATAAGGCATCTCCTTTTTCCTTCCTAACTCATCTCCAGCTTCAATTTGCAACCTTCTCTCTAACGCTAAAGTTTTCTCTTTTTTTTTTTTTTGAATATTTTTTCCTTTTGTTCGTACGTTCTGCCAGCCTGCCATGACTTTGGGAGATGGATGTTGAAGCTGTTGCTGTTGGTGGTTTTCACGTTTCATTATTTCCAGGAAAGAAAATATATTTTTATTTTAACTTAAACTACTACGTCTCCAACTTCTTTACTTCATTCTGGCAAAATTTCTCTTAATTTCTTTCATTCTTTTTTTTTCTTTATTTGTGCTTTGTGTTGGCTGAAAAAGTAAAGCAGAAAACAACAAGTTTTGAAGAAAGAAAAAAATGAGAAACTCAAAATGAAGACTTTTATTTGAGGGTCCGTTGAAGCTCTTAAGAATTAATGAAAAATCTTTTGTTTTTCTGCTTTATTACTTCTTATAAATAAGAATGATTATAAAGATGATGAATTTCTTAGAGAGGCGTAAAACAAAAGCTTCGACAAGAACGAAAAAAAAAAATTATAAAAATTATAAAAATTAAACAAATGAATTGTTTAAACAACAAAAAAGCAAGAAAAGACATAATTTTTATGGTTTGATTTAAAATAAAGAAGAAATTATTAAAGCAAAGAAAAAACCTAAAAGAAAGAAAATGTTGACAAATATTGAAGACTTAGCAAAAGTCTAGGCTGAAGTTGTTTCTACAGGTTAAACAAAAGTCTTTACCACACCCTCGACAATAGTCTTGACTTTAGTCTTGTCCACAGTCTTGACTTTAGTCTTGTCAAAAGTTTTGACTTGAGTCTTTACAATGGTATTGAAAAAGTTCTTGACTGTGGTCTTGACAATTGTATTAACTACAGTCTTGTCAACAGTGCTGGGACACTAACATCCAGTTGGACTCCTTATGTATTGACCCTGCAAATAATATTGGACCACCTGATCCATTTTGATTAAATGGACTACTCCATGGACTGGTCCGATGTAATGCAAGCATGGACTATGTCATTGTTAAAAAGTGTTTGTAGTGAGACGACATGTCTTCGTTTTTTAACGACATGTTTTCGTTTTTAAACGAAGTTAAAAATAATCCTCTTTGTAGTCCAAAGCTGGGTTATATGGTCCTGCCCTAGAACATCGTAATGTTAAATAAACCATGTTGTTTCCATACGTTTGGGTTACTTTTGAACTAATCCTAGTCCCTTTTGGGCTACATTTTACACGCGTGCTTGAACTACTCTTATTATTTGCAGGGGAGTTTTAAGGAGAGAGAAGAAAATAAAATGAAAAGGGGTGCAGACTTGAACAAACTTATTAATTTTGTTTTTGTGCTCATAAAATTCCAAATTAGTTTAAGTTTAATGAAGAAAACGAAAAAAATTGACGACACAAGATAAACCTGGTTGCAGGTTCAAAGGAGAATTAAAACGTGTGCAGCTAACCCTGATGTGTCTGAACCGGTACATAGTCTTAACTATAACATTCACAACAGTCTTGGCTAAGTATTGGCAATTGTCTTGATTGCAGTATAATCCAAATTCTTGACCATAGTTAGGACCAGGGAAACCAGAAATATGCTCTAAAAAACACGTTTTATGCGCATATAAAATGCAATGAAAACTTGAAAACATGCCCTCAAAATTGTTAAAAATATGCACCATAAAATTCAAAAATTGCTAATTTGAAATCGAAATATTCAACAATTTAACTTTTATTTAATTATTATCGGTAAAGCCCAAACACAGACATATGAGTATTATTTGTGCCGAATTTTATCTAAATATCAACATCCATAGGAGATTTTTCTCTTAAAGGGATGTTAGGCACGGTCGCTAAGTTATTTATTATTGAAAACATTTCAAAGGAAGTTAAAGCTGTTTATAGATGTGAAACGATTCGAAAAGAATTTAGTTTGCAGTAAAACATTTTTGGGGCGAATTTAATCTAAAAGCCAACGTAATGAGATGGTTTAAGGACACAATGAGTATAATTTGGAAAAAGTTTTAATGGGGATTATATAAAATTATAGACCAATTTATAGACATGGAAATTGTCCTTAGTACAATTAAAGTGTATTTTCTAAATTTTATCCAATTATCTACAAGATTACAATTGTACTTGGCGCACAAAATTAACATGGACGGGCAACTAGCCAGACGGACGGATGGTTATTGTAAGATCACTTTGAAAGTGATTCTAAATTGATCGGTATTCTAAAAGATTGATCCAAATTTCTATGTATTACACACATCCCCAAAAACGTATATAATTGCCTTTTTTTTAAGTTTATTAATTTATTATTAAAAGTTTTATTACAAAATTAAGTTGGCCTCAGCGTCATATGACATTGTTGAGGCGAGTTGGCATAAAATTTAATACAATAATAAATTAATTATGATAATAATTATAATTTCATATAAACGATTTTTTTTTTTTAATTACATGTCACGTTAAAAGCATTTCTAAATTGTTTAACAAATGATCCTTTAAAGAGGATTTAAAAGCTGAAATTCGTTCAATATTTCTTATATTTTGTGGTAGACTGTTGAACTCCCAACACCCACTATATATAATCAATTCTTTGTTTTGTGGCTTCGAGTCTACATCTTGCCACTCTTAAATTTGAGCTATTTCGTGTGTTGATGGCTATTTGATTTATCACAAAAGATATTGTGTTGTGACCAATATTCTGCAATGCTTTAAATATAAACATTAACAATTGCATTTTATAAAGTCCAAATATAGGTAAAACATTTTTTGAAATATTTTTGTATAACGAAAGTGTGGAATACGTTATCGGTAAATTATAAACAGTTTTTAAAATAACATTAATCTTTAATGACAACCTGCTTTCTCTCACAATTTTCGAGTAAAAATTAAATGTAGATGGTGTAATTGAAGCAACACCTTGATATTTAAAACTGAAAAGTCAAAGCATCGCGAAAAAAAGGAAAAAAAATAATCTGTTACGAAATCTCTTGTAGGCGTCCAAAAAAAAAATTTAACATGTATCAAAATTTGCTTCAAAAAGGTAAAAAATATGCACTGAAAACTTGAAATATGCTTCAAAAACGGTATGGTTAACCTTTGTCTGGACAAAATCCTAATCATATTGTAAATATTGTCTTTAGAACGAGAAGTATTATTAGCGATCATCAGTAATTACGAAATAAGCAACGCATTTAAATATTTGTTTTGGAAAAATTGGGTAAATACAGTTGTAACGTAAAAAGGAGCTGTACAAGTGTAAAAAGTAAAAATAATATTATAATTTTTATACAGTCAAATCCCGATAATTCGTACCCCGGTAAATCGTAATTCCCGAAATTTTGTAACAAACTGTCGGTCCCTTGAAAAAATCTCGTTAATTCGTAAAACTTCCATACATTTTGGTCCCCTCGCTAATTCGTAATTTTTTTTTCAAATAAAATCTTCTTTGCCTCTTATAAATCGTAATTTTTTGCTAACTACCACTTATAATTCGAAATAAAATAACAGAAACATGGAAAGAATGATTTTTTGTTTACCGTTTTTTTTGCGTGGGTTTTTTTCCTTTTGTGTTTTTTTTTATTTCCTTAAGATCAGTTTGTTACATGAAATTTTTTTATATATTTTTTCTTTTTAACCATTTTTTATGTTTTTTTTATCGTTTTAGTAAATAAATTGAAAACCCCCCGTTAATTCGAATTTATTTTATTTTAACCCCGTTAAATCGTAACCCCGCTAAATCGAAAACCCCTATAATTCGTAAGAAATTACCGGTCCCTTGCGATTACGAATTATCGGGACTCTACCATTATTAGTTTTAAGTTTATTGACTGGTTGGTGCATCCGATTGATTTGATCCAGGAAACAACCGAAACAGATGCTGAATGTTAACAATTTGCATAATCGGATCATTTGGTGTTTTGTTAAAAAAAATGAGACTCCGCATGCTAAATTCACCGTGTAAAACTTTTTTCTTTTTAAGGCGAACAGCATAACGAAGTAAATTAAAATTAGATTGCGTAAGATTTTCGTTGACAAAAAACTTATGATCACAATTATACCCAATGTGTCGAAGACAAAAGAAAAAGTCTTTATTTATTTTTCTATACTTTGTAAATGATTTTATTTTGTCATACGGTGACCACATCTTCACAATTATGGCTGCATCTTTTGAAATATTAGTGTGTTTATTGTTTTGGTTTTGTAGACGGCCGGTTTTTTAAATGTATCTGCTAATGTGTTGTAAATTTGTGGTTCGTTTAAATTAAACTTTTAAAACTATTTTTTATTTGTTTATTTTTAAATTAGTGCAAATAACAATATAATTACAGGAGCAATTTAAAAACACGACCGATTCTTTCAAAAAACACTTTCTCTTATTCTCTTATATTATGTCCGCACTTGTACAGACAGATAAGCCGGGAGCCATTTTTATCAAGCCGGTATGCCCATGGACCTCAGCAAGTCCCGATGTCAGCTTGAACCCAAGGAGAGGTGACAAGGCAGTCCCCTTTATATGGATGCTGCTGTGGGACATGTGCACATTACCCCCGTCAGGGCCAGACACACCATCCGCTGCAGCCTGTTGCACTTTTCTATTGCAGTCCTGTTGAATCTTAGTCCTGTTAAATCTAAAGCCACCATACCAAGGATCCGTAGGGACTAAAGCCCCAAGTTCTCCAAAGAAGCTTTTACATGCCCAAAAGGCCCTAACCGCCTTCCTGAGGGTTTAATCCAAGTGTGAGTTACAATTAAGCCAGAACAATTCCCAGATATTTGACCTCATTGGAGTACTCAACCTCCATTCCGTCAACCACCAGCCTCTCAAGCCTGTAGTTGTACCTTCTCGTGAACAGTATCGCGACCACCTTATTTGGGTTGATGTTCAGCCCCCTTTCATGGCACCACCCGCGAACCCTGTTGAGAGCACCTTGTATCACCTCTGTGATCGTGCTCTCGAACTTCCCGATCGTCACTATGGCCAGGTCGTCCGCATAGCCAATGGCCCGAAGGCCATATCCCTCGAGCCTGACCAACTGATCATAAATTACCAGTCAACATAATAAAAGGATAGCACCCCCCTGTAGACAACCCTTAACAGCAGTGATGCTTACACTAACGTCGTTCCAGGATGCGTTAATTTTTCCTCCCCTCAACAAAGCCTCGATCCAGTTGACCGTGAGCTCATCTATCCGCTTCCTCGCTAGAGCATCCATAATATTATTGTAGCTCGTGTTGTCAAAGGCACCCTCCACGTCAAGAAATGCACACAATGCAATTTCCCAATTATATTGTGCCTTTTCTATTTGCGCAACCAAATGGTGCAATGCCACCTCAGTCCCCCTTCTGGTAGGCAAACGGAGTTCGGTGCAATGGTGTGGAAACCTGCAGTTTTGCCCTGATGTGCAGGTCCAGTAGCTGCTCAACAGTTTTGAGCAGAAATGAAGTACGGCTGATAGGTCTGTAGGATTTCGGCTTCTCCAGCGGCCTGTTTCCAGCTTTGGGAATAAATAGAACCCTGACCGTACGCCAAGCGGTCGGAATATATCCCCAGGTGAAGTTTGCCTTAAAAAGAGCATTCAGCGGCCCTATTATTGCATCAAGACTTTCCTGTAACAATATAGGAAAGATTCCGTCACACCCTGGTGACTTGAATGGGCCAAACGAGCCAACTGACCACCGTCCCCAATCCCCATCAAAAATCCTACCGGCAAACCCATTTTTGTACAGTAAATTTTAGATGAACAGCCAACAGCTTTCGGCTTTTAATACCTAAAAAACTGTAGCAACAAAAGCTTTTGTTTAATAGTTTCAAAACTAAAATTAGGTTAATATTACGTTTAATATTTGAAATTTGCTATTAGCAAATTCTTTTGGACAATAAAAGATTATATTAAAAATATTATGGGTAATTCCATGTCAAATCGACCAAGAGTGTGACAAGACCTCTTTCGATTTTTATATTTTGCAGATATTACGTTTTTCAAAAAACATGTTATTCTATATTTAGTTTGTAGCCCCAAGTATTTTCTTTAAAATGACATTAAAATCATCTTCGTATACACAGTAGTTTTCGAAATATTGAAGAAATAATCTCAACACATTCGGCTAATTTGGCGAAATTATGACATTTTGAATATGACATAACTTTTGAAAAAAAAATTTAAAAATGTTAATAATAAGAAAATAAAATTAAAAATAGGATAAAAGGAACCTTCTCACCAAATTTCATTAAAATCGATAGAGGTCGTGTCCCACTCTTGGTCGATTTGAAATGGAATTACCCATATGTATTTTTTGTATTTTATTTTAATACTATTTAAAACTCTAAAATGTGTTAAATATTTTAAATACAATCCATAAAAATGTATTTTTATACTGAATTAAATTGCGAAACACACACAACTTACATTTGCGTTACAAAAAATAACCACATCACCAGGAAATCCATATGATTTCACACTGTCTAGACTAGTAGTTTTTAAACATCACAATTTTATACATATACATACATACATATGAAGGATATATAGAGGATAATACACACACTCATACATTTTAATGGGTGTATAAGTGGAAAAGTTTTCACTCAGATGCGTAGACAAAGGAATCGTAAATTTTGTGTTTCATATTTACAGCTTTTGATAAAATTTTGATGAACTGAATAAAAAGTGAGTACGAATTATTCGAGAATCAGTTAACAGAGGATTTTTATTCGGCCTAGAAAATTCTTTAGAATTAAATTTTTGGGAAGCGAGTTTTTTCGCGTAACAAACGAATTTGCGAACCAGTTCCTATATGATGTAACAATATTTTAATTTATTCTACAATCAATCTCTTCACCAGTTTACTAATTTATATATTCTTACATTACATGAGTTAGCAAATTGCGCGGTGGTTAAAAAGATGAACTAGTTCTTTAATTCGTTTTATTGACGAATCCGTGCTTTGGAATTGTTATAGGTTTCTTTTCTGTGATTCAAGGCCATTATATTTCACCATCACTTGGCAATATATAAACGCATTTATAATCGTTACTTTTTTTCAAAACATTGTAATAAATTGAGGGCTTAGAGCTGAAGCGAACTAAGTCAAAAAAGAAAATTCGAAAATAGAGTTACTGACTTTGGTTTATAACCGTCGCCTAAGAAACGAAATACTCTTGGATTTACTCTATTACAAAGCTTATTATAGTCAAGCCTTGCGAAGAATTTTACACCAGTTTTTAAATTTTTATTTCATGACTTGGTTCGGTTCGGCTCTGAGCCATCCGATAGATTAATATGAGCAAAAAAAAAATTCGACACATCTGCCATTATTACTTTTACGTTTTTTTTTAAATTATTTTGTTTTAACTTGCAAAAAAATCCATTTCCGTTTTCATAGCAAAATCTCTTACATGCACAGGACGATTATAAAGACAATACAAATAAACAGGCAACTGTGCAGCTGCCGACAAATATTTGTGGAATTTAATAAAAAAAAATAAATTTTTGGATAAATGTTTTGAAAATGTAACTTCAAAACTATTTGAAATAATGTTTCTCCCTTCAACCGGTTAATACATTTGATCTGGTACCAGCGTTTTTTTTGACGTTTTTTTAATACTTCTCGGATTTCCCAGGACAGCAGGAATTCCCGATTTTAACAAAAATTATGAAATAAGTATGCCCTTGTAATTTCTACAAACAGATATCTAGTCGTGTTCGTACAGTTATCTTTACCTATCCGGTACAACTATTTCGGTAATTTCATCGTTAATTTTACATACGTGAATTAACTTACGAAAATCGGTGGTTTTAAAATTATGAAAATCATAGACACGTATACACAGCTAGATATCTATTTGATGAACATACGGGCATTACAAATGTAGATGAAAATTTGGTAATTCTCGAAACATTCACTACATTCGACCCGAAAGATCTCAAGATGGTATTAACATTTGAAAATTAATTCGGGCATATCGGCATCGCGGCTGTTCTTGACAATGCGCATTCACAAAATCGTCTATATGTTTCTATGACTGATTTTAAAAGCAGATTTGGGTAACTTGGTAGCGTTGTTCAAGCGTTAATCTATTCATGATAATTTTCCATAGTATACTGATCATTAGGGATGAGATTTTTTTGCACTAAAAAATCGAAAATATGCGCATTAAATATGCACTAAAAACTCCAAAATATGCAATAAAAAAAAAATAAAAAATATGCACTAAAAACTTGAGCATTTTCAATAAAAAAGCTTTTGCTTTTTAATTTTATTTTAAACAAAAAAAAATTTTAAATGTTATTGTGGCTTTTATTCAATTGTTATTCTTAGGTACATATAATCTTTTTAAAACTTTATTTAAATAACTGCACAGAAAAAAATGTTGCACCATTCAGCATTAATCAAATATAAAATTAGTTGCAATTAAAAATGTAATCAAGTTAATTAAACGTTTAATCAAGTGAATTAAACGTTTAATCAATTGTATAAAATGTTTAACTAACAATATTAATTTGAACCAGTAAACAAA
The DNA here is from genome assembly GCA_949318255.1 of Pollenia labialis. Taxonomy (NCBI): domain Eukaryota; kingdom Metazoa; phylum Arthropoda; class Insecta; order Diptera; family Polleniidae; genus Pollenia; species Pollenia labialis. The sequence continues at coordinate 133,773,506 of OX439140.1, forward strand.
TTAATAATATCAATTAAAAGTTTAATTCACTTGATTAAACGTTTAATTTACTTGATTAAATGTTTATTAAAACTCACTTTATTTTTGATTAATGCTTTTACTGGTGCTAAATTGTTTTCTGTGTACATCATTTAAATTTTGGTTTGCATAATCAAATAAATACTTTTTTACTTTTATCATCAAAAGTAAACCTTTGGCTGTTATAAAGCTTATGTACATGGAAACTCAACGTCAACTGAAGTTGAAGCATACTTAAAGGATGTCAATTAATTTGGAGAATATTAATTTTCTAATTCATATATTTTTTTGCAAAATGTTTTACGTTTTACAGAGCTCCGAAATAATTTATTTATTTAAAAGATTTTTTTTTTGTATGCAATTTTGAAAATTGTTTAAAAATTTTTTTTATAGTATTGAAATTTAAAAAAATGTATCACTCAAAAATCTAAAAATATGCAAAAATATGCATTTGAAACCAAAATATGCATTTTCATCCAAATATGCAACAATATGCACAAAAAAAATAAATGCAATTTTAACGCAAATTTAATGATTTGGAAAGATAATTGGTCGACATCGATATTAGACTATCGACAGAAAACATACATTTGCATGGAAATCGCATCCCTACTGATCATAAATGTCCAAATGTAAGCGCTTGACAGCTAACCTAAAAAAAACAATCTCTACTTAGGGATAATAAGCTGTCTAATTCATTTTGTGCTTCGCTCGAACAATTTCAGTAATTTTGTGGTCATTAATGAGGGAGAGAGAGAGAGATAGATATTGGCCTTTTAATTACTTATGGTGTTTTCTTTTCTAAAAAAAATGTTGCTTTTTTTAAAAAAATGTAATTTGGTGTCTGTTTCTTAAAAATGTTTCTCCCGAAAAGCATGAGTTTTTTAGAATAAAACAAGCCACCCTTTTCGAGAGCAAAATTTTTAAGAAAAAGACACCAAATTGAATTTTTTAAAAAAAGGCACATTTTTTGTAGAAAAGAAAACACCATTAAGATCCAATTGAACCACACAAACGGTTACACAAACATTTGAAAAAAGCATGTTTTTGTGATAATTGAAAATTTTTAATATTCACAAAAACATCTTGTTGTTTTTGTCAAACTGCTTGTAACGTTTATTTGACCCTTTAATTTTCTTTCGATTAAACGTTTGAATTTTGAACTTTTAATTCACTTTTGTTTTATAAAAAATTATAACAGAAAAATAAAATTGTTTAAATTTCATTAAACACAATTAAAGCACTTTAATTATTTACCAGTTTTTCTCCTGCTCCTGCTCCATCACCATATCTCTCTTATTTATGCTTCATTATATATCCATTTTTATGTTTTTCATCATTTCATTGCGTTTTAATGAACATTCACTCACTCAACGATTTAATCAACATTTTGATTAAATAATTTTTTATTACTACGTGACGAATTGCAAACCAAAAAAGAAATTCATTCATTAATTCACAATTTTTTTTTCATTCGATCGTTTGTTGCTTTATTCTTTTTTTTTTTTTTTTTTGCTTATTTATTATTGGTAACCGTATCATTATGGTCAAAAATGTGCAAAATTATAATAAAATTATATTAAAATAATTAAATACATAAATGACTATTCTGTTTGTTACACACCCAAAAAAAAATGAATGCTTGTTAAATATTTTTAACATGTTTGTTTTTTATATTCTTTATGGTGGAATATATTTTTTTTTTAATATATAAATGCATTGTAAAACTTTTAAAATTATAGAGAGCGAAATTTGGTTAACTTAAAGTTAATGGGACTTGAAAGAGAACTTAAAATTAGCTTAACGAAAATTTTACTTCAACGATACGAAAAGAAGGTGAAGGCTCATCGAATTGTGACCATTGAAACAACCAACCACCAAAATGAAATCTTAAGCAAACAAGCGGAAACAATAGTAGAATTCAGTGTTTGGTCCAAATGATCTTGCAATAGAGCAAATACAAAATGTCAATGTTCAAATATGAACAGTGAAAATGCACATTTTTGCATATTTTGGTGAAAATTAATTTTTTTTGCATATTTTCAACTTTTTGGTGATATTTTTTTTTATTTTCATATTATAAAAAAAAAGTGTAAATGCACAAAAAATTTCAAGTTTTCGGGAAAAGATCCTACTATTTTTAACCGATTCAGCACCTTACATGGTTAAGCATTTCAATGGGCTTAAAATACTTAATCGTAAACTGTTACAAGTTACGTAGTTGGCACATGGTTTGGACCGCGTTGCAGGCCCTATCTAATATTTTGAAATTTTCACAGCAGAAGTAAAAACTTTTCAAAATGATAAATTAATAAATCACCTTAACTGTTTATACTTAAATTTCTTTTATTTTTCTTGTAAAACATTCCAGTTGTTTTGACAATGTAGCATATTATGTAAACTGTCAGTTATGCCTTTTAGCGTTTGTCATAGTATCTTTTGTAGATATGGCCTTTTGTTTTTTGATAATAAAATCGCAAATTTTAGTCGAAAGATTTTTTTGTGGGCATTTGTGTTGATGCAATAGATTAGAATCAATGAAAACGTTGATTTTTAATTTTTCGTTAACAAGTTCCTTTTGCGTTTCAGGTAGCGATTTACTTATTTTTGGGAAAGACATGTTTGCTTGAAAATTGTCTTTAAAAAATCAAAAATTGTATGTGTTGTCAACGGCTTAAGATTCTTTTTTTTATTCTTACTTTTTAAAACACTCACTCAGATTCTTTTTAAGCTTTTAAGCACCTTTTACATACTTAAGAAAAATGGCAATCTTATTTAAGACGCTCAACACTGTATTAGTTGTTGATAAGGTTAAGGTAAAAGTTTTGCTAATTTTTTCATATTTTATGTACGAAACAAAGAAAAATAAGCGTAAATAGTAAAAGTAGGGAAAATTATATTTAAAATGTAAAAAATCCCCGAATTTTTTTTTTAAATCCCCGAAAAAATCCCCAATCCCCAGATGACTTTCTTTGTCATTTTTGCTCGCATGAAATCCCCAAATTTAGGGATAAATCCCCAAGTCTGGCAGCCCAGCGTAAGCAAGTGTTATTTAACGTTTGTTGTGAAATTACAACAACACCCCACAAGTTGGAAAAAGCGATTTGCTTGTTGTGTGTTGAAACAACAAACAAAAAACAGAATAAGAAGAAAAACACATTATTTTCATATTAAAAAGTAAAATTGAACTCCTGCATTCTCATTTAGTTTATATTTTTAGTTAAATATGTACATAAGATTTTAAAAGTAAAAACCATATCGGGCATGATGCTAGTGTTTTATCACTCTGTTAGGTGTAAAACGGGTAAGTAAATCAATCATAATAATATCCTCTTTCTAATTTCCTTTTATTTATTTTTTTTTTTTTGTTTTTTCAAGCACGAATTCGGAATAAAATCAACTTTATTATTCTTGAATCAAGTGCATTCTGAGTTTGATTTAATCTCAGTTTTACTTTAATCAATCTCATCTTCGGATTATTTCAAGTACGAAATCGGGAATGAATATGGATAATTTAAGTATTTGCGATAGAAAATCCATACTTGATCATCAATATTTCTGTACTTGATTCAAAAAATCCGTAATCACCGTACTATTAAAATCGCTTCGGATTGATTTAAGTACGGATCAGCGTTGCCGTTGGTACACTAAAGTATCACTTTTGACCCTTGTTCATGCCAACACAGAAAAAATAGAAAATCGACTTCAATTAAACAATTCGTTCAGACAATTAAATATTTAACTAATTTTGCCCCTGCAAAGGAATTGATCATATCAATTAACGGATTTGTATTTTCAAGTCATGGGACACAAATTTAGTCAATTAAAAATTTAATTGTATAAACAAAAAATACACAACATATACACAAACATTTAATTTTATGGGTTTTGATTAAAAAAATTAATTGCAGCAAACATAAAATTAATTGAAATATTAATGTACACCAATTAATTATTTAATTGAATAGTTTTTTGCAAAAATTTTTTCTGTGAATGAGCCTTTTTGTGACCCTTTTTTTAATTTATCCCTTTGTATAATTTTAACAAAATTTAGGACACTTGTTGAACCTTTTTCGAAAATAACTACAAGTATCCATAGTCCTTACGAAAGTTCTCATGATTTTTGTGAACATACATAAAACAATTGGTAGTATGTCATAACGTTCAGTGTCACAGTGCTCACGGACGCTATTTACAAACAAACATAAAATAGAAACTTGTGAGTCCATGCTTTCCTTTCTCAATTTTCCCGAATCGGAGCTGGAAGAATGGACTCCAAGTGAAGAATAAATATATAGAATAGAATTTAAATATAGAATAAGTATTTCTAAAAAGTGATAAATATTTTCAAAGGTTTTTGTAAAAGTTTCTTCTTTTTTTATAATATGACTAATATTGAAATGTTCCTGTGAATTGTTTCTTAGTTTTAACATTGATTTATAATTCAAGTATGTAAAACTACTTATATTTTGTTTAATTTTTTTCTTAAATGCCCTTTTTATGACACTTTTTTTGAAATTTTCAACGGCAACCCTGGTACGGATGGATTGATTTTTTCTTTTGAGTGTAATGATAAATAGTGATTTCTTACACAGAAATAAGTTCTCGCTATTTCAATTTAACCATTAATCAAAAATAAAAAGAGTTTTAATTAAAAATTTAATCAAGTGAATTAAACGTTTACTTATATAATGTTTCTAAAGACAATCGGTACCACACAGAAAAGCATGAATCAAAAATTTAATCAGGGGGCAAATTATGGCAGTCGTAATCGAATACTTTTTCCATTCGAAAGCAATTTTATTTCTCATTCTTTCTGTCGATACTAAAAAGATCGAAATTATTTTTTTTGTGTTGAAAAGCATTTATTTTTGTTTTCACAACACTGAAAAAATAATTTCGATTCACTCAGTATCGACTGAAATAACATTGCTTTCGAATTTAAGAAGTATTCGATCACGACTGCCATAATTTGCGCCCAGTTTAAATTTAAAATTTAATCAAGTGATTTTAAAGTTAATCAAGTTAATTAAACGTTTAATCAAGTAATTAAACGTTTGTTCAAGTGAATTAAACACATAATTGCTATTTTTAATTGGTTAACTGGTACGAATTTAATAAATTTCTTAATAAATATCACACATTTTTTAATTGAAATAAATTTAAAGTTTTTTTTCTGAGCATATAATTTATCGTACCAAATGAATTTCGCATAATAAAAAAATAATAATAATTAAATAATTAAATGGTAATAAATTACCATTTTCGAGATCAAACCATCTACACAACCAACCCACTTTTTAAACTGAAAAATATTAAAATGTTTCTGTGAAAAAAGATTCTAAAGAAAAAAGCCGAGAGAGGGAGCGCGCAAGAGAGAAATGGTAATTACTCAATATATTTTAAAGATTTTTAAGCCCAGTAGCAAATAAATTGACAAATGCTTGATAAATATCAGTTAATTGTATACGAAACGTGGAAGAAAAAACACTCATCACGCAGTAACAAAATGAAACTGGTAATCATATTGAAATTTAAAAAGAACTCTTAGTAGGATCAAAAGAAAGTTTTCGAGATTTTAGTTATTAAAACGTTTGTTTTTTTTTTCTTTCAGCTCATCATTTTCTTTTTAGCTTTTGCAGCTTGTGTTGCTGCTAAACCCCATTTACTGACCACTGGTGTTAATTATGCTACTCCTGCTGTCGTGGCTCCAGTTGTTCATCATCCCTTTGTAGCTGCTACTGCTTTGCAGCCACCTGTTATTGCTGCTCCTGCTTATTATTATCCTGCCTATGCTGCCTCTTTTGCCACATATCCTTCCTACGCTGCCGTGTATCCTCAAGTGACCGCTGGTCACTTTTTCGTAAGACGTTAGTACAAATTTTTAGTGGAAATTATAATATTTTTTTATGTTAACTAGAAAATTATTTTATTTGTGAATTTAACTGGAGTTCCCATTTTGATATCGAAACCTAATGAATAAACGATTTATAAAATTTGTATAGGAAGTTTTCTAAATATGTGTACAAGCACGTTAAAATTTTAAGTAAAAGATGGAAGAAAGTGATTAAAATTATCGTAAATTAGAGTGATACGAGTACAAATAAATATTTTAATGTAGAACCGGTCAACAGTCATGTGGTTGACAGATATGCAAAGTCACATTAAATAAGTTTATTTATATTCAACAACATCCTCAAAACCTTTTAAAATTTCAAAATATAAAATGAAAAAATTCCAGCATTAAGATTGAACTTGGTTTTTCGAAAGACTTAAGTGCTTAGACTGGATTATCGATATGAATTTTGTCCCGGATCAGTCATTAATTTGATTTTTTTTTAAACTTAATACAAAAGCAAGCAACAATTTTAAATGTCTCATTTTTTTAAAAATTTAAATTTTTTTTTATTTGTTGTTCTTAATTTCACAAAAAACCACTTTTTACAATTTTAGGTTTTTTTCTTTTATTTTGAGGTCTTCGATAAAAAATAAGTAATGACAATTATTTGTTTGTAATTTACATAGTTATTCAAAATGAATTACATAAAACTGAGTTTATTCGCTTTTAAAATTATGTATGACAATTTATGAAATTTGTTATTGGGCTGTGAATTACGAATGAGAGAGTGAATTACCAAAAAAAAAAAGGTTATCGTGGGAACATAACTTAAAGTTTGTTAAAGATTTTTCCTTCTTAAAGGTTTTTTTAATCAAACGGCATCCTAACTTTGTTTCTATTTAGTCATCAAGGCCTTGTCTTCTCACATCTTTTGCATAGGCTTCTAAAAGGTCTTCTAAAAAAGGTAAGAATTAAGGCCCTTAATTGTGTGAAACGCAAAACAACCGCAAAAATTACATTGAAAGCAACAACAAAATCAAAAATATGTATTTCATAATTTTGTTATTGTTTCCTACAAAAATTCATATTGAATTTTTAAATTTCAAACGCTGCATACCTTGTTTTAAGCAATAAAATAAAAAATTCTGTAGAAAAAACAACAAAATATACCTTTTATAAATAAAGGTATATTTATCAGACTCAATATCTAGGTTCTAGACTAGGGCTGCCAGACTTGGGTATTTATCCCCAAAGTTGGGGATGGGGGATTTTTTCGGGGATTTAAAAAAATTCGAGGATTTTTTTAGGGATTTTACACATTTTTTATATATTTTCCCTTCTTTTATTATTTACGCTTATTTTCCTTTGTTTCGTATGTAAAATCTGGAAAGAATGTAAAAAAACTTGGTCAGAAAAAAAACAAACAAATATTAACTTTTTAAGATTTTGGTTTATAATTTGGGGATTTTTTGGGTATTTTTTTTTAAATTTTTTGGGGACAAGAAAACGTGGCATTCCTGTTGTAGACTTTATTTCCCTCTCTCTCTCACTCCTTAATTTGTATTAGTATTCGCTTTCATATCACCAAACATTCACGTTAAATTTAAAATAAATCTTATTTTTATCATTTTTGCACACTTGGAAAGTTCTTCGAAAAAAAAATCCCAACTCATTAGAAATTCTAAAACTGTATTTTGTTAAAATTTTTATTTTATTATTAAAACTTATTCATTCATTTATATTTATATTTTTTTGAACGCTGTCAAACTAAAAAACAATATTGAGTCAGTACAGAAAAGATCATCTTGCTAATCAAACGCAGTGTTCGAAAATAAACACTAAATATAATTTCTTAATGTTCGGTTCGATAGGTTTGTGGAAAACACAAACGCTAATAGTGTTTGTGAAGGAAATCATTAAAAAAAAAATATTGTTTCCCTGTTAGTCATCTTTCGAACACAAAAAAAATACTGTTCTTATCCAACTCATCAAAAAGATGCAAAGATTTAATTCCGTTAATTTTTTTTTTATTTTAAATCTCAAACTACATTGTGTTTGGTTCAGCTCATTAATGTTCGTTCGTTTCTGTTGTGCGTATCGCCCTTTTGACTAGTTAAAAAAACCAAAAATTTTTTACAAAAACAAAATACACATACGAAAAAAACAAAAAGCCAGCAAAATAATTTTACACAAACAAACATATACACAATACACAACAAGATGTTCGTGTTGCGGTCGTTGCTAAAATTTTTTGTTTGTTCATTTCTTTATCAATGTAAAAAAGAAACAATATAGAAGATTAAAATATAAAGTTTTTCTACAGTATCACTACAATTGTTCTGTTTTTTTAACGAAGAACAGAACACTATATATTGTTCAGCTTTTTATGAAAAATAGTTACGAACGGTAGTAAGGATTGTATTCGTCTACAAAAACACTAAAAAAAGATCATTACCTTGTTGGAAATGAAAGCTTTGCCAATAACAAGCTTTTAAGCACTGCTTCCTTTAAAATGTTGGGATACACGTTCTTGTTCATAGAACCATCAATGAAAACCATTGTCATAAGTAATTCCTCTTATTGATATTTTTCAAAATTGTGTAAGTAAAATTATGTTTAGTTTATTTAAATTAATAATAAAATTTGTGCTTAAATAAATAAATTCCAATTTGAAACCACTTAAACATTAACAACAACCTCAAATGTATTCTGTTTTTTTTTTAAGGAAAACTCCCTTGCAATTGAATCAGATGAGCATATTAATATATCGGGGTTTTCAACAAGAACTTTGTTTTTTAATGATGGCAACACCAACCACATGATAGTTTTGACCATGGTGAAATAATAAAGGTAGCAGCACTACGCCAGATGAAGATTTTTGGCTCTTGCATTGTTTGTCTAATCTGGGGGGTTAGGTTAGGTTTAGAAGGGTTATGTGCCCAAGGGCTCACTTTCACTCGGAGACCAGTACGGTGAATCCCTTCAACATATAGAAAAAAAATAAAGAAAATAGAAAAAAAGAAAGGTAAAGAAAAGAAGTATGAAGTGGATAGAGTCCAGAAAATAAGAAAGTTAGTAGGTACTACGAAGAACAAATTCCCTCTCTACAGTCCGCTCAACAGAAGCATCCGCACTATTTCCCTGACAAACCCCAGTAGATCAGCCGGATTACATCCAGCGATGCACCCCAGTTCGTCGTGAAACATATCTCCTAGCCACTTCTGTCTGAGACCCTGCATCCTAGGACAATGGCAGAGTACATGCTCGATCGTCTCCAGCTCCTCTGAATCCTCGCACAATCTGCGGTATGGTGTTGTCCCATCTGCCCGTAAAAGCCCCAACGGGACAGTGACCCGTCAAGAACCCTTTAAGCGTTCTAATAAGACCACCCCTGTCCTATCCCAGTAGAACCCTGGTTGCCCCCGCGTCCAATCTGGGCCATAGTGCCCTAGACACCCTGCAATCCACTCTGTCCCTTCAGGATCGGTTAACGGTAACGGAATTTCTCCCGTATCACACCATAGTAGTAACATAGCCCTTTCCGGCCCTGGCTACACAAACGTGTAGGTAAATTTTACGTTTTTTGAAGAGAGGAGTTTATATATAAATATCTTACTTTTCTTACTTCTTTTAGTCTCTACATATTATGTGTTATCTCTTCATCGTTGTTTTATAATTTTTTGGGAGGTATATTTTAGTATTTGTGTGGCCGCGTGCAAAAAAGATGATCATGTTTCGCAGTGCGGAAGACAAAATATGGAATTATCATTATTTTGTTTAAATTACACTAAATATATGAAGATTTTGTTATTATTTTGTAACAAAAGCATCATATATTTAAATTATATGCAAATATTTTTAAATACACAAAGAATTTGTTGTATTTTTAGGCGGCCAATGTGTACCTACACATATGTGTAATATGGGTTTCTACTACCTCAATTTTGCGTAAGAAAACTGTGATTAGGTGTAAGCGCTTGGTGAGGACCTCGCCGAATAATTCCTTTGTATTCTTTGTTCGGAATTTTACCAGCTTACTACTTTTGGGGCGATTGTCGGAAATGAATGTCCATGGAACTGGCACCATACAAAAAAATCGTTTGCGCCTAAACTAACAAGTCATTTGCGCAAACAAAAACAAGGAACATTTTTGGAAAAAATAGTCCATAAAACATTAAAAAAAAACAAAATTTTATCAAAATATTTACTATCGTGAGCAAATTACCTTTAATTTAAGTACCCTAATATAGATATAACTAGAGGGGGCACTGTTTTTTGCCCCAGAGGGCTCTAAAAGTCCCGCCCACTCTTAATGTTTTGTTCTTGTAAAATTACCTTTAATTCAAGTACCTAAACATAACACTAAGTGGACGGGACCGTTTTTCGGATTCAGGGGGCCCACGGGCCTAAGCCCCTTTAAATTTTAATTTTGTTTTGTTTTTTATTTTTATTTTCAGAGGTTTTCCAATTTTTTTTCGAGTGCAGTGTAAACTACACTTTTGCCAAAAAATGCTTATATTTTGTCCAAGAGAAATCCCAAGGTACACATATGTGTATGTCCTGTTTCTAAGGACATGGGCTTTGTATGTACATTAAAAGTTAATTTTTACGTTATACTAAGGCGAATTATTATATACTGAAAATTTCATTGAAATCCGCCAACTTTGAAATTGCTTGGGTCGGAAAGGGATAGGGGAGGCCTTACCCTCCCTGTCCCTTACCACTACGTCCAGATTCGAACCCTCTCTCGCGAGTACGTCCGCCACCTCTTTTCCCTCAACCATGCAGTGTCCAGGTACCCAACACATCCTTACGTTGAATGCTCCCATGAGTCCTCTAAGAGCACTCCTACACCGAGCGACCAGGCACGATCGCACCGTATAATTCGTCAATGCCCTAAGTGCCGCCTGACTATCGACGTAAATTGTCACCACAGAACCGCCCACGATGTGATCCAGTATCACCTCCGTTGCTCTCCAGATCGCTAGGATCTCAGCCGGAAGACACTGCACTCATCAGGGAGTCTGCATGACCTTTTTACTCGAAAATCGCATTAAAATAATTAAAATCCACCATGAAAATGGTGGTTCTGTTAAAGTTACATTTCGTTAAATTCCTTATATTTTCGGACAAATTTTCAGACAAAGCCCATTTTCATTTGTCAGGTTATGTCAACAAGCAAAATTATCGCATTTGGGCTTCTGAAAATCCTAGAGCGGTTATTGAGAAGCCTTTGCATGCTCCTCGTGTCACTGTATGGTGCTCTATGAGGTCTGGAGGCATGATTGGTACACTTTTTTCGAAGATGAAGCTGGAAATGCGTTAACGGTCAATGTATCAGGCTATCGCGAGATGTTAATTTTGGCCTTCATTCATAATTGACGAATTTTTCTCTCCGTAATACAATAAAAATTTGAATCATATTCATCTAAATTTTTTGTTTTAAGAAACAAAGTTCTTGTTGAATAACCCGATACAATGATTTACAGAACATCTAAAACCAAAAACAAATTAATAAAAAGTGAATATTTACTTATTAAATACTAAACCGATAGTTTAAAGGCGACTTTAAAAAGCACTTCATTTATATAAAAAAAAAACTGTAACGTGTTGAAGGAAAAGGTAGAATGGATTTAATACATCTTTCTTTACATTATTTCTCATTCATCATTCAGTGTTTTTTTTAACAATTTAATTCTTGGTATTTTATTTTAGTGACACATTTTTCTTCGCATTAAGCACAAACTTATCAAACATTTCACTAAGCAATGCCGTAGGGTACCTTCAAATATTTTGCTTGTGTTCCATCTTGAGCTGTTGCCTGGCATTCGGATTTTTTGCGGCACAAATATTCAAATACATTTTCAAGAATCATTGAAATTCATACATAAATGATGACGACGATAACGATGATTTCATTTTTCTTGGAGTTTTTACTTTATATTCGATAAAGAAATAAAGAAGAAAATCATTACTGTGAAGATGATGTGATGACATGGTATGTCTTGGATTTTATTTCTGTATTTCTTGTAGATACATAAAAAAATATGCAATTTTCAAAAACAGAACAAGTAAAATACCCTATGACAAGTCGAAAAATTGGAACAAATTTGAACACAAGCATATTCTAAAATCACAGCACTAGAAATAGTATTCGATCACGACTGCCACAATTAGTCAGTATGATTAAATAAAAATGTCAAATTCAAATATTTGTCTGTAAAAGTAAAGAAAAGTACAAAATATATAAATTTTTTTGTTTGGTTATTAAAAATATGTTTATTGTAGTTAAAAAAGGTATTTAAAATTTGCCGAATTTTCGCCGATATTTTTTTAATTAAATTTGCGATAATGCCGATTTTTTTTTAAATATGCCGATTTCTTATCAAAATCTTCTGGCACCCCTGGTGAAGACATATAAACAATGTGGCAAGCAATACAACAATGAGAATTTACGGCTGATATTTTTAAGTTTTTCTGAAATTGTTACATTTAGCACTAGACACTACAACAAGTTTGAGAAGTATCCAACAATGTCTGCCAAATATTAAAAATATTTAATATTCCTAGAAACTCGCTTCAATTGTTTGTCCAAACAGAAAACACCCCCAATCAACAACACAAAATATTTGTACAAACTTAAAATTTAGACATCATCAACGTTATTTCCGGGAATAAATGTTTGCCAAGCAATTTGTGTGGTTTATTTTGCCTTTTAGCTTCAACTGTTTCCTTGACAGTTGTACCAAAATCATCGCGATATACAGGCTCCAAAATTCGGTACATTTCTTTAAACATAAAAACAAATAAATTATTTTTACAAAGAAATGGAAATTCAATTGCTCAATAACATCCGCACATTCCTTGTACACTCATGTTTTTCAATTTTGTATGATTTTCTGTGTTTATATTTCAAATGTGCGATGAACGTAAAAAACTTAAAACAATATCAATTTTTCGTAATTCAATATTTTTCCACAGATTTCTTACTTTATGCAATACAAAAGCATAAAGAATTTGTTTTATCACTGGCTGTTTGACACCACACATTAATTTAATTTTAGATACTAACAACTGAAAACTTTTTGTTCAGAAGCTTAAACTTTCTCTTTGGAAATTTACTGGAAAAAACTAGAACTGAACTGGAACTGAACTAGAACTTTACTAGTACTGAACTAGAACTGAAATAGAACAAAACTAGGACTGAACTAGAACTAAACTAGAACAGAACTATAACTGAACTAGAACAGAATTAGAAATGAATTAGAACTGAACAAGAACTCAACTAGAACTGAACTACAACTAAACTAGAACTAAACTAGAACTTAACTAGACCAGACCAGAGCTAGAACTGAACTAGAACAGAATTAGAACTGAAGTAGAACTCAATAGAACTGAACTTGAACTACACTAGAACCAAAGAAGAACTGTACTAGAATAAAACTAGTTCAAAATCACAACTTTTCGATGATTAAATGATCACTCACAGAAGTTTTTTACTAATTAATTTTAACGATTCACTTTTATTTCACTAACAACAAATAACAAATTTTTTTAATCACAGTCTACTTCAAGAGCACTGGTGCTGGGGCAGCAACATATGGAGAGGCAACATAGGGAGAGGCAACATAGGGAGAGGCAACATATGGTGAGGCAACATAAGGAGCTGCAGCAGCTACAACGGGAGCAGCAGCATAAGCGGCAGGAAAGGCAGCTGAGTGGGCAACAGTGTGGGCATTGTAGCTGGAGGCGTAAGGAGCAACATAAGAAGCATGGCCAACAACAGCGGCGGCAGGAGTATAGGCCAAGGGGGCAGAGTAAGCCAGAGGAGCAATCACCCCAGGTTTAGCGGTGGCAACAGCCAACACAGCGAAGAAGCAAATAGCGATCTATTTATTGCAGAAAATAATTAATTCCAATACAATTCCTTTAAATAATATTAAGTCACTTACGAATTTGAACATGTTGATTTTGTTTATTTTACTTAGTTTAACGTTGAAATGTTAACTACTGGAACCAAGTTTTGTTACAAGTATTTATACTAAATTCAATTATCTGTGCCTGGTCATGGGCTTAATGTTTTTTTTTTATATTTTCATTGTACAAATTTTTGGCTTGAATTAAACAAATGCAAAATTGACCAACAAAAGCGACCATCAAAAAATCATTATGAATTCCAAACATGTCCCAAACACAATTGACGCTGATCGCTTGAAGAGAACATGAAAAAAAATAAATGTACATTTGAGTATCCGCGAGTTTTTTGGTCAACCGCTTACAAATCCATTCGTTTCTCTATACAAAAAAAAAAATTATAATGTTTCTATCTTTCTGTGTAAATAAAATAAAGAAATATTATGGGGATTTCTGGTCTACAACATTTAAATATTCGGCCAACCACCCCCACATATGAAATTGGTTTTGAGTGTTTTGTTGTTTGCCTTCAAAAAATTTATGAAATTTACTATAACGCGTAATTTAATTTTACGATTTCTTAATGTGGACTGACTGACAAACTCAATGATAATTGTCATTTATGGTCATTTGCTGTTTTTAGGAACTTAATACTTTTTGGTATAAAAGCCTTTATTTTATGTGGTTTAGGTATCAAATTCAATTTGTCCCAACATTAACACGAATCATAAACAAAATGTTCAAATTTGTAAGTTTTAAAAGAAAGAGGACATTCTTAATTTTCCATTAAAAACTTGTTCATTTTTAATTTCTTTTAGATCGCTGTCTGCTTCTTCGCTTTGTTGGCTGTTGTCGCCGCTAAACCCGGTTTGGTAGCTCCTTTGGCTTACTCTGCTCCCTTTGCAGCTGCCTACACCGCTCCATTAGCCTATTCTGCTCCTTTTACTTATGCTGCTGCCCCCGCTGCTGCTGTTGTTGGTCATGCTTCGTACGTTGCTCCTTATGCCTCCAGCTACAATGCTCACCATGTTGCACACTCTGCTGCCTTTCCTGCCGCTTATGCTGCTGCTCCAGTTGTAGCTGCTGGCCATGCTGCTTATGCCGCTGCTCCCTTTGTTAGTGCTGCTTATACTGCACCTCTTGCCCATCCCTTCGCCGCCCCTCTTTTGTTGAAGAAGTAAATTGTTAAGCATTTAGAAAATTTTTGACTGAAATAAATTAAATAAATCGAAAAAAAATTTGTGTATTTCTTTAATAATCCGGAATTTTAATATACAAAATGGGTAAAATTTAAGATTTATATGTTTGAGAGAAAGCGTTTAAAACATCTCTGAAATCGGTGAAAATGTTTTTCATCTGCCGCCACTACACTCCGATGATAAAACAATATCAAACAAGCAAGAAAGTAAACACGCTTCAGACAGACCATATGATGCCTTATACCACTGAATTTAGAGACAAAATTTCGAAAGTGTACCCTATTTGCGACCCATAGACAATCATGGACCTTCCAGAACAAAATTATGTTATAAGGCTAAGATTCATTTTGAAGTTCTTGGTGTCAGAAAAATGTATCTACATGCAATTTTATTTGCTATTTAGTATTTTTAGGGAAGCGGTTATTATTAAGATTTTACGTTCAATTCTGGACCTACCAACACAATATTCTTACACGAAATTAATGATGCCAATTTCAATATCAAAGTCACCAATAACATTTGGTAGGCTTATAAGTTTTGGACTTAATTGAATCCTAATACTAATTTAATCAGATAAATACAGGTAATGACCACAAAGACTCTATGCCGGAAAAAAAGCTTGTATCCACACGGAAAAAATTTCCAAAATTTTTCATAAATAAAAACTAAAATCAGTTTTAATTAAAAATTTTGTCAAGTGAATTAAACGTTTAATCAAACAAATTAAGCCTTAAATCAAGTGAATTAAACTTTTAATTGATAATATTAATTTGTTTATTAATGCAAATTTAATTATTTCATTATTTAATATGTATCACAAATTTTTTAATTGAAATCAATTTTTATTTTTTTTTCAGTCCATTTGCAAATGGCTTAGAAACTGTTGTGGTTTTGTATTTAAACAAAATATATATTTAAAAAATATTAACAATAAAAATAGTTTCTATTTATTTGAACGATAAAATAAGAATTAATTACTTTTAGTTATTTAAGCTTGAGGTCTTTTTATTTATAAAAAAATTATATTTATTTAGGAGCAAATAAATATAATTTTTTTATAAATAAAAAGACTTTAAGCCTTAATAACTAAAAGTAATTATCAAATAAAGGTCAAATAAGAATAAATATCGATAAAATAAGAATAAATATGAAAATTATTTGAAAAGAAATTATGTATGAACATTTTTTCAATTGATATATGATTTGATCACATTATATATTTAAAACAATTAATTTAGTTTGCAAGAACCTCCACACGCAGAGAAAAAACATGGTTAATAAATGGTCACTACGACCATTTTTGTTCATATTTGCCTAATATGTTTACCCTAATAAATTTATCATGGTCCTACTATAACTTGAAAAAATATTTTTTGTCCGTAACATTTTTAAAATGACAATAATAATATTATATGGTGTTTTACATCTTAAAAGTTACACTGATCTAGCTAAACATATTAAATTATGTGAAATGTTTGCAACTAAAATATTTTTATTTTCAACTTTACAAACAAAATCATAATAGAAGTTGCACACAAAAGGTATGTTTAGTACCATAATTTTTGTTTGCTTTAAAACGCATTCTCATATTGAGCAAACATTTATTGTCAAAACAAACGATGTGTATTTACAAATGAAAACAATTATTCTCACGTCATTTACGTCTGCGAGCATCAGCTAATCGGAAAACTTAAATAATAACACAATAATTAAAATTTTTTTCTCGGAGAAATACTGCAAAACTCTTATTTAAACAGGTAAGTAATTTAAATATAATTATAAAAATACATACATACATGTATAAACGTTGTCTTTCTTGCAGCCAAAAACACCTACAACGTTGGAGATGGGATAAAAATGTTGCCACAAAATTTTATTAGAAGCCCCGAATTTTTTCAATTGCCGTTCAAGATTATTCGATACGGTGGATATTAAAATGGATAGTTTGTGTTTGACTTTGTTTTTACAAGTCTTAAATGTATGTATTTAATTTAATTTTTAACATATGCCTTAGTGTAAATATAAAACAATGTACTTATGTATTTTTAATAAAAAATAAATTTTATAGAAAAAATTTGTAATTGTTTTTATTGATAGAACCATGTAACATGTTGAAATAGACATTTTGTATGGTGAAGGGAAATATAGAGACATGGTTGGAAAGGTCGTTTGCGTTATTCATCTGAACATAATAATATGTTTGAGATAATAATAAGTTAAAAACATTATGTCTGAACATATATTGTTACTTAAGACGTGTTTGACACAATCATAACCACAAACATTAATGATAGTTTGCGTTTGTGATTGTATCAACCATGTTTTTTCTTTGCGTGCAACAGTAACAATTACAACCTTTGCACGAAATTTCGTAAAATGTACTTTAAAATTGCGACCAATACTTTTCGCCCAAGGTTTACATGAACAGCCAACCAGTCAGCCAGCCGGACAGACATACATATATTGTGTCCTATAATTACTACACAGAAAAAAATAAAAATTGATATCAATAAAAAAATTGGTGATATTAACTAAAAATATAATTAAATTTGCGACAGTAAACAAATTAACAGTATCATTTAAACGTTTAATTGTGGTCGACTGCTAAAACCAATCAAAAGGCGATCATTTAAATGACATTTGGGGGATTCACAAGGTGTCATAAAGTCATAAGTCTTAAAATAATAACATGAAAAAATACGACTGTTTTGAACAACCCCTCATAATTCAGTGTGCTATTTTGAAATTAAAGCTGCTGATTTAAATCAAATATAAAAAATAAATATTTTCCAAAATAAAAATATTTTTTATTCTAATCCATGAATTAATAAATCAAAATAGATCTTACCTGACTATTTTCAATTTTTCAGACGCAAATCAAAAATAAATTTAATTTTGTTTGTTTATCAAATAGCGGAGTCCTTCGCCGATCTAATTTGACGCCGAAAGTGATTTGTTACAAAAATTGCTAGCCGCAGATTAAATTCAAATTGGATAACACGTTACTACAAAAAAAAATCAAGTTGTTCTTTTAGCGCCTGAAAAAATGTAGGAAATTCGTTTTTAATGCCTCAGCATGACGACTGTCATGATAGGTGAAACATTCTCAATATTTGTTTTAATTAATTCAAGTAGGTTATGAAAAAGAATTCATTTAAAATTATATTTTCACTAAAACATAAAAATATAATTATGCGGCATTAAATAATTTACATCAAAAACTTAATTGAAATGAAAATTATGAAACGAAAATTCGCAGAAGCCATATATTTTCCATAATGTACATTTGCGACATTAGTAAAAACGGAATTCTTTAATTAAGATTATATAAAAGTAGATTTATTGCATTACAGGGGGAAAAGGCAGGAATATTTTGAAACGTGACTAGTTATGTAACAAAATAGTACTTTTTTGGAAAACACTTGAGTTTTTAATCTACATATAAATACGAAAGGAAAAAAACATTAAATTTATCCGTTTTAGAGCCTTTTTTTGAATTTTGGCATTGATTATCATTAAAGATTAATGTTATTTTAAACTTTTAAATGGTATATATGAATAAGCAAAAATTAAAGGAAAAGGCAATTATATACATACGTGATCTAACGATAACCATCCGTCCGTCTGGCTAGTTGCCTGTCTCTGTTCATTTTGTGCACCAAGTACAATTGTAATCTTGTAGATAATTGGCTTAAATTTAACAAACACACTTCAATTGTACTAAGTACAATTATACAATGTCTATGAATCGGTCTATACTTTTGCATAATCCCCATAAAAACTTTTTCCAAATTATACTCATTGTGTCCGTAAACCATCTCATTATGTTGGCTTTTAGATTAAATTCGCCCCAAAAATGTTTTACTGCAAACTAAATTCTTTTCGAATCGTTTCACATCTATAAAAAGCTTTAACTTCCTTTGAAATGTTTTCATTAATAAACAATTTAGCGTCCGTGCCTAACATCCCTTTAAGAGAAAACATCTCCTATAGATGTTGATATCTAGATAATATTCGGCACAAATAACATCATATGCATTTTAATTTCTTAACGTGACTTGGTTTTTGTGAGCCGATAACTGCCCATCGTTTCTAAATAGGGTAAAATCTCGAAAATTTGTTTTATTAAATGGAACTGTTATTAAATTGTTGAATATTTCGTTTTCAAATTAGCAATTTTCTAATTTATTTAGTGCATATTTTTAACAATGTTGAGGGCATGTTTTCAAGTTTTTACAGCACATTTAATGGGCATAAAACGTGTTTTTAGAGGATATTTCTGATTTCCCTGTTCATCATTATAAATAATTTTTCTTACAACTTTTTATGTTATGTTCCGACGTTTTCTTTTTTTTACCGATTTCAAATAAATTTTAGGGTTTGCTTCCAATTTTGCAATCGTTCGCGAATCCCTTTTCGCAACTGTAAGTTTTCTGAATCTTTAAAGCTTTTACGATTTTTAATAAATATTAGACTTTGCTATCATACCGCTGTTACCAAATATTTGGAAATTTCAGCAATTTTTACCGAGTTTTGTTGATTTAAAAAGGGGGCTAAAAGTGCAATGCCTTATGCCAATATTAAGGATGAAATTTTTAGCATAAAACTTGCTACTCTTTAAGAGAGCAATAACTTTTTAAGAAACAAACAGTTAATTGCATTTTTTAAATAAAATGAAACTTTTTTTGAAAAGAACCCACCATAATTTATTCAATAAATAAAAATTAAAAAATATGTACATGAGTTATGTGTGCTATTAGAGAAATTGTACTTTAATTTTTACTTTACTATCGAAAACCAAATTTAGAAGTCGTAAAAAATCTTAAACACAAAATTTTTACAAATACTAACTACTTTTCAGGAATGGGCGTTCTATATTTTGGTATTAAATCTTCACGTGAAGTCCATTCCTCCAACTCTGCTTATTTCGAAAACATTTGTTTAGCACCCTGCAAATAATAGGACTAGTCCAAACACGCGTGTAAAGTGTAGCCCACAAGGGACCCAAACGTATGGAAAAACATGGTATATTTAACATTACGATGTCCTTACCCAGCTTAGTTTTAAAAAAATGTGAATGCTATTTCCAAAAATGGTCAAAAAGTGACACAAAATGAAAATGGTAAAAAAGTATAAATTAAGAAATGGTCATAAACGGTATCAATACCGTCGAAAAAGGGTCGAATAGATACTTCAGTATTACAACGGTAGAGATGATTTGAATACGAAAATCGCAAAAAAAATTTTTAATTTTCTGCGATGACGATTTTTGCGGTATCGATAAAATAATTTGTTTATTGAGTCAATAAAAAATGTTGTTGCCAAAAATAATGTTTTCGACAAAATTGTGGGGGGATAAAGACTTTGGAAAAACTAATGGTATTAAACAAATAAAACTGTAAAGGGAATGAGAATTATAAACATTTACAATGATATCAACGCTATTAAAAAATGGACAAGACTTGCAGAAATGCCGTCTTTACTTTGTTTAAAATAAAGGTTTTTATTGAATATGAAGAAATATTTAATAATTTCATTATTAAATATATTTTATTTTATTTTGCAAAGTTGAATTTTGATAAATTGTTCATTGAATCTAATAACAAACTGTGTTGCTTAAAATTTTCTTGAATTTTAATCCAAATTTTGATATTTTAATTAGGCTAAAGTTCATCAAATTTCATTTTCATTAAACTATTTTTATTAACCCATTTAAGCCCACACAAAAACTACCGGACAAAAATAAAATATTTATTATTTTATTATTAAATTCATTACATATGTACATACATATAAACAAAAAATCAAAAAAAATTTTTTTTGGAAATTAAGAGTTGTCCCAAAATTGGCACAGTGGTCACATTAAAAAAAAATGTTTCTGATGTTATACAAATAGGTGAACTTTTAATTTGTCGATTATCCGGTTTTGTAGATGAAAAATTGTTTTTTTTTTCCTATAAGAATCACTTATATTAATTTTTTTTGTTGCACTGTTTTCTAGTTTGAAACGATAATTGAAATCAGCTTTTTCAACAACGGCAACACTTTAGAACCCCATACCTCGACAAATAAAGATAATAAAAAATATTTGGCACACACACATTTATATCAACCAGAACTATAGTTGTCCAGTTGTCCGGTTCACAAATAATGCCTCATATATTAAAAATTTAGGCTTGGTCGTCTGTACAGTGGGCTAAGTATCTTCTTAGGTATCAAAATTATGTCATTTTAGTAAATCGAATGTTATTTTTAAAGAACAAATTGTCAGCAACTGCAATTTTGGAAATATTCACCCTTATCGTGGTTGGCGTATTTAAAATACGCCTACGACTGTTTGGTAATAGATTAAAGAAAATAAGTTCACCTTCTCTTTAATCTATTACGAAACAGTCGCAGGCTTATTTTAAATACGCCAACCACGATAAGGGTGATTAAACTTCGATCTCTACCCATTTTCCCAAAACAACAACAAATCTTTCGAGAAGTTCCATTTTAATTTATAATTTATTCTATTTCACTAAATTATTTTTAAAGCAAAAAAAAGGGGTGGCAAGAGGGGCAGTATATACCAATGGGGGCGTTGCATATGCAGCTGGAGCGGCAGCTACAACTGCTGCAGCAACATAAGCGGCAGGGAAAGCAGCAGAGTGAGCATTATGATGGGCATAATAGCTGGTGGCATAACCAGCTACGTAAGAGGCATGGCCTAAAACATCGCGGTCAACAGCATAAGTCAAAGGTGCAGAGTAAGCCAGTGGGGGGGGGGGGGGTAGTATAAGCCAAAGGAGCTAGAACACTAAGCTTAGCAGCGGCAACAGCCAAAAAAACCAGAAAGTATACAAAAGTAGACAATTGTTGTAAATTTTTTTGAACTGAAATTTATCAAGCTTATCCCATCAATAAGAAATTTCAGTGTTGTTTTTTTCCAGAATACAAATTGGGAATTGAGCACAACAAACAAAATCTTGTTAATTGAAAGTTTGTGTTTCCAAAATTTACATTGATAATAAATTGGCAAGTGCACGGCTTAAAAAACTAAACTGGGAACATGCGAAGTGTTTTTGTTCTTTTCTTAACCAACTTACAACTACAATTACTGTTGGAAGAATTCCAGCCAATTGTAGTGGGGAAGGTAAGAAAATATAAACTTACTGTTTATTGTTGTTGTTTTTGTTTAAGCTTTGATATTGTTACAAGTATAACTGTTGCTTTTAATTCTTATACGCTTAACAGTTTTATTTGGTTTTATATCTTTGGTTTTTCTAAAATCTTTGGATGAAGCTGCCTGACGATCTGGCCTAAGCAACCAGTGAAATGCGCATAGGAACAGCTTATCCCTTCAACAATAAATTGCAGTGTTCTGATCAAGAATAAAAATTTGGAATTAAACACGATAAACAAAATCTTGGTAATTGAAAATTTTGTATTCACAAAAATTACTTTGATAACATTAATTTAATTTTATTTTATTATTATTTATTTTAAAATTAACGGTTAAATTTGTGTTCAAAATAAAGCAAGGTCATGGTTAGTTTTAAAAAAATTAAAAGTAACTAAACACCTTCAAGATTTTTTTTAATAATAAATATTGTCTAAATATACAAATCTTATAAACACACTTTAGTTTTTTCTATTTGGAAGTTCAATACTCTTGTTAACAAAATTGTTTTTCTATTGAATTAAAAAAATGCGTGTAAACTTTTCAAAACATGCATTAAATAACGTACAATATTTTACAGTTTTAATTTAAACATGTTTGGAATTTATAATTTAAAAAAAAAAAAATTTTGTTTTAAGGTTTTCAAACTCGTGCTCAAAATATTCGGTTTACAATTAAAATAACTCAAACATTCCCTAAAAATTACTATATAAACCTTAACAAATTTAAATCAGACTAGTCCACAATTCAGTTTTTCAACAAACAAACAAAAAAAAATCTCATCAAAATGTTCAAATTCGTAAGTTTTATTTTGTAAAGTTTTGAAAAGGTTCATGGTTTTAAAAGAAATCTTGTGTTCCTTCATATAGATCGCTATCTGCTTCTTTGCTTTGTTGGCTGTGGCTGCCGCTAAACCCGGTCTGGTAGCTCCTTTGGCTTATTCTGCTCCCGTTGCTGCCGCATACACTGCACCCTTTGGATACTCAGCGCCTTTAACTTATGCTGCTGCTCCTGCTGCCGCTGTTGTTGGTCATGCTTCTTATGTTGCTCCTTATGCCTCTACCTACAATGCCCATCATATTGCCCACTCTGCTGCCTTCCCCGCTGCTTATGCTGCTGCACCAGTAGTTCATGCTGCTCCAATTGCAGCTCCCTTAGCCGCTCCTCTTTTGTTCAAGAAATAGATCAGAGAGTTGGATTTGAATAAAGACTGAATAAAAACTGAAAAACAATTTTGGTTTGTTTTAAATAATCGCGTCTATAGAAGATTGATAAGGGCGGACACAAAAAAAATACTAAAACAATCATAACGTTTGGTTTTAAACTCTCTCTATTCGTTATACTCAATATTTTATCTGTTTGGATTAAAAAAAAGGATAAAGGCTACGTTTTTTTTAATGGATTTAAAAAAGGTTAGAGCTTTCGCTTTTTTATCAATGGTTATAATGTTTTATTAACACTGTTTCAAATCAGAATTTAAAAATTTGGGGGTTACTATTAGAGTTCGAACTGTACACTTGCGTAGTGTATTTTTTTAAAACACACACTCTAGATCTTATTTTGTGTTTGTGAACTTGTACACAAACAAAATACGGTACACAACGATTGTGAGCTGACGCACACAAACACTGAGAGTACTTACTGATCTAGTTTTGGAGTACGTGCAGTGTTCTTTTAATGTATTTCTTCTATATTTTTTAGTGAACGCAAAGTGAATTTTTAGCTAAAGTCCTCCGTTGCCTTAGTGTTCGAGTAGTGAACTTATAATGTACTTGTTTTTTTCAGGAAAGATTTAAAACTTCCATATAAATTGGCCTTCCCAAAAACAATGAAATGTTTTAGAAAATAATCCCCTTAAACAGTTTCACGAAAGGCTGATTATCAGGTTATGTGATTAAGTAGTTATAATTTTTAAAAGAATTTGAATATGAAAATTTTCAAAAAATTATTTGGTAATTCTGAACATTTAAAAAAAAACTATTAAAAAATTTTTAATTTTGCTATTTTTGGCATACGTGATTGAAAAATAGTTAAATTTTTCACACAAAAAAATTTTTACAACCTTCAACTCGAAAATTGTTTAAACCAATATTATTTTCAAAAAAAATTTAACATTAAGAGCCTGGCCCACGATGTCGACAATTTTAAGCACGACAAATCGATCGAAAATGCAAGCGATCGATAACGTCATCATACAAATTTACAGCCAACTAAGAAATTTTAGTCGACCACAAATGTCAAAATCTGTCACTTGCGTTGTGGTTGTCGACAGGGCATTTTGTTCAAATTTTTATTTACACACCAACGCTAATTATTTTATTTTATAATTATATTTTTTTTTAAACACCACCACTTATAAAATTATAAAGTTTAAAAACCATAATGCACGATGTTAATTGTGAGAGACACCTTAACGTCAACTTTTTTGCTCAACTTAATTCAACATTTATTTGACAAGTTCAAATTGTTGAAGCCTTTTACGAAAATTGGCGTTCGAATCATAATGCATTTCGTACACTTCGTGACTTTTTTTGGCAGCATTATAGGAAATGTGAAAACACCTGTGCATGCTCGCCGAGTTCGTTATGGGCTGGCGGCGTCATCGGGCCGTACTTCCTCGAAAATGAGGCCGGCAAAGCAGTTGCCGTAAATGGTGTTCACTATTGCGAGATAATAATAAACTTCTTGTGGCCAGAAATTGTTGTCGCTTGCTTAAGCTGCCGATCGATATCGTGGGCCAGGCTGTAAGTCAGGCCCCCATAGGATGTTATATATTATAAAACATATTTTCTGGAACTTTTTGTTAACTTATTAATACTTATGACTCATGCAAAATTCACTTAATAAAAATTCCGTTAAAAATTCATTTTTATCAAAAAACAATTATTTTTTCAATCCATCCATCCAACTGTCCGTCGCAAATTTTGCAAGACAAGAATTGAAAACAACTCTGACTGCGTATTTAACTCAAAAATCAACTCCACTCATTTATTATTCAACGGAAACTTTTTATTGTAATTATTGATTTAGTCAAAAGTTGCTTTTTTAATTTTACTACTTAAATAAATGTGCAAGGTGAAGGTTAATAAATTCCGCTAAAAAAAAATAAAAGTAGTTAACGTGATTAGCGGATTGAAAAGAAATAAACTAAAAGAAATAATAAGACGAAAGACGTGTTTGGAATTTAAAAGTTTCTTTAAGAAACTATTAATCTTTCTTTACGCTTACAAGCGATACATACACATTAATGTGCTTAAAAAACACTTTAGTAAGATGTAAGAAATCGTGATTAAATTCGTTTTTCATAAACTAAAAGAACAGGTGGGTAAATTACGGCATTCGATATCAATTGAAATTTCTACTGAAATTGTATTGTTTTTTTATGGGTATCGAATGCGATGATTTGCTCTCAGCTTTAACAAATTCCAAATTGTTAAGCTAGTAATTTTAATGATATTTTATCTATAGATTTATCTAAAGCCTAGTCTGGAGGCCCTTATAGGATTAATGGGAACATATATATTTATATAGCCTACTTTAAAACCCGTAATGTATAGCCTTTTTTGCACCGGATATGTGGAATCTTCAAGAGGTGCATAAGGTCCGTACTAAAATATATTTATACGTTTTGTCCTTGAGCCTACAACTAAGCCAAGCCCCTTACTCAACTACTTGCGGGACTTCCACTTGGTACTACATTGCCAGTGAGGTCAGCTTTTGCGGCTCTTTGAATAGTTATAGTTTAGCTAAAAGCCCTTCCTCTTCCGTAAGGAACCCTTTTTGTTTCTTACTATGCTTACATTACGGCTGCTCCTCCCGGGGGGTTTAGGGATCATCTTAAGAATATTTCATCTGTTGGTGTTACATCCGTCGGGAAGGTGTAGTCAGCCTGACCAGAGATCCTTTCTATATGTTACAACGGGAGAAGCCCCCGATTAGCAAGCACAGGACTGATTATTGGTTGAGGCCTCCATTAGTATCATTCTTGCTGAATAATAAGTACTTTCAAAGTTTAAGCTTACGTGCGTGAAGGCAAGTGGTTCAACGGAAACTGCCTTTTTTAGGAATCGATACTTTTGGGGATCTTATTGTATACCTATATATATGTACCCTTTTACTCCTACAAGGAGTAAAGGACCTCCTGGGTTCTTCTTGTGGTTTTGGTTTAAACAAAAAGTCGAGGGTATGGATAGTACTGAAAAGCCTACAAAAGAGTTGAATTTTCACCACTTGTAAGAGAGTTTGGCCTGAGGGAGGACTATCACCTTGTGGTGTTACCCTTAAATACATACCTAAGCAAGCGCCGGATTATAAACTCAAATTTGCTACATGTGTTTGTTAGTTACGCCTACACACAGGGACGGTTGGTAAACGCATTGTTTGTCACCCAGTGGTAAAGATCCTCCATGAGATAAACAGGTGCTCATGAAAATTGATTTCTCTCCGATTTTCGCATGACCAGTATAATTCAGTCGTAGGTCTAGATCGTTTTAAGCCAAGAGCAATATACTTCAAATCTCGGATCTATAGTTTAGAGTTTTATATAATATACACGCTATTCTATAGCCAAGTCTGTACAGTGTTTTCCCCCTTAAGGGACACCTTCTTAAAGCTAACATTCCCTTTCGACGGACACTGTTTCCTGGTCACGGCAGCGTTCTTAAGGAAAACATTAAGTCATTTTTAAGAGGGAATTCCGCTTTTACGGATACATTTAAATGGTACCTTCGTTGTCCGGTCATGAGAGATTCCACTGTAGTTTCATCTATATTCAAATAAATAATGCCATCCAATCCCATCCAGAGTCTAGGAATATAGTCTTGTAACTCCGTCTGTAGTTTAGTTAACTTGTGATTTTAATTCTGTAAAATTTTGTTAATTTGATTTAATTCTCTGTTTGCAATATTTTGGCATTGCAAAAATTGAGTACCTTTTGAATTGTACTTAATATTTGCAATGCCAAAATATGTTTGTATGTACGAGTATGTAATTTAAAATGGGTCATTGTCAAAGTTCTCGAAATTATTTGCAAACATAAATATTTTCTTGTTATAAAAGTACAAAAAAAAAAAAAAACTTTATTGAGAAAGGTAAGTGACAAACTAAACAACCAATAAAATGAATGACTTGTTAAAATGACACATTTCAATAATAATGGTGCCAGGGTTTCCCAATAGTTGTTTATAAAATTTATTAAAATAATTTAAAAAAATAAAAAGAATCTGGAAATTTTTTTCTCATGGTGAGTAACATTTATTATTTATAAATTTCCATATTAATTCGAATGATTATTCTATTGTTATACCTAAGAAGAGAAAGTGCTTGCGCCAAAAACGTTTTCGTCATAAATTTAAAAATGAAATAATTCCCAAAAAATATATTGGGGGTTTATTTTATAATGATTTTTTTGGGGAATTATTACATATGAAATAACACCCCAAACAAAAAGAAATAACCTCCCTAAAATCGTAGTTGTTGTGTTCTGTACAAACTTTTGGGGGGTTATTTGATTATTTTTTGGGGGATTATATTTTGGGGCTTTTTTCATATGGCGGCATGAACATTATTTATGTTATTTTGAATAAATTACCCAGACACAAATTAGCAACATCAAATAAAATTTAAAAAAAAAAAAAAAATAATAAAAAAAACAAAAACATTAAATAATTTTTTTGTATTTTACAAAAATGTTCGTGTTATAAAAAGTATTTAATCGAGTACCAATAAGAAAACGAGTTAACTAGTCAAAAGTGTAAATACTTTTCACCACTTTAATTTTTTCCCATCAGCTGTTGCTTTTATTTTACGAATTTTTACAAGTTTTGCGTTCGCGTACTTTTTGTACGACAGCATTTTGTGAGAGGAAAGTTTTCAGTTTACTCATTTACTCAATTTTACTGTAAAAGTTCTCAAACGCACCTATTAATGCCTGGAATTCACGCACATATGACGAATTTACTCAACGAATTCTTGCCGACGAATTCGTCGTACTATACGAAGTTCGTCGTTCGTTCCAGTTGCGTGTATGCCATCAAGATATTAAAAAATTATTTAAAACATTTCATATACTATTTTGTAGATTTAATAGACTGTTTAAGAATCGCTGGCAACTGCATATTATTGAAAACACGCTCAAAATTAATATGCAGAGTGCATTTTCTAGGTAAATATATCAACTGTCAATAGATAACAGCTATAGGGCAAGTTTTTCAAGCTTCTGTTGATCGTGTAAATTTTGGCTTGAAAAAAATTATAGCCAATCGCAAGCTCATCATAGAAAATTCCACTTAAGGAAAATTTTAATGTTGTATGAAAAAAATTATTTACATCACACATTTATCATTTTTTTGGTTTTAATTTAAATAAATGTTATGTTCAACTTTTAATTAATCAAAAAGTTTGCTAACAAACTAAAAAAACTTGCCTTTAAAATGCCTTCAGGTCGCTTCAGAATAATTTATGTTTTCCTAAACAAAAAGTTTAGAGCGAATATTTTGAAGCTAAAATTCAAAACGAATTTCAAACGCAGTATTACTTACCAAAATTAAAATGAAAGCTGCCTAACAACTTTTATGGAATCCTTTTACTGGCACTGTCAATTTGAAAATCCTGGAAATATGACATCTCAGTTGAGGTCTTGGAACTAATTTTATGATATTACGCGGTTAGCGTAATAACATACTTGCATATATTTGTATGTAAAATTAAAAAGTAAAAGATTTATTATTTGCTCTATATGTATTCCTAATTTTATTCTTTAAAAATACAAAATATAAAAATTTTTTTAATAAAGGGTAATATTGTAAACAATTATAATTAAAATAATTGTATGTATAAAGAAAAATTATTTTAAAAATTAAAAGGCTAAGAACGGGCGCAATTTTCGATTTCAACGAACGCAGGAGACAGTACATAGTAGATATGAACGCTAAAATTGTATCGGACCGACTATTATTTATTCGAATAAATCAGAAAAAATTACGCTCTGAACAATATATTCATTTACGTGATGCATTGAATAATGATGGAAATTTAAATGAAGTTGGACTTTTAGTTATACAGCCGGCTACATACACAGGTAGTCCTCGACACATGCACAAATATACGCAGGCCGCTATGTCGTATGTTCTTAATAACACTGAAAGAATTTTCTTCACAATACCAATGAATTTTGACATTAATCCCATGAAAAATTGAATTAAAAAGGAATCTATGC
Source organism: Pollenia labialis (assembly GCA_949318255.1). NCBI lineage: Eukaryota > Metazoa > Arthropoda > Insecta > Diptera > Polleniidae > Pollenia > Pollenia labialis. The sequence goes on from OX439140.1 coordinate 133,802,854, forward strand.
AGCGCTTCGTTGGATCAATGAAACCTGTTTCATTAAAATGTATTTAAGGAAACATTACATTAGATCTATGAATATTATTCATTGGATGAATAAATATATTTGTATTAGATTCAATGATTTTATTTCATAATATTCATGAAAATATACATTTAAAGTAATATTTTTTATCACTATTTTAATGAAGACTTAAAATTTTTTTAAGTTTTTTTTGTTTCATTTTTTTTTTATTAATTCCCTAAGCTAATCCTGCGAAGCTTTACGCTTGTCTGCAGGAACCAGAGTGAGTCTCTGGCGGGAAGCGTTCCCCGCAACCTCGGCGCTGATAGACTAGCTCACTACCAGCTAGCCTACAGGGGCAGTGTAGTTTTTAAATAAATAAACTATGTTTTTGCCTATACTCAATTAAGAGCGTAAATATGAGATTAAATTGTCCATAACAACAATAACAACATTGATTTTTTTGCTAGCGCATAATAAAAAAAGACCGCATAAAGAGAGAACAAGCTTTTTCGTGGTGGGTGGGTTTTTTAAAGGAGAACATTTGTTTGTTCATTACTTATAAAGACTACCATATTCATAAAAACTAAAAACTTACATATTTGTGGATTGAAAGTTTTTGTTTCATTAATATGTATAATGACATTTTTCATTGTCATAATGAAAATTTTAATTTATGAAGGAATGCGTTTTCGAAATATTTTTATACTTTTAATTATTGAGACTATAGAGTTATTTGAATGTTAAAAATTATTTTTTTTTTCAATTATTGAAATATGTTGCTTTTATTAGAAATGGCATATTGCATTAGATGTATGAAATAATAAAATTTACATTTTTTAATAAACAATTAAACATTTTTTTAAGGAAACTATAAGTTGGTATTAATTTATGAATATAGTTATGTTTGTTTATTTTTTTAATGCTCCCAATATAAATTTTTTGTTCAACTTGGACAAACTTAAGTTTTCATATATCCAATGAAAATTTTTAACGTAATTACGAAATCCAATGAAGTGATTTTTATGAAAATACTTCATTATAACTATGAAATTCCATTTAGATAATGAAAATTTTCATTTAAACAATGAAAATTATTTTATGAAAATGATTCATTAAATATATGAAGCAATTTTCTTGCAGTGTATTCATAACACTTACGTAACATTTGCCTGGTCAGTCTCATACCGATCGCCATGATCTAATAGCTAGAGTATTTAAACAAAAATTAAAGTCATTAATTGGTTTAGTTTTAATTTTTATTGAAGACCTTGGTTGATCAATGGCAAATAATGATCTTAACTCACTTAGAATGCCAACAGCCAATGGAATGGTTTCTAACGTGTCAAATTATGAAGCAGTAAGATAAATCTCTTACGATTCTGATAAATTAAAGGCATATGTTGAATCAAATACGTCAATTATGAATGATCAGCAAAGAATCGTTTATGACACTATTATGCAAGCTATAAATGCAGAAATTGGTAGAATTTATTTTTTAGATGCCCCGAAGGTACAGGAAAAACCTTTTTTCTTTCATTAATTTTTGCAAAAATACGATCAAGTGGTAATATGGCATTGGCATTAGCATCTTCTGGAATTGCTGCTACTTTACTAGATGGAGGAAGATCGGCCCATTCTGCATTGAAATTAAATTTAAATATTCACCTAGAAGAAACACCAACATGCAACATTTCAAGATCATCTGGAATGGCAAAAGTGCTTCGGCAATGTAAAATAATTATATGGTATTAATATACAATGACTCACAAAAAATGTTGGAGGCTTTAGATAGAACTCTACGAGATTGGCGTCACATTCAACAACCATTTAGAGGAGCTCTCTCTCATATTATTATCCGGTGACTTTAGACAAACATTGCCGGTCATATCAAGATCAACACCAGCAGATTAATTGAACGCGTATTTAAACGCATAGTAGAACTGTAACTGTTGGTATAATTCTTATACGTTTAACAGTTTTATTTGGTTTAATATGAAGTTTCCTGATGATCTGGCCTAAGCAACCAGTGAAATGCGCATAGGAATAGCTTATCCCATCAACAATAAATTCCAAGTGTTTTTATCAATAATAAAAACTGGGAATTAAGCACGAATAACAAAATCTTTTGAAATTCAAATTTTGTATTCCCAAAAAATTGAAATTACTTTTTGTTTATCCAAATATTTTAAATAACATTACCAACCACCAATGGTTAAGTGAATCGATGCCGTAAAAGTAGACGAAGAAGTTGTGAATTATCCAGTAGAAATTTTAAATTCACTTGATGCTCCTGTTATGTCACCTCATTTACATATTTGAGCTTAAAGTAGGTCTTTCAATTATTCTTTTACGGCACCTTAATCAGCCACGACTTTGCAATGGTACACGAGCGAATATTATTGAAGATACTATAAAAGTTGGAAAGTAAAAAAGGTGAAAACGTGTTAATTCCGCGAATCCCATTCACTGCAACAGACATGCCATATCAATTTAAACGAGTACAGTTCCCAGTGAGATGAGAATTTGTCATGAGTATAAATAAATCTCAAGGACAGTTGCTGAAAGTTTGTGGACTGAATTTAGAAAATCAATGTTTTTTACATGGTCAGTTATTTGTTGGATGTACATGCGTTGGAAAGCCATCATCATTATTTATTTAAACAAAAATGTAGTTTATCAAAGAGCATTACAATAAATACTATTTTTTAATAATAGAATTTTTTAATTTTTATTTATTTTTAAAAGGTCTTCAACCGGGCCAGCAAAAAGGGCCGTGAGTCGTGTTTCTGTGTATTGGTGTTATTGTTTTATTAGGTGTTTTTGCATATATTTGTTTTGAAAAGCAATTAAACACGTTCATATTTTTTAAAATTTTAAATCTTTAGTCTTTAATAAATATTTAAGTCTTCAGATTTCAAAAGCAACAAAAAGGATTCAAAAACCAAAAATTCAAATACACTCACAGTATTCTGTACGTAAAATTAACTGAATTTGTAATATAAAATAAACTTAAATTCATTTAAAACCAGGTCCACTTATTTTTTATTTATTTTTGACAAAAAGTTCATTTAATTTTTACTGTCAGAAATTCAACCGCGATTTCCGTAAAAACAAAGGAATATTAAGTTATTTTCAGCCTGTTTAACGATTTTTGGTAGTTAAATTACATAAAATAACTGAATATTCAGTTTGTTTTTACGGAATTTGTCGTTAATTTTTTGACAGTTAAGTTATATAAAATAACGGAAAATTCCTTTGTTTCTTACGGATTATTCAGTTAATTTTTATAAAATAACTGAAAATTCATTTGTTTTTACGGAATTCGCGGTTGAATTTTTGACAGTAAAAATTAAATGAACTTTTCGTTACTTTAAATTACATTTTTATTATATTTTACATAAAGAAGAATTTAACTTAATCAACGGACAATATTAACTGCAACTGAAAATCGGTATTAATATGCACTTAGTTTTTTGAATAACTGTTAGAATCAGTTAAAAATAAATTTGCTTGGAATTTTAAATGTTTATTTATTAAAAAATGACTGAACGGAATACTTTTTAAATAAACTACAGTCCGTCTGTAATAATATTGTGAGTGTAAGAAGTTATCAGAACGCATATTTAAGGCAGAAACGAAAGTCAATTATAGGACATACTTAGATACCTGGACTACAGATTCAAACATTCTTACATACATGCATATGAATGAACATAATTTTTTTTTTTATAAACTTTTTACATGCATATACTCGTACATATGAATGTATATGTGAATTTTACATAATACTTACGTAAGCAAATGGCCAGTAATATTATACCCAGCAAGAAATATGACGGATTTGAAAGCATTTACTGCTTACTTTTCTGCTGTAATCATGAATTAAGATGGCAGCAAGAGAAATGGAAACTGTTGCAATTAATATAGATGTATATATATATTATATACACAGAAAGAAACACACTCGGGATACATAAAGCTGTTTATACTTACCTTAAGTACGAGTTTTAGTAAAAAAATTCAAGTAACAATGGGATTACTTTAGAAAATCAATTTGGGAATTTCTTAAAATAAGTATACAATTTTTAAAGCAAGTAAAAAAAAATTAAACTTTTCGTTCGTAGCAGGGCTGTCAGACTTGGGGACTTGTCCCAAAAGTTGGGGATTTCATGTGAGCAAAAAGGACAAAGAAAGTCATTTGGGGATTTTTTTGGGGATTAAAAAAAAATCTGGGTTTTTTTTTGGGGATTTCACACATTTTTAATATATTTTCCCTTCTTTTCTTACTTATTTTATCTTGTATCGTGTACATAAAATATGAAAAAATTAGCAAAACTTTTATCTTACTTTTATACAGTGTTAAGGATCCTAATTAAGATTACCATTTTTGTTAAGTGTGTAAATGGTACATTATGAACTTATGCTATTTTTCTTGTGTGAGTGTTTAAAGAAAAAACACATACAATTTTTGATTTTTTAAAGACAATTTTCAAGCAAATGTGTAGTATGTCTTCCCCAAAAATAAGAAAATATGAAAGGAAATATATTAAAGTTTGGGAAAAAGAATATTGATGTATCGAAGTATTAAATAAATTATGGATATTTATATTTTTATTGTTGATTATAAGGACGGATAAAACCGATTAAACAAGCTCTTAATTCTTATAAATTGGTTCTTTCGTCTTCAAAAACAGCATTATTATTGTTCTGCTTGTAATTTCTCACTAGAATCGCTTAAAAAGGATTGTAAAAACATGCCGAAACCAGTCGCTACAAAGAAATTAAAATGATTTTTTTTTACAAAAAATTTTTATTTGGGTATTTTTGCGGATTTTTTATTAAAAATTTTCTTACTATTTTTTAAAAAAAAATTAAAATTTGACTAGAAAACAAACAAAAAATATCTTAACTTTTTAAGGTTTTCTTTTTTAATTTGGGGAATTTTGGGGATATTTTTTAAAATTTTTTTGGGCAAGGAAAAAATTACCTGGCAGCCCTGGTCCGTAGTGCCACTCTGAGATTAAAATTACAAAGTAAGCGTTTTAATCTCATTTAACTTACCAAAGTTTGTTACAGACAATACAACAACACGACACAAGTAGTTTAAAAACGATTTGATTGTTGTGTGTAGAAACAACAAAAACAGCAGAACAGGACAAAAACACATTATTTTCATGTTTTTATAAAGTAAAATTGAGAACTCTTGCTTCTCATTTAGTTTAAATTTTCTGTTAAATATGTACTTAAGTATTAAAAGTAAAAACCATACCGGGAATTGTGCTGGTGTTTAATAATAGAAATTCTGTAAGGTGTAAAACAAGTATATAAATCAATCAAAATAAAATTCTCCTCCTAATTTCACTTAAGTTTTATTTTAAGTAGTTCTTTTCGGGATTAAATCAACTTTATAACTTTTAAATTAAACGCATTTTGAGATTGATTTAGTCTTAGTTTTACTTAAATCAAACTAACCCTGCAATAAAATACGTTTGGGCCAAATTAAATCAAAATACCAACATAATAAGATGGTTTATAGGCACAAAGACCCTATCCGGAAAGAGGCTTGTATGAGTGCCATTATGGACCGATGATCACAACTTTTAATAGGCTTGGTCCTTAGGAGAATAATAACTGATCCACCATTTTATCACATCATCTCCAAAATTTCGATCGGACTTTTCGTTTTTTTGAAAACTTTTGCTTTAAGATTTTATTGTAAAATTATTACAAATAAAATACCTTGTAAAGAGTGTTTTTTAAGACCGATATAACTTACGGAAGAGTTAACTGTCAAACGAATTGTCGTACTGCGCTCACAGTATACTTTGGCCAATCGTTATGAACAGATTCACGCTTGAACAATGCCACCGCAATAAAAGCTAATGCGACAAAAACACAATTTTATACGAAAGGGTTTTATTTAATTTTATTTTAAAAAATTTTGTATGAAGGTTGTCGCATAAGCTAAGATTGTTTTTGCTATTAAATCGTAACGCTAGCTTCCCTGAGTGCTGGCGCTAGCGGAAAAAATTATCAGTGAGTTTTTGTTTAAGAACATGGATGATATTGATTCGGTCGATATGTGTCGAAATTTTGAATTAGACCAGGTAATTGGCTTTTAAAGTCATGCGATTTGACACCTCTCGATTATTTCCTGTAGCGCTGCGTGAAAACCAGTAACTATTGAACATTAGAAGGCCAGCATTGTTCGTAGAATTCGTGGCATATGGAAAGAAATTATCGAAAAAGTGTTACTTTTCACATATTTAAGTTCTAACGTGCTTTAGAAAACACCCTTTACCTAAAAGACAGGTGAAATATTTGCTACTTCCGTTTTTGACCCGTCGCGACGCGTCTTATAATTTAATGTAAGACAGATTTCTTAAATTTTTAGGAGACAAAAAACTGTAATTTTTTGTTAAGGAGTGAGAAACGTGTACTTCGTTTGAGAGAAGCAGCAGAAAATCATTCACGCTGCTCAATTGCTTAATGCAGAAAATCCGACGTTAGTGCTTTTTGGTTTCCGTTTGCAAACGTGTTTACAATTTAAGCTTTGAAGAATTGTCTTTCATCTTGAAAACATTAGATGAGATATTTATCTTCAAATTTATTGCTGGGTGTTTTTTCCCACATGCATACTTTCCATACGATCTGCATTTTTAATTTCATAACTTTAATTATAAACCACATAAACAAAAAAGGAACAGGAAATTCAAGCATGATAATTAAAAAACTTCACCTGCTTGCAAAAAAAAGAAAATTACAATTTTTCCCAACACTTATTTCCCTTCGGTCAAAAGTTTCAAGCCTTGAATTGTTGTTTGAATAAGTTTGACTAAAATTGCAAAATAATACTTTTGCAAAGTTTTTATTGTTTTTTCTTTCCCCATTTCATTTTTTTTTTTTTGTTTTTTTTTTTGTCTAAAAATATTAACGGAAATGTAAAGTTTATTGATTAAAGATTAAATTGAAGTTTGCTGTATTCTAATCGAGAATATTAAAACTTCCTGTGTAACGATAACAAGGGATTCTTACGAAAACTTTTACAAAAATTAATGAAGTGTAACAGTAACTGGGTGGCAGCAGGAATAAATGATTTGGTGTGGGTGGGGTAATAGGATTTTGTTTGTAAAAGAGTAGGAATAATTAATTTATGATTTATTTTAATAAGTTAAAATATCAATTTTAAAAGAAGGAAGTATAGCTGAATGTGTTTTTGTGCCCGAAATTAATCTCATAAAATAACCAGATTAAATTTTGCAACATTAGAAATATTTAAGCAACGTTTAATAAAGTATTTTTTTTTTTTTTTTTTTTTTTTTTTGTTTGTTAAATTTGAATACAAATGAAAAAATTTAGTTTAGTTGTATAAATTTAACCCTTGAACAACCAAAAGCAAATATTTTTGTTAATAGATTTGTTTAGTTAATGTAAAACACCTTTAGCTGGACTTGCACTGCAACATTCACGTTTGACATATTTTTAAAAGTGTACTGTCTTAGCTACTGTCTGGACGCCTACGTCACGAAGACAGTTAGTAGTATTTTTGACAACTTATATGTATATTTTTACTGTCTTGCCAGTACTGTCAAATGTAAACGCAGTGTAACACTTACCCCCGTGAACAAGAAAGACAGAGAGAGATAGAGAGAGAGGGTACCATAATTGACTTCCCCATTAGACATGTATGTTTCACCTTTGTCGTATTCCCACATTTGTTTACAGAAGAACTTACAATTATAAAACACCAGCAGAATGCCCAATATGGTTTCTGCAATCACAGAACATTTTTAACAACACAGTTTGTTAAGGTAAAAAAACTTTTTATTTGATTCATTGAAAAATTAAAATTACACTTTGCAAAGTACTCAATAGCGAAAAATAATGAAATAATTGAATATCTCTTCATTTCCAATAAAAAAAAAAAATATTATAAAAAAAGTAAAGCCAGTATTTTTAGAATTCTTGTCCATTTTTTAATAGCGTTGATATCGTTGCAAATAAGACTTGAGACATCTTTAGTTTTTCCAAAGTCTTTGGAAAAAGGATTCCTCAACAATAGATTTCAGTGTATTTATCAGAAATAAAAAATTGAGAATATAGCACGTCATACAATGGTCGAAATTGGAATTCAATATGGCTATTTCCAAAAAAACGTCAACCACAAAAAATGGAAAAAAAAATTTTTCTCTTCAAGATTTATTAAGAGAATTGCTTATATTTTTTAAATATATGCTTATAAATTAATTGATTCGAAAAAAAAGATAAATGGTAAACGAAGTACTACAACTTTTAGCAGATACTTGTGTATATTAGAAAATATGCATTTGGAACAACAATACTCTAATCTAAGGCATATTAATGATCTGAAAAACATTTTTTATTAAGTTTCTTATATAAAGGATTATAAATAGCAACATAAAAAAATTTTAAATCATGGTGGAAAAATTGTCCCGTTTACAATGTCCCGTTTACAATTTCTTTAACAAAATGTAGTTCATATTTTATTTTGAAATCGAAACCATTTTTGGAACACATTAGTACGCAACATTTTAAAATTAATCCCAATAAAATATTGTGTCAGGTTTCGCAGAAATCACTGTTTAAACGGTTACCCCTTAAAACCCACTTCCCGTTTACAATCACTGGTTTTTTGCAATTATCTCGGAAACCACGGCAGTAAGCGAAAAATTTCATTTGCGGAAATTAAAGAGCTAATTGAGAGTTAAAAGAATCATTAATTTACAAAATGAAAATCAGGTTGTTTTTTACAGTTTTGTCAATATAAACGTGTGCGAATGTCCCGTTTACAATCTTGGAAGTGCCCATATTTAAAATTTTTTTTCGATGTTTGAAAATCTAATTAATCAAAAATCGGTATCTAAAATAAAAAGTTTAAAAAAGCCAAAAACATAAATAGTCAATACGGATCTTAAAAGTTTTCGTTTGGATAGATGTTTAAAATTACACATTTAAAAAATAAATCGAAGAATACACTAATTTTCAAAATTGAGGAAATATAAAAAAAAATGTTAAATCCATCACATTTGGCGTGGAATACCCTATACATATATATACATATGTATAGGGCATTATTAAAAAAGTTATAACCCATTTAAACCAAATGCTCATTCTGCGCCACCCTACATTTATTTCCTGATTTGATTAAAGATAAAATAATTTGGTACCTTTTAAAAAAGGGAAAAGATTTTAACAAAGTTTTTAAAAAAAAATGTTTTAACAAAGTCAACTGTCTTTAAAATCACGAAATTAAATTTTGCAATTTTCTAATTTTCCTTATTTATATTTAAAAAATTTCCCGGGATTGCGGTTATTTAAAGCAATTTAATTTCCCGTGAAAAAAATCTGCTCTTGTCGAATTAAAAAACAAAATTCACCGAAAAAGCTTAAAAACAAAGTGTTTTTACTGATAAGTGCCGGATGTGTGGTTTTTGTATGCGGCTAATAAAAAAAAATCGTTTGCACTAGCAGCAAAAGAAAATATGCCAATGATTGTCTAAAATTAAATTTTTTAAAGAAACAATTTAAGTTTTTAAGAAGATTTCTTACTTCTTCCATTACTTACAAATTTCTCAAAAAAGAGTTTTGAATATGTCCAAGCAATTTTCGTTGCCAGTGTAAACCTTTTTCCCTTGTGGGAGTTTTGTTAAAAAAATATTGTATCAACATCAACAAAATTAAACTTAAATTATCAACACTTTCAACAGAATATTTCATAAAAAAACCAGTAGCTCAATAAAGGCCAAACAACATCCTTTAGGCTTCCACCATTCCAACAACACCTTTACACTTCTCACCCAGCTCTGCCAGAGAAAGATAGAAAAAAGCAATAAAGAAAGTTCTACCAAAAACACGTTCATACGAAAAGGGATGATAAATTAAAGAGGCCTTAAATTAACATTGACTTTCACACCTGATGTCTGTCTGATTGCTGGGCATGAATTTACAAGGATGTATGTATATGACTTACTGCGTGTGAATGTATGAGTATTTGGGTTCGATTAAGGACCAGCAAAAAACAACAAACACACACGTGAATATACAAATACTTTCTATAAGAAAAGAAAAAGGAATGGCATAGAATCTAATAAATTCTATAATTAAATACTTTTTCTAGACGAGTATGGGGTTTGACTTAAAATGCAGATGAATAGGAAAATGTAAAATAGAATTTCGTTCTTAAAATTTAATAATATTCTGAAGGCTCAATGAGATTAAAGAATTTTACAAGAAAAAAGTTTTTCAAAAAAATGTTTAAATTTGTTAAAGCAGACTTTAAATATCATTTAACTCACAAAAGAATTTTATTCTAATTTATGTCCAAATGACCATAACAAAAAGGTCTCAATAAAATGTCCTTAACAACAGCTTAATTTGTATATGCAAATTTGTTATAATTCTTTATTTTACAAATCAATTCTCTGATCTATTTCTTTAATAAAAAGGGAGCAGCAACGGGAGCAGCATGTACCACGGGAGTGGCTGCATAAGCAGCACGCACAACGGGAGCAGTAGCATAAGCGGCTGGGAATGCAGCAGAGTGAGCAACATGATGGGCATTGTAGGTGGAAGCATAAGGAGCTACGTAGGAAGCATGGCCAACAACAGCGGGAGCAGCAGCGTAAGTTAAAGGCGCAGAGTAGGCCAAGGGAGCAGTGTAGGCAGCAGCAGTAAGAGGAGCAGAGTAAGCCAAAGGAGCTACTAGGCCGGGCTTAGCGGCAGCAACAGCCAACAAAGCGAAGAGGCAGACAGCGATCTGAAATTATACACCAGTATTTAGTATTCACCCTTATCGTGGTTGGCGTATTTAAAATACGCCTGCGACTGTTTCGTAATAGATTAAAGAGAAGGTGAACTTATGTTCCTTCATCTATTACCAAACAGTCGTATTTGTATTTTAAATACGAAATTTTATTATTTTAAAAAGATTTTCGAAAACTTACGAATTTGAACATTTTGCTTGATTGTTTGGTGTGATCGAGTTACAATTTGTTATTGCTTATTCTGTTTGCTAAATTAAAGACTTTTATAGCAAAAAATTTGCTTGCCAACTGCACATAAAGCCCACTGTTATTTCAAACATGTCACGTCTTTAAGAGACCATGAATTAAAAATTAAATAGATGACATTTAGAGAAAGGAAAACTGAGTTTTTTTTAAATATGTATATACTTGAAATAGTTAATAGAAAATCAATAAAATTTAAATTATTTGCGAAAAAAAAACCAAAAGAAATAATTCTTTTTAATTAAAAATGTTTACACAGCACTGCCTGTATTCATAAAAATATTTTAAATTTATTAAAGATTTATAAAACAAATTGTGTATGAAAATTTTCCTTGTTAAATTCAACAATCGTTTATAAATACGGGGGTAGTCAAGTTATGAACTATTGAAAGAAAATCTGCTTCAAATTAAATTTCATAACAGGAAAATTCAGCATAAATAAAGCAACAGTAAAAGAAAAAAACCTTAACTGATGCTCTATAAACACAATCGAGACAGCAGTAGAGTTTTTTCCCCCGGACTTTTTTGATTCCCGGGAAAGTGGGACATTTTTTAAATTTCCCGGGATCCCGCTCCATATAAATAATACAAAGTAAAATTTGTTTTTAATTAATGAAAAAAACTTTTATAAAAATACGTAAGGGAACTTGTTTACAAAGAAAGTAAAAGAAATGGTTAAATACTAAAAAATTAATTGAAGATTGAAATAGGAAATTGAATTTTTATTACCTCACGCTTTTATTACCTTCTAGCTGACCCGGTCCGCGTTGCTGGCCCTAGGCAAACATTAGTGTTGTATTACCACACGATTTAAATTGAGCATTTAACGAAATTTACGGCCTTTAATTAAAAATCCATGGAATACCTGTCATAAAGTTTTTTTTACAGAAAAATAATATTTATGGCAAATTGGAAATTTTTTCTTTCGATGAAAACGAATAATGGATTAATACGAACAGTTAAAAGAAAAATTAATCAAATCGATGGAGTTTTTTGATTTTAGGTAAATTGAAAAAAGTGAGGGGGGCAAAATTTTCTTTCCGTAAACACCTAAGTTGGACCATGGCGATCATTTTAAAGAAAAAATCGTCCGAATCGGTCAAGCCGTTCTCCAGTTATGCGCTTAATAGAAAAAGTGGGCGTAAAAGTAGCCGTAAGTTGGACCATGGCGATCATTTTAAAGAAAAAATCGTCCAAATCGGTCAAGCCGTTCTCAATTTATGCGCTTAATAGAAAAAGTGGGCGTAAAAGTAGGCGTGGTAAATTTTTCTTTCGATGAAAACTTAAAATGGATTAATACGAACATTTAAAAGAAAAATTAGTCAAATCGATGGAGCCGTTTTCTGATTTTAGGTAATTCGAAAAAAGTGGGCGTAAAAGTGGGTGGGGCAACATTTTCTTTCCGCAACACCTAAGTTAGACCATGGCGATCATTTTAAAGAAAAAATCGTCCAAATCGGTCAAGCCGTTCTCCAGTTATGCGCTTAATAGAAAAAGTGGGCGTAAAAGTAGGCGTAAGTTGGACCATGGCGATCATTTTAAAGAAAAAATCGTTCAAATCGGTTAATTAATTTTCAGCTTATGGATTTTGCCACGCCCCTCCGCCCCTCCGCCCCTCCGCCCCCAGACCGAAAACCAAAAATCAGACATCACAGTGTCACCCGCCTGAATATTCTGAAGATTCCCTGAAACTTTCATCAAAATCGGCCCAGCGGTTTTAAAGTCCATACGTTACATACACACATCCTATTTTATAAACATACAGTGCACTCTGGAAAACGTCAACTAATTAAAACCGCGGGTGTTGACGTTTTACAAATTGTTGACGTTTACGAATGTAAAATTTTTATATAAAAAACATATCGATAATGTGCTTTTAAACGTTTTTATTAATTATAAACTAAATCCAAACATAAACAAATTCAAAAAGGAAATAAAAAAGGCATTCAACCTGACTAAAACCATAGAAGACAACTGGAACTAAAAGAATACATTTTAAATGAGATCATATTTTTAATTTTACATGCACACATATGCATTTAAAAAAAATCTGTTATTTTTTTCTGCTGTTTTTTTCTATCCAACACTTGGAAGAGAGCCTTCTCTCTTAAACGTCTTAATACATTTAAGTCATTTTGCTCAACATTCTCGCATTGAGCCCAATCCAAAGTCCTGTTAAATATTTCGACGGCTTCGCTTGGTTTTATTGTCTGCACATTTGTATCTAAATCGTTCTCCTCATCATCGATCACTTCCAACTCCTCAATTTCACACGAATTAGAAACATTATCCAGGTGGATCCCCAATTTCTGAATTGATTTCATAAAATAAATGTGTGTGTGTACAAATGTGTGTATTTTAACTGCTGCTAAATTCGAAATTTTATTTTATTCAGAGTTGACGTTTTAGAGCTTTATGGTTGGGTTGACGTTTTAGAGTAGGCAATGTAAAAGAAAAAGGGTTGACGTTTTGGGATGTTGACGTAAACGAGTGTTGACGTTTTCCCGAGTGCACTGTATGTATATATATATAGATATATAGATTATTATGCTTTTATTCCATACTATTATGCTCTAGATACAAGATAAAAGATAAAATAAAAATTGAGGTACTCGAGATATGAGATCAAAAAGTTAATTAATAAAATATTTTAAATAAATATATAACATTTTAACGGCTTAGGAAATAACTGTCTGACACACTCAAGGCGCTTAGTTAGTCTTAAAAAAGTATATTTCTGATTTTATTTACGAATTATCATGTTACCGAAAAATTTCGTTCATTTTTTACCGAGGTTGGACAAATAGTTAAAAGTGCACCGTTGTAGCATTCTTCGGATTCATAATCAGAAGCATTTTTTTATTTCTTTTTTATAAACAACGTCTTTATCAGTCAAATGCATGTCAAGGTTTTTCAAGTTGTTTGTTGTAGTATCTTACACGAGTCTCCAAAATGTTATTTTATTTCGGTTAATTCAGCTTTTTGGTGGAGTAAACAAAAATTACTGAATTGTATAAAGCAACTGAATATTTCTTTGTTTTTACGGAACATTCAGTTAATTTTTTGATAGTTAATTTATATTAAATAACTGAAATTTTTTTGTTTTTACGGAACATGGGGTTGAATTTTTGGCAGTAAAAAAAAATAAGTTGATCAGATTTTAACTGAATTTCCATTTATTTTATATTACAATTTCATTTAATTTTACAAACAGAATATTGTGAGTGTAGTAAATTTTTCCCGTTTCGCAGCATGTTTCAATATGAAACAATCATGTTTTGGGCGCGAAACAGGAATGGGAGTGTGAACATGGCATAAGTGTTCTAACTTATTAAAAAAAAAATAGACTTCAAAACTTTTTCCAGTAGCTGGTGTAGATTAGGTTTGGTCGATTCCTCTTTAATATAGACCAGATGCTGCCAAAATAACTGAGTGTTATCGCTAGTTCTATGGATATTATAGACTTTTGAAAGTAAAAATTAATCAGCTTTCCCAATAACACCAGAATCAAGGTAAAACCGCTATAATTAAGGTAACAGAATTGTCTAGAGTTATTCTAAGCTTAAAATGGTCTAGTGCGATACCAGGCAAGTTGATTCAACAAAAATTACCGTTGTTGTTTAAAACCAAAAATTATAGGAGAAAAAGATCTCCGTGTAACTTGACTTAATTTGATTTTGAGCTGTCAAGCTTCTGGGCAGTCCTAAACTACCTCCCACCATTACAATGTAGCTTCCTTAACAATGCTTTAATGTTAAAGTCCGAGCAAGTGGCAGTTAATAAAAAATAGAAACAAGTTTTTTTTTTTTAAATTAAGTACCGTTTCCGCTAGTTTTACTACAGAAAAGTTATTCTAGCGTGTATAACAAGTTTTGTTGTACAAAGTAAAGTTGATTTTAAAAAAACTGTTGCAAATGCAGTTCGCTGAAAACGGCAGCAGTAACACAAAAAAAAAAGACAACAAATTTTAAGCTGATAAGATGGCGACAAAATTAACAAATATATAGTTCAGGGAGCGTTGAAATTAAAAAAAAAATGTCAAGAACATTAAAAATAATGGGAATAAAACATAAGCAAAATATAACAAGAAACCGTTAGAGAAAACACAGAGGAAATAAAATAAACGGAAATTAATAATCTCATTGACGACGAACACTGAAAAGGATTTAATGGGAAACGTTTTACGAAACTAAAGCCAATACAAAAGGAAAAGGACAATCCGTATAATAAGACCAAAAGAAAAAATATAAATAGGATTGGAAAACAAGAAAATAATTATTTGAAATATTTTATAAAAAATAGAAATGAATTTAATAATAAAAAAATTCTAATTAAATAAATTAAAGTCTGGCATAAGTAAAATTAATTACTTCACCTAAAATATACTTTTGATTTTATTTTTCATTTACCCCTTAATGTAGGCTTTTAATAAATGTGTATTTAACTGTTGTTTTAGTGTCTGATTTAACTTGTTTTTTTTTGGGTTTATTTTTTTAATTTGGATTTTTCCTCTCTTTTATTGGTGAGCAGGGAGGAAATTTAATAATTGACTTTACTGGTTTTATAGTTGTCGTTATTTGCTGACCAAAAATCCCTTTGGCCAAATTAGTCAGGCATTTATGATTTCAATTCCTTGAAGGGATTTTTTTTTTTAGTTTTCGTTTTGCTAATTTTGTTTATTTGTGTGTAATTTAGAAAATAAATATGATTAAAAAAGAAAAAAAGAATAAAAACCAGTAAGAACGCTACATTCGGCTGTGCCGAATCTTAGATAACCGTCACAAGGTATTACTCTTCGCTCAGGATTGGAGCTAAAGGCAATTGTTCTTCTTATTTTCGATAACAATTTGGAATACAGTTTCAAAGATAGTTATTTCAATATTTAGACTGACTTTGTTCTGCAAAACATATTGCTAAACTTTTCGAAAATGAGATTTGACCGAAATCAACGAAGTCTTCGGATTTAAAATCAGCAAATAGCCAAATATGTACTTTTCTTCAAGATTTTTAAAAACTTCTTATTTATTTCGTTTTTTTCTTCTTTTAAATGGAAATTCTCAGGATTAGAGAAATCGAAAATTGCTTCCCGCTTTTCCGAAGTCCAGGAAAATATCCCTACTTTGGAAGTTAATTTTACCAAATTTTATTTAAACCTGTAGCGTTATTAGTTACGATTTAGTACACTTTGACCTAGAAAGTAGAATTTATTCGGGAGCAATGGATTGAAAATAATGGTTCATAAATATTGATAGGATTTACGGGTAATTATAGACCGATCATCAACATAAAATCGGTAGTGTGATCTTTAATAAATTAAACGCGTCTGTCAGATCTATTGAAGTGTTTAATAAAAGTGGATTTGATATTGGCCCTATAACTTAATTGACCAATTTTAATAATCGCCGTGGCAGCCTTTAACCCGTAGAGGAACCACCATCAGGTGGCGGATTGGGGAACGGCTCCTAGATAAAAAAAAGTGTCAAATCGAATACATCTCAAGGAGCTACAGGTAGCAGTGTCTGTTTAAAATTTGGTGACAAACAGAATCTGTACTCTTAAAGAGTGGCTGAGTATACAAAAGGAAAACTTGAAGCACTTCAGAAGGTAACAGGAGACCGCTGAAGTAATTGTCCCTTAAAAACAATAAAACAATTAATACAGAGCAAAATATCTGCACTCATAGGTATCTCGAGAGTGCTAAAAAATACCCGGAGGCAAAGCAAAAAAGACTCTCAACGCCGGTACATGGAATGTCAGACGAAGCCTGTACGAAGCAGATGGATAATGGATATTAGCCTCAAACTGAACATACTCGGTGTTTGTGAAACTCCATGGCCAAAAGTCGTAGAATTCGTGTCGCACAATGCAAAAATATTCCTTTCGGAGCATAGGAATAGCTTATCTCATCAACAATAAATTTCAGTGTTTTTATCAAGAATAAAAATTGCGAATTAAGCACGACAAAAAAAAATCTTGTTATACCCTCCACCACAATTAGTTGTGAAGAGGGTATATTAAGTTTGTCATTCCGTGTGAAACTTTTTTATTATTCATCCCAGACCCCATAAAGTATATATATTCTGGGTCCTTGAGTGATTCTAAGTGGATTTTGCCATGTCCGTCTGTCTGTCCATCTGTCCGTATGTTGAAAACACGCTCACTTTTGAACCACTCAAAAGAAATGAACAAACTTGGTGCTAAATTGCTTGTAGTTATCCTAAGCAGTTTGGGATTGAAATTCAGCAAAATCGGTGCAGTAGGACCAGAGCTATGAATCAAAATGTGGAACCACCACCTAAAAAAAAGGATAATTTGTTACAAAAAAAAACATAAATGGTGGAACAAGGCACGGAATGAGATAAGATTTTGCAAAAAATTTGTTTTATTCGACTGGAAATCACGCTGTTAAATTTCGTGAAGATCCGTCCATACTTTACCCTAAGCCCCATATAAACACTACTCCCGGAAAACAGTTTAGTACACCTAAAACCATAATTAATAACGCTATCATAGCATAAATTGGTACGTCACAGTTTTAAAGGACTAGAAATGACGCTGTGAAATTTCTTGATGATCGGTCCATAATTAACCCTAGGCCCCATATAAACTCTTCTCCCGGAAAACAGTTTAGTACGCCTTAAGCCGTTCTAAATAATGCTATCAAAATAAAATTGAATACTTCACTTCTCACACTAATAAATTTCGTGATGCTCGGTCCATGATTTACTAAAGGCCCCATATAAAGTCCACTGAGCTGTCGGTGGTGGGTATCAAAGGTTCGGCACAGACGAATATAGCACTCTAACTTGTTAACATTTCAGGAAATCTTAATAGAAAACCATCGGAATGCAATTGGGGTTATCCCTTAAGATCCCTAGATCTTAGAGTTTCGAAAGATTAATTTCAAAATCTGTTTTTCCCAACGCAAAACTGCACATTAAAGAAAATTGGGTTTCTCAATGTCTCATTTGCTTCTATTGTGTCGCAAAGCTAACCCTAGAGGAAAGGGGAATAACACCAAACATGTCACGTGACAGTTCTAAAGTGGTGGGGTTCTAGTTCTAACACTTTAAATGAAAGGGACTTGTCCCTTTAACATGGCGATGTCCGAGAAGGGTTTTAATTGGCACCTTTTTGACACTTTCTAACAGGATTAAAATATCCTTAATGGAAAAATTTAGTTTCGATTTAAAAAATTACTATCGCAGATACTGTCCCGAGTGAACCGTGTATATGTGATGGATCCCCATCACATAAAGTTAAAGAACTAGAGAGAATCAGCCACTATCCTGCGGAAAATTTGTGTCAATTGGTTTTAAAGCACTTATCCCGTGACAAGTAAAAAAACACAGTTTAAAAATAAAAAGGAACGAATTGTGATAGATTAAAACAGAACATATCACTTAACTGGTGAAAATGTGTTCAGAGAGTAGTTAGTCCAGAAGGTAATTGACAAACAACTTGTCATGTAACTGGATTTTGTGTAGATAATGACTGATTGAATACATTACTTTAAATGAAGGGTATCCGTCCTAATAACATTTGGTTTATTTGGGACAATATCTGTGACAGGCATTATTCAAACTGAAATTGAATGTGTCCATTTAGTTTGTTTCTGTGGCCTATTACAAAGCGTCAAATAAGTGCCAATTAACCCCCTCGTAGGACATCGCCATGTTAAATTGACAAGTCCCCCTAATATAAAATGTAAGAACTCGAACAGGTCCCTATCCCTATAGAACAGTCATGTGACAAGTTTAATGTTAGTTCCTTTACTCTAGGGTACCTGCACAAACTCCGGTCACATTTACGATTGTGTCAATTACATTTCCTCTGAAGTAACTACTCTTTACAAACATTTTTACCAGTTGGGTGGCATGTCTCATTTTCATCTATCACAATTCGTTCATTTCTATTATAATATTGTGCTCACAGGTCACGAGCTAAGTGCTTGAAGAGCAATTGTCACAAATATCCCGCTGGGAACCGTCACTTATCTGCCCATTATTTATTTGCCGTACAGAAAAATTAAATCAGCTGACTTTCATCTTTTACATGTATTTTGAGTGGGATGTTGCTACCTAAAAAAAAATGTTTTCGTCAGTACATTGAGAAAACTTAAATCGTTAACAGACAGTTTGTCGGTCTAATCAATTAATGTCGTCATTAAGTAACTCTCCGTCTACAACAGACATGATTTGCTGTATTAACATGATATTGTAAAAGCTTTGAAAAAACATATGCATTAACAACCGTGTCATAACATGAGCAAAATCCTAAAAAAACGAGTCTATACTTAATACTAACATCATATTAGTGTTAATGTTAAGCATTTCATGTCAGTTGTAGACAGGGTGTTACAGTCAAATGGCAATTTTACTGACAAAACTGCACTATATAACTATCATTGAAGGCACCATCAACGCAAAAGTAGAAAGAAATATTGTTATGGCAGTTACGGGGCAATATGGACTAGGTGACGGAAACGAAAGAGACTAATTTAGAGAATACCTCAAAAATCCCAGCGCAGACGTGTCATCCGACCGCATTCTTCTTATGGCTGGCTTATGCACCAAGCTATATTCCCAAACTAAAAAAACCCAACATCGGAAACTAGACAATGAAAAACTCGTGAACCCAAAAGTAAAATTTGATAAAGCAGCAGCACTTGTAAATACAGAGTTAAATGCCGTTGACGGTAGTTCTGGGATACTATCGATATTTTCTAAAATCGATATTTATCGATAGTTCAGATTTCACTATCGATACTATGGATATTACTATATCGACTGAATGTTTATACTTCAGTAGAGCAAATTTAACTAATATTTTATCAGGCCACAGCTTGTTGTTTTTAAACAAAACTTATGTATGTACGTATGTACGCACGTTATTTTAGATGACAGTTTTTGAAAAATTGCGATTTTGTCACAAGTGCTTTCTTCTGTAAATATTTCTCGTTGTAACAAGCGGACAAACAAACTAAATATATATTTTCTTTATGACTTGCGGTAGTGGAGGGTATAACAAAGAGAATCCTTATTAAATGCTAAAAATGTTGTTGTTGTTTTTATGTCATTACTGTGGTCTGTAGCTTCAACTAATTAGTGAAACAAGGGGTTTATTAACCGTTAAGTATACCATCAGCACTAACCAGAAGCATTAGCAGCAAGCCACCTCAGCTGTATCCTTTATACAGCTCTCTCGCTCTCACTTTGTAGCATCATTTCTTAGCTTCATAAAATTTCTAGTAACTTGCATTTTATGAGCTCTAATTTCTTTCTTTATGGCTTTTTGCTGTCTAAAATACGTTTGTTTTTCATTTTGCACATCTTTTTTTTTTTTTGTTTTTGTTTTTGTTCTCTTTCGACCGTTTTATTTAACCAACATTATAATGGCCGGTCCCATGGGTTGTAAATAGTTTTTGTTTATAAAAAAAAATCTTAAAAAACAGAAATAAATAAATTTTTTCTGGTTTTAACTTTTTTTTATTTTTTGTGGTTAAATTGTAAAACAACAAAGTAAAGTTTTCTTTTTGTTTATGTGCTGTTGCGTTGGTTTTCTTAAGTCCTAAAAGTAGGCAACAAGGTTTTTGTTAATTTAACAATGTTATGCCAGCTTTTCTTTTTTTTGTTAAAGAATCTTAAGATTAATTTTCAAAATTTAACTAATTAAGAATATTATGAAAAAAATAGAAGTAAAACAGGTTGACTGTCTTTAATTCTACAAAGAAATTAAATAATTTTTCAAAATCACGAACCAGGAAAATCTAGAAAATTATAATACCGAAACCCTAATTTTAAAATCCTGAATGTAGAAATTTTAGTTGGCGAAACCGGTGTATTTCGGAGGCAGACTTTGCGGCCTGCCGAAGGCCATCTATGGAGATAAGCTTTAGTTAGTGATTCGGGATTTTAAGTTTCGAGCATATAACCCAAGCCCATTTTTGAAAAATTCACAAAAAAAAATTTAAAGAATAAATATTATGTTGTTTTTTTTAATTTTTGAAATATTTTAAATTTTAGCGATTTTCTATATTAACTGTTTTTTAATGTGTTCAAATTATTCCATCATGGTTATTTGAAATTTTTACTCCAAATACCCAATCTAAATCAAGATTCGATTCGAGTGATGGCATTTCTTTCTTTTTAAATATTGTGGCTAAGAAATGCACAGTCTTCCAAGCCAAAGTCTCGGTTTCTTTTTATTAAAAGGCTTCAATCATTAAATATATATTTTCAAAAGTTTGGTAATGAATGTCGCAAGATGGTCCCTGAGATTTGGATAAAGATGCCTACCATAGAGATTTAGAACCTAAAGTTTATTGAAAAAAAGTTATTCACACTAAAAACTAGCCTGAGGGAAGATATGTGTCCAATATTCCGACATATAATTAATATTATTTTTATCTTGCAACTTTGTAATGCTTAAGTTATAAAACTGAATTAAGAAAGGGACAGTTGTACATAACCCTGCAGACATTTTGTTTACTTTATAAGGTATAAAGGGTATTTTTTAAGACCATAAAACTGAAAATGGTTGACAACAACACTACCATTTGAAATGAATTTCAAACAACTACGCGCCGCACCTTTCCTTGACGAAACGCATTGCAGACGTCCAATTTTGTTCCTCTTTTTCGAGCATTGCTGGCTGCATGTCACTAATAAAATGAACAATGTTGACCTCCAATGCGTCAATTGTTGCTGGTTTATCAGCATAAACCCTACGGAAAACAATCAAGAGGTGTCACTTCGCACGACCTTGAAGTCTAATATTGACAGTTAATTTTCTCTAAGTCAACACACCGGCTTCAGTTGTGAAGAAATAAGTAGCTTCATTTTACCCATTATGTCGCCTATAAGTTTCGAAAATCGATGGCTGATTTGCAAAGTAATTTGGTGGCATTGTTCAAGCATGAATCTATTCATGATTATAAGCCTTTCTTTGGCACGGGGTTCATGACACAAATGGCGCACGACAATGTTCTTTCAGGTACTTTCCATGAACCCACCCTAGGGGTTTATACTGATGGTTCGAGGAAAGGTGAGAGAGTTGGCGGAGGTTTCTTCATAGAGGAACTGGATGTGAAAGTTTCCTTTCGTCTACCAGATGGATGTAGTGTCCTGCACTCAAAGTGCCCGGGCAATCAGGTAGCAGATGGGCTGGCCAAACAAGGTGGTCGCAAGGATGCCGTATTCATTGATCAATTCATTGGCCTTCCAATGGCTCACTGTAAGTCACTTATCAGGCTCGAGTCTAAAGCCGTGTGTCAACTACCAAGTTTTCTTGCGGAAGTTGCTTCCAGAAGTGACTTCCGAAGTTTTTGTCGTGTAAACACGCATTAGAAGTCGACTTCCAGAAGTCACGGCTTGCAGAAGTTACTTGCAGCAATTATGTGGAAACACGTGTTTGTTGCTTGCTGGAAGTAACTTGAACGACTTGCTGTGAACTACAAGTGTTTTGAAGGCTTGCAGAAGAAGTCGGGTATACGGTTTGTGGTATTCTCATCTGTTTTCAGTTTTTTGTGTTTTTTTTTTAAATTCTTTTCAAAATTTAAAAAAATGGACAAAAATAAATTCGTTTGTAGTGAAAAAACACATTTGGTAATTAAAAAACAACACCCAAGCACTTCCTTTTGTTTTTTTTTTTTAATTTGTTTCTGTTTACTTAAATATGCTGCGATGGCAGCTGCCAATCTTATTTTGCCACAAGACATTATTTGAGTGGAGACACTTCAGCAATTACTTACTTCTTCCGCAAGTGACTTGCTAGTGGACCCACGACTTTATAAAGTTGCGGAGATGCGGTGGACCTGTGTGTCAACTTGCTCGATATCCAGGATCCTACGGCCTGGATATGGCCTGGATTCTCAAAGAATTGGTCTGGAATTTAACGACTACTGTAGAAGTTGTCAAAACGAGGAGGAAGAGAAGACGGTGCTTCACTTTCCTTGTCAATGCCCTGGGTTGCGGGGCATTAGGGAAAAATAGCTGGCGGAACCGGTGTTTGCCTGCTTGGAGGATCTATCTAGGATATAACATAAATCGCTTCTTCTCTTTACTCGGAAGACGAATTGGTTGGACTTTGCAGTGACGCCATCAGAGTAACTGCTCTATAGGATGGGCATTGGCGCTGGGTATCACAAAGGGACCAATAAATGACCCAGGTGAGCTGTCTCTCGATGGCTGCCCATGGAATCTAACCTAACCTATGTACCTGCGCCAAAAGTGAAAGCAATTTGGCAGTTCGTTTGACAGCTAACCATTATAAAGGAATGGCATTGAGCATTTTGAACCTTCCCCAAATATACGCAACCAAATGTGGAAGTTCAACTCATTATTTTAGGAGTTTTATTTTATGTTTTATTAATTGTCTTTAAGTGTTTAATGTTATTTTTGTTAATTTATTTTAAATAAAAATAAGAATCTTAACAGATTGACTAAGATTGATTTTCTTTTAATGAGTTTGCTGCGTTTTTGATTCTTTGTAAATGTCTTTTTATGTAACTTTGCTTCAGCCTAAGTGTAATTTTGAATTTTTCTGTTGGTAACACTGCCATATTGAAATATTTTGAAAGAAACAAGCACTGCGTGGAGTGTTTTTTTTTTTTAATTCTGTTACCCTTTTAACACTTTTAAAATTGTGCGACCAGCAGCACCGCATAACGTTTGTCAAACGTTTGTCACATACATTTGATGTTTGTTGTGTGTTTGATTTTCGCATAAATTCCTGCAGAGCCTTTACAAAAAAACCGAAGGGGCCCTCAAAGCTAACATGGTCCATTCCATCGATGAAATCAAACTGAATTTATGCGTAAGAGTAATTAGAAATTAGATATTTCGGATGAACGCTACCCACCTAAACCTAAACGCCGAACAAAGAAAAATAATTTCGATGATTCTTACAAATACTTTGCTCTATTTAAATTTAAAGATAAAAAGTGCGTATTAAAAGATCCTAATTTTTTCAATTAAAAATTTCTTCATTTAAATATTTTTATTTGATTTCAGCAATTTTTGGGAGGTTATTGATGGTTTTATCAAAAAAATACGTTTAGGAAGTTAAGCTATTTTTGTTTTCCTGATTAAACTGGGCTTTTTTGATGATTTTTGCAAATCAATTATTTTTTAAGGATTTTAGCTTTTATTGTAAAACAAGCTTTTTTGAAAAAAAATAATTATTCCAATTTTAACCTTTTTGTGGGAAAGGTTTTTTAAGGCGATTTACGTTAAAAATTAATTTTTTCAGACTTCAGCGATTTTTGGGAATTTATCGTAGTACATCCATATATCTTGTCAAACTTGTTAAAGTTTGTATAAAAATTTGTTTTTTATATTAAATACTTTAATTTAAATCTCATAAATGAGTTTCGATTACCCTTCCAAACAAATAAAAATTTTCAACAAATTAATGCAATTTAGGGGTTAATTATTGATAAACGCAGTAAAGCACTGCAAAGGAAAAAAAACGCAAATTTAAACAAAAGTAAAACAACAAAATTAAAAACCTCCTATAATCACACATACATACATACATAATTACAAAGTTCCCTTTCTTTTTTGAACTCCCACACATTCCCCCTCTCCGCAAATTATGAATGATTAAAAACAAACATCGAAAATTAAAAAGACTGTCGAAAAGGGTGTTGCTCTCCTCAATCTCAAGTGATTACAAAGAAGAAGGATGAGTGTGTGTGCGTATGTGTGTGTGTGTGCGTACCCTGCAAATAATAGGCCTAGTCCAAACACGCGTGTAAAATGTAGCCCACAAGAGACTAGGATTACTCCAAAACTAACCAAAACGTATGGAAAAAACATGGTCTATTTAACATTACGATGCCCTAGAGCAGGACCATATAACCCAGCTTTGGATTATAAGGGAGTAGTTTTAAAACCACTCCATTGTATAGACAAACATGTCGTTAACAAACGAAGCCATGTCGTCTCACTACAAACACTTTTTAACAATGACATGGTCCATGCTTGCATTACATCGGACCAGTCCCTAGAGTAGTCCATTTAACCAAATTGGATCAGGTGGTCCAATATTATTTGCAGGGTATTCATTTTTCATACCCAACAAACACGGAAGTTTGATTTGAAGTTAAATATGTTTTGAAATCATATCCTTTTTTAGACGATCATCCAACAACCATGAGTATTTGTTTGATTGTAAAAAACATTTGGTTTTTATCGCCATGTTAAAATGTTTACATTTATTTTTCGCTCTATTGCTTGTAAGTTTATTTTTATACCCACACCACAATAGTAGAGAGGGTTGGCGCATTAGTGCTGATGCGTGTAAAGCTAAATTCATCCATTGCTTCCGAACAATTTTTATTTTTTTTTTGTCCGGGGAAATAAAGTTTTTTCCAACACGACTCACAGTAATTCTGACAGTCGTCATCGAATACTAAACGAATCAAAATTTATTTGTCAGTGTTGTAAAGCATTTATTTAAGTTTTCACAACACTGAAAAAATAACTTTGATTCGTTCAGCATCAATTGAAAGAATTAGAAATACAATTGCTTTCGAATCACAAAAGTATTCGATCACTACTGCCAGAATTAGCCCCCTGATTGTATTATGCATATCGTCAGCTCATTATTGATTTGACATACCAACCATTCTTTAAAAAATGTAAACAGGTATGGGGTATATATATTTTGAGAACGCCAGTAACACATATCGTTGACGGCGACCAGAATTTACTAAAATTGAACAATTTTCAATGACGGTGGCGAAAATACAACTGTCGGCAACACCAAATAATGTAAAGTGCGACTTTAATGTTTTTGTTTGCAAACGAGCTTTGAAAACATTCGTATATTTTAAAAAAATGTTAAAAGCAAAATAAATAAACAATGAAAAAATGTGCCAAGAACAAAATATTATTATCATTTTGCATTTTTAATAAGTATGTTTTTTAGTGTTTAAATTTTTTCTCGCCCTGTTGGTATTCGTGAGTTTATTTGACAGTTCAAAGCTTGAATTTTCTCACAGAAATTTTACAGACACAAGCTGATTTCATTAACGCAGTGTTGAAATGCATTACCAAAAGGAATAGCTTCATAAACTTCATATAATTTATCTAGACAATGCATTGAGGTCATTATTGCACGGTAAACGTATTCATTGCACAACGGTTGCGTAATTTGTGCATCGTTTTTTTTTTGTGCTTATTTGTCAACGATATCGTTTTAAGTGATGCCTTGCAATACTGCAAAGGTATTTTTGTTTCAATTCTCACATTTCAATCGAAAAGTTTTTCGACGCGAGAGTTACAGAATATGAGCACTGTAATTTGTAATGGTTTCATAGATATTAAGCATTAATTTTGCTTCACATCAACTATATTGTTAAGTTTGTTAAGCATTGCTTTGCTCCATCCGCCAACGTTTGGAGAATATTGCAAACTCATCATACAAAACGTACAAAATAAATTTCACTCTTGGTTTGCTTCATTGTTGTAAGAAAAGCAAGTACAAGTAGTTAAAGCGAAAACACAATAAAAGGGCAGCAAAAATAAATTTGACTCCTTATGCAGCACAAAAAGCTACTTTTTAGAAATAAATTTAGAAAAGTGGCGTATGCGGCACATAACAAAAATTTTGACTTTCAGTTAAATACTATTAACTTCTAAGAGTGGGTTTTTAACATCGAGTTTAATCTTGGCAAACTATAATTAATTAATCTGAGAATCTGTTTGCCGTGTTTGAGAGGTAGTTTAAGCCTCGCAGCATTGCCAAACTGAATAACCAAAAATGCCAACAACATATTTAAAAACGGCAACTTTTTATCAATCCACGTAGCATATTATAGAAAAGAAGAAGAAGTTTCGCCCTTTTAATTCGTATAAAAAGAAAATTAATTCTTATAATTATTTTATTTAGGTTTGCATATGTTTCAGAATCACTAAAGTCTTCATCTTTACTAGAATAATCCATTTTTCTGTTTTCTAAAAAAAAATTAACAGCTGCTTTTGATATACATGTGTATGTGTTGACATTTGATGATTAAGTTCAAACCATCAAAATTGGCCGCTTAAACTGGCAAATAAAAGTAATTAATCCTCATCTTAAAAACTTAAAACACTAAAAACTGACGGCCATTTTCACCAAGTTCGGTTAAAACCAGGGCTGTGGAGTCGTCCGAAAAAAGTACTAACTCCGACTCCGACTCCAAATGCTGAAATTTTTTAAGTGCGACTCCAACTCCGACTCCTACTATAATCTTAAAGCTAAATGTATATGAGACTCAGTGATGTTAACTTTTGTTTTTTCATTACCGTACGGCCTTCTAAAAATTAGAGTTTTTGAGAAACAATTACCGTACGCAAACATTAATGTGCTGTTTCCAAATGACAGGTGATTGATTATGTAGCAAAATTTACTATATGAAAAGCACTCAGTCCGTCGCCTTTCATTTGGAAATAGCACATAAGAGCAGTATTCATAAACCATTTATTTAAATTTTAAATGTGTTTTAAGAAGATAATTTTTATTTTGGAATTTTTTTTTAAATTTTTTATGCCGAAAAACTTTGGTGTCGGAGTCGCGAGTTTTTGTGGGTACTACGACTCCGACTCCGGCACAAAAACATCAACTCCGACTCTTCAACTCCGACTCCAACTCCACAGCCCTGGTTAAAACTAACTTTCAATCAAAGTTCCGGTTACCAATATGTTTTGACAGCTATAACCGATAGTTAATTATAACCGAACTTGGTGAAAATGGCCGTTAATCCCTAATCTCCATGTTAAAAACCCACCCTAAGTTCATTCATGAACGTTCACAAAAAGTTACCTTTTTGACAGTGGTGAAAATACAAAAAAAAATTCTACCATGTATATTTCAGAATCTTCTTGTAAGCCTTCATTGTCGTGTTTCTCCAGGACGTCTTTTTGGCATATGCGTCAAGTCAATAATGAGCTGACGATAATAATAAAATATATAATCTGAAAAATTAAAATATTTGGCAAAACCATTCAATTTGTCCAGACAATAATTAAAATAAAGCCAAATCAAGTTGAAAATGTTACGAACAAAATTATTTCTCTCTCTCGTGAAGAGAGCATTTACATAAAAATACATATGCATATAAGAAAAAATTGTTCGGAAACAATGGGTGTGTTTAGCCTTACACATAAAAATAAAGAACCATCTACTAGTATACCGATGGACTAAGAATTCTTTCTTAGTCGATTTATCCATGTCCATCCGTCCGTCTGGCTAGTTGTCTGTTCGTGTTACTTTGAGCGCAAAGAGCAGGTCACAATTTTAAAAATTCATGACTTATGAAATTTGGAATATTCTTTTCAATTAACATGTGCACGAAGCCTATTGAAAATCGATGCATAATTTTACATGGCCCCCATGCAAACATCTTTCCGAAATAGAGTTGTTGTGCCCAAAAACTATATTATGTTGGTATTTAGATTAAATTTGCCTGTAAAATATATTTTATTGCATTACAAATCAACAAATTCTGGCACATAAAAGTGGACCCAAAAATAAGAGCTTTTGCATCATAAGTTTTGTCAAGTTGGCTGCATTAATAATTTAATGGTCATACGAATTTTTTTTTTTGCTAAAAGTGGATTTTTATCACTTTTTCTATATTTAAACATGGTTATATCTCGGTATACCGAGAAAAGCGAAACGAACATACATACCTACCCGAGAAAGGTGCATCCAGTGCTTAAAAAATCGAAAAAATGCCCATTTTCTCCCCATTTTTCACGTATTTTGCTCAATAACTGGATTACAAATCCACAAATATACTGTTTTTTATCAGTCAATTGGTTTGACTATTTTGTATTTTGTTTTACTCATTAACTTGAAATGGTTTTTGAAAATTTACATCAGCGTTACCGCTTTAGCTTAATTTTTCTGTGTATGTCCTTTGTTGATCTTTTAAATATAAGTATGTATACATATGTACGTTAATCTTTGGCTCATATCGTATTTTTGTTTTGTCGGGTCAATGATTGTTTATTGATAATATATGCTTTCAAAAAATTGTTTGCATATACTGTAGTGTAGGGTATCAAATAGTCGGGCTTGACCGCCGTTGTTTTCTTACTTGTTAAAACACTTGATATAAAATGTTTATATTCAAACCATTATCAATTTGTGTTCAAATCAAACCATTGAAAAGGTTTGAGAACTGTGATTGATGTCATTTTATTTGTTTGCTGGGTATGCTCACACATTCTTAAAACTCTGCTGCAGTAGTGGTTGGTTATTTTTTTTTTTTTTTTTTTTAATAACATAAAACATGATTTTGCATGATGCATTTTAATTACACTCATTATGCAGAGCTTTCATTTTTGAGATGTGTGGTTTTTGTTGTAGTTGTTTGTTTTTAACTGTTACTGTGTGGTATGATTGTAAATGAGTATGTATGTATGTGTGTAAGTATGTATGTATGTATGTATGTAGGTGCTTGTGTGTTTCAGTAGATTATCTCACTTAATGTGACTGGTTGACGGCTGGCTGCACGATTGAATGCCTTCCTTTGGCGTCCTGGCATAATGTTTGCTCGACTGACTGGCTGTTTTCCTTTTTTTTTGCGTACTTAATTTCTTGTTTTAATTTCGTTTTTTTGCAATCACTGAAGTTATTAATGTTTGATTAAAGATTTATGTTCTTACTTATTTATGATGATGAAATTCTTTTTGTTTTTTAATTTAAATTAAATTAATTACAAGACATCAACAATTTTGTGTGAAAATAAAAATTGCCTTTTCTGTTGAAATTTTAAAGAGAAGAGAACATGGTATTCTTCTTCCCCTTTTCACCAATCAACCCAGACTTTCTGGCAAAAAACTTTTATAGTGCCAACCCATCCTTTTTGGAAAAAATTAACTGCCGTATTCATAAAAAATAAAAGAAGTTTAAAATGTGTTTTAAGGCAAAATTTTCACACAAATTTTTCTTAAAATTCATTTCCAATCCATTTAAATTTTGTATGAATACGGCAGTAAAGATTTAAAAATGTTTGCATTTTACCATGTAAAAAATATGATTCATCACAGATTTGTATAGCTTTTTCATGAATTGTTGATTGTGTTATTGACATATCGACCAACGACAGCAACAAATAAAATACAATGTTGTTTTTTTGTGTTGTATTTGATGTAGTATCGCCACCACGGTTTACATGAATTCGCCTTGGCTCAAAATTTTATTTTTGTCTCTCTAAAAAGAAAAATTAACCCACTTCTTATCATAACATCTTAAGCTCGAGGGAGGTCCATATCAAGCATTTCAATCATTTGACACTTTGACACATGCAAAAGTAATCCAAATTCATGTAGTACGAATATGCCTTCTACGCATGTCCAGTGTAACTTGTAATTACCATTTTCCTATGATACATAACTTTTTTGACAGATGCTCAAAAGTATCAGCGCTTTAGGAACATGTCCCCAAGTATGTTTTTAAAATTAAATAGAAACCACAAAACGGTTCAGTCTTTAAAAATTTCGATTTTGCTTTTATTTCAGTTCAACAATTAAATTCTCTGATTTACTTTTTCAAATACACAGGGGTGGCAAAGGGGTTGGCAAGAGGAGAAGCGTAAGCAGCACCTACAACGGGAGTAGCGGCATATGCAGCGGGGGCAGCAGCTACAACTGGAGCAGCAGCATAAGCGGCAGGGAAGGCAGCAGAATGTGCAACATGATGGGCATTGTAGCTGGAGGCATAAGGAGCAACATAAGAAGCATGACCAACTACAGCGGCGGCTGGGGCAGCAGAATAAGTGAAAGGAGCAGAGTAGGCCAAGGGAGCGGTGTAGGCAGCTGCAACGGGAGAAGAGTAAGCCAATGGAGTTACCAAACCGGGCTTAGCGGCAGCAACTGCCAACAAAGCAAAAAAGCAGACAGCGATCTAAAATAAATTTTAAAGGAATTAATGAAATCAATTAAATTTTGTTCCCAATAAGATTTTAATAAAACTTACGAATTTGAACATGTTGATTTGGTTGAGTTGTTTGTTGATTTAGTACAATTTGTAATTGTTAATAAATGTTCAAAATACTCAAGCTTTTATACCCAAAAAATTAAAATTATTGGTAACTTAGTAATTGGTAATTTGTGAATTAATTTCAAATTCCATTCACGT
Organism: Pollenia labialis; assembly: GCA_949318255.1. NCBI lineage: Eukaryota > Metazoa > Arthropoda > Insecta > Diptera > Polleniidae > Pollenia > Pollenia labialis. The sequence goes on from OX439140.1 coordinate 133,834,014, forward strand.
TTTGGATTTTAACTGAATAAGCCCTTGGTCGCAAGAGTTTGGTTTTTCTTTGCAGTTTTAATTTTAAGTCAAGCATTTAAATGGAAGTCAAAGAGATTTTATTTACGTTTGGGAATTTTGTTATTCTGTTTTCTATTTCTATTTATTTTTTTAGAAATGTTTATTTATTTTAGCGGAGTTAATCACTTTCAGTTTTATGACGCATAAAATTGTGTTATTTTTGTTTTAGTTGCTTGACTTTATTTAAAATCGTTTTTAATTTTAAATACAATTTTGCGTTACGTTAATTAGAATTAAAAAAACAAAAATACAAATAAAATAGGTCAGGGTTGTTGGAGTGTTTTTTTTTTATTTTGTTATTTTGAGGATTAACTGACGGTTTAAATTAGAACTGTTTTAGCCAGAGATTTCAAATGGGAAATGCGTAACAGGAAAATCATGTTCAATTTAAATTTTATTTTCTTTCATAAAAATAATTTAAAAAAGTGGAAAAAATCATGAATGCAACTTAATCTGTTTATTTTCGATAAAAATTGCCACATTAACAAAAACTCCGTTTTTATCAAAAATCACCAAAATACAAAAATCAAAAAATTGACAATAACTAAAATCATTTTTTTTTAAATAAAAAAATCACTAAAAATTTAAAATAATTTTTACATAATCATTAAACCAAAATTGTCTTTGTACACATTAACCAAGAAAAAAACAACAAAATGAAAAAAAAATCAAGAATTACAAAATTTTAAGAATCGCTATAATCTAATTTTTTTTCTTCAAAAAAATCGCTGAAAATTTATTAATAAAACCACAAAAAAAAATTATTATTTTATACATTAACCAAAAAAAATACACAGAATTAAAATAAAAGTCGAGAATTAAAAAATACCAAAAATCGCTAAAAAAAAAAAATGTTTTATCAATTTTTGAATTGAAAACAAAAAATATCATTGTTCATATTAACCATGAAAAAAATCGAACAAAATTTATCTAGGAGTCAAGAATTACAAAATCTTAAAAATCGTGTAAATCTAAAATAAATTTTACGAAATAAAATAATCTCTTAAACTTTTACGATTTTGTAATAAAATCGCCATTGTCATCGTCCAATAAAACCAAAAAATAAGAATCGATTAAATTAAAACGTAAGTCAAGAATTACAAAATTCAAAAAAATGATAAGATCTTAATTTTTTCAAATTAAAAAAAAAATTGCTTAAAATGTAAAAAAAATTCGAAAAATTCGCTAAAAAAAATTGTCATTGTCTTCATTTACATAAAACGAAATCGAAAAATTTTAAATAAATGCCAAGAATTACAAGATTCTTAAAATCGCTAAAATTAAAATTAAATGGCACATTGATATCCTTTTGGATGTTCGATGTTTCTAACATACCAGGGAGCGGCTGTGATTATTCGAAGATTTTAATTTTGGCGCCTATGAATTTTTTCGATATTAGAGGCCGATTCAGTGCGCCATAGTCAAACAAAAATTGCATTTAAAGCTGTAAACACATGAGCCAAAACATTAAAAAGCTGATTCGAATATCAGTTTTATTTGTATTCGAAAACCCAAATCCGACTTTTTTCATGACAACCAATGAAACCAATTTTGGTTTGCAAAAACGGCAATGAGCAAAACCGACTTGGATTCTATAACACCCCTGAATATCTCAAATAGCTTTGACATATTTGATAATAAGCTAATAGGCCTATTTGGCTCAACTTTTGTACGATCTTTACCTGGCTTTGGTATCATAATCTTCTTTTTTGTGGATAGTATTGAAGGCGTAAAGTAGCATTAAGGTAAGTGAGAGTGGCCGGTCACAAAGAACCCGGAGTGATCAAATAGGTCCCTAGCGTCACCACGTTATACGATTACCCGCAGAAGAAAGTTAGAACAAGGTAATTTCGAAGTGATGGTACTCAGAGTACCCCACACTCTTTTGACAAATGCTAGGAGTCTCATTACCCCAATTCCAGAGATTTCCCCGAGACCTTGGAGGTAGTCATCTCCAAGATAGTTCGCCCTGGAGCGCACGAGTGCCGGACAGTAGCAGAGTATATGCTCTACTGTCTCCTTTTCCCCTGGTACCCCACAGAATCTACAATTGTCCTTTTCAGCCGCCCCGCCCTCTGGGCGTATACCGCATTCCATCAGTGACCCGTTATAAAACCTACCAGAAGTCTACAAAAGAATTCTTGTCGACAATACTTTGGAAACCCTCCGTATAGCAGAGTCCGTATCTCTCCTAATATTCTGAATTGGAGCCAGAATGGCCATCACCCTTACGTATAGTAAATGGACCCACCATTTCGCCAATTCGTCCGCCTCCTGGTTGCCTTCTATGCCCTGGTGTCTGCGAACCCAGTGCGTGTGTACTCACCTGTTGGCACAGAGTCTATCTATCGAGTCCCTACACTCCTGGACGATTGGAGAGTATGAATATTATTTTAAATATTTTAATCAGGCTCAAGTTCATCAAATTTAATTTTCATTAAATTATTTTTATGAAGAAAGGAATTTTACAACATGAAACATGTCATGGTAACCAGCCGTCTGGGTTCGAATCTCAGGTCAGTCAATAATGAATGATTATAATGATAATTATCAATTACAATTTTAATTAATTTTCATGTTGTAAAATTCCTTTCTTCATAAAAATAATTTAATGAAAATTAAATTTGATGAACTTGAGCCTGATTAAAATATTAAAAATTTGGATTAAAAACCATAAATAGTTCAACGAAATAACCACAATTCTAATTATTTAAAATAAAAGTTTAAAAGTTTAAAATATTTGCAAATTTTTGGTAAACATTAGTGTGGAAAGTTTCTGGAACAAAAATGCAAATCCAATAGCGGCATAAAGGCGCAAATACACGTATCAAAATACTCATCAAGCATTGTATTAGTTAAAATGTGTATGTGTGACATTGACGATGCTGGATGGAAAATCCAAAAATTTAGATAAGACGGCGAATATTACATCCAGCACACGTACACGAGTGATTTCGCATGCATGACAAGCATTTGTCAAGTGTATTTGGCCTACAAAGGACATTAGAGAAAAAGTGCTCCAGTCCGATTTTGGGTGGAGAATTAAAACTAATTTAGAAAATTATCCTTTAGTCTCTGCTACTTCGGTTCCTTCAGAAAGGGCTTTTCAGTTGCCAATAAAATATTAAGTAACATAATAAACTGCCTGAAACCAAAAAAGGTGGACATGCTTGTGTTTTACAAAAAAATCTATTTCTTATCAAAAAGTTGATGTCTTTTGTTTTTATTCAGTATTTGAAAGTAGTTTGAATTGTTATACAAATTTAATACTAGAATAAAATAATTTTTAACTGACACAAACACAATTTTTCAAAAACTGTCATCCAAGGACCATCTATCAGGTCTGCTTACTTGTACAAAAACAAAAAACGATTCTTTTTAGTTGTCAAAAATTTACTACCACATATACAAAGCAAAAGGAAAAAACTGGTATGTGTGACGTAAACAAACGTATCCATGCACATGTAAGCAAAATGTAAACAACTTTTGAAAACTAAAAAGAACTTAAACAATGATCATCAGGCTTCTTGCGCAGACCATTTCAATGGGCCTTGCTGTCATCTAAAATAAAGTTATTGTTTAATTTTATTAAAAAAAAATAATAAAAACAAAAAAATTTAATCAAAAAAAAAAATTCAATTATAACAACAACAAAAGGGAAGAATACAAAAAACCCATAAGAAAAAAAAATAAATTACGAAAAATTTAAATAGAAGTAAATAAGCCATGGAAGTACAAACTTTTCTTAAAATTTGAATTGCACCCCAAAAGTACCAACTGGTTGTAGTCAAACCAGTAATCATCAGATATGGACATCAGGAGCACTCTCTGTTTTGTGTGCACTCCAGACAATCTGCTTATTGTATCCGGCAGTGCTTCTTATAAATGCCAATTATTTTAGATCTTCATATTTGTTAAAAAAACATATGATGCATGCAATGATTCCAATTCTTAAAAAACATATTGTTTGAAAAACGGCTAAAATTTTGAGTTCTTAATGAAGACTGACTTTTAAAAATATCGATATATCGGTATTTATAATATCGGCGATATATATCAATTATATTTTTTTTAAATATCGATATTTTGATATATCGATATTTTTTGCCCATTCCTAAAATAAAGTGCGTAAATACATACAAATCTCTTACATACTTAAAAATAAAAGATTATATAATTTCAATAAAGTGCTAAAAACAACGAACTATAGCCTGATGAAAAATTTGTTAAAGTTTTCCTACTCAAGAACAAACACTCAGTCGATAATAATATCGATAAATCGATAGTGAAATTTGAACAACCGATAAATATCGGTAGTAGAAAATATCGATAGTATCCCAGCACTAGCTGCGAGCCACACATTATTATTTACATTTCTACTGTGTATTTATGAGAAAACAATAACCCCAGCGTAAAAACTCTTTTTACTTTAAAACTTTTTTGTTTGGAACACAACAAAATTTTTTTTTAGGATGTTCTGTTAAATATAAGGATATTATAAAAATATGACTTTAGCAGGGTTTTTCCTAATAACTTGTTTTTTTTTTGTAGACTGAACAAAAAAAAAACAGTACAAAAAACTGTACAAAGTGTAAAAAACAGAACATTTGCGTACTGTTTTAGGAGTTTTGCATAAAACAGTACAATTGCAAAAAATCAGTACATGTACTGTACGTGGGGCAACCCTAACTGTGAGCGACACCTTTACGTCAAGTTTTTTGACCAACTTAGTTTGGCATTCCTTTGTTTCAGTGTTTGACAAATTCAACCATGATCTGGTACACAATTGAACAGAGCGTTGTTAATTGGCCGTCTCAATCATGTGGTTTGACACCGTTGGACTTCTTTCTTTGGGAATATTTAAAAAAGTGTACGTCAATAAACCAAGAACAATTCAAGAGCTAAAATAATGCCAATATCCTCCTCTTCAATTTTTGTGAACAAAATTCGTTCAACATGGCCCGATAACGATCGCCAATGACTGTAACGGGCACTCCTTGTTCATTTTCGAAGAAAAATGGCCCAATTATGCCTCTGGACCAAAATCCGCACTAAACAGTGACTCGTTTTGGGTGCAACGGCCAAGATCACAATGAGCTTAATCTGAAAAGATGATTTTTTTGGCAAAATCGGCATCTTCTGTAAGTCGTTCGCCGGCCCACTTGGCGAAGCGAAAACGCGTTGGATGGTCAGTTGTTCAAGCGTATACACAACCATATTCGTTCAGCGGAAGGATTAAACTAATTATCTGTCAAATCAGACATGAGCTAATTGTTACCATTCACGAAATAAGCACTACTTAAAAAAAAAACCTAAGATGGCGGACCCGTTATATTCCCATTCCCAATAAATCGGTATCACAAATATTTTTGGAATAAAAATTTATATTGTGAATTATTTGTCAGTGCTTATAGACAAAAGTCTCTATTGTGAATAACTTGTCAGTGCATTAGTCCAACCTTAGGATACTAATTAAAATTTATATGTTCCCTTGTCGCTCACATTAACACTTGCTGGGAATTTATTTAGGAAAAATACTCGCGCGAGTAAACATTGGCGATGCCAAATTTTTTAAGTTTGGGAATTCATTCCCAAAAGATTTGTTATGGGAATCATTCACAATACAAAAAAAAATATGGGAATATTTTCATGGGAGTAGTTGTTTGCGATAGGGGTGTTTGTCTTTTATATTTACTTATTTGGGGAAGCAAATATGAAAATTGTCTTTAAAAAAATCGAAATTTGTATGTTTTGTCTACGGTTTTGGATTCTTATTTTAAATTCTTCCTTTCTAAAACACTCACTCAAGAATAATAACAAAAATTTATTAAGTACCTTTTGTTTATTTGCCATTCAGCGTTTAGCGTCTCATTTAATTAAATTAATGGTTAAGCGTCGCACAACAATTTTGTGGTGTTCGTCATTTACCATTCGCTTTAACCCAACTTTGTTCATGTAGTGGAGTACCAAAAAAACACGTTTTCTATGATTTATATGGCACTGATTTTTTAAGTTTTGGCTTCCTTTAGTTATGCTTAACACTAACTCCCACTCGCTTAAAGCTTATCGTTGATAACAAAATTAATAAAAATATCTTAACAGGAGTATTTGAAGGAGGTGGATAACTAAATTCACAGGTATCAAGTAAGAATGAATTGTCGGTGAAGAACCTCTATAGAAACCCTACAGCACAGCATTTGAAAACCAATTTTCGAAAGGGTTCCTGTTTGGGATCAGTAGTTAATTATGGACCCGCCAGAACAAAATTATGTTATGAGTTTCAGATTTATGTAAAAGTTCTTTTACCGAATTTTTTAGATACCATAATCGATAAAAAATTTTTGTTTGCCTTTAAGTGATTTTAGGATATGGGTTTATATGGGACCTTCGGTAAATTTTGGACCTACCAGCGCAACTTAGAAGCTATCGTAAAATTTATTTTCGTCAATTTTTAACATTTATAAAAAAGTTTTGCCATTGAAAAGGCTATTTTTGGGGCAGTAGTCGAATATGGACCGCCTTAAACAAAATTTGGTTAGATGATTAAAAGTGCAATTAAAAAAGTTAAGACCAATTTGAATTAAAATGCAAACATGATGAGATGGTTTATGGGCTCAGATCCTCAATTTTTTAAAGAAGCTTGTATGGAGTTTATGTGAAATTATGAACCAACTCCTACTATTTTAAATGGTCCTTTTGAAAATTAGAACATATTTACAAAATTTCACAAAAAAATTTCATCACATAATTTGCGAAAAACATTCACATGGACAGCCGGACGGACGGACATCGTTAGATCGACTCAGAAAGACGACTTGAGTCAAGAACAAACTTGAAAGCATATTAAATTGTTTGGTTAAAAATTAGAGCCATAACAAAAGCGGATTTTATTGATTTGTATTTAATTTTGTAGGTCTAAAATTTGGCAAAATTTCCTCCGTAAGAGATTTATTCATTCGAAGTGTAAAATTCCTTCAAGTTAGAAGTTTAGTACAGGTGAGCTTCGATTATTCGTGATTCAATTAACCTGAAACATCAATTATCCGAAATCGATAACGAAAGAAAGTTTTTTTATAACAGCCGATCAACGCTGATAATCTCAATTATTGCAAAACATAAAATCTACCATTTCCAAGAGAAGTTTTAGGCAGAAGTTTAAGGTAAAGAAGATGAAACAAACCACATTAAATGATTACATTAGTAATAATTTAAAATGTATAAGCATTATATCTTGTGTGTATATTGATTAAATGAAGCAACGTTTATGAAAAAATGAAAGCAAAATTTTGTCTCAATTAACCGGTAAAATGGATTATCCGGAACGCTTCATTTCGCGACAATCGCGGATTATCGATGATCAATTGACTAAAATCCCATCCATAACTTAATAAAAAAAGACACAAATATTTTAGTCTATCACATGTATGTATGTATGTAAATTTATTCTAAATTCAATTCTCTAAACTACTTTTTTAACAAAACAGGAGCGGCGAAGGGAGCAGAAAGAGGGGAAGCATAAGCAGCACTAACATAGGGAGAAGCGGCATAAGTAGCTGGGGCAGCAGCTACAACTGGAGCAGCAGCATAAGTGGCAGGGAAGGCAGCAGAGTGTGCAACATGATGGGCATTGTAGCTGGAGGCATAAGGAGCTACGTAAGAAGCATGACCAACAACAGCGGCGGCGGGAGCAGCAGCATAAGTCAATGGAGCCGAATAAGCCAAAGGAGCAGAGTAAGCCAAAGGAGCTATCAGACCGGGTTCAGCGTTAGCAACAGCCAAAACAGCAAAAAAGCAGACAGCGATCTGAAATGTGCAATACCAATTTTAATAAGACTAAATTCGAAAACTGTTTTATTGATTGATTAAAAAAAACTTACGAATTTGAACATTTTTTTTTAAGTTTGTGTTGAGAGTTTGTTGTACAATTTGTGATTGTTGGTGTTTGTAGCGGAGCTTAAGTCTTTTATATTTTTGCTGGGTAGTCCAAAATTTGCAATTTTTGTTATTTCATTAAATATGCCAGACATGATGGCGTTTTAAAGGCAGTAGAAGCAAGGTGAGATAGAGTTTTAAAAAGGAATAAAAGGCATAAATACTAACTGAGGTACAATAATGTAAATGCATGAATATAAGTAAAATAAAAATAAAAACAAGAGCAAATACTTCACTGATTAAACTTTTTTTTTTGGAAATTGGCAAAGAATGTCGTTATTTAATGAAATTAATTTTATTAACTTAAAATTAATTTCAATATTAAAATGCTTAAGCTCGAGGTCTGTTGTATGTAAAATAACAACAAATAACAAATTTTGAACTTGTTGAATATAATATAAATTAATTGGATTAATGAATCCACGTGCCGTTTCGTTTCAATTATGACTTAAAGTCATACCACCGTATTTATAACCCAGTGGCAAACTTTTGGAGGCCTTCATTTATAAGGCCTTCTGTAAGATTTATTTTCGCGTTAGTTTATAAAATTTAACAAAATATTAATTTTGTTTTTATAAAATTTAAAACTTTTTTATAAACTGTATGGCCCAGTTAAGCGATTTTTTTCTCAGATATTTTTCGATGTTTTGCCTTTAGTGGATATTTTTTTGTAAATCTAAAAAAGGGAAGCCCAACAAAAACTCAAGATGTCAATTGTAAATAAAACAAAAATTTTTTTAAAGTACATGTACTGTTAAAAACAGTACGTATGGCAACCCTAATTGTGAGTGACACTTTACGTCAAGTTTTTTGACCAACTTAGTTTGACATTCCTTTGTTTCAGTGTTTGACAAATTCAACTATGATCTCGTACACAATTGAACAGTGCGTTGTTAATTGGCCGTCTCAATCATGTGATTTGCCACCGTTGGGGATATTTTAAAAATAAAAAAACAGTGTACGTCAATAAGCCAAGAACAATTCAAAAGCTAAAGAATGAGATAATTCGGCACATTAAAACGACATTGCTCCTCAATTATGTCTCAGAGTCAATGAAAATATGGACCACCGGATAGATGAACGCCACCGAAGGCGTGGCGAGCATTTGGCCGATAGTTTGTTTCACACATAATTGTCCTAGATACTTCTATCATAATAAAAAATATTCAGATAATTCTTTAAAACAATTTTTGTTTTATTTACAATTGACATCTTGAGTTTTTGTTGGGCTTCCCTTTTTTAGATTTACAAAATAATATCCACTAAAGGCAAAACATCGAAAAATATCTGAGAAAAAAATCGCTTAACTGGGCCATACAGTTTATAAAAAAGTTTTAAATTTTATAAAAACAAAATTAATATTTTGTTAAATTTTGTAAACTAACGCGAAAATAAATCTTACAGAAGGCCTTATAAATGAAGGGTTCCAAAAGTTTGCCACTGGGTTATAAATACGGGGGTATGACTTTAAGTCATTATTGAAACGAAAAGGCACGTGGATTAATTAATCCAATTAATTTATATAATATTCAACAAGTTCAAAATTTAAAGAAATTAATTTAAATTTTTCCTTAAGTTGTTATTTTACATACAACAGACCTCGAGCTTAAGCATTTTAATATTGAAATTAATTTTAAGTTAATAAAATTAATTTCATTAAATAACGACATTCTTCAGTGAAGTATTTGCTCTTGTTTTTATTTTTATTTTACTTATATTCATGCATTTACATTATTGTACCTCAGTTAGTATTTATGCCTTTTATTCCTTTTTAAAACTCTATCTCACCTTGCTTCTACTGCCTTTAAAACGCCATCATGTCTGGCATATTTAATGAAATAACAAAAATTGCAAATTTTGGACTACCCAGCAAAAATATAAAAGACTTAAGCTCCGCTACAAACACCAACAATCACAAATTGTACAACAAACTCTCAACACAAACTTAAAAAAAAAATGTTCAAATTCGTAAGTTTTTTTTAATCAATCAATAAATCAAAATCAATAAAACAGTTTTCGAATTTAGTCTTATTAAAATTGGTATTGCACATTTCAGATCGCTGTCTGCTTTTTTGCTGTTTTGGCTGTTGCTAACGCTGAACCCGGTCTGATAGCTCCTTTGGCTTACTCTGCTCCTTTGGCTTATTCGGCTCCATTGACTTATGCTGCTGCTCCCGCCGCCGCTGTTGTTGGTCATGCTTCTTACGTAGCTCCTTATGCCTCCAGCTACAATGCCCATCATGTTGCACACTCTGCTGCCTTCCCTGCCACTTATGCTGCTGCTCCAGTTGTAGCTGCTGCCCCAGCTACTTATGCCGCTTCTCCCTATGCTAGTGCTGCTTATGCTTCCCCTCTTTCTGCTCCCTTCGCCGCTCCTGTTTTGTTAAAAAAGTAGATTAGAGAATTGAATTTAGAATAAATTTACATACATACATACATGTGATAGACTAAAATATTTGTGTCTTTTTTTATTAAGTTATGGATGGGATTTTAGTCAATTGATCATCGATTATCCGCGATTGTCGCGAAATGAAGCGTTCCGGATAATCCATTTTACCGGTTAATTGAGACAAAATTTTGCTTTCATTTTTTCATAAACGTTGCTTCATTTAATCAATATACACACAAGATATAATGCTTATACATTTTAAATTATTACTAATGTAATCATTTAATGTGGTTTGTTTCATCTTCTTTACCTTAAACTTCTGCCTAAAACTTCTCTTGGATATGGTAGATGTTATGTTTTGCAGTCCCGCATAATTGAGATTATCAGCGTTGATCGGCTGTTAAAAAAAAACTTTCTTTCGTTATCGATTTCGGATAATTGATGTTTCAGTTTAATTGAATCACGAATAATCGAAGCTCACCTGTACTAAACTTCTTACTTGAAGGAATTTTACACTTCGAATAAATATGTAAATCTCTTACGGAGGAAATTTTGCCAAGTTTTAGACCTACAAAATTAAAAACAAATCAATAAAATCCGCTTTTGTTATGGCTCTAATTTTTAACCAAACAACTTAATATGCATCTAACGATGTCCATCCGTTCGGCTATCCATGTGAATGTTTTTCGCAAATTATGTGATGAAATTTTTTTTTGTGAAATTTTTTAAATATGTTCTAATTTTCAAAAGGACCAAGTCCATTTAAAATAGTAGGAGTTGGTTCATAATTTCACATAAACCCCATACAAGCTTCTTTGGAAAATTGAGGATCCGAGCCCATAAACCATCTCATCATGTTTGCATTTTAATTCAAATTGGTCTTAACTTTTTAATTGCTAAATTGCACTTTTAATCATCTAACCAAATTTTGCTTAAGTCGGTCCATATTCGACTACTGGTCGCATACAAATAGTACCCCCGAAAATAGCCCTTTCAATGGCAAAACTTTTTTATAAATGTTAGTACTGACATAAAAATTGACGAAAATAACTTTTACGATAGCTTCTATGTTGCGCTGGTAGGTCCAAAATTTACCGAAGGTCCCATATAAACCCATATCCTAAAATCACTTAAAGGCAAACAAAACTTTTTTATCGATGATGGTATCTAAAAATATTCGGTATAAAGAACTTTTACATAAATCTGAAACTCATAACATAATTTTGTTCTGGCGGGTCCCAAACAAACACCGACAATTCATTCTTACTTGATACCTGTGAATTCAGTTATCCACCTCCTTCAAACACTCCTGTTAAGATCTTTTTATTAATTGTGTTGTCAACGTTAATCTTTAAGCGAGTGGGCTAGTTAGTGTTAAGCTAGTCTGTCGATTAGAAGGTTGTAGCTTTAAATCCCGACTTTGGTCTATTCCCTGGAAAAATTAAGTTGAAAAACAAAACAAAAATATATAAAATTTTTTCAACAACAACCCCTCTGAAGAATCATTATTTGGCCTCAAAATGTTTATAAAGTCAATACAAATTACGACTTACGACTAATGAGCCTCCTCCACAGGCTATGGAATTATCTGCACCTGCATAACTAGATGAAGCCATAACTTAAAAAAGCTGTGCCATATAAATCATAGAAAACGAGGTTTTTTTGGTACTCCACTACATGAAAAAAGTTGGGTTAAAGCGAATGGAAAATGACGAACCCCACAAAATTGTTATGCGACGCTAAACCATTAATTTAATTAAATGAGACGTTAAACGCTGAATGGCAAATAAACAAAAGGTACTTAATAAATTTATGTTATTATTCTTGAGTGAGTGTTTTAGAAAGGAAGAATTTAAAATAAGAATCCAAAACCGTAGACAAAACATACAAATGTTGATTTTTTAAATACAATTTTCAAGCAAATATGTCTTCCCCAAAATAAGTAAATATAAAAGACAATATAAAAAAGTTTGGGAAAAGTAATGCTGGGCTTTTGGTAAGTACTTATGATGCATCGAAGCTTTAAAAACATAACGGATAAATGTATTTTTATTGTTGATTTTAAGGATTGACTCATTCGTCTTCAAAAACAGCCTAATTATTGTTCTGCTTGCAATTCCTCACCCGAATCGCATAAAGAGTAGTGTTTTGTCCGTCGTGCTGTTAACACGTTTTTTCTTTATTGTCCCCGTGTTCTCGTCCTTTAATGTTAAAATTAAATTACTGGCGTTTACGTCGTCCGTCAATTAAATAGAAAAAAAAAAGAAAAAGAAAAAGAAAAAAAAGGAAAAAAAAAAAAAAAAAAAAAAAAAATAAATAAACAAAATAAAATAAAAAATTTAAATAAATACAAAAGAAATAGTTTAAACTTAAAACAATAAAATAGACCAACAATTTTACATATTAAACTAAAAACACAAAATCCAAAACAAACAAAAAATATACACAAAACATAACTGAAAATATTTAAAAAAAAAACACACAACACTTAAAAAGAAAAAATACAATAATAACACTCACTTAATAACTGTGGCTTCAATTCGAAATAAAAAAAAAAAAAAATAAAACAAACAACAAAAACAATAAAACAAATTTCAACTCTTTTAAAAATTTAATTTCCAATAACAACTAAACAAGTGCACAATCATCTACATAAATAACCTACAACACACATCAAATACACAACCACACAATATCAGGATACATTTACACCTCGATATACGCGATTAAAAATATATTTTTTTTGGCAATGACCAAACGAGGGGCTTTTATGTCCCCGTTTACAGTGCCATTGCTGTTCACTTTTCCCATACCATTTTTCTACGAAGTTTAATTGGCATCATGCCAGATTGCTGTTGGTTACTTAATGACAAAGGCATAACACTGGCCATTGAGTAACTTTCTCAGCAGCAATTTGGTATTTTTGTCACGTTTACTATCGTAAGGAGTATTGCCTTGAATCTTCTTAATTTGTAATGACAGGTAGATTTCGCATAGACTTCTGCAATATACGCGGATTGAGAGCGAATTATTTCTCTTTATATGCTCACATTCGCTTCCATCGGCCGGATGTTTTCGCCTTATGTGAAACCCAGGTGTGTGGGGATGCTGATCCACAGGATTTTCCCATACCTGGGTATCAACTTCTATCCCTTTTTTCTCTTCATAGGGGCCTTGCTATGTACATTCGCAACGATGTTGTGTACCAGTACCAGCAACATCTTACATGTGGTGATGCGGAATTTAGTTCCCTCTGGGTTAAATTCCGGATCAGGACACACATGTTGCATTTCGGATTTCTGTATAGAAGTCCAAACATGGAAACGGCGGCTTCCCTTAATGGCTTTGACGCCCTTTCCGATACCATTTCTAGAATCCTGGAAAGTTGTCCGAACAGTGAAATTGTAGTTGCTGGCGATTTTAATGTCCACAACTGTTCCTGGCTTCGCCATTCGAGCCATACAACTCCCGAGGGCCAATACGTTGAGTTATTCGCCGCGCATAACCACTTAGCGCAATTAGTGAATGAGCCAACACACAATTCGTGTGTTGTAGGGCAATCTCGAAATACTCTTGACCTTTTTCTCACTTCTCACCCTGAAAAGTACGAAGTGAGAACACTCGATCCTCTCGGGAATTCGGATCACAATACCATTTCTGCTTACTTTTCATATTCGGCACTTCATAGCGTTTCGAAAGCAGCCCCGAAACGCTCGATTTTTATTTATGAAAAGGCTCGTTGGGCCGAGCTTAACGATTTTTACCGGCATTTCAACTGGAAACTTTGTTTCCTTGACAATAATGTTGATGCCGCAGCAAAAATGGTCGTAAATGTAATTTTGCTTGGAATGAAACTTTTTATTCCCTCGAAGCAAATTTCGGTTAAACCAAAACTTAAGTGTTGGTTTAACCAGACGTGCAAAAATGCAGTCAGATCCAGAGAGGAGGCGTTTAGTAGTTGGCGTTTGAATAAAAACGCAACTACTGATCACCTACGAAAGAAGGCAAGATCTGAGTGTGCCAAAGTACTTAGACGGGAAAAATTTCTACACGAACAGCGTCTTCGTGCTAAGGTCCTTGCTGCTCCTCGGGGCAGTAAGACCTTTTGGTCCTTCGTTAAAAGAGTAAGGGACAGTGCTAGTTCTTCTATCCCAGCGCTTTTAAAGGACGACCAAATATTTACTGACCCGATTGATAAAGCTAACCTCTTGGCTGAACTGTTTGCAAGTAATTCGTTCTTGCCGGAAAGCAATCAATCACTGCCCGTGGTCGGAAGAGTATCATGTACTATGCCCAAGATATTTTTCCGATCACGCGCAGTCAAAAGGGTTCTTTCGGATCTTAACGTAAACAAGTCACCGGGGCCGGATGGCATATCAGCACTGGTATTGAAACAGTGCTGTTCGACGTTAGCTCGTCCGTTGGCCAACCTTTTCAGCTCTTCGTACCGTGCGGGAATCTTTCCCTCTTGCTGGAAGGTGGCCAATGTTCAGCCAATCCCCAAGAAGGGTGAGGCTACTAACCCTGACAATTACCGCCCAATCGCAATTTGCTCTTCGCTCTCGAAGGTGATGGAGAGCATGGTTAATTACCATCTTGTGAAATATCTGGAGACAAATTCACTTCTCAGTGACAGACAGTATGGTTTTCGTAGTAGCCGATCTACAGGAGACCTGTTAGCGTTTCTTTCAGAACGTTGGAGTCGGTCCATTCACCGCTTTGGTGAATGCAAAGTGGTTGCTCTGGATATTTCCAAGGCGTTTGATCGAGTGTGGCATGGTGCGCTTGTGTCAAAGCTTATTGCTTTTGGTGTCGGTAATGATTTCTCTCGATTTATATCGAGTTTCCTCAGTGATCGCACTATACGTGTTGTTATAGATGGGATTGCATCAAACGAGTTTCATCTGAATTCAGGGGTACCGCAAGGTTCTGTCCTTTCTCCTACGCTATTTCTTATATTTCTTAATGACCTTCTTAGTCATACTTCAAATCCTATCTACTCTTTTGCAGATGACAGCAACATTTGTCATTCATATTCCTTCGATCATAGGCCAAGCCTTGTTGAGATTGGGGGCAAAAGGCAGAATATGAATGACACACTTAATCAGGACCTAGCTGCAATCTCTGAGTGGGGTCAAGCGAATAGGGTCGAATTTAATGCACGCAAGACCCAATGTTGTATGTTGACCCACAGACGGGCCGTGGGACCAACTATGTCATCTGTAGTAATGGGTGGCATTGATATTGAAGAATCGGATACTCTTGATGTTCTGGGCATGAGAATACAGTGCGATGTCCGCTGGAATAAACACGTTTTTAAAGTGTCGAAGGAAGCATTCAAGTGTTTAGGTTTTTTAAAACGGTGCAAGACTTACTTCACTTCATCCGATCTCCTTACTATCTATACCACCTATATCCGACCGAAGATGGAATACAACTCCCATATATGGGCAGGGGCTTCAAAGTCTATTTTGAACCTTCTGGACCGTGTACAAAGGAGGGCGGTGAAGCTCATCAATGACAGTAGGGTATCCAACTCTATTGACTCATTGGAGCATCGTCGGAATGTGGGTTGTGTGACACTTTTCTATCGATATTACCATGGGAGGTGTTCCACTGAGATGAGTGAACTTATTCCACCCGCCCGAGTATTTCTTCGTAATACTCGCTCATCCAGTGGATCACATCCGTTTGTAGTCGATTGTCCTGTGTTTCGCACAACGCATTATAGAGAAAATTCGTTTTTCAGTCGAACTATCCGTATGTGGAATAAACTTCCCGCAGAGGTCTTCCCCGGTACTTACAATTTATTAAGATTCAAGTCAAATGTCCACAAACACTATTCCCTCTTTCCTCCTTCCCAAACCTTATTTTCCTGATCAACACAATGCACTGCATATATAGGGGGCATCCCCTGAGTGTTGGTTTATCGCTAAAAAAAAAAAAAAAAAAAAAAAAAGATGATTAAAAAAACATGCAGAAACCAAACAATTTTTATTTGGGGATTTTTGGGGATTTCTTAATAAAATTTCCTTACTTTGAGCCCCACGTGTCCACCGGTGGGCAATTGTATATTGACGATTTGGTACAATGTGACCACCCGTAGTCATTGAAGGATTTACTTTATGTGACATCGTGTCACACGTTGTGTGTCATTTCCCGATATTGTGATCACCAGTGGAAACGTTTTGCATACATTTACCACTGAAATAAAATTAGTTCGGTCCCAGGATGTAAACCTATTTGACTTGGACTTTGTAATTTGGTCTGTCAATGCCTAAAAAAACATTTTGTTTAATTTAGGTAACAAAAAACTTCATTTTAGCATTTAAAAAGTATGGTGTATTTTATTTTGCTTGTAGAGCATTACAAAAAAAAATAGATTTTCTCAACTAAAACAAGTCCAATTTAATACAACTATTCCAAAAATTAATTTTAGGATTTAAAAAAAAATAAAAATAATGAAAGCAAGTTGAACTGAATATAACTATTCAGAAAAAAAAATAAATCTGGATAATGATTTATCTGTAGTTTTGAAAACACACTAAACACATTGTTTCTTCACACTGCTCACAAATAGTGTTCACCCTTTTGGCATTATTTCGCGCATACGCCGCGTTGTGTTTCTTTGACATTGTTTTATAGCATATAAAACATCCATTTCTCAAAAAGATAAAAAGGAAAAAAACTAGTGGCCACTTGGGCCCAAGATGTATTTTGGCATACTGGGACACAAAAAAACCAGGACAGAAAAAAACAAAAATACATTTGGCTTATGAAAAATAAATATCACAAAGTCACACCAATTGCAAAAAATCAATAAAACTAAGTAAACCCATTTTGGTCTCAGCTTGTCAACTAAGGAATAACCACTCGTCAGCACGCGGTCCACCGGTGCAGAAAAAAATGACCACCGTTGGGCACGTGAGGCTCAAAGTGTTAAAAAAAAAGTTAAAAATTTAATCAGAAAAAAAAACAAAAAAATTTGTTTTATTTTTTTGGTGACAAGGAAAAAAGTACCTGGCAGCCCTGATGAGGGGCACGGGTGCAGGGATCTAAGGGCCGATGTTGAATGTGAACCACACCTAAACTTCAAGTTTTTTTTCTGCATTTCATTTGAAAATTTCAGACCAACTCAATTTGAACCATGGAAAGATACGCAATCGTGTAATGCGTTAAAGTTATTCAGGCTTATTATGAAAATGTGCGTTCAAATCAAAATCGTGCACTTCGAAGAAAATCATCTTCCACTCCAAGAGTGATTGTCGAAAAACCAATGCGCCCACAAAGAGTGACTGTTTGGTGCGGTTTATGGGCTGGCGGCATCTTCGGGCCGTATTTTTTCCAAAATGAAGCCGGTCAGGCAGTTACTGCGCATGGTGTTTGCTATTGTGAGATGATAACGAACTTTTTATGGCCCGAATTTGAAGATATGGATGTCGACGATTTGTGGTTCCAACAGGACGGTGGCACTTGCTGCACAGCTAACGAAACAATCAGCCTTATTGTGGTTGTCGTTTTCGTAAACATACGTGTCGTTTTTTGGACTAGATTTAATAACACATGCTGTGTATTTCTTTAATCTATTACACAGTCGTAAACGCAACTACAACCACAATAAGGCCGAATGGCTCTTTTGCGGGACAAATTCAATGGCCGTGTTATCTCACGTGGTGGCGATGTCAATTGGCCGCCGAGATCATGTGATTTGACACCGTTTGACTTCTTTCTTTGGTGTTATTTGAAAGAAAAGGTGTACGTAGATAAGCCAGCAACAATTCAAGAGCTAAAGGATGAGACAAATTCGGCACATTAACGGCATAAAACCTCAATTATGCCTCAGCGTCATCGAAAATTTTTGACCATCGGATGGTGGTGTGCCGTCGAGGTCGCGGGGGCCATGTAGCGGATATTTTGTTCCATACATAATTAAATCATACTAATATTATCACAATAAAAAGAAATGACAATAATTTCCTAAATAATATGTGTTTAATTCAAAATCAACATCGGCCCTTAAAACCACCCTTTACCTTGAGTACCTGGATATTAGAAAGAAGGGATTTTGAAAACCATAGAATTAATAGATAACATTTCTGAGGTCTCGGTTTTTGATTTTTTTTTTATTGTAGAAGAGCTTTAACGGAAATCTTAGAGGAGTTTTTAGTGAGGCCATTCTAAATACCGGATCGTTGCAACATTACCGGTTATAAAATGGCCAATAAGCTGGCGAGACTGGTATCGGAAATAAAGGATCCTGACTGTGAATGGACAGTCAGAGCTCCGGTAGGGTTTTATTTGGCGAAGATTACGGAATGGGTTCCAAACGCGACTTGTTGGACTTAAAGGAATAGATAGGATTGTAAAGTATCACGAACGCCATGGCCGGTGATTAAGAAGGCCGATTTTAATTCACTACTTAGCAGGATCAAGGACTGCGTTAGAACCATTTTCGATAGGTATTATTACGGGTCCCTGTATGGTAGGTAGGATAATAGTGATACTAGGATCTGACTCGTCGTAATGTAAGTTGTGCGAGGACACAGAGGAGATAGAGAATGTTGAGCACATTCTGGGTCACTTTTCTAAACTACAGAAGAGCAGGCACAGATGACTAGGTAAAAGGTTCATAGGCGAATTGGGGCATGTCTTGAGCTCATGATTTAAGAATCTGGTGGGATTTGTACTAGACATGACCTGGATATACAACAGAGAGCTTAGGAATGGGCATATGTAGGACTTATATGTTTAGCTGGGTTGTTTTTCCTTCTTCTCCGATATTTAATTCCATTTTTCTCATCCTTTCACTTCTTCTTTTATTTTTTCATTAATCCTTTATCTCCTTTTATAACTGAAGGCATCACAACGGACCATAGTGGTATCCGGGTGAGGAAGCGAAGATTGACTTCACACCAGCCTTTCTATTTAAACCAACTTGAACAGAAATGATTTTGTTTTTTAAGTTCTTTTATTTCACAATGGATATCCGCATAATTACCCGTTTAACAATTTAAAGACTTTTCGCATTTAAGTTCTGTGTCTTAAACAAATTGTGCAAATTTAAACATACAAAACCAAATTAATTGAATTCAAATTTAACCTTGATAATGAACTAGCAACGCTTAATAATATTAACGATAACATTACATTTAACGAAATGTATAACTGTTCAAATAACACAATTAAATTTGCATAAAAGTAGCCAGCAAACAAATACAAGCTTATTCAATTACATGTTCAGCATAATTAATAGCCAACTTCATTATTTATAATACCGCAATTAAATACAAAATTTTAAGTATAAAAGATTTAAACACCCCGACAATCATTAACAATTACAAATTGTACAACAAATCAAACAAATCAAACTTTAATAAAATGTTTAAATTCGTAAGTTTCTTTTACTCCATTTCTTAACAGCATTTATTTATGTCTTATTAACGTTTTTATTTTCTCCATTTAGATCGCTCCTTGCTTCTTCGCTTTGTTGGCTATTGCTGCCGCTAAGCCCGATCTGGTAGCTCCTTTGCCTTACTCTGCTCCCGTTGCTGCTGCCTACACCTCTCCCTTGGCCTACTCTGCTCCTTTCACTTATTCTGCTGCCCCAGCCGCCGCTGTTGTTGGGCATGCTTCTTATGTGGCTCCTTATGCCTCCAGCTACAATGCCCATCATGTTGCACACTCTGCTGCCTTCCCTGCCGCTTATGCTGCTGCTCCAGTTGTAGCTGCTGCCCCTGCTGCATATGCCGCTGCACCTGTTGTAGGTGCTGCTTATACTGCTCCTCTTGCCACTCCCTTCGCTGCCCCCGTCTTCTTAAAGAAGTAGATCAGAGAATTTTGAATTTGAAAAAATAAATTAATTAATTAACTTCGAAAGACTGAAATTATTGTGTTTTTTTTTCTTTTATCATTAGTTTAGCGCTTTTAGATCAATTAATTCCTTTAAATGCAAATTACATCTTTTACGTATTGTATTGATTGAAAGATCCATTTAAATCGATTGTTAAAAGCTGTAATTTCTTCTTCCCAGCGTTATTTGTAAAGTAAAAAGCTGATATTAAAAAAAAAAAAGATTTCCAAAATTGTAATCAAAGCATACCGAAATCGGCTTTTTCCCTCTATTTTCAAAAGTTTTCTTCCTATTGAATACGATAAGAATTTTCAAAATTATTATATTTGAAACGTTTGTTCATTATCTTTAAAAGTGTGACCCATACTTTGAGCACAAGCTAAACATGGACAGATAACCAGACAGACGGACGTAGATCGATTTAAAATGTGATTCCCAGTCGATCGGTATTTTAAAAAGTGGGTTCAATACTTACACATCATCCCAAACGCTTAATACCATTTCTTTTATTGTGGTGTGGGTATAAAATCTATCGTCGATGTTTTTTTTTTTTTTTTTTTTTTTTTTTGAGATCGAGGAGATTTCTCCCAACAGAGACGGTACCGCGACCAAGTCAAGTCTGTTGTACCCACTACCCTTTAGTTACTCAAAAGACAATCTGCTTCCCAAAAAACACTAAGTAGGTCTTTCACCGGTGCTGTACCGACTCGGGACGCGCTTATCGCGTCGTCCCCTAAGTGTCTCCTTCTGGCGCCGGGCAGTCACATAGTATATGCCCTGTGGACTCATCCCCATAAAGACACAGTTTACATTCCTGGTCCTCTGCCAAGCCCATCCGAAGCAGATGGTACTTGACCGTTAGATGACCTGTCAGATAAGGCGCCAACAGTCGTAGTTCTCGCCTATTGACACCATTCGTCCCTATTGTCCTCCAGGCAAAGTTAATTTCCTTTGCCTGACGCATTCCCTGGGACGATAGCCAGTATCTTCTATGCTTCCTAAGAGCCCAGTCCTTTAAAAGGGACTGGGTAAATGGCTCAGGCCCACCATTTGGTCGTTGATTACAGTGTTCTCAAGGAATTAGGAACGTACATTGATTGTTTTATGCTGTACAAATTCTTAAAAATAAATAAATTGAATTGGATTGGACGCAAAAGGCTATTTTCCAAATCATGGCTACTCCTTGAAGTCAATAAAGTTTTATGTACCAAGCTCAAATTAAATTATCTTTAGTTGTTAACTGTATTTTTCACACAAAGTTAACATAGACAAACAACGTCCATTCTCTTTAACCAGTGTAAGGAAGAACTATTCAGACTGAGCACCCCAGCTGACATTACCTTAATTTGGGTCCCTGCATATAGGGACCATTATGGCAATGAACAGTAGACCTGCTTTTAAAATTTCGCATCGTGTGTCAGTCGCACAACCCCTGGAAACTATCAGATGCGAAACCTTGAAATACTTTCTGGATTTGGCTAACGACAAATGGAAGAAACTGTATGGCTGCAAGGCTACCAATGGAACGTGGCCCACAAAAGACATAAATAACTCTGAGCGACTTCATAAGTTCAGTCGGAAGGATATTTAGACGTACTTGCTGGTCACAGGACGATCGATAAGTACGATATTAGACTATGTCCACCTTTTAATGAATGCTACAGAGAACCTGGAACTGAGGAGACAGTATTTCATCACCTTTGTGATTGTCCAGTGTTTAATTCAATACGATATGGATTATTTTGGATTTATCTTTCACAAGAATTCTCGGAGATATCGCGGGTTAAACACGGCAATCTGGTGAACGCAACGGGCTGCCTTTTGCCACCTCAGTATTGCCCTGGTGTCACGCATTATCCAGGTTCCTACTCTTGACGAGTTGTGTGGGATCAAATGGAGTCACTGTTTGCAACACGTCTTGTTTTGGGCGTGCTACCAAGTTAACCAACCAACAGAGAAACAAAGTCAACCAGATGACCGAACCTCATCCGATCCAGTACTGATCGACTCTCAAGTCAGTTTCAGACGACTTGTGTCACGAAAAAAAATCCCCGCAAATTTGTGCGGAATTCCGGGCATTTATTTTCATTTAATTATGAAAACTTTTCTGATAATATGAATAATTGTAAATAAGTTGTGTCATGAAAGAGATCTTAGCCGTTAGGAAAAAAGTTCTTAAATAAAACAAAACGCATTTTGAGTTTTTAATTGGGTTTAACTCAATGTTTTTATCTCTTTCGTTTGGTTTTTATCACTTTAGTAAATGAACGTGTAGTAAAATTTATATGAAATGCACTCAGTTTTTTGAGTGTTTTTCATATAAATTTTACTGCACGTTCAGTCACTTGTGTTGTGAAAACAGCGCATTTAGTCTAGCACAACTGCATCTAATCGTTATCATTTGCTCTTAGGAAAAAAGTCGATGAAATACACCAAATAAACAGTTTTCAAATTTAATAAATCGAAAAACTACAGTTTCTGACTAACAACAAAAAGAATTACAAGGTTTAAATGAAGTGCTAAGAAATCTGAAAGAGTCTAGAGTTAATACAATGCTCCTTTGGCTATAAAGACAAACATAAGTGGAAAGGAAACGTGTTTTCTGATTGAAAGCTTCTTGATAAACATTAGAAAAAGGCTTTCAAACGATTCTGTAATTGCTTAATCTGAACTAAAATCCTATTTTAACAGAAATATTTTGAAATAATCTGTTCAAATAATTCAACTTTTTCGGTTTTATATAATTGCTGTTGGCTTTGAATTTATTCAGTGGCAATAAGAGCTTAAGGCCCGTTTTCACAACTTATCGATAGCTAAAGGTTGGACTGTATCGGTCGTATAAAAACTGTTCCATTATTATAACTTTACTTTAACCTACCAGTTAGGATGAACCTCAATTTACTTTATTGCTCACTTTAGGTTAAAGTAAAGTTTTATGGAAACGAAAGTGAAAGTGATAGGGCATAGAAAATATTCCTGGAAAATATTGAAGGAAAAAGACTTTTAAAGTATAAAAGCTTTTGAGGATTGTAATCTGACTTAGAATAGACATTCGAATAATATGAAAACTTATTTAATTCATTTCAGGAAATATTATTTGTTCAAATAAATAAAATTAAATAATGTATATTATCAAAGTTATTTTCGGGAATACAAAATTTATTATTAATACGATTTCCGTATGACGTGCTAAATTCCCAGTTTTTCATATTTGATAAATACACTGAAATTTATTGTTGAGGGAAAGTTAGCTTCTATGCGCATTTCACTGGTTGCTTAGGCCAGCTCATCAGGAAACCTTTTCCAAAGATTTTAGAAAGGCCAAAAATATTATACAAATAAAACCCTAAAGCGAATAAGAATTATAAACACTAAAAGTCTTACTTGTAACAATATCAAAGCCAAAACAAAACACCAACAATAAACAGTGAGTTTATCTTTTCTTACATATATTTTACATTGATTTGTATTGAGCGGGAATTCCCGGAATCCCGGGAAATTGAAAAATAAATCCCAATTTCCCGAGAAATGAAACAGTCCGGGGAAAGAAAAACTTTTGGCACGAACAACTTTTTTACGCTTCACAAACTTAAGCTTAGGCGCATAATCGATTTTTGGTAAAAAAAAAAGAACATTAGTGATAACAAATAGGGCAATGGTAACGGAAACCTTCAGCCCGTTGCAGAGAAATAGAATCTACCCACTTGCCTACCGAACACCCGCCTAATTTCGCATATTTTCAAGATGTATAAAACAAAAATTTTTTTTTGAGATTTTATTTGTATGGAAGATAGCTGAGTCCATAGACCAAATTCCAGGCTTCCTTAAAACAATTGAAGCTTCTTACCATGTTATTAATCAAATACTTTTATTCACGATATTTTGCATGAAAAAATTTACATAGACACGAACCAAAGCCCAAAGTCCAGCGTCGTCCCAACCAAAAAGAAACTTTTATACCGATTGCCTTAGAGTGACATTCTGACTCGGACACACTTTAGTCATAAACACATATTCAATTTTTGGATTAAAGATTAGAGCCATTACAAAAAGACGTTTTTTTATTTTTGTTGGTCAGAAACTCAGTTAAAATTATCCCATTGTGCAAAATAAAGTTAAAGTTCACATCAGTTAATCAACAGATTAAGCCCATACTCTTTTGGCAGGTTTTATGTTTTGGTTTTCCGCATAAGGTAATTTACAATTCGTGCAAGTTTTTCAACTAAAATCTCATCCGTATCTCAGAAAATAAACACAAACTTTTTTCAGTCGATCACATTAATTTTTTGATTTATTCAGAATTCAATTCTCTGATTTATTTCTTCAACAAAACTGGGGCGGCGAATGGGGTGGCAAGAGGAGCAGTATATGCAGCACTTACAACGGGAGCAGCGGCATAAGCAGCTGGGGCAGCAGCATAAGCGGCAGGGAAGGCAGCAGAGTGTGCAACATGATGAGCATTGTAGCTGGAGGCATAAGGAGCAACATAAGAAGCATGACCAACAACAGCGGCGGCTGGAGCGGCAGCATAAGTTAAAGGAGCAGAGTAGGCCAAGGGAGCGCTGTAGGCACCAGCAACTGGAGCAGAGTAAGCCAAAGGAGCAACCCAAGCGGGCTTGGCAGCAGCAACAGCCAACAAAGCGAAGAAGCAAACAGCGATCTAAATTAAGAAAGGTCAATTTGAATTAGACAAAGGTGCTGAAAAAAGATTTGCAACTACTTACGAGTTTGAACATTTTGTACTGAGTTTGTGTTGGGGGTGTGTTGTACAATTAATAATTGTTGATGATTGAGTTGAAGTTATTGGCTTTTATACTTTAGTTTTGTTAATTTTAATCATATAAAATGAACTAATTTTATGTGGATATTTTGCTGATTAAAATGTTGGAGGTGTCGTAGTAACACCAATAAGAGTTTAAATGTATTCGGTATAAAGTTAAAAAAATAACAGTATAATTAAAGTTTTTGTATGTTTAAGGAATTCTGACACGTTTTACAAATATACAATTATGATTATATTAAATATATTAAATAAGCGTTATTTCGCTATATAAAACTATTTTAATGGTTCATCATGACTTTCCATAGGAAGTAATAATCAGTTGATATTCTGTAGTTGAACTTGAAATAAATTAATGAAATTCCTTTTTACTTTCATTACGAATTGATTTCGCTTTGGAAAAAATCATCAAATCATATTTGTTGGTAGTTTTGGATCCGATTAAAAAATTTGATAAGTTACTATTCTGCTAAACAAACTACTGCTATGTTCACACTTGAGTTTTTCAACGCGTTTAAGCAAAATGTTGATTAAGTTAATCAAAGCCGTTCACATTACATTTGAGATGATTAAGAAAAAAACACAACAAACAAATTTATATTTCTTTAGAGTATTAAAAATGGATAAAAATATTTTTATAAAGTTATTAGAAGATTATTTTAATTTTTATTTTATTTTATTATTATTTTAATGATGAAACTGTGAAAATGTATGAACTATTTAAGGAAAAAAATAAAAGAAATCGTGGCTGGTTGTACACGTTCATGTTGGGCGATTCTACATTGTACTCAGTTTGATACATGTATGTTCAGTAAATTGTATATGATTAATGAAGCGATTTAGTAGTGTAATCATGTCAATTTGAAGTGATTAACAAATCACTTCACCTCGATTTTGATGTGATTAGAGCTTAATCACGTTCGAGTTGATTAAACGCGTTTAAGAACCCAAGTGTGAACATTTAAAAATGGAACATTTAAAAAAAATTATGCGCTACGCAATAAGACATACAGAAATTCAGTAAAGTAAGTGAAAGAACTCTCAAAATTTTTTATTTAAAAAAAAAACATTTCAAGTGCCACGGCATTTCCTTACTGCGAAGCAGGTTTGTAAGGGAGAATACTAAAAAATAACTGTATCAAAACATTCAGTGTGTAAATCTGATCGGTTCATCCAACAATTTTTATATGAGCTGAATACAGCTCTTTCTGTAGCATAACAGCTTTTCTTCAAAGTGGGGGGAACTCGCAACATAAAATTCACGTCTTCCGCAAGCGCAATGGTAAGCGAAACTTTTATGTTTCTCCCTAACAAACCTGCTTCGTTGGAAGCTACATTTTTTATTGGAGCCATTTTTATACCTTCACCACAATTAGTTGTGAAGAGGGTTTACTAAGTTTGCCATTCCGTGTGAAACTTTTCTGGCTCCTTGAGTAATTCTTAGTCGATTTAGCCATGTCCGTCTGTCCGTCTGTTGAAAACACGCTCACTTTCGAACAACTCAAAAGAAATGAACAAACTTGGTGTCAAATTGCTTGTAGTTATCCTGAGCAGTTTGGGATTAAAATCCAGAAAAATCGGTTCAGTAGGACCAGAGCTATAAATCAAAATGTGGAACCACCACCTTGAAAAATTGATAATTTTGTTACAAAAATATTTTATTCGACTGGAAATCACGCTGTAAAATTTCGTGAAGATCCGTCCATAATATACCCTAGGCCCCATATAAACACTACTCCCGGAAAACAGTTTAGTACGCCTAAAACCGTAAAAAATAATGCCATCATATCAAAATTTGGTAGGTATTGATTGATTGATAGTTAAAAATAAAAAATAAATTACTTTGTTTCTTGTTTTCATGGTCTCCTCACACAAAACGCTTTTAAACGAAAAGTTTTTAACATATTATGGTTACGTTAACAATATTATTGTCACCTTTAACCATATAATGTTTAAATTAGTGTTCCATCAAAAAGTCACAACCAAATTTTGGTTACCTCCGAAAATGTAATGGTTAATAATAACAATAATAATTATAAAATAATAGCAATAATTATAATAATAGTATGGTTGATACATGTTGCTCTTGGCAAGCTCATCGTGGTCCACGAGGACAGTCTTCCGCCCTTGCAGTTTAAAGGTAACAAACAGTAGCAATATACAAAAAGTATGGTTAAAATATGTACAAGGCTTGAAGTCATATTTGTGCTACCACTACTGCTACCTTCACATTTTCTTGGTGATAGTTGTAGTTGTAGCAGAAATTAACTAAACTTTTAGGAGAAGCAGAGTTTTAAAATTTCATTTAACTACTATATTTACAATTAAGATGCAGAAGTTATAGTTTACTTTAAAGTTTAACGCATATTACCACTAAAAACAGCAGGAAGGTTAGCAAAAGATGCAGCAATAAGGTAGCAAATAAGGTAACATCAGAATCAACTATCAAGTAGCATTTGATGTAGCAGTTAAGTAGAAACTTAAATCAACAACAAGAAGGCATTTTAATCGCAGTCCCATGTAAAAAATTAAGATATTCTAATATTGAGAATTATTTTTATTTAAACGCCAAATCAACAATAACAACGTCCAAAGCAATACATAACAGGTTTTTCATCATTGATGACGATTTTGTTTTCTGTCTATTTTATTGCTACTTAAAAACTACTTGTTGCTACCTACCCAGTAAAAAATTCGCCTACTTTTTTAAAATGAATAGCTTCTTTCACTCATTATTACTTCTATAACTACTTATTTTTCAGATGTGTGAAGGTAAAAAATAATGACTTACATAAAAAATGCGTTCATTTTAGGACACCCCTTGTAAAATTCATTGGTTCTTTCAGTAAAATTGGAAGTAGTATTTTTACTTTTTCCTCATTACTTAACACATTATTTTGTAGGCGAAGTTTGTACTTGGTACTTTACAACTTATTTGACTTAAATTTATATTTTAAAAGTATTAAAAAAAATTAACTACAAATGAAAAAGTGGCAAATTATTTAATTTTTGATGTTCAACTTTTTCGGCAGATTATTAGATATGTTCTAATAATCGAATTCGAGGAAATCGAAGATATTTTTAAGACGGTCCTGGCTTCAAAGTACATAAAAAAGTTTTCTGTTATATGCGTCATACTTTGAGGGCCACTTATCTTTACCAAAACTACTCTTAAAATCGCAGAAAGTTGCGATAATTAAAAAAAATAGAGTAAATATCTCCATCTATTTCGATTTTACTCGATTTGGATTTATTTTCATTATTATTTTATAATTTCTAATTTAATTCTTCCAACATTCAGCACTAAATAACTACAAAATATTTTAATGTTGTGAAAACAGTAGTTTTATTTATGGCAATGAAATCGGTAGCACTTGTTGATCTCAGGCAATGCTGTACGCAGGGTTGTCAGATTTGTTTTAGCTCCATCGCCAAACCGGATGTCGGAAATCGCCAAAAATCGCAAAACGTCAATTTTGTTCAGTTTTCGTAAATTTTTTTTGCTAGTGTTGTGGTTATTTCCGTTGAACTTTTTATGGTTTTTAATCCAAATTTTGATATTTTAATTAGGCTAAAGTTCATGAAATTTAATTTTCATTAAATTATTTTTCAACATGAAATTAAAATTAAAATTTTTTGATAATTTTTCATTCTTGACTGTCGCGGGGCTCGAACCCAGGCTTTCACGGACAGGTTAGCCTTACATGTTTCCATTGCAACCACTCAATCTCTTCAGAGGGTTTTGCCGTCAAACATCAATATTTTAACCAAATTGTATTTAACCTTAAGTAGATCGAAATTTTGAATGATTATCTATTTAAATTGATTTACATGTTCTTCTTTACTTCTGGATTAAATTTGGATTAAAACCCATAAACAGTTCAACAAAAATAATCACAATACTAGTTATTATTAAGAGTTAAGGCACGAGCTCTATGTTTACATTTGTCCTTCAAGTTGTGCTGGAAAAGGTCAACAAGAAAAAGAGAGACAAAAATATGAAAAACAAAAAAATGTACTTTGGACTTCGAGAAGAATTGTTGACAAAATTACCAAAAAACAGAAGTAAGGAAGGACATTAAAATAGATAACCGTTCAAAGCATTTTTTTTTAATAAATTTTGCATACAAAAAAAGCTAGAATAATATTTCTTTCAAAAATCGCCAAAAACTGAGACTCATACAAAAAAGTCGCCAAAAGTAAATTTTTTGTTTCTGTTATATTTTTTAAATAACATAAAGTGGAGATCTTATGCTCAGTTAAAAAAAAATTAAAATTAAGTACAGAACAGAGACCTGCGCCGAAGCGGCTAACAGCCGTCTAAGCCAGCCGTCGATAAAAAAATTTGTAGCCGCCACCTCCGCCGCCGAAAATTCTTTAGCTAAAAATAGGCGCTAGCTTAGCCACCGATTACTTTGTAAAGAATATTTATTCTCTTTTTTAAACAACTTACCGCATTCTTTTTTGTTAGAATATCCTAAAAAAGTGCAACTCTAGTAATGTCTGCCTCCCAATACTGTTAGTTCCTGTTTATAAAGCACCAAAATTTCATACAAAATTTTCAAAATAACTACACATCCGAAAGTGAGTTAAGAGTAGTGAATTGGAGCAAGAAAAATGGCTTAAATTGTTTGTATTATAATACAAACACATATGCACGCTCAAATTTTTATATATTCTATCAGCTGAAAGCCTGCTTCTCTGGTTCACAATTCTATTAGGTCGTACACTTCAGCCTCATCGATTTCTTTAGTGGTGTTTTGACCTGCATACATACTATTAGAATTAAATAGTGACTGAATATAAAATTCACTTAAAATGATAACAAAACAAAAATCATGTGAAAAAAGTTGCCAGATTTTTTTTAATTAGTTATGAAAACAAAAAATGGCGAACTGTTAAAAAATAACTGAAATAATATAAATGGCAAAAAAAGCCAAGTTAATATAAAAAATCGCCAAAAAAAAAATCGCCAGTCGCCAAATGGAAAATCTCAGTGAGAGATTATCTCACCGCCAAACACGTTTCGAAATCGCCACGTGTTATGCTCAAATGACAAAGCTTTCTAAAAAAAAATTATAATGTTTAATAAAATCAATCTTTGAATGCTAAACGTCAGATATGGCACCTGAAACAAATGTTTTTTATAAATACGTTTAACATTCAGAAAATCCCTAACACCTAAACAACTGCAATAAATACATACCTGAAAACCGTATTTGACGTAAAAAAAGAGAATCACCTTGCTTTAAAACCCTAAATATAAAACAACAATAAATAATATTGACTCAAACTGTAATACATGCCCAGCATAATAAATAACTGAAAATTTAAACTAAACTTAAGTAGTATAAAAGACGTTAAGCGCAACACTATCAGCAACAATTGCACATTGTCAGTCCAACCAAACAACTCAAATCTAAACAAAATGTTCAAATTCGTAAGTTTAAAGAGTCTTTATTTTATCAACCTAACAAATATTTTATTTAAAAAAAATTTATTTTGTTTTAGATCGCTGTCTGCTTCTTCGCTTTGTTGGCTGTTGCCGCCGCTAAGCCCGCTTGGATAGCTCCTTCGGCTTACTCTGCTCCCTTGGCTTATTCTGCACCTTTGACTTATGCTACTGCTCCCGCCGCCGCTGTTGTTGGGCATGCTTCTTACGTAGCTCCTTATGCCTCCAGCTACAATGCCCATCATGTTGCTCACTCTGCTGCCTTCCCTGCCGCTTATGCAGCTGCGCCAGTTGTAGCTACTGCCCCTGCTGCTTACGCCGCTGCTCCCGTTGTAAGTGCTGCTTATGCTGCTCCTTTTGCTAGCCCCTTTGCCGCTCCCGTTTTGTTAAAGAAGTAAATTAGAGAATTGAATTTTGAATAAAAAAAGTTATTGTGATAGACTGAAAAATTTTTTGGTTTTTAATTTGATGAGCTGGGAATGATGTTTTTTTTTTTTTGATGATGAAATGCTGATCATTTTACGATAAGCCACACAAGGATTTTCTTTTAAGATTTGAGTACATACATATTTCATTTTTAGGCTCAGTAAAATTCTTTTTTCAAAACTTCGTATGTTTTAGTTTAGCACTATTTTCTTTGCAGATTTCTAATTTTCACCGAAAAAGTTCTCCACTTCTTTTAATTATCAAATTTATTTTGTCATTTAAATTTGTTTAAATTATTTTGAAAAATTTCATAAAACCTCGACTGACCACGGGTTCGAACTCAGATCGAATTGACATCTTTCTATGTTTACATTTTTTTCTTCAAGTTGTGCAAAAAGGGGTCAACGAAAACAGAAAGACTAAAAAGAAAACCAATGCCGATCGAAAGTGATTTCGTTTTATGTGAAACAAGATACGAAATCACTTCCTCTTTCGATCGGAATTGGTCATAGACAGACCTTATAAAAACAAAAATATACTTTAAAAAAGTACGATAAAACAGAAGTAAGGAAGAAACGTGTAAAAAAAATTAAAAATATGTAATTATTTACGGCAAAATTTGGATCCACCAATACCATTGTTTAAAAGATTGCTGTTTGACTATATACTGGCAGCCGTTGCAGTGGTGGGTATAACTGCAAAGAATTCTGAAGATGAGAATGTGGTGGTTCTCGAAACATGTAAATTCGACCTGAGTTCGAGTCCGTAGTCAGCCAAGGATAAACAATT
The DNA here is from genome assembly GCA_949318255.1 of Pollenia labialis. Classification (NCBI taxonomy): domain Eukaryota; kingdom Metazoa; phylum Arthropoda; class Insecta; order Diptera; family Polleniidae; genus Pollenia; species Pollenia labialis. The sequence continues at coordinate 133,865,692 of OX439140.1, forward strand.
TTTAATAACTTTTAATTTATTTCATGTTGAACAATATTTTTTGCTTCATCGATATAATTTAATGACAATTAAATTTGAAGAACTTAAGCCTGGCTTAAAAATATCGAATATTTCAATCAAAAAATTCCCAGTTCGAACAATGATCCCAAAAGTTAAAAAATATCGTTTTATGGTGCATTAGTATTTAAATTTTTAATCGAGAAATGCTATGGGCTAACGGCTATCACCACTGAATTCAGTGTAAGCGAATTTGCTTTGCCAGTAGGGTGCCCAGCTGGTTAAAATTTGTGTCTAGCACAGTGCTATCAATCAAATATTATACACACAGAAAAAAATAGCAATGTTAAATTAACATGAGGAAATGTTGATTGAGAATCGTGGTAAGGTTCAGCAAAAGTATGCCCTTTATTTAAATTTATCATTATTTCATATTAATTTTAAATGAAAAACCTTAAATCACGTTAATTTAATATTATTCACTGTTAAAATAACATTGTTCAATATTGAATCTATAAAAACCTGTTTTATACTAAAATCAAAAGTTTATCTTGTTAAATTTACATGCATACATAGTTAAGTATGTTAATTTTTTTATTTTCATTTTTAAAATATGTTATACAATGAAGACAATTCCCGTATTCTTTTAATTAAAATTATTTAGTTAAATAGTACATCAAGTTTTCAAAGTAGAATGATGACGAAAACTATATCAGGTCATTCTGCTGATGATTTTGTTAACAAAGGAGAATACAAAATATGTGAAACATGTGTTACAGGGTAAGTGTTTCACACTGTTATATTTATAACACTTAAACCAATTTTATTCTACATGAAATTCACGTAGTTTCAACTTGAATTAATTTTCACTCAACGTGATTCGGATTGTTAATTCAATATAAATGACATTTTGCTCTAACTTTACTGCAATGTTAAATTAACATGAATCATAGTTAATTTAAATAAAAAAAAATGTTGTTCTCAAGTTATTGTAATATTATGTTAAATTAACATGAAGTAACAATGATGCAAAATCACTACCGAAAACGGTAAAATCAACCTTGTTTACGACGATTTTACATTGATTTTTTCTGTGTGTACTAATACTTTATTTTATGTCCTGCCAGTGCCGGATGAAAATTCTCATAATGAAGGTCATACTTTTCAAGATTCGTGTTTTTAGCATACCTGGGGGAGGCTGTGATTATTCAAAGAAGTTTATTTTGGCGCATTTGGAATACACTCAGGTCTCGTGTTATGCGATAGATGCGTTCCAAAAAAAAAATGGCATAAATTCTCTAGCTTCATATAAAAACTAATAGTTCGTTCCAAAATTCTGAAAAACCGCATAAATTAAAATTTTGATTTAAAAAAACAAAACAAAATCTCATAAAAAATCAACAAACATTTATTTGGAGCATTTTTTGTAATAAAAAATTTTCTTGGAATTCCTTTATATTTGGCACAACTATAGCTCTAGTAGATATAAATGGGTGTGCGAAATAATTTTACCTACCCCGTAGGTAGGTAAAGTGTTGCCGTTTTCAAAAAATTATTTAATTTTAAATTATTTTTTCGAACTAAAAACTAATTAAACAAAAAAAAAATTTTAAGTGATTCTTATAGAAAATCTTTAAATAAAAAAAAATTAATTTGAAATTAAAAATTTTTTTTTCATTTGCAAACCCGGAAAATGACCAATTTAAATCAAAATTTTTCTAACTTAGTCCTAATTTTTTTATTATTTTTTAACCTAAATTAGCCTAAAGTGTCCTTGTTATATTGTAAAAGTTTTATTATGGGACCTTAATTAGTGTAAAAGTTTCAAAACATCCGAAGTTATATTGACTCTTAAAATCTAAGTGCCCGTAAATGAAGCAACAATTGGAGCTACATTGACAAGTTTTATTTAAAAAATAATCTTTTTTTACTCAAGTATTAATTTTTCCGAAAATTTTCGGGGGAAAATCTCGTATTTTATAAAATTTCTGGATTTAGAATTATTCGCTTAATCGATTCATTTTAAAATGTTATTCGCTTTATCAAATAAGTTAAAAATGTCAAACATCAATTAATCGTTTAATCGAACAAAAATAAAACCCGATTAATTAAACACCCCAGTGTTATGTTAAACACTTTTTTATTTTCTTGTTTCAAAAAAGAAACATCTTACACGTATTTCGTTTAAGCTTCCAAGGGATATTCTGGCCAGTTTTTAGCTGATCTTAATAAAAAAAAATACCTTTCTGCTCCTACAAAATAAAGAGAATTACTTTAACGCTTCAGATATTTCTTTGCTTTAAGGTTGATTTTGGTCTAAAACATTTAAGGCCGTATTATAAAAGTTTAATTAAACAAATATTAATAGAAAATTCGTTTTATAAACCTTTCATAAACCTGAAATATTTTTTTATGAATATGTGGGGGTATTCTTCAATCGAAAAACACAGTTTGAGTATCATCAAAAATCGAGGTGGGATGCCTTTCGAATGAACTTTAATGCTTTTCAATAATGGAAAAATTCTGCACTCTGTATTTGTTTATAAGACAAATGCATCTTAAAAAGTTTCCTACTTCAGTACACATTTCAATGCCGAAAAAATTTAAGAAACATTTTGTACCACGGTCTTGAAATTTCAAATTGCTACTACATGCAGAAATTTATATGTAACTCAAGTTTCTGTTAAAATCTACAAGCTAAAGCTGCATTAAAATATAATTATTTTATTCAGCAATAAGCCCCTAAACTTAACCAGCTTATTGAAAAATTTTCATTACTTTAAGACTGCTTCAATTGCCATGTTTACATAACAAGAACATTCACTTTTCACGCTAAATGCATAAATAAATTATATTTAACTTTAGCCTTATCTGCAGTAGACGCCTTCTACTAATAAAATGTCATCTAAATATGTATGTACAGTGAAACCTCTTATAAGGGACACCTCCCATAATCGGCCATAGTTTTGTTAATCCAAGCTGTTCATTGATTTTTACATACAAAAGTTATTCCCACTAAATTATATTTTTTTTCAAAATATCTCTCATAACTAAACGAACAGAAGCGTTGAGATACACCAACAAGAGTAGTAAAGTGTGTTTTTTTATAGAGTGACACAAGTTTAAATTAAAATAAAACAAGGAAATATATTTTTAACATCAATGAAACACGCTTTATTGGAAAAAAAATTTTTTGATTTCTGCCATGTGGCCGCCACGGCGTAGAAGGCGTTATCTAAAACAACAACCTTCAACAACTTTTCGCATTCTGATCATCTTCGTTTTTGAAGACATATGGGACGATGGCTTCGCCAGCCCATAAAGCAGTTATTTTCTGTGGTGTTACGACAAAAGCTTGTGGATTCTCCTCACTCCTCACTCCAAATTTCTAAATTGCGTTACACAATTATCATCTTAGACATAAAGTTTAGTATATAAATAGAAATTGTTAAAAATTAAATCAAATTAACTTTTTATTACAAAAACTAATTTGATTTGTTGTATTTTTATGTATTCGAATTAAACCCGGTTAACCGGTTATTTTTAAAATTCTTAACCGAAACCCGGTTTTTTGAAAATAGCTGCTACTCGGAATATTCGAAAACCGGTTATTGCTAAAAGTCGAAAAATCGATCTGCCTAGACGAGATACATGTAGCAATAAATGATTCCATAAATTCTTATGATGCAGCCTTAAAGCAAATGTCCCGATTAAAGAATTTTGCATTTCAACACTTTAAGCACATTGAGAAAAATAAAATATTTAAAATAACAAATGTGTACCTCTTTTATAACCGGACAAAAAGACCGTGACGTTTAGTTTTCGTTTATAGGAGGTTTTACTGTAGATATACATTAATTTAAAAAAAAATACACTTTACAATTTAATACAACCTTTAGACAATCTTCGTGTCCAGCATAACTAATGGTTTTTGGTTTTTGGCTAAAAAAAACGGCACCACACGTTTATCAAAAATTAGTATAAAAGTCTTTTTCTCAACGACAGTTATTAACAATTACAAATTGTCCATCCAAACAAACAACTTTAATTCAACCAAAAATGTTCAAATTCGTAAGTTTTAAGATTTAAAAAAAAAAAATTAATTAAACTATTTTTCCAAAATAACGATTAACTTTTTCTAATCTTTAGATCGCTGTTTGCATTTTCGCTTTGTTGGGTGTTGCTGCCGCTAAGCCCGCTTGGATAGCTCCATCGGCTTACTCTGCTCCCTTGGCTTATTCTGCACCTTTGACTTATGCTACTGCTCCCGCCGCCGCTGTTGTTGGGCATGCTTCTTACGTAGCTCCTTATGCCTCCAGCTACAATGCCCATCATGTTGCTCACTCTGCTGCCTTCCCTGCCGCTTATGCAGCTGCGCCAGTTGTAGCTGCTGCCCCTGCCGCTTACGCCGCTGCTCCCGTTGTACGTGCTGCTTATGCTGCTCCTTTTGCTAGCCCCTTTGCCGCTCCCGTTTTGTTAAAGAAGTAAATTAGAGAATTGAATATTGAATATTGAATAAAGGCAATTAATGCGATAGACTGAAAAACTGTTGTGCTTTTATTTTTATAAGCTGGGTATCATGTTTGTTTGTTTGTTGATGAAATGTTCATCATTTTACGTTAAGGTTCTGTGAAATTCTTCTTTTTTTATGAATTGTTATAATAAAAAACCAGCAAAATTGGTAAAAATCCTAGATATTTACAAGAAGTTGTCTATAAGTTAGATAAAAAATTTACTTTTAAACGGTAACTGAATACAAAAACAATTAAGAGTCCTATATTCGGCAGTGTCGAATCGTATAAGCCCTTTACAAAAACATTAAAAAGATTGGTGTAAAGCTAAGTCTACACGATATGTTGAATCAGCAAATTTATGTTGAAAAATTTGATTTCAGTGCCAACATATCGTGTAGACACAAAATTTTTCCAACTAACGTATGCTTGCCAACATATGACAGGCATTTGTTAACAAAGTCAGCAAACGTTATAGCATATCGTCTAGACACAATATTTTTACTTTTCAACAAATTTTCTACGTATGTTGGCCAATATGTTATTTGTTGACAGTCGTATGCAAGCTTTTCAGCATACGGCAAATTTGGTAGCATATAAAATATATAAAAATTGGTACTCTTTCAATTAATTATTTTATGGAGGATTCATAAGGTAGTTATTAAGTTGTAAGGTCATATGTCTTCAATTTAAATTTCTATTGTACAGTTATGACGAATCAATGAACACAGCAATAAAATTTTTATTTGGTTTCAAGTACAACAAAAATATTTTTAAAACAATTGTAAAATATTATTTAGGACATTTTGACGATATGACTTGAAAGCACACCTTGTGAATCCCCCAATAGACTTTTTTTTCATTTTATTATGTAAATATTTTTATATTTTGTATTAAAACAATCTTTTTACAAAATTATAAGCGTTATGAATTATGACAATGAAAATAAAACATTGGTTCTACAAACAAAGCAGTAAGTACCAAAGTTTTATAACAGGGCAGTATGAACACCTTAAATAACGGTAAAGGTAAAATATGCAACATGTTTTGCATCAACTTATTCATAAAAGAACATGAAAATTTGTCCTACAGTTGTATTTTTTGTACAAACGAACACAAAAAAGTAGAAAATGTTACATTAATGCAACATATTTCTCAGAAAAGAAATCGTCATAAAATATATTACAATGTAACATTATAAAGAGTGTTTGTATTAATCAAAATGAATATGTAAAAAAAATTCAAACGTAAATTTTTATTATATTCATAAAAATCAATGTTACAAAGTGCTAGACTTTTGTTTTTCACTGTAGAACAATTTGGCACTTTTTTGTTGTCGATTTAGCACTTTTAATTTGAATTCTTCTGGCAAGCCTGGTCGACATTGGTGCAAAATTTTGTCTAATTTAGCTTAAAATGGCTAGAAATAACACGATGCAATTGTGTTATAATCGGCATGTAACTCACTTTAGGTCCCGTATAAAGCGGGGTCCAGTTTATGTTTTTTTAATACAAAAAATTACTCAACCGAATTTTGTAATGATCGACCCAAAAATCCATTTAATGCGGCTAAACTGATACAAATTATGATAGTTTATTCAAATTTGGTCAAATTAAGTTATATATGATTAACAAGTCGGTCAAGTCCGACCATTTAATACATTATACCACAGAATATACAAATATATGAGAATATTTGAGGGTGAACCTTATTTGGAACTCACGGGCAGTTATGGACCCGATAAAACAAAATAAGGTTATGAATCATATAAGAGTTTTTACGCCGAATATTATCTAGATATCTTTATGAAATTTGTAAGTCCAAAGGACATTTTAGAGAGGCTTGATAAAGTAGATATTATAAAAGTTATTGTTGCCAAATTTTTTTGGGAGTGGTACTTGTATGGGAACTATAGATTTAAGTCAATAATTTGCGTATAATTTGGTATTAATCATAACATGAAAACATGGTTTATGGGCACAAAGACTGCAATCCGGAAAGAAGTTTGTATGAGATCTTTGATAAATTATGGAAAGTTCCTCACCATTTTTAATAACAATAAATAATTGGAACCAATGTACCAAATTTCATCAAATAATTGCGACCTGTACTTTGCGCACAAAGTTTACATGGACAGCCAGCCAGCTGGATGGATGGACGGACGGACATGGTTATATCGACTCAGAAAGTGATTTAGTGGATCTGTATACTAGAACTTGGTTATAGGGCCAATATTTGTAGTCGTTACAAACACTTTGGTGGGGTGGGTATCAAAATGAAATCACAAAACATTGTACTGGTCAGCCCAGAACTGCAACAAATAATAAAACTGTAAGGCTTCTTGGATAATGTTTAGATCCCCTATAAATTCCATTTCTCATATATGTATTCTAACTCTTTGTGGATTTGGCAAATACAGCAAGCACTCTTACTTATTCAGTATAACTATACACTAAAAATATTACTTTTTGCACTTAAAGCGATAATTCATTAATATTTTTAATAAAAGAATAAAAACGAGAATTGTCAAATTTATTTGTAATTTTTAAACAAATGTTCTCAATACTCATCATATGTGCATTAGGGTGGAACAAATAGTGCACGACTTTTTGATGTTGATACGCTATAACACCCAATTTTGTGAAGTTTGTAAAAAAAAAGCATGAGCCAAAATATTAGGGGGTGGGATGGGAGTAAATGGCTCCTCATCGGGGTCAAAGCTAGGAGGAAACGATACAAAAGCCAAAAAAGCTTCACACTCCTAGAGGGGTAAAATGTCAGGCTTACTCCCACTAATATTTCCCCCCCCCCCCCTAAACTTTTTATTAACATACTAACCCCCCTAAGGGGGCTCCATAGTAAATATTATTTTTTATAAAATTAGCCCTAACTAGCCCCAGAGTGCCCATACAGAAATTTCGAAAATGGCGGAGTTGCACAACATATGTTCGCATAACTCAAGCTTATTGAAAAAACTTAAAAATGGTGGCGAAGGGAGTAGTTAGAGGAGCAGTATAAGCAGCACCAATAACTGCGGCGGCTGAAGCTAAGGGGACAGAGTAAGCCGAAGGAGCTATCCAAGCGGGTTAAGCGGCAACAACAGCGAAGAAGCACACAGCGATCTATACAGGAAGAAATTTATGTTGAAAAATTGGTTAGAGATTTTAAAATAAATTTTTTAACTTACGAATTTAAACATTTTCTTAAGGTTTCAGGTTTGATAAACAATTATTCATTTGATAAAGTTTTAGTTACATTTTAACACCCGTATTTATAAAAAATTTAATAAAGGCTTACAAAACAAATTTTGTATGAAAATTTGCACAAATAAACGTTTGTTTTATTTAATAATCGTTTATAAATACGGGGATAAGACTTTTATAGCAAAATTTGAAAGTTTATTTTTTTTTAATATTTTCATTATTTACCCTTGGGATAAATTCAGTTGTTTATACTTACTTTAAGTGCGAATCGTACTCGAAAATTTAAGGTACGTATAACACTAAGACGTACTTAAAAAAATACTAAATGTACTTTCAAAAATCAATCCCGAAAGTTCTTAAAATAAGTACAAAAAAAAGATGAAACTTTTCGTTGGTAGTGGCACTCTGAGAATAAAATTACAAAGTGAGGACTTTGATCTCATACAACTAATTAGTCTCATCGCTCAGCATTGCATTCTTTTATGCGTGCATACGCATTACAACAACATCACACAAGTTGGAAAAAACGATTTGCTTGTTGTGTGTTAAAACGTAAAAAGTAAAATTGAACTCTTGCTTCTCATTTAGTTTATATTTTTTGTTAAATATGTACATACAATTTTTAAAGTAAAAACCATATCGGGCATGATGCTAGAGTTTTATCATTCTGTAAGGTGTAAAATGGTTAAGTTAATCAATCATAATAATATTCTCTTTCTAAATTATTTTTTGGGTTTTCAAGCACGATTTTAGGGTAAAATCAACTTAATAATTCTTGAATAAAGCGCATTTTGAAATTGATTCAATTAAGTTTTACTTAAATCAATCTCATTATCGGATTATTTCAAGGACGAATTCGGGATTGAATTTGGAAAATTTTAGTATTTCGCAATAGAAAATCTGTACTAAAATCAGTCTTTCTGTACTTGATTCAAGAATACACGTACCACAGAATACACAGAACTGTGAAAAGTGACGTGTGAAAAAAGCCCAAATCAGTTGCGAGGGCAGCTTTCGAAGAAAGAGAAAGAAAATGTTTTTTGGTAGTAAAGTGACAATGTGTAAAAACAGGCCGCTACTATCAACACGAATGGCGTAATCAAAACAAAAAATGCAAAAAAGGCAGCTTTCGCAGAAAAAGACAGAAAAAAACACAATATTTTCTGTCTCGTGACACCTCTGTATGCTTTGTGACACGTACTCACCGCATTATTGACACCGCTTGGGATTGATTTAAGTACGGATGGATTGATTTTTCTTTTGAGTGCAAAATTCTTCCCAATTTGTAAATTGCACATTTATTTAAAGTGTACGCAAACTTTTCTCACCAGCTGTATGCAAACGGCACAGGTGTTAAAGACATGCAAAATGTGTTTTTAATGCAAACAAACCATTTAAAAGTTTATGTATTTTTGAAAACTATAAAAGGTCACTTGAAATGGCCTTTCGAACAAGTGAAGTTGAATGTGTTTCAAATATTGTTTAAATTATTCTGCATAAATTTAACGAGAAAAAGACTTTTAATTGAATTTAGAGCCCAAAAGTTTGTCGGCCTGTCTAAGTGTCTCTGACTATTTGCATTTATTTATGCGTAGATGAACATTTCAATTAGAATCTCCGTTTTAATTGAAGTTAATCGATATTTATAAATGCAAAAGCACAGACTAATAAATGCAAACAAATGTACATATGTAAAGTCATAAATAAATATACATAAGCATGCATAGACGTGCATGCATATACATACTTATCTACATATATGCACTTATATGCACTTATGTTTTATTTATGTATAATCACACACATACACATGAATTTATGAATTAATTTGATATGTACATATGTATGATTTATTTGTATGTGGGAGTGCGATTGATTAAAATCTATAAATGACTTTTCTGGAGTGCAGCAACTTGAAATGCATGAATTAGTTGAAAACAAATATTAAATGCAATGTTGCATTAACACTTGAACATAAACGAACTAATTAGAAAAAATATATCTTTTCAATTTAAAATGGCAATTAAATTTAGTTTAAAGAAAATTTTTTAAACAATTGAATAATTGTCTTTTATTTATCGAAAAAACATTTAAATTAAAAAAAAATCTTTATTAAAACACACAATTTATTTATTTGTTTTTTTTATCGGTTTTAAAGTTTAGTAACCAGTTTAGCCAAGTTTTCTTCGTTGAAAAGACCTCACCTTATGTTTTTCACTTCAATTAATGCCGATTTTAAGGGCCAAATACACTTGTCAAATGCTTGTCCAGCAGGCGAATTCACTAGTGTACGTATGCTGGACGTAATATCTGACGTCATATATAAATTTTTCGATTTTCCATCCAGCATCGTTGGTGTGACACATACAAACACATTTTCAATAATTCTACCCCAATGCTTGATGAGTATTTTGATCAGTGTATTTGGGCCTATAGAGTCTTTTAGGCGAATTTACTTATTTATCCGCACCAAATCGTTTTTACATACATATAATGGTTGTAGTTCGACGTGTCTCTCTCTCTGGAAAAAATTTGGTGAAGCCGTCTTTAGAGGGCTTCTGTGCTCATTTTGGTTCAGAATTTTATTATGTATACAGGGTGGTTCATAACTAACGTTATGATTTATTCAATGAATAACTTGTTTCTATCTGATTTTATTAAATGTTGGCTAAAGTTTACTTAGGTTAAGAAACACAAGCAATGCTCCTTACAGCCCCTAATGTAGAGTATTTTTGCAAGACGGTTTCCAAAAAAAAATTTTTTAAAGTTTTTGTCTCAAGTAGAGAGGTGTTTTGCTTTAAAAACCATTGACCTCAAGTATACCGTTCTAGGATTATGTTATATTCGCACGAGGCTTCGCATTACTTCGCTTTCGGTTTGTATTACTGAAGGCGAATTCAACTACAGGTGGTGTTGGAACTACAACAATCCAAAAACAGCAGAAACAACATGGGATTTTTTGCATTGCATTGTTAGTGCTTTTGGCTCGAAATGTCAATCATTCTTAGCAAAACTCTAACAAATCAAAACAAATACGCTCGAACTGTCAAAATCAAATGCCGTTTCGACACCACCTGTAGTTAATTCGTCTTGGTATTACTTATTTCGACTGTCACGTTCGCACGGCACCTTTTGAATTGGTTTTTACAATTCTTCTCCTTTTTCTTTTATTTTTTTTATTGCAAAATTTTGTAAATTGCGCATTAACTTTTTGTTATTATTTTTCATTGTTTTTTCCTGTTATCAGGGCTGCCAGACTTGGGAATGTATCCCCAAAGTTGGGGATTTCAAAGAGGACAAAGAAAGTCATTTGGGGAATGGGGATTTTTTTGAATTGTACACATTTAATATATTTCCCTTTTTTATTATTTACGCTTATTTTTCTTTTTTCGTATATAAAATATTAAAAAAAAAGTAGCAAAACTTTTATCTTACTCTTACCAACAACTAGTACCTTATAAACTTGTGTTATTATTCTTAGGTGAGTGTTTTAAAAAAGAAGAATTTAAAAAAGGCTCTAAAACTGTTGACAAGTCATATCATTTTTGATTTTTAAAGACAATTTTCAAGCGAATATGTATGTCTTCCCCAAAAATAAGTAAATATGATAGCTAATATAATAAAGTTTGGGAAAAAATGCTGGGCTATTGGTAATTATTTTTAAGTATTTTCATTGTTAGTTTTAAGGATGGCTAAAGCCGACTGAACAATCTCGAAATTCTTATAAATTGGCTCATTAGTCTTCAAAATAGCATATATGTAGTTCTGCTTGTAATTCCTAAAGGCCTCACCACAATATGCATAGCCTACATAACCTACTGTCAAAAATTACAAAAAAACTCACTCAAATGTATTTAAAAAAACAAAAACAAAATAAAACAACATTTTATTCCGTACGGAATGTGCGATTAGATTCGCACCTTGCTTAAGCAAATGACAGTTTCATTAAACTAAGCAAAAAGTTTCCTTAAGTTCAATATTGTTTGCCTCATATAATTAACATGTATTCGCACATTTGCTTAAGCCAACTTAAGCACATTGTGGTTGGGCCTTAACTGAGTTCGCAAAAAAATAATTAAAAAAACATGCCGAAACCAGTTGCTACAAACAAAATAAAATCATTTTTTTTCTAAACATTTTGATTTGGGGATTTTTGGTCAGAAAAAAACAACAAAAAAAAATATTAAATTTTTAAAGATTCGTTTTTTAATTTGGTGATATTATTTTTATTTTTTGGGTGCAAGGAAAAAAGTACCTGCCAGCCCTGGCTTTTAAAGTGTGTGTTAAAAATGGAAAGCAAAAGTGATTAAAAATATTATTTCGAAGACATTTATAAAAAATAAATAATTTCTTAGCAAATAAATAAGCAGCTTGTAATGACAAAAAGGTTGCTTGACATAACGTCCAGTGACATGGACACTACGCAAAGGGCCTTCAGTTCGCAAAGCCGGTATTGTTATACCATAGAGGAGAAAATCTTGCGCCCGGTCAAAGTCCGGCTATGCTTTCGAGTTTGTAAGCATTTAATGGATATTATGACACTCTGCAAAGTGGGCGGGTAATGTTTAGCTGGATTGAAGTTCCACCAATTCGTTGCCACAGATTTTCATTGAAGATAACATTTGGCCAGAAAATTCTTAGTATTTTGCGCAAAGAATGGTAAATGAAAACCTTGAGAGACCATATTTCTTGCGTGGAAGTGTTCTAAGATTGTATAGTAGAGTGGATTGAACCTTTGAAGAAGAAAGGAGTCTAGTTCCTGGAAGCCTTAATCTATAGCCGCCCTTGCAGGACCCAAACTATACCCCTTCTTTTAATTGTCGACACCTGCATTACAATGTCTAACACTATGTTGAATAGTGAAAGGGACAGCACACATCCTTGGCATACAACAGTCTTTATAGTTATTGGTGGACCTAACTTTTTTTCGTGGAGTTGTCGTAAAGAGCTTTAAAAAGATTTATTATATCTACTGGAACACCTCTGCACCTAAGAGCCCGTCGTATTGCCTTATGATGCAGCTTATCAAAAGCCTTCTCAAATTCTACGAACTTCAAATATAGTGGGGAACGCATTTCAATGGATTGTTTAACGATAATTCGAAGACTGTGGACGTGATGGATACAGGATCGGTTCGTTCTGAAACCAACCTGTTCGCATCCAATCTCAGGTGAAAGAACTGTAAATAGACGAGCGTGAACTATTTGTGCAATCACCTTATTGTACATAATGCCACGCCAATTCTTACAGTCGGTGAGGTCAACCTTCTTAGGGAGGTTAATGGTGACACCTTCCTTGATTTCAGCCGGGAGATATACATAGATATGGCCAGAATTTCGCAATTAATGGGCTAATTATTTCAGAGTTACGTTCGTGGTTCGCTTTTATTAGCACAGAATTAACTTTTTCTACACAGGTGTATTTCTATTTCTCAAAGATTTAATTGCAGCCACAATTTCAGAATGGTCGGATTTATTTTTTTTTATAATTGGGGCAGAAAATCTCTTAAAAAAAATAAGTTAAATTTCACTTTTGCGGGGCTTAATGTGTTGGTTAACTAATGTGAACTTTAACTTATTTTTTTTTTTTGCATAAGGGGTTTATTGTTTTAAACACACATTCCGCACCTTCAAATAGCATTATGCTGTTGGAAATAAATTTCGGTCAAATTATCCTTTAAAGGATTTGTAAATTTTAAGTCAGTTAGAGGTTTTCAAATACATTTTTCATAAGTTTTTTACATGGGGATGTAGCTCAGATGGTAGAGCGCTCGCTTAGCATGTGAGAGGTACGGGGATCGATGCCCCGCATCTCCAGGAAAATTTTTTGATTCTTAACTATTTTTTTTACACACTCATTAATTAATTGTTTTTTATTTAAAGAATTTCCAGGCATCAGTAATGTAAATTACCCAAAATTAAAGTTTTGGTACTATTTATTAAAAAACCTTTAGAGAACAATTGAGAAGGTTCTTTTCAAAACTTCTCAATTAGACTTTTTCATGAAGTGCATGCAAGAAAAGGCTATAGAATATTTGGAGTTTTTTCCAGAAGTATTAAGACTTTCTTTATTTAAACCATTTCTATTGTATTTTTTTTTTCGAATATTTCCCAATAAATTAAAATTTAACTAATAAGGGTCTGGTACTTTATTTGAAATTTGGAAGTCATGTCCTGTCCTGTCCTGTCCTGAAAATTTTTAAACTCTTGCAAAAAAATATATTCTTGTGTAATTATACAATTATGTATTGTGTTATGTATGTAAAAATAAATAAAAATTGTTTAAGATATATGAAAGCAGACTTGGTCTTATTAAGTTACCGACATTTAAAAGTCGAAGAACAATGCTTAGCATTTCGTTTTTAATGGGTCTAATACGCGGTGATGTCGATTCCGATTTCTTGTTAAGTAAAATTAGCTTAAATGTTCCAGCTAGACCTACACGAAACTTTCAGCTGTTAAATTTAAGATATTATCGTTATGTTTGCGCTAATAACGACTCATTTCATCTAATTGACTTTTCGTATAGTAACGATGTTTTAAAAAAAATGTATTGTTTATTTAAATTAATTAATAAAATAATTCTTTATTTATTGTACTCTAATATTAGCACAAATGTCTGTAAGGATTTTTTAATCTTTAGACTGAAATAAATAAAATAAAAAAAAAAATAAAGGGGGGTTAAATTTTAAGGGCCGATGTTGATTTTGAATAAAACATAAATTAGTTAGGAAATTATTGTAATTTCCTTTTATTATGATAATATTGGTATGGTTAAATTATGTATAAAACAAAATATAGGTTAAATGGCCCCCACAACCTTAGCGGCACATCCAATGTGATGGCCCAAATTTTTGGATGACGCAGAGGCATATTTGAGGTTATATGCTGTTAATGTGCCGAATTATCTCATCCTTTAGCTCTTGAACTGTTGTCGAATTACACCTTTTCTTTCAAATAACCCCAAAGAACGAAGTCCAACGGTGTCAAATCACATGATCTTGGCGGCCAATTGTCATCGCCACCACGTGAGATAACACGGCCATTAAATTTGTCGCGCAAAAGAGCCATGTTGAAACGACATAACGTCCACATCCACCGGACCCATTTTGGAAAAAAAACGGCCAGATGATGCTGCCAGCCCATAAACTGCACCAAACAGTCACTCTTTGTGGATACATTTGCTTCAACAATCACTCTTGGATTATCATTTGCCCAAATGCGTCAATTCTGCTTAGTGACGAATCCACTGAGGTGAAAATGTGCCTCATCACTGAAGATGATTTTCTTCGATATGCATTTTGATGTGAACGCCCATTTTCGTAATAAGCCTGGATAACTTAAACACATTACACGATTATGTATCTTTCCATGGTTCAAATTGAGTAGGTCTGAAATTGAGAAATGTCAAATGAAATGAAGAAAAAAAACGTTTAGGTGTGGTTCACATTCAACATTGGCCCATAAAATTTAACCAACCTATACTATTATATTATGTACGACATAATGGTTTAATAGAGGACCCCTTGGAGCAACATTTCTATGTAGTGTGTTCTGTTTACCATTCAATATTTTTCGAAATTGTTCACTAAACTTCTCAAGAAATTTTTTTAAAATTATGTAGTTCCATTAAGGGCTCCTTCGGGTACCTCCTTTGCGCTTTGTTTCAATGTGGAACTGGTTTCATTTCCCTGTAATATCCTCCTAAATACGAGTGCATTTTTTACACAGAAAAAAATATAAATGTTAAATTAACATTGCGCAATGTTGATTAAAAATCATAGTAAATTTCTGCAAAAGTATGGACTTTATTTTAAATTATCATTGTTTCATATTAATTTTAAAAGGAAATGTTTAAATATCATGTTTAACGGCAAACCCCTATGAAGAGAATGAGTTGTTGCAATTTAAACATGTACGGGTAACCTGTCCGTGAAAGCCTATGTTCGATTCCCGCGTCAGTCAAGAATGAAAAATTATCAATCAATTTTAAATAATTTCATGTTGTTAAATATCAAATGTTGGATTAAAAACCATAAACAGCGCCCATGTTCTGTAACTCTCGCGTCGAGAAACTTTTCGATTGAAATGTGGGAAATGAAACAAAAATGCCATAAATTGAAACTAACAGCTGTTTTTGTCACTAAACTGTGTCTGTAACTTTTTTGGCGAGTACTAGCTGTCACGTAAGGAAATTACTCGCCAATTCACAGAAAAATGTGTCTGTAAAATTTCTGTGAGAAAGTTCCCGCTTTAAACTGTCAAAAAAGCTCACAAATAAAAATGGGGCGATAAAAATTTAACCACTAAAAAACAATTAAAAATGCAAAATGCAAAGAATAATAAAATTTTGTTCTTGGCACATTTTTTTTGTTTAATTATTTTGCTTTTAACATTCTTATAAAATAATACAAATGTTTTCAAAGCTCGTTTGAAAATAACAAACATTAAAGTCGCGCTTTACATTATTTGGTATAGCCGACGGTTCTATTTTCGCCGTCGTCGTGGAATTTTTTTTAATTTTAGTAAATTTTGGCCGCGGTCAACGATATTTGTGTCTGCAATGTTACATCGGTTTCGTCATTGTCATTTATAACGTAACGATTTAATCTTTTTTGATAGTTTTCGACATGAGTTACATGAGTTACTAAAGTTATAGCACATGGGTACAGTTCAACAAAACAACCGCAATACTAATTATTGTTCAACACTATAAAAAGAAAAACATGAATTTTTTTACTTTCATGTTTAAAATAAATAATTTTCAAAGTAGAATGATGCCGAAACCCATATCGGGACATTCTGCTGGCGTCTTTTGATTGTGAGTGCTCTGTAAACAAATAATAAATAAATACAAAATTATATTATTTTTTCTTAAATTGTCTCTGAAGCATATTCTCACTGTTATTTCAAACCCAAACCAATTCGATTCTACATGAAATTCACATTGTTTCAATTTGAAATAACTTTCATTCAACGTGATTCAGAGCTTTATTTCAATATAAATGACATTTTGCACTAACTTTACTGCAATGTTAAATTAACATGAATTAAATTTATTTTAAAAGAAAAGAAATCATTTTTAATTAACATGAAGTAACTATGAAGCAAAATCACTACCGAAAAATGTAAAATCAACCTTATTTCGAGGATTTTACATTGATTTGTTTCTGTGTGTAACTGTAGAAGCACTATTAAATGCAATGTTAACTGCAAATGGTGTGCTGTATAGAAATTGAGGTGAAGGTATGTATGTATGTCTCTGCTACTTAAATTCGTATTTTTTTATCTTCACACGTTGTTGTGTTTAGTTTTAAAACCTTGTGTGATATTCCTTTGGTTCAGTTTTACAAAATTATGGATCACTCGACTTCTTAATTAGCATACAAATCATGACTTTAACTAAATAGTAATTTATATGCTACAAGCATAAATAAATATGTAAAGTATGTCTTTAAAAAAAAAATAGTTTTACCAATTTTAAATCCAATTATTTGATATAATTGCATAGAAAAGATTTTATGTACCAATTTTAATATGGGGATGTAGCTCAGATGGTAGAGCGCTCGCTTAGCATGTGAGAGGTACGGGGATCGATGCCCCGCATCTCCAGGGAAATTTTTTTTATTATGTAACGAAAGTAAATTTATCGAAGAACTATCCCTTGTTTTAGTGATAAGTGATCTTGTAAGTTTAAAATTGTTAGTTCAATTAGTTTAAAATTTATGTTCATACATGTTTCAACTCCTTTAAATATATGAGCCAGTTCGTTACTTACAGAAGTGAATGCATTTTGTGAACTGGGAGTGGCACACAGTTGGTCGTCTCGTGACTATGGCCACGCCAGCAAACTCAATCACCCGATTGTCAATAGCTGGTTATGCAGAAGTCCACATTTTTTTTAGTGCGAGGTACGCAGCACATACGGCATATTGTAATGCCTTTCAGTGGACCGACCCTGAGGTTCTTTACTGACGGGTCTAGGAAAGGAAGTAAAGTAAGATAGGATTTCTTTGCAGAGGAACTGGATAAAAAAGTTCCTTTTCATCTTGCGGATGACTGCAGGCGGTAATCTCTGCTATAAAACGGACAGGTAACTACACAGAAAAAGTTATTTTTCCAATTCAAACAAAAAATTTGTAGAATCAAAACATTTTTGGTCTGAAATGGGTCCTATAAACAAATTTGCATATTCAAACAATTTATTTGCACTTTGTTAATTGAAAAAAACACAGTTTTTTTAAACAAATAATTTAACTGAATCAAACAAAAAAGGTTTTTGCACAAGCAATAATGACGCACATTTTTTTGTTGGAATAATTTTTGATTTTGTTTATACACAATGTTTTTTTCATCACTCATTGTTGCTGTATCCTTTCCTTGGCTAACGAAGAAGAAATGTAACCAAAAACGGCAGCAGACCGACTCGAAATGCTTTTCGTCATCCTTCTATTTTTGTATTTAACTAAACAGTTTTAAAAAATTGAATACGGGATTTTGTTTTTCATTCTTTTTTACCAACTTTGAAACCAACCAAATATTTATTAAAGATCGTTAAATATTTACGATTTTTTTAAGATCTGATGTGATTTTTGCTAGTTATACATTCAACAATCGACTTGCTAAAGAAAACAACTTGCAGCTATTATGATCGTGTGAATGAAGATATTCGTATGAAGACTTCTAAAATAAGCTCAAAGAAAAAAGCTTAACATTATAGACTTCAATTCCAGTAATTTTGTTCATGTCTCTATTCCTCACTCTCTACCACCATTCTCGCTTTACGAAAGAAGCTTAAAAATCTTTACTTCCTTAAGGAGCTTGTCGCATTTTCTACCAGAAAAAAATTTCTTTGTAAAAGTTAAGAACAAATACAACATCTACCGAAAGCCCAACCCCAAAACTCCCACTCATTTATTTGTCTTCAATAAAAATTCAACAACATGTTTGGCAAAAGTTTATACATGTACTTGATATTCTCAAGTGCATACGTGTGTGTGTGTGTGTATGTGTGTACAAAATTAACAATTATTAATGTATATAAATTTTCGAATACGAGTTCAAGTATCTTAATGGTCTCAAGAGGTTGCAATTAAAAAATTACATTCATACTGACGTTTTGATGGTTATTAAAAACAAAACGAAATCCCTGCAAGAAAAAATCAACAGGAATTGAGCCTTTAATGGACAGTGAACAAAAGAATTCAACCCTTTACACACATGAACACCTTAATAATAATGAAATCTAAAGGTTTCATATCGTCATCAGTCATCACCAACATTACAATTGCTCTTTTAAGAAGATTAAAAAAATTATATTTTTTAATATTTGCATTTAAAGAGCCTTAATAGACGTGGCAGGTGCAGCAGTCGTTACACAGAAAAAATAAAAAATTGTGATATTAATTAGAAAAATTAATTAAATTTGCACTAGTAAACAAATTAATAGTATCAATTAAACGTTTAATTCACTTGATTAAACGTTTAATTCACTTGATTACATTTTTAATTAAAACTAATTTTATTTTTGATTGCTGCTTTAATTGGTGAAAAACTTTGGAGAATTTTTTCTGTGTAGAAAATAATTAATTTTATACATTTTGGATCAAATATATTGTGTTTGGAAATAATTGGTAAGAAAAAAAGCAAAATGTAGTTCGAGATTTAATTCGTTTGATCAACATTTGTATATAATTCACCACAAGCGGTGTACAGTAGTTTTGACTTAACTGCATTTTGTTTACGTGCACTTTTGACTTAACTGCACAAAATTGATCATTTTTGGAATTATTCTTTCTAATTCCATACAAATTCCTTTTTTAAGTGCACTTTCTATAGCTGCACATTTAAGATAAATGCACAAAATTTTTGGCATTTTAAAATAATTTTCATACAAAAAATCAAAGTTCACGGCACTTTGACTTAACTGCCCAAAATAAATATTTTCTGGAATTATTCTTTAAAATCCTTGTTTACGTGCATTTTGTATACCTGCACATTTTTCATATTTTTGGGCAGCTTTAAAATATTTTCATACAAAACATCAAAGTTAGCTGCACACATAAAAATATATGGTGGCCACTTTTTCACAATCATCGATCGATTTAGTTTTAGCTTCTTCAGATTATCGATTTTGCTAAATGGTTTTACAATTGGATATGGCAACTTTACATAAAAACCAAATGATGTTTGTGTTAAGTACGGCAATGTTCAGAAAAAAGTGGTTTGTGAGGAAAATAAAGGTGGCAACGCAACGGTAAAAAATTTATTATGTTTTTAATAAAATCAATATAAAGTAAAATAAATAAATCAAGAGTGTGTTATTTCTTCAATCTATATTAAAAAAACATTTATTTATCCATAAAAAATAGTTTTAAGTAGTTTTTTCGGTTATAAAATACTGAAACAATCAATTCCACTTAGAAAACCAAAAGTGGTTTCGTTACGAAAAAATTTTTCGTTTTTCGTTTTCTGAAGAAGCAAAATACGGAATTCGAACCACTTTCGATCGGAATGGAATTCTATGACAGGCCTGAATTTAAGCTGTTTATAAAAATATAAATCGCAATTATTTTGTTTTTTATAATTTATGTTCTTTGTGCATTCTCATTGTTTTTGTTAATGTTTCTTTTATATTAAATAAACATACATTCATGTATAAAATGATCTGTTATTTCCCAGCTAGCATAGGCTGTTTGTTAGACGATTATGTTTAATATACAACTCCTAAAACATCTAAATCTTTTTTAAATTTATTTATTTTCTGACACACTCGTCTTTAAATCTTGAAATGAACCTTTTGGGACTCTCTATAAGAGTCGTATAACAATTACTGAGCTACCTAAATAAGACAGTTTTTGAAGTATGAAAATGCTATTGCCAATACAACTTTAATAAAACAAACCGGCCTAAGGATCTGCAAAAAAGGATTTTCCTACAGGATGGTGTTGATTTCGCGAGCTTAAGGTTTTTTTTAAGAAATTGTATGAAAATTTGTATTTCAGTATTTCACGAGTTGTAAAATAATACCTACATGATTCTCATACGACTCTTAGCATGCTTTCTGAAAGACTCGTTTACATCGTAAACGATTCCCTTTACGATTAATATAAGCGTTTTTCGCTGTGTTATGGAAGAATCTCTCATACGAATCAGCACGTGTAACAGTTTCTCTCGTGCTAGGAATCTTCTACAATTAAAAAATGAGCTCGTCGACGATCAAAAAGACTCTTTGTGAAATTCCCAGTAAGCTCCTGGGTTGTAATAAAATATAAATTTGTGTATTAAAAAAATAAATTTTTTATTCTACTTTTAAATCAAACACTTTACTTTAGCTGCACTTTTGATCAGGTAACCACAATTGTGTACCTGCACATTAAGGCAGGTAAATGCATTTAAGATAACTGCATTTTTGATTTACCTGAACAAAAAATCGTGCAAAGGAGATTGTGCAGCTAAGTCAAAACTACTGTATTTAAAAAAATTAAACTTGTAACCGTTTCGGTCCCTCATTTTAACCAATAATTTTGAATAATAAAATACTATTTTTTTTTTTTTATTTTTCACTTTTTGTTATTTATAGCCACATATGTATGTACATACATATTGGCATTACCATGTCATCGTACGTGACATTTGTACGCTTTTAGAGATAGAGATTTTGCAAAAATAGTAGTAACTGGAAAAATATATTATCACATTCGGAACCTTGTTGTCCGAAATATCGAGCTAAATAGGTGCATGTCGTACGTGACATAAAATGGAAGTGATTTTGGGTTGAATATAATAAAATGCAAAAATCTGCGAATGGTTGGAAGGTATTTTTTCTTTTTTAATTTTTTACATTAAACCACATATTTTTCCTTTATGGTCCGTAATTGGAAAAAAAATATTTGGATGGTTTTATAATTACATATCGTACGTGACAAATTTATCTCTTATAGTATTTACAAGGTATAAATTGTATTTTTTGTAAATATATTTACACTTATAAAAACTTAAAATAAACCAGGAAAAGAAAAACTCTACCTATTTGGGACCCATGGCCAATCAAGGTATCCAAAACAGAATTATGCTATGAGGTTAAGAATTATATAAAAGTATTATGTGTCGAATATTATTAAGATATCTTCATCTTCAGGTGGTTAGGCATTCAAAGCTATTTTCGGGAGTAGTATTTGTATGGGTGCTATGGTCAAATATGGGCCGATTCCAATAATATTTGGTTAGATGATTAAGATTGCAATAAAATAAGTTTGGCCCAAATTTTAACTTAATACGAATATAATAAGGTGACATATTAAGTTAGTTGCATGTAAAGTACTGTCAATGTCGTACGTGACTACCTTTAAAAGCTTATAAAATTTGAATAAAATAAAAAATTAAAAAAAATTCCGATCAATATTTTTATAAAACAATTATTTTAAAACACCTGTGACTGTTCAAATACAAATGGCATAGATAAATGATGTTTTGCACCACCTACGTGACATAAGAATACATAGTATCCAAATCAAACCGAAAAATATTCCGCTAATCGAATTATATATTTGGTCTTTCCTCTTTCCTCTTGGACCTTGTTCATTGTTGATGTAAAATTAATTTTTAAGTATCATTCCAATGTTACCAATATCTGTTTTAAATCGGCAGAAAAGTAAAAAATTGTTACGTGCAGTTACTAAAACGGAATCAAAGAGATACTCAATTTAAATTTTTTTTTTTTTGCTTTTTAAAAATTGTAATAAGTTATATGTAAGTACCTCTGCGAAGTAAAGTTTGGTTGTTTATTTCCTTTCTTCTGTATTTGAAAAAAAAGTTTCAAGGGTTTTTATTTTTTGAGTCGTGGTTGGCATTTTCATAGAAATTCCTATATGTATGTAGATATATACAAGTTTTCACATTTAAATTTCTTTAAAATCTCTGCAATTTGATTTTTGATATAAAAAATTTAATGAAATCAACAACATTATAAATTTCATAAATCAACAGGAAACGGAAATTAAATAAATGAATAATTTAAATCAACAACTACTCGTAAAATGGCGGCGATAAACTCCTTTTCTCAACTACATACTTGTTTATAAAATAAATTTAATTTATGTATAAAACAATGTTATAAATAAAAAAAAATAGAAGAAGGAAAACTAAGAAAGAAATACCTACCCATAACACCTTTAAGGTGCAAACAAATTCTTATTTTCAAACTGAAATATTAAATTTTATTGTGGGGCATTACACGAAACAACCAAACATCCAATATCATACCGAATCATACAATTCCTCATTCGTGTCATCCCGCTTTTTTCCAAGATTCAACAAGAATTTTCCCTCAAGCATGAAAAATAACGCGTCAACATGTTCAAGTGTTCAAGTGTAAATTTAATAAGCAGCCTAAGGGACTACAAAACTCACGTTCAAATAGAATTCTCCTGTACGTAACAATAATAATAATACGACGACGAGTACTTCATGTTCACAAACACATACCTAAAAGAAGGTGTACTTTGGAAGTTTTAAGACCCGGTTGGAAATTATTATTCAAAAACCTGCTCAGATATAAAAACAGTTTAATTTTTTTTATATCTTCCAGATTTTTATTCTTGATAAAAAAAACTGAAATTTATTGTCGATTGGATAAGCTAGTCCTATGCGCATTTCACTGGTTGCTTAGGCCAGATCGTCAGGAAACTTCATCCGAAGATTTATGAAAAACTAAAGATATTAAAAAAATAAAACTGTTAAGCGAATAAAAATTATAAGCAACAGCTTTACTTGTAACAAAATCAAAGGTTAAATAAAAACAACAACATAAACAAAGAGTTTGTAATCATCATAAAGCATTTTGAAAGTTTAGTTTTATACGCAGTGCACTTGCCAGTTTATTATCAAAAATATCTTTTAAATTAAAAAAAAAATATTGTATTCCAACGACTTACTTTGATAATAAATCTTCCAGATCGTTTAAGATCAAGAACGTTTTTACACAGAACTAGTTCGGAAATGAAAATGTCCAGACATTTTCAAATTATATGTATGTTTTTTTCCTTAATTTCCTATTGACCTTAACATGAAATTAACTTGATGTATTTTACGTGCATGCTAAAAAAACAAAAAATTATACGAAAAATACAACAAACATGTTAAGAAAAAAAGCAAAATCTAAATATAGACATTATACCGGTGCTCGTACTCCGGAATACAAATACATTATGATTTCTATTGTGAATTATTAAGTCTTACAGCGGCGGCAGCGCGCATCTTGTTGACTTCATTTTAAATGCCTTACAACACAAGAGCAGCAATAGCATAAACAACATCATCATGAGCAACAACAACAACTCCCTTTATAACTTTTTTATACACATTCACCCTCTATTACTTTTTGATTCATTAATGCAAAGACGAAGGCATTTTTTTTTTAGCTGAGAGTTCAAAGGAACTTCAGGACTAATGAAAATGACAGTAAGCATTTTCTAAATATTGATTTAATCAGGAAAATTTTCAAAAATGTTCAATGAACTTTTCATTTTTGTTGGATTAAAAATCAGTTCAATGAAAAGTAGGCGATTAGGTCTTTTGTTAAAGCTCCGAACATTTTAAACCGATAACATCGTACCTGCTTGCAAATATCTTATGGCCTTATGCTTTTAACAAACACACATTAATTTTAATGCATAAAGCCTTTTAATGCTTGTCCCAAATTTCCACGGTAAGACCCGGAAGGCTACCTGGTAGTGAGCTAGTCTAACAGTGCGGGGGTTGCGGGTTCGTAGAGCGCAGAGCTTCGCGTGATTAAAAAAACATACGTAAAAGATTCCTGCGGGAAATTTGTGTAAATTGTTCTTAAAGTACTTAAAGAATATTTTAATAAAATGGACCGATTTGTGATAGGTGATAAAGTGTAGTTAGGTTAGGTTAAGAAGGGTTAGGTGCCCAAGGGCACACTTCCACTCGGAGGCCAATGCGGTCCATTGTGAATCCCTTCAATGAAAATAGAAAGAGAGAAGTAAAGAAAAGAAGCATGAGGTGGATAGAATTAAGAAAGTTAGAAAGTTAGTAGGTACCACGTAGAACTATTACCCTCTCTACAGTCCCCTCAACAGAAACAACCGCACTATTTCCATGACCAACTTAGTAGATCAACCGGATTATATCCAGCGATGCACCCCAGTTCTGTCTTAGAGCCTGCACCCTAGGACAGTGGCATAGCTCTTCAGAATCATCGCATAATCTGCAGAAGTCCGGTATGGTGTTGTCCCATTTGCCCGTAAAAGCCCTAACAGGACAGTGACCCGTCAAGAACCCTATAAGTGTTCTAAGACCTCCCCTGTCCAATCCCAGTAGAACCCTGGTTGTCCCCGCGTCCAATCTGGCCATAGTGTCCTAGACACCCTGCAATCCGTTCTGTTTCTCCAGGATCGGTTAACGTCATCAGGAAATTTTTCCCGTATCACCCCATAGTAGTAACACAGAAGGGCTTTACCCCCCTGTACTGTGTAGTTGCTCCAGGCAAACGATAATTGACACAAAACTAGTCATGGGACTGAATTTTGTGCGGGCTGATGCTTTCTGATTATATTACTTTATATAAAGGAGATCTATTATAATAATATGGTTCATTTGGTAAAATGATTTTAAATGCAATAAAATAAGTTTCGACCAAATGAAATCTAAATACCAATGTAATAAGATGGTTCATGGGCACAAAGACCCTATTCCGGAAATTATAAACCGATTCGCCCCATTTTTAATACTTAGGCTTGTACCAATTAAAACCTTATGCACCAAATTTCATCAATATCTGCGACATGAATTATTTTAACCAAAATTTAATGTGTCCATTTAGGTTATTTTAATGACCTGTTACAAGTGTCAACAAAGTTCCAATTAACCCCTCTTAGGACATTGCCATGTTAAAGTGACAAGTCCCCTTCATATAAAGTGTTGCAACTAGAACCGGTCCCTATCACTTTAGAATTGTCAAGTGATAAGTTTGGTACAAGTTCACTTTCCCCATCCACACAGAAAAAATATCAATGTTTAATCAACCTTGCGCAATTTCGTAGTCGTAAATTTCTGCAAGAGTATGGACATTATTTAAAATTATCAGTGTTTCATATCAATTTTAAAAGATAAAATAATAAAACAACATTGTTCGATATTGAATTCATAAAATCCTGTTTTATTTGTTTTGTATAGAAACAATAACAACACTTTAAGAAGAAAAAGATACATTTTTTATTTTCATGTTTAAAATTATTTATAAAAAGGAAAAAATTCCCGCATTCTTTTTGTTAAAATTATTTAGTTAAATAGTACATCAAATTTTTAATGTAGAATGATGACGAAACACATATCGGGCCATTCTGCTGGTGCCTTTTAATTGTGAGTGCTTCTGAAAACAAAGGGGGAAACAAAAATTGAAACATGTGTTACAGGAAAATATATAATTATATTCTCTCTCTCTAGTTCCGCGGGTAAGTGCTTAGAATGTTTCTTAAATCAACGCATTGACGCATTGTTTCAACTTGAAATAACTTTCATTCAACGTGATTCGGAGTGTTATTTCAATATGAATGTCCTTTTGCATTGACTTTACTGGAATGTTAAATTAACAAGAATTATAGTTATTTTAAAAGAGAATAAAGTTTTTCGCAAGTTATTGTAAAATCATGTTTAATTAACATGAAGCAAAATCACTACCGAAAAATTTAAAATCAACCTTATTTCGAGGATTTTACATTGATTTTTTCTGTGCGTACGGATATAATGAGTGCAAAATCCTTATTTAGGGCAGAAATTTATCTGCGATCAAGATGAAATAGTCAACCGATTCGTTTCACTTTCAAATTATTATTTTCTATGTCACTTTAATATTTTGTACAAATTTGTATATTTTGTGCCAAATAAGAACATGAACATTGAAAAATAATTTTAAATGGATTGTTTCACTGAAGAAAGAATATTATTTAGCTCAAATTACAACGGTTATATAAGGAATGGGTCCTCAATAGTTTTTAAATTCCCTTTGCAGGCACTTAAAAAATGTTTACTATTTTCTTCACAAACAAAACTAGCCAAATTGTTAATAATAAAACTGCAAAAATATTTATCGTAAAACTGATAAAACTTGTTTTTGTTTTAATTTTAAGTTTTAAAGTTTTTAATGTACATATGAGGAGGTCCATAACAAAACGCAATAATTACATTTTTCAAGTTTTTTGATTGAATCCTATTTTACACATTGAAATCTATATTACCTTTATTATAAAGCATTCCAAAACTCAATAACTACACTGCAATTCAATATCAAATATAATGGTTCAGAGCAAAATGCAATAATTACACATCTTTGCAACAAATCGCTACAAGAAATTTAAAAAAAATCAACTTTATAAATTTATTAATCTTTGGTGGTATTTCTTAGATAACTGTAAAACGTAATCTATTCAAAGCAAAAAGCAGAAATGCCAGCCCTAGTTCAGATCAAAACACAATATTTTCATACATTTCAAAGCAAAATGAAATAAATACTATATAATTCGGACCAAAACGCAATAATTCCAAAGTTGTTATCTAAATAACTTTAAAACAAACTGTCAGATAAAATAATTAATTTGTGATTAATATTATTTTTTGTAGACAATAATACCTCAATAATTATTTTTTAAAAAAATTATGTGCTACTAACTTAAATTACATTTTGTCGTTTATCCAAAAAAATGTTATGGTGTAATTATTGCGTTTTGTTATGGACCTCCTCATATATGAGGCGTTCAGCGCCAAAACGGCCTAACCCTCATTTTCTAACAAATCAAACTGACTATGCTGATGTAACCGGAACCTTCTGAAATAAATATTAAAAAAACTCCCTATTGCATAGTATAACACTAGGTTATACTACCTGCTGAAAACTGTTTTTCCTCTATGCAAAGTTCAAAAAAATGTGGATGCCATAATGGCCTAAGCCGCTTAGGCCAAATCGAATCCTAGAAATAAAAAATATGTGTGGGTTAGGCCAAAAACGTATGTTAAAGTAAAAACCATAGTTTAAGTAATAAAGTTGAATAACGCCATCACCTGTTGCGATTTTGTTCCAAAATGCATTTTAATCAACCAATAATTCGACCTTCCCAGTGGAACAGATAGACCACAAATTTTTAGTATCTGGCCACTCACTCCTACCATGCGATCAAGATTTTGGTCTCATTGAAAAGGAATAAAAATATTATTTTGGGATCGTGTAATCATCACGGCAAAAAAAGGGAACAATTTTTAATCGAGAAACTAGTGACAGAGTCATTTTTGGGGATTCAGTATTTCGGTTATAACTCAGCCATTGTTAACCGATTTGACAGATTTATATACCGACGTGCTTAAGAGACGCGTCTTAATCTATGTCTCATTTAGTTTAAAGTTTATGTGACTTTGCGTGAAAGTAATAGGACTTGACACTTTTTTACCGTTTTGGATTTTTTATGAATTAAAAATAAAAAATTAAATTTTTTAGGCAAAAAATAGTTTCTTTCTTCATAAATTTATTTATAACTGCGAAACTGTTGCTTATGCGAAACGTTGTATGAACAGATTAAAGGAATTGTAATTCCTAATTTTTTTAAATTTGATTCAGCAAAATCACCAGTTCGATTTATGTCAAAAAAAAGACCACCAAAGGTCACAATGTCCCCTATATGATAGTTACTAACTTCAAATCGATATATGTATCTCAATTCCTAGACGTGACCCAGCGAATCGCCGGGACACGTATAACTTCTTTTTTACCGATATAACCTTTCCCGTTGGTTTCATCCCATCCCGATTTTGACTGTCGCATAGTGTAATTCTATACAAATATTCAAATAACATAGATGTTTTATTTCAAGAAGTTGAAAGTTAAAAGTTCGTAAATTTGGAATTGGAGCCGCTTAATCCTGGAGGAAGATTCATTGAAGCTGCAAAGTTTAAGGATTTACAGGAACTCAAAGAGTTCATACCTCCTATAAACCATGCATTTTATAATAACTTAAAAACAAATTCGAGAGCCAAAGAAGAAGATATTCAGGAAGAAGACGAATAATTATTATTATTAATCATTTGTATTATTTAAAACGCTAAAAATTATTTTTATTATTTATCTGAAGAAATTTTGTATGTTTTAATAAATGGAGCCAAAATGGCCGACCCTCAGTTCTTATCAATATATCAATATATCAATGAATTCCAAAATGGCCTAAGCCACTTTAATTTTTGTATTAACTGTTTAAAACAGTATTTATCTAAATTAATTAAGACCTAATAATTAACCCTAAACCAATATTACAACTAATATTTATTTACGATTAATAAGAAAAAAATAAAAATATTTTAAAAACTTATTTTTTTTTAAATTCGTTTTTCTCAGAACCATTTTTTCGGGCTAAGGCCGTTTTGGCGCTGAGCGCCTCATATGTAAGTGGGTTTTCTAAGGGCAGACACACAGAACATAATTTGTTTTAATGTGTACTTGTTTTCACGTAAAGGACGATTTTGTTTCTTTTTTAAAAAATTCTACTAACTTTTTTTTATTAATTTATCGTTAATGTTATGTGTTTGTAACATGCCGCCTTGACTAGCCATCGCTATGTTAAAACAACAAACAATATCTTGTGAACACAAAAATTTGGATAGTTAAGACTGCTTTTGTCGATGTTTTGTTCTTGTTGAAACAGTGTTGTTAAAACCATTGTTTACACAACGATATCTAACATCACTGCAGTACAGCCATATAAAAAAACGTCTTCTTGATAATTTTGGTTGCTTTTTATATGGGTTTTCTTTCTCCATATCGAAGAACATAAATCTTTAAAAATTCATAAAAAAAATAAAAATGCAACAAAAATCACAGTTTTGGTCTAAAAAGATTTAGCTTAACATATGTTCGAATGAAATGAGGTTAATTGTATTGTAATCGGTGCACAACTTTTGATTGTATTCACAATTTACTGAGAAATTAATATTAATTTCCATACAAAAAAAATATTATTTTAAATATGTGTGTCACCTTCACCTGTGGTATATATATGTACATAAGTTTGTC
Source organism: Pollenia labialis (assembly GCA_949318255.1). NCBI lineage: Eukaryota > Metazoa > Arthropoda > Insecta > Diptera > Polleniidae > Pollenia > Pollenia labialis. The sequence continues at coordinate 133,895,478 of OX439140.1, forward strand.
ATTCTGTTTGTAAATTCTACAATATTGATCTTAGACCCTATTAAGTATATATATTCTGGGGCCTTATGAGGAGAAAAGTTCCTTTAACGATGTCCGTATGTCCATCTTACGTTTGATATGTGTTTTCCGGAGACTCCAGACATAATAGCGGCTAGCTTGTTGCACATTTATGTCACATATTGGGCACCATTTCTTGCTATTGAAATTCAGCAGAATCGGTCCCCAAATGGTTAAGACATGACAAAAAACAACTACTGCCTCTAAAATCCCTTGTGGTTGTTGTTTCCTTTATTTTAATGTGTTTAATTTTACGCATACAAACCCATACACAATTATGTATGTACATGATATGCCGCTCAAATAAAGAAACAAATTCGTAGACTCAATATTTTTTAATTTAACGCTTTTTCAGCAAAAGCGTTTGTAGCCGAGTTTTCTAAGTTCTCGCCTGAGACTCATGAGGTTGCCAGCTCGAATTTGGATGTCCCAGTTTCTCAAAAAGAAATTTTTTTTATTTAATTTTTTTATGTCCTAAAAACGATTTTAAAATTATAAAATTATTAAACGAATTTAGAACATCAACTTTGGCAAAAGAGGAAACGGTCTTATATAAATTTTTTGATTTTGTCATATTCTCCGGCATGACGAAATTAAAAGTTGGCGTGGCTCAATTAATATTTATTTATATCTAAAGAACGTTATTTATGTAACTTTTTTTCTTATCTCACCATGATGAAGGATATATAAGATTCGGCATAGCCGAATATAGCACTCTTACTTGTTTTCGTTATGTTTGGAAATCGATATTCAGTTTTCTCAGTAAATTGTGAATAAAATCATAGATTTTATATTTTTTATGAATTTTTAAAGAACAAAAATTTTGTTTTTTTTCAAAATGTTCCGTCAAAAATTTAACGATATCTCTAAAACAACTGGACAAATTTAAAAGCAATGTAGTAAGCACATTTTAAAGATGATATTGTTGCCGAGTTTCGGATTCTTTTTTATCTGAATATGGCCAACTGTTTTAAAGTTATTCCAATATATGTAGTTAAAAAGTTTAAATTTTGGTCATAACGGTATATCTCGAAAAGTAGAGCTGATAGAGAAAAATGCAATCAAATTCTCGACCGTAAAATTACTGTTCCGCAGCGTTATAATTAAACTCTACAGGTTTGTAATGGAAATCGTTTTAAAAATCGAACGATTTAAAATCGACAATATCGATTTCAGTATGTTAAAAAGTTTATAGCTCATACATTTTCTTCTTATTTCCTGTCTATATTCTTTGGTTTTTTTAAATTATATATGTACATATGTATGTTAATTCAACTGTATTCTGATGAAAACGTTAAGACTATAATTTAGAAATGGAATTAAAAAGGATCGTTTTAAAATCGATCTTCTTTCATTACATACCGGTTTAAAATAAATTAAAAACCCTAAGCACAGAATACTAACAGAACTGTAAAAAGTAACGTGTGAAAAGGGCCCAAATCAGTTGCGAAGGCAGCTTTCGAAGAAAAAGACAGAAAGCTTTTTTTGGTAGTGAAGTGGCAATGTGTAAAAACAGGCCGCAATAATCAACACAAATGGCGTGATCAAACCAAACAAAACACAAGCGACGTTAAACAAATGCATTAGTTCAACAAACGTTTGTTGTGTGCAGAAAAAATGTATATAGTAACATGTTTTGTTTTATAATGTTATTTACTTACTTATGGTGTTTTCTTTTATACAAAAAAATATGTCCTTTTTTAAAAAAAATCCAATTTGGTGTCTGTTTCTTTTAAATTTTGCTCTTGAAAAGCATGAGTTTTTTAGAATAAAACAAGCCACCCTTTTCGGGAGCAAAATTTTTAAGAAAAAGACAGAAAATTGAATTTTTTTTTAAAAAAAAGGCACATTTTTTTTTAGAAAAGAAAACACTATTAATTATTTGCTCGTGTTGTGGTAAACTTAAAAGTTAATTTTTACAACAGTTTGCAAATAAATCTCGACTTAATAAATTTGTGTTTATTGTATTGCGGCATAAAAGATGATGCAAAGAGAAATGCAAAAGGGCAGATTGCTTAGAAAGCGACAAAAAAACGCAAAATCTTCCGTCTCGTGACAGTTATATTAGTATTCTGTGCCCTAAGTCTGTAGCTATTTTAAATAAAAAAAATAAAATAAACTTACCAAGAACTTCAGTATATTTTTATTAGTTTTTTCTGATCTTTAAACATTTTTAAAGTTTAGTTTTTTTGGGTTGGTGAGATTTCAAATATCTTGTTTTTTTTTTGTATATTAAGTTTTGGCAAAAGTGCAGTTAACGGGGCATACGAAAAAAAAACAAAAAAAAATGTGAACCCCCTCTGGAATTAAAAACAAAAAAAACCAAATTAAAAATTAAAGGGGCCCACTTCGTGGAATGTGTGGGTACTCAAATTAAAGGTAATTGTACAAGAAAAACTAAAATTATAACATTTAGGGCGGGCGGGACTTTTGAGGCCATCTGGCTCCAAAAAAAGTGCCCATCCACTCATATATATTTGTAGATACTCAAATTAAAGGTATTTTGCTCACGATTGTAAATATTTTGTTTTATTTAGCATTTTTCAATGTTTAATGCTCGATTTTTTTTTTTAATTTTTTAAAATTTTTTTGAAACTAATAGCCTATTTTCTATGTGATAAAGAATCCTTATCTGCGTAGCCGGCCTTCGACCAGGCTCAAGGATTTTCTGCTCTATGGTATAACAAAGATCGGCTTCGCTAACTAAATCTTTTCTGCACCTAAAGTATAATTAAATTAATCTAGAGAGGAAAATAATATGCGAATACAAAAATAAAATATAAATTTGCAATCGTGAGCAAATTACTTTTAATTCGAGTACCCACGCTAATCACTAAGTGGGCGCGGCAGTTATTTGTTTGGTTCCAGAGGGTCCCACGGGCCTCAGTCCCCTTACATTTTAATTTTATTTTTATTTGGAATCGGATGGCATATTTGTTTATTTTATTTTTTTCGTACGCACCGTAAACTGCACTTCAGCCTAAGTTTTTAAGATACATTAATTTACAGAGAATTATATTTTTAATTATTAAAAACACTTTGTTTAAAATTTTCTTATTGACATGGATAATATCCTTTAATTATATAATCACCATTTAATAACGACCGTTACCCGAAACTTTATATCTGAATTTTACGAAAATTGTATTTCAATTGAGTAATAAACGTAACGCTGTTAGTCTTCTTAAAGGCTCAGTTAGCCGGGAGTAACAGTAACCTTTCCGTAAAAAAGTAAGACCAATCTATTTCTTACAGATGATTTGCAACGTTGCTATTACTCCCGGCTAACTGAGCCTTAACTGCATACATTTTCGTAGCTTACACTGTGAACCGGCACTAAGATCCTAATGCTGGTTACACACAATGCAATGCATTTTCGCGACTTTTTTAACCGACATTATTTCTAAAACGAGCTATTCTGCCACTTTTTAAAAGTTCCCAACGGTAGCATTGATTGCCGCTGTCTTGCTCTACCACTGAAAAGTAATAACACTAAAACAACAACAAGCCGGCATGATTTGCAAATTTTTCACATGGAAATTTTTCTAAACACATCTTTTACATTGAGTTTTATTTTGATTTAAAAAAAAATAAGTTACACATAAATGTTAACTATTAAATTTTATATTTGTAAAACTTTTTTTCAAGATTTCAACCGAAATAAGATCAATTTTAGTATTTTAAATTGCTTCCATTGCAAACACTTGTTAAACGAACGAAATAAAATCACGAACTAAAAGGGAATAAAAGGAAATTAGAATAATAAAATAAAGACAGAGATGTCGAACAAAATAGTTGCAAGCTGGACTGAAAAGCCATCTACATGTGAAAAAACTTACACAAAATATCTGCAATGAAAATGGTTAGTAACTAAAATAAGGTTAGACAACAACCCAAGATATTTCCAACACTTTATGAGTCAATTTTTATGGCCGTAATTTCTACAAATAGATATCCAGCTGTGTGTATTGACATCTGTTCTGTTACTAATTTGTCATAAATTTAACACGTATTTTTTAACTACTGGCTAATATGTAGTGTATTTTACACAATCGATTTTCGATATTTAATTAATAACTGCCCTGTCCGTTTATACCAGAGATAAATATTGCGACATATATTGCAGTTAATGCCAAAACTATGTTATCTTTAATCTAGACAGCAATTTTTTGTATATATTTATTACCGGCAATTTATGTTGCAACAATTGTTAATCAATTTTCGTTGACAATTATTGATAACATAAAACGTCAAATTCGGTTGTCAATTGAAAAAAGGAGCAAAAAAATAGCAACTTGTGTGGAAAAGAAATTAAGTTTGTGGAGTAGTAGCTAATTATAATTGAAATAAAAGAATTTAATAATAAAAAATAAATAATTAACCGATTAGACGATTTCTTGCCAAACGTGGCAATTTGTTAACCCATTTGGCGATAGACATTGCATTTGCCGATATTTAAAATGCGCGGAAAGAATTATTAACCGGAATATATGGCTTAAACCAAGAAAATTTTGCACCATTTTCGCCCAAGCCATGTGAGGCTTGGTTTAAGCAGGAAGTTATGTCTCAACGTGAACTAAAATTTACTTAAATACAGTTAAATTTTTTTTTTAATTCTATTTACTTTAATCAAGTTTTGGTTGCTTAGTATTTTACAAAATTCAAGGAAAAGCCAGAGTTTGTAACAAAAAAATTTGTCGCATTAGTTAGTTTCAGAAAACTTAATATAAAACTAAGACCCCAGTAAATACTTCGCCTACAAAATAATGTGTTAGTTAAGAAATCAGGAAAAAGTAAATATACTACTTCCAATTCTACTGAAAGAACCAATGAATTTTACAAGGGAAGTCCAAAAATTAAAGCATTTTTATGTCATTATTTTTTACCTTCACACATCTGAAAAATAAGTAGTTATAGAAGTTATTATAGCAGTTAGAATGTTACTAAATAATGAGTGTAAGAAGCTATTCATTTTAAAAAAGCAGGCGAAGTTTTTACTGGGACACTATATTGATTTGATTAGCATGTCGAGTCAAATAAAAATTATTTGAATTAAACCAAGTAAATCCCTTGAAGGGATTTCCTTAACCCTGCGTTGAGGAAAATTTCATATAAAATTTTTGGAATTTTCAAAAACGTATATAGAAATATTTTTTAAATGCGGTGAAGTGTTTTCGAAAATAACCCCCTTAATGAAATTCCTAGCATTTGTTTCTTGATGCAGGAAATTCAATTATTTTGAAAAATCAAAAACACCAGATTAATTTGCTTATTATTGAAAAATAGATTGCAAATAAAAACTAACATAAAAAAAAACGCGATTTTTTGATCATGAGAAAATGGTTCTTTATTTAAGAAAATTTTACTTAATACGAACAAAATAAGTTAAAATCAAGATACATATTTATGTATTTTGGAATTTCTTGTTTTAAGTAACGAAATTGATTACTTTAAAAACTAAACTCCTTTCTGTGTGGTTGGCGTTTATTTAGGCGGTATATGAAACGCATTATTTAAAATTTTTTTTATTTAGTGCCGCTTCACACACGTCAAGTTTGACTCGTCATGTCGACCCCTTTGCGCGAAATTATCGTATATGCCAATTTTTTGAAATTGAGTTTTTGATGCAATCTTGTTCTACATTCAAAGAGACGTCACCTGACAAAATATTGTAGGCGAATTCCACTTCGTTGCTCCAAAAATTGAATGTATATTTTCATTTTTATATGCAAGCGAACGCAGAGAAAAGTAGAAAAATGGCTGTCCTGTAAAATTTGGTTTTTGTAACATACGATAATTTCGCGCAAAGGGGTCGATGTCTTGCGCTTTTAGGAGAGAAGGGAAGGGAGAATGCCATTTCTTTTCCCCTCTCTCCTAAAAACTTAAGTGTGTGAACCGGCACTTATACCTAAATTTTTTTTTTTTTTTAAGTAGTGTTTTCTTGTTTTATCATCATTTTTTAAAACTTTTCTATTTGCAATAACTTGTGAAGACTTTTTTTAGTTTACATGATTAAGAGCAAGCGATTTATTTAGAATGTTTGTATGTACTTTTATCGGGAATAACGTATATAAGTAACAATACGAAGGCTAGTTTTTTGTTGATAGATTAAAAATATTTCCAGATAAAAAACATTAACGGGGGTATTTTTTAAGTCCCTTCACTTTGAATTGAGACATTTTTTACATAAAATGTTTTTTGATGTTTTTAAATTTGTATAAAAATGTTTTTAAAGTAGGCTGAAGTGTGTCAGAGCCTCTAACTCTCTTTTTAAAAAGTTTTAAAAAACTTGTTAACAGAGAAAAAAGGATATAAATGTAAATATTTTACCTTGTTATAATAAGTTTGCCGATTTCGTAATAATTTAAAATTAAAAAAAAAAAAAATATAACGAAATGCTAAACTTAAATTACTTTGGCGACTTTTTTATTTCTTAGTTTTTTTTGGTGATTTTTGTCTTATATCACCTAATTTTTTAAAACAAAATATATGAAAAAAATTTTGCAAAAACCTAATAAAATGGATTTATGGCGATTTATGACATCCGGTTTGGAGATGGAGCTCAACAAAATCTGACAGCACTAATAAAAACACGTAGCCAAAATTAACTAGGGATGTAACGAATACCGATACCGATTTATCGGCGGTACTTCAGATTTTCCTTTACATCAATATCGGCGATGTTTTGCTGTCGATACGACGATACTTATTTTATTTTGAGTATTTTTGAACAAATAATTAAATTTTCTATGCTTGTTTTTTTATAGCAACTAACAGAAGTAACACATTAAAAAAGCAGAGCAGAGTTTCACATAATAAGTGAGTAGGTATTTTGTACAATTTTCTTAAATGATTATGATGAAACAAGAAATACAAAATTAGCTAGTTTTTATAAAAAATAAGAAAGATTAATCTGAAATCAAGCTGTATTTGTTTTTATTAAATTGGTTTTCTTGATTTTTAAAAAGAATCAAGAAACAAATTCTAGGGTTTTATTTAAGTTTTTTAGAAAATGCTGAATCGACATGTTAAGCAAATCAATAAAAAGTTTCTTATTTTTATATTAAGTTTTCATAAAGTAACTAATGCTACACGTTTTTATGTAAAAAATTCAATCTTTCTTTCGTATTTGTTTAAATATTAATAGCAAATTTCACAAATTTATTTACATATTTGTTTATTAATTTATGCTTAAAATTCATTTTTAATGTTAAATTAAAATAAAATTATGTAAAAAACTATGTTTAAATATAAATTGATATTTAAATAGAAATGGTGAAATTGGTTATAGGCAATGAAAACTTGATTTAAGTAACTATAAATTTAAAATAAGTTGTTTGCACTAACGATAATGCAATTCTGTAAATTCTTGTTAACAACCATGGCGAATTCATCCCAGGTAATCTCGGTACTACAACAAGTACAACACAAGCAATTTGTTTTTGTAAAATCATTGTACAATGACAAAATTAGATATAAAACAAAACATTAACAAAGATAATTAAAGAGAATAAACAAAATTTTGACATCCAACAGTGATTTTAGCTAATATCAGCAGGGCTTTTAAGACCACCTGTAATAAATTCGCCTTGTTAACAACATAGATAAAAATAAACGTCAAGTGGCATCACTGTCCAAATAACGAAAAACACAAAGAGGAATAAAACAAACAAATAAAATAATTAAAGAATTTTAGTTCAGATTCACCTTTTTATACAAGAAACACTCGGTCAAATCAGTCCACTTTTTATGAAAAATTTGAATGGAAAAGGAAAAGGTTTTGAATAATGGAAATTTTATTTATTTATTGATAAACATAACAAATAAAACCAATTAAGTCTACACCAGACTTTACTAAAAATTATTATCATTTTCTGCAACCATTTGCTAAGCAGATCTTTTTCACATCTAGGTGGCAGCACCATTTAACTCTCGACAACTCTGCTTTTCTTTATTTTACTTCCTTCCTTTTCTTCTTCTTTTAGTTTAACTTTTTCTGCCGTACGATCAATTTGTAGTGGTCGTCAAAAAAAATGAATTTAATAAAATAATAATAACTTTGAACTTAAAACTATTAATTAAAAGCGTTGTTTGCTTAAAATTTAACATAAATATTTTGTGAAAATCTGATTAGTTTAACAAAAAATTATAGAAGTTTTGTGGAAATTTTGTGTAAATTTGAAACACATTAGAATGTAGGAAGCATTGTTGGTGCTGGTTGTTTTTCTAAAATGTTTTTTTTATTGCTAAAACGAAATGAGAGACGTACATATTTCTTAAACATTTTCTCTCTTGTGTTTTTTCTTCGGTTTTCTGTTAATTTAACAAGTGGCAGGCCTCTTAATATTTTTTTTTTTTTTATTTTAAGTAAATTGAATTGTGAAATTGTTAAAAATGTGTTTGTTTCTTTAACTTAAGTTAATTGTATGCGTATTTAATGTTAATCTCCAATATACATACATACATTTTTACATACCTTCTATGACAAAGTTATAAAATTGTGTTATAGGTGGTATTAAATGTACTTAGATTTTTGGTGACCTACAGAGCTGCAACAGAAAACATGTATTAAAAGGGTAAGCGAAAAGACAAGTTTATACTAATATTAAATACATAAATGCAACTTGATTTCACTTGAAAATATGTTAAGTTACATGTGGATAAGTGCAACCAATTAATTAAAATACCTTTGGAGACTATTACACTGTGCTAGTTGAAAAATCAGACAAGCCGGGCACATGGCGATTTAACATAATTCGGATACGCTGAATCCAATGGTGCTAACCGTTTTTTAGGTTAGCTCTTGTTTTCGAGATATACCGTTATTTCGAAATGGAAGGAGGTTGCACAACATATAGTTATTCGCGTAACTCAAAAACGGCTTAGTTTATTAAAATGACTATAAAAAAGCCGATATTCCGCAACAAAATTAAGTAGAGTTGAACTTTTTTCTTAGATACATTTTTTAAAAATTCATCAAATATTGGAAAACAAGCCATAAATGATTAAAATCTGTTAGCAACTTTTATTCACAAAAGTCCAAAATTTTTAATTAATTTAAGAATTTCATAAAACGCAATATATGTATGGGAGCCCCCTAAAAAGTGGTGATAAGGGGCAAGTGTGTCTCGAGAAAATGTTAAGGACAAAAAATTATTTGAGGTCGGCCATACATTACATCCCACTAGGAGCGACTCCTGGGAATTTATGGGACTTTTTCTTCAATATATTTCTAAATTGTATTGACAATTTTGCATGGGAGCCCCCTTTAGGAATGCAGATAGCGGGTAGGTATGTTAGAAATAAATTATTGAGATGAAAACTTAAGTGGGGCGTCCTAGGCGCTGCAGAGGCCAAATTAAAGAATTTTATTAAACGGCCATATTTGTATAGAAGTCCCTCTAAGGGGGTGCAGATGCATATATGGCAAGTATGTTTCAAGAAACTGTTAAGAACAAAAAACTAATGGAGGTCGGTCATACATTTTATCCCCCTAGTGGCGATTCCTTGGCAGTTATGGGGCTTTTTCTTCAATATATTTCTAGTCTGCATTGGACATTTTGTATGTGAGCTCCCTTAAGGAATGGAGATGGTCATACATTTGACCCATCTAGGGGCATCTTTGGCGCTGCAGCAGCCAAATTTAAGAATTTCAATCATACAAATATGGCGGTTTAATAAAATTCCTAAATTTTGCCCATGCTGCGCAATTTTTTAAAATTAACTCTTAACTGTTCTATCGTACTTTTTGATAGCATTCATTTAGTGCTGTCCTATTTTATAACAACAAAATGCACATCTTTCTGCAGGACACACGTTTTATTAATGTATTTAGCTACTATCAAATTAAATCGTTCATCACCAAAATTTGTAAGTCCAGTAGCTTTAGTGAGAGTGAGAACTTCTCGCATCGAAAATATGTGAAACAAAATATTCCATCGTTTCTCGAAAAGCGAGAATATAGTGTGTCTGTAACTCATGTCGAAAACTATCAAAAGAGATTATGTCGTTACGTTACACATACCGTTAACGGCGACCAAAATTTATTAAAATTTAAAATTTAAAATTTTCCAACGACGGCGGCGAAAATACAACCGTCGGCAACACCAAATAATGTTAAGTGCGACTTTAATGTTTGTTGTTTGCAAACGAGCTTTGAAAAAATTCGTATTATTTTATAAGAATGTTAAAAGCAAAATAATTAAGCAATGAATAATGTGCCAAGAACAAAATATTATTATTATCAGGGAAACCATAAATATGCAATTTCTTGTGCGACCAGTGAAGGCAGAATCAATATATTTATCCGATTTTTATGAATTTTGGCATCGATTTGTTAGTGCATATTTTACCCTTTGCAGCATTTTTTTTTCATAATTTAATTTTTTGCAGCATTTTTTAAGTTTTTAGCGCATATTTTACCTTTTTGAGGCATATTTTGATACGTGTTGAATTTGTTGATGCCTGCGAGAGCTTTCGCAGCAAATAGAAAAATATTTTTTTTTTTGGGAATTTTGGTTTTTGTGTTTTAAATATTTATCAGTTTATTTCGGCATCTGGGGAAAATTGTAGCAAATCTAATTTTTCTTTTCGCAAATCATCACTATTTATTTTATTTAAATTTTTCAATTTCAAATATTTTTACATATTTTAGCATTTCATTACTGTCAATCTGCGCCATCTTTCATTTTTGTTGCCAGTATTGCTCCATTTTAAAAAAAAAGTTTGCGAAAGTGACTGGACTGTCCTCATTATACTGTGAAAGTTTGAGAATGCGATCACCATAAGTTTAAGAGTTATTCCAACTAACATATTTACACGCGTAACGCACTTAAAATTCGGTAGTGTTCATTTTGAATTCCATTTTTACTAAATCCCTTATGATACTAAATTTTTTTTATTAATTGAATTGATAGAAAGTAAACAGTAAATGCTAGAAAGAGCAACAAACTATAAAAAATGTAAACAAAGTTTTTTTCTTTTATTATGGTTTTGTTTATTTTATGAAATGTTGTCAACTTTTTGTTTATGAGAAACATAAAAATAAAATAAACAAGAAGCGGTAAGTCGCTGAATTTGCCCATGAGCCGCTGATTTACCAACACTTTTAATATTTCAAGCTTGAAATGTCAATTTTAAGAAGGTGTTTTTTAAAACCTATTTCTGGTTACCCTGGTCATAATACTCTAAAAGTTTTCAAACACACACACTTAAACTTTTTTAGATAAATGAACATATCACATCTTCTTAAGTACATGATGTTATTGTTAACTCTAAAAATGTAAATGTGTTAAACATACATATATTTAAATTATAATCACATTCATACTTTGATATTCAAATTAAGGCGATGTGATAAACGTAAGTATGTTTACATGTAAAAAATATACAGACTTGCACAATATTTGGGCCCATGGGTAATTGAATAGATTATATTGGAATCCCATTAAAATGAAGAAAAAAGTTTACCGTTATTTCGAAAATTTCATAAAAAAGTGTTTGCGGGGTTTTTTCATTGAAACTTAATAGAACCAGAGCTGTGAACTGCTATTTTGTAATCTCTTTAGAATTGTTTTCCTTTTCGAAGAACTAAAAATATTTTCTGATTGTAACCCAAATGTATTTTCAAGTTTTCTTTATATTCTTCTGAATTCATCTGACATAAACTTTTTATGTATGTAGGTTTCTTATTACACATATTTGTTATGAATGAAATTTAGTAATTTTTCTTGTTTTCATACTCTTGCCTTTCTTAAGGTGACAATTTAAATATGAGCATATAAATCTTTTAATTTTTTTCTTCTTTATTTCTTTCAAAACAGAAAAAAATATCCATAATTTTTTTGTATATAAAAATTCTTTAATGTTTTTTTTTTATTTTTTTTTTTCTTAAACTTTAACACCAAAAAAGAGCTGAGCTCACTTTCAAAAGTTAACAATGATAATAGAATCTTTTCTCATACTCATACACTCAATAATGTAAACATAAGAGAATTTTCGCGTTCATATAAAAAAAAAAAAAAACATTTGCCTACTTTAAGGCTTTTCAACTTTCTCTGCCTGCAATCATGATTTTGGAAAAATATGTATGTGTTTTTTATGCAAATATGTAAATGTACATATCGTTAGCTAAAATGCAAAAAAGGCGTAAATAACAAAAAATTCAAAATTGTGTTTTTCACAAAACTTTACACTTCTGCGATCAAAAATTGCGCTTTTATTAACAAAAAACAAAGGGACGTAACTACAAGTTTTTTTTTTTCAACAAATTATAATGAAATGGTTTCCTTTGAAAATTGTTTAAAGAATTCCATGAACGACTCATTAATGCATGTTTTCTGACATGTTTATAGTTTTCATGTAATAAAGTGTTTTGCTTCTCCTGTAAAATTATATTTTTGTTAGTAACGCCTTTTTGCATTTTAGCTAACGATATGTAAGTGTATGAGGAAAGGTGACTGAATGCGTAAAGGTGTTAAGTGTATGTAGGTTTTGAATGGATACATGTGTTTGTTTGTTTGTTTAAAATGCTCAAGTTATATTTGTATGCATGTACTCATATTAATGTTGTATTAATGCTATAACGCCTAAGGCTATAACGCAATTATATAAATGAATTTTAATGCATTGAGAGGATACATTTTGCTAACAAACACACAACATAAACCCAGCCATAAATAACTTTTACATAATGAAATTTTAAATATCTTTAAGAAATTGCAAAAGCAAACATACACCAAAAAGGAATCTTAACTCATCGTTTTAAAAAGTTCAGTGCACATTTTACAAACAAAGTGAGCCAACATTTTTTTATAATAAAATAAAAAGAGGGAAAAGGTGTGTTCATTTTTAATAAATACATCGTACTTTTTTAATAAAAAGTGTATTTTTAATAAAACTTACATATTTAATACCTTTTCAATAAAAAGTACATTTTTAATAAAAAGTACCTTTTCAAAAAAAAGTACATTTTTAATAAAAAGTACCTTTTCAATAAAAAGTACCTTTTTAATAAAAAGTACATTTTTAATAAAAAGTACATTTTTAATAAAAAGTACCTTTTCAATAAAAAGTACCTTTTCCATAAAAAGTACCTTTTCAATAAAAAGTACATTTTTAATAAAAAGTACCTTTTCTTTTTTAATAAAAAGTATCTTTTAATAAAAAGTATCTTTTAATAAAATATATCTTTATTATAAACAGTGCATTTTTAATAAAAAGTACCTTTTAAATTAAAAGTAATAAAAAGACCTTTTTAATTAAAAGTTGAAAAAATTAGTTTTCTTTAAGAACTTACGTATTTAAAGATTAAGAAATGAAGTGTTTTTCGAAAAAAGTACCATTTAACATACATATTACTAATCGCGTTTACAATTATTCCTATCTTTTACCCCTGCAATCCAATTAATCTACTTTTATATAATATTAATTAAAGAATTTCGTTTTAAAATATGGGCATTTCCATTTTGACGTGTCGTGATATTTGTAGCACAAAATTTAAAAAAATTAAATGACGAAGTCAAATTTGTAAAAAGGGTGTTTATATATACAAAGTAATGAAGTAGCTCTACATTCAGAAAAAAAATTACAGTAATCGACGCTAAGGATTTGCAGATATAAGCAAAAATCTGCCCTAGCGTGACGTTAAAAAAACGGAAGTGGGTTTTGATTGCATTACAAAACTGAAAAATACTGCGAATTGAGCAAGAAGTTTTGTACAAAACCTTTTTTAGTAAACTTAGAACTTATATAGATTTATTTTTCAAGCTATCAAATTTAAAAATCTTTGCTCGTTTTAAGGTAAATATGGGAATTTTCAGCTAAAAGTCTACTTTTTTTAATGTAACGCCAGATTGCAAATAAGGTTGTATTTTCGGACCATGTTGTTCAATCGTTATCCCTTTTGTTACTTAATGTAGAGCTTGTTGCGCTTTACACCAAAATATATAAAAGTAAACGATACATATAAAATTTTTTGAGAAACAATTTAAAATATTTCTGGCGTTACGTGACAAAAAGTAGACTTTTCGCTGGAAATGCCCATATATGGCTTCTGCGAATTTTCGTTGCATAATTTTCATTTCAATTAAGTTTTTGATGTAAATTATTTACTGCCTGTTTTTAGAAACCGTAAACAAGTGAGTGAGTGAGAAATTATATTTGAAACAACAATAAAAAAAAGAAAATTTGTTTTTGTTTTCAATATAATTTCGCACTCACTCACTCACCGCATAATTATTTTTAAATGTAGGTATTAGTGAAAATATAATTTTAAATGAATTCTTCTTCATAATCTACTTGAATTAATTAAGAGAAATGTTGAGAATGTTTCACTTTTCATGACAGTCGTCATGCTGAGACATTAAAAATAAATTTCTTACGTTTTTTTCAGGCGCTAAAATAACAACTTGACTTTTTTTGTAAGTAACGGGTTATCCATTTTGCAGTTTTAAAAGTAGAATGGAAAAAATATAAAAAGCCTATAGTACACGGAATGTAAAAAGCTACATGCGCATGTTGTTCGGACGTAATTTTGTCGTCATCACACAACACAAACTTTGTTGATGTGTCGTCAAAATTTTTTTTTTTTTTTTTTTTTTTTTTTTCATTATTTATTTATTGAATATATTAAATATGAACTAACAATAATTAATCAAATCTTAATCTAATACTTTATTTTATGTCCCGCCAGTGCCAGACAAAAATTTTCTTCATCACGGGTTCTGTTCACATAAATAGGTGTTTATCGCTCATCTTAATGGGTAAGTGCTGCAGTGTCTCTTCTCCTTAAGCGAGAGTGGCCGCTATCATTTAAAATGTTTCGAGCTAGTGGATTTGGGTGCAACTCTAGCCTTTTTAAGTATTTTACCGCATACTTCGTAATAATAGTCTTTACCAGTGGCACATTGAGATCCTTGTGGATATTTGAGTTTTTAACATACCATGGGGCAGCTGTAATTATTCGAAGAAGTTTATTTTGGCGCCTTTGAATTTTTTCGATATTAGAGGCCGAGGCAGTGCCCCATAGTTGAATACCGTAGCACCAAATTGGCTTTAAAATAGCGTTGTAAAGTAGTAGTTTGCAATCGAGACTAAGAACAGAATTTCTTCCAATAAGCCAGTTAATTTGAATTGCTTTTAGTTTCATTTGGGTTAATTTTGCTTCTATATGGTATTTCCATGTTAAACGCCGATCTAGATGAATTCCGAGATATTTGACATGCAATTGTTGAGGCACTAGTTGATTATTGATTTTAATAGGGGGCATGTTTCCCGACGCAAGGTGAAAGTTATATGTACGCATTTTTGCTCATTGACCTTTATCCTCCATTGCTTTAACCATAGTTCGAGCTGAAATATATGATCCTGCAGGTATCGAGATGCTTCACGACTCGTGTACGCTTAGAAAAGCTGTATCATCAGCAAAAGTTGAGGTTAGGGTGTAATTGTTTGTTGGCATGTCCGAGGTATATATTAAGTAAAAAAGTGGGCCCAGGATGCTTCCCTGAGGGACTTCAGCTTCAATTGGCTGAGGAGAACTTAAAAAATCACCTTCTTTAATAATGAATTTTCGACCGACCAGGTAGCTTTCTAGCAGCTTGTGTGTATTAACCGGTAGGTTTAGCTTCAATTTATGTAACAAGCCTACATGCCAGACTTTGTAAAAAGCTTGAGAAACATCTATGAAGAGAGCGGAGCAATATTTTCTTTCTTCAAAGGCTTTTCTTATGGCGTTTACTATCCGATGGGTTTGTTCAATTGTGCTATGCTCTCTTCTGAAACCGAATTGATGATTAGGTATACACCCATTGTCATTTAAAATTGGGGTTAATTTTGACGTTAAGAGCTTCTCAAACAGCTTTGATATATTAGGTAATAAGCTAATAGGCCTATATGACTCAACTTTTGTGTGATCTTTTCCTGGCTTTGCTATCATCGTTATTAAAGAGACCTTCCAATCTTGAGGGTAGTATTCAAGGCGTAAAATAGCATTAAAAATATAAAGAATAATTTTTTTTGCTATGCGAGGTAGCTCCAAAAGCATTTTGTTACTGATCTTATCAATACCAGGTGCCTTCTTGGTGTTTAATTCACAAATAGCCTTTTCTATTTCCTTTATCTCAAATCTTAGGGGGATAGCTGCTCTAACATAAACAGGCGGCAACTCGTCCGCTATATCGTCAGGTATATTTGGGGTAAATACGTTTTTCAAATGATTTACAAACAGGTTTCCTTTTTCATTATCATTTCTTGCCCAACTTCCATTCTGGTTTCTTAATGGTGGTTTCGAGATAACTGGTCTTTTGAGTTTTCTAGCTGCACGCCATAATGAGTAGTCTGATTGTGGAGTCAAAATAACGTCAGAACCACATGCGCATATGGCTTTCTACCTTTCGTGTACTATAGGCTTAAGGCATTGATTTCGATAAAATTTGTATTCCTTTATATTGCCTTGGCATTGCCATTACGTAAGAAATGTAATGCGATTAAGGTGATCGCCTTCAGATAGGTTTCAGCAGTCTATTCTTTTGAGGTAGTTTTCGACCACGTTTACGCATATTTCGGGCGGTATTTTGGCGATAACTTGACAAATGTTGGTTTTCAAATTCTCCAACCTTAGGGAGTTATCCGCGTAGACAAGAACTTTAAAGTATAAAGGGGTCAAATCGCATGATCTTGGTGGCTAATTGACGTCGCCAAAACATGAAATTACGCGTTCTGAAAACTTCCCAAGCAAAAAAAATCAAAATCGGTCGTATTATGTGGCTTGCAGCATCGTTTCGTTGAAATCTGATATCGTCCAGATCATAATTTTTAATTGCTGGCCAAAAACGTCGTTTATCATACGCCCATTGCTGAGAACGCCGTGGAATCGATAAATTCGAATTATCCACCACACTTTCTTTAACAGAAGCGATATGTTCGGCAGTGAGCACATAGTGATGATGCACACGCCTGCCCACGCACGCCTGTAACGCTTCCAGTACCTTTAAATTTCTTTATAATATTGTCAATTCCTTACACAGCAGATCGATTATGACGACTATAATCACCCTGTAAGGCTCAGAAAGTGGCCATGTTTAAACCACCAATTTTGTTGTAAGTTTTAACAATTTTCATACGTAAATGGGTAAATGACACTTCAGATGACAGATATTTAACAACTGACAGCCTTGCCGACCGGTGGTTCTGAACACACTAAATGGATAACCCTGTACTATGTTTAAAAAAAGGATCTGAGGAAAAAACGCAGACACGAAATAAATTAAAATAACATCTATGACACTTTTATAAGGTTATGTACAGAATGTTTTGTGTAAGATGCGAGGTTGTTTTGAAAATTTTTGAGAATATTGCAAATAATTTAATTTCAATAATAAATTTTACAAAATGTTTATATATACATATTTCTTTTGCATAAGAAACAAGTAACTGTTAAGGACTCCCAGCTAATTGAGCCTTAAATTACAGTGAATTTCTAAATTTTAAAGCTTAAAAACTATTGGACTATTTATTTTGTATTTTATTAACTTTTTTATTTATCTTAATTCTCAGTGTTAACATTTAAATTGGTTTTATGTTTAGTTTTGCTTATTTAATTTAATGACTTATCAATTTAGCCACCTTTGTTCACTTGATACCTGCTCTAGGAAGAAGATAAAGTGTTTACTTTATAATTTTGTTAAAATTAAATAACGGTAAAAGCTTTATGCTTTCATCTACATACAAATACACAAACGAACTTAATATTTGTACGCATCTCTTGAGTTTCCTCTAAACGGAAAAACAAAGATGAAATGGAGAATATGCAAAATAAGTTTAAGCAATTTTCTTTTAAATTACGAAAATTTATAATAAAAAGCATTTTTTTATTTAGTCGCTCTGCTCTGCAGATCAAAATTAACTTCGTTTTTGCACATTTTATAAGCCAAAAAGGTGGCACCTTTTAGAGTTGTTATGCAGGTATATGAGGCGATCTGACAATTCCTGTTTGGGCTCTACATCCATCACGGTCAACTAATTCAGTGTGACTGCAGAAAACCTAGTAATATATTAATTCTTCTTTAATTAAATACACTATTTTTGCCGCATTTGTCCTGGGTATTCTGGGTACATTAAATTATGTTCAATTCTCATTTTCCCGGGAATTAACTGCGGAAATCTCAGAAAATTTTAAACAAATCCTTTTTTTTAAACTTTAGCAAATCTATTTGGGACTCGTGTCCTAATTCCACCACATTATCAATATTTGTTGTGGTTTACGGGTTTCTAAGCTGATTTTCGAATATGGCCTTGGTAAATTATAGACCGATCAGCACGAAATTCTATTTTCAGTCTTATCAAATTTACTGAAGTGTTTTCGCGTCTTTTGGAACTATTTTAGAGCAAATTTCACCAACAAAGCATTTTTTGTAACGGTTTTAGCTATACTAACGTAATTTCCAAAAGTGGTCTTTATATAGGCCCTGACGTAAATTATGTACCGATCTTTAAGATATTTGGTGGTGTGGTTGCTAAATATATAAAAAGACATTGTTGAAATTTATTGGCATTCGGTGCATCTCATAATTTTATTTTAACTTCATACAAAAGATCTTCCAGTAAAATAAAGCTTTCATAAATATTCTTAACACACGCGTATCTGCAAATTGACTAAAATTTCCACGCTGAACACACTTAAGAAAGTTAATTTAATCCATTAAAAAAATCTCTTAAACATTTTAAAACTGCGGCGCAATTTGGTACAAGTAAGTATCTTATGTGCAGGTTCATAATTAAATACAACTAAAATCCCACTTCCAAAAATCCGTATTTCTTATATTCAGCCATAAAATTCGGTATGGGAAATTATAACGTAAACCCACATAATCATTCTGAAATAAGTTGTACATAGTTCTCCTTTAAGCTGGGTCTCCACGTAGCAATTTTGTGCTAAGCTTAAGCAAGATGCGAGAATTTAAAGGAAAATGTATTTAAAGTTGAAATATTTAACAAAACTTTGTTTCATAAAACAAAGAAAGTTTTTCAACTATTTTACACATTTTTTTCTTGTTTTATCAATCGATTTCAGGATGATCGATTTTAAAAGGTCTGATGAATTTCAAGCGATTTTAAAATTATTCGTTAAAGTTTAAACTTTTTATTCAACATACATTTATAGTAATTTATAAACATTTATTAAAAATGTAAAAGAACATAAACAGAAAATAAGACGAAAATGTATTGGAAATCAATTTTTTAATATACTGAAAACGGTTTTTTTTAATTGAACTCGTTTCGCTTTCTAAAGCGATTTCCATCACATACCTGAATATTGGTAAAGCAGCGACGAAATGTTCGTTTCTAAAAAAAAACCTGTATTAATTTCAGTGATGGCACTCTAATAGAAAGGTTTTCTCTAAATGTTGAACAGATAATATTTATGTGATCTTTTTTTTAGGATAGGACCTTCTCTATCATTGACTAGCAATATTTTATCAAAATCACAAACTAACTGTTTTGAAACTGCAATCGTATTTCCCCCTTTTCCCCCGTTATGCGTCATTGGAACAAATATCTTCTAACTGATTATTCTTTTATTCAATCTTTTTTGAATTTAATCGTATTTTTCCTATTCATCTTATTAGAAGATGAAATGCTATCGAAATTTTTAATAAATTTTAATGCATACAAAATTAAAATATGTATGCAAACATTTTTGCAAAAAATTAAATAAAAGGATGTAGGTATATTACTAGCGCATACATATTTCTGCGCATTATAATGGCATATATGATATGCATCAGCTTGTTGAAACTCCTGTTCCAACTTGTCAGCTTCAAAGAAAAATTGTGGATTATTTTCAAATGAAAAAACTTTTCCCTTAAAAATTTTATATAAAAGATATGTACACCATGTCCATAAACTAATAATTTTATCTCAAGTTAAATTTTATAAAATCCCTTTTTACATATTTAATTAAAGATGCCATTATTTATGGAATTCTAACCACCAAGGCCGGGATTTTTATGCAAATGCATCTTTGTTCTCGTCAGTCGGTAATTACTATATACAAAATATCTTTGCGAATCAAGAATTTTTCAGTAAAATGTTGTGTTTTTCATACGGGATTTTCCGGGATAAAAATCCCGGGAATCCACACATTTTTCGGGAAAAAAAATCCCGGGAAATTTGTGCGGGAATTCCCGGGAATTTTTTATTTTATTTTGGCAACTTTACTTTAGTCGTTAGGCAAAAAGGTCTTAAGTCAAAAAAACGCATTTTGAGTTTTTGTTAGGGTTTAATTCAATTTTTTTTTCTCTTTTGTTTGGTTTAAATCACTTTAGTCCAGCACAACGGCTTTTAATCGTTATCATCTTCTGGTAGGAATAAATTCTATGAAATCCACCAAATAAATAGTTTTCAATGTAACATAACGAAAAACTACAGATATGAAACATTTTTGCCAAACGCCAAAGAGATGTCAATTCATATCCGATAAGTAAGGCAATGCTTAATGCTCTGAAATTTCGAAAGAAGAAAAGTAAAAATGTACAGAATATTAAATTTGTTTAAAGACCCAGATTTATTTTATAAAAACGAAAAAATGTTGTACCCACTTTCTTAAAAAAATTTAATGATTTTGTATGCAGAACAGCTGCATTAAAGATTTTTCGGATTAGATTCTGTAAGAGATGATGGCAAAAGTTACACTGTGCGACAAATGGTAGGGGTCAGTGATTGGGAAGGTTTCAAACTACCGGGGAAAGTTATATCGGTAAAAAAGAAGTTATACGTGTCCCGGCGTTTCGCTGGGTCACGTCTATGAATCGAGATATATCGATTTGAAAAATGGGCTAAAAAAATCAAAATTTTTATAAAAACCCAAATTTTAGGGCTGCCATACGTCCTATGGATATGACTTATATACCAAAATATCGGAAATTTTTAGTTTTCAAAAAAATTTAACTAAAACTTTACTTAAGTTCAATATGGTTTGACACTTATGATTAACATGTATTTGCACAGTTACTCAAGCCAGCTTCTGTATATTAAAGTTGGGCCTTTACAAGTGACTTAATTTACATGATTGTCTTAATGTTTCTTTATACATATATTCACACAGAAAAAAATCAAGTTAAAAACGTCGAAAACAAGGTTGATTTAAAATTTTTCGGTGGTGATTTTGCTTCATACGTGTTTCATGTTTATTGAACCTGATTTTATAATTGCTTGCGAACAACATTTTTTTCTTTTAAAATAACTATAATTCATGTTAATTTAACATTGCAGTAAAGTTAGAGCAAAATGTCAATTATATTGAAATAACATTCCGAATCACGTTGAATGAAAGTTATTTCATGTTGAAACAACGTGAATTTCATGTAGAAACTAATTGGTGTGAAGAAGCTTCAGAGACAACATATGCATTTATTTAAGAATAATTCAAAACACTTACCCCCGTAACACATGTTTCACTTATTTTGTAGTCTCCTTTGTTAACAGATCAATCAGCAGAATGGCCCGATATGGTTTTCGTCATCATTCTACTTTAAAAACTTGATGTACTATTGAACTAAATAATTTTAATTAAAAGAATACGGGAATTGTCTTCTTTTTATAACATATTTTAGGAATGAAAATAAAAAAATTAACATACTTAACTATGTATGCATGTTAATTTAACAAGATACACTTTTGATTTTAATATAAAGCAGGTTTTTATGGATTCAATATTGAATCCATATTTATTTATATTTTAATATTTTTTTTTTCATTTTTTTATCAGTGAATAATATTTAATAAGCGTGATTAAAGATTATTTTAATATTTTTCATTTAAAATTAATATGAAATAATGATAAATTTAAATAAAGGGCATACTAATGCAGAAATTTACCATGATTCTCAATCAACATTTTTCCATGTTAATTTTACATTGGTATTTTTTTCTGTGTGTTGTTGTTTAACTTTATTTTAACTTCACTTTTGTGGTTATTGTGCCTGAATTACGTTTATGAAACTGAATTTTAACGTTCTTCATTCTATTTTTGTTTTTTCTTGTTACTTTTGTTTTGTTTTTTTATCACTAATTAAAATATTTAATATAATTTTAACTGCATATTTTTTAAATTTTTAGCGCATATATTTCTATTTTAATTGCATATTTTTATGCGCATAAAACGCGATTTTAACTGCATAAAAGTCATGGCCCTGCGAACTATATACTTCGCGGAACGCTAGACCAAATTATACATGTCTCGGCTACACAAATAAGCCAAAATGTTAGCCTGCAGCTCTTCTGAAGTTGTTGGCATTAACCAGCGATTGAATGTAGTCCCGAACAAACAAAAAGAAAAGCGTTAAATCACACAATAGAGGCGGCAATTCGCGAGCAGCGTTGCCTGTAATAATTTGCTGTATTGCTGTACGTAATCTTTTCTATTTGGGGGAAAAAAACCAAACACACAAAACTAAGACAAAAGATGCAAAACCTAGAACTATTTTAAGTGAATATATCTATCATATCATTAAAGTTGTTCCCCAATAACATTTTCATCATTTTGCGAAGCACTAATGGTACATTTAAAAATATAAGCGCACAATTATGCGCTACGCAATAAGACAAGTTTTATAAAAGAAAAAATAATATTTCAAGTGCCACGACATTCCCTTACTCCGAAGCAGGTTTGTATCAGGTCTGCTTACTTGTACAAAAACAAAAAACGATTCTTTTAGTTGTCAAAAATTTACCACCACATATACAAAGCAAAAGGAAAAAACGTGTATGTGTGGCATACCATAAACGTAAACAAACGTATACAGGTCTAATGTATTTAATTAATACATACCTTTAAACTTTACCGTATTTTACTTTAAAATACCCCCAATTTTTACCCTTTTTTTCTTCAATTCCCTTTTTATGACACTTTTTCGAAATTTTCAACGGCAACCCTGATTTTGTCTCTTTATGAGAAAAACTTATGCTTGCTCTCATTTTTGAGCTAATATCAAAGCAAAACCATCTATATCGAAAGATTTACTCTACGTTTCACTAGCAACAGTCGTTCTCGAATGTTTACTTATTGTTCGATAGCGATTTTATTGTCGCCTACCCTGGTCAAGCGCGTAGGTTGTCCCTGTAGGCTAATTGGTAGAGAGCTTATGTGAGTGTGAGGGTTACGAGTTCGATTTCTACTAAAATATCTGGGGCCTAATTCTGGCACTCGTGATCGAGTACTTTCTCGATTCGAAAGCAATTTAATATCTAATTATTTCAGTCAATACTGAACGAATCGGAATTATTTTTTTAGTGTGGTAAAGCAATAATTTGAGTTTCACAATACTGAAAAAAAAAATCGATTCGTTCAGTATCGACTGAAATAAAATTGCTTTCGAATCGAGTAAGTACTCGATCACGAGTGCCAGAATTAGGCCTCTCTGGTCTAGTTTCACTACAACTGCTAAAGGTACAAAGAATTTCTTTGACGTCAGAGTTTATTTAACCAATTCCTTGCGGAAACAGTGTAAACTTTTAGAATATTTTTTTTTGTGTGTGTTATGATTTTTTCGAGTTTTTCTTTTATCGCGGCTCTTGTTAATTTTTTTTAGAGGTTTTTGATTGTTGTTGATAATATTATGGCATCTTTTACAAGTTAAACATGTAAAGTAGAGCGTATATACTTAAAAAAGAAGTAAAGTTTTTTTAAATGCACTTAAAGCAATTTATGTTCATGCATACACAATTACATATACATACATACATATGTAAATAAAAACACACATGTTTGTACACGTACATGTTGTTGGTCTTATGTAGAAAGGACCTTTCTCAAATTATTACAGTTTTACAAGAGAAGGCTAAAACATAATAGAAACTGTGTGTAGGCATAAAAAGTTCAATTGCTTATAATTCCTTTATTTTTGACACTTTTGCGTTATTTTGATATTTTATGACGTGGTTTATGTATTTGTGTGAAATGTATTGGAATCACTACCTAAATTTTATTCGTTTAATTGCCCCAGTACCTTTTGACAAATGGAAAACAACACATCAAGTAATGCAACCAAATTTACATGCTAATAGTTTTAAAATGTGGGTAATTCCATGCCAAATCGACCAAGAGTGGGACCCGACCCCTTTCGACTTTAATGAAATTTATCCTATTAGGAACATACCTATATGAACAAAAAAAAAATTAAAAAATTTTATTTTTCAAAAGTTATGTCATATTCAAAATGTCATAATTTCCCAGAATTAGCCGAAGGTGTTGAGATTATTTCTTGAATATCTCGAAAACTACTTTACATACGAAGATGGTTTTAATTAGGAAATGGTAAATGGATTCTAAAATCGATATTCGATTTTTCGATCGACTATTTTTATTTCAGATTTTGAAATCGATTAATCGAACGTCAAACTCGATTTCAAATTCGTTTAAGATAAATTTGCAAACTTGTTCCGTGCATCACAAAGGGGGATAGGTACACTAGCACTGGAGAAATTGAACTAAGTTTTTACAGTGGGTAGATTGGTATCACTACTGTTTATACTTTTCATGCAAAAATTTTAAATGAGTTAATTTTTAGATGGCCTTTAGAGGAACAAGTGCGGTATGTATGTACATTTCACATTCAAATTTTTTTATTTCCTTGTAATTTCGTATTTGTTAGGATAAATTACATACTTTTTGTTTTGCACTCTGCTTAGAACTAGATTTAAATATCGCTCGCCCACTGGTCTGTTGGAATATTAGCGTATTTGCACAGGAATGCCATGGTTTAATACACCTATTGTGTTTCTATAATATGTTGATTTTCACTAAGCTGACTTTCAGTGTTTTTGGTTCGGTTCGGTACGATATGTTTGGACTGTTTTGTTCACTGTCCATTGATGACTCTAATTTCTGAAGAACAGGAGCCAATATATTAAAGTTGAAAGTGTGTATACAAAGGGTACTAATAGGTAAAGACGTAAAACTTCAACTTTAAACTTAGGAAACTGCATAAACATACTACCTACATTAGGAATGGGCAAAGAATGTCGATATATCAAAATATCGACATTTAAAAATAATATAATCGATATATATCGCCGATATTTTAAATACCGATATATCGATGTATCGATATTGAAATACGACTATCGAATTCGATATTTTTTAAAGTCAGTCTTCATTAAGAACTCAAAATTTTAGCCGTTTTTAAACAATATGTTTTTTAAGAATTGGATTCATTGCATGCATCATATGTTTTTTTTAACAAATATGAAGATCTAAAATAATTGGCATTTAAAAGAAGCAGTGCCGGATACAAGAAGCAGATTGTCTGGAGTGCACATAAAACAGAGAGTGCTCATGATGTCCATATCTGATGATTACTAGTTTGACTTAAACCAGTTGGTACTTTTGGGGTGCAATTCAAATTTTAAGGAAAGTTGATACTTCCATGACTTATTTACTTCCATTTAAATTTTTCGTAATTTACTTTTTTTTCCTTATGGTTTTTTTGTATTCTTCCCTTTTGTTTTTGTTATAATTGAATTTTTTGTTTTGATTAAATTGTTTTGTTTTTATTAATTTTTTTAAATAAAATGAAACAATAAAAAGTAACAATGTAATTGCATATAATTAATTTTTTCATACAAATAATTGTACAAAGGTAGGTATACTGAATTTTTTAATTTGGTAATAGTTTCAGCAAAACACGTTCGATATATCGATATATCGATATTTTTGAAATAATAAATATCGATACTCTAAAAAAATATCGATTCGATATATATCGATATATTTTTTCAACTTGCCCATCCCTAACCTACATATTGTGCATGCCCATAATTTATCGTTTTAATTAAGATTATAATTAAAAATTGCCAAAACCATATACCTATTAAAAAATTTTTTTTTCAATGAAATAGGTACCTATCTGCAAAATATTAAATTTTCAAAACGGACTAAGTCAAAAACTTATTTTTTTATTAGGCTGAATACCTCAAACTATTCTTTAAAAATCCTGAAACTTTGAAGGAGGTTATTTTAAGATTTAATTTTTTTTCTTTCTGCAGCCTTTAAAAAAAATCTTAAAATAGAATTTTAACATTGTACTTTTGTGCAATAAGTACACTGTACTAGTTGCATAGAACAGACAAGCCGGGCACCTGGCGTTTTAACCTAATTGGGGCACGCTGTATCCAGCGGTGCTAACCGTTTTTTTTTAGGTTAGCTCTTGTTTTCGAGATAAACCTACCGTTATTTCGAAATGGAAGGAGGTTGCACAGCATATATGTAGGTATCCACGTAACTCAAAAACGGCTCAGTTTATTGAAATAACTAAAAAAACGAAATTCCGCAATAAGTAATAAGGTGGGGTAGGGTCATATATTTGACCCATCAAGGAGCATCCTACCGTTTTTAAGTTACACGAATATATGCTGTGCAACGAGCGTTGCCGTTTTGGTCACTTTTAACCAAAATTGGTTTGGTTTTTTCCAATGTGTACTTGTGTACTTTTTTTCTATTTTGGTTACTTTTTTTCAACACAAAAATAACCAATTTTTTTGTTTTGGAACAGGAACTACCCGCTCCACTTTGATAACTAATGATAATTTATCTGCATAATTTAGCTCAACTTTGCACATTGATACCATAACGCATAGCAAGACTTTAAAAGTTTTTAAAATTTATGAAAATAAGTGTGACCTTTGTACCTATAAGAGGTGCAACTTCCACTAAAAATTTCGAAAAATTATATAGCCTATTCTACTTTCCAAACCATCGGTAAAATAATATCAAAACTTTAAAAAAATCGGTCCAACGGATTAGGTATGAGCCTACAAGATATAAACAAACACTATTTCTTGTTTAGTACTTTTGATGCAAAATAATTGGTCGTGGCAACGCTGTGTGCAAAAAAATTTTTAAAACAAAATATGCCCAAAAACAAAATATGGATTATTCGAAAGTAAAACATTCCACAATTTAATAGGTATTTGCTTTATTATGAGGTTAAGATTCACATAAGAGTTATTTGTGATCAATATTTTCAAGATACACCGAATAGTTATACATATAAGATATTTTGTTTTAAAGGGATTAAAGGAAAGGTTGCTAAATTTTAAATTATTTTAACATTTAAAGAATAAAATAAAAAGTGCAACTTGTACTTTGCGAACAAGCCTTACATGGACAGACAACCAGCCAGATGGGCGGATGGACATGATAAAAATCTCTTAAAAATGTGTTTCTGAGCCGATCGGTATACTAAAAGATGAGTCTCGATTCCTATGCATCAGCACAAATTTATATGTATAAGGATTTGCTCTGGCCGCACAAGAAAAAACATGCGATTGCATATTTACGGTTTTTGTTAGTAGGATATGACAGGACATCTCAAAATGCATTACAGAAAAATTCAAGACAGCAAATCCCATTGTTTTTTATTGCTATCTCTTTATATTTAGCTGATACTTGTAAAAATGCCTGTCTTAACTATTTTCATACTTAATAATTTTGCTTTGCTGTTCTATTCTTCTTTTTCGGTAGCTACTTTATATTTCCAGCATGGAAGGAAATCAGTTTTGACAACAACATACTGTTTACATGAAGAATAAAATTAGTTGAAAGAATACAAATGAAATTCAATCCCTTAAGAAATTTCTCAGGCACACCAGTGTTAATAACTAATTTACGCTTTAAAAAATATAAAATGATTTATTTTTAAAGATGGCAATTGACAAATCGAAAAAAAATTAATTTTAACAATGTTATAGGAAACGGTGTAACACTTTCATTGTTGGTAGGTATGTTTATCTCAAGATAATTATGTATTTTTATGGCAGGTAATGAGAATACATTTTTGTTTAAAAGTTTAATGTACCTATAAGAAAATTAAAATATATGATAGGTACACTATTTTGTATTATTGTCAGACCTGGGACAAATGCATTAAATTTGCAAATGCATAAAACAATTTTGTTAAATTAAAGCAAAGCAATGCAAACGCAAGTTTTTATATAACATTTCCACTAACTTGAACACTTTTAATAAACTATTTTTTGCACTACCTGATTTTTTTTTTTATCAAAATAGTGCATTTTAACGCAAAAAAATTAATATCGTTTCTGAGTGTGGAAGCCGTATGCTAAATAATGTTTTAATTATTTTCGAACACTGATTTAAATGTTGTTGCTACTGCTATGGAATATTAATGGAAGTACAATTCAAAATTAAAACTTTATGATATTTAAAAAACTCAAAATTAAACCGATTTAGATTTGTTTTTTTTTAATCAAACCAAAATGATTCATGCATTTATTTCACTGTTGCTTTAAAAAAAAATCCATTTACATACAATTATTTATCAACAAATTAATTATTTAATTTAAAACACTTCATAATACAGTTATACAAACTAAAAAAAAAAAACTTTAATTAATTTAATTAAAAATAGATTTTTAAACTTTTCTTTCTTTCACAAGTTCAATATTTTTTTTTATGTTTAAAATAATTTTATATTATTAAAGTCTTGCAAAAAATTATTCGCGGAAATATTTTGGGGTAGAGTTAAATTTGCTTTAGAAGTATTTAAAGCCGAAGCCATTTCATTTTGCATTTGATTAGGAAAATTAATTTTTCTATTAAAGTTTGCTCTGGCCACTAGAGGCCTTTCAAAGTTACTATTTCTGCTAGAAGTGTCCCAAACAACTACCGCTTTATGGCCAAATTTTACAATAGATTTTAAAATTTCACGTCTGGCATGAACAGCTTCTTCATTACACTTGAAAATAATTTGGTACTCAAAATTTCCCGGAGACAACTCACGGCCAACCAGTTTATTGAAACTGGTTAATTTTGTTAGGGTCTCAAAGACCATATAGGGAGTCATATTGAAAGTTTTGCGCAGCAAAAGTTTTGAACTATTACGGGAGATACAGACCTTGATCATGGGCAGCTGAAGCAAACGAAAAAGAAGAGGTAATCTAGAAAATTTAGAAATTTAAAAGGCTTAGTAATAAATTTTAGGCGTAAATGAATACTACAACTTACTTTTCCAAAGCCGAAGGCAATTGGCTTGGGTCTATATACTGCAAATAGGCAAAACCTCTTGAGGCACCCGAGAAATGTACTTTATAACGTAAAATATATACTTCGCCCAATAATGAGGCAACTTCGGCGATTTTTTCAGCCGGGGTATCTGCCGGTATGCCACATAAAAATATCTGGTAAAAGGAAAAAATAATTTTTATTATAAAATTCACATTTAAAATTGTCTTTATTCCAACTCGTTTACCTCCCCAGCACAGGAATTCAATTGCTGCTGCAAATTATCATCTAATTTTTGACGGCTTTTCAGGTACTTTGTGCCATTTTCCTGATACGACTCATACCACTTTGATGGATACTCGAACAATGTACGCACATAAGAACACATTTGAGCGTTTACACAAATCGCCATGATTCTAGGAAAAAATATTCCTTCTTTATGAATAGTTTTTACTCAAATTTAAAGTGTTGAATGTGCGGTTGAAGATTTTTCCAGGAACTTTGGCGCGAATATAAAAATTATTTTCTTTTGCAGTTGTTTAATTAAAAGCACGATGTTGACGCGTTAAATGTCGAATTGAAAATGCAGAGTGTGGTATTGAAAAAAATTCCTAGGAATTTTCTACATATGTACATATTTAAATTTGTGTGTTAAAAAAAAGTTTATCTAAATAAACAGTAAAAAAGAATTTAAACTTTTTCGCCATGAAAGATAAGTGAATAATTAAAAAACCAAATTTATAATTTAAATAAAAACCTTAAAATTTCTTTAAATTAAGGCACAAAAAAATTGTTTTTCTTGCTTTAAAAAAATTAAATTTTGTATTAAAACGCCATTTTTTCCGTCTGCAAATCTTTTTGAAATTGTATATAAAATTTTGCAATTGTGTTTGTAAAAAAATGGTTTTTTATTGCTCATCCTAAAAAAAAGCATCTTATGTGCATGTGTGTGCGTGGGTAACAACTTTTTAAGCTCTTTTTTAAGTGAATTGAGTACACTCTCTTGCTACATTGAGCGCAATAAATTCCCGGAATTGGATGTGTAAAAGTTGCCAGATGAAAGTTTATTTTGTCATTTATGGTTGAGTTTAAATATCCCAGTTGCTTTTATGTAGAAGGTCGGTGTTTTTAATTGTTTTATTATTTTTAGATTCTGCAAGATTTTTGGATGAATTTAAAAAAATTTAAAGTGTTTATTTGAAAAAAGTAAACACTTTAAAATTTTCAAGTATAAAAAATATTTGATGTAAGCAACACAATTGGGTCGTACGTCGTAAAAGCGTAGGACGTAATGCCATAAATTTCGAAAATGTATTTTGTGTTCCTTTGTAAATGTTTTTAAGGTCTTCAAGACAGAAGGCCTAACTATAATATGCATAAGCTGGCTTAACCTACTGTCAAAAATAACAAAAGAAAAGCCTCTCAAAAGCAATTAAAAACACACAAATAAAACCAAAAAAATATTTAATTCCGTACGGATAGTGCGATCTGTTTCGCATTTTGCCTAAGCAAATGCCAGTTTCATAAAATGAACCAAAAAGTGTTCTTAAGTTCAATATGGTTCGGCGCATATGAATCACATCTATTCGCACAATTTCTTAAGCCAACTTAAACATATTATAGTTGGGCCTTAAGCAAGGCGAATTCAACCAGGTAAACTCATCTCGTCAGCCGTTCATCAGCTGTATCCACGGCGAATTAAAAAAAAATCGTAAATGTCAAAATATAAAATAGTTTTGAGAAGAAGTTGAATGAAAAGTTCTAAAAATATATCATTCGCAGGATTAAAGTGAATTTAATTATTTTTTTTATAAAAAAGGGATACCTAATTTTAATTTGCAATAAACAATTTTTGACATCTTTCAATTATATTGCAAAAACAAAATACATGGGGCCTTTTGTAGTTGTAGAGTTGCACTTACCTGTTATGAATTCGCCTTGGCCTTAAGGTCTTGACAAAAAGTACGAAAAATAAAAGTTTGAAAAACCATTTAGGTACATAAATAAAATTGAAAATGGATTCTCAATTACAGCAAATTAAGATCCACCATTACCATTTGTTAAACATAGATGGTTGACTATAGACTGACAGGCTCCGCTGTGGTTTAAACGGGAGAACGGCAAAGAATTCTGATGATGAGAATGTGGGTGGTTGTTCTCAAAACGAGTAAATTCGACCCGAGTACAATCCTTTAATTTTATTTTTTCGTCGTATGAAATAAAATTAGTTTTAAGTCGACATACGAAGTAGATACGCTTTTACATGGGGGTTGCACCTGAAAATTTTTTGTCATAATAAACGTCAAAACGCTGACAAACATATTGAAATTATTTTATACAGATTTTGACGTATGATATGAACAAAATTGTCAGGTGATTACCCCATGTTATTTTTGTGTGTTTTTTTGCTGGTCTGCGCAAGAAGCCTGATGATCATTGTTTTTATTCTTTTGAGCTGTCAAAAGTTGTTTACATTTTGCTTATATGCGCATTTATATGTTTGTTTACGTTTATTGTTTTTTCCCACCCAAATTTAAGCGCTATTAATGGTATAGCAAACATAAACGTTTTTTCCCCTTTTGCTTTGTATATGTGGTAGTAAGTTTTTGACAGCTAAAAAGAAATTTTACACAAACAAAATATGTACATGTCTTTTTTGTTTTTGTACAAGTAAACAGACCTGATAGATGGGCCTTGATTTTAACATGTAAAATGATTTTACAAAAACAAATCGCTTATGGTTTTTGTTTTTTATGAAGTAGGTACTGAGGTTATTTTTAGTGAATTCGCCTTGGGATTTTTATTAAATATTATACCGTTATCTAAAACTATTGAAAGTGAAAATGATTGTTTTGTGCCGCATACGCAACTTTTCTAGATTTATTTTTAAAAAGTTGCTTCTTGTTGTCATTTTGTTTTGATTTCGCTTTAACTACTTTTTTCCTTACGGTAATGAAGCAAAGCAAGAGTTAAATTTATTTTGTACGTTTTTGTGGCGGGTGGAGCAAAACAATACTTAATAAACTTTAAAATAGCTTAGCAAAATTAATGCTCATTATCTCAGAAACCATAAAAAATTGGGCTCAGAAATGGGGTTTTTAAAATATATATACTCCATACCTAACTAATTTTTTTTTAAATGGTCGGTAGGTCAACACAATAATGATAATAATAATTTTTTTCACCTCTGTGTGCTCTGTGATAACTTTACCATTACTCGGTAAATAAGCTAAAAATATAATTTTAAATTGTAATTGTAAAATACATATGAGGGATTTTATGTCGTGACCCAATTTTGAAATCGCTGTCTTCCGATTTGGATGAAATTTGCACTAAGGTTAGTCCTATTGGATAGTAGTTTAGACACAGATTTTCAACAAGATCGGTCTAAAAGTTTCTGAGTTAGTGGGGGTCAAAGTTTGATATTTTGGCTATACAGGTGTTCTTTCTTATTCATGTAACTTATTACCTATTGGTGTTAGAAAAATTTGTGCCAAGTAGCTTCGATAGTTATTTGATCCATCTTTTGAAAAACATTTTTTTTCTTTTTTTTTAAATTTTTTTTTCGCGGGAATGTTTTTTTTATATTTTTGCTCAAAAGAAAGCTTATGTCCTTTCCTTTAAGGTAGTTTTGGTCCCTTTTTGGGATGAGAGTGGCTTATGTATAAAAAAAAATAATTTCTAACTGTAGACGAGGGTTTTTCAATTTTTAGCATATTCAATATTATAAATTGTTACCTATATGTGTTTAAGAGTTTCTAAAGCCTTAAAAATAAAACATATGCAAAGAAACTAGACAAATTAACCTTTCCGACGGTATGTAACATACCCAACTATCATTTTATACCTTCGATACTGTAATGCCCACAACATGTTAATCCCAGGAATAAACTCACTTTTTTCTGTAGAAATGTTGCCAAATAATTATTTTTTTTATTTTTCCTACATAAAAAAATATACAGTTTTGAGCGCAGGTAATAATAAATGTGATTTATATTTCATCCAAATCGGAAGACATCGATTCCAAAATTGGGCCACTTGACATGAAATCCCCCATATTAATAAATAAATACATAAAAAAAATAAGAAGGAACAATCTTTATTTATTTTTAATATTTTTTTTTTATTTATTTATTACTTGTATTAATTAAGTTGGCTTAAAAACTAAATTTTTTTTTATCTTATCAGTTTCTTTCAATATAAATATTATTTTAAGCAAATTGGTTTTATAAAATTTTGAAAAGTTTTATTAAAATTTTGCATACAAAAAGCTTTTTTCAGAATAAAATTAAAATTTTAAAAATATTTTTTTAAGAATACTAAATTAAACTTAATATTAATGAAAAAAAAAATATAAATGATGTAAAATAAAAATGTTTAATAAAAATCCATACAAATATGTTTGTGTACACGTCCTTACGTAAATTTAAAAAAAAAAGTAAAACTCAAAAAATTTCATAGATTTCGAAACGAAAATAAAATAAAATAGTGAAATACTAAATTTCATTTAAAATTAAAAATTAAATAATAATAAAGCAAGGAAATAGAGACTAACAAATTTTTCGAAAAATATAATTTCATAAATAAAAAACAAACTTACTTTAAAATGATGTTTGTTGCTTAAATTACCAAAATGGACACCAGCCTATGTAGCACTGACACAAATTTTCATTATTTGTGGCCTGTTGTATTAGCAAATCGACCTGTTGCTGAACTGTGTAACTGGTTTGTGTGAGGAAATCGCTGCCAGTTAGTTTGCGTTTAACACGTTTGATTACCTTGCTGGCCTTGCTGTTGGTGATGTCGGCATTTGCGACATTGCCCATATGTTGAAGTAGGAATTGATTATCGTAGACTTTAGATTTGGTGGCAGTATTGCTGTGTAAAATGTTGTCCTCGATGGAATTGCCTAAACTACCAGTATTGGCGCCACCCGCCATGCCGCCACTAGAATTATTGTTGTTTTTGGTGCGATGATTTTTCGCTTCAGTATCCAGCAAACGCCAGTTAAGTAAAGGATCATAGACAAAGGCTTCCAAAACAGCCATTAAGGAATCTTTATTGCGTCTCAACACCAGCATTACGCTTTCGCAAGTACGCCGATATGTTCCTTCAATACCTGTTACCTCCATGGCCTTAATTAGCATGCGTGTTAAGCGGAAAGGAATTTTTTCGGGGAATTTCTCTCGCGTCATGGCCACTTCGAAGCAGTCACCAAAATCTATATGCAATATTTTGCCACTCATGCGATCTAACATAAGATTAGAGGGATGACGGTCGCCCAGGCCCAAAATATAACCCACCATTGACATGACAGCCAAGGATCGTGTGTAGTTAGTGCGTCTTTCAAACCATACTTCTGATGAAGGAGACTTAAGCCACAACAATTTTGCTAAATCGTCGCCAGGAGTTTGTTCTAAGGCGTATTCAAATACCTCAACCTTTTGCATTAAAGTCAAATGATCATAGTCCGGAGAAATGCTTAACATGGTCCGATGTTCCTGATTAAGGGGAACCTTCTTTTTATCTCTATAATCTCTAATCAATGTATGGAGAGTATCACAATGTGGCACCCAGCCTATAAGGCCTGAATTTGTGCTTAAGGGTATGACGGCATAACGCTGTATGGCCAAATTTCTTCTAAAAGTGTCGGGATCATCAAGCAGCAGCGTATTTACTAAAGAGAACAACTGCATGACACGCTCATCTTGTCGTAAATCTTCATGGCCCTTAAGCAAATACATATAGTCCTTACCGTTGGAACCTCGAATACACAATTTACGAGGTCTTTGCTTAGATGTTATAACCTGCAGGTTAGTTTTAATAAAGTTTATTCGTATTAGTTCCTGACCAGGATTATAGGACCCTGGCACTGCTAATTCTAAGTCTTTGCAAGCCAATAACTTGGGTGACACATAGGGCAATTCCAATGAGGTTAGTTGTGGCAATTGCCTGGATATCTTTTGAAATACATGATAATAATTGTCCCAGGCATGATCCAAGTCCATTAGGGAATTCGAGGATTTATATCTTTGTGTCCATTCATAGGCCTCGGTTAGTTCTCGACCGTAGGCCTGTGAAAAGGAAGTTTCCTTAAGAGTTTGAGGTCCCCTTTCCAGCATAGCATGTAGGGGCTCTAAAATTTCAAACATGCCCTTGATATTACGATCACCAAAGTATAACCGCGAAGCCTCTTCTAAACCTTCATGCCATTGCTCGTGCCATAAAATGGCTACTCTAATCAATTCCTCACTAATCATCATGGTTTGTTCTACTAAAATGGGAGAATGTTTGCGCATGGAGTCTAAAATTTTAAAGGCAGCATTCTTACGAGCTACCGAGGCAGACTTTGATGCCACTGTTAATGGGTAAACTAATGCCTGAGGATGATATTTTCCTATATCCATGAGCAGCTGATGTATAAGTTGCCCAACCAGATTGCGATGGGTGTCAATGCGGGCTATTAACTGGGGTATAACTTGTAGCCAAGTATTAATCTCTATTAGTTTCATTCCAGACATTAAGGCATCATAGATTTCCGAATGATGGCCATAATCGAACCACAAAGTCAGCAAGCGTAGAGTATCCTGCAAGGAATTGCCTTTAATCAAGCTTATTGAACGGAAAAACCCGTGTACTGCAGGCACGGCATACTGCTCTATAATCATTTTCTCCTTTTCTATTAAAAGAGTGCCATTGTGTAGATCTATGGGCGATTTGATGTTCTCCAGAGTTTGGGCTTGTACTACCTTGAAATTCATGTAGGCATACATATGCCAGGCCTTATACCAATTAGGATCATAGTCCGTGGCTTTTTCATAGCACTCCAAAGCTCCCTGCACTGCATCGGGCTCCAAACCTTGTAATTTATTTTGCCAAATGGCCAAGCGCAAATAACATCTAGCCAACAAACGATGATCTTCTTGTTTGTACACACAATCGGGCATGCAATTCAATTGGTTGCTGTAAGTGTTAACAAATCTGCTGAGTTGGTCATAGGCTCCCTGCATGTTGTCGGAGGCGGCCATGTGTTTGGTATAGGCATAAGTAACTTGTGGCAAATTGTAGGGCAATGGTTCCTTTGGACTTTCATTAGGATCGCAACCCAACAACATCACTAAAGTTTTCTGAGACTGTTGTAAGGAACCAGACTTGCGGCACAATGATGCATATTTTAGCCAAGTGTGTATATCATCATGGGGTCTTACTACCAGAGAGTGTACTTGAATAATTCTACGCCAATCTTCAACCAGACGTTGGCCACCTTGCAAACGTTTCCACCACATGCATTTCAGAGGTTCTCTGCGTTCGGGTATTAATTTATACTGTATAACTTCTTCCAGTTCCGCCAACATTTGTACACACACCATGGCTCCATAGGCTCGTTCATAGGATTCTCCTGCCATAGAGGTAAGTTCGGTATCTAAGAGATCCCTGGTCTCATCAATTAAACGTTGGGCCACTTCAAATTCATCATGATGCACAGCCAAAACGGCCCGGTAAAAAGAACCATCTTGCGTATCTTCGGGAATACACCTTACATACTCCTGCATGGCCTCCCAGTCTTGTTGACCCCAAGCAGCCACTGCTGCAAGAGGACCAGCTTTACATTTTACTTCTTTGCCAAAAGAGTCCCACTCTTGTTTGGCCGCCTTGCTCAGTTGGGACCATTCACCCAAGGCCTCCAAACAACGCATAGAACCTAATCTAGACTCCATATCATTTGTATCTTGTCTCAAATTCCGTTGATAATGTATTAAGGCTTGGTCCCAATTGTGTAATTTCTCATACCATCTACCCTGAACCTTCAACTCGTCTTTGAAACGTGAGTTCTCGCCACCCACTGAATTTCGATAGGTGGTTAGCAAACCCTCGGCAGCTTCTTTTTGTTGAAGTTTGTTGTTAATCAAAATCAGAGACTCGAAAACATGAGGATCTTTATGAGTCACAAACTCCTCTTCCTTGTAGCGCAAAGCCTTGGCGTACGCACGGCAAGCCATGGCTCTTGTACCCAATAGCTTAGGGTCAATTAAAATGGGATCTTTGTCACAATGCTCCATGAACTCAGCCAGATTCAAAATAGTTTGCGTAATCTCTGGCATATCAGTTACTTGTAAAGCCTGAATCAAGGACTTTGTCAATTCGTTTTTATGTTCAGTCGACAGTTCTGTCCAGCAGGAAATAA
Source organism: Pollenia labialis (assembly GCA_949318255.1). Taxonomy (NCBI): domain Eukaryota; kingdom Metazoa; phylum Arthropoda; class Insecta; order Diptera; family Polleniidae; genus Pollenia; species Pollenia labialis. The sequence continues at coordinate 133,932,743 of OX439140.1, forward strand.
AAGCAGCATTAAAAAGATCTCGCAAAAGTTTATCATAAACCTCGGCTAAAACCCTGCAAGCACGCAAAGCATGAGATCTTGATTCTCTTAGCAAGCCTATAGACAAACGTTTCAACCACTCCACCCAATCATCCTTGGAAACACGTCGATTAACTTGCCAGGCCATGCACAGGTGGGCAGTTGATACATTTAGTTTCTTAATGGTCGTATTGGCATCACTCATGGCATTAGAAGCAGTTGTCGTTTTATATTTAGTTTGCCTCATTAAGAACTCCTCATCCAAACACATGGTCGTATTGGATTGCAATTTGGAAAGCAATTTTTCATACTGGGAATTGACAATTCGCTGTTTGGTAATGGTGCGATTGACTAAAGGAGCGAATACCAAATACTTTTTACCCAGTTGTATAACCAAAGAGCATAAAGTCGACATCGCCTGGTCGCGCAGTTCCGGCTCATTATCCAACACTCTTACTAAAGGATGAATAATACGTGAAGAGAAATCGGTAAAATCTAGATTCCAAGCCAATTGATCTATAGTTTCTAAAGCCACCAAAGAGACTTGCTGGGGTACATAAGGCGAATCAAACAGTTTGACTATGGGTGGAACTATCAAGTGCAAATAGTCATCCAAATTATTGCCGAATTTCTTTAAAGCTTGCAGCAAACGTTTGGTAACGTTACGATCTTTAGAATTGTCATGTTGTAAAACGCGCAGTATTTGAGGTATCAATTGGGCCAAGTAATTGCGAAATTCTCCTCCCAAAGCGACAGCAATTTGTTCTATTAAATTAATCAAAGTAGACTGTAGAGGTGTATTGTTTGTCCAAAACTCCTTAATTAATTTAAAAATGTCGTTCATATAGGTGATAATATGCTGGCGTACAATTTCAACTAAAATGGCCAATTGTTGGAATAAAAATTCTCTTAAATTATTATTGGCAGTGCGCACATTTTCCAACAGACTGGGTAACACCTGAGCCAAGTAAGGCACGCATTTAATGCCTAAACTTTGGAAAATATAGGTGACTGCTTGGACGACACTGGTGTGGCGGCTGCTTAAAGTGGGATCTCGTAAAATACGCATAAGAGCGGCTATAGCTACGGCAGGATAATATTCGTCCAAAATGTTTCCCATGTTAACCAGCAATTCGGCAGTGGATATATCTTGGTTCTCTTCCACCTTGTAGTCGGTTAGAGATATTAACACACTATCATTTTGGCTGTCTATTAAGCCCTTGTTCATTTTATGTTTATAAGGATCCATAGCTCCCAGCAGGCCTAAAACTCTGATAGTCTCTCTTCGTATGGAACGTCTTTGTTCGGTTTTTAAAAAGTTTATCAAAATATCGATCAAAACCGGATATTTGTGGTAGGGAGTAACCACACGGCCAGTAGCACTTATCAACTGGCCCAAGGTCCACAAAGCAACGCCTCTTTTATCGGGAGAGCCAGCATCACCCAACATCTCTAGTAATATAGAAAGCAACTCGTCAGCCCACATTTCCATTTCATTTGAACCACCATTCACTTCAGCCAAATCACCAATAGCCCTTAAAACATTCAACACAACTCCCGGGTTAGACTCAGGCTCTCTCAACTTGGGTACCAATATAGTTAGAATTGGATTCATATAGGACGATATCAAACGTGGTGTACTGATTACCAAATGATCTAACATTCTAGCACTTTGTTCTTTATTTCTGCTCATACCAGAATGCTCTAACTCGGTGAGCAATTGAATCATGACTCGTCTTAGTTTAGGCATTACATAGGCTGGATTCATAGCGGACAGACGACCCACAGTGACCATTGCTAATTCACGTATTTCAAATATTTCATCATTTAAGGTGATAAAAAGGGCACTCAACGACTCCGGTTGGGCCAATTCGGCATCAAAAGTTTCGTCTAGGGATCGTAGGATTCGCACTCTCACATTGCAATCCATGTCAGTGATGGCCACAATTAATAAACGTTCGATGGCGTGTGACACAGTGTCACTTAGAGTTTTCGAATTTTCAGAAGTATCCGCAGACTGAACGGCCAATTTCAGTAAACGAGTACAACTTTGTACTGCCTCCAAGCGGACTTCCTGACTTTCGTGATTGATGTAATAATCCGCACATCTGAAAAAGATAAGCAATGTTTATTTAAAATACTAATAAATATACGAATATAATTCTAATAAGTTCCTGCAATTTTTAGGTAAAAAAATATATTGACAAAAAATTTTGGTTGAATGTTTTTCGGTAAAATATTTAACAAATAGAAACTGGGAATTATTTCCTTCCGAAGGTTACTTTTATATTATATTCAACATTTTTTATTTTTCGAATTTAACGTGAAAATACAATAATAGTGTATAAAGTCATTTCTGAAAAATTGAAGGAATATGACTATTACAAAAAAAAAAGCTTTATAAAATACATAACTGAAATTTAGCTCATAGAATAAATTCGAAAAATAAAAAATGTTGAATGTAAAATATTTAAAAAAAAAATTTCTAGTTTAAAATGTTATTTTGTAATCTGCAGGGAAATCGTAAATATGCAATTGAATGTTTATCCTTGTGCGACCAGGAGAGTCTTAAACAATATAATCATGAGTTTTGGAGCTTTTTATGAATTTTGCCAGAAATTTGAAAGTGCATATTTTTGCTTATTTTACTCTTTTCCTTTTTTTTTTAAATAATAAAAAGTTCTTAAAAATGTCAAGAATTATTATATGAGTTAAATTTACACAGAAGTAAAATATAAAGTGGATATTTTTTAACTTTCAGAGTATAAATAATGATTTATTTTATGTTCATAAAGAAAATACTACAAAACAAACTTCACAGAAATAAATTTTTAAATAACATGAATATAATCCTTTAATGCATATTCAACACATCTCTATATATAAATCGGCTAAGGCAAAACAGTTAAGAACACTTTTCTCCTTTGTTTGCCCAGCGACTAGAATAAAAACTACACCATTTGAAAGGTATTTACTGGCAGAAGTGTACAATATATATTTTATTGAAACCTGTTTCAAATATTTTCAGAGTTATAAGCGTTCAAATTTGATACGAACACATATGCAAAACACATATGTAAATAAACATTTTATTTTTTCTATTATCAAATAATAAGGGGATTTAATTCAAATTTGTTTCGGTTGGAAAAATTGAAAAAAAATTACACCCTTATTGACGTAAAAGGGGGGTTTAAGGGTTTTTAAGTACAAACTGTCAAATAATTCGTGAAAGTAATTGAGATTTACAATATGCCAAATAAGTGTTCAAAGTGAATTAATTGATTATTTAATTGTCACATAATTTACTAAAATATACAATATAAGCAATATAAGCTTTGAAATATTAATATTAAGGGTATTCACTCCACAAGTTGCACCCTTGCGAAAAAGCAAAAGTGCAAAAATATAACAACAACCACACTTTTTGCACTTTTGCGTTTTTGCAAGGGTGCAACTTGTGACGTGAATACCCTTATTATCAGGCCTGTTCTGAAAATCACTTTAATTCAAATAACGTGATTTCAAATCACATGTGCCTTTTAAAATTGCACGAGCGATATTTTGGTGTTCCGTTTTTGTGTGCTTCGGTGTTATTTTCAATGTCCGAAAGCACACATAGAAACACAAAAATGGTGTAATGTTCAGAACATCACCAAATTCCACGTTTGATTTCTAATTTTTACTTCATTCTTATCATTTTTTTTTTAATTCTTTGACGTTTATAGCGGAAAATTACATCTTTTTATCCTGATTTTTTACACTTGGTTATAGTTTGACAAAAATTTAACTTTTGGTGGAATTTTTTTTTCTTACATTTTTCCACTTTTCCATTTTTCCAAAAAATAAAAAAAAACTGAAATGAATTCCCTTAATAAAAAAATAGGGTGGTCGATTATTCAACATTTGCTAGAAACCAGTTTTCGAATATTTCGACTATATAAATCTTATATACAAAGCGGCACAGGCAAACCAGTTAAGAACGATAACTTTCTTTGTTTGTCAACCGCTGACCGGGAACATAACATATGAAACATTTAAATTCATATATACTTAGATATACTACATTTTCATGATATTAAAAAAATTAAAGGCGGATTTCTACCATTTGGGAAACACTTGTTAAAGTAAAACGTTTTGGCGTAAACACAGGCACAACTCAAAATAAACAAAACTGATTTGCCTACATTGGGGACAAGTCGAAATATGAGTTGTTATTTTTGAGTGGTGTAACCCCACTTCTTTAAAAAAGTGAGTTAACGTTTACCTTAATTAAAAACCATAAACAGTTCAACAACAATAACCACAATACTAATTATTAATTATGTATAGATACCTTTTATCCATATTTATTATCATCTATTCGTTGGATATTCAAAATTAAAATTTATTAAACTTTAAATCTAATTTTTGCAATTTTTGTTAAAGAATTCTGTTTAATAGAGCATTATTTGTATAATAATTGCCATAAAATGTTTTCATTACAGAAACCTTTTTGAAAAACGACTCTTAAAATTCTTTCGTTTTACGTTTTCGATTTCCATGACACCCCTGTATATCGTAAAATGTTTTTTTTTTTTTGAAAGTGGAATAAGTTCATTCCTAATAATTATAATTAAACCAACTTTCATATTGCAATTAGTATTGAATTATTATGACACTGCATTTTAGCAGACATAACTTAGCTACTGACAGATTATTAAAAACAACATGTTTGGAAGGTAACGGTATTATTTTTGGGTCATTCATTTCTTAATGGCAACATAAAGAAATGAAGAAATAAATGAAATTATCTCTTAATAAACTTGGTATATTTAAATGTCTGTATGTGAATTGAGGAGATTGCTTTTAAAACTTGTTGTTTATTTGTTAACATTGAAATGAAAACTCTGAGAAAAAAAATTGGAAAAAACTCTATAATTACACCAGAACAAAAAAATAAAAGACCAAATAGTTTCGTCAAAAGTTCTAATTGATATTCCTTAAAAAAATGGTTTTTTCTAATTGTGCAAAAGCACAAAAAGTGGAATAGTCAAGTTTTGAAAAGAACCTCCTCAATTATTTTAAACCTTAAAAATCTATTTGAGTAAAGCAAACGTCTATAAAAATATGGACTTAAATGTACTCTTGTTTTCAATTCTTATAATATGTTATTTTTGAAAGTGGTATAGGTCAATTCGGAGCTAAAAAAAATCCAATATTTTTTCTAAATAATTAATTTTTTTAAATAAAATTTAAAGGGTGTAAAGTGGTGAAAACATTGCTCGTATATTTTTAAATTGTCTCCAACGCAAACCCTTAGATATCTCGATACGTAAAAAATGGAGTTATACCACTTTCAAATATAACAGCTTATATTTTTTCGAAGTTGGTTCTAAAGAATTTTTTTTTTAAAGATAAAATGATGTAAAATATTTACAATGAAAATTTATTAATTTTGTGTGACCCCATTTAGAGGAACCAGAGCAAATTGCATATAAAATGTATACAAAAAAAGGTGGACAACTTTTTTATCTTGGCTTTTCGTAAAATCTTTCTGGAAATTTTTTTTAACTAAAACAAGGCAAATTCATTACAGGTAGTCTTAAAAGGCCTGCTAAAAACTTTTTTTAGCTTTGTTGGATGTCAAAATTTTTTTAATTATGTTTGTTTGGTTTTTGTACGAGTTATAGTTGTCGTAGTACCGAGATTACTTGTAATGAATGAATTTGCCTTGACTAAAAAAAATTATAAATACAATATGGGAAATATTTCATTTTCATAAATTATTTTATTTTATTAAACATTTTTTGGATTTAAATTGATAAAGCTTTCTTGCAATAGTCCCATTGTCATAATATTTCACATAAATTTGGCTTTAGCAACTTATAGAAGCCCGTTTTCATATACATACATAAGTTTATGATATTAACTTAACAGTTTTAAATAGCATGAAAACTCAGGCTTGGTTTTTGATACCTCAGTTAAACTATTATTAGTAAATCTGAAAACAGATTTGTGCCGCCATTACCAAGTTTGTACACAAAGTGTTTACGGAACAGCTTAGTTTTGCTTAAAATGTTGTTCTTTAATGAAGTAATTGAAAAAAATTCACATGTCGCCGGAAAAATTCGAGTATCAGGCAACGTTATACTAATTAAGTTTAACCTTAATCACAATCGCGAAAACACGGCCTTAGTGTTCAAACAGAACAGCATGGAGACCTCATTTTCCATACAATTTGATATAAAATTCGTCGTAAAAGCCGTCGCTAAATAAAATCTATTATGCTTCTATAAGTCATATTTAAATTTATAAAGCTTTCTTGCAAAAGTCCTATTTCCATATTTCACAAACTTTTTGCTTAAGCAACTCATTGGAGCTCATTTTTTCATTATATAATTTTATGTCATGAACTTAACAGTTTCATTTAAAATGGCATGAAAATGAAATCAATATATATAAAATGGTATAAAAATTACAAAAAAACTTCACCCGTTTATTTTGAGCGGCATTAAAATAGAATCGTTGCATTAAGAATAACATAGAATAAATCGAGTAATTTAAAATGACATACAAACTGAATCGATTCATTCAGAATGGCCACAAAGCTGAACCAGTTTATTAAGTGAGCTACCTAAACAAGAGCGGCAAGGGCTTTGTCAACCTGAAAATTCTATGCCGGTGGTGTAGAATTCGGATTCTTAATGTTTGTTTCTTAAAAACTGTATGAAAATAGAGTTTTGACACAAAAAACTTTTAAAGTTCTTATTTAGGTAGCTCAATTATAATGTCATACAAACTGATCCCGTTCATTTAAAATGGCATGGAAATTTAAGCGGGCTATTTGGTACGTCATCAAAAGTTTAACTTTAAAAACTAACACTTACCTTTGTACAAAATCCAACATGTTTTGCTCCTCGAAATTAAACGTACCTAACGTACGCAAAGCCAGAACAATTGTTGGTACATCTTGAGACAAATTCATAGAAGATTCCATCGATACAGCACCAGATATCATGTTACCATAGTTTAAACCTGCTGGTTTATTCATTAAAATCTGCGATAAAACTCCAATTAGACCATCGGCAATGGCTGATTTCAAAAATGGTACATTTTCAGCCAATTCTCTTAAACAAACTGTCAATGAAGGCGACAGCCCAGTTGAAAACATTTGCTCTAATATATCTCTGACATCATTATTTATGCCAGCCTTAACAGCATTCGCCAATAGAGTAATACAGGCGAATATGGCCGGATCGATTGCCGCTTTACGTTTGCTAGTTGCATCTTTGGGTGGCAAAGCCAGTTTAATAGCTGACATAATAGTTTTTAAATATTTATCAATGTCATTTTCTACTGCCACTGCAATATAACCAATTGTTATGTAAGCTATATTTCGATCTTTCTCCTTTCCCTTGAGCACGGTTAGCAAATGATTGATGCAGATTTTTAAATATTTTTGTACAAATATTTCCCGATTTATAGCCGCCAGACGTGGTAAAATTTGTAAAAGTGCCTGCTGGACGTATATAGATTTTGAGTTTCTCTGCTCTATGATATTTTCACAGATGGTGGTATAATGTTCCATTACAACTTCCCGGGCATAGGAAGATTCCAAAATGTTACTCTGAAATTAGGAAAAATTAAAAAAAAATTTATCGAGTTTATTTTTATGAATACGTACTGAGTTAAATTTATGATTTGACACCTGATATTGTTCTTCCAATTCCAGTAAGTGAGTTGAACCCAGTTTCTTAACAAAAGGAGCTTTGAGTCTGGGGACTATAGTTGTCAATTGATGAGCCCCACTGCTAGAACTATTTCCTCCACTTCCGGCCACATATGTTACTCCCGAACCATCTCCAAGCTTACAAGATAAGGCATCCGGTAATAAGGCTTTTAGGGCATTATAGCGTCTCTCCCAATTGACATTGGAGCCGCGAAATAGTTCATTGCAGATAATCATACTGCCATGTATACGATCATCCCGTGTCATGCCTTTGGGTTCCTTTTGTAACAAGGCTGGGTCTTCATTAAAACTTTTGATTGCCTCAGCATAGGAAATTTTATACCATTGAGGTTCACTAGATTGTTTGGTATTCTCACGTTGGGAAGTGACTATAAGAGCAGCTCTTAACGCTTCACCGGCCGACTCTCGTATAGCCGGTTTAGGATCAAAAATTGCATTAAATATATGATCGAAAAATGTGGAAATTTGTTGATAGAAATAAGTGGGCATAGCCACGGCCATTTCACGCAATATGAAAACAGCAGCATGACGTCGGTACTGTAGGCAAATAAAAACATTAAAATTTTTCTAAAATGTATAAAATCTTTAGTAATACCTCATGTCTATCGCCACTTAGCCATTCAAAGGCTCTTTTTATATCAAATTCAAACGATTCTGCACCTTTGGATCCGGGCAAATTGGCCACTTTCACCAGGGTTCGAGCAGCTATTTCCATTACGGACACATCATTGCAGGGTAATAAGTCTCGCAAATGGTTGTAATATTTTGAGATGCGTTTCGTGGCATTAATATCACCACTCACGAGACATTCTAAAAAAAATACATATAAATAAATTTGTTTAACATGATGAAATTTCTCATCTACTTACTTATGGCCAACACACCACCCTTCTTCTCATTTATATCCGTCGACATTACCATACTAAAGATTTGGTCATTAAAATCTTCGAAAAACTGCACCAATTCTTCCTGTGACATTTCTCTCAACTCAGTCTTAACATACAAGAAAAGATCTTGGGCTGCTTTATTTTGCACATTGCGATTCCGGGACTTAAGGCCCGTCACAAATTGTTGCACAATCGATGTGGTCGACATTTTAGTTCACTTTTTCCGTTATCAACACGATTCCTCTAATTTATTTAAAATATTTTATTTAATTCTATAAAATACTATCATTAATTGTTTTTTAGTAAGATTTCTACAATTTCAACTACATTTCATTTTTTTCATTATCATGAAATGTAATTTTTTCGTCGTCTCTTTTAATGCAACTGTCAAAAGTTAATGAATGAACTCTGTGCATACATTGAGGTTATGTCAGTCTATTTTGCTTTTTAGTTTTGTCTTGTTATTCGTAATTGTCAAATGGCATTTGTTTGCCTACGGCATTTTGTATGTAAACAATGGAGACTTCAGTCTGAGTTCGTGTGGATGTGTTTTATTTTGTTTTGAACATTTTGTTTTGTTTTGATTCGTTGTTTGGAGAGTTTTAATGAAAACAAAGCATGTGACCAGCGTTGTCTTCGGAAAAAATTAGCAACTGTAGAAATTATGGCGGGAAATTAATAAAAGTTATTAGTGCCTGTGTTAAAGTTTTCTGTTTGAATTTTTGTTGCAAAATAAAAAACATAATTGTAAAGTTTCTGTTTTAGAAAAGTGAAATGAATTATTTAGTTTATTAATGTTTATATTTTATGGATTAATAATATTCATTGCAAAATCAATGATTATGGAAGCTTAATATAAAAATACATACATACATACCTATTGCAAACGAAAAAAATTCAATGAAAATTTATTCAGAATTAGTTAAAAACCAAAACCTAAAGATTTCGAGACATGTATGTATATGTAGGTATCGTTTATTCTATTAAACCTACAATTTTAACCTTATGCAACCTTTGCAAAACTGAGATGTGTCATTATTATAATCAGGGTAAGTTTTCATGCTATTTGCATTAAAAATAAGATTTTGCATAAACCTACCTAAAGTTTTTCCCAAAAAATAATTTTATTCCCAACAAGCACAACAAACAACTTGACCCCACCTTCTAGTGAATTCGCCTTGCTTATTTTGTTGAGCCCTTTGAATACCAATTTCGAAGATTTTGATAGCATCTATGTATATGCGTAACACATTATGCTTTTTTAAACTAAAATTATGAATCTTATTTGTTCGCTTATGTTCGCAGAATCGAATATATGGTGATCTTAATATGCATAAGCTGGCTTAAGCTACCGTCAAAAATTAATAAAAGCCTATCAAAAGCATTTAAAAAACAAAAATAAAATTAAAAAATATTTTATTCCGTACAAAAAGTGCGATCTGTTTCGCATTTTGCTTAAGCAAATGCCAGTTTCGAAAAATTAACCAAAACGTTTTCTTAAGTTCAATATGGTTCGACACATATGAATCACAAGTATTCGCACAATTGCTTAAGCCAGATTAAGCATATTATATGTAGTAGGGCCTTAACTCCTAACATCACAAATCTACATTAAGGACTAATTTTTTAACGAAAAAATAAAAGTTAGGTTAAATTCTTAAAATGAGAATTTTATTTTGCCGTCTTAAAATAAAACTCTTTTGAGAAGTTTTATTATTTCCGTTTGAGGAGCGTTATTTTCCTCTTCATAAAAAAAACTCTTTCGAGAAGATTAAATTTTTTCGCCTAAAATTAAACTTATTTCGCCGTCATAAAATTAACCTCTTTCAAGTAATTTTATTTTTCCGTCTTAATTAAAACTAATTTTTTATTGTTTTAATAACGTTTACTTTAATTGCAATGCAAGCTGTTAAGATAACACTGCTTTACAAATTGTAATGACCTGACCAGCAGCAATGTTTGGGTGTCAATTTACATTAAATAAGTTTTATTTTCTGACTGGAAAAATGTATGGCTAAATAAATTTTTTTTGTGTTTTATTCGTGTTTTTATTTTTCAACTGAGTTTTATTTTATGTCGGATCCAATTAGTAGGTCTGCGCGCAACTACAACAATCCAACAATAGAAAAAACAACACGCATTTTGTTTTTGTAAAAAATGATAAAGATGCCAAGAACAAAAGAAATTGTTTGTGTAAAAAATGCTGGAATGTCAAAAGCAATTGATACAAAAACAATTGCACGTAAAAAAAACAACTCTGCAAAAAATCAGCAGGCGTTTCAAGCAGACCTACTAATTGGACCATGGTCGGAATAAATAAAATTCCTTAATTAAGAGTTTGATTCGACCTTTTATTTTAATGTTAAAAAATAACTGTTTTACCTATATGGATTTTTTGTTTTTATTTTACAATATATATGTATACATATATTGATTCCTGTGGTTCCAGGCTGGAACAATGGGCCAATTCACAATAAAACGATTATAAAAGAACTTTTTTGGTATCACTTATAACCGTTACGGTCCATGAATAAAATTAATTTTTAAAAAAATATTTTAAAATGAACATAAAAATACATACGTACATACATACATATGCATAGTAGTATACATAAATATGTTCCCATCAATCCTATAAGGAGTATAGGGCCTGCATTTTAATTAAATGTATTTTAAAAAATTTACATCTCTGTTTGGCAACCTAAACGAATTTCGTACTTTTTGGGTAAAGTTTGTTAAAAAGAGCGTAAACAAATATCAACTAGGGATGCCAATCCCGAAATCCTGATCCGAAAAATTCAGTGATTTTCGGGATTTAATCAATCTCAAAATTGTTAAATTAATATTTTTGCTTTACCTTTTAAAAAAAATTAATCATGTCACCTTGAGAGGATAGGGAAAACAATAATTATCTTTAATATTTATTTGATTAACTCTGTTAATGCTGTCATTGAAAATTAAAGATAAAAGTTAAACATTGTTATTTTTTTTTTGGGGCGTGTCCAACAATTATAAAGAAATTTTAACGTGAGACGTTTTTGTAAAATAAGATTTGTTAACTTATAAATTGATTTTGTTAATTAATTTCGAATTCAAATTCAAATTTAAATTTTTCATTTTATAACAATTTAAATAGAATCTTACAAATAAATCAATTAATAGTTTGCACTCTTTTAAAGAGCATTTATCTTTTAATTTCTAAAAACCCCGAATCCCAAAAAATACCGATATCCCGAAAAATCCCGGAATGCCGGGATTTGATTTTTTGAAATCTCGAATCCCGGGATTGGGTAAAACCAGCCCCGATTGGCATCCCTAATAACAACTTAGAATAATAACCAGGGACAAGGTCTATCCAATAGGTCTGCTTACTTCTTCAACAATACAACAACACAAAAAACAAAAGGCATTTTGCTTGTGTAAAATTCCCCGCCGTTGTCAAAATCTTACTACTACATAGGCGAAACAAAAGGAAAAATGTGTTTTCTGTACATGTATGTGTTGCAAAAAACAAAAAACGACAACAAAAAAATATACATGTATGTATAAGGAAAATGTAAACAACTTTTGAAATCATTGAGGAATAAACCAAATTAACATCTGGCTTCTTAAGCAGACCTATTGGATAGACCTTGACCAGGGAAAACCAGAAATATGCTCTAAAAACGATATTGCGCATAAAATATGCAGTAAAAACTTGAAAATATGCCTTGAAAATTGTTAAAAGTATGCCCCAAAAAATTAAAAAATTGCTTATTTGAAAACAAAATATTCAACAATTTAATAACAGTTCCATGATATAAAAACAATCCTAAAATTATAATCGGGAAAGCCCAATCTCCAATGTATTTACAGACGAATTTTCGAGATGTTACCCTATTTGGAAACGATAGGCAGTAATCGGCTCACATAAACAAAGTTATGTAAAAAGGGTAAAATTAATATCAGAGTTATTTTTGCCGATATTATCTAGATATCAACATCCATATGAGATTTTTTGTCTTAAAGGGATTTAAAGGACGGTCGCTAAATTGTTTATTAATGTTAACTTTTTAAAGGAAGTTAAAGCTATATTGATGGAAACTTTGGGAAAATGTGAACTGATTCAAAAAGAATTTAGTTTGCATTAAAATATTTTTGGGGCGAATTTAATCTAAACAACAACATATTTAGATGGTTTACGGACACAAAGAGTATAATTTGGAAAAAAGTTTTTATGGGTAATACATATGTGAAATTATATGTCGATTTTCACTTCGTCCTTAGTACAATTAAAATGTATTTACCTAATTTGATCAAATTACCTACCAGACTGCAACAATTACTTTTCGCACAAGGTTAACATGACCAAGCAAATACGGACGGATGGACATGGTTGGATCACTTAAAAAAGTGATTCTGAGTCGGTCAGTATACTAAAAGATTTGTCCAGATTTCTATGTACTACACACATCACCAACAACGTATATTATTGATTTTTCCTTAACTTTTGGTTTATTCAAATTTTAAAGTTTAAAAAGTTTTTTTACAATTTTCGAGTAAAAATTAAATGTAAATGGCGAAATACAAAAGCCAAAATTCTGCAAAAAAAAAATTTTTTTATTTGCTGCGAAAGCAAAAAAAAATTCAACATGAATCAAAATATGCTCCACAAATGCAAAATATGCGCAAAAAACTTGAAAAATTCTGCAAAAAGGCTCTTTCAACTAAATTATGCAAAAAAAATGCTGCAAAGGGTAAAATATGCAAAGATATGCACTAACAAATCGATGCCAAAATTCATAAAAAAGCTCTAAATCGGATAAATATGTTGTCTCTGCCTTCATTGGTCGCACAAGAAAAAACATGCAATTGCATATTTATGGTTTCCCCGATAATAACACATTCAATAGCACACGCAAAGAAAAAACATGGTTGTGGTTAATATATTCTAAGAACAACATATTATGATAAGATTCATGATTGTAGTCACCATATTAAGATTATATATAATTGAATCGTATTATGACTAAATATACTCGTAATATTAAATCATAATATTTTTCCCTTAATCATATTATAATTCTTTTAATCATACTTAGTTAAGAACTAATCATATTATTGTCATTTGTATCACAATACGTTAAGTAGCAATCATAATATGATACAGCACCTTTTATAACTGTCATAAAAATATAAAATAAATTAAAATTTTTTTGCATCGATTTTTTATTTAGTGGCTTTTTACAATTTTTCTTAATGCAAATCAAATAGCGGAGTTCAATATAAGGCTTGCAAAAGAGCAAATGCAAAATCTTTCATGGGCAACCGCGTATGTCCATTTTTTCGATTTTGAGATGTTGATGCCATATTGCCCAATTTAAAAACCCTCTTTACATGTTTCTAAAAATTTTTGAAAAAAGATGGATCAATTCCACGATAAGGGTGATTAAAAAAATACCAGTGGTTCTACAACAAATTTCAAATTTCCCGTATTTCCTTTTTTGGGTACTATCGGACATGTTCTAACAATCGCAAAACGCTTAACATTTGCGATTCTGACTTAAAATCGCATACGTATTCTGTAAATCGCAGTCGCAAGAAGTTTGGCGACTTCAAATTGCAAAAGTATGCTCAAGGGAACTAGAAGAAACTAAAGAAGATCGGAAGCAAAACTTTTCACACATTTCAGTATTGCAGTGGCAGCCAATAATTTATTAAGAATATGTCAAAAAAAAAGTACAAAAAATAGTTACGATTTTTACCCCTTAATGTTCGAATTTCGAAAAAGTATTCGTATTTTTTTACGTATTCGTATTTTTTTTTTGATAAGTTTCGAATGTGGTATAAACTTTATTTCTAGGTTTATTGGTTCAGAAGATAGATGGGGTGGCAAAAAAGAACCAAAATTCAGGTTTTCACCGTTTTCTCCCTAAAATAGCCGAATTTTAAAAAAGTACCAGACACCTGTTTGTTTTTTTTTTTTCCTAAAGAACAACGATGAGTACTACCGTTTTTTTACCTCTTTTAGTTTTGGAGATATAAGGTTACCGAACTTTCTTTTTTTTTACCCCTTAACATTTGAATTTCCAAAAATCACGTCTTAGTGAATCGATTTGGGGAGTGACCAATCCCTGGTCCAAATTTCAAGTTTTTAGCTTAAGGCGTTTAGGCTGTGCGATGATGAATCTGTCAGTAACGTTACAATTTTAACGAAATGTCTGTGTGTTTTGTTGTTGTATTTTACAAAAAAACAACGATATTTTGCATTTGCACTATTAAATCACTAAACTGAATGAACTCCGCTAATATTTTAATTTCTTTAAACTTATTTTTTTTATGGGAATTTATCTTTAAATTGTTTAACCGCTCGCCTGTAAAATAAACGACACAACTGATGCAAAATTATTTTACAAATGGCGCTAACATAATATTATTATAAGTAAAAATTGGAAACAGCACGTAGGTTTTTTTTATAAACGAACAAAAAATATTTATTACAGATAGAAAGTGGTCAAAAAACTTAACCTTTCTATGGAATTCCCTTTTCGGTTTTTAACAGCCGACAAAAAGTTTGTTCTTCTTTTTATGTTATTTTCCGACATTTGCCGATTTAGCGATTTCAAAAAAAATTTTAGGGTTTTTTTCCAATTTTGCAATTGTTTGCGAACTTTAGCCATGTAAAAGTGAATTTTTTAGAATAAAACATGCTACCTTTTTGGAGAGCAAATCATTTTTAAGAAACCACCACCAAATTGCATATTTTAAATAAAATGTCACATTTTTTGTAGAAAAGTTATTCAATAAAAAAATATGTATGTAACTATATAAAAAAAATAACAATAATGTATGTATATGATATGATATGATAATATATGAGCTACCATCAAAAAGCGTTTAGGAAAATCGTAAAAGAAAATTTTGAGAAGGATGATTTTCTGTCCATCCTAAGCTGTGATTCAGCTAAATATGAAGTCTAAAGATACCTTAGATCTTCTTATTTTTCTAGAGACGCTTATTCGCGCTTACTGGCGCAATGAAATGCTGTATCCAAAAGTTAAGAACATGGCGCAGAAATCCTTTAGTTTTGAAATCAGTTCTATCGTACCAATTTTCCTCTGCAGGTCTGCTGTAAACGGATTACACGAGTTTTGTTATTTTAACCTTAAATTTATTATTCGTATCGGTATAGGAACCGCCGATAGTTCTTTTTCAGTATCGGTATCGTATCAGCAAAAAGGCGTATTGTTACATCCCTAGTACATACATATGTATATCGGTTTTACAATTTAATTACCAAAACTACACAAGAATGTTAAAAAAAAACATGGAAGGGATCTTAGTGACGTAAATTACCCGTTTTTTTTTAAATAATGACAATTATCAAGAGAATTTTTCCACAACTAAAACAAATTTTGGTATCGATATTAAAGTATGTATAAATCAAGGCCCATCTATCAGGTCTGCTTACTTGTACAAAAACAAAATACGATTCTTTTTAGTTGTCAAAAATTTACTACCGCATATACAAAGCAAAAGGAAAAAACGCGTACGTGTGGCATACCATAAACGTATACATGCACATGTAAGCAAAATGTAAACAACTTTTGACAACTAAAAAGAACATAAACAATGATCATCAGGCTTCTTGCACAGACCTTTTCAATGGGCCTTGGTATAAATTTGATATTTCGGTAACGATATCAATACTGGTATTCAAATTTAAGCGCGGGGTCGGCATTAATAACGATATCGGTTGCAAACCATGCTTTAAATAAAAATTTTAAGGAGAGTATACATAGCATTTTCTTTAATACAAGGACCACATTTCAGACAAAATACACGTGAAAATTTATAAATAAATCTGTTAATTCTTTTCATAACTCTTTGTTTTTAAAAAAAAAATTCAAATTCCTCCCACTTTGCTTAAGCTATCTTGTCATTAAAATGCAAACAACAAGTGCTTCTCGCTTTTGCACCATTTCCATAAACACTATTCTCTTCTTATGCTGCCTTGTATGCACATAATATTGACCCATTTCCTTTCATGAAAACAAAAAGGAGTGTTTATGAATTTGTGAATGTATCTCCGAATAAATATGCTTGCAACAGCAAATATTTGCATTAATAGGCGAAATTTATGCCACATACTAAATGCATATGTGTATACATAAATGTGTAAAAGTTATGTACATTTGTATTCCTTCTACAATTTACATGTGCTTGTTTGCTGCAAGGAAAGAGAAGCAAGAAAAATAAATTGGAACATGATGGTGTTGCAAGTGCATAGTGCTCAGAAATATAGAAACTAAAACATGGCCATCAGCAGGTAAAACGGCATCATAACTTTTAAGTTTGTAAGAACCTATTTATAGTTCTTGAAAGAGACTTCCTTTTTTGGGATGGACCAGGAAAGGGGGTTAGGAGATTAGAAAAAAAACAATTAATTAAACAGGGCATTAACTGGCTTATTGCAAAAGTTCATACATGTCATTTGTTAAATGGTGTTAATGTTATTAAAAAAGAAAAAAAAACAATATAAAAACACTTTGAATAATTAAAAAAGTTCGTTCTTTTTTAATTGCATTATCTTGGATTTAATAGAATCTAGAATACAATTTACCAACAGCAAGTTTCAAATATAATGATGTAAGAGAAAAGGAAATTGTAAACATTAGTTGTGATTCCGTACTCAACGTTGGGAGCCCGCGCGATCCCAATCAAGTCGAATTTATTTTTCAGATGGCGTTGAAATCACATGTGCGTTAGCAGGGCTGCCAGACTTGGGGATTTATCCCTAAAGTTGGGGATTTCATGCGATCGGGGATTTTTTGGGGATTTTACACAATTTAAATATATTTTCCTCTTTTCATTATTAACGCTTATTTTTCTTTATTTCGTATATAAAATATGAAAAAAAGTAGCAAAACTTTTATCTTACTCTTATCAACAACTAATACGGTGTTAAGCCGGCGATACACTATCCTATTTAGTCGTACGATTTGTCAAAAAAAATCGTGTGTGCTCATAAAGTAGGATAGTGTGGCTTAAAAATGAATTGAGTGACAGATTTTTTTTGACAAGTCTGTCCTGTCCGACTTGCAAATGTTTATGAAAACTTTCATAAAATGATAGTTTATATGAGATCAGAGTTGCATTTTCTTGTAAATTAGCTGAGTCATTTGAGTTGACATCATTTTTGTGGGAAAGTGTGGCATTGACAGCAGATTTTGAAGAAATTTGTTTGTGTCGGATGGAATTCCATCAGATTTTCGTGTGAATGAATCGTACCATTGTGTAGGATAGTGTATCCCGGCGTTAAAGGGTCGTTTTTAAGATTACCATTTTTGTTAAGTGTGTAAAAGGTACTTAATAAGCTCATGAGTGAGTGAGTGTTTTAAAAATTACGAATTTAAAAAATTAATCTAAAACCGTTGACAAGACATATAATTTTTTATTTTTTAAAGACAATTTTCAAGCGAATATGACTCCCCCAAAAATAAGAAAATATGAAAGACAATATAATAAAGTTTGGGAAAAAGAATTTTGGGCTATTGGTAAGAACTTATAATGCATCGCTTCAAATTCTTATAAATTGGCTCATTCGTCTTCATAAACAGCATATTGTTCTGCTTGTAATTCCTAACTGGAATCGCATAAAAAGGATTTAAAAAAAACATGCCGATAACAGTCGGTACAAACAAAAAAAAAAAAAAAATTTTTTTACTTAAAATTTTTATTTGGAAATTTCTTATTAAAATGATTCTTGCGATTTTTAACATAAATTTTTAAATTTGGTAAAAAAAAAATTAAGATTTTAAGGTTTTGCTTTTTAATTTGGGGTTTTTTTTTTATTTTTTTGGGGAAAAGGAAAAAAGTACCTGGCAGCTCTGTGCATCAATCGGATTAAAGATAAGTTGAAAAGAATTTTTTAATTTTTTGCCACGCCTCTGTATACCGCCCTTTTAGTTTTTTGTACACTGCGTCACCATTTAAAGTCGGATCATAACTTATTGCATATCGTTATTCGTGGCTCGTCTATGGCTTCATTTTTGTCTTCGGTGACATTTCAATCCGACAACAAGTTCTGGGCGCCACTTATGTCATCTCGGAACGTAGCTAGACAGTTATTCTGGGGTGGGAAAGTGCCCTTCTCAAAAAAAAATACAAAATTATTTTTTATTAAAGCCAAATAATTTCTTATTAAAAGCAAATTATTAATATTATTATTAATATTATCGCTATAGAAGGAAAGCATTATGTTTTAAATGTATGTTTAAGTTTATATAATATCTTTTTAAATTTTTATTAGGAGGAAAATACTAATAATAAGAAGAAATCTAAGGGATAATGGAAACGTTTTCGAAAACACAACAGAGGAACAGTTTATGGAGTTGTATAGTTTTCCTCGAAATTTATACTTGGATCTTTTAGAGAAATAAAACTCAAGATTTTTTTATTAATGAGAGACAAACAGCAATACCGATGCACCTTAGATTTTTTTGTGCGCTTCGATTTTTCGCCATTGGTAATTTTTAACGAACTATAGGACAAGATTTCTTATCGTGCATGTCTCAAACATCTGTTCAGCGATGCGTTCATGAAGTGGCAAACATTCTTAATTATTTATGCTTAAAATATGTTTACTTCCCTGACGAACGTTAACAAAGAAGAATTAAAGAAAAATTTTTCAGGCAATTTTCATTTCACTAAAAGCAAAAGGAATTTTTGGATTTTGGGAGACAGTGGATTTCCGCTTCAGTAACCCATCGAATGAGTCTGAACTAAAATACATTGCAATGCATAACATTACACATAAAAGTACGCGGTGAATGGTTGAAAGGTGTATTGGAATTTTAAAAAGCGGATTCCGATGTATTTCTTCTGGAAGTATTTTAAATTGTGGACAAACAACAAGTTTTACATAACATTCTTCGAAAAGCAAATGTTTATAATGAAACAGATTTTTTGGAAACAGAAACTATGTACACTGATGGTGAAGATTCTCAAAAATCTTTAAATCTTGAAAACAATAATGGGAGTTTATACGTTTTAATTTTTTTTTTTAATAAATTTTAATTATCATATTTTATTGAAATTAAAAAATAAAGTTTACATTAAGGACATAAATTCAATTGCATTTTCCGTATTTCGAGTTCTCTTTCCCTTAAGTCTAATTTTTTTTTTCCTTGGTTTTCTGCCTTTGAAATTTTTCGACCTCTAGTTCATATCGTTTGGTATTTAGTTCTAATTTTCTTCGTTCTACTTCCAAATATTCGACATCAAAATCATTATTTATATAACTCCATCCCGAAGGAGCTCGCTTCCTCTATCTTATCATTGCAACCTTTGGTGCCGTTGAGCTTTCAGATGTGTTGTTTCTTTGTGTTATTCCTGACTCAGTATGTTGCATTGCACCTCTTCTAGTTCTTCGTCTAGATATTCTTTCATTAAGTACTCTGTTTCGGTGTGTCCTATTAAAAAACAATGAAAAGCATTACAGTCAGTGATTTCTTGGATTTTGTTCGCAAAAAAATATACTTACTCTTGTAGTTGTAGTAGCAAACTCTTCCCTTACATCTTCATTACCACTGAGGGCTGCAGGAATCAAAAGTGCCTTTTTACGGTATTCAAATACAAATAACGGCTTCAATATTTTCATCCCATTGATTCCACTTTTATTAATTGACGCATTTAAAAGCGACTGTCTTTCCTTCACGTGATGCCTTCAAATGCAATTAAACATATAAAAAAACAAATAGAAACTGGGAATTATTTCCTTCCGAAGGTATAAAGTGTATAAAGTCATTTCTGAAAAATTGAAGAAATAGGACTATTACAAAAAAGCTTTATAAAATACATAACTGAAATTTAGTTCATAGAATAAATTCGAAAAATAAAAAATGTTGAATATCATATAAAAAAAACTTTAAAAACAAATATTGTATTTATCATACTTTTGATCAGTCTAAAATTTCTTCCATTTCTGGAGATCTTTGACTGGTCCACCAAGGCTATTGAGCTTTTGTGCAAGTTCCTTTCATAGTTCATGCCGCAGTGATGACCCATCTGCTGATTCGAATTTAAAAAAAATACGATAAACAACCATTTTCTTTGAAAAATAATTTGTAATTTCTCACCTGTCACAAGTAAACTCTAAAAGAGCCTCTTTCTGCTCATCATTAGATTTCTTTGATCTCTCCATTTCAAAATAAACTAAAAATTTCAAAATTTTTAAATAAAAAATCACAGCTCACCGTATTTTTTTAGTGAAAATTTTTTTGCCATATTGTTCACTAAAACTGTCAAAATAATTCATTCTCACGCACAAATCAAAAGTGAACACTGAAGTTGGTAAACACTTCAAAATTCATCGTTGTGGAATCCGGGCCCTGGATTCGGAAGAAAAAAAATTTAAATGAAACGCAAACACACATAGGTATAAATCATGGTCCAATGAGTAGGTCTGCTTGAAACGCCTGCTGATTTTGCGCAGAGTTGTGTTTTTTACGTGCAATTGTTTTTGTAGCAATTGCTTTTGACATATCTACCATTTTTTACACAAACAATTTCTTTTGTGCTTGACATCTTTATCATTTTTTACAAAAACAAAATTCGTGTTGTTTTTTCTATTGTTGGATTGTTGTAGTTGCGCGCAGACCTACTAATTGGGCCATGGTATAAATACAAAAACAACCCTGCAAACAAATGGAAGATATCCCCTAAGGCAATAGTTTAGCAATATCCCCAAATTGTCATCTAAAAGGAAATAATCAAAGCAATTTTTTATTTTCAAGAGAAAAAAAAATTTATAAAATATTTGTACGTCATATATAAAAAAATAAGAAATATTAAATTTAAAATATTCTGCAGAAGGTAAATATATAAATTAAATAAATCTGTAATATATTAATCTGTTTCCTTTTCAACTTAATCCAGATATTACTCAAACCTCACAATGGATGCAATTTTAAAGGAATTTGTTGGAAATTACTAAATTATTTTATTTTACTTTATTTTATTTTATTTGTAAGTATAATTTACTTATTTGTATGTTTGTGATAAAAAAAATGTATGTTAAATAAAATGAATGTTTTTCAAAATGCAAAATCTTCTTTTTATCATCCCAATGATATTTTGGCGATATCTTCTTATTATCTTATATGTGGTTATCTGGCGATATTGCCAGTTTATCATCTAGCAGAATCGCTTTCGTATTGCTAAGTAATATTGCTATCGAGCCACGTTTCTTCCCGAAGGAAGTATCTTCCGCAATACGAAATCGATTATTGCCGCAATAATATTGTTCATCCAGGCAATACGTTTGGCAATACATAGGGTGTATTTCTGTGTTTGCTGGGAATATACAGACAGCGTTACCGTTGTTGCTACTACAAGTTATGATAAATTGTATTAGCATAACCGCCTTATTTCGGGCGAAATATTGGTTAAGCCCACAAATCTGTGAACAGATTTTGATTCAGCACGTTATTACTGCCGACTTGTTTTGGTTTTTGCTGACTAGTGTTAGGTATTACATAATGTTTTCTGTTAGGTTTTTTACCAATTATAAAATATTGCTTGAAATTTAAATAAATTGAACAAAATACGTGGAAAAAAACATAATTTGTTGCACTTTTTTCTTATACCCCCTTTTTGTCACCACTTCTTTTTGTAAATATTCCCTTTTTTAGTATTTTTTTTCAAATATCCAACGGTAACGCTGTATACAAATACAAAAACTGAAAAAATAAAGCAGTCACATACCCAGGGCTGCCAGAAATTTTCAGCAAAAAATCTTAATTTCACCAAAAAAAATCTTATTTTTGAAGAAAAAATCTTATATTTGGAAAAAAGTAGTTTTTTTTTATTATAAATAATAAAAACAATTCATATTTTATTTAATACATAAAATAAATATAACAAAAAATTTAATTTCTTATACTAAATTGTATTATTTAGTTTACAAATTTTTAAATGGGATCAAAAAAGGTTTTTTTATTTGAACCTAACCTTCGTCTAGACAAAACAAAAAAATCTTGTTTTTGGGGAAAAAATCTTAAAATCTTCCCTACAAGAAATGCATAACCAAAACTAAAAAAATTACTATTACTATAACACTATTTTGGTCAACACTACCGGTCATATAACTAGTAAAATGACCGGTAGTCTTCTTGTAGGGTTTTTTCGGTTGAAAAATCTTAAAAAATAAGGTAAAATCTTACTTCTGGCAGCGCTGCACATACCCATGCTCATTTAAGTTCTTTGTTGTCTCATCGAGTGGACCATGGACCAATTAGTAGGTCTGCGCGCAACTACAACAATCCAACAATAGAAAAAACAACACTAATTTTGTTTGTGTAAAAAATGATAAAGATGTCAAGAACAAAAGAAATTGTTTGTGTAAAAAATGGTATAAATGTCAAAAGCAATTGCTACAAAAACAATTGCACGTAAAAAACACAACTCTGCGCAAAATCAACAGGCGTTTCCAGCAGACCTACTAATTGGACCATGGAGTGGACAATGACTACTTGAATTCAGAAGCATAAGAATGCCTGTGTTTTGATTCTGAGCAATTGTTTTATGGCGTGCGCATCAATGAATGCAAACAAAGCACGTTCAATCATTAAACTCTCGTATGCACAAATAAAATGTTTACGAAACGATGTCAATATTACCAACGTTATACTTTGTTTTGTAGGCATATAATTGATGTCAATGTAATCGTGTGGGTAAATCAAGAAAAATAGTGATTATTGCAGTTCTCTGGTCTATAACGGATGTAGGCATTTTTATTATCATTATATGGGAAGGGACCGTTATAGTTTTTTCTTTCAAATGATGAAACTGATACAGGTCTTTCTTCGCTATAAAGAATCAATTGTTCAGCTATCTAAACGAAAATATGAAGCATTTTTATTTTAATACTTTAATCCGTTACGTAACGACTGTTTTCTTATGCCGGGACCGTCAACAGCCCAAAGCGACAATCATTGTCTGAATTTTCCTTTGAAAATTTAATTTGATGAAGCCCAATTGTAAAAATATGTAATCACTAGAATTTAACCCTCTACTTCCTTAGCGTCTCGTTTTACTATCGCGGATTAAATGACACTAGCATTTTACCCCCTACTTTGTAAGCTTTTCTTTAATGGACATTAGGGGTGTAACCTAATTTTGGCCCTAGCACTAGACGAAAGCGAATATTGTGTTATTACCGAAAACAATTTGTTTGGGTCGTTTGAAAATAAAAACCTCACCCACAAAATCTATTTTCTAAAATCTCTAAAGAAAAAAATTTAATAAAAGTTAAAAAGTACAGATAAAAATAAAAAAAAATAATTTTCCAACTATACCGCGTTTTGTGGGTGAACTTTTTTAAAGACCGCGAAAAATTAATATCATTTTTTTAAATAGTCTTCAATGGACTATTCGACTATGCTAGGGCCATTCTAAGTTCAATAATATAGAAAATTAAAAAAGTACCACCCGTAAAACACTAAAATAAAATAAAGAAATTTCCAGTATTTATCCTTTTTGGCAATTTTTTTCTCCCCAATGAAGTTTTAAAAATTTCTGTACTGTAATGAGAGCCCATAATTTAATACGTATGTTTTGTAAAAAAGTACCAAAAAATAGATACGATTTTCACCCCTTAAACGTTCGAACTGCCAAGGAGTCGCCTCTAGGTGAATAAATATATGAACGACTTAGGGGGAGCTCCCATAAAAATATGGCGTTTTATGAAATCTTAAGTTTAATTATGGTTTTTAAATTTTCATGAATTAAATCAAAAGTTATTGACAGATTTTAATCATAAATGTTAAGTCAATTTGGACGAACTTATTATTTCTTTATGTTGTTTATGTCTTTTTTAATAAAAATAATAAAATTTTAGTGCGAATAAATATGTACAGAATTGTGGAATATAATCAAAAATTATCGTTGAAAATAATTGGATTACTTTTTGATTATTTTGTAGTAATCTTGATTATTTGTAGTCGTAATTATAATTACTAATTATAATTAGTAATTAGAAACACTGTGCTCGAAATTGACACTTTTTTTAGACAAGCTGGGCACTTGTCGTTTTAACATAATTCGGGTACGCTGAATCCAGTGGTGCTAGCCGTTGTTTTCGAGATATACCGTTATTTCGAAAATGGAGGAGGTTGCACAACATATATTCGCGTAACTCAATAACAACGGCCTAGTTTATTATAATGATGTTCTAAAAAAACCGAAACTCCGCAATAAAATTTCCTTTAATATGCGCAGTCGTTTTAGAAACATAATTTTTTTTTTTAAATATAATTTTTTTATCAAAATTTCGAAATCTTTGTTTTTTAAAAATTCATTCAAATGCAGCTAGGCTTGTAATTTTTTTTTTCGGAAACTGTTATTTTGTTTTTTTTTTTTTGTGAAACTGCCAATTACACTACGTGACAGTTTTTTGCCCATATGATGTAAATCTGTATGTAAAATTTTCCGCTGAATCCGAATATTCCGAATTGTCAAAAGTAGAACAATTTTTGTGATATTCCAAAATAACCGTTATTTGTGTTTTTAAAAAAGATAATATGACTAAAATGCAAATATCTGCATTATGCATTCCTTTCTTTTAAGTGAAAGGTTATAAAATTTCTAAAATAACCATGGGTCGTTTGTGAAGATGAGTCAATAAATGGCAGAGTTATAGTGGACAAAATTTTAAACTTCATAAAATTTGATGATTTTTTTTGCAATTTTGCTCTTTTCAAGTTATTTTTTTGAAACCAAAAAATAAAATGAATAAAATTTTTTTAAGTTTTATCACTTACAACATTAGCATATTTCAATACGAACAGATCGGTGCAAAAATGACAAAGTTACAGAAGATTAATTGAATTAACCCACTTTTCGATTTGATACAAATCAAAGAAAAACACAACAAATAAATATACAAAGCTAAATTTTTAGTAACAATTAATTTTAAAAATAGCTTAAAACTATTGAATATAGTGCCCCGGTAGACTAGCTGGTAGCGAGCTAGTCTTTCAGCGCCGGGGTTGCGGGTTCGATTCCCGCCTGAGACTCTGGTTTCTTTCCTGCAGACAAGCATAAAGCTTCGCGGGATAAGCTTAGGAAATTAAAAAAAAAAAAAAAAAAAAAAAAAAAATTTATATGTGGGTAATTTACTAAATCTGCTGTAGCTTTGTCATTTTTATACCAATCCTATGTCTTGTTGGGCGCAAAATGTTCATATTAAAATAATCTAATGTCGCATGCAATAAAACATTAGGATTTTTAAATCATTAGTTAAAAAAAAAAAACTTGAAAAGAGCAAAATTTAACAAAATCATAAAATTTTCAATGAAGCTTGAACTTTTATCCCCTGTAATTCTGGCATTTCTTTACCAATCTTCACTAGCAAACCATGGTTGTTATATTAGAAATTTTATTTTTAATTTTTGAAGATACATATTTGCATTTCAGTCACATTATCTTTTTTAAAAACACAAGTAACGGTTATTTTGGAATATCTCAAAAACTGTTCTATTTTTGACAATACTGACTTCATATTCGGTTTCAATGGAAAATTTTACATTAGCCGTCAGATTCATTTGGTCACGACTTTGTCGGAATTTTGTCACGTAGTGTTATTTATATATTTATAAAATTATCATTTTTTGCTAGAGTTAATAAATTATTATTATTTTTTTTAAATTCAGTTGTAAATCTACTCTAATAGACTCTTATAAACTCCTCGTGCTAACTCCAAACCACACATGTGTACGTTTCCTGTAAAAAAATTTCACAACCACACATCACCAAGCAACTCCCACACAAACACTCTCTATGGCAGACGACACATACTTACATCCACAAAGAAAACTTTACCTAAAAAATAAAAACATAAAGAGAGAAAAAATTCTACTCGTAAATTGCACAAGTGTTCATTTTTCTAGTCTCAACTTTTGTCAGTTATAAAAATTAATTGTAAAAACTTCTTAATTAGCTTCAGTTAAAAAAAAAATTAAATAAAAATACGAGAATTTAGTTGGCACAAAATTGCACAGACACAAGCACAAATAAAAAATAAAAAAACCAGTTTCTATTTTGAAAACTCTCTTGAAGGCAACACAGGAAAAAGGCAAAGAAGATCTACAAAAAAAGGAAATATAAAAAGTTAATAAAAGGATGTTAAAAAGTACTGTTAAGAGTGTTTTAAAACAAATTTTAAAATCCTTAGGGAGTTATTGTTTTTTTGTTTGTTTGTAAATCAAAACAAAATGCGTATAAGGATATTTTGACTATGTATTTTATTTGAATTTCAATTTGTGCCTAGGAAGAACAACTAAGACATTTAGTGGAAACAGGGGTTTAATACATATAAAAAAGAGATTGAAAAGTTATTCTACACGGAAAAAACTTTTTGTTATAAAAAATTAATTTAATTTTTTTATTATTATAACTGAAGTGCATTTACAGAAATTTTAAAGTATCTCTACAAACTCTTAATACGTTTTGTTTTGAACTATTTTTAAAATTTTTTTGGCTAAAGATTGTTATAAATCTTGAAATAATGCAAAACGAGTGTGATTTGGATAATTTGAAATAAAAGGGCATACAAGAGATATTCAAGATTAGAGTTCGTTCCCGCTTTACCGGGAATTAATTGCGGGATCCCCGGGAAATTTTGCAGAAGAAACACTTTTTTTGAAAAATTAGGAAATCTATGACTATTTGACTAAATTTTACCACCATATTCAAATTTGCTGCAGTAATTAGCTGATTTTTGAGAATGGGCTTTCTATAGGGCCTATGGTTAAATAAATATACCCTACCTTCAAGAAATTTTAGCGATTCGTTAGCAATTTGTGATTCGGGAAAGTGGGCTGCTAACCCTCGTCCCCTAGATTGGTGATAGGGCTGCTATCTACGTGTCCAATCCCACGATGCAACCATGTTTCAGCGGTTATCGCCTACTTTCCTGAGACGTCCTTTCGACCATTCAGGATACATGGTTGTGGCGCCTTCTAACTCTGGCTAGCCTTAAAGCGGATGCTACAAAGCCATTGCCCGGGGGGTACTTGGTCTAAGACCGGAAGTAGTTAGCTGCTTGGACAGTTCAACAAAGGAATCGTCCTGGCCACTCCCAGTGTGTGGCAAATCAGAAACTTTCCACCTCTGCGAAAAGTCCCACCCCCCTATGGCGCCCTATGCTCCAATGGGAGTTAGAGGAACACATATATATTCAAGAAATTTTAATTCTTGTCTTAGCAAACTGCTAAATCTGACTGTATTTTCCGAAAGTGTTTTTATATGGGGCGTATGATAAAATCTAGTGTTGTGATTTTGAGTCTTATTCGTTACGCTATTTCCATACTAACGTGATTTTCAAGAGAAGTCTTTGTATGGGGCAGTAGGAAAATTATAGACAGACCTTCACGAAGTTTCTTGACACATAAAATTAATTTGTTGAAATTTAATGACAATCAGGTTGTTCCACATTTGCGTGCATAACTGTTTTCCTACTGAACTGATTCTGCTGGAATTCAATCCTAAACTGCCCAGAAGAACTCGAAACAATTTGCGACAAAAATGGCTCAATCGTCTTAGAATTACTGAAGGACCCAAAATATCTACGCCTTATTTTGCATATTGCGAAACTGCACCGTTACTTCCCCTCGAAATTTTCTCGCATATCGGGAAGACGTGACTCATCCGCCCTTAAGTTTGAAGGTGGATTCACAAGGGGGAAAATGATTATTTTTTTTTTTAGTTTTTGTAAAAATGTTGCCTTTAAATAATTACTTTTGCAATTAAATGTAAAACAAGTAAGAGTGCTATATTCGGCTGTGCCGAATCTTATATACCTTTCACCATTGTGCGAGCAGAATACAGAGCAACTATTTCTGGGATTTCAGTATTTTGGTTATAACTCAGCCATTTTTTAACCGATTTGAAATACCGTCGTGTTTAAGAAGAAATTTACCATTTACTTGGGTTATAAACTTGGGTATTTAAAAAAAAAATTTTATTTTGGACATAACTTTTTCGTATCTGAACCGATTTTTCCGAGTTTATAAAATATGTTCTACTAAAAATTTCCGATGTTTTGGTTAATAAGTCATATCCATAGGGCATATGGCAGCCCTAAAATGTAGGTTTTTATACAATTTTTAATTTTTTTTGTATGGGAGGTACCACGCTCACATTTTGTAGGATGGTGTGTATTGAAAACCTAAATGTATGTACCTAATTTGGAAACTTTGGCTCTTGCCGTTCCCCAGATATACAGCAAAAAGTAATAAAAATACCACAACCACAATGGATTTTTGGGAAAAATTAGAGGTAGTCGTGTTTTTTTGCTCATAGCTCAGCCATTTGTGGACCGATCTTTTTGAATTTCAATAGCAAACAATGCCGCACCATATGTGACATAAATGTATAATAACCTGGCCCCCATCAGATATGGGGTCTTCGGAAAACCCATTTCAACGGACAGACGGACATCGTTAAATCAACTTCGCTTTTCATAAGGACCCAGAATATATGTACTTTATAGGGTGTAGGATCAATATTGTAGAAATTACAAACGGAATGACAAACTTATATATACCCTTTTAGCTTCGGTGAAGGGTATAAAAAAGAAGAACATAAAGACTGAAAGCATAAGAAATAGTGCAAGATTATATCGGACAAAGAAAAAGAACCCAACTAAGCACAATAGTCCTACATATACCCAGTCCCCAGCCGAATGATGTACAGCCAGATCATGTACATTACGGCTTTCGTCAGATTTTCGGGCCCACAGCTCGATACATCAAAAAAGTTTTACCTTTCTTAAAGGAAATTTTATTGCGGAATTTCGGTTTTTTTTTAGTAATTTCAATAGACTAAATCGTTTTTAAGTTGCGCGAATATATGTTGTGCAACCTCCTCCATTTTCGAAATAACGGTATGTCTCGAAAACAAGAGCTAACCTAAAAAACGGCTAGCACCACTGGATTCAGCGTACCCGAATTATGTTAAAACGACAAGTGCCCAGCTTGTCTAAAAAAGTGTCAATTTCGAGCACAGTGTAATTAGTACTGAAAGTATGAAGTATATAAAAAGGAAAATATTTTCATGAACCTTCTTTACAGAATCGTTTTCAAGATTTGTGTGATTTTAAATCCACTTCATTTCGATTTACAGAACATGCCGGAATGAATCGCTAAATACCAAATTTCACAATTTAATATCTTTAGAATTATTAAATTACTAAATTCTTTCAGTTTAAGCTTCTAAAATAATTTGTTGCCAGATGAATTTAAAATGGATTTTGTTTTCTACGAGGTTTGATTAGGCAAATATTATGACCTAAAACACCTAAAACAAAATTAACGTAGCTCTGACAATGGATACTGGTAGAGGAGCTAAAAATAAAATGTACGTATATCGGCGTTTTTAAAGATGAATTGCGAATTTTATTTTAGGGGGGTTAAAGTTTTACCCTATTGGCCTGTTTATACAGCATATCGGTATATGAAACTATGTGTTCTTTACATCTGAGGTATCAGCAACTTTGTCGAACATTTTAGGGAAAATATTTTTGTATAACACATTTACCCTCTAACTCCCCTTCATAACGGTTATCATTGGTCCTATTCTAACAAATCGTAAAAAACACCCTTACTTAGAGTGAAGACGGTGATGAAATATTCTACAAAATTTTGGCCATGCAATTTTAGTACATCTGTTAAAACACACCAAAGTACAAAACTTAACACAACCTTATAACGGGTCCGACATCTATCGTTTTTTTCAACTAGTGCTAATTTCGTGAATGGTAACACTTAGCTCTTGTCTGATTTGAAAGATAATTAGTTTTATCCTTCCGCTGAACGAATATGGTTGTGTATACGCTTGAACAACGC
Source organism: Pollenia labialis (assembly GCA_949318255.1). Taxonomy (NCBI): domain Eukaryota; kingdom Metazoa; phylum Arthropoda; class Insecta; order Diptera; family Polleniidae; genus Pollenia; species Pollenia labialis. The sequence continues at coordinate 133,963,264 of OX439140.1, forward strand.
TGGGAAATATGCGTTTTCACTAAGTGAGCCTGCGATATCAAAAAAATCATCTTTTCAGATGAAGCTCAATTGATCTTGGCGGATATGTAAACAAGCAAAATTGTCGCATTTAGGGCACAGAAAACCCGCACGCATACATTGAAAAGCCGATGCACCCAAAACGAGTCACTGTTTGGTGCGGATTTGGGTCCAGAGGCATAATTGGGCCATTTTTCTTCGAAAATGGAAAAGGAGTGACCGTTACAGTCAATGGCGATCGTTATCGGACCATGTTGAACGAATTTTGATTCACAAAAATTGAAGAGGAGGATATTGGCCACATTTGGTTTCAACAGGACGGCGCTACGTGAACCACAGCCGAAGCTACACTCGATGTTTTGCGCCCTGTTTTTGAAGATCGCATTATCAGCCGCAGTATTCGAAAGCAATTTATTATTTAATTATTTCAGTCAATACTGAACGAATCGGAATAATTTTTTCAGTGTTATAAATCATTAATTTTAGTTTCACAATACTGAAAAAATAATTTCGATTCGTTAAGTATCGACTGAAATAAAATTGCTTTCGAATCGAGGAAGTACTCGATCACGACTGCCAGAATTAGGCCCCTGATGTCGTTTGGCCACCTCGGAGCTGCGATTTGACACCGTTGGACTATTATTTGTGGGGTGCCGTCAAAGATAAGTGTTACGCCGACAAGCCAGAGACAATTAACGCTTTAAAGGACAATATTTGTGAGGCCATTGGTAAAATACAACTGCACACAATCGATAATGTACTTAAAAATTGGACTAATTATTTTTGTCTTCTCAGAATCCATTGTCAAAACCCAGTAATTTTGTATATATGTATTTCGAAATTAATGAACAGTGTAATTGATGACATATGAATACAATATGATTGCCTAAGTTTAAAGTCATATTAAAGCCGACTTCAAACCTTAAAATCATTGCCTTTGTTCTACATTTATAAAACCCACTACTTCAATATTTCGTAAAACACTTTTTAAATACTTTTGTATACCTGATTAATTATCTCCTGGAAATTTAGCAAATAATGGCATTTGGTCAACAAGAAAATAAATGGCACACAAAAGTAACACGTCTAACTATACACCCGCTTTACAGGACATTTTAAGGAAATTGACTCATAATCATATTTTTAACACTCCGTTTTACTTTTCTTCTTTTTTTCTAATTTTTCTTCTACATCTACATCTTCATCTAATCAATAACATTGGAATTTTATTAATATAAACTGTTTTCAAACTAAAGATGGGATAGGTTATGACTTGGCATGTACTTATACAACAAGTAATGGAAATGAAAAGAAATAAAATAAGCAAGAAAGTAGAAAAAAAATCATAAAAGAATTTATGGTGTTTTTTTTTTTTTGCAAAGCTACTTCTTAGCTCTAGTACATGGAACTTTGACGAAGACCGTATGCTTGGTATACAATGCGAATTCTCTATATGTTTCATTCTTTTTGACTTTAAATGGTATTTTTAAGTGCCGGCAACATCCCCACCACGACAATTTCCCTCAAACATTTTTCTAACCGACCAGGGTATTGAGAAGGCAACCGAAAAAAACGACAGGAACGTGAAACAGAATGAAAAACTGAAAATAATAATAAATTCCATACGATTGAATCCTGACAAGAGCATTCATAGTTTATTGATTGATATGCTGCGTTAAACATTTCAAAGCTTTTGCAAGAAAACAAGAAAAAAAAATTGGTTTAAAGTAGGGAAACATAAAAAAATACCGGAAAAAACAAGAATTAAATAACATTCATAGCATTGAAAATATGTATGTATGTATACGACTGTAAAGCGGTAGTCGGCAGAACAAATACTATGATATTTGTTTAAAGCTTGTTAGTTTATAGTGTACGTATTTTTGTCGACTTACAAGCTGAGAATGTGCCCGTCACTACCTTACAGCCGAAAATATCAACAATCAACATATGCTTATATTTTAGAGAATTAAGCAAAACGGATTAGATTTGTTTTTGAAACGGTTTCGAAACAAGATAATACCCTTTGTACACTTGCATACATTTCCGAGGCACGCATGGAAGATGTTCAAAATGTGAAGCATGTGTTCACACTTGAAACATATACAGCTGTTTTTTTAATGTTAATAATTAGTTTAGCTCAAGGTCGTTTTTTTATTTTTTTATTTATTTAAAAATGTTCCCAATATTTTGAAACCCACTGGATCTCATCTTCAGGGTACTACAATTATAGTTAACAAAAAATAAAAACATAATTTTAACATTAAATGAATAAATATTGTCCCACTGTGTCATAAAACATATAAACAGAAATAAGCGCACAAAAATTCATAACAAAAAGTTAGCCACAGTTTGTACACAACGTACAACGAGCTGCTAACTAGAATGCCGATTAAGCTTAGCAGCTTGTTGGCACAGAGTTAATTCATAACAATTTTTTCTCCATCTGCTAACTTTTAATAAATCAACTCTGAAGTTTAATGATGCCACTTTATATTACAAAAAAATTCAGCACGTTTTGAATTAATCATCGATTTGTCATTTATTTTCTTTTTTGTTTTTCCCTTTTCATATAAAAATTTTAAAAAGTTTTTTTTAAAAAATAAATAAAAGATAGTAAATTAAAAAAACAGTTAATTAAAAAAAACAAAATTGTTGAACGGCTGTTTTTCAAAAGTGGGCAGCTCGTTAAAAATCGTTAATAAAAGTTTGGTAAGTGTATTATAAATAAGCTTTGTGCTAACTTATTGCATAATTTTCATTTGGGGGATTCACAAGGTGTGCTATTAAGCCATATCGTCATAATATCGTAAATAATATTTAACAATTGTTTAAAAAATGCTGTTGTGTTTCAAACAAAATAAAAATTTGAATGCTGTGTTCATTGATTCATCATAACTGTACAGATGAAATCTAAATTATAAGCGGTTGCCCACAGCAGTCATTCTATTGTGCGTAACGCCCTTTTGGCTGGTAAAAAAAACCAAAAAAATTTTTACCAAAACAAAATACCCATACGAAGAAAAAAGACGCCAGCAAAATAATTTTACACAAACAAAACACACAAGCTGTTCGTAGTGCGGTCGTTGCTAAATTTTTTTTATTCATTTCTTTATCATTGTAAAAAAGCAACATTAAAGAACATTTAAATATAATTAACGAGGTTTCGTTTAAATGTGCTAAATTCCATACTATTGATAAACTGAAATTTATTGTTAATAGGATAAGATATTCCTATGCGCATTTCAGTGGTTGCTTAAGCCAGATCGTCAGGAAACTTCATCCAAAGATTTTAGAAAAACTAAAGATATAAAATATGATGTTTGTCTACAGTATCACTACAATTGTTCTGTTTTTAAGGAAGAACAGAACATTACATAATGTTCGGCTCTTTCTTGAAAATAGTTACGAACGGTATTAAGGGTTGTGTTCGTCTACACAAACGCTTAAAAAAAATAGATATCGTTTCTGAGTGTGTGTACTGTTATTTTCGAACACTGATTTATAATGTCGGGTGGCCTGGCTACTCTTAGATTACCACACTAATTTCTTTAGAGTTGAAGTCCAGGTTGTTCATGGACTGTTTTGCATCAGTGAACGATTGATTGGAATTTGTGTTGGGTACCCGATCATGAGGGCCATGTGGGCAACGAAAGGCCCGACGGCTTATTTAAATTGTCCAATTTCAAATATTTTCACATATTTTAGCATTTTATTGCTGTCAATCTGCGCCATTTTTCATTTTTGTTGCCAGTATTGCTCCATTTTCAAAACATTTGGCGAAAGTGATACACTCAAAAGAAAAATCAATCCATCCGTACTCAAATCAATCCGGAGCGGTATTAATAGTACGGTGAGTACGGATTTTCTTGAATCAAGTACAGAAAGATTGATTCAAGTACGGATTTTTAATCCCAAAATACTTAAATTATCCATATTCAATCCCGTTTTCGTACTTGAAATTATCCGAAAATGAGATTGATTTAAGTAAAACTAAGATTAAATCAACTCAAAATGCGCTTCATTCAAAAATTATAAAATTGTTTTAATCCGAATTCGTACCTCAAATAATCCAAAAATGAGATTGATTTAAGTAAAACTAAGATTGAATCAATCTCAAAATGAGCTTGATTCAAGTAATATAAAATTGATTTTATCCCGAATTCATGATTGAAAAAAACAAAAACAAAGAAATTACATAGAAAAAATTATTATGATTAATTTACTTACCCGTATTACACATTACAGAATGATAAAACATCAACATCATGCCCGATATGGTTTTTATTTTAGAAATCTTATGCACATATTTAACCAAAAATATAAACTAAATGAGTAGCATGAGTTCAAATTTACTTTTTAACCCTTCGTTGTACACATGAGTCTGGCCAGACCTTTTTCCATGTGTAAAGAAAATCAAAACATGCGGAAGCCGGAGGGTTAAACATGAAAATAACACAATAAGCAAACCGGTTTTTCCAAACTTGTGTTTTCGAAAGTAATCCCATTTAGGATTGTTTCGTACTTGAATTTTTGAGTACGACTCGTATTTAAAGTAATCCCAAAAAACTTGATTTATCCCGAGTGTTTTTCTTTCTGTGTAGAGAGTACCAAGTTGGCATTTAGCTTTCGCATAGAAATTGTTTTCGCATCGCAATAGAGAGTAGCCCCCCTGGTTTAAGACAGTCCAAAAGATTTGTGACTCTGTCCCATGGCAAGGCAGGTAGGCTATTTCTGCTTATGAAGGGGGAACTTAGGCTACTTGTTGGCCTTTATACTGGGCACTGTGATCTCAGATACCTTCAGTTTATAATGGATAATGTTAGTACCAATATATCGGCACATCTCCTCTGCTGCTGTCCCACCTAAGGGACTTCCAGCCTGAAATTCTTCGGGCGGCAAATGATGAACCCAACTGAAATTTATGATATTGCACCTTGCAGGGTGATAGGCTATATACGTAGCCTAAACCTGACATGGTGATACACAGGCTGCACAAAAGATCCGCTGGGTCGCGGTGCGTATGGCCTTCTATACATCTATCTAATAAAAATTTCATAAAAAATTTAAGTAAAATCTTGAAACTCTATAAAAACTATTTTAGATTTAAAAAAAAATCGCAATGCCAGATAAATTGAAAAAGGAGTTGAAAATTTTCAAAACCAAAACCAAATCAATACAAAATCGATCCAACCCAATAACCAAATTTGCTGGAAAACAAGTGCAAAACAATTGGTATTCAAGTTAGAATTTCAAGTTTCAAGAGTTGAGATATACTTTTGTTACACTTTATTTCAAATAGCATTCTCCAGTAAAATAGGTAATATATTTTGAAACTCAAGTTTATTTCCAGGTATATTTAAAGCACTTGAAATATTATTTTTGAGTGCTTGTTGGGAAAATTATTCCAAAAGAATTTTAGATCAATAAAGCTGTTTTTTATTTGCATATACAGTTAAATGATAATTTTTGAACCAGTTTTAGTTTACTGAACGATCAACCCTCGTATGCTTTTACTCTTAGGTTCTAAGCTAAATTATGAAGTCATGCATTTCTATGTTCAAATGCATTCGAGTATTTTACAACTAAAGCTACGGTCACACTCATTAAATATTTGACCAAATAAGCGTAACCACTACTTTTGTTAATAGTTAGTGAGATTGCGCATGGTCCTTATTTTACAAAATAAACTAATTATATTACAAGACAACAAAATACTGTTTTTATAAGATGTGGTATTATAATCAAAAAAAAATTGTAATTAAAGGAAATTATTATTTGGTCTTCAAATATTTGACAAGTGTGACCGTAGCTTAACGTTTTGTCGCACGCAACACCAATTTTTTTCCATTCAAAGATAACAACGCTCATAAATCCTTATGAAAGGATATTGACTTGATGTTTGACGGTATTAGTTGTTTTTAGAAAAACAATTAAACATATTTACATAACTGTAAACATAAATACATGCATACATACCTACATACTTATGTATGTATATAGACAGATATTAAAATAAAAATCGAATTGATTTTGAAATAATTTAAAGAAGATTTCAATTGAATATTTGTATTTGGGTTCGAAAACATTGTTGGCATAAATTAATTAATATTCAGATATAAATGCACCTATAAAAATCCAGCAGTTTTTTCAAAAGAGTAGCAGTTTAACTGCCTGTTTTAAGAAAATGAAAACAAGTGAGTGACTGAAAAATTATATTTAAAACAAAAATTTGTTGTTGTTTTCAGATAATTTCTCACTCACTCACTTTCATTTTCTAAAAACAGGTTGTAAAGCTAATGTACACTACCACCAGTGTTGCCGCTAGGATACGAAAGATACATTTTTCGTATCTTTTGATGACTTCATGTACCATGTAAAATCCTGACATTTTTCGTATCTTTTGAATCTGTACGTAAAATGTGCAGAAATAAAATATTAAATTTTAATTTAAAAAATGTTGTTAATGAGCCGATGTTTAAATATTTGAAAAAGTATTTGGTTTAACACTTGTACTTCTATTTTCGAATGCATGTGTGGAGAGAATTTTTAGCCAACTAAAACTTATTATGACTGATCATCGTAACCGACTCAATACTAATACAATAGCCGCTTTAATTATGGTGAAACAGAACATTAAGGATGTTTCAACATACGATCCACCTAAATCGATGATTATTACTGCGAAGTTGTTCTGAGGAAATATGAAAATTGTTTTTATTTTCAGGAAATTTATACATATGAATTTTTTGATATAATCGCCCTAGTATAAACGCCTTAACTCGTATATTATATATATATAAATGAATTTGTTTTGATAACATCCAAAGATAGTTACATATAATCATTATTAAAGTTTGCTTACTGTATTTTTAAAATTTACATACCTATTATTTATGACTATTTATTTAATTTATTGATAAAAATGAATTTATTTAATATAATTTTCTTTACAATTTTCATTAAATATGAAATCAAAATGGTATGTTAATAAAAAATAACGTTAAAAATGGATTTTTTTCAAAATGTATCTTTTTGGCAAAAAATGTATCTTTTTGGAAACCAAAATGTATCTTTCTTGAAATTTCAGTGGCAACACTGACTACCACACAAGCCTTACGTATTTCATAATACTTTGTGATATAGAAATCTCATGAAATTTGTTGCGACTGTCTAAAAATCGAATTTAACATTACAGTTTGTATTCACACTATCAAAAATTAACTTGCTTTTGTTCAAATGCAACCCAGATCAAATCAAATGCAACCCTGTAGTGGGATTCTGTAACTTTTAACAATAAAAAAAGTTGTTATAATTGTCAACCTGTTTTGTTGTTTGCACTAACGATTATGTGATTCTGTAAATTGTTGTTAACGGCATAGATAAAAATTAACGTCAAGTGGCATCACTGTCAAAAAAATGGCAAAATAACAAAAAACACAAAGATGAATAAAAAAAAACAAATAAAATTATTAAAATTAAACAGAATTTTTTTTGTTTTCTTTAAGAAGATAAGCCAAACATTTTACCATTGAATTAAATGCAAATTATTTCATTGCCATTTACAAGTTATATTATTTCTTTAAAAACTAAATTTTTTTATTTTTTCGACATTTAACAATAAATTAAAAACACTACAAAAGTTGTCGTTTACTTAACACAAACAGCTGACTTAACGATAACAAGTGTTGTTTAAAATGTTACAGAATAGCAATATCGTTAATTTGCCTGTTGAATTTTTTAACAATGACAACTTTTGTTAAAATTAATTACAGAATCGCACTACTGATTGAATGAAAAGAATTAGAAATAAGATTTAGTTTTTATATGCTAAATTCCCAATTCTTACTATTGGTAAACTGAAATTTATTGTTGTTGGGATAAGGTATTCCTACACTGAAAGAAAAATGCTTCATATATTTAATGTAAGATTTAATTATTTCATACATCTAATGTAAGTAATATGCCATTAAATTTATTAAATCAAAAACTTTTTTATAAAAGCAACATATTTCAATAATTGAAAAAAAAAATTTTTAACATTCAAATAACTCTATAGTCTCAATAATTAAAGGTATAAAAATATTTCGAAGAAGCATACCTTAATAAATTAGAGTTTTCATTATGGCAATGAAAAATGTCATTATTTCAATCCATAAAAATTTATGTTTTAAGTTTTCTCTAATTGAGTAATGGCAAAAACATAGTTTTTTGTTCAAAAACTACACTGCCCCGGTAGGCTAGCTGGTAGTTAGCTAGTCTATCAGCTAGAGACTCACTCTGGTTCCTGCAGACAAGCGTAAAGTTTTGCGTAATAAGCTTAGGGAATTAATAAAAAAATATTTAAAAAAAAATTAAAAATAAATTAAAGTCTTCATTAAAATAGTGATACAAAATATTATTTTCAATGAAATTGTGTCATTAAAATCTTGTATATTTATCATCAAATTAATGAATATTTTCATTAATATTATGAAATAAAATCATTGAATCTAATATAAATATATTTATTCATCCAATGAATAATATTCATAGATCTAATGTAAGGTTTAAAGGTTTTAAAGGTTTTAGTGATCCAACGAAGCGCTGCATAGGTTCCTTTTTAATGCAATTTTCATGGGATTAATGTCAAAATTCATTGGTATTGTAAAGAAAATTTTTTCAGTGTATGAGCATTTCACTGGTTGCTTACGCCAGATGATCAGGAAACTTCATCCCAATTGTTTGACAACATAAAATAATAAAATCATTTTTTGGTAATTTTGTTTGCTGTCATATCTGAGCATCTCTCGTCTTGATTCAAGTTTCGTCTGTAATAAACCTTCTTCTGGCACTATTTTCACGAACTTTAAAGCCGTTAGAATACAGTAACACAGAAAAAATTATTTTTCGAATTCAAACAAAAAATTTGTAGAATCAAAACATTTTTTGTCTGAAATCGGTCCTACAAACAAATTCGCATATTCAAACAATTTATTTGCATTTTGTTTACTAAAAAAAACACTGATTTTTTCAAACAAATAATTTACAGAATCAAACAAAAAGTTTACTGAAATTCATATAAATTTCAAACAAATAATTTTGCTGAATCAAACAAAAATTTTTTGCACAAGCAATGACGCGCACCCAAGCTATCACTGAAGGAGAAGACGAAGGCAGAAGCAGAGCGGCGGCTGGCTTTAAGACACATGTTTTGTTGGAATAATTTTTGAACGAAGTCTTGTTTATACACACAATGTTTTTCTTCATCACTCACTGTTGCTGTATCCTTTCCTTGGCTAAAGAAGAAGAAATGTAACAAACAACGGCAGCAGACCGACTCGATATGTTTTTCGTCATCACTTTATTTTTGTATTTGATGTAGGTATTTAAGTAAACAGTTTTCAAAAATTGAATACGGGATTTTGTTTTTCATTCTTTTTTTTTCCAACTTTGAAACCAACCAAAAATTAATTTTGTTTCTTATAATGTGGTTGTTGTTTCTGTTGTTTAAAAAAGAATGAAACCTTTTTTTACCTGCTATTTTTTTTTTGTTTTTTTACTAATAACCTCGTCGCGCTATTTTATCATCTTTCTTCTTGTTGTACTTTTTTAAAGCGTCCAAAAATAAACTGTATGTGTTTTGTGTTGTTGTTCTTATATTTCACTTAAAGAAGTGTTGCTTACGATCAAATAAAAAATGCAAAAAACGACAACATTAAAGAGCGTTAAATATTTCATACAAAATTATGAAAAATTGAAACCAATAGCGCGTATATTATATTATTGAAAAGTTGTCAACATTTTTGTTGGTTAAATAAAAATCAAACAAAAATATTAATTGAATCAGTAAAAAAATTTGTAGATATTAAAAAAAATTTCAAACAATCGTTTGTTTGAAAATAATTCGGCAATAATTTTTTCTGTGAATATGCTTTTCTGACATACAATACTTTTTTTGTTATAATCAAAATTCAACAAAATTGAAGGTCAAAGCGCGGGCTCTTGCACTAAAAATAAATTAATAATGTTTTACAGGGGTCTAATGCAGATAAAAATACAACATATTTACGCTACTACAAGTCGATACCAGAAAAACATTTTTTTGGACCCATCCTAATGCACAGTTTAAACTTCCTCCAAAATTTGAGTTATTTTCTTTGTGTGATAAGCAGGTTTTGCCATTGGGAAAAATTGACTGTTCAAACATTCGCTGTTATAAAGCCCTTTTGGTTGAAAGTGTTGGAAGAAACCAACCGATTATGGCAATGACTGAAGCAATGTGTCTTTTCAGACATGTCTAACAAACGCGTTTGTTTTGTTTGTAGGCAATCGGGTTAGAGAAGAAAAAGGGGTTGCTAAACAGACACGAAACGTGTTTTTATGTTTGTTAATATGAGTTTTCACGATGTCTTTTCAAACATGTCGGTTTCCATCTCTAATTGTTTAATATACATCAAATAAAAAAACATGATCAGATGAGCAAACGAGCTTATTCTTAAGGCCACGACTAGACTTTATCAAAGGCAACTCTTATAGGCTTTTTACACTTGCTCACATCTTACATCTTTCATCTTATCGCAAAGATGATAACATCTTCCCATAAGAATTATACAGGGCTAAAAATCAACATTTTGCTTCATCTTTAAAAGATGTTCCTATCTCATGTTGTTTCATTCAACATCTTTCGATTATTTTAGTGTCATAACTAGAAAAAACAAATAATTTTTTACCATCACTAGATAAAAATACAAAAGAGCAGGACAGTAATATCATTAATTTAGTTTTTATTCGCTCTTACACGTGAAAATAGATATTTTTATGATGAAAGATGAAAGATGTTACAAATGTAAACAAATTTTTTTCATTTTCCACATCTTCCACGCATTCCCCTAAGATGTGCTCAAGTGTAAATAGGCTATTATAGTCTGAACGTATTAAAACTGAAAAGTTTTTTTTTTATTTCGCTATTGTGGACTTTAAAGAAGCTAGGTAGACAAAGAGGAAATTACTTTTTTTTTAAATCTAAACGGTGTACAAAATCGCCTTTGACTGTCCAATGGATTTGTAAAAAATTCTGCTGTTACTTAACTGAACGGGTCTTTTTTTAATGCATCACGATCAGGGTTACCGTTGGAAATTTTCGAATAGGGTCACAAAAAGTGGATTTTCCAGAAAAAGGGGTCAAAAAAGAGCATTTCAACAAAAAAGGGTCCAGTTTTTTAAAAGCAGTATTTCCCATTTTAATAAATATAATAAGTCCCAGTTCGAACAAAAAATATTGATTTCAGGTAGGCAGTGCTTAAAAGACTTGATTTTTTATGGAATGCCAATTCCTGTTTTTAACACATGACAAAAAGTTGGTTCTTCATCATTATAACTCATTTTTGTTAGTGCTTTTAATGCTACGTTCCGACATTTTCTTTTTTTTCCGATTTAGCGATTTTGAATAAATTTTAGGGTTTGTTTCCAATTTTTCAGTCGTTCGCGAATTTAAGTTCTGTTCGCGATTGTTTCCTGTAAGTTTTCTGATTCTTTAAAGCTTTTACGATTTTTAATAAATATAAGTCTTTTCTGTCGTACCGCTGTTACCAAATATTTTTTTTATTCTAGTTAGTTTTAGTGACTAATCAATTTTATGGCGCTATTTTCGTAAACTTTTTCGAGTTTTTAAATTTTTGCGAAGCTTTGTTGCTCTTTGAGGCAATCGTCGCAGTTTTAAAAATAACCCCATACATAAACCAAAGTCACCTTTTTTACAGGGCACTCTTAAAATTGTCTATTTAAAAGGGGGCGAGAAGGGGTCTTAAGAGAGCAAAACATTTCTATAAAACGAACACCTAATTCCATTTTTTAAATAAAATATCACTTTTTTTTTTTGAAAAGAAACCACCATAAGTTATTCAATAAATAAAAAATAACAAATATGTATATGGGTTCGGTTTGCTATTAGGGAAATTGTACTTTACTATCGAAAATCTAATTTAGAAGTCGTAAAAAATCTTTTAACACACACTTTTTACAAATACTAACTTCTTTTCAGGCATGTGCATTCTATATTTTGGTATTAAATCTTCCCTTGAAGTCCATTCCTCCATATCCGCTTATTTCGAAAACATTTGTTTAGCACTACCGTTAAGCAGTGTTGACAAAAAAACAAAATGTGAGTGCTTTTTCCAAAAGTGGCACATAATAGGTGAAAATTATACAAAATGAGAATTTAAAAAAGGGTCATAAAATGTAATAAGACCGTCGAAAAAGGTAAAATTGAGCCTTTAGTATCACAACGGTAACGCTGATGCCGAAGGATCTGTAGTCTTCCCAGTAAATTAGTTCGCTAAACATAACCTAAAGCATTATATTTGATTAACAATGGGACTACAAACAACAGTACATAATAAAAGTACATCATGGAACAAGATAATGAAATAGAGAACTGTTGGGTACTGGGTGCATAATCCACATACTTCAAACTTCCTTTATCGCTCTTGTACATACATAAGTAGTTTTTCTAAGAAACATTAAGCTCTCACAGCAAAATAGTCCGGGGAAAATATAAACAAAGTAAGCAAGTAAAAGAAATCAACTTAAAATTGAAATACATAATTCCAATACATAGAGAAAAGTTTAACATTCAAGCTATTAGAAGCAAATTAAAAGTACATTAAAAAGTTTTACGTTTATAACCACTTTAGAGAACTCCAGCGCCAGATGTTGACCAAAAAGTAAATATTAACACACTCTCTCTCTTACGCACACAAACACTTTTAACTTATTTAAACAAAATATCCTTGTCATCAACAACACTTAAATAAAAATCAATTTTAAAACCACTATAAATGGGATAAGGATAAATGTTAGGGAAAAAGAAAAGAAACAGGAATCCATTTAGGAATGGTTAAAAAATAGTGTGTGGTAAATAATAAACAACAAGGACACACCGCAAAATACAAAAAAACATAAAAGACTAAATGAAGAAAAAGAATTTTCTTAATGTTGGCAACTAAAACTGAAACCACCACATAAACATTAAATTCTGTTTTGTCATGTTATCATGTCCCTTATATACCCGTTTGCGCTTAGGCATGCATACATTCGGAAAACAAACTATTAGTCCAAGGAAAGTATTTAAACATAAATTACAACAAAACCATGTCCTAATGGAATCTCATCGAAATAGTAAATTATAAAACCAAAGAAGTCCATTAAATAAAGAGTTCTTCGACATGTTGTGTAAATCCTAGTATAATATTATAATTGTGAAAGATTAGATAGCGTATGGCTCAGATTCAAATATAGGGTACTTTTTATGAGTAGAATCGTAGAAAAAATTGGCACTTTTTCTCTTAGCGATAAATTTGATATGTTATCTTTTAAATTTTAATTTATGTCGTATTAGCTTATATTGTTATTTGCTTCACTGTATTGTAGACCTTAGATTTAATGGTAGAATTTCGAATTCGAACAGAATGGTCTGGAATCGACTAGAAGGTTCTTGACTCTACTAGTCTACAATTACTACCGGTGGTGAACTATAAATGTTGTAAATGGTGTTGAGTTTGTTTTGAGACATTAAACGGATCAGTTCGTTTATTATAAGGGAGTAAACCGAAACGCGTTTACTATTAAAAAAATGTAAAATATAAAACTTTTGCTACAATAAATAACTTCTCTTTCGAAAATCCTCTCTAGATGACAAGGAATAATATTAAAACTTTATTAGTAGGAACACTTTAGTAATAAAATTAGTAATTTCTAATGATCTAAACTTAGGAAAACGTGTTAAATACTTTTAAAATAGACTGCCACAGGATCATTCAAACAATATTATTCACTTTATTGTCCCCATGTTCAATATGGTGAATTTTCCTGATGCTGAGTAATGATTATAGTAAGAATGTATAGTTATGAATAAATAAATGTTATAATAACTCATTTTTTATTTTTTTATAAAGGGTGTTGTTTTAACACGTATAGAAGTTCCGATAGGGATAACTGTTAAAAGCACAAATAACAAAAGCTAAAATTAAGGAGAAATCTTTTCGAAATAATCGTAACAAATATTTAAAAATTTTCGATTTTTAACACATTCTAACACCATATGACACGTTTACGAATTTTAAGTACCTACCAACGTTTAACGTGTCCGCAACATTTACGTTAAAATAACGAGGCCTTCATATACATAGACGAAAGGACGCCAAATGAATGTAGTTACGCACAGAAAAAAATCAATGTAAAATCGTCGAAAACAAGGTTGATTCTACAGTTTTCGGTAGTGATTGTTAAGTCATGTTAAGTTAACATGAATTCACAATAACTTGCAAACAACATTTGTTTCTTTAAAAATAACTACAATTCATGTTAATTTAACATTGCAGTAAAGTTGGAGCAAAATGTCATTTATATTGAAATGACAATCCGAATCACGTTGAATGAAAGTTATTTTAAGTAGAAACAACGTGAATTTCATGTAGAATCAAGTTTTTTTGAAAATGAAATAACAGTTAGAAGAATCTTCAGAGACAGCATTTGCATTTATTTAAGAATAATTCAAAACACCTACCTGTGGAGCCAGAGAAAGAGAGGATATAGTTTTATTTATTTTCCAATAACACATGTTTCACTTTTATTGTATTCCCCTTTGTTAGCAGAGTGGCCCGATATGGGTTTCATCATCATTCAACTTTGAAAATTTAATGTACTATTTATCTAAATAATTTAAACAAAAAGAAAACGGGAATTGTTCTTCTCTTTTAAGATTATTTTAAACATGAAAATAAAAAAAATATATGTTTTTCTGTTTAAAGTGTTGTTGTTTTTTCTATAGAAAAAAATACAAATAAAACAGGATTTTTTAGTTTCAATATTAAAAAATTTTATTTAAACATTTTTCTTAGCCTTTTTCGTAATTTGTATTTGATATATTTGCCAAGAATTCAAGTTTACCACAAAAAGAAATGTATATTTCCTAACAACCATAAAGTCATATACATGCATACATGTACAAACATCTACTTGAAAAAATATGCCACAATCAAATAATAAAAATACCTTTTACTGCTCTGAAGGCTTCAAAGTAGTCCAAAGAAATTTCTGTTAAATGAAGCCAAAAATAAATGGTTAAAATTCTTTAATATTAATAATTGCAAACACAAAAAAAAAAGGGATTTTAAAAGAGTTTTAAATGTGAAATGAGAGATTTTGGTATTACATTAAAATGCTTGAAAATATAAAAAAATTTTCTTTTAATAAAGTTAAAAATCTAAGTTAACTACATTCTCAAATTTAACATATCGCTACCTTAAATCCACAAGGCCATAACAGAAATAAAATTGAAAAACGACTTGATTTGATTTAATGTGATTGATGCATTTGGTTAATTATGATATGTAGCAAGCAGAGCTGCCGTAAATTGGTAAATTATTTTTGCAGTGTGGAAATTTGAATATTTTTTTCATTTTAGTTACTTTTTCTCTAAAGTAAAAATACGTATGAATGTGTTTTTCTTGGTACACTTCGCTTTTTAAATTTGTAACATTTTTATTTATTTACATGGCGGCAACGTACTTATTTTTGAAACAAATTATTTACGAGCTCGAATATTTGTACTGTGTGCACTAGGATTTTCAAATAATTTGTTTCCAAAGTTTTTCTTGAATTTAAGAGATTAAGATAAGATAAGTAGTACTTAAAGTAAGAAGTGAATATTTGAAAAATGTTTTAAATTTTGGTTATTTCCAGTAATATATGTACATATATACCAAATATTTGGAAATGTAATAGGAATTTAAAAAATAAATTGATTTATCTACATATATATATCAAATTCTAACGTTGCTGACTGATTCATCATTGCACAGCCTAAACGCCTGAAGCTTAAAACTTGAAAAGATTGGTCACTTCCCAAATATATCCACAAAGACGGGATTTTTGGAAATTCGAATGTTTAGGGGGTAAAAAAGAATAAAAATGGGAAAATTCGGTAATCTTATATCTCCAAAACTAAAACAAATACAAAAAAAATGTTATACTTATCGTTGTTCTTTAGAAAAATAAGCGGACAGGTGTCTGGCACTTTTTTAAAATGCGGCCCTATACGGAAGTAAACGGGTAAAACTTGAATTTTGGTACTTTTTTGACAGAACCAATAAACATAGAAAGAAAATTAATACCTCATTCGAAACTTATCATAAAAATACAAATTTGGTAATTTTTCAAAATTCGAACTTTTAAGGGGTGAAAATCGTAATTTTTTTTTGGCACTTTTTTACAAAACATTTTTCTCCTTTACTGAAATTTTTGATACTTTTGATTATTGAAACTTTGGCATAAAAATATGACCACAAAGGAAATGGAGACGCTAAAAATTAAAATTTATGGAATTTTCTGAAAGAAAATGGTTTTGAGTTTAAGAAATTAGAAATTTTTCCTTTTATAACTTGTCGGTATGTATGTTTATTTAATGTCGTTAAGTAATTGTTCGGCAATATTTTTAACTTTTCCCCTATTGAATATAATGTTTATATTCGATATAATATTATATAATGATTCATGAAACAAATCAAAACATTAGTAATAACCACCCTAGAGGGAAGCGAACTGACACCAAAGTAGTCCCGTGATAGGTCTTTGGTGGTAGGGACCGGTTCCAATTCTAACACTTTATATGAATAAGACCTATCACTTTTACATGGGGTTGTCATTGGAAGGGGTGAATTGACACCATTTGACCAGTCACAGAACTAATCTCAATGAACGTACTTAGTGTCAGTTACTACAATGTTGTATTATTTCAATACAATGTAGTAGTTTTTCAATAAAACAAGTCCTAGAATTATATTCAAAAACCAAATTTTAAAAAGTACCAACAAATGTGTCGCAGCACCGCTGAAGACTGTACTGTAATTCATTACTTTTTTCTACATTTTCGTTCTTCATAAACCAATTAAGGGATTGGTTCTTCTTTCACTGGTCATGAGTCCTTTCTTTTTGTACTTGTTCTATTTTCACAAATCCCAGGACCAGTCTGTTGGACCAATTGACACAAATTTCCCGCAGGGCAGTTAAACCATAATATGTTCTAAAACACGTTTTATGCACATTAAATATGCAGTAGAAATTGGAAAATATGCCCTGAAAAATGTTAAAAATATGCCCTAAAAAATCAAAAATTGTTTATTTGAAGGCGAAAGAAATACTAAACAATTTAATAACAAAATTTGATAAAAAAAAACAACTAAAAATAGTCGATCGGTATACTAAAAGATTCGTCTACATTTTTATGTATTATACACATATCATAACATTGATCCTTAATCACAACCTGCTTTGTCTTACAATTTAAGAGTAAAAATTAAATGTATATGGCAAAATTGGAGTAAAAAAATTGAACATGTATCAAAATATGCCTTGAAAAGTCAGAATATGTGCAAAAAACTTGAAAAATTCTGCAAAAAGGCTCTTTTAACTAAATTAGGGGGAAAAAAGTGCTGCAAGGGGTAAAATATGATATTTTTGCACTAACAAATCGATGCCAAAATTCATAAAATGCTCTAAAACGGATAAATTTATTGTTTGTGCCTTCATTGGTCACTCAAGGAAAAACATGCAATTGCATATTGATGGTTTCCCTGGTAATAACAATTATAAATTTAAAATAAAATTTACAAACAAGAGATAAACGTTTTACCTGATTTTATAACATTTTGGATGTATTTAAATTAGAAAAAAATTTCAAAAAATGCATTCCGCATATCGCCAAACGTAAATTTCAATTGTCTTAAGGCGAATAAAAATTACGAATTAAGCACGACAAACAAAATCGTTTTGAATAAAAATTTTGTATTCCGAAAAATTACTGGTTAAAAACTGGTATCAGCACGGCTTCAAAAAAAACCGAACTGGCAAATTGCTTTATTTCGATTTTCCTGCGAAAACAATAAAGCAAGTTGTTTATTTTTCTTAACCTACTAACAACTACAATTAATATTGGAAGAATTCCAGCCAACTGTAGTGGGGAATGTAAGAAAAGATAAACTCTCTGTTTATTGTTGGTATTTTGTTTAAGCTTTGATATCGTTGCAGATAGGAATTTTTGAGTGTTTGCAATTCTCATTTACTCTTAAGTTGTATTTGCTAATACAGTGTAGCCTCGTTGAACGCAACCCTCGATATGCGCAACCCACCGTTTAACGCGACACCCAATTTTGTAACATTGGTGACTCTGTAAACGCAACTTTTAAAAAAACAAAGCCTCAATTAACGCAACTTTGCAAAAGCAAAACAAGTAAGGCTTTTTTTGTCTTTATTTTTTTTAGTTTAGTTTTTGATAAATAAATTCAAAAACAAAATGCTTAAGTGCAATAGTCGTTTTGATTTTACATTCAAAGAAAAATCTGCCCTATATCGAAAAATAAGCAAAGAACGAATTACATTACTTGCTTGCAAATTTACACACATTTGAATGTGTATTTTATTAATTGTTTATTAGATGTATATTTTGTTTAATGTTTTTATTCATTATTTTAATCAAATAAATACGATTATTAAAAGCTAACCTTAGTTTTTTTTATAAAATTCTTGATTGGTTTTTAATAGGCTTTTAAATAGAAAAATATGACTAGAAATTTGTGACTTGGTTTGCGCAACAACTCAGTTATCGCAACAGCCCAAAATTTCTATTGGTTGCGTTCACCGAGGTTACACTGTATCTTTGGCTTTTCTAACATTTTTTTGGGAGAATGGTTCCTGATGATCTGGCCTAAGCAACCAGTGAAATATGCATATAAACTACCTCATACTCCAACAATAAATTTTTATGTTTTTATCAAAAATAAAAATTGGGAATTTAGCACAGCACGACAAACAAAATCTTACTCAATAATATTTTTCTCAATTAACAAGAGGCGTTTTTAACATGGTTATATTTTTGCACATTTGGTAACTTCTTCAAAAATGTTGGTTGTAAAAATGCTATTGGTTGTGGCAGCACTGGTAGCAAGGCAAATTCATACAGGTGACCTCATCAGAGGGTTATGCTTTCTTTTTTTTTTTTTTTTTTTTTAAATTATGGTTTCGAACTGGAAAAACATGAAACAAAACAATTGAGATAAGTGATTCTTATAGGAAATCATTTGATTTTTTCATAGAAAAAAAAGAAAAAATTTGAAAAAAAAAATTTCGTCTGCAAAACCGGAAATGACCAATTCTCGGTAAGTCTTTGCAATATCGTATTAGTAACAACTTTAATTGAGGTTAAAAGTAAATGCTGAAAAAAAAAAGTCTTTGTAAATATAAAAAGTTTTACAACTTTTCTACTTCTAATAACTCTATTCCATCTTATATCGATTTAAGTTACTGTTCAATACGACCACATATATAAACATTGTATGTACATATGCACTTCCTGAAAGGGCTTCAAATGGAAATACATTTTGAACACATCTGTTATCCAAATATAACTTTTCATTAATGGATTAAGAAAGTCTATGGACTTTTTTTATCATCCTTAAATAATTTTAATATATTTTGTTCCTATAAAATTTACAATTTTAAAAGTAAAACTTTTTTATTTGACATGAATTTTAAAATATTTTTAATTAATATAATTTTTATTGCATTCAATAAACAAGTATCTTTTCCATAACACACTTTTATAAATAATATTCTTTATTTCCGTGTTCACTCATTTGCTATAAAAAATCCTTGAGATCATAAATATGAAAAGAACATTGTATCATATTTGGCTATTTAATGCAACAACAGCAATGTTAAATATTATTGACTGCAAGAATAAGAAAGACAAGAAAGAAAAAAACTCATGACTCGATATTAGCTGAAATATATGTGGGGTATTTTATACATAAAAAGCACACAACGAGAATTTTGGCAATAATCCTAAATTATTTATCAAAATCTAATCCTTTATTTTGAAAATAACTTTTATATGTATGTGCTCACGTAAATTTTTTTTAATTAACTGAATGGTTTTTGTACCCCCTACGCAACCATAGTGTAGGGTGCATTATGCGATTGTTCCGATGTGGGTCACACCTTAAAATTGTAGTATAATCACTTTCAGAGTCGATCTTACGAAGTCTATCCGTCCGGCTGGAACTTTTTATTTTCGCTTCTTATAGCTAATAAATAAGTGCATGTTAAAATCTTGTTTTGATTTAAAATGTGTTTAAACCAGCAAATCTATAATTCAGCAAATATTTAAACCTTCTCTAAACTCATAAAATTGGGCGTTAAAACCACAGAGCACACAGAGGGGTCACGAGACAGAAAGTATTGTGTGTTTTCTGTCTTTTTCTTCAAAAGCTGCTCTTTTTGAAGTTTTGTTTTGATCACTCAATTTGTGTTAATTGTATCGTCCTGTTTTATACATTGCCACTTTACTACCAAAAAACGCTTTCTTTCTCTTTCTTCGAAAGCTGCCCTCGTAAATGATTTGTGCATTTTTCTCACGTCAATTTTTCATCTTCAACCATATGAATTGGACAACATTTATCGTAGTGCTGCCACATTATTATTTTATGTACTTCAAATAATATATTGATTTACAGTTTTTAAGTTTAAACTACATATAAATTTAAGTTTAGTTCAACTAAACTAACGTTTAAACATTCATTGATTTATAAGCCATTAGATATTTTTATTTATTTAATTAGCGGTTATTTATATGTCTAAGCAGTTTATAATACAAAATACGCTTAATTATCTTTTTGGCGTTTAATTTGTTCGTTAAGTGCTGTTTTATTTGATCCATTTTTCAACCATTTTTCTCAAGCGCTTAAACTGGATTTCCGACATGCAACATAGGTGTTCGATATCTCTGGTTTTAGCACATGTGTTACCTAATTTTTTACTTATTAAACATTTTCCATTCCAATAATTCTGGTTCTTAATTAAGACAGGTCTCCAGTTCTTGTTTCCCAAATAAATTTGTATCCTTTCGATTTGTAGAAAAGTCATTTATTGACAGCAAGAATTAACTAATAGTGCATTTACACCTACGCCATAAACAGGTTATAAGTTGTTTATGATGATAAACTAATTTGAGAAACTTGTTTATCCATACAAATTATAAACACGTTTGTAACTAGCTTTTGAGATAAACTAGTTACAAACAACCAGTTTTTGTTAATGCAACTCTGTTTTTTAAAATTTTGTTCTGGCAACGCTAGTGATATTTGACATTTCATCAATAATAAAAAATTAAAGTGAAAAAATTACTTTTTTCTGTAAAAAAAAACAATAAGAAAAAAAAAAAAAAAAAAAATTGCAAATTTATAAGAATTGTTAGTTTTTTTAAATATTTTTTTTAATAAGGACAACGGAAAAAAAGTATTGTCAAAGATAAACAACATAACTGTCTAAAATGCTGATGTAAACGGTATAGTTTATGAAAGTAGCTTAAGATCATAAACTTGTTTGAAAATTACAAGTGTAAATGCACTACTATACTACCAATATTCAAATAATTCTTCTATTTTGAATTGATTGCTATTGGTTAGAAAATTTAAAAGATTTTGTTTATCGTGCTAATTCCCACTCTTGATAAAAACACTGAAATTTATTGTTAAAGGGATATGCTTTTCCTATGCGCATTTCACTGGTTGCTTAGGGCAGATCGTTAGGAATCTTCATCCTAAGATTTTAGAAAAACTAAAGATATTATACAAATAAAACTGTTAATCGAATAAGAGTTATAAGCCACAGATTTACTTGTAAAAATATAAAATCTCAAACAAAAACAACAACAACAATGAACGGGGAGTTTATCTTTTCTTACATTCCCCACTACAATTGGTTGGAATTCTTCCAACATTAATTGTAGTTGTAAGTAGGTTAAGAAAAACAAAAAAGCCGTGCACTTGCCAGTTTATTATCAAAGTCATTTTGTAGGAATACAAATTTTTTTTTTTTTATATTTAAAAGATTTTGTTTATCGTGCCTAATTCCAAACTTTCAGTCTTGATAAAAAAAAACAATGAAATTTATTATTGAATAGATAAGCTATTCTATGCGCATTTCACTGGTTGCTTACAATGACAATTTAATGGTGTTTTCTTTTCTACGAAAAATGTCACATTTTATTTAAAAAAATGTAATTTGGTGTTCTTTTCTTAAAAATGCTTTGCTCTCTAAAAGGGCAGCGTGTTTTATTCTAAAAAAATCACCCTTCAATGTCATAAGGCATTGCACTTTACGCCCCGTAAAAAGAGAGTGTTGATAATGCCCTGTAAAGAGATGGCTTCTTTTTATATATGGGGTTACCAGACGAAGTTGGGAAAAATTCGCCTCTTATCAGGACAGTAAAAATTTTAAGTTTTAATAGTTATTTTTCTATTATTTGATAGTAAAAACAAAAGAAAGCATTGCATTGTTAATGGCAGGTTATCAGTGGTATAAAATTTAAATGAATTCGGTGTTATAAAATTATTTTTGAAAAAAAAACGTCAAATCAAGAAACCGTAAAAACTTGGTGTTAATCAATCGGCAATTTGGCATTTTTTATATATTGAAGAACAAACTTTTTGTCAGCTGTTAAAAACAGGGCTATCCAATTTTGTGTTTGGTTCTCGTCAAATAAAAAATTGTAGTATTACATGTTCGGCAAGACATTTAATACATGTACCTTTTAAAATGTGGTATTTTTTTGTAGAAAAGAAAACACCATAAGTAAGTTCATTTGACGATTTTTCCTTAAAAATTTACTATTTTCGACCAGATTTTTTCTTGCAACTATGATTTTAATAACATTTTTTACACAAAAAAATGCTTTTGTTCTTGACATGCTTATACTTTTTTGTACAAACTTAATGCGTCTAGTTTTTTTTCTATTGCTGGATTGTTGTAGCTATGCGCATACCTACTAATTAGCCCATCGTCCAGACCATATCGAGCGAAAATAACGTAAGCGACATCATTTTTAATTTTCGTTTTTTGTTTTTAATAAATGACTTTGGCAACAGTTGCTTTATCTCTTAAGGTACCGTTACGATTTCATAGCAAGAACAATTTTATCGTAAGCGACAAATTTAATATGAAATTGATATGAAATAAAGTCTAGGTTCACACTATGAAAGTTTTCATTCAGAAAGTGTGAGTTTATTGGTGAGAGGGGAGAGAATAACAGCATGTTCTCTTCCTCTCTCACCAGTAATTTTAGCCTTTCTGAAAGAAAACTTTCATAGTGTGAACCCAGACTAAAATAAAAAAAAAAACTCTCTCCTGTAAAATTTGATTCTTGGCGCTTACGTTATTTTCGCGGTAAGGGATTGATATGAATTTGACAACATTAATCGTAGTGTTGCCGCAATATTATTATTTAAACTACTATTTTGTTTAATGAGTTCAAACTACATATCCGTGGCATTTTGACAAAACATCTAAGTCGGGATAAGATAGCAAAACAGTTTTAAAAAAAAAACGTGATGATAAAATAATTTTTATTTAATAATAAAATAAACCAAAGTCAGAGAAAAATTCCGTTTATAATAAATTTTAAAAACGTAAAAAAAAGGTTTTTTTACCAAAACTTTTTATTTTTTAAATTTGACTTAATATGTTTTGTCAAAATGCCACAGATATAAATTTAAGTTTAGTTCAACTAAACCAGCGTTTGCACATTCATTGATTTATTAGCCATTAGGTAACCATTTATTTTGATCTAATGTACATATATCTATTTAAAGTAAAATGATCTTAATGAAGTTTATTCAGCATTTAAAACGATGTTTTACCCCTTTGTAATGCGGGATCCTATCAGGCCTGTACTGAAAATCACTTTAATTAGCTGCGTTCGAGAACACAAAAGTTTTTACTATTTTTTACTGAACTTTACTGCATTTTACGAAATTGCGTTCGAGTACACAAAATACAGTAAATGAGAACACAAATTGAGAGCGTAAAGTGTCAGTTCTTGTCTGAGTATTTACAAATTTTTACTGCAGAAATTTTTGCAGTAAAATTTAGTAAATCAAAAAAACATATGTTCCAAAAGGTAAACAAACAAAAGTAACAAATAAAATGCATATAAATTGTGAAAAAATTGTTAAATAAAAGAAAAGTTTAAATAAAAATTAAACCAAAACAAACAGTGAATAACTATTAATAAATTAAACTTGCTAGTGAAGCATTTAATTGGCTAAATACAAACTTTTGAAATTTTTTTTGTTAAGTTAATTTTTTAGAGTTGTAAAAGTGTGAAGTACTTGGGGACTTAAGTAATCAATAGCAAAAAAATTATTGATGTTCTTTTAAATAATTTAACCCGCTACAAATTAGTAAAATCAAATAAAATTAAAAACAAACAAATATGAACGATTAAATAAAATATTTTGTTTGTATTTTCCAAAAATTTTCGTGTTATAAAAAGTTTTTAATCGAGTACCGATAAGAAAACGAGTTAAGTAGTCAAAAGTGTTAACATTTTTCAACACTTCAATTATTTGCCATCAGCTGTTGCTTTTATTTTACGAATTTTTACAAATTTTGCGTTCGCGTACTTTTTTGCACAACAGCTTTTTGTGAGAGCAAATTTTTCAGTTTACTCATTTACTGCATTTTACTGCAAAAGTACTCAAACGCACCTATTCAAATCTCACATGATTTTTCAAATCTCACATGATTTTTCAAATCATATGTGATATTTTGGTGTTCCGTTTTTGTGTGTTATGGTGTGATTTTAAATTGCCCAAAGCACACAAAGATACACAAAAACGGTGTGATGCTCAGAACATCACCAAATACCACGATTGATTTTTAAAAGCACGTGATTTGAAATCACGTGATTTCCAGTACTGGCCCGTATATCAGCACTTTCCACCAATTTTAAGGTCCGATGTTGAATGTGATCCACACGTAAACGTCAAGCTTTCTTCGGCAATTAATTTGACATTTCTCAATTTTAGACTAACTCAATTGGAACCATGAAAAGATACACAATCGAGCAATGCGTTAAAGTTATTCGAAGAAAATCATCTTCAGCGATGAGGAACATTTTCACCTCAGTGGATTCGTCAGTAAGCAGAATTGCCGCATTTGAGCGAATGATCCAAGAGTGATTGTCGAAAAACCCATGCACCCACAAAGAGTGACTGTTTGGTGCGGTTTATGGGCTGGCGGCATCATCGGGCCGTATTTTTTCCAAAATGAGGCCGATCAGGCAGTTATTGTGAATGGTGTTCGCTACCGTGAGAAGGTAACGAACTTTTTATGGTCCGAATTGGAAGATATGGATGTGGACGATATGTGGTTTTCACAGGACGGTGCCACTTGCCACACAGCTAACGAAACAATGGCTCTTTTGCGCGGCAAATTTAATGGCCGTGTTATCTCACGTGGTGGCGATGTCAATTGGCTGCCAAGATCATGTGATTTGACACTGTTGGACTTCTTTCTTTGGGGGTTATTTGAAAGAAAAGGTGAACGTCGATAAGCCAGCAACAATTCAAGAGCTAAAGGATGAGATATTTCGGCACATTAACGGCATAGAACCTCAATAATGCCTCAGCGTCATCGACCATACATAATTGTATCATACCAATATTTTCATAATAAAAATAAAGGATAATAATTTCCTAAATAAAAAAATTTAACCACCCCTTAGAAATTATTCGTCACAGGTAGCAACTTCGATCGTTCTCCAAACTAAAAATGGCAGAATTACCGACATACAATTGTTTATGGTCTCTAATGTGCGGAAAACGTATGAAACGATAATCTTACTTGTTTTGGAATTAGTTTATCGGATAAATTAAAATTAAAGGCCATATTTATAAAAAATATTTCAGGTTTATCACAGGTTTATGAAGTTTTCATAGAAAATTCATTTCATAAACTTTTTATAATTCAAAAAAAAAATATGTTTTATGAAGTGTTAAACATTCATAACGTTAAGTAATAACACTCCCCTCATACACAAATTTTATAAATTTCCCATAAATATTCGCAGATGTTTGTAGTTTTATCCTCAGGAAAACTGTGATTAGTCAAAAAATGAAGAAGTTCGATATAAAAAAAAAGAAAAAATTCTTACGCACAATAAAAAAAATAATTCTTATACTCGTTAAACGGGAAACAGACAGAAGTTTCCTTTCATGAAAACTATAAAAAAATGAAAAGCTCTTCCTTCTATCTCCTACAGAAGAAAAAAAAATAACAAAAAACAACTTTTTCAGTTTTCATATTGGCTAACAGATATTGAGGAAAACAAAAAGATAAAAAATAAAATAAGTATAAATAAAAAATAAAGAGAAATAAACTTGTAGCAGCAGTATGTCGTAAAGTTTTAGATACTGTGAAAATCAGATACGAGTTACGACTGACATACACACAGCATTTTATTTATATTTTTTATCCATTGGCTCTTAGTAAATTTTTTTCTAAAGTTTAAATTAAGTTGAGTTTTGGACTGTGGGTGTCAGTGTTGTGTTTTATCTGCCATTGCAGTTTGTTTCGAACCGCAACCCCATGCACGTGGTTTTTTTCTGATGATGTAGTAGTTACTTGTTAAACATGAAATGTGGCCAAAATGCATTGAAATCCTTGCTTATCCTTTTTATTTTCAATAAGTCAATTTTTCACATTTTTTTCTAACAGCTCAAAGATGTTTTCAACACATCGTCTATTAACTTTTAGAGGAGCTCTACTTCGGGTATTGAGGGAAATTAAGATTGGTTTTTTTTTTTAATTTTAGATTCAAATTATTATTATTTAATAAAAAAATTAATATTGATTTTACTGATTCTACGCCAAATGTACGATAAATTTTTAAGAAAATACCAGTTTTTGTTACAACTTGCCGTTAAACTAACGTAATATTTTGTCGGACGCATAAAAAGTTATTTATTTTTTTCAACTTTACTTATACCTACCAGGTGGGATGAACTTGTCTTTAACTTACCGCTCACTTTTGTTTAAAGCAAAGTTGGTGAAGTGATAAACTTTTTATACGAGGGCCAAATTCCTACGTTTAACTAACGCTAAGTTGTAATAATGGCCCTAAGAATATTCCATTATATCCCAGACACATTTTTCTTATATGTATTAGGATTTGATAGGTCTCTACACGCATAGAAAAAACATGATTAAATATGGTCACCTCCAACAAAACTTTTTTTAAAGAAAATTTTAAGCATATTATGTTTAATTTAACCAGATTATTGTCACCCGCAACCATAATTTTCAATTGGCTCGTTATGGCATGCTATGGTTGAAAACCAACCAACCATGCTGTTATAAGTGTTAAACATATTTTAGTTATTATTAACCATAACATGTTCGGAAGAAACCATAATATTCTTCTGGCTTCTTGATGGAGGACTATTTTAACCGTAATATGGCTATCGGTGACAATAATATGGCTAAATTAAACATAATAAATTTAAAATTTTCTTTAAAAATAATGTTGTTTGAGGTGACCATATTCAAACAAGTTTTTTTGTGGGTGTACTCTGCCGTCAAAAATATGGTCATGTTAGTTTTCTCATAAAAAAGAATCATTATTAAAATGCGATCTTAAGGTCCAACTACAATATACAATCTTAAGCTACTGTCAAAAAATTAGCGAAAACTCTCAAATGCATTTAAAAAACCAAATGTTTCCTTAATTTCATTATGGTTTGACCCTTTTGATTTACATATGCTCGCACAGCAAGCTTTTCCATATTATAGCTGGGCCTTTATTGATCTAAAATAAACTTCTAAAATTATCTTACTATGTCCGTCTGTCTATTCAGCTTGCGATTTAATAATGTGTAAAATCTGTTTAGTCGGAAATAGACTTCAGGTATTATGTGGTCGTAACCATACAAAAGGTCGAACTATTAATCACGTTAAAATATTGGTTCTTGACCCACATTTGAGTATTCCGATCGACTTATAATCACTTTTTGAATTGATCTAACAATGTCCGTCCGGCTGGCTGGTTGGATGGCTGACGCAAAGTAAAGACATTTTGGAGATAATTGGTTTATAGGTTCTAATTGTCATAAGGGCCAAGCCTATTGAAAATGGAGAGAATCGGTTCATAATTTTATATAGACACCATACAGGCTTATTTCGTAATAGAGTCTTTGTGTCCATAAACCATATTTTTATGTTTAGATTAAAATTGGTTCAAACTAATTTGATAGGCTTCCACGGCTAGGGGCTACGAACTTCCCCTGTCGAACAACGCGAAATATCTGGGAATTATCCTGTACTTAAAATTATCATGGAAATTTAATACTCAACACAGGGTCAGGAAGGCTACATTGGCTTTCTGTACCTGCCGTGTAATGTTTGGCGCCAGATGGGGCCTTAATCCTAGGCTGGTCAAATGGCTGTACACGGCAATATCAAGGCCCATTATTACATATAGATCTTTGGAATGGTGGTCCGCGACAGGCAGGAACTACGTCGTGTACCAGCTGGTCAGAGTACAAAGATCAGCCTGTTTCGGAATAACAGATGCTCTACACACTAGTCATTCAGAAGCTCTGAAGTCTATACTGCACCTTGTTCCAATAGAATTACACCTAATGGCCATATCCGTCAACAGCGCGGCCAGGCTCTCTGCATCGGAATGTTGGAAGGCGAGGACGTAAGGTAATGCAGGGATCTATAGAAGCAACCCACAATTCCGAAACGGCCAACTGACTTTATGATACCCGGTACAGACTTCGAGAAGAAATTTAAGGGTCATATCTCCGTCAATGCGGGAATCGAGTAGGGCAATCCTTACTGAAGAATACCGCACGAGGATTTACACAGATGGATCAAAGATGACCTGTGGCATTGGCTCTGGTGTTTTCTCGGAGGAACTGCAAGTGAATCTCTCTTTCCAATTGCAGGATTGGGCAAGCGTTTTTCAGGCTGAAATACTGGATTATTTGGGAATTAGCTTCTACAAGGACTCATTGAGATATCGCGGGTTAAACTCGGCAACTTGGTAAAATATCTGAACGAAACGGGCTGGATTTAGCCACCTCAATATTGCCCTGGGACACGCTTGGTCGGGGGTTCATATTCTTGAAGAGTTATGTGGGGGCAAAACAGAGTCACTGTCACTCTACTTGCAGCACGTCTAGTTCTGGGCGTGCTACCACGTTAACCAACCAACCAATTTTAAAGAAATCGAAATCAATTTACCAAATTTTATTGGCATCGCTCCATATTCGACCATAACTTTCATACAAATGTTGGTATTGACTGCTATGTCATGACAAAATTTTCTGCTGGTTGGTCCAAAATTACCCATAGGTTCCATATAAGTCAGCCCCGTTTCTCAAATCATCCAAAGGCAAACAAATCCCATATTGATTCGGTGCAAAGAACTTTTACATGAATCTCAACCCCATAAAATAATTTTGTTCTCGCGGATTCATTCGAAAATTTGTTTTTATATACTGTGTTGTAGGATATCAAATGGTCGAGCTTAATTGACTTACATAAGTCTCAGGGTTGTGTTTCGACTATAAGTCGATAATAGGTATTTGTTCCTATGCCATCCCTCCCGAAAGCCATTTCAAATTTCAGGGACAAAATAAATCACGAATAACGCTTATGTTAATTCAGATACTCCACCAAACTCTGGTAACTTAGTATCAAGGCGAATTCAAACAGGTAAACTCATCTCGTCAGCCGTTCATCAGCTGTTTTCACGGCGAATTAAAAAATATGGTCAAACGTCAAAATATGATCTTGTTTTGAGAAGAAGTTGAATGAAAAGTGTTAAAAATATTATTTTTATAATAAAAAAATTTCAAAACTGCGAATGATTGAAGTGAATTTATTAATTTCTTTTATAAAAAAGTGATAATTTTAATTTGCAATAAAAAAATTTTGACACTCAACCAGAAAATTGTATAAACAAAATACATGTGGCTTTTTGTAGTTGTAGAGATGAGTTTACCTGTTTGAATTCGCCTTGCTTAGTATATTCTTTGTCAAATAGAAATTTTTATTTCTTAGTGCCGGTTCACACACGTCAAGTAAGACTCGCCAAGTCTTGAGATTTTTGGAGAGAAGGGAAAAGAGAATGCCATTTCTTTCCCTTCTCTTCAGGAAACTCAAGGCATGACGTGTGTAAACCGGCACTTACATAAAAAAATATTCGTACATTCATTGCCAAAAAAAAAAATGTAATTAACCTTTATAAATGTTTTCGATTTACTCAAAGTTATGTTTGAGTTTTATTTTACGTCAACTATTTTTTATAAGACGCTATGATAAAACCAAAAGCTTTTAAATTAAAAAAAAAAAATTGTGTACAATATTTTCAAAAAATTCTGTTAAAAACTTCATTTTTAAATCAAATTTTAAATTCTATTAACACCTATTCAATATTAAGTCACTCCCTTGTCCCATTAAAGCTCCAAGAAATAAGAAAAAAGAAATTTGCTGCAACAATATACAAGTTGTTAATACAACGAGACTTGATGACGACGCCGGCAATTTCACATCCTTATTACTGGGTGTAGAAAGGACATCTGTGAGCGAGAATGAGAGTATTTTCTTAAATCATTTTTATTTAATTTTTGCCTTATTTGTCATCGTCATCATTGTGTTGCTCTAGACAGTTTGACAACTAAAAACTGAGAAAAATAAAACTACAAGAAAAAATATAAAACTTAATAAACTCTGTTGCAAATCGTTGCTTTAGATGGACAGTAAGGCAGAACGACAAATACCGAAACCAGAAAATAAATAGGTATGTAAGTATGTATGTTTATAAAGACCATGAATGAAGTAGCACAAATGGACAACTTAAATGTTTTCTTGAACACTTTTGGCTACAAAAAAACAGTGAAACAAAACTTTATCATACATGTCGTCGTTGCTCTGACAACATCAGCTATGTGCAAAATTTTGAAATTTTTTTATTACATCCTTTGTTATTGATAAATATACCCACCAAACCGTTTATGATATCTTTACTGGTTCGGAAGTTAACAAAAGAAGCTATGCGTAACCCATATACAGAATGTTTGTACAAAAACAGCTGTGTAAAAATATACTTAACTGTTTTTCACAAGATATAGATTTTGACTAGTATTACAGTTATTTTATGTCAAAAAGGGTGCCCCGGTAGGCTTGTTGGTAGTGAGCTGGTCTATCAGTGCGATGGTTGCAGGTTCGATGTCCGCCAGAGTCTCTGGTCTGTTTTACAACAACGAGCTGAAGGCCTTCGTTACCATTGCTCGGTTAATTAAGTTTGAACATTATTTGCAATTGTATTAGTAACTCTTAATATATCAACAATCCATCGACCAACACGTGTACGATTGTGTACGATTCTTTAGCATCCCATGCGGATACATTCCAAAAATAATGAAAAACTATTTTTTTGATATTCTTCACTTACAACAGCACATAACAACCTTCATTCAGTTGTTTTTTTTTTCGGAGGGAACCATTATATGACTGTGGCTTCTTGATGGATAGCTACTTAAACCATAGTATGGTTGCCGGTGACTATATTATGGTTCATAATCCACAATATGTTTAAAATTTTTCGTTAGTAATAATTTTGTTGGAGGTGAAAATATTGTGAAATAAGTTTGCTCTCGGTGCACTAAGAAACTGTAAATGGATCAAAATATAGAAGTCTGCAATCACTCAAAAAAATATATGCATAAAGATGACCACGTATTTTATGATAATTAAAATCATTTGCTCCAAGTTTACTCTTTTATAAAATTTTTAATGAACTGTTTTTAAAATACTAAATGCATTCCTTTTGGTTCTTTTGCTCTCAATTCCTTGGAAACAAGGTTTTTGTAAAACGCTTTAGTAGCTCTTTTAGTAAGCTTACGCTCGTGAATAAGTTGTCAAAGAGTGATTACAGTAAAAATAAATGATGTCTTAAAAAATGGGTGTATCAAAGGTGCTGCAAAATTTATTTTTAGTCCCCATTCATTCATTTATATGTCCGATTTAGCGGGTTCAACATATTTGTCTAATCTAGGTAGAATGATATCTATATCTGCAGGTATTTCAAAATTTTTCTAAATTTTCTATACTTTAAAGTCCTTACACTACTATTTTATTCGTTATTTAACTTTCCAAATATAAATTTTAACATAGATATTGCTTAAAATATGCTAAGTTTTAATAAAAATATTCATTCTTTCTTCAAACCAACACAGCTATGTGAAACACCTAATTTTCACGATGTTTTAAATCATCGTCATGTCTTTTTTGTAGTTCTTTTTTTAAGAAACTTCTAAAAACTTGTTCAATTTTTACAATGCTTCTTTTTTTGTTGATTTTTTTTCTGTACATATATGGGCATTTCCATGAGAATGTCAACCACGACTCAAAAAATTAAAACGCTTGAAACTTTTTTTCAAATATATTAAAGAGAAATAAAACACCCAAATTTTACTATGCAGACGTACTTATAGCTTATTACAATTTTTAAAAAGCAAAAAATTAAAGTTTAAACTGACTTTCTCTTTGATTCATTTTTAGCAACTGCAATTAACAATTTTCAATTTTCTTCCGATTAAATACAGAAACTGGCAACCCTGGAATTATGCTTTAAAATTAGTGTTACAACAACAATGAACAAGATCCATGAGGAAAGACCAAGTCTTTACTTGTTTGTCCTTAAGTGATTTTGGAAAGGACGCACATCATTGTTCGTAACATAGTAGCTGTCGTAGGCAATTTGTATGTCAACATTTATAGGGAAGGTATGGCATTAAAATAGTTCGATTAGTGGTATATTTTTTGGTTTGTTTTGGATGATATTCTAACGTCACGTACGTGGTGCAAAAACAACATTTGTCTTTGTCATTTCTATTTGGCCAGTCTTAGGTATTTCAAAATAGAAGTTCAAAGCAAGATATTTGCTGCAAAAAAATATTGATCGGCATTTTTTTTTAAATTGGTATAATAAAAATTTTATAAGCTTTTAAAGCTCGTCACGTACGATATTGTAAGTACTAAAATGCAACTAAATGCATCATCTTATTATGTTAGTATTAAGTTTAAATGTGGTCAAACCTTATTTTATTACAATCAAAAGCGTCTTACAAAATTTTTTTGGAATCGGTCCATATTTGACCATAGCTCCCATACAAGTGCTACTCCCGAAAATAGCTTTAATGTCATAACTTCCTTAGAAATATTGGCATTTACAAAAAAATTGGCGACAATGACTTTTGCGATAGGTACTATATCATGATAAAATGTTGTGCGGGTAGGTCCAAAAATTAACCATAGGTCCCATATAACCCCCCTTTCTTAAATCGGCTAGGGGCACACAAATCTCATATAGATGGAGATACATAAATAATATAATAAAATTACTCTTATATAATTCATAACCTCATAGCATAATTCTATTCTGGCGATCTTGATTTGCCATGGGTCCCAAATAGGGTACACTCTCAAAAAAAAATTTTTTTTTTAAATATTATAGAGTAGGGTGTCATATGACCGGGCTTGACCGACTATACTTTCTAACTTGTTTTTTTTAAGTTTTTATATATTTACATATGTACATATATTTACAAAAAATATTTTTCATGCCTTGTAAATACAATAAAAGAAAAATCTGTCACGTACGGTATGTCACGAACGATATAACAGTTTGTTCATTATTAAATAATCAAAAAAAAAAAAAAAAATTCCAATTACGGATTATAAAAGTAAAATATCTGGTTTAATGTTAAAAATTAAAAAAAGAAGAAAAACCTCTCACAATTCGCAGATTTTCGTATTTTTTTACATTCACCCCAAAATCACTTCCGTTTTATGTCACGTACGATATGCTCTTACTTTGCTCGATATTTTGGACAACAAGGATCCGAATTTAATAATTTTTTTTTCATATATAGTACCCTCTAAATGAAACATAATGATAAAAAAAATGTCCAGTTAATACTATTTTGGCAAATTTTCTATCTCTCTGAAGGTGTACAAATGTCACGTACGATGACATGGAAATGCCCATATGTACATTTTTGATGAAGCGTATAGCAAAAACGTAATCTATAGCTGATTCTCAGAAATTTTGCTCAACACACCATAGCTCTAAGTCGGGTTTGGAGCCCCCCAAAATTTCGAAATAAATATTTTTCCATATACACATAGAATAATTTAATTAAATTCGTCATAAAATCGGATAGAATTATAGTAGATCTGACAATTCTAAAATTGTACCATCTCAATGGTAAAACTGTACCAAATTGACGTTAATTGTACCAAACTTTCGCTATATAAAAAAGCATACATAATAATTCATAACACATTTTAATTCAATAAAAATAAAATCAAAAGAAGTGAAAAAGTAAAGCCGGTCAAGCCCGACTATTTGACACCCTACACCACATATATAAAAACAATTTTTCGAACTCATGGGCAGTCATGAACCCGCCAGAATAAAATCTTCATCTATATGAAACTTGTTTGTCCTTAAGTGATTTTGGAAAGGACGCTTGTATGAAACCTATGGTTAATTTTTGTCCTACCAGCACATCATTGTTCGTAACATAGAAGCTGTCGTAGGCAATTTGTATGTCAAAATTTATAAGGAAGGTATGGCATTAAAATCTTTTTCCGGGAGTAGTATTTTTATGGGAGCTATCGTCAAATATGGACCGATTCCAATAAAATTTGGTACGATGATTTCAAAAATATTTGTTCTGATATTTGCTTCAAACTGTGTGAAACAAAAAAATATTTTGTGTGATGTTAAAAATAAACTCAAATATTTGACAATTTTTATTTGTTGAAACCAAGGCCCATTGAAAAGGTCTGCGCAAGAAGCCTGATGATCATTGTTTATGTTCTTTTTAGTTGTCAAAAGTTGTTTACATTTTGCTTACATGTGCATGTATACGTTTATAGTATGCCACACATACACGTTTTTTCCTTTTGCTTTGTATATGTGGTAGTAAATTTTTGACAACTAAAAAGAATCGTTTTTTGTTTTTGTACAAGTAAGCAAAAGCAGACCTGATAGATGGGCCTTGGTTGAAACAGTTGGCAAATAGTGTCAAATAAAATAAATTAATTCATGTTTGCCTTGCATTCATACTAATGGCGTTTTCTTTTCTGAGTAAAATTCTGCATTTATTCTGCCTTTTACATTTATTTATGTTCTTTTCTGAAATACATGTGTTATTTTAAAAGTGTAAAGCGTTCTTTTCTGATGATGTTCCCTTTAAAATTAAAAAAATGCTACATGTTCAACACTCATTTTAATTAAAGGGGCATGAGTGCAGCACTAGATCAAGGCGAATTCAATACAAGGTGGTGGCAAGTTTCGAGCCGTAAACAATAACAATGCAATACAAAAAACATATGTTGTTTTGTTGGCTTTGGATTGTTGTAGTCTTGCCACCACCTGTAATTGCATTTACATTGCGCTAATTGTACTTTATTGTTTAATGCCGAAATTTGTGTTCTTTTGTAAACGTAAAATATGAAACACTTCTTAAAAATTAGGAGAGCATTTAAAAATGTTGCAAATTAACATGTAACACTTATGCAACACTTTTTTTTAGAAAAGAAAACGCCATAAAACAAATATTTGCATGAAATAATTATTTAATGAAAGTGTTCAAAAATGAAAATATATTTCACAAATAGTAAAAATTCGCGCAGAAGCCTAATTATTTGTTTTATTCTGTGGAGCAGCATCTATTATATTGTTAGAACAGGAGTATGTAAAAGAAAACAAAACTGGAAGACAATGGTTAACGGAAACATGGCTAAAATTTGCGAAAAATTGGAAACAAAAATTTTGATATTTCAAACAAGCTATATCGGTCCAACAAAATCCGACTTTTAACTATTGGCAAGTTGTAATAATGGCCCTAAGATGATCGCTCCATAATGTACCATAGGCCTCATGTAAAACCCATTCTCGGACGGACGGACATCCTTCTATCGACCCAGATACCAATATTTTTAGGTGTTAAAGACACTTTGGGGGTGTGGGTATCAAACGAATCCATACACATAATTTACAATAGGGATAGAACTGAAATAAATTAATTAACTGTAAGGCTTTATTAATAACTTTAAATCAATCGAGTCCTTAAATATTTTAATATTTTTGCGGATTTGACCCAGCCTAATCAAGCACTCATACTTATTAAGTCTTAATTACACTAAAACTATTTATTTTTGCTCTAAAGGCGATAATTGATTAAAAAAAATTTAAATAAGAATCGTCAAATTAATTTTTAAACAAATGTTCTCATTACTAAACATACATATATAATAACATACAAAATTTAACATATCGTGTAGGTCATGGTAGAATAAGTACAAGGTATAGTCATTAGAAATTTTTTTCTCAATTTCAAAACCCATATAACGTCAAACAAAAGAAAATATGGAAAAAATTATAACAAGCGTCAAAAATCAAATCAATTAATTTGACATTAAATGGGTAAATAATGAAAACTCTCCCTAATGAACATACCTGGTACTTATTATACTATGGTCTAGAGTCTAGACTAAGCTTAAGATAAGTAATAAAATTAAAAATAATATATGTATACTTGAAAATTTTAAGGAATTTTCTGTTTAAATTTTTAAAATCTCTAAATCTCTTTTAGGTTTAAAACCAGAATGCACTAATAAGGTGACTTCACAAACGCAGCTGTTTGCAGTGATTTTCTTCGTGTGTGACGTTTGGCGTCATTTTTTTGTTTATTTACATTTTTTATAAAGGCATTTTGACATTTGCCGTCTCAATTCTAGCAACAAAATGTCTGTTGTTTTTTCTATTGTTTCATTGTTGTAGTACTGAGGCCACTTTGTTAATACATTTTGTTTAGAACTATAAGAAATGTAGGACCTTGCGAAGTTTTATATCTTCTTAAACATATTTAATAATATATAATATAAAATATTTATAAACTAACAATATGTACATACCTATGTATGTATGTATATAAAAATTAAGAACTTTGTGTGTATTGAGGTATGATTCTAAAAATTTTTAATAGCAATCGTTTTGACAATATTTTTGCGTTTGGAAACTTGTATTATTTTTCATAATTAAGCCTTTAATAATAAATAATTTGTACAAAAATGCACTAAAAATACATTTGAATTACAAACCGTGAATATATGACAAATAAGTACATGTATGTATGTGCATACATACATACATATATATAAACATACATACCTAAAATTAACACCTATCACTACAGTTGTATAGAATTTGTAAATAACCAAATACAAATATATACCGGCAAACAGACGTACTAAATCTAAACCATATTCCCATATTTATATACCAACAAGTACAAACTTACTATAAATACCATTTCATTCATTATACTCGATGCTGGGTAAAGGCAGCATTTCAAGCAGATT
The DNA here is from genome assembly GCA_949318255.1 of Pollenia labialis. NCBI lineage: Eukaryota > Metazoa > Arthropoda > Insecta > Diptera > Polleniidae > Pollenia > Pollenia labialis. The sequence continues at coordinate 134,000,605 of OX439140.1, forward strand.
CGAAGCATAAAACTCACGCAAAGTTATTTAAACAGATTCCACGCCGTAAATACCACTCACATGATACAAAATCTGCAAAATATTTGTCTTACAAAATTCATTCGACCAGTTTAAAAGACTGTTATAAATAGGACAAATATAAACAACAAGATTATGTTGATAAGAACATTATAGGAGAAGATATTTTTATAGCTTTATAGCAAAATTGCTTGTTTAAATAATTTTATAGTACGATTGAATTCGTTAAACGAAAAACATTATATGTATGTAGTCTGGTGTCCTGCATATTTTTCAAGGACTTTAACCAAAGTATGTATAATACTTTAACATTATTAGAGACTTAACTCCCATTGCATTAAATTGAAACTGTTTTGTTTTTCTTATAAAAATTGTTTTCTTTCATATGTATATTAGAAGATGAACTAAAAATAATTATTTCAATCTTAATCTAGATCTAAAGTTTGCGTCCTGCTAATGCCCGACAAAAATTCTGCTAATCACGGTTGCCGATGGCATACAAAGGTGTTAAGCGCTCTTCTGATCGAATAAATGCTGCAGTCAGGGTTGTTAGACTTTTTTCTTCAAAAATCGTCAGAAGTTTTAACAAAATTCGTAAAAATCGTCACGAACATTTAACAAAATCGTCAACAAATCGTCATACATATATTTAAATTTTATAAATTAGAGACAATTTATTGCATTGATTGGTTCAAAAATATAAATTTTTAGCAAGAAATTCTATTTATGATGATGAAAGTTATATGGTTAAGTTTTATTCTATTTATTTCAGCAAGTGGGCTGAAATATATTTATCATTTGAAAAGAAATACATAAGAAAAAATATATTTTCATAAATGCATAACAAACATTTATTTATTCATTTATCCATATTCACAAAAAGATTAGGGTTAAGTAGATTAGGAAATAAAAAAAACACAAATAAAATCTTTTGCTATTAACTCGAGCTATCTTTAAATGATTAATTTTTAGCGCTATCACTTTTGCAAATTGTTTTTACTGTTGAAGGTGCTAAACCAAGGGTTCTGTCTTTATCAACTGTCTTTTTACCCGACTTTAAACGTTTTATTACGTCTAATTTTAGTTCCAAACTAAGTAAGTGCTGGTTCACACTCTTCAAGTTCTAGCCGTCAAGTCTTGAGTTTTTAGGAGAGAGAAGAATAGAAATGACATTCGATTTTCCCTTCTCTCCTAAAAGCTCAAGACTTTACGGCTAAAACTTGAAGAGTTAGAACCAGCACTAATGCATTGTCTTCTCTTTACACCCATTTTTCTTCACATCTTCTTACTTCCTAACACGCAACTATACTTAGAATAACTAACCTAACAGAATTAAATGGGAATTTGCCTTTTTACACGAAAATAGAAAAATTCTTCACACGTGATTATGACTTCATCGAAAAATGCAATCGTATGTTGAAATCGAAACCATAAAAACGAAAGCGGATTTAACCATTTTGTAAAAAGCGGACCAAATAGAACCGACGCAAATCAGGGCTCTAGTGTATATTATTTTCAGTATCGATGGCATTTATATAATTGTAGAATTTGAATTACTAATGCTTCTAATGAAAGCCACCTGGTTTGTGATGGGGGGATGCATTTTTTTTGTTTAATTTTCAAATAATTTTGTATTTCGAAAATAGTTTTTTACGTTTTGGACGGTCCCAATATAATTGTATATATTTCTTGTAAGTGTTTTATTGATGCCTAAAAATCGTCATGACACTTACTTTTTGTCAAAAAATCGTCAATCGTCATTTTACTGTATTTTCTCAAAAAATCGTCAAAATTACGAAAAATCGTCACATCTAACAACCCTGGCTGCAGTATCTGTTCTCCTTAAGCGAGTGTGGCCGCCGTAAATTAAAGTATTTCGAACAAGTGGATTTGTTTGCGATTCAAGCCTTTTTAAATATTTATTTGAATACTTTGTGATCATAGTTTTTACTGATGGTACATTGAGGTTATTGTGAAGTGAATGTTCGAGTTTTTTAAATACCCGAGAGCAATGTGATGATTAGAAGAATTTTGGTTTGGCACCTTTGGGATTTGTCTATGTTGGAGGCTGAGGCAGTACCCTATAACTATTGAAATGAATCAACCTTTTTCCAATTAAAAGTCCACGAATTTTAAGCGTTCGCATTTCAGGAAAATTTTTGGATTTTTTCTAATTTATTTTTTTTAATGCGATATTTAATTAATTTTAATAATTTGTTTAATTTGTGCCCAATTAGGCAGGGAAACATGTGAAAGGGAAACATTTTGTTTGTAAGCAAATAACGAGTGGGGAAGAGAGAATTTTTTTGTGCTCACTACTCGGCGACTCGCTTTGTTCTCATTTTCTTTGTTGACATCAGTGTTCCCACCAGCAGAATTCAAAATTACACTTGAGATGAAACAAAATTACCCAATTTCAATGAAATTACACCTGATATAAAATTTCAAAGAAGCAAAAACACAACAAACTCATTGAAAGAATATCAATATAAGTCAAACTGTTAAGATTCTTATTGTAATTTAAAATAACATTAAAAACTTAAAATTAATTAAAAGAACTTAAGATACTCCTGAAATAATGAGTTTAACTTCTACACTCGGTTGCGTATATCTAGGGAATGTTCAAAATGCTCATAGCCATTCCTTTACAATGGGTGTTTTTAATCTCGATAGAGCATACGAAAGGTTAGCTGTGAAACAAACTGTCATACTGCTTTCTCTTCTGGCTCAGGCACATCATAATGAATAGATTCATGCTTGAACAACGCCACCAAATTATCGAAATTTACTTTGAAAATCAGCCATCGATTTTCGCAACTTATAGGCGACTTCATTATAAAGCTGACGCGAACTATTTTTTCACAAATGAAGGCGATGTGTTGATTTAGAAAAAACGAACTGTCAATTAGATTTCATGGCCGTGCAATGTGACACCTCTTGATTGTTTTCCGTAGGCCTGTGAAGTCACTGGTTTATGCTGATAAACCAGCAACAATTTACGTCTTGTTAATTTTATTCGTGACATGCAGCCAGCTATGCTCGAAAAAGAGGAACAAGGCGCACGGGGCCCATTTGTTTGAAATTTAATGGTAAAGCCGTATATCAATCTGCGATTAAAATAAATTTTTTTTGTTGTCTACCATTTTATGTTTCATGGTCTTAAAAAATACCCTTTATACCTTATTTAGTAAACGTAATTTAGTTTTGCAACTGTAAAGGGGGTTAAATATTTTTCAAAATAAACATTTAAAACTTGCAAAATAAAGTTAACATTAATTATATGTTGGAATATTGGAAACATAATTAGTTTGAATGCCTTTTTTCAATAACTTTCAGGTTCTAAATCACTATGATTCATCAAAATCTAAGAGTCCATCTTGCGACAATCATAACCGAACTTCTAAATATAAATATATTTTATGATTGAAGTATTTTCTTGAAAATAAACCGAGACTTTGGTATTAGAAGACTGTGCGTTTTTTTAGCAACAATATTGAAAAATAAATAAATGTCATCACTGAAATCGAATATTGATTTTTTTAGGTATCTGAAGTAGGAATTTCAAATAACACCTGAATTACACCTACGAGAAATTACCCACGCTCTACCCAGGACAGTAAAAATTATACCAAATTCGGGTAATTACCCACAAAGTGGCAACACTGGTTGACATTTACTTTGCTTTTTGACAAAAAAGTAACAACCCTGCAAATAATAGGACCAGTCCAAACACGCGTGTAAAGAGTAGTCCACAAAGGACCAGGACTAGTCCAAAAGTAACCCAAACGTATGGAAAAAACCTGGTCTATTTAACATTACGATGTCCTAGGAGAGGATCATATAACCCACCTTTGGACCACTAAGGAGTAGTTTTAAAACTACTCCATGGTATATAACCCACCTTTGGACCACTAAGGAGTAGTTTTAAAACTACTCCATGGTATACTCAAGAGGATTAGTTTTGAAGTCGTTTAAAAACGAAAGCACGTCGTTAAAAAACGAAGACATGTCGTCTCACTACAAACACTTTTTAACAATGACATGGTCCATGCTTGCATTACATCGGACCAGTCCATGGAGTAGTCCATTTTATCAAAATGGGTCAGGTGGTCCAATTTTATTTGCTGGGAATATTAACAGAATGTTCCCTGCAACATGTTCGTCTGTGTGACCGCGAATGAAAAACAAAAGAGAATTCCAGATGTTTTTCTTCCAAATTTTCGCTCGTCTAACTCGGACTTTACAATTCAAATTGGTTGTTTAACTTCCCTCCACTGTTTCCAATTTGACGGGTTTACCGCGATTCTAGCGGTTTTTACGTGTCCATCGGGGTAAAATTTCCGTTTTGGCGGTTAGCGGGAAATCTAGCGGTTTTTTAATATCATTAGAAAATAAAATTTTTGTTCTAGGCATTTCAAAATTACAGTTTTTATCTCAAAATAAAAGATTTAAAATATAAAAATAAAAAGTTTTTAATATCGAAATGTAGAGAAAGTAATAAGTCTCTTGCAAATATACCTGTAACTCATTCCTTGATAATGATATCCGAAGGATATCGAAATATTGGAACAAATAATTTAATAAATAATATATTTATTTTTTAAAATAATTGGCCTCGAGCTCGAAAAAACTTTTTATTTTAATTAAAGAAAGGTCGAAAAAAAAAATAAGATTTAATTTGATTTAAAATATTTATATTCAATTAAATTAATTAAGTAATAAAAAAAATTGTGGAAATTAAATTTGTTTCCGCAATAAAAATTTTTACAACGTTTTAAGCAGATTTTATAAATTTTCTTATTAGGAATTTATTTAAAACACTTTTTACGGCGGACCAGTGTTATCCACTTTTAAGGATCAAAATATAATCTATAGTCAGAGCTAAAGTTAAAAGGGTGTTGTCTACAGCAAATCAATGTTTATATTAAAGCACTTATGCAACCAAAAATTTAAAGTATTTTTTAATATCCCTCGGATAAAACTTCCACATAGTTGTCAAACCTAATGCCAAACAACATACTCTTATTCGAGAATTCAAGAAATACTGTTTGTAATGCTTTAAAAAACAACAAGAAAGCGCCATTTTATGCCTTTGCCTGGGTTTATATAAGTTTGTTGTTTAGTATAAGCAAGCTTGTAACTAAATATGCCATTATTCTTATATATTTTTATTTGTATTAACGGATACAAACCTTATTTCTAGTTTTCCTAAAAAAGTGAAAAATAACTTGTATAAATCTAAGCGAAGTCTTCGGAGCGAAACAAAAATTTTCTATTCGTTTGTTAGGATTGTTGACAGTTTTCAAGCATGAATGTTTAAAACATTGGCCAGCAAAAACTTCTAAAAATTATAAACGTTATAAAGCAGTAGTATGTTTATTCAACTTTTTTAAATTAATGTACCTCAGAAAGTAAATGTAAGTATATATCAAATATAAAATAGTTTAAAATTTCAAATCGATTGTCTTGCATTTACTTCCTTCTTTTCTTTTACGATTTTTTTAAATCTTGGTCAACGGTCTAAAATTTTTAGCATCATTACCAAAACTAGATTAAGGGCTAAAAAATCACTGATGGTTTAAACGTTGGTTTAGTTGAACTAAACTTGAATTTATATGTAGTTTAAACTAAACAACTATAAATCAGTGTCCCATGTATTATATGTTGTTAAAAAAATAACATGTGGCAGCACTACGATAAATCTTAGCAAATTCATATGGTCTGCATTGGAAGTTTAAACGCCCAATTTTATGCGTTTAAAAATGGTTTATCTCTTTGGTGATTTATAGATTTGTTGGTTTAAACACATTTTAAACCAAACAGAGAGTTTAACTCGCTCTGATTTTTTAGCCCTAAGTGCACTTAACTCGAATGTCTGGATAGATTCCAAGCAATACAAATCCCTGAATTTTATATGAATATCCAGATTTTGTACGTTCGCGGGACTAAAAGAGTCAGTGAAATTAAAAACCTTACAATATAATTTTAATTGAAAGACATACATACCTTTAAAAAAGCACCCTACATCTAGATTTGTCATATTATTTAGATTTTAGCGATATTTTTAAAACAGTTTAAGCTAAATAAAAAATTTAGCGATTTCTAGCTGTTTTTGAAGTACGATTTGACGGGAAGTCTTCAAAAAAAGTTGGCAACAATGCTTCCCTCTAGTGTTGGCAAATTCTGCCACTTTTAACTACTCAATAATTTTCAGTTTTTAAGCTGCTTTTTATGCATACAAACCGTATAATCCTTTAAGTACGAGTATTGTATTTTTAAACAAATTTGTACTTTGAAAGAGAACCGTTAGATTTTCCGTTTAACTCTTTAAAAAATACAACACTGAAAATATTAATTAACTACTTTTGCGTATTGAGTACTCATTAAAAAATACTCTGTAGCCACAACACATACCCACTACACATACTTTGTCAGCACTACTTCCCTCAAATTTTTTTTTTTTTATTTTAATTAAGCAAAGCACATACATAAGGTGTATGCATCTGAGGAAGTTATGCAGGCTGTTTTTTTGGAGCTTGGCATCTCGAAGAAATAAGTTCAAAAAACCTCCATAACAAAATATTTGACAGTTACATCAATCTCTCTGATGCATACATATGTATACCTTATGCCATAGATTCAAGCAATACTAATTTCTTTCAATGTTTCCATTGCAGTTTCGGCAGTTTCTGTCTACAGTTAATAGTAATAACTATCAAGGCGTTTTGCTTAAATTTTTTTTTATTCTTATTGCGCTTCTGTGTCACTTAGTGTGGCCAGACGTCCTGGATCGTCCAGTTTTGTTGAGTGTTGTCCAGGTTCCAGCTAAAATGCAATTTGTCCAGTTAAAAACTTTGTTTAATTTTGAAAAATTACTTTTTTTATTAGTTATGTTTATATATTATTGTTAAGAACAAAATCATATACTAAAAAAAATTGTAAGAAAAATTTCTAATTTGCCGACAGACCATCCAATTAATGAGATACATAGATAGAGAGGTCCAATTTTTTCTAAAAAATTCGATAAAAATAACGTACAAAACTTATATAAATTGATCTCGTTTGTTGGGCATGCCAACTAGCAATACTTTTTGTGCAAGGACTGAAGGTATTTCTGATAATCTTTATTCACAAGAATCCATTCATATGACCGAATAAAGGCTATAATTTTAATAAGACTAGGTTCCATTGGCAGCCGTGATCAAGCACAGCTCACGTGGGTCCACTATTAAGTTCCCGTTGTGCTACTTTAATAAGACAAAATTTTGACGAAAGTTGCAAAATGTTTCAAACATTTTTGCTTACAACTAAAGTAATAGAGTTATTAAATTCTTCAAATAACAATACAAAAAATATATGTATATGTATAAATGTGGCTAAACAAAAAGCCATCAGCCATGTTCGGAAAATCGAATTCGAGTGAAATCAAAATTGAACAAACTTGGTTGTGTCAAAAATAATACAACACTGTAGTAAACAATTTAAACAAATATTTAATTTTAAATTGTTTGTTTTGAAATGTAATAATTTAAAAAAATTTTAAATTTCATAATTTTAAGCGCAAATTATAGAATTTCGTAAATATTCCCCAGAATCACATTAACGGTATAACATTTTGACACAAGGTTAGTAATCAGCTGTTGCTTACGTAGCAAGATAAGGTCACCTGGTGTAAATTCGCCTTGGACACAACGTTAAAATACTTTACAGTGTTGTAAACGTTTTCAAAATAAGACCACCTTGTATGAATTCGCCTTGATTTAATAAATACCAAGTTGAATTTAACCCAGTGTTGCCACTTTGTGGGTAATTACCCGAATTTGGTATAATTTTTACCGTCGTGGGTAGAGCGTGGGTAATTTCTCTTAGGTGTTATTCCGGTGTAATTTGAAATTCTTACTTTAGATACCCAAATAAAATCAAGATTCGATTTCAGTGATGACATTTACTTCTTTTAAATATTGTTGCTAAAAAATGCACAGTCTTTTGGACCAAAGTTTCGGTTTCTTTTTAAAAAAAGACTTCAATCAATAAATATATATTTTAAAAAGTTTTGTAATTAATATTGCAAGATGGTCGCTTAGATTTGTATAAAGATGCCTCTTAGAGTGATTTAGTACCTAAAGTTTAAAACTGAATTACGAAAGGGACAGTTGTATATATAAAACCCAGCAGGCAATTTATTTACTAAATAAGGTTAAAAGGGTATTTTTTAACACCACGAAATTTAAAATTTTAGACAACACAAATATAAATCATTTTAATCGCAGATTAATACACGGCATTACTAATTGAAACTGATTTCAAACAAATAGCCTGTCCTTGACGAAACGCCTTGCAGACGTCCAATTTTGTTCCTCTTTTTTGAGCATTGCTGGCTGCTTATCACAAATAAAATGAACACTGTTTACCTCCAAGACGTCAATTGCTGCTGTTTTATCAGCATAATCCAGTGACTTCAATCAAGAGATGTCACATCGCAGGGCCTTGTAGTCAAATTGACAGTTTATTTTCTCTAAATCAACACATCGCCTTTATTTGTGAAATAATAAGTTGCGTCAGTTTAATCATGAAGTTGGCTTTAAGTTGCGAAAATCGATGGCTGATTTTCAAAATAAATTTGGATAATTTGGTGGCGTTATTCAAGAATAAATCTATTCATGATGATGTGCAATTGAAAGCAGTATGACAGTTCGTTTGACAGCTAACCTTTCGTAAGCTCTATGGGGCTAAAAAACTATTATAAAGGAATTGCAATGACCTTTTTAAACTTTCCCTAGATATATGCAACCAACTGTGGAAGCTAAACTCAATATTTAAGGAGTCTTATTTTATGTTTTATTAATTGTTTTTAAGTCTTTTTTTGTTAATTTATTTAAAATTACAATAAGAATCTTAACAGTTTGACTACTATTGATCTTCTTTCAATGAGGTTGTTGTGTTTTTGCTTCTTTGTAAATGTCTTTTTATTAAATAAAACTTCAATGTTATATCAGGTGTAATTTTATTTAAATCGGGTAATTTCGCTTCAGCTCAAGTGCAATTTTGAATTTTGCTGCTGGTAACACTGATTTAACCACAGAAACAGCAGATGTTACCAGCTCGAAATGTCAACTATTTATAATTAAAATATGAAACCAAAACAAATTGGCTTTTCGCTGTCATTTGTAGTGAATTCGCCTTGGTTAAAATTTTCTAATATGATATACATAAGACTGAATTTCAAGTGTTACGTTTCCTTGCTTTTTAAAATTTGTTTTTATTGCAAAATAAAATCTGAATTGAAATTTTCTTTTTTCTATAGTTAAGTGCTTTTTCAAAAGACCCAGCTTTAAGTGATATAAATACTGTTCTTTAGACATAAATAAATCAACTGTGCTACGCCCACTTGCCTGATGTTGTTAGTTTATAACTAAGATGCTTATTCCTAATTTAACAACTTTGGATATTACCGTTCTCCAGATATATAGAAACCTATAATTTTTTGAATGGGAAGTACCACGCCCACTTGTCCAATCCCGCCCACATTTTGTCGGGTGTGTTTTGATAACCAAGATTCTTGTACCTAATATACTTTATAGAGACCAAGATCAATACTGGTCAAATTACAACGGAATGACGGTGAATGGTATAATAATTAGTTAGCTTTTTTATATTAAGCCATCGATCTTTAAAATACCCCGAAATTTTTGTAAAATATGTTTATCCTTGAACATTCAGTTTTTTGTCTCTACTGAAATCTTGTCAATTTTGAATTAACCCCCTTTAGAGAAACCCGTGCGAAATGGACATAACATACAATTGTATTATTTAGAAATAATAAAGCAAAGCAATTATAATTCTTCTTGTGTTGAAGTTAGGGCTTCTAAATTTCTCTATTTCCGGGAAACGAGCAAAAAAATCTTATTTTCGGGAATCCCGGGATTCTTTGAATAAAACAATGATTTCATTAAATGAGTTCAATACAAAGGTTTTTACTTTTTTAAAAGAATATTATGTGTCCATTTATTATTTATTACATTTATGTTTTCAGAATTTTTAGATGGTTTATCATCTGGTGTAGGTGATGGTGTATCATGTGCATTTTCTTTTTTTTTTACTTCAAGAAGCTTTTTAGACATTTCATCAGCAATTAAAAATACCGTTGATTGATTGGCGTAGGAAAAATATATCGATTTGTAGGTAGTTTTTAGTAATTTTAGTAAAGAATATATTTTTATTGCTCGTTTTTGATATGAACGATGCTAACAAATTAAGATTTCAAAAAAATTTAATTTGAAATTCCCGGAAAAATTTCCCGGGATTAATTTTAAAAAAATGTCCCGGGATTCCCGAGAATTCTTTCCCGCGTAGAAACTCTAGTTGAAGTACATACTACCTAAATTTCCATAAACTTGAGTTTAAACGTATTTTAAAATGCTATTCAAGTTTCAAACTATTTTACTAATATTCACTTGATTTCAAATTCCCATTTTACTGGAGAATGGAAATAAGTGTAAGTCCCCATTTAAATTATACGATTTTTGTCGTTGCGATTCTTACCTTAAGCCGAGAGGGTAAAGAAGAATTAAGAGGGGTACACAATCGAGTGTACTCTTCGATTCGTTTTGTTCGCTTATTCGTTATTTCATTGTTCTCTCATTGGACAAAAAATGTATTTAAGTTCTGTGGCACAGAAACAGTTGTAACGACAAAAGAAGAAACGACAATAATCGCAACGACAAAAATCGTATAATGTAAATGGGGACTAACAAAAGTATATCTCAACCAGGTCTGCCAGATTTTACGATTTTTTCTTCTTTCTTTGCTTATGTGCCGATTTGCTGATTTTTTTCCTTTAAGTGTCGTTGTTGTGTCGAATCTTATATACCTTTCAAAATTGTATTAAAAATCGTACCTCCTTGGATGAAAAAAGTGGTTATTTAAGGCGACCAGATTTTGAAAATAAAAATAGAGGATATAAAGAAAAAAAGTAAAAATTTTATTTGAGTTCAAGATTTTTTACATATTTTGCAGACAAATTTACCTTCCCATATTTATATATGTAAAGTATATTAAAAAATGACATATCGTCGGCTTAATATGCAAACCTGCCAAATCCACTTTTTAAGTAAATTGAGATTTTGATGCCGTGTGGTAGAGAATGATATGTCTCGTCAACCAGCATGTAATTTTTCTTCAATTTGAGTCTTGAAGAATGTCAAATCAATTATATTTTTGGTTTTCCTCTCAAGCAGCAGCAAATATGAAAAATAAAAAAGTTTTTCCTGTAAAATTTGTTGAAAGGGAGAGTTAGCAGGTTTGCATATTAAGCCGACGATATATAAAAATTTACTTAAGTATTGGGGGTATTGGAATCCCCCATAGGACGCCAATGTTTAACATCGCATATCTTAGGAACTGTAATAGTGAGAATGTTCAAACTTTCTAGAAGTCACTCTTATGGTATACTACACTTTTGAAAATAAAAATAAAGCGGATAGGCGCAGGGGGGAAATACCTCCCAGAGGGTGCATACATTAAATATCGCTCAACTGAAGAACTTTTAAAGGGAGAGTCTTAAAACGTGGTTAAAGCTACTATTATAGTAAACTATAAATTTCAATATAAAAATGGGCGGGAGAGACAGGGGAGGAGCAGTGCCCCTCATAGATAGAAATATTAATAAGAGCCAAAGAACGCATTTTGTTGTACTTTTGGTAGTACGATCTTCTAAGCCCCGAAATTGAAATTAAGTAGCAGCGGGGGAAGTGGTTTTCCCCATAGGACGCCAATGTTTAACATCGCATATCTTAAGAACTGTAATAGTGAGAATGTTCAAACTTTCTTGAAGTCACTCTTATGGTATACTACACTTTTGAAAATAAAAATAAAGCGGGTAGGCGCAGGGGGGGAAATACCTCCCATAGGATGCATACATTAAATATCGCTCAACTGAAGAACTATTAAAGGGAGAGTCTTCAAACGTGGTTAAAGCTACTATTAGGGTAAACTATAAATTTCAGTATACAAATGGGCAGGGTAGACAGGGGAGGAGCAGTACCCCTCATAGATAGATATATAAATAAGAGCTACTGCATGCATTTTGTTGTAGTTTTGGTAGTAGGATCTTCTGAGCCCCAAAATTGAAATAAAAAAGCAGCGGGGGAAGTGTTACCCCACATAGGACGCCAATGTTTAATATCGGATATCTTAAAAACTGTTATATTGAGAAAGTTCAAACTTTGTAGAAGTCACTCTTATGGTATACTTCACTTTGAAAATAAAAATAAAGCGGATAGGCGCAGGGGGGAACTACCTTCCATAGGATGCATATATTAAATATCTCTCAACCGATAAAGTAGTTAAAGCAGTGTAGCGAAGCGCACCGGGTTAAGCTAGTTAAATATAAGTTGGAGTTTTGATTACGTAGTAAATAACTATTCACAAAGGTTGCAGAAGTATTAGTGTAGGAAATAAAACGAGAAAATTAATCTAAATAAATTCAGTAAGTATTTACTAAGATTTATGAAGTTATCTCCATTAAGTATTTCTATAACTTCATTATGGTAGAGAATAGAACTGCAAAAATATTTCAATCTAAATTCCTTATATATCGGGCAAATTGCAATAAAGTGAAAAGTATTTTCAACAGCATCTAAGTTACATAAGGAACATAGGCCAACTGATGATTTTTTGAACGATCTGGCATTGAGGTCTAACATTCCACCTCTTATCCTGATGATTAAACTTGCAGCTCAAGACGAAAGGGTAGATATCTATAGAGGTTTGATGTCATAATTTAGCTCAGGATACAAATCATGAAACAGTGAACGTCTAGCATCAGAAGTGAGATCATGTGTTTCCTTTGTTTTCAAAAGCTGCAGGATTGTTGAAGAGAACGAGCATAGTGGGATGGATTCATTTTCAGGAACAAATTCGATATTCTTCCATATGTGCAGCCATTCTTCTGCCCAAAAGGTTTTTTTTTTGGTAATAATCATTAGATAGAATTCGGGGTAGTCTGTAGTTAGGTAAGTGTAGCACATTATGAACCGATTTTATTAATTTTCACTATCAGTATTCTACTTAAATTATTTCATGTGAAAAAGAAAAAAAGTTAAAGGTGATAAGAAGACATCAAAAAGTTAAGGTTTATAGATAAAAAATTAAAAATTTATGGGTAAAAGTTAAAAGCAATCGTGGTAATTTTCTATCAACTCAGCCATTTGTGGAGCGATCTAATTCCGTTTTAAAAGCAAACTATTCCGGACTTTATATAATGTACAAATATAAGAACGATAAACTTATATTAAAACGAAATTATATATTTTTATTTCTATGTCGGAATACGTATGTAAACTAAATGAAGACCTACCCAGCTAACATAGGATGTTTGTTAGACGATTGGTTGATTATACAACTTCTTAAATATTCTTCTGATGCTGATCTGACAAAACATTTCCTTTTTTTTAACAATTACTTGTTTATACATTTTCTGACACGTTCGTTTTTAATGAGCATCTCACGAATTTTAAGATAATATCTTCATCAATCTCATAAGATTCTTGAAATACTTTTGGAAAGAATCGCTAGATAATCTTTACCCACATATCAAACGATTTCCTCTACCATTAAAGTAAGTAAGTGAAGATTAAAGAATAAAGTAATCTCACAGAGGAATCAGCTCATGTTAAGAGTTTCACAAGTGTGATAAATCTTCTACGATTAAAAAATGCGCTCATCGACGATTAAAAACGCTCGTCATGAAGTAATTATGTTTTTGTTTGATTGTTTTTATACCCTTCACCACAGGTGGTGAATAGGGTATATATAAGTTTGTCATTCCGTTTGTAATTTCTATAATATCGATGTTAGACCCTATAAAGTATATAAATTCTTGGTCGTTATGAAAAGCGAAGTTGATTTAACGATGTCCGTCTGTCTGTTGAAATGGGTTTTCCGAAGACCCCATATATGATGGGGGCCAGGTTATTGTACATTTATGTCACATATGGTCCGGAATTGTTTGCTATTGAAATTCAAAAAGATCGGTCCACAAATGGCTGAGATATGAGTAAAAAACCACGGCTACCTCAATTTTTAAAGATCCAATTAGAAGCGACATAACCTTATCAACGCTGCATTACCATAACCACTGTATTACCAAAATGACATAAACATACCGTACAATTTGGTTTCTACGGATATGATAATGCAGTGTTGGTAATGTGGGTTTTTGTTGTTTTTTATACCCTTTATTTGAGTGGTGGAGTTTATTTTAATGTTTTTAATCAAGGCGAATTCAAATGGTTCAAATCTTGGGTTTTCAAAGGGAATTTTTTTTTTAATTTTTATGTTCTAAAAACGATTGTAAAAAAATATTTACCAGTTTTAGATTTTTAAATTTAATTTATAATGAAGTTTTTAGAATTGTGAATATGTATGTATGTACGTATATGTAAAAATTATTTAGTTTTTGTCTAGTTGCTCTGTATTCTGCTCGCACAATGGTGAAGGGTATATAAGATTCGGCACAGCCGAATATAGCACTCTTACTTGTTTTTATGAAAATCGAATAAAAACTGTTAAAAAAAACCCAAATTTTAAGTTGTCCGATATTTTTGGCGATTATTCAAAACGAGAAAGACGATTTTTTTAATTTTTTCTCAGGAAACTGACGATTTTTTCACAAATTTATCTGGCAGCCCTGGTCTAAACCTTTGAAACCAGGATAGATGGGCAGCGTTACCGTTATGCGGCTAAAGTCGCATTTTTGCCCCTTTTTGACTGCCGTGCCACTTTTTTGGCCCCTTTGTTTTAAATCTCCTTTTGTATCATTTTGTAGTTTTTTTGTGCCCTTTTTGAACCAAATTCTTTTTATCATGGCAATATTATGTTACTTATTATTACGGAAACCAGAAATATGCTCTAAAAACGCGTTTTATGCGCATTAAATATGCAGTAAAAACTTGAAAATATGCCCCAGAAAATTCAAAAATATCTAATTTGAAAACCAAATATTCCACAATTTAATAACAGTTCCAATTAATAAAAATAATCCTTAAACTATAACCGGTAAATCCCAAACACCATAGTATTTAAAGAATTTTCAAAATGTTACCCTATTTGGAACCGAATTTTATCTAGATATTAACATCCATATAAGATCTTTTGTCCTAAAGAGATTTTAGGGACGGTCGCTAAATTATAAATTATTTATTAATGTTAACATTTAAAGGAAGTTAAAGCTATTTTTAGATGGGAGCTTTGGGCAAATGTGAACCGATTTAAGCAGTATTTAGTTTACAGTAAAATATTTTTGAAGCGAATTTAATCTAAATACCAACATCATTAAATGGTTTATAGACACAAAGAGTCTAATTTGGAAAGAAGTTTTTATTTACATAGACTTCGTCCTTAGTACAATTAAAAAGTGCTTATACCGAATTTTATCAAATTGTCTAAAGGATTGCAAATTGTGCGCTGAGCACAAGGTTAACATGGACAGGCAAAGAGCCAGACGGACGGATGGACATCGTTATATCAATTTAAAAATGGATTCTTTTCTCAGAATTCCCCTTTTTGTGACACTTTTTTTTCGAAAATCCCCTTTTTGTGCCCCTTTTTGAAAATTTTGAACGGTAACGCTGTAGATGGACCATGCTTGAAACCAGCGTTTAAAAAACTGCAGTCAAAGTAGAAAAACTGCCATTTCTACCACTTTTTCATTTGTCATTGGCCAAAAAAACTGTTGCTTTTACTTCTAATTCATTAAATGAAAATAGTCGTTGTCAAAACAACTCAAAAATCGAAAAGTTGTACACTAATTGTCGTTTTTTGTTTGACTGCAGTTTTTTAAACCCTGCTTGAAACTTGAAATTCGAACTTTAATACCAATTGTTTTGCACTTGATTTCCAGCAAAATTGCTTAATGGGATATTATTGTTTACATGGTATACACACCATGATTGTAAATATACTCGATTTATTTATACAAATTTTATTTTATATTGTTTTAAGTATGTATGTACTTTAGGAATCAGCTTCAAATGCAAAATTCCCGTATATGAGCTCATTTTTCAATTATAAATGATACTCTCGTTGTGAGAAAATGGTACCCTACCTATAAATCACCTGAAAGAATCATTTGTGAAACAATTTTCTGATTCCTTTTTGATAATTTTAATGTTAGTTTTAATAATCATTATTGAATCGTTTTCGTTTCATTTTTCAATCGTAATTTATATAGTTTTTGATTATACAAATTTTCATATTATTCGAATGTGTATTCTAAGTCAAATTACAATCCTCAAAAACTTTTATACTTTAATAGTCTTCTTCCTTCAATATTTTCCAGGAATATTTTTTATAATAAATGTTACTCAACATGAGAAATAAATTCCCAGATTCTATTTGTTTTTGATTATATTTCATATAATTTTTTAATTGTCATATTTTTTTAATTTTTCTCTAAAAAAATCAGTTTTTGATTATTCGAACCAGCTGTTTTTAGAACTTAACAAAAGAAACAATTTGCAGTAATGTTTATGTTTATAAATTTTCAATAATTTTTGGGCTTCTTTTTTAAACAAGCTTTTTATTTGTTTGGCTGACACAAAAATTTCTATTTTTGATTTGGCAAAAACAAAAATTTACAATATTCAAAAATCATTATTTTAGCATATCAATGGATAATACTTTTTCTATCGCTCAAGTGATAAATGAGTTTTTAATCATTAAAACTGATCTGAAAAGACTCATTTAGGTGATTTTTACAAAAAATTATCACCCAAATGCTAGCTGGGTTATGTCTTATAAAGCTTGAATTAAAAATGTATGTATGTATGTATTTTTTTAATTTTTTATTTTACTCCAAAAGGAGTAAATTTTTTATCTAGAATTTTCTAACTTCTTTTATGAGCAATAATTCTTTTGGCAAACGTTTCAGCAACTATAATGGGAACCACCAGACTAGCTTCCGCATAAACTTTTACCGGTGTAGCATCTTTACGTATTTTACCCCATGAAATGGCCTCATCAGGTCTAGCACCACTATCACTACCATCAAACTCAGAAGCAGTATTTATGAATACTGAAAAATCGGCCCCATTACGCATTAAATTGGCATTACAAATATGATGCTTGATAACACCACCGCCAATAATAATCATACCAGAATTTTTCGCTTTTACAGCCATTGTATTAAGACGTCTAAGGTCGGACAGTATATCAACAACTAGCCCAGGATGGCGAAAAGAATGAAAATACATCATATCACCAAGACTGCCATCAGTTAGTGCGGGACAAAACACTGGAATCTTATTTTTTGCAGCCCAGTAATAAATGGACGAGGAATCATTAACACGTTCACCTAAACGGTGGATAATGCGTGATGGTGACCAAATGGTGCCTTTTGATTTTTGTTCCTCCAGCATTTCATCCAGCAAAGGCATAAGCCAATCTTCAAATTTACAATAATTGTCATTTGGTACCAGCAGATTGCCAATCCGATTAATGCCACGATCTCTTAAATCACGACCAGGAAGTTCAAAGGACCCTTTAAAGGAAAATAAATAATTTGTTATTGAATTTTCTTAAACATTACACCATTTACCCATAAATGTAGGGGCCAAACACTTAATAAAATCTTCTTCTACCCCTCCGGCTGTTGTAACAACACAATCAACCATGTTATGTTCTACCAAATACCTTAGAGTTTCCCTCATGCCAGAGGACACTAAATTTGAAGTGAACCCCAAAAATATAGTACATTTATGTTTTCTCTTAATAAATTCATCTGTTTCATGTTCATCCTGCTCTTCTTCGGTTAAAGGTTGGGATCTGCAATCCAACTGCATTAAATTGACAAATTCAATACTTCCTTTTCATTCATAAAATTAAATTCTTCTAACCATTCTATTTATTTCCTTTATAGCCAGTCCTAAATTAGTGGCTTGAAATCCGGTATTGACATATGACTCAAACATTTTACTGTAGTTAATACCTTCATTAAAATCATAGCCTTTTACTTGCGGTGTTCCCTCCGGGATAGATTCACTTTTTCTTAACACAGCATCTTTAGCAATTTCTGGCTCTTCAGACATTTTTTTTTATTTTTTAACTTAAATTTAACTTTATTTAAATTAGAGAAAAAATAGTCCCCATAAAAACTTTGTTATTGTTTATTTTTATTTTATGGCCCACATGTTGTTTGATAATTCGATTTCGAATTTATTTTATCATATGATGGTTGAAGAACATGTTAAAGCAAAAAATCCGATTCATAAACCTCAGAGTTTGGGTTTTAACATTTAGTTTTTACGTAACACGTTAACGTTTTATAAATATCTACTGCTCTTGGCAAGAAATTCAAAATGGAAATTAACCTGTAATTTGGGGACCCAAAGAGTGAATTTATCACCAACTCTTCCCCAGGACCAATTGCTAGTTTTTTCTTGTACAACCAAAAAAGTTATACATATCGTCACCTAAAATGAAAAATAACGTAACAACACTTTTTATAAGTTTGAATTTCTTTAATAAAATCGCCATTTTTGATCGGAGGGATCAAATTTTTTTTGTGAACATATACAGGGTTGGCCATAATTCCATAGTTTTAATCATGGAGAGCTTGAAAATATTAAGTTTTAAAAATAATGTCTTTTAGATGCCTGCCACTAGCCTTTTCACAAGCTGCTGCTCTTTGCTGTACCTGGTCCATAACTGAAGCCAAAACTAATTGATCAATTGCAATAATTTCATTTTTATGTTGTCTTTTAGTTGTTTTAGTTGTAGCAGTCCTTGCGGTTTATTTGCGTATACACGGTCTTTCAAATATCCACACAAAATTCGGTTGACCGTGATTGCCAATTGACATCTCCAAATCGTGAAACGATACGGTTACCAAAACCGTTCGCAGCAAATTCATTGTTTCCCTTGCGTTATGGCACGTAGCTCCGTCTTGTTGAGACCACATTTCTTGAGTATTATCAAGTTCAGGAACAAAAAATGTCAAACATAGCCCTGTAACGCTCACCCTTTACAGTCAATACTTTGCCATCTTCGTCTTGAAAGAAGTACGGGCCGTAGATCTTGTCTACTGACACTGCACCAAACTGTGACTAAGTGGATCCAAAGGACGCTGTTTAAAAATTTGGTTTTCAGCGCCCCAGATTCTAAAATTTGGCTTATTTACATAACTAATTAAATGGGAATCCGCTTCATCGGTCATTAAAATTTCGAAATTTTCTTTGGGTTTGAATTACTGAATATTGATTAACAAAATAAAACTCAACAATTTTTGCTCGTTCCTCGTGCTACTGAATCTCCCAAACGTTGTTTATAATACTAAAATATAAAAAAAGACAAAAACACAAAATAATAAAGTTAAATGAAAAATCAATCAAAATGTCAATTTAGTGTTTTTTGGTGATACGTTGTTTTGCATTATAGGTGACGATGTGTAGTTGTATGTAGGGAATGGAAAATGGATTCCAAAATCGATTTTTTTTATATCGGTTTTTGAAATCGATTAATCGAACCTCAAAATCATTTAAGATTACTTTGCAAAATTATTCCTTATATCAAAAAGGGGGATGCACTAGCATTTTTTTTTTTTGCAAACTACTGGGGAAAGTAAACTAAGATTTTTGCAGTGCTTATAATTATCCTGCAAAAAGTGAAAATATGTAAATTTTGAGATGGCCTTTAGAGGAACAAGTGCGATATGTATGTACATTTCACAATAAAATTGTGTTCTTGTGTAGTTAATAAGACCTGTCACATATATAAATCAATTCCGACCGAAAGTTATTTCGTATCTTGCTTCACATAAAACGAAATCACTTTTGTTTGAAATGGATTTATGTGACAAGCCTGAATGTATGGGTAGTATTTCAAAAGATTATGGCAATAGTTCCTGATTGGTGGCGACTTTTTCCTTTCTAAGTAACAATAACCACTTTTTTAGCTTGTTTGTCTGGTTGAGGACCATAAATAACTCGATCTGACTTGGTTGAAAACCATATACAACTCAGACGTTTACATGTGGGGTATGGAGATTAAACTTTTCAAAGCTCTCGTCCTTCTTTACGAGGGTTTAGGTCGACCGAT
The DNA here is from genome assembly GCA_949318255.1 of Pollenia labialis. Taxonomy (NCBI): domain Eukaryota; kingdom Metazoa; phylum Arthropoda; class Insecta; order Diptera; family Polleniidae; genus Pollenia; species Pollenia labialis. Next base: position 134,020,717 of record OX439140.1, read on the forward strand.
GATTTGTAGATCAGGATCCGAAATTGTGTGATACCCTGCCGATATAACTATGAAATGATCAAATTCTCTTCAAAATTTCGACCTGCAATTTGACTCAAAACACATAATTAAAATAGAAACTGGGAATTATATTATTATATTCAACATTTTTTATTTTTTCGAATTTATTAGTTACGTATTTTATAAAGCTTTTTTTAATTTATAAAATACATAACTGAAATTTAAGCTATTAGAATAAATTCGAAAAAATAAAAAATGTTGCATATTTAAAATAATTATTTAAATAATAATGTAGAAATTTAAAACATGAAAATTGTTCTATAAAATTTGACTTTTGATATATAGCCCATTAATAAAAAAAAGTTTTCCATTCATTTTAATATCTCTTATATATCGCACCTGTTTAACAATAGTGTTTTAAATTAAAAATTCAGTAGAAGCAAACCAATTTTTAATTTTACATAAAACGCATATGTGCGAAAGAATTCTTAAACCAACAGTTTCATTACCAAAAAGTAAACCAAATAGCATATTTTTACAGCGGTTAGATATGAATACATATAAAACGTTTCGTTTTTTTTCCAAAAAAAGAAAAGAGAAAAATTTTGAGTTAATACACTATTGTTGAACTAGTGCGATATGTAGATAGTTATCACAACCGTCCAGGCATTTTGATTTTAATATATGTCATACATAATCCAAACCCTGCTTTTCACAAATAGACCTTTGTGTATACAACTCTGCAACATAAAGACTAACTACACGAAAATTGCCATCTGTCAAAAAAAAGGAAAAAACGACAAACAGCACTGGAATTTTTTGCTGTGTAAATGTATTTTCTTTATTTTTTGGCAAAAATTAACTCGAAAGCAAAAAAGGAAAGTCGCTTTGTAAAATAAAAAAACAACTAAAAGGCATCCTCATTTAACATTAACTAATATAAAATTAATAACTCAGAAGCTGCATTCATTGATCGTCTATATTATTCTACCAAAACAACTCAAGTGAAAATTTTGCATAAAAAAGAAAAAATATACAAAGTGAAAAAGCAATAGAAGCCAGAAACCTCATCTACGCATAGACAAGCAAGACTAACCACGGAGAGTAGTAAACACCCCATTGCAAATACAACAAATTGAAAAAATATTCCTACAACGGGAAAACTTTTCATATCCAGCAATAATAAAAAACACAAATAGCAGGAATAAATAAACCATGATTAAATTATTTTCATTGAAACAGCAGAAAAAAGAAGGTGACCAAACGGGCAAGAGTGGAGGTCAACAAAAGAAAGCATCTGCTGCTCAATTGCGTATACAAAAAGGTAAGATGCTGTGGAAATAATTTTAATAATATTAAACAATATTTTAGTAACATAAAATTAGGTATAGATGAATTAATTTGCAATCATTTAGGTATTTTATTAATAAACAAGTTAAAGTGCTATATTCGGCTGTGCCGAATCTTTGATACCCTCCACCGACAGCTCAGTGGGCTTTATATGGGGCATATAGTAAATTATAAACCGAGCATCACGAAATTTATAAGTGTGAGTAGTGAAGTATTTAATTTTATTTTGATAGCATTCTTTAGTAAGGTTTAGATGGGGCCTAGAGTAAATTATAGACTGGTCTTCACGAAAATCACAGTGTAATTTCTAGTACTATAAAACTGTAACGTACCAAATTTTGTTATGATAGCATTATTTATTACGGTCTTAAGCTACGGTCACACTTATAAAATATTTGACGAAAAAAACGGGACCAACAAGACAACTGAATAATCATTTCCTTCAATTCCAATATTTATTTTGATAATAATACCACATCTTACAAACAACAATTTGTTGCTATGTCTAGTAGTATAATTAGCTTATTTTGTGATATTAAGATCATGCTAAATCTCAATAACTATTAACAAAAATAGGGGTTACGCTTATTTGGCCAAATATTTAATAAGTGTGACCGTAGCTTTAGGCATCAGTGCTGCCAAAACTTGGAGACCAAAAATGGCTAAATTTACGGGAAAAAATGGCTAAAAATGGGCTAAAAAATGGCTAAAAGCTTTTTTAAATAAAAACACATTAAAATTAAATAACACAACAGAAATAATTCATTTAAAGTTGTTTGCGATGAAATTGTTAGTTAAGATCAATTTCTTAAATAAGAATAAACGTTATTTAATATTCTGAAAGATATTTAAAAAATAAAATCATCGATAAATGTTATGTCGTTATTGATCATCTCATAGGAATCACTCGTGCCTATTAGTTTTAAAAAATTTGAAGGTAAATAGTAATCACGACAACATTAACCAACCTTTTGATTCCAGATCTACAATAAAAAACAAGTAAGAAAATATAGTCGGTCAACCCCGACTATATGATACCCTACATCTCATCAGAACCTGTGTACCAAATTTTATTAAATGATCTGCAAATTTGCGATTTGTACTTTACGCACAAGGTTTACATGGACGTCCAGCCAGCCGGACAAACATCGTTAATTCGACTCAGAAAGTGGTCCTGAGTCAATTAGTTTACGAAAAGGTGGGCTTAGGACCAATATTTTAAGGTGTTACAAACATCAGCACAAACGCATAGTACCCTCTCCAATATTTTGGTGTTGGTATAAATATTTCATTGATAAAATCGAATTAACGGTTGCTAAATGTAACCTATTTCTGAAATTACTTTTAACGATGTTTACTTCAGCATTAGACCATGGAAGTGAGAGCAACTTTATAGTAAATTCTGAAATTTCTAAAAAAAAATTGTTGCCGCCAGCATCTCTTTATTGAAATACTTGCAACCAGAAAGAAACACCGATGTTTGTGTAGATCCGTTTTATAAATTTAATATTGGAATACTGTTCCTTTATTTTGAAAGATGTTTCGTCATCATCGTTTATAGCGATTTTCAACATTTGTAAAAGTTGTGATTTAAATTAAAGCCGTTTTAATTATTTAAAATGTTTATTTTGCTTTTATATATTTTTATAATAAAATAAAAATTATTTTTTTTTTTTTTTTTTTTTTTTTTTTTTTTTTATTTCCCTGACGATGATACACATTGCTGTATCGAAATATTGGAATTTTTATAAATGTTATCTAATTTTTTATAAAAAAAGAAAAACCTCAAGCTTAATAAATAATATTGAAATTTAATAAATAAAGGTTAAATAAAATAAAATTTATATAAAAACGGCAAGAAAAATTTTATGGCTAAACCAGTTGAAAAATGGCTAATGGCTAAATGCATTTTTTAATGGCTAAACAAGGTGAAAAATGGCTAAATCTAGCCACTAAATGGCTAAATTGGCAACACTGTTAGGCATACTCAACTTTTGTTTGTTAGTAGGGTTTTTATGGGGCCTAGGGTAAATTATGGTTGGATCTTCACGAAATTTTGCAGTCGATTAAAACAAATTTTTGCAAAATCTTATCTCATTCCGTGCCTTGTTCCACCATTTATGTTATAAAAATAACGTAACAAAATTATCATTTTTTTTAGGTGGTGGTTCCACATTTTGATTCATAGCTCTGGACTGCACCGATTTTGCTGAATTTCAATCCCAAACTACTAAGGATAACTAGCAATTTGGCACCAAGTTTGTTCATTTCTTTTGAGTTGTTCGAAAGTGAGCGTGTTTTCAACAGACGGACAGACAGACGGACATGGCTAAATCGACTTAGAATCACTCAAGGACCCAGAATATACATATATACTTTATGGGGTCTGAGATGAATAATAAAAAAGTTTCACACGGAATGACAAACTTAATATACCCTCTTCACAACTAATTGTGGTGGAGGGTATTAAAATACTATGTACTATAAATTTGTAAGATGAATCGCATGTAGGTACATGCCAATATTCTATTTTTTATTAGGATATTGTTGTTAATAATTATGATCGAAGTCAGCAATAGAAATTTTTAACAATTTGCCATCAAAAAGAGTTTTTTTGTTAACTTATGCTTTAAAAACAATAGATTCTAATAAATTAGGTTCATATGTGAAAGAAATCGAATCAAATATACCGATTTTCGAAAACATTTTTCTCTTAAGGGAAGAACTTGACTGACAGTCAAAAAATTCAAGATTCAACATTATAATTTGTGTTTAACGGTTGACTGAAATCAATCACTATCAAAAACTATCCAAAATTTAACCAAACCCGTTATTCATGCTCGATAGTGTGTACCTCACTTTATTTCCTACCTGTATTCTTTACATTTTATAGTAAATATTTTAATTAAACAGTATTTTTTTGCGATTTTAAAATACTCCAGATTAATGGAAATAAGTTTACGTTCTCTTTAATCTGTTACCAAAAAGACGCAGGCGTATTTTAAATTTGCCAACAACGATAAGGTTAAATATCTTTATTCAGAAATGAACTTTTAAATCGCAGGAAATTTAGGTATAACAACTTTTAAAAATGATGGATCGACTTGGGGTATTAACACCGTGTAATTGTCAAAAAGTAAACCAAATAACACGATATTTTTATAGATGGTAGATATGAATAAAAATTAAAAAAAAAGTATTTCCTTTTATTAACACTGGATTTTAAAATGTAAAGGTTTTCTTTAAGACCGAATGAACTAAGGAAAGGATAAGCTGTCAAACGAACTGTTATAGTACGCATACTTTTTGACATTTAAGATCAGTATACTCTGGTAAATCATCATGAATAGATCCAAGGATGAAAAACGTTACCAAAATATACAATTTTATTTTGATATTTTAATCAGGCTAAAGTTCATTGAATTTAATTTTCATCAAATTATTCTTATGGACATCAAAGTTATTTTTGTGAATACAAAATTTATCATTAAAATATTTTCGTATGACGTGCTAAAATCCCAATTTTTATTAATTGTCACTTTCACACTAGGAATATTACAATACTTAATTATAAGTATTTGTCCGCTTTTGGAACTTTATCATGTAAGAAATACTGCAATTAATAAATAATTTCCTATTGTTCCGCCGCATTATCCGAGTTAAAAATCTCATTTCCCGACTTATATAGCAAAGTATCACTTTATATGATATATAAATTATATCACCTACCCAGACGATGTTTTATAATCTTAATTCTCTAGCTTTTTCCCTAACCTTTAACGACACATAGAAAAACAGATAGATAAACGCATGATGAGATCGTGAGGGTACCAAGAACCGACCAAAACATTTTGCCAACTGAATTTCGCGTACCTAAAAAGATGTCAATTAGAGAAGAACAATTATGCTAAACACCGAAATTGGTAAAAAGAAGTAAAGCAAATAAGAAAGATTATTTGGACTGCATGGATTCCTTTTCAAACTAGCCTTTGACCAATTGAAAAAGTTCTTTTAGTCGCCTAAATTAATATTCTCAAATCGACAACAACTATCACCTTAAATTTCCCCGAATGCTGGATGTTTCCTTGAGGTTCATAAACCACCCCTACTAAAACCATCAGATGGTTATTTACCACCTCAGAAAAAAAACATTCCACACTAGATGGATCAACAATTTTCAATCAGCCTTATTTCGGTTCTCGATGTCGGTAACACCGTAAGTCGAATTTTGTAGTAGATTAAAGAACTTTAATTTAATTTACTTTAATCTAATACTGAGTCGTTTTCGACATCGAGAACCGAAATAAGGCTGATTAAAACTTTGGCAGATATCCCCCTCACGCATGAAAAAGCCAACACCACCATCTCTCATCCATCACGATAATTTCTTTAAATGTAATAATTTGCAATTTTTAACGAATAATTAGAAATGCGAGATTTAAGCCATTTTTCAGAAACGATCATTCAGCCTTATTTCGGTTCTCGATGTCGAAAACGACTCAGTATTAGATTAAAGTAAATTAAATAAAAGTTCTTTAATCTACTACAAAATTCGACTTACAGTGTTACCGACATCGAGAACCGAAATAAGGCTGATTATGTCTGTGAAGGAAGCATTCCAAATAAACTAAAATTCATCAAACTTTTAATTTCTTAAACGAGTGTTTACACTCTGTATATTCACCCTTATTGTGTGCCATTATTACAACTTGCCAATAGTTAAAAGTCGGATTTTGTCGGACCGATAAATAGCTTTTCATTATTAAACCTTCATTTATTATGTTTTCATCTATTAAATATTATTATTATTGAAAATAACAGCAATAAAAAATGTAAGTTGTAATAATGCAAATCTATTTATCGGTACAACAAAATCCGACTTTTAACTATTGGCAAGTTGTAATAATGGCCCTAAGGGTGATTATTAATACATATTTATAAAAATTAAAGCTTGTTAATCGATTAAGTACACAGAAAGTTTGAAAACTTATATGGGTAAATTTCAATTATAACGTAAATGAAGACTTTTTTAATAATTAAATTTTCCCTATTTTCAGTCGATTTACGAGAAGATTTAAAGGTCGGTTTATAGCCATGCAAAAAGTCAGAAAATTTGGTTTTTTAAGTTTTAATAAAGAATACCAGAATTTTTGTCTTGAGCATTACAAAGTAAAAATACATGGACTCGGACAGATTCCTTTTTATTAGCTCGTACACGCTAAAGTACACTACTCCTGGACATGCCCCTCTTTTTATTATTTTCGCATTTATGTATGTATATAAAAAGAGTCATATTATTATCTATTACCTTTGTGATCTTGTCTGTGGTAATAAAGATAAAGTGCTTAAGTCAATTTTTTTTAATTTTGTAATCAAGAGGATCTCAAAGTTGCCATTAACTCAAATTTATTTAAAGTAATCTTAAGCACCTCCTTTTTGTCACTGATGGTGATGCGAGAAATCTTAAAAGTACATAACTTACCACATTGGCGGCCATTAATAAAATTCCAACTCAACAAAGTCTACACTGTTACTCTCTAGTTTCTTTTTTAAAAAGGTTTATTTTACAAATTGAAAAACTCAAATCTACGAAACAATGATTTTTTAAATTTGTGGTTTTTCTTTCCAAAACTTTACGTGACGTGACGCTCAAGACTTTTTTACACGTACATACATACATACTTATCATAATGAAATAAAAACAGGCATAAAAACATTTCAGTTTAATTTTTTTAATGCGTGGTACAAAATGGTTTCAAAAATAGTAATCCGCGTTCACAATGGTTAGGGATTAAAAACAAAACAAAATCTTTAAAATTATTACAATATTCGCACATGTTCTAAAAAACGCATATCACTTCAATTCTCATTTTCGATTTAAAAACGCCAAACAGGTGTTCTGACGAACGAAAACGTTTAAAACCTCGTGTGCCTACTAAAACTTTTTAAAAGTTTCTTGTAGAAATTTTACTGAAGAAAACTTTTAAAAATAGTTCAAATAGTTGGTTAAAAACGACTTCTCTTGCTATAAGTACTCAGCAAAAAATTTAAAGAGTTAAAAAACACTTTAAGATTTATAGGAGCATAAAAAAATGCTAAAAAGAAAAAATTTTAGATAATTCGAAAAATAAAATCTGTTGGAAAATGTTTTGTGGCAACATCCGAGAAATTCATTAAAGATAACAAAATGATGTAGGTTTCTTAGTTTCATAAATTTTATTTATTTATTAAATATCAATACAAAGAAAGCCTTTCAAATAGTGTTGCAGTTACAAAAATTAACTATTGAATTTTAATTTGTTCATTTCAGACATCAACGAACTCACCCTGCCAAAAACTTGTGCTACGGAATTTCCCGATCCTGATGATTTACTCAATTTCAAATTGATCATCTGCCCCGATGAAGGTTTCTATAAAGGTGGTCGTTTCGTATTCAATTTCCGCGTTGGTCCCAATTATCCCCATGAGCCGCCAAAAGTTAAATGCGAAACTCAAGTCTATCATCCCAACATCGATCTCGAGGGAAATGTTTGTTTAAATATTTTACGTGAAGACTGGAATCCGGTATTGACTATAAGTTCGATTGTATATGGTTTGCAATATTTATTTTTGGTAAGTTTAAGTTCAATTCGCATGTACATACATATGCATAAATATTCGAAATATTAATTATTTTTGTTCACTTACTCTAGGAGCCAAATCCTGAAGACCCTTTGAATAAAGAAGCAGCCGATGTCTTGCAAACAAATCGCCGTCTATTTGAGCATAATGTGTCAAAAGCTATGCGTGGTAATTTTGTTGGTGAAACATATTTTGAATGCTGCCTCAAGTGATATAGAAAATCCAAGGTTTTTACTTTAAGAAATGGCGTCTACCTTTTGGCTATTTTATTGGGTATTGGTGGTCGCTTATATATAAATTTGATTTTTCAGAATAATTAAAGCAACTAAATACAACATCAAGAATAAAATTAAATAAGTAAGCTTCAATTTTCTTTTTTTTTAGCGCTCTCTCTCTTTTTCTCTCTCTCTCCCTCTTAAACCATCTGTTCCTTTCTAATTAACTTTACTATTTCCGTTTTTTCACTCCTTAATATATTTCAAATAATTTTTTTACATAAAGTTTTAAAATCCCTTTCAAAAAAAACAACTAATGTCTTTAATAGTTTTGTATGAAAATAATTATTTTTAACTTTTGTTTTTATTTTAAATAATTTTGTAATTGATTGCGACAGATAAATAATTTTGCAAGTAAAAAAAAAAAACAAACAAAAATTTAAAATAACTCATTAATGTAATGTTAAATTAAAAAATAAACAAATACCAACGTAAATTCTTGTAACTGATTTCTGGAGAGACAAACAAGTAAGTGTTTACAAATCGGGATGAATTTTAATTTTTAAAGTTAAAAGTTTTATTTTTACTATAAAGTAGGAGTACATACCACGCGTTAGTGCGCGCGCCCTCTGTAGGCGTCTGTCAAAAAAAAGTTAGACAAGTGTATTTTAATAGAACAAGCTACATGCAAATTATTTTGACGCGTTAGAGCCAGAAAGTTGGTTAACATTGAAGTTTTTAACGCGTTGTGTATTTTTGACAAGTAATCAGCTGACAATTAAAAGAAAAGTTTAACAAATTTGCGAATCGTGAAAGAAAAACTTATTGAAAAATTCAAAAACATACAATATTTTTATAAAATAATAAATTCAATAAAATAAAAAAATCTTGATATACTTTCGAATTCGTTTTCAATGTACAAATAAGTAAACAAATAAAAAGCAGCTGACAGGAACGTCTTCAGTAAAGCGTGTTGTGTAACTTGCAATTTTTCATTCGCTAAAGTTTTTAAACGTACGACAAACGTCGACCAATTATCGCGTGGTATGTACTTTTACCTTAAAAATCCTTTTTTAAACGTTTGTGTCTTGTTTTGAAGGTTTTGTAGACTTTTCTCCAGAGAATACTTTTGGAACAGAATTTCTGTGTTTATCTTTTGGATAAGTTTTCTATCTAAAACTTTCCGAATTTTCTAAAGTTTGGCTTCATATAACAAATTGTGGATTTATTAATAAATAAAAAACCTTTTAAGTTTTTCATAAAAAACTCTTCGTTAAGTTCTTCCTAAAAAATTGGCAAATTTTATAAGGTGTAAACCGCAGGGAGGTAAAAAAAAATGTTTGAACAGACTTTAAAACTATTAAACTTTTAAAAGATTAGCTAAAAAACTTTCGTATGAAAATTGATTTCTGGCTACAAATTTAAAAATTGTTAGCGTGCAAATAAAACTTTGCTGAATTTCAAAACGGCCCAAAGCGATAAAAACTTAAAAATCGATTTTGATATAATTAACCAAAATACTTAAAACAAGTTAGAGTGCTATATTCGGCTGGGCCGAATCTTTGATACCCTCCACCGACAGCTCAGTGAGTGGGCTTTATATGGGGCCTATAGTAAATTATGAACCGAGCATCACGAAATTTATTAGTGTGAGTAGTGAAGTATTTAATTTTATTTTGATAGCATTATTAATTACGGTCTTAAGCGTACTAAACTGTTTTCCGAGAGTAGGGTTTCTATGGGGCCTAGGGTAAATTATGGACGGATCTTCACGAAATTTAACAGCGTGATTTCCAGTCGAATAAAACAAATTTTTGCAAAATCTTATCTCATTCCGTGCATTGTTCCACCATTTATGTTATTTTTTGTAACAAAATTATAATTTTTTTTAGGTGGTGGTTCCACATTTTGATTCATAGCACTGGTCCTACTGCACCGATTTTGCTGAATTTCAATCCCAAACTGCTTAGGATAACTAAATGCAATTTGGCACCAAGTTTGTTCATTTCTTTTGAGTTGTTCGAAAGTTAGCGTGTTTTCAACAGACAGACAGACGGACAAGGACCCAGAATATATATACTTTATGGGGTCTGAGATGAATAATAAAAAAGTTTCACACGGAATGACAAACTTAATATACCCTCTTCACAACTAATTGTGGAGGGTAAAAAAATGGGTCTAATGCTTTTATCTTAAATTACGATACATTTTATTCCATATCTAGTTTCATTATATCAAAATAAAAAATTTCGATCAATTTAGTTCGATATCGTATTCGGTGATTAGACCCCTGTTAATTTTGAAATCGTTTTAAACGAGAAATTTAAAGCAATTTTTAAAATAAATCCAGATTTTAATATCAGCTCAAAAATATCTAAATGCTGAAGATTTTTGTAGACTTGAACACGTTACCAATGAAAATATCTTTAAATATAAATTTGCGCCAATTACTTCCTGTGACGTTTAAAGAAGCGTTACCGCTTACAAAATGATTATGGTGTTTTTTTTTCTACAAAAAAAGTGCCTTTTTTTAAAAAAAAATCAATTTGGTGTCTTTTTCTTAAAAATGTTGCTCCCGAAAAGGGTGGCTTTATTCTAAAAAACTCATGCTTTTCGGGAGCAAAATTTTTAAGAAACATACACCAAATTGCATTTTTTTAAAAAAAAGGAACATTTTTTTGTAGAAAAGAAAACACCATAATTGTTTAGAGAAAAGTATCGTTGTATATTCTAACACCAAATTTATTGAATAATTTTTGAACCTCTACTGCTCTGCTTTAATATCTGACAATAATTAATTTCAATATGTCTACCACCTTCTAAATCGCCGTTTATATTATTTTTTTATTCGTTTAACACAGCAAAAGTCTGCATATTTTGGCATATAAACTCGCAGAATCGTTTAAAAATATTCAAAATCCGAGGTCTAATCAATATATACAGTTGTATTGCGAAAAAGTAAACCCTCGGATAAGCGGTCCTGCGTCGCTCTAAAAGGTAAACTTTTAGTTTACCTTTTCTCAACGTTTTAATAAAAAAAACATCGCAAATTAGCAGAAAGTAGAGAGTTTAAAAAGAATTAATTAAAAAATTCAAGGAAACCTATTGTGTTGGATTATAGATCTCAAAACTAAAATAAAAATCTTTGAAATTCTCGAGACTGGCGAATACATATAAAAACTCTTAAGTTTATTTTTTGTTATGATGAAAACTAAGCCTTTGGAATACGTTTAGTGTGTTATTTCCAAAAGATCCATGCTTATTGTTTTATATTTTTCAAATTTAAGCACGCTTAGAAAAGTTAATAGTTCGAAAAAGTTAACCACCTTTGGAACATTTTGGTTAACTTTTTCGCAATTCACCAGTTTATATATTCAAAAGTTGAATTCAGTTGAAGATAATGTATGTATATTTAAAAAGAATTATTTTAGTTTTTTTACATTTATGTAAAAATCTTGATACACACATCCGCACAGTATAATATTAAAGCAATGTGGTGTGATTATCACCCCAATTATGAATAAAAACTCCCCAGGAGTTTTCTCCCTTCTCCCATTTTTATATGTAAACTAGCTGTTTGTAAAATTTGTAAAAATGGGAAAAGGGTTTTTCTCGGGGAATTTGTATTCATAATTGGGCTGTATTCTTATGTATTGGAAAAAATGTCATTAAAATTTGAGTTTCATTTATAATTGTATGCTTTGTTGTTTTAGTTTAATATTACGCCATAGGCATAAATCTGATACAGCTGTTTGACGTCCCGTATTAACACGCAAATCATAAAGTCTATAATAAAAAATGCATTTCATTTAACGTTCAAATACACTTGAACAAACTTGAAATTTACCTGGTTATAAGGCCCACATTAATGTCATCAGTTAACATGACTTTAATTAAATTATTTATAAGGCTTGACGGCAATAACTTCAAAACTGGCCTTACTCTTTCCTTGCCACACTCAACCAGCAGTGTTATGAACTGGTAGACAAAGTAGATTTTTGGTGACAATTCATCGGTTGTTACAAATTGTTGAAATACTTTGAAAATGTATTGCATGGCCGACTGTAAAGATTCTTTAAGTTGGGCGGGAGTTTCTCGCAGACTATTTGAGTGTAGCGAAACTGAGGAGCTTAGAAGTAAACTATTTTCGGAGAGAAAATCATTTGAGCAAGAGTTATCCGAACCATCGGCAGTAATTTTACGCATTTTTGCGGCATTATTTAAATCGTGATCATCTCCATCATGTGATCGCGAGCGTTTCTTTTGAAATGTTGAATTTTGTACACGAGCTTCTAAAGCTGAGATAATACAATACACACATAGACGTGCCAAGACATACGACTGAGGTTCATTGATGTCATCACTGAAATGTAAAAAACTTAGAAATAAAATATGCTGCGATATGTATTTTTGCAAAAAATAATAAATACCCTTGGCGATTGTGTATAATAGAGGGCACAACGTTTTTCAACAAAGCCTCTGTGGTTCTTTCAATATCCAAATGCAAAATGGCAAATATTATATCCATGGTTTTCATCATATCCTTGTTAAGATTAGATTTTAATTTCAACGAAATATATTTAAAGCTTTTATAACTCTCTTAACTCACCTTTTTATATTTGCATTTAAGCATTTCTTCTACTAGTTTTTTTGCCAGCCAAGCTGGTCCTCCTGCATGTAACAATGATTCGATAACTTGTGCCGCTCTCACAGGCACCCAACCATGTTCCACTACTGTATTCCAAACATCTTTAAATTGTTCGATTAATGGATTGCGGGATACTAAATTTTGTGTGAGGGTTAGACTTCGAGATTTCAAATTCCCCGTTGGGTGAACATCATATTGCATTTTACGTATTATTTGCAGCGATAAACCTAAACGTTCTTTGAAATTCTCTTGGGAAGACAATTCTTCATTGCCGGGTGGTGATAGAAATTGTTGTATCATATTCAGTGGTTTTAAAAGTTCATCCTAATATAAAAAAAATTAAATTAGTACTAAATTTTATGCACTGAGTGACTGAGTAAAAGCCCAAGCAAAATGTGAATAAGCAAGCTTAAGCAACTGTGCAAAACATGCCAATCATATCGCACATTTAGTACAAAACTAAAAATTCAAGTCAAAAAGTTCAGAAATCGAAAAAACTGTTTTTGTCCTAAAAAAAAAAGTTTAAAAAAAACAAATCTTTGGACCATTTAGTAGAATATCCATACAGATTATGATCTAAAAAGTTTTTTTTAGATATTTATACACTAGATAATGAAAAATTTTTAGTAGTGTCATTTTTGATGATGTATTTTTTCACAAGTTACCGAATTATTTTGAATTATGTCACTTTAACTGAATTCTTTTCAAGTTTTGACACTTGCCAAATTGTAAACTGACACAAGTCTAATAAACATAAACTCTAACAAAGATTAATTTGATCAAAAGTGTCTCAATTCGAATTAAGACTATTAAGCACTTAGCAGTAGGGATCTACTACCATTATATTTTCGACACAACTAAAAATAACTCACTTTTATGAATTGCAATTTTATACTAATTGAAACATAAACAAAGACATAACCGTTTTTTAATAACAGTTAATAAAAAATATCAACTGATATTTTTATAGATGAACAAGTGTATTGTGTATAGTTTAAGCATACAACCGAAATATTAAAATTTTTAATTGAGTTACTTTTGAACTAGTGGTACGATATGTGTCAAAACATATTGAACTTAAGAAAACTTTTTGTTAAGTTTAATGAAATTGTCATTTGCTTAAGGAAAGTACACATTCCGCACGAAATCAGATATATATATATTTTTTAATGCATTTAAGAAGAGGCTTTTCGTTAATTTTTATATTTACAATAACTATACCCACATACAAAAAAAAAGGCCAGTAAGCATAACTATCATAATACGGTCACATGGATGAATTCGCCTTGGCAATAAGTTATTATTCGATTTTACTACTTTACTATGTACTACTTTTTAAAACCCTTCCACCAAGTTCAGTTAAAACTAACTATTACCCTAACTTTCAGTTAACAATATGTTTTTGACAGTTATAACTGGTAGTTTAATTATAACTGAACTTGGTGAAATTGAATTTTTCGAAAATTTAAAAAATTATATATGAAAAGCGTTTAAATTAATTTATGCATTGTAAACTAATCAGTTTGTCTAGATTTCAAGAACATGATCGAATATCTCTTTTAATTGGGTTTCTTTATTTCTAAAACGACTTTTTCAATAAAAGTTTTCGAAAGAGTTTGGAAACAAAGTCAACAACCTTTTTGGCAGCTAATGTCTAAAACAGATCCTAAACAATACAAGCTACCCTATAACATTTTTTATCATTTTGCGAAGCAGTAATGACAATTTAAAAAAATAAACGCGTAATTATGCGCTACGCAATAAGACATACAGGGATGCAGTAAAGTAAGTGAACGGACTCTTAACAAGTTTTATGAAAAAAATTTTCATGTTTCACGGCATTCCCTTACTACGAAGCAGATTTGTAAGGGAGAATACTAAAAAATAACTGTAAAAACATTCAGTCGGTAAATCTAATAGCTACACTAACCAGTTTTTATATGCGTTGAATAAAGCGCTTTTTGAGTCAAAAATGTATTGATTCAAAGTGGGAACCCACCATATAAAACTCCTGCCTTCCGTCAGCGAGAGGGTAAGCGAAACTTTTAAATTTCTCCCTTACAAACCTGCTTCGCACGAAGCACAATTTTTTATTGGATATGTACTTAGTTTTGCTTAAAAATAGTTAGTTTAAAGCATAAACCAACCGGTTTTAATTAAAACATTTTGCGATTATTACAGAAAGTTATATAAATACCGTTCTTTAGATATAAAAAAACTACTTTGTACCACACCCACTTCTTAAATCCCATCCACATTTTGTAGGATGTTTTTGTACCTAGTTTGGAAACTGGCTCTCCCTTCTCCAGATATACAGAAATGTTTAATGTATGTGTAAGGAAAGTACCACGCCCATTGCTAACCAAGATACTTGAACCTGATTTGGAAACTTAGGTAGGTAGGTAGGTAGGTAGGTTGAAATATACAGAAAAACAGGCGGACATCGTTTAATCAACTTCGCTGTACATGTATGTACATTTTTGTTATGTGTAAAGAATCAAAAGAAGTCAAAAATAACTTTTACAAGGCATATACATGTATTATACCTTGTTACTTTTAATGATGGGTATAACAAATAAAAACAAAAAGGTATTTTATGGGAAGAAAAATCACTTAAATAAAAGAAACGAAAATTGCTAAAAAAAAATCAAGCTAAAATAAGTTATCAGCAGGGCTTTTAAGAGCACCTGTAAAATTTCGCCTTGCTAAAAACGGACATAATCGCTGAAATTTAAAGTTACTTAAAACGAGATAAGATATAAAAAAAATTAAAGAAAACCGAAATGTAGATTTAACTTGAAATTTTCTAAATTATAAACCATACAAAATCAGTAAAGTCGGAGACAATCTGAAAGGTTTAGAAAACTTTACAAACTCTATTTAAATCATTGAAAATGCCTAAATCACAACGATCTGTTTATATCACCTTTTTTAAAGAATCCTCTGATATTAAATAACTTTTAACAATTCATTTTCAAAGACCACATAACATAAGAATAACTTACCTTTTTAGCTGAATGCATATATGCGCACAAAAATGAAGCGGCACATACAGAAAACGAAAACATGCGTCTCTTAATATTATCTAAGATATTTTTAACATCAGCCGAAGACAAAGTTTCTTTTTCCCAAGCCACCAACACATGATAAAGAACACCAGGCAAGTTAAGACAAATTTCTTGCCAGGTGATATTACTAAAAAAAAACACAAGATAAAGAAAAACGAAATTAAGCAAACGAAAAATTAAGTAAAGAACAACTTACGTATTTTTCAATTGAGTCTCAGCTTTACTAAAACTTAACAACAGCTCATCTACAATATTTTCATCACACAAAGCAATTATATTGTGATGATTTTTAGGTTTATTGCGTTCTACCATATAAATGCGTACCCATTTTTCAAAAAAACTATCACCATTTTCGGACAATAAAACCTAATAAATATCATATCATATACTGCTTGTTTTTTTTTTTTGTTAACATAGAAAAATAAATCAACTCTTACATCCGATCCATATGTCTGTACTATAGAGGTTAACATCAGAAAAGAAACATCAAATAGAGTGGAACGTGTTAAAGAGGTTTTTCCAACTTCGCCGGGTATTTGCTTTGAATTTTCATTACATTGAATTAGACGCGAGACAAAGGTTTTCAAACGGCCTTCAACAGTAGCCACTGATAGTATTAAATCGAAGCTGTTCCCTGTTTAAAAAAACAATTTGAGTCTTTTATAACACAATTTGTATTTACTTTTTAACTTACCCACTAAAACTTGGCATAATACCCCTAATAAAGCTTCTTGCACTTTATTATAATCTGCACTCAATGTCTTTAATATACCTGATAATGGCACCTCAGCTCTAATTATGAAATTTATAATAGAAGGTATATGATTGCCTGCTTCACGTTTTTGCAGCAGCATAGATACTTCCTCTCTTTGAGCAGCAAAATGTTTGACATGGGCATCATTTACCAAATGCTGTTTGGTCCAATCGTTTAATAAATACTCTATGATATTACAAGAACATTTAGAATCCATAAAGTCCAATAAAAGATTATCTTCTAAAAGCATTTCTAAAGCTTCAACAACTTCGGGTATATAATCGGTAGGATTCTGATCACCAGGAGCTAAAGAAATAGTTGAAGGTTAAAACAGATTAGTTTTGCTCATGTTTGCAAAAAAATTTAGCAGCCGTCATATGAAAAGATGATAAAATATATGATAACTACTTACCCCGATTTAAAGCATGTAATTGCTTAATAATTTGTGGTACTTTAAAAAATGTAAATGCCCCCCACATTGTGTCATGACTTGTTTCCACAACATTGCTGAGCGATACAAATCCCGCCCTTATAATTTCATAAAATAGACGAGTATTTGAAAATTTCTTAAGCCTTTGCAACATCTGCATTTCAGCAACATAATAAGAAGTATCATTGCAAGGATTTAGTAAAACTTCCACAGCTAATAGTGGTTGAACACAGTAAGCAGTTGGTTCGGGCAATTGTTTAACATCTAATATCTTCATTTCTAAATGGTGTACATCAATATAAGCCAACTGTTGCAAATATTTCTCAATGCCAGGATGTGAAGGAGTAAAGTTGGAATTTGTTAGCGAAGTTTTAATAGTGGCGTAGTTTTCTCGTATTTTGCTATAATATTCCAAATCTTCTTGACGACCCACATAGAGTATGGCCAAAAGAAATTGATTTTTAACTAATTTCTCTATTACGGCACAACATTGTTCGAGCATGTACGATTGCTCAGCACTAAGTTCTCGATTTATTTCATAGTTAGTAGCGACCATAGCAAATATTTGCATTAACCAATTGACCAATGAAACAATTGCACCAGGCAATATAGATTCTTCGGTTTTTGTACTGATTTTTTTGTAAAAGAAATGGAAAAATAAATTTAGTTTTTTTTTTAAAAAAAATAGGTTTAATAAAATTCTAGTATTTACCGACATGTAACACCATCTAATGTGGAATTTAAAAAATCCAATAGTGATGTTATACAATAGATTCTTTCAAAATATTCATATTTTGAGATGCGCCTTAACACCGCCGAATATGAAATCAAGTGCGCACAAAGAGAATGTTTTAAATAGTTTAAAACCAACTAAAAAAAGAATTTACATTTATAAATTAGTTTTAAAATATTAAAATATCGGTTGTGTTTATAAAGAAAGATACCCTGGATTTAAAAACGATTACAAATTAAATTTTAATAAGTTTTATTAGATACAATTTTCAAAGACAATCGGGCATGTTCTGGAAATCGAAATGAAGTGAAATTGAAATCGAACGAGATTTTAAGTTCAATTGTTAATTGTTTTACAAAATGACCGTTGTTGTTGTTGTAACAGCTCGACTTATATTGGTGTTGCTGAGTTGACAATCTTTGGTCGGCGCAGGTGATGGTCCGAGTCGTTCTGGTACGTAGACCCAATTGTCGCGTAGACCGTTGTTGTTGTTGTAATAGCTCGACTTGTATTGGTGGTGCCGAGTTGACAATCTTTGGTCGGTGCAGTTGATGCTCCGAGTCGTTCCGGTACGTAGACCCAATTGTCGCGGGAAAGCGTAGACCGTAGTTTTTCCTGGTTTCAAGTTGTTCTTGTAAAGCTAATTGGTACTAACTAGAGATGCCAACCCCGAATACCGAAATCCAGTGATTTTGGATTTAGTAAATATGTGGGATTTTTTTTTATTAAATACGACTATATTTAAATAAACATGAGTCACCCTGTCAAAAGTAACTTCAAAGATTTAATATTTAATCATACTGGCAATGAATCTAATTTTTAACTGGTTACAAAAAGAAGTCGCAATGAATAAATGTTACATGCAATGCACTTTGTACCACAGAAAATAAAATCAGAAGATAATGTTCGGTGTGGTCCTTTTTCTAAGTGAATGATAATAGAACTGCGCACGCACAATGCAAGTTGTGCAAAATGTGTTAAAGCTCTTTTGACACATTTGCTTAAGTTTATTTTATGTGCATATGTATATATTTGATATACAATAAATTAAAAACTGTCATATAGCATACATTATGTATCTACATATTTATTTACGATACCACCCAGAAGTGTTTAATGCGAACATTGTTTTCGTCGGCAGCATGTGTTTTAATAAATTAAGGTATCGATTGTCATACGCTATTAATTTGGTTTAGAAGCTTTTTAAAATATGTATAAGTTTAAAAATATTACTTTAAAAGAATTCATTAAACTGTTTTATTTTCTAATGAGTTTAATGTTCTTCATTAATTTTTTTGTTTTAATACTTATACATAAACATTTTATTATAAATATGTATATGAATTTTCAAAATTGGCCTTTATATATGAAATCCCGAAAAATCCCTATCCGTCCCGGAATCCCGTTTTTTTGAATAAAAAATCCCGAATTTCTGGTTTCAAAAAACCTGGTCCAATTTGGCATCCCTAGTACTCACAAAATGAAATTGACAAAATGGAATATGTATTTGTATAAACTATCAGTAAAGGGTAGGTTTTAAAATTTGCTCGATTTCAAATACACTTCATTTCAATTTGTAGAACATGCCCGAATATATTTAGTAAAACTTGGGTGAGTTCTTAAACGTCAGTTGCCAAGCAACTATCTTTTTTATATATTCTACAACGCAACCGTGTAGAAATTTACAATCTTCTCTGTCCCAAAGTGCATCGTTAAAGTGTTTAATAAATTTTTACTTCAGCTGCAAATTTGTTTATGTTTTGGAACTCAGTACTTATTTTTATAAAATTAATGATTAAAATTTAAAGCTATTCGCCTTAAAAATAGAGCAACTTATACTGTAGATAATACTTACAGGGTTTGCAGTGGAACCAATCAAAGCCTGCTGTAGTATGCAATCCGAAAGGTTATAAACATCTCCACTGACACCTCTTGGTAGAACCTGAAAATTTAAATCAATTTTATTATACACTAAATTAAAAAAAAACAGATACATATGTACATATATATGTGTACGTAAAAATAATTTTTATTACTGCAAAGACAAAGCCATTGAAAAATTAATCAGTACATACATATATTTTTATTATTAAAAAATATTTTTAATTTAATTTGTCTATATCTTATAAAGTTCAAGATCCATCTCTTAAACACTAAATAAGACCCATCATGAAATTAATGTTCAATTCAATAACGCGTACTAGTTTTTTACAAAATTTTTTTCAATTTCATAAAATACAATGTGCAACAGTTGCTTATCAATTCAAGGTCAACAAACCAATTTATTATCCAAATCGCCAAATCGAAATGCAACGTATAGAAGAACAACAAAAGTCTCAATTGGTTGCTGAGCCAGAGGAGCATAAGCACTTGCCTAAAGATTACTACTATAAAGTATTGGGTGTTCCTAAGACGGCTTCACTGCAACAAATCAAAGCTGCCTATTATGCTTTAGCAAAACGCTATCATCCAGATTTGGTGAATACGGGAAATGCACCTCAACAAGTATCAAAACGTTTTCAGGAAATATCAAATGCTTATAACATTCTAACTGATGAATCAACACGTTTGGAATATGACGAAAAAGGAGTGATTAAAAATGAAGAATCTTTCTTCAATAGAGTTTCCAAGTCTGGCAATAAACTGTTGAATACAACAACAAATAAGTTAAAAGAATTTATGGGATTTCACGATGCGAATAATCTATTGGCAACAGCAAAAAGTGAAAGTAAGAAATTATTATTGTTTAAAAATTTGACCAGTTTGTACTAATTTCCGATTTTTAGCTATACCACATGTTCAATTAAACAGCAATGTTGAACAAAAGCTCGATGTAACATTTATTGAGTCCGTACATGGTGTAAAAAGAAATGTAGAATTAACTTATTTAAAAAAATGTCCTTCCTGCAATGGCAAGTCTCAACGTATGGCCAGTCGTTTAAACCTTGAACAGTGTCGCAAATGTAACGGAAGTGGTCAATTATCCAAAAAGACTGCCACTTATACCTCACTGACAGTTTGCGATCAATGCCATGGTAAACGTTACACTAATCGTAGTCAGTGCGAACTATGTGACAGTCGTGGTTTTGTACAAGAGTCCACTAGAGTAATCGTACATGTACCGGCTGGAATCAAAACTGGAGATGTTATATCAGTCGAAAATCCTAATACAAATCAAAGAATAAACTATCGTTTACAAGTAAAAGAATCTGAATATTATAAACGTATCGGTAATGATGTGTTAACCGAGAGATATTTAAATCTCAGCGAAGCTATTTTGGGAGGTACAATTAAAGTTCGTGGCATTTATGACACGTTTGAGGTAAAAATTAAGCCTGGAACCGAGTCACATACAAAAATACCTATTAAAGGTAGGGGTATTAAAGGCAGAGATAATATAGGTGATCACATAGTAACCATTAAAGTGCGCATACCAAGTCAATTAACCATGAAGCAGAGACAACTGATTTTAGCCTTGGCCAAAACAGAAGAACAAACCTTTGAGCGTGGCTTTTAGGGAATTTGTTAGGAAATTTTATTTGAAAAATTAAAAACGTAATAAAAATCATACAAAATTTATGTTTTAACATCTCCAACAACAATTTATCAAAATGCCTTTGTGATATAAATATTAAGATTAATTTTAATAAATTCATTTTATAAAAATTTCTTCCTTACGTTTTTTATATTAATGCCCCACTGCGAGTCGGACCAACGCTCACGCCATGCTACATGTATCAGTTTAAGGATTTTATTTTCCTTCATATTTGTTATAAGTTATTTATATTGTTTAATTATATTTTCTTTTTTTAAGTTTTAAAACATTTTGTACGAAAATAGCCACCACAGACAAAAAACAAAACTATAAACAAAGTTTTGACACTTGCTGCAGGAAATTTTTTTTATTTGTAACAGAGTTGCATATTACTGTAATAAAATAGCAAAAAGTACGTTTATAACACTTATTAATTCTACACTCTTCAGGTACACATACAGGTATGTGATGGAAATCGATTTTAAAAACGAAACGATTTGAAACCGAAAATATCGTTTTTAGTATCTTTTAACATGGATTTTAAATACATGCTCCTTTTATTTTCAGTCTTTATTCTTTTAAATATTATATTTTATACGTTAACTGAATTGTATTCTGACCGAAAACTTAATCCTTTAATTTAGAAATGGATTTTAAAATCCCTCGAAATTCATCACACCTTTTAAAAACGTTCGTTTTGAAATCGATCGATTTCCATCACATACCTGAATAATTTTCCTATAGGTATACTTGTATACAAGAACTTTGACAGTCATTTGACCAGGTCTACGCTAAAGATCTCAGCTAGTTGGCATAATAGCAGAGCAATATTGGTTATTGCTCGACTTATTCAAAGGCATGGGAAAACGTAGTCATGTTAACTCAAAATTTAAAAAAAATCAAGGAAGGTGCACTGTAAAAACTGACGTCATCTTGCAAAAACTATTTTTAATTACGTATCGCTCATAAGTCAAAAATATCCATTTCGAGATACACGCGTTTAAAGTTTTGGATTTGCTCTAATCACTTAGAAAAAATGACAATACATTCTCTTCAAATTGGGAAAGTATAAAAGATATAAAGATGAATTTTTATACACAATATAAACAAAAACATAGCGAACAATTCTGCATCACTAACTCCAAAATTTTATTTTTTGATTTATGCCTGTCTTGCAGCAAATGAGCGATATATAAAATCTTATTCAACTTTATTATATAAATGTATATTAATTTGTTTAAGCTTGAGGTATTTTTTTATATAAAAATATTAAAAATAAACGTGTGATCTTATATCCTTCATTATAATATGAGAAAGTGTGATAGTGTGAATGCAATGTGTCATGAAAATGACAAGTATTACGAAAAACAATTTGACATCCCATACGACTTCATAATTTTTTTTTAATTTTTTCAAAACAATAATACTTTTCATTTGCGTTTAAAAAAAAGTATGTTCATGTGTGATAGTCTGAACAGAAACTATAATGTTGAATTAGATTTTTTGACGGTCGCAACAAAGAAGTATGGAATACGTAAGACTTGTGTGATAGTGTAACTAGCCTTTAACTCTTACAATTGATCTCTTACAATTATTCTTTTAATTTTAAGTTTTTATCAAGGTGCATTTACACAAGGCAGACCGTTAGCGGACAGACATAAACCCTAATTGTCAATTATGAATGAGCCAAAATTTGTGCATGTGTGCGTTAAATTGTTTTTATTTTATATGAAGACAATTTTGCCAATTCGGGATTTGTATAGAGCAGTATGTCTACACACCCAATTGAGTCTTCCTTGTGTAACTGTACCTTGGTTAGTAAATACTAACAATGCAATTACATAAAGCCTACGTTGTATCTGTTGTTTTTGGATTGTTGTTGTATCGACACCACCTGTAGTTCAATTCGCCTTGATCACTGCCTGTTAAATGTTCATTTCCGAAAATAGGAACAAAAGAGAATAAGAAAAATGTCTACCTTTCAATTTCAAGACTGTAAAGCGGACTATGTAATTATTTTAGTGGTGGCTCAGATAAGTCAGGTAGTATGTTTTTTACACCCCGTCTACAACTGATATTTACACTAACAACCGTGTTATAACATGAGAAAACCTCTAACATAATGAGTCTTTACTTTGCACTAACATCACACTAGTGTTAATATTAAGCATTTCATGTCAGTTGTAGACTGCATATTATTTTTATGAGTATTTCTGATAATTTTATAATTTTATTCCATTTTTAGTGTTTTTGGATTTAAGCAAGACAGATAAAAAAGATATATTTGAATTACTTTAGAAATAATAGAGATTTGTTGAATTTATGTTATGTTCACACTTGGGTTATTAAGCGCGTTTAATCATCTTGAAAGTGATTAAGCTCTAATCATATCAAAATCGAGACTATTATCCGTTCATTGAAGTGTTGTGTTAAACCCTTAAAATTGACATAATTAAAACTAAATCATTTCATTAAATACATAGAATTCTCTGAACATACCTCAAACTGAGTATAATGTAGCATCGGCCACAGTAAATGTACCTCTCCCGTGTACAACCGACCACGATTTCTTCTTAATGTTCTTATTTCTTTCTTAAATAATCCATGTGTTCACAATTTTATCATAAATTTTAATAAATAATAATTAATTAATAATTAATTTTATCATTAAAAAATCTTCTGATAACTGTATTTTTTTTTTTTTTTTGTAAATTTTTAATACTTTAAAGAAGTATAAAGTTGTTTTTTGAGTTTTTTCTTAAGAACGATTTTATACTGGGAACCCTGACGAGTGGAAATGTCAACACTACAATAACTTGAATTGTTATTGGTTTTTAATTCATTCTGCTTTCAACAGTTCTTCTAACCATATTTAAACCATAAATTATAATTTAAACAATAATAGTAAAGTATAAGAAACATTTTTGGAAATATTTAATTAAATTAGTTCTATATAAAAATGTTAAAAAGCGTGTAACGGATAAAGTAAACATTAAAAACTATAAAATTAAAAAGAAGACACAAGAAACAACAACGAACAAAAGACAACATACATATTTTTGTCCGACTTGTTTTGATTATATTATATTGTATGTATAGAGTTGCCAAATTTACATCAGCCTAATAAAACTATTTAAAAAGAAACCAATTAAAAAAGTTAATATTGTAAATAAACAATTCATAAGGATTTCCTCAAACAGTTTTTATTCATTTTAATTTATACAAATTATAAATTTTATAAAAAACTACATCATTCCGAAAATCGGTCAAAATTTATTTTTTTAGCATTGGCTACTCTGCTACTTTCGATTCTCTTTGTTGAAGTGAGTTCTAATTTTTTTTTACGTCTTGTTGCTTTTGTTTGTTGGTTTTATTTCTTATTTAGCTTTTGTTGTTGCAATTGCTACTAAAGTTGAAAAAAACATAAAAATAAATATATTAACTGCGCCTTTATAAAAAAGATTTTAAATAAAGATTTATTAATAAGTTATTTATGTTCAAAAGTGTGGAAAAGTATTTAGGAGAGTTAAACATATTAAGGATAATTTTGTGATTGTGAAATTTTCATTCGTTTTATTTTTATTGGTGGGGTAAGTATCTGGAGGATGAACTAGAGACGTCTTTTTATATGTACCTATGCACTATAGGTATATAAGGAATTTATCAGATCCATTATTTATTTATTATTTTGTTGCTTGTTTTAGGCTTATATTTAACAATTTTTATTGTGAAAATTAGTACCTGAAATTGTTTAATATACATTATATTTACATAGATACGTAAACATAAATTTACTTTCTATTTATTTTGCATTTTAATCTTTTTTTGTCAAAAAATTATGTTCTTAGAAATAGTAATGGTATTTAATCGTAGAAGGGGGTGTTGTCTTAAATATAGAAGTATAAATTGGTATTGTTTCTATAACATTCACTTGAATGAATTAACTATGTACCTATTAGTCTTCCAAAATAAATAAAAGTAATTTTTTTCACAGATTTGCTTTTGTAAACCAAGATTTGAATATATATTAGTTTTTTATTACCATGCTGTAAAAACCTGAAAACAATTACTGCTAATAAATATGTAATTAAGAGGAGCACTTAAGGAAATTACCACTTTTGAAATATTAAGGATAGAAATAGATAAATTGTTGGCTTAAGGCTAGCAAGGTTTTTATAATAAACGTGCCATTAAAGTCATTGAAACTGAAAAAGAGGAATGCATAATTTTTAAAAACTGTGTTTTGGTTTTCTGAGACAATGCATACTTTTAAGAAAAATAGTTTTTGGGTTTAAGGACTTAAAAATAAAACCAATGCCAAAACAAGTGAAATTCATTCTGTTTTTTCGTACATCTATTGATAATGTTGAAGTTTTGCAATCGAAAGTAAAATTTTCTATTGAATGTTTTTTGCAGTGGACATCTGGTAATTTTCTTTCCGTAAGACAAAGACTATTGTATTTGGTAATACAGTAGAATCGCGAAAAAGTTAACTCTCGGAAAAGTTAATCTCGCGGATAAGTTAACCGAATTTTAGCGTACCTGCGTCGCTCTAAAAAGTTAACTTTTAATTTCAACAAAATGAATAAAGATATTCAGGGAAAACTAATAGCGTTGGATTATGGATCTCAAAAATTAGAAAAAAATGTTTGAAATTCTCGTGGCTGTGGCGAATAAATATGAAAAATCTTAGTTTCTTTTTTGTTATTATGAAAACTAAGTCATTTGAATAAGTTTAGAGTGTTATTTCCGAAAGATCCATGTTTATTATTGTATATTTTTCAAATTTAAGCCCGCTTAGAAAAGTTAATACATAGTTCGAAAAAGTTAAAAACCCTTGGCACATTTTGGTTAACTTTTTCGCGATTCTACTGTACTAACATGCCTGATTTTTAAATTGTTGTTAGTAGTGTTCGTTGATCGACTTGCGTGTTTGGATATTTGGATTGGTAGATAGAATTCCGCTAATCATACCTATAAAGTACCTATATTAGTTCAAAAGTTGTTGGTATATTACAAAGGCTTTACTAGGGAAAAAGGCAGTTAAATTCACTAACTGCCTTTTTTAAATTTTTATGCCAATAAATTTATTTAATAATTTTCTATTTATTCATCCCTATCGTGAATAAAAATTCCTTGGGAGTTTTCCCCTTTACCCATTTTTACAACTGAATTAACATAGGAATAGGATTAATTATTTTTACACTTTACTGCATTTTTCATAAGCACGGCAATATATACTGTTGGTATTTATTTTCCCCATTATGCACACAGACATTTTTGATGCCGCTTATTCTTTATGACTTTGAAGTTGTCACAGATCTTTTATCATATAAAATGTTTAAATTAAATCCTAGTAAGTAAATATGATAGTGCGTTATGTTTATGATATTCATACCGAATGCTATTTCTGAATTCCTATGTGAAATATTTTTTTAATTGTTTTAAACAATCTGTAGTACATAGGTATTAGTAAATGTACATAAATTATTAATTTTATTTATTTATTTATCCATTTGTAATACATGTAGCCATTGGGCCAATAAACATTATATTACTAGTATTTATTATATATGAGATCATCCTAACATTCTTCCGCTCCCACAAACATATATTCAATAAATAAGAATAATAATAATATAAGATTATAATAACCCTATTATCAGCATAAAGTCAAATATTAACCAAATTACGAAAGAAAATCAAGAAGTGTGGGCTTAAAAGTCACCACAGACGTTGTAAAAGAACGCAAATTTCTAGGCAATAAATATAGGATAATAGCTTTGTAATATAAACTAGCTTAACCTGTTGCGCTTCTCTCCTGCAGACAAGCGAAGAGCTTCGCGGGATAAGCTTAGGAAATTAAAAATAAAAAAATAAAAAAAATTAAATATATCGTAGCAAAAAAATTTTTAAATGAAACTTGATTGGATAATAAATTTATATGCCTTTCGAAGTTTAAGTTCGAATCAATAACAACACCCAGACAATTGTGCGAGTCTACATACTCTATCAATTGATTCCGCATCCATATTCTAGGATAAGTAGTAGTATATCTAGCTAAACGAAAATATATTGCTTTAGTTTTGGCCAAGTTAACTTTAAAATCATTTTGATGCATCCAACTCAATATAGAATTAAGATGATTATTCAAACGAATCTCAAAATTTGTATCCAATATAGAGTTGTGTCGGTAAATAAGAAAAATATCATCTGCATAAATAAAAGGCTTACAAAAATTGTTACTCATAATAGGAATACCATCATTTAAATAAGCAAGAAATAGTATAGGGCCCAACACAGATCCTTGAGGCACTCCTGAAACGACACGACCAACACTAGAACTTAATCCATGAAAGGAAACATATTGTGATCTATTATTCAAATAAGAATAAATGAGTTTACATGCAGACCTTGAAAACATAAATTTAGTTTTAAGTTTAAGATTAATTAAGACAAAAACGGACTGTATAATGGACTTTATTATATTTTGCTACCTTCATGTAGATGCATATGTATATACATACTTATGTATGCTTTACGAAAAAAATTCGAAAAATGTTTAAAAATGAGTACCTACACGATCCTTTATGCAAACCATGGAATAATTAGAGCCTTATTACGGTTCTAGTTGTCGGTAACACCGTAAGTCGAATTTTGTAGTAGATTAAAGAACACAAGAGGCCTAATTACGGTTCTCGATGTCGGTAATAACGTAAGTCTACTGTAGTCGAAACAAAAATTTTAATTCGACAGTGAGGTCGACTGTAGTCAAAATAAAATGTGTGTGTTATTTAAATCTGCTGCCGAGTCTTTTTTAACATCGAGTACCGTAATAAGGCCTAATAAGTACACGAACCTATTTATTCACCCTTATCGTGTTTGGCGTATTTAAAATACGCCTACGACTGTTTGGTAATAGATTAAAGCAAATAAGTTCACCTTCTCTTTAATCGATTACGAAACAGTCGCAGGCGTATTTTAAATACGCCAACCACGATAAGGGTGATTATAAACTTACAATTATCGAAAAAAAAATTGCTTATCAGATATTTTAATTATAAAAAAAATGTTTTGATAAACTTAACATTATTTATAAAAATTGCTTTAATATTTTAATAATCAATTTTCAAATCTTCCAGATTAATTAATATTACAGGCAACATATAACTTTAGGAAAATTATTCAAATATCGCGGTTGAAGTCGTCCAAATGATGAGTCTTTTGTTTCGGCCAGACATGGATGCTGGTGAAGTTTTTGTAAATTTTAATCAAAATGTGACGTATGTTATTGTATTTTACATTTTAATTTTACTTTGTGTAAACCATTTTTATAACAAAAATATCAAATACAGGTCTCTAGCTGTTGGCACTAAATCTGGTTATAGTTTATATAGTTTGGGCTCTGTAGATAATACCCTAGATAAAATCTATACATGTCCCACAGAGGAAATATTTTTAATCGAACGGTTATTTGAGAGTTCATTGGTTGCCATTGTGGCCCAAAGGGCTCCTAGAAAATTAAAGGTAATTTTTACAAATACATTTGTATGTACCTTCAAGAGTTTTATTTTTGCTTAATATTTTATTTTATCAATTTCAGGTCTGTCATTTTAAGAAACAAAGTGAAATATGTAATTACTCGTATTCAAATTCAATATTGGCTGTTAAATTAAACCGTGAACGTTTAATTGTTTGTTTGGAGGAGAGTCTATACATTCATAATATACAAGATATGAAAGTTGTACACACTATACGCGATACACCTTGTAATTCCGCTGGTTTATGTGCTTTGAGCTCCTCTTCGGATCATTGTTATTTAGCCTATCCGGGTAGTGTTACAGCAGGCGAAGTTCAAATATTCGATGCCATTAATTTACATGCAAAAACTATGATACCAGCACATGATAGCCCATTGGCCGCTTTAGCATTTAGTCCATCGGGCACGGAAATTGCCACTGCTAGTGAGCGTGGTACTGTTATACGGGTTTTCTCTTCGTTAGATGGCACTAAATTGTTTGAATTAAGGCGTGGTTTGAAACGTTGTGTCTCCATAGCTTCTTTGTCGTTTAGCACTTGTGCTGAATATTTGGTCTCCAGCTCAAATACTGAAACCGTTCATATATTCCGTTTGGATCGTGCTGCTAATGAAAGTCACGATACTAAACAGAGTTCAGATGATTGGATGGGGTAAGTAGTATTAAATTTGGGTAAATATTAAAAACATTTTGTCCTTTGGTTTTGGTTTCAAAATATAAAGTTGCTTTATTAAGGTTTACTTTTGGTATTTGTAAATTATTTTTTGTTATTAAATTTTTTGTACATTTTATTAAACATTCATTTTTTTATTATTATCATGCTTTATTTTAATTTAATTTTTATTTTACAATTTTCTTTTCTACTTTTTCCATACATGTACCAAAAATCTTTGTATGTTCACTACTACCACTTTGTATCTCATCAAACACCAATCAATCACTGAACTACTTTACTGTCTTTAAATTTGTTTTATCTATGTTGTATGTTGCCACAAATGTAATTAAAATGAACAAATCGAACACATCTAATGTATTTCGTTTGTACCGACCATCCTGTTCACACACACTTTTTACACATCCATACATTTTATCTTCACATCTTACATTTCAAAAAAGTTACTCGTTTTTTAGATTTCTTAGCAAGACCGTATCCAGCTATTTGCCAACACAAGTCACAGATGTTTTTAGTCAAGGTAGAGCTTTTGCCTCGGTAACCCTACCAGAGACTGGAGTCAGGCGTATGTGTGCCATAACGAAAATACAAAAGCAGTTAAGGTCAGTTTTGTGATAACAAGAGGACTTTACTGAATATTATTATTAAAATGTTTAATACCTTTAAACAGACTTTTAATTGCTTCCCAAGATGGTTACTTGTATGTCTATTCAATACCCTCAGTAGAAGGTGCTGATTGCCAATTAATTAAAAAACATGATTTACGTTTAGATGACTGCTATGCTATCGATGTTCGAGGTAAAAATTTATAATTAACATTGTTTTTTAAGTTGTGTAAATTTCTTTACGCGATTTAATGAAAATCAGCAAAAAAATAGATTTGTTGTTTGGTAATTCAAAGCAGTGTTCAAAAATAAACATTAAATATCGTGCTTTAGTTTTCGGTTTGGTAGATTTGTGGAAAACACAAACGCTAATAGTGTTTGTTTAGAAAATCATTAATAAAACGGCGTTTCTCTGTTTGTGATCTCCGAAAACAAAAATAATACTCAATTTATCCAACTCAACAAAAAGATGAGAAAATTTAATTGCATTTAGTTTTGTTTTTGTTGTGTTCGGATCAGTTCATTAATGTGCGTTCGTTTCAGTTGTGCTAAGCACCCTTTTGGCTGGTTAAGAAAACCAAAAATTAAAAAATTTTTTACAAGACAAAAATACGAAATACATATATATTTACATATGCTTAAATTTTTTGTTTGCTCATTACTTTATCAATGCAAAAAGAAATACTAAAGAACGTTAAAAAATTAAGAAGAGTTAAATAATAGGCAAGGCGAATTCATTTTTCAGCTGTGCTACTTTTTTTCTAAATTAGAGAGAGGAATGTCAAAAGTTACTTGTGTTTTTGACATATCGACCAACTTGTTACTTGTTGTAGTATCGCCACCACCGTTTACATTAATTCGCCTTGATAATTGGCTTGCAAAGAGCAAATGCAAAATATCGTTGCACTCTAATGAAATCTAACGGAAACCCTGTGTATTTTGTTGTTGGGTTTAAAAAAAAGGCAACGATTTTTTGCATTTGCACTTTTGCAATACTAATACTTAACTCCGCTTATACCACTACAATTGTTCTGTTTTTTAACGAAGAACAGAACACAATATAATGATCGCTACTTTTTTGAAAATAGTTACGAATATACACTAAATGCAAAGGCAGAAAATAACTTTTGTGTTCTCCTAATCAGATGGAATTTTTTAACCTTATACAATGTTTTAAAAGAAATTTGTTGTTATGGCGAAAAATTAAATTTTTAGCAAAAATTCGATTTTATAAAAAAAAATTTAAGTAAAATAGGCTTGTAACATTGAGATTTACTTGGTACACAAAAAAGTCACTTTTTCTTATCCAAGAAAGCTATAAAAAAAAATCCAAAAGAATACCTAAGTTATCATAAATAAAAAAGCCTATAATATCCGATCTACCGAATATTCAAAACAATTTAATTTTTTTATAATTTTTATTTATAACTTATTAATTTTTTTTTTGTTTTTGCTGAATTAAAAACTATACCTCGTAGTTAATACATCACCATCTTTAGGTGTAGCTGCTTCATCAGTTGGTGCTACGGGAACAACAAATCCGTCTCCAGTATCTACCGGTGGTACTTCTTCGTCCAAAGAAGAACCAAAATCGTCATCTTCTTTAAATAGTTATGCTGCAGCTGTTAAAACTGAAGGGGGTAATAATGCTAGTTCTTAAATAGAATATTTTTTTAAAAAAACACATTTTTAATTTCTTACAACTGTAAAAAATACAGTTTTCGATTTACATCACTTTTATGTTTTCTTGCTGACACTTTTTTAAAAATAGTTATTACCAATTAATTACAGTCTTCTTAGCTTTTATCCTTTTGGTATTTGTTCCATATTTATAGCCACATGATATTTTTTATTTAATACTGTTAGATTAACTTTGCTTTTTATTTTGACAAAGCAAGGTATATGCATCCAATAGAGTTATTCTGGCTGTGAATCTTTTTAAAGTTACTAACTAACATTTTGAGTTACTAACTTTATATAAATAACGATCAGCTAGGCGGATGCGTTTACCTGTTTAGTGCAACCTAATTTTAAATCAATTTTAAAAGAATTATTCCCTCTTTTTATTTTCTTTAAACAAATTTCCGAAGTTAAAAATATTTTAAGACTTTTTAATTTGTAAGTTTCTTATTTGCAATAAAAAAACCTAAAAAAAAATAAATTTTTATTTTTAATTTATATTTATGATTTTTTTTACATTTACACACATCTCACCTACACACAGCATATCCCATATAAAAATACCCCACCATCATTTTGTTTTTAAAATAAAAAAATAATTATTTTTTAATTCAGTAAATGATTAGTGAATTAACATTACATATTTACTTATTTAATACTACTATTTAATAATATACATAAACAAAAATACATTTAAGTTGAATTAAGAATTCGCAAAGATCTCTTGCTCTCTGTCTAATTTGATTCGAAAATTTACGATTTATAAACAAATTTTGATTTTAAAATAAGCGGCGTTGACTTTGAAAAATTACGAAATGTTTTATTTTATTACGAAATTAACTAAAATTTTATATATGTAGTTAAAACAACTTTTTATAAAAATTATTAAAATTTCATTAAAAAAGTAAAAATTGAAATTTTTAATTATTTAAGCTGTTTACAAATAATTGTAAAACTGTCTGAATAAAAATATTAAAGCAAGCATATTGCAATAAATTCATTATATTTGAAAGCATGGCACATTCATAAAGTATGTATGTACATATATGCATCGGAGAGTTTTATTATGGCAGTCTTGACATTTAGAGAAACTAAGTTAGATTACATATAAAAAAAGATCAGCTAGGAGAAGACGTATACATATTTAGTATACACTGTTTGTAAGTGAATAAGATCAAGGAAGATTCGAAAAGTGAAATATTCTTACTAGATATTTTAATTAATTGTATAAATTAAATTACGAAAGTGTATTCTTTTATTTTACTTGCAATTAGAAAAATAAATGTTTGGCTTTTTAAATTATGTTCGTATAAATCTGTAGCATTTTGACAAAACATCTTAAGACAAATTTAAAAAGCTGAAAAAATTTTGGTTATTATACGAATTTTTATTCGAAAAACATTTTTGCTTACGTTTTTAAAATTTTATATTATAAACGAAATTTTTTCTTTTATTTTTTTCACCAAGTTTATTTCAAAAACTTTTTTCTATCTTATCTCAACTTAAGATGTTTTGTCAATTCATTCGTACGTACATATCGCTCCTTTATTGCAACATAGACATATGTATATCAAAAAAAAAAATCAAACTTGGCAAAATGCGATTAAACTTTTCAAAATGTACCTTTATATAGATTTAATAAAATATTTTTGCTATAAATTCGATTCAATTTGATTGTTTTTACATATAAAGAAGGTATGAAGGAACACTTTTGCTTAAGTAACTTAAAGTTTTTGATTTTTTGAGATATGACTATGTTGCTATAAAGGAGCGATATTATAAATTCATATTTTGTAAATAGTCTGGAGTTATCTGGAAAATGACATTTCACAATCACATTGCAGTTAGACTTCAGAAAGTTTTTAAATAATCGACCAAGTTCTAAGAATCGAATTCGTTTAAAACTACAAAGAAGTAAATTTAATACTATTCAGTGTTTTGCGTATTCTGATTTCAAAATTTAGATTATGTGATGGTGGAATAAGAACGAGGTATAGTCATTAGAAATTTTGTTTCAATTTTAAAACTCATATAAAGCTTAACAAAATAAAATAAGGAACAATTATGCCTCTGGACCAAAATTCGCACCAAACAGTGACTCGTTTTGGGTGCATCGGCTTTTCAATGTATGCGTGCGGATTTTCTGTGCCCCAAATGCGACAATTTTGCTTGTTTACTTACCTGCCAAGATCAAAATGAGCTTAATATGAAATCCGTAATATTTCCCAGCGTTGTTCAAGCGTATACACAACCATATTCGTTCAACGGAAGGATAAAACTAATTATCTGTCAAATCAGACATAAGCTAAGTGGTACCATTCACGAAATAAGCACTAGTTGAAAAAAAGTTAGACGTTATTTATGAAAATTATGAAAATGATAATACTTTGGAGTTAACGTCAAAAATGTATTAATGTGAATGCAGCGATAACACAATTTGTTGCACTTTGGGACATATAAGATTGTAAAATGTAACACGGTTGCATTGCAGAATACTAGTTGCTTTGCAAAGATTTTGAATAAAAATTCGAACGGGTTTCTTTTCAAAAAACTCAATACTATTTATGAAAATAGTAAGTTTTCTACCTTTTTAACAAATTTCACTAAGGGCCATTATTACAACTTGCCAATAGTTAAAAGTTGGATTTATCGGTCCAACAAAATCCGACTTTTAACTATTGGCAAGTTGTAATAATGGCCCTAACAAATAGAATAACAATTTTTGCAACCTCAATTTTTCATCCATATAAAAAATAAGGAATTTTGAATCTATTTTCTCACTAAAATTTAGACTTAAGTTTTCGAATGTATATTTATGATATATTATAACATGTATAATCTACACTCTTAAAAATTTTTTGTACAAAAACGACTGTATGTAAAATTTAAAAATGAAGAAATCGTAAAATTATATACATAGTAGTTTTACTAATTTTATTAACTCGTAAAATAATATTAACTTACTCGTAAAAGAAAATTTAAATAAAAAACAATTATATATACGAAATTAAATTGTTTCTCTGATACTGATTATTTTCTTTGTAACCATTTCAATATGCAATATGTGGAATTATAATTTATAATGGAATAAATTTCACAATGTGTGCTGGACAATGCAAACGTAAAACGCAAGAATGTTAAACGTCGTTTTTTAATAAGATTTCTGTAAAAAAAGAATTTTATGACAAATATGTATTTCCCTATTAAACAGGATTTTAAACCAAAAATTATAAGAATTAGGCTTTAAGTTTATCAAAAACAACTTCCAAATTTTTGCGCTTGCGATTTCCAGCACTCCCCTGTGTTAATTCGCAACAATTAAAAAAAAAACGTAAATTTTGATTATTCATAAAATAATTTATTCAAATGATAGAATGCAATTACAAATTAAACATTAGAAAGAATTATGAGTCTGATAGACCAATTAATTCCGCAAGGACCCTTTCGTAATTAAAAATAAGTTAAAATCGAATTTGATTCAAAATGTGAATAAACTATTTTGTTTATCATGTGATCTGTTAATTTTTAGCACCAGAAAGTCTCCGGGACATTAATACATACATCCTTTTTTATACCATTACCAAAAAATCAAACTTAAAACCAAATACATATCTAATTACAAATACTTATTTTATTATTTATTGTTTTTTTGAACGATTTCTTTGTAAAAATTAGTTTGATAAACCTTTTAAAAAACTAAAATTTACACAAAATTAGAAATATACAAGTTTAAGTTAATGATAAATGTTCAAAAAAAATATGAACCAAACAAAATATTTTTGAAGTTCATTAATGACTTTTCACTTTTATCTTGTATAAAACATTTGACAACGTTTTTATCGGCAAAGTGTAGCATCGATTTTTTCCAACCAAGGTGCAAATTCTTTCAATTTGCGGCGGTACATGGGATCATTAGCAATGGGATTATATTCCAAATAAACTGTTTTTAATGCCTTGTTATATTTAATACACTCTACATTTTGCCAATTATCAATAGCATTGTCATTCAACCATAATTCCTCCAACTCCTGAAGATCTTTAATATTGTCAATAGTTTTTAAACGATTTTTAGCCAAATCCAAAGTATCCAACTTTTGATTATTGTTTAAGTTTTCAATAATTTCAATACCATTTTCAGATAAATACAATTCAGTTAAACTTGTTAACTTATCCAAATTTTCAATTTTTACAATACGATTTGCCTGCAAACTGAGTATTTCCAAATTGATCAATTTATCGAGATTTTCGATTTTGGAGATTTTATTTTTGCCTAAAAACAATTGACGCAAATTTACCAAGGAATCAAGATTTGCAATAGTTTTGATTTTATTGTCACCCAATTCAAGCATAGTGAGATTAGTTAACATGCCAATATTTTCAATATGAGTAATCTTATTGGCAACTAAATATAACTTTTCCAGTTTCTTCAGATTTCCCAAATTTTCAATTTTTGTTAAACGATTGAAGCTGACATCTAGAATTTCCAAATTAACTAAGGCATCCAAGTTGTCCAGTTCTACTATTTGATTGTCATACAACTCCAGCTCAACAAGTGTAGTCAATGTGTGAAGATTCTCAATTTTTTTGATAAGATTCCAACGCAAATATAAACGCTCCACCTGAGTAAGGGGTTCTAAGTTTTCTAACTTTTCAATGCGATGATGGTTTAAGTCCAACTCATAACATTCAGGATCATTATTTACAACATCCTCAATAGATGCTAGTTGTTCACCGGGTATTACCTTGGGACTAGATACCAAATCTGATTGTTGTCGAGTTTCAATTTCACTGTAATTGTCGTCAGCATGTGATACTTCACTCGATTCGGAAACTTTATTATTTTCACTATCAGCCATTACGCGTCTTTTTATATTTGATAGCAAAGATTAAGGTGTTATTTGTCAAAAAAAATTAATATAAAACAAATTTTTTGCAAAATGCTAAAATAAAATGATTTGGAGAGAATGAGAGATACATGAAATAAAAAGCAGTTGCTTAAAAGTGTAAGAAAAACAGCATTAATTGGCAGCGATGCATTGTTTTGATACTTTTTTTTAATATTATAAGAAGCTCATACACTTGCAATATAATTGCGTATTAACCAGCACTATTTTCCGGTTCACACACGTTCAGTTTGACTCGTCAAGGCAGGGCTGCCAGTTTAGGGGTTTTGACCCCAAATTAGGGGTTTTCTTGTTGCTAAAAGGGACAGAAAATTTAATTTGGGGTTTGGGGTTTGCATTGGGGATATTAAAAAAATAACTTGGGATTTTTTGGGGAAATAAAAAATATGAGCTTAATTTTTCTATTAAAGAAAACTAAGTTTAATGCACACATAGTATGTGTCACATACACATTACAGTAAATTTTTTGCAACATCACTTGATATCAATGAGCACCGGGCAAAAAAAGTTTCGTTTTTATTAAAAAAAATATCTGATAAGTTTGAAGTTAATCTGTCAATAAGTCCAAAATTTGCATTTTCCTGGACAACTTCATGTGTATAAGAGGTGTTCAAAAAAATTAAAATGAACTCGAAAGCCAATGAATGGGCTTAATGGTTTCTTTGTATATAAAAACATTTAATATGAAGTTTGGTGACGATTTGGTAAAGAAAAGTCGATTGAAATGTCAAATAGCGTGTACAAGGCAAAACAATCACTTATTAAAGTTTTTGGAAAAATTTTTAAATGTCGTAAAAGTTTTTAGTCTAGGTTATTAACAATTAGAAATGTTTTTAAAAAAAATCGGTTTAAATGATGCCCCAGACCACTAATGTGCCAATTATTACTTGACCTAGAAATGCGAGCACACACCTTAAATAGTTTTAAAATTGATTTGTGCAAAAGACTAAAAATTGTCAAATAATAATAACGCATTACAGAAAATACAGTACGTTACGGTACGTTACATTGCATTGCACAACATTTACGGTCGACTAAAGCAACCTTAATTCTTAAAATGTAGAATGCAAACAATTAAGCATGAAATGCAAGAGCCTTCAAACCTGTGTTCGATTTAAAAGTTGGGTCACTTGACACGAAATCCCCCATATGTATATATGTATATATTTAAAAAACAACTGCATATTTCCTTTCGATAAAAATGATCTCTTGTAGAACATGGTACAAGTAAAACTCAAATAAAATATTTAAATTATCCGTTAAAAATTATGTATTTTTTTACAGGGGCTTTTTTTGGGGATTCTTGCTTTTATCGGGGGATATTTGGGGAAATTTATTTTTAAATTTGGGGAGAACGAAAAAAAGTACCTGGCAGCCCTGCGTCAAGGCTTGAGCTTATAGGAGAGAAGAGAAAAGAGAATGCCATTTCTTTTCTCCTCTCTGAGCCACGAAGATTGTTTGCTTCGATTAACCGTGATTACCTCTATTATCCGTGATGGCAGTTGAAAAATATTAGGCAAACAACATCACAGGACTTTTTTTAAAAAATGTTATTCTTTTTTTTGCTTAATGTCCTTTTTTGTCTCATGTTTTTAGTAGTAATTAATCAAAACAAATTTTGGCGCCCTATGCTCCAGTCGGAGTTAGAGGAATATATATATATATAAAACAAATTAAACACATATTTTTTTTTTTTTGTTATTATTAGTTTACTTTAGTTTTTTATGTATTTATATTCAATTATTTATCTACATCTATTATTTTTATACCCTCCACCACAATTAGTTGTGAAGAGGGTATATTAAGTTTGTCATTCCGTGTGAAACTTTTTTATAATTCATCTCAGACCCCATAAAGTATATTTATTCTGGGTCCTTGAGTGATTCTAAGTCGATTTAGCCATGTCCGTCTGTCTGCCTGTCTGTCCGTCTGTTGAAAACACGCTCACTTTCGAACAACTCAAAAGAAATGAACAAACTTGGTGCCAAATTGCTTGTAGTTATCCTAAGCAGTTTGGGATTGAAATTCAGCAAAATCGGTGCAGTAGGACCAGAGATATGAATCAAAATATGGAACCACCACCTAAAAAAAATGATATTTTTGTTACAAAAAATAACATAAATGGTGGAACAAGTCACGGAATGAGATAAGATTTTGCAAAAATTTGTTTTATTCGACTGGAAATCACGCTGTAAAATTTCGTGAAGATCCGTCCATAATTTACCCTAGGCCCCATATAAACACTACTCCCGGAAAACAGTTTAGTACGACTAAAACAGTAAAAAAATGCTAT
Source organism: Pollenia labialis (assembly GCA_949318255.1). Classification (NCBI taxonomy): domain Eukaryota; kingdom Metazoa; phylum Arthropoda; class Insecta; order Diptera; family Polleniidae; genus Pollenia; species Pollenia labialis. Next base: position 134,059,764 of record OX439140.1, read on the forward strand.
CATAACAAAATTTGAATTGAAACTGTCACTCAAGCTAGTTTAAATTGCTAAATAATTTTATATATAGCTAAAACTCAAACCAACCAGTTTAAATGCTGATGTATGTTTTTATAAAGATAAATTAATAATAAATAGACATCATATATGAATGTAGATATCCCTCCTGAAATATTCGAACAGTCGGTGGAGGGTATTAAAGATTCGGCACAGCTTGTTTTTAATTATTTTTATTTTATATTTCATTTTTTTATTAGCTTGAATTTTTTTATTATATGTATTACATACATGAATTTATTTTCTTGATTTTAACCAAATTTTATTATTTTTTTTTAATTTTTTTTGTTAATGTAAACCCTTTTTTCTACCACTAAAGTTTGATTTTTTTTATTTCAAACATAAGATCTTGGAGTTTTTCTAGTAACTAGCTATTTTAGTCTAGTAGGGTATGAGTAATAGTCCGCCTGATACAAGATCGCGGAAATCTATCTTCACCTCACGTGTTAGAGAAAATTTACAAGCATAATACTCCCAAAACTATAATCAGTATAGAGGTGGCCGAGGGAACCCAAAATAACGACTAGATTAGGGATTTGACGAAAACTATTATTTCTAGTACACCTGATATGGCACAAGGTGTTAACGTTTTGATTGATTTGTTAGCACAGTGTAAAACAATTAGTTGAGCAGAGTATGAATACACAAGTAGACGATATCAAGAACACTATGGCTCGTAACAATATTCAAAAGTAGACCAATATATTGGCAACAATCACAAAAAAACAAAAAATACTTTTTTATTGAGGTTTTTGTTTTCCTCACGGGCTAATATGATCAATCGTTTTTTTTACCAAATGTAATTAAAAAACATGTGTGGAATTGAAATTGATCATTCTTCCTGATGACTTTGGTTTGGTGTACCAGTCAGTTGTTATTCTACCGTTTTCCCGGATAATGTTGATGTCCAAATATGGTATGGTCATGTTCTTTTCACGTTCGATAGTAAACCGGATCTTATTGTGGTAAGAATTGAGCGTTTTTAGAATTATTTCCTCGTCAGATTTTCTTATGATTGCAAAAAGGTCATCTACATATGTATTTTGTTATAAACTTGATTTCTATATTCTTCGATCTGAGTTCGTCTATTGCATCGTCGTGCGACCAGTACTATATCAGCAATTGTTGGCGATAGAGGGTTTCCCATTGGCATACCATATAATTGATGGTAAAATTTGTTGTTAAATGTGAAATAATTGTTGTCAGTTAAACAGAATTGTAGAATCGTTAAGAATTTTCTTTTTGGTATTGTAGTATGTCCCTTTAGGGTTTCCCATTTTCCCAATATGTTTTTTATTGCCAGGTGAACCGGAATGTTGGTGAATAATGATACCACGTCAAAGAAAACCATGACATCATCATTTTCCAATGTTATTTCTTTTAGTTTTTGTTAAAGTTCCAATGAGTTTTGTATATTATAAGTTTTTGAAATGGTGTTCTTTTTTTTATTTTTTTTTATTTTGCTAAATTGTAGCTAGGCACTCCCATTGATGAGGATATTGGCCTCAGTGGTACATTTTCCTTATGGATTTTAGGTAAACCATATAGTTCAGGTGCCGCTGCAGCGTGTGTTGTCAATTTAAATTTTTCAAATTTGGTTAATAAACCTTCCTTAAAAAGTTGTATAACTAGATTATTGTTTTTCCTCTGTAAGGTTTCTGTTGGGTCTGTTTCGATTTTTTGTACGTATTTTTGTCCTCAAGTAAATTATACATTTTTTCCATATAATCCTTTTTATATATTACCACTGTCTTGTTTCCTTTGTCTGCATTTGTTATAATTATATTATCTTTTTGTCTTTGTATAAATTTACTTTTAATTTTTATTACACAATGAAAAGAAAGTGATATGTGTTGGCAACATTGTACAATGCTATTTATGTTTTTATTTTTATTGAATGAATAAAACCATTTGCGACTTATTGCATAATATGGGACAAAATGGAAATACTATGGCGAAAATTGTATACATTAATATTGCCAGTGTATGGGCCGCTTAAGCCGAAACTACTGCCCAGCAGATGGCACTATCAGATCACCTACTATAAATTGCAACTCTGCCACAACACATTGTCATTGTATATTTTGGATTTTTCTGGAATACAAAACGAAATATTTATTACTTGTTAAGAAAATTGTAAGCACAAACTTCATAGAAATCAAAACAGTTTTAGATAAACAAGCAAATTATATTCCTAGATTATTGTACAAATAAATATACATATATTTTTTATATTTTATTATCTCGGAAATTTAGTCGTCTACTTTATTACATTACCAGAATTAAGAAAATATTTTATACACACTTCTGCAGCAGACATGTCAGATTGGGATACAGTAACCGTACTGCGCAAGAAAGCTCCAAAGGCCGGTGCTCTTAAAACCGAAGCAGCTATAAATGCCGCCAGACGCCAAGGTGTACAAGTTGATACCCAACAAAAATGTAAGTTTTTGTCATTTGTTTAATGACTACGTGGTTAAGAAGTGCAAAATTTGGATATAAAGAAATTTGTTTTAGGTTATGTTGTTTTTAAAACTAGATAACCTTATTTTGTTTGTTTTTAATATGTACTTTATTGATTTGTAAAATGCATTGCAATTTCATCATACCCTGCAAGTTTTTGTAAAGTGCAAGTAGCATGTGCAATTTGTAGAAATAAGTTATAAACTTTTAAATAATTGTCACGGTATTATTTGTTTAATATCGTAATTAAGTTATAATAATCGCGGAGGGTGGTGTTATATATGTATCTATCTCTTGTATATAAGTACATACAGTGCCCGGCGTAATATATGGTACCCCAGCATGATTTTCACAATATGTGGTTTATTTTTATTTGTTTTTTATGTACTTATTCGTATGCAACAAAAAAACAAAAAATATTCATATATGCATATAATGAACTAAAAAAGCCATACGTTGAAAACTTTGGTAACCCCATGTGTTTACATAGCAAAAGTTTTGATACCACTTTAATAACAAGAATGTAATTACAAAAATTTTTATATAACTTAACCAATTTTACACCTTATAGGTATAGAAGTATCCCGTGAGACGAAGAACTTAATTTATTCGATTTAGCATTGAATACACAAGTTTTTTGTTTAATCGAAATATATTTGTTCCCTTTCAGTCTTACGCATTGTTTTGAGCTGTTTCTTATTAGAAATTTAATGACTACGCAATCTCAAATCACAAGTGCTCAAAACGGTTTATGCAATCTACATACATCTTATCGTCAACAGTTAATATAGGGTTTTCCGTGATGTGCATGCCTTATATCCGGCTCTTGATCAGTTTGAGTAATGTGTGCAGATTCACTTTTATCCAACGATAACATTAACTCTGCGCAAAATCCTTGGAGCACTTAAATGGATCGTTCCTAATTTTAGCTTCTATTTTTCTTTTCTCTTATCTTTAGAGAGCGTGTTATGGGGTTATTTTCAAATTGTTTTTCGTTTTTGAAGTGAACTATTTTTTTGTACCTTTGATTTGCTTCGACTTTTTCTATGCGCTATTTCTGAGTAAGATTTTTCGCTTTTGTGGTTGTGAATTATAACATTACATTCTTCAATTGTTGAATCACCCCGAAAAAATGTTAAAACAACTCTATACAGTAAACAAATTTTGTTTTTCTTTCACTTGATATTAATAAGACATATGTACCCCAGATTGTATTAAATAAGCACCGTTACAAATACATAAAAAACATTTAAAAATATCGTTGCCAATATGTATTCCACAAAACTTGTTTACACGATCAAACACAAGTCGTACGTATTTTGAGGAAAATATGTACAACACTCACGATAATTTGTTATTGTTTTTTTAAAAATTTTCGAACTTGTATTACCGTTTAAGCCCCCCTTAAGAGGTACCCAAGACTTTTGCTGTGTTATGACATTTGCCGTATTCACAAAACCCCTTGTATCGTTGTATCGATTGGATGTTATGTAAAAAAACAATAGTGAGCTATGTGTTATAATACAATATAGGTACAAACGATACAACGATACAAGGGGTTTTGTGAATATGACAATTGTTTTTTTGTTTGGTTGTACATATACATATACAATAAAAATTTTTTGTTTTATCGTTGTATCTGAATAAGTACATTAACCCTGCATGCCCAGTGTTAGTCGTTTCGACTAATATTATTTTTTAATGTAGGTAAAACTGAAAAAGAACAAAAATTGATCTCATTTAAAATAAACCTAAAATTAAAATAAATATAAGAATGTTTTATTTTTCTGTATTCAAATGCACAGAATTTCACTTTTTTGGTGCCTTTTTGAAAATAAGGCTAATCGTTGGCATCATAGAATTGATTTTTCGAGCTGGTAGTCGAATCAACTAACATTTGGCGTAACGCATATAAGTTAACCTTATGCTATGTTCACATTTGGCTTCTTAAACGCGTTTAAGCAGCTCGAACGTGATTAAGCGTTAAACACTTCAAAATCGAGATGATTACCCATACATTGAAGTGATTTGTTAATCACTTCAAATTGACTTGATTACAACTAAATCACTTCATAAACCACATAGAATCCTGTGAACATACCTCAAACCAAGGCGAATTTAAATTCGTCTTGCCTCAAACTGAAAAACGGCCACAATGAACGTACATCTTTGACAGAAAATTTTTTTTTTTATTAAATAAAAAAAAGTTAAAATATAATAAAAACTTAATGGATATGGAAAAGAAAAAAAGAAAGAAGCCTTGGAGTCAGAAGGACGAAGAGATGCTAGTGGAAGTGTGGGGTGAAAGTAAATAATCTGCTGATAACTTTATTAATGTATTTCTTTCCATTTTTAATGTTTTCAAGAAATAAAAATTTGCTTGTTCTTTTTTGTTTATCGATCAGCTGTTTTTGCTGTCAACTTAATCATCTCAAATGTAATGTGAACGACTTTGATTAGCTAAATCAACATTTTGCTTAAACGCGTTTAAAAACCTAAGTGTGAACTTAGCATTAAGCATGCAGGGTTAAAAAAAATAATTAACAAAATAAAAACCACATATTTTTTTTAAATCATCAATTAACTTGCTTATTTCAGACAGGTACCATTAATTGTGCTGGGCACTGTATGTATTTGTTTCGAGGTGATATTCTATTTACACAACACAAACACACTGACATAAAAAGTTGGCCGACCTATTTTTAGTTTAAATTATTAAATAATTTTTACTTAATGTCATTAAAAAAGGCATTCCAAGAATAACAAGCAAAATTATACATAGAGTATGTATGTCAAGAAATGTTTTTACATAGGTAGTAAAATTAGTTTCGTTGGGTCTCTTGTCATTAACCTTAGAAAACAAAAGGGCCAACCATAATGTGCTTAAGTTGGCTTAAGCAAATGTACATATGAGGCAACCATATTGAACTAAATTAAACTTTTTGTTAAATGTAATGAAACTGTCATTTGCTTAAGCAAAGTGCGAAACTGATCGCACATTACGTACGGAATCAAATGTTAGTTGATTTTATTTTTGTTTTTTTAAATACATTTGAGAGATTTTTTGTTAATTTTTGACAGTAGGCTAAGCAAGGCTATGCATATTATGGTTGGGCCTTACCGCTGGTTTTTTATACGTAAGTGTCGAAATGACTAACATGTGTATATAAAAACATAAATGTATCGCTTTGTTTTAAATTGAAATCCAACAAGATTTTTTTTTTTATGTAAAATAGTTTTTTTTGGGCACATTTTTATGGAATACTGCATACAAATTTAAAGCGCTATTAGTCGAATGGACTAACGTTAGAGTTGCATGGTTAAAAAAACAACATCTATTTATTTTTAATATTTTTTTATTAATTTATTTTGAACAAAATATTAACTAAAAATAACTGCAAGGAGGAAAAACTAAAAAAATTATGATTAAAGAAATAAGATAAAAAAAAGAAACTAGAATTTGTTGTCAAGAAATTGTTTTTACATAAAATGTATATACATACGTATGTATGTACCTATATAGTATGAAAAAAATAAGTTGAAACACCACAATAGTATAATAAAAAAATATTGGTCCTAGACCCACATTAAAGTATACCGATCGACTTAGAATAACTTTCTGAGTTGATCTAACTATTTTCGATGTCTGGCTGTCCATGTAACCTTGAGCGCAAAGTACAGGTCGCAATTTTGGAGCTAATTTAATAAAATTTGGTACATAGGTTCTTATTGGCACAAGGTCCAAGCCGATTCGTAGGACCACGAAGGGAGATAGGCAGCAATTTCTGCCTCTCAGAAACTATCAAACTGATTTTAATGAAATTTAAAACTTAGATATATCACTATTCATATAGCCATAAACTCTCGAAAATTTGTTTTTAAATACTGTGGTGTTGTGTATCATATGGTCGGGCTTGACGACTATACTTTCTTGCTTGTTTTTCTCTTGCTGTTGTTTATTAATTAATATATACATATGTATGCACATAAATAAATCGATTTAATAAAAAAAAATAACTAAACAAAAAACAAATAGATTTTTTTATGATTAAAGTCACAAAATAAGCTATATATTTTCATTATGTAAAAGCATTTTCTTGGCATACTACTGCATATGGGCACTTCCAAAGAATATATCTCCTTTTGTCACATTGCTCCACCAAGCTATTAAACGGATATGTTCTGACATTCGCAAAACGCTTAAGATTTGCGATTCTGACCTGAAAGTTTCAGAATACCTTAAAATAAACCGGCCTTTTGCGATTGTCAGAAAAAGGCTGAAACTTGTGCTTAAGACCCATGTTGCTAAAATGTTTCCTATCTTTCATTCATGTAAAGCTTTGAGAAACAATCTAAAAAGCTTTGTGGCGTAAAGTGGCAAAAAGTAGAGTTTTCTGCGGAGATGTTCATTTATCGTTTTTATGCATCACAATATAATCAAAATTGTTACGGTTGTCGTTGTCGTTGTCGTAAGCGACTGTATCGTTTTTTGTAGTACATCGATTAAAGTAAGACACAACTTGTGTATTAGTCGTTTACGACAACGACAGCCGTAATAAGACCGATAACAACTTCAAAAGATGGCTTTTAAAATTCTTATTCCTACATACATACATATCGCACTTGATCACAAAGAGGGTATTAACTCAAAACTTTTATTTATTTTTTACTTTTTGGAAAAAATCGACACGTGATATTCATATCTACCCGCTGTAAAAATATCGTTCTATTTTGTCTACTTTTTGTAAATATATTGGTTGGTTAAAATCTTCTTTTTTATATGCCTCAAATATTAAATTAATTAAAAGCTGTGTTGCTTGTACTGAAAATTACATTTTGTGGTAATACCCTCTTTGTGGTCAAGTGCGAAGCATTGTTTAACACATGTGTCAAAAAACTAACTTTGTCGAAAAGGGTACCTGAAACAACTATAAAATCTTTAATGGGAGGTTTTCCGAAAATCGAACAAATTTATCAATAACGACTAATATGCCAATATTAAAATTCATTAAGAATTTGTACAATATTTTAATAAAATTACGTATTTGTAAGAATTTCTAACAACGACATGCATATTTATTAATTACAGTTCTGCTTCTTATGAAATACCTTTTTAATTTATGTTAAAAATAAATATGTACATGAAATATTAAATCTAAATATGCAATTTTAGTTTATAATTGCGATTAAAACATTTTTTAATCGTGATTTCTCGTGAATATTACGAACTGCAAATGCGATACTGTATATGTGTGTGTGTCCCAAAAAAAATTTGTTTTTTCGATTTTTTTTGTGATTTTTTTCAGACTTTTCGGAAGACGTTTAGAGGTCGCTAAAATCGAATTTAACCCAAAAACCGGGTTTTCTCGACTTTTTTTGAATTTTGTTAATTTTTTTGGCCATTAGCACGATTTTCTTTGCTACAAAGTCAATATTTTTAAAGATAACTACTCAAACTTTACTTCTCTGTGCAGATATGTTTCGGTTATTTTTTTTTTTTTTTTTGCTAATATGGGTCCCCTTAATGACATTTTTTTGTAAATTTAGCTTTCATTTGAAAAATAATAAGGGCCCTCATGATATCGTTTATAAGTCTCGTAATCTGTGCAAACTGTGCATTTTTACGCCATCGTAAATGAACTGTCAAAAATTGTATGAGAATTCATTTACACAAACTTGGTAAATTTGCCCAACAATTTTGTCTCGTAAACTTGCGCTGTTCAATTGTGCATTTATACAAACAGATCTTTTAATGATTTTAACGTCGTTTTCAATGAAAAATCCAAGTGTCTATAAATCACAAACAATAAATTCTAGCAATAATTTCAGTAAATTGGTCTTTTGGCTTTCTTTGAGCATTTTTAAAAGCAAATTTCTCATACATATTAATCACAAATTTAAACACAAATTTTTATATTTTTGAATTTTAATTTTTAATTTATTTTTGTATTAACGTTTCTTACAAACTGACATTAATTGTTTAAAATTACACAAAAGTAAAAAAAGGGCTTCATGAAACAAGACTCGTAAGTTTGCGCATTTGCACAAATGGCAATTTTAAGCGACATCATGAGGACCCTTAATGCTTTGTAACTTTTAAAATATTTATTGAAGTTAAAAAACTTATAATTCAGTTTAAAATGGTGAATAATTCTGAGTCACTAAAATAAAAATTGAATTTGCTCTTACCGTTCCAAAGTTATACCCTTTTTAAATTTTGTACCAATTTTCTGAAATTAAAAATATTTTAATGTGTTTGCCAGTCATGCTTCGGATTGGTTTTAATTTTAGAAATTAGGTATTTTTCAAAATATTAAATATGGGTGGGTTTTTGTTCTGTTGCGCAAACTTCAGCAACGCGAGCCAAAAATACTCTAGGACTAAACTATTTTTTTAGCTTTCAATTATTTGTTAGAGCTTTACCGATGAAGCCCTATGTCCTGCAATAAATTCTGAAAGTCTGTTTCAGAGGTTGTTAGAGTAATGCAAGTACATACTAGCCAAGGCCACGCCGCACAGTGCTTTGTCTCCATATAACGAAGGGACATAAATAGAAGGAGTTGTCAGAAATGTTTGAAATTTGGTACACTAGCATAAAATAGCTTAATTAAGAAAAATGTGAATTTTTGGAGAAATCGGTCCAAGGACACGCCTACCTCCCATGTGTCCTGAAATGGAAAAATGTAATTTTAGCTTCAAAAATGCCCACAAAACTACAAAAAATGGTCATTCTGATACACACACAACTAGCAACGTGTGTGTATATTTTGATTTAAATCTGGACAAGGACTCAAGGTCCTGCCATATATCCTTTTTCTTAAAAATGCTATAACACTTACAAAAATTGTCCAATCGTAATAAAATTTGGTGTGAAAATTGATATTTGTTAGATATATGTGTGTTAAATTTTGGTAGAATCCGATTATTAATGTAAAAAATACAAAAACATCATTTAATGAAAGATGAGTTAAAAACGCTTAAAATGCTCTTGCAAAAAAACAAGTAAGAAAGTATAATCGGTCAAGCCCGACCATGTGATACCCTATAGCATAGTATTTAAAAACAAAGTTCCTAGATTGTAATCTATTTGGGACCCATGGGCAATCATGAACCCGCCAAAACAAAATTAATTTTCTTTTAAATTGAAAACCCTGTATGCAATATTTTCGAACACTCCACGATAGAATTGCTCTTACTACAAACAAAGGCTGTTGCCAAAAAAAAACTTCTGTCACGTACCCATCTTCAATTTAAATCAAAAATAACGGCACTAATTCACATTTTGAAAACATTCTTTAGTGCCGGTTCACACACGTCAAGTTTGACTCGTCAAGTCTTGAGTTTTTAGGAGAGACGGGAAAAGAAATGGCCTTCTCTTTTCCCTTCTCTCTTAAAAGTTCAAGACTTGACGAGTCAAACTTGACGTGTGTGAACCGGCACTTAAACGACGAAAAACCAACGTCATGTGTGAATTTAGCGTCGTCTTGTAGCGACAAAAAGAAACAGACACAACTTTTATACTAATTTTTTTAATTTATCTAATTCAATAGTATAAATATTTGGATTTATTTCTTATTATGTTTCTAGTTTATTTTTTTTAACTAATTTAATCTATGAAAACTTTTACAAAAAGCATGAAAATAGCCAAAATCAATTTTGTTTTGTTTATTTTTTATATTTCTTTTCTCAAATAGAAACTGGGAATTATTTCCTTCTGAAGGTTACTTTATATTAAATTCAACATTTTTTATTTTTCGAATTTATTCTATGAGCTAAATTTCAGTTATGTATTTTTATAAAGCTTTTTTGTAATAGTCATATTCCTTCAATTTTTCAGAAATGACTTTATACACTATCAGACTATTATATTGTATTTTCTTGTTACATTTTACCTTAGCTTTCCGTTGGAAAGCAATGAGGTATATTGTATGAACAGAAAAATTTACAATTATTAGACACCAGCAGAATGTAATGCATTTTCTGGCCCGCTACGGCCTTCGTCAGCATTCTTTGACGAAGGCCGTACCTCATTGCTTTCCAACGGAAAGCTAAGGTAAAATGTAACAAGAAAATACAATATAATAGTCTGATAGTGTATAAAGTCATTTCTGAAAAATTGAAGGAATATGACTATTACAAAAAAGCTTAATAAAAATACATACATAACTGAAATTTAGCTCATAGAATAAATTCGAAAAATAAAAAATGTTGTATTTCTTTTCTCTAAATTTTTACTTTAGTTATGTAATGTCTTCACATCATTATTTTTTATTTTTATTTTTATTTTTTTTCGTTTAAGATGGTGCTGGCACCAACAAACAACATGTAACAACTAAGAACACTGCCAAATTGGATCGTGAGACTGAAGAATTGCGTCATGAAAAAGTTCCACTAGAAGTGGGAAAAATTATTATGCAAGGACGTCAAGCTAAAGGTTTAAGTCAAAAGGATCTCGCTACTGTAAGTTTTTTATAACACCCCTAAAATAATTGCCCCTAATTCGGTTTACAATTCAATGCTAGATCAGTAGAAATTTGGTAGTTTTTGTTTTATGGCTTACAACTCTGTTTAAGTGTGGTTAGTCCCCTTTTACAATGTGACAGACAGAAGGCAGACAGACAAAATTTGTAGGCGAGAGAGGAAAAAGTAAAGTGTGTCACGCATGCAGCGTCGCCCCTCACCAACAAATTCGCCTGTCTGTCACATTGTAAAAGGGGACTTAACGCTGCCTTTAGACATGCAAGTAGTGGCATGCTACTGTTGTATACATATTATCAACAAAACAAATTTCAAAATAGTTGAATCTAATGCGATTTGCTTTTCTGTTTGCACATGCCACAGCAATTGATTTTCAAACTATCGTGGAAGCGTCAACTTGAGAAAATTTGTTGACTTCTCATCATATAGGCACATTTTTGCGGAATTGGTTTTCATTTAATTGTAAAGGGAAATCACGATGGGTAGTGCAAAGTAAACATCTGCATGAAACTTAATAATGATGTCCATAAAACCTTTATTATAATTTTGCATTTGCTTCGTTTGTATTCAGTAAGATGAATAACTATGAAACGAAGGCAACAAACCCTCGAAATTTAAGAGACTAAAAAGATATACATATGTAGTTAGCAAGGTATATTTACACAAGGTAAACTCGTTGGCCCATATGTTTGTCAGCTGTTTACCTAAGTTGGAACACCAATGTCAAATTCCGTGTATATGAGCCAAAATTTGTACATGTGTGCGTTAAATTTATATGAAGAAAATTTTGACAATTATTTTGACAATTCCGTTCCACTCGGTTATTTTTAGAGCAGCATGTCTACACTCCCAAATAAGTCTACCTTGTGTAAATATACCTTGGTAGTTAGTTTGTTTACTTATATTTACAAGAGAAACAACTCCGAAACAAAACAAGTACTGAATAAATGGCTGATTACTAACCTTGTGTCAAAATGATATACCGTTCATGTGGTTCTGGGGAATATTCACCACATTTTATAAGTTTTGCTTAAAATTATGAAATTAGAAATTTTTTAAATTATTAAATTTCAAAACAAACAATTTAAAAGTAAAAAGAAAATGAAATATTTGTTTAAATTGTTCACTACAGTGTTGTATTATTTTTGACACAACGTTAAAATACTTTACAGTGTTGTAAACGTTTTCAAAATAAGACCACCTTGTATGAATCCGCCTTGGCATTCACTAACACGTAAAAAAGTATTTAGCAAGGTAGACTCATTTGGAAGTGTAGACATGCTATGCTGCTCTATAAAAAGAACCGAGTTGTCAAAATTGTCTTCATATAAAACAATAATAATTTAACGCACATGTAGAAATTTTGGATTATATACACGAAATTTGACGTGTACTTTAGGCTTTACAAACTCTGTTTGGTATGAACGATTCAATAAACAAAAATTAATCTGGAGATAATCTTTTGAACAGCACATTAAAGGCGGCTTACTTTCCTCCGCCGCCTGTATATGGTTGTAAAGAAAACAACATCAGTGTCAACATTTTTATTTAAAGAACAGAAGAGTAATTTCCATAGACGAACATGTTGACCAAGGGTACACGGTTTCTATATCTGGTAAAGCATAACGTTCGAAATCGTTGAACTGGCAGTAAAAATAAAATATTTATGTATTTTAATTTGCTTGTGTATAATTGCAAACAAATGCAGATTTTTTACAGTGTTGTCAGAGGTTTTTAGTGTTGCCAGAATACATTTTTAGAAAAATAGCATATTTGCGCAAAAAATTAAAGTGGTATGCTCACGATCAATCATAATATGCACTGCAAATTGCAAATTTGTACAATGTCCATCGTGATCCCCCTTATAATATAAACATTATTTTAACAATATTAATGCTCTATAATTAACAAACTTGCTTTTTTAATGCGCGTTTCATAATAATATATTTTACAAGTTGAAATTTTATTTACAATTTGACAATAATCCAGTAAATCTGATTTACATTTTGGTTAACGTTGTGACATTTACGGCCAATTTCACCAAGTTTGGTTATAATTAACTATCAGTTATAAATGTCAAAAACATATTGTTAACTGTTAATAAAAGTAATAATTAGTTTTAACTGAACTTGGTGAAATTGGCAAATTTTGCTGCCATTACGAAAAATGTGAGTGTATTAGTAAAAAATCGTGAGTGTATTGAGTTTAACACACCCCAGCGGTAAAACTTAGAAGACCTTCTTACTTCAGGCCTTTTTGAAGGCCTGATTAAAAATTTTTTTGATTTAATTACTATTCTTATGTAACTGCTAAAGAATGCCTCATAGAAGGCCTTGGCTCTTTGGTATAAAAGATAAGATACACCTTCCACACTCGCTTCTATGAGAAGCGATAAAAGAAGGAGTAACATTTTTTGTTTTGTTTTTTTGCACACGCAAAAGCAAAACAGTTCAGATTCCTTTACAAAAACAAAGTAACATACATAATAAAATAACTTCCAAATGAAAACAATAACGTAAATCTTTTTAGTTGATGTTAAAAAGAGAAAGAGTAAAATTTTTTGTTCTGTTTTTTCGCCAAAGCAAAAGCGAAAGAATTCAGATCCCGTTATAAAAATAAAAATACATACATATTAAAATACCAAGTGAAAACAATAATGTAAATCTTTTTAGTTGTGTTTTGTTCACTGAAGAAGAAGGTTCTGTGTAGGGATGGACACTGTAAAAAAACATCGATGTTTTTTTCGATGCGATGCGAATGAAAATGGTCAGCCAATTTCCATTAGAACCGATGCACTTTTTACAAGGATGGTCCGAAAGGCCTTTTAAGAGCCATTAATTAAAAGGCCTTTTAACATACCTTTCTTAAAAACCCTTTAAGATAACTTTTATTCTAAAGCCTTTTAACAGTCCTTCTCAGGAAAGCCTTCTAAGAGCCATATATTTGAATGCCTTTAAGAAGCTCTGGCGAAAGAAAGGAAAGCGGAAGGCCTTCTCCGCAATGACAACGCGTGTAAAAAAGATATGAGTATGGAATGGAGCAAGAAGGCCTTGTACATCCAAAAGAAGGGGTACAGAGGCCTTCTAGAAGGCCTTCGTACTCCTTCTTTTTCCCGCTGGGACGCTGCAAATAATATTGGACTAGCTGATCCATTTTTATCAAATGGACTCCTCCCTGGGCTGGTCCAATGTAATGCAAGCATGGACTATGCCATTGTTAAAAAGAGTTTGTTGTGAAATGACATGTCTTCGTTAACGACATATTTTCGTTGTTAAACTAAGCTAATCCTCTGGAGTATACCATTGAGTATTTTTAAGTTTGCTCATTTGTAATGCAAAGCTGGGTTAAATGGTCCTGCCCTAGGGCATCGTAATGTTAAATAGACCATGTTTTTTCCATACATTGGGGTTAACTTTCGACTAGTCCTAGTCCCTTATGGGCTACATTTTACATGCGTGTATGGACTAGCCGCATTATTTGCAGGGCACTGGCAGTTTCATCTGTTCAAAACGGGAAAAAAGAAGGAGTACGGTTGCTTTCTAGAAGGCCTCTGTACTCCTTCTTTTGGATATACAAGGCTTGCACTCATCATTTCATACTCATATCTTTTTTATACACGTTGTCATTGCGGAATATGCCTTCCGCTCTCGCTTCTTTAGCGCCCAGCGGCAGTGCTGCCACTTTGTGGGTAATTATCCGAATTTGGTGTAAGTTTTACTGTCCTGGGTAGAGCATGGGTAATTAATTTGAGATGTAGATAAGGTGTAATGTTAAATTCTTTCGTTTTAAACAAATAATATAAAGATTCGATTTTAGTGAAAACTTGTATGCAATTTAAAATGTTGTTGATCACAAAAATGCCTACTCTTTCTTTTTGACAAAATATATCCATCGTTTTGATAATAGATAGTTAGATTTTCATAAATATAAGCTTTAAAAATAAAATGGGGGAAGATTAGGTTTTCAATTTTCGAAAAAAAATTAATTTCGCCATTTTCGAATGCTTTAGTTGGTAGAATATTTTCTGACATTAAAAGTTTTAAACTAAATTAAGAAACATACTGTCGTCCGAAATCATTTCAGTATATTAATTTACTAAATAACATATTATGTATTTGAAAGATCAATGGCACCAAGCTTTGAAACTTACTTGGGGCATAAAGGCACTGCGGACGTCTTTGAGGAAAATTTTTGAGTATTGCTGGCTGTTTTTCACGAGCAACACGAACAATGTTGGCCTTCAATTGTTGGTTAAGCAGCAAAAAAAAAAAAAAATAATAAGTTATGATATGATGATGCTACTAGCGTGCAAACTGCACCAAACGGTGCATTTGCCTTGATGAACTCGATTATATTTTGGATTAGTTTCACGCCATATGCAGCAAAATTGGTTATTTACAAACCCGTTCAAATGGACAAATATGTATGTATGTGTGTCACATTAATCATGATCGCGCGGATCGATGACTAATTTTTAAAATAAATTTGGATAATTTGGTAGCTTTTTAATTAAATTAAACGTTAGTTTCATATCAGGTGCAATTTATTTAAATCGGGTAATTTCACTGCAAGAAAATGAGGAATTGATTGCATAAACAATTAAAAAAATAATGTATTATTTTCAAAGGAATAATAATGCATTCATTGGAATCGAGAAAGTAATTTAATCAGACAAAATAATTATGAATTGATTACCAAGTATATTCTCACATTTGCAGAACAAGGAATGCATAATTTCTGTTCGAGAGTATTATTCGTGTTTTTTCTATTACATATATATTTTCGTAATAAAAATCCGTTATTTATTCCTTTTTTTATGTCGTCTACTCATTTTTATAATCAAGGATGAATTATTTAATTCATTAGCATGATACAATTAAATAATGTATTACAATCCTAGGGCATGATCTGTGTTGAGAATAATGAATTCTGAATTCTGGAGATATGTATTACTTTCTCGGTTCCTATTGATTACATTTTCTCGCTGGGCAGTTACATAAGAATGGTAGGTTAGGTTCCATGGGCAGCCATCGAGAGACAGCTCAATTGGATCCTTTAATGGTCCCTTTGTGATACCCAACGCCAATGCCCATTCTTTAAAGCTGTTACTCAGATGGTGTCACTGCAAAGTCCAACCAATTCGTCTTACCAATTAAGAGAAGAAGCGATTTAAGTTCTATCCCAGGTAGATCCTCCAACCAGGCAAACACTGGTTCCCCCAGGTATTTTTCCCTGATGCCCCGCAACCCAGGGCATTGACAAAGAAAGTGAAGCACAGTCTGCTCTTCCTCCTCGTTGTGACAACTTCTACAGTAGTTGTTGAATTTCAGACCCATTCTTCCAGCATAATTCCCAAGAATGGTAACGGGATAAAAAAAAATATGTATTTTGCTTTTGCTTGTGCAAAAAAAAACAAAACAAAAAATTTTTCTCCTTCTTTACTCCCTGCTCATAGAAGCGAATATGGAATGTGTATCTTCTTAATTATACGAAAGAGCCGAGGCCTTCTATGAGGCACTCTTTAACAGTTAGATAAGAATAGTAATTTAAGAAAAAAAATAATTTGAGCAGGTTTTAAAAAGGCATGAAGTAAGAAGGTCTACTGAGTTTTTTTCCCGCAGGATAAATGATAAGTAACAAAAACATCGAAAATTTGCAACTTATTATCAGCATTAGTTTTAATTTTAAATCAACTGAGTTTAGTTGTAAACCGTATTAGGGGAAAATGATAATTCTAGTAATAATAAAAACATTCTTTTGTAGAAAATCTGTGAAAAACAACAAGTTGTTACAGATTACGAGGCTGGTCGTGGTATTCCCAACAACATGGTATTAGGTAAAATTGAACGTGTTATTGGTGTAAAATTGCGTGGAAAAGATCGCGGCCAACCATTGGCGCCTCCTGGTAAAAAGTGAGAAAAAAATACATCCGCTGCTTCTACAAGTGCCGGTACTAGTAGAGAAGACACAATAGCGGCCGTTAGTAAACAACCACATAGCAAGTTAAACAATTAAAAATCACTAAAAACTGCTAACACAGCAACAACGGCTTAACCAAATAGCTCTTCTCACTTGAGCCATAACACGCCAACAATAAGCAGCAAAAAAAAGCTCAAATAAATTATCGGGAGGCATAAATGATCATTATACATCAATAATAATAACAACACAGTGCTAATAAAAATTAAATATTATTAAATTTATCAAAAATAATAATAAAACAAGAATGGAAGTGTAGAGTTTAAGGCTTGATTTTAACAAACCTTTTTTATTCATGGCTTGTTTCTTCTTTTATTTTACAATCGTTTTTATTGATTTTTTTTTCATCATGTTACAAGAAATTATATTATGTATCGATTTTGCAATAATCAGAAAAGTAAATAAAATCACTACACAATGCATTCATTACATTTTCAAATATACTAAAAAAAACAATTTAAAAACAATGATAATGTATCAATTAAATGTAATAAATGTCGAAACAAATTAATAGAAACACTAACTATAATTAACCATAACTGGATGTTTTTTAAATATAGAAGAAAATTATAATGAAAATAACTTTAAACCAAAACTTTTCAAACATTTTATTATTTTTTAATTGATTCTATTTTGTTTAATTTATTTAGTTACTCAATTTTTCTTAATTATTGCA
The DNA here is from genome assembly GCA_949318255.1 of Pollenia labialis. Lineage (NCBI taxonomy): Eukaryota > Metazoa > Arthropoda > Insecta > Diptera > Polleniidae > Pollenia > Pollenia labialis. The sequence continues at coordinate 134,077,414 of OX439140.1, forward strand.
AGGAAAACGTAAAAAGTTATAAATATTATTAAATATAAAAAAAATATATTTGGTTTTTTATTTAACAGTTTTTTTGTAATTTGGGTTTTTTTTTGGTTGGTTTGACAAAATAAACTTCCTGAGAGTTGTTTATACTAAATAACTTCCTAAAACACTTATAATATTTTTATATTTTATTATTTGTTCTACAATTTATATACATATGTACGTATAAATGTGTATTTAACATCAATTTAATAGCAATTTAAAACAAATATATAATTTAATTTCAAAAATTAAAAATATTCATGTGTTTAAAATTTTTATTCAATGCAAAACTTTTAGTCACAGTATTAAAAACCGCACCAAACCCCTAAATATTCTTAATATTCTAATATATTCTTTTCAATTCTTTATTATCAGCCATGTCACAGAGTACAATTCCGTTCGGAATTGAAGAAAACATATTTGTTTATTGACAAAAAGTGTATTGTGATACAGAAAACTCTCATTTCGGTCATGAAAACAAAAATGGTTTCCTTCCGAAAAAATGTTTGTCATTTTCTTAAGCACCAAAATACGGATTCAATTCCGTTTCCGAACGGAATTGTTCTCTGTGACATGGCTGTATATAACTTGTGATTTTAATTCGGATATGGATTTTAAAATCGCTCGAAATTGATCACACCTAAAAACGATCGTATTTAAATCGATCGACTTTCATCACATACCTGAATATCTTAAAAAATTGATTTCTAAAAAATTTTAATCTGGGGCCTAATTCTGTCGAAATCGAATACTTTTTCGATTCGAAAGCAATTTTACTTCTAATTCTTCAGTAGAAAATTTTTTTTAGTGTTGTAAATCATTTATTTGAGTTTTAAATTGTTCAGTATTGTGGAACTCATATTAATGCTTTATAACACTGGAAAAATAATTTCGATTCGTTCAGTATTGACTGAACTAATAAGATATTAAATTGCTTTCGAATCGAGAAAATACTCGATCACGACTGACAGAATCACGATATAAACAAATTTTTACTGTAAATTTTCTGATTCTTTACAGCCTGACGGGTTAACTTAATTCGGGTACGCTGAATCCAGTGGTGCTAACAAAAATTTCGAAATTTTGCTAAAAAATTATGTTTCTTACACGATAAATAAAAATAATAAAAAAAAGTTTAATGTAACTTACAAGTAAATTTAAAAATAACGGTATATCTCGAAAACAATAACTAACCTAAACAAAACCGATTCGCACCACTGGATTCAGCGTACCCGAATTGGGCTAAAACACACCGCGATATTAGACTTTGGCATCATGCCGCTGTTAGCAAGTATTTGCAAGATTCCGCTAATTTAGCAATAATAATCAAATTTTTTATCATTCCTTATAGTTTTAGGGACCTTTGATCAATTTTATGTCTTGTTTAAAATAATAAAAATTTTCCCGAATTTTTACTTTTAGCCAACTTCCAAATTTTTAATTGCAATTTTGCTTTTTCTTGATCTTTGAGGCAATCGTCGCAAATTTTAAATTTTAGCGACTTCCGCTATCTTAGCTTTCATAATAGGGCTGAATATCTTGCTGATAAAAAATATATCTCTGCATTTGTAGGACCAAAATCATTTGTTGGAATTATCGGTAGACTACTTTGCAAAAACTTGAGCCTTCTCCCTAGGATTAAAGATAAGTTGAAAAATATTCCATCATTTTTTTTATTTTTGCCACGCCTCTGGGGGTTTCCGCGTATTTCGATTCGAAAGAAATTATTTACGGATTCGAACAATTTGTACTGTGTACTACGATTTTCGATATATATTTTTCGAATAAACGGACGTTTTTATACTTTATTGAAAACAAAAAATCCCTCTCTTTCTCTATTACGAACAAAAAATTTTTAATCAAATTTCCCATTTTTTAAAATTACAACCTTTGTCATCGTTTCGAACGATTACACAGTGCAAATTGTTCAAATTTGTAAATGATTTCTTTCGAATCGAAATACACTGTAACCCCCCTGGATACCGCCCTTTTAGTTTTTTGTATACTGCGTTGAAGTCCGATCATAACTTATTGCATATCGTTTTTTATGGCTGGTCTTTGTCTCCATTTTTTGCCTTTGGTGGCTTTTTAATCCGACATTAAAAATCTCGGATCGTACCCCCTAATGTACAATTTTTGTCACTTTGCAAGAAAGCCCGTGCTTTTAAGACAATTACCCGAATTGGGTAATTAAGCGTTAGGCAATTAAACGTGGATTTTTGTTTGAAAAATGGAAGAAAAAAAACGGGGATTTAAAACTCAAGTTAAATAACGGTGAAAGGCATTTTAACTTGGGGTAATTAATCGGGTTATACTTTACCACGTCTACTTTAACGCCCACTTTTTCTATTTATCTAAAATCAGAAAACAGTTGCACCGATTTTGCGATGCCTTAAGGGAATCAATTTTTTACGGAAAGAAAATTTTTTCCGCCCACTTTTACGCCTACTTTTTTTCGATTTATATAAAATCAGAAAACGGCTCCATCGATTTGACAAATTTTTCTTTCAAATGTTCATATTAATCCATTTCAGGTTTTCATCGAAAGAAATATTTACCACGCCTACTTTTACGCCCACTTTTTCTATTTATCTAAAATCGGAAAACAGTTGCACCGATTTTGCGATGCTTAAAGGGAATCAGGTTTTTACGGAAAGAAAATTTTGCCCCGCCCACTTTTCGATTTACCTTTCGCTGATATGGTTGCGTATACGCTTGAACAACGCTGGGAAATATTGCGACATTACTTTGAAAGATCGCATTATCAGCCGCAGAGCTGATGACGTTCGGCCACCTCGGAGCTGCGGTTTGACACCATTCGACTATTATTTGTGGGGTGCCGTCAAAGATATGTAAGTGTTACGCCGACAAGCCAGAGACAATTGACGCTTTAAAGGACAATATTCGTGAAGCCATTGGTGAAATATAGCTGCACACACATCCGAGGCAGCCATTTGAATGAAATTATTTTCCATTATTAACCGAAAGAATTGTACTTTCAAATAAAAAAAGAAATTTGAGAAAATATTCAATAGTTTTTTTATTGCATTTTCAAAAAAAAAGGTATTTGGCGGACCCTTTATATAAAACGCAAGAATTTGGAAGTTGTTTTTAATAAAATTTAAACCTTTTTAAACGTCAGAAACAATTTCATACAAATTGTTGCTGAAGTTCGAGTTGACTCAACCAAGGCGAATTCGCCTTGGACTCAACTTTAGTTACATTCAAGGCCCATCTATCAGGTCTGCTTACTTGTACAAAAACAAAAAACGATTCTTTTTAGTTGTCAAAAATTTACTACCACATATACAAAGCAAAAGGAAAAAACGTGTATGTGTGGCATACCATAAACGTAAACAAACGTATACATGCACATGTAAGCAAAATGTAAACAACTTTTGACAACTAAAAAGAACATAAACAATGATCATCAGGCTTCTTGCGCAGACCTTTTCAATGGGCCTTGATTTTAGTGCATTCAAGTTACTCTTCGTCGAATCGACGAACTTGTTTAAAAAATAAATTCTAGCGGAACGATTTTTAAAGTTAAAAATAAACAAAAATCGGCGTTTTATTAAACAATTAACCGTCTTATTTTGTTAAACACCAACTTGCTTAAAATAATAATTTCATACAAATTTTTAAAAATTTTATATGCTAAATTATTCAACGCAAGTTTAAGGGATTTACAAAATAACCCCCTAAATAAAAAATATAATTGGGGTATTCACAAGGTAGTCGTAAAGTCATATGTCCTAAAATAATTACAAGAAATATATAGGACTGCTGTGGGCTACCGCTTATAATTAAGATTTCTACTGTACAGTTATGACAAATCAATAAACACAGCATTTACATTTTTATTTTGTTTAAAATACAACAACATTTATTTTAAACAATTGTAAAATATTATTTACGACATTATGATGATATGACTGGATAGCTCACCTTGTGAATCCCCCAAATATAAAAAATAAAAATTCTTTTTCCCTCTAAAATTCGATACGAATTTGAAGTCTTTTTTTTGTTTTTCAAATTAATTAACTATTTAAAACAACAAAAACTGAAAAGGTAAAAAATATATTACTTTTTTCTTTCTCATCCTTTAAAAATAATCAGTCAAATAATACAAAAGAAAAAAAATTAGTTATGTATTAGCCTTATTTTACGCATGAGACACAAAGTTCAACTTTATGTTCACAACCGATGCTTTTCTCGCATAGGTATGTATATTACTTTTGTACTTTTCTTCATTTACGTTTGCTATAGGGACAGAGGTGACAAATTTTACGCACTTCTGGTCCTTTGACAACATTTTCGATGGATTCTTGTCGATTAGGCATTTTATTTTGAAGTTTTCTCATAATTAAAGTCTGCAAGGCAGGTGTCTAAAATTTGGCTCTTAATTAGAGGTTAGTGAAGATTTTTCAGGTACTGTCGTCGGTTTTTGGGCTTTCGATCTATTTGTAGTAAAGGGTCCGCCAAATAACCTTTTTTTTTTTGAAAATGCTATAAAAAACTACTGAATATTTTCTCAAATTTTTTTTTTATTTACAAGTACAATCCTTCCGGTTTATAATGAAAAATAATTTCATTCAAATGGCTGCCTCGGCTGGCCAAGTAGCCTACACGATCGGTCCAATTTTAAAGCACATTATCGATTGTGTGCAGCTGTGTATTTCACCAATGGCTTCACGAATATTGTCCTTTAAAGCGTCAATTGTCTCTGGCTTGTCGGCGTAACACTTATCTTTGACGGCACCCCACAAATAATAGTCGAACGGTGTCAAACCGCAGCTCCGAGGTGGTCGAGCGACATCAGCTCTGCGGCTGATAATGCAATCTTCAAAAACAGGGCGCAAAACATCGAGTGTAGCTTTGGCTGTGTGGCACGTAGCGCCGTCCTGTTGAAACCAAATGTTGCCAATATCCTCCTCTTCAATTTTTGTGAACAAAAATTCGTTCAACATGGCCCGATAACGATCGCCATTGATTGTAACGGCCACTCCTTGCTCACTTTCGAAGAAAAATGGCCCAATTATGCCTCTGGACCAAAATCCGCACCAAACAGTGACTCATTTTGGGTGCATCGGCTTTTCAATGTATGCGTGCGGGTTTTCTGTACCACAAATGCCACAATTTTGCTTGTTTACATACCCGCCAAGATCAAAATGAGCTTCATCTGAAAAGATGATTTTTTTTTTTTGGCAAAATCCCACCACATTCGTTCAGCGGAAGGATAAAACTAATTATCTTTCAAATCAGACATGAGCTAAGTGTTACCATTCACGAAATAAGCACTAGTTGAAAAAAAACGTTAGATGGCGGACCCGTTAAATTGTGAGAATATATGACGCAGTTGTTGACAAAGGTAATATTTAAAAGTCAACAAAATTGACACAAAAACTTACACTAAAATTACTCTTCGTCGTTGTGACGAATACAACTTTAAAAAAATGAGGATCCAGTTTACGTCCGCTCACTACAAGCTTTTGGCATCAGCTAACTTTGTTGCCAAAAAGGGCGATATTTGAACAGTCATAAAAAAGTTATATGATAAGAAGTAAATGAGCTTCGTCGATTCCAAGGCCCATTGAAAAGGTCTGCGCAAGAAGCCTGATGATCATTGTTTATGTTCTTTTTAGTTGTCAAAAGTTGTTTACATGTGCATGTATACGTTTATAGTATGCCACACATACACGTTTTTTCCTTTTGCTTTGTATATGTGGTAGTCAATTTTTGACAACTAAAAAGAATCGTTTTTTGTTTTTGTACAAGTAAGCAGACCTGATAGATGGGCCTTGGTCGATTCGACAAACAGTAACCATCCAGGGTTAAAGAGTACCAATCACTTGATTTTGCTACGCCTAATTATTCAATTAATCGTTAATTTAGGCTTTCTGATTAATCAGAATCCTAATCAATTAAATATGTAATTTAAATAATTATTAAACATTTTTATTTTTTCGAATTTATTCTATGAGCTAAATTTCAGTTATGTATTTTATAAAGCTTTTTTGTAATAGTCCTATTCCTTTAATTTTTAGGAATGACTTTATACACTACCAGACTATTATATTGAATCTTCTTGTTACATTTCACCTTAGGTTTCCTTTGGAAACCAATGAGGTATATTGTATGTACAGAAAAATTTACAATTATTAGACACCAGCAGAATGTAACAAGAAGATACAATATAATAGTCTAGTAGTGTATAGTCATTCCTAAAAATTAAAGGAATAGGACTATTACAAAAAAGCTTTATAAAATACATAACTGAAATTTAGCTCATAGAATAAATTCGAAAAAATAAAAATGTTGAATATAATAAAGTAACCTATGAAAGGAAATAATTCCCAGTTTCTATTTAAATAATTATTATTTAAAGATTGAGCAAAATATAGTAAGTGTTGTTGTGAATAAGATAAAGTTATACCACATCAAGTGTATGAAAAGCGATGATATTCGGATGTATGGCCCTGCTAAATTGCACATTACAATAATCATTTAAGTTAAGTGCGGAATAGTAAGAAACCTATTAGAGAACCAAAAAGATTTTTTTTCAAACTACTACATATTTCCAAGGAAAACGTTTCAAATTTCTGGTTATCTTGCCATGATTTTAATAAATAAAATTTCTAATAAATCCAATTGTTTTTTCTTAATCGATTAATAGCACATCTCTAGTATTGAACCAATTAACTTTGACTATTTCAGGGTACAAAAAAAAACCAGCATAACTCTCTCTGATGCATACCCTATGAATGTGCATTGGTCTAGTTGAATTCATAATTTTTATTGGTTGAATTTTTTTTCAATTTCATATCAGTTTTTATTCCCACAAGTCGAAATTAACTTTGCAATTGTTTTGGGTTCGCTTTTAAAGAAAGAAAAAAATATTATTCTTTCATAAATTTTTTAATCTTAAGGTCACTTTTTAAAAATAAATTAAAATAGTTTTATTTTCGATATTTCGATTTCCGTTGGAAATCTTCGTCAGGAAATTTATATAATAAAATAAAATTTCAAAATTTGACACTAAATGGAAAATAAAATTTAAAAAAATTTCAATTAACAAAAATTATCATAATAAATTGTGTAGAATGGAATTTTAAATTTATTATGATATTTTTTGTTAATTGAAATTATTTTAAATTTTTTTTCCATTTATTTTTTTTTTATTTTTAAAAAGTGACCTTAAGCTTAAAAAATTTATGAAAGAATAATATTTAATAAAAAAGGTCGAAGAAAAAGGATTATAATTTACAAAAGAAAGAAAAAAAAAAATAAAAAGCCAATAGAATATTTCTTTTGTTTAATTAAATATATACATACCTTTTTTTTTAACTTTGATACATTTCATATCCACCATGTTTCATATAAGAAAGCATTATTTCCTAATTTATTTTTTTTTAATAGAACAATTCATACTAATTTGTTTGTAATTTATTAAAATGTCAATTTTTTAATGAGCTTTTGTTTTTATTTACTTTTCAAAATACTTTAAGTTTTAATTTTTTCAAGTTTTATTGTTTTATTTGAAAACTATTACAAAAAATTTTACATACTCGTTTTAAAGTTTTTCTTTTACTATTTTTTTTTTTTTTTTGTTTGTTGTCAATTAAATACATAAATATTAATTTTATCTATTAAAAATACGTGGGCAAAACTCTTCTGTTATAAAAAAAGAATATTTTTAGTTGTTGACTTAAGAATTTGTTTAGTTTTAAAACAAAGAAAATATGTATGTACTTAAAAAAAGATTTTGAATTTTTTAAGGACCGAACAGATACAACGTAGTTAAGAGTTAAAGGCCCAGTTAGGCGAACGTTGCTGTACCGTATCTGTACTGTATCAATCAGCTGTTCGCTTTTTGTTATATAAAACGCAATACAAAAGCTTACCGAAATGTAATGTACCGTAGTTGCAACGGACCATTCTGTATAAAATAGAATTTCATACCGTTGTTACGTGACATTTGTAAAACAGTGTTGGGCGGCTTGTATTTTTCTTGGAATGCGGGTATTTTTGCTTTTTTTTGGTACTTTTTTCAGTAAAGCTATGGAATTGTGGCAAAACAACTTACAGTACAACATTTTTTTATATGTATATACAAATACACATATGTTAAGATATGTATGTACACATACAATGGAAATGTGAAACGTATAAAAGGCTTTAAATGGTATCAAACACATTTACAATAAATGTATGTTTAAAATATATATGCTAAAATACAAATTTGTTTATGGTAAATCAATAATATAAATATTATTAAAATACTGTTTTAATACCATTTAAATCACTTGGTACTTTTTCTGCACAGCGGTCACAATTTAAACATTTTTGATTCCCATCACTGTTTGTATTGTTTTATGTATACCTACTATTGCTTTTTGTTTATGTATGGGAAAAACAAATGACACGTTTTTAAATGTTCTATAAGTGCACCAACGTGCTTACAGTACGTTCGCCTAACTGGGCCTTAAGGCTCAGTTAGCCGGGAGTATCAGTAACGTTGCATATCAGCTGCTTCATTTTGTTGTATGTAAAGCAGTTAGAACGATTATACATAGTTAGCAGTGAGATGTTACGTCTCAATCTGTAAGAAATAGATTGGTCTTACTTTTTTTGCGGTTAGGTTAAGTTACTGTAACTTCCTGATAACTAACCCTTTAAACTAATTAGTCTACGTACATTGATGCTTAATCACTACGATAGCAACACTTTAAACGTTGGTAATTTACAGCTGATTCACACGCATCAGGTTTGTGTGGTCAAGTCTTGAGCTTTCAGAAAAGAGGAGTACATACAGATTTGACCGTACTCGTAAATTTTCCCTTAAAGTTAAAGACAAAGAAAATTGACGAAACAAACTGCGTGCTAATGAACGTACATTCAAAGGAAAATTAAACAAAAAGAGATCAGCTAAACCTGATGCATGTGAGACAGCCCTTACAACTGCAGTAGCGAGTTATAATTCAGTCTTGCAGTAGTTTCATAAACAGCAATATATCTTGATTGGGGGTTTCTCGTTTGTTTCGAATTCTCTTTCCAGTTGAGTGTTTTTCAATGTATGTATACTATTTACAAAAAATTTTTCATAACTTTAATTTTTTTTTTTTGCAAATTTAAAGAGTTAAATGCAAGGCGAATTCATACAAGGTTGTCTTATTTTGAAAACGTTTACAGCACTGTAAAATATTTTAACGTTGTGTCAAAAATGATACAACACTGTAGTAAACAATTTAAACAAATGTTTAATTTTCTTTTTAATTTTAAATTGTTTGTTTTAATTCAAATAATTTTAAATTTTAAACGAAAATGATAAAATGTAGTAAATATTCCCCAGAACCACATGAACGGTATATCATTTTGACACAAGGTTAGTAATCAGCTGTTGCTTACGTAGCAAGATAAGGTCACCTGGTGTAATTTCGCCTTGGTTAAATGTGTGCACAATCTACGTCATAGCTGTCAATCAAATGAATTTTGACAAGCAGTTTGTGCTTTGTTGTGATACAGACGTGTATTATTAAACCCGCATACTATTTGAATTAATTAAATTTGATTTTTTTTTTATTTAAAATAAACATTCCGCGAATGATCGCAAAATACATAAATAATTTTTAAATAAATTATTTAGCATAAAAGTGATCAATTAATAAAAACGAAAAATTAATAAAGATAAATAAAAAATATAAGTGAATATATGTACATACATACTTATGTATGTATGTAGGTATACATAATCTTGCAAAAACATTTTAATTTTGTAAAGAACAAAATAAAAAAAAAAAAAAAAAATAACAAAAATATTAAAAGCACAAAGTTACGTTGAAAAACAAAAACAATATTTTGTATGAACAAAAACAATGAGACAACAATAAAACTCAACGAGAGAAATTGCTATGTAACAGTTCATGCAAATGAAAATAATGAAATAAATAAAACAAAACAAAACAATATTAATTACCTAACGGCTAAGCCAATTATTCGTACACGTTCCCTCTCACCCTCGGTATTTACACAAACGGTGGATAGTGACTCATTAAAAAAACTAAAACTAGACCTGGTGACAAGTGTTGCCAGGCCAGAAAGTATTGCCGCGACGTCAAAAACAAATTTAGTGGGAAATGATACCATGAACTTAAACACAAATGCAATGGAAAACCCCCCTGTAAAAAGTTGTCAAAAGCCTCAAGTCCAAGTTGGTATGGACAGGTATATAACAGTCCTTAAACGGGGTCGCAGCCCTACATCTTCAGCTGTTGCTTCGGCCTCAAAAATGCCATTTTTTGATAAAATAAATTCCCAAAATCGCTTTGCAATTCTGGAGGATGAATCCTCTGAAGCACCAAACGTAATAAAATCGTCCAAGCCTCCCCCGATATATCTTAGGGAGCAAAACTCAAATGAGTTAATAAAAAGTTTGAATTCGGTAATAGGTGAAAATTCCTTTTACGTAGCTTCAATAAAGCGAGGTATGATTAACGAGACTAAAATACAGGTGAATAACGAGGATGACTTTCGAAAAGTAATTACAAGATTTGAGGCTCTTAATAAAAACTTTTATACATATCAACTGAAGAGCAGTAAAGGTCTTCAGGTAGTGATCAAGGGCATAGACTCATGTGTAGACCCAGGAGAAATTAAAGCTTTTTTGGAAGAGAAGGGCTTTAAAATAAAAAACGTGACAAATATCAAAAATAAGGAAAAAAATCCCCAACCACTATTTCGAGTGGAGTTAGAACCCGGCGACGTTAAGCTCAAAAAAAATGAAACGCATCCAATTTATAACCTATAGTATATTCTATACAGAAGGGTAACTATAGAGGAGCCGCACAAGAGAAATGGTCCTGTTCAATGTCTAAACTGCCAGGAATTTGGCCATACAAAGGCATACTGCTACTTACCCCCTGTTTGCGTAGTATGTGGTGAACTACATGGTACAGTTCTTTGCGATAAGTCTAAAACCGACCCCAACGTAAAAAAATGTAGCAACTGTGGCGGTAATCACACTGCTAATTATAGAGGATGCCCCGTATACACTATCGTCAAGCAGTCGGTTGGACCGAAAACTAATCCCCCTCAAATGCAGGTAACAAATCAGCTAAACACTAATAACATTCAGGGCCCGCAGCCTAGTAATAACAGAACCTCCTATGCTAACGTCCTAAAATCAAACCATGTGCCGCAAGGTGCCTCGCCAAGTAATGACGAAACTCCAGATTCTAATATAAGTCGTCTAGAAAAAACCATGGAAACATTAGTGCAAACAGTAAACAATTTTACAAACACAATGGGTAATATGTTACAGGAAATTCTGAGAATGCAATCGATGTTATTGCAAGCTGTACTTAACAAGCCATGAACTGTTTAAAAATTTGTTTTTGGAACGCAAACGGCATCCGCCAACATAAAAATGAACTAGAATACTTTCTCAAAAATAAACAAATTGATGTTATGATGGTTTCTGAAACTCATCTGACCTCAAGAAATACGTTTAAAATCAATGGCTACATACTATATGATACCAAGGACCCTCGAGATAGAGCTTGTGGAGGTTCTGCCATTTTGATAAAAACCCGAGTCAAACACTACTTAATGTGTGATCATCGTGAGGATTATCTGCAAGCAACAAATATTCGTGTTGAAGAGCTTAATCGAAACATAGTAATTTCATCTTTATACTCTCCACCTAGATTTTCAATATCAGAAAGCCAATATTGTGAATATTATAAATCCCTAGGACCCTGTTTCCTGGCCGCTGGCGATTATAACGCTAAACATACCTTCTGGGGGTCACGACTTATAACACCAAAGGGTCGTGTTTTGTTTAATACAATCTCTAAAATGAATTTAAATGTTGTCGCGAGCGGACAACCAACATATTGGCCTGCTGATCCACAAAAAATTCCAGATGTCATCGATTTCGGCGTGGTTAAAAACATCCCCACAGAAACGATTCACGTTGAAGCCTCATTAGAATTATCCTCTGATCACACACCTACAATTGTTACTATAACAAACACCAATATAATTGTATCTCCCTCTAGTTACATAGCGACGTCAGCTACACAAATAAATTGGTTAAAATATAAAAAATATCTCAGTACTCATTGCACAGAAAATATTCCGCTTAGCACACCGGAGAATGTAGATCTCTCTATTGCCAATTTTGACAGTTATCTTAAACTAGCGGTTCAACATTCCTGCAAAACCCTCAAAAAAACTTATAATAATAAAATATATTCTACAGATGTCGAGCGCCTCTTGAATGAAAAAAGGAGAGTGCGAAGAGAGTGGCAATTGCACAGATCCCCCCAACTTAAGAACTTATTAAAAGAGTGCACAAAAAAGCTAAGAAAATTACTGCAGTCTCGGAAAACGGCTTCCGTGGAAAAATATCTTAAGGACCTGGATGCAACACCACAATCAGACTACTCATTATGGCGTGCAGCCAGAAATCTAAAAAGGCCAGTTATCACGAAACCACCATTAAGAAACCTGAATGGAAGTTGGGCAAGAAATGATAATGAGAAAGGAAACCTGTTTGTAAATCATTTGAAAAACGTATTTACCCCAAATAAAATCTGACGACATAGCGGACGAGTTACCACCTGTTGCTGCTAGAGCAGCTGTTCCCCTAAGATTTGAGATGAGAGAAATCGAAAAGGCTATTTGTAACTTAAACCCCAAGAAAGCCCCTGGTTTTGATAAGATAAGCAACAAAATGCTTTTGGAGCTACCTCGAATAGCAAAGAAAATTATTCTTTATATTTTTAATGCTATTTTACGCCTTGAATACTACCCTCAAGAATGGAAGGTCTCCTTAGTAAAGATGATACCAAAGCCAGGAAAAGATCACACAAAAGTTGAGTCATATAGGCCTATTAGCTTATTGTCTAATATATCAAAGCTGTTTGAGAAGCTCTTAGCGTCAAAATTAACCCCAATTTTAAATGATAATGGGTGTATACCTAACCATCAATTCGGTTTCAGAAGAGAACATAGCACAATTGAACAAACCCATCGAATAGTAAACGCCATAAGAAAAGCCTTTGAAGAAAGAAAATATTGCTCCGCTCTCTTCATCGATGTTACTCAAGCTTTTGATAAAGTCTGGCATGTAGGCTTGTTACATAAATTGAAGCTAAACCTACCGGTTAACACACACAAGCTGCTAGAAAGCTACTTGGTCGGTCGAAAATTTATTATTAAAGAAGGTGATTTTGTAAGTTCTCCTCAGCCAATTGAAGCTGGAGTCCCTCAGGGAAGCATCCTGGGCCCACTTTTTTACTTAATATATACCTCGGACATGCCAACAAACAATTACACCCTAACCTCAACTTTTGCTGATGATACAGCTTTTCTAAGCGTACACGAGAACAGTCGTGAAGCATCTCGATACCTGCAGGATCATATATTTCAGCTCGAACTATGGTTAAAGCAATGGAGGATAAAGGTCAATGAGCAAAAATGCGTACATATAACATTCACTTTGCGTCGGGAAACATGCTCCCCTATTAAAATCAATAATCAACTAGTGCCTCAACAATTGCATGTAAAATATCTCGGTATTCATCTAGATCGGCGTTTAACATGGAAATGCCATATAGAAGCAAAATTAACCCAAATGAAACTAAAAGCAATTCAAATTAACTGGCTTATTGGAAGAAATTCAGTTCTTAGTCTCGATTGCAAACTACTACTTTACAACGCTATTTTAAAGCCAATATGGTGCTACGGTATTCAACTATGGGGCACTGCCTCGGCTTCAAATATCGAAAAAATTCAAAGGCGCCAAAATAAACTTCTTCGAATAATCACAGCTGCCCCTTGGTATGTTAAAAACTCAAATATCCACAAGGATCTCAATGTGCCACTGGTAAGGACTATTATTACGAAGTATGCGGTAAAATATTTAAAAAGGCTAGAGTTGCACCCTAATCCACTAGCTCGAAATATTTTAAATGATAGTGGCCACACTCGCTTAAGAAGAAGAGACACTGCAGCACTTACCCATTAAGATGAGCGATTAACACCTACATATGTGAACAGAACCCGTGATGAAGAAAATTTTTGTCTGGCACTGGCAGGACATAAAATAAATTTTTAGGATAAGATTTGATTAATTATTGTTAGTTCATATTTAATATATGAAGATTCAATAAATAAATAATGGAAAAAAAAAAAAAAAAAAAAAAAAACAAGTAGTATGTGTGAAAAGCTTGAATGTGAAACTGCAATGTTATATCTGTTTCAGACTTTGCGACATATCACACAGAAATATTTGATAAAAACGAAGAATGGTGACGAAGGGTGTAGACTTTTAAGGTGTTAAAAATGTACCACGAAATGAAAAATCAAACAACAATTTAATACATACATACATATTTTACTTTTTGTATAAAATTTTTAAATTTAAAATTATTTGACATTTGCCGTCACAGTTCTAGCAACAAAATGCTGCGTTGTTGTAAAACTGAGGTCTCTTTATTAATACATACATACATACATTATGGTCCAAGGCCCATCTATCAGGTCTGGAGGCTTATTCTGAATTGCGATGCGAAAATCAATGCGATGCGCAAATGAAATGCGATGCGAAAGAAAATTGGTATTCTGTTAGACTTTCGCAATCGCATTTGCAATTTATTTAAAATCGTGGCAACGCTCCTCAAATAAACGTCAGTGACAACAAACGTCAAATTAAAAATAAATAAATGTTTTGTGTATCGAGCCCTAACCGCGAAAATGACGTAAGCGCCAAAAATCAAATTTTATAGGAGAGAGTTTTTTTATTTTATTGCATATACCTTTTGTAAGAAATTTGTCGCTTACGATAAAATTGTTATTGCTATAAAATCGTAATGGTACCTTCTGTAACCATGACATTTTAGGAGATGATGCAAGTGTTGCCAATAAAGTCATTAAGTAAAAAAAAACGAAAATTGAAAATGATGTCGCTTATGTTATTTTCGCGGTAGGGCCCGATATACATGCACATGTAAGCAAAATGAAAACAACTTTTGAAAGTTCAATAGAATAAAAACAATGATCATCAGACTTTTTGCGCAGACCTGTTCAATGGGCCTTGTTATGGTCTAACTGCCTGTTTTAAGAAAATGAAAACAAGTGAGCGAGTGTGAAATTATATTGAAAACAACAATAAAAAACAAAAAATTTTATATTATATTGAAAACAACAACAAAAACCGAAAATTTGTTTTTGTTTTCAATATAATTTTTTACTCACTCACATGTTTTCATTTTCTAAAAACAGGCGGTAAAAGCTTTTAAAGAGCCACCAAAAGAAAATACGAAAAGGTAATGTCGCATAGGCATTAAAAATATTATGATACATGTCACTTCAAAATTAAAAATCTTTAGTTACAATTAAAACTAAACATATAATTAAGCCTTTTACAACTAAATGCCTTAAAAAACTCTTTTGTTTGTTTTAATATTTAAATTTAAAATTAGTTTATTTTTTAAGTTTGGTTTTTAAAATACAAGTTTATAACAATTGTTCTGTTTTTTGATGTCACCCTGGCATGTGATGTTTTCTTTGTTTTTTAAATGTCTTTTTTAATAAATATTAATACATACATACATACATACTGAAAAATATTTTTTTTTATTAAATACATTTTTGTATGGTTAAGTTTTATCAATTAAAAATATTTTTCAACAATTGTTACTACCAAAGTACAATGTTACTACTATACAGAAATTTTGCAGACATTTTTAAAGAAACAGTATTCAAATGTTGGATACTTGAAAATACTCTTCTATTTAAAACTGTGCAAGAATTTCTTTTATTTTAAACATAGATTTTTTATACTTCTTTCTATTCTGACGCGGCTTTTTTTGCCAGTGTCTTGTATACATTAGTATAAAAATATTATTTAATATACAAATATACAAAAGATTGTAAAGAAATTTAATTAATATACATGAGTAGAAGACTACTGGATAAGAAACTGAGAGCTGCTGTTGTCAATGCCTAAATACGTTAATAAAAATCTAATTCAATACATGGGGTCTTTACTTGACAACTTTTTGTCATACCAAAAGTCAAAAGTCTATATACGGTAATGTTCTGAAAATCACAAATGTGATTTTGTGGTGTTCTGAAAGTCATACCGTTTTTGTGTTTCTAGGTGTGCTTTCGGCAATTGAAGATCACACCAAAACACACAAAAACGGAACACTAAAATATCACACGTGTGATTTTAGTAGGCACATGTAATGTGAAATCACATGATTTGAGTTAAAGTGATTTTCAGAACAGGCCTGATAAAAAACTAAAATTTTTGTCAGCGTTTTTTTTATATGAAGTTTGACGTTTGTTATGACAAAAAATTGTCAGGTAAAGGCCCCATGTTAGAATGTATTGCAAGCTTGAAATCAGTGATGGAAAATTAAATTTTTAGTACTTGTTTTCAAAAAAAGAAAGGGAGCTCATAATACTCATAGTATTCAACTAGTTTGCCGACTCAACAGAGCGTTCTCAACTTTTTAACCTATCACATACATTCAACTCACGTAAAAGCAACAAAAACAAATTAAAATTTAAAATTTTTTATTTAAAATTTTTAACAATATAACACTTTTTGTTTAATTTAATGACACAAATACATAATAAAAAAAACAATCTTAAAATTTTTTTGACAAAAATTTCTTTGCTGTTGCTGATATTCAAGGCGAATTCATGTATAGGGTGGTATAGACGACACTACACCAAGTAACAACACCAAAAACACAACATTGCATTTTATTTGTTGCTTTCGTTGGTCGATATGTCGAAAACACAAGTAACTTTTGGCATTCCTCTCTCTAATTTAGAAAAAAAGTAGCACAGCTGTGCTTTCAACGTCACCTGAAAAATGAATTCGCCTTGTTAATATAATTAAAGCCTGCAGAGTAGCATTTTGAATAATTATTATTAAATTTCCGTAGTTCCTAGGTGAAACATAGGGCCTCAGTAGCATTTTATGGGGTATGAAAAATGTATTTGAAATCTTAAATTAATTTAATATTTTCCGATATTGCAGAATAAAAATTAAACAAACATTGTTTTTAAAAGTTTATAAATGCAGACAACATTAAATAAGTTGAAAATTTTTTGAATTATAAAAATTTTATTTGAGAATTTTTTTTGCCACATTCTATACACAACTATGTTTAGTGGTAAAAATTGTTTAAACACCCACACATTTAAAAAAAAAATCTTTCTAATACAAACATTTACTAGGTACTACTGACATTTGAGTTAGGTACCTGTCAAAGAGTTGGCATTCTAGTAGTATACTATGATAACGCTCTTTCTTTATAAAAAAACTCATATTTATATATTTTTTTTTTATCAAAAATTATAACAAATGATTTTTTTTTGT
Organism: Pollenia labialis; assembly: GCA_949318255.1. Classification (NCBI taxonomy): domain Eukaryota; kingdom Metazoa; phylum Arthropoda; class Insecta; order Diptera; family Polleniidae; genus Pollenia; species Pollenia labialis. The sequence goes on from OX439140.1 coordinate 134,094,845, forward strand.
TTAATTGCCGTTTTTAATAAATTTTCGTTTTTCTTTAAAAGAAATAAAACATTTTCTCAGCTTCCATTATATTTGTTTATACATATTCTCTTATATTATTTCATGTTTAACCGGAATATGGATATCCTGAGTGGTAGTGCTGATTCACACGCTTCGGGTTTAAGTCGTCAAGTCTGGGGTTTTCAGAAGGAAACAAATATATGACGACTAAAACCGGAAGCATGTGAATCTGCACTAACGACAAAAAGCAGTGTTAACAAGATACGATAATTTTTGTAGTGTTGCCGTTAGTTTGTTTCTTGAAAAAGGTAAGAATTTAATATTTTTTTCAAGTATTTTAATTATAAAAAATTATTTTAGATAGTAAATCATTTTAGAGATGTAAAACACACTACATATATTGTTTTAAATGTTTTAAAATAAATTAAAATTAAAAATACAAAAACTTTAAAAACTTTTAATTTAAAATATCTAAAAAGTTTGTTGTATTTTTAATGGCAAGTAAAAGTTAAAAAATGTGTTTAACCTCAATCTCAAAGAACGCTATTCTTTTTAAGAAAATATGTTTATGCTCAATTTTTTTTTTGTTAAAAGTATTAGAAAACATGAAATAAAATAAAAGTTAAAAATTTAATAAAATGATCACAAATTTACAAAACTTTTAATATTTGTAAATTAGATATTATTTTCTTTACAAATATTTTTGTTCTTAATAATGTATATATATTTAATTATAATATTTTCAATTCCAGCCGTCCCAGAAAAAAATTTTTTGGTTACAAAAAAAAATTTACAAATCTATTACATATTTGTAAGTTATACAGTGGGGAGCACAAATAAATACATCTTTGTACTTTGTGCATTTATTATTGCATAAAATATAATGTGAAACCAAAAAGGTTGGCTGTCATTTCTTATTTTATGTTTGGTATTTAAAGCGGGTCCATAAGGACGAAGTTTCTGGATGGGTTGGAGTCGCACTGCAGTTGAGTAGGTGTCGTTGGTCGTGAGACTTACGACACCCATTCTACATACAGGGCAAAGGTCAGAGATGGTGCGGTTTATTCAGGGCCATCATGAGCGACGTCGTAGGTCACGTTCTTCGCTTGCAACGGTTAGGGGACAACCTCCTAAAACAATATTTTCTCGGGAGCTATTTATGGCAGTCTTCACCGACATCTTCTTAACTATGTTTGGATCTGTCCTGTATGAAGGTCCAAATTGGTTGGGGTTGACAGTCTTTTAACGATGAACCACAAATTCGGATTCGGGACCGCACTTTGTGCCGACCGCTGCAACAATAGAATTTTTTTTTCGCTAAGTCATTCTTTTCTAATTTTAGACGACTACACAACTGAGGCCCCTTTCAGGAATAAAGCGGTGGTTGTGGTTTGGACTCAAAGTTGCGTGAAGGCAGAACTCGAAATGCCTGATTCGATGGCTGATCTTTCTTGTGTTGATCTTCGGCTTGCGGGCTGATCTCCCTTGGTGCTATTGCTATTCAAGAGATGCTTCCGACTATTCTAATAAAGCGGGTGTTAGAAAGCTCCAGCTCTTACGCAAGGAGAGAGTATGAGATCCTGCGATTACCACGCGGGTTTTCCCCGCGTCATAGCCAGTCTTTCGATCAGATATTCTCACCCTGCCATCTCTCCTGAGCCATGCTGTGTAACAATGTTAGCCTCAACCAAATATTTCAAACAAAAAGTCGTTAACAAAACTTATGCTTGGTTTTTTTTTGGTTTTGCATTATTAGTTTTATTTTTATGCAAAATTTAATAAATGCACAAAGTACAAACATGTACGCATTTGTGCTTCCCACTGTATATTACATATTTGCAGAATTATATTTATGTGTTTGGTTTATTATTATTATCGTTAAAGACCAGAAATAAATATGTATATAGTGGTTTTGTGTGTATTTCTTTAAATTTAAATTAAATAGAGATTAAGATACCTTAAAACTTTTTTTTTTTTGTTAATTCCCCTGATTAATATGTTTTTATGTACAATTACTGGACTTTCGATTTAAGCAAATGACCAATGGCATTTGCATTATCATTCGTTGTGGCAGAAGATGATGACATTGTTGTCATCATTTTGGGTGATGTTGACAGTTTTGCGGAATTTTGTGCAGCCAAAGAAGCAGCCATACGTCTGCTCTTTTTGCCCTCCGGCGACAAGTAGGTCTTATAAAAGAATCGTGCAAACAAAACAAAATAACTAAAGTACATGGCAATGGACAAGTTAATATTCGTCTGTGATATATTACACGACTGAGGTCCATGGGTCTTGAGGAAACCATTGGCCCACACATTAATGGCACAGCCAATGATCATTTGTGTCAATTGCAATGATGTTATAATCATTGCTATAAAACGTGGTGGATTAAAACGTGCCGCTTTAAGGGCATAGTAAGAATACATTACAGAATGCACACAGTAATTCATGACAATGAACCAACGTGCCGATGAGGTATATTCTGTGTATGAGAACCATGAATAGATGAGTACAGTAATGTGATGGTACCAGTGCAGGAAGATTAATGGCTGTTTGCGTAACACAATAAAGATGGTATCGCCCAGTTCGGGCAATTTTGATAGCACAAATAACCATGTCCAGAAACCACAGACACGATCTTGTTCAATGTAGCTGCAAATGAAGGAAAAAAAAAATTTATTAAACTTAAATAATAAATTTAAGAATTTTCTTAAAAAATAAAAAAAAACTGGTTAGAGTGCTATATTCGGCTGTGCCGAATCTTTAATACCCTCCACCGACTGTTCGAATATTTCAGGAGGGATATCTATATGATGTCAATTTATTATTAATTTATCTTTATAAAAACAGAAAGCAGCATTAAAATTGGTTGGGTTGAGGTTTAGATCTATATTAAATTATTTAGCAATTTAAACTAGCTTGATTAACAGTTTCAATTCAAATTTTGTTATGATAGCATTATTTTTATCGGTTTTAGGCGTACTAAACTGTTTTCCGGGAGTGGTGTTTATATGGGGACTAGGGTGAATTATGGACGGATCTTCACGAAATTTTACAGCGTGATTTCCAGTCGAATAAAACAAATTTTTGCAAAATCTTATTTCATTCCGTGCCTTGTTCCACCATTTATGTTATTTTTTGTAACAAAATTATCATTTTTTTTAGGTGTTGGTTCCAAATTTTGATTCATAGCTCTGGTCCTACTGCACCGATTTTGCTGAATTTCAATCCCAAACTGCTTAGGATAACTAAATGCAATTTGGCACCAAGTTTGTTCATTTCTTTTGAGTTGTTCAAAAGTGACTTAGAATCACTCAAGGACCCAGAATATATATACTTTATGGGGTCTGAGATGAATAATAAAAAAGTTTCACACGGAATGACAAACTTAATATACCCTCTTCACAACTAATTGTGGTGGAGGGTATAAAAACGACTTAAACTGTTGTTATTTCAATACTTTTTAGCAGGGACCGTAACTGTTATGACTTTTATCAAAAAAATCAAGAAATAAGAGTTATTTTTGATTTTTATATTTTTAGATAGAAAATAAGAGTTATTTTTGATTTTTATTTTTTTAAATGAAAAATAAAAGTTATTTTTGATTTTTATATTTTTAAATGAAAAATAAGAGTTATTTTTGATTTTTATTTTTTTAAATCAAGAAATAAAAGTTATTTTTGATTTTTATATCAATAATAAAAATCAATTCAAAACACTTATTTATTTGTTGATGCCGTATGTATTATGATATGCTGCTATATTCAAATTTCTATATGAATAGAATGGCAGCCAAAACTTATACTATGCTTCATGTTTTTATAGCTGGTAATGGATAAGTCACATTATATATTATATTCATATAGAAATTTGAATGAAGCAGCATATTATAATACATACGGCATCAACAAATAAATAAGAGTTTTGAATTAGTTTTTATTATTTATATAAAAATATAAAAATCAAAAATAACTTTTATTTCTTGATTTAAAAAAATAAAAATCAAAAATAACTCTTATTTTTCATTTAAAAATATAAAAATCAAAAATAACTTTTATTTTTCATTTAAAAAAATAAAAATCAAAAATAACTCTTATTTTTGATTATTTTTGATTGTTAAAATAAAAATCAAAAATTTAAAAATCATGCAATATGTTGGATGCATTTCGCCTAAAAATCATGATGGTGTAATTAAAAGTTTTCTACGATGTTCATTTATGTATGATTTATTTCTTCAAAAATTGAAAAATAACTCTTATTTCCGGTCCCTGCTTTTTAGACGTTCAAGTTCATTATTCTTATAAATATAAACCCAACTAAGAAAAATAAATATTATAAACACGTTCTTATTTAAATCTCTTGTACATAAATCAACTCTAATTGCAATAGTAAGAGAAATAATTAAAGGTACACTAGAAAAAGTTTAGGAAAATATAAATATCAACTTCACTTCACGTTTTATCACTTGTGTTGTAAATGCTTACTCTGCAGTGCCGAGTCTGCACTAAAATCCTACTTTCAAAGAAATTGTATTTGGCGCTTTAACTCTCTCTCACCTGTATGAATTTGTCTTGATCTATACCCTTTCTAATCAGTTTTTCATATTCTATGGGCAGGTGAAATTTTTCAAATTTCGAAAAACCACCCCTTTGTGCAGCATAATTGAGAGGTGAACTAATAATTATGTCCTCTACTATAATCTAGTTTTTAACCAACAAAAATCCAACAAAATGTTGCACTCTGTCGTCAAAAAACATAAATCAAGTTTATTTGTCTAGAAATGAGCAGATTAAAAACAAACGAAAACTATAAATTAAAGTAAAATTTAGAAAAAAAATGAATAAAAACTTCCATTCATTATTAACGCATTTACGGTTTGCAAAAGTAAAAGGACTGTTAATTTTCAATGTCATTAAAACAAAACTTGAACAACATTTTAAAAAATTCCAATCATAATAAAAATTAAAGAAACTTGATGATCAAGGCCAAGGAGGTTAAATGCGTCAATTGAGACTTTAACTTTATCCGATTATTTTATTATTACATACATACATACATACATATGTATAATAAAATTAAAATGGTGTTTTAATAAAAAAAAGTAATCTTATTAATAAATTTAACATTTAGCAAGCTTACCTAGGAACACAAACGGAATGGAAAAGTCCGTAATGACGTAAAACATGCAGAAGTTCTGGTGCAGTACGGAATGCTCCCATAATACTAAACATAGCCAGCATAGTATTCCATATAATTAAGGGACCACGTAATTGAAATCTGTAAATTAAACGAAACACAAACAAATATTTGTATTAGCAAAAACATGTATTAGCAATATTTAATTTTTATTCATCAAAGTGTTTAACTAATTATTGAAATATTATATTCATAAACATTAGTAAGTCAAAACAATATTAAAATTTAAATATTTGTTAAGATTTTAAAAAGTTTTCTTTCTAAAACGCAACTAACAAAAAACATTTCCAAATAAATATTTATTTCACGTTAATCTGTGAACTGTCAACAATGACAGTTATATTTTTCTAGACAAGTCTTTTGCAAATATTTAATTTTTTTTGTAATATTTTTTTCAGAAGTACATTTATAAACAAGTGAGAAAATATAGTCGGTAAAGCCCGACCATATGATACTCTACACCACAGCATTTTAAAACAAATTTTTGAGAGTGTATCCTATTTGGGAACCATGGGCGATAATGGCCCGCCTGAACAAAATTTTGTAATGTGCAGGGACACCAGAAATATGCTCTAAAAAACGCGTTTTGTGCGCTTTAAATATGCAGTAAAAACTGGAAAATATGCTCTGAAAAATTTTAAAAATATGCCCTACAAAATCCAAAATTGTTCATTTGAAAACAAAATGTTCAACAATTTAACAACAAAATTAAAAAAAAAACCAAAAAATATTATCGCTGCTAAATATTAACATTTAAAAGGAAGTGTAACTATTTAAGCATGGGAGCTTTGGACAAATATGAACCGATTTGAAATGAAAATAATTTGCAATAAAATATTTTTGGTGCGAATTGAATCTAAATGCCAACGTAATTAGATGGTTTACGGACACAAAGAGTCTAATTTGTAAAGAAGTTTTTATAGGAAATATGTGAAATTATAGACCGATTCCCATCATTTACACAGAATTGGAACTTGTACTTTTCGCACAAGATTATCATGGGCAGACAACTAGCCAGACGGACGGATGGACATCGTTAGATCACTTTAAAAAGTGATTTTAAGTCGATCGGTATACGAAAAGATTGGTCTACATTTCTATGTTTTACACACATTGCATAACATTTATCCTTAATGGCAACCTGCTTTGTAGATTGCAAAATTTACGTAACAGAATTTCGAAAAAAAAACAATTATTTTTTATTTACGGCGAAAGCCCTTAATGAACAAGTATCAAAATATGTCTTAAAAAGGCAAAATATGCGCTATAAACTAAAAAAAAATGCTGCAAAAATGCTGCAAACGGTAAAATATGCCAAAATATGCACTAAGAAATCGATGCCAAAATTCATAAAAGGCTCTAAAACGGCTAAATATATTGTTTGCGCCTTCATTGGTCGCACAAGCGAAAACATGCAATTTCATATTTATGGTTTCCCTGGTAATGAGTTTAAGATTCATGTAAAAGTTTACTTTTAAGTGATTTTAGGAAGGGTGTTGATATTGGACCTCTTATTAATTTTGGACCCACCCGAACAAGTTAAAGTTATTGTCGCCAGTTGTTATGTAAAAACTAACGTTTATGAGGAAAACAAATCTTATTTTCGGGAGTAGTATTTGTAAAAGAGCTACTTTGGTCAAATATGGATGTGGAAGATTGCAATCAAATAAGTTTGGACCATATTTAATTTATACACCAACGTAATAAGATGGTTTATGGTCACAAAGACTCTATTCCGGAAAAAAGCTTGTGAGTGGGGGATAAGGGAAATTTTAGACCGATTGTCTCCATTTTCAATAAACAATCAGCAATTAGAACCTATTTAAACTGATAGAAAAATGCATCTTCATATTGATGATGCCCTAACATCAGAATTGTGACATCAATGTTACTACAAATGGCATCAATGATGCAAAAAGTAACATCAATCCAATGATTAACGTCTTCGTACAATTTTGTACGTGCCATCTATTTTATGACTATAGTGACATCAATTTGATGCCACATTTTGTATATTATTAACATTATTTTCATGATTGCAATGTTTTATATATTCTATTTTTTTAAATTATTTAGTTAAATACATAAAATTTTCAAAGTATAATGATTACGAAAACTATATGGGGCATGGTGCTGGTGTCTTATAATTGAGAGTTCTGCTGTAAATAAAGGTCGTAATTCAACAAACGTGAAACAAACATATGTAACGGGTAAGAAAATTATAATATTCTCTCACTTTGACTTGAGTCAATTCCAATGACCTTAACTTAATGACAAACTGACATTAAATAGATGCTAATGTGTCCTTTCTCCGATGTTACTGCGTCATCGCACTGAGGCCATATTCGTCATTTCTGTGATGCCGATGTGTCATCCCATTGATGACATAATTTCATTTTGACCCTGATGACACTTTGGCCAAGTGATGTTAAGGTTGGCATCCCAAGGATGAAAAGTGTCATGGGGCAAACTCGATTATACTTGTCATAGTACTGATGTCAAAATACATCAGCGGTTTGACGCCTTTTCTATCAGTGTACTAAATTTCATAAAATTATCTTCAAAATTGCGACCTGGGGCCTGATTCTGGCAGTCGTTATCGAGTATTTTCTCGATTCGAAAGCAATGAAATATCTAATTATTTCAGTCAATACTGAACGTATCGAAATTATCTTTTCAGTGTTGTAAAGCATTAATTTGAGTTTCACAATACTGAACAAATAATTTCGATTCGTTCAGTATCGACTGAAATAATTAGGAAAAAAATTGTTTGCGAATCGAGAAAGTACTCGATCACGACTGTCAGAATAAGGCCTCTGTACTTTGCGCACAAGGTCTACATGGACAACAACCCAGAGTACACTTTAAGGTGGGTCTAAGACCAAAATTTTAGGTGTTACAATCATCAGCACAAGTGCATAATGCCCTCTCCGCTATTGTGGTGTGGGTATAAAAAGTTAGGAAGTTAAATTAATTATAATTGCAATGAACAATAAAATTTACAATAATTTCCTTATTTTATGTATTAATTAAAACTGACTTATAAATTGTTATTTGATTTACATAGATGTACATATACTTACATAAATCTTAAACTAAAACGAACAGAGAAATATTTTAAATACACAGTGATGAAGAAAAAAATAATGGCGCAGTTATAATTCGCAATATAAGGTCAGTTTGAGTGCTTTTGTAGTAAAATGTAGTAAATGAGTAATTACAGAGTATATTAAAATAAAACCGCTGTTTCCCAAAAAGAAAGCGAACGGCATAATTGTAAAATTCGTAGAATTAAGGTAACAGCTGATGGCAAAGGCATTTACAGCTTGCTTCACAAACAAGTTTAATGAATTAATATTTGGCGCTTTAACCCAATTTAGTTAGGTGTCCAAAAATATATTAACGTAAATGTTCTTCAACAACTTCTCTAATTTACCACTTACACTGTGACTATTACATAGTACTTGAAGAGGCTGCTCCAAAAAAATCAAAGGGGGCTATAAGTGGTCTAATGAATAAATATTTAAAACAAGATACTTCGATCGATTCTCTACAAGGACATAATTGGGGAAGCATAGTAAAATATCCAAAGTTATAGCGTATCTTTTAAAATCTAAGTACCCGAAAGTGAAGCAACAGTTTGGAGCTACATTGATCAGTTTTATTTAAAAAAGAATCTTTATTTACTCAAGTACTAATTTTTCAAAAATTATCGAAAGAAAATGTCGATATTTATATAATTTCTGGATTTAGAATTATTCGTTTAGTCGATTAATTTTAAAATTTTATTCGTTTAACGTAATAAGTTAAGAAAGCCAAATATCGATTATTCGTTAAATCGAACAAAAATAACACCCGATTAATTGAACATCCTAGTATATAAAACATCATCTAATTGTTTTTTTATTTTATTAACCTTGTAAATTAATCTTTAAGAAATTTTTTTTTTTTTTTTTTTTTTTTTTTTTTTTTTTTATTATTTACTTAACTATCATCATTACACATTAAAATAAAATATTAAAATAATTATAATTTTCAAGGTTTGAGATATTACTAAAAGTATTGCAGCAAATATTGAATTATTATATGAGTAAAGAGAAATATACAATTATGGATAATATTTCTTGTTAGGTTAAAAAGATAGAAAAAATACCTTACGTACTGATAAAAATAAAAATTATAAGAAATTCTAACGTTAACACTTTTATAAACTTTATTCCTAAAGTCGTAAAAGATGTTAACTCTGCAAATTTCTTATTAATTCAAAGTTTGAATTTCTATTACGATGTTCGAAGCTTTGTGTAATTTTACTAGTTACTTTTGCAAAAATATCTTCCTTGTAGTTTTTATGCAAGCGGTATGTAGAGTATCGTCTTGGTAAATTATAAATAATTTTGAGATTTTTGTTTTGTATAATTTGCAACTTTTTCATGTGAGTTTTAGCGCATTTTGTTGACCAGATTTGGCATCCATAAGTCATTATCGGTCTTATACACATTCTGTAAAGTAAAATCTTATTTTTGAAATTTAAACTAGATCGGCGATTTAATAAAGGAAAAAGCGCTCTTCCGCATCTTATTGCTTTAGAACAAGCTTGTTCAATGTGTTGTTTGAAAGTCAATTTTTTATCTAATGTAACTCCTAAATACTTAACAGAGTTTTGAAATGGAATGTGTGCTCCTTGAATTGAGAGATTAATACTAGGTATCCTCTTTGGCGATTTGTTAAAAGGAAATATTATTGCTTGCGTTTTTGCCTCGTTGATCTTAATTTTCCATTTTATAAAATAATTCTTGGCGTGTATAAGACCTTTTTCCATTCTTTTTACGATTGCATTTGAAACTTTCCCTAGTGTTATTAAGGCAGTGTCGTCTGCGTATAAAGCTGATGTGTAATTTTTTAACAATTTAAAGTCAGATATGTATATTGAGTATAATGTTGGTGACAACACAGAGCCCTGTGGTACACCAGCTAGAATTTGACGTTTAGTTGAAAATACGTTATCAACATTCACAACAAAATATCTCTCATTTAAAAAGTTTTTTATTAATTTTTGCAAATAAATTTTATATATCCAAGCTTACCGAGTTTATAAATTAAGCCATTGTGCCAAATAGAGTCAAATGCTTTTTCGATATCCAAAAATACCACCCCCGTGCTCCATTTATTATTTTTGTTATGTTGTATGAAGTTAACAATTCTCATAACCTGGTGGATTGTAGAATGACTTTTTCTAAATCCAAACTGCTCCGATTGTATGATGTCATTATCTTCGGTCTTTTTTTATTATTTTTTCAAAAACTTTATCTAGCATATTAAGCATGCTAATAGGACGATAACTTTCCACAGAATTTGGATCTTTACCAGACTTAAGGATTGGAATTACTTTCGCCGTCTTGAAAATTTTTGGAAAGTAACCATTTTGTATGCACCAATTAAATATTTTTACTATTAAGTCAAAGAAGGTGTCAGTCATATTTTTTAAGAGAATAGCCTTAATACCATCTGTACCAGGTGCCTTTGAATTTTTTAACGTTTTAACAAAAAATTTTACTTCATCTTTCGATGTTAAATATTGTTGGATATTACCTGGAACTATTTGATTGTCCAACCATTGAAGATGCTTCGTAACATAACGCTCAACAGGTGATATTAAGTTTCCCGTAGTTGAATGAATTTTTTCAAAATTTTGTGCAATAATATTAGCCTTTTCATAACTGTTTTGAATTACAGCGCCATCTTTTGTTAAATTACCGATTGTTGTTTGTTTGCCTTTAATTGCTTTAGTCAACTTCCAAAACTTTTTATTCCCTGTTGGCAACTTTTGCAGAAAATGTGACCAGTTGTTGTTTCTGTCTTTATTAATGTAATACGTAATAAACAAAGTCAGCTGTTTTAATATACACAATATTTGATTTCTTTCAGACGTAATATTACACCTTTGCAATTTTCTTCGATATTTATTTCTTTGACCTATTAAATACAGAGTAAGACGAGATAGTTTATTTTGCCACACTTGTTTATCGCCCATTGGAATTTGCTTCGATGATTCTTGAAGAATGTAAGTGATTTTACATAATACAGCTTCGATATTTGTCTCCGTTAATATTGCATCCTGTAAGTTGTTATTTCTAATTTCACCTTCCACCCATTTACCTATTGCATTCCAGTTCGCTAGTTTGTATAATGGGAATTGAATCGTGCGTTCAAAGATTGTGCCATGAATCTCACACGTTATTGGAACATGGTCCGACCTAAGCAGCCCTGGCATAGTTTGAATTTGTGAAATTTGCAAAATTGAGTTCGAGAGTAGAATATCCACCACGGATGATTGTGTATTAACTGTATTTTGACTGAACCGCGTAAAAGAGTTTGGAGCATAAACGTAATACTGCGAGCTGATCTGATGGATGTAAAGACTATTTCCTGCTGAATTGTTTTGAACACAACCCCAACTTAAATGGTGGGCGTTAAAGTCGCCAAAGATGAAAAATTCATTAGTTGAATCAGTAATTTTGTCCAAGTCATCAATAAAGCTTGTCGTATATCTTGGGCAGTAAGCCGAAGTAAATCGAATTGGTTTATTATTTATTTTCGTCATTATAGAAACGTTTTCGATAACGGTCGTTGCATATTTTTTAATTCGTTTATGTGGTATAGATCTTTTAACACCTATAAGAACACCTCCGCCATGTGTTAATCGGTCCTCCCTATGAATTTTGTAATTTGCAATTTTGAATTTGTGATTTGGATTCAAAAACGTTTCGTTAATTAATATAATGTCAATTTGTTTTTCATTTACGAAATTTTCTAATTCTAATATTGACGCAGAGCTCGTTATACCTTGGGCATTCCAATGCATAACCTTAAGGCAACATTTTGCTTGATTATATGACATGTCGAAGCATATTACCAAGTACTCTTAGTTTATCGTACTTCGTTTTACATTTTTCTAATGCATCAAGAGCTTCAAAATATATTTCTAAAATTTGTTGGTTAGAAATATCATTATTGTCAGTAACACGTCGACTGGTACTAGCCACAGTGGCATAAGAAATATTTTCTGTATTACCTGTTTTATTTTGTGCATTTACCCGAGGAAGTTCATTGTCCAGTGGGAGGAAGCTGTTATGGTTTTGGGAAACCGATCTGCTTGTACGCGTTCTGCTTGTAACTTTTTGACGAATATCCATGTACTCCTTTCTTAAGGGACAGTGAGGGTCGTCAGCTCGATGATTGATGTTTTTAAAATTTCTTCTTATGCAATTGTGGCATTTGTATATTACAGGGCCATTAACAGTCGTTTTGTTAAGCTGACAGTTTGCATAATCGTGGGTTCCCCCGCATCCCAAGCAAGCTGCACCTCTGTGGCAATTTGCTGACCCATGTCCATACATGGCGCATTTAGAGCATTGAGTTGGTCCTCTAGAACGTCGAAGTGGATTTCTCCAGTGTACGACAACATCATAGACATGCTTAATTTTAATAACCTCGCGTTTAGAAATTTGGGCTCTATTGAATTCAAGCATATACAAGGCATCGTCAGCATTGGACCGAGATGTTTGGATTTCTTTTATATTTGCAAGTTCAATATTAAAAGCGAATTTAAATTCATCAACAAGCGTTTTTATATCAATTTTTGGTAAACCAAACAACATAAGCTTAAACTTCTTGTTGTCTCTCACGGGGTGTGTGAAGAACTGCAACTTCTCTGAGTTTAATTTATTAATAATTTCTTCAAACTCAGATAACGAATTTGGAATTATCTTTGTTCCAATTGACATTTTCTTATATTTACAAGTTTTTCCCAGAAGTTTCATTATTGCTGTAAGGTTATGACAGCTATCTACAATGATTGGAGGAATTTTTATGACTTCCTCTTTTTGCTCTTCATAATTACTTGGATCTTCATCACTATCTTCGTCAGATAATAAATCAAATCTATTATTAGATTTAGTTTTTTTATATTTGGGGTTGTTTCCCCAGCGTTTTTTGCGTTTTGTGGCCATTTCAAAAGAAATGTTTACAAAAAAAAAAATATTTAACACGTGTGGATTCTTAGAAAATTCACAGCTGATATTTAAAAGCACGTCTGTTCGCTAAGAAAATCAGCAAACGAATGACTTTAAGAAATTTCCCAAAACGTGTTGGGAATAATTATTACTGTTATTTTATAAAAAAAACCTTTAGAAATAAAAAGTTTAAACATTTACGAAAAATTTGGCAAAATAAAATAATTCACGCAATACAGTTAAAAAAGAGAATAAAAACACCAGACTTCTAAGTATGAAAAAACAGCGTCAAAATGACAAAAAACATTTTAAGAAATATTATGTGTTGGGGTAATAAGAAAATATAAAATTAGTATATAGTATATACACGTAAGGCCATGTGCACCCCGACCCAAAGGATCTTTTGTGCAGAAATATAAAATTAACTGCTGGTTATGAGGCGAATAATATTATAAACAAAAAAATTAAAAGAAACAATACATCAAAAGGAAAAATTTAAAGTGAATTTTGATAAGCTTAGATAATTGTATAAACAGTTTGTGATAACTAGGGATGCCAATCCCGAAATCCCGAATACCGAAATCCCGGGATTATTCTAAAAATTTAAGTCTCGGGATTTTAGATTTACTAAATATGAGGTATTTTTTTTATTAAATACAACTATATATAAATAAAAAATAATTTTATAATAAATCATACTGGCAATGAATCTATTTTTTAACTGGTGACAAAAAGAAGTCGCAAGTGAATAAATGTTACATGCAATGCATTTTGTACCACATAAAATAAAATCAGAAGATAAAGTTCGGTATGGTCTTTTTTCTAAGTGAATGATGATAGAACTGCGCACACACAATGCAAGTTGTGCAAAAAGGTGTTAAAAATTTTAGGGGATTCTACCAAAGGTCTTTTGACAAATTTGCTTAAGTTTATTTTATTAGATTAATACTTGCATTTGTATGTATATATTTGATCAAAAAATAAATTAAATATTGTCATATACCACCCAGAAGTGTTTAACATTGTTTTCGTGGGCAGCATATGTTTTCAATAAAATACGGTATCGATTATTTTTTAATATATAATATATAAGTTTTAATACATAATTTTTTATAAGAATATATTAAACTGTTTTATTTTTTAATGAGTTTAATATTCTTCATGAATTTGTTTGTTTTAATAATTATACATAAACATTTTACTATAAATATGTATATGAATTCTAAAAATTGCCCTTTATATATGAAATCCCGAAAAATCCCGATCCGTCCCGGGATCCCGTTTTTTGAATAAAAAATCCCGAATCCCGGGTTTCAAAAACCTGATCCCATTTGGCATCCCTAGTGATAACCAACAAATGGTTAAAATTCGCAGATGTTCACGTAAAATCAAAATGACAAATTTCAAGTCACTAATGCTTAAAATGATGAGATGAAAACTGTCATAATGAAAGTGTTTATCAGGAAAAAGCATAACATAAAAGCATGTACGATTTTGTAAAATATGTACATATTTTCCAATTTCTTGCTGTTTGGTGTCAGCGTTCTTAATTGTAGTCAAAGCTGCATAGATAATGATCTTGTAGTGATAGGCTAGATACTCCCTTACCACTCACTTAGACAATTGTGACTATGAATTGGCGGACCTCCAACAACCTAACACATGTGGAACTCACATGTATTCCAATTTTGAAAAAAGAACCTTAACCCTAAAAATGAATGCCTTTGAATCGCCCCCGGGGGTTTTTAAAGATCATTTTAAGGATATGGTTGGATGTTTCATAATTCACCTTATGGTTTTATCCTCCGGAGAAATGAGGTGCAATCAATAAGTAAATTGACAGATCTCAGGAGTTCTTCACGATATCTTGCGATCGCTGATGACAAGAGAGTAAAAGCAGTCCTCAACAGGAGCTATATTAAAACAACTACACATAAGAGCAAGGCGGAGAACCCAGCATCATTGTTCATTGGCAAAAACTTGAGGTGAGTCCCATGTATAGTCCACTGGATCTATAGAGACATAGTTCGTTAAATCGCTCTATAGAGCATACTTATATGGTAGCAACATTTGGAGAAAAGGGATCATCTGAGAAGATTGAGAAAGGTGCAGAAAATGGCCTCGTTGTGCATTACAGGAGGACCGCATTTTGCACTTAAACAGCCTTTAATTTATTAGGTTACGATATGGAGATGAAATCGACAATTAGCCTTAAAGTTCCACTTCAGCGGAGTTTAAATAACTGCGGTTATGAATAACATTTATTAAACTTACTCTTTCGCATTCCGGGCAGAGAAACTTGTGCTCAAGGAAGCTGTAGACTGGCTCAGATCATCTGCTGTCTCAGCAACTACTGTGTATGTTTTAACTGATAGCCGCACTGCCTTGAATAGTTCATTTCTAAAAACAGCCCAGGACTGTCGCTCGTCTTTAAAGTTTAAACAACTGGTAATTGTGACCCCGTATATCTGATAAGCATACATGTAGTGTCTTTTATCGATAACCAGAGAAGGGTGAGTCACTTTTGGTATTTACAATTACTAGATATTGTTTATAACTATACGTGCATAGCGTAAAAGAGCCATATACTATGATTACTTCTGCAACTGCTATGATCAAAATGAGGAAGATAATGTGAAACACCTTTGTCACTGTAATGCGTTGGCGAAAATGCAACTGACCAAAATAGAATCTGCTCATATAATATGAAGTACATTTTGAATTTTGTTAGGAATTCGATTTGGTTGTTCGGTGAAAATTCTATTCCTTGGGTCTATCTATGGAGAACTGACTCAAATTTTTACAATAACTAACCTCCAATTTCACCAAGTTCAGCTATAATTAACCATCAGTTATAGCTGTCAAAATATATAAATAACTGGAAGTTAAAGTAATAGTAAGTTTTAACTGAACTTGGTGAAATTGGGGGTAAATAAAAGTTGTTGAATTTCTGTTAAAGCAGTGTTCCATTATTTTAGTTTAAGTTGTAAAATTTTTTTTTTGTAAAAACCAGTAACGTTTTTTTTTTTTTTTAAAGAAGGCAAAATGTACGACAAAAAAAATTAATGAATAACAAATATTTAAAAATAAAACAAACATGTATTTATATGCATATTTTGTTCCTGAAGTATGAAATAATATTGTTTTACAAACGTAACTCTATAATGCCGCCAAAAACTAAAAATAAAATTCTTATCAATAAGAATTTACTTGTTGATTACAATTATGTAGTCATTTTTACAAATTGTTTGCGGCTAGTTTTTAGTGAATTATTGTGCACTTTTTGTTAGTCACAGTGTTGCCAAAAGAAGGGGAAAATCCCAACATGTAGGTTTTTTTGATACCACAATTGGTGCGTAAAGGCCAATTTACACGGTAATACAATGTATAACGACTTTGTAGAAACAAAATAATATGAAATTCTCTCCGTGTTTAAAAGAAAAACATAAGTCTGTTGTAAGTATATTTCATGTTTACACGGATGGTAGAAGTAAAATAATAATAATAACAAAAAAGCAGACGGTTAAAGTTTTACAATTTTTACAAAAACAATATGAATTTCTTGAGTCGTTTTTGTAATTGTATCAAAATGCTACCACCTTCAATATAATCCATTAAAATACATCCCTGGTGTGATGAAAATACAATAAATTTCTAAAATGGTTTAGAAAAAAAAACATTTACCGACCGCTTGTCAGATTTTGTATCCGTATTCTCTCTTACTCAATACATTTTGCTTTTACATGATAAGATTTTTCTCATTTTACATCATTTTTCGACATGTCGTAATACATTGTATTACCGTGTAAACTGGCCTTAAGGAAATTCAGATTGATTATTTTTATTCGCCATAATGTAGGTTTTTTTTCTCATATTGCACTTTAACACATTTTCAAAAAATCAAATGATCAAAATTACGTTTCGGCTTTTTCCAAAAAGTAAAAAAACAAATGTTGAGTTAATACCCTTTTGTTGATCGTCAAATCACATTTTTAACATTCTTTGGATTAAAATTGCATTTAAAATGAAGGATTTCAGGCATGTCAAACGTTAAGATCGGAATGGTTTCAATTGCGTATTTTCTATTCCGATCGATTTGGTTTTGGGTTCTTTAGATTCCGAACGATTTGGCAAACTAAAAAAAAAATGGTTTTGCTAATCGTCTGCGTTGCCACCGCCTAAATTTGTTCTGCTTGATAAATTTTTGTTCACAAAAATAAGTGGTTTGCACTAAAGAAACTAATGTGCCAATATTTCGACTGAAAAATGCAGCAGTTTGTGTTGTTTTCTCAACAAGCTTATGAAAATAAAATGATTGTGACTTCATATGTGCCAAAATAAATCACACAAATTGCTTGGCAAACATGTCAAAATTTTACGTTTATACACATATGTATTTTGTGTTGGTTATTTGGATGTTTGCTGTTCAGACAAACATTTAAAGCCTCTTTCTAGAAATATTAAAAAATTTTAATGTTTGGCAGACAAGTTGGTTATTTTTCAGCGAAAACTTTGCAGGGTAAGGACGTTGAAGAAGAATTAATATGACTTAAGGCCCAACCAGAACTTGAATGAGGTCGCTTAAGTCAACTTAAGTAGCTGTGCGAATACATATAAAACATATATGGCAAGCTACAATGTACTTAATGATGCTTTTCGTCAAGTTTCGTCAAATGTCATTTGCTTAAGCAAAGTGCCAAACTGAACGCACATTCCGTACGAAAACAGCTGTGTATGTATAACAATAAAAAATAAAATAAATTAAAATGGACAAATAAACCGAATTAACATATTTTAATTTATTTTCCATTTTTTTAAGACACTCACAAATTATCTATTTTTAAATTCTTTACAAATTAAATAGCATAATATAAACAAATACACGGTTGGACTTTTTGGTACATTTTAGTTTGAAGTGCTCGCAAAAAAACAAAATATTGCACAAATATGCAACAATGGTTAAATAGATATTAATTACATTATGGCCACCTAAAAGTCTTTTTTTATTTGCTTATGCATTTGACAGACTTTTCGTTAGTTTTTGACAATTGCTTAAGCTAATACATGCATGATCTGGTTGGGCCTTTAGTCGTAAATTCTATTTTTTTAAGCCGCTTTGATTTCCACAAAACAGCTCGTTGTTTAAACCACTCTTTACACAAAATTATTTTCCTTTATTTTCTATTTCTACTCCATTTTAAACAAATTGCGATCAAAATAGCCGCAGTACTTTTGTCAGCTGCATTCATTGAAAACAAACTGTTCAAATTAGCATAACGTGTTCATCCCTAATTTTATCTTATTCTTATACATATTTGATATTTAAATCTTTTTGCCTTTAAACTTGAATTTTAAACTAACGTCCAATTTGTAACTCAATTAATTTAATAACTACAGTTTTAAAACCATTGTATCGGTTCGTTAAATCAATTAAAGCTAATGTCATTGCACGGATAAGTTAACATTTTAATTGTCATCTTTCCCGCCATGTCATTGTAGCCATCTTTTTCTATCTACCTAGTCTTCGTGGTTGGTAATTAGCCTAAACGTACTTACTTGTACTTGAGTCTTTGATCTATACACTACTTACTTTTTATTTGAATTAAATTACTTACTTGCTTGGTTCTGATTGAAATAAAACTTAATTATAACTTAATTTATGATAATCACTAAACTGGAAATAAAATTTAACTTCTGTGAATTCAAACATAAATTCCCCACTGGACTTTTTATTGCACCTACTTGGTGTAAAAGGAAATTATATTAAGAAATTATTCTGCAGCTGCTCTCCCTAAGAGTGATCTTGACGTTCGGAAAACTTCATCTTCCTCCTAATCATCATCTCACCCTTAATCACACCTAGGAAACACGCAAGTATACACATCCATACCTAATCTCATTTACTCCTGGTCAGACTCTCATTATTCGCTCTCTAATATAAATTCCCATACCATCATTAATACTTACTCTTACCTTTCCATTACATTCACCCACATACATACATATATTGCCCAATTCATTCCATTCCTATAAGGGTAAATATATTCACAAACAGAAATGAAAAATTTATGTTTGTAAGAAATATGTTTGTGTTGTTTGTTGGCGAACACAAAACGGAAAAATGTGTGTATTTTCCAAGCCATTTGAGTGGTTGATTTTAATAAATCATTCAAAATAACAATCCTCTTAAGAACATAATAAACCACTCAAATTGCTTGCAAACATGTCAAAATTTTTTCGTTTGTACACATATTTTGTGTTGTTAATTGTGGTGTTTGCTGTTTGGACAAACATTGAAGACGTTGAAAAGATGCATTAACATAATTCAAAACAGCTGGTTGCTTTAATCACTTTTTATTTTAAATTCGTTGCCTTTATTTTATATTTTTCTCCGTTTTAGGTAAAAAGCAACAAAATTTCCGCAGCACTATCGGCTTCAGTGATGTTAACTTTTATTTTTTCATTACCTTACCGCCCTCTAAAAATTACCGTTTTTGAGACGATATACCGTACGCAAAGGTTTTTAATCGAAGCATTAATTTGCTGTTTGAAAATGACAGGCGATTTTGATTGTATGGTAAAATTTATATGAAAAGCACACAGTCCATCTCCTGTCATTTTTATTTAAAGTTTAAATTTGTTTTAAGAAAAATTTAAATGGAAATCTTTGTCTTAAAATACAATTTTAACAAAAGTTATTGTATATTTTATGAATACGGCAGCAAATTAATTCTGAATAAAATGGGTACATATACACAAGTATGTTTGTATAATCATTCAACTCAAAATATTTTTATTTTATACTCTTATCCCCAATTTCACAAAGTTCAGTTATAATTAACTATTACTACGTTTATACAAGTAGAGAAAAAACATGTTTAAATATGGTCCCCTCCAACCAAACTATATTTAAAGAAAATTTTTAACATAATATGATTAATATAACCATATAATAGTTAGCGACAAACATATGGTAAAATTAGTCATCCATCAAGAATCCACAACCATATTATGGTTGCCTCTAAAAATGTTATGGTTAAATATGATAATAATTTGTTTTCAAATTTACAATAGTATTTTCCTTTCTTTCAAGAGCAACATACTATGGTTGAAAACCAACCATGCTTTTGTAAGTGTTTAACAAATTTTAGTCAATATTGATCATAACATGTTTTGAGGCAACAATAATATGGTTGGGGCTCCTTGATGAATAAATTTTACATCTGGCTTCACGTTAGGTAGGTAGGTAGGTAGGTAGGTAGAAAAGCTGGTGTGAAGTCTCCCTCACACCTTCACCCAGAGACCAGTATGGTCCATTGAGACGCCTTAATTAGAGAAAGATATGTAGAGATGGAAAATAGGTGAAATAAACAGCGAAAGCACAAGTCAGAAATGAAAGATAGATAGAAAAGAAGGTTTTGGCTTCACTCAAAAATTAATCACTTTTTTTTTTGTCGATTTAGCACTTTTTATGTGAATTCTTCTGGCAAGCCTGGACATACCTGTATAAATGCTTGAAGTTTGCAATACGATTAATAGCGATTACGATTTCTATAATTGACTTGCACCCTAATGTTAATTGATTAATCGGCTTTATTAACACAATATTCTTTAGGAACAACGTCGTCGATTAAATTATATATTCTACTTAATTATTTAAAATTAATTAAATTGCCTTTTAATTTATATTATTACAAACAATAAAAATATGATAATAATTTTATTGTAATTTTTGCGTAAGGTTCAGGAAATAAATAAAACTTACAGAAATAAAATGTACTATCGTTATTTAAAAGTGAAACATAACAATAATTAGAATCTGGGAATTTATTTCTCATGTTGAGTAACATTTATTACATATATAAATTAATATATTATTCAAATGTGTATTCTAAGAAAAAATATACAAACGGAAAAATTCTAATAGTGCATACAAAATATTCCTGGAAAATATTGAAGGAATAAGACTATTAAAGTAAAAAAGCTTTTGAGGATTGTATTTGACTTAGAATACACATTCGAATAATATGAAAATTTACATAATAATAATTTTTTTTAAACAATTACATATTGTTTAATATGAAAAAAAAAAAAAATGCTTAAACGTCTTTCACGATGGTAGCTACAATTTCGTTTTTTTTGTTGCTATTTTTAATTTTTCGAACAAACATTTAACATAATTTTTTTTAAAAAGTTGAGTGAGTCTACTTCTACTTTACCCAGCGTTTAAAAAACTGCAGCTAAAGAAGAAAAACTACAATTTCTTCCACTTCTTCATTTGTCAATGGCCAAACAAAAACTTTTAATTTACAATGAAAAAATTTAGGCCTTATTAGCTTACGTAAATATTTAAAACTTCAAAATTAACACCTTGGCCAAAAAATAAATAAAATATAGAAAAACTTTTGCTTTTACTTCTGTTTCATTATATGAAAACAGCCGCTGTCAAATCAAATCAAAAAGCGAAAAGTTGTACAGAAATTTTCGTTTTTTGCTCGACAGTTTTTGGTTTCGACTGCAGTTTTTTAAACCCTCACTGCAGCAACAATTTGGATTTTAAATGATGATTATAATTAGGGATGCGATTTCCATGCAAATGCATGTTGTCGATGGTCTAAGAACGATGTCGACCAATTATCTTTCCGAATCATTAAATTTGCATTAAATGGCATCGATTTGTTTTTGCAAATTGTTGCATATTTTGGTTTAAAATGCATATTTAAAAATTTTTGAGTGATATTTTTTAAATTTCCATATTATATAAAACAGTTCTTCACAAAAAAAAGTTCTACAAAAAAAAAAAAAAAAAAATTGTAAAACCATTAAATGCATTTTTTTTTTGAGCTCTACTTAAATACAAATTTTTCAAGAGTTCGACAAATGATCCTTCTATTTTGAACCAATGCAGCACCATACATTATTAAGGCTGCCAATGGTCTTAAAATATTTTATCCAAAACTGTTACAAGTCAGTTAATTGCTTGGCACATAGGTTACACCGAGTTGCAGAGGAAATTAAAAGCCAATTCGATAATATTGATTTATAGGTTTCAAACGGGAAACCAATATTTTAAAAGACTTCTTCACGAGCTGCAATTTTTTAAAATAATAAAAAAAGTATCCCTTGGTACCCTTACCACCGCAGCCAGTATTAACAAGATAAGGAACCTGTCTAGATGCTCTAGAACACTATTCAAAAAATTTCGAAAAATTTAAGAATATTATTGAAGAACTTTTTGCTACCGATGCTTACACTCAATTTACATGATGAATTTTATGACGTCCAATTTTGGACGTCATTTTTTTGTTTGGTAGCAAGCGGTGTAGAGAATAAAGAGGGGTAGAAAAATAGACATGATTTTTGGTTTCTCTTCCTCTTTCTTCTCTACACCGCTTGCTATCAAACAAAAAATGACGTCTAAAATTGGACGTCATAAAATTCATCATGTAAATTGAGTGTTATTCAATTTAAAAAGTAAAAGAAATATTAAATTTTTAAATAACATCAAAATTTATTTAGCATTTGTATTTTTCAACTACCGATATAATGGTGAACAATAACGGCTTAGTTCACCTAATTGTCAGCTTAAATTAATTGATATTGCAGAAAGTCCAATAACCAATGTGGAAGAAATAATTGCTTTATTTTGATCTTTAATCAAATGTGGGATCTGAATTAGAAAATTAATATTCTACAAATGAATTTGCAAACTTCAAGTATGTTCCTATAACTTCGGTTGACGTTGAGAGATTATTTTCCATGCACAAAAGTTTTTTGCGTCCGAACAGACAAGGGTTTACTTTTTTTGATAATATAAAACAGTATTTATTTGTTTATGCAAACATAAATTCAAAACATTTATTTAAATTAAGTTTTGGAAAATATTGTGACTTTGAATAACAATAGACTGATTTTTTTTTTATTTATTTTGTTTTAAATATAATTTAAAAAAAAACCTTTTTTTTATATTTTCAAGTTTTTAGTGCATATTTTGTATGTTTTTAATGCATATTTTGGAGTTTTTAGTGCATATCCGATTTTTTAGTGCATGAATATCTCATCCCTAATTATAATACCTACATAATATTATTTAGTTTTGAATGAAATGAAAATTTCAACAAAATGTTGAAAAAAATATTAACAATAAATACGAAATGTTGTTGTGGGCAAAATTTGCAAATGTTTTCTTAATGCTTAATGTGTGTGGTTGCGAAAAAAGTTTTGATTTATTGTAAACGAAGCTTAAAGGAATAAAGCTTTTTGTCTTTTTTATTTTAACAGCCTGTTCAACAATTTCGAACATTAACGTTTGCATAGAAAATAATATTTAAAACAAAAACAAATTTTCGAATATTGTTTTTGTTTAACATATAATTTTCTATGCGAACGTTAACGTTCGAAATCGATAGATATTGTGATTTTTGGTTATATTGTGATTGATATAAAAACTTTTTGTTTTTCGTTTGTTTTACTTTTATTTAATAATTATTTTTTTTGCGCAAAATTTTCAACAACAGCTGACATTAATAATTGAAAATCAGAGCTGT
This sequence comes from Pollenia labialis, assembly GCA_949318255.1. Taxonomy (NCBI): domain Eukaryota; kingdom Metazoa; phylum Arthropoda; class Insecta; order Diptera; family Polleniidae; genus Pollenia; species Pollenia labialis. The sequence goes on from OX439140.1 coordinate 134,118,600, forward strand.
TAACGCATATGGAATTCAGAGAAAATTTAATGTTGAAAATTGCTGCAAGCGTGGTGAATATCGCTTTTAGTACAAACTTTGCATTCAATATTTAACACGCAAAATATACATTAGTATTGAGTGTAAAACGTAGCTATTATTTGGCTCCATTGTAATTTAGAAAAATGTATCCCTTTGTAAGGGTACGTGTAACCTGATTAATATATTACATTATTATTTTTTAGAAAAGAAAACACCATAAGTTAACTTTTTTTAAGCTAGTTGTGGTTGATGCCTGGATTATTTTTAATGGATTTTAAGTATTTGCATGGACTTTTCGTTTTTTATAAACTTAAAGGCATTTCTAATGCCCGTATCTCCCTCATTTGAGACAATTAATCGGCAGTCGTCACTTCGACACACTATAATTTTGAATATACAAAACAATCAACAGTTATAAAACTCGAAATTCGAAATAGCAAAAAAAAAAAACAAAGACAGAAACAGAAACAAACGAAAATATTAAAAAAAGGAAAAAAAATTGCCGCACAGAATTCACCCGCATTGATTTCGGGAAATTTCTGCATTTATTTATCGTTAATTGTTAAAAAGTTAATTGTAAAAGGTTATTTTTGTAGGAACTAAAATTTTGACACTGTAGAGGTAAATAAAATTTCGCTTCCCTTGGAGGCAACATTTTAAATTTTTTGTTTACAAAAACGATTAAACAAAATACATACATATCACTTCAATTGACTGATTTAATGCTAGCACCTTTTTATTGTATCCTGTGGCTTATGTTACGAGGTTAAAGTATGGTAACTTACGTCACCATTTTTAGTCCTGCAAGACCACGACAACGCGAAGTTTTTTTTGAAACATTACAACAACTATGTAGAAAATAATTTTGCACTGAAAAATGCGAAAAATTGGTGCAAATTCTTGCACAAATCATATGTTCAACGTCATTTTATTAAAAAAGTACCAAAAATAATAACTATTAATGTAATTATCAATTGTAAAATCTTTTTTTGTGCAACAAGCCAAAATTAGACGGATATTTTTTAATGTAAGCAAAATAGAAAAAAAATCAAAATATATAGAAAAATGGACAGATTCGAAATTCAAAAAATAATAGATTATATAGCAGACAATCGAAAAAAAAACTAATAAAAGATGGCGTCTGTAATTTTGCGTCCGCATTTATGCACTTGTTTGTGCCGGTTTACACACTTCAAGTTTGACTAGTCAAGTCTTGAGTTTTTAGTATGAACCGGCACTTGCTAAAATATATGCTCACGCCAACTAGTGCAAAACTTCGCATTTTCGCAAGACTAAAAATTGTTACGTGAATTACTCTAGTATTGCCAGATATTCAACCCTTCGAAATGACCGTTAACATCAGATGGTTTTAACCGTAATTTAAATGGAGCCAATATATAAAGCTCCGTATTCATAAACGATTGTTATATTTAATAAACGTTTATTAAATTTTCATTAAAAATGTGCTTTGTAAGCCTTTATTAACCAAAAAATAATAATTTAATCAATACGGCAGAAAATGTTCAGATGCAATGTTTTAATAAGAAAAAATTTCTCAAATCATAGCAAATTTAAATAAATGAAAACATTGTAAATTTATGTAAAAAAAAATTGCTGTACAGACAGCAAGTGTGTTTAATTAAAGTAATTAAACTTTTATTAAACCGTGTTAATAATAAACTACAAATTAGAACGAAAACACCGGTGATGTACGCAAGCAAACTTTAAGCAAAAATTAAATTGTTTTTTATAGCACGGGTGCAGTAAGTAGGAGAGAGAGGAAGGAACAACTAAATTAAAAATTTCTAATAGGTACATACATAATTATTTTAGTAAAAAGAACAAACAAACACTAAAACAGAAGGCAGTGATTCAAATCTAAAACAGAAATTTTAGTTAAATGTCCCCATTAAAAATTATCCATTAATTTGAGGTGGACACCAAGGCTTGTGAAAACGTTCAAGTGACATGCAAAGAGGATATAAAAATTTTGTTTTTGTTTTCAGTTTACAATAAAAAAAAATAATTAAAAGCTTTTATTTGGCTTAACTTAAGATCCAAAAATGTCCTCAAAATATGTATGTAACGCTTTTGAACGAGGTTGACAACCGAAACGAATTTGTTATTTTGGTATACCGGCACAGAAACTTTTACAACCATATTGGGGGATTCACAAGGTGTGCTGTTAAGTCATATCGCCATAATCTCTGGAAAAATATTTTACAATTGTTTAAAAAATACTGTCATAACTGTACAGTAAAAATCTAAATTATTAGCTTATTGTTTCAATCTTTGTTAAGGTGGTGCATATCGGACGAAACAATTGACGCACAAGTGAATTTAGCTGACCTAAACGTTCACTGAAATAAACAGCTCCGACAGTTTTCATTGGCAAAAACCAACATTCGAAGTGAAATCACGGATAATACACTTGAAATCCTGCGGAAAGTTGTGTAAAATATGTTGAAAAGCACAGGTACATACATACATATGTTCGAAACAGAAAATTGCCACAATTTACATGGTAGGTATATAATTTTTCAATGCTAATAAAAAAAAAAAACAATTCCTCAACATCATAAAATGATTATTTACTACCCCATTAATAAGAAAGTAATTTACAAATAAAACTATATTGCTTATTCTGCGCCACCCTGTATAGGTATATTCGTAAATTAACAGCGAGCGTTACATTTAATTAAACACAACCTTTTTTGTGTAATTTATACAATTTTGAATAATTTTGATGGTCGGTCAGTATAAAATTGCATTTGGATTCCGGCAACACTGTCACAGAATACACAGAACTGTAAAAAGTGACGTGTGAAAAAGGCCCAAATCAGTTGCGAGGGCAGCTTTCGAAGAAAGAGAAAGAAAATGTTTTTTGGTAGTAAAGTGGCAATGTGTAAAAACAGTCCGCTACTATCAACACGAATTGCGTAATCAAAACAAAAAATGCAAAAGGGCAGCTTTCTTAGAAAGAGACAAAAAAAAAGGCAAAATCTTCCGTCTCGTGTCAGTTCTGTATATTCTGTGACACTGTGCATAACACACAAAACAGCGATGATAAATCTTTGCCGTTAGGTAAAAAGGACTTAAATAAATTTTTTCACCCATTGGTTTCGTTTGGTATCAATAACTCAATTCTAGCACGACTGCTTTTAATCGTAGCCATCTGCCTTTTGGACAAAAAAATACTATGAAATAAACCAAATAAATAATTAAACTTTAATTTAATATTACGAAAAACTCCAGTTTCTGACTTAACCCCTTTTTGCCTAACGCCAAAGAATGGGTGATAGTGGCATACCAAAGATTTGGGTACCAACGATTTTCACCAAATATAAGATAATTATTGTCATTTAGAGAAAATTCGAGTATTCTTAAAAATTGTGAGCTGGACATCCGTCTGAATTAGGATGTTCGTGAATAGTGCAATTACGTCAAATGATATCATTATTTCATTCTGTTGCAACTGTTGGCTAGAGCAAACATTATTTAACGATTTTTTAACTACATTAGACATAAATGCAATTGTCATCTTAGACATAAAGTTTAGCAAATAACTAGAAATTGTTTTAAATAATGCTTAAGTTTAATCAATTTACTGGTCACGCTTTTTTTGATTTTATCGTCAAATATTTGTGGTCTGAACATACCTTAAGTCATATCTATGTATTGAGGCCCTATGCTCCTTATGGGATCGACGGGAACATGTACATATGTATTTTGTTGGTTCCTCACCTTCGTGAATTGTTTTGTTTTTCTTCTAATTAACTTTCTATAACAAAAACTAATTTGATTTTTGTATTTTTATGTATTCGAATTAAAACCGGTTATTTTTAAAATGCTTAACCGAAAACCGGTTTTTTAAAATAGCAACTATTCGGAATACATATTCGAAAACCGGTTATTCAAAAATGTCGAATAATCGATCACCCTAATTCTTATACATTGCTACCGTCTTATTCCATTTGTCAGCCTGAATAATGATTATGTCGTTATATTGCCTTAAAAGTTTTTTGGTTTTCTGTATTATTATTATGTTATGAAAAGAAGCAGAATTTGCTCGCATTAAATTCTATCTACTGATATCTGGAAACATTAGTTCATTAATTTAATTTTTCACTTCCCTAACCGTAGATAAAAAAGTTTTAATGTAAAATTTTCGGTTTTTATACATTGCAAATAGTACTGAAAAAATACAATTGTACTGACTGTATCATCCCTGACACAAACACATTCATTGTTGTTTAGCTCAACGAAATAAAGCTTTTCAAAAAAGTTCAATTTTTTTATGTTGTCAGCGTTGCCAAATGTGCAAGTTTATCTGCATTTTGCCTTTTTTAAGCATTAAAGGTATCTTTACATCGTAATAAAAAGTTTTAAGTCTTTGCAGAATCAAAATATTCAGCCCAATTATGAATAAAAATTCTCCGGGAGTTTTTTTCCCTTTTCCCATTTTTACAATTGAATTAACATAAGGAAAATGGGAGAAGGGAGAAAACTCCCTGGGAATTTTTATTCATAATTGGGTTGATTAAGAAATTCTCTTTATTGTTTATTTTATCTTATGTTAATAATAGTAGATATAAGAAAAATCAAAACAAATATATTAAACAGCTGAGTTAACAACAAAAAATGCGCAAATAGGAAATAAAAAGAAATGTACTTAAAAAACTAAATACTGTCGAAATCTTTAAATTAAAAAAAAAAAATTAATAATAACAAAAGCAAAACCAAACGAAAAAAACAAGTTTTTTTTGTTCGGGTTTGCGGTTTTTGTATTGTATAAAAACGTTTACACCTTTAATATACATACATACATATATGTATACTGTTAATGCTGCTTTTAAAATACTTTTCTGATGTATATGAGAACACAAAAAAAGTTTTTAAAATGCTTTAACGAATAAACATGGTAGGTAGGTTTATGGTTATTTTTTTAAACCATTTTGTCTAATACATTTTGCTTTTACGTGATAAGATTTTTTTTCATTCTACATCATATTGACATGTCGTAAAACATATTTTATAATTTTACATTTTTGTAGTTTGAAATTTTTTGTTTAAAAAATTAGTTTTTCTGTAAATTGTCCAGATTTTGCCGTTTATACATTTAAATTTTTTACTTTAATGTTGTTATATAAATTAAAATTTCTTAAGACATAATCTTAACTTTTTTGCCTTATAACGGGTCCGCCATCTAACGTTTTTTTTCAACTTGTGCTTATTTCGTGAATGGTAACACTTAGCTCATGTCTGATTTAACAGATAATTAGTTTTATACTTCCGCTGAACGAAAATGGTTGTGTATACGCTTAAACAACGCTGGGAAATATTGCGACTTACACCGCGTTGCAGAGGAAATTAGAAGCCAATTCGATAATATTGCAATTTTAAATGAAATGTTTCCCTTAAATCCCCTTTAATGCAGCCAGTAGTAAGAAGTTTGTGGCCTGCCCAGGTGCTTCAGAATTTTATTCAAAAAACTTTGAAAATTAACAATGTGGAAGAACGAAATGCCCGACAAATTAAAAAAAATCCAAAACGTTTTAAGGAAAATTAATTTTTCTAAATGCATTGGCATTCTTCAAGGACAGGACAAAGTTTTACTCTTAATAAAACAGTACTTTTTTATTTAAACAATCAATAATTTTAATTAGTTATTTAAGTTTTTATAGATATTTCAATAACAATAGACTGAATATTATATATGTTTGTTTTTAGTAAAATTAAAAGACGATTTTTTTTTGGAAATTTTTCAAGTGTAAAAGTACAAATTCAGTTTCAGTTTTAAGCCGTAAATTATTGCGTTTTTAAGAGGGAGGGAAAGAAATGTTTTCTTTTCTCTCCGAAAAGCTGAATCGTGTGAATCAGCACTAAGATTCATATTTTTCATTTGCACTAATAATTAAAAAGCAAATTCGGCTTCACATATTTACGCCTAAAAAATTGTTATACAAAATTTAACAGCTTTAAATTGTTTCTTAAACGCTCTAATAGCAGAAAATTTGAAAAGTGCTTTCCATTTTTTTTGTAAAATTACCTTTAATTACGATTTTTGTTAATAATATTGTACCTTTTTTGTTATTTAATATGTTTAAAAAATAAAAAAAGTTTTTTGATGTAAATTTGTTTTTTAATTACTAGTTTAAAAAAAATTATGGCAACACGGTATCTTTTGCAAGAAAAAAAATAATTCACAAAAAGCTTTTTCTTTAGTTGTTAAAAAAGCTATAAAAAGCAGTGCTGCCAGAACCTTTGGGAAGAAAATTATCGTTTGGCGAAAAAAAATCATATTTTGAAGAATTTCATGTTATTAATTTTTTTATAACAAGGGCAAAAAAATAATATAAATTTTTTATTAAAACATACTTCGTATTATGTAAACTATTTTAAATTGAAATACATACATAGTTGCCGTAGTTAAAAAAATTAAATAGGTTTAAATTGTGTTTTTGGCTAAATTTTCCATGCAATTTTATCTAAAAATACATTTTAAATCCATTTAATTTTTAATAAATAAGAACGTTAAAAATAAAAAGTCCATCTAAAAAAGAAGTTCCATTGAAGGTAACACAATTCTAAATTTAGTGATACATATGAGGCTATCAGCGCAAAAGTGGTGTAACCCCAGACTACTTATTATGAGAAAATGACGAGTTAACCCTACTCTTGCACAATAGTACTTGGTTGTAACGGCCCGTGCAAAAACTATGTTAGATACAAACAGTTGGCTTACTTGACTATTGCACTGTTAAGAACAGTGCAAAGAACATATCTTACACCATAACTGTAACCAACTTAAATTGTGGGTTACACCACTTCTGCGCTGATAGCATCATATATAAATTTTTGTAAGTGAATTAAGATTTTGATGCCGTGTGGTAGATAAAAATACGCCTCGTCGAACAACATGTAGTTTTTCTTGGTTTTCCTCTCAAGCAACAAATAGGAAAAATAAAAAGTCTCCCCTGGAAATTGTTTGAAATGGAGTTAGCAGGTTTGCATATTAAGCCGACAATATGAAACTTAATAAATAAGCGTTTTTTCTTTTCATAAATAAATTTTTTTTCATCAATATTTTCAAAATGAACAACCGCTAATCTAAGATGCTTTTTTTTTCAATATTTTGTATGCCCAGAAATAATGATGCATTTTTGTGTATGCAACAAAAGTGTGCAAAACCAAAAAGCTGATACAAAACTTCATTGTTTTTAAAAATTTGCTGTTTTAAAAACTTTTAAACAAATTGTGTATTTTGTAAAAACAAACTTTTAGAAAAATAATAATTTTTAAAAATAAAAAAAATCATCATTTGCGAAAAATCCATCAAATCATATTTTAATTAAAAATCATCACTCTGGCAACGCTGATAAAAAGCATGCTTATAAGAGTATAATTCTCATGTGCTTCACATTATTTTGTGTTGAAGTATTTGGGGTTGTTCTTGTACAATTCGTGCCTAAATACAATAAGTAAGGAAAACCATATGGGTCTTGCTAATCGCTTGACTGGTTTGCTTCTAGGCAATATGGGATGAGGCTTTATTTAGTCATTTTTAATGGCTTTTAATGTTCGAATCTCGTAAGAAGCACAAATTTTTGAATGGGTACAGGTCGTCCCTTTGAATTCGTAAGTCCACTACTTTTCGGACTATGGAGTTTGGGTGAAGCGATCTGCCCAGATTAAAGATAAATTTGAAAAAGTTGAATATAAGCCCAACCAGGGGGCCTTCAGTCAGACTTGGGGATTTCATGCGAGCAAAAAGGACAAAGAATCAGTGTCATTTGGCATTTTTGCAGCTAAATTTAGCTGCAAATTTTACATTTAGCAGTTAGCATTTTTCAACCACATATTTATATTTAGCATTATTTAATTTAAGAATATTCAAGTAATCTTCTTTTAAAAATCTATCACATTTTTTTGGTTATTACACAAATCTCTACTATTTTGCTAGTAGAAAATATGCAATCTTTTTAAAGAAAGACCTTTCATATCAAATTGTTTTGAAATTTGATCATTTTGATCCATTAAATTCATGTTTAGCCGATTTTTTTCCGCCAACGCCATATTGCAATTTCGATTTTGAAAATTTTTTGAAAAAGAAAAAAGGTACAATGACTTTTGAACTAGAAAAAAATAGGAATTACATGCCTAGATTTTATAGCTCAATTAATATGTCAACTTAGACAACGATTGCCAAACAATTTTAATAATTGAAATAGTAAATAATAACCATTTATGGGTCCAGTTCCTTTGATTTTTTGTTATGGTATGGAACCTTTTTTTGAAAACTTTTTTTGTACGTATATAAAGACTGAAGAAGAAATATATTTCTTACATAGTTTTAAGACTTTTTATATATGTATATATATAAAAAATTGTAACGTTACTGACTAATTCATCATCGCACAGCCTAAACGCCAAATTCTAAAGTCATTCATGTACGACTATTTACAGGCAATTATGGACCTGGTCAAATAATTATTTATTTATTATCTATTGGTTTATTTATTGGTTTAAGGATTTATATTTGACTATTGCCGTCAGCAGTCGTCGATGGCTGCGAGTGTAAGACGGTAAATCCATCTGAAGAGATCGAGTGGTTGCGATCGAAACATGTCATGGTAACCAGCCGCCTGGGTTCGAATCTCAGGTCAGTCAAGAATGAATGATTATCAATAACACTTTTAATTAATTTTCATGTTGTAAAATTCCTTTCTTCATAAAAATAATTTAATGAAAATTAAATTTGATGAACTTAATTAAGCCTGATTAAAAATATTAAAAATTTGGATTAAAAAACCATAAATAGTTCAACAAAATAACCACAATTCTAATTATTATCTAGATATATATTTTATCATATTATACATATGTCTATCTAATTTAAAAGATATCGTCGCCAAATTGTATATTAATACCAATATTTATAAGGAAGTTATGACATTAAATGCTATTTTCGCTATTGGTATTTATATAGGAGTCATTGTCAAGTATGAACCGCTTCCAGAAAAAAATTTAGTAGGATGATTTAGGTTGAATTAATACAATTTTGGGACAATTTAAATCTACATAAATTTCAACATAATAAGATAGTTTAAAAGCGGAAAGCAGCTATTATAGGGGCTATGTGAAATTATGGTCCGATTCTTATCATTTTCAATAGTAATCGACCGTTTAAACATTTGTACCAATGTTCAACAAATTGTCCTCAAAAAACGATAATTGTTGGTCCAACTTAGAAATTGATTTTGAGACGATAGGTATACCAGTACGTGTTACACAGTCAGCACAAACGCAGAATAACGTCTTTACTATGGCAATGTGGTACACCGACAGAAAAATTAACCTAAATTAAATCCACATTAGTCATACCCCCGCGGAAAATTTGTGACAATTATTCTTAAAGCACTAATCCTGCGACCAGTGAACAGAATATTATGATAAAATGGACCGACGTCTGATAGGTGAAAACAAGACCAAACAAAATAAAGTGTAGTTATTCCATAACTAGTCATGGGACTGGCTATCTGTTTATATTACTTTATATGAAGGATATCTATTATATTAATATGGTTACTTTACCCGAAATTTCATGTGTTTCAAAGGACCTTTTTAAACTAAATTAACACAAATAACATAGCGATACGATACGATACGCTTTTACGTTCGCGCCAACTGTGGTGTACCTTGGCATAGAATATTATACGTTTTAATTTGACAACGTTTTTACGTCGTACGCGACTACGTTCATACGGTGCAATTGTGTACCTTCCCTAAAGAAAATAATAGGACCATGTTTTTTAAAAACAAACAAGAAATATTGATTTTAGGACTCCCCTTTCCTGTCTTTAGCATCTGTCAAAAAGTTTGTTCTTCATCATTATAGCTCATTTTTTTGTTATGTTCCGTTTCTTTTTTTGCCGATTTAGCGATTTTAAATAAATTTTAGGGTTTTGTTTCCAATTTTGCAATTGTTCTTGTTTTCCGATTCTTTAAAGTTTTTACAATTTTTTTTACCGCTGTTACCAAATGTTTGAGAATTTTCGATAAATTGACAATTTTTACCGAAATTTCGACATTTCTTTTATTTTTAGAGACTTTTAATTAATTTTAAATATATTGTTCAACAAAATTACATTGATTTTTTTAAGTTTTTAGTTTAAAAACAAAATTAAAATTTTACAACAAAAGTTTTTTTTATTAATCAATATACACAGAATAAAAAAAAAATTGTTGTCATAAATTACAGGCTTTCCTGAATTAATCCTCGTTTTGCAGATGTTTCACCCCACTGTGCAGTGTTGCCAAAAAAATAACCAAAATATAAATGTATTAAAACACTACATATTTGGCTTTTCTAAAATTGTTTGGGAGAATGTTTCCTGATAATCTGGTATAAGCAACCAGTGCAATACGCTTATCCCCCAACAATAAATTTCAGCGTTTTTATCAAGAATAAAAATTGGAAAATATTCTGGGGCGTTCTTTAATTTTTCAAACAAAAATTTAACTAAAGTTTTTTTTTTAAAAGTTGATTCAACTTCTACTTCAGCAGCAGTTTGTATTAAATTGTTAATGTCGTTTAAAATAATTTTATTTAGTTTTGAATGAACAGTTTAACAAAATGTTCCAACAAATAATAATATTATTGTTCTACGCAAAATTTGCAACCGGGTCTTTATTTAAAATGTGTGTGGTCGCGAAAAAAAAATTGTTGCTCTATTATGAACACCAGTGAAAATGTTGCTGGCTGCCTACTGTGAACGAACCTTTAAAATAAAAATGTCTCAGTTTCATTTAGAATTTGTATTTTCAATAACAAAATTTTACTTTTTATTCTAAATAACGTCAAGAAACATTTTAAATAAAAAAATTGGAGCGTTTTTCTCCATTTTGGTGCGTGATACAGGGTTGTCAGATTTTTTAGAAATTAAATTTTGCATAAAAAAATGTGGTATGTATAATATTTCAGTCAAAAATCGCCAAAAAGTTTGAAAAAAATACAAAAAAGTCGCCTAATGTAAATTTTGTTTAGTTTCTGTTATTTTTTTTTTTTTTTATAACATAAAATGGAGATCATATCGAGCCCTAAAAGCAAAAATTATGTAACCAACAAAAATAAAATTTTACAGGAGAAGGTTTTTTTTTAAATATTTTTGCTTGAAGTCTACGGTTTAGTCAAGGCGAATTCAACTACAGGTGGTGTCGGAACTACAACAATCCAACAGCAACAGAAACAACAAAGTGTTTTTTGCATTGCATTGCTAGTGTTTACGGCTCGAAATGTCAACCATTCTTAGCAAAACACTAACAAATCAAAACAAATAAGCTCGAACTGTCAAAATCAGATGCCGTTTCGACACCACCTGTAGTAAATTCGCCTTGGGTTTAGTTTGTAATTGCTTTTGCTCTTATTTCTTAACGGTACTTCCCAGAGATATGAGATATTTAGAGATGGTGCAAATTATCAAAAATTATCGATTCTCATCAAAAAACAAAATTCTTTAATGTTGTTGGTTACATCATTTTTGCTATTAGGACTCGATACCTATATTCTGTTAAAAAAAATCTAAAATTAAGTACACAAGTTTATAAGATTGTGCACTTCAGCCTCATCGATTTCTTAACTAGTGTTTGGACCTGCATACATACTTTTAGAATTAAATATTTACTGAATATAAAATTTCCTTAGGGCTAATAAATCCGAGCAAGTTAAACTCTCCTTTTGGCTTGAAATTTTTTTTAAACCAACAAATCTATAAATCCGTAAATATATAAACCTTCTTTAAACGCATAAAATTGGGCGTTAAAACTACTAAAAAAGACCATATGAATTTTACAACATTTATCGTAGTGCTACCACAGGTTAGTTTTGAAGTTTACCATTAAAGTGAATTTTTAATTTAATGATTGAATAACTTCGCATTATCCCTTATAAGTAAGCAGGTTGTAAGTGTAAAATTAAAATCAATATTTAAAAGAAAAAATGCACGAAGAATGTTTTATGTGCTTCTGTCATTCCCTTACATCGAAGCAGGTTGTATTGCCATGATTTAACAATGTCTTAAGATCATAACGAACATAGAAATTAAATTTTTTTAAAACGCAATCAGGTAATAAATTGTTTTTAGCAGAGAGGAAAAAAGTAGTGCTTCCAAGTGGGAAAGAAAAAATTCACGAACAATGTTTTCTTCCAATTGGGAATTTGCCATATTAAGTCATGCCTCTTGCCAACAGGTTTGTAAGGGGTATTCTCTCCCTTACAAAACTGCTTACCAATAAGCTCCAAAACAAAAAATTGGTTAGTTTTGTGTTGCATAAAGAAACCAAAATGGAAAATATGTCCACAAGTACACATTTAGGGAAAAGTAACCAATTTTGGTTAAAAGTAACCAGAACGGCAACGCTGATTCTGACCTGTATATTGCGTACAAGGTTTACATGGACTCCCAGCCTTCCGGACGGACGAACATCGTTAGATCGATTCAAATATTGATTCTAAAACGATCGGTATACTAAAACGTAGGCCATAAACCAAGATTTAAAGGTGTTACAAACAATAGCACAAACGCAAAATGCCGTCTCCACTAAATATTGTGGTTGCAATAAGTGTTATTGCCTTAAGGGCCAATAACACTAGTCAAATGCTTGTCCAGCAGGCGAATTGATTCGTGTAGTGTTTTTGATTTTCAATCCAGCATCGTCGGTGTGACACATACAAACACAATTTTACTAATGCTACCACAATGCTTGATGAGTATTTTGATCAGTGTATTTAGGCCTTTATATAATCGAATGCTGAAAATTTTTGAAACTGTGGTTGGGTATTTATGATAGTAAAAAAATCATTTTGAATCGCATCTGACATGTGCAATGCTTACTTCTTTGTTGCATACAGGTTATTTTGCCATTAAAAAGTTTCCTTTTTTTTTGGCCATGATACTCCAATTCCCAGTTATTATTATAATGAGTCAATCTTTTTGTAATTTGTACTTTGCAATTAACAAAATTTTTTTTCTCGGGATTCACAAATATTTACGGTTGTTACTTTTAAAGTTTGTTTAACTCGTTTTAAGTAAACACAATATCGTTTTTATTTATGATCACCACTACACAGAAAACATTACACAGTGTTAAAACTTTATCAATTCGGTGTGGAGGCATCAACAGTGATACATTATGCCATTCACTAGAAAGTTAGTTACTGATGCTGAACTTAAAAAAAAAAGTAAGAAATGGAAGTCGATCAAGACCGACCATTTATTACCCTGCACTACAGTATATAAAGACCAGGGATCATAAATGATAAAACCAATAACGTACCAACGAACTTTTATAATCGTCCTTTTTCAGCCCCAATAGTACTAAGTCAGTTTTTTAAAAATTTTTTTTTATTTTATTTTTAAAAACAAAAATTTAATACATCAAAAACAAAAAGTGCTTAAAATTCATTACATGTAAAGTGTACGTAGTAAAAAAATACATCATAATTAATTATACATAATAATCGGGTGGGTACAATTTTTTCGCGTCAAGAGCACACCGCGATTTTGTTCCATAAGTCATTCCAAGAAACTTTATCAAAGAAACCATAGGTCAAAAATGATTCGAGCCCCGGATTTTTCAAAATAGTTAGTTTTCCAAAATATTCAAGAATAGAGGCAAACATTGCCAGACCTGTATCATGCGGTTTTTAGGGTCGATAAATCCATTTATTTTGGATTGACAGAATAATTTATAGTCTTTTTTTGTAGAAAATTTACGAAATTGTTGTGAAAATAGACGAATATTTCTCAAAATGCAATCTCGAATTTTGAACGAAAATAAAATTTTTAAGCGTTTTAAAAATATGTGCATACGAGCATTTTCGGATTGCATTTCCAAATTTATTGTGATTAAAATTTTCAACATGTACTGCAGAAACAGGAAAGGAGTAGAAAGTTCGAATATAATAAAATTTAATTTAGCGCTTTTAAAATCTCCTTTAAAATAATTCGGAGAAAAATAATAATCGCGTGGGCTCCCGTGGACAAGTCCAAAAATCTATTCACAATAGCGGAGTTCAGGGGTCTAATTACCGCTTTCGATACTATCGTGTCGAATAAACTATCGAATGCTTTTGCGTACGATAGACACTGACGTATCTAATGAAAACTCGAGAAATGTAATGTCGAGCTACTCGACATAGAATGCTATTATTTCAAATTCAATAAATTTCATTCGATATCGAGAGTCATGATACCAAAATAAATAATTTCGATCAAAACACTTAACTCCGCTACTATTTACTGGACAGGAAAAACTTTTCACGCTATCAGTTCCAGTGAATGTAAAAAAGAAGAAAGATTTAAAAAAAAAAAATTAAAAATCAATGAAATTTTTGTTAAAAAATATACACATACATATATATTTTTAAAGAAAAGATAAAATAATAAAGCAAAATATTTAGTATTGGAGGGATAGTTTGATTACAACGTTAGTTTTTTGCACTTTTTAAATTTTATGTAGTAAAATATTTTCCAAAATTCTGCCACCACGTTTTACGAAAGCTTCACAAATCCGAAGGCAATCGACCTGTTGTTATGCATTTTGTTGACCAATATATCGATTTGTGCCTTATTAACGGATATAGCCCTTAATATTCGATTTATAGGAGGAACTAATTACATACATGTTCTATTCCCTAGCAAAAATAAAGTGAAAAAATCTAAGGGGAATGTGAACAAATTACGAGGGAAAAAACTTTTCACGATAAGGGGAATTTTTTACCGTGAACATTTTTTCTCGTTATTATTCGTCTTTGAATTACCTTTTTTTCTGGGAGTTTTTCATGATCTAAAATATGTGAAAAGGGGAATAATTACGAGGAAAAAATTATTCAAGATAGGTGTGAATAAATACACACCATTTCTAAAATAAAAAATTGTCTTTATTTATTTGCTACTTGAGTCCATTTCAACAGAGTCCAAAAAATATCCATAAAAAAAAAAAAAAAAATTCTACTGAATTGCTTTAGTTTACAGGACTTTATTTTAATTGATTTATGTATAGGTATACAAACTATAAATAATAAATTAAAATTTGTAAGAATATTTTAAAGAATAATAAATGTTTTTTAATAGCTTCATAAGCTTTTTATTTAATTACCGTACCTACATATGTACATATATCGGTCAAAGTACTATCGACATTTTGTTGTCTCTACATGCCAATATGTATACATGGTTGCATTTCTTTTAGCAGTTGCTACGCTTTTTATAGTTTGTGAATAAGACCGACTTTAGTTATGATTTCTAAATATGTGCCAATGAAATACTTTACTTTTTGTATGGAATATTAAAAAAATTACTAATCAAATCTTGACATTTCAAATGACCCAAATTCTACAGTAATAATAACAATAAAAATTAAAGGAAAAAAAGAAACGCAGACACAAGATGTTTTAAAACAGACTTTTTTTTTTTTTTTGTGAACAAAAACACAAAAACAAAGCACATGTTTTTTTATATTTTAAACATTTTTATACATATGTATGTATGTACCCTGCAAATAATATTGGACCACCTGATCCAATTGGATTAAATGGACTACTCCATTGACTGGTCCGATGATGATGCAATTGTTAAAAAGTGTGTGAGACGTCATGTCTTCGTTTTTTAACGACATGTTTTCGTTTTACAACGAAGTTAAAACTAATCCTCTTGCGTATACAATGGAGTAGTTTTAAGACTACTCCTTTGTAATCCAAAGCTGGGTTATATGGTCCTGCCCTAGGACATCGTAATTGTAAATAAACCATGTTTTTTCCATACGTTTGGGTTACCTTTGGAGTTGTCCTAGATACATTTTGCACCCGTGTTTGGACTAGTCCTATTATTTGCAGGGTAGGTATAAAGACGGGTTTGATTTTGTTTTGGTTTTTTTCTCTTTTGCACAGTTTACGTTTTCCAATTTTTGCTCCTGCTTCTTTTTATTTTGCAAAAATACAAGAAAAAAAGTTACATAATTTTGATATAGGTTAATTTTGTATGCTTGTATATACACACACACATATCCAAGTAAAAAAAAAATTTTTGCAACTGGTTTTTACAATGAAAAGAAAATTTATTTGTTTAAATGATTATTAGCTTATAGGTAGTACTTTTAATAATAATAGTTAATAACCCATTGACTGAGTGACCAGAGTATGTGAACTAATTGGTTGTGCCTTCACAGTCATTGAACAATCATTCATCTGGCAACACTTACTTTCATAGTAAATAAAAAAATTAGACGAAAATATAAAAAAAGTAAACAGCAAAGTAATTTAATAAATAGCGGTTATAGGTATTTGCAGACAAATTTCTTTTGCAGACAGACGTATTGTAATTAGCTTCAAGAAATACATAAGTTGGTAAACAACTATTAAAATACTTTTCATTTATGTGATTTTGGGTAAAACTTTGATGTGTCTTATTCTGGATGCCGGATTTTCGCCAACTTTTTTAAGGATTATTGAACGCCATATTGTAGTACAATTTTATCATTAAAAGATGTTGACGTTAGTCTGAATAAAAGAATCTTAAGGCGATATTGATGGCCAATTATTTAAAACGTATGAAGAAATCATGCGTAGGTATGCAAAATTTGTTTTTATTTTGATGATTGTTTGAAACGCGGAGCTGGGAATGAGGCACCATCCTGCAAGTAATGGTGTTTTCTTTGCTAAACAATAATAATGCATTATAATTGTGTAATATGTATGTATATTTATCAGGTTACACGCATCCTTATTAAGTGATTAATTTTTCTAAATTTTAATGGGACAAATTAATAGCTACGTTTTTCACTCAACACGTAATGGCTATTTAGCGTGTTAAATATTGAATGAACAGTTTGTACTAATAAGCGATATTCACCGCTGTTGTAGCAATTCTCAAAATAAAAGTTTCTATGAATTCCAATAAGCGTTAAGAACACCGATTTTCAATAATTAAAGTCAGCAGTTGTTAAAAATTTTGCGCCAAAAGAAAATAGTTTTTAAATAAAAGTAAAAGAAAAACAAAAAGTTTTTATATCCAACCACAAAACAACACAAATTGTACGCACAAAAACAAAATGTAATTAAAAAAATGCTTGCTTATATAAAAAAGTACTTAACGCAGATGCAAAAAGGGTATTATTTCACACTCAATTATAACTCGGGGTAAGAAACGGACCAAATTTGCCTTTTATTTTTGCAACATATTTAGAAAGATTATTAAAAATACCTTAAGTCCTTTCACAAAAAGTATTGCTAATTAAATGTATAACAAACGAGATCAATTTTTATATATTTTGTACGTTATTTTTGGTTTTTTTAAAAACATTGCCGTATGATGGTTATTAACAGGAAAACCATAAATATGCAATTGCATGTTTTTTCTTGTGCTGCGACCAATGAAGGCAGAGACAATATATTTATCCGATTTAGAGCTTTTTTTTTAATATTTCTTTGTTTACGCAACATAACATGTTGCTTCAATTTCGCCATCAGCGTTAAATTTTGACTCGAAAATTAGAAGAATAAGCAGGTTGTCATGAAAAACAAATGTTATTTAAAACTTTAAAATTTAATACATGAATAAGGAAAAATCAATAATATAAGTTTTTGGCGATGTGTGTAATATATAGAAATCTGGACAAATATTTTAGAATACTGATCGAATCTGAATCTTTTTTTTAAGTGACCTAACCATGTCCATCCTTCCGTATTTGCTGGTTCTATGTTCATGTTAACCCTGTGCGCAAAGGACATGTGTTGCATTCTGGTAGGTAATTTGATAAAATTTGGTAAATACATTTTAATTGTACTAAGAATAAAAACTTTTTTCCAAATTAGATTGTTTGTGTCCGTACATTATCTAAATATGTTGTTGTTTAGATTAAATTCGCCCCAAAAACTTTTTACTGCAAATTAAATTCTTTTTAAATCAGTTCACATTTTCCCAAAGTTTCCCTATATAAAGCTTTAATAGCTTTAGCTTTATTAAAAAAGTTAACATTAATAAACAATTTAAGACAAAAAATTGCATATGAATGTTAATATCTAAATAATATTCGACACAAATAACTCTGATATAAATTTTAACATCTTTACATAACTTTGTTTATGCAAGCCGATTACTGCCCATCGTTTCCAATATAATTAATAAAAAAAGTAATTTTTCAAAATTAAATAATTTTTTTTTTTACTGAATAAATATTGGATACGCCGTTTTGAATTTTCAAAATCTAATACCAGATTCGTAGTCAGTGACCCAGAGAGCCCTTGAGTGACAAACCGCAATGAAATTTCAAAATTCAGATTCGTAATCGTCAACCTCAAAAACCCTCGAATAATAAGTTTCAAGCCATACAAGTGTTCAGGTGTATCAAAATTTACTCTTTAAACTTACAAAAAATAGTCCGCCGTTTTGAATTTTCAAAATCGAATAACAGATTCGTAATCAACGACCCCCAAAACCCCCACATAACGGGTTTCGAGCTATAAAAACGTGCAGGAGTTTCAAAATTAGCTTGTTAACTTCAAAATCGTTTTTCTCCGAAACTCAGTTTTTGCCAATAGGTAAACAATATCAACTCGCACATTTATTGTGCAACACATTAACCAAATATTTCTTTTTTCGCAATATAAACCAAAAGGCTAATGATTTTATCCTCTATATTGTTGAACCTACTAATATATTAATTATTGCACAATAATAAATATAACAATAAACATCTGATTCCGTACGGAATGTGCGATCAGTTTTGCACTTTGCTTAATCAAATGGGAGTTTCATAAAACTTAACGAAAAGTTTCGTCAACCATTTCGCCCCTACTGGTATGTTCCTTACGTTCTAACTTTATGTTCTAACTTTATGCTGTTGCATAATTAAACAAATCAATGTCGGATTATAAAGGAAACTCAATTGTGTGTAGTTCATTTATGTGAGACCACGAATTTTTTCGCTAATCGTGACATAATTTTTGTTTTAATTTACAAAATGTAAGTAATAAATTATTAATTTTAACAATTAGCAACAAGAAAATTTTTAATTTTAAACATTTTATTTATTTAGTAATCTGTAATTAAAAACATACTGATAACTGTAGCAAGCCCTAAAAATGTCATAAAACCGCTTAAAATCGAATAAAATTTTAAAAATTAAAAAAAAAAACAATTACCTACCGATACATATTTTTAAGTGTAACCTACAATTTCAAATGACATTGTTAAACGTTTAACTTTTTTATTATTATTATTGTTTTTGGTATTGAAACTTTTTTTTCAAAATTATGTCGCCGACAGCACAACAATAAAGAAAAAAAAGCGCGCAAACATGTTTTAAAACAGGGGTGCCAGGTACTTTTTTCCTTGTCTTCAAAAAATAAAAATGAAATTCCCAAAAATCCTCAAATTAAAAAAACAAAACCTTAAAATGTTAAACATTCTTTTTTGTTTTTTTTTTCAGGCCAATTTTAAATTTTTTTTAAAAATAATAAGAAAAATTATAATAAGAAATCGCCAAAAATTCCTAAATAAAAATGTATAGTAAAAAAAATTACATATATTCAACATTTTTTATTTATCGAATTTATTCTATGGGCTAAATTTCAGTTATGTACTTTATAAAGCTTTTTTTTTGTAATAGTCCTATTCCTTCAATTTTTCAGAAATGACTTTATACACTACCAGACTATTATATTGTACTTGCTGACCCGGTCCGCGTTGCTGGCCCTAAGCAAACATTAGTGTTGTATTACCAGACGATTAATATTGAGCCCAAATAGCAAAAATGATATAACCAACAAAGCATTAGTCAAATCGATAGAGCTGTTTTCTGATTTTAAGTAAATCGAAAAAAGCGGGCGGGGCAAAATTTTCTTTCCGTAAAAACCTAAGATGGACCTGGCGATCATTTTAAAGAAAAAATCGTGCAAATCGGTCAAGCCGTTCTTAAATTATACGCTTAATAGAAAAAATGGCGTAAAAGTAGGCGTGGTAAATTTTTCTTTCGATGAAAAATTAAAATGGATTAAAACGAACATTTGAAAGAAAAATTTGTCAAATCGATGGCGCCGTTTTCTGGTTTTTTGCAATTCGAAAAAAGTGGGCGTAAAAGTGGGCGTGAAAACCTAAGTTGGACCGTGGCGATAATTTTAAAGAAAAAATCGTCCAAATCGGTCAAGCCGTTCTCCAGATATGCGCTTAATAGAAAAAGTGGGCGTAAAAGTAGGCGTGGTAAATTTTTCTTTCGATGAAAACTTAAAGTTGATTAATACGAACATTTGAAAGAAAAATTAGTCAACTCGATGGAGCCGTTTTCTGATTTTAGGTAAATCGAAAAAAGTGGGCGTAAAAGTGGGCGGGGCAAAATTTTCTTTCCGTAAAAACTTAAGTTGGACCATGGTGATCATTTTGAAGAAAAAATCGTTCAAATCGGTCAAGCCGTTCTTAAGTTATGGATTTTGCCACGCCCCTCCGCCCCCAGACTGAAAATTTCTGAAAAATTGAAGGAATAGGACTATTACAAAAAAAAAGCTTTATAAAATACATAACTGAAATTTAGCTCATAGAATAAATTCGAAAAATAAAAAATGTTGAATATAATATAAAAGTAACCTTCGGAAGGAAATAATTCCCAGTTTCTATTTGTAAAAAAAAATATTTTATTTTGTTTGTAACGATTTGTTTGTTAAGCGATTTCAGTGAGGAATTACAACCCAATTTATAAGAATTTGGAGCTTGTTCAATCGGTTTTAGCCATCCAACAATAAAAATACATACTTCTATCCGACATTTATTTAATACTTCGATGCGGCATAAGAAATTATTAATAGCCTAGCATTCTTTTTCCAAACTTAATTATATTAGTGGTATTCACACCGAACTTGTTAATTTGTTACTCAGTAGTGTGTTAATTTGTTAAAGTTACCAACTGTGAACGACCCCCTTTTTAAAACTTTGTTAGTCTGATAACTTTCGTTGTAAAACAGATGATTTATTGTTCTGACACAATTTATAACAATTTATTTACGCGAAAATTGCCAAAACGCAAATATTTTTTTAAAAATGTGTCACAAATTACTTTTTTATTATATTTATTTAGAAACTGCAACAGCTGATTGTGATTTACCAACTAACAACTATTTTATCAGGGGTGTCGTGTCGTTAATTTTTTAAATGTTAATCCGGTAGCGCGTTAAATATACAAAAACAAAATGCGTGTAAAAAAGTAACGATTAACGACTAACAAACTAACAAGCTCGGTGTGAATACCACTATTGTCTTTCATATTTACTTATTTTTGGGGAAGATTTTGGGAAGAATTGTCAAAAATTGTATGTATTGTTAAGGATTTTGATTCTTTTTTTAAACACTCGATTAACAAAAATTGTAATCTTAATTAGGACCCTTAACAATGTATTTGTTTTTGATAAAATTTAGATAAAACTTTTGCTACTGTTTTTGATTTTTATAAACGAAACAAAGAAAAATAAGCGTAAATAATAAAAAAAGGAATACCTATAGATATATTTAAAAATGTGTAAAATCCCCAAAAAATCACCTAATTTTTTTAAATCACCTATCCCCAAATGACCTTCTTTGTCCTTTTTGCTCGCGTGAAATCTCCAGTTTTGGGGATAAATCCCCAAGTCTGGCAGCCCTGTTTTCAAAAACAATTTTTGCAATAATTTCTTCTTTTGGTGTATTACATCAGTGTTAACGAAAAAAACACACACACACACAATTTATTTTTTTGCAACTAACTACACTTTTGCTCTTCCAGACGTAAAAGTCATAAAAAAATTTTTGCACAACAATTATCTCTACCTACTTTAATAATATAAAAGTATAAAATTATAAATTAAATTCATAAATAAGTGAAATCTCTTTTCTTTGATCTAAAATTGTTTTTATTATTGAAATTAAAAAAGATATAAAAAAAACATCAACCATAATTTATTTTGCTGACATAATCTTGTCAATAAGTCAAGTGCAAAAACCGCCAAGCATTCAGTTATTTACTTTTCACTTTGTTACTCGATTTGGTCTGTAAGTTACGTAGCCATACACACATCGTAATCATCATCATCATCTTGAGTGTATTTTTTTTTTCTTAAAACTCACGTTCGATAATAAACTTTAGATATTTTTCAAAGAATTAACAACACTTCTTATTTAATTGTTACTGTACTTTTTTCGATGTGTATTCATTCACACACAGTCAAACACACATAATAAATTAAGTGTTAAGAGGAAATTTAATAGATTGTAAATTTAGCGTTTTTCAAATTAATAAAACAATACAATTTTGCAATTAGTATTATCTTACAAAATGTATTAAAAGCAAAACTTTACTTAACTTTAAGGAAATTATTTTAATAGCTTCCCAGTTATCAAACTGGATGTGTGTTTATATCCTCTTGACTATAAAAATCTTTTAACATTTTATTGTTCATCATCGGAAAAAGGTTTAAATTTTAATTCAAGATCTTCGAGAATTGACCCCTGTTACGAAATGCTGTTATCTTCATGTTATGAAGAATGCTGTTTAACAGCTCATATGCTATAAAAAAGGGTTTTCATACACATAGATTTTAGCCGATATATTGACCGATATATATAAATATATATATATATATATATATATATATATATGCATATTAGGGCGGGTCAAATTGTATGGAACGATTTTTTTTTAATGAAGCGTATTTAACGTAATCTATAGGTGATATTGAGAAATTTTGCTCAAGAGACCACAGCTCAAGTCGGGTTTGGAGCCCCCCAAAATTTCAAAATAGATATTTTTCCATTTATGTATACATAGAACAATTTAATTAAATTCGCCATAAAATCGGATAGAATAATAGTAGATTTTTCAATCTGGGCTTGTTTGAAAGGTATTTTTATCACTTTTCAGAATCTGTATTGGAATGTGTTGTCGAAAAATAGCCTAAAATGATCTTTTAACTAATAAATTTTAAATTTTCTTCGAGATTTTTTTTTTTGAAGATTATGAAAGTTCAGATAATTTCCAACAACTTTTATTTCCATAATTTTTTTGTTTTCGAACTCCTTTTTGTAGGAAAATCGATCTGAAAAATAACCAATTGTATTGGTGCTTAAAAATTTGCTGTAATTATTTATCATTTTTAAATTTTTATTCGCATGTTTCTTCTTTTTCTTTTGTCTTTTCGTACTCTTTCTGTCAAGACTTTGACTTGAATACCTAAGTACATTTGTGTATTATGTTTTTTGTCCACTTTCGTCGACGTTTTATTTGTACAACTTAAAGTACAAATGTAAAGCTTAATGTTCCGATTAACACCGATATACCTTGTCAGAATAATTAAATTCAATGTGATTTGGGAAATTAAATATCGTATACCTTTGTCTTGATAGGATTTATAGCGAGTCTTTGCTGCTCGAGACTCTGAAAAACGTCTTAAAAAAACTGAATCGAAAGTCAAAAATTGCAAGCAAAGCTTAAATATTTTAACCAACTTCAACGAGTTCATTTTTTTTCGATAATGTTTGGACAAAATTAAAATCATATCGAAGCACAAACGCCAAAAATATTAAAAAAAAGCGCCGCATTAGCTATTGTACAAATCAAAGTCCATGTCCATCATTTGTTTAATACATGTTTAAATTGTTTTTCAATTCTGTATTTTATTTCTATAAATACTTTCTTTTCATTTCACTTTTTATTAACTTTTTATTTTTTTTAACACAACATATTAACACTTTGTCTGACTTCTTCCTGTTTTTTTTAACCAAGTACGTGTTCATATTCGGTATAGAGAGGGGTTTTTAAGTGAGTTACTAAGACAACGTGTGTCAATTTGTGTGGAATTTGACACATTTCTTACCGGTATTTAGTGACAACCAAATTAAAATGATTTCAAAGTTTTTGTGGTAGTAGTAGCAAAAACAAACATACATATACATCACAGTTTGTCATTAAGTCGGCCTTTGTGTCTGCATGAGTACACCCACCAATTTTTGGCCATATAAAAAAGTATGTCATATAAATACAGTGCAATCTCCCTTAACGGACACTTCCCATAAGCGGACACCCCCATTAAACGGACATTGTTGCTAGGTCCCGGCAGCGCTCCATAAGAAAAGCATTGCAGTCGCTTTCCCTTGAACGGACGCTTCTCATGAGCGGACGCGGACATCCGCTAGATAAAAAAAATTCTCTTGGACGGACACTTAGCTTATTTTTTCCGAATTTTTCATAGCATAATTTACAAATAAGCCTGCCAAGACTCTTTTAATTTGTTCGCTTTAACAACAGGGCACGGTTTATCATATTTAATACATCACATAACATAGTTAAATGTGGGTATGTTAAATAGGTATAGTACTCATAAAACATTTTAAACTTTTATTACATATAGAACTACATTTAATGATTTTTTGTTATTAAACCCAATTGAATTGTTTATTTTTTATATTTTTTATAAATTGACTTTTTTTCGACCTTTATAAAATTTATTATTATTATTATTTTATTAAGCTTTTATATTTTTTTTAATAAAAGTATGTATCTTTAAATAAAAACAAACAATATAAGGCAAAGTTTTGTTGATTTAAATTTGTAGTTTTCTCTTAGCCGGACAGCCCCCTTGTGCGGACACATTTCAACGGTCCCTTCGGTGTCCGCTCATGGGAGATTCCACTGTATTGACTTATAAAATATTCCAAATGTATGCAGCGTGAGAGACTGCGAGTGCAAAACGTAGTGAATGTTTGATACGTACACACAGAAAAAAAGTCAATGTAAAATCCTCGAAAACAAGGTTGATTTGAATTTTTTCGGTAGTGATTTTACTTCATAGTAACTTCATGTTAATTTAACATGATTTTACAATAACTTGCGAACAACATTTTTTTATTTTAAAATAACTATAATTCTTGTTAATTTACCATTCCCGTAAAGTTAGAACAAAATGAAATTCATATTGAAAAAACACTCCGAATCACGTTGAATGAAAGTAATTTTAAGTTCAAGTGAATTTCATGTAGAATCGAATTGGTTTGAGCATGAAATAACAGTGATAAGAAGCTTCAGAGACAACATTTTTTGTTTTCCCCTTTGACAAAAAGTCACCAGAAGAATGGCCCGATATGGTTTTCGTCATCATTCTACTTTGAAAATTTTATGTACAGGGTGTCCGCCGGGAAGGTATACACTCGCAGTAATTCCATTGTAATCCTGGCTGTACGCGATGTGGCACCGTCTTGTTGATACCACATGTTAATCAAAAGCCCTAAACATCAATCATATCACGATATCGCTCCCCATTCACAGTTGCCATTACGCCGTTTTCATTTTCAAAGAAGTAAGGTCCAATGATGCCTCCTGACCAAAGTGCACACCGGACTGTAAGTTTTTTCCATTGCCCCGAACCGACTATTATCCAGTCAAATGAAAATGTGCCTCGTCACTCATTATGATTTTTTCATGAAAATTAGGGTTGTCATAGACGAGCTGTAACACCATGTTGGCATATGTACGGCGGCGTAAATGGTATTGTGCAAGAAGCTTTTGTGTCAACTGAATCTTAAATGGAAACAAATGTAAATCCTTGTGCAAAGTTGTGGCCAAAGTTGTTCTTTGAAGACAAAGCTCCTGAGCACGGCATCTAATTAAGGTTGATGGTTTGTTTTGAACACTTTCTTGAACAGTTAGGTATGTTTTCAGCCGATCTTGCAGTACGTTGTTGTTCATGCTTGGGCCTATCACCTACAGATCCTCTTTCTTCAAAATCATTCACTTCACGATAAATAGTGCGTTTTGTTGACACGTTGTTTCTTCCAAAAAATTCACGTAACTTTCTCATCGTCACAGTAATTGATGATTGATTGTGATAAAATGTGTTAACGATTAAAACACGTTGGTTTATCGAATATTTTTACATAATAAATTTGCCACGTGTCTACTTGACGACTGCCAAATATGAACTGTCAAGACTAACGTTTACCAAAAATGGCGGCAAAACGTAGTATACCTTCCCGGCGGACACCCTACTAAATAATTTTAACAAAAAGAAAACGGGATTTTATTTCTATTTGTAAGTCATTTTAAACATGAAAATAACAAAAATGTATGTTTTTCTTTTTAAAGGGTTGTTATTGTTTCTATACAAAACAAATAAAATAGGATTTTATGGATTCAATATTGAACAAAGTTATTAGAACATTTTTCCTTTAAAATAATATGAAACAATGATAATTTGAAATAACGTACAGCAATTTACTATGATTTTTAATCAACATTGCGCATTATTAATTTAACATTGATATTTTTTTCCGTGTGTAGTTTCAATTTAATTAAGTTTTTTTTCAATTGTATTAAATGCTGAATCTTTATTAATTGTTGTTAAGCTTTATAGTTATTTATTAACGCTGGTCAGTAATTTTCAATTTCTTTCGTTTCTACAATTCGTTCTTGCTGTTTATCTTCAGTTTGTTAACTTGGTTTGTTTTTCTTTAAATTAATTAATGAGTCGACTGTTCCTTACAGGTCAAACATTTTAACGAATTACACCGGGCTACAGCCGGCACATTTGCATACAATAGTACTTTTTATGGAGAAGTTTGTGTATAATCGAAAACTTTGAAATATTGAATGCTATTTGGAATTAATATGCTGAAAAACTAAATTCAATTTAAAATATGTACACTAGTCATTCTTTTTACCAATTATCATCAAATTATTCTTCTGGCTTCACATTTTGTTTAATAAATTCCAAGATGAACACAGAAAAAGTTCTCGCCAATTTTCTTTTTAATTAAGTCATTGATCAAATAAAAAATCAGTTTTAATTAAAAATTTAATAAAGTAAATAAACATTAATGCAGAAAAAATGTGGTAAATATCTTAAATAATTAATTGATACTATTAATATGTTTACTGGAGAGAATTTAACGAATTTTTTAATTGAAATCTATTTTTATTTTTTTTTTTGTAAATTAATCTTTTTTTTTATTTTAACTAACGTACTTATGTATATTTAATAAAAATACATCAATCCTATTGGAGCTTCTAGCAACATAACGAACGCGAAACTTTTTTTAATTTTCTTCCATTCATTTATTCTATTACTTACATCTAACTCCTCAACTGAATTCCCAAAAACATCTGTTATTCATTGAATTGAATGATATAAATATATTCGATTCAATTTATAAAAGATTAAATTTGAAAAAAAGTGTAGAATGCTTCAAAGAATTTAATAAAAAAAATATTAAATTTCTTTGTAATTTGTAAAAGATTGAATTTAAACAACTTTTATTCATTCATTAAAAGGAATTCAACATTCGATAGCAATGAATTTATCTGGGAATTGATTCTTTCAAGTAATTTTTTGAGTAAGAATTAGTAATCAAACAAAAACTTCTTTTACCAAGCAACTATGTATACTGTAAAAAGAGAATTTTGTTTAACATTACTTATCTTTCAAATACAAGCACAAATTATTTTTAAAAGGGGTGTCCCTATTTAAACGCATTTTTGTTTTACCATAGAACCTTTTATCTTGTTTGTAGAATTGTTTAAAAAATAAAAAACAGTTTGACCGAACTGAAACTAGAACTCAGGTTGCCACGAACAACGTATATTATTGTTAAGGCCTCCTTACTATGAATTTTCGGGATTTAGCCGATCCCAAAATTACTAACTTAATTTTTTTCCCTTTTTTTTAAAGCTCATCATGTCAAGTTGGTTATTTACTAATTAAAAAAAACTCTGTTAATAATCTCAATATAAACAAATAGAATCTGGGAATTTATTAGTTTTATATCGAGCCCTAACCGCGAAAATAACGTAAGCGCCATAAATCAAATTTTACAGGAGAGTTTTTTAATTTAATTTCATATAAATTTTGTATGCAATTTGTCGCTTAGGATAAAATTGTTATTGCTATAAAATCGTAACGGTCCCTTATGTGACCATGACATTTTAGGAGATGACGTAAGTGATGCCAATAAAGTCATTTATTAAAAAAAACGAAAATGTCGCTTACGTTATTTTCGCGGTTAGGGCTCGATATTATTTAATGCAGATCAAAAACAACAAAAACCGAACAGTACGAAAAGCTTTTATTTTTTAACAGTTGATATGTAAAAACGGAGAAAAATTTTAATTCTAACAGGATCATCCGCAACGCAACGTCGTATATTTAATAGGTAATGGATATTTATACATAAGCTTCGAAAGGAAAGTGGAACAGCTTATCCGCAATGTTTACGTTTACGTAAGAGTAACGAAGCCTTAATTATATTTCAAACGCCGGTTACGACCGACCGTATTGTCAAAGAAAAAGAACAATTTTAAAACCCAAACTTCAATTATTAAAAATATTAAAAAAAAAGGGAAAAAATTAACAACAATTTGAGTAAACTTAAAATTTCTTCACAATCTTCAAGCTCAAGGTCTTGGATCAGAAATAAATATTTTCTTGTTACAAAAGTGACCTTGAGCTTGAAGATTAATTGTGAAGAAATAAAGGAATTATACTAATATGCTGTAAATTGTAAAAAAAAAAATGAAAAGTTCTGCACTGATTACAATGAAATAAAGCTCATTTCATTCAAAATGTGTTTAACTAATGTGCTGTTGTAAAAACACAAGTGATTAAACGTGTAGTAATATTTTTATGAAAAACACTCAAAAAACTGAGTGCGCCTACCCAATTATGAATAAAAATTCCCCGGGTGGGAGGGAAAACCCTTAATCATACTTTAAAATTGAATTTAAATAGACAAAAATGGAAGAAGGCAAAAACTTTTGGAGAATTTGAATTCTTAAATGAGTTGAATGTTATTCTTAAAAGAAAATTTGTGGCTTAATCAAGCATGTTTTGAAAATTTGGGAAAAAAGATAATCGCGCAATGAGAAAACGGCCATAAATTAAGTTTTTTATGATTACTTTAATTACGAGTCGTACTCAAAAATTCAAGTACGAATAACACTTAAACGTACTCAAAACAATCCTAAATGGGATAACTTTTGAAAATCAATCACGGAATTTGTTGAAATAAGTATAACATTCTTAAATCAAGTAAAAAAAAGATTAAACTTTCCGTTGGTAGCAGGGATGATAAATGCAATTTTCTAAATTGTACTTAATTAGGTAAAAAATTGTACTTTTTTGACCCAAATTGTACTAAATATATTTTTTACTTGTTTTATTTTTAAAATAACAGAAATTGTACGAACATACATATGTACATTCAAATTCAGTTGTACTTGACTTTAATACATAAGTACGTACTTGAAATACACCTTTGGCAATTAACAAAAACAACCTTAATTTAAAACGTAATAAGGAATTTAGAAGATGCTTTTTTATCTGCTTTAAAACAGTGGAACAGGGTAATTTTTTTATATTCCTCATACTCCCACTGGAGCATAGGGCGCCAAAGTAAAACATGGTATAAATACGTTTAACTCAGTAATAAGCTCTTGAACCAAGCCAGGGCTGCCAGACTTGGGGATTTCATGCGAGCAAAAAGGATATACAGGGTTGCCGTTGAAAATTTCGAAAAAGTGTCATAAAAACGGTATTTAAGAAAATAAAGGATCAAAAAAAGGGTATTTTAAAGCAAATTGAGTCAAGTTTATTAGTATGTACAAAAAACAAAAGGCCATGTATACAAAAGATAATATGGTAAACGCTAAAATGCCTAACTCACAGTTTGCATAATATGCAACATTGTCAATTGTCAAAACAACTGGAAGCTTTAACAAGAAAAATAAAAGAATATTTAATTATAAACAGTTTGAGGCGATAAATTTATAGTTCTGTTGTAAAATTTTTAAAAATTTAGATAGGACCTTTTGCGTATTAGGTGACGAAATATAATAGACAATATAATAAAGTTTGGGAAAAAGAATGCTGGGCTATTAGTAAGTACTTATTATGCTTCGAAGTTTTAAATAAAAGACGGATATATGTATTGTATTGTTGATTTTAAGGATGTCTCAAATCGACTGATCAAGCTCCAAATTCTTATAAATTGGCTCATATGTCTTCAAAAACAGCATATTGCTCTGCTTGTAATTGCTCAATGGAATCGCATAAAAATGATTAAAAAAAACATGCTGAAACCAGTCGCTACAAGCAAAATAAAATAATTTCTCTATTAAAAATTTTTATTTGGGGATTTTCTATTAAAATTTTTATTTTTTTTTTAAGAATTCAAAATTTGGTCAGAAAAAAAAAACAAAAGAACATATTAACTTTTAAAGGGTTTGATTATTAGTTTGGGGATTTTTTTTAATTTTTTGGGGACAAGGAAAAAAGTACCTGGCAGCCCAGAACCAAGCCCATTTTGAGATTGATTCAATCTTAGCTTTAATTAATTCAATCTCATTTTCGCATTACTTCAAGTACGATATCGGGATTGAATATGGATAATTTAAGTATTTTGGGATTGAAAATCCGTACTCACTGTACTTTTAATACCGCTTCGGATTGATTTGAGTAATGATGGATTGATTTTTCTTTTAAGTGTATGTTTGTTACAGGTAATTATCGGAATTGCCGGTCCGATTTTAAAATATATTTCAACAAAATGAAGAATGGAACCTCCTTACGGACAAAGGCTATATAAGGTTCCACTTAAGTGCTTAGAATATGATGCAGGAGTGCCAAAACCTCCGGTACTCAGAAAATATTAATTACACTGTGCAAGTTGAAAAAACAAACAAGCCGGGCACCTGGCGTTTTAACCTAATTCGAGGAGGCTGAATCCAGTGGTGCTAACATGCTACAAGTCAAATTTTAACTTTTATTTTTGACTGAAAAAATATCAGTCAAAAAATAATAGTTATTTTTTTGGAAAAAAAGTCACAACAGTTACGGTCCCTGATAAAAACTTCTGTTTATTTAATTACTTTCAATAGAAAATTTTTATCAAACACCATTTTCTATAAAATTTTTATCTAACGCTTTTAGCTATAAAAAGTTTTCACCAATTTTTTTTTTTGCATTGTTTATAACGGGCAATATCTGTTTTAACACTGTATAGCTTAATTTATTTTAATTTTTAAAATGTTTTAATTATTTGTTATTAAATCAACATAATTTTGTTTAGTTTTTTTTTTTTTTTTTGCTATAACTTTTTTAAATAGCATAAATGTTTGTTAATACATATTCGAAAGCCTCTAAACTAGTTTAAGCTAAACTAATACTAAATATTCATAAATTTTTTCCAAAAACAAAATTCACATTAAAAAAAATATCTTTCTCTTTATAATCAATGTAATGTAATACAAAATTACATAAAACATGTGTAAATTTTGAAGAAATAATTATACGACTACTAATTAAACAAATCGAGCTTTCGTTTATTTATTAATTTATTGATGTTTTTGCAAAATATAAGTCAATAATATAAAAAAAAAAAAATTTGCAAAAACAGAAATCTCGTTACAAAATAGTGTTTGAGTTCAAGGTTTGATTATTATATTCGAACGCCAACATTAACAGTTATTATCTATACACACTTAATTCAAATTCGAAATCGCACAATAAAGAAGAAGAATAAGAAGCAAACGTTACAAAAACTAAAAGACGCAATTTAAATGAATGTATTTTGGCACACGTTTTTTATTTTCTTTCTTCTTTTTTTATATTGTCATTTTTTGTTAGTGTGATGACATAAAAATTATAATGGCCGCCATAGATGGCTAACATTTTTTGTATTGAGTTTTAAGTTTTGTTTTGGTTTAGTTTAAGTTTAGTTTGAGTTTGTGTTAAATTGTTCGCTTTAAAATTTAAATCAAGGAAATTTTTGTTTGTAGGTATGCAAAATTTATTAAAATAACAATGTTGCTTCTGTTAATCTGTATATTATGTACATACATAATATGTACATAAGTATGTGTTAGAAATTTCTACAAATAAGTTGTACGGTATTAAGGTATAAATATTATTTTTTTGTTTGTTTTTGTTTTAGTAATTATACAGGTATGTATACATAATTGGGCTATTCACAAGGAAGTCATAAAGTTGTAAATTTAGATTTCTAATGTACAGTTACTACAAAATAATGAACACAGCATTAAAATTTTTATTTTGTTTCAAACACAACAATATTTGTTTTAAACAATTGTAAAATTTGATTTATGACATTATGATGATATGACTTGATAGCACACCTTGTGAATAGCCCAAATATAAATTTCGTACATGTTTCTGGCAAAAAAGTCTTAAGTTTATATACCAATATATGGGAGAATCCTGCGTAACGAACGTTACATTCGCACACGTTTTCTGATTGATATATAAAGATTTTTTTTTAGGTATTTAGGAGGTTTTACATTATCACACAAGTCTTACGTATTTAGAGGAAAATACAGGCCTATCATGATAAGTTGTTATTGTTTTTAGAAAGTTGTCAAACAATAATTAGATCAGGGAAGCATTTTCGTTAAATACTAAAGACTTTGTGAGATAGTGGGTAGCTAGAGTTTGCTAAAAACAGTAAAAATGTGAAACTGCGGTTTCGGTTTTAAAATTATTAAAACCAGTCGGTTTCGGTTCGGTTTTCAGTTTTGAAAATATCCCAATAAAACTCGATAAGCATATATACCTACAATAACAATCCAGCTAGCATTTGGGTAATCATTTTTTGTAAAAATCACCTAAGAGTTTTTTTAGATCACTTTTGATGATTACAAACTGATTTATCAATCATAATATATGAAATCATTGAAAAAGGATTGGCATATGATTCATATATATTCCAAAAAAGGAATCAGAAAATTGTACCACAAATGGTTCTTTGAGGTGATTCATCGGTAGGGTAAAATTTTTTCACAATATATATTTAAAGTAAAAGCTAAAAACCGAATATGGGGTCAATTTGACAGTAAAAAATTGACAGTAAAATTTTAATAAATAACTGAATATTTATTTGATTTTACGGAATATGGTGTGGAATTTTCGACAGTAAAAATTAAATGAACTTTTCGTTGCTTTAAATTACATTTTTATTTACTTTAACATAAAGAAGAATTTAATTCAATCAACGGACAATATTAACTGCAACTGAAAATCCGTATTAATATGCACTTAGTTTTTTGAATAACTGTTAGAATCAGTTAAAAATAAATTCGCTTGGAATTTTAAATGTTTATTTATTTAAAAATGACTGAACGGAATATTTCTTAAATAAACTACAGTCCGTTACTGTAATAATATTGTGAGTGTACTTAAAACCAAATCAAAAAAGGTCTTAAGATGGCTTTAACAAAATTATTTTGTATGGTAAAACCAGGGTTTAAAGATTGATTTTATCGTTTAAACCAAAATATGTGTTAAAGCCTTAAGTGTGTAAACACCAATTGACAAGTTGATGGTATACTTTAATCAGTTTTCCGTCACTTTAATTTAATTTCACTACCTGTTTAACGATTTCGAACCTCAACGTTCGCATAGAAAAATATATTTGAAACAAAAACAAAATTCTAAAATTTGTTTTTGTTTTAAATGTAATTTTCTATGCGAACGTTACCGTTCGAAAACCATAAACAGGCTGTCAATATAACTGTTATTTTCGGTCCATGACTGGTACGCAGAATCGTTTATGATCAACTTTTTTAGCAAAATTTGTTTGTCCCAGCTTGATGTGCAATAATGGTATAAATAGTTTTGTCTTTGTCGTTTTGTCTTAGGGAGTTTCGCAATCTTCTTTGATAATATGTTGTGATCGCGCTGGACTATCCCACCTGTTTAGTTTGCCTGCAAACCATTTAACAAAGAAACCACATTAAGATCTGCAAAAATTAGCAATTTATATTTTCTGTATTTAATTTTTTTAAGACAAGATTTTTAACATAATAACTTTCTTTAAAATTAGCATTTAAAGCAAGAGGTAATGATGTTACACACAGAAAAAAATACCAATGTAAAATAAACATGAAAAACTGTTGATTGAGAATCATAGTAAATTTCTGCAAAAGAATGCCCTTTATTTAAATTTATCATAATTTCATATTCATTTTAAATGAAAAATATTAAAATAATCTTAAATCACGTTTATTTAATATCATTCACTGTTAAAATAAATTAAAAAAAATATTAAAATATAAATAAATATGGATTCAATATTGAATCCATAAAAACCTGTTTTATATTAAAATCAAAAGTTTATCTTGTTAAATTAACATGCATACATAGTTAAGTGTTAATTTTTTATTTTCATTTTTAAAATATGTTATAAAAAGAAGACAATTCCCGTATTCTTTTAATTAAAATTATTTAGTTAAATAGTACATCAAGTTTTCAAAGTAGAATGATGCCGAAAACCATATCGGGCGAAGATATGACAAAGAAAGTCATTTGGGGATTGGGGATTTTTTCGGGTATTTAAAAAAAAAATTCCCTGATTTTTTTTGGGAATTTTATACATTTTAAATATAATTTTCCCTTCTTTTAATATAAACGCTTATTTTTCTTTGTTTCGTACATAAAATATGAAAAAATTAGCAGAACTTTTGCCTTACTCTTATCAACAACTAATACAGTGTAAAGCGTCTTAATTAAGATAATCATTTTTCTTAAGTGTGTAAAGGTGCTTAAAAGCTTAAAAAATTTTAAGTGAGTGTTTTCTTTAGATTTTGACGTAAACTCACCACAAATATAGCAAAATAAATCAGGCCTGTTAACGCACACCGCGACATTTTAGAAATTAGCTGTTCAACTAAAGAATACAATATTTTTCATTTGCAATAATCATAAATTTCCGGACTATTTCATTTAACAATTGAAGGTAGGTAAAAAAAAAAAAATAATAAAAAGTCATACATCTCTACATCCAGATGTGATATAAAAATTCTTTACCTACAGTTATTAATAATTGAAAAAATTGTGTTTAGCATAATTCTTAATTACAGTTAAACTTTGATATAACGAATCTGACTAGATCGAATAATATTTCGTTATACATAGTTATAAATCCGTTGTGCAATCATTAAAACATTTATATAGGGTGTTTTTTAACTGCATGAGAATTTTTAATATCGATAACTGTGTTAAGATTTGGCAAGCCATCATGAAGCGTTTAACGCTAGAACAACGCTTCCAAATTGTGAAAATTTACTTCGAAAAAAATCTTTAAGCGAAGTTCATAGAGCACTTCAAACATTTTACGAATCTCATTTCTGGAGCAAAGACAATCCTCAAGGCGTTAACGAATCATCATTAAATCCATTAAAATTAACTGTTTGAGTCGGGTTTGAAGCTCTTTCGAAATGAGCAAGAAGTTGCCTTTACGGTGAAAATAAAAATTTCTGTTTCCAAAAATGAATCAGCTAAACATCAATGAAACTTGGTTCCAACAACATGGGCAACGTGTGATCCTGCGCACTTAACAATCGAGTTATTACAAAATCTATTTGTTGACAATTTTATTTCCAGAAGTGGTCGTCTTGTTCCCTGGCCCCTGGTTCGTATTCTTTGTGAGGCTATATTAAGTCATTGGTTTATGCCGACAAACCAGCAACTCTTGAAGCATTGGAAGCCAATATTCAAGCCACCATTGACCACATACGTCCAGATTTATTGGAAATAGTGGTCAAAAATTGGGCTGATCGAATGGTCCAAGTAACTGGTAGCCGCGGCGGACATACATATGCCGGAAATCATCTTCAAAAATAAATGCCATGAAATTATCTACCAGAAAAAATTTCATTCCAACAATATTTCTGTCTTGTATAATTTTAAAGGCTCAACTATTATATGCATAAGCTGGCTTAAGCTACTGTCAAAAGTTAACAAAAAAAATTAAAAAAAGCAATTAAAAAAACAAAAATAAAATCAAAAAATATTTTATTCCGTACGGAAAGTGAGATCTGTTTTGCACCTTGCTTAAGCAAATGCCACTTTCATAAAAATTAACGAAAAAGTTTTCTTAAGTTCGATATGGTTCGACACATATGAATCACAAGTACATATTTGCACAATTGCTTAAGCCAACTTAAGCATATTATAGTTTGACCTTAAGTTCTCAAGCATTTAAAAAAACAACCGATATAGCAAAATGTAAAGGCAAACGAAAAAAATTCGTTGTATTTTTGCAAGAATCAACACCAAACTGACTGATTACCTTTGTGAAGCTTAATACCCTTTGTACACTTGCTTACATTTCGGAGGAACGCATGGAAGATATTGTCAATAAAAAATGTCACCATTTCTGAAAAAAAACTTTTATTTTTTCTAAATACTTTTTTTCTACAAAAGAGCCAAAATTTTAAAAGGTAACACCAAAATATATTTAGAATTCATTTTGTTTAAAAATATAGGAAAATCAAGTAACATAAGGCTTGCAAAAGAGAAAAAACTTGAGAAATGGTAACGCTGCTTTGAAACCAAATGCCATTTTTTTTTTTATTTGAAACATTTTGTAATAATAAAAGCCCTCATGGCCAAATCATAATATTACAATAGATATTATTTCTAAAGTTTAATATGGAACCCTACATTAATAATCTAAAAATATTCTTTAATAAAAATAATATGGCATCAACTTACAACAATTTTTAAAACAAAAAATCAACAAAAATACCGTCAAATTAGATCACATTGAAAACAATTTATTTAAATGGTATTGAAATACTCAATTAAAGCTTTTTGATAGCTATTAGGAGACAAACGATAATTCCTTAATATATGAGGCAAATGATTCTACACTCTGGCAACCCTTACATTTTGTCAGTGATGCCACAATAATAATAGAATTTATTGGCACTTTTCTAGTGATTACTTAGGGTAATATATAATCGGAAGATGTAGAATGAAATACAATGGGATAGGAACATTTTGTAAAGATGTTGAAAGATTTTGATTTTTAGCCCAATGTATTATTTATGGGAAAATTCCAACATCTTCGCAAAATGAAGTGTGAAAGGCTATAACATATGCACTTACAAACACATTTATACTTAGTTGTTTTCATAACGGGACTTGACATACCAGCTTCATAAAATATTAAAATAGGTTTGAAGTTTATGTTAAGTTAAAGTTTATTTTTTATGTACTTTGATATAGAGAGGAGATTTAATAGCTCAAAATTTCTTCTTTTTACATAGCTATAGACCATTTTTGTATGAAAAACTTTGCAATTCAGCCATGTTTTGGAAATCTTATTTGAGTTAAACCGAAATCGAACAAATTTTGAAAGAATTAAATAAAAAAATCACAATCGATTTCAAATTTCAGAACATGGCCGATAAAGAGGTTTTTTTTAGGGGTCTCAGCAAAAAATTCGTAATATTCAGTTTTTGGTTATATCAAAATTTTACTGTACATATTTGCAAAGAATCTTTTGTGAAATAAATTAATAAATGTTTTGACAAACCAGTCCAATTTGCAATACTTAAAAAATTTCTAAAAATAAATACATATTTTAAAAAGCCAAGAAAGAGTTGCATTGTATGTTCTATGTACTTGTTTGTTTATAATTTGATTGTTTACATTGTGTATGGCATTATTTACAATTGCAAAATTTAAAGATTCTCTATAATTTGATTCGACATCACTTTAAAATTTCAATAAGTGGGAGAGAAATATGTATGTCAAAAATGTTTTTATTCATTATATTATTGCACAAGTACGTGGATGATGATGACTCATGCCGAACAACATTTTTTTCTTTTAAAATAACTATTATTCATGTTAATTTAACATTCCAGTGAAGTTAGAGCAAAATGTCATTTATATTGAAATAACAATCCGAATCACGTTGAATGAAAGTTATTTCAAGTTGAAACAACGTGAATTTCATGTAGAAACTTATTGGTTTGAGTGTGTTATAGCAGTGTGAAGAAGCTTCAGAGACAACATATGCATTTATTTAAGAATAATTCAAAACACTTGCCCCTGTAACACATGTTTAACTTATTTTGTAGTCTCCTTTGTTAACAGATCAATCAGCAGAATGGCCCGATATGGTTTTCGTCATCATTCTACTTTGAAAACTTGATGTTCTATTTAACTAAATAATTTTAATTAAAAGAATATGGGAATTGTCTTCTGTTAATAACATATTTTAAGAATAAAAATAAAAAAATAAACATACTTAACTATGTATGCATTAAAGACCTGCACGAGTGTATCAGTAAGTATTGTTGAAACAGATACACCAGATATTTATCTGTTACTACTGATATAAATGAGAGAATGAGTGTAACTGATATTGTATGGTTTTGCTTTTGCCCACTCACCATATCTTAAAAACCAAAACAGTTGCTTATGGTTTTGGATTGAGTATGAAATAACATTTTTTTTTACTTAAAAATATCTGTTGTCACCATAAGTATTTCTACAATATCTGTGGTTATCTGTTGTATTTTAAAATATTGTTGGCGAGTTGATGAAAATAAGAAAGTTTATAAAAACTTGTATACGATCTCAACCAGGGGTGCCAGATGGTTTTGGTAAGAAATCGGCATATTTTCAAAAACAAATCAGAAATTAAATTAAATAAAAAAATCGGCAAATTACTATTACGATTTTAAACACAATAACACATTGACAAGAATAAAAAAGCAAAACAATTAACCATTACCTAATGCTTTAAAAAAATTAATAAAATTAAACTTTTTAGAAATAAATTTTAGTTAATTAAAAAATCGCAAGGACCGTAAATAAGAGTTATCCATAAAATTTTAGCTTAAAAACGGAGTCAACCAATAGGTTTGTTTTAAAGTTCTCTTTAAGAACCTATGGTGATCTAGAAAAAAAATCTCAACTCCACAGTTAAAAATCATTTTTCAACGAAAAAATAAAAGTTTGGATGAACTCTTAAAAAGAGAGTTTTATTTCGCAATCATAAAATATTCGCCCTAAAATAGAAATCACACCATCAACAAATACAACTCTTTTAAGGATTTTAATTTTTACGTCTAAACACTCATAATGTTTTTCTTCTTTTTTTTATTTTTACGTTGAAATTGTAGTGATCTGACCAGCGCTTTGGTTGTTAATGTACAAAAAATTAGTTTAATAAAATGCTGGTTAAAATCAAACTCCTGAAATGAGTTTTATTTTTTGACGGCTGAATAAAATTCTCGTTTTAACAGTTTTATTCGATATTTTATTGCTCAACTGAGTTTTAATTTATGACGGCTTAATAAAACTCTCTTTTTAATAGTTAAATTTGACCTTTTATTTTTACGTTGAATAACTGTTTTATATGGACTTGTTTTTATTGCTCAACTGAGTTTTAATTTATGACGGCTTAATAAAACTCTCTTTTTAATAGTTAAATTTGACCTTTTATTTTTACGTTGAATAACTGTTTTATATGGACTTGTTTGTTTTTAAATCAAAAAATAACTCAGGGACTGAAAATAATTACTGCATATTATTATTTTTTGTAAAGGTAACGAGAAATATTCCTTTATTTTCAATTGGGAATATTTAACCATTATCGTTATATATATTTTATTTTGTTTGTGGTAGCCAATGAAAGTAAAATTTATTTTTTTTGGTTAATGATAACCAAATTGGTTACAAATATCTATTGGAAAAAATATACATATATTTTTCTGGTTATATTTTTTTATATTTTGGATACAAATATCCAACCTCCTCCATTTTCGAAATAACGGTATATCTCTAAAACCAGAGCCAATTTTAAAAAAACGGCGAGTACCACTGGATTCAGTGTAGCCGAATTATTATTTTAAAACGCCATGTGCCCGGCTTGTCTGTTTTTCCAACCAGCGTAGTGTAATTTATATAAAACAAACCAAAAATTACCGTGTTGTAAGTATTTCTCAAAAAATATGCACTTTGATAATTTAGAGGAAAATATCGCCAAAATGCCTAAAAATCTTGAAATATGGCCTGATAACAACGATTCTCGCTTGTGTTGCTGTTGTTGCTCGGCAATTTGTACTGCCACAGCACAGCACAACACACAGTGCGTGTGTGTGCGACATGTCTGGTTTTTTGTTGGCTTTTTGTTATGTATACCCTCCGCCACAACTAGCTGGGTATACTTAGTTTGTCATTCCGTGTGAAACATTTTTATTATTCGAGCCTTAACCGCGAAAATAACGTAAGCACCAAAATCAATTTTATAGGTGAGAGTTTTTTTATTCTAATTCATATAAATTTTGTATTAAATTTGTCGC
The DNA here is from genome assembly GCA_949318255.1 of Pollenia labialis. Classification (NCBI taxonomy): domain Eukaryota; kingdom Metazoa; phylum Arthropoda; class Insecta; order Diptera; family Polleniidae; genus Pollenia; species Pollenia labialis. The sequence goes on from OX439140.1 coordinate 134,158,803, forward strand.
TCACGATAAAATCAGGGACCAAACATAATGGTTATTGTATTTTATTTAAGTTTACTGGAAAATTCCTTTTATTTTCATTTGGTTATTTTTAACCATTATCGTTACATAATAAAGGAACAGTATTCCAATATTAAATTTATAAAATGGTACAACACAAACATCGGTGTTTCTTTTTTTAGAAATTTCAGAATTGACTAAAGTTGATCTTACTTCCATGGACTAATGCTAAAGTAGAGAGTGTACTTAGGGCTAAAAAATCAGAGCGAGTTAAACTCTCTGTTTGGTTTAAAATGTGTTTAAACCAACAAATCTATAAATCACCAAAGAGATAAACCATTTTTAAACGCATAAAATTGAGCGTTTAAACTACCAATGCAGACCATATGAATTTGCTAAGATTTATCGTAGTGCTGCCACATGTTATTTTTTTAACAACATATAATACATGGGACACTGATTTATAGTTGTTGAGTTTAAACTACATATAAATTCAAGTTTAGTTCAACTAAACCAACGTTTAAACCATCAGTGATTTTTTAGCCCTTAGACAAGTAAACATCGTTTAAGCTTTAAAGTAATTTGAGAAATAGGTTACATTAAGCAACCATTAATTCGATTTATCAATTAGGTAAATATTTTTACCTTTACAATAAAATATTTATACCCCCACCACAATAGTGGAGAGAGTACTATACGTTAGTGCTGATGTCTGTAACACCTTCAAATATTGGTTTTAGACCCACCTATAAGTATTATTTAATTATTTCAGTCAATACTGAACGAATCGGAATAATTTTTTTAGTGTTATAAAGCATTAATTTTAGTTTCACAATACTGAAAAAATAATTTCGATTCGTTAAGTATCGACTGAAATAAAATTGCTTTCGAATCGAGGAAGTACTCGATCACGACTGCCAGAATTAGGCCCCAAGTCGCAGTTTTGGAGATTATTTGATAAAATTTGGTACGTAGGTGCTAATGTGGTCAGGTTTGACCGACTATACTTTCTGACTTGTTTTTTATTGTAGATCTGGATTCAAAACGTTGGGTAAATATTGTCGTGATTATGATTTACCTCAAATTTTTTAGAACTTATAAACACGAGTGATTCCTATGAGATGATCAATAACGACATCGAATTTATTGATGATTTAATTTTTTAAATATCTATCAAAATATTAATTAACGTTTATTCTTATATAACAAACTTAACTTACAATTTCATCGCAAACAAATTTAAATGAATTATTTCTGTTTGTTATTAATTTTAATATGTTTTTATTTAAAAAAGCTTTTAGCCATTTTTTAGCCCATTTTTAGCCATTTTTCCCCGTAAATTTAGCCATTTTTGGTCACAAAGTTTTGGCAACACTGTTTTTATGTATGATTATTTCCGTGCATTTATTATTTCGATGACTAAGAAGAAGGAGTGAACGTGTCAACTGTTGTGCGTGACTTGAGAGGCAATTCTAAGCCGCTAGAATCACCGTCTGTACTTAAAAACAGTTTTTTTGCTTTTGCCGGAAAAAATATTGCCCATGGGTCCCAAATAGTAACCGACTATACTTTCTTACATATGTATAATTTATATTTGTAACCAAAAAATAATTTACTTGTTTTAATGGTTATTTGTTACCAAATTAATTTATTATTTGTTAAAATGGTTATTTGTAACCAAAAAATTAATTATTTGGTTTAATAGTTGTTTGTAACCAAAAAAATTTTTTAGGTGAATTAATGGTTATTTATGAAGGTATAACCAAAAAAAAATATTTTTTCTTTAATTGGTTACGATAACCAGAATAAAATATACATATTAAATGATAATTGTAATTTTTAACCTTTACCTATAATTAATCAATATTTATATGATTTTTTGTCGTTTCCTTTAAAGGGTCCCTGGATAAAATTGTTTTTGCTATAAAATCGTTAAAGTCATTTATTTAGAAAAAAACAAAAATCTAAAATGATGCCGCTTACGTTATTTTCGCGGTTAGGGCTCAAATTCAACTGTTAGTCAAACAATTCTTTTCAAAATAAAAATATTTCAAAACGTTAATATGAATTTTCTATTTTTTTTCTACATAATACGGTTATATTAAATAAAAAACCTAAAGTATAACTTATTAAATTTTCGAGCTTAAGGGTTGTTTTTGATATAAAATTTATTTAAATCAATATTTCAGCACTCCTTTGAGTGTCTTCTTCAGGGTTTTTTTCTTGATTGTTTGCTATTTTTTTTTAAATTGCGGTGCGTTTTTTAATTTTTCTAATCCAACAATTATACTTACTGTAACATTTGCATTTATGTACCTATGTAGGTTATTTCCACATAAAATGTAGCATACTTCCTTTTTAATGTTTTCAAATGTGTTTACCTACATATTTAAGAAAAGTTCTTTAAACGAAAAAAATAGTTTTGTGTTCAGTTCTTTCAGTAATTTTTTTTACAATAATTTTTGTCTACATGTCTTTTTAACAAAAACAACCATAGGCATCAAAGAATTTAAGAAAAAAAATATTACCGTTACTAAAATTTTCAAAAATGTTTGCTTTAAAAAAAAGCAGCATACACATTTTTACAAGAACAAATCATGTACGCAGCAGACACAAAGGCTAATCGTGCTGCTCATCAAGAAAAATTGCAAGCGCTTCCACTTGTATTTTCGTCGTAGGTATAATACGTAACTAGTAGTGTTGTTGTTGCTTGGCAATTTGTACGACCATAGTACAAGCAGCCTGTGTATTTTGTTTTTGTAAAATTTTTTGTTTTGCTTTTTTTCGCTCGTAATACATTCACGCTCTTTTTCGTTGAAAAATAATTGAAAATAACGGCATCGTACAATAAGTAACTTATTGTATTCCATCAGTATCCACTAGTATCTGCTTTTGCGAAACAGATATTAACAGATATGATACTCTCTTTCGCTTTTGTATCAACTTACATCCACTCTTTTACAAATCATATCAATATCAACTCATATCAGAAACACAAGAGCACTCATCCATACGCATCCACTTTAGAAAAAACACAGAAACAGATATAAACAGATAGGTACATCTGTGCAGGTCTTTAGTATGCATGTTAATTTAACAAGATACACTTTTGATTTTAATATAAAACAGGTTTTTATGGATTCAATATTGAATCCATATTTATTTTTATTTTAATATTTTTTTTTATTTTTTTTAACAGTGAATAATATTAAACATACGTGATCAAAGGTTATTTTTATATTTTCATTTAAAATTAATATGAAATAATGATAAATTTAAATAAAGGGCATACGTTTGCAGAAATTTACTATGATTCTCAATCAACATTTTGCCATGTTAATTTTACATTGGTATTTTTTTCTGTGTGAATGTTAAAATACCTCAGATTTTTCGTTCGAGTTTATTTATTAATATATTAATAAATTATTGTTTCCAGATATTACATTGAACTTTTAAAAGTAAATTCTTGACATTCTTAAAGATGAAAACCCAAAACTATAGAAAACATTCGAAAGAATAATGGAAATTTATTCAACTGATTTTGGTTTTTTTTACTAGAACTAGCTAACTAAAACTTATTAAGACTGATCATCGTTACCGACTAAACACTAATACAAATAGTAGCTTTAATAATGGTATAGAACATCTTTTTTATTTTCAGGAATTTTATATGAACTTTTTTATATAATCGCCCTAGTATAAACGCCTTAACAGTTGTATTTTTTGTACAAACGAACACAAAAATGTAGAACATGTTACATTAATACAACATATTTCTCAGAAAACAAACGTCATAAAATATATTATTATGTAATATTATAATAAGTGTTTATATTAAACCTAATGAATATGTAAAAAAAAAATATAAAATTCAAATTTTTTATTAAATTCATTAAAATCAATGTCACAAAACTGACATTTTTGTTTTTCACTGTAGTACAGTTTAGCACTTTTTTGTCGCTTTAGCACTTTTAATTTGAATTTTTCTGGCAAGCCTGTCTAAAGTTAATACTTTAAAGGCTCAGTTAGTCTTTACGTTCTGTTTCTGTTGCTGTCACTTACAATTACTTTACAAGTTTTTAATTTTACAGCTTGGACCGTAACAGAACAGAAAAACTAATCAATATCACAGGTTTTTGAATAACAAAAACAAATCAGCTGATTCGTAAATGTAGAAATATAAATGTTATGTAAACAGCTGATCGTTTCTGTTATATGCAAAGCAATGCAAATGCCTAACTGACTGTAATGTCACTTAACCGTAACGTGCCAACCTGTAGAAAATATAATTTCATTACGAGATTACGTAACAGTTGTATATAGTGATGGTCAGCTTGTATTTTAAATGGAATGCGGTTAAAATCACTCTTTTTCTTTGGTTCTTTTTTTAGTCATAATATCTTTGGACTTTTGACAAAAAAAACTTACAATACATAAATATTTGAATGTTGTAAAAATATTGGTTTAGATGTATAAATTAAACAAAGGCATACATATACACAAACTACAAAAAGTCTGGGATTTAATGGCAACGAACCCTTGTTTTGTGTATGCACATTTATAAAATAATGAAAGTACATGTTTATGAATATGCTATAAACTATATTTGTTTATTGTAAATCTGTTATATTAATATCAAATATTAAATTATTGATGTATTTATACATAAATTGTATACTAGATATTTAAATCACTTGGTACTTTTTCTGCAAAGCGTTCACCATTTGAACATTATAAATTCTCATCACTGTTTGTGTTGTTTTATGTATACTGATGCTCCTTTGTTTATATTTTTGAAAAACAGCTGGCACGTTCTTACATGTTCTATAAGTGCGCAAACGAGCTTACAGTACGTTACGGTACGTTACATTGCATTTCATTACATTTACGGTCGGCTAACAGGGCCTTAAATACCAATTTTGCTTTAGTGCCTAAAACGTTAATTTTTAAACAAATTCTTATATCTAAAATTTTTTTTAGATACATACATACATACTACTAGTTTTTTTTTTAAATATGTATAATTAAACATATATGTACATTAGACTGGTCGCATCTTGTATGGGATTTTTTTTTTTTTAATTTAAATGTTTGCGCTACTTTAAATATGAGGTTTGGTGTAAGAAATCAAGTCCTAATTTTTCAGCTCAATCCGACGGTGCCTAGTCGTGCCAAGTGGGGCCCAAAGTTCCCCATATGATGAAAAAAACATCTATTCAATCAGATACTAGTTGAAAAGCCGGTCCCAAAGACAGAAAATCAAAAATCTGGCTTCGTTACGATCTTCCGCAGAGAAAGTACTTTAAGTATGCCAAATTTCAGCTTCATATGTCATCCGATGGCTTCAGAAAGTTGCGGAAATAATAGGACATACATGCAAACATCCGCAAATACTAAGAAATTATATATTGTATAGATAGATTAAAGTATCTGCTAATTAATATTTTAGAATGATACGAACTAACGATTTTTAACCTAATTCAGGTACGCTGAATCCAGTGGTGCTAGCCGTTTTTTTTAGGTTAGCTCTGGTTTTTGAGATATACCGTTATTTCGAAAATGAAGGATGCATATACACATGCACATGTTCGGGTTACTCAAAAACGCTTTAGCTTATTGAAAAAACTAAAAAAATCCGAAATTCCGCAATAAAATTTACTTTACCCAATAATTTTGCGAAGCACTAAAGGTACATTTAAAAAAATAAGCGCTTCAACAGATTTGCCAAAAATTGGAAACACATTGAAGCTAGCACTTTCAAAAGTGGAATTTTGGACGAAGAAGTGGTACGAATTTTAACAACATCGCACTTAGATTTTTTGAAAAATTTTTGTATAAATGCGTTAAAATTCCATTACGAGCGTACAGATTATAAAGAGTTGCTTGAGTTAACACTCCATTTTATTGGGGAGCGGGTACCAGATTTTTCACAATTTCGTTTGCCTGGTGCAACATCGCATGCACGATTCATGTCAAAGTGCATTTATTGTTACAAAATATATCTATTTCGCGAACAGTTCAAATTGACAGCAGCAGAATTGAAAAGTCTTCGTAGCATTTGCTTGTTTTTGACTTTAATATATGTACCTTATTGGTTCCGATGTGTGAACGCTATAGAAGCGCCAAAACTGGATCTTGATTTCATTCAAAACGTTGTATCTTATTTTGATAAAGAAGTTTCGACTGCATTGTTGCAAAAAATAAGAAAGCATTTGTGGTATTTGACAGAAGAAACAGTGGGCCTTGCATTTTTTGATGAAAGCGTGCCGTTGGAAATAAAAAAGATGATGGTCCAAAAACTCGACATCGGCAATGACATACATGGAAATTATGAAAAAAATTCGAAAAGGAATGTTGTCAATATAGATGAAATTTTCTCTTACGTGTCAAGAGATATATCCGATTTTGTTTCTCCACTGACAAAGAATTTTTTTCCCGATTAGCCATAGATCCAACATTTTTAGAATCGGAATCGTCATTTATATCCGTCCCACAACAAATCTTCTCTTTTAAAATAATCAACTTAATAAAAACATTCAAATAAATTTATACATTTTTTTTTTAAATTATTGTAGAATTTTAAAAAAAAAAATTATGTTTCTAAAACGACTGCGCATATAAGAAAATAGTTTTACCTTTCTAAAAGTAAATTTTATTGCGGAATTTCGGATTTTTTTCAATAAGCTAAACCGTTTTTGAGTAACCCGAACATATGTTGTGCAGCCTCCTTCATTTTTGAAATAACGGTATATCACGAAAACCAGAGCTAACCTAAAAAAAAAACAGCTAGCACCACTGGATTCAGCGTACCTGAATAAGGTTAAAAATCTTTCGTTCGTATCATACTAAAATATTAATTAGCAGATACTTTAATCTATCTATACAATATATAATTTCTTAGTATTTGCGGATGTTTGTATGTATGTCCTATTATTTCCGCAACTTTCTGAAGCCATCGGATGACATATGAAGTTGAAATTTGGCATACTTAAAGTACTTTCTCTGCGGAAGATCGTAACAAAGCCAGATTTTTGATTTTCTGTCTTTGGGACCGGCTTTTCAACTAGTATCTGATTGAATAGATGTTTTTTCATCATATGGGGAACTTTGGTCCCCACTTGGCACGACTAGGCACCGTCGGATCGAGCTGAAAAATTAGGACATGATTTCTTACACCAAACCTCATATTTTAAGTAGCGCATACAATTAAATTTAAAAAAAAAAAAAATTGCGACCAGTCTAATGTACATACATAAATTTAAAACTATTTAACCATTTCTCAAAGATTTAACCACACGTGCCGGTGTCTAGCTGCATAACAAATATGTATAAACAAAAATATAGAAACAAGTTTGGAAATAAAAAAGGAATGGACCTTGAACTGTGGCTTGTAAAAGTGGCACTTTTATTCATTTTATTCATATTTTTTATTTACCATATACCATATGTATCTTAATGGTTTAAGCTTTTTCGTATCTGTAAAACGTAATACGTAATTCCAATTTTTTTTCTGCTTTCGTTTTTTGTCAGCTTCCCCATCATCTGATGAGAAACATACAAACATTTTTTTCATGATGATTTTTGTAAAAAAGATAGAAAAAAATTAAAAAGTAAAACAATAGGAATTTATATAAAAAAAAAGAAAGGATTGCACTTGATTTTTTATTGGAGGAAAAACAATAAAAATATACATATGTATGTATGTATGTATGTACATAAGTACATGTTGAAACAATTGATGGGGTTTCTTTTTCTTATTTTTACTTAACTTTTTGTTTGTAACTATTTTCTTTAATAACAATATACAAAAAAGTTGCCAAATATAACAATATATGCATGTCAACCATAAAAATAGTTTAGACAAAAATGTGTGTAGGGTATTTTTTTTTTAATTTTAAACTTCTGTTTACAAAATTTTCTATTAAATAAATGTTTTCTAAAAAACTTTTTACACACAAAAATGTTAGATAGAAAATTTTATAAACAAAATAGTTTTATAGACATAAATTCCATAGAAAATAGTTTTTTATAATAATTTCCTGTAAAAAATAGTCTTATGCAGTAAATTGTCTATAGAAAATAGAGTCATACAAATTTTTTTTTATAGAAAAGTGTTTTACAGAAAATTTTCTATAGAAAATAGTATTCAAAAGAAAATTTTCTATAGAGAAAATAGTCTTATCCAAAAATTTTTTTTATATAAAATAGTTTTATCCCGAAATTTTTTTCAAAAATAGTGTTAAAAAGAAAATTTTCTTTAAATAGTCTTTACCAAAGAATCTTTTTATAGAAATAGTTGTATATAAAAAATTTTCTTTAAAAAATGGTCTTATACAAAAATTTTTTTTATATAAAATAGTTTTATCCCGAAATTTTTTTTCAAAAATAGTATTAAACAGAAAATTTTCTTTAAATAGTCATGAGCAAAAGATAGAAAATAGTTGTATACAGAAAGTTTTGTTTCAAAAATAGTCTTATACAAAAAATGTTCAATAGAAAATAGTAAATTCCAAAAATTTCTTAAAGAAAATTGTGTTTTGCAAAAAATTTTCAATACAACATATACGTGGGCATTTCCAGCGTTAAGTCTACTTTTTGTAACGTAAGGCCAGCAAACAAATGAAGTAAACTTTACATACAAATTGTTTTGGTGTACAATATAAATTACTTGCTGGCGTTATGTTAAAAAAGTATTCTTTTCGTTGGAAATGCCCATATGTATACGCAGAAAATTTTCTATGTATGTATATGTAGAAAATAATCTTATACAAAAAAGGTTTCAAAGAAAATAGTGTTAAACAGAAAGTTCTCTATGAAAAATATTCTTTTAAAAATTACAGTTTTGCTCAAATGTTCGCTTGCTCGATAGTGTGGTCGCTAATTTTGAGTCAGTCAACAGGCAACCGCAAATTATATTGTGGTTGAATGTTGACTGATAAAATTTTTAAGTTCAATTTCAGTTCGATAGTGCGCAACACCCTTTAAGAAGAAAGAAAACCACAAACTTAAAAAAAGAAGCAATCTCAAGGGCTTTACTATGCTGTGCCGAATCTTTAATACTCTCCACCGACAGTAAGAATATTTCAGGGGCGGGCTTTATTTATTACAATATTCGTTATGGTTTAACGTGTACCAAATAGTTTTCCGAGAGTAAGCTTTATATGGGGCCTAGGTAAATTATAACCCGATTTTCACGAAATTTGACACTGTGATGTCTAGTCATATGCAACGAGTTTGTGCAAAATTTAATATCAATCCGCGCATTGATGAATTTTCATACACGGACTTTTTTTTTAAATTTTGCAAATAGATTTTAGTCTCTATATGTGACCTTTTCCGAGAAAAGGGACCTAGTGTGTCCAAAAACGGGTTTGGACTTAAGAGTGTATTCTGGTATATAAAAGGGTACAGAATAAGATGAAATGAGTTTTTCTCAAAACTTCATTTTCACACACAAGGTCCCTTTTTCGGAGAAGTCACATATAATGAATTATTTAAAAAATTTCTGTTAGGGGATTCCTAAAGATGAAAATAAGAAAATTTTTGACAGCAGTCGCCCTTGTTCAGTGGGCGAAAATAACGATTTTTTTTTATCCGATGCAGATTAAAAACTGTATACATATGTGCATTCATATCCAGCGTTTTAAAAACTGCAGTCAAATTAGAAATACTTCCATTTCTTCAACTTCTTCATTTGGCATTGGCAAAAAAAAACTATTAGTTTTACTTCATTTAATGTAAGCAGTCGTTGTCAAACCAACTCAAAAAGCGAGAAGTTGTACACAAATTTTCGTTCTTTGTTCGACAGTTTTTGCTTTCGACTGCAGTTTTTTTTAACTCTGTTCATATCTACATGATCTATTTTACAAAAAGACCGGCGTAAAATGCTTAAACAAATTTTGAAATGTTTTACGGAAAATAAAACTGTTTTCAAATATTTTTTTTTAAACGATATTCTCTAATATTTTAATATTGAAACTTTTCGTTTAGTTAAACATTGCAGAAGGAAACAAAAGTAAACTTTTTTTGTGCGGGCTGAAACTATATTGCAAATTGTTACTAATTTAAGGTCGCTGATTTTAAATCTAATCTCTATTTTTCTCGATCAGCTCGCATTTTTAAGTTACTGGTACTAATCGTATTTTTCACTTTTTACCAAATATTAAAAGTTAAAAATATCGTAACTTTACTCTTCATTAGGGGATTTTAAAATTTTTTTTAAAAATTTAGATTTTTCAAAAATCACCAAAAACTTGGCTGAGTAAAGGCTCAGTAAAGGCAGAATTAGTCTTTTCTTTCTGTTTCTGTTCTGTTCCGTGCCGTTCTGTGTCGAAATTGTAATAGTTGTAGGGGTATGAAAATACTTTGTTATATTATACAAAAATTAAATTTTAATTTTGATATACATAATAAGTTTTTTTAATCATTTAAGTTTTCAATACTTTTTTGTTTCTTTAAGATTTTGATTATTCATAAATAAATTTTCAACTATTAAATTTGATATTCATTTAAATAAATTGTTATTATTGCTAATTGAAATATCAAAAGATTTTTATTTTAATTCTAAATATATGAATATAAATTCATCTATAATAGTTACTTTTTCTGTAGCAACTTATCAGCCATTTATGACAAATTAATTAGTTTTGCATCGTCCATTGTTTTATTTCAATAAGTTGTATGCACATAAATTTGAAGAAATTAAATTTTATGAATTTTTAAAATCAAAAAAAAGGTTTTTTTTAATAAAAATATGTATTTTTTATTATTTATTTTGCTGTCACTTACAATTACTTAACAAGTTTTTGATTTTAACAAACTGAACCGCAACAGAACAGAAAAACTAATCAATTTCACAGGTTTTTTAATAACAAAAACAAATCAGCTGATTCGTAACAGAACAGAACAGAAACTAAAGACTAACTGAGGGTTTAGTCTTTACTTTCTGTTGCTGTTACTTACAATTACTTAACAAGTTTTTAATACTACAAATTGGACCGTAACAGAACAGAAAAACTAATTAACTTCACAGGTTTTTTAATAACAAAAACAAATCAGCTGATTCGTAACAGAACAGAAAGTAAAGACTAATTCTGCCTTAATAATTGTTTACGTAAAAAAATGAACAAAAAAAATTACAAATTTGTATTTATAAAAATCATAAAAACTCTGAAACTGGAAAAACTTAAGGTCTCATTACTTTCACGTTAAGTCACATAACCTATGAACAAAATGAGACGTAGATCATACAAATCGATGAACACGTTTCGCTTTTATCCATAATTTAAGTGAAGAAAAACAAAAAAGGCCATAAATAGAACAGTGAAACCACACACACGTAAAACAAATGTTATTTTTGCATGGAAATCTCTATTTTTATCAATTCAGTCAATTCTCAGTAAATTGTGGATAAAATTACAAGTTGTGCACTGATTACAATGAAATAAAACTCATTTGATGCGAAATGTGTTTAACTAAACGTTTTTAAGCCAAAACTGTGATTTTATGCGCAAATATAAATTTTTAAAGAACAAAAAATTTTTTTTTTTAAATTGTTTTTTTTTTAAACTTCAACGATATCTCAGTAAGGGCACAGCTTAAATATAATATTGTTGTACAATTTTGATTTTTTTTCTTAACTGATTATTGTAAACAGTTTTCAAGCTATTCCAAAATATGAATTGAAAGTGCCTTAATTTTGGTCATAACAGTATATCTCGAAAAATCGAGCTGATAGAGAAAATAGAGATCAGATTTGATCGTTGGGTTATGTTTTCATATTCGCTGACGCGATGATCAGAGTATATACATAATTATAACAAAATATTTCCTCAGAAAACTCTGGTTCGCCGAAATTGACATCAAAAAACTCATTAAACTACTCTTAAGAAATTGGACGTGTAGTAGTTAGTGTTCCATTCAGGCCTGTTACAAAAATCAATTCCGATCGAAAGTGGAAATGATTTCGTAATTTGCTTTACATAAAACGAAATTACTTTCAATCGGAATTGATTTCTGTGACAGGCCTTATTATCATTATTTTTGTCTGATTTTTGAATAACTTTCTATTTTTCGACTCGTCGTTAATTTAAATACTGAACACTTTAAATCAGAAACTTTATTAAAACATCAAGGCTAAAAATCAACGAACTTAACTTAATTAAAAAAATTTTATGTGTAACTGATGTTTTTAAATAATCAGTTCCCAAAATTACATTAAAAAGTAATTAGTAATTATTAATGGTTCAGCTGCTTTCTCGTATAATTTTTGATATCGGTTTTTTTTTTAATACAAAAATTAAGATTAAAAAAAACTCAGCTGGAAATTGAGCCGCCAATCAGCCAAGCATTTCAGTTGCGACGCGGCTTCTTGAAAAAAAAAAACAAACGGCTAAGCGGCTAGCCGGCAGTCGCGGCGTTACGGCTTGCATCTCTCTAGCGGACTAACTGAACTAATTGGCCAATTTGGCTTATTTTCAATGCATAGCATGTAAGAAAGAACCAATTAAGAAAGTCAATGTTGGTCGTCTCGAACCATTATTTTTTTGTCAGATAGGTCATCTGGCCGAATTAAAATGGCAATCAATTTTAGACTGTATGCACTATCAATGTATCACAACCTAGGTCCTATAATATCTGTGGTCTTCGGAAAGTTGGTTTCAATAAACAACTACATCCATAACTTACATTTATATTATATCGTCGTCGAAAATCCAAAAGCACGTAACATCACTTTTTCTAATTTTACAGGAGAAGTAAAAAACGTCATATTATAAAAAATAGTTCAGATATAGAAACAATTGATGGAATATGGAATTAAGACAAAACAACTAAACTAATTTAAGTTATATTTGTTACGTTCTTTTGTATTTGTGTTTTCTGAAACAAAAGGACGTATCATCATAAATAATTTTTTTAAACAGAAGTGAAAAAGTTAAAAATATGAATAAATATTTGTATTCCTTTTATTAACGCTTTAAGTTTAACGAAAGATTAAATACATTTCTTATGTTTCACTAAAATAAATACATACTAACAATAAAAGTAATAATGTTATAATTTAAATAATACAAAACAAAATTATGTATGAAATTTAAGTTTCTAAAAAATTAGTATGCAGAAAGGAAAATAATTCAATGTTCATATGGGATATTATCACAGAAATAATGACAGTCCGAAGGAAGCAAAAATTTAAGGTCTTGTAAATGGTGCCATTTCTTTTTAAAAATGTTTATTCTTTAAGGAAGCAAGAGGTTAGGATGGGTGAATTCAAAATTTTTGTCTGCTAGTTGTGGAAGAACCTTATAAACTTCTTTAATATCAGTTTTAAAATAATTAATTCCCGATGGATCACAACCGTAAGCACGGATCATAATAACAGTACACACAGAAAAAAATCAAGTTAAAAACGTCGAAAACAAGGTTGATTTAAAATTTTTCGGTGGTGATTTTGCTTCATACGTGTTTCATGTTAATTCAACCTGATTTTAAATTTAATTGCGAACAACATTTTTTTCTTTTAAAATAACTATAATTCATGTTAATTTAACATTGCAGTAAAGTTAGAGCAAAATGTCATTTATATTGAAATCAAAATCCGAATCACGTTGAATGAAAGTTATTTCAAGTTGAAACAACGTGAATTTCATGTAGAATCAAATTGGTTTGAGTGTGTTATAACAGTGTGAAGAAGCTTCACAGACAACATATACATTTATTTAAGAATAATTCAATACACTTACAACTGTAACACATGTTTCACGTATTTTGTATTCTCCTTTGTCAACAGAAGCATCAGCAGAATCGCCCGATATGGTTTTTGTCATCATTATACTTTGAAAACTTGATGTACTATTTAACTAAATATTTTTAATTAAAAGAATACGGGAATTGTCTTCATTGTATAACATATTTTAAGAATGAAAATTAAAAAATTAACATACTTAACTATGTATGCATGTTAATTTTACAAGATTAACTTTTGATTTTATTATAAAACAGGTTTTTTAATGGTTCAATATCGAATCCATATTTATTTAAATTTTAATATTTTTTTTTATTTATTTTAACAGTGAATAATATTAAAAAAGCGTGATATAGGATTATTTTAATATTTTTATATTATTAATATTTTTATTTTTTATTTTTTATATAGGATTATTTTAATATTTTTAATTTAAAATTAATATGAAATAATGATAAATTTAAATAAAGGGCATACTTATGCAGAAATTTAACATGATTCTCAATCAACATTTTTCCATGTTAATTTTACATTGGTATTTTTTTCTGTGTGTAGGCAATTAAATTTTTTTCCCAAATTTTTAAAAAATAGTTTAAAGTTATAAGTATTTAATTAATAATGCATACTTTGCTTGGTCGAATCGATGAGTATTGCTTTGGAACAGCTTCATAATCAAGAAAATAAACGTGTGTGAAGATAAATATGAAAAGTTAAATTCGTTTTTAAAAAATATCGCATGCGATAAAAAATATTTTAAAAAAATATCGCATGCGTATTACAAAGAAAATACGACTATTTACGCGAAATTTTGCAATTTTTATTAAAAATAAATCATTTTTATTTAATATTTAACAATAATAAGATATTTTATTAGTCTTTTAATATTAAAATTTATGATTTTTGAAAAAATACGACAGAGTGAAATTCTCATGAAAGTGCTGTGTGAGGGATATGGCCACTGTGTCCAAACCCTTCGACCTCAGGGAATCAAACATAATGGAAAATGAAGCTTATGGATAGGGCTACAATAACCTAAAAGCATTTTTTCCGAATTGTATTTGTGAAAATTTTTATACATTTTTGAAAATTTGACTTAGAGTGAAATTCTCATGAAAGTGCTGTGTGAGGGATATGGCCACTGTGTCCAAACCCTTCGACCTCAGGGAATCAAACATAATGGAAAATGAAGCTTATGGATAGGGCTACAATAACCTATAAGCACTTTTTCCGAATTGTATTTGTGAAAATTTTTATACATTTTTGAAAATTTGACTTAGAGTGAAATTCTCATGAAAGTGCTGTGTGAGGGATATGGCCACTGTGTCCAACATGTTCGTTGCAACATTTTTAAATAAAACAGTCGAACTTAAAAGAAAAAAAATAAAATAAAATAAAAAAAAGAAATTCAAATTTTCACAAATACAATTCGGAAAAAGTGCTTATAGGTTATTGTAGCCCTATCCATAAGCTTCATTTTCCATTATGTTTGATTCCCTGAGGTCGAAGGGTTTGGACACAGTGGCCATATCCCTCACACAGCACTTTCATGAGAATTTCACTCTAAGTCAAATTTTCAAAAATGTATAAAAATTTTCACAAATACAATTCGGAAAAAGTGCTTATAGGTTATTGTAGCCCTATCCATAAGCTTCATTTTCCATTATGTTTGATTCCCTGAGGTCGAAGGGTTTGGACACAGTGGCCATATCCCTCACACAGCACTTTCATGAGAATTTCACTCTAAGTCGTATTTTTTCAAAAATCATACATTTTAATATTAAAAGACTAATAAAATATCTTATTATTGTTAAATATTAAATAAAAATGATTTATTTTTAATAAAAATTGCAAAATTTCGCGTAAATAGTCGTATTTTCTTTGTAATACGCATGCGATATTTTTTTAAAATATTTTTTATCGCATGCGATATTTTTTAAAAACGAATTTAACTTTTCATATTTATCTTCACACACGTAGAAAATAATCATGTTAAAGGTGATCAACGTTAAAACGAAATGGGGTTTTACGAGAATCCTTTAATAGGTCAACAAGTTGTGAGGGTACATTTATTTTCTTGTTATTTATTCTTTGTTAGATAAGAAAGTGAGTCGAAACGCACTCCATTTGCGTGTGCCCTACGATTAAATATTTATATTTAATGGTGTTGTTTTTCCAACACTAAAGGAAGTCAAAGCATTGGATAATAATACATTATTATTTTGGTAAAAGCATCCGTCTAATGATGAAAATTTGACGTACGAAGGATTTCGTTTCCTCAATATTTTATGGTAATAGACGACGCAACAAGGTTTCCTTCAGTTTCATCCCAAACAAAGTTGTCAGATTCATGAGGAAGTTGCATTTGATTGTGGAATAAGTTTTTCAGCCTGCATGTCCAAACACAATAGGAAGCATATAGTAAGGGAAAATCAAAAACTCAAATATTTTATTTTAATTTATTACCCCAAGTTTGATAATACGTTCATTTGACTTGTGAAAATAATGCACATGTTGATACGTTATTTTGAATTATGGATATAAAAGCGATATTTTTGGTTGCAAAAATCTAAAAATTGGTGGAGACGTGTAAGAATCATAATCAATCAAGAGTTTGATTTTGATTTTTTTGATGATACGTACTTTTTGATTTTCGACGACGATATATACTTTATGGAGTCTAAGGAAAATGTTGTTCAAATTGCAAGCCCAATGACAAATTTACATATACGCTTTTAAAACTGTGGTGAAGGATATACAAAAATCTAGAGAAAAAAAGTATTCAAAGGCATATTTCGGAATAAAGCAATCAATATCTTAACAAAAATATCGTTTCATACCTTAACATCAAGGTAAAGGGTTTGCTCCAATACTAAATTTAAATGAATCAAAAGTTTACTACCAAATCAAGTATAATTTACCGCTATCGTGAATAAAGTTCCCCTTTTATTTTCTTTACTTTTCCCATAAAAATGGCTGAACAGCTTGTTGTGCATAAAAAAAACTTTCCCTGGCTTTAAGCATTTATTTTTAAATATTCAATTACTTTAACAACCTTAATTTCTTAACAATTTTAAAACTGATTTTAAAATGCTGCTAATATAACCTTATTACATAACGGGTCCGCCATCTAACGTTTTTTTCCAACTAGTGCTTATTTCGTGAATGGTAACACTTAGCTCATGTATGATTTGACAGATAATTATTTTTATCCTTCCGCTGAACAAATATGGTTGTGTATACGCTTGAATAACGCTGGGAAATATGAGTTTTCGCTTCGCTAAGTGGGCCTGCGATCGACTTACAGAAGATGCCGATTTTGCCAAAAAAAATTTATCTTTTCAGATGAAGCTCATTTTGATCTTGGCGGGTATGTAAACAAGCAAATTTGTCGCATTTGGGGCACAGAAAACCCGCACGCATACATTGAAAAGCCGATGCACCCAAAACGAGTCACTGTTTGCTGCGGATTTTGGTCCAGAGGCATAATTGGGCCATTTTTCTTCGAAAATGGACAAGGAGTGGCCGTTACAGTCAATGGCGATCGTTATCGGGCCATGTTGAATAAATTTTTGTTCACAAAAATTTAAGAGGTGGATATTGGCAACATTTGGTTTCAACAGGACGGCGCTATGTGCCACACAGCCGAAGCTACATTTGATGTTTTACACCCTGTTTTTGAAGATCGCATTATCAGCCGCAAAGTTGATATCGTTTGGCCACCTCGGAGCTGCGATTTGACACCGTTGGACTATTATTTGTGGGGTGCCGTCAAAGATAAGTGTTACGCCGACAAGCCAGAGACAATTGACGCTTTAAAGGACAATATTCGTAAAGCCATTGGTGAAATACAGCTGCACACAATCGATTATGTGCTTAAAAATTGGACCAATCGGGTAGGCTACTGCATGGCCAGCCGAGGCAGCCATTTGAATGAAATTATTTTCCATTATTAACCGGAAGGATTGTACTTTCAAATAAAATAAAAAAAAGAAATTTGAGAAAATATTCAGTAGTTTTTTTTTATAGCATTTTCAAAAAAAAAAGTTATTTGGCGGACCCTGTATTTATGGCAATTTAAGTTTAAATTAGTTACCTGCAATAAACTTTCCACCTAAAACGCAACAATAATTTCAGCAATTTTCTCAAGAAAAAATTTCATTTAAACGTTTGTTTAGGGCACAATGTAAATTGTTAATGACACTACATATCGTCGCAAGAATTAAAGAACGCTGTAACTCACAAAACATAAAATGTTCACCAGACCTTAAAAAACCTGTATGAAAGTAAAAAAAAAAATTCATATCTCAAAAACTATACAACTTAGGAACATGAATTTAAAAATGTATTTTTATTTTTTCTCGCTTTATATATTAGCTGTTAACATTTCCTCTCAAGTCAATTATTCCTGGTGATTCTGCGGTTTACAGCAAACGATTTTTCTTCCACAGACTATAAAATGCTGTAACTACAATTATTTTTTTAGTGAAACAAAAGTCATTTTTTTCATCATACAAATATGAGACCGGGGCCAATCGACGCATTATTTTTTTCTGATAAAAATGATGCAAAAAACGTATTTTCGATTTTTTGTCAGTGACAGCGTTCTTTAATTCTTGCGACGATATTTTAAATTAAAACATGTGTGATTGGGTAAATATTTAATCAAAAAATTACTATTAATTTAAGATTCAGTAGTTTGTTAGGCAGAATATTTATGTACAGCCTACAGCCAGATAGTAAGACGAGATTTTTGTTTTGCGTATTTTTCTAAAAAATTAAATGCAAATATTGACAAGATTGAATAACGTCAATAGTATGAATTTGTTATTAATGTTTTTATTGTTAGTTTAAGACAAACAAAAATGGACAAATATATTTAACAAAAATCCATAAAAATTTGCAAAAATGTGAAAGGGCATTATAAACTTCTAAAACAGTTATCGGAAAATTTATCGACGATAAAAGGCAAACAAACAAAACACATGCAGTTTTTTTTAAATGATTACAGCGATGACATCATTTCACTTACTCATATTAAAAATACATATATGTAGTTGAAAATGGCGGAAATGAATGGGTTAAAAACATTAACAACAATTAAATAAAAAGTTTATTTTCACCTTCGGGTCTACTACTGATTATTACAATTAATTTAACTTAATTTGGATGAAAAATTAATCAAAGTAAAGGTGCATGTAGACGACATGTTTTTTTACTTCTGACTTGTCAACTTTTTAAGTCACATGTAATTGTGTATGTCTGTCAAAATTGCTGTTTTACAGAAGGTTTATAATATTTAGTCACCAACGTGCATATAATTTGCTTCTGACATTGTCTCTGTTTTTTTTTATATAGGTATATGTATTTAGATAATTTCTATTCAATGGCAAGTTGATCATACATATATCAACAGTGTACCTAAAGAGAAATTCAAATGTTTTTTAATGGATTTGAAAAGGATAGTTAATAAGTCGGCCCATGTTTGACCCAAAATACTGTTATACAACAAAACTTTGTAGGGAAAATATTTTACTACAAAAATGTTACTTATACACACAATTCTATTGAAAATAGTGCTAAGCACAATCGTGTTCTATAGAGAAAACACAAAACTTTCTTTTAAAAATACAAAGGGTAATCACGATGATCATTGTGCAAATTTGCAATTTGTAAATTGGTAGTTCATATTATGATTGATCGTGAGCACCCCGATTTTATTTTTTGTGCAAATGTGCTATTTTTCTAAAAATTTATTCTGACAACACAAAAAACTTTTGGCAGCACTTTTAAAAATTTGTATGCATTTATTTACAAATATACACAAGCAAATTAAAATAATTTTTTTCTTTTTAAATTATTTAAATTTAATTCTTAATTTTATATTGAAACCCACGACAATGTTCGATTTATAAGATGCCTTAAAAAACAATATGGCGCTTTATATGTCAAACGTTTTTCTGTACATTTGTTTGCAACTGAGCAAATATGCACTACTAATTTTGCTCATGGTTTTTTTAGTTCAAACAAAGTAAATATGTAGAGCAAATTTCAAATACGTCGTACATTTTGTTGTGTTGTGCAAATGTGTCTTTTTTTGCACGCATTTTCATTGTTTGCACACTTTGCACTACCCATCGTGATTTCCCTTATAATTATACAAAAAAATTGCTATCAAAAATACTGTTATACACAATTTTAAAGAAAAATTGTCCATAGAGAAAACTGTTATACATAAATATTTTTTAAAGAAAATGCTATTGTTCAGAAGATTTTCTTTGAAAAATACTGTTATAGATTATTCTTAAGAAATAACTGCAAAAAATAAAATTGTCTATCCAATACACTGTTATTTAGACATTTTTCTTTTGTATAGAAAATACCGCTATACACAAAATATTTTATGGAAAAAACTGTTATACCCAGATACCGTTAAACAGAAAAAGATAAACTCACTGTTTATTGTTGTTGTTTTTGTTTAAGCTTTGATATTGTAACATGTAAAACTGGTGTTTATAATTCGTATTAGCTTAACAGTTTTATTTGTATAGCATCTTAAGTTTTTCTAAAATCTTTAGAAGAAGTTTCCTGATGATCTGGCCTAAGCAACCAGTGAAATGCGCCTAGGAAAAGCTTATCCCATCAACAATAAATTTCAGTTTATCACGAGGGCAGCTTTCGAAGAAAGAGAAAGGAAACATTTTTTTGGTAGTGAAGTGACAATGTGTCAAAACAGGCCGCTACTATCAACACAAATTGCGTAATCAAAATAAATAAAATGCAAAAAGGGCAGCCTTCGAAGAACACAATATTTTTGCGTCTCGTGACGCCTCTGTGTGCTTTGTGGTAATGGTGTTTCGACAAAAGCTTGCGGATTCTCCCCACTCCAAATGCGACAACTCTGCTTATTTACGAACCCATTCAACCAGAATTGGGCTTCATCGGAAAATAAAATTTTGAATGGAACTTCAAAATCAATATCAATTTGTGATTTGCCGAATTATTTTAATTAAAAATTTCAACAATTTGCACGCGTTCCTCTTGTGTAAGTCGATCAATAATTAAAAATTTCAAAGCAAACTAAACAAAAAGCAACTATCAGCTGTTAAATAGGAGCTTAAATAAAGCAGTGATGCCAACTCAAAGTTGTGATACCAAAAAAAAAACACCCTTTATAAAAAATAATTACAATATTGTCATTAATTGCACGTTGCTAATGTTTTTTAATTGTTCATACGATGCAAAAACTATACCAAATATTCAATACTTTTTGTGGAATATTTAAAAAATATGACGATTTGCTTAACATTTTTAACGTAACATAAAATTTAACACAAAAACCTTAAAGTTAGAGTTAAAATAATGATTTTGACTAACCTAGTGATTCCCTGCGGGTAATTTGTGCCAATTGTTTCAACGGACTGGTCCTGGGATTTGTGAATATAGAACAAGTTCAACAAGAAAGAACTCATGACCAGTTAAAGGAGAAGCAATCATTTAACTGGTACATGAAGAACAAAAAGGTAGAAAAAGTAATAAATTACTGGTGATGTGACACATTTTTTGGGACTTTCTTAAATTTGGTTCTAAGATTTAGTTCTAGGACTTGTTTTATGAAATAATACTACATTGTATCGAAATAATAGATACAACATTGATGTAACTAGCACTAAACATAATCATTGAGAATATATGTGTGGCTTGTCGAATGGTGTCAATTGACCCCCTCCAATGACAACCTTATGTTAGAACCGGTCTCTAACACCAAAGACCTATCACGGGACTACTTTGGTGTCAGTTCGCTACCTTCTAGGGTTTAGATTCAGTGAGAAAAGAAATAAATATTTAAATAAGTAAACGACCAATTTCACCAAGTTTAGTTTTTAAAAACGGACGGTTTTAGTAATATTTAAAGAGGGTAATGAAAATAAATTAAGTACTTTTTCTCATTTTAAATAAAAAAAGTGAAGTTTATAACTCAATTAAACTATTAACTATTAAAAAAAAAACTTTTAAATTCAACTTACCGTGGACGATTTTGCATAAAATGTTGACCCCCAAATATCACCAACATGTAAATGCCACAATAGTAAAAGACCCATGTCCAATTTTCCACCATCCATTTTCGTGTGCGCTGATGTATGAAATCATTTTCGAAATCGAAAATATACGAGTAATTTGGTGTAACACTTATGTCCATATTAATCATTTTGTTAATTATTTTATTTTTAATTTCTTTATTATTGTAAATGTTTAATTTTTTTTTATAATTATTTATAGCTTTGTTTTATAAATTAAAAAACAAACTTAAAAATAGTTAAATAAATTATAATTTTGTGTTAATTTGAAATATTTTTTTTTGTCTGGAACTGCTTTGAATTTAAAGAAAATGTTAAAGTAGAAGCGGGCTGGTTGGTTATAAGAAACAATTAAATGGAAATTATTTATTTTTTTATTCGTTAAAAAAATACTCTGTAGGGAAGAAAATAAGGAAAGTGTGTTAATAAAAGGATTAGCAATTGAAAGAAATCAATATAATATATTATACAAATAAAAGTGCAAATTCAAGGGCATGAACAAATTATGGCATTTTAAAGTTCAATTTAATAATCAGGGGTGTGCTGGAAATCGAAAAGGAGGAAGTTTTTAATACACTTTTAATCTAATTTTTATAATTTTTGTTATAAAATTCTGTTTAATTGATAAATGTTTGTATCCTTTTATAACAGAAATCTTTTTAAAAAAACGAATTTTAAAATTATTGCGTTTTCGATTTCCAGCACGCCCCTAAATCATTTGCCCTCACCCAGAGACCAATACGGTCCATTGTGACGCCTTAGTTAATAAAAGAGTACAAATAAGAAAAGAACGAGAGATATTTTCCGGACAAAAATATTGTTCGGAACGCATGGGAGAATCGAGCTTAATACCCTTTGTACACTTGCATACATTTCGAAGGAACAAATGGAAGATGTTGAAAATGTGAAACATGCATTCACACTTGAAACATAAGCCATAATAGGTATTATAAAGCTTTTAAAAACACCCAAATGTATTTGGGATCAGTGTTGCCAATCCATGTATAAATGTTATATTCTGTGTGATTTTTACTTTTATGTGTAGCCCATGTGTAATTTGTTCCATGTGTAATCTGTGTGTAATTTTTTTAATTAAAGTTCAACTTTTCCATTAACTTTTGACAACTAAGGTTTGCTTTTAGAACATTAAGTTTTGGTAATTTCTTTCAGTTTCCATCACAGTCAAACTTGCTTTTTTCACTTTCCATAACATGTTCTCTTTCCCTTTCAACAATAAACATAAACTATGTGAACTCAGGCGAGCGAATGTGTACAAGTCAGCAAATTTGATTGTATGAAAGCAAAAGAGTGTTCATAAAATGGGCATTTTTTGCAATCACACAAGCCGTTTTCTTATGCAATTATACACCGAATCTCTCCATTTTTAGTTGGCTTCGTACTTATGACTTTTGTACCAAATTTTATCAATTTATCTTCAAAATTGCGACCGGTACTTTGCGCATAAAGTTACATGACAGTCAATCAGCCAGCCAGAAGGATAAACATCGTATGATTGTCTCAGAAAGTGATTCTGAGTCGAAAGTTATTCGATCGGTACAATTAAACGTGGACAGAACCAATTTTTCAATATGTTACACACATCAGCACAAAACCATAATAGTCTTTCAAATATTGTGGGTATAATAATAAGAAGGTTTATGGAAACAAAGACCTTATTCCGGAAAGAAGCTTGTATCGGGGCTACTTTAAATTATGAACCGACTTTAACCAATATCAATAGGCTTGGTAATTATACAATTTTATCGCACATACCAAATGTTATTATAAATATAATCTTCCAAATTGTGTCCCATAGTTTAAGTACAAGGTTTGCATGGACAGCTAGAACCAATACTTTTTAATGTTACAGGCATCAGAACAAACGCAATTTACCCTCTTCACTGTTGTGGTGTGAGTAGAATAACCACAAACCTCCCCTCCTTGGACTAAAAAAAAAGAAAAAGAACAACCAAAAAGAAAAATTAAAAAGTGAAATCAAAAAATTTTTAACACACGTTTTTCCTTAAAACTTTTAACCCAAGTATTTTGGGTCACGAGAAAGAAGTGCGTTCTAAAATTATTAAATATTTTTAGCAAAAAATAGAAAGGATTTTCAAAAGAGCCCCCAAAACATCCGGACTTTTTGGTATGAAAAGTTAAAGCCAATGCAGGTTTAAAAACATACAAAGTTCAAAAAGTTCCTGACAGGAACGCTGCTAAAAATTTAGAGGCAAAAACCAGAGCTCGGAAATTGAAGGTGAGTTTTGTAAAAAAAATATTCCTGCTGCATAATGGGCGCCGAAACGTATGTTCTGGTAAATTTTTCGCAACTTCCAGGTCAAAATTTGTATATTGTTAATGCTTGAGGGAATGTTGAAGAAAAGTTAAGGACTCAATAGTAGACAAAATTTCCCCAAAAAGTTCTTGATATGGCAAGCAATATGCAGTTCTGGCAAAAGGAGCCAAACATTTGTAACAACGGGCTCTATAAATACCGAAATTTACATCAAGGAATGTTTACAAAAAAGGCTTCTTCCATTCATAACACATCATAATGTGTCCACTTATTTTTGGCCTGATTTGGCATCTTGTCACTATGGTAAGAAAGCTCTTGAGTGGTACAAGAACAATAATGTGGTATTTGTACCAAGAGAGGCAAATCCTCCAAACTGCCCGGAGCTAAGGCCAGTAGAGACATATTGGGCTCTTGTGAAAAGAGAATTGAAGAGTACAAAAAAGGTGTCAAAAAGTGTGGTAGATTTTAAACGGATGTGGACTATTATCTTCAACAAAGTGACAGAATGCACTTTAAAAGCCTTAATGGAAGGGTTTCCGGAAAAGGTTCGAAAATTCATCACTAGCAATTTGAAATAAACATAAAAATTAATTTTTTTTTGTAATTTTAATAATATTTTCAAACTACATAATAAAAATAATCAAAACTGTTAGTTAAGTAGTTTTTTTTATATTTACATTTATGTATGTTAAGATTTTTTCGATCTCACTCCTTAATACAAAATCAACTACGATTGTTGTCAGGGCTGGCAGACTTGGGGATCTGAGTAAAAAGGACAAAGAAAGTCATTTGGGGATTTTTTTTTTGGGGATTTCACACTTTTTTAATATATTTTCCCTTCTTCTATTATTTACGCTTCACCACAGGTGGAAAAGGACGTTTTTTTTAACTAGTGCTTATTTCGTGAATGGTAACACTTAGCTCATGTCTGCTTTGACAGATAATTAGTTTTATCCTTCCGCTGAACGAATATGGTTGTGAATACGCTTGACGCTGGGAAATATGCGTTTTCGCTTCGCTAAGTGGGCCTGCGATCGACACACAGAAGATGCCGATTTTGCCAAAAAAAAATCATCTTTTCAGATGAAGCTCATTTTGATCTTGGCGGATATGTAAACGAGCAAAATTGTCGCATTTGGGGCACAGAAAACCTGCACGCATACATTAAAAAGCCGTTGAACCCAAAACGAGTCACTGTTTGGTGCGAATTTTGGTCCAGAGGCATAATTGGGCCATTTACAGTCAATGGCGATCGTTATCGGGCCATGTTGAACGAATTTTTGTTCACAAAAATTGAAAAGGAGGATATTGGCAACATTTGGTTTCAACAGTACGGCGCTGCGTGCCACACAGCCGAAGCTACACTCGATGTTTTGCGCCCTGTTTTTGAAGATCGCATTATCAGCCGCAGAGCTGATGTCGTTTGGCCACCTCAGAGCTGCGATTTGACACCGTTGGATTTATTTGTGGGGTGCCGTCAAAGAAAAGTGTAACGCCGACAAGCCAGAGGACAATATGAAGCCATTGGTGAAATACAGCTGCACACAATCGATAATGTGCTTAAAAATTGGACCGATCGTGTAGGCTACTGCATGGCCAGCCGAGGCAGCCATTTGAATGAAATTATTTTCCATTATTAACCGGGTGGATTGTACTTTTAAATAAAAAAAGAAATTTGAGAAAATATTCAGTAGTTTTTTTTTATAGCATTTTCAAAAAAAAAGTTATTTGGCGGACCCTGTATATGAGTTTGTCATTCCGTTTGTAATTTCTACAATATTGATCTTAGACCCTATAATGTATATATTCTGGCCCAGAATTTCTGGGTCCTTATGAGGAGAGAAGTTGATTTAACGATGTCCGGACAGACTTCTGACTGTCTGTCCGTCTTACGCTTGAAATGTGTTTTCCGGAGACTCGAGACATGATAGCGGCTAGGTTTTTTTACATTTATGTTATGTCACATATAGTCTACCATTGCTTGCTATTGAAATTCAGCCAGATCGGTCCAAAAATGGCTGAAATATGAGCAAAAAACCACGACTACCTATCATTTTTTCCAAAAATCACTTGTTGTTGTTGTATTTTTATTACTTTTTTCTGTATGTCTGGAGAACGGCAAGAGCCAAAGTTTCCAAATTAGGTACACATATTTACGTTGTCAATACACAGCATTGGACTGTTATATGACCTATGGTTACGCCTTATGTATCAATAGATAGGAAATCTTTAGTAGAAAATATTTTCTGAAAATTTCGGAAAAATCCGTTCAGAATTTTTTTTTTTTTTAATACCAATTTTCATAGATCTTTCCGAGTCAAAGTTATATAACCCAAGTAAATGGTAAATTGCTTCTTAAACACGAATCTTAGTTTTTAAAAAAAAAATTTTTTTTGAATTTTTTTATGTATGTTCTAAAAACGATTTAAAAAAATATTAACCAGTTTTCGCTTTTTAAATTTAATTTATAATGAAGTTAGTATTGTAAATATGTATGTATGTACATATATTTAAAAATTATTTAGTTTTTGTTTAGTTGCTCTGTATTCTGCTCGAACAATGGTGAAGTTTATATAAGATACGGCACAGCCGAATTTAGCACTCTTATTTGTTTTTCTTTGTTTCGTATAGGTATAAAATATGAAAAAAAGTGGCAAAACTTTTATCTTTCTCTTATACAGTGTAAAGGGTAGGGATTAAGAGTACAATTTTTGTTAAGTGTGTAAAAGGTACTTTATAAACTTATAGGTAACTAGGTATACATATGTTATTTTTATTGAGTAAGTGTTAAAAAAAAAAGAATTTAAAAATAGAATCTAAGCCCGTTGATAACACGTAACAGTTTTGATTTTTTAAAGACAATTTTCAAGCAAATATGTATGTATGTCTTTCCCAAAAATAAGTGAATACATATGAAAGACAATACAATAAAGTTTGGGAAAAAGAATGCTAGGCTATTGGTTAGTAGTTATGATGCATCGAAATATTAAATAAATGACGGATATATGTACATATGTACATATGTATTTTTATTGTTGATTATAAGGATGGCTAAAACAGTTCAAACAAGCTCCAAATTCTTATAAATTGTCTCATTCGTCTTTCATAACAGCATATTGTGATGATTGTAATTCCTCACTGGAATCGTATAAAAAGAATTTAAAAAACATGCCAAAACCAGTCGCTACAAACAAAATGAAATAATTGTTTTTACAAAAAATTTTAATTTGGGGATCTCTTATTAAATTTTTCTTACTATTTTTTAAAAAAAAAAATTTTTTTTATTGTCCCCAAAAAATTAAAAAAATATTCCCAAAAATTCCCAAATTAAAAAACAAAACCTTAAAAATCAAAATTTTTTTTGGGGTTCAAACAATTAAAAAGTTAATTTTGTTTTTGTTTTCTTTTCTGACCAAATTTGGGCCTGGTAGGCCTGACTGTTAATCAAAATAAAAAATACAAAAAACTATAAAAAATAGAGAGCCCACTTAAGACAGAGAAAAAGATTAGGTGGCCAAAGAGAAAGAGCAAGAAACGTGAAAAAAATAAAAAATATTAATTTGGCAAATTTGCAACAATACATTAAAAGGGGAGGGATTATAACAAAATATCAGCGATAACAAAATACTTATGTAAGTATTTATCTTAATGATGTGAATAATATATTTTAAAATGTTTATCTAAAAGTTATTAATAATATAATAGTAAAACAAATGAAAGCACATGGCATAGAAAACGACTACATACATACATACGTTTGCGAGAGTTTCTATTCTGGTCTTCAGAGATGCCAGCTATTCAATGGCAAAACGTGCCGACCGAGCAATCAAAAAGTGCTAAATTTAAAAATCAAAAATCGTTCTGTTTTAAAAAAATTTATTATTTTTGTACTTCAAACTCATTTATATTAAAAAAAAACTTCAAAAAAATTGTATGCAAATATTTACATTACAATATGTATGTACGATTTTGAAAAGTGTTATTCAGTCTCCGAATTGGCGTACTAAATGAAAATGCTAAGCTTTTATTATAGAATTGTAATATTTGCATAAAGTTAAAGAGAATGCCATTTCTTTTCCCCTCTCTCCAAAAACTCAAGACTTGACGGGTCAAACTTGATGTGTGTGAACCACAGTGTTGCCAAAACTTGGAGACCAAAAATGGCTAAAAAATGGTTAAAAGCTTTTTTAAATAAAAACACATTAATATTCAATAACACTACAGAAATAATTCATTTAAAGTTGTTTACGATGAAATTGTTAGTTAAGATCAATTTCTTAAATAAGAATAAACGTTATTTAATATTCTGAAAGATATTTAAAAAATAAAATCATCGATAAATTTTATGTCGTTATTGTTCATCTCATAGGAATCACTCGTGCCTATTAGTTTTAAATAATTTGAAGGTAAATAGTAATCACGACAACATTTACCCAACCTTTTGATTCCAGATCTACAATAAAAAACAAGTAAGAAAATATAGTCGGTAAACCCCGACTATATGATTCCCTACACCTCATTAGAACCTGTGTACCAAATTTTATTAAATGATCTGCAAATTTGCGATATTTACTTCACGCACAAGGTTTACATGGACGTCCAGCCAGCCGGACAAACATCGTTAATTCGACTCAGAAAGTGGTTCTGAGTCAATCGGTTTACGAAAAGGTGGGCTAAGGACCAATATTTTAAGGTGTTACAAACATCAGCACAAACGCATAGTACCCTTTCCACTATTGTGGTGTTGGTATAAATATTTCATTGATAAAATCGAATTAGCGGTTGCTAAATGTAACCTATTTCTGAAATTACTTTTAACGATGTTTACTTCAGCATTATACCATGGAAGTGAGAGCAACTTTATAGCAAATTCTGAAATTTCTAAAAAAAATTTGTTGCCGCCAGCATCTCTTTATTGAAATACTTGCAACCAGAAAGAAACACCGATGTTTGTGTTGATCCGTTTTATAAATTTAATATTGGAATACTGTTCCTTTATTTTGAAAGATGTTGATGAACATCGTTTATAGCGATTTTCAACATTTGTAAAAGTTGTGATTTAAATTAAAGCCGTTTTAATTATTTAAAATGTTTATTTTGCTTTTATATATTTTTATAATAAAATAAAAATTATTCTTTTAAAAGAAAAACGGCAAGAAAAATTTTATGGCTAAACCAGTTGAAAAAATGGCTAAAAAAATGGCTAATGGCTAAATGCATTTTTTAATGGCTAAACAGGGTGAAAAATGGCTAAATCTAGCCACTAAATGGCTAAATTGGCAACACTGGTGAACCAGCACTTGGTTTAATCCATTTTTTAAACACAGGATTTGATTCCCAAGCCTTTCTATACTTTTGACCGAAGCAAAAAATGTGTACACATATAAAATTGAACCAAATAAGAAACAAGATGGTAAAAACTGAAGTATTTACTGATAGATGTTAAAAGTGTTAAGCGTTCCAATATCATGTTTAAAAAGACGGAAAAATTACGAGCCAGGAGTAATTAAAGACCTAAATATAGCCCCATAATAGCTAAGTTGGCATCACTGCTAGTCTTTCCATATGACACATGGTGCGTGTGGAATTAATTACAAGGTAACTAAAACTATAATGTATTAAATACATAGGCGCATATTTAGAAATCATAACTAAAGTCGCAACTAACAAAAAAGAAACTAAAAAATAGTTCATAGATCTAATTCATAATTCATAACTAGCTTAGCAACTGCTTTCAGCTGATCGAATAAATGCAACCATGCATTTGGTATGTAGAGAAAACAAAATGTCGATAATATTTTGAACGATAAATACTGTAGTTATTAAGCTTACTAAGCTATTAAAAACAGTTATTGTTCTTAAAAAAATGCAAACAAATTTTAAAAAAGTAATTTTTTGGTTATAGTTTTTATAAAAATCAATTAAAATAGGGGCTTGTAAAAACATCTCACATCTCACATCTCTAGTTTATTTTATTTTTTTATGGATAAATAAATAAATAAATAGGGTATGTAGAGAAAACAAAATGTCGATAATATTTTGAACGATAAATACTGTAGTTATTAAGCTTACTAAGCTATTAAAAACAGTTATTGTTCTTAAAAAAATGCAAACAAATTTTAAAAAAGTAATTTTTTGGTTATAGTTTTTATAAAAATCAATTAAAATAGGGGCTTGTAAAAACATCTCACATCTCACATCTCTAGTTTATTTTATTTTTTTATGGATAAATAAATAAATAAATATTTAGAGTTTTCTGTATTTTAAAGTGAAACAAATTTGGTGCCAAAATTGTTTTGTTATTCAAATAAATTATAAGACAATATTAATCAGCTGTTCTTTGTATGTATGTATGTTAGTTAACATTTAGTTACAGCTTTACCCATAATTAAGTGTAAACTTTTTCTGCTGAAGGTAACCAACTGTGAATAACTTTAATAGGTACTTAAAAAAGTTAACACTTAGAGATAATTTATGAATATGCGCCATAGACTACAGCAGGCCACCAAACAAAATCAGTATGCAAAATTTATATCCACCGTTGCCGGTTGAATAAAGTCAAGCTAATTGCTATTTTTATAAAAAGATTTAGTGCTGTCAATATAATGAGTAATATAAAAAAAATAAGAGCTTTAATTATTTTTCACAAATGGTAGGTAGCACTACTAAACATCAGAAAATATCTTAAACAGCTGTTTAATAAAAATAAAGATACTCGTTAAGTGTGATTATTTGCAAGGTGGCCTCAAAGAAACAGCTAATTGTTTCTTGCTTTACCTTTTATTTTTGTATTGATGTATTATTAAGGCAGCCTTGTCAAGTAAATGCCCAATGGAAACTTTAAAAGACTCGTAAACAGTTTTAGAAAATAAACACTAAATATCGTTCCTCAGTGTTCGGTTCGGTAGATTTATGGAAAACACAAACGCTAATAGTGTTTGTCTAAGAAATTATTTTAAAAAAATAACGTTTCCCTGTCAGTCATCTTTCGAACACAAAAATAATACTGTTTTTATCAAACTCAACAAAAGATAAGAACATTAAATTCCGTACGGTTTTTAATAAAATCCACAAACTTCATTGTGTTCGGTTCGGCTCATTATTGTTCGTTTATTTTGACTTGTAAAAAAACCAAAAATTTTTTACAAAAATAAAATACACATACGAAAAAAAACCAGCAAAATAATCTTACACAAACAAAACATATACACAATACACATACAAGCTGTACGTGGTGCGGTCGTTGCAAACATTTTTTGTTTGCTCATTTCTTTATCAATGTAAAAAAAGAAACATTAAAGAACATTAAAATATACCGCTCGTAACTACTTTCAAGAAAGAACCGAACCTTATATAATGTTCTGTTCTTCGTTAAAAAACAGAACAATTGTAGTGATTCTGTAGACAAACATTATCAGGGGTGTGCTGGAAATCGCAAACGCAAAACGCAAGAATTTGGAAGTTGTTTTTAATAAACTTTAAACCTAATTCTTATAATTTTTTGTGTAAAATCCTGTTTAATAGGGACATATTTGTTTGATATTTGTCATAAAATTCTTTTATTACATAAATCTTACTTAAAAATTACTTTTAAAATTCTTGCGTTTTACGTTTGCGATTTCCAGCACACCCCTGATAATGTTTGTCTACAGAATCACTACAATTGTTCTGTTTTTTAACGAAGAACAGAACATTATATAAGGTTCGGTTCTTTCTTGAAAATAGTTACGAGCGGTATTAAGGGTTGTGTTCGTCAACACAATCACTAAAAAAATAGATATCGTTCTTGGGTGTGTGAGCCGAACGCTAAATAATGTACTGTTTATTTTCGAACACTGCTAGTAAAACTGCTCTGGGGGTGGAAGCAGATCGCGCGACTTTGTCTTTATTTTTAAAAGGCTTTTCGTGCTTTTTACGCTTCATGCCGCCGCACCGTATAACTGTACCGAGTTACGGTTTCTGCGGGTTTCACACTGAGTTGATGCAGTGCCATAAAAAACCAAGACGACTTTCTGGTGGAGAACCATTTTGAAACACAGACTAACTACTGGCGGAGACCAAAATATTCTGTAATGGATTCTGGAAGTTCTCGCCTTCCAAACATACAGCATCAACACGGAACCGAATGGAACCGATTATTAATTTTTAAATACGAAACTTATAACTGACCCTAAATACTGCATTGATAAGCAAAATGTTTTTAACAATTAATTGCTTTGTTTAAAAATTTTACGGTTTAAGGGTCAGTTAGCCGGGAGTAGAAGTAACGTTGCAAATCAGCTGCTTCATTTTGTTGTTTGTAAAGCAATTATAACGCTTATAGTTAGCAGTAAGATGTAACGTCTCAATCTGTGTAGAATTAGAATGGTCTTACTTTTTTACGGTAAGGTTAAGTTACTGTTAAGGCTCAGTTAGGCGAACGTTGCTGTATCGTTTCTGTACTGTATCAAAGCTTACCGAAATGTAATGTACCGTAGTTGCAACGTTACATTCTGTATAAAATAGAATTTCATAACGTTGTTACGTGACTACAAAACAGTGACGGATGGCATGGAATGCGGGTATTTTTGCTCTTTTTTTTTTTGGTACTTTTTTCAGTATAGCAATGGAATTGCGACAAAACAACTTACAATACAACATATTTCCATATATACAAATATACATACATTTAGATGTACAAAATAAGCAAATGCATATTACAATGGAAACGTGAAACCTATAATTGGCTTTGAATGGTATCAAAACCTTGTTTGGTGTATGCATATTTCAATATACATATGTATGCTAAAAATATGTGTATATGCTAAAATTTATATTTGTTTATTGTAAATCTAAAATATAAATTTTAAATTATTAACGTTTTTACAAAAACAAAATACTGTTTTAATACCATTTAAATCACTTGGTACTTTTTCTGCACAGCGGTCACCATTTAAACATTTTTTATTCCCATCACTGTGTGTATTGTTTTATGTATAGGTACTATTGCATTTGGTTTATGTATGGGAAAAACATATGAGACATTTTTATATGTTCTATAAGTGCAACAACGTGCCAACAGTACGGTGCGGTACATTACGGGTACAGCAACGTTCGCCTAACTGGGACTTTGCTCCCGGCTAACTGAGCATTTATACCTACGTAAGTTAATTTAATATAAGTGATGTTAATTCATAAAAATAAAGAGGTGCCACTCTTAAATATGATGGCATTTTAGCAATTACGAGCAATTCTTTTTTGCAATTATTAATTGTTTTGTTTGTTTATATTTATTGTTATTTTCCATGGTATTTTACTATTAATATTTAGATATTGTAGACACTTATATGTATGTAAATATGAATATGCATCTAATATTAATAGAACAAGTATGACAGTAAAATTTTTTCAACCCGTTAATGTCAGCTGGTTACGATGTTGCTGCCGTTTTTATTATAATTAAGTAGCTGACAACTGTATATGTAGACGTCTAGCCTGCAGTAGTACATTTTTTACTCTAAAACATTAAGAACAAAACTAAATATATTTATGGAAATCATCTTTTTGCAATAAAAATAAATTAATATAGTAAATAGGTATACATTTTTTTGTTTATTCAAGTATTATAAATTATTTTAATTTAGTTATTTTTATCTTGAAAATATATTGAGGGTTTATATTCAAAAAATGCTATCCGCAAAATTACAATAAGTAATAAAGGCTAGTTAACACTATCACACAAGTCTTACGTATTGCATAATATTTAGTGAGATAAAAATGTAATGAATTTTATATCGACTTTAAAAAAATCAAATTCAACATAACAGTTTGTATGCATTTGATCCAATGAAATGTAATATTGATTAGGAAAATTTAGATAAACGATAAAGGCTAGTTTACACTATAAAAGCGTGATCTATTTCGAGGTTCTCTACTTTTTTAAAGAAAAACAACACAGAAAATTCAAATTTAATGGGGAATGTTTATTATCATTTGAAAGAATATTCTTTGGCATTTAATTTTTGAAGATTATGTCTATCAAATGTTGGCCGTTGCTACGTCGCAGATGGTCCATCCGTCGAGTCCAATTTTCGATGACTCATTCGAGCATTTCGACTGGTAACTGGCGAATGGCACG
This sequence comes from Pollenia labialis, assembly GCA_949318255.1. Classification (NCBI taxonomy): domain Eukaryota; kingdom Metazoa; phylum Arthropoda; class Insecta; order Diptera; family Polleniidae; genus Pollenia; species Pollenia labialis. Next base: position 134,193,032 of record OX439140.1, read on the forward strand.
CGTGATGTTTTCCTTCAAGGCCTGAATCGAAGCGCGTTTGTCCGCATAAACTTAAGACTTTACATATCCCCACAGGAAAAAGTCTAACGGTGTGATCATATAATCGGTTATCATGGCACGATAACGGTCACCATTGACGGTTACGTTAGCACTGCCATAATTTTTAATGAAATATGGACCGATGATTCCACCGGCCCACAAACCACACCAAACCGTTGTATTTTCTGGATGAAGTGGCAGTGCTTGAATCTTGGTCATGGCTAGGATCTCGATTAGAAAGTGTTTTTTGTTAGCCGCTTCACACCATATTTTCAATTGAATTTCTGAACTCCAAATTTTTAGTGTGTATTTAAACTATAGTCTCCGACTGTATGTACATAAACATATCGTCACCTTAAATGCAAAAGGGCGTAACAACACTTTTTATTTATTTTTATAGGGACATGTTTTTGTTTTTTATTGATTATGTGCACTAGACTAAAGCACATAATCAATCAAAAACTCGATTTTGAATATTTTTGTTACATCCTTTTGCATTTTAGATGACGATATGTATGTATGTAAGTATGTACATACATATTTTATAGGTACACAAATATTTTCTAACGCAGATAACACTTTTTATCCACAAAACAACGTGTGTATTAGATAAAACAAATTTATTTAAAAAAACGTTCTGTAAATATTTTTCTTTTAATTAAAATGACATACCTATGACAATTCAGTCGGTGAACACGTTGCTATAAAAAAATGTATTTTCTAAAAAAAATTCAGATAGCACTATTTGAATATAAGTTCTTTATACTAAAAACATTTGGAATGCCAACTAAATCAGTCAGATTTTCGGTAAAATATGTTAAAAATATCTTACAACCGTGTGAACAAACAATTTTTGTTTGAAAACGTTGTCAAAAAAAAGCATTGTCAGTCCATTGTAAAACAACAATCATGATGATTTCATGATAAAGTTATACTACTCTCTTTTAAAAAAGCTTTTTACAATGATGCCAACTCTTCACTACAAAAAATGGCTAAATTTTTAGTAAATTTTTTTTGTATTGACTTGTTTTACAAACTGACTGATTAATTGTTTAAAGTTGCACAAAAATTAAAAAGGGGCTTTATGGAACGAGTCTCGCAGGTTTGCCCAATTGCACAAACGGAAATTTTAAGCGATTTCATGAAAAACTGCAATTTCTTCCACTTCTTCATTTGTCATTGACTAAAAAAAAACTGTTGCTTTTACTTCTGATTCATGAAATGTAAACAGTCACTGTCAAACCAACTCAAACAGCGAAAAGTTGTACATACATTTTAATTTTAAGTTCGACAGTTTTTGGTTACGACTGCAGTTTTTTAATCCCAGATTTTTAGTAACAATTAACTAAACATAAGAAAAATTTGAAAACGAAAGGCTCCTATCTACCTTGAAAGCGCCTTTCTTGGTGAAAGCTTTCTCCATGGTATTCACTGACTGACACAATATTTTTAGAAAACAAATGCAAGTGCTTGAGAAAAAAGAACAATTTAAGTGACTTATTGCATCCCATTTTATAGTAGAAGTCCAACAAACCTTTTATTTTTTCGAAAAAACCGTTCATATGATTTCTATTTAACAAGGAAATTTTTTGATGCATCAATAAAAGCTTTTCATGCTAACTTTTAAATATCGTTAAATGTACGAAATTTTTGCCCCATTAAGTTTGAGGGAAAGCTTTGCTTGTGAAACTGGAGCGCAGAACCGTCTTTTGCTTATGGATCGCAATTGGATATGCAATTTCGGCAAAATAATGCTGTTCGCCTCAATCAAAGTTTTAATTTAATGTTTTTCGGCTTTGATAAAGGAACTAGAAAGCAGCAACATGGAGTAGTATTTGTATAAGAGATATCGTCAAATATGCACCGATTCCATATTTGAGGCCATTAAGATTGCAATTAAATAAATATGTCCCAATTTTAATTCAAATACCATGTGCAATTAAGACCGATTCTTACCATTTTTAGTAGGCTTTTGCCCTTATGAATTGAAACCTATGTACAAAATTTCATCCAATTATCTTCAAAATTGCAACCTGTAATTTGCGCGCAAGGTTACATGCACAGGCACCCAGCCAGTGATATGAGGACACTTCTTCCCACATAGTCTTCCTACAGGGAGACGAGTTCATATATTTATGTTTGTATGTTCTTAATATGTTAGTATGTATATAATCATGAACATAAATTAACAGTAATGCAATTTTTGGTAGTTCTGGTCCGGGTCTGTAGTAAAAATTGTTATTATTGAAAAGAAAAGTAAGCTAATCAACTTCAAACAAACGATGTAACTAGGTAGGTAGGTGTTTTTTTAAATTGTACCAAAAAATAGAGAATTGTACACAGCTTGTACAAGTTGTTTTCCAATATAAAAAGTGTTATGTTAGTTATAAAAAGTTAAATTTCTACTTTGCCAAATTTTATTCAGACTTCAAGCTTGCTGTCATCCGTGAAAAATACGTTGCTCCAAAACTTGACGAAAGCAAGTTGGACAAAAAAAAACGTGATAAAAGGTAGAAATAAGAAATTCAACGGAAAAAATACAGTATCTATAGTGAAGGGTGATAGGTTTGGCTTTTTTTAGACGTCCTAAAACAGATGGATCAGTCTAATAGTCGCTGGATATCAACTCAACTAAACATCTGGGAACATTTGGACAGACAAATTAAAAAAACATAAGCAGCATGCACTCTCTGAAGAAAATTCTGCAGGAAGAGTAGCCAAAATCGTGTTCTGCGCTAACTTTACATGGGTTCTTCACCTGACAATTTTTTTGCCATACCAAACGTCAAAGTCAATATAAAAAAACTCTAAAATGTTTGTCAGAAAAAAAATTGGCAGGTGAAGACCCCATGTTAAAATGGGTGGAATCGATGCCAAAGAACTGCAAGCCGTCCTAAAAGCAAAAAGAAATCAAGCAACGTATTAGCCGCTTCCCTTTTCTTAGTATTTTAAAACTGTACACTTTCTTTTGACGGGTTAAAAACGGAGTAAAATTGTTTATTTTGTTTTGTGCTGTTTTTGTTGTTTTGTTCTTAATATTATATTGTAATTACATTGTCCAATGTTTTGTAAATGATAATAAACTTCTAAAAATTGGAGTTCTTTTTTACTGAAATAACACTTTTTATATTGGAAAACCAGTTGTACACTTTATTTTGACGCTGACAGTACTTATTAACTCTGCCAGCTGGTATAAAAAATCTAACATTTATTTTGTTAATATAATGTGTTTTAAAACCGGCAGCATTTTCACTACTGTTCCTAGTATGTAAAAGCTTTTTTAACACAAGTTGTTGTTGTTTTGTGGCAACAATGTATTCAACGTTACCGTTGTGAAATTTTTGTAATTTTTACCTCTTTTTTTAATATATAAAATCAGTTCTTAGAACTAGCATCTAAACAAGATTTACATTATTTTCAAATTGTTTTCGAATTTAAAGACAAAATTGTCGAATCATAGTCGAATTCAAGGTACCTATTTGAATGTAAGACAAATGACAAAACGTACCAAAAAAGTCATATTTAAATGACTAGCGCTGAAAAGTTTTGGCTTTAGGTCGGATGACTCATAAATGAACCTGTTAATTAATTGTTACAATTTTTTTATTCTTTTGGAAAACTAAAACTAAAATGAATTTTACGTCAACGCTGGATGTGTTTTGGCTTGTTATTTGTAAGTATGCACGACTTCTGGTTTTTCGCCATCCCCCAACAAACACACAAAATAACCAAAGAGCCTGTTACAAAAGTCTCGTGCTATTTCTTTTGAAAAACTCGTGCAAAGCAATACCATTAATTATTTATTAAAAATATTTTACCGGGTGACTTATTAAGAGAAAACCCATAAAAAATAGACAGTATGTAATACAAAAATAAGAAAGAGAAGAGAATAAGAGTGGCAAAGAGAGCATGATAAATAAAAAAACTTAACTAAAACCAGCGTTCTCAGTTTTGTGGATTTGTCCCCAAATAGGGGTTTTTTGTTTAATTGGGGATAAAAAAATTCGTGAAAATCCCCATGAGATTTTTTTTAGGAAAAAAACTCTTTTTTCGCAATAAGGAAAAAGTACTTAAGTTTATTTCTTAGTTTTGTAAGAAAACTGTTTTAAGCTTTAATGGGTTTTTTTAAATATATTTTTGTTTTTATAAAATCATCACGTCCCTTCGGTTATTGTTTTTTTAAGATGTTATATCTAAACATTTCTAACGTCACTGCCCAGAAGTAAACTAAAGCATTTATTCTAAATGTTATTGCACATTGAAAAAATAATAAACAAAAAGAAATTTTGCTTTAACTTCCTAAAAAAAAGGTAGACAATAATTTAAACTTTGTCCATGGGACTTTTTAATATTGAAATTACAAAAGTGTCATAAAATCGAAATTTGCTTAAGTCGGCTTAAGCACTTTGTTCTTTCTGCCACAAATATTATAATAAATGCTATTTGTGCAAGGGCAAGACCGATTTAAGCAAAATGTTGGTAAGTAAATGAGGCTTGTTTGCTACAAAGTTTTGTTTTTATACCACACAAAAAGAAGTTTTTTTCGTTTCCTAAAAGAATCCAAAAATAATAACTTGATTTTAACTTAAAATCTTTAAAATCTTCTTTAATAAAGAAACATTTTCTCATGACCAAAAAGTTCACGTTTTTTGGTATATGATCAAAAATTTAATAAGAAATTCAAAAGTTGCCAGTTTTTATTAAAAAAAAGAATGATATTTCGGGGTACAGGCTGCATTTTTTTTAATAATAGTCTGGTTTTCCTGATTTTTAAATAGAATCAAATTTTTTGCATCAAGAAACAAATGCTGAAGATTTTTTTAATTTTTTCAGAAAATACTCAAGAAATCAAAAAACACAATCCAAAGTTCCTTAAATCATATTAAGATTTTTATAACACCACACACGTAGGTAAAAAACGATTTGCTTGTTTTATGTAGAAACAAGAACAACAACAGAACAAGAAGAAAAATTATTTTCATGTGCAAAGGGTAAAAAAGCAAAATTTCCCATTTAGCTTATATTGAGTTCAATAAATACATCATGTCGGGCATGATGCTGTTGATTTATAATTGAAATTCAATATGATTGAATTTCAAAGACCAAAAATGTTTTTAAATTGTTTGAATTTTAAGAAAATTTTTAATTAATTTTCTTGATAGAGTTTCGCAAATTTAAAGGACACAGTCTTGGTATACTCGACAATACCTACTAGAAAAAAATTATTGCATCTCAGGTATTTCTGCTTCATTCTTTTTTGTAACACTGTGTAATTAGTTTGTATATATACATATTTGAGATGCATCATATTCGCCAAATAATGAGTTTGACAGTAATTAATCATTGTTTAACAAATTACATCAACTGCAGTTGCAATTGTTACGGAGTCACTTTGTTAAGCATTTAGAGTTTTTTGAACTTCGAGTAAGATTTGTTGGATATTCAAAGCTTCTTTATACAACTAAAGGCCCAACCATAATATGCATAGCCTTGCTTAACCTACTGTCAAAAATTAACAAAGTCTCCCAAATGTATTTAAAAAAAAAAAAACAAATATAAAATCAACAAAAGTTTATTCCGTACGGAATGTGCGATCAGTTTCGCACTTTGCTTAAGTAAAAGACAGTTCCAAAAATTTTAACAAAAAGTTTCCTTAAGTTCAATATGGTTTGCTTCATATGATTTTCATGCATTCGTACATTTGCTTAACCAACTTAAGCACATTATGGTTGGCCTTAAGCGTTATTTAAAATTCTATTAATGTCATAGTCAAATTCAAGGTTCAAACAAGTTTTACTGTACAGAACTTGGCAGTTGAGGCATATACATATGTAGGGACTTATTTAAGTCCTAGCTTTTCTTTTAACCACGCATGCATTTGATGATGATGTCATACAAAAATCGTGAAGATTTTCTTGCTAAATCTATACCGAGTCGACAACATTGCTTAGACCAATTATAATATCATTACACGAAAAAAATAAAACCCAATAAGCCCCCATGAAAACCCCCGCTGGGTTGGGGTTTTTTTAAAACCCCGGGTTTTACCCAGCCCTGGTTTCTAGTGATTTAGTAAAAAATTCATTCTGCGCAGGACGCAGGTGGAACGAAATCTTATTAACAGATTTCTGAAGTCTTTTTTTATAAAGAATGCAACGAAAACCAAAATTCACAACTGAATGCAGTATGAGTTATTAAAAGCTCTTCTTTGAAGAAATACACACTTTAAAAATAATTCTGTTTGCTCTCACAAATTTATTCCATCTTACGCCTTTAAACACAAACAATATGAATAACAAAATTTTATTGGCTGATGAATCAGAAGATTTTGATTCTGAAGTTTTGGAAATGATAAACATTTATGCTTGATTATTTTTCTTGTGCTTTTTTACGTTACTATTTTTTCAAACATTTGTATGTAGATATGTAAAAAAATTTTGTTTTAATAATATTACCATATGAATTTAATTATTATTCCTTTGACATAATATTATTTTATTTTTAAGGATCTTCGGGGATTTTTGGAGATACGCATATAGCTATTTTGGGGAATGAAAAATCGCAAATTGGGATAAAGGTATCAAATAAAACTGGAAACCCTAATTGAAAGTAGTAAAATACCTAGAAAATTGATGACTGAGAAATTATCAGTGTTGCCAGAAAGTTGATTTCATTTAGTGCTTTAACGCTATCGGATTTATGCAGATTATCGAATATAAAACCTGCATATTTTTTTGCAATAGAAACACAAGTTAAAAACGCTTTGCCAAAACCACGCTCACTGACTAAAATCTCAATAAAGGTAGCTATCAGAATAAAAATCGGCTACAACTTATTTATAAACTAAGGACGGCAGCCTAAACGAATTGCGGCATTTGAATTAAAGTTAATCAAGACCGATTATTTACTTTAGTTTATTTTTTTGCTGACAAACAACACAAATAATTAAATAAGAGCACATAAAAGACAAGATTAGAGCTTTCAGTAACTCAACGTATTTACGTTAAAAGTTGCCCAACTTTAGTACTTTGTGCTAACGGAAAAATAAGAACGGGCAAACGCTCATCAGTAGGGATGCGATTTTCATGCAAATGCATGTTTTCTGTCGATAGTCTTAGAACGATGTCGACCAATTATCTTTCCGAATCATTTAATTTGCGATAAAATGACATCGATTTGTTTTTGCATATTGTTGCATATTTTGGTGAAAATTCATATTTACGTTTTTAATGCATATGTTGACGTTTTTGAATGATTTTTTTTAATTTCCATATTATAAAAAAAGTTCTTAAACAAGGTTTAAATACACAAAAAAAAACCTTAAAAAAATATTTTTTTTTAATTAATAAATAAACTATTTTGGAGCTTTTAAATACAAGATTTTCCACATTTCCGTAAAATATCCTTCTATTTTAAAACCTTACATGATTTTAAAATATTTCATCCAAAACTGTTACAAGTTACTTGCTTGGCACATGGGTTATATCGCGTTGCAGAGGAAATTATAAGCCAATTCGATAATATTGCAATTTTTAACGAAATGTATCCCTTTTACCGTTGTTTTTGGTTTAAATGTGTTTGTACCAAAGAAACAATTCTTTCGCACATCGGAACTAAGGCTGTTAGTTTTAAGTGCATGTTTTTTATTTTTTTTAGTGCATATTTTAGCGCATATTTTCGATTTTTTAGTGCATGCAAATCTCATCCCTACTCATAAGAAAACATGTGTATAAACTTAGATTCCAATTGAAAAATTCACGTATAACGATAAAGATGTATTAACCAAACCAAACAAGAATGTAAAAAATATATAAATAAAATAAAAACTTAAAACTTGTCAACAAAATCACCTTTAAGCCGTGCTTACATTGGCTTTAAATTTGCCCAGTAGTTTCAGAGATACATTAAAAAATATATTGGTAAAACAACAATGCGACAAAAGCCAAAGTTTTGGTCTAAATACATTTAGTTAAACATACCTACATACATTTAGAGTTGACAAAAAATCAACAAATTTTAGTCGGGGCTGTAAGAAAAGATAAACTCACCGTTTATTGTTGTTCTTTTTGTTTAAGCTTTGATATTGTTACAAGTAAAACTGGGGTTTATAATTCTTATTCGCTCAATAATTGTATTTGTATAATATCATTGGTTTTTCTAAAATCTTTGGATGAAGTTTCCTAACGATCTGGCCTAAGCAACCAGTGAAATGCGCATAGGAATAGCTTATTCCATCAACAATAAATTTCAGTTTATCAAATAGTATGAAATGGGAATTTAGCACATTTAAACGAAACCTAGTTAGTTAATTTTTTGAATCCCAAGAAAACTTTGATGAGCTTTATTTCATTGAAATTGGTGCACAACTTTTGATTTTGTTTACAATTTATTGAGAAAACTGAATTTATAAAAATCGCGATTTCCATCCAAAAGTAAAATTTTTTAATATGAGACTTTTAGTAAAAGTAAAAAGATATTACACTTTTTCCCCGTTCCCATTACTCAGCCACAATTTTAAAACACGTTTAATAAAGAATACAGTTATGATTTTGTTAACTTCAATTAAGATTAGTACCTGTAACTTAAAAATAAGATCTGATGAAGATAAATAGAGATTAAATTTGAAATCAGCTACCTCAAATTAGTAAAAAAAAACTGCAACTCAAAAAATGTTACTTTTTGTTCCATTATGTTATCCAAGGGAGTTTTTTCCAAAATTGGATTATATCTCTGCAAAATTTTAATTTTTTTAAATCATGAAATTTGCAGAGTAAAACGAAATTAAATTAATAATTCAACACTTGTAACCAGTACCCATGTTCTGCAACTTTAGTGAGAACTTCTCGCATCGAAAAAATGTGAAACGAAATATTCCATCGTTTCTCGAAAAGTGAGAAAAAACTGTGTCTGTAACTCATGTCGAAAACTATCAAAAAGAGATTACGTCGTTACGTTATAACTGTCATAACATTGCACCCGAAGTCGCTGTGACATTACAGACCTTGAGAACGTCAGTAACACATATCGTTGACGGCGACAAAAATTTACTAAAATTGAAAATTTTTCCACGACGGCGGCGGAAATACAACCGTCGGCTATACCAAATAATGTAAAGTGCGACTTTAATGTTTGTTTTTTGCAAACGAGCTTTGAAAAAATTCAAAGTAATAATTAAAGCAAAATAATTAAACAATGGAAAAATGAGCCAAGAACAAAATGTTATTAGTATTATTCTTTGCATTTTAATTTTTAATTGTTTTTCAGTGTTAAAATTTTTTCTCGCCCCATTTTTATTCGTGAGTCTTTTGACAGTGCAAAGCGGGAACTTTTCTCACAAAAATGTTACAGACACACTTTTTCTGTAAATTGGCGAGTAATTTCATTACGTGACAGCTAGTACTCGCCAAAAAAAAGTTACAGACACAGTTTAGTAAGAAAAACAGCTGTTTGTTTCAATTTATGGCATTTTTGTTTCATTTCACACATTTAAAACGAAAAGTTTCTCGACGCGAGAGTTACAGAACATGGGCACAGGGCTGTGAAGTCGGAGTTGAGGTTTTTGTATCGGAGTCGTAGTAACCACAAAAACTCGCGACTCCGACTCCAAAATTTTTCGGCATAAAAACTTTTCTAATATTTTTCAAAATAAAAAAATTTAAAGAGATTCTGCTCTAAAAATGTTGAAGTTATGAGAATGTGAATCTCAAAATTGAGATAACAATTGATTTTGACAAATCTTTTAACATTTTATGAGAATAAATATATAGATTGTATTAAAGCATGTCTTTTTCTTTGTTTTTATGAGTGCAAGTGGTAACAAAACTGGTCGATTCACTCACAAGACATTTTCAAAACTATGTATCTCTTTGCATTTTCTGTAACAAAACTCGAGGGTTCACTGTTTTAACCGTTCTGTTTGAAGTGCGCCAAGGTATTGTTGATGAAATAGAGTCGAATTAGGGAATATAAAAATGCAAATTTGTAAACAAGTTCGCTTGGATATATTTGTTTTTTAAAAATCTTATATTGGAAAATCTTTTTGTAGCGATGTTTATATACATACATACAAACATATATGACTGGAAATCTGCTGTAGCTTCTGTGGCGAAAATACTAAACGAAGTTAATTTTTAATTGCAACTTTTAAAGTGAATGATAATAGAAATAAAAGGCAAAGAAACTCGGAAAAATACATAAAAATTTTCTAGATATAACTCCCATCAATGTGGGAGTTAACTCGAAAAATTATTAGAGAATACTTTTATCTACTCACTTTGGGTAAAATCGGAGCGAAAATAAAGACGTGCAATATTATATTTTGGTTTTGGACAATAATAATATTGATTAACTATGGGACGGAAAAAACTATGGCGAGTACACTGATGAAGAAGATTTCCATTTATTTGTTTAAAAATTCATATTTGTTTAACTCTGCAGGTGGGAGATAAACTACACCAAGCAACACTTTGAAAACTTTAGAGCACACCGTTGACATGTTGAAAATCACAAAAAATTCATTTTCTTTATTAAAAATTTGCATTTGTTCGAATATTTTATATGACTCTAATATGTTTTTTTCATGTTGATGGTATCCTTAATATCTTTACTTATTAAATTGGAATTGGTGTTCTTTACCGCCCATGATGGTATAGGTACTGTTCAATCCCTTGAGGCAAACAGTACCAAGTCCAACAACAAAAGGTTTACGATTTCCCAAAAATAATACAAGGCTTACAACAATTTATTTTACCTTAATTTTCTCTTTGAAATGTGTTATACAAATTATTCAAGTAAAAACTAAAGTGGTAAACCACACTAAATAAATATGATGCAATTTACGTTTAAGCGAGTTGGACTCGGTGTTGTTTTCAACTTTTCTATATCGAAAACTACATTAGATAAGATCCTCTATGTATGTGTTACCAAAGAGGAAAAATTCTTATTCCAACAGTATAAACAACGTTTTTCGAAAAAGATGTGAATTGGTGTAGTTTATCCCTCCCCTACAGAACTATTGTTAAATTTTTTAGCACTGTTTGCATAATTTTAATAAATTAATATAACTTTCACAATATACCAAAGCTCAATGATTATTTTCCTGGTGGGCTATAGTGTGGTGCAAAACTTGTTTCTTTCTTTCGAAACTTCGTAGCAAAATCTTTAGTTCTAAAATTATATCTTTTTTTCTATATTTCAGTTGGTTTAAAATTTTCAACTGTTCAGAATCAAAATAGTTCAACTAATTTAGTCCATTTATTCGGGCGTTATATATTATTTGCAGTTTCCCAAAATTCGAATAAAGTGTAACGAACGAGTTTTACATCTCACCTACTCATATGTAAATAACTATATTAAAGCTCAATGCGGCACGTGTTAAAATTGAAATACCGATTTAAAATTTTTATGGATTTTTTATATATTTAACCATTTCAAATGAACTTTATTAAAAAAAGTTTAAAGTCAAATAAGGAACAGTCTCATATACACTGCAAATCAAAGAAGTCGGAGTTGGAGTCGGAGTCGTACTTAAAAAATTTAATCGGATGGAGTAGGAGTTACCATTTTTTATTGACGACTCCACAGCCCTGCTGGTAACCTGCAAATGGAAAACAGTTTCTGTTGCAACTGAAACGAATTTTGGTATAAATACCAGTGTTCTGCTTTAAACGGTATTTAAGAGATATCGGTTATAATAACGTTATTGATTGCCAACCTTGATATAAACATAAAGCTGCCAAATTTTTGAAAACCCGCCAAGAAATTTTAACAAAAAAGTAATTTTGTATTGCACAAAACTGCAAAAGTTAAAAAAAAATTATTCAAAGAAGTTAAAAACAGTAAAGTTTTTATACCTAAGTATTTGTATTAACTCAGAAAGTGGCAACGCTGCTACTACTAATACCCACTCCGCATACGTAGAAATGTCTCTACTTACTACTATTTTTTTTTATTAGTTTTATTTCTGTTTATAGGTATTTATTAATAAATTATTAATGAAATTTAAAACACGCAAACTTAAAAAATTTAAATAGGTAGAGATTTTTTTTTGTAGAAAACAAAATTTTTAGTTTAGAAAATAAACGTTTTCTTTGTTTCAATTTTATTATTATTTAAGCAGTTCAAGTTTATTAAAGAAAAAAATCAATAAAATTGTAAAGAAAAGAACAAACTACTTCAGATAGCTACATACATCAGGATTTGTCGTATCAAACATACATATGTACGTACAGACACAAATAAATTTAATTGATTGTTTAATTTAACGAAAGATTTTTTTATTTGATTATGATTTTCATAATTTTTTGTTTTTATTATTTATTTTTTAGATTAATGTTAGCAAAAAAAAACTATAAAAAAGCACAAAGCATCACATCATCATTAACATTAACCCTAAAAAGATAATCATAATTTGACATACATACGTTAAAGATAATCATGCGTAACACCGACGCATTGTTATATTTTTTGATTAATTAAGAACAAACTAATGTGGATTATATTTTTACATACAATTTAAATAAAAATACCGGAATTTAGAATTTGTTTACATATGTACATGTACAGTTGCGAAAAATAAAACAGCAATGTTCCTTCTCCACAATTTTAAAAAGGCAAGTTTTCGCGCGACACACGAAGTCAAAAATAATCATGAAAAAAAATTAAATTAAATCTATACTATTTTACTCACTTTTACCTAATTAGCAAAAATATTTACATTTTTTAATAAAAAAAATAACCAGCACTGCTTTTATGCTATTTCAATGTTGTAAAAAAAAAAACAAATTACAAATAGATGCATACAATAGACCGTTACTCTCAGATTTGCCATACATACGTATTGCAAAAATAATTTATTAAAAATTATAATCAGACTTGCCAAATTATTTTAACAAAATAAAGTTTGTTCTCAAAATATTTAAGAACGTGGTACACTGTTTAAAAAAATATATATTAGTGGTACTGCCATTTTCATTTCCGCAACTGTATTTATTATCAGAGAAACCGGAAATATGTTCAAAAAAAGTGTTTTATGCGCATTAAATATGCAGTAAAAACTTGAAAATATGCCCATAAAAATTTTTAAAAATATACAAAAAAAAAACCGAAAATGGCCTATTTTAAAGCAAAGTATTCAACAATTTAATAATATTTGCAATAAAAAAAAACAAATCAAAACTTCTATCGGTAAAGCTCAAACAAAATAGTATTTACAGGCAAATTTTCCAGATTTATCCTAGCTGGAACCGATGTGAAGTAACAGACTCATTAGATCACTTTAAAAAAAATGATTCTAAGTCGATTAGTATACTAAAAGATGGGTCTAGATTTCCATGTATTAGACAAATCGGCACAAACGTATATAATGGATTTTCCCTTAATTTTGGTTTACTAATGTAATTAACGGCTAAATGTTAATGGTGAAAGCCACACGTTGGGTCTACAGATACATAGATATTTAAACAGAAAAGGCATCTGTTAAACAGAATTTAAAGCACTAGTAGCCATTGTAAAGAATTGAACATGTATTAAAATATCAATAAAAAAACGGCGTTATATGCGCTTTAAACTTAAAAAATTCTCTTTTAACTTAACTTTGCAAAAAATTCTACAAAGGTTAATATATGCACCAACAAATCGATGTATATATTGCTTCCGTCTTCATTGGTCCCACAAGGAAAAACATGCAATTGCATATTTATGGTTTCCATGGTTATTATGAAAAAAAAAAAACAATTAATCTTCTTCAGTAATCAAGATATCTTTGGGATCGTATTTCTTTAAAAACTTATTACTAATCATGCGTCATTTTGACCCACAGACTCGATATTGTACTTCGAAATTGCCAATACCTGCAAAACGACTGAGATGTCTGAAGTGCACAGCGACGGATTAGAGTTGATAAGAAAATGTATTTCAAAATTGCATGCGTAAATTTTATGCAGATTATCTTTCTAGGGTTAAAATAATCAGAGTCAATGGGCAAACTACATACAACGATTGAATTTCTTTTTACGTTAAAAAATTATATCCGGTTTTTACTAAATTAACGGTAATTCACTTTACGACTGGCTGTCTGTCACTTGCTTGTTTGTATTTTTTGTTACGTTTTTTGTTGCTGATGCTGCTGTCATATTTTTTTATTAATAAATTTTTTTCACCGCTGTTTTTTTTTAACCTAGATTTTTCTTGCAGTTATTTATGCATAATTTTTTTGTGCAAATATGAATAAAAATAGAAGTGGAGTATATTCAATTTAACTTCTTTCTTCCTTCCTTTTATTTTTACTAATTGAGTGTGTTGTAATATTTGCCAATAAAAAGAATCCTTGAAATTATCATTGATGATTATGTTGCTCTTAAAATTTTGGCAATTCTCTCTTTAGTAAGTTAGTAAGACACAGGGATTGAAAATGGGGTTTTTATCTTTGTGTTTTTAAAGGAAAATGTACTTTTGCTAAAAAAATATGGAATAAATAGATTTTTCTTATTGTTCATCAGGAAAACAGTTTTTTTTCCTTTTTCCTTTTCCCATAAATTTTTTAGTGAAAGGGTAACAATTTCTAGGTATAATGGTAACAATGTTTTTTTTAGTTCTATCACATCGGGTAGGGTCTATATTAAGAATTTATTTCTTAACCTTGCAATATTGAACACTTCTATATAAATTTGTTGTTTTTTACAAGTATGTAGTATTTAGTTGTGTACATATGCATAACAACTTACTCGTTATTTATTTTATGGTCTGTTGTTCCAGATTTTAAAAGATTCAAAACAGCTGTTTTGTTTGTAAACAAACCATTTTTTTAAATTTTAAATAGGTACAATTTATCTGATAATTTCAGACAAAAAAAATATAATAGAAAAACACACAAACTCCAAAGAAAACATATTTTTTTAAACAATAATATTATTTTAATTTACATTAGATGTAGCGTTTGTATTTAGGGAAAAAATTACGAAAATTATATTTTTGAGATTTCCAAGAATTTTTAGACTAGAAAATTTGGGCTTAAATTTAAGTTTTTGTTACATTAAAGGCTCAATTAGCCGGGAGTAGCAGTAACGGTAACAGTAACCTTATCGTAAAAAAGTAAGACCAATATATTTCTTACAGATTGAGACGTAAAATCTTACTGCTAACTATAATCGTTCAAATTGCTTTACATACAACAAAATGAATCAGCTGATTTGAAACGTTAATGTTACTCCCGGCTAACTGAGCCTTTAGTGGCACTATCTAACTATCAATGTGGAAAAAAATTGAGGAATATTTTTCGACCAGTGAAAATGCCAGTGTATCTTACGACAAATTGAGGTGCTCAGCATTGTATTCATTTATAGGCAGGGTTTTGTTTTCAACACCATTTAAAAATTTCTTATCAGCAATAAAGGACTTTTAATTTCATCAAAAATGGCTTTAACAAATTTCATTTCAGATACTTTTTTATGTCACTCTTCACAAAACAATTTTTGGGAATTAAAGAAGTCTAATGCACGTTTGGAAACCCTGATAAGATTTATTATTATTATATGTACTTGTTTAGTGATTATAAACTATGTTGTTCGAATACGATACCTTTTAAATTTTAAACTGAAGATATTTAGCTTGTTCGTAATTGACGCTTTATGAAGCATCTTTACGCTTTCTATTTATATTGTTCAAGGTAGTACATATGTATATTTTTTTAAGTTGTTTTATTTTTTTAATATTTTTATTTTTTAACAGTCAATTTCACCAAGTTCAGTCATATTTAACTATAACTTTAACTGACAGTTACTTTCTTGATTCAAAAGCAATTTTATTTCAGTCGATACTTAATGAATAGAAATTATTTCTTCAGTATTGTGAAACTCAAATTAATGCTTTATAGCACTGAAAACATAATTCCGATTCGTTCAGTATTGACTGAAATAATTAGATAATAAATTGTTTTCGAATCGAGAAATTACTCGATCAGGACTGCCAGAATCAGGCCCCTGGGTCCTTGCGAAATTCGAAGTCGATTAAGCCAAGTCCGTCTGTTGAAAACACGCAGATTCGAGATCAGGGGGGTTATTATGTAATTCGATTCGAAACGAAAATACTTTCGAAAGAAATTTCCGTATCGAAAAGAAATTCTTATTACATAGTACTTTCGAAACGTCTGCACAGTTGTATATAAAATTTGAAGGGAAAAACGAAATGATGCCAAGTTTTAATACGTAAAAACTTGGCAGCATTTTGCATAGTTTTTTCTAAATGTCAAATTGGTTACAAAAATTTTCAAAATATACAAGAAACAAAAAATATATTTTAATTAAAACTTAAAAATGGATTGTGTTTTGTTGTGGGAAAGTGATGAAGAAGATGTTGTTCAAGAAAGAGTCCAAAGGAAGTGTATAAGAGATACATCGAATATTATGCATCTCAATGAAAATTCGTAAGTAATTTAATTTAAGCAAATACGAAAAGCGCGTAAAAAGATTTTATTGAACAAAGAAAAATTACTTTCAGGTTCGTGAAAAATTTACGGCTTAGTAGAAACGCATTTATGTACGTTCTGAACTCCATCAGCAATGATTTAAAAGCACCACAGAGATCAACTGCCGTCCCTCCTTTTTTAAAATTGGCAGCCACCTTGAAATTTCTTGCGCAAGGTGGTTATTAACATCAGATTGGCCAAGACCGTTAATTGGGAATGTCTCAATCTATATACACCTTTTTTAGACGATTCCCTTTAAGCAATTAAAGCAATTTTTTTTATTATTCAAATATAAAATTCATATATGTACTTACATTTTAAAAGTTTTTATTTAACTTTTGTGTATAAAATTATATGTACATGAATTTCCGCAAACAAAATGGCATTCGAAAGAAATACGTACGTTACTAACACTTTTGACTTTTGCTTTCGTACTACATAGTTGCATTTTCGAAAGGGGGTAGAAAAAATCCCAAAATTTACGAACGTTCGGAAATAAATTTACGAAACTCGTACTACATAATACAATTTTTACGAATTCGTAAATTTTTCGATTCGAATCGAATTACATAATAACCCCCCAGCGTTCCAAGTTACAAAAAAAAAACAACCATAATTTCTACAAAACTAAATTGTTTGAAATGTGTAAGCCTGTGTTATTAATATTTTTTAAATCGTAGAATATTAAGCTTATTTCTTCCCAAAGTATTTCATATATTTTCCTTAAATTTTTCAAACAAAAATGTAACGAAATTTTTTTATAAAATTTGAGTCGACTTCTACTTCAGCAACAATTTGTATGAAATTGTTTAAACGTACATATGTATCAAGGTACATTAACATAAGGTAGACTCATTTGGGAGTGAAGACATGCTGCTCTATAAAAAAACCCGACTTGTCAAAATTGTCTTTATATAAAACAAAAACAATTTAACGCACAATTGTCCAAATTTTGGCTCGTACACACGAATTTGACAATTGGGGTTTATGTCTGCCCGCTAACGAGTCTATCTTGTCTATCTACAGAAATCTTATTAAAAAAACGACTGTTAACCCAGCTAGCATAGGCTGTTTGTTTGACGATTATGTTTAATATACATACAACTCCCAAAAGAATCTTTTGATGATTATCTGACGAGTAACAAAAACAAATATATCTAATTTTTTTTATTTATCACTTTTATATTTATTTAATCTTGGATTGAACCTTTTGCGACTCTCTGCAAGAGTCGTACACCAATTACTGAGCTACCTAAATAAGAGCGATTTGACATATGAAAATTCTAATGTCAATACAATTTTAATGAAACAAACCGTCCTAAGGATCTGTAAAGGAGGATTTTTCCGACTGGAAGGTGTTGATCATAAGCTTTGTTTTAAATAAATTGTATGAAAACTAGAAGTTTTGACAAGAAAAAACGCTTAATGCCCTTATTTGGGTAACTCAGTTATATGGCCGTGTATTTCACGAGTTGTAAAATAATCCCAACATGAGTCTCAAACGACTCTTGGCATGCTTTTTGAAAGACTCGTTAGATAATCCGTACATGCATCATAAACGATTCCGTTTATGATTAATGAAAGCGTATGGAAGAATCTCTCATGCAAATCAGCACGTGTAATAGTTTCTCCTGTGCCAGGAATCGTCTACAATTAAAAAATTAGCTCGTCGACAATCAAAACACTCTTTGTGAGATTCCCAGTAGACTCCTAACCAATTTAAAATGCAGTCTGGGAAAATTCTTTCGTTTTTCGTTTTCAAGTCCCATGACATCCCTCTTTATTTAAAATGCGTGTGGCCGAGAAAAAATTGTTGCTCCATTACGAACACCAGTAAAAATGTTACTATTGTGAAAGAAGCTTTAAAATAAATTTAGGGGGTTATTTTGAAACCGTTCGTTTACCTTGCGTTGAAAAATTTTTAATATAAAATTTTTTGAATTTTCAAATTTGTAGGTACATATTTGTAAGAAAATATTTTTAAAGTGAGCTGGATGGAGTGTTTACAAAACATCAGCACCTTTGCATTTTTTTTTTTAATGTGGCTTAAAGTATATTTTTAACGCACATTTAAAAAACAAATTAAGTACATATCAAATTGAAATAAATAAATTTAAAAAAAAAATTTATGAAATTTTAAAGAATTTTCGCGCCAGAAATACCTAAGATATAACCTAAAAAATTATTATTAAGTATAAAAACAAGTTTGGCCAAATCGATATAAAATTTCAGTTTGTAAAACCGAGACTTTCAAATGAGAAATAAAAGGTTTCTTTGCCCCATTATAAACACTTTTTTAAATCTTTAAGATTTCCGTGAAAAGCTAAATTAATTCCGCCTTCCTTTATGTATTTAAGATTTAATTAGTCACGAATATACAGTAACGTACAAAAAAATAGAATTGTTTAAAAGTTTTTGTGGCGAAACTGGGTATTATTCTTTATATACCTATAGGCAGTGTTCGAAAATAAACAGTACATTATTTAGCGTTCGGCTCACACACCCAAGAACGATATCTATTTTTTTTAGTGATTGTGTAGACGAACACAACCCTTAATACCGTTCGTAACTATTTTCAAGATAGAACCGAACATTATATAATGTTCTGTTCTTCGTTAAAAAACAGAACAATTGTACTGATACTGTAGACAAACATCATATTTTAATGTTCTATTATGTTTATTTTTATACCCACACCATAATAGTGGAGAGGGAAATTTCTTCCTCTAAGAAACTATCAAACCGATTTTAATATTTATATGGACACATAAGCATGATGTGTTTTTAAATACTGTGGTGTAGGGCTTGACCGACTATACTTTCTTACTTGTTTACATTGATAAAGAAATGAACAAACAAAAAATTTTAGCAACGATCGTACCACGACCAGATTATGTGTGTATTGTGTACATACATATATGTTTTATTTATGTAAAATTATTTTGCTGGCTTTTTGTTTTGTTTTCGTATGTGTATTTTTTTTTTGTAAAAAATTTTTGGTTTTTTACCAGCCAAAAGAGACAAACATAAATAGCCGAACCGAACACAATGAAGTTCGTGGATTAAAAAAAAACCGAACGGAAAATAAATGTTCTCATCTTTTGTTAAGTTTGATAAAAACAGTATTATTTTTGTGTTCTAAAGATGTGAAACAGGGTACCGTTATTTTTTTAATGATTTTTTACACAAACACTATAAGCGTTTGTGTTTTCCACAAACCTACCAAACCGAATACTAGGAACGCACTTTAGTGTTTATTTTCGAACACTGCCTATAGGTCAGTCGCCTAATTCATGTTTTTTTTATCGCTATCAAACAAAATTATTTACGATTGGCCCGACCATAACACCATTCGCAATTTTTTCATGAGCGTGGAATAATACCTTTCTTGAATATTTCCTGAAAAAATCTTTTTCTTTTAATCAGTGTCTCACAGTCCTACTAGCAATTTCAAGCTTACTTTCTATAGTTGCAGCGGTCTTAGAAGGATCTCTCCAGAACAGCTCAATGTAAATTCTATCATATTTTACATAAGTCTAACGCGACCTCATAATGAATGATTAAAGGCTTCGTTGCTCTTACCTCTTACAAAGCTTATGTATAAATAGTTTAACGTTTCGGTTAAAACTGATAAAATTAAAATTTTCTATGTTTTTACGCTGTTAAAGAATTTTATATTTGTTTACGTTTATTGCTAAAGCGAAAAGTCCATCGCAGTATAATGTGTGTGAAGATAAATACGTATTTAACTAGCGGAGACATCCACCACAATTTCTTAACAGCAACTATTTTCAGTTAACATTTTACTTAACAGTGCTACTGTATTAGAAAAAAGAGTATTTAGGACGATTTTTAGGTCAATGGAACAGGTTAAACATTAGAATATAGATCTTTTTAGGATTCAGGTAGTGGGATATCTGATATAATTTTGGAATTTTAGAAATTCAGATTTGAAAATGTAAGTTTTTTACGGAAATTTCTGGGGAAGATAAGTGACCATTTTGGAAAAATAGGGAATGTTACCAGTAACACACTATATGGAAATGTTGCTCCAAGGGGTCCTCTTTAGGACCGTATTAGTGGTATATCTGAAATAATTATGGAAATTCAGAAAATTGAATTTTAAAAAAGTGCTATTTTGAAAAATGTTAAAAGTGGACTTTATGGGCATTGGACAATTTGGAGAAATGGTGATAGTTACTAATATGACACCATATAGGAATTGGGGAGAAGAGAGTCCTAAAGAGGATTCAGGTAGTGGGATTTCTGAAATAATTTTGGAATTTCAGAAATTCAGATTTGAAAATTTAAGTTTTTTACGGAAATTTCTGGGGAAGATAAGTGACCATTTTGGAAAAATAGGGAATGTTACCAGTAACACACTATATGGAAATGTTGCTCCAAGGGGTCCTCTTTAGGACCGTATTAGTGGTATATCTGAAATAATTATGGAAATTCAGAAAATTGAATTTTAAAAAAGTGCTATTTTGAAAAATGTTAAAAGTGGACTTTATGGGCATTGGACAATTTGGAGAAATGGTGATAGTTACTAATATGACACCATATAGGAATGGGGGAGAAGAGAGTCCTAAAGAGGATTCAGGTAGTGGGATATCTGAAATAATTTTGGAATTGCAGAAATTTAGATTTGAAAATTTAAGTTTTTTACGGAAATTTCTGGGGAAGATAAGTGACCATTTTGGAAAAATAGGGAATGTTACCAGTAACACACTATATGGAAATGTTGCTCCAAGGGGTCCTCTTTAGGACCGTATTAGTGGTATATCTGAAATAATTATGGAAATTCAGAAAATTGAATTTTAAAAAAGTGCTATTCTCCCCAATTCCTATATGGTGTCATATTAGTAACTATCACCATTCTCCAAATTGTCCAATGCCCATAAAGTCCACTTTTAACATTTTTCAAAATAGCACTTTTTTAAAATTCAATTTTCTGAATTTCCATAATTATTTCAGATATACCACTAATACGGTCCTAAAGAGGACCCCTTGGAGCAACATTTCCATATAGTGTGTTACTGGTAACATTCCCTATTTTTCCAAAATGGTCACTTATCTTCCCAGAAATTTCCGTAAAAACTTAAATTTTCAAATCTGAATTTCTGAAATTCCAAAATTATTTCAGAAATCCCACTACCTGAATCCTCTTTAGGACTCTCTTCTCCCCCATTCCTATATGGTGTCATATTAGTAACTATCACCATTTCTCCAAATTGTCCAATGCCCATAAAGTCCACTTTTAACAGTTTTCAAAATAGCACTTTTTTAAAATTCAATTTTCTGAATTTCCATAATTATTTCAGATATACCACTAATACGGTCCTAAAGAGGACCCCTTGGAGCAACATTTCCATATAGTGTGTTACTGGTAACATTCCTATTTTTCCAAAATGGTCACTTATCTTCCCCAGAAATTTCCGTAAAAAACTTAAATTTTCAAATCTGAATTTCTGAAATTCCAAAATTATTTCAGAAATCCCACTACCTGAATCCTCTTTAGGACTCTCTTCTCCCCAATTCCTATATGGTGTCATATTAGTAACTATCACCATTTCTCCAAATTGTCCAATGCCCATAAAGTCCACTTTTAACATTTTTCAAAATAGCACTTTTTTAAAATTCAATTTTCTGAATTTCCATAATTATTTCAGATATACCACTAATACGGTCCTAAAGAGGACCCCTTGGAGCAACATTTCCATATAGTGTGTTACTGGTAACATTCCTATTTTTCCAAAATGGTCACTTATCTTCCCCAGAAATTTCCGTAAAAAACTTAAATTTTCAAATCTGAATTTCTGAAATTCCAAAATTATTTCAGAAATCCCACTACCTGAATCCTCTTTAGGACTCTCTTCTCCCCAATTCCTATATGGTGTCATATTAGTAACTATCACCATTTCTCCAAATTGTCCAATGCCCATAAAGTCCACTTTTAACATTTTTCAAAATAGCACTTTTTTAAAATTCAATTTTCTGAATTTCCATAATTATTTCAGATATACCACTAATACGGTCCTAAAGAGGACCCCTTGGAGCAACATTTCCATATAGTGTGTTACTGGTAACATTCCCTATTTTTCCAAAATGGTCACTTATCTTCCCAGAAATTTCCGTAAAAAACTTAAATTTTCAAATCTGAATTTCTGAAATTCCAAAATTATTTCAGAAATCCCACTACCTGAATCCTCTTTAGGACTCTCTTCTCCCCAATTCCTATATGGTGTCATATTAGTAACTATCACCATTTCTCCAAATTGTCCAATGCCCATAAAGTCCACTTTTAACATTTTTCAAAATAGCACTTTTTTAAAATTCAATTTTCTGAATTTCCATAATTATTTCAGATATACCACTAATACGGTCCTAAAGAGGACCCCTTGGAGCAACATTTCCATATAGTGTGTTACTGGTAACATTCCCTATTTTTCCAAAATGGTCACTTATCTTCCCCAGAAATTTCCGTAAAAAACTTAAATTTTCAAATCTGAATTTCTGAAATTCCAAAATTATTTCAGAAATCCCACTACCTGAATCCTCTTTAGGACTCTCTTCTCCCCCATTCCTATATGGTGTCATATTAGTAACTATCACCATTTCTCCAAATTGTCCAATGCCCATAAAGTCCACTTTTAACATTTTTCAAAATAGCACTTTTTTAAAATTCAATTTTCTGAATTTCCATAATTATTTCAGATATACCACTAATACGGTCCTAAAGAGGACCCCTTGGAGCAACATTTCCATATAGTGTGTTACTGGTAACATTCCCTATTTTTCCAAAATGGTCACTTATCTTCCCCAGAAATTTCCGTAAAAAACTTAAATTTTCAAATCTGAATTTCTGAAATTCCAAAATTATTTCAGAAATCCCACTACCTGAATCCTCTTTAGGACTCTCTTCTCCCCAATTCCTATATGGTGTCATATTAGTAACTATCACCATTTCTCCAAATTGTCCAATGCCCATAAAGTCCACTTTTAACATTTTTCAAAATAGCACTTTTTTAAAATTCAATTTTCTGAATTTCCATAATTATTTCAGATATACCACTAATACGGTCCTAAAGAGGACCCCTTGGAGCAACATTTCCATATAGTGTGTTACTGGTAACATTCCCTATTTTTCCAAAATGGTCACTTATCTTCCCCAGAAATTTCCGTAAAAAACTTAAATTTTCAAATCTGAATTTCTGAAATTCCAAAATTATTTCAGAAATCCCACTACCTGAATCCTCTTTAGGACTCTCTTCTCCCCAATTCCTATATGGTGTCATATTAGTAACTATCACCATTTCTCCAAATTGTCCAATGCCCATAAAGTCCACTTTTAACATTTTTCAAAATAGCACTTTTTTAAAATTCAATTTTCTGAATTTCCATAATTATTTCAGATATACCACTAATACGGTCCTAAAGAGGACCCCTTGGAGCAACATTTCCATATAGTGTGTTACTGGTAACATTCCCTATTTTTCCAAAATGGTCACTTATCTTCCCCAGAAATTTCCGTAAAAAACTTACATTTTCAAATCTGAATTTCTAAAATTCCAAAATTATATCAGATATCCCACTACCTGAATCCTAAAAAGATCTATATTCTAATGTTTAACCTGTTCCATTGACCTAAAAATCGTCCTAAATACTCTTTTTTCTAATACAGTAGCACTGTTAAGTACAATGTTAACTGAAAATAGTTGCTGTTAAGAAATTGTGGTGGATGTCTCCGCTAGTTAAATACGTATTTATCTTCACACACATCGCAGTATATACTATAAGTACGAGGTGTTTTTATATTTTTAGATAAAACACACAAATAGAAGATAAAATTTACAAATGTTGACAAATTTTTTGTTTTCTAAGTAACTACCAACCATTGAAGTCAACCTCAACGTTTAAGTGTCCGCAAGTAACGAGATCTTTATTTTTGTACCCCACCACAAAATATGAGAGGATGTGCTTTATACTGGAAAATAATGGTCTCAGATCCACCTTTTAGTACATCTTACGATTGTGCGCAAAGTGCATGCCTCAATTTTGAAAACATAGGTTTCAATTGTCATAAGGACGAGGCCTATTGAAAATGTTGAGAGTTTGTACATAATTTTCTTATTATGTTAGTACGTATTAAGATTAAATTTGATCCAAACTTATTTAACTGCAATGTCAATCGTATTGAATTTTTTTTTAACGGGTTATTGCCCGATACTTTTAATTTGCGTGCACCAAAAATAATGATACATCCAAAAATTACACTGCTATTTCCAATATGTAACAAGCGGGCACTCGGCGGGTTAACCTAATTCGAGTGCGCTGAATCCAGTGGTGTCAACCGTTTTTTTTTAAGGTTTATTCTTTTTTTAAATAATTAAGAATGAAAAGGATCGGTAAGTTTCTTTAAAAACGCAATTCTTTCAGTTTACTACCGTTTATTAATTACATTGAAAAAGTTTTTCTAACCGAATAGCGTATTATTGGCTTTGATCGGATATCAGAAAAATGCCAGAGTTATTTATAGTGGATCAAAGCTTAGATTTTATGAAAATTTTTAGGATTTGCACCAATTATGTATTGACGTTTAAGAAGATGTTTTCTACAACAATTTAAAATAAAATTTAGTTTTATAATTTTATTGTATAGCTCATTTGACCACACAAATTTTAAGCCATAATTGACCGTAATATTCTGACAAAAATCGCAAAATGCCATTTTATTTTATACATACATACCTGCATAGGTATATAATTTCCTTCAACTCCGGGTGGAGCAAGGGCCATAAAGCAAATTTATTTTATGATCTTCAGAATCTAATGGGTTTTACATGCGATCTGCCAGTTTCTTAAAAATAATCTTGTTTTCTTGAACTTTTGGGATTTGAAATCGCTAAACTTTTTTCAATAACGATTACAGAGCACCTATAATGCCTACTGTTTGTCAGAATCGCAAATGTTAAGCGTGTTGTGATTGTCAGAACATGCCTGTATGTACTTGGCGTCGCAAACAAACGATTTGCAAAACAGCTTTGGCAGTTCAAAATAGAAAACTATACCTACACTGTAAACGCAGACTGACATTTACATGACGAAAATGTTTTAGCTTTTACACACAATGTATTGAGCAGTGGGAAAATTGACAAGCCCACTGTTAAATATAACCAAAAATACTTTTTATAACATTATTTTTTTTAAATTTCGAAAATTGCATGTGCACTATTTGTATACCTATTTTATTGTCCGTAACTGTATGTAAGTTTGCAGCTATTAATTATAGTCTGCTAAATAAATAAATTCATCAAATAGTTACCTATGTAGATAACTTAAAACATCTAGTTAAGTTTTTAAAAGGCTATTCATTCCACAGTAAATGAGAAGTTAAACATTTAAATTATAGTCAATTTCTTTACGTTTTGACTTCCATTGGAAAAAAAATATTTTAAATTATAGTTTTTTGTAAAATAAACTATCCATCAAAAAGGCATTGAAAATTAGTAAACATATGAATTTTGCCGACATTGCAATTTTTATCCTTTTCCCTTAAATATTTCTCCATTCATTGGCAGTCCTGTAGAATCGATAATAACTTCAATTTTTTGCAACATTAATTTTCCAATTGGTCTTTTCTCCCACTCTCTCTGTATCATTTTCTCTTTCAAACACTCTTATTTTTGTTTTATTTATATTTTTTTGTTTTCTGCTAATAATTTCCCCTACAATTTTTCTGAACGAAGTTATTTCTTTTATCTTTGCAAAAAACACATTTTTTTTATTAATTTTATTGTGTTTAGTTTAGAAATTTGCACTTTTATTTGTTGAAATTATGCTGTATTAACACTCAATTGATTGTATTTCCAATAATATTTACTTTGCAACTATATTTTTAATTAAAACATTTAAAAAACGCGTTTTTTACTTTAATTTTATCCAACTTAAAAACAATTGTATGTAAATCTTTTTCCTCTTTTTTTCCAACTTTCTCCCGCTGTCATTTACGCTTCTACACGGCTTGTTAACGACTGAATTTTTTCTCCTTCAATTTCATCGGCTTTTATCACGGCGAATTTATTAGAAGGTGATGCCAACTCTACAACAACATCAACAACTTAAAAAGCAGGTATTATCACAAAAATATATTATGTATTTGTATACATATTACAAAATTTGTAAAAAATGCATTACGCACACGCTTATTCACACCAAAAATTTGGCTTATTAACAAATATTCCCCATGGTAGAATAAGTACAAGGTATAGTCATTAAAATTTTTGTTCTCAATTTCTATACCCATATAACGTCAAACAAAAGAAAATATATGGAAAAAATTAAAACAAGCGTCAAAAATTAAATAAATTATTTTGACTGTACATGGGTAAATAATAAAAACTCTCCCTTATGAACATACCTGGTACTATGATATATCCTTTTTAACATAAAAATATTAGTGTTTTAATATATTTGATAACTCACACCTCAAAAAATGAGAGAAAAAGAACAGATGTTTGTTTGAAACTACCTTTTAATAAATTTGCATTTGCCTAGTTGCTAAAAACTGTAGGACGAAATTGAATATTAAAAAAATAGTAGTAGAAAGAAAGGAGAGTGTTAGTGCTACCAGTTGTTTGAAATCGGTCACATTAATCCAAACGAGAAACTTTTTTTCTTGGGTGTTCTTTTTCGCCTGATTGGTTTATTCAAACAATAACGTCGGTAGAATAAATCCGTTTAATTGCAAATCATCCGTTAAGCTTACATCTTGAAGTGGCGAACATAAATTTAAAAATTTCCTGAACACAAAAAGATGAGCGCTTAAACTAAAAAATATTAAATATTTGCATACTTAAACATACAGTTTTATTTATTTGTAGTGTTTTAAAAATATCTAATTAAGTTTTTTCCTAACTTTTTATGTTTAACAGAGTAAAAAGTCCAAAAGAAATAGTTGAAAAAAGTAAGTTTCTTTTGGATTTGGTATCCCGCTAAAGCCCTTATACCGCGATTGATTGTACTTCAAAAAATTAAGCTAAAAAGTCTTCGTATGAATTCCATATAAAAGTATTTACAAAAATAATTAATTCATACTAAGTATACATACATACAAAATCTTATGAAAACAATGGGCAAAATTACGGCATGCAATATCGATCGAAATTACAATACAATTTAAATGCCGTAATTTGGACCCAGTTATATTAAATAAAAAAATAATGATTTAATTGTTTTTAAATGAGATTAAAGACCGATTGATGTAGGGAATTAGTTTTTTGATAAATTTCTACATAACGTAATTTTTATTTAGAAAAGGCGTATCTAACATATAATTTTGATAAGCTTGAGCCATAAAACTTGACAAAAAATAATTTATAACAAAGCTTAAGTTTAAATTAAATTAACGATTAGTTTTGTTTGTTAATTTAAAACTATAGCACCAAGATTCATTAGACTGAAGTTAATATTTTTTCTTAAATAAATTCGTTTAGTATTAATATAAACGAGATTTCTTTGCTTTATAGTGTGAAAAAATATGTTTCACATTCACTGACGAATGTTATATACATAGATAATATACCTGTGGCAATTCTACATTAATAAGTTTAATAATTTTATGTTTCAATTCTCCAACCCTAGACCAAAATACTTCAGTTTTAAATGTTTGAAATTTTAAAATTGTACTAAATATGTCATTGGAGCACTTTAGTACTTTTGCAATTCTAATAGTACTAAAAAAAGTACAAGTATACTAACCTTATCACCGCTGGTTCAAACCTATTTGTTAGTCTGCTTTTACACGTTTCATCTTTTGATGCTCAACTCTTATGTTTTTAGGTGAGAGAAGAAAGAAGAAAGGGGGTTAGTACGGAGATGCCTGTACTCGGTCAGTACGCTTTGTGTTTTTATTCGTTGGTATATGCACAACAATGGCTGCATGTAATTTTTTTCTTTTCTTTTTCTCTTTGATTCGCTATTAATAAAATTGTTGTTGTTTTGTACTGAAAAAAGTTGAAACCGATTGCTGCGTGTGAATATATTGGCATCTATAAAAGGGAATTGAAAAGAAGTTGAGCATCAAAAGATGAAACGTGTAAATTTAGACTTAGTGTTGTTCATCAGCTGTATCCACGGCGAATTCAAAATATAACTTACAAACGTCAAAAAATACCTTTGTTTATTCCTGCGGTCAAGTTTTTCTTGATAGTCTTTTACATATACACAGGGCTGCCACAAATTTTCAGCAAAAAATCTTAATTTCACCAAAAATATCTTATTTTTGGAAAAAAGTAGTTTTTTTTATTATAAATAATAAAAACAATTCAAATTTTATTTAACACATAAAAAAACATTACAAAAAATTTAATTTCTTATACTAAATTGTATTACATATTTAGTTTAAAAATGTTTAAATGGGAACAAAGAAGGTTTTTTTAATTGGACCTAACCTACGTCTAGACAAAAAAAAAGTCTTGTTTTTGGGGAAAAAATCTTAAAATCTTTTTCGGTAAAAAAAATCTTAAAAAATTAGGTAAAATCTTACTTCTGGCAGCGCTTCATATGCTGTTTGTCAAAATTTACATTAATTGAAAGCTGTGACGTAGGCTGCACTTAATTTGTAAGTCTGCTTTCACAAGTTTCGTCTTTTGATGCTCAACTCTTATGTTTTTAGGTGAGAGAACAAAGATGAAATCGGTCAGCACACTTTATGTTTTTATTCGTTGGTATATGCACAACGATGGCTGCATGTAATTTTCTTTTCTTTTTCTCTTTGATTCGCTGTTAATAAAATTGTTGTGGCTTTAAACCGAAAAAAGTTGAAACCGATTGATGCGTGTGATTATATTGGCATCTTTAAAAGGGAATTGATAAGAAGTTGAGCATCAAAAGATGAAACGTGTAAATTTAGACTAAGCAATTTACTTTCAATATATCATCAATGTGTTAGTAAAAAAGTGATAGTGTATTGCAAATTGAAAGGCAAATCTTGAGCGTGTGGCCACGAAGTTATGTATTGTGCCATAATAAAAGAAAATTTTTTTTTAAATTTTCAAAAGTTTGAAAAATATTTTTTTAATAAAACAAATAGAAATATTAAAGTGAAACTATTAATTCCGTTTATAAAAAAGTGAAAATTTTATAAAAAAAATGCGTTGGTGTTCAATTTCCTGTTTTTGACAAAAAGCAATTAAATTAAATACATATGGCTTTTTGTAGTTGTAGACAGAATGTACTAATAAAGTGACCTCACAAGCGCAGCTGTTTGCAGTAATTTTCTTCATACGCGAGGTTTGGCGTCATTTTTTTTTTGTTTATTTACATTTTTTATAAAGGCATTTTGACATTTGCCGTCTCAATTCTAGCAACAAAATGCCTGTGGTTTTTTTTATTGTTTCATTGTACTGAGTACTGTAGTCACTTTTTTAATACATTTTGGTTGTAGAGTTGCACCAGGCTTGCCAGAAGAATTCAAATTAAATTGCTAAATCAACAAAAAAAAAAGTGCTACATTGTTGCACAGAGAAAAACTAAAGTGCTAGTTTTGTAACATTGATTTTTATGTATACACTAATAAAAAATTTCAATTATGTCATTTTCATCTTCTTCATATGCCAACTCATTTTGGTACTTTTAAGATGAACCGATTTGTTTCCAAAATCTTCCAACGTTGTCTAGATTTGCACCTTCTTTAATGCGTATAACTGAACATAATAGTTATGTTTTCATTCTTGACATTTGCTGATATAAAAATCTAATATTTTATCTTGGGTGGAGACCCCATGTAAAAAGTACCAAAAAAAGTAAATACAATTCTACCAAATTTGCCAACCCTGCTTCATACCGACAAATGAAAGCAACAAAAATATATATTTATATATATGTATATATAGGAATATGACTATTACAAAAAAGCTTTATAAAATAAATAACTGAAATTTAGCTCATAGAATAAATTCGAAAAATAAAAAAAAAAATAAAAAAAAAAAAAAAAATATAATGAATATAAAATAAAGTAACCTTCGGAAGGAAATAATTCCCAGTTTTTATATTATATATATATATATATCGCAGTGTTGCCACAAACGCATATTAATTTAACACGAAAAAAATACAAATGCTATATTTTATTTGCAAAATCACTTGTTAAAAAAACCATTGAGTCTTTTTTGCAAAAGTTAAACCAACCATAATTTTTTATTACATTAAATAATGGTTCAAAACCAAAAATTCATAAGATTTTTTAAAGAAATGTATAACTAAAAAATAAACAAAGTAATATTAATCACGTTTACATTGGGATACATTTGTTTTTTATTTTTCCAGATATTTGGTACACCATTTCTATGTATAACTTTTTAAATCTGTCGTACAATTGTTTAAATTCTCTCCACAGCAGAATTTGATAAAGTCTGAAACAAAAATAACTATTTCAAATAATCTCTCAATGAATTTTTTATTTCAAAAACTCTTTTCCATTAATATTCTGGCTCCAAATACTATTAAGCTAAAATTTTTCAAAGTGTAAGAGTGCATGTTGCCGCAAAAATATTCTTGAAACTCCTTAAGTGAGCCGAGCATTACTTCTAAGAAAACAAGATCTAATATTACGAAGTAAATTTTTTCCAAATATGTTGGAAGGCTTAGACAGGCCTTCGACGCTACCAAATGTATTAGGTGGAATGAGCATTTTATCAAAACAATATCTGGTTTTTCGTCTTTTAACAACTTAACATCTAAATTATAATTTCCAAACATAACATTAGGTTTATCCAACTAGATTTCAAAAGGAATCCCTGTTTCTGTAGTTGTGCATTTGAGAAGCTTAAACATTTCTTTTGGAGTCAATGATCCACTCTCTTTGAAATAAAAAAAACCCCCGGTATGTTTCGTCGTTATAGGTAATAAATTGTGATAAAAGCTATATAAATGTCAAATGGTAAGTAGTTAATGATGCAACCATTCTTAGCTCAGCTTTTTTTGCCAAGAATATTAAACCTTTTTACATCTTGTGACAAAATAATAACAAAAATCAGAGCTAGAAAATGTTAAAATTACACATGAATTGCACATGTAGTCAATAACACAAGGCTACACATGAAAAAAAATACACATGATATGTGTAATTACACATGAGCTGGCAGCACTGATATATTGTCGTCAGGGCTGCCAGATGAATTTGTAAGAAAATCGTCAGTTTCCTCAGAAAAAAATAAAAATATCGTCAAAAAAATCGGACAACTTAAAATTTTGTTTTTTTAAACAATTTTTGTTCGATTTTTATTAAAAAAAAAAACATTCAAACAAAACATAATTACATACTTCATACCCAGCTAGCATTTTCAATCGTGTAAGAGCTACTGGGAGTCTTGTGAAGAGCGTCTTTGATCGTCGATGACCGCATTTTTTTAGCGTAGAAGATTCCTCATCCGGGAAAAACTGTTACACGAGTGAGATTCTTCCATAGCACAGCGAAACACGCTTCTTCAATCGTTGTGGGAATCGTTTAAGACATGGGTAAAGATAATCTAACGAAACTTTCATGTCAAGAATCGTATTAGAGTCATGAAGATATTTTCTTACAACTCGTGCAAAGCTTGCCGCATAATTGTTGAAAATATGATTTATACAGCGCGCCGTAAAAGGTTCATTCGATGATGGTTTGACGAAAGATAAACAAAGTGTAACTTTGTTGTTTTTGTACTCTGAAAATAATCAAAAATTTTTCTTAAGACTTGCATATTACAGCCGCACCTAAACAAAAGCGGCATGAGTTTTCTAGTTTTTGAATAGAGCGGGTTGAACGCTTTGCACTTCGAAAACCCGCTTTTTACAGCTCGTTTAGTGTGAAGTTTGCCGCTATTGTTTATTAATAATGGCAATTTAGCTATTTTTTTTTTGGCAATTTTGCGTTTTTATCTCTATTTTTATTTATAATTTGTGGGTGCTATTAAACAAGAAAGCTATCACTACTCTTCGTAAAACAACGTTTACGCTCTTGCTTTGGTATGGCATATCAGTGTAAAAGCTAAGCGAAAGAAAACGAAATTGTCGAAAAATGTAATGTTTTATTCAGTCTTTGGAGACAGAAAAATATCGTCACTTTTTAGTAAAAAATCTGCAAATCGGCACTTTGCTAATTTCGGAACAAAAAATCGTCAAAATGACGATAAATCGTCAAATATGGCAGCCCTGATTGTCGTGTTTTTTGTGTTGCATTTGTGTAGTATTGCCAGCGTTGTTAACTTTAAAATTTCAAACCGCACCAAAGCAGTAAAAACGCGCTATTTAAAAAAATATAATTTTTGTATTGAAAAAACATTTAACAATAAAACAGTTTTTTATAGTTAAGGGTTTTGAGATAAAAGAAAAACTTAACAAAAATAAAGACAAAATAAATAATTAATTTGTACTACACAATTTTTCATTGAAATTAGAATGATTTAAATTTGAAAATTCCAAATAAAATGGAAAATTTCAATTGTGAAAATTCCAATTTAAACTGAGAAATTTTCATTTTAAAATTGAATTATATTATTTTTATTAAATATATTCATATTCTTTTGGAATTTCATTTAAATTTTCTCATTTTCAATGAAAAATGGTGTAGATAATTTTTTTTTTTAATTTCATAATATCTATACAAAACTTTTTAAAAAGAGATTAACGATTAATAGTATGGACTCAAAATTAATAATACAGCAAAGTTCATATAATGAAATGGTTATTTTTATTTACATAAAAAAATTATCTACAACAACAAGACCGTTAGTGCATATGATTTGGTACGTCTTAGAGCCTTTTCGCACTTGTCAACATTTAACATCTAACATTAATTTTGGAAGATGTGGAAATTTTCCCATAAGAAATACATTGGGCTAAAAATCAAATTTTTCAACATCTTAACAAAATTTTCCTATTTCATTGTATTCCATTCTACATCTTCCGATTATTTAAGTGTCATCACTACAAAAGTGGCAATAAATTCTATTATTATAGTGGCATCACTGACAGAATATCATTTTCTTTAAAAGCAGCGCTACCAAGTTTTTTCTTTTTTGCAAGCCTTATGTTCCTTGATTTTTTTTATATTATTAAACAAAATGAGTTCTAAATACATACGTTTTGGTGTAATCTTTTAAAATTTTGGCTCTTTTGTAGAAAAAAAGTATTTAAAAAAAATAAAAGGGTTTTTTCAGAAATGGTGACATTTTTTAATGATAGTAAGTGTCGGTTCACACAGGTCAAGTTTGTCTCGTCAAGTCTTGAGTTTTTAGGAGAGAGGGGAAAATAAAGGGCCTTCTCTTTTCCGTTCTCTCCTAATTGTGGTCTGTTTGTTTGTAAATATTTTGCACTGTTGAACGAAATAGTATTGAAACATGTGTATTTAATTGCACAAAGATTTTTTCTCAAATTGAAACAATAAGTTGTGGCGAATTCGCTTTGTTGCAACCAAACATTAAAAAACGCACCGAAATTTCAAAAAAATTGATATTTATTAATTCGCATTACATAAAAAATCGATATTTATTAATTAAAACTATTGATATATCGAACGTATTTATTACCAAATTAAAAAAACTTAATATGTATACCTTCATAGGTATGTATGTACATATTTAGGTACAAACATTTTAAGTGTAATTCTATTCTTAGTTATTGTTGTTTCTTTTTATTTCAAACTTTTCAAGCTTAACATGTGACTCACAAGTTTCGTCTGCCCAGTGCCAGACGTGAACATGTTTACTACATGGTAGGAATTATATAACCCTATTTAAATTTTTCTTAACTTACTTTTTTCAGCTTAAACTTTATCTGATTTTCTTTCTTAACTATTTGTTTGTCTTTCTACATTAATTTCGGAAAGGAGATCTTTTTCTTTTCACAAACCAACTATTGTTATACCAAAATCACATTAATGATATTTTTTATGATTCTTTGCCTTGACTGCGTAAACTATGAAATGTACAATGGAAAGTAAACAAATTTACTACAATTCTTAAAAAACAACAGTATTGTAAGAAGTTGAACAAATATCGGAGATAAACATATATCGAATATTATTTTGTATATGTAACATTTCAATAAATACTTAGATATAAATACTCTCGTAAATGTCTTTTGAAATACTGTAGTGTAGGGTATCAGATAGTCGGGCTTGACCCATTTCTAGAAATTACTGTGAAATTCATGTAGTAATTATTTTAAAATAACTGTTATAATCTAAGTACACTTTTAGGCGGTAATACAGTTGTGTTGAAAATTATGCATGACTATAACTTACAAAATAACTTATAACAATACCCTGCAAACATTTTGATTGCTTGTTTGGCGATGATTACGCGATCCCATTCAGGGAATACGAATCGCTAACCATCGCCTGCGCCTTACAACTAGGCGATGAATATGCGAGCGCACACATTGCTTGTTTGGCGATGATGACGCGATCCCATTCAGGAAATACGAATCGCTAACCATCGCCTACGCCTTACAACTAGGCGATGAATATTTGAGCTTACACAAGTAGCGGCAATCATCAGTTTTTTTTTATAACTTTCGATAGAATTTTTTTTCTTGTTGTTTTTTTAAGGTAACGGGGAAAAAAAAATATTTGGTTTCAAGGGGAATTAGCAAAATTGTCATTCCAGTTGAGCAAGTGATTTGTGAAAGGTGTTTTATCGAAATTCACATAAATAATATTAAATAATTAACAAGAGAAATAGTTTAATATTTTAATAGTAGTGATCAGTGAAAGGTGTGGAATTTAAAGGTCATAAGTTAATAAAAATGTTGTCTAACAGAGCACTGCGGTTGAAAAATAAGAGAGAGGCCTCTAAAATAACAGCAAGAAATTTTAATTTAAAGGCAGTGCAAAATATTAATGCGGAAAAAATTGAAAATGTTAATATTTCAGAAAATAGTTGTCCCCAAAATGCGAATGTAAATGTGGAAAATGTGTTCGATTGTGACATAAATATGGAAAATGTGGTTTTAATGCGGAAAGTTCATTTTCCATCGCCGAATAATCGCCCGCGAATCGCCAGCAAGTTGTCTAACATCGCATTATTTTAAAAAACTATTATGATCTAAGTACACTTTTAGGCGGTAATACAGTTGTGTTGAAAATTATGCATGACTATAACTTACAAGATCACTTATAACAATAACTATAAATACACATGCAAGTGCAAGTTCGAAAAACTTAATACACTCACACTTTTTTACTAACACCATCACATTTTTAGGACTTGCAGACAACTTGCAGCTCAACTTGCAAGCAATTTCTGAAAACAGTGATTTAATTTTTGGAAATTTTGACAAACAGTATATGTAAAAGACTATCAAGAAAATCTTGATCGTGTGGCTGCACTGTTATTTAAAACTAGGAATGGGCAAACAATATCGATATATCAAAATATCGATATTTAAAAAAAATCGATATATATCGCCGATATTTAATATACCGATATATCAATATGCATATCGATATTGAAATATGACTATCGATTTCGATATTTTTTAAAGTCAGTCTTCATTAAAAACTCAAAATTTTAGCCGTTTTTCAAACAATATGTTTTTTTTAAGAATTGGCATCGTATCGTTAACTAAAATGCAAAAAGGCGTTACTAACAAAAATATAATTTTACAAGAGAAGCAAAAATCTTTGAAAAGTGAAACTATACACACTTCAGAAAAACATCCATTGATAAGTTGTCCATGGAATTCCTCACACAATTTTCAAGGAACTCATTTCGTAATATATTGTTAGAAAAAAAATGAGTAATTACGTCGTTTTGCATATATCAAATTATCACACTTGTACATAGTTACGTCCCTTTGTTTTTTCTCAATAAAAGCTTAATTTTTGATGACAGAAGTGTAAAATTTTGCTAAGGCATGTAGTTTAATGGCATTCGTTATAATCAATCAAAAAGTCGATTTTGAATTTGTTGTAAGATACGCCTTTTTGCTTTTCAGCTAACGATATGTTTTTTTAAACTATCATGAAGATATAAAATATGTAATTGGCTTTTATAAGAAGCAGTGCCGGATAAAA
Source organism: Pollenia labialis (assembly GCA_949318255.1). Lineage (NCBI taxonomy): Eukaryota > Metazoa > Arthropoda > Insecta > Diptera > Polleniidae > Pollenia > Pollenia labialis. The sequence goes on from OX439140.1 coordinate 134,229,591, forward strand.
GAAGCAGATTGACAGGAAAGCAAATAAAACAGAGAGGGCTCCTGATGTTCATATCCGATGATTACTGGTTTGACTAAAACACTCAAAAACATTTCTAGTTAAAGTTGGTACTTTTGGGGTGCAATTCAAATTTTCAGGTTAGTTGGTACTTCCATGACTTATTTACTGTCATTTAAATTTTTTTTTTAGTTTTCTTCCCTTTTGTTTTTGTTATAATTGAATTTTTTTTATTAAATTTTTTGTTTTAATTAATTTTTTTAAATAAAATGAAACAATTAAAAGTAACAATGTAATAACATATAATATGTTTGTTCATTAATATGTACATATGTACAAAGGTATATTAAATTTTTTAATTTGGTAATAGTTTCAGCAAAATACGTTCGATATATCGATAATTTTGAGATAATTATACCATGTTCACACGGACAGCAATATTCGTGTTTCGCTCTCTTATTCCTGTTTCGCGCCCCAAACATGATTAAAACGACTGGTTTCCCCATACAAAATTTTGTGAGCGAAACAGGTCGTTTCATTTTGAAACAGGCTGCGAAACAGGAAAAATGTACTATCATCTCCAATTTTGATAACAGTTATCGTTAGTTTATCTGAACTAGCTCTCAAAAAAAATCAAAACAAAGAAAACAACAAAATAAAAATTGATGTTTAATGAAATAGAGTGATAATAATAACCTAATAATATTAATAAAAGTATTAAATAATATATTTTTAAGTTTTATTTAGTTTATAATCTATTTTAAAAAGAATCACAATAACAACACAAAAAAAATGTCAAAATGAAACAAGAACGAATCGTATGTACAGCATGTTTGGCAATCTAGTTTCAGAGAGCGAAACCAGTGGTTTATATCGTCGTATGAACATAGCAATAATATCCATACTCTTAAAAATATCGATTCGATATATATCGATATATTTGTTCAATTTTTCCATCCCTATTTTAAACATTAAGGAATTTTCACCACATTTAGTAGCATGACTTGAGAAGGGGTTTCCCTATTCAGTAAAAAAAAATCCGAAATTAGACAACAAAATTATATTTAAGACGTGGAAAGACTTGCTCACATCTTTCATCTTATCGCAAAGATGATAACATCTTCCCATAAGAATTGTACAGGGCTAACCACATCTTTCTTCATTTTAAAAAGATGTTCCTATCTCATGTTGTTTCACTCAACAACTTTCGATTTTCTTAGTGTCATCACTAGAAAAACAAATAATTTTTTACCATCACTAGAAAAATATACAAAAAAGCAGAACAGTAGTGGGATTCTGTAACTTTTAACAATACCAACAGTTGTTTTAATTGTCAACCTGTTTTGTTGTTTGCACTAACGATTATGTGATTCTGTAAATTGTTGTTAACGACATAGATAAAAATTAACGTCAAGTGGCATCACTGTCAAAAAAATGGCAAAATAACGAAAAACACAAAGAGGAATAAAAAAAACAAATAAAATTATTAAAATTAAACAGATTTTTTTTTTGTTTTTTTAAGAAGATAAGCCAAACATTTTACTATTAAATTAAATGCAAATTTTTTAATTGCCATTTACAAGTTATATTATTTCTTGAAACTAAATTGTTTTATTTTTTCGACATTTAACTAAAAATAAACAACAATAAAAAAGTTGTCGTTTACTTAACACAAACAGCTGACTTAACGATAACAAGTGTTGTTTAAAATGTTACAGAATAGCAAAATCGTTAATTTGATTGTTAAATTTTTTGAAAATGACAACTATTGTTAAAATTAATTACAGCATCGCACTACAGTTATATCAGTAATTTAGTTTTTAATCGCTCTTACACGTCAAAATAAATATTTTTATGATGAAAGATGTTATAAATGTAAATAAGTTTTTTAATTTTCATCATCTTCCACGCATTCCTCTAAGATGTGCTCAAGTGTATATGGGCTATAAACTGCAAATGAGGCATTACGATGGGTCTCCACATAGCAATTTTTTATTTTTTTTTTATGCTAAATCCCAATTTACATTATAAGATTTTTGTCGTGTTTCAGAGACATTGTAAAGGTTGGACAAAACAAAATAACATTATTGTTTATAAGAATTAATAAAAAATAAAAATACAACGATAGGAAGACCCTTCCAAAATTATGCTACTACATGTGTGTGTTTTTATAGAGTGGCACAAGATTAAATTATAATAAATCAAGGTAATATAGTTTAAATATCACTGAAACGGGCTTTATTGGAAAGAAAATTTTATAAAATTAATGTTTAAATATGATTTCCGCCATGGGGCCGCCACGGATGACGCCTAGGAGCAATCTGGAATACCAATTTTCAACAATTTTCGCAGCATTTGCGGCCGTATTTCACCGACAACTCTTCGAATGTTGATTTCCAGGTGTTCAATTGTTTGTGGTTTATCGACGTAGACAAGTGACTTAACATAACCCGAAAGAAATTAATCCAGTGGGGTTAAATCACACGATCTTTGTGGCCAATAAATTGGGTCATGACGTGGAATTATTTTTTTTGATCTAAAGTTTCTTTAAGTAAATCAATTGTAGCGCCTGCTGTGTGGCATGTGGCTCCGTCCTGTTGGGGTAGGGAGCGAATAAAAACCAAATTAATGATATAACTGTTCTGCTTTTTTGTATATTTTTCTAGTGATGGTAAAAAATTATTTGTTTTTTCTAGTGATGACACTAAAAAAATCGAAAGATGTTCAATGAAACAACATGAGATAGGAACATCTTTTAAAGATGAAGAAAGATGTTGTTAGCCCTGTACAATTCGTATGGGAAGATGTTATCATCTTTGCAATAAGATGAAAGATGTGAGCAAGTGTGAAAAGCCTATTACAGCTCAATTCATTTGAGTTGAATTTGAAACAACTTATATATAGTGATGAGTTGTTAATGTTTGATGTTTTTTTAACCGCACTAGAACAGAGTTGTAAACCTTAATAAAAAACTGCAAAATTTCAGTTGAACTAGAGTTGGGTTGCAAACCGTATTAGGGTAGGGCTGCCAGAAGTTTGAACCTATCAACCAGGACACATAGAAAAATGGATAAAACATAACACCAACAAAAAAGTTTTTTTTTAACACATTTGTATGTTTATGTAAAAAAATTTATTTTTTTTTAATCCAACAATATATGTACATATATAAAAAAAATTAACGTGCACTTAATTTACATAAAACGATGAAAAAAATACAAAGTTGAGCTAAAAATGTTCTAAATTATTATATTTTTCGGAAGATTGCACTTTTTCTAGACATAAAACTTACATTGAATAATACTCTCCAGTGTTTCAGTCTTTAGTCCATTGAGCATATATTAAAGAAAAGACACGCTGTACATGAGCGTTATGACTCGGCATTGCGTATAAATTTTGAACCATAAATTGTTCCTTCTTTCTCTTCCAGATGTTTTTTCGAAAAAAATGTAACCACTTTTCTAACGTCTCTTTTTCTTTTGAAGCTTCTTGATTTTTTGTTAGAAATGATTTAAGATATTAAACTTCTTTAAAACATTCATCAGTTATTAACGTATTTTTTTTCAGATAAAAAATAATAGTTTTTTGAACTTCCGTCCATTCTGGAATATTACGCAGCGTCATCCAATTAAAAATTTCATATTTTTTTAATGGGGGTAGCCAATATTTTAAATAATTAATTGCAATTGAAAATAAATATTTAACGTCCTTTTCAAAAGCTAAAATTTTGCTTTAATCCAAAAAAACCTTTTTTTTTTGTGTTTGGATTCCAATAAAAATGGCGCATGTTCATAAATTATCACTAAGTGTTAACTTTTTTAAGTACATATTTAAGTTATGCACAGTTGGTTACTTTCGGCAAAAAAAGTTTACACTTTATTATGGGTAAAGCTGTAACTAAATGTTAACTAACTAATACATACAAAGAACAGCTGATTGATATTATCTTATAATTTATTTGAATAACAAAACAATTTTTGCACCAAATTTGTGTCACTTTAAAATACAGAAAACTCTAAATACTCTTACAATTTTGTAAATAATAAACTTGATTTATTACATTTGCCACTTGCATTCATTTATGTAAACTGCGTCCAAAAACATCCATAAAAAAATAAAAAAAACTAGAGATGTGTTTTTAGTCACCAAATTTTATTGAAAAATTATGTTTTTACAAGCCCCTATTTTAATTGATTTATATAAAAAGTATAACCAAAAAATTACTTTTTTAAAATTTGTATGCATTTTTTTAAGAACAATAACTGTTTTTTAATAGCTTAATAATCTTTTAAATATTATCGACATTTTGTTTTCTCAGCATGCCAAATGCATGGTTGCATTTATTCAATCAGCTGAAAGCAGTTGGTTGCTTAGCTTGTTATGAATTATGAATAAGATCTATAACTATCTATGAACTATTTTTTAGTTTTTATTTTGGTAGTTGCGACTTTGGTTATGATTTCTGAATATGCGCCATTATTGTTTTAAAATCTTTCTTTGAAATCACTAAGAGTTCCATTTAAAATTAATTGAACTTACATTACCGTATTATTTTTTTCCAATTTTTTTAATTTTTTTTCAATAACGAATGCTTGACTTTGTACAAATGTAAAGTATATTTCTGTTAACGGATTTGAAAAAAAGTCCGTTATTAATTTAGGTGCTGCCTTTTTAACTTCAATAAATTTTTTAAGAGGTTTCCAAAATTGCAATATACGTACAATTGCGGGCAGTAATGCAACCAACGACTTCTTTAGTAATTCACCGTAAATATACAAAATATTTAAAAATCTTTAGGACAACTGATTCAATGTCTATGGAAACACATTTGAAAGCATATTATGAAGTATGTGAGCCGAGGAACCAATGATATCTATGTCTCCACCTAATATTTCCTTTAACTTGTGAAAAATTTTATTTACGCCATTCGTTTGTCTTCCCACAAAATTAGTATTCGTATTATCCACTCCGAATGCCGTAAGATTTTCGAGTGGAATGTTAGCTGCTTTTAAGGAATCGATGCAATATGTGGCAATTGTTTGTGATGTTTAGAAGTTTAATGTTTAAGCCATGCGTTTCGCTGAAGTAATGAATAAGAAGAAGGAAGATATTCTCAGCTTTGTGGTTACTGGAATCGGTAGATATTCCATAGAATGGAACACATTTAAGCACGTCGATAAATGCTGTAACTGAATATGGTGCCAAAACATACCTTTTAAGTGCAGTAGCTTTGGTTCTGGCGTTGAATTGTTTTGAAGCAATTTCTGCTTTGGGGTATAATAAGGCGTCTAGTTTTGTTGCACAATCCATAGAATTGAATAATTGATGATGATTAATTACCCTGAAGGCGCTTATTTGTTCTGCAATATGTATCAACCGCTCGAGTTTTGTATATTTTTTAAATCATAAAAGAACAAATTTCTTTTGTCTGTGATGCATGCCGTGTTATAAAAGAAATCTTAACCTTTGTTTACAACTAAAACCAGCAAAAAAATAAATTTTTTGTCTTGACCTGTACAAAAAACCAGGACAATTTAATAGTGGACCAGGACACCAGGACAAACCGTCTAAAACCAGGACAATCCTGGAAAACCAGGACGTATGGCAGGCCTATATTAGGGGCACAATGGTAATGTTTTTCTTTTTAATTATTTTTAAATTAATTCGGAAATTTGTCTAAGAGGTAAAACAAAATTTTCGTGTGCACAAAAATGTTTATTATCGGGGGTGTCATGGAAATTGAAAACGTAAAACGAAAGAATTTTTAGAGTCGTTTTTTAATAAGATTTCTGTAATAAAAAAATTTTATGACAATTATTATACAAATAATGCTCCATTAAACAGACATTTTTTTTTAGCAAAAATTGTAAAAATTAGATTAAGTTTAATAAAAAGAACTGCCAAATTGTTTCGTTTTACGTTTTCGATTTCCATGACACCCCTGTATAAATGTGTTTGAAATTTATTAAATATATTCAGATTTATTTAATAATGTTAGAGTTTAAAATATTTACAAAAGGTATTGAATACTTAAGTATATACATATTATGTATAAAATTACTTTTACAAAACATACTAAATAAAACTTAGATTACTTTTCCTTCGGATTTGACAATTATGTTTTTATATTTCCGCTGATTGCAGGCAGGATTCGCTTTTGGTACTTATTTTAAACTTTACTAGTCTACTACATACTTACATATATTTTTATTATATTTTTTACATACTAATGAAATGGTTTTCTTATTTTATCTTAGATTTCTCCTTAAACTAAGTTTTTGTCTTACAATCTACGACTTAATTTAAAAAAAATCACAGTCCATATTATTTTAGTTTAAAATTAAATTTATATAAAAAATCGATTTTCTTTTTGCATCTTTACTACATTTTCTTATCCTTATCAAAGCAAATCCATAGAGGCCATATTTTCGTGTAATATCATTTGATGGACATCATTGAATACTTTTCGTATGCAACTGGTATCTGTGGCCACGGTAAAATGATAATAACACTCACGTTTTGCATTATTCATGTGATTTCGAGAGGGACGTTTCACTGGCTCTTGGGTTATGTCTATAAGTTTTTGCTTTATAAACTTTTTCGTCCAATCACATTCATCGAAATAACTTTCCGCTTGGGGACTGTTACGGAATTGTTCGAATTCGGGAAAATAGTCCACAATATGTTTACCCGCTCTTATCTTACGCTCCATAATGTCCTGTTTATTCAGAAAAACTATCAGGCCGGCTGAGGATAAAAAGCGATTTTGCCAAACGCCTCGAAAAAGATTTAAAGCCTCTTGTAAACGATTTTGCGTGGGATCTTCTCTCAGTGTTTGATCAAAATCACTACAGGAGATTAGAAAAAGTACAGCCTGTATTCCTTCGAAAACTTGAATCCATTTATTGCGTTGATCCCGTTGACCGCCAACATCGTACATGTGAAAGATTTGCTCACCGCCACCCATGTGCTTAGGAATTTCAACACGAAATGATATATTGTGGATTCCAGTGGTTATTTTGCGGCTGTGTAAAATATCCTCTGTTGAGGGTATGTAATGACAGTCTGAGATGCGATCAAAGTTATCCAAAAAACTGCAAAGAAAGAAAATGTGATACAAATAAATATTTTGTTTGGTAAAAAAAAGATCGGGGACGGGGATTTTAAACAAACTCTTTTTAAAAAGGTCCTTTAAAAAATTTTAACCTAATTTTCCGTCCCCGATTGAAAATATGTAGTCAATAAGATACTTACTATTTAGTACTATCCGATAAAGGAAATTCATTCGAGCGTTCAAAACATGTACGTATGCCAACATCGTTCCATAATGTCATGACATTATCACAATATTCCTGCAGATATGAATAAGAAATATCATAATTAATATTGTTTAAAATCTGTATATTTTATATTAAAAAAAAATAAATAATAATAATCTTAAATAGCAACTACAACAAGCTATTCATATAGTAAACGTATTTCCCACAAAATAACAAATTCTTGCCATGAACATACGGCAAACGAGTGTCGCATTATAATCTTATCATTTGTCATACAAATACTCTAACACCAATTTCGTTAACGATTTACTCGAGTTATACATACATCAAAATGAGTCAATTTGTGATTCTATTTTTTTGTTACAGTTGACTTCTAATTTGTATTATTTTGACGGTGTTTTTATAATTTGGTGCGGATGTAAAGGGCGGTTGGTTCTAACAAAGAAGATTTATTGAATATTTGATTTATTTTAAAATATAAGTACATAAACAGATATATTTTTTAATACAATTCATTGTGATTTCGCCTTTACATTTAATAAATAATCGATATTTTATGATAGATGTTGTAAAATTTAATTAATAAATTGTTATTAAGATTGCCGACGGGTATTTCTACTTAAAATTTACTGATATTGATTTTGTCAAGGGTAACGGCCCCCAAAGAGCAGGGAAAACTTCGTGTATTTTTTATTTAAATACCTGCCACGTTGTCCTCGAATGTCGTCCAGGATGGTCGGTCAATTTTAAGTCAACGCAAACTTAAGGTATTGGCTTCGCCGAGAGCGCAATGGCGTGGTCATATCCAAAAATATTTTACTGCTAAATTGGCTTTAAAATTAAGCTAAAAAAATCCTAAGCTGCCAAAAATAGTGCTAAAATTTAAATTGTATTATTTTTTTTGTTATTTTAGTTAATACACCATAGTATTTTAAAACATTATTTACGCGAGTGCACCCTATTCGGGACCCATGGAGAATCATGCTTATGTGTACATATAAATATGGATCTATCTATGTATTAAATTTCATTAAAATCGGTTAGAAAGCTTGTGAGAGGCAGAAATTGTCCCCTAAATCCCCTTTTTTTTTAAAACTGCATAGCTCATGTATGCATATAAATGTGGGTCTATCTACTATGTTTTAAATCTCATTTAAATCGGTTTGATAGTTTCTGAGAGGCAGAAATTGAACCTATCTCCCCTCGTGGTCCTACGATTCCGCCCATTTTCAATAGGCTTGGTCCTTGTGCCAATGAGAACCTATAAGCCAAATTTTATCAAGTTATATCTAAAACTGCGACCTGTACTTCGCGCACAAGGTTACATGGACAGCCAGCCAGCCAGCCGGACGGACATCGTTAGATCGACTCAGAAAGTGATTATGAGTATACTGAGTATACGGAATACTCTAAAGTGGGTCCAGGTCCCATATTTTAAGGTGTTACACACATCAGCACATATGCATAATACCCTTCTCACTATTGTGGGGTAGGTATAATAACAATAAAATATTTATGAAAAATATGAAAGTCTTAAAACTATAAAAGAAATATATTCCATTCTTTATATACATACGTACAAAAAAAGTTTTCAAACAAAAGGTACCATACCATAACAAAAAATCAAAGGAACTTGACCCATAAATGGCAATTGTTTAATAAAAATTTAAATCTTTTAATTTAAATACGTCATCAAATATTCTTCTTCATCTTCTGAAGAATCGATCGGGATATCATTATAATATTTATATGTATGTTCCTATCGCATTTTTAAAGGAGATCGACCTACATTTTTTTAAAATTATCGCAATATTTTAAACCACACATAATACAAAGTAGCGAATTCATACAGCCGTATTCATTACAAACATTTAGCCACTGTTTGTACACTACGTACAACGAGCTGCTACGTCTGCTTTCCCACGTTTCATCTTTTGATGCTCAACTCTTATGTTTTTAGGTGAGAGAAGAAAGAAAAAGGGGGTTAGTACGGAGATGCCTGTACTCGGTCAGTACGCTTTGTGTTTTTATTCGTTAGTATATGCACAACGATGGCTTCATGTAATTTTTTTCTTTTCTTTTTCTCTTTGATTCGCTATTAATAAAATTGTTGTTGTTTTGTACCGAAAAAAGTTGAAACCGATTGCTGCGTGTGAATATAGTGGCATCTTTAAAAGGGAATTGAAAAGAAATTGAGCATCAAAAGATGAAACGTGTAAATAAAAGACTAACTAGAATACCAATTAAGCTTAGCAGCTTGTTAGCATAGAGTTAATTCGTAACAAACTTTTGTGCATCTGCCAACTTTAAATAAATCAACTCTGAATTTGAATGATGCCACATGTTTTTGCTCAAAAATTCAACACGTTTTGCATTAAACATCGCTGGTTTTGTTGTATATGACACATCATTTACAAATTTTAAGAAGTTTTTAAAATAAAATTAATTAAAAAAGAAAGCGAATTTAAAAACAGCCATTAAATTAACAAAAAACAAACTAATTTGTTTGAAGTAAATGGCTGTTTTTCACAAGTTGTCAAACGTTTGGCGGCTCGTTAACAAGAGTTTAGCAAATCGTTAGCCAGAGTTTGGATGTGCATTATGAATAAACTTTGTGCCAACTTCATGCCAAATTTTTATTATAAATACGGCTGATAGTCTTTAAAGTCATTCAATTTTGAAATTTCGTTTTCAAGAGATTTCTCTAAAAACCTATTTTAACGTCCGCGTTGTTCTTTTTAACAATTCATATGAATTTAGGCCCCTATTACGGTTTACAACTCAACTCAATTCAGTTGAGTTGTAATTTCTTAATTTTTATATCTTGGTTTACAACTTTGCTATATTTCGGTGAACAAAAACATAACAAAAATTACAGCTGTTCACAACCAGTTGTCTAAATTACAACTCAACTGAGTTGAGTTGTAAACCGTAATAGGGGCCTCAGTTTCTGTCACTGATGTTCCAAAGTTGTAATTTCATCTACAGTGAAATCAATAATTTCTTTTTTAAAATGTTCGCTTAATTTGCATTTATTAGCTTTTAAACTGTTTGCTTCACAAAAAAGCTAATATTTGTTAAAAGTATGAAAATTGTTGTCCAAGCTAACAAGGGCAGTTAAATAAAAGTGAGGGTAAAATATGCAACATGTAAACATGTTTTTCATGCAGCATATTCAAAAAAGAAATTGAATTTTTTTCCACATTTGCATTTTTTACACAGAAATGTTGAACATGTAACATATGTATGTATATGCAACATATTTCTCAAAAAAGAAATCGCTATAATACATACCTACTATTTGTTTATCCCCTTATTCAAAAACAAACATTAAATTAAACAAGAATTCTCGACAAAAAGTACGAAAAAACAGAAGTAAGGAAGAACATGTACATCAATTAAAATATATACCAAAGGTTAATTACAATTTGGTTTAAAGATTGATGTTTGACTATTGACTGCCAGCAGTCGTCAATGGCTGTGAGCGTTAAATGGCAAACCCTCTGAAGAGATTCGGTGGTTACAATTGAAACGTTTAAGGCTTACCTGGGTTCGAGCCCCGCGGCAGCCAAGAATGAAAAATTTTCAATACATTTTAATTAATTTCATGTTGTAAAATTTCTTTTTCATAAAAATAATTTGATGAAAATAAAATTTGATAAACTTTATCAATAAAACGGGCTTTTTTAGAAAAAAGCTTATGGATTCTCTTACTCTAAATGCGACAACTCTGCTTATTTATGTACCCATTCAACCAGAAATGGGCTTCATCGAAAAATAAAATTTTGAATGGAAATTCAATATCAATTTGTGCGTTAGCCCATTTGGCGAGTTATTTTGATTAAAAATTTCAACAATTTGCACGCTTTGGTGTAAGTCGATTCATAATGAAATTTTAAAGTAAACTAAACAAAAAGCAACTATCAGCTGTTAAATGTGTGTTCAAATAAAGCAGTGATGCCAACTTAAAGTTGTGAAACTCTAAAAAAACACCCTTTATTTTAATGAATACCTTAATTTAATTAACATATATTTCAATTGTATGTATTTTAAATGCCAGCAACGGTCACGATATTAAATATTATTATTATTATTATATACATTAAGAGCTAATACAACTGATAGTTCCACAGATTTTACTTCAAGTCACCACTTAAAAAAAGAGGCCACAGAAATAAATGTAATACCTCTCTTGTACTTTTTGAATTTATCACTCTGATTTTATCAGCTAATGGGGCCACGAATTAAGTGGTGATTAAGATACTTGTGATGATTTTATATTTTTAATCTAATCATATACTATTCTAAATATTAAATTATTATTTATTTAATTATGTATATTAAATAGGCTTTATAAAACGAATTTCCTATTAAAATTTGTTAAGTACATATACCTTTTTTCAATCCAAATTTTTTTTTTATAAATAAATGGGTATATAAACTAATTAAAATTCAACACATAAATATTATCACGCTAACTTAAAAATATTCGAAATAATAATAACGTAAGACGCGCGCATGAATGATAATACCAATTTTTATACATAAAATTAATCCATTAAATGAGTAATATAAAAATGTGTTTTCTTGCAATTTGAGTTTTCAGTCTAAAAAAAAAGATTCGTGACATGCTAAACTTTCAAAAATGCTTAGTAAGATTTTCCATTTACATATGAATAGACTAGAAAACGAACTACGCTTGCAAATCATCAAAAATTATTGTCAAAATTCGAGCTGTGTAACATACCAACCAAAATCAGTGCGTAATGCGAAAAGCTTTAAGTCCAAACCACGCGTTACACGCAATTTCACTGTCTACGCAGCTGTCAAAAAAGTAGAATCTGTGTAGTTTTATATAACAAGTAACACGCACAAAAGCGTAGGATGCACTGAGGCTTTAAATGCGAAAAGTAGGTTTACTTTCAACTCTTGTAAGCGTCACAATCAGCGTTCGAACAAATCAGTTGGTTTTAAAAAATTCTTACTTGCGGTGATGCTGCATAAAAAGCGTTGCATGTAACTTGAAACATAGAACGCATGGAAGGGATAAAAATCATGCAATGTGTGGAGGCGAAAGCGCATGGTGAGAACCTCAAGCTTATGATTTTCTAGCGCCAACGCGTCAACGCGTCAACGCTGTCATGAATAGTAATTTGAACATATCTTGTTTAATAAAACCTACAAACCAGAAATAAATGGAGGTGAATCCGCTTAATTGACCAAAAAATAGCTAAGTTGCCATTACTTTAAAACAATAGCAGTCAACTTTATACCCTTGCATACATTTCGAAGGAACGCATGGAAGATGTTGGAAATTTTAAATACGCATTCACACTATCAATAAAAAACGTCACCATTTCTGAACAAAATCTTTTATTTTTTTAAAAACTTTTTTTCTACAAACGAGCCACAATTTTAAAAGATAGCACCAAAATGTATTTAGCACTCATTTTGTTAAAAAAGAAAAATAATTAAGAAATGGTAACGCTTCTTTCAAACCAAATGCCATTTTGTCAGTGATGCCATAATAATAATTGAATTTATTGCCACTTTTCTAGTGATAACACTAAAATAATCGTAAGATGTAGAATGAAATACATTGAGATAGGAACATTTTGTAAAGATGTTGAATGTATTTCATGAATTTGGTGTGAAGAACAGCCAGAAGCAGTTCAATGCACTGTTTGATGCGGTTTGTGGACCGACGGCATTGTTAGACTGTACTTCTATAAGAACGATGGTAATCGCAATGTAACAGTCATTGGAGCATGGCACCTTGCCTTAATTACCGACAATTTTTTTTTTTTTTTACAAAATTGATGAATTGCCAGTCAAGTGGTTTCAACAAGATGGTGCCACACGGCACGCGGTCCCATGAACCTATTTAGAGGCGAGTTTGGTGGGCAATGAATCTTACGATTTGGAGCAGTCCATTGTCCGGCAAGATCATGTGATTTGACCCCACAATACAAACCATGCAAAATTCCAGCCATGGAAGACAAGATTACAGCTGCCATTTAAAAAATACCGGCCGAAATGGAAAAAGTATGCCAAAATTGGAACACACGGGTTGATAACCTACAGTGAAGCCGCTGGTAAGATGTTAATGAAATAATCTTTAAAAATTCATTATTCGCCCCAAATAATTATTCCATTCACTTTTGCAAACTCTCAAAAAATCCCCCTTGATATTTGTATATGTACATATATAAACATATTTACACGGGTTAAGATTTTTAAATTAGTTTTGATTAAGTCTTCGATCGTTATTCTTAATTCCTTTTTTATTTTCAAAATATTTTTTTATAAACTGTTTTAGATTTTTTTAAGATATGTTAAGTGTTCAAAGTTAAGATTTTTCAAAATGATAATCATAAATGACGCAAATGAGGTTAGCAAATGTCACTTTTCTGCTTTTTTAAAATTTCATTTTGTGTTTAAACACACATTTTTTTCTTTGTTAATTATTTTTAATTCTTTATTGATATTGTAGATATTTATTGTTTGCTTAAGTATTAATTTTTGTATATTTATGTTTAATAAGGCAACAAAAAAAAAAAGCAAAATGAAACACTTGTGGATAAGAAAAAAAAATTATTAAAAAAAAATTAGTGTCTTCAAGTTCGCTTGCTTCTGTTGAATTAAAGGTATAAATGTTTTTATTTAGGAGCTTAAAAAATATTTTATTTTTGGTTGAACTAATTATGCTGGCTAAACTGCTGTTCGAATAATATTAATTGTGGAAAATTTTGTCTTTTTTTTAAATTTCATTAATATTTGCACATTTTTTTCTGCTTATACTTTTGTTGTTTAAAAAATCCAACTGTCAAAATATAGATAAAAATTAAATTAACAGCACATGGGCATCACCACATTAAGCCGCCATTTTAGCTTTTATTGATTTCACAAAGTGCTTAGTGCCGGTTCACACAAGTCAAGTCAATTCTTGAGCTTTTAAGAGAGAAGGGAAAAGAGAATGCCATTTCTTTTCCCCTCTCTCCTAAAAACTCAAGACTTGATGAACAAGAGCACATGAGAAAGTATAGTTCAGTTTAACAACAAAAATGGTCTCATTTATTTCCGCACTAAGTCCTCGATTTGCGTCGTAAATGGGGACCAAAGCATTGCGACGTAAGACGAAATGCCGAAAATCGACTACCCTTTTCACATACATTTGCACTGTTTTTATGTTATTTGGTTTCAGAATAAATAGATTAATATTTAAACTTTATTTTTTTTTATTGAAAAAGCTCATATAAAATAAAAAGTTTTGCATGAATAGAAAGAGAAATATTGGCTTGTTCACCGAAAACTCTACGTTTTGAAACGTAACGCCAGCAAAAAAATGAGCTTGGATTTTAGGCCCATGTTGTCAAATGTTTCCCAATTTTGTTATTTTATGTAGAACTAGTTGCGCTTTTCGCCAAAATACAAAAAAGCGAATAATACATATATAATTTTTGAGACACAATTCTAATTGCTAGCTGGCGATACGTTACATAAAGTAGACTTTTCTGGGAAAATGCCCATATAGAATGTTCTCTTCTGCTCTCACCAATCCACTCAACTTTCTAAAAGAAAACTTTTATTTATTTTTGCATGAAATAAGTTAAAGTTTTTGACAAATAAACAAAATTTATTAAACTTGAATGACATAAAAAAGGAGTCGAAAAATTCATATTTAAGATTTGATATTAAATGACGAATTTTCTAACACACGTTATTCATGTCATGTAGTATTTTGTTTTATTGAATTTTTGTAACAGATTTCAACAATTTTTTATGCACACAGGTTCCATCATAGCAGCAGATAACGTCAGCAACAACTATTGCCACGCTTGCCCTTTAACTTTTTAAGGATTATTCTCAGCAATAACATTTAAGGTCTGTACAATCAATTGCAACGCTTTAGAAACTTCAGAAGCAATTAAGCTGAAGGTCCACACCATGCGTGGATGCGTATGATACTTTTTATGCATTTTATGCGTTTCTAAATTCAAGTTACCATGCGTTGTGTTTATTATTTTTTTTTTTTTTGAACAAATGCCATGAACTGGAAAGTTATTACTACCGTGAAAAATCACGAATATTTTTATAATAAAAGCTTACTCCTCTATGAATTCTTTTAAATAAATTCTATTAAAATATCAATTACACTTTCCATTTTTGGCAAAATTGGTTTTAATTGATAAACATATTAGCACAACAGCTGATAAAAAAAACAAATTTGGCGCATAAAACGCATGGCATGTAACTTGAATTTAGAAACGCATAAAAAGTATTTTACGCATCCACGCATGAACGCATGGTGTGGACCTTCAGCTTTAGTCTTTTACGTTTTTTAGTTCATCAGCTGTACAAGAATCTTCCTCTCAATTTTAGCTTCTCTTGCGATTTCTGCAAATCAAAACTAAAACGGAAAATTCATAACGACCGAAACCTAATGTACGTAAACTAAAACCACAACTACTTGAATCAAATTAATTAAAAAACGCGAGGCAAAGCGAGAAGATGTAAAAAATCAACGCAAATCGAGGCCTTTGTGTACTTCACTTCAGCATCATTGCTTAGCTAAGACACCTACCTAAAACCATACTAATGCATTTTTTTTTTAGCACAATGGCATCATCAAACATAGTTGTATGTACATTATTCTATTTTTTATTAATCTATTTGGCATATAAACTTAAGACAAACAAATTATCAAAGCGGATATATAACAGAAAAAACACAATACAGTGCACTCGGGAAAACGTCAACACTCGTTTACGTCAACATCCCAAAACGTCAACCCTTTTTTTTTTACATTGCCTACTCTAAAACGTCAACCCAACCATAAAGCTCTAAAACGTCAACTCTGAATAAAATAAAATTTCGAATTTAGCAGCAGTTAAAATACACACATTTGTACACACACACATTTATTTTATGAAATCAATTCAGAAATTGGGGATCCACCTGGATAATGTTTCTAATTCGTGTGAAATTGAGGAGTTGGAAGTGATCGATGATGAGGAGAACGATTTAGATACAAATGTGCAGACAATAAAACCAAGCGAAGCCGTCGAAATATTTAACAGGACTTTGGATTGGGCTCAATGCGAGAATGTTGAGCAAAATGACTTAAATGTATTAAGACGTTTAAGAGAGAAGGCTCTCTTCCAAGTGTTGGATAGAAAAAAAACAGCAGAAAAAAATAACAGATTTTTTTTAAATGCATATGTGTGCATGTAAAATTAAAAATATGATCTCATTTAAAATGTATTCTTTTAGTTCCAGTTGTCTTCTATGGTTTTAGTCAGGATGAATGCCTTTTTTATTTCCTTTTTGAATTTGTTTATGTTTGGATTTAGTTTATAATTAATAAAAACGTTTAAAAGCACATTATCGATATGTTTTTTATATAAAAATTTTACATTCGTAAACGTCAACAATTTGTAAAACGTCAACACCCGCGGTTTTAATTAGTTGACGTTTTCCAGAGTGCACTGTATGTACATAAGAATCCCATTGAAAATACTTAAACAATTAACATTTACTAAACACGTGTGCCAATTAATAGCACGCAGATAAATGATTCAAATAGGTATTAAAGTTTAACAAAATATAGAAATGGCGGCAAAAGTTACAGTGTTTTTATGGAAATATTATACCTATATGTACCTACAAGGTTTTTTTTTTGTATTGTAGTTACTAAAATATTTTTTGTTTATTTTAGAAGTGATCAGGAAAATAAAACGGAACTTACCTCATTCATATATTCGGGCGCCGATTCCCCCATTGCCAAAATATAAGCCGCACTGTGTTTGCTAGCACAACTTTGATATTCCAGACCCAAAATGGTCATGTATTGGACTAGCTGGTATATAGATTCATGAATATTTTGATAGATTTCGGGAATTTTATCTCGGCGTTCACTGTAAAAAAATTGTATTATTAATAAATAAAGAAGTGCTTATGTTTGTAGAGAATGTTTGTGGGTCTGATGAACTATTTCTTGTGTGTCAGATGAGCGTGAGACTACCCAAATGTTGATTGGATAGCCAAACAATAAAACCTTGGGGGCTATTCTCTATTGCAATGCGAAAGAAAATGTTAGCAAATCTAGTGGTTGGTACCAGCGTTGCCAGAATTACGATTTTATCTTATTTTTTAAAATTTTTTGAAAAAAATAAGAAGATTTGAAGATTTTTTTTCTCAAATGAAGATTTTTTATTTTTAGAAATAAAGATTTTTAACGTTAAGTTTATACAACATACAAAATTTTTTTTAAAGTTTTTTAAACAATCACTTTTTAAAACAATAAAGGCCTAACCTTTCGCATCTTATTATTTTTTTTCGCAAATTATCACTATTTATTTCATTTCAATTTCCAATTTAAAATTTTTGAAATTTCATTACTTCCAATCGTGCCATCTTTAATTTATATTGCCACTATTGCTGCATTTAAAAAAAACTTTTGCGAAATTGATAGAGAGTAGCAAGTTGGTATTTTAGTGGGGAACAGAATAGCCGCTGTAGTACAACGTTACAAATAGCGCTGGAAGCCGCCTAAAGTTAAAAACGACAGTTTCAAAGTAGTGTCAACCGAATACGTAGTTGTAGTTTAGCCTTCCCATCGAAATTGTATTCGCATCGCCGCAATAGAGTGTAGCCCCTTGTAGTAATATTCAACGAAGAGGTTTCTGGGGATAGAGATCTTGTGGGAAAACAAATATACATATTTTGTAGAACAACGTTTTTCTACTGATTTTAAAGAAAAAGTTTTTACATTTATATTTTGGGTCGATTTTAACAACGCAAGCAAAACTTTTCAGTATTTACAAAGGTTATTTTAAAAACTTAAATTAGGTAAATTTACTCCCAAGAAAAAATATAAAATGAAATAAGGGGCAAGCGGTTAACTATAACGACTTTAAAATATTAAGAACACTCCAATGGTGTATTACCTAGGCCCACTTGTTCATAATTTTACAAACAGTTTGCAATTCTAGCATATAATTGTCTGAATCATAAAAAACTATCTAACACGCAGTCTACAACTAACATAAAATGCTTAACATTAACACTAATATGATGTTAGTGTTAAGTGCCGGTTCACACACGTCAAGTTTGACTCGTCAAGTCTTGAGTTTTTAGGAGAAAAGGGATAAGAAATGGCATTCTCTTTACCCTTCTTTCCTTAAAGCTTAAGACTTGACGAGAAAAACTTGACGTGTGTGAACCGGCTATAAGTATAGACTCATCATGTTAGAGTTTTTCTCATGTTATAACACGGTTGTTTATGTTATAACAGAAAATAATTTCAGTTGTAGACGTGGAGTTATATGGTGTTCAGATATAAACATTTTTTATTGAATTAATATACGATTTATTGACAAAATTATCTTTCTGTTTACACATACACAATTAAGCTAACTCAATTAGCAATTATCTCAAGCAAAATGTAAAAAAACTTTTGACTTCTTTAAAGAATAAACCAAACAAACATCTGGCTTTTGCACAGACCTAAAGGTCTGCGTTAGTGCGCGCGCCCTCTGTAGATGTCTGTCAAAAAAAGTTAAAATAGTATATTTTAACAGAACAAGCTACATGCAAAATATATTGACGCGTTAGCGCCAGAAAGTTGGTTAACTTTGAACTTTTTAACGCATTCATCAGCTGGCAATAAAAAGAAAAATTTAACAAATTTGCGAATCGTGAAGGAAAAAGAAGAGTTTCAAAAACATATCTACAATATTTATATAAAAAGAATAAATTCAATAAAATAAAAAAATCTTGATATACTTTCGAATCCGTTTTTAATGCACAAATACATAACAAACAAACAAATAAAAAAAAGCTGACAGGAACGGCTTTTGTAACGCGCGTTGTGTAACTTGCAATTTTTCATGCGCTAAAGCTTTTAAATGCACGACAAACTTCGACGAATTAACGCGTGTTATGTACTTCTACCTTAATAGATGGACCTTTGTCTTGTTGGCATTTCAGTTTCCAAATGTCTAAACACTTTGTTTAATGAGTTATGTTTTGCTCACTTAACACTCTTGTGACAGTGTTGCATTTAATTTTACTCAATATTATAACCATTTCGTATTAATTGAACAATTAATAAATAGAAATTTTATATGGATAATTGAGCTCAATTAATCAATCAATTAAGGTGCATATCTGAACACGGTATTAGATAATGATAACCACAAGAAATAATGGGGAAAAAATCGTTCACATTCAAACATCTTTGAAATCTGATTTTCAGTATTGTGGTTATTTTGTTGAAGTATTTATGGTTTTTAATTCAAATTTTTAATATTTTAATTCGGCTCAAGTTCATCAAATTTAATGTTCATTAAATTATTTTCATAAAGAAAGGAATTCTTACAACATGAAATTTTAATTTAAATTGTTATTGATAATCTTTCATTCTTGAGCGTGGCCGGGGCCCGAACACTTTCCCGAACCTTTCCTCATTACCATTTCTTAACAAGTAATATTTACTTACTCGTCTGAAAATCCATTAATGTGTAAAATGCGCATCTGTTTAATTATAGTAGTTTTCCCAGACTCCGCTGTTCCGAGTAGCAAAATTTTTACTGCCTCACGAAAGTTCTTTTGCAGTTCACTATATTTCCGTTCTATCGCTTTAGGCGATGCCTTTAGATCATCTGGATGTGTTTTGGAGTGCCTAAGACACCGCAACATTCTAAAAAAATAAATCAAATAAAAAAGTTTGTTTTTAAGAAAATTAAAATTAAAATTTGATTATTAGATCAAGAAATTTGATTAAACATTTTGGTGATTGGTGCAGATTGGTGGATTGATAGAGAGAACCAAAAACGTGCAAAAAATTAAATTAAATAAATGTGATAAGTAATC
Source organism: Pollenia labialis (assembly GCA_949318255.1). Lineage (NCBI taxonomy): Eukaryota > Metazoa > Arthropoda > Insecta > Diptera > Polleniidae > Pollenia > Pollenia labialis. The sequence goes on from OX439140.1 coordinate 134,249,744, forward strand.
TAATGAATACGTTTTTTCTCACTTTTCGAGGCACAATGGAATATTTTATATTTTGCTTCACATCTTTTCGATGAGAGAAGTTCTCACTAAAGTTACAGAACATGGGTAAAGGGAAGTAATTTGTACTGCTATATGGAAAACCACATTTGCATCTAAAAAGGATGCAATAGTGTTAAATACCCTAACGGGTGGTTTACACGGTCGAACAAGTCGTACTTATTTTGGGGCAAATACAAACGTCTCATAATCAACATTTTCAAACAATAATATGATAAAGAAGGTATTTTCGTCAATATACGTACAACTTGCGTGATAGTCTAAACCCCCCTTAAGTACAACTAGATTTTGGGTAGATTTGGTCAAAATCTAGTCACGAAGAAGATTTTGTTTTGTATGGAAAATCTAATCAAAAACAACTTAGGTTAGGATAGTATACGAAGGGTGATGTGCCCTGGGACTCAACACCACCCGGAGGACAATGGAAAAATTTTAAATTGCTATCCTTATCATTTTTGTATACATTTTTAAAAACAAAAATACTACTAATTTTTGAATAATTTCGAAACAGTTGAAAATATAAAAAAGTGTATTTGGATAACTCCAGGTAAATTTTATTAATAATCATCTGTAATTGTTTTGGCAAAATAGGTCAAATCGATCCAAAGTTATGATTAAATGTATTAGCATAACCGACTTATTTTTTCTTTCTTAAATCCCCTTTTTGGTGCCATTTTTTTGTAAATATCCTCTTTTTTTTGGTACTTTTTTAAAATATCCAACGGTAACGCTGGCGACCAGGCAAACATCTTAATTTTCTCGCAATTTCGAAAGTAGTAGATTCCGCTGTACTGTAAATTGGCTATTATACCCAATGTTTATTTTGTTTTAATAAAGTTTTTATTGTATGTAGTCAAGAATTTTTTTATTTTTACTTTTCTTATTTAGAAACTTAAGGCCGAGTTTAATTTTCATTAATTTAATTATCAAAATAATTTTCGTGGGAATACAAAATTTTATTTAAATGATTTTGTTATTCGTGCTTAATTTCTCAATTTTTATTTTTGATAAAAACACTGAAATTTATTGTTGATAGGATAAGCTATTCCTATGCGCATTTCACTGGTTGCTTAGGCCAGATCATCAGGAAAGTTCATCCATAAAGAATTTAGAAAAACTAAAGATATCAAACCAAATAAAACTGTTAAGCGTATAAGAATTACAGCTACAGTTCTATTTGTAACAATATCAAAGTTTAAACAAAATCATCAACAATAAACAGTGAGTTCATCTCTTCTTACATTCCCCACTACAATTGATTGGAATTCTTCCAACATTAATTGTAGTTGTAAGTAGGTTAAGAAAATACAAAATAAAAACAAAAACAACTCGCTTTACTGGTTTCGCAAACAAAATATAAAGCGGGCTGCCAGTCAGTTTTTTTTTTCTTAGGCCGTGCACTTGCCAGTTTATAATCAAAATAGTTTTCGTGGGAATACAAAATTTAATTTAAATAATTTTGTTATTCGTGCTTAATTTCCTAATTTTTATTTTTGATAAAAACACTGAAATTTATTGACGATAGGATAAGCTATTCCTATGGGCATTTCACTGGTTGCTTACGCCAGGTCATCAGGAAACTTCATCCATAAAGAATTTAGAAAAACTAAAGATATCAAACCAAATAAAACTGTTAAGCGTATAAGAATTACAGCTACAGTTCTATTTTTTTTTAGCCCGTGCACTTGTCAGTTTATTATCAAAATAATTTTCGTGGGTATACAAAATTTAATTTTAATTTTTAGTTAAAATATTATTTACGTACAAAAGAATCTAATTTATTTAAACAAATATTTTTTTGCTTTTTTTAAGCTTAACGGCCAATTTTATCAAGTTCAGTTAAAACTTACTATAACTTTAGCTTTCGGTTAACAATGTTTTTAATAGGTATAACTGATAGTTTGTTATAACTAAGCTTGGCAAAATTGGCTGTAGATACATATGTATGTATTTATGTATAAAACTAATATAAAAATATGTGTGTAATAATAAAATAGCAAATATTTAATTTACGCTTTCAAACTCTTAAATACTGAATAAATTAATTTAAAATATTTTTCGTTCTAGTTTGCTTATTTATTTCTCTGTCTTAAAAATATAATTAAATTGGCAATAAGACTTATGGCGTTTTCTTTTCTAAAAAATATGTGTTGCATAAGTGTTACATGTGACTTGGCAACATTTTTAAATGCTCCCCTAATTTTTAAGAAGTGTTTCATATTTTTCGTTTACAAAAGAACACAAATTTCGGCATTAAACAATAAAGTACAATTAGCGCAAGGTAAATTCAATTACAGGTGGTGGCAAGACTACAACAAACCAAAGCCAACAGAAACCAGGGCTTAAAAAGCTGCAGTCAAAATCAAAAACTGCTTTTTCTTCCAATGATTAATCACCTTGACCTTGATTAATCAGAAGTTTAGGCAACAGTTTATTTTTGTCCAATGACAAATGAAGATGTCGAAGTTACAGCACAATTTTATGGCTTTTACTATCTTAACTGCAGCTTTTTAAACGCTGACAGAAACAACAGATGTTTTTTGTATTGCATTGTTAGTGCTTACGGCTCGAAACTTGCCACCACCCTGTACTGAATTCGCCTTGATCTAGTGCTGCACTCATGCCCCTTTAATTAAAATGAGTGTTGAACATGTAGCATTTTTTTTAATTTTAAAGGGAACATCATCAGAAAAGAACGCTTTACACTTTTAAAATAACGCATGTTTTTCAGAAAAGAACATAAAAAATGTAAAAGCAGAATTTTACTCAGAAAAGAAAACGCCATTAGTTAAAGATATAATTGTTTTTTGATGTCAAATTGTCGGTAAAATGAAAATATGCTCGTATATGAGCACTTTTTTGCAACAATTCGAAAAAGTTTCTAATACCTCAATACCTTATCATTTTCTAATTATTTTTTTGTGTTATAAAATACTTTGCCATGCTTCAAATAATACCCGTTAAATTTTTTGGCCAACATTTTTTGTTAAATTTTTTATAATGGAAAAAGAAAAAACGTATCTTCCTTTGGATAAGATGTACAGTAGACTTCAAAACTAAGGTCACATCAAGGCCTATTTAAAAATGTTACTAATTTTTATTTGTTTTGGCAAACATATACGTAAAAAAGCTTATAGGTATATTTTTAAATTAAAGATTTTGTTTATTTTGATTAAAGAGTATGATAATTTTTTTACAAATATTATTTCAATGTAAACTTCGATCGATATCGAATGCTGTAATTTGCCCCAAGGGTTTTTGTCATTTATCCCAAGAAAAAACCGCTAATAAACAAAATCAACAAACAAAATTGCATTGAGTTGGCAAAAACATATTTAAATTAAACGCCAATTGTTCTGCAATCAAGTTAGTTTCACTGATGAGTCGAAATCAAACATAATTGGCTCTAATGAACGTTACACCGTGTGGCGCAGAGAACATGAAGTTTTAAACCCTAAAAATTTAATAAAGACGGTTGAACATGGAGGTGAAAGTGTATGGTGTGGGGATGTATGTCCACTCCGGATGTTAGCCACCTTGAATTTATTAAAAATACTGTGAATCAATATGTTAACCCCCCGTTTCCACATGCAAGTACAAGTTCGAAAAACTCAATACACTCACACTTTTTCACTAACATTCACACAATTTTTTTACTTTCAGCCAATCGGCTGTTTCCTCGATTTTTCGTTGATAATGCGTATACACTACTTGCATGTGGAAACGCCGGGTAACTTAGTTGTTTTAAAAAAGTCTCCAAGAGAGTGGAACATAAATGGTACTGACAGCTACTACTTCCAAAAAGATAACGACCCAAAGCATACAACCCACAATGTACATGTACTTGTTACAGCTCATTTAAGTCCAGACCATTATCCTTTTGACCTCATATGGGAAATTTAAGGAAGAAATGAGCGATAAAATTAAACTAGAGGTATACGTCAATTGAAAGAAGTCCTTTTAAAAGAATGGAATAAACCAAAAGCCGAAACAACAAAAAACTTTGTCGAATTCAATGAAAAAGCATTTAGAAGATGCAATAGAAAACAATGGTTACTTTTTAAAATTTTATTTGAATAGTAAAATGTTTTGGTTTTAATAGGTGTGCCCTTACTTTTGCTATGCCAATTTGAAAAGTAACACAAATATTTCATGTTTTTCCAATTAAATGTATTTGATGCTCCTTGTTTCTTTATAAGGCAAAACATATATATTCTTTTTTCGTTTTTATATGTTATGCTGTGTCCTAAGTTTTGTTGGCTACTGTACATATGTGTAAGATTTCGTTTAATGAAAAATGTTTGAGCACAATTTTAAAAACTTGATAAAACAAAGTACCTTATTTTATACACACATATGTACATTATAATACTTTAATGCTAAAAATGATAGAAATTAATTAAAATTGGAAAATCTTTTTTTTTATTTAACAGCACGTGTCAAGTTTCACGTTTGTCAATGTTGTTTGTATACATTTTTTTCTAACGGTATTTTTCAATGTTGTGTTATTTTAAAGGGGTCTGTACATGGTCAAGCATTTCTCATCAAGCGCTATGGTAGTATTGGTGAAAATGTGCTAGTATGTGTGACACCTACGATGCTGGGGCCAAATTTTGGCATTTGATATCGATCGAAAATCCCATTTAAATTGTGTTGCACTTTCGATCGATATCGGTTGCTGTAATTTGGCCCCTGGATGGAAAATCCAAAAATTTATATGACGGCGAATATTGCGTCCAGCACACGTACACGAGTGAATTTGCCGTGACGTCAAGCATTTTGAACGTCCCCCTCAAGGGCCTTTAACTCCCATTGAAATCACACAATCGGTTAAACAAACATTTAAAAAAAGTATGGAGCATATTTGTGTGAATACCTAATATACATTTGTGTGAATACCTAAATATTCACACAAATTAAACAAAATGTGGCTGGTGTTTTTAAATAAAAGTTAACATTTCGTACAAAGTAAACAATTTTTAATGATGATCAACGTTTAGGACTTTAAAATTATTTTAGTAAATACAAATTTTAAAAATTACCAGTTTTCGACTTCGTATTTAAATACCTATTTAGTAAATTTTAATTTAAATTTAAGTTGTATTTAAGCACAGTTTTCCGTGTTTAAGTGCCACTGTAATAATAATTTTCAATTAAAGCAAAAAGTATGGTAGCACCATTGAATATTAAAAAGACATCATAAAATAGCTGTTTAACCAAAAAAGTAGCTGGTTCAGACAATTCATGCTTAACTAAACAGGGTTTCCTTAATTCTATTTTGAACCTGCGTGTTCTTTCACACGCAATCAGTTCGTGCCGTTAATTTTCTTGTTCTTTACCTTAAACTAATCTAGCATATTACGAATACACAAACAAATGGGGGAAAATAAAATTGACTAGTACGGTCAAATCTGTGCCCCTTTCTACCTAAAAATGAAATTGAGTGACATATTTTTTTGACAAGTCTATCTAAATGACAAATGTTTATAAAATTATATATTCTATGCGATCAAAGTGGAAAATGAGCTGAGTCATAATATTTTGTACATTTTTGGTGTGATAGTGTGGCATTCACAACAGATTTTGCAGACATTTTTTTTATGTCGGATAGAATGCTGCCAGATATTTGTGTAATGAATCGTACGATTGTGTACGATAGTGAATCCCGGCCTTAAAGAAACTTGTAAAGTACTATTTACAATGTGACCTCAAAGAAACAGCTGATTGTTTTTTGCTTTGTCTATTGTTTTTGTATTGTTGTGATGTTGATGAAACCTTGCCAAGTAAATACAACACAGAAACTTTAATAAACAACGTTGAAAACTTAATTAATATATAAACTAACTTAAAGATGAATAATATTTAAATACGAAAACTGACCCTTATTTTTGAACAAGTTAAAAAGCATTAAAAACCAAATTGCGTTATTGTTTAATGATGGTGGTCAGGTGTGATTTTTATTATCTATCTAACGATAATGTACACACATACAAATTTTATACACGTTTTCTTCAATCTAATATAAAATGTTAGGTATTCGTGCACGGGTTGCACTGATTTCTAAACACAAAAAAATCTGAATATATTATTTTTATAAGTGATATAAGTTTCCGGATCTGAAATCTGACCAGAATGAAATAAATAATTATAAAAGGAATTGCCATAAAAAAATGCAAAACATTGTTCCAAGAACTTTTTTCTAGCATTTTTATTTTAAAGTCCAAATTTCTTTTGGGGTTTTTGACAATAAATATTATCTAGGAATGTTTTTAATATCTAAATAATAACATAAATAAATCATTCTAAAGATAAGAAAATCAAATATATACGTATGTAAGTACATATGTATATGAAATAAAAAAAAAATAAAAATAATTGATGAATGAATTACTTTCTTCATATCACACATGATCATAAAGAGGATATCAACTCAAATTTTTCAGCAGAAGTAAAACAATGTTTAATTAATATTAAAGGCATGTGAAATAAAAATTTTAACCATTAATTACCTAAAAGTAAATAGCACAATATTTTTACAGCAGGTAGATATGAATATTACGTGTCGATCTTATTAAAAAAACTTTATGATCAATTACATATGTATAATGTTAAATTTCTACTTAAAGGAATTCTTTAATTTTGCTTAAATTAAAAAAATCAACTGGATGTCTAATCTGGCGCCTTAATTTAAAATTTAATCAGTTGGACTTGTTATCGCAGCTGTGGCATCGGTAAAATATTTTCATGTTAAATTTGTTGTTATTTTGGAGTAAAGACTTGATAAACTAATCAAAAGTTTTCGTATTTTTTTTTATTAAACAAATAAAACAAAACGGTATTTAAGTCATGAGACTTTGCTTATTATCTTTAAAATTATAATATTGCAGAAAATTTTACACTTTTTACCTGACCTATACTTTGGAAATTATGTATGTGCAAATGCAAAAAAAAAATCGAGGCATATAAAATGTGTGATTAAAAAAGAGGTAACTACATACTAATTACTACACGATTAACTAATCGGTTAACTTAAAATTGGCTATTTTCGATTAACGATTAAACCGGTTAATTTCAGTCGAATAACCGATCTAACAAAATTTTTCATTTTTTGTAGTATTATAACAAATTTTTTTTTTTTTTTTAATTATTTGTAAAAGGTTTGTGTTTAGAAAACATTTTTTTGTACAAAATATTTTCTTCTAGGAATACATTATTAAAATACAGTACAAAAACAAAAAAATAAACTTTTTTGAAGAATGTTCGGTGCTGAGCTTTGCCAGTATGAGTTAATCTGTTAACAGAATTTACCGAAACAATTAGAAGTGTTGAAAATTTCAAAAAAATTAGATTATTTTATAGGAGATCTTATCAATTGAAATAATTAATAAAATGATCACAATCTTTATTGTTTAATAAATACATAATATGTATTAATTAAAAATATGTATTACATATTTATGAATTTGCTTGTTCGCTTTAGTTCAAGAATTGTTTTGTTTGTTATGTTATTGTTGTTTTTTACTAAAAAACGCAAAATAAAAATCATTTTTCCATTTTTCTTAATTGAAATTACTAAATTTATAACAAAAATTAACCGATTAACCCAAAACCTCGGTTAATTAATCGAGCGATTAACCGATTAAAGCAAAACCTCTATTAAATGAATACCCTAATATTTACCTTATTAGATCACATGTAATCGTTAGTTCTAGACTAGGAGTTATCCACTAACCGGACTTAGTCATTGTTTCATTTAATTTAAGTTCTATTCTTATTATGTGTACGACAAATTAGAATTTCTTTTTCTTTTACTGAGTGTCGAGGTTTCAAATATCTTATCGCTCATTTTATTCAGATGTCAAATAATTTTAACATTAAAAGTTAAAAATTTTCTGCACTATTTTTTTTTTAATCCATTAATTTGACATTTTCAATAATTTATTTGATTGGCTCCGTATTAAAAAATCTACGATTAAAATATATTAACAATTATCAAGACCGAAAATTGATGTAAACAAACAATTTTATTTAGACTTCGACCGAACATAGAAATCATTTTAACTTTTGTAATTTATAATTTTAATAATAGCAAAATTAAAAATTTATAGTAACAAACGTATGTATTTGTACTTTTAATGTGATGTTAAGAAATAAAAAAACGAACTCTTCTGTTGTAAATATATTAACATTAGCAGTTGCCATTTGGCCAAATCTAATGGTGGATCTTACCCTCCGTTTCCACATGCAAGTACAAGTTCGAAAAACTCAATGCACTCACACTTTTTCACTAACATTCACACAATTTTTGTATTTGCAGCCAATCGGCTGTTTCCTCGATTTTTCGTTGATAATACATATACACTACTTGCAAGTACATAATTACTTGCATGTGGAAACGCCGGGTTAACCATTAGATGACAAACTATGCATTTACCAAACGCCCCCGAGTGTGAGGCACCATCACACATTGGTAGCATTTGGGTGTATTGTTCGGCAAAATTATACATTCGCCCATTGTTTAGGTGCTAGCTCCAGCTCTGATTTCCGCTGCTTTTGTTAAAATGCCATCAGCATCTGTTGATAAGCGGAAGCAATTTTTTGCAGTCACTTATCCCTACACTTTTCTATCAAGACTACCAGGGGGATTACCGCGTATTTCGATTCAAAAGAATTCATTAACGGATTCGAACAATTTGTACTGTGTATTACGATTTTCGCAATCGTTCGAAACAATCACAGAGGTTGTATTTTTTAAAAAATGGAAAATTTGATGAACATTTTTGTTCGTAATAGGAAATGGCTGTTAAGAAAGTGGATTTTTTGTTTCAATAAAGAATAAAAAACGTCCGTTTATTCGAAACAAATATTACGAAAATCGTTATACACAGTACAAATTGTTCGAATCCGTAAATGATTTCTTTCGAATCGAAATACGCGGTAACCCCCCAGATCTCCACCTCAACCACAGGGCTGCCGTTGAAAATTTCGAAACAGTGTCATAAAAACGGTATTTAAGAAAATAAAGGGTCAAAAAAACGATATTTTAAAAAAAATAGGGTCAAGTTTATACGTAAGTATAAATTAAATACATTCGGCTAAAATAAAAGTAATTAAACATTTAATTATAAATCAATGTTAAAACTAAGAAACAGTTCACAGGTACATACATCCCAATATTAATTTTCGATAAAATGTTTAAGTTGAAAATGTTTTTCTTTGCAAATTTAAGTAATCGATTTTTTTTGGGATATTGATGTAATTAATTAATTTTTGATTGAAAAAAGTGTGTCATCGATAACTTATTTTTTTAAAATGTAAACCAATTAATAAATTTTTATTGAAAAATTAAAAGTATCTTTGTTAATTTTTCTTGCGTTTTTGATTTGTTGAATATAAGAACTGCTGGGTATTTAAATAAATATCTGTGATTTCAATACGATAACAAGAAAACTTCAAAGTCAATTATTTAATAGATATTTTTTTTCCAATATCAATATTTTAATTGTAATAAAAGTTGACCAAATATTTATTTGTTTGTTAAAATTACTGACACGAGTTTGCGGTTGCCATAATAAATGATTTGACGCTTAAAAATCTGGTTCTAGTTTTTAGTTAGGATGGCTTAACAAATTAGAGTGACTATTAAAAAACTACAATGCTTTTTTGACAGTTGGGTAGACAGCGAAAAGGCGTGAGCGCGTGGCGTAGACCTCCGGCTTAAGACTTGTGTTATAGTGTAAACTTTAAGTATAATAAAAGTTTGTATAAAATAAAAAAAATATATATATATGCAGACTAAATGTATATATTTTCACAAATATATGCTAAAATTATCATAGAAGTCATAAATTAACTAAAACCATTTTCATATGTATATCAGAATGTTTGGTAACACTAGACAACTTGACAGCACATAACAAATGCGAGATTTAATATGATGGGGTAAAATTTTATTTTTGTTTTGTTTCTTTGTTTCATTTAATTGTAACGTAAATGTTACAATTTAATGTAAATGAACTTACAGATAAGTATATAATCATAATAATCTAGATAATAATAATCTTGTGTAACTGTTTGTAATTTATTAACAAACATATTGGGGAACTGAAAATCTGTTTTATTTTGACATTCACAATTTAGTTAAGAACTAATTTTATTTAATTTTAAACTTGGTACCTACATTTCATTTTTTTGTTCGGAAATTTGGCGCTAAAAGCCCTTACATGTGAAGTACATACTTGCTTTTAAGTACTTTTAAGTACATACATATTTGTTTTCAAACATGATTTTAATAAATCTTTTAACAAAATATTTAGAAGGTTTGACATTTGTTTGCTTAAAGATAATATTTCAATAACAAATTATAGTTATCGATATATTTTCCTTAAAAAGTTAAACTAGTCAAAACTATTATCCTTAAAAGATCAATGTTATCTTGAAATTTCTACAAGAAAATTATATTAACCAAATAATTGGTAGTCGATAAATTTTCTTTGGAAAAATTAGGTAAATCGTTACATAAAACGCAAAAGGTCCTTTCTAACCCAAAATTAGAAATCGACTTTTTTTATTAATTCTGATGTATTGCATCAACACAAATGTCCACATTTTGGAATCTTTCTACCAAAATTAGTGAATTTATTAACAAAAAAAAAAAAAAAACAAATGGCACAATCTACAAAAGATCATATCAAACATTTGCTGCAATAGAGGCATAACTCGACCTTGAATTTTCTAGCACCTTAAAATTTAATTCTTCTCTCTAGAGTTAAGAATATAAAATATTTGTAGGACATTTTAACACAATACGAAGAAACTAAGTAGCGATTATCTCCACATTATTAGCTAGTAAGCGGCCCTATGTTTCACTGGGAATTAAAGAATTAAATACATTAGCTCACAAATCTGGTTTTTTGAGTTATGACTGTATTGCTGCAAAGGCTCGAGTTGTCATAATATGCAAAATTGTCAAAACAACCCGTAGGTTTTATAAGAAAAAGACAAGTAAAATAAATTGAAAGCTGTTTAAAGTCCCAGTTAGCTGACAGTAGCAGTAACGTTGCACATCTGCTGCATCATTTTGTTGTATGTAAAGAAATTAGAGCGATTAAAGTAAGCAGTGAGATGTTACTTAAGGCTAGTTTACACTATCTCACAAGTCTAACGTATTCCATAATACCTTGTGAGTTAGAAATCTAATGAGTTTTTTTTGTGACTGTCAAAAAATCTAATTTAACATGACAGTTTGTGTTCACACCATCACACAAATTAAGTATAAACACGATGAAGTCGTATGGGATGTCAAACATTTTTTCATAACACTTGTCATTTTCATCATACATGCATTCACAATATCAGACTTTTACATATTACTTGAGTTTTTGACATGTATTAATACAAAGTATAATAGTGTAAACTAGCCTTTAACCGTAACACCTAAATCTGTAGAAAATAGAGTTTTCTTACAGTTTTACTTTACGGTTGCATTACTTTTACTCTCAGCTAACTGGAGCTTAAGTCAATTTATTATTTAAAATAGTTTTTGCTTCTCCTGTAAAATTTTTAAAATGTTAGATGAGACCTTTTGCGTTTTATGTCAAGAAAAAAAAATTTAAGTTGTCTTTTTTTTTTTTTTTGCTAAATTAAGGTAATCGAAAAGTGTCTTAAAAAATATCAAGAAATTGAAAATTAAAATAGTTAATATTTTATGGGAAAGCTTAAGTAATCAAAATATACATACATATATAAGCAAAGAATTTAATAAAAAAATTTAAAGAAATTATTTTTTAATTTTGTAAAGAACCCAGCAAAAACTTGTTAATGACTTGCGATTACTGAACAACTTACTTTTCAATGACTACTTCATACCATCTGCATTACATAGAAGTAGTTTAGTAATGGCTGGCATGTAATCTGATACATAAGTACTTGTGTATAAGATGATTAACGAAATTTATAATTAATGGTGTTTTCTTTTCTACAAAAAAGTGCCTTTTTTTAAAATGCAATTTGGTGTCTGTTTCTTAAAAATTTTGCTCCCGAAAAGCATGAGTTTTTTAGAATAAAACAAGCCACCCTTTTCGGGAGCAAAATTTTTAAGAAAAAGACACCAAATTGCATTTTTTTAAAAAAATAAGGCACATTTTTTTGTAGAAAAGAAAACACCATAAGTCAGTCATAATAAAATGCTTTCAAATTTAATACAAATTGATTTTACATAAATATTTTTTCTTACAATTTGTTTTTTTTTGTTATAAATAAAAAATAATTTGTTATAAATTTGAATATGAAAAATTTACAGGGGTGTGCTGGAAATCGGAAACGTAAAACGCAAGAAATTTAAAATTCAGTTTTTAATAAGATTTCTGTAATATAAGAATTTTATGACAAATAATATAGACATTTTTCTCTATTAAATAGAATTTTATAACAAAAATTAAAAAAATATTATTAAAATTCTTGCATTTTGCGTTTTCGATTTCCAGATATTTCCTGCATATCGACTTTGAATTCATATCGTTCTCTAGGTTATTGGGTATGAATATGGCTGACTTCATAAAAGCAGTATTGCAATGCAACTCAAAAGTGAATATTTTACTCCCTATTTGTAAGAGAATGTGGTAATGACTTATTTAACTCCCTATTTGTAAGCGAGGGTGGTAAGTACTTGCCTCCAATGACATCACCGTGTTAAAATAAAGAGTTAAAATGCCAATGTATAAGTAGTGTAGAGCCGTTATAATAGCTTTTTAACTCATTACTTTGCAATCTAAGGATTTGCTGGGAAGATTTTAGTTAAAAAAAAAAAAAGGAATATCAAATTGATCGAAAACGAAAAGTTTGTATAACATATTTATCGATATTTTGGTTTTTTCTAGAAAATATCTAAAAAGAAACTTATAAACTATTTTTTTAACTTAAATTTTCAACAAATAATTTCTTAATAACTTAACGGCCAAATTCACCAAGTTCAGTTAAAACTTACTTTTAATTAAAGTTCCAGTTACCAATATGTTTTGACAGCTATAACTGATAGTTAATTATAACCGAACTTGGTGAAATTGGCCGTTAAGTTATTAAGAAATTATTTGTTGAAAATTTAAGTTAAAAAAATAGTTTATAAGTTTCTTTTTAGATATTTTCTAGAAAAAACCAAAATATCGATAAATATGTTATACAAACTTTTCGTTTTCGATCAATTTGATATTCCTATTTTAAGCTGTCAATAAAATTGATATAAGAAATTTTCGCGATTGATAAATGTTTTATAAAAAACTTATGTTATCGTTAGAAAATATATCGACAATTAAGCTTATCTTTAGAATATCTAAAGAAAATTCGAGTTATCGATTACATTATTTACGAAATATCGCCAATTTATTACTTTGACAATAATCTGTAACTTGTGAAGGTTGAATAATTTTACACTTTTTTTTCTAATTATTTATTTATAATTCTGTTAGTTAATAATTTTTTTTTACTCACTTTAATTTCATTTTGGACAGTATTTTAAGGCAAGTTTATTTTAAATGATCCGCGCCACAAAGAGGTATTTCAAATTGTGTCTTGTTTTAAACAATATTGTTTTTGTTGGTTTATTTTTACTAGATAGATTGTCGGAATAATTATTTTATTGATTTAAAACTATTAGAGGATTTTCTGTGTTCCAACACACTTAAAAAAAGCACTTGAATTGTTTATATTTAAAAAATGTTTTCTAATAAAAGTGGTACTTTTTTCATAATATTTTTATTTGTCACAACCAAAAAAAAATTATAGTTTTATTATTAAACTTTGTTTTCACTTAAAGAAGTCTCTTTTTCTTTTTTTATAATTTTTATTTTTTATACAATGATTAATTTTAGTCTCTTGTTTTTATGTTGTCATATACATAAGTAATTATTTTGTTTAAGTTCCGTTTTATTTACAACAATTTTATTTGCTTTCATTGACTTCCGATTTTCTTCCGTACTTCTTGTTTGCATTTAATATGATCCGCAACTGAAACGTTTTATCGGTTGAACGCTAACTTATAAATGAATGGGGTTGATGGAGCAAAAGAAAAATGTATAAAAGAGTTTCTGTAGACCCGATCAATTATTATTATAACAACACAGTCATAACGACTGTGGTAATAACAAAAACAACATTCGTAATTTTAAATATAACAACAATTTTAGATAAGATTAAGAACTGAGTCGAATAGGGACGGATAGGTAAGTTGGCTATTAGGGAAGCAAGCGGTCGAGTGGTATTTACACTTTACTCAAATATTCGCAATATGAGAAGAAAGAGAGAAAAAACAATTTAGAGTGCTATATTCGGCTTTGCCGAATCTTTGATACCCTTTACCATCAGTTGGAATATTTCTGGACTAGGTTCTATATGGAATATGCATACATTATATAACTAATTAATCAATCTTTTAATAAAAACTAATAGGGGTGTGCTGGAAATCGCAAACGCAAAACGCAAGAATTTGGAAGTTGTTTTTAATAAACTTTAAACCTAATTCTTATAATTTTTGGTTTAAAATCCTGTTTAATGGGGAAATATTTGTTTAATATTTGTCATAAAATTATTTTATTACAAAAATCTTATTTAAAAACGACTTTTAAAATTCTTGCGTTTTACGTTTGCGATTTCCAGCACACCCCTGTATGACAATCTTAATGGTGTCATTTATGGCTTTTTAAGGCTAAATTGGGCCAAATTTTATAACAAAAAATTTTTCAACAGGTTTTAAAAACTAAAACAATTTGAATGGTGTAATTTCTGGCTTAATTAAGCTAAATTGGGTCAAATTTTTGAACAAAAAAAATTTGGCCCAATTTAGCTTTATAAAGCCAGAAATGACAAATATGGCTAAAATTTGCAAAATTTTTAACAAACCCTAAAACTAATTTAAAGATTAGAAACTGGGAATTATTTCCTTCTGGATGTTACTTTATATTATATTCAACATTTTTTATTTTTCGAATTTATTCTATGAGCTAAATTTCAGTTATGTATTTTATAAAGCTTTTTTGTAATAGTCATATTCCTTCAATTTTTCAGAAATGACTTTATACACTACCAGACTATTTTATTGTATAAAGTCATTTCTGAAAAATTTAAGGAATATGACTATTACAAAAAAGCTTTATAAAATACATAACTGAAATTTAGCTCATAGAATAAATTCGAAAAATAAAAAATGTTGAATATAATTTAAAGATTGCTAACGGCCAATTTAACTAAGTTCGGTTACAAATAACTATCAGTTATAGCTGTCAAAACATACATATAAGTAACTGGAACTTTAATTAAAAGTTAGTTTTAACTGAACTTGGTGAAATTGGCCGTAAATCGGTAAAATAAAACAAATCGTCGGAAAATAATATAAAAAGCTGTAACAAATTAGCTATAATTTTGTAGAACAAACTTTTTGTGTTTGCTTGCGCTGTCAGCAATTGAAAATCACACCGAAAAACACAAAAACGGTGTGATTTACAGATTACCAAAAAAATCACACGTGTGATTTGAAAAGCACTTGTGATTTGAAATCACGTGATTTTCAGAACAGACCTGTATACCAAATTTTCTTACAATAACATTATTGGTTACAATTTTAGGCGTACTAAACTGTTTTTCGAGTGTAGGCTTTTAGTGGGGCATATGGTAAATTATGAACTGATGTTCACGAAATCAGGTCGTGTATTTTTCCACCATTTCAAAATTATAATTTTTTAGGATGGTTGATCCACATTTGCACTCATAACTCTACTGAACCGATTTTGCTTTCAATTCCAAACTAATTATGAGAACTAGAAACAACTTGACACCAATATTGTTCGTTTCTTTTGAGTCGTTCGCAAATGAGCGTGATTTCAACAGAAAGACGTACAAGGCTAACTTGACTAAGAATTACTCAAGGACCTAGAATTTATTTAACTTTTTTGGGTCTGAGATGAATATTGAAAAGTTTTAAACGGAATGACAAACTTAGTATACTTTCATTTACTACTAGTGGTGTAGGGTATACAAGAAAATATGAAACTGTATGTTGTTCTATAATTTTATCAGAGATGGATGGATGAAATGAAAAAAAAATTTTTTTCATAGTTATTCAGTAGCGTAAAACATGTTCGATTTCCAATGACTAACTGGCTGTGAACTCTTGTAAGTTTGCGATACTTTAGAAGAGAATCTATAATTTTCCAAAGCTGATTACTACAGTTTCGCGTTCTTTCTCGATTCGAAAGCAATTTAATATCTAATTATTTCAGTCAATAAAGAACGAATCGAAATTATTTTCTAGGTGTTGTAAAGCATTAATTTGAGTTTCACAATACTGAAAAAATAATTTCGATTCGGTCAGTATCGACTGAAGTAAATCTTAAAAGAGACTTACGTCCAATTTCACCAAGTTCAGCTAACAATATGTTTTAACAGCTATAACTAATAGTTAATTTTAACTGAACTTGGTGAAATTGGCCGTTATTATGATCAAAAGTATGCGTGAGGAAAACAAAATATAATTTAGTTTTAAGAAATTTAATCAGTTCATTCTATAAAAATTCACTAAATACTAGAGTATCCACTCGATTAATCCTTGTTCGATTAATTGAGGAATATTTCCGCTATTATTTGATCGAATAATTAAAATATTGTAAATTAATCGATTAAAATTAATTTCTAAGAAAATTCTACTTTTTTAATGTAAAAATATTTGGTTTAGATTCCTAACCTTAAAACTAAATTACATGTTGTAACCTCCCTGCAAATATTATTGGACCACCCCTGCAAATAATAGGACCATACCAAACACGCGTCTAAAGAGTACCCCAAAAGGAACTAGGACTAGTCCAAAAGTAACCCAAACGTATGGAAAAAACATGGTCTATTTAACATTACGATGTCCTAGGGCAGGACCATATAACCCATCTTTGGACTACAAAGGAGTAGTTTTAAAACTACTCCATTGTGTACACAAGAGGATTAGTTTTAACTTCGTTTAAAAACGAAAACATGTCGTTAAAAAACGAAGACATGTCGTCTCACTACAAACACTTTTTAACAATGAGTCCATGGAGTAGTCCATTTCATGAAATTAGATCAGGTGGTCCAATAATATTTGCAGGGACCTGATCCAAAGCTGGGTCTCTACGTAGCAATTTTTTTTGGTGATTATATTGCTGGAGTACACGTGAAATTGCTTTGCAATAAACAAACGTACAAAAAAAAAAGGAAATTTCAGATAAATGACAACTCATTTTACAGCAGATTGCTTAGCAATAATTGCTCAAGCCACTCATGGCAATATGCCGTCTATACGTCGCAAATTTAATGGAGCAATTAAATTTGGCATTTACAGTAATAAATATTGCTACGTGGAGACCAGGGGTAATCAAATATTTTTTGGTTTTGTTTTTGTGTTTTTAAATGCATTTGAGAGGAATTTTGTTATTTTTTACAGAAAAATGTACGAAATATTTCTGGCAACATTTTTTACAGCTGCACTTATTTTACGTGGCATTTTAAGCAAAAGCAAAAAAGTATGAACTTAATATTAAATAAGAAATAAAAAATTAAAATAACACAACCGGTTACAGTTTTTATCCATATTTAATTTCTTTTTTTTTTTAATTTTTTTTAAAATGTGGGGTTTGTTCACATATGCAAAACAATGTCGCATACTTTGAAGGAATAAAAACATTAATACATCGTCGTTCAAGAGTTATCTTGTCGTATATCACAAAATCAAATCAAATGAGATAAGATCGTTTCATGTGGTAAATTTAATATCGCTTATGGTTATTTTGTTGCATATCTACATTTGCGGAAAATTTAATGCGTTATAATGTCGTATGTAACGTAATTGTGGATATACAACAAAAAGCGTATGAACATTTACAAATAAAAATATCTCGCGTTATCTTGTTGTACGTGAACAAAGTATATCAGGCATGTTACAAAAAAGATGCCATCTTATTAATATTACAGTTATTTTAACATTTTTCTTTTTATATACAAAGAGTTTTTTTCGGATGAAGAACATAACGGTTATTTATATTGATGGAAATATTGATACAATGCTTAAATTTATTTTATTGTTAAGCAATTAAAGGTTAATTATTTAGGGTGGCCCAACCACCATGCACGGTGTTAATTGTAAATAAAACTAAAAGTTTTCAGATAATTATTTTAATATTTCTTATTATTAGAGAAGGATCTATGACAATTATGTGTGAGACAAAATATCGGCCATATGCTCGCCATGGCTTCGGTGGCATTTATCCGATAGTCCATATTTTAAATGACTCTGAGACATAATTAAGGTTCCAAGTCGTTAATATGCCGAATTATCTAATCTTTTAGCACTTGAATTGTTCTTGGAATATTGACGTACACTTTGTATTTTAAATATTTCCAAATAAAGAAGGCCAGCGGTGTCAAATCACATGATCGTAACGGCCAATTAACACGGCCTTTGAATTTCTCGCGCAAAAGAGCCATTGTTTCGTTGCCTGTGGGACACATTCTGTTGGAACTACTTATCGTTTAGGTCCACATTCTCAATTTCTGGCCATAAGAAGTCCGTTATCAACTCGCGATAGTGAACACCATTAACGGTAACTGCAATGATACCGCCTGACATGCACTGGCGGTTTGCTGAAATTTGCGCACAATTCTCCCTATTGTGGACACAAAAATCACGAAGTTTAAGAAATTTATTTTTGATTTGAACGCCCATTTTCGTAAAAGGCTTCGACAGTTTAAACGCGCTGCTCAATTCCGTACCTCTCCATGCTTGAATTTGTCAAACACTTAAACAAAGAAATGTCAAATTAAGTTGGACAAAAATTTGACGTAAAGATGTGACTCACAATTAATATGGTGCATTATGGTTCGACCACCTTTTAGTAATAATAAACCAAACAAGTTTTCATACATAAGAACATTTGATAATATAATATAAAAACTATAACTATACGTAAATATATCGAGCCCTTACCGCAAAAAAGCTTAAGCGACACCATTTTCAATTTTGGTTTTTTTTTACTATTTTGCCAAACGTCGATATTTCATAGAAAATTTAAGTATTCAACTTGCCGCGCCATATATAA
This sequence comes from Pollenia labialis, assembly GCA_949318255.1. NCBI lineage: Eukaryota > Metazoa > Arthropoda > Insecta > Diptera > Polleniidae > Pollenia > Pollenia labialis. The sequence goes on from OX439140.1 coordinate 134,268,910, forward strand.
AGCAGCGAAAAACATTACCCAAAGAATAATTTTTACGAAAACTCGCCAAAAAGTGCGTGTAGAGGCTGAGCAGGAACAGCACCCGTCATCTTCAACCAAATCCTAGGACAAAATACACACAAAAAATTTTTGCAAAAAACTATTCAATTAAATAATTAATTAGTGCAAATTAATTATTCAATTAATTTTTTGTTTGCTCCAATTAATTTTTTTAATCAAAACCCATAAAATACAATTAATTTTTTAATTGACAAAATTTGTGTCCCATGACTCGAAAATACAAATCCGTTAATTGATATGATCAATTTCTTTGCAGGGGCAAAATTAGTTAAATATTTAATTGTCCGAACGAATTGTTTAATTGAAGTCGATTTTCTATTTTTTCTGAGTATGTTTACCAGTCAAAAATAAGTCATTGCCAATTATGTCACTTTTGTATTCGCAATAAATGTTAACAATAAATATAGCTTTAATATACTGAATACATCTAGAAATAAAATATCAACTTTTAAAACATACTTAATTAAATCAAGTAAGAAAGTATAGTCGGTCATGCCCGTCCATATGATACCCAACACCACAGTATTTAAAAACAAATTTTCGAAAGTGTATGGCTATATGAATAGGGATCTATATATGTTTAAAATTTCATTTAAATCGGTTTGATAGTTTCTGAGAAGCAAATATTGCACCCCCTCTCCCCTCATGGTCCCATTTTTTTAAAAATGCATAGCATATATGTCCGTACAAATATGGATCCATCTATATTTCATTAAAATCGGTTTGATAGTTTCTGAGAGGCAGACACTGCCTCCTATCTCCCTTCGTGGTCGTACGATTCAGCCCATTTTCAATAGGCTTGGTCCAATAAGAATCTGTGTACCAAGTTTTATAAAATTATCTCCAAAATTGCGACCTGTACTCTGCGCACAAAGTTATATGGACAACCAGCCAGCCTGCCAGCCAGCCAGCCAGCCGGACGGACATCGTTAGATCAACTCAGAAAGTGATTCTAAGTCGATCGGTATACTTTAAGGTGGGTCGAGGACCAATATTTTAAGGCGTTACACACATCAGCACTAATGCATAATACCCTCTCCACTATTGTGGTGTGGGTATAAAAATGTCAGTTTTTATATAAAATGTTCTATTTGGGTCAAATTTGACACGAAGACCATTAACGTTAGTAAATTTGAAGACCTTATGAAGGTTAAGACAAAATATCTCATATATTTTGTGTATCTAGAAAATATTCAGCACAAATAACTCTTCTATTAATCTTAACGTCATAACATGATTTTAATCTGGCCAGACCAGAATAAAATTTATTTTAATGCATATCCCAGTAAAAACTTCGCTTACTTTTTCAAAATGAATAGCTTCCTTCACTCATTATTTAGAAGCTTTCTTCTTTAAATACTTCGGTACCAACTTCTGTAACTACTTTTTACTGGAAGTATTAATGTAAAAAAAATAATGACTTACATTTGAATGCGTTCATTTTGGGACATCCCTTGTAAAATTCATAGGTTCTTTCAGTAGAATTGTAAGTAGTGCTTTTAAGTTTTTCTAATTACTTAACACATTATTCTGTAGGCGAAGTTTTTACTGGGATATTAATTTGTGGAATATTTTGCTTTTAAACAGGGCTGTGGAGTCGCCAAGAAAAAGTTATAACTCCGACTCCGACTCCATCCGATGAAATATGTTAAGTATGACCCCGAGTCCTTTGATTCGCAGTGTATAAGAGACTGGTCCTTATTTGACTTTAAACTCCTTTTTTAATGAAGTACCTTTTAAATTGTTAAATATAGCAAAAAAAAAAATTTAAATTTCAAATCGGTATTTAAATTTTAACACGTGCCGCATTGAGCTTTAATATAGTTATTTAAATATGAGTAGGAGAGATGCAAAACTCTTTCGTTACACTTTATTCGAATTTTGGGAAAATACAAAAAACATAGCGCCCGATTAAATTTACCAAATTCGTTGAGTGTTATGACATTATTGATTAATTACTCAACAGTTGGAAAATTTAAACCAACTGAAATATAGAAAAAAAATATATTTAATTTTAGAACCAAACAGTTTTGCTACGAAGTTTCGAACGAGTTTTGCTACAATTCATATGGGATCGAACTAGTTTTGCAATACACTATAGACCACCAGGAAAATTATTCATTGAGCTTAAGTATCTTTTGAAAGTTATATTAATTTATTAAAATTATGCAAAGAGTGCTAAAAAATGTAACAATAGTTCTGTAGGGGATGGATAAACTACACCAATTCACATCTTTTTCGAAAAACGTTTTTTATACGGTTGAAATTAGAATTTTTCCTCTATGGATGTGTAAATTCCCATAAGTGTTATCTAATGTAGTTTCCGAGATTGAAAAGTTAAAATCAACACCAACTCCAACTTGCCTCGACGTTAATTGCATCAAATTGTATTATTATTTAATGTGGTTTACCACTGAATTTGTGGACAATTTTTAATTAAACATGCAAATGCGCCTTCAGTTTTTACTTAAATAATTTTTATAACACATTTCGAAGAGAAAATTAAAATTATTTGGTTTTTTTTAACCTACTTACAACTACAATTAATGTTGGAAGAATTCCAATCAAATGTAGTGGGGAATGGAAGGAGAGATAAGCTCACTGTTTATTGTTGATGATTTTGTTTAAACTTTGATATTGTTACAAGCAGAACTGTTGTTGCAATTCTTATACGCTTAACAGTTTTATTTGGTTTAATATCTTTAGTTTTTCTAAAATCTTTCTAAATGAAGTTTCCTGATGATCTGGCCTAAATAACCAGTGAAATGCGCATAGGAAAAGCTTATCCCATCAACAATAAATTTCAGTGTTTTTATCAAAAATAAAAATTGGGAATTAAGCACGATTATCAAAATCATTTAAAATAAATTTTGTATTCCCACGAAAATTATTTTGATAAGAAAATAAATTGTTGTAAGCCTTGTATTATTTTTGGGAAATAGCAAACCTTTTGTTATTGGACTTGGTACTGTTTGTCTCAAGAGATTGAAAAGTACCAATACTATCATGGGAGGTAAACAACACCAAGTCCTTAGATGACGTAATTTTTATTAAGGATATCATCGACATAAAAAACATATTAGAGTCACATAAAATATTCGAACAAAGCCAAATTTTTAATACAGAAGTAGAAGTATAAAAAAAAAATAAAAGTATTCTCTAATATTTTTTCGGGTTAACCCCCGAATTATGTCTAGAACAATTTTATGTATTTTTTCGAATTCATTTTCCTTTTATTTCTATTATTATTCACTTTAAAAGTTGTAATTAAAAATGTAGTCCACTTTGTGTTTTCGCCACAGAAACTACAGGAGATTTCCAGTCATATAAATATATGAACATCGCTACAAAAACATATTTCAATATAAGATTTATAAAAACCAAATATATCCAAGCGAACTTGTTTACAAATTTGCACTTTTAAAATTCCCTAATTCGACTCTATATCATCAACAATACCTTGGCGCAATTCAAACAGAACGGTTAAAACAGTGAACCAGCAAGTTTTGTTACAGAAAATGCAAAGAGATAGTTTTGAAAATGTCTGGTGAGTGAATCGACCAGTTTTGTTACCACCTAATCAATTGTTATCTCAATTTTGAAATTCACATTTTCATAACTTTAAAATTTTTAAAGCAAAATCTCTTAAAGTTTTTTTTATTTTGAAAAATATTAGAATAGTTTTTATGCCGAAAAATTTTGGAGTCGGAGTCGCGAGTTTTTGTGGGTACTACGACTCCGACTCCGGTTCAAAAACCTCAACTCCGACTCCACAGCCCTGCTTTTAAATAAGCCATATTTAGTTTTATTGGCATATTTTTCTTTTACTTGCTGTGTTATTGTAAACGAATGAAATTACGGTGTAATTTTGTTTTGGTATTTTAATACCCAGTTAAAACTTTGCTTACTTTTTCAAAATGAATAGCTTCTCTTACCCAATATTTAGTAGCTTTCTTCTTTAACTGCTTATTTCTAGATGTATGTAGGTAAAAAAATAATGACTTACTTTACTGGTTCTTTCAGTTGAATTTTAAGTTTTTCTAATTATGTACTTAACACATTATTTTGTAGGCGAAATTTTTACTGGGTATTGGGTAATTAAGCGTATGGCAATTAAACGTGATTTTTGTTTGAAAAATAGAAGAAAAACAAGTTAGAGTGCTATATTCGGCTGTGCCGAATCTTTGATACCCTCCACCGACAGCTCAGTGGGCTTTATATGGGGCCTATTCAATTTTATTTTGATAGCATTATTTAGAACGGCTTGAGGCGTACTAAACTGTTTTCCGGGAGTAGTGTTTATATGGGGCTTAGGGTAAATTATGGACGGATCTTCACGAAATTTAACAGCTGAATAAAACACATTTTTGCAAAATTTTATCTCATTTCGTGCCTTGTTCCTCCATTTATGTTATTTTTTGTAACAAAATTATCATTTTTTTAGGTGGTGGTTCCACATTTTGATTCATAGCTCTGGTCCTACTCCACCGATTTTGCTGAATTTCAATCCCAAACTGCTTAGGATAACTACAAGCAATTTGGCACCAAGTTTGTTCATTTCTTTTGAGTTGTTCGAAAGTGAGCGTGTTTTCAACAGACAGACAGACAGACGGACATGGCTAAATCGACTTAGAATCACTCAAGGACCCAGAATATATATTTATTTTTATTTTTTAAAACATTTTATTAATACTTTAAATTTTATGTTGTGGGTTTTTTCTTGCATATTATAATTTTAATAATTTAAATTGTAAAACCTAAACAAAGTAAAGCTACTCTAGGTACTTTTTAAACTTTGTTCAGGGCCTCTAATAGGTTTAATAGATTTTTTTTTGTTAAAGATACGTACATATCGATGACTTAATATAAAAAAGGTGTAAGTCAATTTCTTTCAAAAAACAAAATGTTCGTTTATTCTGGTAGATAAATACCAAACGGAGCTTGCTTTAAGGTTTCGGGGCTATAGTATAAAATTTGTTGCATCTTTTTATTATTTATTGCTTTAAAACTCTTTATATATAAAAATTGTATGGAATTCATTAAGTTATGCCTTTTTTATATTAAGCCATCGATATATAAACAGTTTTGTTGTATATAGAAATATTTAGATATTTATGATAGTGTATTAATATGATAAGAGTACAAAAACTGGTTGTATGCAGCTAAATATCAAACGTATTAACTGCCAGAGTTAAACAATTGATAGTTATTAATGTAGATGTTATTCATCATAGACACGATTGTTACAACAGCATTTATGAAGCGGCAGCAAAATATTCCTTAGACTTTTTGGGATCGGCAACCATGGTTTTTTGTCCAGGCTTCCAGTTGACTGGACAGACTTCACCATGCTCATCGGTAAATTGAAATGCCTGAACTAAACGAAGAGTTTCATCAACATTGCGACCAACAGGCAAATCGTTGATGGTCATTTGGCGCAACTTTTGATTTTCGTCGATGATGAAAAGACCGCGGAAAGGAATACCGGTTTCTTCATCCAACACACCATAATCACGTGCTATCTTCATGGACTTGTCCGCCAACAAAGGAATGTCCATTTCACCCAAACCACCTTGCTTACGTGGTGTATTTATCCAAGCCAAATGAGTGTATTGACTGTCAGTTGAACAGGCAATTAGTTCACAATTAATGTTGCGAAACTCAGCAGCACGATCGGAGAAAGCAATAACTTCAGTGGGGCAAACAAATGTAAAGTCCAAGGGATAGAAGAACAATACCACATATTTGCGTTCGTAATCGGCCAAGGAAATGTCCTTAAAGACACCGTTTACTACAGCGGTACCTTGGAATTGGGGAGCTGGCTTTTGCAATTGTGGCATCATTCAATTTTTGATATTTAATAGTCAAAATAATTTTACTTTAGGAACAAACACGCAAACGCTAAAAAAAATTTAAAGTTTTAATTGAAAACTAAATTGAATTATTTTAAACGTCATTTATATTTTCATACAAATTGTTGCTAAGGCTGAATTCATACAGATATGCTAACATTTTTCTTTTTGTGAAAATAATGACAATTGTCATTCAGTTAAAAATAATTAAATTCAACATTTTTCATTTTTCGAATTTATCAAGGTATATTTACACAAGGTAAACTCGTTGGCCCATATGTTTGTCAGCTGTTTACCTAAGTTGGAACACCAATGTCAAATTCCGTGTATATGAGCCAAATTTTGTACATGTGTGCGTTAAATTTATATGAAGACAATTTTGACAATTCAGTTCCACTCGGTTATTTTTATAGAGCAGCATGTCTACACTCCCAAATCTATGAGCTAAATTTCAGTTATGTATTTTATAAAGCTTTTTTGTAATAGTCATATTCCTTCAATTTTTCAGAAATGACTTTATACACTACCAGACTATTTTATTGTATAAAGTCATTTCTGAAAAATTGAAGGAATATGACTATTACAAAAAAGCTTTATAAAATACATAACTGAAATTTACCCGGCGTTTCCACATGCAAGTAATTACTTGCAAGTAGTGTATATGTATTATCGACGAAAAATCGAGGAAGCAGCCGATTGGCTGAAAGTACGAAAAATGTGATGGTGTAAGTAAAAAAGTGTGAGTGTATTGAGTTTTTCGAACTTGTACTTGCATGTGGAAACGCTAGATTAGCTCATAGAATAAATTCGAAAAATGAAAAATGTTGAATATAATATAAAGTAACCTTCAGAAGGAAATAATTCCCAGTTTCTATTTGTTAAAAATAATTAAAATTTTATTTTATTGTTTAAAAAGAACGTTTAAAAAATGGTACGTAAGTATGTACATAATTTTATTTTGCAATAAAATATAGGTAGAGATCACTCGGATTGTCTTAGAATTTCTTTTGCTTTGCAAGTTGTGAATAAATGCATAATTTGAGCAAGAACCCTCAATTAAAATGCTACTTTTATGTCTTTTTTACTATATAACAACTCTTGATGATATCGCTAAAAAATTTCACCTTTTCCAAGAGTCTTAAAAACAGTCAAATTAAAACAATTTAATTTCAGATCCCAAGTATAAGCCGGTGCTTTGAAATTTATATTCAGTTTTTTTAAAGGTGGCAAAGTTCACTGATTCCCGAAAAATAATATGGATACAGAATTCCTTTCTGATGATCCTGGCCTCTCGGTCTCCTCTTGGGATGCCAGATATCTGTTAGATTTGGAAAGCCAATTTTCGGATTAAGGACATTTGTGTAGACAGTATTAGCGCAAACAATTCAAAATTCTTGACAATCTTAACTGATCGCCAAATAATAATGATCTTAAGATTACCCTCGTACGAAGGTTGCCAGATATGTACCTGTTAACTAAAGATTTGAACAGCAATTTTTTGAATGTAGATATTAATGTGTAAATTTGATGGATATAAAGCTGGTAGGGGGTATTCAAATTTTAACTCTGCTTGAAAGATATTGATAAAACTGGTATAGTTGCAGGATATAAACTTGGTTGTTACTGCTTAAATTCCTAGGACAGGGTTTTTTACCTGGAACTTTTGCATAACAGAAGAACTCTAATATTCGGAAAGTTCAATTCTCAAATAGTCTTTAATAGAGAAGAAAGTTTTTGAACGGTAGCCCTTGTTAGTATCCCTTCTAGAGAATGTCTGAACCAAGGCGAATTCAACTACAGGTGCTGTCGCAACTACAACAATCCAAAAACAACAGAAACAACATAGGGGGGTTTGCATAGCATTGTTAGTGTTTTCGGCTCGAAATGTCAGCCATTCTTAGAAAAACACTAACAAATCAAAACAAATAGGCTCGAACTATCAAAATAAAATAAATTAATAAAATATATTTTTTTAAAAAAGGCATCACGCTTAAACAATGCAAAATAATTATAAAAAAAGAAAGGTCAAATAAAACTTCATAATATATATATTTAATAAAATAAGCTTACGGCGAATATTCGGAACTATGCACTGATTTTTTTCTATTTGTATTGTCTAAAATGTATGCAAATTATTATTTTATAACAGCATCAATAATTTTATGTTTTGGCTCATGTGTTTACAGCTTTAAATTTAATAATTTTGTAAATTATGATTTTTCCGTTAAAATATTGTTAAAACTTGTGTTGTAAATGTAAATGAAAATTATAGAAAAGAAAATAAGAAGTTGAAATACAGTAAACATACAAATATGCATACATATGACATAAATGCCGTCGTTGTATAACTTGCATTTGTTGCTTATATTTGTGTAATTTTATTGTTTTGTAAATATATAAAGCGAATTTAGTTAAAATACAAAAATATTTGTTGTTTCAAACTTATAAATAAATAAAATGGCCATAGAAAAAGTGAGAAAAAGGCTTCTGCAATTTGCAGCTGCCGGAAACATGCAAAAATACCATTTTAATTATTTATCGATTTTATTTACTTCCATTTATGGAAATAATCTGTTAAATAAAATAAAATAAGAACTTAAGCTTTTAACAACAATATTTATTTCCAACAAATAAACAAGAGTTGTAAGCTGCTTCTTTTATTTTCAATAAAAACCCGATAACATTGGTTTCTGTGACACATAAAGCCAACACTAATTTCAGTTCGAACAAAAAACAAAAACACATTGGATTTCATTAAAATATTTATAATTTTTTGCTTTTTAAATATTATTAATTTTACACAATTTTTAAAAACGCTGGTAAATGAAATAAAATATCAATTTCCGAAAAATATTATGATCTATAAGAAAATGTCCGGGTAATCAGGTAGCAGATGGGCTGGTCAAACAATGTGGTTGCATGGATGACGAATTCATTGATCAATTTGTTGGTCTTCCAACGGCTCACTGTAGGTCTCTTATCAGGCGCAGATGCACTTATATAGTTGCGCAGATGCGGTGTACTTGTGTGTCCACCTGCACGATATTCACGCTACTATTGCCTGGATATGATGAACGGAGAACTAGCTCTCTACTTGGGTTCAACAGGGACCAGACTAGGACAGTGATATCGGTCTTAACTGGGCACTGGCCGGTGGGGACTCATGCTGGAAAAATGGGTCTGGAATTTCACGACTACTGCAGAGGTTGTCAGGACGAGGAGGAAGACGAGACTGTGCTTCACTTTCTCTGTCAATGATCTGGGTTGCGGGGCATTAAGAAAAAAAAACTGGGGAAAGCGGTGTTTGCCCGCCTAGGGGATCTATCAGGATAGAACTAAAACCGCTTCTTCTCTTCATTAGGAAGACGAATTGGTTTGATTCTGCAGTGACGCCATCTGAGTAACTGCTATATAGGATAGGCATTGGCGCTGGGTATCACAAAGGTACCAATAAAGGACTCAAGTAAGCTGTTTATGGAACCTAACCTAACCCAACCATAAGAAAATTTCTACTTTTTCATTTGCAAATACTTCAAAACAAATAAATTCGCCTATGTTTCCTATCCTTGGGACTATGCGCCCAATATCTGGTATAAAAGTAACAAATAATAATTTCCCTTATCCTGAAACGGAAGAAATTCTGTATGGAGCTGTATTCATGAGCACATTTGTTATACCTATATATATACAACTGAGTTCTGGATCCAAGTACATAACTTTAGAAATTCAATTAACGAATATCCTTTTAAAGAACGAGCATTTGTATAGTTTTATTGGATTAATAAGGAGCAAACCCAGAACAAGACTGAGTACATAGCTTTTATGATCTGTTTTACATTTATTACAGGGGCTAAAGCTAGATAACGTATGTTGATATACTATAAATATAGTAGATGATATTCAAGATAAAATCGGGTGATCTGACAAGTACCACAAAAAAATTGGTATGTTAGTGCTGGTGCACACTCTTCAGGCCTTAGCCATCAAGTCATGAGCTTTAAGAAGAGGGAAAATAGCAGGGTTGTAGAGTCGACGTCGGAGTTGGAGTCGAAGTACCCACAAAAACTCGCGACTCCGACTCAAAAATTTTTCGGCATACAATATTTAAAAAATTTTCTAATATATTTCCAAAATAAAATATTCTTCGAAATTGGCGATGCAATATTTTACTGTATTAAAAAAATACCTAAAAGTCAAATAAGGACCAGTCTCATAAATTGTTGTCTTCAATGTATGAGTAGGAGTCAGAGTTGGAGTCGGAGTCGGACTTAAAAAATTAAGCGGTTGGATACGGAGTTAAAACTATTTTTTGACGACTCCACAGCCCTGGCAAAAATGCCATTTCTTTTCCATTGTGCCGGTTCACACACGTCAAGTTTGACTCGTCAAGTCTTGAGAAGGGAAAAGAGAAAGCCATTTCTTCTCCCCTCTCTCCATAAAGCTCAAGACTTGACGAGTCTTGAACCTGCGCTTTCTCTCCTAAAAACTCAAGACGACGACTAAGACTTGAAGGGTGTGAACTAGCACTTATGAAGATGATGTCCATCGTGGCCATTTTTGCAACTATATTTACTGCCGTATTCATAAATAATTAAAATGGATTTGAAATGCATTTTAAGAAAGATTTGTATGAAAATTTTGCCTTAAAACAGATTTCAAACTTAGTTTATTCTTTATGAATACGGCTGTTAGTATTTTTTTGCCTGTTTTAGCTATAAAAAAAGTATTAACTTTTGAAGAACGTTTGGCTAGCTCAAACATCATTTAACAGTTTCTAAGTTACATTATACAATTATCTTCTAACAAAAAAAGATTAGTAAATTAATAGAAATTGTTAAAAATAAAGCTTAAGTTTGATCAACTTACTGGTCACGCTTTTTTTTTTTTTTATTTTTTCGTCAAATATTTTTTAGGTCTGAACATACCTTAAGCTCTGCGACTTAATAAATAATTAAATATCCATTAGTGTTTATTTTGTATTTCGACACAATCGTATAATTGTAGCAATGCTAAAGCCCCAATTGCGTTTGTTGGATCAAGTGAAATTATTGGAACGTTAAAGTTGGATTTAAGAAAAAATGTTAAATGTATTAGACAGCAAAAATTCTTATCTCGCCAATGACAATTATAAAAAATACTACTATACAAAACATATACAACTTATTATAAACTATTGATTGTACTCACAAATACCATAATAATTTTTCAAAAGAAACTGTTATACCCAAACAAATATTTTACCACTATGGTGCTCTCTCGCTTTTCAAATACTAAAGAATTGAATTAGTAAAGTCATGAATATTTGTTATAGGTTTTGATTTTATTGGAATTTTTACAATTGGTAGGATTTAATATAGAAATAATTTTTAAGTACTATATTTATACGAGAATGCAGTCTAAATGGCATTCTGTAAAAATATTAAACAAACTATTCGCACTTATAAAATTGTTAACAATCCCCGTTAACGTCATTTGTTATAAGAGTTTTTAACGAAAAAATATTTCGTATTATTCATTGATAGGTCTCGTGTTTATTGTAAGATTTTGTAGGCCTGTTTATCAATCTCTTCCTGGTGGAAATGTTTACTTGAACATGATGAATTCACGCACTATTTTTGGTCAGTGATGCAATTTTGAAATGTATGTACAATTAAGTTTATAAGAGAATTTCAAAGTTCTTATTTGAAGGTAATATCTGTTAGGAACATGTTTGCAAATGCGTTAGCAAACAGTTGCAGCTCCAACACCAGAATCTGCTTCTACATCCTAAACTAAAACGATTACAGAAACCGAAACATGACGACCTTTGGCATAAAAGCCCTGGGAAAAAGCTGTGGCAAAACAATTTGATGTTAATATAAGTCTACTGTCATCAAATTAAAATTCTTGTCATTAACTTCGAATAACCAGTGAAAAGACTTGAATACTGGAAAAAATTATGTATTTAGTCCTTCAATTCCTAGGTGAAAAATAGGGCCGTCACAAATGCTTTCCACACTGAAAGAATTTTCTTCACAGATCCAATGGATTTTCACATTAATCCAATGAAAAATTACGTTAAAAGTTAACCTATGTAACCCATTATTGGATTTATAAAGAATGTTACATTAGCCCCCCGCTAATGAAATGTTTCATAAAATCTGTGAAATTTTTACATTATTTTAACGTCAAACGTTTAAAGAAATTTTTTATAATTTAAATATAAATTATTAGTATTGTGGTTATTTTATTGAACTGTTCTATGGTTTTTAACCACAATACTAATAATAGTTAAAGCTAAGGCACGAACTCTATGTTTACATTTGTACTTCAAGTTGTGCTGAAAAAGGTCAACAAGAAAAAAGAAAGACAAAAAAATAGGAAAAACAAAAAAATTTACTTTGTACTTCAAGAAAAATTCTGGACGAAAGGTACGAAAAAACAGAACTAAGGATGAACATGTAAAATCAATTAAAATAGATAATCATTCAAAGCAAATTTCGATCTATCAAAGGTTAAATACAATTTGGTTTGAATATTGATGTTTGACTATTGACTGCCAGCAGTCAAACCCCTCTGAAGAGATTGAGTGGTTGCAATCGAAACATGTAAGGGTAACCTGTCCGTAAAACGCCTGGGTTCGAATTTTAGGTCGAGCAAGAATGAAAAATTATCAATAAATTTTAATTAATTTCATGTTGTAAAATTCCTTTCAAAATTTTAATATAAATGTTTTTATCTTTGAATGAAATTTTAAATATGAAATTTTTTTGTGATGGTTATAAATTTTTGTTTATTTATTTTATCCATTTTTTCAATTTGCGTTTTGAGTTGTGAATTTTATTTTTTTTTATTCCTTTTTCAAATCATCAAGTTTTATTAATTTTATTTTGTTTTTATATTTCTTTTACATAATACTTTCATAAGCTTTCCTTTAAGTAAATTGTACTTAATTCATTTTCCAGCCCGCAACGACCTTCAATTGCCTTCTTTCCATTTTTCTGGCTTGTACTACTGCGTAAATTTTGTGTGTTTATATTAACAGTTAAAGAAAAAAGAATGTGAGAATTTTTTGCTTTTGTTTTTTCTTTCGCGTTGTTTGTTTCTGAACCTAAAAATGTCTTACATTTAGCTAAAATCAGTATTTCGTTATCGAAATGAATTTTTTTCTTTAATGTTATGAAACAATAAAATTAACAGTGTTTTTCATATATTTTTTAGTTATAAGTACATAAAAAGATTCCTTTTTTCATAAACTTTAAAATATTTGAATATTTTAAATAATAGTTCATTTAAATCTTAAAAACCCTATTGAAATTATCTATTGCAATAAGTTGAATTTTTCTTTTGAAAGAGATATTAAGTTGTCAATAATGTAATGAAAAATGTTAACGAAATTACGAAACTCTATTTCCACACTTTCGGTAGAAATAGTAACAATAGACGCAAATATAAGTCGAACTTAGTAAGGAAAATGGGTTCTACTTAATTCCACTTAGTTCTAATTAATAATGTTACAAAAATGCAGTAGTAATTTTTCTTACGGCGATTGTAATCATGTGATTACAAACACCAAGTCAAAAAGTGTTTGGTTCCTAAGGTAATGGTAAAGACCGAAGTCAATGGCTCTTATTTGCGAATAAATGAATGGCAGTACAATTATTCAACCTCAAAAAATCTTCGAATTGTCTTTTTCTGACTTTGTTCGCTCCAGCTGGTGGATCCATATCTTCCTGCTAGCTCTTTTTTACCCATAGCTTTATGTATTAGAAATCCTTATTACTAGTTCTTACATAATGTACAATTCCATCGATGTTCTAGCCTTGCATTACAGCAATGCAAGAAACAATATTTTGACAAATATTCAGCGACTAAAGTAAAGATATAGAATTGGACGTGTATAGCTTATCAAATATTTTAAAACCTGATAACCTGACTATCAAATATCGGTCCGGATCCTCAAAAGTATCAATCAATTGAAACGTTAAGTATGAAAAATCAACAAAACTTACAATTTGCTTTATAGTACCAATGCACGCTAATTGTCCTATATAAAATACATTCATAGTTGTAGTCTGTCATCATTATTTACAAGTAAATTAATATATTTAATTTGATTTATTAAAATATGTTTTGTTGTCTAATAATTGTTTTTACTACAAGAATACTAAAGATAACAGGACATATAAAATAAAAAATTCTTTATTTATCAATTGAAGTCAAAACAAGACACTTTTTTTAATTTATTTTATTATTTAATTTTTGGTTCATGGACGTTTGCATGCCTCATAATGAGTCGTTCCATACCTTTGCTTAAAAAAAATCTTGGAAATGAAGGTTTTTTTTTTGTAACCTACTGACTATTACGAATACACAACTCTGGGTGTTGATAGGATGAATTACATATGTACACATGTATGTATACATATTCTATAGCTGAAAATCGATATGGCAACATGATTTTATTGTTTGTTTTTCTTCTGCGATAATGATTAATTGTTTTTATTATGTTTTTTTGCTTTGATTGATTTATATATGTAAGTATGTATGTATGTAGTATGTATTAACAACTTGTTGATGATCTTTGGTTTATGAATTTTATCAGAAGTAAACTTTTATCGATTGTTTGTTTGCTCGCTTTTTTATTGGAGGAATCCCTCCCAAAACCCATAAAAGTGTTGTTAACAAAACAACATTTGTTGTTGATTCAATTTGTTGTCTCTGTCTCTTTGTTGACAAGATTTTTAATATTTAATTCTGTGGGGTTTTTGCAGTTTTTTAAAGAATAATTTGATATTTTGCGGCTTGTTTCTATTGTAATGGCGAGCTTTGTGAAATGAAAGACTTTTTTGATTTCAATGCTTGGTAGAAAAAGTGTTTAGTCGTATTAGTTTAAAGTGTTATTTGCTTCACTGTATTGTAGACCTTAGCAGTGTTGCCAGAACTTTTAGAGGAAAAATCAGCAAAAACCCATAATTTTTTATCAAAAAATCTGCAAAATCTGCGTCAAGGTTTTAAAAATCTTCAATAAACCTTCAAAACACATTTATTACATTTTCTATGTAGTTTATTTAGAAAAAGATATTACAATTAATATCAAAATATGTTCCCGAATTTAAAATCGATGGTAGTTTTAAATGTCATTCTGGTAAATATGAGTGGTCCTCGAAGTAAGAGGTCTAAAAAAGGAAATATTTTTTCAGAACTTTCAACACAGAAAAGTTATACAAATTTGTTCGATTTTTGGAACATGGCTAATAATTTATGGATATTATCACATTAAAAATATCTATCCAAATTTAATTACTCAGACTGAGTAAGGATTAGTCACATCTTTGTTAAATTAAACAACAAATTAAAAGTTAATTGCGGATGGCATAACATAAGTCCCGCGATATAAATGTGTCAAGAAAATGCGAATTTTTAATTTTTAAGTTATCTTTTGTGAATAATTTTTCTACCAATGAATCTATTTGCACACGGTTCTTCCATCAATGGTTTATATTCTATATTTATTTATCAATGCAAGAAGTGGAAATAGTACAATCATGACAATGTAAAGAAGTTTTCACCGAACTAAAAAATCTGCAATGTTAAACCAAAAATCTGCAAATCTGCATTTTGACAATTTTGGGGAAAAAATCTTCAAAATGCAGATAAATCTGCACTTCTGGCATCGCTGGACCTTAGATTTAATTGTAGAATTTCGAATTCGAACTGAATGGTATGGAATCGACTAGAAGGTTCTTGAACCTAGTAGTCTTCCACTACTATCGAACTCGTAAAGTTGAGTTCAGTTTGTTTTGAGACATTAAACGGTTCAATTCGTTGCTAACAATATTGGACAAAACATGTGAACGTTATAATTAATTTTAATAAATTTATATATGTATATTGTTGCCATTACTTAAGCTTTGATATATGTATGTATGTACTAAAGAATTAAAATTAATATGTGTTTAAATACTAAAGTTATGTTTTATATTTGTATGCTCCTTGGTACATGTTAAACTTGTTAATGTGATTAAATTCCATATTTTAAGTCTTTATTGTTTATGACTTTTCTACAGTGTACAGTATTACACATTGGTAGCCCTGATGGTGTCCATTATTAAAAGTGAAAGAGGAAAGTTTATGAAATTTGTGAAAAAAGGCATGACATATGAAAGACGAAAGTTTGTGAAATTTGTTAAAAAAGGCATGACATTACTATATTTTAGTTATTTGGTTTTTTTTTTCTAAAACGACAAATTAATTAATTTTACTTAGGGTTTTTTATAAGGATAATTTAAAAAAAAATTTAACACTAATTTTTTTTATTCAATAAACATTTTCTTCAAAATAACACTACATGCATTAAGTCCTTCCCCGTATACATGTATAAATATATTATATGCGTGAGAAAAGGATTGTTTTTATTATTATTTTATTGTTAATAAACAAAAATAAAAGGTACTTTTAAAAATAACCCTAGTAGTTAAACCATGGAGTAGGGACATGGAGTACTTTTGAAACTACCCCTTTAGTGTACTCCATACTGTAGTGACATGGATTACTTTTAAAACTAACCCACTTTAGTACTCCATAGAGTAGTTTAGGAACTACTTCGGTGGGTTATATGGTCCCCACCTAGTACGTCGTAATGTTAAATGGACCACCTTTTACCCATATATTTGGAGTACTCCTACTCCTTCATGGACTGCTCTTTACATGCATGTATGGACTAGTCTCGTTATCTGCAGGATATAAAGGGAGCAGCGTTGCCGTTTTGGTTACTTTTAACCTAAATTGGTTACTTATTGTTCCGATGTGTACTAATTAACTTTTTTCCATTTTGGTTATTTTTTTCTTGTAAGAGCTCTTCATATTAAAAGATTAAAAGCTCAAGCTTATAAAGTTTTTAAAATTTGCGAAAATAAGTGGTTACTTATTTTCGAGTCTACAAGATACAAAAAATACAATATCTTCCTTAGACATATTATTAAATTGAAGTGCCAATAAAAGAGTACTTTTGATACAAAAAGATTTTTACATTTTGGTAACAAATTTTTTTTGGTCGTGGCAACACTGAAAGGGAGTAAACCGAAACGCGTAAAACGAGTTTTGCCCAAAAATATTTTTATTGCGTTTATTTAAATAGTGGCTAATTTTAGTAATTTTTGTTTTATTTTTTGCTTTGTTGTGCTATACTTGCTGCGCTATAGTAACGAAGACCTAGCCTGTTGTAATGCAACAGATTAGAGTATACTAACTCTCTACCACCTAATTATCGGGGGGCACTATCACCATATTGTTTAATTTTTCAATAAGTTTTCTTAGCCTGGGTTCACGCTATGAAAGTTTTCTTTCAGAAAGCTTGAGTTTATCGATGAGAGGGGAGAGAATAATAGTATGTTATTTTAACCTCTCACCATTAAACTCAGACTTTCTCAAAGTGAACCCAGACTTACTGAATATAGTTTTTGGTCTACAGTTGTTTTTAACCTTAGTGGTTTTTTCGAAAGTAATACATTTTGTCCGACTTTAATGTTTTTTTTCTTACTTTTTTTTAATAATTTTTTTTTATTAAAATAATTGAATACGTACTTTAAAATCTCTTAAAACTACGCATAATATTAAACTGTATAAATTCTTATAAATTAAACTCGATTATATTAATTATTAGTTTTATTATGATTTTCTAGACGAAGTATAAATAATGATAACAAAGTCAAATGTTTTCTTTTTTCATATTTATGGCCAAAATACCAACTCAAAATTATTTGTCTTTTTTGTTTTATTATTTTATGAGAAAAAATATTCTATCACGTTTTCATTTTTCACGTAGAAACAAATTGGGGTAGTTAAGGTTTGGGTACCATTAATTTGTTATAAATATACGATGTCAATTGCAAATACACACATATTAAAGATTATAAAATTTTAAAAATATTTTATAAAACCCAACTAGCATTTTGTATCATAATCTAATCATTTAGGAATCAGCTTCAAGTGAAAAATACCCGTTTATGAGCTCAGTTTTCAATCACAAATGATACTCTCGTTGTGAGAAAATGGTACCCTACCGATGAATTACCTGAAAGAATCATTTGTGATACAATTTTCTGATTACTTTTTGATCATTTTACTGTTAGTTTTTATAATCAATAGGTGCGTTTGCAGTAAAATGCAGTAAATGAGTAAACTGAAAAATTTACTCTCACAAAAAGCTGTTGTGCAAAAAAGTACGCGAACGCAAAATTTGTAAAAATTCGTAAAATAAAGGCAACAGCTGATGGCAAATAATTGAAGTGTTGAAAAATGTTTACACTTTTAACTACATAACTCGTTTTCCTATCGGGACTCGATTAAAAACTTTTTAAAACGCGAAAATTTTTGGAAAATACAAACAAAATATTTTATTTAATCTTTCATATTGGTTTGTTTTTAATTTTATTTGATTTTACTAATTTGTAGCGGGTTAAATTATTTAAAAGAACATCAATCATTTTTTTGCTATTGATTACTTAAGTACCCAAGTACTTCACACTTTTACAACTCTAAAAAATTAACTTAACAAAAAAAATTTCAAAAGTTTGTATTTAGCCAAATAAATGCTTCACAAACAAGATTAATTTATTAATAGTAATTCACTTTTTGTTTTGGTGTAATTTTTATTTCAACTTTTCTTTTATTTAACAGTTTTTTCACAATTTATATGCATTTTATTTGTTACGTTTGTTTGTTTACCTTTTGAAACATATGTTTTTTTGATTTACTAAATTTTACTACAAAAATTTCTGCAGTAAAAATTTGTAAATACTCAGACAAGAACTGTCACTTTACGCTCTCAATTTGTGTTCTCATTTACTGTATTTTGTGTACTCGAACGCAATTTCGTAAAATGCAGTAAAGTTCAGTAAAAAATAGTAAAAACTTTTGTGTTCTCGAACGCAGCTATTATTGAATCGTTTTCGTCTAAGTTTTTAATCGTAAATTACATATGTATGTATATAGTTTTTGATTAAACATATTTCATATAATTTTTTTAATTGTCATGTTTTTTAATTTTTCTCCTATAAAATCACCAAAACAAACAAAAGTGATCGGTTTTTCGCATTAATGTTCTTAAATTCGTCAGGTGGTTATTGTGCAGCCTACGCCAGCACTAAGGCAATTGGTTAACAATTTATTTCATCACGTTCAGCGTTCAGTTTTGTTTAAAGTATTTTTTGACGTAAACGCTGATGTTATTTCCATTTTTGTTGTAATGTTGCATTTGTTGCCGTAACGATGCCACCTGCTTATTCCATCATGTTTTAACCATTTCAGAGGAACGCATGGAAGATTTGAAAATGTGAAATACGCGTTCACACTTGAAACATCTACTATCAATAAAAAATGTCACCATTTCTGAAAAAATAGCTTTTATTTTTTTTAATACATTTTTTCTACAAAATGTATTTAGAACTCATTTTGTTTAATAACATAAAAAAAATCAAGTAACATAAGGCTTTCAAAAAAGGGAAACGCTTGAGAAATGGTAACCATTTTGTCATTGATAACAATTGATAACAATATGAATAACAATAGAATTTATTGCCACTTTTCTAGTGATCACACTAAAATCATCAAAAGATTTAGAATGGAATACAATGAGATAGGAAAATTTTGTAAAGATGTGGAACAATTTTGATTTTTAGCCCTATGTATTTCTTATGGGAACATTCCAATATCTTCGTAAATTGATGTTAAATGTTGACAAGTGTGGAAAGGCTATAAGGAATTATATGGCATCAATGTTTTCTTTCATATGCCAAAATCCATTTTTTGATAACTCGTATAGAATCTGAGATATTCAGCATCGACTTTGGTCTACATCCACATTTTTTAGGTTCATTGAACGTTATATTGCTACATATGAAAATTTTTGCATATGGAGCAAATTTTGCAACAAGCAAACCAAAATTATACTTTACTAATGATTTGCGCCATTCGAATTATGAACAACGTAGGTCAAAATAAACCGTCGCAATAGTTAAAATTTATTGAAAAGAATGTGAAACTTTAGATGAATATGGAGCCCACAACGAAACTAATTGTTGAATATTGATTTGCGCTAGGTAACATATATTTTGTTTCCATATTATGTTGCATCTGCAGTTCGCGGCTTATTGTAAAGAGTTTAGCAATTATCACCATTCTAAAACATACCAACCTGTCCTTATAAATCTCTATTAACTACAGGGATGTTAGATGTGACGATTTTACGTCATTTTGACGATTTTTTTCGATGAATTTACCAAAATGACGATTGACGATTTTTGATGTAGAGTCACTTATGTTTTGACGATTTAATCCCGTCAATAAATTTACTTTAAACTTTAATCCGGCATCAATTTTATAACACTTTAATCTGGTAGATGTGACGATTTTTCGTAATTTTGACAATTTTTTGTAGAAAATACAGTAAAATGACGATTGACGATTTTTTGACTAAAAGTAATAGTGTTATGACGATTTTCTGGCATTGATAAAACACACATGAAATATTTACAATTAAATTGAAAACAGTCCAAAACTTAAAAATCAATTTTTCGAAATACAAAATTTTTTGGATATTAAACAAAACAATTAGTAATTCAAATTCTACAATTATAGAAATGCCATCGATGCTGCAAAAAATATACACTAGAGCCCTAATTTGTGTCTGTTCTATTTGGTCCGCTTTGTAAAAATTGGTTAAATCCGCTTTGCGTTTTTATGATTTCGATTTGCGTCGCTACATACGAATGCATTTTTCGATGAAGTCATAATCACATGTGAAGAATTTTTCTATTTGTGTGTAAAGGCAAATCCCATTTAATTCTGTTAGGTAAGTTAGTTAGTTAGTTAGTAAATTACGTGCTAGGAAGTTACTTTTTAATAAGAAGTTGTGTAGAAAAATGAGTGCAATGAGGAGAAAATTTATTAGTTTGGAACTAATATTGGACGTAATAAAACGTTTCAAGTCGGGTAAAAAGACTGTTGATATAGACAGAATCCTTGGGTTTTAGCACCTTTAACAATAGAAATAATTTGCCTATCTCTATTGCAAATTATTTTTATTGTTAAAGGTTTATCATTTAAAAATAGCTCAAGTTAAAAGCAAATGAGATTTTATTTATTATTTTTCTGAATATGGATGAATCAAATAACATATTTTTGCTGTGCATTAAGTAAATATATTTTTTCTTATGTTTTCTTTTTAAATGATAAATATACTCCGCTCACTTGCTGAAATAAATAGAATAAAACTTAACCATATCACTTTCTTCATCATTAATTGAATTTCTTGCTAAACATTTATATTTTCGAACCAATCCATGCAATAAATTGTCTTTAATTTGTAAAATTTATACATTTGACGTTTTGTTGACGATTTTGTTAAATTTTAGTGACGACTTTGACGAATTTTGTTAAAACTTTTGACGATTTTTGAGGAAAAAAGTCTAACAACCCTGATTAACTATCAACTTCATTGTTTTTGCCATTGACTTACTTTGCTCCACGTCAAAGAAAACATCATAATACGAAATAAAATTTGATATGGAGCACAAAACGACATGTTATTTTATTTCTATCTTTTGTAAAATATTTCTTTTTTTTTGAAAATAAACTGAATAAAAAAAAAAAAAAAAAAAAAAACCATTAAAACTTTGGATTTATTGCATGTAAATTCATGAAAATGTATAGTTTTGTTAAAAACATGAAAAGTCTATCGAGTAGTTTTTTAGAAAATTTATTGTAAACCTATTTTATCGTTTTTCTACCTGACGAGTTGTCAATAATTTTTGGGCTTCTTTTTTAGCCAAACTTCTTTTTTTTGTATTTGTTTAAGCTTTGATGTTGTTACATTTAGAACTGGGGTTTATAATTCTTATTCGCTTAACAGTTTTATTTGGTTTAATATCTTTAGTTTTTCTAAAATCTTTGGCTGAAGTTTCCTGACGATCTCGCCGAAGCAACCAGTGAAATGCGCATAGGCGCATAGCTTATCCCATCAACAATAAATTTTAGTTTATCAATAGAATGAAATGGGAATTTAGCACTTTTAAACGAAACCTTGAAAAATTCAAAATAATTAAAAATCATTGGTTTAACATATCAATGAATCATATATTAATCCTTTTTCTATCACTCAAGTGATAAATCGGTTCTTAATCATCAAAACTGATTTGAAAAGATTCATTTAGGTTATCTTTACAAAATGCTATCTGGGAATTTGACAATTCTAATATACATATGTATGTATTGTACATATACATGTATGTCTGTATATTTACCAGTTTTGGGCTTTGCCAATTACTTTGCAATACTTGCTTTACTTTTACTTAAAATTTGCCAATTACTAATCTAATTAAATTTTCTAATTGGAAATTTGCAATTACAAGTAATTGATCATAGGTACATATTTCAACATAACGAATTACAGTTGTCAGTAATTAGTAAATAGATTTAGCCATTTTTCAACCTGTTTTGCCATTAAAAAATGAGTTTAGCCATTAGCCATTTTTTTTTTAGCAATTTTTCAACTTCTTTAGCCATAAAATTTTGTTTGCCGGTTTTTTTTTAAAGAATAATTTTAATAGAAACTGGGAATTATTTCCTTCCGAAGGTTACTTTATATTATATTCAACATTTTTTATTATTCGAATTTATTCTATGAGCTAAATTTCAGTTATGTATTTTATAAAGCTTTTCTGTACATACAATATACCTCATTGGTTTCCAAAGGAAACCTAAGGTAAAATGTAACAAGAAAATACAATATAATAGTCTGGTAGTGTATAAAGTCGTTTCTGGAAAATTGAAGGAAAAGGACTATTACAAAAAAGCTTTATAAAATACATAACTGAAATTTAGCTCATAGAATAAATTCGAATAATAAAAAATGTTGAATAATTTTAATTTTATTTTAAAATTTATAAAAGTAAAATAAACATTTTTAACAACTAAAACGCCTTTCATTTAAATCACAACTTTTACAAATGTTGATAATCGCTATAAACAAGTTGGGGTTGATTGACTTACTTTCTTACTTGTTTTTTTATTGTAGATCTGGATTCAAAAGGTTGGGTAAATGTTGTAGTGATTATGATTAACCTTCAAATTAGTAAAAACTAATAGGCTCTAGTGATTCCTTTGAGATGAACAGTAACGACTAGAGTTTTTCATTTTCCGGGAAAGCGGGATTTATTTTTCAATTTCCCGGAATCCCGGGAAATCCCGCTCAATACAAATCGATGCAATTTATAATTTAATTTAATTTTTTGAACAAATAACATTTCCTGAGATCAATTAAATAAGTTTATAAATGCATTCAACTTTCTCAAATTTCTGTGGCAAAAAGGAAGCAGTGCTTAATGGCACCTTAAGATCTTCATGGGCAAAATTTCAATTATTTTGAAGGATTTTTGGAAAGCTTATAGCAAAATTACTTTTTTGTTATCTTTTTTCAATGTGCAATAACGTTTGGAATAATAAAAACTTCCGATCTCTGACATTAGTAACGTTAAGGAAAAAAATTTAAAAAACTATAACCGCAGAGAACTCATGATTATATCAAATTCGGATAATTTTTTCAAAAAAGTTAAATTATTTTAACAAATAATTTCTTTTAAAGTAGGATTTAAGTTCACACAAGCATTTACAGAATCGTTGGAACTCCTATTTAAAATTTTTATCAAGAAGATTTCAATGAGATAACACCTTTCCTTTCTTCGGATGTTTTATATTATAGTCGAAGGGGCATTATATAATCTAAAGACACTTTCAGTTTTCTGAGCACTTCCTTCAAAACTTGTAATTTCTTTTTCGCAAAAGCGTTTTAATGATTAATAACGTTTGTCATCATCTCTTACAGAATCTAATACGAAAATCTTTTATGCAGCTGCTCATTAAATTTTTAGAAGGAAGTGGAAACAACTTTTTAAGTTTTTATAAATTAAATCTCGGTCTTTAAACAAATAAAAATTTTGTACATTTTTACTCATTTTCTTTCGAAATTTCAGAGCATCAAACATTACCTTACTTATCGGTTATGAATTGAAATCATCAAAACTGTAGTTTTTCGTTACGTTAAATTGAAAAATATTTATTTGGTGTATTTCATTCACTTTTTTCTAAGAGTCGATGATAACGATTGGAGTTGTGATAGACTAAAGTGATTTAACCCAAACAAAAGAGACTTAAAAAGATTGAATAAAAGTAAATAAAAAACTCAAAATGAGTTCTTTGACCTAAGACCTTTTTGCCTAACGGCTATAATTAAAATTAAAAAAATCCCGGGAATTCCCGCACAAATTTCCCGGGATTTATTTCCCGAAAAATGTGCGTATTCCCGTATTTCCGTATGAAAAACACTAGTAACGACATCGAATTTATCGATGATTCAATTTTTTAAATATCTATCAAAATATTAATTTACGTTTATTCTTATTTAAGAAATTTATTTTAACTTACAATTTCATCATAAACAACTTTAAATGAATTATTTCCGTTTTATTATTGTATTTTAATGTGTTTTTGTTTAAAAAAGCTTTTAGCAATTTTTTAGCCCATTTTTAGCCATTTTTTTCCGTAAACGAAATAACAGTGAGAAGAATCTTTAGAGAAAACATATGTGTCAGTTTCAGTTAAAAGGGAACTATCGATAAAAAAAATCGATTTTTTATTTTTTTGGTGATTCTTAAATAGACAATATAATATGTCTTTTTCTAATGTAGAAAACCGCAGTTTTCTAACTGCATTACTTTTGTCATAAGTAAAGGCTCAGTTTGCCGGAAGTAACTGTAACTTAACCTTCTTGAAAAAAGTAAGACTAATCTATTTCTTACAAATTGAGACGTAACATTTTCCTGCTAACTATAATCGTTGTAATTGCTTTACATACAAATAGAAAATAGTGTGAAAAACGCATTTAAAGTTATTCTACACCCTTTTAGGTACCAGAATCCACTCTTAAAACCAACCCCGTTTTTTGGCACACTGGGTCCCCTTTCTCGGAGAAGGTCACATATACCTAATATATAATAAAGAATAAAAGTAGGACTGTTGACTTTGTGTACGGTTTTTTAACGGTTGTTTGAATTTACAAAAGCATGTTAGGTTTTAGGGTATAAATTCATGTTGATACAGACACCATCCCAAATAGCTACACTATTTATTTAATTAAAATTTTGCTTCAATAAACAAATATTTTTAT
Source organism: Pollenia labialis (assembly GCA_949318255.1). Classification (NCBI taxonomy): domain Eukaryota; kingdom Metazoa; phylum Arthropoda; class Insecta; order Diptera; family Polleniidae; genus Pollenia; species Pollenia labialis. The sequence goes on from OX439140.1 coordinate 134,294,026, forward strand.
AAACATAGAAGATTATAATTTAAATTTTAAATGGATGTTGAGCACAAAACGTCGATTTCAAAAACAAAATTTGGTATGGAGCACAAAACAATAATTTTTTTTTTCGAAGAAGCTTGATATGTAATGACTTATCATACGCAAACTTACAAAAACTTTCTTATTTGCAGAAAATATGTACGGCAATTATAAATGTTGAGAAAAACTATTAAAAACTTTCATTAACGTTTTTCTCGTTACAGACTTTTTGGCATATGTGCTAAAACAATTCTGAGGACTTTTCTTTGATATTTGCAATTTGCGCGAATTAATAAAAAAAACGGTGCATAAATTCAATGGATTTAAGAATTTAAGAAGTAAAATTCTAATTTTTTATTAAGTTTTTGTTAGTTTTGGTTATGCATTTACATATCAGGAGGCGGAAACCCTACAACTACAGAAAATTTGTGGTTGTTTTTTGCTCGTTTAAAATTACAAAATCCGTATATCTTTGTAAACACAAATCAAATTTTGCTAGTTTGATATAATTCAATGCCAAGCAAACAACATAAACAGCTAATCAGTTGGCCACACCTGGTATACACGCGTTAAACTAATCTTATTATTAACCGTTGTAAAATCGCTAAGTAAAAAATGGGTAAATAAATAAAAAGAGATATATGGTCGTTTGAATATCAAATCTTAAGCAGCAATAAATATTAAAGCTAACACTTTTACTTCTGTTTAATAACAATAGCGGTTTTCACTCCTGTACCCATGTTCTGTAACTCGCAAGAAAAATCTTACATACAACAGACCTCAAGCATTTTAACTTAATATTAATTTTATTTTTAACTTTTTGTTTGTAAAAATCAACAATTCTTAAACATATGAAATGGCCGCAATGTTATAAATTTATCTATAATTTTATTTTAAGTACGGATCAAATTCATAATTATTTTACTACCTTATCCATACAAAATACAATAATTTTGGTTAAAAATGTATGTTAAGACAAAAATTTACATTCAAATTTGTCATAAAACACATTTAAAATTTAAATTAATGGTTTATAAATTATGCTCATATGTGCTGTTAACAAATGAAACAATAAATAGCATGTCATTTGGAAACAGCATATTAATGTTTTGATTAAAAATCTTTGCGTACGGTAATTTCTTCTCAAAAACGGTAATTTTTAGAGGACCGTAAGGTAATGAAAAAATAAAAGTTAACATCACTGAGTTAAGTTCTCTCTACTCTTACGTAAATGTTGCGGATACGTAAACGTTGCGGTGGACTTGAAATGTTGGTAGTAACTAAAAGTACGTAAACGCCCAACAAACACGAAGTCAAACCTTTAATATGAAATAACTTTATCATTTAACTTCAAACGCAATTCTCAAACGTTTTTCAATTATTTGATTTAACATATAAATTCAAATTGATAATGATTTGAAAATACACATTTGATATCAAATGTTTTATCAATTTGATGTCAAATTCAATTTGAAATCAAACCTCCGTGTTTGTTGGGCGTGTTGAAGTGTATGTGTGTACTCGTACATATGTATATGTATGAAACATGTTTTTTGAATGAAAATTCAACTTTTTGAATTTGTCAAAATGCCACAGATGTATATTTACATATACAGCACTAAAATTGCTTTGAAAAATAAAATTTTTTATCTAGTTTTTATTGCGCCTGAGGATCTAGTTTTGGAGTTATTTATATTATATTTTTAGTCATTATTAATATCTCTTTAAATGAAACTTGATATAACCAATATGTATACATATAAAGGTGCTATCAGACGGGATGTATTTTACATATGTACTGTCACTTTTCTTTCCCATATGTAATTCAATATGTATGTCAAAATTTCCATTTTACATACGATTCATAATTTTTGCTATCACACCTGCTTATGTTTTTCCTTATGACATAACCTATAAATGTAAACAAAAGCTGACTTTTTAACGTGTATAAATTGTTTTAATTATAAAGCTGCTGAAATTATAATGTTCTTAAAAGTAAAATGGATGTAACAATTTCTAATAAAATAATTGTAGCGTCCAGCATTATTGCAGTAATATCTGAAATAAAAGTAAAAAAAAGACACAAAACCCAGCTGTTTTGTTTATGTTTGCCACAGGAAAATAGAGCGTGTTCTAATCGAAAAAAATTACATATGTATTTCCACATGTATTTTACACATGCAAAGTTTCATATGTATCACACGATGTGTACAACTTTTACAGATGGAAAATTTGACAGTACATATGTAAAATACACCCCGTCTGATAGCATCTTAAGCAAAAATTAAAAAAAAAAAATTTTTTTATTGTAAACTTAATTTAATTTCCTAAAGATGCTAACCAAAGGTTAGCGAAATAGTGAGAAAAATAAATAAATATAATATATTTTTTTAAAAAAGACCTCAAGCTTAAACAATTCACAACATTTATAAAAAAAGAAAGATCAAATAAAACTAAATAATATAAATATATATTTAATATAATACGTTTAAGGCGGAACTATGCACTGATTTTTTCTACATATTTGCATTGTCTAAAATGTATGCAAATATTTATTTTATAATAAAATCGATAATCGAATCAGCTGTTTTATGTTTTGGTCCATGTGCTTACAGCTTTAAATTCAATTATTATTTAATAATTTTGTAAATTATGATTTTTGCTTTAAAATATTGTTAAAACTTGTGTTGTAAATGTAAATGAAAATTATAGAAAAGAAAATAAGAAGTGGAAATACAGTAAACATACAAATGTGCATATGAAATAAATGCCGTCGTTGTATAACTTGCATTTGTTGTTTAATTTGTGTAATTTTATTGTTTTGTAAATATAGAAAGCGAATTTAGTTAAAATACAAAAATATTTGTTGTTCAAACTTATAAATAAATAAAATGGCCATAGAAAAAGTGAGAAAAAGGCTTTTGCAAATTTGCAGTAGCCCGCTGCCGGAATCATGCAAAAATACTATTTTAACTATTTATCAATTTTATTAACTTCTATCTATGGATTTAAGCTTTTAACAACAATATTTATTTCCAACAAATAAATAAGAGCTGTAAGCTGCTTCTGTTATTTTCAATAAAAACCCGATAACATTGGTTTCTGTGACACATAAAGCCAACATTTATTTCAGTTCGAACAAAAAACCCAGAACATTGGATTTCATTACACCAAATTTAAATTAATGTTTTGATGAGAATCTCATTAATAAAATTTAAAAGTAAACCACTGGTTAATAAGTTTTGTTGACAACACTGCTTCAAAACAAAAATAAAATTCTTAACAGCTGATACGTAAAAACGGAGAAATTTTAATTTTATCAGGTTCATCCGCAACGCAACGTTACGTTTACGTAAGAGTAAATATTTGCACAATAGCTTGGTAAGGAAAACGGAACACGTAAGAGTAACGAGGCCTTTATGCTATGTTCATACGACGATAGAAACCACTGGTTTCGCTCTCTGAAACTAGATTGCCAAACATGCTGTTCATACGATTTATTCCTGTTTCATTTTGACATTTTTTGTGTATTTTAGTGTGTTTTTTTTCTAAATAGATAAAAAAGTAAATAAAACTTAAGAATATATTATTTAATACTTTTATTTTAATTATTTTATTATAATTATCACTTTATTTTATTAAAAATCAATTTTTATTTTGTTTTTTTTCTTTGTTTTGCTATTTTTTGAGAGCTAGTTCAGATAAACTAACGATAACTGTTATCAAAATTGGAGATGATAGTACATTTTTCCTGTTTCGCAGCCTGTAGCTCGTTTCTGTATTTCTCGCATCGTAAAATTTTTTACATGAAGTGTGAAACAAAAAATTCCATCGTTTCTCGATTTGTGAGATAAAAGTGTTTCTGTATTTGGATGCGAAAACAGACACAACAAATTCTGTTTATACTGGAATATTTCCAGTAATTAAGTGTCAAATAAAAGCGAAACGTCAACAAAAGAAATAAATATAATAAAAACAGGGCTGCCAGACTTGACGAGTTATCGTCATCTTGATGATTTTTTGTTCCGATATTAACAAAGTGACGTTTTGATGATTTTTCTAAAAAAGTGACGAAAGAAAAAACAAAATCAAAAATATTTTATAATTTTGTTGTTACTTTCTATAGAAATTCATCTTGAATTTTTAAATTTCAAACACTTCTATTTTGTGGCGTTGAAAATTGAAAAAAAATATGAATGTCTGTAGAAAGCAACAACAAATTTATAAAATATATTTGATTTTATTTTTGCTTTTAATGAAATTGTTGGCGTTGCGTTTTACACTATTAGCCCCTTAGTCTTCCAAATAAGATAATTGTAAATATCTTTGTTTATTAGAAAAAAAGATATCTTTTGAAACAAGGCTGCTTAAATTTTTATATTTATCCCTATTGTGAAAATTGTCCTCGAAATTGTTTGTTTCTTCCCTAAAAAATGTATCGGCAAAAGCAAAATTTCGAGGGAAAGTAATGGACCGACTTGGCTTATTTTGAACATTTAATACCTACTTCTTATATACATATACAAAATATTATTGATATTTGATATTCTTATCTTATATGTACACTTTTGTGCCAAAACCATTATTCCGGCAAGAAAGAAATTTGTTTGTCTCCCAGTAAAAACTTTTTCAAAATGGATAACTTCTTTCACTCGTTATTAAGTAGCTTTCTTCCATAAGAACTTCGATAACTACTTTTTTCTGGATGTATTAAGATAAAAAAATTACTTACTTTTGAATTTGTTCTTTTTTGGCACAACCCTTGTAAAATTCATTAGTTTTTCAGTAGAATTGTATGTAGTGCTTTTATGTGTTTCTGATTACTTAACATATTATTTTACTGGGTCTTTAACCCGTTTATTTATGAACCGATTTTTTTAATTTTAACTACAAGGTATTCTACTTAGTCTATTAGGTAAAAAAGAAAAAGATTATAGGAATAGGTAAATTAAAGATTTATATCTCAATTATTAAATAATAATTATTAAATACCCATGAACTTAAACTTTGTTTTTGTTTGATTATTTTTTAATAAAAGTCGAAACAAATTTGTTTAAAATTGATTTTAAATTGCACGATTTTTAAAACAAAAAAGACGATCTTTTTTATTTTTTTCTCAGGAAATTGACGATTTTGACACAAATTTATCTGGCAGCACTGATTAAAACCAAAACAAGAAAAGGTTAACAAAAATTTAAACTAACAATATATAACAATTGTTTTTTGTTTATTTTCATCATATAAATTATGCATTTATCATTTATATTCCTTCTATTTTTTTTATTTATTTAAAAAAAATAGTATATAAACATATTTTAAATTCAAAATATCTACACTTTGTTTTTCTCGCCAACAATTTCAAATGTGATTTATTTTGACAGTTCTTGAAAGAAACTTTTCGCAAAATATTGTTTTAGCGAATACGAATAATGATGATGAGTTACCAACACGTGATCATCCAACGTATAGTTGCCCATGTGAGAAGCATGGTGTTTCAAGAATAATCCACATTCTTGCAGCGATTGAAAAATAATAAAACAATGGCCAACATAATATAATTATTATTATTCTTTGCATTTTTAATTGTTCTTTAGTGTTTAAATTTCTCTTGCCCTGTTATAATTCGTGAGTTTTTTGACAGTTCAAAGCGGCAACTTCTATCATATATACAGACACACTTTTTCTGTAAATTAGCGAGTAATTTTCTTACGCGACAGCTAGGACCCCTTTCAGACTCGGCAAGTTAGTTGCGCAAGTAACTTGCCGAGTACAACAAAGTCTGAAATAAATATTTTCTTCCTTACCCCGACATTACCGCTGACGTCTATAAGCCAAGAATTGCGCAAGTAACTTGCCGAGTGTGAAAGGGGTCTAGTACTCGCCAAAAAAAAACGTTACAGACACATTTTAGTGAGAAAAACTGCTGTTTGTTTCATTATATGGCATTTTTGTTTTATTTCACATATTTCAATCGAAAAGTTTCTTAACGCGAGAGTTACAGAACATGGGCACTGGCTGTAAAGTACCCTTGTAGACCTTGTAGTTAATGTACTAATATTTACAACACTGCAACAACAAACTATAATTTACTACGCTGTTGTTAAAAAATCACACAATAAGTGCCGGTTCACACACGTCAAGTATGACTCGTCAAGTCTTGATATTTAAGGAGAGAAGGGAAATGAGAATGCCACTTATTTTCCCCTCTCTCCTAAAAACTCAAGACTTGACGAGACAAACTTGACATGTGTGAACCGGCACTAAGTCCCAATTTACACTAGAGACATTTGTTGCCGGACAGACAAAGGTTGGTGGCGAGGGATCGAATAGGTAGAGTGTGTAGTACATGACTATCTGTACTCGACATTTTTTCATTTCTCTTTCTTACTTTTCGTAGTTTACATACAAGTTTTATTTTTTGTCTGACTTCTAATGTTTCATATGTAAACGCTTTAGGTAAGAATAAAATAGAATTCAAGAAATGTCCGGCAAGGAATGCCCCTAGTGTAAATTAGGACTAAGCTATAGAAAGCAAGTGAATTAAATTTACCAGAATAAAGCAGCTAAATGCAAACTGACGAAACCCAAAACAAAAATCAGCGTCTTTTTTAGCTTGCAATACTGCAAAAACAGACTCACGCTTAGTAGTATAAAATCGTGGTAAATATAAAAGACTTATAACCTTAACACAAAGAGTGAAATCCGCTAATGTTTCAGTGAAAATTATTTACATTTGTTTACTAAAATTTGCTATTATTATTTTTATTAAAAACCAATAAAAAGCATATGTGATTTGCCAAATTCTATAAAATATTTATTGTGTACTAAATTATTTCAATTTTTGATTTCATATTGTTTTTTGTTTTTTTTTTTTTGAATGTGACAAAATACAAATATCACATCAAATTTTATTTATATGTACATAATTGTTTATTCGTTTACAAATAAATTTTATGGATTCGTTTTTAAATTACTTGTTTTGACTAAATTTAAGGAATGTTAATTGTTTGTTATTTCGTACAAAACTTTGAAGTGTTATTTCCGATTATAAACATGTACGCAGGTATTTAAAAACAAAAATCTTTATAAATACTTGAAAATCTTAAAAAAATTTTCTCTTTTGTGAAATATTTGGAATTTTTCCCCGAAATCTTCAAACAAAAAAAAAATTTTTTCTTTCTATGAAAATTGTAGTGTTTTAAAGTATTCGTAGTTAATCAGTCAGTATCTCTGATAAATTATCATTTCAATGCAGAAAAATATCAATACTAATGATAACAATTTTATTCCTACTATTGGACAATTATTTCACGGAATTATTTATGTTTCTATTTGTTTTCAACAAAAGAATGCGAATAACAAATATTAGTTTAGATTTCCTTGTAATAACTGTTTAATCAAAATCATACAATGCAGAGTTATCAAATGATTGTAATTCACATGATAGATAATTAATAAATATTGATGATTGTTATTTAAGTTTTCCACAAAAAACAATAAATACCAATTCATTGAAATGATGCGAAACATTCATTAAGGAAACATTGCTTAGAAACATGGTGTAACCACTCTATACCGTTAGTAACAATAGAAGATTTCAATGTGTACCTTTAAGAGGCGCTACGAACTAAGTTCCTAATGAACTAAAGCCTTTAGTACACGGAATGTTAAAAGCCCCATGCGCTTGTGGTTCTGACGTAATTTTGACGACACTACAAAGTCACAATAACATGTTCGTGTTGTGTGATGTCGACAAAATTACGTCAGAACCACATGCACATGTAGCTTTTTACAATCCGTGTTCTATAGGCTTAAGTCCCCAAAACCAAAATGTACTAAGTCCTTACATTTTATTTACAAAAAAACATCACTACATTTAGGTACATATTTAATTTTTAAGCCCTTAAAACAGACTAAAATAGGAAAATAGTTCATAAAGAAATAACTCCCCAATTTGAATATTTGGATCCTTTTCTAGAGTAGTTTCTAGCAGTTATTAGGTCCTCCCAGAGATGATTTCTTATCGTCCTATTATTTCGTTCTATACATTTCAGCAAGTTTTTGTTTAGTATTTTTTTTGCTTTCTACTTTCAAATACAAAAATTCTTTTGATTTAAATTTATAATAACTATTAAAATACATGGGGAAGGGCCACTCTCTTTTGCAATGCGAATCCAATTTCGATACGATAGCTAAATGCAATAAGAGGCAAATTCCGTACTCTCTTGATTTTGTGTTAATTTTCAAAGCAAAGAAATTTTTATAAATTTAAGAAAAAGAGTTCTTGAATTAAGTAGATGCCGTGTGTTCAGCGTAATTCGTAATTCAAAAAGCGAACAACGTAATTCAAGATGCCGTGTGAACATAGCATTACCCTACGTTTCCACATGCAATTAATTACTTGCAAGTAGTGTATACGTATAATGAACAAAAAATCGAGGAAACAGCCGATTGGCTGAAAGTGCAAAAATTGTGTAAATGTTAGTGAAATGAATGAGCGAATCATCACATTTTTCACGTTGGTGTTAAGCAAATTAGGGGAGAAATTATAGAAAATCAAGTTTTCTAATTGCTTTAAATACATACAACAAAATGAAGCAGCTGATATGCAACGTAACTGTTACACTCAGCTAACTGAGACTTTAGGTGGAAACTGTTTATATAAACAGAAACTGTTTACTGTGCAAATAATTTAGACCGCCACTGTACATCGGCAAATTAAATTAAAATCAAAGAAATGCCAACAACATTTTAAGACAAATATTTAATGATCAATTTCAGAAAATTAACAACAAAGAAACACAAACCGGGGAACATTGATTTTATCGCTATCATTAAGGTAGTAAGTGATTTTAATTGTGATTGTGATCTTATCAATCAATATCTTGTATTTGTACCACTAAGAGTCCTCTTCCACTTTTGACTCTTCAATTATCAGTGTTAATTGATAAAAGAAAATTAAAAGAAATGGCAAAATGGTGAATGCGATAAAAACATTTAAATTACATTAGAAATTTTTGAAATTGATTAAACAATGTGTTCATTAAATAGAATTTGTTAAGGTTTTTATTTTGAATTTGCAATTTCTTTCAATGGAATTTTATAATCAATATATGTACATATACATATGTACATACATAATATAAAATGATAAATTAAACCAATTTTTATTCAATCGACCATTTTTGGACTTAATATTAAAAAGAAAAGTGTAGCAGCTACAAAAACATCCACTTGTTTTCGTTCAGCTGCTTTGTTATTATTTTGTCAAAGTAAATTAATCAAGTTAGTGCCGGTTCACACAAGTCAAGTCAAGTCTTGAGCTTTTAAGAGAGAAGGGAAAAGAGAATGCCATTTCTTTTCCCCTCTCTCCTAAAAACTCAAGACTTGACGAGTCAAACTTGACGTGTGTGAACCGGTACTTAGATGCCTGCTGTTATTTATGTCTGCTGCGCACATCTGAATTAAAACTACTTTAAAATATACGGTTGTATTTAAAACAATACTTACACTAAAGAAATACACATCGCTAAAGCTGGAGGTCATCACCACGCGTTTTCGCCTTGATTTCGCATTGCATGATTTTTATACCTTCCATGTGTTTTATGTTTCAAGTTACATGCAATGCTTTTCATGCAGCAACGCCACAAGTAAAAATTAAGCTTCATTTGTCAAAACCAGCTGATTTGTTCGAACGCTGCTTGTGACGCTTACAAAAGTAGAAAGTAAACCTACTTTTCGCATTCAACGCCTCAATGCATTCTACGCTTTTGTGCATGTACCTAACTTTTTACATATAACTACACAGATTCTTCTTTTTTTACAGCTGCGTAGACAGCAAAAAAGCGTGTAACGCGTGGTGTGGACCTCCAGCTTAAAGGTTTCAACACAGGCATTCTCTGTAGATCTGCAATAGTATCGAAATTCGAACCAGTCGATAGTTTCGATAATTAGCTTAAAAACTCGATAGTATCAAAAAGTATTTATGTGGCACTTCTGTGGACACGGCAGTCATTGAAGGTTGTAAACAATGAACAAATTTTAACTCTTCATTTACAGAAAACGTCTTTCAGTTATAAAACACCAGCATATTTACCTTAAATTTCTGTGTCATCTATAGTTTATAATAATTCTCGTCTCGGGAATTCCGGGGATTTTCAATTGTTTACAATTTATATTTTTTGAAGAAAAACTTTTTTAAACTTAAGTAAATCTATGATTGGCTAGTGTCTTTAGTAATATTAAAATTTGCTGCAGTTTAACCCCCCGTTTCCACATGCAAGTGCAAGTTCGAAAAACTCCATACACTCACACTTTTTCACTAACATTCACACAATTTTTGTTCATTCAGCTGTCTGCTCGATTTTTCGCTGATAATACGTATACACTACTTGCTAGTAATTACTTGCATGTGGAAACGTAGGGTAAGGCTAATTAAACTGTGGCCAAATTACGGCATTCGATATCGATCGAAATTCCCATTTATTTATTTTTAAATAGGCTTTATATAGGACAAATGGTAAGACCAATCTTCACGAAATTTTATTTCTTGTCTTAGCAAGCTAAAGTGGACGACTAAATTGTGCAACAATATTACATATTAAGTTTCGCGGTTAAGAGCGTAGTAGTTTTTTTTCAAGATTGTGTTTTATATGGGGCATTCCGAGTGTTATGAAAGAAGATTATGCTAAATTGCATTTTTAAAGCATTATTCGTTAGGCTTTAAGCCATTCCCGAGAGTGGTGAGATTTAATGACAACCGGTGCATTCCACTACAAATTTGTGTTAGTTCTTATCAAGTTTTTAGAAAGGTAGGACTTTATTATACTGAAGCGATTCAATACCAAACAGCATGGAAGAACTAAAACAATTCGACACCCAAATGGCTAAGGCTGGGTTTTTGAGATCTCAGTTAAACTAGGTTTAGTTTATCTTAAAACAGATTTGTGCCGCCATTACCAAGTTTGTATACAAAATGTTGACAGAACAGCATAGTTTTGCTTAAAATGTTGGTATTTCATGAAATAATAAAAAAAAAAATTCAAATCTCGCCGAAAAAATTCGAGTTTCAGAATACATTTAATTTAGTTTAAACTTAATTCACATCTCAAAAATGGGATCTTAGTTGAATATAAAAACCACTAAACCTTCATATACCACTGCTGGCTAAGGGTATCAAATTGTAAAAAAATTAAATTAAATACTCCTACTTCGTTATTTTGAGTTTTCAGTTCCTATTCGCCCTTCCAGAAATTATATTCCTCTTAGACTTCAATACTTTCAGTGTAATTATGCAAATTTGTATCCTATCGGCAGAACGAGCACTGAATTTAAGATTGTGTGATCCTATTGGCATACAAAATAACCGCTTAAAGCCTTAGTTAGCCGGGACTAGAATATATGCAATAAAGTATACGATTGGACGACAAAAACTAAACTTAAGACAAGAACATCTTCGCATAAATCTGACGACAAAGCTATTGAATAATCTTTTGAACAAAAAACTGCACTAGCAGCCCACTGAACATTGATCACAAACCACATTTTGAAGGAGTAAAAATATTACAAGAAGTGAGAGTTATTCAAGGAGATATACATTCGAGATGCAACATTTTATTGGTGTTAATCCACAGCTTCGTCTCAATTACCGACAAGACACAGAAAATTGTGCGCACATATACAGACAATTAATAAACAAAACTAGACTTACTGCCTGTTCATCGATTTCGAACGTTAACGTTCGCATAGAAAATTATATTTAAAACAAAAACAAAATTCGAAAATTTATTATTGTTTTAAATGTAATTTTCTATGCGAACGTTGACGTTCGAAATCGTTAAACAGGCAATTAGTAAAGAAAATCGAATAAGAAGTGGCACAAGTGTTATTGTGAGATACATTCATATTAAATGTTCTAATTACATAGAAACCACTTTTTTGTGCTTGCACATAAACTTTTTCGTCGTACTGTTCATGACGTTATTTAAAAAATAACTTTTTAAACGCTGTGATAAAATGAGCATTAGTTTTTTTAAATTTTATCATAGGTATCACGTTTTTTTAATTAAAACATAATTAAATTAAAAAAAAATCACATTAATTACCGTCTTTGTAATGTGTGACAGTGGCAATGTGTCTATTTGATATTAATTTGACAAATTGTAATCAAATAACTACACTAAAAATTGTTTAAATAATCGTGGAAATCGAGTTGATTGGACGACATGACATTGAAAATTCTTTACCTGACAATTAACAGATATTTTGAATCGATTTGTTTTTTGTTTAAATGGTGCTGTTAAAAAGGCGGATCACAAGTACATAATGATTAGAGATAAAAGTATTTTTAATAAGAACCTATTTGCTCTTTAGGGTTTAGGTATCTAATATTGTTTACACTTACAATCAGATATTGTTTAAATAAATAAATAATTAGCCTTGACTTTCTTTGAAATCATTGGTTTCTTTAAAACTACTGAGAAATTTTTGTATGTATACAAGTATGTACATTAGGGTGGTTCAAAAAAATATTTTTTCTCTTATCGACTTCTAATAGCGTAAATATGTTGTATTGTTGTCTGAATTAGATCCCTGTAAAATATTATTAATTTATTTTTAGTGTAAGAGCCCGCGCTTTGACCTTTAATTTTGTTAAATTTTTTTTATAGCAACAAAAGCATTGTATTGCAGAAAAGCATAGTTATTACTGTATTTTAACGACTTTTAGGTTCGTAAAAATAGTGTCGGAAGCATTCATGACTCTGCGCTAAAAAAGTCAAGCGATGGTTTAATATAGACGAAACTTAAATCAAGACGAGAGATGCCCAATTTGTGACCAAAATGGATTTTATTGTTTTATGTATATTGTATGAGAACCAAATTTTTATTTTTTTTAAGTTAAATTCAAAATATTTTTAGTTTTAATTAATAATAATTGATAGTAAATAAAATATTAAAATTTAAAAAATGGACTTTTTTTAAATATTCTTAATTCTTAGGAGCACATGCGCGGGCTCAAGATGAAACTATTTTGAACTTTTTTTTTGCAATTTTTATTTGTTTTAACGTAATACAAAAAAATATTGCTATTAGAATATGATTCGAGAACTTTTTTTTTCTCATACATCAGTGACCCACCCTAATGTACATATGTATGTATATAATAAGTATTAAGGTCCAATTGGTCGTAACATAACCATAGTGTCATAGCCGTAACCATGAATATAGAAACCTAAATTCAATTGGTTTTAATGGTTATGGGTTATGGTAACCCTGCAAATAATAGGACCAGTCCAAACACGCGTGTAAAGAGTAGTCTACAAGGGACAAGGACTAGTCCAAAAGTAACCCAAACGTATGGAAAAAACATGGTCTATTTAACATTACGATGTCCTAGGGCAGGACCATATAACCCATCTTTGGACTACAAAGGAGTAGTTTTAAAACTACTCCATTGTGTACACAAGAGGATTAGTTTTAACTTCGTTTAAAAACGAAAACATGTCGTTAAAAAACGAAGACACGTCGTCTTACTACAAACACTTTTTAACAATGACATGGTCCATGCTTGCATTACATTGGACCAGTCCATGGAGTAGTCCATTTCATGCAATTGGATCAGGTGGTCCAATAATGTTTACAGGAAGTCACTTTTAATTAGGGTGACCATACATATGTATTTTTAAAACCAAAATATAAATCAGAAGTTTTTGGCTGGAGATTGTTTGTATCATCGATCTTAAGTTATCCACAGGCAAAGCAAAACTTTTCGAAACATGGGAATGTTTCACTAAATGTTGCTACGTGTGTGGTAATGTTTCTGGTTGAAAATCGTGTTACCTTTTTGGTTTATCAAACATCAAAATTTTTGGATTTTTATGTTTCCAAACACAATATTTCATCGCTTGTGGCGATGTTGACTGTTTTTTTCTTTCTCATTTTGTTGAGAGCAGTTGTTGAGATAGGCGCTTCTGAAACTCTCGGAGGAAAAATATGAATAATTAAATCGGAAAATAGCAACAATTGCAAATTATGAGGATTAGAAAACAATTATAATTGAATATGGGACATAAAATGTCCGTTAAAAATTTCGAAAAATGTCTCATTAAAAGGGTATTTAAGAAAAAAAGGGTAAATAAAAGTAAAAAAGGGTCAAGTTTATTAGTATGATCACACAGAAAAAAATCAAGTTAAAAACGTCGAAAACAAGGTTAATTTAAAATTTGTTGGTGGTGATTATGCTTCATACGTTATTCATGTTAATTCAACCTGATTTTATAATTACTTGTGAACCACATTTTTTTCTTTTAAAATAACTATAATTCATGTTAATTTAACATTGCAGTAAAGTTAGAGCAAAATGTCATTTATATTGAAATCAAAATCCGAATCACGTTGAATGAAAGTTATTTCAAGTTGAAACAACGTGAATTTCATGTAGAAACTAATTGGTTTGAGTCTGTTATAACAGTGTGAAGAAGCTTCAGAGACAACAAATGCATTTATTTAAGAATAATTCAAAACACTTACCCCTGTAACACATGTTTCATTTATTTTGTTGTCTCCTTTGTTAACAGATCAATCAGCAGAATGGCCCGATATGGATTTAGTCATCATTCTACTTTGAAAACTTGATGTACTATTTAACTAAATAATTTTAATTAAAAGAATACGGTAACTGTCTCCTTTTTATAACATATTTTCAGAATGAAAATAAAAAAATTAACATACTTAACTATGTATGCATGTTAATTTAACAAGATAAACTTTTGATTTTAATATAAAACAGGTTTTTATGGATTCAATATTGAATCCATATTTATTTATATTTTGATATTTTTTTTTATTTTTTTAACAGTGAATAATATTAAATAAACGTGATTAAAGATAATTTTAATATTTTTCATTTAAAATTAATATGAAATAATGATAAATTTAAATAAAGGGCATACTTTTGCAGAAATTTACTATGATTCTCAATCAACATTTTTCCATGTTAATTTTACATTGGTATTTTTTTCTGTGTGCTTAAATTAAATACATTAGACTTAAAATAAAAGTAATTATACATATTGAATTATAAATTAATGGTAAAACTAAGAAACAATTCAGATGTACATTCAAAAATTAGTCATATTATCAAGTTACTTCTACAAAAACCTTTGATAATGTTTATCACTTTTTAGAAATACTTATTCTATATTTTGTAATTAATTATTCACTTGGAGTCTATCAGGTATGTGATGGAAATCGATTTAAAAAACGAAACGATTTGAAACCGAAAATATCGTTTTCAGTATCTTTTAAATGGATTTTAAATACATATTGCTTTTATTTTCAGTCTCTTTTCTTTTAAATTTTATATAATATACGCTAACTAAAGTGTATTCTGAACGAAAAATTAAAACAATAATTCAGAAATGAATTTTAAAATCCCTCGAAATTCATCACACCTTTTAAAAACGTTCATTTTGTAATCGATCGATTTTTTCACATACCTGTATTCTTCCAGCTCCGATTCGAGTAAATAGAGAGAGTGTCTGTGGGCACTATAACACTGGACGTTATGACATGCTACCAATTTTAATAAGGAATCTTGTACTTATTTTCAAAAAGGTTCAAAAAGTGTTGAAAATTTATAATATAAATTACAAAAGGGGTCACAAAAAGTGTCATTTGCATGAAAAAGGGTCAAAAGTGATACAAATTAAAACATTCAATTAATAAATGTTTGACTTCTTTATTTTAATTCCAATCTAGAACTAACTTAAAAACGAACTAAAAAAATTTCTTATAATTAATTATACCGTTTTTTTGTTTAGCAAAAAGTATGATAGTTGCTGTTTTTTGTAATATGAGGATTTTTGGCTGTTGTGAAATTCGTTTGTTGATTGCGTTCGCACGCTGAAACATTTAACCCTTTGTTTTAAGCAGACATAGCGTCAGCGTAATTTTGTGGGAAAGAATTTGTATTTTATTTATGGAATGATGGAATCGTTTCTTAACTTACATACAACACATACAATTTTTGATTTTTTAAAGACAATTTACAAGCAAATATGTATGTCTTCCCCAAAAATAAGTAAAAATGAAAGACAATATAACAAAGTTTGGGAAAAAGAATGCAAGGCTATTGGTTAGTAGTATTAAATAAATGACGGATACATGCATTTTGATTGTTGATTATGATGGCTAAAACCGATTGAACAAGTTCCGGATTCTTATAAATTGGCTTATTCGCCTTCAATAACCGCATATTGTTCTGCTTGTAATTCCTCACTGGAATCGCACAAAAAGGATTAAAGAAAACATGCAGAAACCAGTCACTACAAACAAAATTAAATAAGTTTTTTGACTAAAAATTTTTATTTGGGGATTTTTGGGGATTTCTTATTAAAATTTTTCTTACTATTTTTTTAAAAAAAGTTAAAATTAGCTCAGAAAAAAAAATATTAACTTTTTAAGGTTTTGTTTTATAATTAAGGGATTTTTGGCTATATTTTTTTAATTTTTTGGGGACAAAGAAAAAAGTACATGGCAGCCCTGGCTTGAAACATCAAGTCCCGATTGAACAAGATATGTTTGGATGTATTGGTCACACGTTACACCGAACCTACAACTGACCCCTGCAAATAATAGGACTAGTCCAAACACGCGTGTAAAATGTAGCCCACAAGGGACTAGGACTAGCCCAAAAGTAACCAAAAGGTATGGGAAAAACATGGTATATTTAACATAACGATTTGGATTACAAAGGAGTAGTTTTAAAACTACTCAATTGTATACACTAGAGGATTAGTTTTAACTTCGTTTAAAAACGAAAACATGTCGTTAAAAAACGATGACATGCCGTCTCACTGCAAACACTTTTTAACAATGACATGGTCCATGCTTGCTGGTCCAGGTATATTTCCAGGGACATGAAATGCTTCTTCCCAACAAACCAAAGCGATGTATTGTGAGCGTCAAATAAAGTAAACATTTTGTTTTCCAATATAAAAATTATAAAAAAATAAATTTCTACTTTGCCAAATTTGATCAGACTTCAAGCTTGCTGTCATCTGTGAAAAATATGTTGCTCCAAAATTTGACGAAAGCAATTTAGACAAAAAAAACGAGATAAAAAGTATCTATCGTGAAGCGTGATAGGGTTGGCTTTTCTAATACGTACTAAAACAGCTGGGTCAGCCCAATAGTCGCTCGATATCAATTCAATTAAAAATATGGAAGCATTTAGAAAGACAAATTAAAAAAAAAACAAGCAGCAAGCACTGTCTGAAGGAAATTCTGCACGGAGAGTGGCAAAAAATGTCTACTGAGCTAACTTTTAAATGGGTGGAATCGATGCCAAAGAGATTAGAAGCCGTCCTTAAAGCAAAAAAAAAAGCAAACAAAGTACATATAAGCCACTTCACTTTTTTTAGTATTTTAAAACTTCACACTTTTTTTTTTTGGATACAAAAATGGACTATTGGCGATATAAGTCGTCCCTTATACCCTAAATTTGCAGGGCTGTGGAGTCGTCCGAAAAAAGTACTAACTCCGACTCCGACTCCAAATGCTGAAATTTTTAAGTGCGACTCCGACTCCTACTATAATCTTGATGCTAAACACAGAATACACAGAACTGTAAAAAGTGACGTGTGAAAAAGGCCCAAATCAGTTGCGAGGGCAGCTTTCGAAGAAAGAGAAAGAAAATGTTTTTTGGTAGTAAAGTGGCAATGTGTAAAAACAGGCCGCTACTATCAACACGAATTGCGTAATCAAAACAAAAAATGCAAAAGGGCAGCTTTCTTAGAAAGAGACAAAAAAAAAGGCAAAATCTTCCGTCTCGTGTCAGTTCTGTATATTCTGTGATGCTAAATGTATATGAGACTCAGTGATGTTAACTTTAATTTGTTTCTAAAAATTAGAGTTTTTGAGAAGCAATTACCGTACGCAAACATTAATGTGCTGTTTCCAAATGACAGGCAATTGATTATGTAGCAAAATTTATGAGGTGTGCTGAAAATCGCAAACTCAAAACGCAAGAACTTGGAAGTTGTTTTTAATAAACTTTAAGCCTAATTCTTATAATTTTTGGTTTAAAATCCTGTTTAATAGGAAAATATTTGTTAAATATTTGTCATAAAATTCTTTTATTACAAAAATCTTATTTAAAAACGACTTTTAAAATTCTTGCATTTTACGTTTGCGATTTCCAGCACACCCCTGTATATGAAAAGCACGCAGTCAATCGCCTGTCATTTGGAAACAGCACATAAGAACAGTATTCATAAACCATATATTTAAATTTTAAATGTGTTTAAAGAATTTAATTTTTATTTTGGAAATTTTTTTATGCCGAAAAACTTTGGAGTCGGAGTCGCGAGTTTTTGTGGGTACTACGACTCCGACTCCGGCACAAAAACATCAACTCCGACTCCGACTCCACAGCCCTGTAAATTTGACGATTGTTCAAAAGACAAATTTTGTACAAATTTATAGATGTTTTTAATTCACATTTTATTTAAGCTTTTTAGGTTCTTTCATTTATTTAATTGGCAGTAATTTGTATGTCTTAGCAGTTTATAATAGAAAATACGCTTTATTTTAGTGTGATGCATAATTTTTAGATACATTTTTCAACTTTTCTTTTAAAGCACTTTAGCAGGATTTGCGACATGTAAAATAGGTGTTCCATATCTCTAGGCTGTAGTTCATTTCTTTCTTTTTTATGAAAGCGAATACCTAATTGCAATTTACAAGTAAACCTTAAACGTATATGGAGTTCCGAGTACTCCATACTTACAAAGTAAGTACGTGTAACAATCGTTCGTTACTGGGTTGAACCGCTTGAGGAATTTTTATATACATTCCAGTTATATTACAAACTTTTTTTAAAAGTCCTTACACAGCCCGTTAAAAATGAACGTAATGTTGTTCACCTCCTCGTGGTGCACCCTGGGTAACTCTAACTGAACTACAGCGATCGGGAGGCAAACATTTGTCAACAATCAACAACTTATTGATCTCCTGGCTTATATTCATACAAGAAAGAAAAAATAACGAATTTAAGAAACGAAACTTAAATTTGTAAGCAATTCAGAATCGTTTTATTACCTATGATTTATGTGTATGTTCTTTCTTTTATATTATTCCATACGCTAAATAAAATAAACGTTTTACGAAAATGATGTTGTATTACAACGATGGATCTTCTAGAGTTTGGCGACAGCCTTTAACGTCTCTAAAACAACAAAACATCATCCTAACTGTAAAATTTGGAAAAATTTCCATAGTGATCTGGGACTGTATATCAAGTCAAGGAGTGGGGAATCTTGCTTTTATAGACTTGACGATGGACGCGCATCAATACTTGAATATTTTACAGACTCATTTACTTAAGGCCGTTTTACACTATCCCACAAAGTCTTTAGTAATTTAAGAAAATGTAACCCTGTCATGAGAAGTTGTTATTGTTTTTTGAAAATGTTCAAAGAATAATTAGATCAGGGAAGTATTTTTGAAAAATACGTAATACCCTTTGTACACTTGCATACATTTCGGAGGAACGCATGGAATATGTTGAAATTGTGAAACAGACATTCACACTTGCAACATTTAACATTTAACATTGTATCAGTTGTCAAAATAAACAAACACCATGCCGCTTTTAAAAATTAAAATGAATTTTGAAAAAGATTTAGTAATGGGATTAAATATACGTTGGCAAGAGCATATCCAGTTATTATCGCACTTTATAGAGATAATAATGGATTCTATAGCAGATGAAGATGATAATGAGGTCGTCTTACTAGATGCTCACATGCCTATTTCAAGGAACGTATGGATGTTTGTATGTAAACGAGTAATCAAAACTTTTATTTTAAAATAAACAAATATTTTTTTAAGAATCGCTATGGAAATTTTTGGGAAAGTGATATCAAAATAATAATAACGATTTCTTTAAGCAATGCTTCCGAGTCGAAAGAAAAATGTTTTCAGTACTTGTACAAAAGTTAGAAGTTATGCGAAAAAAAAGACACACGTTTTAGAAGAGCTATACCGTTAGAAAAGCGCAACTATTGAAAATCTTTCTGAAGATAACCTGAAATTGGAAAAATATTTTATAAATATATTACAAAAAATTAAATTTAAAAAAAATACATGTACCGCCGCTCATTTTGTTTGTTAAAATATTTTTTGTTGACAATAAATGTCAGTTTTGTTAGTGATGGAACTTAAATGTCATTTTCAATGTCAGTTTATCTAGTGAAGACACTAAAAAAATCGCAAAATGTAAAAGGGAACAAAATGAGATAGTAACATTCTGTAAAAATGTTGAAAAATTTTGATTTTTAGCCCTAAGTATTTCTTATGGGAAAATTCCAACATCTTCGCAAATGAATGTTAAATGTTGACAAGTGTGAAAAAGCTATAAGACTTTGTGGGATAGTGTCTAACGGCCTTTAGTGTGGACAGAAATTTGGATTCGTAAGGGACAATAAATCACAATTTTAGTTTTATCAAGATAATGATCCAAAGCATAAGTCCCACATGGTGCGGATGTGGTTGCTATATAATTGTGGACATGTCATCGAAACACCCGCTCAAAGTAACGATCTCAATCCTATTGAAAATCTACGGGTGTATTTAAAAAACAAGTCGCTAAACGCCAGCCAAAAAATATTGTGTTAGATGCAAATGTTTTCTTCCATACCAAATATTTAATATGTATTCTGAAAACAAAGTTTTCACTAAAACAAAATGCGCAAGAAAGTGTTTGTGCAAACAGGTTAATGACAATGTGAAATGAAGTATTAATTTGTATTTGTTGTATTTCTTTCTTAGTTCAAACAGATTTAAACTTTTTTTTCAACATGATCTCTTTAAATATCTATAAATTTATGAGATACTAGCATTTAAGCCCGCTACTTCGTTAGCGTCTCCTTTTCCTTCGTGGACATTTTTTTTATGCCAAAGTTTATTTTTCTAGATTTTAACTTGTTTAAATTCTTGCATTTTACCCGGTACTTTCTAATGTGGCCTTTTCTTTCATGAACATATTTATATGCCAGAGTTTATGTTCTTAGGTTTTAACAAAAAAATTCAAAAATTTTCATCTCATAGATTGATATTCACACAGGACTTTGCACTTGTAATTTTGTGTTTCTAATTTCAATATTATAGGAAATTCAAAAAGTACCACTCGTAGCAAATGAAAGAAAGTTTATTTCCCGTATTATCCTTTTTGATACTTTTTTCACCCCTGTTATGTATCACAGTAACTTTAAAATTTTATATAATAGGGATAGATGGAGAAAAATGTAACAAAATTAGGAACGTTTGAATTTCAAAAAAGGTTCAAATCTGTTTTGTATTTTTTAGATAAACTACGAATGTGATATAATTTTTATTTGTCCTTTTATACCCCAAAAAGGCCGTACCTCAAAAGAGTACCAGACACCTGTTCGTTTATTCTTTTAATGAACAATAATAAGTACTCAATTTTTTGAATCTCTTTTAGCTTAGGAGATATGAAGCCAGCGAATTTTTCTAATGAACAACAATGTTTCTTAACTCTTTTAGTTTAGGAGGTTAACAGGATCAATTTGGAGAGAGGCCAGCCTTCGGTCCAAATGTCAACATTTAAGCTTCATACGTTTATGCTCTACGATGAAAGATAAACAGATGGAGAAAAAATCTTTTGAAAAAATTAAAAAACATATGTACAATTTGCATCCCTAAAACGTTCGAATTTCGAAAAAATACCAAATATGCATTTGCATATTATAGATAAGTTAAAAATGTTTTGTTATTTTTATTTCTATGCGAATTGATTTAAAAGCTAGATGCTGGACAAAAAAGTTCCAAAATACAGGTTTTACCCGTTTACTACCTTAAACGGCAGAATTTCGTAAAAGTACCAGACACCTTTTTGCTTTTTATTTAATGCACAAAAATAAATATTACCAGGTTATTTAAAAAAAGTACCATTAAGAGAACGAAAAAGTTCCACAAATCTCTCTTACAGATTCTCATTAACTTAGGAACTTGCATGTTTAATTTTATGTTTCTAGATCCAATAAATACGGAAATTGAAAGGAAATTAAAGAACAAAATAATACCAAAAACCCTCTAACAGATTCTTATTCACTCAGAACCTTGTATGTTTAATTAAATCTTTCTAGGTAAAACACTTAAGGAAAATCAAAAAGTACCAGTTAATAAAGAAAAAAGTACCTAAAAGTTCCCTCTTATAGATTATCATCCACTCAGGACATTGCATGTTGAATTTTATGATGCTACGTTCAATATTAACGGAAATTCAAAAAGTACCAGTTAAAGAACAAAAAAAGTACCAAAAAACCCTTTTACAGATTCTCATTTACTCAGGCCATTGCATGTTTAATTTTATGTTTCTAGGTAAAATACTAAAGGCAATTCAAAAAGTACCAGTTAAAGTACAAAAAAATTCCCAAAAACTTCCCTCTTATGGTTTCTTATCCACTCAACGCTTGCATCTTGAATTTTATGTTTTTAAGTCCAATAATAACGGATATTCAAACAGTACAAGTTTAAGAACTAAAAAGTACCTATAACCGTTTTTAGAGATTCTCATTCACTCAGGACCTTGCAGGTTTGATTTTATGTCCATTAGACCAAAATTAGCGAAAATTTAAAAAAGTTACAGTTAAAAAACGAAAAAGTACCAAAAAGATTCCTCTAACGGATTGCCATTCACTCAAGGTCTAGCATGTTTAATTTTTTGTTTCTAGGTCCAATACTAACGGAAATTCAAAAAGTACCAGTTAAAGAACAAAAAAGTACCAAAAAGTTTCCTCATCGATGCTTACACACTTAGGAATTTTATATTTCTAGGTCCAATAATAACGGAAATTCAAAAAATACCAGTTAAAGAACAAAAAAGTGCCAAAAAGCCCTCTTACAGATTCTCATTCACTCAGGACCTTGCATGTTTAAATTTATCTTTCTAGGTCCAACACTAACAAAAATTCAAAAAGTACCAGTTGATTAATAAAAAATTACCAAAAAGTTGCCTCTGATAGATTCTCATCCACCCAGGACATTGCATCTTAAATTTTATGTTTCTAGGTCCAATAGTACCAGAAATTCAAAAAGTACCAGTTAAAGAACAAAAAAGTACCAAAAAGTTCCGTCAGAGATTCTTATCCACTCAGGACATTGCATGTTGAATCTTATGTTTAAAGGTACAACATTAACTATAATTAAAAAAATACCAGTTGTAGAACCAAAAAGCTAAAGTCAAATATCAAATTTCCCGTATTTCCCCTTTTTTGTACTATTTTTTCCCCCCATTAAAGCAAAAAAATTAATTTTTATTGTGGGAGTCCATAATTTAGTACGAATATGTCAATGAATGGAGAAAATGTTTTGTAAAAAAAGTACCAAAAGAAGTTAGTCCCCTTTTACAATGTGACAGACAGAAGGCAGACAGACGAATTTGTTGGTAAGGGGGCGACGCTGTCTGTCTGCCTTCTGTCTTTCACCCCTTAGATGTTCGAATTTCTTAAAAGTACCAAATTCATATTCGTATTTTTATACCCTTCACATCAGGTGGAAAAGGGTATTAATAAGTTTGTCATTCCGTTTGTAATTTCTACAATATTGATCTTAGACCCTATAAAGTATATATATTCTGGGTCCTTATGGGGAGAGAAGTTGATTTAACGATATCCGTCCGTCTGTCCGTCTGTCCGTCTGTCCGTCTGTCCGTCTGTCCGTCTGTCCGTCTTACGCTTGATATGTGTTTTCCGGAGACTCCAGACATGATAGCGGCTAGGTTGTTTTACATTTGTGTCACATATAGTCTACCATTGGTTGCTATTGAAATTCAGCAAGATCGATCCACAAATGGCTGAGTTATGAGCAAAAAACCACGACTACCTCTAATATTTTCCAAAAATCCCTTGTGGTTGTTGTAATTTTATTACTTTTTGCTGTATATCTGGGGAACGGCAAAAGCCAAAGCTTCCAAGTTAGGTACACACATTTAGGTAGCCCATACACACGATC
Organism: Pollenia labialis; assembly: GCA_949318255.1. Lineage (NCBI taxonomy): Eukaryota > Metazoa > Arthropoda > Insecta > Diptera > Polleniidae > Pollenia > Pollenia labialis. Next base: position 134,318,080 of record OX439140.1, read on the forward strand.
CTACAAAATGTGGGCGGGATTGGAGAAGTGGGCGTGGTACCTCCCGTATAAAAAAAATTAAAAATTGTATAAAAACCTAAAATTTAGGGCTGCCATATGTCCTATGGATATGACTTATATACCAAAATATCGAAAATTTTTAGTAGAACATATTTTATAAAAAATTCAGAAAAATCGGTTCAGATACAAAAAAGTTATGACCAAAACTAATTTTTTTTTTTAAATACCCACTTTCGGGAACCACAGATCTCCCCGAGTCCAAGCTTTATAACACAAGTAAATGGTAAATTCCTTCTTAAACACGTCGGTATATAAATCTGTCAAATCGGTTAAAAAATGGCTGAGTTATGAGCAAAAAACCACGACTACCTCTAATATTTTCCAAAAATCCCTTGTGGTTGTTGTTTTTTTTTGTTTGTGCTTTTATTTGAACGTGTTGAATGTTAGGCATATCAAACACACACATGTTTGTACATGATTGGTCGCTTAAATTGAAAAATACGTACCTACATATTAAATAAGCAGAGTGACGGAATATATTCTACTTTAATTGTTTATTTGCATAAGCGTTAATGGATGAGTTGTCTGGGCGGTTGCTGCCGGGGTTCAAATCCGGCATCCACCTTTTCAAAAAATTTTTTTTAACTTTTTTTATATTCTATATAACGATTTTAAAATAATTCAGCAATTTTTGATTTTTTTGACAATGTAAATATTAATCGTTCGCTTAACTTACATGTAAAACAAAAATCATATTCTATACCTATTTGTTTTTTATTATACCCTTCACATCAGGTGGAAAAGGGTATTAATAAGTTTGTCATTCCGTTTGTAATTTCTACAATATTGATCTTAGACCCTATAAAGTATATATATTCTGGGTCCTTATGGGGAGAGAAGTTGATTTAACGATATCCGTCCGTCTGTCCGTCTGTCCGTCTGTCCGTCTGTCCGTCTTACGCTTGATATGTGTTTTCCGGAGACTCCAGACATGATAGCGGCTAGGTTGTTTTACATTTGTGTCACATATAGTCTACCATTGGTTGCTATTGAAATTCAGCAAGATCGATCCACAAATGGCTGAGTTATGAGCAAAAAACCACGACTACCTCTAATATTTTCCAAAAATCCCTTGTGGTTGTTGTAATTTTATTACTTTTTGCTGTATATCTGGGGAACGGCAAAAGCCAAAGCTTCCAAGTTAGGTACACACATTTAGGTAGCCCATACACACGATCCTACAAAATGTGGGCGGGATTGGAGAAGTGGGCGTGGTACCTCCCGTATAAAAAAAATTAAAAATTGTATAAAAACCTAAAATTTAGGGCTGCCATATGTCCTATGGATATGACTTATATACCAAAATATCGAAAATTTTTAGTAGAACATATTTTATAAAAAATTCAGAAAAATCGGTTCAGATACAAAAAAGTTATGACCAAAACTAATTTTTTTTTTTAAATACCCACTTTCGGGAACCACAGATCTCCCCGAGTCCAAGCTTTATAACACAAGTAAATGGTAAATTCCTTCTTAAACACGTCGGTATATAAATCTGTCAAATCGGTTAAAAAATGGCTGAGTTATGAGCAAAAAACCACGACTACCTCTAATATTTTCCAAAAATCCCTTGTGGTTGTTGTTTTTTTTTGTTTGTGCTTTTATTTGAACGTGTTGAATGTTAGGCATATCAAACACACACATGTTTGTACATGATTGGTCGCTTAAATTGAAAAATACGTACCTACATATTAAATAAGCAGAGTGACGGAATATATTCTACTTTAATTGTTTATTTGCATAAGCGTTAATGGATGAGTTGTCTGGGCGGTTGCTGCCGGGGTTCAAATCCGGCATCCACCTTTTCAAAAAATTTTTTTTAACTTTTTTTATATTCTATATAACGATTTTAAAATAATTCAGCAATTTTTGATTTTTTTGACAATGTAAATATTAATCGTTCGCTTAACTTACATGTAAAACAAAAATCATATTCTATACCTATTTGTTTTTTATTTTTTATTTAATTTGTTTATGTCCTAAAAACGATTTTAAAATTACTTAGGTACCTATAAAGCTTTTCGATATTTTAATTTTATTGGCAATGACACAGTGTTTTATTTTATTTCGGCAAGCATATACGTACCTACATATGTATGTACATAAAAAGTTGTATGTAATTTAAATAAATCCATACTAACTAGTAGGTTAACCTAGCTATTGCAAAGCCATACATATGTATGCACATGAGTATGTATGAATGAGCAAAAGTTATTTATGTATAAAGGCATTGCTTTCGTAATTGTTGTTGTTGCATTTTATTTTTTTTATCTCTTATTGCTGTAGTAATTGTTGTTATTGTGTTTCGTCTAATAAGCTGTTGCTACGTTGATCTCTTCTTGCATTTCTCTTGGTTGCGGTTTTTTTGTTGTTTTTTTTTTATAATCTTTACCACAAGTGGTGGATTTTAATGTGTTTTTTACGCATACACATGTATGTATGTTCATAAAATTCTCTCAATATATTTTAATTTAACGCTTCTTTAATAAAACCGTTCGTAGCTGAGTTGTCTAAGTTCTCGCTTAAGGCTCGTAAGATTTCGAGTTCAAGTCTCCAAAATAAATTTTTTTTTTATTTTTATTAAATTTTTTTATACACGATTTTAAGATTAAATATAATTAAAACTTATATAACGAATTTCAAACATCAACTTTGTCAAAAGAGGAAACGGACTTAGTTATATACATACATTTTTTGATTTTGTCATAGGTATTCTTTTTAAAAACTTCTTGTTCTTATCTCACCATGGTGAAGGGTATTTAAGATTCGGCATAGCCGAATATAGCACTCTTACTTGTTTTTTATTTAATTTGTTTATGTCCTAAAAACGATTTTAAAATTACTTAGGTACCTATAAAGCTTTTCGATATTTTAATTTTATTGGCAATGACACAGTGTTTTATTTTATTTCGGCAAGCATATACGTACCTACATATGTATGTACATAAAAAGTTGTATGTAATTTAAATAAATCCATACTAACTAGTAGGTTAACCTAGCTATTGCAAAGCCATACATATGTATGCACATGAGTATGTATGAATGAGCAAAAGTTATTTATGTATAAAGGCATTGCTTTCGTAATTGTTGTTGTTGCATTTTATTTTTTTTATCTCTTATTGCTGTAGTAATTGTTGTTATTGTGTTTCGTCTAATAAGCTGTTGCTACGTTGATCTCTTCTTGCATTTCTCTTGGTTGCGGTTTTTTTGTTGTTTTTTTTTTATAATCTTTACCACAAGTGGTGGATTTTAATGTGTTTTTTACGCATACACATGTATGTATGTTCATAAAATTCTCTCAATATATTTTAATTTAACGCTTCTTTAATAAAACCGTTCGTAGCTGAGTTGTCTAAGTTCTCGCTTAAGGCTCGTAAGATTTCGAGTTCAAGTCTCCAAAATAAATTTTTTTTTTATTTTTATTAAATTTTTTTATACACGATTTTAAGATTAAATATAATTAAAACTTATATAACGAATTTCAAACATCAACTTTGTCAAAAGAGGAAACGGACTTAGTTATATACATACATTTTTTGATTTTGTCATAGGTATTCTTTTTAAAAACTTCTTGTTCTTATCTCACCATGGTGAAGGGTATTTAAGATTCGGCATAGCCGAATATAGCACTCTTACTTGTTTTTTAAAAGTTTCGAATGTGGTATAAACTTTGTTTCTATGTTTATTGGTTCAAAAGATAGATGGAGTGTCAAAAAAGTACTAAAATTAAGGTTTTACCCGTGCACTCCCTAGAAGCACCGAATTTCAAAAAAGTACCAGACACCTGTCCGCTTATTTTTCTAAATAATTTTTTTGTATCTCTTTTAGTTTTGGAGATATAAGGTTACCGAATTTTCCCGTTTTTACCCTTTTTTACCCCCTAGGAAAGTAAAATATATTTTTTTTAACAAAAAGTATAACTTAATTTCTAATAATTTAGCTAAACCGTGTTAGTTTTTAATGTGCAAACTCATTATTGACTATTAGCGCCACTTCTTACCATATTTTTTTATACATCAATTCAAAAAAATAAAACGTACTTTTTACACAACAATTTTTAAATAAATATATAATTAGTTAAAATATTGACATTTATTTTTTTTAGTTACTATAAAAATGTACTTGAACTAATTAAACCTCGTAAAACTATTGAAAATTGATTTAGAGTACATATTAAGTACCTTCAGGTGTATATATATGTATGAATGTATATTTATAAAAAAAAAGATACCTCTTTCAGGCCCTTTTAAAATATACTAAAGATAATTAAAGCCATCAAACTTATGAATTTAAAAACAGTTTTAGAGCATTGCTTTGAAAAAACTATTTTATGATTTTTAATCTAAATTGCATAGAAAAAAATTATTAAGATATGTATGTATGTATAATAGGGTGTAAGGGGAAAACTTTGTTTTAAGGGACGTTCTTATGTTCATACATATACATTGTAAAAAAAAAATGTTCTATTTGGCCTGGAATCAGTTTTGGGGGCTGTTGCATTTACGTAATTTACATACCATTATTAGGCCTAGCTTTTTTAAAAAAAAAACTTAACAAAAACTTCCATTTGTAATAAAAATTCATTATCCTAAGAGTGGACCATCTAACCCAGTTTTGCATTACAACGGAGCAGTCTTAAAACGACTCCATGTCCATACATACTCTATTGGACTAGGTTTGAAACTAATCCATGGTATACTCCAGAGGATTAGTTTTAACTTCGTTTAAAAACGAAAACATAACGTTTAAAAACGAAGACATGTCGTATCACTACAAACTGTTTTTAACAATGATATGGCCCATGTTTGCATTACATTGGACCAGTCCGGGGAGTAGTCTATTTTATCAAAATGGATCACGTAGTCCAATAATATCTGCGGGGTAAGGCTACTTTACACGGAAATACCAAGGTATATTTATAACAGGTAGCCGCGAGATTACAACAATTGTACAATAAAACATTATTATTGTTGTTATATGATACGAATGATGTGTTTAATGTGTAATTAAATTTACTGAAAAGTCTGTTGAATAGCCTTTTGTGTTTTCAATGACAATTTTTGTTTTTACATCATATATTTTGTATATAATAATATGTATATATATCGTATGTATGTATATCGTTACCTAAAACGCAAAAAGCCCTTTCTAAAATTTTGAAAATTTTACTAGAAAATAAAAAACTATTTAAAATGATAAATTTATTAATCGTCTCAAACTGTTAATACCTAATTTATTTTTCATCTACTTTTCTTGTAAAACCTACCAGTTGTTTTGACAGTTGACAATGTTATATATTTTGCAAACTGTAGGTAAGGGCTTTAAGCTTTAAGCATGTTATATTTTGTAGATAGGGCCTTTTGCTTATTTCAGTTAAAAAATCGCTAACTTTTGTCAAACTATTCTAAAATATTTGTGAACATTTGTATTGATGCAATACATAAGATTCAATGAAAAAGTCGATTGTTAATTTTTGGTAAGTTAGGGATTTTAAGGGATCCTGAATTTTATAATACATTTATTTACCATAAATTTTCATATTAATTCAAATGTGTCTTCTAAGTCAAATTACAATTTATGTATAAAGCTTTCATATTTTTATAGTCTTATTCCTGCAATATTTTTCTGGAATATTTTCTTTGCACTATCAGAACTATTTTTTGTACCTTTACATTTGTATAAAAGACTGAAAGAAATGTTTGCATATTTTATGCAAATACATAAAATACATACATGAAAAAAAAGAACCGAAAACTTAAAATTTAATTTTTTTATTTGACAATTTTAACTCATACGTACAAAATTTATTTTAAATAATATTATAAAGATTATCCTAGAATTAAATAGTAATTTTATCAATTAGTTTGATATTAAGTTTGAGCAACAATAAATTTTCTAAATGGCCGGAACTTAAATTCCTTCTATTTTTGGTCACACTAATTGGCAAAGCACTGAATGTTCTTTGCATAGATAGCGTACCGACTACTATTTATTATTGGCACTACAAAATATTCCCCTAATTATTGGCGCCTCCTACTTGCATAGCATTTAAAGTCCCGTTGTTTCTAAGTTTATTTTTTCTCACTCTGTGATCTCTTTCCATCATTTTTTCTGAACTGATGCAAAACATTAAAACGCTCCGTTGCTTGTTATTTTCCATATAAGAAGGGTGTTTTTAAAGGGAGTTTGTGCGCGGTTTTTAGTGTGAAATTCGATAGCGAGCAGAAGTTTGGTAAGTACCATTATTTTTTTTTTATTTATAGATTTTTTAATTAAGCCTTTTGATTCATTGACATACTAAAACATTAAATAATCTAATTTGACCTTAATAAACAAAATATTTCCAAAGTATTGTAATAAAACATCAGTGCCAACAACAGGTTCCAAAAACTATAATTTTTATTATTGGCAGGTGGTGCCAATATTTGAATTTGTAACTACATACTACAATAACTGGCACTGCCACTCATTGTACCTTTTTTGAGTGCCAATAACTGAATTTTGTGTATTTTCAGAATTTTTGAAATGCCTAAAAAAACAATTCATATCAAGTCTTCTGCAGAAAGCTCTATCCGAAATTTAGGATGGCAAAATTTCAAAAAAAGATGCATCAAAAATTTATGGGATACCACGGTCCACGCTACAATTTCGTTTAGGCCCTAAATTTTCTAAAATTCGACCAGGTCCACCAAAATTTGCCGGGTAAATGATGGTTTACTTCATTTTTAAAGCGGCATCCAACATTAGCATATAGAGCCACCGATGCCGTCTCATTCGCCAGCGCCAATGTAGCTGCTTTTGACATTTTTGGCTAGTTAAGTTTTTTGAGTTACCATGGTGCCAATAATTTAACTTTTAGGGGTGTTAAAAACTTTGAAGAACAAATCAAACAAAATAATTTTTTCTTTTTTGTACAGTTGGAAACATTTCTTGACATCAATGATAAATATTTTTCCAAAAAAAAAGAAAAATAAAAAAAAACGTTTCTGTGTATTTTTTAAATATTGAATTTTTATTTTTTTTTTTTTAGGCGTTTATTTAACAGATTCTTTTCATGTACAAAATACATTTTGTACATTAAAAATGAATATATTTTTTGTGTTTCCTATATTTTATTTTAACCGATAGAAAAAAATTTTTTTTTACGCATCATGGTGAAATAAGCTTATTCCACCATGGCACGGATGAGTTTTGAATTTTATAAATGAGAAACTTAAATTTTAAGTTTTCGGTTCTTAATTTCTGAAACTTCGTTTTAAATATAATATTTTCAGGTAAATTAATATATAATTCATTCATTATAATGATACAATTATTTAAGAAAATTTGGCATTTTTTTTAGCATTTTAAAATTTTTTTTTGCATTTTTAGCATTGTTTTAACCCCCATTTAGCATCCAATTTTGTTTTAGTTGTGGTCACACTGATGATAAGTACCGCTGCTACAATTTTAACTTGATTTAAATAAAATTGTTGAATTTTAAAATATGTATCTAAGGTAAATCAACAGCACATTTAATAAAAAAAAATGCCAAAAAACTGTCATAAAAAACTATAAATAAAAAATGGCTATGAAGAAAAAATGGCTAGATCTTCTGGCTAAATAAAATCTAACCATTTTTTATGGCAAGATAAAAAACAAACCACCATATCTAGCCTTAAAATGGTTCAATTTGCAATCTTGCATCTGATACAAACAATTCCATTTCTATGCTGATTTAAAAGATTCTATAAAAAGATCATTAATTAGACCGGTAAAAAAATATTTTGTTAGTATTAAAATTTTTTTCAAATGTAAATTTTTGTATATAAAAAAAAATTGTTAATTTGTTTATGTTATTGTTGTTAAACATTTTTTCCAATCCTGAGGAGGTAACACAAAGGAGTAACGAAAATTCGAAATATGTATAAATAAATATTAACTAATTTAAAAAATAATAAAAAAAATAGAAGCTTTTGTCGCATTAAATTTTGATTTCTAAATATATATTTTAACAGTTGGTTTTTTTATTTAAATAAATATTAAGTGAACCATCCATCTATCAATAACATTAGTTTAAAAATTAACTTGTATTTGCTTTATAAACAGGGATTAAAAGAAATATGTGTGATTTAAAGTAATAAACTTTATATTGGAATAAAAATAACAGAATGTAATCTCATTTTAAATAGTGCAAATTTATTTGCCCACATTTTCCTAATATTTGATTATTTTCTTTTGCAATCCACTAATGGAAAAATAAAACGCTTAAAATAAAATAAGAAAAAAAAGATATTTTGAAGGCGCAACGACTCAGTAGCTCAGAATCGTTGGCCAAAAGCAAAAGTCTGTAACTCTTGAACCGCTTGACCCTCAAAAATTCTATTCCTCTGAAATTGCAATTTTGGCAATCACACCGACAAATACAAAAAACGGAGCACCTCAATGACACACGTCTGATTTTAAAAGGCACATGAGATTTGAATCGAGTGATTTTCATAACAGATCTGTTTTGTTTTTTTTTATAAAAAAATTCGATGTTAACAGAAAGTTATTATTTTATGCTATTTAAACCCCTTAAACCTTTTAAAAAAATTATTTAAAATAATGTTGTCCTTAAGCCCGGGATACAATTAAAATATTGTTTTTAATTAAAGAAAATGTTAAACTTTAATTTGATTAATTATAATTTTTACACATAAACATTTACTTTATTTATTTAATATAACATTATATGAATATTTTTTTTATGTTTTTCCTGTTAAATATTTTTACTTTCTACATAAAAATTTATATAAAAAATCGAATGTATTGCAGTTCTTTTTTGTTTGGTAAAAAACAAAAAGCAACTTCTTTTTCTTCTCTATAAGAATGGATTGAATTTAAAACTTAATAGAAATACTTGGTTAATTTTAAAAAACACAACAATTTCTCACTTAAGTATAGACCATTTTAACTGTTCACGAGCCGATTGTAGGACCTGGAAAAAAGAATACATTAGAAAAGGTTAAATACGATAGTACAGACTAAGACTGGGAATTTAAAATATTTTGCGAATAAAACTATAGATAAGTGAAAATAATATAAATTTATTTTAATAAAATAAAAAATATAATAACATCAATCAACATTCTATTTTTCAATCAGTTTTAATAAAATACTACATAAACATTTATCGCATGGTGCATTAATTAAGTAAGTTGTTTAAGTTTTATAAACTAGAATTAAATAAAAATAAAATTAAGTAAACATATGTCACAGTTTTGAAATAAAAAAACAAATAAGAAGATAATATTTCATATTTTTGACTACCAAAAGAGTTGATTTAAAGTGTTAGTTACCTGGGCCACAGTCTGTTCGGCAATGGGAATGTCATCATTACGCAAATCGACTCTTTTAACCACCGACGAGGGATCGGCATCCAAAATTATGCTAAAATTAAATATATATTTTTGTTTTATAGAACAATGAAAAAAAAATGGTAAAAGATAATCTCTAATATTTATCAAACCGATAGCCTTAGTTGCTAGTGCTTTAGCTTTAAGATTTATTATAATTTTAATTATTATAAATATCTAAATAAATAAATAAATATTTATCTATATATTATATAAAATTAAATTCTTTTGACCTTTTTTAATAAAAATAACAAGTTTTTTCGAACTCGAGGCCAATTATTTGTAAAAAATATATACATATATTATTTGTTTCAATATTTCGATATCCATCGGATCAAGTACAATATTGAATGTGGAGATACTAATACGTCTCTTACAAATATGTATACTTGTAAATCATTCCTTGATAATGATATCGGATGGATATTGAAATATTGTGTACAATCTACATTGTACACGCATGGGGAAAGATTGGTTTTTTTTGTATGTTTATATTTGAATTATTAAAATTGTACTTATTGAATTTACTTTTATATTGAACTATATTGAAAGTATTGAAATTGTATTTATTGAATTTATTTGCTATATTTGAACTATGTATATTTGAAATTATATTTTAATGAATTTGAAATTGTATTTAAAAGTAATCGTAACGGTCATTTGAATTATTTCGCTAAGATTATTGTGAATAAAATAGAAGTACTAGTTGAAATGATTGAAATGACCACTGTTGTTGAGGGTTGTATGCGCTCTTTAGTACTCTTCAAAGTCAGACTGTCAAGCCTGGCTTTGGAGAGTAAGAAACAAGATGGGCGAAATTTAAGTCGCGGTATCAAAAAAGCGTCATTGCGCATACCACTTTCAAAGGCAACAGACGAAAGCTACTCTCTCCTTTTTGGTAACTTTAACTATAACCTTAAATTATTCAACCGTAAATTCTACAACCTTAAATTAAAGTAAATTTGAATTTTCAACATTACATTAAATTTTGAATTTACAACATTCAATTAATTCCTAACGTTTTGCAAATTAAATAATTGAATTTGTAACCCTAAAACCCTAAACAATAAATTGTACTTATCTGGTGTAAGTGAACTGAGAAGACAGTGCGTTTCCCTCTCAAAAGGCAACCATCCAAGGTAAGCATAAGCAGGAACACCCCACCTCCTCTAAAGACGTACTCACCCCGTTTACTCTTTTTTCCCTTCCCTGCAACCACTTCTACTTGCTCTAAGGAGCAAGTAAAAGATTTGTTGCGTTTATAGATTTTTCCTACTCTGATCCCTTAAGAGAGGAAAATCTATAAACTTAAATAATTTAGGCTACCCAACAGGCTATTTTATTCAATTGGAACAAATCTAAATATATAAAAACAAGTTGTCCTATTTTCGTGATTTTATAACTCGAGAACCACTCAACCGATTTTCAAACAAGTACAAGCGTTGGAAAGGTCTACTTTCACTGATTGCTTATACAAAAAACTACCGAATGGCGCCGCTGGTTTGTGATATTTAAATTTTTTTTATTGATGGTAGATAGCGGTGGGATTAAGTTATTAACAAAATTCTCCAGTTATTCATTTTTGTTTTTTATTTAGAAAATCCCGTGCAGCGCCGGGACCAATCAGCAAGTAATTTAATAAGTAATATATACATTTTTTACAAATAATTGGTCTTGAGCTCCAAAAAACGTTTTATTTATATGTATATAATTTCCTTATTTGTGTGTTCCTCTTTTTTGTATATCCAGAGATTTTTAAGCCCAGGAATGGACTAGAAAGTTAAAATTGGCATTTCAAAGCCCCCCTAATGACATAAGAAGCATGAAAATTGCCCAGCATATAGTCCTAACAATGTAGTAAATCCTGAAGTTGTCGGATCTAAGAAATTTGTTATTCGTAAAGCAATAACAAATTCCACTAAAATTAACAAAATTGCCGTAATATGTTGTTAAAGCATAGGTATAATAGTCGATTTATTCACCTATGATATTGAATTAAATCGTTTCACAAGAGTAAAATAAATGTTGAATATAGTTATAATTGCTGCGTTGTTCAAACAATTAGCTCTTTCTGCATAATGATTTACTATTTAATTTACAAAGTAACAAGTCAGATAAAATATCTATTACAAATAATCCACTTTTTATCGTAAAAGCAAGACTTTAAAAGTGCAGAATATTGACAACTGTGTTATTTATAGACTCCATTTCCATTTCATTATTTAAGCTTTTGCAGAAGTTAAGAAGAGCAAAACTGCTTCGCAATTCCATTGCATTTACTCTTTATGGAAATCTAAAGAAATGCAATTCACAGAAATCAAATACGCCATGAAGATTAGTACTACTTAACTACTAACGCTTCTTTTCATCATCCACTTTATCTACCAATATTATTCTGCAAAACTTACCCTCCATCACATATTTCATCAAATGCCAACATAATGATTTCCAAATTATCCAAAACCAACCGTTTCTCCACATTTTTCTTCAATATCAAACTGATGGAATCGTACAAACAATTCAATACGGACAACAGAATCAATTCATTCTCATACGCATTTCCCATCACATAGAAAAATAAATCTACGTTTGATTTGTAGACACAAGTCAAACCATCCAACATGATAATTTCGGTATTAGAACGATGTGTTTTACTAAAGAGATTCTTTTCAAAGGCTTTTTGTTCCTTGACAGTGGCTAAGATGTTTTTGTCATAGTATTTGGCCAATATGCGATTGCCATCGTTGTCCATTATACACATACCCTTGATAATGTCCTAAAGTTTTCAACATTCATAATAAATTTAAACATTTTTGTATTATGATTTCTTTTTAATAACTCCAAAAATATTTACCATCATAAAACCGTCCATGGTGTTGTGGCTGTTTAATTTTTTTTTAGGAATTCTGTAAAGTTTGACAGTTGAACACGTCAACTGCTTCAAAATGTTGACAGCTGTTTCTTTCGTTGAAAAGAGTACAATGTTGATATATACAACAAATATAACGCCGTTTGTTAGTCGTGGGCCATAATTAAAACTATATGTACAACGATTGCAATGCAATTGATCGAAATCTTTTGTATTTTAGATAATATTTATATTAAATACATGCCTGTTCTGAAAATCAATTTATTTCAAATCACATTTGCCTTTTAAAGTCAAACGTGTGATTTTGCGGTGTAAATTTTTTGTGTTTTTCCAAATGATTTTCAATTGCCGAAAGTACACAAGAAACAAAAAAACGGAGTGATTTTCAAAACACCACAAAATAACATTTAAAAATGTGTTAAACTCATGACCTAATGCCGAACAAAATTAACAAACAATACGTATGATTTTAAAATTACGTGGTTGTATATACATTACGTAATCTACGACGAATTCTAAGAAGGTTTGCCAAAGAAACCATGGGTCTAAAATCAAAATCGAGCTTCCCGTTTTTAAAGAGAAACTTTTCTTTTCGTTTTTACTATATTTCAAAGAGGTAATGCTGAACCGATCTTTATGAAACTTTTACAGTATATTACTGATGGTCTGGGAGGTGCTATAGGATATATGTTTTTTTTGACATTTTAAGTGGGCGGGGTACCTCCCATACAAAGACATTCTAGATTTATGTTTATCTGTAGAACGACAAGAGCTAAAGTTTCCAAATTTGGTACGAATATCTTGGTTATCAGTACACAACATCTGACATCTTGGCGGGATTGGAAAATTTTTTCAATAAAATTTTAGCATATTTTAAAGAAATATAAAATTCGAAAATAGAATTTTGTTGTTAAAAACGGGAAGCTCGATTTTGATTTTAGATCAATGGTTTCTTGGGCAATCCTTCTTAGAATTCGTCGTAGATTACGATTTTGACAACCACTTGGTCGAGAAAAAAATTGAACTACTCTAATATACATAATAAAAAAATAATAAATTACTATAAGTTAAGGCTGAAATCTTGTTTGTGGATGCAACTCCAAATAAAAAAAGTACATAGAAAATTCTTCCAATAGCTTTCAAGTTATGCCCCTCTGAAAAGATGTTTAAGGATATAGAAAATTTATTATGCACAGAAGTTTTAGTTAGCACTGGTTCACACTCTTTCCCCCGTATTTATAAACAATTATTAAATTTAACAAACGTTTATTAATATTCATACAAAATTTGTTTTGTAAACCTTCATTAAATTTAAAAAAAAAAATTATAAATACGGGTGTTAAAGTTTAAGCCAAGGTATATATATATATTAATATATAAACATACCTTGTTTATTATACCATAGAGGAGAAAGTCTTTGCGCCCAGCCGTAGGCCGGCTAGGCCGAAAGATTTAGTAAGCCAAGCCGGTGTTTGTTATAAAATGAATGTTTTATTACACTTTTGTTTAAAGAAACTACACATTTACCTAGCGCACTTCCGTAACATTTTTATGTATGAGCCTCATTGCATATATCACAGCCATTTGTAGACGGATCCGGCTGGATTTCTATAGCAAACAGTTCCGCACTATATGTGACATAAATATATGTATAACTTGTATGTATATATATATAATATTGGTCGTAACTCGGGTATTTTTTTCACTGATTAGAAAGGTTAAAATACCGACGAGACGAAGACATTTACCATTTACTTGGTTTATAAACGTTGGATTCTGAAAGATATAAGGTTCCCGAAAATTGATATTTTTTGAGAAGAAAATATGATCCACTTAAGATTTCCAATCTTTTGATATATAAGTCCGAGGTAACACTACAATTGTTCGGAACGCTTTAATAAGGATATAGCAAAAACGTTTATACAAACTTAATTTTTTTTTATTCCTTTGAGTTTTTTTAAGGATAAAAAATAAATAAACGAAAAATGCAATTTCCGCAAATTGAGTTCAAACTTATTAGCAAATATCACAACCATTTAATTTCCTTTATTAAGTTCTTGAGCAAAAGAACACCACAAGCAACAATTTCCGCTTTGAAAACTCATAAAAATTGGTCTGGTATCACTATACGTTGTATTTAGTTTGTATTGTTGGTCTGCGTTCACACGTTTCATCTCTTGATGCTCAACTCTTATGTTTTTAGGTGAGAAAGGAAAGAAGGAAGGGGGTGAGTACGGAGATGCCTGTACTCGTTCAGTACGCTTTGTGTTTTTATTCGTTGGTACATTTCCAACGATGGCTGCATGTATTTTTTATCTTTTCTTTTTGTCTTTGATTCGCTGTTAATATAATTGTTGTTGTTTGAACCGTTTGCTGCGTGTTATTATATTGGCATCTTTAAAAGGAAATTGAGCATCAAAAGATGAAACGTGTAAATTCAGACTTAAAGGCCCTGTTAAGGCCATGCCAGATAAAACTTTTGCTTCGCGTTGCGTTAGAGATTCGCTTTGACATCCTAGATGAAATATTCATACTTATACGAAACATGTCACATAAAGAACTTTTAACGCAGACCGAAGCGAAAAGTTAGGCAACTCTCATCTTTTTGCGCGCTTTGACAGTCTGCTAGTATAATGTTTTTTATTTCTTTATTTTTAACAAACAATTTTTGTGTGTTGTCAAAGTGTTTATTGTGACCATGGCCTAACCAATAGGTCTGCTTACCTCTACAACAATTCAACAACACAAAAAACAACAGGCATTTTGCTTGTGTAAAATTCCCCGCCGTTGTCAAAATCTTACTACTACATAGGCGAAACAAAAGGAAAAATGTGTTTTGTGTGCATGTATGTGTTGCAAAAAACAAAAAACGTAAACAAAAATATACATGTATAAGGAAAATGTAAACAACTTTTGACAACCTTAGGGAACAAGCAAAATAAACATCTGGCTTCTTAAGCAGACCTATTGGATAGACCTTGATTGTGACATACACCTTTTGCGTTACGCTTTTCTGTCAAAGTTAGCAACGTCACGCAAAGCGAAGAAGTTTTATCTGGCATGACCTTTATTGTTTGGTCCAAAAGTCTTGTTTACCCTCAAATCTGGACATCTCTCATCTTGATTCAAATTTCGTCTGTAATTAACCTTCTCTTGATTTTTTTTTATAAAATAGACTCATAGATGCTTCTGAAACTTTTTTCGCGAACTTGTTTATTTATTTATTTATTTGTATGTTCGAATCCTGTACAACAAGAGTTAATCTTATAATTAGAGTACAGGAAAGTATTATTGATAAGTTAATTGGGACGGCAAATGCAAGTAAACATATTTAGACAAAATTAACTAAAATTTGTTAACTTAAAAGTCCTTAAAACACAGTAATATGCTTTTCTGCAACAATGCTATTGTTGTTATATTCAATATTTAACAAAATTGAAGATCAAAGCGCGGACTCCTGCACTAAAAATTAAACAATAATTTTTTACAGGGGTCTAATTCAGATAAAAATACAACATATTTACGCTACTAGAACTCGATACGAGATAAAAAATAAATTGACTGACCCTAATGTATACCCTCTAACCTGAACTGCTCTTGTAAATGAAAACACCTATGTAATGATCTTTTTTATTATTAGTAGACCCTGTAGTACTCTTTATTTATTAAAGAGCCTTAGAGTAGCAGACGGCTCTATCTTATGGCAAAGTTAATTGCCGAAGTTTTTTAGAAAAATAAAACAACTTTGAAGTCAGATTTATTTCTAATTTTATTTACAATTTTCTTCAGCTTATATACTATTTCTTATTCTATGCTTAATAATTATCACATTAATTTATTTTTGTTAACCTTTACAATATTCATTCATTCACCAAAACTATCATTTTTCAACCTACAATTCTAATGACCCAATTCAATAAATACTAGTCACTTGCAATTGCATAATAAAATTTAGGTCATTAACTCATTGTTTATTTTCATAATTTTTCTTTGCTTGGAATTTTGCTTACTTGCATTTCTGTTTATATTTCTACATTAGGTGTGTTCATACTACATGCACTACACCCCTACCGCTTAAAAGAAAAAAAATTTTTGGAATGGAAAAAAAAAAAAATTTTTTGAATGTTAAACTATAAAAAAAAAAAATTAATATATTATTTAAAATAACTTTATTATCCTTTAAAATAGTGATATTTACATCTTGTGTGTTTATTACCTTAAATGGACCCATATATTGGTTCTCACTTTTCCTTGCGTTTTCTTTTCTTAAAAATACCTTATCTCCTATTTTTATTTGAATGTCGTTAATATTCCTATCTTTAACAGCTTTTTGTTTTATTTTGTTTTCTAACAGTTTTCTGTTTGCCATTTCATGTGCATGTTTTAATTTTATTTTTAATTCTGTAATATAATCTTCATAATTATAGAATTTATCGTTCGACACGGGCTCAGTTGTCATTGATGCCAATCTTCCATATACCAGTTCAAATGGAGAAAAACCTGTGGATGAGTGTGGTGTTGTATTATACGCGAATGTATAATACGGAATCCATTCATCCCAATTGTACTGTTCCGTGAAAGAACGCATATATTCGTTTAAAACCTTATGATTTCTTTCTATACTACCTAAAGTTTCATGGTGGTATGCCGTTGAAGTTACATGCTTGATTTTCATAAGTGTACATATTCTATTAAATAATTCGTTCACGAATTCAGTTCCTCTGTCTGTTTTTACTGTATCAAAACATCCATATCTCAATATAAACTTTTCTACTAATATTCTTCCTATCTCAGATGCTTCCTTAGTTTCTATCGGAAATGCGTCAACGTATTTTGTTAATTCGCATTGTGCTGTTAATATGTATCTATACCCATTAGATATCCTTAACGGACCTACAGTGTCCAACTGTATAAATTGAAATGGTTTTGTAGGTGTATTAGTTATTTGAATTGGTGCCTTGGTATGCCTAATGACTTTGTTTCTTTTACAAAATTCGCAATGACTGATAAAATCTTTGATCATTTTGTACATATTTTTCCATATGTACCTTTGCTTTAATCTAACGATTGTTCTGCGTACTCCCGCATGACCTCCGTATGGGGTTTCATGATATTCTTTTATTATCTCTTTTTGTCTATCCCTTCCTAGTATTCTTTCTGGTTGACTAAATAATATTATCTCTATAGGTCTCTGCCTATGTTTATCCTTATTCTGCATGCTATTATACATCTTATTAAATTTTTCCTCACGTATGAGTTTGAAAATCGTATCATCTTTTGCTAGCGTCACTATAAACATTTGATTATCCCGTAAGACCTTAGTTAACTTCTGCAAGACTGAACCTAAATTCGAGTATGCATTTTCATTACCAGATACTACTACGCGATTTCTAAAAATTTCAACTTTTGGCATGCTTTTATTCACTTTATCTATCACAAAATTTAACCTTGGATATCCTTTAATTTGTGAAAATGAAATGCTAGTCCACATATAGATGTGATCAGACTCTCTGTCACTATTCCTTTCCATATAATCTTCATTTTTCCTAATCGAAGTACTCTCTTTATCAGTTTTTTTGTCATTCTTCCTCAAATCTTCAGTCATTTTTCTAGTCATCACGTTTATATTTCTTGTCATCATATCTTTCAAATCATTAGAATCTATTTTGATTCTTGACAACGCATCGGCATTAGTATTAATTTTTCCTTGCTTATATATAATTTCGAAATCATAATCCATTAGATCTAATCTAATTCTAGTTAATCTTGACGACGGATTACTGTGAGTAAACAATGATACCAGTGGTCTGTGATCAGTTACCACTTTGAACTTTCTACCGTATAAGTATGGTCGAAAATGAGTGATTCCCCAATGAATAGCTAAAAGTTCTTTCTCTATCACTGGCTTGTTAATTTCATGTTTATTGAGAGAACGGCTTGCATATGAGATCGGTAAATCGCTATTTATTTCACCTTGTGAAAGTACCGCTCCTAACGCGTAATTGGATGCGTCAGTAGTAAGTATGAATTCTTTTTCAAAATCTGGATATTGTAATACCGGTGGATTAGAAACTACAGATTTTAACATTTCAAAAGACTTCTGGCAATTTTCTGACCAAATAAAGGGTTGGTTTTTCTTTAATAATTCATTGAGAGGTTTAGCTATCTGTGCAAAATCTCTAACAAAACGTCTATAATAGTTACAAAAAGCTACGAATCTTCTTGTATCATCCGCATTCTTCGGAATTGGATAAGTCTCAAGTGCCTTACACTTACTCGGGTCTGTCATTACTCCTTTATCTGTAATAAGATGCCCTAAATAAACCACTTCTGGTTTCAAAAAATTACATTTATTCGGATTTAATTTAAGGTTGTGGCTTCTTAATCTCTGAAAAACTTTTCTTAAATTATCATTATGGTGTTTCAAAGAACATCCAAAAACAATTATATCATCTACGTATATAAATGCATTGGAATCCAAACCTGTTAATGCTATCGTCAACATTCTTTGGAAACTATTTGATGATATTTTGAGACCAAAAGGTAATCTTTTGAATTGATAATGCCCATTATTCGTAGAAAATGCTGTAAGTGGTCTAGATGCTGGTTGTAATTCTATCTGGTGGAATGAGCTCGTCATGTCTAGCGTTGAAAAATATTTTGCTCTTCCTATCCTGTCTAATACATCATCTAGTTGAGGTAGTGGGAATTTGTCGTTGACTAATTTTTTATTTAATTGACGATAATCGACAACTAGTCTCCATTTCTTCTCATCGTTGTCACTTTTCTTCGGGACCAAAAGTAAAGCAGAATTATAAGGACTAACAGATGGTTCAACCAAATCTTCTTCTATTAACTTGTTAACCTGTGTCTTGATTTCTTCCTGCTGTGACTGTGGTAATCTATAATTTCGCGTGTAAACCGGGGTATCGTCCACAGTTTGTAATCGTTGTTTATAGAAATTATTCGCTGTTAAATGGTCTCCCTCTAAATGAAAAATATCTTCGAATTCTTTACATACTTCCTCTATGGTTTGTCTTTCATTAATGCCGACTAAATCTATACTTAATAATTTCCTTAACTTTTCCCATCTATCTTGTCGTCTATCATTAGTAACCTCTTTTCTATTATACATAATGTTGTAATGTGATAAACGTTTGATCTGCAAATCCAATTTTGATATTGTAACCTCTTCGTCTGAAGCATTTAAAACCCTAATGTGCTTTGTCCCATGTTTTGGAATTATTGTGTTGCCAATAAAAACATTGCTACCGATTTGTTTTGCGCATACTACGCTATCCTCTTCAATCTGTAAATTTACCGCTTGTATCATTTCAGTTCTTGGTGGTATTACGAATCTATCGATATTTGCTCTCATTGGTAGAACGTATTCAGTTTCATTTACCATGATAACCAATGTGTATGTCTCATAGTCAATTTTTGCTAAATACTTGGTGAAAAAATCTCTACCTAGAATACCATCCGTTGCTATTGGGAATTTTGTATCCACTATTTGATACTCATGGCTTATTATATCCTCCGGAAGTACTAATTTCAGCATCGAAGTACCCATTGTTTGAATTGAATTATTTTCAATACCCGTAATTTTGCAAGAATTGTGTTGTTTTATTTCCTTATCTCCTATAAAATTCTCTTTACATATTGAAATGTCTGCACCTACATATATCTACCAAAAACCTCACAAAAACTCCTACGTCCGTTTTAAATGTTACAAAATGAGGTGCCTCTGTGTGCGAATTGTAAGTTCTTAATGCATATTCTTTTAATTGTTTCAATTTCCCTACATCTTCTGTCAAATTTACTCTTGAGGATTGTAGGGAGTTATCTCGTTTCCCTGTTCCTGAGCAACATATACCCTTCTTTGGTTTCTATTTCTAAAATTATCATCTCTCTGGCTGTTATTGTTGTAATTATTATCTCTTCTATTTCTAAAATTATCATCTCTCTGGCTGTTATTGTTGTAATTATTATTACTTCTAGAAAAGTTACCATCTCTCTGGCTGTTATTGTTGTAATTATTATTATTTCTACGTAAATTATTCCTAGGATTGTTATTACCATCTCTATTGTAAGTATTAACATTATTACTATTACCTCGTCCGCCATTATTACCACGATATCTTCTGTTATCAAAAAATCTCTTGTTCTTATTAAAATGCATTATAGAATTTGGTTGCGAAACCACCTCTGAAGCTATTTGAATTGCTTCATTAAGACTTTTGGGTCTAGCAGCTAAAACAGTAGTTCTGTGTGGTTCATTTAAACCATTCTTAAAAGTACTAAGCGCAACCTGCTCATTCATTCTAATAACTGTTTCTCTGCTTTGGGAACCCAGTTCTGTGACCTGTAATTCATTAAGAATAGCTATTAGTGATTCAACCTTGTTTGCGAATTGTGTTACTGAACCATTTCCTTGTGTCTGTTTTGACAACTCAGTATGCACCGAAGAGAGTGATTTCTTTGGTGTAAACACTTTCCTAAGGGTACATTTGAATGTTTCTAGAGAACTTGGTGTCTCCTCCGAAATCAACTTGTTCCTTACTTTGTCTGTTAATTTAGTAGCTAGAATGAACTTGATCAACTTACTAACCTCTGTACTATCCTTAAGTGTTTCAGCATAGAATTCTATTATGCCTAAAAAATTACTCATTTGTCCGAGGTCACCATTGAATTCAGGTATTATTTTGGAAGCGTCAAGAATGCCAAACGATGCCATGTCTTTGATTTCTGTTAATTTTAAATAACTAAAAATTTTTCTCTCAATTTCTTCTATATCTTCTAGGGAATAGCCTTCACTCTTTAATGCAATACTTTTCAATTCTTCAATTGTTCTTAAAGTACTTACTTTATAATTTTCTTTATAATCTCTATTCGGACTCTTCTTTAAGTTCTTATAAATACCTATTAATCCATCCATTTATTAAACATATTTTTAACATTTATTAAACATTTTCTAATCTGTTAGTAAATTTGATTGCCTTTTTCCTCATGTACTCCTTATAATATTCATTTAATTTACCTAATACTAACACAACTAAAAGGATTAGAATTACCAGCTGCATATGATCCTGAGTTACTGTCAGCACTCCACTGTTGTTTTCATTTACAATGATGGCTTCTTTTGAAAACCATCCACCCATTTTGAAATATGGTTATTACATACATATATTTTTCTAAATTAAATTTATTTAACTGTCTCCCTTATGATCCGGATTTCTTTTAAAATTTTGGATTTCTCGGCTTTGTCCGCCTCTTAACCGCTTTACCACCTCTTTTCTTCTGCTTTTCTTCCTTCTCCGGAGTCTCGGATCTTGGTACCTGCGCCTTGGACTTCTGCAGGCGTTTAAGATAATCTTTGATAGGTATCTTCTTTTTGCTGGCACTATACTTAGGGGCCTCTGGAACAGAAACTACAGGCTGAGGTACATACTCATTCTCTAGCAAATGCTCCCATTTCCTAAATAACTTGTCAATCTCCTGTTTGGTTGCCTCTAATTCTTCTGTATCCATTGGTTTGGCAGGATCGCCATGTAATGATCTTTTTTATTATTAGTAGACCCTGTAGTACTCTTTATTTATTAAAGAGCCTTAGAGTAGCAGACGGCTCTATCTTATGGCAAAGTTAATTGCCGAAGTTTTTTAGAAAAATAAAACAACTTTGAAGTCAGATTTATTTCTAATTTTATTTACAATTTTCTTCAGCTTATATACTATTTCTTATTCTATGCTTAATAATTATCACATTAATTTATTTTTGTTAACCTTTACAATATTCATTCATTCACCAAAACTATCATTTTTCAACCTACAATTCTAATGACCCAATTCAATAAATACTAGTCACTTGCAATTGCATAATAAAATTTAGGTCATTAACTCATTGTTTATTTTCATAATTTTTCTTTGCTTGGAATTTTGCTTACTTGCATTTCTGTTTATATTTCTACATTAGGTGTGTTCATACTACATGCACTACACCTGTTACATTTTTATTATTTGAACAAAAAAACAATATTTCAAAACATAAACTTAAGAAAAACGTTAAAATTAATGCTTGTTCTTTAATTTTGTTTTCTTATTTGTAGTTTTTGTAAAATACCTACTATATTAATCACAAAGGAAATAAGTTTAATATAAGCCATCATTAAAGATAAGTATTGCAAAACTAAAAAAGTTAGGTCCGTTTTCACAACTAACCGATAGCTAAAAGGAGACTTGAACCTGCCTTTCAAAAAGTGTTACATTATAAAAACTTTACTTTAACCTTAAGTGAGCGATAAAGTAAACTTAGGTATATCCCACCTGGTAGGTTAAAGTAAAGTTGGAATAACGGAACACTTTTTATACCTTTTTATACCTCCTACCTTTAGCTATCGGTAAGTTCAATTGTTTCAGGAGTAATATCTACATGATATTTATTTATTATTAATTTATCTTTTAAAAAACAGGCATCAGCATTAAAATTGGTTGGGCTTGATATGGGGCATATAATTAATTATGGACCGATAATCACGAAATTTATTAGTGCTAATTCTATTCCTACAAAACTTTGAAGTATTCAATTGTATTTTGATAGCATTACTAATTACGGTTTTAGGCGGACTAAATTGTTTTCCGGGAGTAGGGTTTTTATGAGGCATAGTGTAAATTATGGACCGATCTTCACGTAATTTAACAGCGTGATTTCTAACTTTTGCAAAGTCTTATGTAATTCCGTGCATTGTTCCACCATTTATGTTACTTTTTGTAACAAAATTATCAATTTTTTAAGATGGTGGTTCCACATTTTGATTCATAGCTCTGATCCTACTGAACCGATTTTGCTAGATCCCAAGCTGCTTAGGATAACGACAAGCAATTTGACACCAACTTGGTTCATTTATTTTGAGTTTTTCGAAAGTGAGCGTGTTTTCAACAGACAAGGCTAAATCGACTTAGAATTACTCAAGGAGTCAGTATATACATATCGTCAGGTCATTATTGTTTTAGCCTACGCGCCATTATTGAAAAAAAAATGAGTTAGGAATGGATAATTTGTATATGACATCAATGTTCTCTTTCATATTCCAAAATCCATTTTTTGATATCTCGTTTAGAATCTGAGATATTCAACATCGACTTTGGCCTACATCCACATTTTTTTGGGTTCATTGAACGTTATATTGCTACATATGCCAATTTTTTGCATATGGAGCAAATTTTGCAAACAAACAAAACAAAATTATACTTTACTAGTGCTTTGCGCCATTCGAATTATGAAGAACGTAGGTCAAAATAAACCGTCACAATAGTTAAAATTTATTGGACACAGTGTGAAATTTGAGATGAATATGGAGCCCACAGCAAAACTAATTGTTGAATATTGATTTGCGCTAGCTTAACATTATGAGCAGCTCTGATTTCTTGACGAATTTCGAATCAAATTTAAAAATTCAAATTTACTAAGACTTTAAGTAAAAATTATTTACATAAAGTTTTCAGTGATTGATACTTTTATATTTATATGTAAAAAAAGGCTGTCTTTTTAGACTTAAGTATAAAATCTATTATAAATTATTAATTTATTTTTAATTATAACAGTAGAACTGTTTTTGTGTTATTTTGCTAATAAAATATATATATTGCAAAATTTAAAAACCATAATATATATTCTTTCCATATTATGCTGCATCTGCAGTTCGCGGCTTATAGTAGAGAGTTTAGCAATTATCACTATTCTAAAACATACCAACCTGTCCTTCTAAATCTCTATTAACTATCAACTTCATTGTTTTTGCCATAGACTTACTTTGCTCCACGTCAAAGAAAACATCATAAAATGAAATAAAATTTGATATGGAGCACAAAACGACAAATTGTTATTTTAGAAAAACCATTAAATTCATGAAAATGAAAATGGAATGACAAGCTTAGTATATATAGTATTAGTAGTATTCCAATGGAATAAGTTTAGTCAGATATTTCTGAAAGATCCATGTTTATTATTGTATATTTTTCAAATTTAAGCCCGTTTAGTTTAGTTTTGCAGCAATTGGGCAAAACAGTATTCAAAAAACCTTAAAATTGTTGACGTAGGTCGAAGTCGATATTGGATCTCAACCTAATAACATAATAAGCATCAGGCGGGCCCAAGATTGCCCATGGGTCCCAAAAAGAGTACACTCGCATATTAATTTTTTATACTGTGGTATAGGGTATCATATGGGCGGACTTGACCGACTATTCTTTCTTACTTGTTATCAAATAAGGAAATGCGAAATGAAAAGTCTTTCATTCTAGGAGTTGATTGGCACAACGTTTTTGTTCAACCCACATGATCAACAAGAGGGTAATAACTCGTACTTAAACATTTTGACAATTCTTATTTTTTTGTGAATATTATTTACATTTTACATATGGGCATTTCCATGAGAATGCCAACCAAGACTCAAGCAATTAAAACGCTCGAAACTTTTTTCAAATATGTTAAAAAGAAATAAAACATCCAAATTTTACTATGCAGACGTACTTATAGCTTATTACAATTTTTCAAAAGCAAAAAATTAAAGCTTAAACTGACTTTCTCTTTGAATCATTTTTAGTAACTGCAATTAACAATTTTCTTCCGATTAAATACAGATACTAGCAACCCTGGAATTAGGCTTTAAAATTGGTGTTACAACAACAATGAACAAGATCCACGAAGAAATACCAAATATATAGTTCGGTTAGACGTATATTTTTTGGTTCGTTTTGGATGCTTTTCTAATGTCACGTACGTGGTGCAAAAACAACATTTGTCTTTGTCATTTCTATTTGGCCAGTTTAAGGTGTTACCAAGGCGAATTAACTACAGGTGGTATCGAAAAGGCATTTGATTTTGACAGTTCGAGCTTATTTGTTTTGCTAGTGATGGTTGGCATTTCGAGCTTATAGCACTAACAATAAAATGCAAAAAATATTGTAGTTCCGACACCACCTGTAGTTGAATTCGCCTTGGGTGTTTCAAAATAAAAGTTCAAAACAAGATATCTGCTGCAAAAAAATATTGATCGGAATTTTTTTTTTAAATTGGTATAATCAAAATTTTATAAGCTTTTAAAGCTCGTCACGTACGATATTGTTAGTACTAAAATGCAACTAAATGCATCATCTTTTTATGTTAGTATGTAGTTTTGATTTGGTCAAACTTTATTTTATTACAATCAAAATAGTGTTACACATTTTTTTTGGAATCGGTCCATATATGTAGGTGCCATAAAAGTGCTACTCCCGAAAATAGCTTTTAATGCCATAACATTCTTATAAATGCTGGAAATTTGGAAGATCTTTTTTTTAAATCATTGGTATGAGTCTTTTTTGAATACTTTTAATGATTTAAAATGGATTTATCACTTTCATGCTTAAAAATCGACATAAAAATGACTCGCGCTTCTGATTTCAAAGTGTTTGATTTTAAATTCAATAACAAAAACTATTAAAAAAGAGTCGAAAATGTCTCTAAATTAATAAAAAAATATGACCCTTCAAAAAGAGTCGCGGGTAGGGTGCCATTTTCTCCCGACAAAAGCATTATTTATGATCAGAAAATTAGCGCATATTCTGGTATTTTAATCGCGCTGAAGAGCCAAAAAAGACTCGAATATGATTAAAAAATTCAAAAAATGCTAGCAGGGCTAGTAATTAAGAACATACATTCATATATGTATGAGTACAAAAAAAATTCTTCCTTAATTTAATTTTGTCGGAAGCACCTTATATTAAAACTGACTACGTTTATTAATTTTGAATTTATTTTTCAGAAAGTGTTAAATATATTTTGAGAAATATTTTCCTATAAATAATTTTATATAAAAAGTTTTTAAAATAATGGATATAATAACAACTCAGGATCAAGCCGTCTCAACGGAAGAACTTAGAAACAGAGGCAAGGGGTCTAAAGAAAAATCCGATCAATTAAAAAAGTCTGCTTCCTGCAGTTCAGAAAGAAAAACTGAAAGAAAAAGGTCGGAAAGCAAAAAACTAAAAAAGAAATTGAATGAAATTGAAGAACAAAATGAGTCGCTGGCAAAATTGATGAATGATAAAAATAGCGAAATTTTGGAACTTAAAAAATCGATTAATTCCCTTAATGAGATACTAAACTCTGTGCCCATCGATGAACTAAGATGTAATTCATCTATTGCTAGTGCAAAACTATTGGAGTTGAGTAAGAAAAATAGGCAATTAAGAGCACAATTGGAAACAACAAAAAATCGCTTGTCACGAAAAGATCAACAAGTTCTAAAATTAGAAAAAGTTTTAAAAGAAACTCAAGAAAAGTTTCAGAAAACTACGGAAGGTTCAAAGGACACGGTAAGTTTTTTTGGGGGTTATAAAACAGGTTTTCTTTTTTAATGAAAATACTTTTTTCAAGAATACATCTTTTAATGAAGAATTGCAAGCAAAACTTAGTGCTTTACAGCAAAAACTTTTTGAAACTCGTAACAAAAATTTGGAATTAAATGCACAATTAAAATTGGCTCAAAAGTGTTTGCAACAAGAAATCGGAGAAAGTTTTAATTTAAATTTATTGGCTAATCAAGCCAACACCTCCAATTGGCGTGGTCGTGCTCAACAGATTTTACATTTGCAACAAAAGGTGAAAGATTTACAAGAAAGATTGGATGGTAATAAACTCAGTGAAACCTCCTTGGGTTTTATTAACCCCACACTTTGCTCTAGTGCTAGTTTTGGCTCCTTCGAACGTCCTTGTGTTAGAAAAACTGAAATACAACATCGTGCCAAAGTTGAAGGTCTGGAAAAAGAAATTTCCAGTTTAAAATCCGAACTAGAGGACCAAAATGCCAAAATTTTAGCATTAAAAGTGCGCAATAAGACTTTAAACGATGAAATATC
The DNA here is from genome assembly GCA_949318255.1 of Pollenia labialis. Classification (NCBI taxonomy): domain Eukaryota; kingdom Metazoa; phylum Arthropoda; class Insecta; order Diptera; family Polleniidae; genus Pollenia; species Pollenia labialis. The sequence continues at coordinate 134,345,284 of OX439140.1, forward strand.
GAAATACAAAATGAAGACAACTTCCTTGGAGGAACAGACCGATTTTAATAATATTAATGTTAACGCAATTAATGAGAGATTAAGCCAAGAGAAATCGAAATATGAAAAACTTTTGGGCGAAAAATGTAGAGAAGTCGATAAAATTGTCAAAAAACAAAAGGAAATGGAAATATTTAAAGAGCATTTGGAAGAAAAGGTCTTGGAATTAGAAAATATTTTATTCAAAAAAGAAAAGACCATAGAAGATTTAAATTTACTGGTAAAAAAATTAGAGCAAGACCTTAAAGCCGTATGTGGGGACTTTTTATTCTCTTGCAGAGAATTAAGAAAGGTTAATTTTACAGATGTTTGTAGAGAGTCTTTAATAAACTTAAATACTTTTTTTTACAAAATAGGAAGAATTTATTACAATTTTGGATAGCTTAGAAGTTGAAAAGAATTCACTATTAGATTTAAACAAAACCCTCAACGAACGCGTAACACAAGAGCGAGAGAAAAATGACAATCTTTTAGAACAAATATCAAAACAAAAAATACGCAGTTCACGGTTTGAAGCGAAAATTCGCGAACTGGAGCGAGAACTAGAAACACAAACCGAGAAAAGGAAACGTTCTCAACGTATAGCTGAATATACCGCAAATCTTTGCACAATGAGTAGCAGTTCCTCATTAAGTTCTTTTACATTTGAGAACACTTCATTATTAGCTACGGCGAATCTCACAAATTCGGAACAATTAACCGAAAATGATGTTAATGAATTACATAATCGGTATATGAATATATTTTAGAAAAACTTTTTTCCTTACAAAAATTCTCTTCTCTAGGCTTGAACTTACCATTGAAAAGATGCACATGTTGAAAGAAAAACTGAATTATATTACGACAGAAAAGGAAAATGATATCAAAACTTTTCACGAAATTATTGGAAATTCGAAAAATGTTGTGGTGGAAATGATTTTAACTCATCATCAAACTAATACTGTCGAAGATCTGCAGAAAATCTAGCTTTTATTCTTTGAAATTTTACATACTTCATGTAAGTGTTTCATGTTTTAGAGAATTGGCGAAAAAAACTCAACTCTGAGGGAAAATCGCAGCATTTCAATAAAATTAAATTTTCAAATCGGTACTCAGACCCCATTCACACTCGGCAAGTTACTTGCGCAAGTCTTGGCTTGTAGACGCCAGCGGTAAGGTCGGGGTAAGGAAAAAAAATATTTAGTTCAGCCTTTGTTGTACTCGGCAAGTTACTTGCGCAACTAACTTGTCGAGTCTGAAAGGGGTCTAACTACTTTAACGTTCACTTAAGATATTAATGAAGTTAAAATGAATTTTAGGCCTAAGACTGTACGATTTTAAAGTAAAGTAGTCCGGAAACCTTTGATCTAGATGATGAAGAAAAAAATCTGACATTCTTGCAATTCAATTGTCGACTAATGAAGACATTTCTTGAATACTGTCCATACATAAAGTTTTAAGCTTTTTCCTACTCTCCGCACAAATGTCCATTGAGAATAAAGGGTTTTGGAGGAATACGGCAAAAAAAAAACAAAATAATGAGCCCAGCTCAATAAGTCTATTATTTCAACTTGTCCTCATATAAAATGTCCTCCAAAAAACCGATTTTTTCCAAGAACACAATAAAAAAAACCTGGGGAAATTTACGGCATTCGAAATCGATCGAAATGACAATAAAATTTTAATGGAAATTTCGATCGATATGGAATGCCTTAATTTGCCCTGGTTTAAAATTGCTGAGTTATGCTAGAAACACAACTGGGACGAACCAATATTCGCAAAGTCTAATATTTATTAAAGTAGAAATTATAGGAAAAATCACAGGAAAAATCGCTCCTAACATTTTTAATATTTCAAACAAGCCATAAAATTTATTAAACGTCCTTAAAACTATAACGGCAGACATTCGGTAAAAATTGCTAAATTAGCGGACATTCGTAAAAATTTGCTAACAACGGCATGATGGCAAAGTCTACTATTTATTATTTAAAACTGTAAAGAATCAGAAAACTTACAGGAACAAATCGCTTTATCGCCAACATGGCTGAAATTCGCAGAACACCAAAAATTCTGAGTGGATTCGGATTCTAGAACACATCCAATTAATGGGTTTATGTTTTGTTTTTGTTGAGATATGGTCAACCTATGATAAAAAAAATGTTAACAAACAAATAAATTGCAAAGAAATTTTAATAAAATTTATTGCGAGTTAAAAAAGATGCAAATGGATGCAGTACAATAATTAAGGAAGTTAAGAATAAAAAATGTTTATATACGGGCATGTTCTAGAAATCGAAATGAAGTGGAATTAAAATCAATTATGTATTTACAAAATTACTGTAGTTTTTCCTGTTTTTAAGAGGTGTCTTGTTAAGATAATTGGTACTCAAAGTATGAAGTAAATTAAAAGGAATAAAAAATTATTTTGGTTTTAAAATTAAAAATAAATTTATTTATGAATACATACTTAATTCTAACTAAGAGGATTTAAAAATAAATTTTGTTTAAACTAATAAAAATACATATTTATAATTCTAGAGTACTTAGAATAAAATATTTTAATACATCTTGGCATATCACATACAAATTGAACACCAAATACTATTTTACATAAACAGAAAATTACTTTTAAGACAACCGTTGAGAAACCCTTAAAAAAACATTTCATTTGATCATTTCCCACTTTAAGTTTAAAATTTCAATACAACTAAAAACTTAATTGCTGCTTATTATTTCAGAGTAAAAGTTTCTATTATTAATACTGTAAGAAAAAAAAAATAAAATTAAATCAATCTCTTTTTTCATAAATAAACAAATCTACTCACATATAATTATAAGAAATAAAATCGAAAGCAGACCGGCAAAAACTAATTTTGTTTTCAAACGTTTTCTCCACTCTTTACGTTTGACCACAACTGCTTGTTTCTTAAATTCGCCAGCACTCTTTTCTAAATTCTCAGAAATGTCTTGTAAATCTGACAGTTTATTTCCATGTTCCAAGGCCTTGCCAACATTGTCGTGTAAAATTTCTACTAATTCGTCAACTTGTTCCTGGGTCTCCTTTAGTAAATTGTTTTGGGGTTCCCTTTATAATATTCAAATTTACATAATTCAATAATAATTCCTAAGAAAATTTATGCAAGTATTTTGTTTTATACTCTTCACCACAGATGGAAAGGGTAATTAAGTTTGTCATTTCGTTTTGATCTAAACTCCTATAAAGTATATGTATAATTATATTCCGGGTTCTTATCATTAGCGAACTTAACTTTACGATGTCCGTCTGCCCATGTGTATGTTGAAATGGGTCTCCAAAGACCCCACAAATTATGTGGATTAGATTGTTAAAGATTTATTTCACATATACTGCGTTTACGTTTGCTATTAAAATTTAGCCAAATCGGTACATGAATCGCTAAGATATGAGTAAAAAACCACGACTGCCTCTAATTTTACCCATAAATCCCATGTTTTTTTTTTGTACATCAGGAGATTGGCCAAAAAGTTTCCAAATAAGATACAAGCATCTCCGTTATCAATACACAACATCCGACAAAATGTGGGCGAGATTGGTGAAGTGGGCCAAGCACTTCCAATACAGACATTAAAAATTTCTGTAGAACTGGAGAACGGCAAGAGCCAAAGTTTTCGAACTAGGTAAAAACATCATGGTAAAGGCTAGTTTACACTTGTGTACTTGTGTATTAATAAATGGCAAAAACTCAAGTTAGATGTAAAAGTCTGATAGTGTGAATGCATGTGTGATGAAAATGTCAAGTATTATGAAAAAAGTTTGACATCCCCCCATACGACTTCATCATTTTTTCTGAAAATTTTCTAAATTTTTTTCTGTTAGAACCAGCACTCAGGGAAAATAGGTTATGTGAAGGAGGATTTCATGTGTGTGTGTTTATACCTACTTTGTGTGACGGTGTGAACACAAACTGTCATGTTTAATTACAACAAAACTTATTAGTTTTCTACCTATCTCACAAAGTATTATGGAATACGTAAGACTTGTGAGATAGTGTAAACTAGCCTTTATTAATAGACAACATTCGACAAAATGTGGACGAAGATCGGTCGGTATTTATATAACTTTCTCTTATTATCGCACCATGGTGAAGGGTATATAAGATTCGGCATAGCCGAATATAGCACTCTTACTTTTTTTAATACAACTTACTTTTCGGCAGGTCTTACTTTTTTATAGTAAACATTCTCGTAAATTGGAGTTGTTGTTTCTTCCATAATGTGGATTTTTATTTTTTTTTAAACAAGTTTTGAATTTATTTTTGGTTTATTTTTACGCAGCGCTTGGATTTTTTCCGTATGTTTCATTTGATAATGTTTCTACTAACTAAATTTCATTCTACGTTTGTCTTTGTTTATAAAAAAAAATTAAAATAAAAATACTTTTAAAAGTTCTCATGATTCATTACGAGAGTGTAAACCACATCATCTCAATTTAAGAGATGTTGAATAAATTAGTGACTACTATTTTTATAACATTTCATCTTCTTTGATCTAGATTCTAGATACTTTTGCAAGTTTCTATCTCTTTGCTCTTAATTCTCATTTGGGCTAATTGCTAAGAAAACAATCTACATAAGAAATAAGATTTGAAGAAGCTATTTGATTTTTTTAAAATTTAACGTTTCAATTTCTTAATGAAATCTCAAGTGTTTAATTCATATGCGAGCTCATATATTAAAGTAGATTTCCATTTGTTAATCATGTTTAAAACCGACTACCCGTTCTACTCTACTCGCTATTGATATTTCACAAAAATATGTAGGTATGTGTGTGTGTGTACATACAAAAAATTCACTTTTTTTTTTGTTTAAAATCCCACTCAAACTTATAAACAAACCAACAAATCGTATAGAATTGAACGGCAACGGTCAAATACAGTATGCAATGTTTTTTTGTTGTAATTTTCATTAATTTCACGCGATAATACAAGTGAAAATTATTTACACCATTTTCTTACGACTTATGTAACTCATGCGATCTTTTAAATTCGAAAATAAAAGGCTTTAATGTAAAACAATCTTCAAACGTTTTTAACTAATTTGAAAAATTAAGTTTTTTGTTTTTGAAATCCAATGAAAATATTTCGAATTTCCAAGTAAATAATTTCGAACATTATGTTGAAAAATATTAATGTATGTATTTACTTCCTGTTCTGTTTTGAGTGTAAACCTTCGTATAGAATTTAATATGGAAAATGTTTTCAAATCTAAGTATTTTTCATAGAAAATTTCTATGCGAAAATTAATTGTTGAACAGGCAATTAAATTAAACTATGAATATTTTAAAACAAAAAATGGTAGGTACCTGTGTATCTTAATTTTTTTGTGTTTATAAATATTAACCCCCGTATTCATAAACGATTATTTAATTTAACAAACGTTTATTAAGGACAATTTTTAATAGTGAATTTGTTCATTAAACCTTTATTAAATTTAAAATTTATGAATACAGGCATAAATGTTCTTTAAAAGTACTATCAAAATCTAAAGAAATTTTCGAAAACCGATTAAAATTCTCAATCCTGAGTAGTCAAAACTAAGACAAACAATAACCCAAATCACAACAAAGTCGACGGCAACGAAACAATAATTGTATTTTCTTAGCCAGCAATTGACTTCGTTTTAGTCGGCCGGAAGTTTTGAGACTACTTACATACATGAAAGTTAGTCATTTTAGTTACAAAGTAAATTAAAAAAAAAAAAATCCCAGTAACAAACGTGTGTTACACGTACTGAAATACGTGTAGCATACTTTGTGAGTTTCATTGCTTACCACCAACCCACATACAATTTCTATATATTTTCTCATATACTTAGCATACGGTGCTGTATTTCACGTAAAGTTCTAAGTACAATAAAAAAGTGTGTTACACTCTATTCTATACCGCAGTCAGCTTACTTTCTCTATGTCTAGAACTGTATTCATGTACATTGTACAATATGGAGTAATCGAAAGACAAATGTTGGTAATTTTATCTAAAATCAGACAAATCGTTCTTAAGCAATATTAAAATAAATTGGTTTAAATTATTGAAAGTTTTTAAAATTTTTAAACTTGCAAACACCGCTTAATGTTTTTGGCTTCTCCTGTAAGTTTGCAATTCTGTGAGTTCGAGTCTTTCTACTTTGAGTACCAAGTATCTCTACAAGAACCACTCTTACAAACAGGAATAACTGTAGTCATTTTGTAAATAATTGCAATCGAAATCTCGTTCGTTTTCAAATCCACTTCATTTCGATTTCTAGAACATGCCCGAAAAATTGTAAAACATAATTTTAAATTAATAAATAAGAAACAAAAATTTGTCAAATTTATGCTAAAAACACAATTGAGTCTTACTTCGCACAGTGGGGTAAACCATATGCAAAACGAGGATTAATTCAGGGAAGCCTGTAATTTATGACAACAATTTTTTTTTGGATTCTGTGTATATTGATTAATTAAAAAAAGCTTGTGTTGTAAAATTTTAGTGGAATTTTAATTTTGTTTTATTAAATAAACTAAAAACTTTTTTTTTTGAAACAAGGCACATCATAGCCTGGTACTCTGTTCAACATTTCACGTGAAATGCTGTCAAAACGCATATGAAAAAAACTTGTGCGGAATATCTATGAAAAAATGTTGATAGAGTAGTACTCTGTTCATTTTGTGAAAAAGTTCCGAAATGTTTCTGGCAACATTTTTTTTACAACTGCGAAATAATGCAAGCTGCACTTATTTCACGTGGAATTTTAAGCAAACGCAAAAAAGTATGAACTGATTATTAAATAAGAAATAAAAAATTAAAATAACACAACCGGTAACAGTTTTTTATCCATATTTACTTTCTATAAATTTTATTTTATTTAACCTTTATTTATTAAATTTCAATATTATTATTATTCTGGTAGAATTATTAATTATTTCTCCAAACATCCAAAGAGGGTTATATTTAATACGGCAAAAAATCTTATAGAAAGAATACTGAGAATAAGTGACATAGAATTTCATAACAGGAATTTAAAAATAATTAGGGATATTTTGAGGGATAATTGTTTTCCAATGGAACTGATATCAAGTTTAATAGGACAATGCAGTAACCATAGGGCAAACAACTTGCATATAATTGCAGAACCAAAAATTTACAAATCACTTACATATATTCCTAAAATATCGGAACGCTTAGAAAAGTCCAAAATATTCGACACAAGGACATGTAAAATAGCACATAAATCATATAATACAGTTGGTAAATTATTCACTAGGACTAACGATAAAGTACATAAGTTAGAAATGTCGAATGTAGTTTATAAAATACCTTGTAAGGGAAACGATAATGGACAATGCAACAAAGTATATGTAGGTACGACAAAGAACAAACTGAAAACTAGAATCTCGGGACACAAATCAAATCAAAAGTTTAGGGATATTTCATCACAAAAAACAGCATTAACAGCCCACTGTGCCAGTTTAAATCATTCTCCGGACTTTGAGAATGTATCAGTTTTAAACACAGAAAAAAATTATAAACGACGTTTAATGCTAGAAATGTTGCAAATCATTAAAGTACCAGAATTGTTAAGAATTAATTTTAAATCAGACACGGAAAATGTAGCACAAAATTATAGACATTTACAGCGTTATGTATAATGAAAAATTGGCAAGAAGTTAGCACAGAGTTGAATTATAATACACTTACAGACTGTGGATAGCACACTGCTAAACTCTGACTAGTGAGTTGCCAAATATCTGCTAATTTGGAAAAAACAGCTGTATGAAAACAGTATGAAATATCAAAATCAGGGATGATTTCAGCAAAAATAATGTTTTTTTTTTTAATACAGTATGGCATCGTTATATATCAGAGTTGATTTATTAAAAATTTGCACCAGTGAAAAAGTATATTATACATGAACATTTTGCTAACAAGCTGCTAAGCTTAATCGGTATTCTAGTCACAGAATACACAGAACTGTAAAAAGTGACGTGTGAAAAAGGCCCAAATCAGTTGCGAGGGCAGCTTTCGAAGAAAGAGAAAGAAAATGTTTTTTGGTAGTAAAGTGGCAATGTGTAAAAACAGGCCGCTACTATCAACACGAATTGCGTAATCAAAACAAAAAATGCAAAAGGGCAGCTTTCTTAGAAAGAGACAAAAAAAAAGGCAAAATCTTCCGTCTCGTGTCATTTCTGTATATTCTGTGATTCTAGTTGGCAGCTCGTTGTACGTAGTGTATAAACTGTGGCTAACTTTTCATTATACATACCGCTGTTAGTGTATAAAAACAAAACAGGAAATTAAAAAATTTTTTAGAATGTAATAGATTATTTGTATAAACATTTTTCTAATTGTAAATAATTTTTTCTATTGTGACAATTGTTATTATTTTTTCATTATTTTGTTATTTTTATTGTTTAATTATTTCCCTGACGATGATACACATTGCTGTATCGAAATATTGGAATTTGTATAAAATAAATATTATCTAATTTTTTATAAAAAAAGAAAAACCTCAAGCATATTTATTTACTTTCTTTTTTATAAAATTATTTATTTAAAAAAAAAATACATGTGGGGTTTGTTTACATACGCAAAACAATGTCGCATACTGTGCATGAATTAAAACGTTAAATTGTACAAACTCGCATGATAGGTATCATTGATGCATGTCAAAATTTTCGTGTGGAATAATTAATCTTGCTCAACATTTTTCACAAATTTGAACAGAGTACTAGGCTTAACTCTGTAATTTCCTGACCAATCTTCACTAGCAATCCATGGTTATTTTATAACCTTTCACTAAAAAGAAAGAAATACATAACCCGTTTAAAAGATATTTGCATTTAAGTCACATCATCATTATATGGTACCAAATACTTATACGAAAAACTAACTTTATTGTTGAATTAATCCTCGTTTTTGGTACTGTTCACCCCTCTTTGCGTCGTATGACGTAGGACATGACGCCGCAAATTTTTAGAAACACGCTTCACATACCCACAATGCCGTCGTAAAGCTTTGTTCACAATCAGAGCAACAATTTTCCAAAGTTTTTCAGATATTTTCTTATCATTTTTCAAACAAGAAATTCAACTTAAGTTTTTTTAAAAAGTTGATTGACTAATTTTCATTAGTTTGAATGAAAATTTTAATAATTAATTTTTGAAAAAATAAATATATAATATTGTTGTGGGAAAAAACTTGCAAACGTGTTCTTAATTGAAAATACGTGTGGTTGCGAAAAAAATCCTTGCTCTATTATGAACACCAGTGAAAATGTTGCTGCCTTTTGGAAACGAAGCTTAAAAGTATTTTGTTTTCTTTTGAAAATATTATTAAATTTCCAAATTTATTTAAATTATTGTTTATTTTTCTGTCCTTTTATTTTTATTTTATCAAATATTCAATTTGAAAACACAAAAATAATTTCATTTTGAATATTAAATTTTACTCAACATTTTTTATTTTTTCGAATTTATTCTATGAGCTAAATTTCAGTTATGTATTTTATAAAGCTTTTTTTGTAATAGTCCTATTCCTTTAATTTTTAGCTCATAGAATAAATTCGAAAAAATAGAAAATGTTGAATATAATAAAGTATCCTATGAAAGGAAATAATTCCCAGTTTCTTTACTTTTTCTATGACAATACGGTCGTAGCCGGCGTACGATATAGAATTAGATCTAAGTCGACGTACGACGTAGATACGCTTTTACGTTTACGCCATCTATTGTGTGCCTTTGTATAAAATAATATTCGTTTTAATTTGACAAACTATCTACGTCTTACGCTTCTACGTTCATACGATTCAATTGTGCTCCTACGGTTACTGTGTGGAACATGTTGAATTTCAAGTTCAAATCTTCGAATATGGGCATTTCCGTTAAAAGGTCCACCGTGACCGAAAATTTAAAAGTTATTAAAAACTGATTATTTTACGATATTGTTATAGAGAAATATTTAGATTTTACTAATTTTATAAATTTACCCATAAATTTGTTCGCAATCAGACTGCAAAGTTGTGCAAACGTAATTTCTTATATTTGAGAATGTTTTATTGCATGTTTTCTTTAATATTATCTTCTATAAGAGAGGTGATATTTGCTGCTAGTTCAACGATTTCAAACGTTAACGTTCGCATATAATTTTATATGGAAAATTTTTTTAAAACTGAGGGTTTGTATAGAAATTTTCTATGCGAACGTTAATGTTCGAAATCGTTGAATAGGCAATTGATAAAAATTATTCCAAAAAGATTTTCTAACATGGTCTGTAATCTAAGGAAGAGTTTGAAAAGAAATATGTTATTCGGATTAACGGTTAATTTTCATTTTGTTTTAATCATTTTTCAGTTAAATTATTATGGAAAAAATTTCATGTTCGAAATGTCACGTATCAACCCAGATTTTGGCTTAAAAAAAATTCACAAGATTTGACATTAAAATGTTACATTGCTACGTAAAATTCTGAAAGTAGTTTGACTAAAAAATTGTGCCAGGTTCCTCTGAATTGCGCCTTTTTATACATGGACACAAAAACTACTTCTATTTTTTCACCTTCGAACCGCTACTTTTGCCATTATCTTTGATCTAGAATCGCTCCCTCTATCAACTTTAACATAGATAACAATGTTTTACACGTGCTATTATAATTTAAGGGTTAAAAGAACTTAAAAATATTTGTAGTTAAAAATGTCATTGCATTTTTGATGCGTACGACTGTCACGTTCAACACTTTGGAATTACCCACATGACTAAAATTGCAAACAAATTTGTCAAATTGCTTTTAAAATTATTGATCAGTGTAAAAACTCTATTACTTAAGTAAAGATTTCAACCATTTTAACATTGATTTAGGTAATTTTTTTCGCTGTTTTTATTATCCGCTAATAAAAAACGCATTTTCTTTTTATTTTTAAAACATTTTATTATTTTTTTTTTGTAAGATTTTTTTACAATTTTTGTTTTTTTTATTTTTTTCATCTTTTTTCAGTTTTTAAATTATCGCTTTCATTTGTTTTTATAATTAAATATAAGTCTTACTTTCAAGTACAATAATTATAATTAATTAATAATAATTTAAAATTTCTAAAAAAAATTTTTTTTTTTTTTTTGATGATGAGAACGTACATTTTAAAGATAAACTAGGAAAAGGGAGCACAAACAAATGGCCAAAGAACAGGGACATGTAAAAAAAAGAAGAAAAAAACAAAAACAAAACTAACAAGAGGAAACATGAAACACTAATTTTCGAACGAACACTTCGTTTGCTTAACTTACATTTAAAACAAAAACAAATTATAAAATATTGTTTTTGCTTTGCATTTAAGTTAATTGAACGAAGTATACGTTCGAAATCGATGATCAGGTCATAATAATAAACAAAGAGGAAATGATGATAAACATAAATTAAAGTTTTATGAAATGATACTTTTCGAATAGAAATTTTGTTTAAGCAACAGTAGCACAACTGATTTTATAAATGGTTTATTTTTTTGTTTAATTTATTGTATCTTTATTATTATTATTATCATTATTATTATTTAACAATTTTGATTTCCCAACAAAAAAAATAAAAAAATAAAAAAATAAAATTATATATGTACATTGTACAATTTTTGTTTTTCACTTAGGTGGTGCTATTTGCATTTCAAACTAAAGAAATTTATTTAGAGATCATTTAACTAAAATTTAGGACGTTAAAGTTTAAAATTATAGGATTTGATTTTAGATTAAATTGTTTTAGTTATAAAAAAAAAATTTAAACAGAAAACGCTTTTTGCTTAGACACGAGCCTTTTGAAGAGTTTTGGTTTAGTTTTTTTAAAAATTAAAAAAAAAAAAAAAAAAATTAGAAAAATAAAAGAAAGAATAGTTTTATTTTTGGGAAATTATTTACTTTTTACTTAATAACGATGTTTTATTTTTTTTTTTAGAATTTGATCTAGTAAATAAATTTCTTTAAGTTTTAACTTGTAAATAAGATTTTATTTATTAATTTTTGTAAAAATATGTTTGTGTTTGTTTGTTTTCAAAATAGTGGGGTAGTTTTAAAAGTTTTTTGTTTTAATTTTTTTTTATCTCTTAAAATCAGTTGTCTTTCTTTTTGTTTTTATTTTAATTGGTTTGTTTGTTTATTATTTTAATTTGCTATAAAAATAGATACCAAAGTTTATTGCTAACAATGTTTTAAATTTCTTTTTTTAACTTGTTGTTGGATTTTTAAAACTGTTGCCTGGTTCCTGGTTTGTTCAATATTAAGAATTTTTATTTTATGGAAAGTTGTTCTTTTACATTTGACTTATTGAATTCGCTGTTTATTAAAGATTTTTACTTTTGTTTAATTTTCCTCTTTTTTTTTAATTTATTTCCTTTTGTTTTGTACAAATATAGATTTTTTTCGATTTTTATAACAATATTTTTTTTTTCATCGTAAAAGAGTTTTTCGGTTTTTTATTTATGTTTTTTAAAGAGATTACTATTTTTTTGGATTTTTTTTTATAAATTTTTGTTTTTTTTTTAAATTGTTTTAATTAATTTCGTTACAAATCGTGTTTTTTTATATTTAAATGAATTTGTCATTATTCAATTCATTTTCTTATTTGTTTCAAATAAAACTTTATCATTTTAATTTCTTAATTAGTTAATTATATTAAGTGTTTCTCATATTTCTTTTTTTCTTGTTTCCTATATTTAATTTAAATTTGAGTTTCAGAATGGTAACATTTTCGTTGGGGAGGGGTTTTTGTAATTGTTGTAGTTTTTCTTGATGTGTAGAAAAGTAGGAGAGAAAAGTGATAAAACTATGATAGTCTAGGAAAAAAAACAAATAGAAAAAGTAGTAAGTAATTACAAAATTAAAATTTACTTAAAATTACACACAGACTTTTCTTAAAAAGAAAAAACTTAATTTAAATACAAAAAAAATCAAACTATGAAATTCTAAACAATACAAAATTCTAAAAAAATACAAAACTTTTAAAAACTAAATAAAATTATTGGAAATTCATTTAAATGAGCTCATGTTTTGTTTTCAATAAATTACTTTGTTGTTCAAAAACTAAAGTTTCTATACAATTTAATGATTATAGAGAATTTTACCTATTATTATGTGGCAGCTATGGCCATCAATTCGGAAAATGCTTTTTCCAGGCAATTCTTGAGCTCCGCATAAGTAACAATTAGAACCGATTGCTCATCGCGTGACATTAATTGAACCTGAAATTTTAAAAGAAAGAAAAAGTAGAGAATTTTAAAAATAAAATATTTTATTTGTAAGTTTAAGGTTTAGTTGCATTCACCTAATAAAGCAAAAACCTTTGAGCGTCTAAGGCCCGGTTTCACAACTTACCGATAGCTAAAAGTAGACTTTAACCGGCCTTATAAGAAGTGTTCCATTATTTAAAATTTACTTTTACCTAAAGTGAGCGATAAAATAAATTAAGGTTCAATCTACTTGGTTAGTTAACGTAAAGTTGTTATAATGGAACACCGTTAAAATCCTACCTTTAGCTATCTGGCCTAAAAGGTTTATTGAAATAAATTTTCATTTTTTATTGTTTGAAAACTCCCAATCAGGGTTGTGAACTATTTCTAATCAAAAAGCGCCATACCCCTAATCAATAAGCGCTAAAAGCACTAAATAAAATTTAAATAAAAAACTTAATAATTAGTATTGTGGTTATTTTGTTGAACTGTTTATGGTTTTTAATCAAATTTTATTTTCATTAAATTATTTTTATGAAGAAAGGAATTTTACAACATGAAAATTATTTAAAATTGTTATTGATAATCTTTTCATTCTTGACCGTGGCCGGAGCTCGAACCCTGGCCGGCAGGTTACCATGACATGTTTCGATCGCAACCACTCTATCTCCTCAGATGCATTTGCCGTATTACACTCGCAATAGTCAATAGTCAGACATCAATCCTTCAACCAAATTGTATTTTAACCTTTGGTAGATCGAAATTTGCTTTTTTAAATGATTATCAATTTTAATTGATTTTACATGGTTTTCCTTACTTCTGTTTTTTCCGTACTTTTGTCAAGAATTTTTCTAGAAGTCCAAAGTACATTTTTTTTTGTATTTCTTTTTCTAGGTGACCTTTTTCAGCACAACTTGAAGGACAAATGTACAAATAGAGCTCGTGCCATAGCCTTAACAATAATTAGTATTGTGGTTATTTTGTTGAACTATTTATGGCTTTTAATCCAAATTTTTAATATTTTAATTCGGCTCAAGTTCATCAAATTTTATTTTCATTAAATTATTTTTATGAAAAAATGTTTAAGAGCCAAGTTTTATTAATTACACTGACTGTCAACAAAATCGTTTTAAATAAAAATATGTAAATGAAATACAAAGCGCTAAATTCAAATCCGTTTTAAGTTTTTTCTATCATGTCTAGTTTTTTTATGGCCTAGTCTAATATTTCGACTGAAATAAGGCATTTATTATTTGCAAAATTATTTCTTAACTAGTGACGACCATTTTTTCATGCAAATTTTTATGTACACAATTTTTTTAATTTTTTTTTTAGAAATCCAGGTATATTATGAATAAAATAAGACATGAAATCATGAAAATCAGTAAACAAAATGTTAATTAGAAGTAATTGAATAAACTATTTGGATTTAGCACGGTAAAGTCAATTAAAATTACATAATGAAGTTCTCTACTCCTACTTTTTTTGTTTTTTTTTTTGCCGAGCCGTGTTAATAAAACATTAAAATTTTTAAAAAGTCTTCTAATATTTCAGGAAAAGTAAAGTAATATAATATCAAATATACACGGAAAGAATTATTTACTAATTCACCAAAAAATATGTCTTGATCCAAAAAAAAATTTGCACCATTCTCGTCCAAGCCAAAAAATTTCTTATTGTACACATGTGTTTCCTGGTTTAAGCAAAAAGTTATGACTCAAAGCGAACTAAAATTTACTTAATACAGCTAAAAAACAAATATTTTTATTCCATAGCATGGTCATAAGTAGGCATGCGCGCAACTACAACAAACCAACAATAGAAAAAACAATACGGATTTTTTAAAAATTTATTGCTACAAAAACAATTGCACGTAAAAAACTAGTTCGTTACAAAAATAAAAATATGAGATGACAAATGATTCTCACGGTTCTTTTGGCGCTTTATGAGAAGAAATATTCTCATTGCATCAATGCATGATCTTTGAAAAAACATGGAAGAGGACATGCATGGAAACAATTTGTATAATTCTTCTTATAAAGCGCCTGAAGAACTGTTAGAATAAATTGTCATCTCGTATTTTTAATTTTGTAACGAACGAGTTTTGCAACACACCTTCTCATTTGCAAACATGTACGAATTGATTAAATCAAACCAAGTTTTCTAGAGCATTTTCTGAAAAATTTAAAGAAATCGCTAGCATTTGTTTCTTAATGCAAGAAATTCGATTCTATTTAAAAATCAATCAGACTTATATTTTGTTTTTAATAAAAATAAGCTAATTTTGTATTTAAGAAATTTTTGATTATATACCAAAAACTTGAATTTTTTGATCATGAGAATATGTTTCTTTATTTAAGAAAGTTTTACCTAATATGAACAAAACAAGTTAAAATACAGAAAACTATTTTTGGATTTTTTGTTTTAAGAAACGAAATGGATTAAGAAACTTCTTTCATTTATAGTATGCATTTCAGAGTAAAGTATTTAAAAAACGGAAACAAATTTTGGTTAAATGTGTCTTGATTTTAATGTATGCAAATAAATGTACAAAAATGTTGGGTATCAATAAAAGCACTAATTTAGCGCTCTTTTAAAAAAAGCGCTAAGGAAAAAATATGCGCATTTTCGACAGTTAAAAAACGCTAAATTTAGCGCCAAAGGCGCTAAATTGGCAACTCTGCTAACAATAACTTTTTCAAAAATGCTAAAATCGTTAAAGAGAACTCACCTGATTCCCGTTCTTATTCAATAGGAATATAAATCTCGTAATAGTTTTTATTTAAGTATTTTCAAGATTTTTGACTTGTTCCTTCATTTCGGGTTTACAGGGATTTTTTTTCACAGTAAAAAGTCCATCTTTAATTGAAGATTTTATTTAAATGTTTATTGCTTCATAGCACCACCCCTAATCAGTGATGCCAAAAGTAGAGAATTTTCCCTTTTTGCAGGGGTTTTTTTTTGGAAAATCTCAAGAGTAGGGGAAAAAGGACAGATATATTGTTTTAAGGCAAATGTAGGCAATTTTCCGTAAAAATTATCTAATTTTTAATGTATTTTGCAAAAACACGTTAATATGCGTCTTATTTTCACTTAAAAATTACAATTTTTCATATACAATAAATAGCATTAAAGTACAGATGTAGTATTTTTTAACAGACATAGTAGATTATCAAAATTTATATCATATTGCAAAGATTTTTTGTTTAATAAAATAGAAACGCTTCTGTTGTAGTTGCAATTCTGTTGTAAAACTTATAATGAAAATCATTTTTGTTTTTTCTTTTATATTTATTTTATATCTAGTTTATTTTAATACATGTATGTATGTATGTATGTTAACAAGTAATATATCGACCCCTTTGCGCGAAATTATCGTATATGGGCATTTCCAGCGAAAAGTCTACTTTTTGTCTCGTAACGCCAGAAGTATTTTAAATTGTTTCTCAAAAAATTTTATATGTATCGTTTACTTTTTTATATTTTGGTGTAAAGCGCAACAAGCTCTACATTAAGTAACAAAAGGGATAACGATTGAACAACATGGTCCGAAAATACAACCTTATTTGCAATCTGGCGTTACATTAAAAAAAGTAGACTTTTAGCTGAAAATTCCCAATTTACCTTAAAACGAGCAAAGATTTTTAAATTTGATAGCTTGAAAAATAAATCTTTATAAGTTCTAAGTTTACTAAAAAAGGTTTTGTACACAACTTCTTGCTCAATTCGCAGTATTTTTCAGTTTTGTAATGCAATCAAAACCCACTTCCGTTTTTTTAACGTCAAGCCAGGGCAGATTACTGTAATTTTTTTTCTGAATGTAGAGCTACTTCATTACTTTGTATATATAAAAACCCTTTTTACAAATTTGACTTCGTCATTTAATTTTTTTACATTTTGTGCTACAAATATCACGACACGTCAAAATGGAAATGCCCATATGCCAATTTTTATGAAATTTAGTTTTTGATGCAATCTTGTTCTACATTCAAAGAGACGTCACCTGGCAAAATATTGTAGGCGAATTCCACTTCGTCTTATCTTATCTAAGCACATGTATATTTTCATTTTGATATTGCAAGTGAAAGCAGAGAAAAGTAGAAAAATGGCTGTCCTGTAAAATTTGGTATTTGCAACATACGATAATTTCGCGCAAAGGGGTCGATATCTTGCCAGCTATATCCAATCAGTTGTGAACACAAAATTAATATGAATAAATACTAAAAAAATCGACTAAGGGCCATTATTACAACTTGCCAATAGTTAAAAGTCGGATTTTGTCGGACCGAAGTTGTAATAATGCAAAGCTATTTATCGGTCCAACAAAATCCGACTTTTAACTATTGGCAAGTTGTAATAATGGCCCTTCAAGTCAAAAAATAAGAACATTTCAAACAACATAAACTTTTAAATCAAAACGGAAAAAATCTCACGCATCCCTTAAAAAAAAAGCATGGCTTCGCCCATGAATTCGAGTATTGTCATCGGGAGTATGAATGCCTGCAAAGTTTTATGCATTTGCATTGAGTAGATGGAAGTCAAAAAAGCATTTTACTAAAAAAAAATTTGCCCTCCCCCCCTAAATTTCATCATGGCTACGACCATGTATTCGTGTATTGTCATCGGGAGTATGAATGCCTGCAAAGTTTCATCCATTTGCTATGAGTAAAAGGCGGTTTAATTATCGTTACAAGGTTTGATTCTCCGAAGTGCAGCTAAATAAAAGCGGACTAGTTATTTTTAATGCACTTCTACAATATGGGTATCAAATGAAAGGGCTTGCTAAGAATAACTCGAAAAATTAAGTGGTCACTCTAAAACCAATATGGCGGGCACACACAATATGGCGGACTAGCAATTTTTAATGCACTTCTACAAAATGAGTATTAAATGAAAGGGCTTGCTAAGAATATCTCGAAAAATAAAGTAGTGAGTCTATCTCCAATATGGCGGCACACACAAGATGACGGATTAGTTATTTTTATTTTATACGTATCAACTGAAAGAGCTTGCTAAGAATAACTCGAAAAATAAAGTGACGTCACTATAGATACAATATGTCTGACCAAGTTTTTAATGTTTGTTGAGAATAAGAATGCGAGTTTTTAAAAAATTAAAATTAAAAATTCTTTTTTAAAAAGTAGCTTGTATTTAAATGCTCTAAAAAGTAAAAAAAAATTAATTAAAAGTAAAAAACCTTTTTAAAAAACAAGCTTTTATTTGAATGCGCTAAAAAGAAAAAAAAAATAATATTTTGCTTTAAAACTTAAACTATCAACTTATAACGTCATTACACAATTTATATGATATAAAAGCTTGTCCCAAGATTTACTAGTGAAGAAAAATAAGTAAATTTATAACTTGATTTTACCTATTAAAATTTTCAAACTAAGTAAATACAAGTTCCTAAATCTAGCGACAAGCTTTTATATCATATAAATTGTGTAATGACGTTATAAGTTGATAGTTTAAGTTTTAAAGCAAAATATTATTTTTTTTTCTTTTTAGCGCATTCAAATTAAAGCTTGTTTTTTAAAAAGGTTTTTTACTTTGAATTTATTTATATTTTGGTTCAGGGTAACTAAAGTAAATATTTTTTTAAATTCTACAGAGCCTTCCCTTTTATTTCGAACCGAGTTTGCTAAAAAATGTTAGATACTTATATTAAAAAAAAAATCATTTTAAATAATGCTCATGCACAGAAAAAATTATTTTTCGAATTCAAACAAAAAATTTGTAGTATCAAAACATTTTTTGTCTGAAATCGGTCCTACAAACAAATTCGCATATTCAAACAATTTATTTGCATTTTGTTTACTAAAAAAAAACACTGACTTTTTCAAACAAATAATTTACAGAATCAAACAAAAAGTTTACTGAAATTCATATAAATTTCAAACAAATAATTTTGCTGAATCAAACAAAAATTTTTTGCACAAGCAATGACGCGCACCCAAGCTATCACTGATGGAGAAGATGAAGGCAGAAGCAGAGCGGCGGCTGGCTTTGAGACACATGTTTTGTTGGAATTATTTTTGAACGAAGTCTTGTTTATACACACAATGTTTTTCTTCATCACTCACTGTTGCTGTATCCTTTCCTTGGCTAAAGAAGAAGAAATGTAACAAACAACGGCAGCAGACCGACTCGATATGTTTTTCGTCATCATTTTATTTTTGTATTTGATGTATTTAAGTAAACAGTTTTCAAAAATTGAATACGGGATTTTGTTTTTCATTCTTTTTTTCCAACTTTGAAACCAACCAAAAATTTATTTTGTTTCTTATAATGTTGTTGTTGTTTCTGTTGTTTAAAAAGAATGAAACCTTTTTTTTACCTGTTATTTTTTTTGTTTTTTTTTTACTGCAAACCTCGTCGCGTTATTTTATCATCTTTCTTCTTGTTGTAATTTTTTAAAGGGTCTAAAAATAGACTGTATATGTTTTGTGTTGTTGTTCTTATATTTCACATAAAGAAGTGTTGCTTACGATCAAATAAAAAATGCAAAAAGCGACAACATTAAAGAGCGTTAAATATTTCATACAAAATTATGAAAAATTGAAACCAATAGCGCGTATATTATATTATTACAAAGTTGTCAACATTTTTGTTGGTTAAATAAAAATCAAACAAAAATGTTAATTGAATCAGTAAAAAAATTCGAAGAAATTAAAAAAAATTTCAAACAATCGTTTGTTTGAAAATAATTCGGCAATAATTTTTTCTGTGTGTTCATCAAATTTAATTTTCATAAAATTATTTTTATGAAGAATGGAATTTTACAACATGAAAATTAATTGAAATTGTTATTGATAATCTTTCATTCTTAACCGTGGCCGGGGCTCGAACCCTGGCCGGCAGGTTACCATGACATGATTCGATCGCAACCACTCGATCTCCTCAGATGGATTTGCCGTCTTACACTCGCAGCCATCGACGACTGCTGACGTCAATAGTCAAACATCAATCCTTAAATCAAATTGTATTTTAACCTTTGGTAGATCGAAATTTGCACGAGCTCTTTGTGTACATTTGTCCTTCAAGTTGTACTGAAAAAGGTCAACAAGAAAAAGAAAGACAAAAAAGAAAAAACCAAAAATGTACTTTGGACTTCAAGAAAAATTCTTGACAAAAGTACGGAAAAACCAGAAGTAAGGAAAAACATGTAAAATCAATTACAATGGTTAATCATCCAAAAAAGCAAATTTCGATCTACCAAAGGTTAAAATACAATTTGGTTTAATTAAATATAAACTAATGAAGATTTGCATATTTGCACAAATTATAAAAGTGGTATGCTCACGATCAATTATAATATAAAATGCAAATTTACATATTGTAAATTTGCACAATGACCATCGTGATTACCCTTAATATTTTTGTATAAAAGAAGAAGGCTTTTTGTATTACCTGTTAAAATAAATAAATAAAAAAAAAAATAAAAAGAGACCTCAAGCTTATTAAGAAAATTAGTATAAATTTCAAAAGGTCGAATGAGTGCCAATCTATTTTATGAAAATCGGATCATCTAACATTAGATTTTTTTTTTTGCGCCAAAGCAATAATGAACTGACGATGTGTGTAACATTAAACAGAATAAATTTACTTTTCTTCTACTTACTCTTTCCAATGAGCCAGCATCTAATTTATTTAAACATTGTACAATATGTGCGTGATCCAACCATGGTCGACCATCTTCAGTGATGGAATGAAATAAATAATCACGGAATAATTTTAACATATATCTATCACCAATTTCAGACCAAGTACAATCCAAATTAAAGCTGAAATTATAAAAATTAAAAAGTTTTTAATTAAAAAACGTATATTTTAAAAATTCCTTCACTTTGTATTAAGAAAAATTGTAATTTGAAGTCAAGTAATTTAAATAGTAAAGAAAAAAATCCAAAAATAGAAAACTTACTCTGGCCTTTCGTTAATACAATTTAACTTCACCAATATTCTGTATAAACGTCCATTTTCCATTTCCTTAGAAAGTTCATCTTCTTGCATATCACATTGTGCTTGCAAGGCATCCAGTTGTGTATAAAAACGTGCACCAATCATTGGCATTAAATCAGTCACAGAACGTCTTTGTGTCGTTGTAAATAAGTAGCTGAAATAAATATAAATTAAAAAAAAAAATGCATTAATTTTAATCCAGTTTAAATTTGAATAAATTAACAAGTTTTAAATTAAATTACTTTTTTAATTTCTATAATGACACTTTCAATTTTTTATTTAGCAACCCTAAACTATAGTCAAGTGGTCACAAGATCTACCTTTTTGGGTCTTTAATATACAAAGTAAAAAATGCATGCATTTTGTTGTTGTCGTGTTTTAAATTTATAAATATTTACCAAAGCTACAAGATTAACAAGGTCTACATTAGCAAAGATTGAATTTTCTTTTCATTTTTTATTTTACCACAATTACGTTGTCTCCAAGAAATTTTTTTGTTGGCTTTAGCTTCTTATTTTAGTCGAAAAAGTCTGGCTAAAAACCTGTCAAAACTCACTTATTAAGAACTTATATTTTGTTAAGAACAATTATTTCAACTTTATGCGTTTTTTTTTTGCAATAATTTAAATCTACAGTTACATAATACAGGGTGGCCCAAAATTACCGAAGGGGTTTTAATTGACTATAACTTGTTTATTATAATTTTGTTTCCTTTTCTTTTCAGTATTTTGTAAAGAAGACTTGGGGAATTTAAAAAGGAGCAGTACTCAATTGAACAACGTGCCCAAATTGTTGAGCTTTATTTTTTAAATCAACGATCCATTGTTTTGACGAATTATTTCGCGTACAATTGATTTTAATTGGCCTCCGCGTTCACCGGATTTAACCGCACCAGACTGTTTCCTTAGGGGTTATTTGAAAGGAAAAGTCTACATTAATAAGCCTAGAATCATCCGGCAATTAAAAAGCAATAAACGCGACGAAATAAACAACATAACACCTAAAGTTTTGCGAAAGGTTATGGAAAATGTGTGAAAGAGCAAGAACTTAAAATATAAACTAAAAATATTCCCCATTTATATACTGGGGGGTTACTGCGTATTTCGATTCGTAAGAAATCATTTACGGATTCGAACAATTTGTACTGTGTATTACGATTTTCGCAATCGTTCGAAACGATGACAGAGGTTGTATTTTAAAAAAATGGGAAATTTGATGAACACTTTTTGTTTATAATAGAGAGTGGCTGTTAAAAAAAAAAAAAAAAATTTTGGATCCGCAAAAGTCATAAATTGGTGTTCTCACATCCGCATGTTTTTGTGTATTCGAAGTTTTTGTTCGAAAAAACTTTTGTTGAACTAAAGACCGCTAATTTGCTAACCGCAGCATGATAACAATGTCTAATATTTTTTTAAAAATCTTGAACGCTGTAAAGAATCACAGGAAAAAATCGCTTTGGTTAAAATTCTCGAAAAATTGCAAGCTTTTAAACAAACACTAAAATTTATTTGAAATCTCTAAATGGTTTAAAAAAACAAAATGTCGTATAATAACAAAAAATTGCAAAAATAGCGAAAATTCGCGAAAATGTTTAATATTTCAAACCAGCCATAAAATTGATTTAAAGACACCTTAAACTATAAGGAATGGCAAAAATTCGGTAGAAATTCGCTAATAGCGGCATGATAGCAAAGTCTACTATTTATTATAAATCGGTAAAGCTGTAAAGAATCAGAAAACTTACACGAACAAATCGCTTATATCGCGAACTTGGCTAAAATTCGCGAAAAATTGCAAAATTTTAAACAAACCCAAAATTTGCCAGAAAATAACATAAAAATCGTAAAAAAGATTAAAAAGCAAATTGCCAGAAAATAACATAAAAATCGTAAAAAAAAATAATTAGCTATAGTAAGCTGCTTGGTTTGTATTCAATAAAAAAACCGATAATATTGGTTTCTGTGAAACCTAAAACCGACACTAATTTTAGTTCGAACAAAAAACCCACAATATTGGATGTCATGACACCAACGTATTTTTTTGTCGGTTTCAAATCCAATTCCAATAAAATTGGTTTTCATAACTAAACTAAAAATATTCCCCATTTATATACTGTATTAAAAAAAAAAGAAATTAATAATTATTTCTTAAATACAAAGTTATAACGAATTCAAACTCCTTCGTTAATTTTGGGCCACCCTGTAAAATAAAATTGTAGCGTTACTGACTCACTGATTCATCATCGCACAGCCTAAACGCCTGAAGCTAAAAACTTGAAATTTGGACCGGAGGTGGGTCTCTCCCCATATTTTTGATACTTTTTTACAAATCATTTTGCTTCATTCATTGACATATTCGTACTAAATTATGGGCACCAACTACAATTTTGTATACTTTAATGGGGGAGAAAAATAGTACCAAAATTGGAAATTCGGGAAATTTAATATCTTTCTTCAGTTGTTGGTTCTACAACTGGTATTTTTGAATTACCGTTAATATT
This sequence comes from Pollenia labialis, assembly GCA_949318255.1. NCBI lineage: Eukaryota > Metazoa > Arthropoda > Insecta > Diptera > Polleniidae > Pollenia > Pollenia labialis. Next base: position 134,368,981 of record OX439140.1, read on the forward strand.
GGACCTTAAAACATAAAATTCAACATGCAATGTCCTAAGAGGATACGAATCTATCAGGGAACTTTTTGGTACTTTTTTGTTCTTTAGTGTTGATTCAAACGTTTATTAGAAAAGAATAAAGTAGTATATATACAAAAAGTTAAGACAGAAGCTTATTTAAAATTAAGGACATTAGCATAAAGAGTAATGCGAAAAACATGCAGAGTTGTATTCTGGGGATATAATCCAACACTCCCTCTCAAATCTGCATATCCTTCGATATAATAACAAATTCAAAAAATTTCATTTCAATCCTAAACATTCTACAAATTTCACATGTTTAGCCTTGGTTAAATTCTTAGTAAATATATCTGCAGTCATACTATCCGTTGATATATAACGTATTTCAATCTGATTAGATTTTACAACTTCCCTTACGTGTTGATATTTGACATCTATGTGCTTAGATCTTCCATGAAGTACGGGATTCTTTGCCAAGTGTTGAGCTCCAAGATTGTCGCCATATATAACCATAGGTGTGTCACCAGGATAACAATTTATTTCACCCAGCAGTCGTTTTAAATAAACTGCTTCCTTAGCTGCCATAGATAAAGCAACAAACTCCGCTTCAGTGCTACTGAGTGATATATTTGACTGCTTCTTGCTTTCCCAGCTGAAAGCACAACCTGCCATAAAAAATGAGTAACCGGTATATGACTTCCTATCTTCTTCGCAACTAGCCCAATCAGCATCCACGAATCCTTCTGTTGGTTTGCATGTTCTGTAGTACCGTAATTTCAAATCTTTTGTTGCAGACAGATAACGTAGCAAATGTTTAACTGCTTGCTCGTATTCACTATGTGGATCTTGATTCTTCTGTGCAAGCTTACCAACGGAGTGCAAAATATCTGGCCTAGTACTTATTGCCAAATACATCAATGTTCCAATTATAGATTGGTACCACTTTGGGTCGACACGTTCACAATTTTCAGTCTTACATGAGATTTGAAAGCCTGGATCAAGTGGGGTAGATGCTGGTCTGCAATTTTCCATACCATATTCTTTAAGACGATTCATTATATATTGCTTATGTCCAACACTAATTGGACCAGTATCTCCTTCACGATTAATTTCCATACCTAGGAAATGTTTAACTTTTCCATTATCGACCAACTTAAATCTTCCTGAAATTTTACTTTTAATTGCCTTTAGTTCTCCTATATCACTGCTGGCAATTAATATGTCGTCGACATATACCGCAATTAAATTAAATTTACCATCTTTGTGCTTGCTATATAGGCATGGTTCACTTTCACAAGGCTTAAAACCAATTTCTCTAATTGCTGCATCTAGGGTTGTATTCCAAGCACGACCTGACTGTTTAAGTCCATAAATAGCTTTGTTTAAACGTAAAACTTTACATGAATTGCTTTCATCTACGAATCCGTCGGGTTGCTTCATATAAACTTCTTCATCTAATTGGCTATTTAAATATGCTGTTGATACGTCTACATGATGTAAATGGAGTTTTCTTTCAGCAGCCAATGCAAAAACCATACGTATGGTGGAATATCTTACGACCGGTGAAAACGTTTCACTGTAGTTGACACCGAATTCTTGACCACAGCCCTTTGCAACTAGGCGTGCTGTAAAACGTTCTACATTACCATATTCATCCTCTTTAATATTAAAGACCCATCGACTACCTATTGCTTTCTTACCCGTTGGTAAATCAACTAATGACCAGGTATTATTTTCCTTTAGTGAGGAATATTCAGTAACCATGGCTTCTTTCCATTTACTAGAATATTTACTGCCAATTACTTCTTTATATGACTGAGGTACTTCGATTTTATAATGGTCTGCACCTGCGAAATTAAGATTGTTGTGTACTTTTTTAGGGCGACCAACATTACCTGTACGAATGACTCTCGGTCTACCACGACCTTTAGGTTTAGAAATATCACTTTGAGGCTGTTGAATTTCTTCCACTTCTTCTAATTCTTCTTCTCTCTTGTTTTCAAAACCTAAGAAACCAACTTCAGAACTGGATTCATATTCTTCATCATCATCCATAGAATCGGCATCGCAACTTTCAGCTTCATCCCTATTATGAATCGTAACGTCGCCTTTTTCGTTAGCACTAGATGTTGTAATCAAATCCGGAATATAAGAAAAATCGATGACTTCAGCTCTCGTTTCATTTTGAAAAAATTTCTCGGTAAAAATAACATCTCGTTTTTCAACAACCTGTTTTTCATTAGCATCAAACAATCTGTAGGCTTTAGCAGTTAAGGAATACCCAACAAAAGTGTACTCCTTGCCTTTAGCTGAAAACTTTCTTGACTCTGTTTTGTTCAGTGCCACTGCAGGTGAACCAAAAATACGAAGATGGCTTACATTTGGCTTTCTACCGCACCAAATTTCATATGGAGTCTTATCTTTCAATATTTTAGTGATTGATCTGTTTCGGGTGTATACAGCAGTATTTACAGCTTCGGCCCACAATGCCTCATCAACGCCTGCTTGCACAATCATACAACGGGCCATTTCAACTATTGTTCTATTGGCTCTTTCCGCCACACCATTTTGCTGCGGGGTGTATGGAACCGTTAGCTGCCTCTGAACACCATTCTCTTGCAAAAAACTTTCAAATTGAGAACTTATGTATTCTCCGCCATTATCACTTCGTATGGCCTTTATTTTTCGTTCACATTGATTTTCAACCAGAGATTTAAATATCTTAAACTTCTCTAAAACTTCACTTTTTTTCTTCATAAAGAACACAAATGTTCGTCTAGAGTGATCATCAATGAAAGTAACAAAGTAACGTGAACCTCCAATTGACGCTTTGTTCATTGGACCACAGACGTCAGAGTGAATTAAATCCAACATTTTATCAGCTCTCTTCTGACCACTGGAACAAAATGGACGTGATGTTATTTTGCATTTCATACACGTTAGACAACTAATATTCTTTGGTACTTCGTTAATCTTAATACCATTTACTGCTTTTTTTGTTATCAAATCACACAAACCTCTATAGTTAAGATGCCCATATCGCTCGTGCCAACGTACAGCATCACCGTTTGATAAAATGAAATTTGAATGGATTTCTTCCGAAAATACGAATAAATTATTGTGATTTTTAGCTTTAAAAATAATTCCGCCCTTTTTATCCACTATACTCGCTTCATCCTTTTCAAACTTTACAACAAAACCATTTTCTGTTGCTTTTGCAACCGAGATAAAATTTCCAATTATTTTTGGAACGTAGAGTACTTCACGTAAAGTTATTTCACCATTCTCTGTTTTAATTTTAACGTCTCCTTTACCTTCTGCTTCGATATAGTTGTCACATGCTAACAAGATTTTTTCTTTCACTTCTACAATCGTTGAAAATAGTTGCCGCTCGCAACACATATGTGAAGTCGCACCGCTGTCAACGCACCAAGAACTTTTATCAAAACCGCTGCTTTTACACACACCCAGCATAGCGAACGAACGATGTTGCTCTCTCTTTTCACCATCATTTTTTGTGTCACTTTTACAATTTTTTGCAAAATGGCCACGCTTACCACAATTGTAGCATTTAAATTTTCGGCCGTTAACATTGTTGCTTTGGTTCTTATTCTTTCCATTATGACTTGATCGTGCTACAAAAGCCTGCTGGTTTACAACAGCATCATCACAATTTTCGTTTTGTTGTTTTCTACGATCACCTTCTTCTATTAATTTCAGCTTTAGTACATCAAGACTAGGCAATGCATCCCGGGTTTCCATGGCTATAACAAAGTTTTCAAACATCTTTGGAAGACTAGACAGCAAAATTATTGTCAACAACTCTTCACTCAACACAATTCCAACCTCAGCCAACTTATCTGTAGTTTCCGTAAATGTATTGAGATATTCCGTCATGGTTGTGTTTTCACCCATACGAAGACTAAGTAGCTTTTTGTAAAGACTGACTTTACGAAGGGGACCACTTGGTTTGTAAACACCGGCAAGTTTCTTCCATGCTTCATGGGCTGACTTACAATTTTTCACGTAGTTTAACTGTGATGGCTTTACCGATAGCATTATAGTGGCAAGTGCTTTTTCATCCTTCTGCTGCCACACATCAACCTCCTTGGCATCTACCGGCTTAACAATTTTCCCATTTGCAATTGACCATAATTCGGAGTGTACCAAAATACATTGCATTTGCAAGCACCACGTGTCGTAATTGGTATTATCCAATTTATCAATTTGGTACATTGAAGAACTCATCATTATTTTAATTTATCTCAAAATTATCCGCGACGTACGCTTAAAAAAAAAAATTTCCACTTTTCTTTCTTTTTTTTTTTTTTTTTATAAAAATTTGTTTAAATTTAAAAACTGTTTAGCGCTGTGCCCATAACCTGTTGATTCAAACGTTTATTAGAAAAGAATAAAGTAGTATATATACAAAAAGTTAAGACAGAAGCTTATTTAAAATTAAGGACATTAGCATAAAGAGTAATGCGAAAAACATGCAGAGTTGTATTCTGGGGATATAATCCAACATTTAGCTGGTGCTTTTTGAATTTTCGTAAGTATTGGACCTTAAAAAATAAAATTCAAGATGCAATGTCCAGAGAAAGTAAACGCGCACAACCTGTACATATTTTGGAATAATACGGGAAATTAACTTTCTTTCATTTGCTTTTGTGTTCTACGAGTGGTACTTTTTTTATTTTCTATACTATTGAACTTAAAAACACAAAATTATAGGTTAAATTTGTTGAAACCTAGGAACGTAAACTTTGGGAAATAAATATGTTGATGAAAGAAAAGGCCCGATAACAAAGTAGCTAAATGCTAGAATTTAAGCAAGTTAAAACCTGGAAAAATAAACTTTGACATACAAATATGTCCAGACGACGCTAACGGTTAAATGCTAGTATTTAAAAATATTTTTGAAAAAAATAAAACAAAAAAAAAATTGATATTTATTAAAATATGTACATACATTTGATAACAACTTACACAATAAAATTTCTCAAATCGGAGGAGTAATGACGTGAGACCATTTCAATGCTTGATTGTACGTTATCGCGTTGTACCGACTGTAAACATCTGCAAGCCAATGCTAATACCAAACGACCCAGTGCCGTTAAATCCTCCTGAGAATACAAAAAGACAAAAATGAATAAGAATCAAACATTTAAAATCTATACGTAACAAAAGACTGAAAATTTAAAATTTATACACTATTCATAAGTCATGCACAAATAAAAACTATTCGTTTTAAGAAGAACACCGTGTTGTAATCGGTATATGGGCATTTCTCTAGAAATGTCAACCACAGCCAAAAAATTCAAAGTCTATAAAAGTATGTTGTTTTAACATATTTTTATAGGGAATCTATCAACTTTTAATAATGTAAAAAAATTTTACATTAAATCATAACACACTTTGAAATATTCAAATGCAAAGTCGAACAAGTGCAAAAGTTCTGTTTTGAACATTTCTATTGCACGTTTTGTTTTGCTAAATGATCTTAATGCGAAACATTATGCATTGACAATTGCTTTTTAAATCTCGGTTTATATTCAAACAATATAAGAAAAATGTAAACGGAACGATGCGATTGCCAGTTACGGTAATTTTTTTCTTTGCTTTACCGTATATTTCGATGTAGCGTGCAACATTGAAAAAGAACATTTGTTATCAGTGCGTCGAGGGTATTTGTACAATGCGCATCAAATATTAGTAACACACAGATATTTTTGCTGCAAATTTAATTAAAAAAATTTTGCTGGAAAATAATTAGTGCTTTTCTCTTGGTACTTATTGTAAATTTGTAGCGTGCGACATCGTAAGTGTAAAATGCATAAATTAAAAAAAAAAAATTTTCTAAAATATCTTTATTTGCGATGGCCAATAACTACAAGCAGCAAGGATAGCTTATTCCATTAAAAAAACTTTATTTGAGAATAGCAATACTATTTTCAGTTAAGTTCGTTTTTGTTCTATATTTGTATTTTTCTTTATTGAAGATATTTTTTAAGTTTATAATTTTTGTTCGGAAAATAAATATATTAAATGTATTTAAAATAAAGTAGAATCATCTTACGGATATCCTGTTACATAAAAAGTAAAAACGTTAACATAAAAGTATGATGGAACAAAATGTCGCATGCAACACGAAGCGTGCGACAGTGATTAAAATTAAATTAAATATAAGCTACACAATATTTTGAATCAAATAAAAAGCATTATTAAGATACATCAATGCATAACATTTTAAAATTAGTCGCATTAAAATATTTCATCAGGTTTCGCTGAAATCAGTGTTTGAACTGTTTGCCGTAAAAGCGACTTCTGTTTTTGTCGCATGCAAATGCCTTGGTTTTTTTTAATTTTCTTGAAAACGAACAATTGCTCAAAACCAACCTTTATCACAAATTATAGAGCTAATCAAGAGCTATAAGTTTCGCCTTTTGTCAAAGTAAAATTAATGTTTTGGTATATGTTTTTTTCACTTTTAAGGCTTACGAATGTCGCATTCGACATTAGAGAAATGCCCATATCATGAATATGACCGTGTAAAATATTTTTAGACTGGATTAACAATATTTTTTTTTGTTAAAGTAACAGTCACGAGACCCAGGAATATTGTAGGCAAATGATGTAGAAAGACAAAAGAGTAGTAATGAAAATCCAGTCTTGTTGAAAAAAAAAAATAATAATAATAATAAAATAAACTAAACTTACCTGTTGATGCATACTAACAACAGCTAAAGGATTTGCTGCATTTGGATCAAACTGTGAGATATCACTTGTGCCACAAAAACTAAAACGTACACGTTTTCCACTCACAACTATTTTTGTTGGATCTAAAACTCTAGATGAGAAATTAAAAAAAGATTTACTTTTTCATTATATAGAGGAAAGAAAATATTAAATTTACTTACTTGCAGGCTAAGCCAGCTTGATGAATTGCACGTAAACCGGCTGTTAATTGCATAATTATTGACCAAATTGTTGCCTCTGGTAATAGAGGACCATTGCTTGAACGTTGTAAATTGCTCTTATGACTAAAATCAGAAATAAAATTACCTTTTTAAAGACTTTTAAATATCATTTACTTTGAATTACATAAATTACATATATTTGAAAATTATTTAGCCAGCTGCATTCAAAATTAAAATTTGCATCCTTCACAGGGTACACTAAACAGGTATACATTTCTGCCTAGCGGATCGTTTTATTTTTTTATATGAACATAAATAGTTACTCCAAATGTTAAAAGTCCATATAAAAACCAGTAAGAAAATATAGTTGGTAAATCCCGACAATATGTTACCCTACACCACACGATTTATTATAAATTAATTATTAAAACAACTGCTAGTGATGAGTTGTAATTTATTGATGTTTTTGTTAACCGCAATATAACAGAGTTGTAAAACATTATAATACAAAAACTTCAAAATTTCAACTGAACTAGAGTTGTGTTGTAAATCGTAATAGGGGTATAAGTTTTGTTGGGTAACTTTATTTAGAAATCGGTGAATAAAAATAAGATATTAAAAACTTAATTTTTTCCATGTCTTTGTTTTTGCATTTAAGTATAACATTTGTGAAGTCTATATTAATAATTGATCTCTGGGATATGTTTACTTTTCAATTATAATACTGTAGGAATTTATAATTAACATTTATGTATTGTTTTCTTTGGAAATTTTCAGAAAGAAAATTTTGCTTGAATAATTCAAAATATAAAATATTCTTATCAAAATAATTTTCGTGGGAATACAAAATTTAAATGATTTTGTTATTCGTGCTTAATTCCCAATTTTTATTATTTGATAAAAAACACTGAAATTTATTGTTGATGGGAAAAGCTATTCCTATGCGCATTTCAATGTTTAAACAATAAACAGTGAGTTTATCTCTCCTTACATTCCCCACTACAATTGATTGGAATTCTTCCAACATTAATTGTAGTTGTAAGTAGGTTAAGAAAAAACAAAATAAAAACAAAAACAACTCGCTTTATTGTTATCGCAAACAAAATTTAAAGCGAGTTGCCAATCAGTTTTTTTAGGCCGTGCACTTGCCAGTTTATTATCAAAATTTTTGTTTTTCTTGAAATTATATCGAAATAATTTGTGAGATTTCAGGCTATAATCCCGAAATAAACATTTCCCAGATCAATAACTATATTATTCAACAAGATTTGAACAAACCAAATTGGCATTTTTAAAGACTGAAAACGAGCATACGACAATAAGGTGGCATGTCATAACGTCCAGTGTCATAGTGTCCATGGACTTTATGACACTTTTAAGTGTCATAATATCCATCACAAAAGAGACATAACATCCACGAACGTTATGACACTTTTCAAAGTGTCATAATATCCACAACATAACTTAAAACCAAAAATTCGGAATATTAAATTTTAATTACGTATTTCCATTATAAAGAACTTTTTACTAATGTAAATATTTTATTTTGCTTCCTTAAGTGAATATTTAATTTTAAATTGAAAGTGAATAATTAAAAACTTTTTATGTTTCAATTGAAAATAAAAAACGTGTTATATTGTCAATGTGTGGAGTTTTAATTCTTTGTAGTCTCAAAATTAATAAGTATAATGCCAAAAATTCTTACAAGCGAGAATCTGAAAATTGATTATCTCTCTTTAATTTTCATACATCAGCTGGGTCAGCTAGTATATCAATGCAAATAAAACCATTAAAGTTTGTATACTTTAATAGTCTTATTCCTTCAATATTTTTCCAGGAATATTTTGTATGCACTATCAGAATTTTTGTTTTTGTATATTTCTGTTACGAGGCTTACTTTAGCTATCCTTTGGCTAGCAATGAAGTAAATTGTAAAGAAAATTTATACAACTTATATAACGCCATCGCCAATTCCCGCCAGGATAAAACAGTGTTGTTCAAAAATATGTTTTATTTGGCACTCAACCAGCACAAATATAAAAGTTACGTTCAAATGAATTGAAATCATTACTTTCGAACAACAAAAGCCCGTAACGCGGTACAGTTATGAGACGCCAAACCAAAGCGAGCGAATCGTAAATTGAGCGAAGGCCGCAATAATAATAAAAAAAAACGATCTGATTGCCCTTAATCGTCAATAGCAGTGACGCTTGAGCTACTTCACCACCCAGAGCAGTTTTAAGAATGTTACTGATTATTAGTAAGGATAACATTTTTTAATTTTGAATACAACTGTAAACTATTTTCAATAAGTTGCCTTAAAATAATTTTAACAAGCCCAATTTTAGTTTTCGCTGGTGCTTTAAAAACGTTATTTTGCAATGCTATTAAGTTCACATACCTGAAGGGGCGTGCCTCGCCCTGGAATGGATCATTATAGCCATTGCTGTCTGGCGTTGGTGTAAAATATTTCGTTAATAATGTATGTGAGTTTGGATGATAGTCGTAAACTAATACTAATGCTGTTTTTAAAGAAAAAAATTTAAAAATTTTTATAAAATATAAAAAAAAACTTAACTTACAATTATCACCAAATGCTTTTGTTGTGAAAACTTCACGTAATTGTACCACATTTGAATGTTGCAATTTTTTCCACATTTCAACGACAGACATACATTTCGTCGATTGTAAACGGAAACCTTAAAAAAAGACGCAATTTGAGAAACTTTTTATGAAAGTTAAAAAAATGATTTTAAGACTATTAAAAATGTTTTAATACTAATGAAAAGTTTGAAATAAAATAAATTTAATAATAAAAGTAATAAACTTAAAGGACAATGCGAGACGGGTATACTTTTGCAGAATACATATAATTTAAGAGTTAAACGAAAAAGTCTAAAGGTATGGTCACACTAGTGGTCTGAAACAATCGATACTATCGATGGTTTTTGACTATCGTATTCCCATCGATAGTTTTTATTGCTATTGATAGTTTTTGTTTATCTCAAATTATTGTTTTATGATAAAATCATTTACAAAATCAATAAAAACAAGGTGTACTTGGCGTTTGAATTTCTTGAATAAAGTCGCCATTTTTAATCGCAGGGTTCAAAATTTTTTTGTGAACATATTGTTTAATAAAAAGAACAAAAATCAATCAAAAAGTCAATTTTGCATTTTAGGTGACGATTTGTCTTTCGGTCAACCAGTTGAATGAATGGATCCAATTGGTCATATGACTGATTGCTTTATCTGCATGACCAAAGTGCACAAAAAATTGCTATGTTATTTATCCGGATATAAATCAATTTAACTCCAATTATAAAGCGAAAGCTTCTATCAAAAGTAACATCAGATAATAAAGAAGAAGATTAAAATCTCAGTTTTTATTCTATAGGTGATACGAATATAAAACTATAAGTCAAAGCGTACTTAATGATTAACATCGTGACTTGAACTTGTCAAAAAGGAACTCGAAATTTCTCGCTACACTCGTTTTTTACTATCGTTATCGCTCCAAGAATGCTTGGAATTGAATTCTTTTCAGAAAGTAAAAGGTGGGTTTTTACGAAACAACAGAAGCCATAACGGTAGTCACCTAATTCCAAATATGATGAAAGACTTTTATGCCATAGTTGCACATCAAATAAATAAAAAAAAATCAGTTTTATTTGAAGTCTTAATGGGTTTCCTGTAATTACAGGAACACACATGTCATTGAAAATGCGGTTTCTTTAAAACTTTTTAGACTTGTTTCATTGTGAGGAACAAGATGAAAGATTTTCCCGAGGTCTTGCAATAATGGAAAAGCATTATCAGCGCCATTGTTTACATAATTCTATTTCAACATAAAAAGAGAAATCGAAAAGTATACATATAACATTTTTGAACAAAAACATAATTATGTAAACAGATTAAATTGTCTCTTAACATTTAATCCAAATCCAGAAACAAACATTTTTTTTATTGAAAATTAAAATTTCCATGTTTTTGCTAATTATATTTAGGGTATTCATTTCAAATTTTTTTTGGTTGGAAAAATGGAAAAAAGAAAAATTACACTCTTATTGACGTGAACGGGGTTTTTTTTTATTTTTTTTTGCAAAAAGTACAAACTGTCAAAAAAAATCTGCCAAATAATTCGTGGAGGTAATTGATATTTTCAATATTCCAAAGAAGTGCAAAAAATGAATTAATTAATTTATTTAATTGTCACATCATTAACTAAAATTGATAATATTTACGAAAATAAGGGTATGAAAAGATGCATTTTCATGACAACAATACAATATAAACTTTGAAATATTAAATTGCAGAAATGTTTACTTCATTCATTTCATTTCTTTTTTTTAATTCTTTTTTAATAACATTTTTTATTGAACTCATTCTTAATATGTGTTTTTTCTTTTTGAAAGTTAAATGAGAAAGAAGTAATGTTTAAAATGTTGTAACTATAAAAAAAAAATTTTAAATCAGAGTTGTACAATTCAAGAGTTTATAAAAAGAGATGTAATTTTTCGAACTTTGTATTAAAAATTAGCAATTTTTTATGAATGGCAACATCATATCGTTTCACGTTTATAGTGGAAAATTACATCTTTTTATCCTGACTTTTTTACACTTGGTTATAGTGTGACAAAAATGCAACTTTTGGTGGAATTTTTTTTCTTGTGGTTGTTGTAACAAAAATTACATTTTTCCACTTTTCCATTTTTCCAACAAATAAAAAAACTGAAATGAATACCCTTATTGCAACTTTCTTATTTTTTGCCTGATGATTACCATTTTGTTACAAGTATGTTTGTAACAAATTCGTCTTTAAGATATGGGTTTAAACATTAAAAAAAATTTTTTTGTTTGCCTTAACGGAAGGACTGAAAATGTTGAATTTTGAAAAACTAAGATAAATAAATTTTTTCCGACATGTAAATTAGTTCCAAAGAAACAGCCTTATGAACTGCAAAAAAAAACTGGAGTTTCGCGTAATAAATGAATGCCATATTCGTGTTCAGCAACTCCGATTTATATAAGAAATCATCTCATTTTTGAGGTTATGGCAAAAAGTAAAAAATTTGTGAACCAGTGTAATTTTATTGGTTTACTGAACTTTGTTTCTTAAAGAACGTAGTAGAATGTAGTTAGACTGTAAAATGATGTTTCACCCAGCAAGCATTTACGTCGAATTGACGTACCTTAACAAGAGCGACAATGAACAGCAACGTTAACTTATCTTGTATAATAAAACACACTAAATTAATATAAAACAAGTTGGAGTGTCATATTCGGCTATGCCGAATCTGATATACAATTCCATTGTGCGATAAGAACATAAAACTTTTTTGTGTCACGCCCAATTCTCCAATCCCGCCCGCATTTTGCTGGATGTTGTGTATTAATAAGGAAAATGCTTGCACCTACTTTAAAAACTTTGGCTCATGCCCTCCTCTAGATATACAGAAATCTATATTGTCTTTGTATGGGAAGTGCTACGCCCACTTCTCCAATCCCACCCGATGCTTGGCAACTTAAGCTCTTGCGGTTCTCCAGATATAAAAATAACAAGGATTTTATGGGTAAAATTAGAGCCAGTCGTGGGTTTTTGCTCATATCTGAGTGGTTTTTTGGCCGATCTGGTTGAATTTCAATAGCAAACTTTAAAGGAGTATTTGTGACATAAATATATAACAACCATAATTTCTAGGGTCTTTGGAAAACTCATTTCAACATACACATTGACAAACGGACATCGTTAATCATAAGGACGTAGAATATAAATATTTCAAAGGTTCTTAAAGCAATATTGTAGAAATTATAAACGCAATGTCAAACTTATACATAAAGGTGGAAATGTGGGAAGGGTAAAAAAAGAGATAAACTTGCTAGATTGATTTAAAAGTAGCTACAAATATTTTAGCATTTTTACTTTTTATCGCGCCCTGTCAAAATCGGATTTACCAATGACAAAGCGTTGCCGCCGTGTTATTGGCATGAAAAGTTTTGGAAAATAAAAAAACGCTTGCCGCTCTCGTTTAGGCTTATCTGTAAGAATTAATATTTAAAATAAAAAAAAGATGTTAAAAACCTCTAAAATCTACAAAAGTTTAGAATCTACCTCTAAAATCTACAAAAGTTTAGAAACTCGGGATTTAGGAACAAAAACTCACCATGTAACCTTCTGAGACAATATTTGATTCCCGTTGTAGTATGTGTTGCCTTGTAGGTGGAAGAGGGCAGAGTTAACTTGGCATGTAAAGGTTGAACGGGCAACGTTTCTAGCGGATATAACGTATGGTAATTATCAATTTCCATGGGTAGGGCGTGTTGTGCTGCTTCGCTGGCATCTAACATTAAATTCGAGATCACATTACGCGACAGAACTTCAGCGCGCATTTCGTCCGGTAAAAAGAAGGCCGATTCCAATTGTGTTTTCGGTTGCATGGTTATGACATTTGAGGCAGGACCGGGATACACATGACCCGTATACATAAGCGAAGGCTGGACGGGCGTTATGGGTGCCATGCCAACACCCACGCCCACACCCGTCGTAACGGCATGATGAGCAGAGGTTGGATCAACAACACCGCTAGATACAACACCGACGGTATTGGTATTCTGGCTGGTCGTATGATTGGCAGTTGGATAAAAGTATATTGTACCGCCAACATTTTCCTGGAGAAATTAACGATTTAAGTTGGAACTTTAAGGAATCATTTTATGAACTTACCTGGTGGACATTGGCTGGTAATGATGGGGGTATGGGGGATGCGTGCGGTGTTATGCGTGGCGGCGATTTTTCACCTATACTCGATGGTGATTCGTTGCGCAGCAAACTATTGCGTCCACCTTTTAACGGTGTCGTTGTCATGCCTACGTATCCTTGATTGGCAGTCGTTTGACCGATTTGTTTTGTGCCACCGTTAACGAGGCTATTGTGTTTTTGCTGTTGTTGCTGCTTCTGTTGTAATTGCTTTTGTTGTGCCACGGCAGCGGCTGTTGCTTTTTGCAGACCCAACATAGAGGGTGTACCATTAACCGATTTAGCTGCTGCTACAACTGCTGCTGATGCACTTGTTGGCGTTAGACCATTAACGTTACTACCAACCGCTGCTGCTACACCATTTAACATTGGAGTATGATATGGCGAATAGAAGTTGGGCGATGAATTGATACGTGTTGGAATGAATTCAGGCGATTGTGGTGTTACCTGTTGAGATTAAAAACATTAGTGACATTTTAGAAAACCGTTTAGCTTTTTTTTTTTGTTAAATTACAAAGCTTTTTTTAAACTAAAAATAGCAAATACGTATATATTTTTATCTTTAAAATAATGCTTTACATAAAATATGGAACGTACAACAAGGACCGACCCCCTTGTTACTACTGTAGATTTAATTTTCGACTTGTTAAACACACTACGACATACACACACAAAACACACATACTAGACCAATTTTTACAGACTCACACATTTTCGCAATTAAATTTGATTTTCTATTTTAGTTTTAACATTAACTTTTTTGTAAGTGTATTAACAACACCATTTTCAATTGTATGTCGAAATACATCAATTGTATTAAAGGGTATTTTTCTTAAGAAGTATTTTTTCGAATTTTATTTTGAAATTTGAAAATTTAATTCAGAATTTTCTTAGTTCAATTAAAATTAAGTTGAAGGCTTCGTTCACAATGATAACAACAATTTCGTTTTTTTCTATCTTATTTTCTTATCGTGTTTTTGAAAACTAAATTTCTTAAACATAATTGTATAAGTTTCAAAAAGATTAAGTTATCTTGAAAAAATTTAAAACAATTTCATATTTCTGAAATATAATTCTCAAATACAAATAACAAATAAGATTTTTTTTTTAAATATTTAATTAAAAATAAATATTTGAAAAATAGTATGAAAATTCCGAATTACAACTGAAAATGGTGTGTTTTTTATGTTTTAGTAAGTTTTTGCACTAAATATTCTAGATTGTATTTAATTTCAGTTTTTTTTTGCTTTACCTGCGACTCCTTAATTGATAAAGGTGAGTCCATGTTAAGTAAAGAAAATCCCACATTAATACCGTAAGTTGGTGTTGCAACATTTTGTCGATTCTTAAAATAATTTTGTGTGTTTTAGATATTTTTTATGATAAAAAAAAAATAATAATACAAAATAAGTAAATAAATTGTATTAGAAATTTGATTACAGCAAACAATCGGCCTTATTATGAGTGTCGTAGTCGAAAAACTGTAATTTTTAGAAATTAGTAGTGTGATTGTCGTAAACGACATCAATACGACAAATTAACTATGTGCACAGAAACAAATCAAAGCTTATTTCAATTAAAAAGTTTGTTATATTGATTAAAAAATTAATTAAATTTGCACCAGTCAACAAATTAATTCAAATTCACGAAAACGACACAAAGAATACAATCTCGCATTTTTTTCAATTAAACAATTAATCAAAAATTAAATCATTTTTAATTAAAAGTTTAGTCAAATCAATTAAACATTTCTTTATATAAACAACATTCTCTGCAGTTATGTTGTTGATATAAGTAGACGGTTAATTCACTTGATTAAATTTTAAAATTAAAACTGATTTAATTTTTGATTATTTGTTTAATTAAAAACAAATTTGCAAGAATTTTTTCTGAGTGTCGTTGTCGTGAATTTGAAATGATATTGTCAAAAATTCTAAACAACAACTACTTTGAGCAAGTCAACGACTCTCGTAATAAGGCTGAATAACTTTTAAAATATGCTGCCTTTCTAAAAGTCTGTATGACTCTTCAAATCAGTGTTTAAATCAAGCAATTATACTTAACAACACTGCAAATTCAATGCATTGTCATTTTGAACGAAGTTAAAGCAATGCCAATTTAAATAATGCGCTAGTTGCGTTTATTTTACATTCCAGCTGCGAAACAGATGACTTCAGGAATGTCATGTCTTTTTAAAGTTTGCACGTTTGCTTAGGAGGTGCGTGACTTTGTTGCCCCTTCAAGGCAACCTGCGTTTAGGAAGGCAGCCGAAATATTTTTAAGTTTTAATTTTTTATACGTTAAAGTTTTAAAGAATTTTAACATTTAGTTTTACATTTTTTTTATTTATAAATCAGTGTCTTTCATTTATTTAAAAAAAAAACTTTCCATTTCATTTTTTATACAAATGAGACAAATAATTTTGGATTTTTTTAAAACAAATATTTCAATATAAAACTTAGATTAATTCGTATATTAAAATCGAACGTAACTCTTCAATAAGGCCAACATTACTTTAAATAAAATAAAATACGCAAATGTGCGGGATTGAAGAAGTGGGTTCAGCCAAACGAGATTTCGATGTATGTTGAGAACGGCCACAGTTACAATTTACAAAATTTGGAACAAAAAGCTTGGTTATAAATCTGTGGCATTTTGACGAAACATCTTAAGTCAAATTTTAAAAGTGAAAAAAATGTTTTTAATCACACGAATTTTCATTCAAAAAACATTTTTGTTTACGTTTTTAAAATTTTTTATTATAAACGAAATTTTTCTTTAATTTTGATTTATTTTATTTTTTAATGAAAATGATTTTTACACCGAGTTAATTTAAAAACATTTTTGCTATTTTATCTCGACTTACGATGTTTTGTCAAAATGCTACAGAAATGAACAATATCTGTAAAAAAGTGGGCCTTATTGCAGACAAAGGCGGGCAACTTCAATACAAATACCATATAGATTTCTGTAAAACTGGTGAATGGTAGATCTATGGTTCCCGAAAGTGGGTATTTTAAAAAAAAATTTTATAAAATATGTTCTACTAAATTTCCGATATTTTGGTATATAAGTCATATCCATAGGACATATGGCAGCCCTAAAATTTAAGTTTTTATACAATTTTTAATTTTATTTGTACGAGAGGTACCACGCCCACTTCTCCAATCCCGCTCACATTTTGTAGGATGGTGTGTATTGACAACCTAAATGTGTGTACCTAATTTGGAAACTTTGGCTTTTGCCGTTCCCCAAATATGCAGCAAAAGGCAATAAAAATACAACAACCACAAGGGATTATTAATACGATTTTCGTATGACGTGCTAAATTCCCAGTTTTTCATATTTGATAAATACATAAATACATTTATTGCTGAGGGAAAGGGATTTTTGGAAAAAATTAGAGGTAGTCGTGGTTTTTTGCTCATATCTCAGCCCGTTTTCATAATAAGCCTGAATAACTTAAACGCGTTGCTCGATTGTGTATATTTCCATGGTTCAAATGGAGTTAGTCTGAAATAGAGAAATGTGAAATGAAATGCTGAAAAAAACTTGACGTTTAGGTGTTGTTCACATTCAACATCACATTTCGACATTCACATTCAACCACCCTTTAGTTGTGACATAGTTTTGGAATTGTGAAAAACGTTGGTTTTAAAAAATTATAGGAATTTAATAAAATTTGAGATATTTTTCAGAATTTATTTTAAATGAGCTTTAATTTGTTAGTGGTTAAGCATGTCTATATGAATCAGTAGACTTCAACTATATTTTTAAAAAGTTACAAACAAAATCTCTAAGCCCAGATTTTATTTTTAAAATTATTTCGTTTCAGCATCGTAATATGAACATGCTTTTTGTATGAAATAGCTGTCATTTCTTCGATCACAATTTAAAACCATCCATGACATTGTTTGATCCATTCAATTTTGTTTTAAGTTCTTGTTGTTTAAATGAATAAAACTGATGAACTGAAGATGTGTTACAGCTTCTTAAGAGTTTTTAGTGCCTAAACGGATATTTCGTCCTCGGTAACACAACAGGCTATATTCACCCAATGATTCATTTTTTGCAGCATATTTTACTAAAGAATTATTTGCAGTCTCTTAAGAACAACTTTGGAACAGTCAAGTTATACTTGGTGTAGATTTATGTCAAGCTTGTGGACTAATTCAAGGTGATTAATAAGTCGTGACGTTGAACAACTTTTGCAACTTATCATTTAAGGGCCCTTAGCACCATTGCCTTTTAAATCAGTTCCAAATATCACCAGAGATGACATGTTTATAAAAATATTTATAATTTTTAGAAAATTGTTGCTGGTTTTTGTTACAAGAACACACGCTTTTATAAGTAGTTTGAATTAACATCGTTCATAATGTGTTTTGACTTTTGTTACATTTTGTTTGAACATTCTTCATAAGAAGTTTAAGTTTGCCCAATGCTACAATTAGAAAAATACTTTAATTTCCGGTGAATTTTTAAACAAAAGTAAGGAAAACGTATATAAATTACACATTACTAAAATAACCGGTTTATTTTACCAAAATAACCGGTTTATTCGATATTCGAAAAATGGACATTTTTAAATATCCGACTTGGGCAAAACTAAAATAACCGGTTAAAACCGGTCGAATAC
Source organism: Pollenia labialis (assembly GCA_949318255.1). NCBI lineage: Eukaryota > Metazoa > Arthropoda > Insecta > Diptera > Polleniidae > Pollenia > Pollenia labialis. The sequence continues at coordinate 134,387,297 of OX439140.1, forward strand.
TATCCGTTCGATCTCCCTAGTCTGTATGTATATTAAATTTACCGGAAAGAGAAATACATAGTGCCTATTTTCTAATTATAAGTGTTGATCGACCTTTTTTGATTACTCCAAATAGTTTAATAGTTTCCTTTATACAGGCTTTCAAGGTCATTAATTTAATGTAAATAAAAGATTATTTATTTCATTCTCAATAAAATCAGACGTTTCGTTGGTATTCTTTCCAACTTCTTCAGCGATTGAGTTTTTATTAATATCTGGTAACATTGTAAAAATACAAAGTAAAAAGTAGTCAATAATAACAATAATTATAATCTTAATTTTTGACAAATTAACTTATTTTCTCTGCCTTTACATCTATTTTAATGTGGGCCACGTACTATCTCTTTACCAAATTTATCGATAAGAGAAAAAGTACCAAGAGTTCCAAGTCTACCAGCTTTTCCCCCATTTTAGGCTCTCAGAAAGTACACTGTATGTTAATGTAGGCTTTAATCTGTTTGTATATCAAATTAATGGAAGAGAAAAGGCTACAATTTGATCCCGTTTTTATCCCTTAAAAGGTGCCAAATTAATCCCTTAAAAAGTACCCTATACTGAAATCCTAATCATATGCAATCTGCATACCAAATTTATCAAAAAGAAAAAAAGTACAAAAGTACCAGAAGTGCCTGTTAAAAAGTACCCTATATTTGAGGCTATTCGCTTGCCAAGTTTCATTCAAATCTTTTTAGAGGTTTTTGCGTAATTCAGCCAAGTAAGATGTTTAAAAGTACAGTAGAACTTGTTTATAACCAACAGAATTTTTTGACAGGCCAGATAAATTAATGCATTATAAGCGAAGTTAGTTGTGGCAGACTATCTTATTTAAGATCAGTAGGACCGGGGAAATCGTGTTCGGTTTACCTTGTGTACTTAATAAACGTATTGACCTATGAATATTGACTTTTCAAAAAACTTCCACTTTATTTATAAGAAATTATTGCTTTCTCTGCCTGTCTTTGCGTGTTGCATGCAACGGCTGTTTCAAAATATTTCTGTCCCTTAAACAAACAAACGATTAATTTACGTTCAGATTACAATCGTTTTCAAACCCCGCTATTTTAATTTTATCTTATGTCAATTTGTTTAAAATTCAACATTTTTTCCAATTGGTGCCCCTGTTTGGAGACGACAGGTTTGGTTTGTCACCTCATACTTTCATAATAATTTTATTCATAATTAATAGCGCTACATTCACATAACGTACATACTTATGGTATGTATTTATTAATGTATTAAAAAAACGTTTGTATGTACATTTATTATTAATATTTTAAGCGTATAAAACTGTAAATAACCTGTTGAACAAATAATTTTTAATACAAGAACAAAATTTATAAGACAATTTACATACACAAACACACCGAGTCAATGCTGAGCAGTGTTGCCACTGTTGAACAAAATAGTTACACAACTGATGGGACAAAATTGTTAAAATTTATATGAAATTTCACAAACAATTTTTGTGTTTTTTGGAAATTTTTGTAGTTGTTGTGGCAGCGCTCTTTAGCGAGACTTGAATAACAGCTGCTTCCAAGTTGACACGTCTTGGTCGGTATTTTCATAGTCTGCGTTGCTGAATTCTGTACGCTGTTGGATCAAAGGTTCCAATCGTAGTAGATTCCCGGGGTTTATTCCCGGTTTTCTTTTATAATTCTCGAAAATTTTATAACGAAACATTTCGAAAATTTTTCTTTAAGGCTTCGTAACATTAAAGTCCTAGAATAAATTTATTGGTGTTGTAAATGTTTATTTAACTTTTGGACCGGGTCAAATGGCAGCGAATCTACCGTAGTTTAAGAAACTGTAAAAATTATATATTAGTTTTTCAAAATTAAATCTAAATTTTCGGCATCGCTAAACCAAATCAAATCGTTGGATTTAATACAAAGCAGAAAGAGAAGTGGATTCAAGGGTAAACCACGCATGATTTCTTACGCACTCACAAAAACTTCCTTAAGAAACTATTGAAAACATAATAATTAAAAATAAACACTCAAAATATTATGTAGTTAATTTCAAACGAAAATTAATTTTAAACAACTTGAAATTTATTTAAAAAACGGATCATTTCCATTTCATTAAAAAATAAATGGTTTTTACATTCATTTTTAATTTTTTTATTTATTAAACAGCATATTCCTTAAAATTGAATAGTTTTTACATTTAAAAATATATTTTAAATTACAAAAATCAAACTACATTACAAAATAAATACGAAAAAATATTATTTTTTGGTAGTTTGTTTTTTAAATAACAAAAATATTAAATTTCAACAGTACGCAAAACGAATTAAAAAACCCACAATCAGTTACTGCAATAATTTTATGAGTGTACATTTTTGTATACATATATCGTCCCCTTAATATAACAATAGCGTATGTGCTCATACGCTATTATTTTTTTATTGCATATTTAGAATCTCCATCATTGATTCTATGTCTGGTCAAAATTTCGTCAAATTCTACTTCCAAAAAGTGGGTCAAAATGTCGTTGGAAAAAATAGTGTATAATATCTTGTTCAAAATTTACCTTCAATAAGTGTGTAGGCTCATATGCGCTATTTTACTTGAAATTGCCACTCCAAAATTGTTAAAAGAATAATAGTGTATACGCATTATACTTCATTTTAGTCTGTAGAAAAAATTCAATTTATAAAAACTTTAACTCATAAAATAGCGTATAATAATATACACTATTGTTTGAGAAATAGTTTCATTCCGACCATCGAAAGCTGCATGATCTCTAAAATTTGTGCAAGAAGAATGTAATTCGTCGTGGCTCGCAGTAATTTTTTTATAACTTACAAGGTGGAAAGAAACGAAATTGTTTAGATGAGCCAGATGAAGCAGAGGAAGAGAAAGAAGACGAATGAACTTCTAGTTATTTTTGATTTACGCAATGTATACCTTAATTTGTCATAATTTTTTGTTTTTAATATCCCAAATTGAAAAGTAATGAATATATGCCACTGAATTTACAAAACTATGAATTAATCACTGTTTTATAATGTTACAAATTGATATTTTTGAGATCAAATATTTTAATAAAAATACCGTAAAATTATTGAATAAAACAGCGTATACCATACAAAATAAAATAGTGTATCAGATTCATCATACGAATTCCTTAAAAAATAAAATAAAAAGTATTTATGTAGTTGTCTAAATTTTAAGAATTTTTTTTAAAACTAAATCTTCTTTACTAAATTAGAAAAGCTTCGTAAGTGTTGATTCACACGTTTCAGGTTTAAGTCGTTAAATCTTGAGCTTTAAAGAGAGAGAAACGAAAAGAAATGCCATTCTCATTTCCCTTTTCTCCGAAAAAAAAACTCAAGACTTGACGGTTAAAACCTGAAGCGTGTAAATCAGTGCTGTTTAGATGAGCCAGATGAAGCAGAGGAAGAGAAAGAAGACGAATGAACTTCTAGTTATTTTTGATTTACGCAATGTATACCTTAATTTGTCATAATTTTTTGTTTTTAATATCCCAAATTGAAAAGTAATGAATATATGCCACTGAATTAACAAAACTATGAATTAATCACTGTTTTATAATGTTACAAATTGATATTTTTGAGATCAAATATTTTAATAAAAATACCGTAAAATTATTGAATAAAACAGCGTATACCATACAAAATAAAATAGTGTATCAGATTCATCATACGAATTCCTTAAAAAATAAAATAAAAAGTCAACCCAATTATGAATAAAAATTCCCCGGGAGTTTTTCCCCTTTTTCCATTTTTACAATTGAATTAACATAGGAAAAATGAGAAAAGGGAGAAAACTCCCGGGGAGTTTTTATTAATAATTGGGCTGAGTATTTATGTAGTTGTCTAAATTTTAAGAATTTTTTTTAAAACTAAATCTTCTTTACTAAATTAGAAAAGCTTCGTAAGTGTTGATTCACACGTTTCAGGTTTAAGTCGTTAAATCTTGAGCTTTAAAGAGAGAGAAACGAAAAGAAATGCCATTCTCATTTCCCTTTTCTCCGAAAAAAAAACTCAAGACTTGACGGTTAAAACCTGAAGCGTGTAAATCAGTGCTAAGTGCGCATAATTTTGTTTTTAAGGATGCGTGTTCGTGAGAACTTAAAATTCCTCTTACACTTAATGACATCTCTTTCCTTTGTAAGCGTGTGTAACGCGCACAGCTGTACACATTACTATTTACAAAAAATTCCCAGCAATGAAAGATAAATTGTTTACGTACACGGGAATGTAATAAAAACATAACTGTAAAATATTTTAATAAAAATTCAATTCAATGACTGAAATCTTTTTGAAATTTTTATAAAGAGATAAAAAAATCGGCTACACTAAATCATATATAAACCTAAAGCTGCTTGATTTTTTATTTATTATACTGAATTATTTTGGTTTCTATCATTAGTAAAATAAGACAAAAAAAAAAATCCAAAGTTTCCAAACAGAACAGTTTTTGAATAACTATTTGAAAAGTATGGCAACACTGCTACTAAGGCAGTCAGTCACTCGAAATTTTGTTCATCTGCAGAGTGCACAAACAAATAATATTTACTCTCGTTCATCTGAATACTTAATATGCAATATAATGTTTGTATTTTTTTTTTTTTTAAGATTTTTTAATTATAAAATGAAAAAAAAAAAATTAATAAATAAAACTGCAATAAGTATGTCAAGATTGTTCTTATAAACAGGTCGTTAAAAAAAATGTTTAATCCACTTTTTGTTGTGTACAAAATGTGTTAATAATAAATGTTAATACTTTTGGAGGAGATTTGTGGATTTAATAACATGTAATTTGTTAAACAAATTTGTATTTTTAATTACAATTAACAAAAAATATTTAAAAAAAAAAAAAACGTACAAATGTTTTATAATGCATATAAAGGGAACAGAGAGCCAAATTCGAATTTATAAATTATATTTTTTTTTAATATTAATGGTTTTATTTGTAACATATTTAGAAATGTATTGCAAACAAATATTATTTAAAATTGCCATTATTTGCCTTCTCTCATGAGACCGAAGTTTAACAGGCGATTCGTCTATTGCGGTACGCTCTACATTCATTGAAATATTATCACTGTTCTAATAAAAGCACGCTTTAGCGATTCCAAATTTGAGAATTTTTCTGCTTATTTGCATTAAAGTTTGTGAGAAATAAAAATCATTTTCAAAATTCAACTGCTTCGAAGAGGCTTAAAAATCCATAAGCAAATCCACTGCTACGCTATTCCGCTAGTTTGCAGTCTTCGACATTATAAGGAAATATAATGAATGAATCAACGTAGATGGAGAATTGTTCAGAGTCCTAAAAGTTTCTGACAAAGTTACCATTAAATCTGAATGGAAGATGGTTTAGAGAATTATGAAACCGGTTGTTTATCAACATTTATTGACCTTTGAAACAAAGCTAGAATATTTCAAAGACAATCGACTTTAATCGTATCAAAAAAACGCCTAGAAAAAGTTCTGATAATTATACAAGAACTGGCATTTGGAGCGTTTTTTTTTAAAAAATAATAATAGAATTCGTGGAGGATGAGCATTTCAATTACGAAATACTGCAACCTCTTATTTTGTGAGGTTTAATAAAAAATCCATAAGTCAAAAAATGCTGCAGGTAGGGTGGTGTCAAATGTTCATCGAGGTCAACATGTCCCATAACTTCCGCGGAAATATGCCCTAGAGGAATGAACTGTGTGACCGACATTGGCACCATTATCAGAAAAATAACAACATTGTAAGATCTGACCACCGTCTGTACGGAGCTTAACATACCTACTCGCTATCGACATACCTTAAGCGGGCTCCTATACAAAATTTCCAATACAGACTAGAAATATAGTGAGAAAAAGTCCTATTAATGCCCAGGAATCCCCTTGTTGAGTAAAATGTATAATAGAGTGGCTCGGTCCCCAAACAAAAAAAAGTTGAGCCAATTCCAAAAACAAATTCTTTTTTTACAATTCTAAATATTTTATTAATATAAAATTTCATTCTGACTGATGCAATTTTCTTGTAAATAAAACATTTATGTGCAAAATAATCACCCTTATCGTGGTTGGCGTATTTAAAATACGCCTGCGACTGTTTCGTAATAGATTAAAGAGAAGGTGAACTTATTTTCTTTAATCTGTTACCAAACAGTCGTAGGCGTATTTTAAATACGCCAACCACGATAAGGGTGAATAAATGGGGCGTACTTTTCGGGCGTGGCATTAAAGTAAGCAAATTAAAACCTAGACATACAGCTTTCTTGCCACGTGCAAAAAATTGGACATTAGGGGGGAAGGATCCGAGAAGTTATAAGTGGCGTCCAGAATTCGATGTCGGATTCAAAAGTCACCAAAGACAAAAATGAAGCCATATGCAAGCCACGATTAACGATATGCAATATGTTCTGGTGGGACTTTAAATGGCGATCCAGAGGAATCGCAAAAAATTAAAAAAATGTGGTTGGAGTTCTTTTTAAATAATCTTTAATTCTAGGGTGTGACTCACTCAACTTTTTTTTCGAACCAACTTGGTTTTTTGTCCTAAACATTTTCTCAAAATCTTAAATTTGTTCACTGCAGCGCGTACGATGCCCCTAGCCGAATCAAATACATGACCGAACCCACTATAGTTTTCACTCCTAACTTTTGTTTTTAATACACCTTCACGCTATTTCTATTCCTTCCACACAAAATGCCTATTTTTTACACAGTTTTTTTTTTATGAAAAATGCAAAACGCACTGGGATGGAAAAATGTTGGCGTCCTGCAAGGCGGCGGAAGAAAATTTTATCGACATCCTGTTATAGCCACATATGTATGATGGTAACGAGTGACAAAGGTACTGAGGGTACTCAGGCAAAGGAAAAGATAAAAAAAACCCATTGCGAAGGCTTAACCAACAAAAAAAAATTCTGATTTGCTTGAATAAAATTATATAATTTTTAAAACCAAAATTCTAAAGAAATTCAAAGTCATAAATACATATGGGCACTTCCACAGAAGTGTCACGTTATGCCACTATCCAATTAATCACCCCTATCGTGAATAAAAATTCCTTGGGAGTTTTTTCCCTTTTCCCATTTTTACAATTGAATTGACATAGAAAAAAGGGAAAAAACTCCCAAGGAATTTTTATTCACGATAGGGGAGAATCTTTTATATCTTTCACTAAATTGCGCTTGAAGCTAAGATCCCACTATCAGCGCAATGTACCATTTGTCGTTTTTCATGTGGCCGATAGTCTGAACGGTCAACATTTTTTAATATGCGACAATCTGTGCTGTAATTGTAGTGACTGCGGAAAATTAAAATTAACCTTGATGCGCCGATAATGTGAACACTCTTTTGCACGATGTGGAGCAATCAAATTGCGATTTTTATCAGCGCTGATACAAGGGAGGCAAAACGAAATTTTTAAATTGAACCAACTGGCTACTAAAATTTTACTTTTTTCAGCTTTTTATTGTAACAAAATTACATTTGTTTTATCAATTATTTATGTATTAAAACGTAAATAGTACAAATATACTGTAAAATGAAAGAAAACAATTCGCTTTAACCAAAACATTGCAGTTGTACCGATGTTGCCATCCCTGGTTTGTAAACATCTGTTTACAAAACAACAATTACAAAAAAAAAAGAACAAGTGCAGTAAGTTTGAAACAAGCTGAATACATTTTTTTTTTGTTATATATTAATATATTATTTAAAATTGCTAGGAAACATAATGGAATATTCAGACGGAGAATTTTGCGAATTTCTAAAGTAAAATAATGTCTGCCAACAAGCAAATAAACAAAAGCATATGATTTAATTTGCCAAAATAGCACGATAATGTGACCGCATTGTACCGATTATTGTCGCAATTGAGTTTTGGCCCATATGAACCGAAAAGTATTGTCACAAAGTGCGACGATAATGGGACCACCTAAGAATGAATTGTGCACCGATATAGCACGATAAAAATTGTCACAGATTGTGCTATTTGAGCCGATAGTAGGATCTTAGTTTAACACCAAAATAAAAAAAAAACAAGTAAAGCTACGGTCACAATTGTCAAATATTTGACGAAAAAAGCGAGACCAACAAGCAAACAAATTTTTTTTAATTTCAATATTTATTTTGATTTTAATACCACATCTTACAAAAAACAGTTTTTTGCTATGTCTAGCGGTATAATTAGTTTATTTTGTGATATTAAGACTATTTTAAATCTCACTAACTATTAACAAGAGTAGGGGTTACGCTTATTTGGTCAAATATTTAATAAGTGTGACCGTAGCTTAAGAAAGTATAGTCGGTCAAGCCCGACCGTATGATACCCTACACCACAGTCTTTAAAAAAAATGTTCGAGAGTGTATGGCTATATGAATAGGGATCTATCTATGTTTTAAATTTCATTTCAATAGGTTTGAGAGTTTCTGGGAGGCAGAAATTGCCCCTACCTCCCTTGGTGGTCCTATTTTTTAAAAAAATGCATAGCTGATGTGTCCGTACAAATATGGATCTATCGAAGTTTTAAATTTCATTAAAATCGGTTTGATATTTTCTGAGAGGCAAATATTGCCCCTCATCTCCCCTCGTGGTCCTACGATTTGGCCCATTTTCAATAGCCTTGGTCCTTGTGCCAATAAGAATATGTGTGCCAAATTTTATTCAATTATCTCCAAAGTTGCGACCTGTACTTTGCGCACAAGGTTACATGGACAGCCAGCCAGCCAGCCTGCCGGACGGACATCGTTAGATCGAAGAAAATAATTCTGAGTCGATCGGTATACTTTAAGGTGGGTCTATGACCAATATTTTAAGGTGTTACACACATCAGCACAAATGCATAATACCTTCTCCACTATTGTGGTGTGGGTAGATTAAATAATATGTACATATTTAAATTATTCTTTGAGAAACCATTTAAAATGCTTGGTACCGTGACAAAAAGCAGTGGAAATACCCACATCGCACTTGATCATAACCTCAAAATTTTGATTTTTGATCGATCCGTAATATTTATACCTACGCTGTAAAAATATTCTGCTATTTTGTCTAATTTTTAGTAATGAAACGGTTGTTTTAAAAATTAAAGGCATATAAACCTTTAATATTTTTTTATTCAAATAAACTTTTTATGATTTGTTGTTAGTAATTATTTGAATAAAACATGTTAACCGATTATGTTATAAATTCTTAACCGAAAACACGGTTTTTTAAAATAACAACGATTTGAAATAATCGAAAAAATGCAATTAAGAAACGTCGAATAATTGATCTCCCTAGTTTTGTCGCATTTAAGAGACTATTTTCCACTGCAGGTCTCGTTCAAACGGATTTGCGAAATTGCCAATAATTTTTAAACAAAAATCTCAATAATATTAACTTTAAATATTAATAAAAGCCGTGTATTTAAAAAAGTTTTTTTTTTATTTTTTTGGTAATTTTACCATGACTTCAAATTTATATATAGATTTTTTTAAATCCACTTTGTATAAATTTTAAATATTTATAATCTGTTTCACAGCAATTTTGTATAATAAAATCAATACTCTACTTGAGTTTTATTAACTTGAATTCAAATTCAATATCCGTCTCGGGATCGCTATCAGCAAAAAGACCTATTGTTACATTCCTAATTGTGAGTACCTCAAAAATATTCGCGTTTTATGTTTTGAATTGCCCTTTTAATTATGCTCTTTACGGCTTTTGAGTTTTTCGAATCTCTTTGAAATTATATACATAATTATATACATATATTAAAAAATTAAATTTTTCAATCTTAATTCTAACGGCAAGCAACTGTTAGAGTTAAATCTTTTATACCCCAAAACAAAAACAAAAATAATTTTATGGCGGTTATTTTCTTAAATTTCAATATGTTGAGAGTAAATTTTAAAAAAAACCTAGTATTTCTTTTTTAAGATTCTACGAAAACTTACCATATATGTTGCGAGTTTACTTTCAGAAGGTATGCCATTTGATGGGGAGTAAAAAATTGGATCCATAGCAGCCGTATCTAAAATTTAAAATAAAAATTAGTAAATTTATTTTTTTTTTGTATTTTTCGTAAATAATAATGAATTTCTACAAAACAAAACATCAAAGAAAAATACTTATTTATTCTGAAATGCATCATAAACACTAAACACCGCCATTTTACTTTTATTTTTTTTTTAATGAAAAAAATCATAAAATCTTTATTATACTCTACACCACTAGAGGTGGAAATGGTACCAATTTTGCTTTTGTGCTGGTGCTTCTAAAGTAAAGAAATTACTGTAAGAGACCCACACCATTTAGTTAATCAAATGTTCATTTGCTCGTCTTAGTCCCAGTTTAGACGAGCGAACGTTTGGAAGAAAAACATCTGGAATTTTCTTTATTTTTTCATTCGCGGTCACACAGACGAACATGTTGCCGGCAACATTCTGTTACTATTGTTGCTTTTTTGTCCGAAACCAAAGTAAATGTCAACAAAGAAAATGTGAACAAAACGTTTGGCCGATTATCGAACACAAAAACCATTCTCTCTTACCCGCCCGAATTATGTTTCCCAACTAAATGTTTCCCTTCCACACGATTCCTTGTCTAAACGGTGAATAATAAGTGTCCATAAAAAACTTCAAGATAGTGGTGGACAATATACTTCGATCTTTTAAAACCACTCGATGCAAGGTATGGATACACCGAAACAATCCGATGTTTTTTTACTCATTAACATCGAATGATGATCGATGTTTTTTATTCGATGCATCGAACTGACAAATTTACCATAAGGACTTTGTAGCAAACAAAATTTTGAGATCGAAGTAAAGAAGAAATATTCCCTCCCTGCTTTTTGCCCTATCATCAAATAGATCTTCACCTGACAAATTTTTGTTATACCAAACGTCAAAGTCTATATAAAAAAACTCGAATATTTTTGTCAGCGTCAAGGCGAATTAACTACAGGTGGTGTTGAAACGCCTTCTGATTTTGACAGTTCGGGCCTTCTTGTTTTGATTTGTTAGTGTGTTGCTTAGAATGGTTGACATTTCGAGCCGAAAACACTAACAATGCAATGCAAAACCCCCTATATTTTTTCTGTTGTTTTTGGATTGCTGTAGTTCCGACACCACCTGTAGTTGAATTCGCCTTGGTCAGCGTTGTTTTTTATGACGTTTGACGTTTATTAGACAACAAATTGTACGATTATTTTAACTAACTAAAAATCAATGTTGCCAAAAGTATGACTGATATATTTTGGCGGTGATGTTATTAATAAGGGTATTTATTTATTTTAGATTAATTTTTTTTACAACAAACAAAAGGAAACACTTATACACTGAAACCTGTCACAAAGTGTCAAAAAGGTGCCAATTAACCCCCTCCTAAGACATCGCCATTAATAGTGATAAGACCCCTTCATATAAAGTGTTAGAACGAGAACCGGTCTTTTCCACTTTAGAACTGTCCCGTGACAAGTTTGGTATTAGTCCTCTTTCACCTAGGGATGTTAAAAAAAAGTTTCAACCGAAATTACAAACTTAATAAGGCCCCATTCATCGCTAGTGGTGGTGGAGGGTATAAAAAAGAATAAAGTAAAAAAATATATAAACGCAAATGTAAATAACTTTAGAAAATTGTGTTTGGATGGTCTTTTATTAGTCATAGTTAATCATTCCTTAAAATCGCTGTTAACCAAAATAAAAATTGTTTAAAATTGCTTGTGCGAACGTTAATGTTTTTGGCATAAATTATCCTTCCGTTTTAAACACCAAAATGGTGTAGGGTATCATATGGTTGGGCTTAACTAACTTTACTTTTTTACTTGATTTTTTGTTGTTTATTCAAATTGACTGACACCTCATTATGAACTGTGAAATGATTTTGTTTCAAATTGTTTTTTTTTTGCCAATTATTACACGTTTGAATGAAATAATTCTCATTAAAATTTTTATTTTTATTATATGTTTGTTGTGTATTTAGAAAGCAATCTTTGACTTTTCAAAAACATGATACATACAATAAATCAAATTGCAATATTTATTTAAAGATTCATAAATATAAAAAAAATATTCTCATAGAACTTTTTGTTTATTTGTTGGAAATGAGAAAAATTAAAAATTCCCATAAACTTATTTTGTGCTTCTGAAATGAACTCTTTTTTTATTCTTTTTATTATTGTTGTTATTTAGCATTTAATTTTTATTAATTTTATTTGTTTATTTGAAACTGAGAGTTGCAAATAGCGCATCGTTTCAGATTTTTCAATATAATTAAAATGAAATAAATTTTAAAATGTTGCAAACCTGTTGCAACATCAAAGATCTATTACAAAATTCAAAAAAATTTTGTAATTTACAGTTAGATCTAATAAAAAATAAGAATTTCGAAATTACATTAATTCAATTGATATATCGGTTTCTTTCATTACTGTCTCTTCTTTTGTTTTCAATATTTCTGTTTATATGTCGCTCATTTCTTTCTCTCTTTCTTATTTACATTAATTCAAATTCAATCTCGACAAACTTGTAACAGTTTTTTTATATTCTTTTAACAACAATTAATCATTCTGTAATTATTAATTTTATAGATAATTTTACATTAGAAATTTAATAAATTAGAACAAATTTTAATTGATTTGTAACTTAGAAAAACACGTCAATCGCAATTACATATTTGAAGAGACGAGAAATAAATAATTTCAAATTAATACCCCTGATAAGAGTGTCGTATTAATAAAATCAAGTAAAACATGTCAGAATATATGCTGATTATATACTGTGGTGCAGTATTTACAGACAATTTTTTAAAAGTGAACTCTATTTACGACTTATTGGCAATCATGGACCCGATAAACAAAATTATGTTATGAGGTTAAGATTTATGTATTTGTGCACAAATATTATCTAGATATCTACATTTGTATATGATTCTTAAAGAGATTTGAGGAGGGGGTTAATATGGGATCTGTGATCAATTGTGGACCTACGGGCACAAAACATGCCGAGATATAAAATTTATTATACTGGGTGGGCCGGCCAAAGGTGTATTTATTTTTATTTTTCAGATTATAGAAATAACACCTGTAGTGCGATTCACTATGCTTTTTAAACCACAATTGTTTCGCTTAAAAATGTTAACCACAAAATTAACCATTTTGCTATTCACTAACACTTTTAACGACATCTGCTGGTGTTAAAAGCCAGCTGTTTCAGTCAGCTGTTATTTTAAACAAACCAAATTGTGGTTTATTAACACCAACATTTTTGGTGTGGTTAAATCCGCTTAGAAAAGTGTTTATTAAATGATATGGCTTTAAGGTATTTAGCCTACAATTTATCAACTTCTTATCACACACCAATTTTCCGTAGAGCTTCTTATTTATTTATCCTATTCTTATCAAATAAAATTAAAAAATTAATAAAATTAATTTAATTAAAATTAACTTGATAAAATAATAAAATAAAATAATTAATATAATAATAAAAAATAGTAATTATTTAAGCACTTTGCACAATATCATTTAAAATCTCTAAATTAAAAGGTTTTTGTTTTGTTTTTTTTTTATTCTTCTTTGTTATTTTATCCTATTTTGATGTTTCTCTTGGCAGAGTTGCCACGATCTATCAATTTGAATAGAGAGAAATATAAAACTGTTTACCGTGGTTATAAATAAGTTAGTGAATCACATAGTGGTTAGTGCAAACACCAAAATGTGTGGTTAAAGTTAACACTTTTTAAAGTGTTAAAAGTTAGTGAATTGCACTACTGGAGAATAAATAATGAAGAGATTCACAACGGAACAAAGAGCCAGAATAATAGAATTTATTACTTAAACCAGTGAACAAGTAACGTAAGAATTTCGTCCACAGAAGCGATTTTCAGATTTGACAGCACCTTTGGGGTTATTTCAAGGATCGAGTTTATGTGAACAAGCCGTTGACAATCCTTGAACTTAAGGCCAACATAGTTGCTGAAATTCGAGCGCTACAGTCCCAAATTTTGCAAGGTGTTATGAAAAATGCTCTAAACCGAGCCCATAATTGCGAAGCTGAAAACGGGCGTCATTTAAGTGAAATTATTTTCCATACTTAGTGTAAAAAAATTTTCATCTTTTTTTTTATAACCTAAAAAGAAAAAAAATATAAAAACGAAAAAGTACTTAAAATTTTAAGCCTAATGGCCTCCCTTTGGCCCACCCCGTAGAAGTTATCACCGACAAATTTTAAAATTATATAAACATTGATAACGAAATTATGGCAATAAAAATTCATTTCGGGGAGTGGTATTTGGATGGGAGCTGTATTTAAATATGGACCAATTATAATAAAATTTGGTACGATGATTTAGCTTGCAATAAAATATTTTCGGGCCAAATTAAATCTTAATAACACCGAAGACTCTATTCCGGAAAAGTTTGTATTGGGGACTATGTGAAATTTTGGACCGAATATCATAATTTTCAATAGGTTTCGTCCTTGTGACGATTTGAACATGTGTACCAAATTTCTTCAAATTATCTCCAAAATTGCAATGTGTAAATTGTGCACAAGGTATAAGTACATGGACAGACGTACATCGTTCGGTTAACTCAGAGCGATTCTGAGTTGAACCAACAGATTTTTGTGTTGCACACTTTTCCGCAATGCCCTCTTCAACTATGGCTGGTTATAAAAAGCACAAGGCCGACCAAAGGCAAATACAGTCTTCAGTTCATGGAGAGGTCAAATAGTGGACATTTACGAATACCAGTGCCCGACTAGCCCAGGTGTACCCCGCCCCTTGGATTCGTGCTTGCCTTGACTTTCTTAGTTATATTTATTCGGCAAGGCCAATTCTAGCTTTATTTATATTTTTGTTTTATAGAATAATCAGGAATTTGTTTTTCCAAAGAATCCGAATTATAAAAAAATCGAAAAATATGGGTCCTGCCCTCCAGTTAAAAATTATATTCTTAATTATTGTAATCTTTAAAAAATATCCTGACTTAACGATTTCCTAAAATATCTTAAAAACCTTTCCAAAAGTAAGACATATTTCCTAAACCTGATTTGCTTATTTTTTTTACCTTTTACCACCACCCCATTTCACATACACGCAGAGAAAAAATATAGTTACAGACATCTCTATTAGGTTGGTTGGTTGCAAAAAATTCCAAATGAATTTGGTCACTATAAATCAGGCTTATTTTTACAGCAACCATACGATATAATAAACAGGTTATTCTTGCCCAAAACCCTGTATTTTTATTGCTATAACCATTTTCTGTTTAAAATTCACAGAGCAACCAACATGTTATGTACCAGTATCTATACAATTAATTGTGGTTTAATCATACACAGAACAAAATGTACTTATATTCCGCCTGCAAACAAATTTATCGTATCAATTAACATATTTGTTAGTTTGAGCTTTTCTTGCTGTTCCGTTTCAATTAATCGGTCTAATTGAAATGTGATCACCAGCAAAAGAGGCTATAAAAAACGTTTACATAAATCAAAATATTTTCCTCAATCAACACAGTTAATTGAAACAATTAATAAATTGTTTGAAACTTTAAAATATTTTGAAGTTTTTGTGTATGTTTTCACATTTGCAAAAATACACACAAATATTATAATTATTATTTTTAATTAAGGCAAATTAATTGGAACAATGAAAAAATGGTTTGAAACAGCATTATTAAATTAATTGAAAAAATTTTAGTGAACATTTTTCATTTCATTTGTATTTATTTCGAATATGAGTTTCTAATACAACAAGACATAATTTCTTATTATTTAAAGTATTAGAATCAGACAAGTTACGTAATGTGATAATAATTGGACAATGATTATAAAAACTTAAAAAAATAAAATAGAAATAAAAAAAATATAACTTCTAATAAACATTTATCTGTGTAATATAAATGCGGTAAATATTCCCCCACTATTCTATGGCTCGAAGGACCACATAAGGCAAATGAAAAGTTTCCACAACAGATACGTAATCAAATAATTCCACACATTTGAAATATTATTGTGCAGTAATATATATTGCACAATATTAGTAGGTTATTATTATTGAATACAATCAAAACTCTTTTGATTTATTTTGCGGAGGAAGAAATATTTTGTAAATAGGTTTGTAAGGCTTTTATTTTTAACATACATATATGTTAAGTGTGGAGCAAAACAACAATAATAATAGCAGCAATGAAGTACTTAATAATATTGAGTAGTCAATAGGTACCTAAATTAACCGTCTGCAAACTTTTATAAAGCTTAATAGAATTTTCCACCTTCCAAAATTTAATTGTTAATTTTTTTTGTTTTTCTATCAAGAAGTAAAAATATTTCTAAAACAAGTAATAAAAGTGTTTTTCTTCCTAAAAAAATACTTTACAATTTGTTGACCGCGAAAATAAAAAATGTTTTTTTTGTCTATTTTTTTTATCTATGAGTGTTTATACAGATGTTGGGTACATATTTTAAATAATTTGTTGTTGTATTTGTATCTGTTGTATCTATAAAACCTCTTATTTTTCTTTCCTTAATCAAAAGGCAATGTCTTTTGCACACATTTAGAATGAAATAGATAATGACCTTGAAAATTTTTAAAAAAATTAAAACATTTTTATTTATTTATTCATTAATTTTATTTATTTTTCGTTATTTTGTTGTTGGTTATTTTCTTATGACAAAATAAGAATAAAATGAAAACGAAATATATTAAAAAAAGTGTTTTTTGTACGTCTGTATGTGAAGTCTAACTGATTAAATTAAAAGAAAAAATTATGATTAGATTTTATTTTGTTTAATTTGTATAGATGTTTTTGCAAAAGCAATTTTAAAAGTATTTAAACAAATTTATAAATAATTGAATGCATTTTAAAAGAAAAGAAATAGAACAATGAAATAAATGAAAGTAGAAGAAAGTGTTAACAAAATAAACATGTGTTTTTTTTGTTCTGAACCAAAAATATTGAATAGAATTACTTTTATAATTTTCAATATTTGAATATTTATTTTTCTCAACCTCTTAAGTTAAGTAAATAAGCCTCTTATAAAACAATAAAATGATGATTTAAGGAGGTTTCTCAACTTGAAGGGTTGAAGAAACATATAATTAGATGCTTAAAAGTGAAAATTAAGAATCATTTGAATATTATTATTATTGTTAAAAATATTTATCAAATTAAGGAGATTATCAGATATTTACATTAAGCACAGTGCACTATGGTTCAGACAGCCACTTTCTTTGGGCAAAATAATTTTTTTGATTTTCTCTTTTGATGCATTTGTCTGGAAGTCCACATAATTTTAAGTCATTAAAGTTAAATTTGTTCTTAAAATTCATAAATGTAATTGGAAAACAAGATTTTTCTCAAGGTTTTACCAGCAATTACTGGCTAAGCAGGTGCACAAATTAGAAAGAAAAAACATTTATATAAATAAATACCACCCGCCCACTTTTTTTCAAATGTCTTGTGTTGGTATTGAAGCACGAACAAAAATCACATAAACCTTAATTTCGCACAAAAAAATTTTCTATTAGGTTTTTGTTGTTTTTCCAATTTTGCTTTTTCGCAAGACTGCAACTTTTGACGTGAATGGGCTTTAATATTGCATTTCCACCGGAACTTAATGAGTGTATCAAATTTCACACAATTCGGTTAAGTGGAAGTGCATGAAAAGAAAGGCTTATTTTTAATGGGAGTGGGCCTGCCCACTTTTTTAGTCAGAGTTTTTCATTTTAACCGGTGCTTAATGTATTACCCAAGTTTTATAAGATTTTTTTAAGTAGAAGTAGTTTTAAGCAGTGTTCGAAAATAAACATCAAATATCGCTCCTTAGTGTTCGGCTCGGTAGATTTGTGGAAAACACAAACGCTAATAGTGTTTGTGTAGTAAATCATTTAAAAAAATTAAGTTGACCTGTTTTCCATCTTTCGAACACAAAAATAATACGGTTCTTATCCAACTCAACAGAAAGATGAGAACATTTAATTTCGTTCGGGGGGTTTTTTTAAACTACAAACTTAATTGTGTTCAATTCAGCTCATTAATGTTCGCTCGTTTCTGTTATGCTTAGCGCTCTTTTGGCTGGTAATGAAAACAAAACTTTTTTACAAAAACAAAATACACATACGAAAATAAACAAAAAGCCAGCAAACAAAAGATATACACAATACACACACTGCAGTCGTTGCTTAATTTTTTTGTTTGTTCATTTCTTTATCAATGTAAAAAAGAAACATTTAAATATAATGTTTTTCTACAGTATCGCTACAATTGTTCTGTTTTTTTTCACGAAGAACAGAACACTATGAAATGTTACGAACGGCATTAAGGGTTGTGTTCGTCTACAGAAACACTTAAAAGTAGATATCGTTCCTGGGTGTGTGAGCTGAACGTTAAATAATGTTCTGTTTATTGTCGAACACTGGTTTAAACAAATAAAGTCAGGCACGACCGTATGATATCCTACACCACAGTATATCGAGCCCTTACCGCAGAAAAAGCTTAGGCGGCATCATTTTAAATTTTCGTTTTTTTTTAATAAATAACTTTACTGGCAACACTTTCATTATCTCCCAAAATATCATGGCCACATAAGGTACCGTTACGATTTAATAGCAAAAACAATTTTATCTCAAGCGACAACCTTCATACAAAATTTTTATGAAATAAAATAAGAAAAAACCTTCTGCTCTAAAATTTTTTTTGTCGCTAAAGCTTTTTTGCGGTTATAGCACGATATAAAAACAATTTTTGCATGGAAAACTTCTTTGTGCCGAATATTATTTAGATATCCTCATCTTTATGAGATTTTAAGATGGGGGTTTATTAGGCACCTATGGAAAATGTTGGACCCACCATCCCAACATTTCGTCCTGACATAGTAGCTATCATAGAAGTTGCAACCGCCCATTTTTATGTTAAAACCAACATTTATAAGGAAGTTTTCGCATTAAATGCTATTTTTGGGAGTAGCATTTGTATGGGAGCTATGGACCGATTGCAAAAAATTTTGTTAAGAGAATCTTAACTGGAATAACGGAAGTTTGGACCAAATGGAATTTAAATACCAGCATTATAAAATGGTTTATGGGCACAAGGACCCTATTCCGGAAGGACGTTTGTATGGGGGCTATGCGAAATTATAGGCTTGGCCCTTTTGCCATTTAGAACATATGTACCAAATTTGATCAAATTATCTCCAAAATTGCTAACTGTATGTACTTTGCGCACAAGGTTTACATGGACAATCAGCCAGCCATCCAGCCGGACGGACATCGTAACATCGACTCAAAATGTGATTATGAGCCAATCGGTAAACTTTCAGGTTATCGAGGACCAATATTTTAAGGTGTTACAAACATCAGCACAAATGCATAATACTTTCTCCACTATTGTGGTGTGGGTACAATGAAGGTAAAAGAAAATATTGCCCTGTAACTTATTGAGGAATTGAAAAAATCCAGGAAGAGAATGTATTTATGATGTGCTGCAAGTTTGTAGGTATAACTGTTAACATAACGTTTAAAAAACTGCAGTCAAAGAAGAAAAACTGCAATTTCCATCAACATCTTCATTTATCATTGGCCAAAAAAAAACTGGTTCTTTTACGTCTGATTCATTAAATACCTATAAACAGTCGCTGTCTAACCAACTCAAAATGCGAAAAGTTGTGCACAAATGTTCGTTTTTTGCTTGAAAGTTTTTGGTTTCGACTGCAGTTTTTTAAATCCTGCATATATGTATGTAAACCACATATGTAGGTACCTAGTAGCTTTGTTTTTCCGAACACATTTTCCGAAATGGGTAAATCGACCTGCAGAACACTTAAAAATATTCAACAAATGGGTGAATTCAGCTTAAATAGAAAGTTGCTTTGCTTTTCACAAAATCTTGATTTTAAGAAGATTTTTGAATAGGACTAACTAGGTATACCTACTACACATTAAACATTTTTTAAAACAATTTTTAACAAAACCACTTGTTACTTAATCCTTTTATTAAATAAACCAACCATAAAGAAAGAATTCAACGAAAACCAAAGAAATGCATGATTTTAAAGATCACGATCACGTCCATGAAACAAAGAAATATGTAGGTACATACAAATTGAAACAAAATCGAAAACGAAAATTGTAAAATAAATTGAATTAAGATAAAAGCAATACAAATAATTCGTAATATAAACAAAATTAAATTTTATAAAAACACAAGTTACGTCACTTTAATTGAAATGATGTGGCACCAACATCATTATTACAAAATAACAAAAAAAAAAAAAAAACATTTTCTTGTTACTAATTGTCTGTACTACAACAAGTTGATTTTATAAAATTTTTTATTTTTATGTTAAACAATTTCTATCTTCAAGGAAACAAAACACACACATACCTACTAAATAAAACTGAATTTGTTGCAGCCACTCAATAACAAAAATTAAAACAACGACAACAACACAACTGTCTTAATAAAATGAAACATAAAATACGAAATTTATTTACAAACACCAAACACAAAATAAAAAACAAACACAATTTTTTTGTGTTTTTTTTTTTTTGTTGTTAACGGCATTTGGCAGTGGCCACACAATTTAAGTGTTTGGTAGCAGGCAGAACTATTTTATATACCTATTGATGATTTGTCAATGAAAATAAATAATATTAAAAAAAACACACACACACACATTTTTATTATTACGTTATTCCATTTATTTCGTTTTTTACGTTTCTGTTTAGGCCTACTGCGTAATGGGGCCGCCGCGAAAAAACCAAAAACAATTTTGAAATTTTATTTTTTTTACTCGCTCGCGTTCACGGTTTCAACGCTTGTTTATAACTGAGTATTTTACTCTGTTTGTACGAAAAAAAAATGAATTTTAAATCAAAATCAGAAAATACAAATTTTTTTTCAATTGTTTTTATTCGTACGAGAGATTTGCGTTTTTTTTGTGTTTCTTTAGCAATTCGTCCATATCTAGAGATAAAAAGAGCAACAATAATATAATTTGTGTAAACAATTAGTTCTGTGAGTGTAAGCGTCATCAGTGATGTAGGTATTTATTATGAGTTTCTTTTTGTTTTGGGCCAAATTGACGATTTAAAAAAACTACCTTTGATTTGGGCCAAAATTTGTTTGGGATAATTTGATTATGAGGTTTTTATTTAAATTTAGAGAAAAAATCGTGCAGAGTTTAAATTTATATTATGAATGAAGTCTTGGTAAAGAACGATTTTCGGGAATGGACCCACTACCAATAGGGCATAAGCTTCTTTTGACGGCTTAACTAGGTTTTTCCCCCTCTTTCTGTTCTAGACCATTTTAACTACCATATTTTTGGAACAAATTTTGACTTATACATATCGTCACCTAAAATGCAAAACAACGATTATCAAAATATTAGAAATTGACTTATTGATTGTTTTATTACACTTAATGTTCACAAAAAAAATTGCAGGGATTAAAAATGGCGACTTCATTGAAGAAATTCAAACATCAAGTACACCTACTTGTTGTTGTTGATTTTGTTAAGTTTTTTGCTTTTACTGTAAATTAATAAAAAGTGTTGGTACGTTATAATATTATTGCATTATTGCATTTTAGATGACGATATACAAGTTATGTATTTGTTTTGAATTTTATTTCGATTAAAGAATTCTATTAAGGGTTTTCATGATATCGCTAAATTGCCGTTTGTGCAAATGGGCAAACTTGCGAGACTCGTTTCATAAAGACACTTTTTGGTTTTTGCACAGTAAGAAAAACACTCGGGATAAATCAAGTTTTTTATGATTACTTTAAGTACGAGTCGTACTCAAAAATTCAAGTACGAATACAGTACTTTTCGCTTATAGTCCATTCCGCTTAAAGGCCAAAAACGGATATAAGCCAAAACTGTCATATTCACATGCAGATTTTTTCGAATTTCATACAAATTATTTGTCCTTAGGTCAATTTCGCTTGTAGTCCATTTTCGTTTAAAAGCCACATTTTCTAAGCATACGAATATAATTCTTTATGCAAAAATGTTCGCTTATAGTCCACTCTGTTTTTAATATTTTTTTAATCAACTTGTAACATGTTTTTATTTACATTTCTGGTAACTATTATAAATACCAAATTTCGCAATTCATAACATGGTGTCTTCATCTGACCATTTTTGTTTTTATTGTATTATTTTTTGTTTTAACTATTTATTTAAATTAAATCAAAATTTGGTTATGTTTTAAATAAACTTTTGTTTTGTTTAAAAAAGAGCAGTTTTATTGAAGAAAATAATTTTTATAAAGTCCAAAATGTGGATTATACACTTATAAGCCATTAAATGGCTTATAAAAAAAATCGGTTATAGTCCAAATTCGCTTATAGTCCACAAAAGTTGTGCAACTATAGTAGTGGACTATAAGCGAAAAGTACTGTAACACTAAAACGTATTCAAGACAATCCTAAATGGGATTACTTTCGAAATCAATCCCGGAATTTCTTGAAATAACTTTTCGTTGTGTTTAACCCTCCGGCTTACGCATGTTTTGTTTTTCTGAACACATTGAAAAAAGGTCTGGCTAGACTTATGTGTACCACGAAGGGTTAAAAAGTAAATTTCAACTCTTGCTTCTCATTTAGTTTATATTTTTGGTTAAATATGTACATAAGATTTCTAAAGTAAAAACCATATGGGGCTTTCCGAAGGACTTCTGGGGCTAAAATCGAATCCTTTGTACTGACCAGCCCCTGTTTTACTAGGAAATATTGAAGCAACAATTTACAATTTTTCCTTTTCTTCTACAACAATATCCATTCAAAGTGAAATTTAGTGTTCATATTTCTATAATGCCTGCAATATTTTAGTTTTTACTTTTTGATGTTTCTGCTGTTGCACGAGTATTAATGAACAACAAACTATTTTTTGTTTTGTAATTAAGAAGTGTAAAAAAACTTTACCTATAAGAACACAGTACATTCACCTTAACTTTTTAGCTACAAAAGCAACCAAAATACACATACTCTTGGAAAAGATATTCACTCGAATGTAAAACACACTCTGTAACCAAG
Source organism: Pollenia labialis (assembly GCA_949318255.1). Classification (NCBI taxonomy): domain Eukaryota; kingdom Metazoa; phylum Arthropoda; class Insecta; order Diptera; family Polleniidae; genus Pollenia; species Pollenia labialis. The sequence goes on from OX439140.1 coordinate 134,410,348, forward strand.
CGACAGACAGACCAACCGATGGATGGGCAGGGCAGCTAAACTGACTGCATGCCTAAAATACACTAAGTCTGACAGTGAGACAGTCACTCGTATACGAAGTGATCATTATTTGTGTTATAAAATTTCATTGACCTGACATTTAAGTTTGTTTTTATTCTTGTGTTGTCTTGTTCTTGTTTTAATTTACTTTTTGTTTATTATTATTGTTCTTTTTGCATTATTTTGCCCCAGAGAGGGTTTATTTTTTCAGAATAATAATAAAAAGTTTGTAGTTTATTAAAAATTTTAATTCATTTTTATTTAAATATGATAATTTTTATTGTTCAACCTTTTTTTGTTTACAACAAATTGTTAAGATTACACTATTGTTAAATAAATAACAATAAACAAAATATTGTATCAGGGCTTTTTTTTAATTTAAATCACAGTGGGTTAAAGATACAAAATTTGCAATATCAAACCAATTATTCTAAAAAACAGCCAGGAAGAAATCCGTTTGCAATAATTTTAGTGTTTAAATTTAGGCTCTTTTGGTTGTTTATGTTTTATTGTTATTTTTTTTTTGTTTCGTGTTTTTATATTTTTTATTTTTTATTTATGTATGGGATTTAAAAATTTTTAGTTTTGTTCCAAAATTGTAACGAAAACGGGCCAAATTGACTGAAAAGGGGACAAATAGACTGAAAAGGGGACAAATCCTTTTATAATAGAAATTAAACTTTAACAATTTTGCTTTAAATACATTTTATAATAATAATAATAGATGCTTTTAATGAAAAAAAAAAATGGAATAATCACCAAAAATCAGAAAAAGAACAGGGGCCTGATTCTGGCAGTCGTGATCGGGTACTTTCTTGATTCGAAAGCAATTTAATATCTAATGATTTCAGACAGTACTGAACAAATCGGAATTATTCTTTCAGTGTTGTAAAGCATTAATTAGAGTTTCATAATACTGAACAACAAAAAAATTTCGATTCGTTCAGTACCGACTGAAAGAATTAGAAATAAAATTGCTTTCGAATCGAGAACGTACTCGATCACGACTACCAGAATTAGGCCCCAGGGGCCAAATTACGGCATTCGATATCGATCGAAATTTCCATTTAAATTGTATTGTAATTTCGATTGATATCAAATACCGTAATTTGCCCCCATGCTTAAGTTTTGATTGTGCACTTACTTTTTAATTTTTAAGTTTTATAAAAAGTATTTATATTTCATAAAATCAAATAGATATTTGCTTATTACGAGTTGTAAATTATTATAACATATCGTTATTTAAATTTTAAAATGGCGTATCTAACATATCGAGTAGCTCTTACCACAAAAAAAGCTTAAGCGACAATATTTTATTATTAATACGATTTCCGTATGACGTGCTAAATTCCCAGTTTTTCATATTTGATAAATACACTGAAATTTATTGTTGAGGGAAAGCTAGCTTCTATGCGAATTTCACTGGTTGCTTAGGCCAGCTCATCAGGAAACCTTTTCCAAAGAAGCTAGCTTTCTCTCAACAATAAATTTCAGTGTATTTATCAAATATGAAAAACTGAGAATTTAGCACGTCATACGGAAATCGTATTAATAATAAATTTTGTATTCCCGAAAATAACTTAGATAATATACATTATTTTAAATTTTCGTTATTTTTAATATGTAAATAAATTTATTGACAACACTTGCATCATCTCCTAACTTCAATTAAAGATATGCCCAGTGATATCAAATTCAGTAAAAATGTTAACATGACGTTTACACTCGCTATGTTGATATAATGCAACACTTAGTATTAGTCTTTTTGTGTACGTATGTTGTGAAATCAAAATATCTTAAAAACGAACTTTACGTTGAATTTATTTTTGGATGAATTTATGATTTGGGACACTGCCAAAGCCGTATGAAAAAAGATACATTGCAATAGAAAATCGTTTAATAATTTAAAATTAATATAGCAGTGTTATTGATTAACTCGACATTTCCATAACTTTAATATTATTTTTTTTTTTTTTTTTGTTTCAAATTTACATTACAGTTACTGTGAAAAAGACACCTTTTAGTCTTTTTTACCACCTTTAAAAAAATTCAGTCAAGGTGAGTTTATGAAAATAATTTATATTTTTATATATATTTTTTTAAAAGACCTTGTTGCATCATGTTTATTCAACTGTTTAAAATTTTCATTTAAAAACATTGTTTAAATATTAAAGAAATAAACATGTTTTTACAAAACAAATTTTTTTTTGTCTTGCTATCAGAGAAAATCTGCTAAAGTTAATAAGATACGTTTGAAATATTTTCAATAAATGGAACGTTTTTAACACTGAAATTAACAGAATTTGAAGAATAGAAAGAATACTTCTTCTAAAAGGAACATAAAAAATGTTTTTAAAAAGTATTGAAAGCAAAAAAGCCTTTTTTTTAACTTTTAAAAGGGGTACATAACAACAAGGGCTTTTTTTTTGAAAAAAATTCTTAATGAGCTGAGCTGTCAATTCCTCCTATAAGTGGTTTTAAAAAAAATCAGCTCCCTTTTGCACTCTTTTCTCTAACTGGCACAAGGACCAAGCCTATTGAAAATGGGACTACAATTTTACATAGCACCCATATAAGTTTCTTTTCGGAATAGGGTCCTAGTGCCCAAAAACCATCTTATAACGTTGTTATTTAGATTAAATTTGGTCCAAACTTATTTTATTACGACTAATATCATCTTACAATATTTTTTTTAATCGTTCCATATTTGACCATAGATCCCATACAAATACTTCTCCCGCAACTAACTATTTTAGTGCCATAACTTCCTTATAAATGTTGGTATTAACAGAAAATTTCCAAAATGTTGTCCTGGTAGCTCCAAAATTAGCCATAGGTGCCAAATATACCCCCATCCTAAAATCTCATATAGACGAAGACATCTAAATAATATTCGTCACACATAACTTTTACATAAATTTGAACCTCAAATCATAACTTTGTTTAGGCGGAACACTACACAGAAAAAAATTCTCCTAAATTTTTCAACAGTTAAAGCATAAATCGAAAATAAAATCAGTTTTAATTGAAAATTTAATGAAGTGAATTAAACGTTTAATCAAGTGAATTAATCGTTTAATCAAGTGAATTAAACGTTTAGTTGAAACTATTAATTTGTTTACTGGTGCAAATTTCATTAATTTATTTTTAATTATCACAACTTTTGTAATTGAAATAAATTTGTATTTTTTTCTGTGTAGCAAAAATTGTAATTATATAATGTGGTATAGGGTAGGGAATCATATGGTCGGGCTTCATCGACTATATTTTCTTAATGGTTTTTTCCTAAAATAGTGACTAAATCATATCGGCTACATAATTTTTTTTGTGAGGTCGGATAATTTTGGGAACGACCTCGTATGATTTCAGAAACTGTATTTAATTCTTAACTTGTGCGATGGTTTTCATTCGATTAAAACTGAATGTTTTAGTGCCTATTTCACCAACTGTATTTAAATATCAATTTTGGTTTTTCATGTCAAAAGAAAAACAAAATTATATGAAAATCTATATTTAAATATTTAAATAGGTTGGTGAAATTGGCCCTTACTTTTTAAGAAAAAGGTAACAATATTGGGTCCATTTATTCGCTTTTGCCTCATACTAATGTTTTTTCAAAATAAGAGCTTTAGGGCTATAGAAAATGTACTTTTTAAGAACTAGTTTTGAAATTTACAATTTAAAAAAGTGACCATTAATAGTTATCTTTTAAAAAAAGTGCGTTCAAGAAATTAATGAATTTTAAGACCTTTTAAAACAATAAACCCTTTCGAAAAACTTCATTTAAAAAATTGGAGGCCTTTCACAACAAATCTTATGAATCAATCGCTCGCTCTTAATCCCGCAATCTAAGAAAAATTTGTGCTCACAAAAAAGGCCTTAAAAGAATTCAAAACAACAATAAATAGTCAGCGCAATTATGAATTCAAGTTCCCCGGGAGTTTTTCCCATTTTTGCAATAGAATTTACATAGGAAAAATGGGAGAGGGGAGAAAACTCCCGGGAAACGTTTATTCAAAATTGGACTGAATATCTTTTAAAAATAAAAGGAAAAAAATAAAAGTACATTTAAAAAAATAGTAAATTTAAAAAAAATAGTAAATTTAAAAAATCACCTTTTTACAATTTTTATTTAAGCCTCCCTTAATGCACATAACCCTGTACTTGAAACACATAAACAAACTACAGTTCAAATTTCATACCCCATATTTTGTAAACTATTTATGTAGGAGTTTATTTAAATACTTTGACCATATTTACACTATGCAATTATTGCCGCAACTTTCGCATGCAACTTTTTGTTTGTTATCAAGAGGTGTAGTGAAGAACACGGGATTGAAAGAGTTGAAAAATGCTTGAAAAAAGTTTAAATATAAATGTGAAAAGAGTTTCGTAGCAGCTGCGTTAAAAGAAAATAGAAAAAAACTCGGCGTTAATTGCATAGTCTAAATGCGGTATTAGTTAAACATTTACCCCCGTATTTATAAACGATTATTAAATCTAACAAACGTTTATTAAGGCAAATTTTCATACAAAATTTGTTTTGTAAACCTTAATTAAATTTAAAAAAATTGTATAAATACGAACGTTAAATTTTAATTGTTTCTAATGAAAATTTAAATTACGAACGTTAAATTTTAATTGTTTCTAATGAAAATTTAAATTTCTATAAGTTTAAGCGTAAAAAGAATGTGTTTCGAATTAAGGGCCAGTTTTCGTTAAGCACAAAGAATTTTTAAAAGATTAAAACTTTAAAAAGATAATTTCAACTGAAACAACTCAGTCGCTATTTTATTACTTTTATTCGCTTTTTAGTCAGAAAGTAAAACCACCGACTGAGGAGCTGACTGAAACAGTTGCTGCAAGTAGCAAAGTAGCTGCAATTGCTATTTCAGAAAATATTTTCAAAACAATAAGCACACCCAAACATTATTTATCAACGCTGCTCAACAAACCTGCAACTGCTAAGTAGTGCTGCTACTATAGCGATTTTTTGTTTGTAAAAAAAAACTCGAGTCTGTATCTCTTTCAAACGTGCTTTTGATAAAATTGGGTCAAATTGTGGTCGTTTGTTGTGTTATCTAGAGTTAAGTGTATGTGTATGGTTATGTATCTGAATGCATTTGTATGTGTTTAGTTTTGTAGCTGAGTAAGTTTTTATTTTAAGTTTAAGACAACTTGCTTTAAAGTCACGTTGTCGATTTAAGTTTCTTTCTTTTTGTTTGTATTTATTTGTATGTAGTATTTCCAGCAATAATTGCAGTTTTAATTTAATATTGTTTTTTAACAATTATTTTGCAACAATCTCGACAAAAAATAAAATATAATCGAAAAACAACTAAACTATGTTAATTTGTTGTTTTATTGACATTGAAATTTAATTGAGTTAGTTGTTGGATTATGTTGTTGAGAGGTTGTCGAGGATATAAAAATTAATTGGTTCATGTTGTTGTATTTTTAAGTTGAAGTTCAGAAAAAAAGCATACAAATATATTACAGTTGAACATCGGGCCCGGAAGCGTTCCGGATAATCGTATTACCAGTTAATTGAGGCAAAATATTGTACTCGTTTTTACATAAATCTTTAATTTATTTAATAAATATTCATACATTCAATATATTATACTAACACATTTTTAACTATTACTTTTGTAATTATTAAAAATACCATTTAAAGTGGTTTGTTTATTTTATTTTATTTATAAGCATTAAAAAAAATTTGTTATTACAAAAGTATGAGACGGTCCTTTTTAAAGAGTGCCTAACGGAATAAAACTTTAATTAACAGTTTCCTTTAAAAAACAACTTTTTAAAACAGTTACTTAAGAAAATAACTCTTTAAAAATACCTTTTATAAATATTAATTTATAAAAACAAACTTTTAAAAAGTACCTTTCAATAAAGAAATTTTAAAAAAGTCCCCTTTAATAATTAACTATTTAAAAAAGTGCACTTAAGAAAAGTACATTTTAAAAAGAGTTAAAAAATTACGTTTTAAAAAAATCTTTAAAACAAGTATTTAAGAAGCACAAAAATAAAAGTGCCTCTTACCCTAGAGTTACAATCAATCTTTTGATGTTTAATTCACTTGTTTAAACGTTTAATTAATCTGATAACATTTTTAATTAAAACTCATTTTTGATTTAAATAATGCTTTAATTGGTGAACAATTTTGGATAAATTTTCCTCTTATAATGGTGTGCTTCAGTTTTGTGCATTAAGTTTTCGTTAAGTGTGACAATTTGTTAAAATTTTTTTCTTAAGCGCAAGCTGGAATATACAGGGGTGAGCTAGAAATCGAAAACTTAAAACTCGAGAATTTGGAAGTTTTTTTTAAAACACTTTTAATCTAATTTTTTTAATTTTAATAGAGAAATATTTGTCATAAAATTCTTTTATTACAGAAATCTTATTAAAAAACGTCATTTAAATTCTTGCGTTTTACGTTTTTAATTTCTAGCACACCCCTGATAGTTTGTTTTATTTGTTTTTTCAAAAATTCTAGATAAAAGGAGAAATTACTAAAGAGGTGCTTTAGTTTTGACCGATACTGTATGTCTTTAAAATAAAAAAGGCGAGAAGTTATTTGTATTGCCAATAGTTGTAAATATGGATTTTTTCCGAAAGAAAACACACAATTAATATGAATAAAATTAAAAAAAAAAAACGTTTGCCATTTGATAGCTCAAGCGAAAAAAAAACTGATTGTATGCACGATTTTTCGACCGAAAAGAAGCACCTCAGCAGAAAAACTTTATCTAAGTATCAAAAGAAATTTCAATAAATTGAAAAATATTTAATAAAACAAAATGGAAAATAAAATTTGCGTTAGTTAAGTGTTGAGTAAAAGCAAATAAAAACAACAATTACGAAAAAAAAATTTTTTTATAAAAACAACGTATTGTTTTGCATTATTTCGGCATCATGATTCAAAACTGGAAATTATTTCTTTTCTGAATGCCTTTACCTACCAAAAAAAAAAAAATGTACAAATTTCGGAAGTATTGTTGCGTGTAATACTGTGCAGTGGTGGCAATATCGATACTAATAAATTTTAGCTTTACCAGACGTATAAACCGCCTTGTAATATTTGCAGCATTTACTTAACTTACAAAGGAAACAAAACCTTTCAATTCTAAAGATTTTTGCTCTGACAAAATCCAATGGCAACATATATAAAATCTTTGTCACTAAATTTTGCGTCTACACTGTCAGACTTTAAGTAAAAAACAAGTAAGAGTGATATGTCTGTACAGAACCTTTCATATTCTCCACCTACACAGAAAAAAATATCTAAAGATAATTTTTAGCAACACAGTTTGTTAAAAATAAAATTTTAGGACAACAAAATTTTTATTTGATTCAATAAAAAAAAAATTATCAAAATTGTTCTTTGCAAAAAAACACTCAATATAACATATTAAATAATGAAATAATTAAATATTTCTTCATAACCAATTAAAAAAAAAAATTTGAATCAAAGTAAAGAAAGTATTTTGTAAAACTTTTGTCCATTTTTTAATAGCTTTGATATTGTTGTAATTCTCATTCGCTTTACAATTTTATTTGAATAATATCTTTAGTTTTTCTAAAGTCTTTGGAAAAAGGTTTCCTGATAATCCGGCCTAAGCAACCAGCGAAATGATAATAGGAAACAGCTTATCCCCCAACAATAAATTTTAGTGCATTTGTTAATGAATATAAATTGGAAATTTAAAACAACTTAATAATTAAATAAACAAATAAAGATTTGACAAACATTTTGGTTGATTTATTCAATATTTTTAACAATTCGTTTTAACAAATCGAGTAAACATTTTGTTGAAAAAAAGTCTTTTGGGCAACAACTTTTTTTTATTGACTTAATAAACTTGGTTGTTGACTAAAAATTAATTTGCTATATCTACAAACTTTTTTATCAACTGCGAAAAAATCGTCATCGCAGAATATTTAAACACTTTTTTAATCAAATATGCGATTTTTGAGATTTGAAAATTATTTTTTTCTGTGTACAGTTAAAATATTTGCGGAGTAGGCTTTATATGGCACCTATGTGAAACCAAAGGCCGACCTTCACGAATTTTGACAGTGATTTATAAGTCTTATAAAACTATGACTGACGAAATTTTATTACAATAGCATTATTCGTTAGCGTTTAAAGCATACTAAAGTGTTTTTCGAGAGTCATAAGGGGACTATGGTAAATTACACAAGGGAACAAAATTGAAATTTTTTTGTGCGGCCTGGAACTTTTTTTGCAAATTTTTACTAATTTGAGGTCGCTGATTTCAAGTCTAATCTCCATGTGATCTTTGTCGCATTTTTTTTTTATTAATATTCAAAGAACAAAAAAATCTTTTTGAAAATGGTTTTTGTTTAATAAATGTTTCTATTTAATAAATAGACTTCCCCTGAAGATATCGACATATACCGACGAAACTTTGGGAAAATTGTAATAATAAAAAAATTTTGTTTTAATTACAAAGAAATGTTAGGCCTTATTAGCTTAAAAACAACAAAATCTAGTTAAAACATTTTTTTTTTTTTTTAATTTTTAACGAGAAACTGCTGGGCAAATAAAAAACTAATGTAAGCACGGCTTAAAGGTAGTATTGTTGCCGAGTTTCGAATTTTTTTAACTGAGTATGTTGAACCGTTTTAAAGTTATTCCAATATATGTAGTGAAAGTGCCTTAATTTTAGACATAACGGTAAATCTCGAAAAGTCGAGGTGATGGAGAAAAATGAAGATTAGATTTGAAATCAACGACCTCAAATAAAAATTTGCAATAAACTTCCAGGCCGCAAAGTGACTTCGATTCCCGCGGTAGTCAATGAAATGAAAAATTATCAATATATTTTATGTTTTAAATTCCTTTCTTCATAAAAAAAATATAAAAAAAAAAAAAAAAAATTTAATTTAATTTAATGAATTAAAATATCAAAATTTAGATTAAAAACCATGAACAGTTCAACAAAATACCGCCAATACTAATGGTTGTTCCCCAGTGTTATAAATCGATCATCACGAAATTTTGTGGAGTGATTTCTAGTCATTTAGAACGAATTTGTGCAAAATCTTATATCAATATGTATGTGCATATTATTTATGTTAGTTTTTGTATTATAAATGATAATTTTTAAGGATGGTGGTTCCATATTTTTATTCATAACTGTTACCCTACTGAGCTGATGTTTGCTGAATTTCAATCCCAATCTGCTTAGGATAACTAGAAGCAATTTGACTTCAATGTTGTTCTTTTATTTTTAGTTGTTCGAAAGTGCGTATTTTCAACAAACGGACATGGCTAATTCGACTTTAGAAAGAAGAATTAATTTAGGACCCAGAATATATAAACTTTATGGCAAACTTACCACTAACGGTGGAGGGTATACAAATCTTTTATAATACAAACAGCTGTTCAGTAAAAAAAGCTTTTCAATTTTTGTTTTAGGAGTGCTTTTATTTTTGCTGTGATTTTAACAAATATTAAAAAAATAAATTTTGTTGAGAAAAAAATAACATCAAATGTAATATTTCTTTAAAATGTAGACATTTTTATTCAAAGGCTGGCGGCAAATTATTCAACTGCTTTTTATTTCCATCAAGGGTGGGGAAGTTAATACGAATGTACTTTTTTCGTCTAATGAGTTTTTACAACAAATATGATTGATTAATTTAAAACTTAAAGGAAATCACGTGAAATTTTAGAATTATGTATTTCTTACATTTTGCATTTTTTTTTATTAGAACAATATAAAAAAATAATAGTGACAAGTTGTGCACAAAATATAAATTTTCTACCTGTTTTCTTCTTTTGCCTTTTTAAAAATACACCCCTGGTAAAACTGAAAATTCTTATAGTTTTGAAAAATTTCAAAAAAATAGTGAGATCCATTCAACTGAAATATTTCTTTACGTATTTTTGGCATTTCATAATAAATTGTTTCCAAACTTTTATAAATTTTAAAGTTATTAAATATTCAAGTTTTTGATATGTCGTTCTACTCCGTATTATAGTGTAATCTATATCTATGTTCCACTGTATGTAATATATAAATTTACCTGTTGCTTAATGTTTTTAATACGTTGTGCGGTACATCATCATCATGTTGCTCAATTAAATAAATTGTTTTATTTTCTTAATTAGTTTTTAAGTTTTTCTTAAGTTTTTTTTTTTTTTTTTTTTTATATGATTATGATGATGATTAATACAGTTTGAACACTTGAAAAATCTAAAACATTTTTATTTTACGTTTTATTTCATTTATCATAATTCAACACTTTCATTTTTATTCACTTACAGCCGTATTCATAATAAAAATTTGGCATGAATTTAGCACAAAGTTTTTATAATACACTTACACAACTCTGGCAAACAAACAAAACCACAATGATAAATGCAAACGTGTCGTATTTTTTAAGTAATATAATGTGGCATCATTAAAATTCTGTGTTGATTTTTTAAAAGTTAGCAGATGGACAAAAGTTGGTTATGAATAAAGTCTGAGATTACAAGCTGCTAGGCTAAATCGGCATTCTAGTAAGCAGCTCGTTGTACGTAGTATATACACGGTGGCTAAATTTTTGTTATGAATACGGCTGTTAATTTTTCTTGTATCGCATGCTTTTGTTTTCTTTTTGTTTTTCATTTTAAAAATTTTAAAACAGGGATGGAAATTGGCATTTCTAGTTTTGAATTAACTTTAAAAACAAAATGTACTTTTTAATGTTTTGACACAACATCAATTTGTAAATTTCATTTTCGTACTGAGCTGGAGCATTTTCCATCAGGAGTTCTTATATGCAAAAATTAGAAGCCTTTTTTTTATTAGAAATATATTTGTTTATAAAATATAAAGTGTTTGTAAATAAAGTAAAACTATTGAACTCAAAATATTCCGAAATTGAACTAAAAAATTTTTGGGCATTTTATTTAAAAAATATCTATTTTTTTTGTATAAATTTAAAATTGTATCAAACAAGTCGCGAACGTACTCCGGTACCAAAAAAGATTAAATTGTATAAAAAAAGGAACAATTGTACCATGATTTCCATTCCTATTATAAAAATATAAATTTCTCTTTAAAAAATAAAATCAAGACATCTTTATTGTTGTTTTCTTATGTGGAAAATTACGCACATACTCATACATACAAACTAATATACACAGTAGAGAATAAAAAAATATTGTATAGTAACAATATCTTGATCGTTCTATCGGCAACACATAGTACTTTTAAAGAAACTTACGTTCGTTTTTATATGCATTGTTCAGTTGTTTGCGTAAGTGGAATGGTTGTGGCTTCTTGATGGAGCACTAATTTAACCATAATATGGTTGCTTAAATTGTCTTTAAAAATAGTTTTCTTCTTATCGTTTTGAAAAATTTCAAAAAAATAGTGAGATCCATTCAACTGAAATATTTCTTTACGTATTTTTGGCATTTCATAATAAATTGTTTCCAAACTTTTATAAATTTTAAAGTTATTAAATATTCAAGTTTTTGATATGTCGTTCTACTCCGTATTATAGTGTAATCTATATCTATGTTCCACTGTATGTAATATATAAATTTACCTGTTGCTTAATGTTTTTAATACGTTGTGCGGTACATCATCATCATCATCATGTTGCTCAATTAAATAAATTGTTTTATTTTCTTAATTAGTTTTTAAGTTTTTCTTAAGTTTTTTTTTTTTTTTTTTTTTTATATGATTATGATGATGATTAATACAGTTTGAACACTTGAAAAATCTAAAACATTTTTATTTTACGTTTTATTTCATTTATCATAATTCAACACTTTCATTTTTATTCACTTAATTTTTCTTGTATCGCATGCTTTTGTTTTCTTTTTGTTTTTTATTTTAAAAATTTTAAAACAGGGATGGAAATTGGCATTTCTAGTTTTGAATTAACTTTAAATACAAAATGTACTTTTTAATGTTTTGACACAACATCAATTTGTAAATTTCATTTTCGTACTGAGCTGGAGCATTTTCCATCAGGAGTTCTTATATGCAAAAATTAGAAGCCTTTTTTTTATTAGAAATATATTTGTTTATAAAATATAAAGTGTTTGTAAATAAAGTAAAACTATTGAACTCAAAATATTCCGAAATTGAACTAAAAAATTTTTGGGCATTTTATTTAAAAAATATCTATTTTTTTTGTATAAATTTAAAATTGTATCAAACAAGTCGCGAACGTACTCCGGTACCAAAAAAGATTAAATTGTATAAAAAAAGTAACAATTGTACCATGATTTCCATTCCTATTATAAAAATATAAATTTCTCTTTAAAAAATAAAATCAAGACATCTTTATTGTTGTTTTCTTATGTGGAAAATTACGCACATACTCATACATACAAACTAATATACACAGTAGAGAATAAAAAAATATTGTATAGTAACAATATCTTGATCGTTCTATCGGCAACACATAGTACTTTTAAAGAAACTTACGTTCGTTTTTATATGCATTGTTCAGTTGTTTGCGTAAGTGGAATGGTTGTGGCTTCTTGATGGAGCACTAATTTAACCATAATATGGTTGCTTAAATTGTCTTTAAAAATAGTTTTGTTGGTAGTGACTTTATTTTAACAAGTTTTTTCTCTGGGTGTATGCGTATCACAAGGAAACCTTACCAAAGGACATAAGAAAACCTCAAGATAATATTAAATTAAAACTTCAGAGTGAATGAGAATTACAAACATTGAAGTCTTATTCGCAACGATAACAAAGCTTAGACAAAGCAGCAACAAAAAAAATTTAGTTTATTTTTCTTATATTCCCAACTACAATTCGTTGGCTATTCTCTCCGATTCGAAATGTAGTTATTAAAGAAAAAAGAAAAAAAAAAACTGTCTAATCGCCTTATTTGGTGAAAACAATAAAATAGAGCAATTTATTTATTTTTGATTTTTCTTTACCCAATTACAAATGCCGATAATCTTTTTGAATTTTGATAGCTTTTTATAAATTCCGTCCCACTGTATGTATATGCACGCACTCAGCGTTGCCGTTGAGAATATTCAAAAGGATCGAAGAAATGGAAATTTATATAAAAAAACGGGTCACAAAAAGAGTATTTTAAAAATGAAAGAAATCAGGTTTTTTTTAGAAAAAAATTCAAAATTAGAATTTTTTAATTTGTAATGCTACAAGATGTCCTAATTTTAATAATAAATAAGCCAGTCGTCTCAAAATGATTTTTACTAAACTTTATTATTTTCTAACCTTTTATTTTTTTAAATTACTTTTAGCCGCTATTAAAGTTGTTCATAATATCGTAATTAGTGTTTTTCATACGGGAAATTTGTGGCGGGAATTCTCGGGATTATTTTTTATTTAATTATGTCAACTTTACTGCTGATATGTATAATTGTAAATAAGTTGTGTCATGAAATAGATCTTAGCCATTAAGCAAAAAGGTCGTAAGTCTAAAAAGTTGTTCATTCATGACTTCAATTCAATTATTTTTCTCTTTTGTTTGGTTTTAATCACTTCATTCTAGCACAACTGGTTCTAATCGTAATCATCGGCTCTTAGGAAAAAAGTATATGAAAAACACCAAATAAATAATTTTCAATTTAACATAACGAAAAACTACAGTTTCTGACTCAAGACAATTTTACCAATTCATATCCGATTAGTAAGGCAATGTTTCGAAATTTCGAAAGAAGAAGAGTAAAAATGTCCAAAATATTTAATTTGTTTAAAGACCCAGATTTTCTTTATAAAAAAGCAACAAATGTTGTACCCACTTACTTAAAAAAATTTAATGATTTTATATGCAGAGCATCTGCATAAAATATTTTTCGGATTAGATTCTGTAAGAAATGATGGCAAAAGTTATTAATAAAGAAAACGCATATTTGATTCGAAATAATTTTAAAAAAAGAATTACAAGTTTTCAAGGTGCCATTAATCATTTTTTTCCTCTTTGCCACAGAAATAAAAAAGTTGAATGCATTTATAAACTTATTGAATTGATCTCAGGAAATGTTATTTGTTCCAATATATCAAATCAAATAATATTTTTCATCGACTTGTATTGAGCGGGAATTCCGCGAAATTGAAAAATAAATCCCGGAAAAAGTCCAGGAAAAGAAAAACTTTAATCGCAATATACATATTTAAAGCAAAAATAAACTCGAATAAAACATAAGCAAAACTGAGCGTATTTTCGAAACTACAATATTCGACATAAGCTACTTTTCCATTTGGAACAGGCCCCTTTTCATGGTTTTTTTGGGAAGGTCGACAATTACATTCCTTTTGAACTTTTACTTATTCCACTTCGAATGTTTTGAAAACGTCTTTTATAATGTATTTTGAAAAATATTTTACAAATTAAAATTTCCATCCTACGACTAGGCTTGTCTAAAGGCTCAGTAAGCCAGGAGTAACAGTAACGTGGCAAATCATGTTTTATTTTGTTGCATGCAAATCAATTAGAACGGTTAGCAGTTGATGTTACGTCTCAATATGTTAGAAATAGATACATAGGTTTCTTTCCGCGTAGCTTTTACGCAGATATGCCATACCTAAACAAGAGCGTAAACGTTGTATCACAAACAGTTGTGTTTACTTTCTTGTTTAAGAAACCCCACATAATAGACATAAAAAGAAGAGAAAACCCCGCTAGATTAACAAAAAACAGCTACATTGCCATTATTTATTAACAATAGCGGCCAACTTTACTATTAAACGCGCTATCAAAATCGGATTTCCCAATTGCAAAGCGTTGACGCCGCGCTATTTAGGGATGCTTTATACAAATTGTATGGGCATGAGAATTTTTGACTGCAAGAAAACGCTTTCCGCTCTTGTTTACGTACGGCTGTAAGTGTTTAAACAGAGCTGCGTAGAGACCACATTTTTCATATAATTTTGCATAAAAATTTGTCATAGAAAGCCGTCGTGAAATAAGATCGAATTTATTTTGAGAACGTTTTTTCTAATGTTCCTATTTTAGTATATTTTCCGCTAGATTTAGCAGTTTGAGTTGGGAAATTTTTTAAGCATAAATTTACTTTTTAGAAAAGCAGAATTTTGTTTAGCAAATGTTGTTTCAAACAAACTAACTATGATTAATTTGAAACAATTTCATATTAAAATTTTTATTACTTCTTGGTTTTCGAATTATTTAAAATACTTTTTTTTTTAATGAAATTCTTAATGAAATATATATTAAAATTCCTTGTTATTAAGCAGATTTTAAGCATAATATTTTTTATAAATATGCAGCAGATTTTTAGCATTTTTTTTTCAAATTTAACATATTTCTAGAAAATTTAAAATATTAAAAATTTTATGTTTTAATAGCAGATTTTTAGCATATTTTATTCAGTTTACGATTTAGCAGATTTTAGCTTTTTCTTTTAAGTTTTTGGCATATTCTCATCAATCAGTTATGGCAACACTGTTCTCACATATATACACTTATTCTCTTAACAATGCAACAATCAGGGATGGGAAAATTTATACAATTGTACTTTTTTTTTTGGTTGTTTGTGTACTTGAAAAGTACTGTGGTACACCAATGGCTAATTTTGTACAATTAAGGAATTTTTCCAGTTTTAATAATTTCATATGGAAACTCATAATTTCAGTCACATTTGCGAAGTTTAAAGAACAAAATTCCACTTTGAAAATTAATCTTTAAAATGGTTTAGTATATTTTGTCCAGCATATATAATCAATGGAAAAACTTATAGTTTAGTACAACTATTAGTAAAAATGCTTCCAAAAGAATACTAACATTTTGATAACATTAATTCGCAATTTAGAGTTCTTGCTGACATTGAAATATTAAAATCTAACTTAGGAATATTATCAACTCCACATTCATCAGCAAATGTGGAAAGAATCTTTTATTACAATAATATTTACCCTTATCGTGGTTGGCGAATTTGAAACACGCTTTCAAATGTTTCGTCATAGATTAAGCGAAATAAGTTCACGTTCTCGTTCACATTTTATAAACAAAGAAAATCAAGAGAAAAAGAAAAAAAAAGAAATGAAATGAAACAGAGTTTGAAGTTCCTGCCAACGTTTTAATTATGCAGGGATGTGCTGGAAATGGAAAGCGTAAAACGCAAGAATTGGAAAGTTGAATTTAATACACTTTTAATTAAATTTTTTTTAATTTTTGTTATAAAATTCTGTTTACTAGAGAAATAAATGTATAATAGTTGTCAATAAATTCTTTTATTACAGAAACCTTATTAAAAAACGACTTTTAAAATTCTTGCGTTTTACGTTTACGATTTCCAGCACACCCCTGATGGGCTTTACTATTTGTGCATGAAGTTGAAGACTTAATTCTGTTTGAACACTAATTTAGTAGTTATGTAGGTGGGAATGTGTAGAAATTACTTCCAAAATTTTAAAAAACTTCTCAACATTAGCAGTTACTAATTACTGATTTCGCATTATAATCAACAACAATTATGATAAGATAAATCTTAATTGTTACATATTTTTAGACGGGCATATAGAAGCCTTCAAATTACATGCTAAAAGGTAAGGCCTTGCGGCTGGTAGGCCTTTTGTCTGCACCAAAAGCCTTTTAGAAGGCCTCTTAACTACATACTTCTTTTTCCCGCTGAGGACATACTGATGGTTATTTCGATGTGGTGAGTATTAAAACAAAATTTTTTTCCAATTAGATCAATATGTACATACTTTCGAATAACTTAAACTCGTTGACAAAGACCTCTGACTCGATTTTGTATTTACCGGTTCGAAAAATCTTTAAACGTTCAGTCTCGTATCTTATATTTTTTTCTTTCTACAACTTTATGCCATAAGGGCAAATTAAAAAAAAGGGGCATGAAAAGTGGTAAAGAACTCAAAAGGGGTCAAATTTACACTTAAAGGTCACAACGGTAACGCTGCACGCACTACTTCAAACCAATGAGGAAGGGGAAACAAACACGTTACCAACTTTCCTATAATATTTTTGTATGTATGTATATGTATGTATTTAATAGATGTTTTATATATGTATGCAACGAACCTCTACTCTCTAGGTACGTGATGATTAGAGTAAATACATATTTTTGTATGAATAGTATGTGTGTACATTTGTATGTTTGTATGAATGTAAAGTACGTTTCTGTTTTTTATTTAGTTATTTTTTGTTGTTTTGATTTTTTTTATTACTTTTTTTTATTTGGTTCACTCCATTTTTTCCAATGATCGTACGCAAATAATGTAATGCACAATGTGGAACACCAAACAACAACAATAGCAGTTGTTGGTGCGTTTTGTTGTATATAATGTGTGTGTTTGGTTTTAAAAAGCACTCGTTGTATGGATTTTCAACAATTATTGTACTACACTAACGTTTTGTAACAACAAACGCGTGTTGTGTTTGTTGTATTCCAACGAACAAATGTCGACGAATTTGTAAGATACTAAAACGTGAAAGCTTAAGCGTAGTAAAATTCACAATAAAAAAAAATTAATAACAACCACAAAAAAATTAGCAACAACAATTAGGTAAATATTAAACGTAAGAGCGAAGAAAGTCGTGTTGTTTTTTCTTTTGTTTTTCGGTTATCAATATCACAATAAATGTTGCTGTTTCGATGATTTCTTTGTCTTTTTTCTATTAACCAGCTGTTAAAATATGTGAATAAAAATTGTAGAAAACAAAAAAAAAAAACACACACACAAAGATAAACAAGAATAAAATATCAAAACAAAATTTAAAGGCGCAACAGTAAAACGGATAAACACGTTAGCGGCGTAAGTAGAAACACAGCCGTTTGTTAGAGAACCCGATATATGACTAAAGTAGTCAAAAGTTTGGTTAACATCAAATACCATACCCTACCACTCTACTCTATTCTACTCAACTCTATACATACGAATGATATTTGTATATGCATGTATATATATATAAACATACCAGCGTTGCCACTTTCCGAATAATTATTGAAAACTGTATTGTTTTCGAATTCCTTGGTTACTTTTTAAACCATTCCCTTAACTTTTGTGTAATTTTACTTATTACAGAAATTAATCCTGTACAAAGACAACTTTTGTTAAAATTTCCCACAACTTTCACTTACACAAAATTAGGAAGCTTTATGTTCTTTAAAAGTTATTCGAAATTTAACTGAAATTTAGCTCATAGAATAAATTCGAAAAATAAAATGTTGAATATAAAATAAAGTAACCTTCGGAAGGAAATAATTCCCAGTTTCCATTTTTAAAAGTTTTATATAAATCAAATACGTTACGTACTAAGGTTTCCAACTTCCCAAGCTATTTTATTAAAAAAAAATTAATTAAAGCGATGAATGAGGCTGTGCGAAATCTTTGATAACCTCCCCCCTACAGTTAGAATATTTCCCGAGTGGTCTTTATATGGGACCTATGGTTAATTATGGGCCGATCCTCAAGAAATTTGAACCAGTTATTTATATTCTTATAAAACTATGACTGACGAAATTTCATATAATTCCGAGAGTAGGATTTATATGTGGCCAATGGAAGTTATGGACCGATCTGCACGAAAGTTGGCGGTATAATTTCTAGTCATATAAAACTGTGATAGTCCAAATTTATTACAATAGCATAATTTATAAGTATGAATTTTGGTCATATAGAATGAATTTGTACAAAATCTTATCTGCCACTAGTTATGCCAGTTTTTGTAACAAAATTATAAATTTTTTAGGGTGGTTGTTCCACATTTAGTTCATAACTCTCTTCCTACAGAACCGATTTTGCTGGATTTCAATTCCAAACTTCTTAAGAGAGCTAGAAACAATTCGATGCCAATATTTTTCTTTTCCTTTGAGTTGTTTGAAAGTGAGCTTGATTTCAATAGACTGATAGACAGACGGACATGGCTAGAATTTTTCAATATAAATGTTGGGGTCTTAGATAAATATTAAAGCACTTTCACACAGAATACAAAAACTTAGTATACCCTCATCAAAACTTGTTGTGGTGGAGGGCATACAAAGTGTATAACATTTAGGCCGTTTTCACAACTTACCGATAGCTAAAAGTAGGATTTTATCGGCCGTATAAAAAGTATTCCATTATTATAACTGTACTCTAACCTACCAGGTAGGGTGAACCTTAATTTACTTTATCGCTCACTTCAGGTTAAAGTAAAGTTTTAATAATGGAACACTTTTTATAAGGCCGGTTAAAGTCTACTTTTAGCTACCGGGTAGTTGTGAAAACGGGCCTAACACTATTATTGCCAATTATTTCCGTTTTAAGCAATTGGATGAAATTAGTTAGATATAATTTAGTGGATTATATTGATTTAGATCTATCGGGACAGTTAAGACAGTACCTTACCTTTTGTTTAAATTTTTTTACTAAGCTTAAAGTTGTGAATTATAACTTAAAACCCTTACAAAATACTAACTGAAAATCGAAAAAAAATGTCACACACAATCCTTAGTTAATTACAAAAGTAAGTAAATCCGTGAACATAAACAAGTAGTTTTAAACAAAAAAAAAAAAATATATCTTAATAAGAAAAAGTATAAAATCTGTAAATTGAAATATTGAGAATTGAGAAATGTTTTTGTAGGGGAAATAAGACCCTGCGATATGTTTGATAATCGCTAGATTTCTCGCTTACCGCTTAAACATATTTTTGCCTGCAATTAACATTTTTTTTAATAAATGAATTAATTGGCAACACTTGCATCATTTCGTAAAATATCATGGTCACATAAGGTATCGTTACGATTTTAAAGCGAAAACAATTTTATCGTAAGCGACAAACTTCATACAAAATTTATATGAAATAAAAAAATTCTTACCTGTAAAATTTGAGTTATTTTCACGGTTAGGGCTCGAATTGTACGTAACTGTTTTCTATCTGGATTCGTGTATTAGTATATCTCTAAAAACGTATTTGATGTGTTTCGTAACGCAAGACTCCTAAAATTTGCGCAATTGATCGTAAATAACGACAATAAAATTTAAAATAAAATTGAATTATATCCTGAGTCTTCTACTGCTATTTGAAATTAACAACATTTTTCGTAGTGCGGACAGACGGACTTTATCTCCGTTTTTAAAAAGACGGTACCAATTAGGAAGTACTTTAATCCAATCTATAGATTTTTCAAATCGGTTTCTTAATAGCGGAGTTCTGGTGCAATAACCATAAAAATATAAACGAATTAATAAAATATTGACTTGACCCGAGAGTGTTTTCTAGCAGCCTCGCCTACGATGTTGATCGACAACTTAAGCGAGCGACTACAAGTCGCTCATTGTCGCTCTCTTAAATGGCCCACTAACTATCGGCTTGTCGGTTGACAGGTTTCTTCTTTGCCAAATAAAACGCTTGTTTGAAAATAAAAATCGGCAAACATATACATTTAGCCATACAAATACAACTCTGTGCTAAAAACAAAGCTGAATGAAAAACAAAGAAGTAAACAAAATACAAACAAAGCAGTAAACAAAAAATATAGAACAGAATTTTGTGAAAAATATTTAATAAAACTGATATGATTTGACTAGTGGTGTTGTTTAAAAAAATAAAATATGTTAAAAAAATATCGTTTAATATTTGAACAAAAAGCCCCTGTCGACAAGCACAACACAAATGACAAGTTTTGACATTTGTGGACGCATAGTATTTCTAACGGTGTTTTCTTTTCTACAAAAAAATGTGCCTTTTTTAAGAAAAAAAATTCAATTTGGTGTCTTTTTCTTAAAAATTTTGCTCCCGAAAAGGGTGGCTTATTTTATTCTAAAAAACTCATGCTTTCGGAGCAAGATTTAAAAATCTTGATGATCGGCAGCTACATACCAACTATAAGAGACGTCATGAAATTTCTTTTATTTGTCAAGAACGACCTATAATAGAAGTATAATGGAAATTCGGATATACATATGTATGTATGTATATGCGATTGTTTTTTAAACATATCAAGATTATTTGGACCAAAGCTGTCCAATTGTAACTAAGGAACGAGTTATTCAATTATTAAAATACTAAAAAAAGCACCCAAATATTAAAAGTTACCCGAAAACCAAGCGAATTTGTAGTTTTGAGTTTAAATAACGTGATTTGCATTGGATGTGCCGGAACACCGGTTGGAAAGGTGGTGTGCCTCAATATTTAGAGCCAATGAGTTTTCCCTTCATTTGTTCTTAGCTTTAGATCATTGTATTCGGCACCTAGAGAATATTCCGAACATATTGGAAAACAGTTTTTTGGTTTTAAAAATAATGTCATGCCAATTAATCGGACCAACTTTTTTTTTAATTATATTTCATAATTTTGTATGAGGTTTGGCGCTTAAGCTAAAATCGTTTTTGCTATAAAAAGTAACGGTACCTTATGGGACCATGACATTTTAGGAAATGATGCAATCGTTTCCAATAAATTCATTTATTTTTATAAAAAAAAAAAAATAAAATTTAAAATGATGTCGCTTAAGCTAAGTTTGCGGTAATGGCTCGAAATGTAGTCGATGAACCTAGTACGGTTAAAAAATACCTTATGAATATCCTAAGCTGTATCAACTGGTTCTTGCAGTTCTGAGCTGGCTAACCGCCAACCTGACAAAATTGTGCACTCGAGCTGGCTCTTTATGTACTCGTAATCCATCAGAAAACTTGCAATTGTTTGTCAACTACTTGGTTTAAGTATATACACCGATTTGGCTCCTAATCAAGCATAAGGTATTTTTTAAGAAAGGACCTAAACATATTTTTCAACTGTTTATGTACTCTTGATTTTCAAACGAAAATATGAGATCTGAAGAGGATTAAGAGGACTTAAGCGTTAGGAAACCCATGAGTGGTCTGTGTCGTTTGAGATATTTTCAAATATTACAGTCCAGCAGATGTTTTCTAACTTGTGTCGAAAAATTGCCGAAAAAAACCTGTCATTAATTCCTGAAATCTTAAAAAATATTATTCCCGGAAGCGTCGATCCACCATAACTACCAACGCAGTGTACACAAAATTCCCAACAAAAACTTGTTTGTGTTATTTCATATGATTTAGAAAATTGTTGGGCAAACTATTGTGTTGGCTGCTTCTTTGTTCAGTTGTGGTAACTCTGATACATACCCACATATGTATGTATGTACAAACTCGATGACTCTCAACTAATCTCTCTCATTAACAGTATCTAGCAAAACACTTATAATAAAAGAATTATTGATGTATGTATCACTGCATAGGGGAATTTATACCCACGAGGGGGAGAGTGCTGTAATAAAAATTAAGTCATTTCCCTATCAGAGATCTGTAAAACTTTTTCTATGGTCAATATTTCTTATTGTTTGAACTCTTTTTCTTTTTAACAGTAACATTCATAGTTAACAATTGCAGAAAAAGTAGCTAGAAAGTGAAATCTGCCGTAAAGATTTTTGTGTTGTTAAAGATCGTGTTTCTTAAATCTTTTACCATTTTTTTTTTGTAATTTTTTGTTTAAATAATTAAAAAAAGTAGACTTGTCGGAATTTTTTGTAAATATTCTGCTTCTATTTTATTAAGATTTATAAAAGGTGTTTATTTAGTACAATAGGATTAGCTGTCAAACGAACTGTCATACTGCGCTCACTTTTTGACATTTTGATCAGCATACTCTGGCAAATCATCATGAACTTGAAAAAAATCTACCTAATTTTATCCAATTTTATAAAAATCAGTCATCGTTTCGCGCAAGTTTTAGACGACTTTGGAATTTTGATAACGCACGGCTAATTTCTGGCTTAACGGAGAATGTTAATAAACAAAGTTGGCACATATGGAGTAACCCCAATCCACAACAGATCCTACAGACTCCATTACATCCAGAAAATTTTACTGTTTGGAGCGATTTACACGCTGATAGCATCGTCGAACCTTATTTCTTTAAAAATGAAGAAAATTGAACTTCCAGAATGCGCTTCGTAAAGATCAGCCGATTTGCCCATATTGCCGAAATCTTTTTCAAATCTTAACGTCTTGCATTTTTCTTTCGAATAAAAAATGTTTGGATTAAAATATTTGTCTGTAATTTTTGAAAATCAAGATAATTCTCGAAATGATGTTCTTAAACTTACTGCTACTGCATAAAAAATAAACAAGTAAATGTGCTATTTCGGCTGTGCTGAATCTTTGATACCCTTCACCAAGAGTAAGAATATTTCAGGATTGGGCTTAATATCTTAAAACTAATATTAATAAAAACTGACTTGATACACAGAAAGAAAATCACTCGGGATAAATCAAGTTGTTAAGGATTACTTTAAGTACGAGTCGTACTCAAAAATTCAAGTACAAATAACACTTAAACTAGTATAAAATTCTTAAATCAAGTAAAAAACGATTAAACTTAGCCATGTTTTGATTTCCTATACACATTGAAAAAAGGTCTGGCCAGACTCATGTGTACACAAGGGGTTAAAAGGTAAATTTCAACTCTTGGTTCTCATTTAGTTAATATTTTTGGTCAAATATGTACATAAGATTTCTAAAGTAAAAACCATATCGGACATAATGTTGGTGTTTTATTATTCTGTAAGGTGTAATATGAGTAAGTAAATCAATCATAATATTTTTTTCTTTCTAATTTTTTTTGGTTTTTTTCAAACATGAATTCGAAATAAAATAACCTTTATACTACTTGAATCAAGCGCATTTTGAGATTGATTAAATATTAGTTTTACTTAAATCAATCTCTTTTCGGATTATTTAAAGTACAAATTCGGATTAAAACAATTTTATAATTCCAGAATCAAGCGCATTTTGATTCAAGTAGAAACAACAAAAGCCACAGAACAAGACGAAAACACATTATTTTCATGTTTTAAAAGTAAAATTAAGAACTCTTGCTTCTCATTTAGTTTTGATTTTCAGTTTTATATCTACATTAATGCCCAATTTCCAGGTTAGCATTTAAATCAATATTAAGTTAATTTTTATGTCAACTTAAATCCTATTTAAATACAGATTGATATTTTGAGTTTTATTTAAAAATCGTATTTAAATAAGATAAAAGTATGGTAGCACTACCAAATACAAAAAAATATCATAAAAAAGTTTATTTATTTGCAAGGTGGTCTCAAAAAACAGCTGAATGTTATTGCTTTGCCTGTTGTTGTTGTATTGTTGTTATATTGAGGCCACCTTGCTAAGTTATTCCAATGGAAACTTAAGCTGAATTTTATGTACCATCTCGGTGAATTAAGGTTTATTTAAGTGTTTAGTGAAGAAGAGAATTTTGTATTTAAAACGATTTTAAACTGGTGTTTTATAATTTTTAAAATAATGTCAGGTGTAAAACGGGTAAGTAAATCAATCTTAATAAAATTCTCCTTTAAATTTCACCTTCGGTTAATTTCAGGTACGAATTCAGGATTGAATCAACTTTATAATACATGAATCAAGCTCATTTTGAGATTGATTCAATCTTAGTTTTACTTAAATCAATCTTATTTTCGGATTATTTCAAGTACGAAATCTGGATTGAATATGGATAAATTAAGTATTTTGGGATTGCAAATCCGTACTTGTATCAATCTTTCTGTACTTGATTCAAGAAAATCCATAGTCCCCGTACTATTAACACCGCTTCGGATTGATTTGAGTACAGATGGATTGATTTTTCTTTTGAGTGTAGCATTATAAATCGTTGCGGATTAAGGTATTATTCGTTTTGGTTTTATGCGAGATAAAGCTGAATGTACACGACATGTTTTTTACATCTGATGCTCTATTTTCTTCTGACGGCGGTAAACTATTGACGGAATCATTAGGCGGCTGAAGTTATTATTTTTCAAAACCGATATATGCAAGATCATTTCACCATTGAATACAAATTATGCACACATTACATTTTACTTGAAAAGATGTCAAGTCAGATGTGAAGAACATGCCGTGTACATGCTCCTTAGAGTGTTTTCCGAGGGTGGGCTTTATATGCGGCCTAAAGTAAATCTTCACAACATTTTGTAGTATAACAAGAATTTGTGCAAAATTCAATGAGAATCGGTGCCTTTCGTCGCCAATTTATATTAAGATTTTATTATTGTTTGAACATTTTCAAAAAACAATAACAACTTGTCATGACATGGTTGTATTTGCATCAAAATACGTAAGACTTGTGTGATATGTAGTGTAAAGTACTCATTTTGGAGAACGTAAGACAATTAGACACCAAAATTATTTTTTTTCGGTTGAGTCTTTCCAAAGTGAGCATGTTTTCAACAGATGGGCAGACAGACGCTTAATCGATTTAGAATTTCTTAAATACCCAGAATATGAGTCCTTTGAGATGAATATTAGAAAAGCTTCACACGGAATGACAAACTTAAGGTGCTTTTACGCGATCTGTATTTTGCAGTGGCTGTCAGATGTAAAATCCATTGCACATGCCCGTCAAAATTGACAAATACAGAATGTTTAAAATTTTTGGTTTCATCCGACTAAACCTTCAAATAGTTCATAACAGCAAATTATTTACATAATTATATTTTTATTCACTTTTAATATTTTATTAGTTAATTAAAAATATAATTTTTTTTTTAAAGAACATGTGTAAATAAATAAATAAAAATTGATATATGCCGCCAAAAACAAACGACTTGCAAAACAGCTGATGTCAGGTGGTTGTCAGATCAAAATAGAACACGCTCTAATTGAGAAATTTTACACTGCTAATTCCATCTTACATTTACAGAAGCAAGTTTTGTTTAAGTTTACACGACATGTATAATTTTGTGAACCCTCCCCCATTCACCACAAGTGGCGGAGGGTATAAAAAAAAATTAAAAACAAATAGATCATTTCAATTTAGAACAAATTGTTATCATTAAAAAAAAATTTTATTTTAAATCAATAAAGTGTTTAGATAAGAATGAGACATGCTCTATTTCTAAATATACCAGATGTCATAGTTGTGGGTGTTAATTGTTCAATTTATTTTTCAGGTTGAACTAAAACTAACACAATAGATATATAGGGTGGTTTTTTAGCTGTATGAGAACTTAAAATTATCGGTCATGTTCTGACAATCGCAAAACGCTTAACATTGGCGATTCTGACTTGAAATCGCATAAAAGCAGTTCCTTTAGTCACAATAGCAAGAAGTTTGGAGACTTCAAATTGCAAAAATATGCTCAAGGGAGCTAGAATATTTGTAAGAAGAAATATTTGGTCTCATCTCTCAGTATTGCATTCTTTTATGTGTGCATACGCGTGTGTTTTTCAAAGTTTGATTGTTGAAGCGTGCCTTTAAGAAGATGGGGAAACGTGTCATGCAACGTGCGGCCCAAACGAATCATTAAAAATCAAGTCGACGAGCGAGTTATCTCATGCAATGTTGATAGCGAATGACCGCCACGTTCATTCAACTTTTTTCTTTCGAAATTCTTCAACCGATTTTAACGATATCGTGTTCATAAATAATAATATTAATTTTATTTTTATTTGACATAAAAATCTAAGACACAAATCTTTTAATTGATAAAATAAGATGCACAGATTTTCATGATGAACCCTCTTTAACATATTTCTCTCTTCGAAAGTATAAAAGTTTTATATTTTCGACCACTAGTAAAATATTTTAAAATTTCTGTATCCCTTACTTCATAATAGATATTTTGTCAATAACAACTTACTTAATAGATTACCAACCCTTTATAAAACCTAATTAGCTAGTTAATAACTACTTTATTGCTCTGTTTATATTAATAAAGAAACAATAGAAATACGCACAACAAGACAATGAAAATAAGCAACAAATAGTAGAAGAACATAAGTTAAAATAAATATTTTTTTTACCTATTTATTTGTTTACACTGTTTATTTTTTGTTGCTTAAAACATATTGCGCCGTTAAAAAAAGGTTTGTATGGGCAATTTTTGTTGCTTAAAACATATTGCGCCGTTAAAAAAAGGTTTGTATGGGCAATTTTGGTGTGCAAGTAATTTAGGCAAGTACTCTTTTACGGACAGACAGAATGGCAGACTTACGCTAAAATCTGGATTCAAACATTAAAATAAATACAACATTTTATTTAATAAATATGATTTATCAAAATACTTTTCGTGGGAATACAAAATCAGGGTTTAAAAAGCTGCAGTCAAAATCAAAAAATTGCTTTTCCTCCACATTCTGATTTTTCATTGGAATAAACCGTTGCCTTTACTTCTGATTCATTAAATGAAAACAGTCGTAGTGAAGGCAAAAGCAAAACACGAAAAGTTGAAAACAACAAAGAACATCGGCACTCGACATGTTCGGAAGTGTTTCGTTTGACAGACTAAAACTTTTAATAAATACCGAAGTTAACGAAGATGGGACGTTGTGTTTTTTTCCGCAATTTTTTTTTTTAATACATGTGTACATAAATACATACGTTTTATTTAATTTCAAAAAATTAAAAAGATTGTTAAGCATTAAAATAAATACATATGTATGTATTTATGTATACATGTAGGTATTATTTAAAAAAAAATTCGGAAAAAAACACAACGTCCCATCTTCGGTAACTACGGGTTTTTTTAAAAGTTTCAGTCTGTCAAACCAAACACTTTCGAACATGTCGAAGCCGATGTTCTTTGTTGTGTACAACTTTTTGTTTTTTGCTTTTGTCTTCACTACGACTGTTTACATTTAATGAATCAGAAGTAAAGGCAACAGTTTTTTTTTGTCCAATGACAAATGAATATGTCGAAGTTGCAGCACAATCTTATAACTTTTACTATCTCAACTGCAGCTTTTTAAACGCTGAACAAAATTTAATTTAAATGATTTTATTATTCCTGCTTAATTGCAAATTTTTATTATTTGATAAAAACACTGAAATTTATTGTTGATGGGATTAACTATGCGCATTTCACTGGTTGCTTAGGCCAGATCATCAGGAAACTTCATCCAAAAAGATTTTAGAAAAACTAAAGATATTAAACCAAATAAAACTGTTAAGCGTATAAGAATTATAAGCAACAGTTCTACTTGCAACAATATCAAAGTTTAAACAAAATCATCAACAATAAACAGTGAGTTTATCTCTCCTTACATTCCCCACTACAATTGATTGGAATTCTTCCAACATTAATTGTAGTTGTAAGAAGCTTAAGAAAAAACAAAAACAATCTGACTTATTGTTTTCGCAAAAAAATATAAAGCAGGTTGTCAGTCAGTTTTTTTGGCCGAGCTAACTTTTCAAAATCCTTTGACAGATTTGCTCTTCTTCTTTTATTTCGCGTTGCAAGTGTTGAGGCTGGTTTTTTTTGCATATCACGATTCGTAACAGTTTAGGGCAAACTTAAATGATTTACAGGAGGGGAATTTATATTGCAGCGATTGCAAGTTATTGACCAATCATCCCAAAATTCTGCAGAGTGATTTCTGGTATAAAAAAACATAGATATCAATAAATCAGCGTAGTAATTAGTTTTAGCGTTTACAGTGAATTTCAGAAGGCTGCTTAGTATGGGATCTAAGGTAAATTATGGATCGTAAATAAAAAAATTTCATGATATATTTTTAAGTCACATGAAGCTAAGCTGGAAGAAATTTTACCGCAACATCTATATCTTGTACGGTTTTAGGCGAATTTAATTATTTTCCAGAGTGGGCTTTATATGGGGCCTAGGGTAAACTATAAACCGATCTTCATGAAATTTTACTCTGTGATTTCTTGTCCTACAAAACTGTCACGTACACGCAGAGAAAAAATATGGTTGGGCATGGTTACGACAACAACACTATTTTTAATGTAACAACATATCGTTGTCGTACACAATTAATTGTAATTTTTATTTAATATCAACAATATTATAGTTACTGTAAACATATCAATGTAATTATAAATTTGAGTGTTGTTGACCGAAAAAAAATTATTTTTCTAAAAACTAAATTATGATAACTTTCAAAACATATTATACTGCTCACAACCATATCATGATATTTAATAGCCATAACATGACATCTTTCTATACATTTATCATATTTTGTTTAAGATGCAATCAAACTATTTTTACTCTAATAATATTATACATATTGTTATTTAATGTAAAATGGCAACTCGTATTTACTGTCCAATGAATATAAGCGAAGTTTAGTGTTTGATGAAAATGAACTTGCGAAAGAGAAAATGCAAAGTTTCGTAGCTTTTTTATGAAATATTAATGAAACTCGGTGTATTTTGTTGTTGGCTTTAAAAAAACCGCTATGATATTTTGTATTTACTCTTTTGAAATACCATTTGCACCAAACACTAAACTTCGATTTTGTAAAGATTTTTGCACTTGTTAATTAGATGATTTTTATGCCACATTCTAAATTTTGCATCAGCGGCAGCATATAAGCGTGAATTTTCCGATGATATTGACAAATTTTTAAAATATATAGAAACCACTCCTGCAAAAGTTCGAGTAGAAGAGACGAATTCCTCTTAATTCAAGATAATTTTGGAACGTAAACTCGTAATATTTTAAAATTCGTCATGGAGATGGTTGTCACGTCAAGAAGTCATCAACAGAATTTTGGAACAGTGGTAGCCACTCCAGTATTATTTTATTTGATTTGAAGGAAATTTTACAAGCGCTAAGTAAAATTTTATAATATCCGGACTTTGTACTCCAGCTCATAGAATGTCTTTCCTTTTTCTTCAGCACATATTGAAAATTGTAAGCACAATAAAATTGGAGTTCATCCGAAGATTTTCGTAGGCACATATTTTTCAAACAATTAAAATTTTTATTTCGTCAAATGGGGCGCAATTTTTTGAATAAGCACTTTTTGAACAAATTCGAATTATCAAAACTAAGACCCCTTTCACACTCGGCAAGTTACTTGCCGACAACAACAAAGTCCGTACAACATTTTTTTTCCTTCCCCGACCTTACCGCTGACATCTACATACCAAGAGTTGCGCAAGTAACTTGCCGAGTGTGAAAGGGGTATAAGACTCGAAAAAAATCATCTGCCACTGATCGATATTTATATATCATAGATATGTATTTATGTATCCAGAAATAACATCATAAGTGGTATAGTTAAGGATTTAAAAAAATATGAAAGAATACTTTATAATATTTGGCAAAGCTTTAAGCTGGCGAGCAAACTTTACTCCAGAAAATGTGATTTCAGTAAAATCCACCTGTAAAGTACAGATTTTATTAACCCATATTCGGCCAAGAAAATTCAAAGGTGATATTTTTAAAAATGTATACTCTTTTTATAGTAATTTGGGTCTTCTGAATTCAAATCCGTTGTCGGTTTGAAGCTGCCTTGTCCCGGAAATGGGTGTTCGCAAGTGGTCATTTATAAAAATGTTAAAAATTAGCAATGTTTTAAAATATATTTATTAGGATATTAAAATAATAATGTCTTATTTTAAATGAAATTTTTCAAAGCATTTTGATGAAAACCCCATCCATTTGATTGGGTGGCCACATCCTTTAAGTTGGCATCTGCGAGGTTTCCCTTGTGGCTGAACTTTTAGAATATCCTCACCTACAATATTTGGCAATTGATAACAAACGCGTTTGTCACATCTTTCCTGAGTGGATTCAGCATCTGTTTGAGAACTAAGTAGCAAAGCTTCGCTTGCGCTTACTCTGAAATGTTTTTAAGTTAGCATATTTTTCTTGCCTTCTTGCTCCAAGAAGCAGTGCATTTTCCAAGCACAAGTGAGTGAGGAGCTTAGAACAGAAATAAATAAAGGCTAATATGTACCACATCTATTCTTGAACTATCAGAAGCGAAATCTTCAGACACTATAAATGGAAGAAACTAGATGGCTGCAAGGCTACCAAAGTAACGTGGTCCACATATGACATAGGTCGCTCCGAGCGACTTCTCAACTTCAGTCAGAGAGACGTGTCTAGACTAATATACGATCTTACTGGTCACTGGACGATTGGTAAGCACGCTATGAGACTCGGCCGCCCTTTTAATGAATGCTGCCGCAGCTGCAGGGAACCTGGAACTGAGGAGACAGTATTTCATCTTCTATGTGATTGCCCAGCGTTTAATTCAATACGACATGGATTATTTGGGAATTACCTTCTACAAGGACTCTCGGAAATATCTCGGTTGAAACTCAGCAACTTGCTGAAATATCTCAACGCAACGAGCTGGCTCTAGCCACCTCAGTATTCGACAGTATTCGAGGTTTTTTGGGTCCGAAGTGTCCACAATGAAACATGAATTAGATCAGTTAATTTTTGTTTATAAAATTAAAACGAAAAAAAAAAATTATTTTGTACTATTGGAATCGAAAAAGTACGATGAAAAATGACAAGTTACACAACACGCGTTACAAAAGCGGTTCCTATCAGCTGTTTTTTATTTGTTTACTTATTTGTGCATTGAAAACGGATTTAAAAGTATGTCAAGATTTATTTTTTTTATTGAATTTATTCTTTTTATATAAATATTGTATGTTTTTGAAGCTCATCAATAAATTTTTCTTTCACGATTCGAAAATTTGTAAAAATTTTTTTTATTGTCAGCTTATTACTTGTCAAAAATACACACAGCGTTTAAAAGTTCAAAGCTAACCAACATTCTGGCGCAAACGCGTCAAAATATTTTGCATGTAGCTTGTTCTATTAAAATACACTAGATTAACTTTTTTTGACAGAAGTCTACAGAGCGACCGCGCACTAACGCGTGTTTAACCAAATTACGCACAAACGAGCTGCAAACGGTAAAATATGCAAAAATATGCACTAACAAATCAATGTCAAAATTCATAAAAAGCTCTAAAACGGATAAATAAATTGTTTGTGCCTTCATTGGTCGCACAAGGACGAACATGCAATTGCATATTTATGGTTTTCCTGTTAATCAAGAAATCAAAATTTTATTTAAATAATGAATATATGTAGCCTTCAACATCGATCCAATTTTTTGATTTAAAATTTTAAAGATACATAAATTTTTGATTACAATTTATAATATGTATCATAAATTTGTAAAGTTCTTTAATTTCACACACATACATTTCTATAATTTACTAAGAATAATAATAAAAAATAAACTAAAAGTCAAATAAAACAGATGGTCATTACTGGAACAAGAAAAAAAAATCACAAACAAAAAAGAGACGACAAAAAAAATCATGTGGCTTCAATTACCTACTAACCAAAATTTGTGGTTCGTCTTCAAAATGCACAATTTGGGTCAACGTTTTTGGGTTATTTTTTTTTCTTAAGCAAATTTTGAAAAAATTGTAGCTGTGTCATCAACTATGCCAAGAGTAAAAGAAAGAATAATAATAAATAAATAAAGTAAGAAACGGTAGAATGGAGTCACCATCATCATCATTGGCCTTTAAAATAAAGTTTCTAAAAAGAAAAACAGCTTAATAATCTTAACTTCTTATTAAAATAACAAAGCATTAAACAGATACCTAAAAAAGCTATCAGTGTTTTAGTTAAAATTCTCCAAATATTCTTAGAATTTCTTTTAATAAATAAAACAAGTTAAATGAATAAATAAACTAACAATTTTTAAAATAATTGGGGCCTACTTTATTAAACGGATTTTAAGTAGAATGTCTTTTAGGTAAAAGGCGCTGGGATATTTTAATTTTTATTTCCAGTTAACATATTTCTACACGACATCTGACTTCGTAAATCTTGTTTCTTGTAGCAAAGTTGTCTATACATATGTACCTAAGTTAACTTAAAGAAATATTTAGTAGTTTGGAAGATTTGAGGAGACCATACGGGGATTGTTGTGAATCCAGACCCTTCATAAAAAGTATGATTAATATTAGCAACTGCGTTAATGGCTCGTTACCAGCACTTAAGCAGCTCATAAAAATGGCACGTAGTAAAATTTTTCTTTTTTTTTTTGAAAAGGTATTTCGGTTTTTGAAGTTTTTTTTTTGAAGATCAAAAGAAGAAAGACTGAAAAAAATCTCAACCGAACAAGCAAAAATCAGAGACCGTAACAGGTTTAAGTGATTTCAAAAAGTTTTTTTGTGAATTAAAAACAAAAAAATTTATTTTAAACACTTATTTTTGAAAGTAAAAACAAAAGGTCGAATAAAACTCTACAAAAGTGAGTTTTATTTTTGGTTAGTTTAGTTTTTTAAGGAGTTTGATTTTAACTGTTATTTTATGTAAATTGACAACCAAAGATTGTCGTTGGTCACATCACTCCAATTCGTAAAGCAGTGTAATCTAAACAAATCGTCATTAGAAAAAAGAAGAAAATAAACAAAATGAGTTTTATTTAGAAGGAAAAAATAAACTCCTTCAAAGAGTTTTATTTTATGACGGCGAAATGAGTTTTAAACTCCTCAAAAGAGTTTTGTTTCATAAAGGGAAAAAAAAACTTTTCAAAGAAGTTTAATGTTAGTTGGAAAAAATACAACTCCTCAAAACAAGTTTATTTTTTTTAAGGGAAAAAGAATACATTTTTGTTGGAAAAAATAAAACTGCTCAAAAGAGTTTTATTTTATCACAGCGAATTAAAACTCTATTTTTAATACCCGTTATTTCTACAAAAAGATATCTAGCTGTGTGCAGATATTAGGGATGCCAAACGGGATCGATTTTAACAAATCCCGGGATTTCGGAATTTTTCGGGTTCAATGTGTTCTTTAATATACAACTTTGTTTAAATAAACAACAATTTTAAAAAAGAAACATTAACAGACCAATTCATTAACAACTTTTTTTTATAGAAACAAAAGATAATATCCCAAGAGTTGTTAACTTTTCGAACTATTAGCTTTTCTAAGCAGGTTTAAATTTGAAAAAATATACAATAATTAACATGGAATTTTCGGAAACAAAACACTTAATTAATTCCAAATGTGTGTGAAGATAAATTCGAATTTATAAACCCAAGACACAAACCCACGCTTTTAACATACAATGATTTCAAGGTTAACATTGCACTGTTACATACTTAACAGATCTATGTTAACATTAAAGAAATTGCAAAAAATTAAAAAATACAGCAAATTTAATAAAATATCACTATACCACTATATAGAATCGATGGGCAGGAAAACTGTCTATCGAACTAGGGTAGCGTTAGTTCTGAAATAATTTCAGAACTTAAGAAATTTTAGAAAAAAAAATTAAAAATAATAATTTTTTACGTTCTTAAGAGGGATGAGTGGTCACTATGGAATCCATGGAAATACTACCACTATCCCACTATATAGAATCGATGAGCAGGAAAGCTGTCTATCGAACGAGGGTAGCGGTAGTTTTGAAAAATTATAATTTTTAATTTTTTTTTCTAAAATTTCTTAAGTTCTGAAATTATTTCAGAACTACCGCTACCCTCGTTCGATAGACAGCTTTCCTGCCCATCGATTCTATATAGTGGGATAGTGGTAGTATTTCCATGGATTCCATAGTGACCACTCATCCCTCTTAAGAACGTGAAAAATTATAATTTTTAATTTTTTTTTCTAAAATTTCTTAAGTTCTGAAATTATTTCAGAACTACCGCTACCCTCGTTCGATAGACAGTTTTCCTGCCCATCGATTCTATATAGTGGGATAGTGGTAGTATTTCCATGGATTCCATAGTGACCACTCATCCCTCTTAAGAACGTAAAAAATTATTATTTTTAATTTTTTTTCCTAAAATTTCTTAAGTTCTGAAATTATTTCAGAACTACCGCTACCCTCGTTCGATAGACAGCTTTCCTGCCCATCGATTCTATATAGTGGGATAGTGGTAGTATTTCCATGGATTCCATAGTGACCACTCATCCCTCTTAAGAACGTAAAAAATTATTATTTTTAATTTTTTTTTCTAAAATTTCTTAAGTTCTGAAATTATTTCAGAACTAACGCTACCCTTGTTCGATAGACAGTTTTCCTGCCCATCGATTCTATATAGTGGTATAGTGATATTTTATTAAATTTGCTGTATTTTTTAATTTTTTGCAATTTCTTTAATGTTAACATAGATCTGTTAAGTATGTAACAGTGCAATGTTAACCTTGAAATCATTGTATGTTAAAAGCGTGGGTTTGTGTCTTGGGTTTATAAATTCGAATTTATCTTCACACACATTAATTCCAAGGGCTTAGTTTTCATCATAACCAAAAATAAACTTAGATTATTGAGTTCTATTCGCCACAGCTTCGGGAATTTCAAAAATGGTTTTTCTTATTTTTGAGATCCATAATCCGACGCTAATAGTTTTCCTTGAATATCTTATTTAATTTTGTTCAAACTCTCTACTTTCTACTCAATTGCGATACTTTTTTATTAATACGTTTAGAAAAGTTAACTAATAGTTAACTTTTTAGAGCGACGCAGGGGCGTTAAAATTCGGTTAACTTAACCGCGGGATTAACTTTCCCGCGAGATTAACTTTTTCGCGATTCTTGTATATATATTTTTTTCTATTGTTAAAAAAGAAAACTTAACAAAACAATTCATTTTAGAAAAAAATTTTAAATTATCATTATGGTTTTATGTCTTAAATTAATTCTTAGTTGTATAAACGCTTGAAATGTAACCCCATATTCATAAATGATTATTAAATTTAACAACG